>OV815487.1:84269995-86769995 GCA_929108735.1 Andrena dorsata | reverse complement strand
ACCCAACCGCGCTATCTGCCAATCATTCTCTACCTACAACTTCCCTGACCGCGGACATTCAAAACCCAAGATCTGGGTTAGGCCAGTATGTGTCTGGCGTCAGCTTCGAAGCGAACGCCAACTTGAAATTTCTTTCACGTGTCTTTGATCTCGCAGAATATATACCTAAAAGAGGGCCTTTCGCTTCGCAGTCCTCTCCCTTTGAAACTCATCCCCAACGCTCCAGCCCCTTTGTTTGGATACGCGGACATGCCGGGGGTCCGCGCACGCGAATACTCGAACAATTTAATATCGGGGACGCCTGTATTCTATTTTTGCGCGGCGATAGGGTCGCTGTTTACTGTCCAGCGAATAAACGGCGAGCTTCCTATTAACTTCCTTCTTGGAGGAATTTATTGCCGCCAGATTCACGGCTCGGCGCGGCGGTGAATTCGTTGAAAAATGTCAGCCCCCTGCCCTCTATCCTTTCCACGCGTCAGGGACGTTAAAGGAAACGTCTTTTCCCAGCGCATCTTTGCCACCCCCTCTGCCGTTTTCCATCTATTAATGCAGCTGCTTTAATGCGAACGCGAATCGCGATGCAGCGCCGGCTCATTAATTCTTTCCGACGTCGGGTGGTGGCTGGGAGAACGATGCAAAAGCTGCCTAAGAAGATAATGAATGTTTGTAGGCGGTGGCCATTTGGGATAATGGGCTTTGCGAGGAGGAATCCGTCGGCGACCTGGATAGCCTAGTTGCGAGCAACGGTCCAGGCCGAATCCGCCCCTCGATTTCTTGCGACCTGTCAGCCGAACGTTAAAAAAACGGCAACTTTTTAATCCGCCGTGGAAGTTGCAGCGTAAACTTCGCGCATGCACGGGTATCGAACCCCGTCGGATACGTTTAGCGGGGCTACCAGGCTGCCCTTAATCTTCCTTGTCATCAGGGTTACCGAGGCTTTTTGTAATTCGTCCCTTGACGCGTGTTACGTCGAGCTTTATAGCGAAGACGTCTCTCGCTCGCGATGACAAGTTCAAATTATCGACGTTCATTGATACTGGGTCGGGGATGCACAGGGTGGCCCATTTTAAGCGAGCTTCAGCGATGTTTAGGATTGTGTCAAATGACGTTGTGGGCCCAAAAGAATGGGGAAATTTAAAATTTATTTTCTCAGGTAATTTTTTAGTGAAATGTAGGGACATTTTTAGAAGATATTAGGCAACATTTTAGCTTTAATCTAATATATTATTTATTACATTATTTATTATTATTTGTCACATGGCCCCAGCACGAAAAGCGGGTGGCACATAGAAAATACAAAATTCTTATTTCAACTTAAAGAGAAATAGATTTTCTTCAATCTAGTTTACGAGTTTTATCATATTGTAATTTGTCGAAGTTTTCTAAGTCTCCAAAGTTGACCTTTTCCAGGGAAAAACATTTCTTTACGAAGCCCTCTGTTAATTATTTTTTAAAATTATTAAAAAATCTTACGTTACAGTAAAGAAAATCTTTTTCTGTTGAAATTTACGTGAGAATTTTTTATTTTTCATGTTCGAAACGCTTATAGTGTTGGTAGCCAGCTAACAGGACATGACATGTTGTATAATAAATAATATATGAAAGTATAAGTAAAATGTTGCCTAACATTTCCTAAAAAGGTCCCAATATTTCATTGAAGAATTACCTGGGAAAACAAATTTTTAATTTACCCTTTCTTTTAGGCCCACAAGGTGGAGCATCCCTTAAGGGCTTCAGGTAGGATGCTGCTTCTTTATGAATGGAGCTGTTTTGAGTGTTTGCTTCGGAAGAAGGAAATTCTGTAACCTGCAGTTCAACCATTGTTGTTAACAGAGGAAGTTGGAGCTGCTGGGGAATATTCTCTGGAAAAGATTCAATTCTCCATTTCAAGATTTTTATGATACCAGTTTATAAAGAAGCAGCTTTGTAGATACATCGATGGTCACTGTTCTTCTTCTCTGAAGTTTTCTCTGTTTTACTGACACGTCTCACTGCTTCTCTCAATCAAGATGCATTTCCTAGAGAATGTACCTTCGTTTCTTAAAAATGAACTGAAACTTTCTTCTTTTCAAACAATGCTACCAAATAATGCTACCTTGGGTACCAAATTTGATTGAAGGAAATAGAAACTTTTGTGTGCAGGGCGTACATTGTGATATCGTCGAAGATAATTGCAAAAAATGTGAAGTTGTAAGGAAGGGTACAGGGCTTACTTTAATATTACAAGTTCTAATAAATTTGTGTTCTGTTTCCTCTTGATTTCAAGTTATAATGAACTTTAGCTGCCAATAACTTTTATTCCCTTGCCCATTATAGGTGTTCGATGGGCAATTTTTCGAAAAAAAAGCGATTAAACCGCTGTAGGAAGCTATGAAATACTTCTCGGAGAATAATCAGGGAAATTTCTTAAAAACACTAAACCAATTGCTGGGACGCAAATTCCGTCGCTCGCGTATTCATACACATTTGAAGAGTCCTTGTAGAAAACACTGTAAGTGTCAAAAATCAAACTTTTCAGACGAGAGAAAAACGTCCCCGACTTTAAATTATTTGCGAAATTTCATTTGCATTGATTACTAAATTTGCTTAAGTCAACAATAACCCATATGCATCACAAAATTTTATATCTTTTCCATTAACGTAATCTAAATTCATGAAAAAAAGAATTATATTTGTAGAAAAACTGAATGTCCCTTTCATTTATATTTGCAAGCACTGCGAGTACCAATCCTGTTTGTCCCTAGGTAACTTGTGTAGAAAACCAAAAATATATTTTTTCCATATGCTTCTACATTGTTTTCCATCTTTTAGCACTATTGGTAACTTATTTACGAAGAGAAATTGCATTAAAATTCTGTACTCCAGTATCACCATGGGCACGTCAAACATTTCCCGATAAAAAAAATAAATTTAATTTCGTCAATTACATTATTTTGTACTAGGACTTTTCACGTATATTATCAAGTGCTAAACCTAAATTTGAACTAATTCCCTACACCCTAAGAACCGTCGAGAGGATGGTGTAACAAGAAAAAGGAGGGGTGGCCCAATTGACCTTGAACGCCCCAAAACCTGCCGCCTTTTTTTTTTAAGTGGGCGGATGCCCCAGGGTCAGTTTCTTATATTTCTTCACCATTGTATTTCCAAATTAGGAGTCAAGATTTTAAATGGCATTGCCTTATCAATGTCTCAATTTTATCTCAGTGTTTCTCAACCTGTGGGTCGCCACGGATTTTGGTGGGTTTTTAATTAATATTATTCAGTTAGAATTACATTCTGAAGTACCTATTTTTAATGTGTTTTCTTTACCTTATTAATTTCACAGGTTATTTAAATATTATAAAAGGGGATTGCGATTAAAAAGAAGTTAGGAAACACCGTACTATCTTCTTCTTGGTTTCCGTATTCATCTTTGTCTTAGCACTTGATCCATTGATTAAGGTCGGGGTTCTGGTCTAGGTCACGATCATATTATTCCATTTCACCGCAAACGTGCTTCCCAGAATAGCAATTTCGCGAATACTCGCGTGGATTGATCAGGCCGCGACACCCCGTATATCCAGCCGATGCCTGCACGCGGGTATTATATAACTGGCGTATATATCGGTCGGTTGACGCCTATTAAGGCGGACTGCCGTTGCCTAGGAGAGAGCCGTGAAAGGTGTCAGCATCTAATTGGTAACGCGAGTCTGCCCTGGCGAACAGACCTTCGACCGAGAACTAATTCCATTTGCCGGGAAAATCGAGGGGCCGGGTCGCCGCGAGGGTGTAGGAGGGAGGGGGGGGGGGGGACTTTTGGCGGGATACGAGTTTTGGGAATCGATTCCTGCGGTATGCAATGCCGTGCGCCGATATAGATACCGGACGGAAGCTAGGCCGATCGTTATCGAGCCTGGTTTTTAGGATTTTCGGGCTGGCCTTTCGAGTCGTGGCCGAATTCCGAAGCGACGAGACCTCGTCGTTGCGGAGGAACGCGAACCGATGGGGCTGTGCCAGGTCGATTTCGCGGACGAGGGACGCTTCTCCAATGAAGGAGCATGGGGCTGGGTTGTTCCTTACGTTTCATTGTAAATAGGTACCTGGATGTTATTAAGGGGGGTTGTGTATGGATGTGTATGAATTTTTTTTAAAAAAACAATTCTCAACAATGGATTAAATTTTTTTGGATCATAAGAAAGCGTCTTTAAACTTGTAGAAGTTTTTTTTATATCGATCCATCTATTATTTATTCATTATTGCAACTCCAGTCAGCATGACGCTTAGCACATGTCGGGGTCACCTGTTTGCAACAAAAGATTTCTAAATGTGAGATAATTTACGCTGGAATTGAGCCGTAATATGAGTTGGCTCACATGAAATGGGGATTTTAAAAAAAATTAAATAAAAAAATTTTCTGCTTTTCAAATATTTATTTGTTTCATTCTTCCGCGTCTCTGCCATTTCTTAACTCGCACGCCAGTGTTAGCACTTCTTATTGCATCCTCATAATAAACAAAGGAGCCTTCGGCTACCCAAAATCGGTAACTCCAGGTTCTTCCCAGTTCCTTATCAAATAATACCGAAGCCGGGAGTCTTAATGTCACCGAGCCTGAGCTCTCTTCGTAGCCCCTATACACTCGGCTGACCTGGAAACAGCCGAGCTTCCAGGTTGATGTGCCCGTGAAACCTGCGGCAAAGAGTGAAATAGCACTTGGCACGGGCTCCTGGGCTGTCCACCGTAAAGCCGCATGGAGATAGAGGAGAGGGGCGCCGATACGACCAGAATCGTATGCGCTTGATGATCTACGTAAACGTATTGCAGCTGGCTAGGTCGTAAACGGACACAAGACCACCCGCGGACTTAGCCGCCCCCCCATCTAGGCTCCCCTTGGTCTAACGAACCGGATCGTTACTCACCCCCGAGCGCCGACGTGTTCTCGAGGATGCCGCGCTCGTAATTTTGAAATACTGCCCCGGATATCGCGGGGGGATCAAGGGCGAGCCGGAAATTCGACGGGGCTCGCGGCCGGCCGGCCGAAACGCCTGGCCTGAATCCTCCGACGTATTAATTAGCCTCGCGTCCCGCGGATCGTTCTAGCTCCTCGCATCGACGTGATTAACAATGTCTCATGATAGACAGCCGGGTTGACAGCGTAAAGTTATAGCATAGGGGTGGATGTGGGACAGTGATCGCTGGTGGTGACTGGAATAACGAATCGAGAAGATGGAAACGCGGACGTGACGGGGGTGGGGGATGAAGGACGCGTTCGAGGCTCGATTAAACGATTAAAAAGGCCGAGGTTTTAACCTAATTTTTACTCCCACGGTCTTATCGCCCTGATGGAAGTTGAGCCGCGGCCATAGTGGTCTCGCGGATGCATACACTGGCTGGCTAATTGGGAGTCGATAGCTGGTAGCTCCTTGGAGTAGTCTTTCCGCGGATTCGGCATAGTGGCCGGAAATAGTAACCCTCCGAGATTGCCCGCCGTCGGGGCAGTGCTCTGTTTTCGTTCTGAAGTCAGAAGCGTTTATGGCGCATCAACGGTTATAGTATGTATCCTCCTTGTAAAAGATAAATGACGCGTCAATAAACACGTGATGCTCGTTACAGATCGTCCTATTTCTGTTGCGCCGATCGTTCCACGCGAGCAACGTCTGCCGTTTAAGAAACGGCTTGTGTGTCTAGGCGGGCTGGATCAATGTACACAGACGGGCGCATAAAGGACGAAGAGGAAGTCGCGCGCGGGGTCGAAACGTCGCGACCAGCGGGCAACTGTGCATCCTGAATGCGAGAAGGAGAAGCAGGCGTGTTCCGCAGGAGGATGAATCGCGCTGCGTTTCGTGCGTTTCGGGTTTCCGCAGAGGAGAATCCAATTAGTGTTATTCGAAGCCTTCGGTTGCAGGCCTTGTCCACTTGAAATATTCCTCCAACGTTTCGCCAGATGCTTCGCCCACTGACATTGACGTGTGTTTTCAGGTTGTGATCTATTTTCTGCTTACGCCGCGAACAACCGATCGGCAACCGCAGCTATTACTTGGCGAACTGTGTCATTAACCATTGAGGCAAAGTGCTTCGAGTTGATGCTCTAATTATAGTAGAACGAGGTTCCCTAACGTCCCACTAGACACTAGATTCTCGAGGAAATAGCAAATGAATGTTGGCTTTCGGTATAGGTTCATTTTCAGCGATTAAAAGTTTCTGTTGAGGATCTGTCAGGGGTAATCGATAAATCACAGTCAATCGTCCCGAACCAATGTGCCGAGAGAATTAATTTCATATTTGATGGAAAATTTTATACCGATCCCCACATAAACGGCGGCTATGCGTAGCTTCTACCATCGCCTAAGGAAGCGTGCCGTTATTTTTATCATAACCGTGATCCTGAGTTTCGGACCAACGTGCCGGGGTGATGAAACGTAATCCACGGCTCAACCGACACCTGCCGAAACTTTTCCATCTGACCTAGCGAAGCACATTGTCATCCTTCCCATAGCTATGTGTCCAAGTTGTAGGCCACGAGCTAATGAATTTCACTTTTCCCCCAGAAGTTGCACAATAATCCGCGACTCCAGCGACACCTGCGCGTGGTTTCTGTCGCCATTTAATTCGCCGCGCCGTCACCTTCGCCATAACCGTGAATTTAGCGCCCGGACCGATATGCCGGGGCGAAGAAAGGCCCGCTCCTCGCGGAATTTCGTAGCGAAGCGCCGGCGGAGCTGCACGTACGGAATCCCCTTGATGTCAACTAAGTTGACGTGGCCGCCATAACCGGCGCGCGTACACTTCGGGACGACGGTGCTCTTAGCATTTCGTTATGCGGTCGGGCGCGTGATTCTTCCCGCTGGCCAACGGCGGAGCACGTGCTTTCTGGGTCACAGTACAAGACGACGGGCTCGCTATTTCCGTGAGACGACGCCGCTATTTTCAGACCGGCTCTTCGGATACGTGGGCACCGGAACGAGTCCTTTTTCCCTGCACGCCGGCATCCCCATTGACGACTAGAAATAAACTTCTCCCTCGTGACACTAACAATGGAAACGGGCTTTCATTCAGCCGTCCGGTTTCCTCGTATCTCATCGGCGTCCTGGGCCAGGATGGAGGGGGCGGGCAACGACCCCCTGCCAATTAGACAGCGTCGAGGTTGGGTGTATTAATCGCGGCTCCTTCGAGTGTTTCTTAATTCGTTCTTATCGACGATCCCGCCCGGGTGGGATGCCATTGTCGCGCGTCGACAATGACTGACTCCTTTTTGTTGGACACCACGTTGCCGCAATTGTGCGCCGAGCACGCGGTCGAGATTAATGAGGGGGTTTGAATTAATGTATTCAGAGGACTGCAGGCCAAGTGTTAACGAAAATTCCAGATCATTTTTGTATTCCCGCGAACATGCATCCGTGGCTCTGCTTGCCGTGCGCCCGAGTGCTTTACCGGGGTCGTAGTATTGTCCGCGAGAGAAAGGGGGTGGCGCATCCGACAGAGGATAATGTCACGGTTCGAGAGGGACTGCTTCTGTTTTTCTGGAATGAATAGGGAAAGACGCGTTCGACGACTTAAGGCGGATTCTCATTATCCGTTTACTCGTCGAAGCGTTCTTCAGTAAGTCTCGCAGAAGATACTGGGTCATTTTGACTCAAAACTTGGATTGGGACCCTTTCATATTTTTAAATAACTGATAGCCGTCAATAATAATATTATTTTATTTTAGAAATTCACTAAGTTCTTAAAATATTAATCGCAATAATTAAACGAACTGAGTTTTACTTTCGTATACTCGTTTCTTACAAATATATAATATTAGGTAAATTAACCCAAATTTACTTATTCCTATAACTTCCAACAGCCTGAATGAACTGAAACAAAGAAGAGAGATTGATTAGATTTCGTTGGGCGTAATATAAAAAGCTTCTTGAAACGCAATCTTTGGGAGCTAATATGTAAGAACATGTGAACCAAAGAGAAAAATAAACCTAACCTAAGTTCAAACACAAAGGCACTGATAAATGTGGACCCGCCTTTAGCCTCCAAGGGTTCCTCCTCCGACTCCCCCATTCGAATACGAGTTTTACCATTACCATTCACGACGATTGAATGTGTTCTTCAAGGTATTCCCACCTGATTTCCAAATCACCTTCATCGTACACAGTTTAGCCCAAGCTCCCCCCATCGTCCAATTAATTAGCCCAGTCGTCCAGCAAACGAAGGGTCCAATTAATAGGGCACTCGCCTCCCCCGTTGTATTTTTAATTCACCCCAGATTACCAACGACACCGACGCCGCTCCTCCATGCATAGGAACGCGCAAGATTTTAATTGAAACGCCCCCCCGCCCCGACGAGACTGCTCCTCGGGAGTCGCGTGGACCTGCCGTTCGATATTCATGCAAATAGGCCCTTGGCTCCGGCGACCGGCCGGTTCTGTTGCTCTCACGGGTGGGAAGCATCAGGCAGGAGCGAAACGGTGTCCAACGCGGAGCGAATGGCGCCTTTGAGGGCGGAATTTGCGGCTGGTGCGAAAGGTTCTCCAGCTGTATCCGGCGCCGAGCGACAGTCGCTGGTAACAAAGAGCTTTTAAGCCTGGAAAATTCGTCTGGCGAGCTTTTGTTCGCCGTGTCGCGCGCGGCGATTCAACGGCCGTGGGTCGCTGCGTTTTCGGGGCTAATCTATCCTTTATCTCGCGGCGAAATCGCTCCTGCGACCCCCGACGGGCGCGGCGGCGAGAAGCATTTGTCTCTTGCACAATGCCCAGAGAGCGCGGCGGTTGATAAGAAATCCGCCACCTTGGAGAACGGCGCGTCGATCGGTGATCCCGAAACGCTGCTTCAGTCCCATGAACGCCGAATTAATCCCCCTATTTGAGGGAGAATTGCCTGGTTGTTCCTGTTAATTGTGGTTCTCCACGCCTCCTGGCGCTTGTCACTCCCTTGGCTATTATACGGGGTGTTTGGTGCATTGTGTCAGGTTGACCAATATGTTCGTACCGTCTATTAGTACCTATTATAAAACTAGGTTTGCACCTTCCCCATTGCCTGAAGATGTATTGAGCGTTGGCTGTGGTGAACAGTGAGGTTCTTTGACGAATGGTTCAGAGATTTCAAAATTACTGTTCTAGAAGGGTGTAAACTATTTCAGAACTGTTCTCTCTGTAATGGAGTGTTCTCTGTAATTGACAAATATGTGTCCAGCAGCTTGTGTTTATCAACTTAGCAATCCATAGTTGTAGATTTACAGGAAAAAGAGAAAATGCGGATAAGAAAAACTAAGATTCAAGTTTTTCTGGCTTCTTTTGATCTTATTCGACCTAGAGGAGGGGGGGGGGGGGTGCTGGCACCCTCTGGCCAAAGAAGTATTTTGTAAAAACGAAGAAAACTATATATGATTCCTTAAATAACTGTTTATAATCACTTAATGAATCGTATTGAGTTTGCATTAAAAATATTTTTATCCCTTCAACTCGGCTAGTTGTGAGAATATGTTTCTTTGTTTGCATAAATGCGAGGGCCATTAATTGAACTTAAAGGGGTGCAAGCTTGGAATCGGGAAACCAATTCAGTAATTGAAGATCGTGCTTCGTCGGCGAGATAACAACGCGTTGCTCGATCGTGCAGAGCTGCAGAGCGATTTTTTGGCGGCACAGAACTGGAATGGTGGAAGGAAAGCGGAGAATCGACCCGGGGCCCTCTCGGCCCCGCGAAGTGGAGCGTGGAGATGCTCTTTGGCGGCGCCTCTCGCTCCCACTTTTCATTTTCCTTCTCCTTTTTCTTTCTCGCGTCTTGCTGCTTTGCCAGTGGAACGCCCGGCAGCCGCCTCTCCACGATTTTCATTCTGCTCACCCGAGATCCGGCGAAAGTGACGCTCAAATGTTCCTCGGGGTCCCGGCGGCTTCAAAATCTTCGTCTCTTTTCCCTGGAAAGTGTCTTTTCCATTTAGCAAACCCTGCCCTTTGCGCGTGCAGCTTGATAGTTTCGATTTAGAATCAGCGAGAACTTTATTCGGTTTTATTTAATACATGCTTTCCACTGCTTCTGGTCCAGGGACGTTTGTATTGTTATTCTTGGAACGTGGGAACGAAAGGGAGAGCATTTGTATCGAAACATCTGAACGATCCTTGTAAATTTCTTTATCCGATTAACAGAGTGGCGTTTTACTCGAGCACGTATTGCAAATTTATATACACTTATGTTTCAACCAGCTTGCCCATAAATTTGTACAGCATGAGTGACTCATCAAACGGCTGAACATTTCAAGCACACTACAGACGCGATATATTTAAGCAGTAAATCGGAAACGTGACGTACACAGCATCATGCAAACGACTTGCGTCTCTAGGAGGCCTCAATGAAACACAGAAGTCGACTGAACTTGATGCTGTACGCTGTTCTTTTAACTGTCTTATAAATAAACAACAGGTTACAGTCGCTCTTACGAGCACGCAGTGTAGCTATACCGTATAACTGCACAACTGGCTGGCAGCTATAGTTACAAATGAATTTCGAAGGCTCTAAAACTCTCCATACAACCAATTTACATACCTAAAGCTACACCAAACACGTAAAAAGAGTATCTAACAAAAGTGTAAGAAGTTTCTGGAGTCTAAAATCCTGTCAAAATAATATAAAATCCCAAAAGATCACGCGCAATAGTACAAAATATTCCCAACCCTTTCCCCCAAAAAACCTGTTCCCAATTAAAAGTCCGAAGAAACCCAGACTTCGCGAAGCTTTGACAAACTACTCCCAAGGAGGCTGATTGCCAAAAGATGGCGCAATTCGAGGGCACTGAAGCCGTAGGATCGAGCGTTCGATGAACGTTTCGATCTCTTTTGAGGAGATCAAGCGACATCGGTATCGTCCAGAAACGGCGAGAAAGAATGAGGCCCGTGGCACGCGGCTGGTTGGCGACGAGCCTGGCGCTCGTTATTTCCACTGCTCATGGACGAGCGTTAATTACGATTCAGCTGCTCGTTTGGCAGGCGGCCTGTCGATCGGCAATCGGCCGGCGCGCAACCGATCGAAATGGATCCGCAGCTTTCTTCGTCGACGTGAGCCACGCAGGTCTCCCGATGGTGTACGTACCCAAGCGCAACCGATCGGCCCGGCGATCCCTCAGATTGTATTATAAAAAAAAAACAGCCCCAACGCACCCCGACTCATCCCTGGAACGTCACGTTGAACAGTAATATCGTAGCGATTCGATCCCCACACCCCCAGCGACCCACCCCCTCCGTACAAAGCCTCCGAATCCTCCCCGTTCCACTCGACAATCCAATCGCAGTAGAATCAGCTAGCAGCGTAGCGATTTTCCACTCCAGTAGCCCGATAATTAACGAACATTCCACGGTAGGAACGTTAGTGGCCTCCTGTTCTCCGGCGATCGAGTAGCCTAGGTCTCGGTTAATTCTTTATCGATCCCCGTCACTTAAGCGATCTATCAAGCCATCGCGGCTCTGCCGGGCTGTCGACCTAGTGGCTTCGCCGCGTCTAGTAGCTCATTAAGAGAATAGCTTGGTATAGGGACTGCTAGTACAGAGGTAGCGCAACCTAGTTTCCCCGTTTTCTTACGTTCCACGTATGTATGTACGATGTACAGTGTTGTTTCTTCTTCTCCGTCTGTATATGTACTTGCTGTGCCCTGTGTATATATATATATATATATGTATATGTAATAACGTATACGCGAGCTTAGACGCGAGCGGCGCGGGGGGACGTTTTGCGCGCCACTGATTTGCTCTTTCTTCTTTCAGATCGCTGCCAAAACTCAGCAGCCAGGACGAGGATGGGCCGAACCCCCACACCCAATACACAGGCGTCACGCACTTCGAGCCCATACCGCACGATCATGACTTTTGCGAGAGGGTCGTCATCAACGTGAGCATTTCTAGTCGTTACTTGTGCGTTCATTTCGCCGTCCCAAGTGCAATCTGCGGGGGCATTTCCGCCTTTTTCAGACGAGAGGCTTTTAATCTTGATGGATCTACAGAGGATATCCCTTTGGCAATGATACTATAGAAGTGATTTAAATATCGCGGGGGCACGTGTATGTTACAGTAGGGTGGCCATTTTTTATAGGTACCGAATTTATTTGTTCGTATTTCTTTGCCCTCGTCCTGCTAGAATGGTTCCAATTTATTGCAATTGGGGAGGAGGAAAGGGTGCCGATTGGACTTTAAAGTTTAAAATTCATCAATGATTTGGATTTAACGAATTTTTAAAAAATGGTAAGGCTTATCGAAATTTTGTTGAAATAATGTTAGAAGAGCATTCTATTTTTTACAATTTCTTCGTGCTTCTAACCATCTTTTTAGATAATTGCGTTTGAATATAGAGCTCCGCGTTACGCGCCTAGATATAGGCAATGTGACGCGCCGTAGAGGAGCGCCTAGCGCGGACCTGTCTATTCAGACGCTATTATCTAACAAATGGTTGAATGCTCGAAAAAAATTATGTATATAGTAATTGTAGAAAATTGAATGCTCTTTTAATATTGTTTGAACAAAATTTCGATGAGACCTACCATTTATGAGAAATTCGTTAAATTTAAAACCATTGATAAATTTTAAATTGGAAGCCCTAGTAGGCACCCTTTCCTGATGTTTCATTGCAATAAACTTTTTCAGGAATTATTTTTTTATGAAATGAAACCACACTAGAGGCTGAGAGAAAAATAAATCTGATGTTGAAAAAGAACGGCCCCCCTGGTATGCACACACTGATTCGATCAGCTAAAGTATTCACAAGAAATGAAATTTATACTTTTACTAGTGGATGTATCTATACATTTTCACCCTGACTCGCCGAAAATATGCAGGAACAAAAAGGTTTCAATTTGAATGGATACTTTCTTTAATTATTGTGGTCGCCTTGGTGTTTATAATCACACACACCTCGATGCTAAAAACGCACCCTTTTCCTGCGTTTCCCGAAATAAAATTTTTAGGTTAAAGAGGATGTTAAGTATGAGATGCATTTGCTTTATAGATTCTGCTAGTAAATGTATCCCCATTAAAATTCAAGTATTTTCCTTCGTCCCTAATCCGGTATACAAATGTATACATCCACTAGTAAAAGGATAAATTGAATTCCTTTTGAATACTTTAGCGAACCGGATAAGTGCGTGCATACATTGACTACGGCATATGTACATTCCCTCAATTAACGCTTTGACTGTAACGTATACAGTAAATAGGAAGCACATATGTGACGAGTAACTAATGAAGTACCCAGTGCTCAAGAATGTACACCACAGTTCTCCTAGAACCCTCCGGCTGAATGTTGAAAGCATCGACTCGTGCCATTTGCATTTCGCCATTCGTTGCTCGTCAGTGACACCGAAATTGCCATAGGTACCTATGTATGGACTTGTTGTTTAGAGGAAGCAGGAAAATATGACACTTTCGTCACCGGCTGCTGGCATCCCCAGATGTATTCGCGTGTTTGTTTCGAGGTAGCTTCCACTCCAGTCGCTTCTCGCCTGAAATAGGCTGGCTCTCGAGTGTCATCGGAGGATTAACCACAGGTGTTGCGGGCTGTAGTAGAACGAAGGAGGGAAAAACAAGGATCGCGGTGATGAGTTTATCAGCTCGCCAGGAGTTATGGCGAAATTGCTGGAAAGCGAAGCTCTATTTAACTGAGCGCGGCCGCGCGTGGATCGATCGGCAAACTCGAACTTTCAAACGCAATTACTCGATCAGCTGGTTAATCTTGCTTACTGGCACTCGCAGAGCGCGCCTAACGCTCCCCGTGAAAATAGGAAACGAAGATCGAGCGAACTTATTGACTTTGCCTGGCTCGGGGAGTGAGGAGACTACTTGAGCTATTAAACGCAGCGGATCTTCCATTATCCGGAGTTTCGTTATCCGAACGTTCCGCTATACGAGTGCTCTTTCATCCGGGCGGAGCGCGCCTCTGCAACGCGCGCCCTCCTCTTATTAAAATATTTTTCATTAATTAGCAAAATTATACACGGTCGTGGAAATTTACTGAGTCTGCCCGAGTCGAGGAGCAAAGAAAGTATCTGAGCTATCGAAACTGGTGGAAACTTAATTATTCAAATTTAGAAGATGTTGCTTCTACTGTTTAAATATTCTTCTGTAACTATGTAATGGCGTCTAAATCATTCGCGAGTCTCTAAGTAAGTAAATCACTTTATACTATGCCCTTGCCTCTAGGGATGTCAACCATATATCGATATATTAAATTGATCGATAAAATGAAGAAATATGTTGAAATTTCTGTATCGATAGTTTCGGAAAGTGTATCGAGTAGATATATCAATATATTCTAAAAATATCGATAAAATTTGCTTTTGTAAACCAACCTCAAACATCGTCGAAAACATAATCTTATATTTGACATGCTGTCTTCGTATTCGTTGCTTACTTTTCGTGGAAATTTCAATTAATTTATTTATTTAAAGTAAATGAAAAATAAAGTGGAAATATGTATATGAAAATCAATAAATCCAGACAGTAAACAATGTCAGTGTTTACTATAAAAGTTAATAAACAATGTTAATGAATTAATATTATCTGTTTTTAGTAAAATGAAAAATATCGATTATTCGTCTCTGATATATAACGTGTATCAATATGTGTGCCTCGATACATCGTATAATCGATGAGTATATCGATATATTGGCAAATTTTGACATCCCTACTTCACACCGATTTTATTCTCCTTGAAATATGTTGCTAAGCACAGAAATCTAAGCGACACGTATTTCTCCATTTTTGCTCGATCTCAATTTTAACAGCCCGAAAAATTCGAAAATCTTTACATAATGTTAGATAAAAGGTTGTATAATTAATAATTAGGAAAGAAAGCATAATAGAACAACTATAGGTAGACTAGTTTTTTAGCCTGTCTTCGCCAGGCATTGCTATCATAGGATAAAGAATCTGGAAAGATTTTGCTAACAAACGAACATTCACCTTAAACGTCTTATTCTATAGGATAACACCGTATATTGTTTAAAGGCTCCATTTCATTCACAAAAAAATGAACAGCTGTACGATTTCAACGTCCTCTAGTCCCCCATTCTTCCAGTTGCCAGTTTGCAATTTTACTAACACATAGGGTCCCTTTACAATACGAATTTCTTCTAAAATGCACTTACTATGAATATAATAAAATTAATTTGATTGGTAATTTATTGATTGATATATTAGGTGATAAAATTATGCTTGTTAAAATAATAAATAATAAAAATGATTTAAATTCAATTATTAAATGAAGAGTATTTAGTGGGATAAATTTGATTTATGTTATTAAGGGCACCCTCCGGTGAAAACACTGGAAAAATATGTGATTTTCAAGTACTAAAAAAAGAAACTTAAAAACATGAAGTAAAAAAGCTTTTTGGACACTATTACTAAATATTTGAAGAAGCAAAAAAGAACAAACAAAAAATTAATGTTTGAGTTTTGTCCATTTTTGTATTAGATATACAGCATTCATTATGCCACTGTAGAAATTAGAGCTGTAAAATAAAAAAACTGAAAATATTCTTAAAATATATGGGAATGGTTATTGCTTTATCTACCGTGATTGCAGACAAACAATCCGGCGATTTTTAGCACATGTTTAAACACAATGTTGCAAAAAGCGGTTTTTCTACGCATTAATCAGCCCATAAAAAAAGTGAATGATCCAAAATTACTCTTTGTGGATAAGGCGATTGCGAGTCTAATTATTAATAGAATGCCGTAAGAGTTTTTGAAATCGGTCTATAATTAAACTTTTTACAGTGGCGTCCGTCAAGAGTTTTAATCTCTAGAGTGGTACAATGAATGCTGTGTTTCTAAAGCAAAAAATTGATAAAATTTTAACAATAATTTTTTGTTCATTCTTCAAATATGATGTTATAAAATCCAAAAAACATTTTTACTATATGCCGTTCAGTTTCTTTTTTTAATTTATGAAAATCCTGTATTTTTCAAGCGTTTGCCCGGGGGGTACACTTAGGTTACTTAAATTAATCTTCCTTAGCGGTTTTCTTATTAAATTAAATCACGTAGCGGGTTTTATCGTGGTAAAATATCGATTCATCAACTTCTCAGAGCTGTTTCATCCCTCAAAATTGAAATTGACCAAAAAATAAAGAAATACGTGTCTTAGATATTTGTACCTAACAACATATTTCGAGAAAAATCTCCAGAAATACTTCAGCCCCAGAAATAGAGAGATAAATGCCAGAGAGTGAGAATATCCTACAGTCGAAAAGTCCCCTTGCCCCGGTGACGTCTGCCTATTATCGACAGCAGTGAAGCCACCACAGTAACTCAGTCATCAAAGTCCGATCCGAATAATTTCCAAGAGCAGAGCGTGACGCGGTCCATCGATCAGACGGACGTGAATTCCGTCGCCATGTTTCAAATACAGGATCGCGGGCGCGGACGTTTCATACCTCTTCTACTCACCGCGCAATCGAAACGCCCTGTGTAATTGGAGTCGAAACTCGGCGATTTCCACGGTGCGAAAAAAAAAAAAAGGAGAAGGAGGGAGATCGACACGTGCTCGATCGCAATCGCCCGGAACGAACGAAAGCCGGTTGTCACGTCGGCCGTTGCGTAACTAGGGAAGGGAGGAGAGAAAAGGGGCGAAAGGACCAAAGGGTGGAATCCTCTCTGTGAAGGATCGCGACCGATACGAGAGCGTGGTTATCGACCGGTGTCGTTTGCTCGCTCGCTTCCGCAATGGGATCGAACCCCCCGCGTGGCGTTGCCAAAGCGGACGCACGCTTTCCGCGGCGGTTCGACTGGCCGAGGACTGTATTCGTATTTCTTTTCTTCCTCGACCGGGCAAGATTATCCCAAGACACGAAGTGACCTACAGGCAGTGTTTTGGCGGCCGTCCAAGTTCGTCTTGGAATCACGAGCGATATAGTACCAAGGTCGTATTGTGTGAACGGAATTATCTGTCCTCGTGGATGACACGACTGCATTGCGCCAATTACAGTAACCGTTCGATCGTTCGCCAAAAAATTCTAAACTACCGATCGTTCCGCCCCGCGTGCCGCTCCGCTTCTCGATCGTTGTCGGAACTTCGGAACTAGGTTAACCTCGGGCGCGGGCTACTATTTTTGAGAATCTCGAGAGGCGGCGCTCATCTTTCCACCGTTTTTCTCTTTAGCACACTTAAATTGCTTGTGTAAATATTATTCCGGGACCGAGGAATGATTCCCTCGCTGTTATCTCTCCGGCTGGAGGTAAGAAAAGTTTTATGCAGATTGCTTGGCTCCCTTTCAAATATTGACGGTGAAATTTCTGCAGGCCGATTCATTCTTCGATCGCTCGTGATCGTGTTCAGCTGGAAGGATTTGTTGTGGTACTTAAAAACGTTTAAATCCACTAGACTTCTATTTTTACACCATCGCGAAGATCTTGTTAGCTGGAATAAATTCTACTCGAAACAATTCTCGAAGCAGCGCGCGTACCAGGCATGTAGCGAAATACAGGATAGGATTGATCCGTGCGGCCGGAGCCGAGAGGGAGAGAGAGAGAGAGAGAGAGAGAGAGAGAGCGCGCGCGAAGCGTGCGGTGGCAAGGGAATGAGGATCGTCAGTAGTCAGACGCATTCCCCGGACCAATATGACTGGAGGTATATCTCTCTGTACCTCTGCACGCGAGCTTTATTTTAGAAATTCTTTCCAGCGAATCCTGTCTAAATTAATGAGAGCTTCAAAGCTGCTCACCAACTTCACAGCGATTCCATTTAAAATATCTAGCATACGCCTTTGTTCGCGTTTTTAAGAGCACAAAGTGCTAAACAGAAATGAAACAGTTTCAGTGGTCGATCGAGAGACCATTTGTGCGACAAAATCTGCTCACTAAATATCGATCGGTAGCACGTTGCACGCGCGTTTGTCCACAACATCGCGGGCGCAATCCAATTTCTGTTCCCGACGCGCCTTCATCGCTCCTCCTCATTGCCCAACGCAGCTGTGTCAAACAACCTGTCATCGCCGAAAACTTGGGCTGCCCTTACAAATTGAGGGAAACACAGTCGCATATTTTGGCAACAACACCGATAAGCGTGCCCTTGTGCTCGAATCGTTTCATCGGCTCGCGAGGGGAAGTGGTAACAGCCTAGTAAAGCGATTAAACCGACTGACGTTAACCAGACCTGTGGATTATTAACATCGGATTCGGGCCCAGTTTAGATGAGACGCTAAGTGGTTCAATGGATAGTCTCTTTACAACCATATATCGCCCTGAAAAGGTCTTTACTTGAAATGCGCAGGCTAAGTTTGCGTTTTTGTCGAGCAGCAACACCTGGACCTTTAACGAAATGTCACGTGTCTCTAGTGTCGCCCAGATTCTTTTGCAAGGGGAGGGTTCGCGTTTCCGTTGTTTGTGACATTAACGGAATCGTCGTTTATCGAGTTATAGGCAGGCTCCATCCTGGTCGCAGGGTTAACTTTAATTCTACCCGAGTAAATGTGATTTGCGAGGGGGCGAAGTTATATTCCCTTGGTCCCGCGACGCTCTCAGCGCCACCGTCGATAAACCACGGGGCCCTGTCGCGACAGTTATAACCGATGCTCGCTCCTTTTCTTTTTAATCGCCCTAATGCCGCGACGCAATTACCCTAGATTCGTTTATTAGTTTTCCGCCCCGGCGAGGGGGGCTCGAGAGAAAGTCGTTTCTTTTCGGGACGAAACAAATCAGCGGCGACCGCGCTCCCGTTTATTCCTGATAAATCGACGTTACACTCGAGCGTAACGGCCAATAACGACGGTCGTTATGGCTGCGATCTCTAAAGAAGGAGCAACCCCTTCAGGGTGGAGTGCCGTTACAGTTAACAGTCCTGTAACACTCAAATTTTCACGTCCAAGGTACACACCTACTTCTAGAACAGCAGCCGAGTGGGTCCTGTACTGCGCCGCCAGAATCTTTTCGCTCTATTGCATGCCGTCCCCAAGTTCCGGAGGGACATCTCTCCAAATCTATCCTCACTCTAGGTTAAGTCTCCCTTCTGTAATCTCTGCAGCTTCCCCACAAACACAACAGTACAGAAATACATTAACTTAGGGTCAGCACTCGGATCAGAAGTCTTCCCACATTCCACTCGCAAATTATTATTATTATTATAAATAGGAGAAAAAGTAGCGGAGAATCATAATAATAGGCTTGATAGCTGAATATTTTGTACCGTTATTTCATCCTGCATTACTGTATTAAGAACCGAAAGACTACTTTCAAGATTCGAAACAAGATCCTTCCCAGCGCAAACGTAGCCTACTCGTTGAGGTTATGTTGCGCAGGTGGCGCGCGGGCCAGTATCACGCCGCCTCACTAGCGCCGCCTAGTGGCGGAAGCAATCTGCCGCCGAACGTTAACGAGGCGTTGCCTCTTCGTTTCGCCCCGCAAATTAGCGTATCGCGGCCAAGAAAGCCCTTTGAGCCCGTCTGAGAAGCGCTGACCCGGCCGGCGTCCCAATCGGCAGGGGCAGCCGCATGTTGACAAAAGGGGGATTAACGGGTTAAAGGAAGGGGGCGGGCTCGCGGCTTGTGTACCAGCAATAATCGATCGTTCGCTGGATCTCGACAGGTGAGCGGGTTACGGTTTGAGACGCAGCTGCGTACGCTGAACCAATTTCCGGACACGCTCCTTGGCGATCCGTCACGGCGGCTACGATACTTCGATCCGCTACGCAACGAGTACTTCTTCGACCGGAACCGGCCCTCCTTCGACGCGATACTCTACTACTACCAGAGCGGCGGCAGGCTGCGCCGCCCCGTCAACGTTCCTCTCGATGTCTTCTCCGAGGAGATCAAGTTCTATGAGCTGGGCGAGCTGGCCACCAACAAGTTCAGGTACTGCACCCCGCTACGTGTCCGTGAAACTGGACACCTCTTTGTCTTCCTCACCCCAACCCCAGTTTCAGTGGTAACAGTTTTGCTTCGGCGCGACAGGTACATTGAACGGTCGTGTCCAACGTGTCAGAGTGACGGTGATCGGTATATAATTATTGCCTTCTAAATGTGGAGTAGACGACGCTCTATTGTCTCTCTTTTTGGAGCTAGAAAAAAGTCCCACTACCCACAAGCTCAAATGTCACAGGAGCTAGGGGAAATCCTACCTTTAGGTTCTTAGCGGCTGTTCACATTCGTGGGTAGCGGGACTTCTTTCCAGCTCCCAAACTAGGTATGCATAGTTCTTTTGTGCAAGACTGAGAATTTTTACGATCTCAACTGTCTCTGACGCGTTGTTTAGGTGGATTTGAACCTTAACCCTTTGGATATTGAATTAACACTTTGAGTGGCGCGAATAGTGCCCCTTTGTGTTATCGCAAAGATTCAGGGACGGTTGGATAGAGTACTTTCGAGGGTTTCCAGGAGATAGAGAACGCGAGGACACGCCGGCGCCAGTCAGGGTGTTAATGCTAATGTAGTTGTCTCTGTAATGATCACTAGTTTCTAGCACTCATGTATCAACCACACCGTTGTTATACTGATATCTATTTGTGTTTAACTGTCACGATTCAGACACACAATGAGATTCTTTGGATACACCAGTTTACCACGAGTCAAAGCTGTAATCAGTACGTGAGGAATTAAGCAAATTTTGCCGATACTGTAGATGTACCCGAATCTGTTATAGCGTAGACATGTACTCATTATCATACAGGGTGATTCGAACTGATCGTAGCTGGAGCGGGACGCGTTTCTGTATCCAACGTGTTACGTCGCCTAACCTTCGCCTATGCCAGCGAAGCACGCCGCTAAAGTGCGGCCCCCGGTATTACAGAATCACCCTGTACAGTTCTAGAACAGAGTTAGTGTCGATGAGAAAGTACGGTTTTACGAGCCGCGCGAGATGTGTTGGAGGCTGTGGATCCCCGGAAAGTCAAAGTCCCGAGCTCGTTGTTCGGGGCTGTTCAATCCCTTGCCCCTGGGCAGACCCGCGATCCCGTTTCATGGCTCTCGTCACCGCGGAAATAACGTGGAGGGGCGGGGGTTGGGAAACTTTCTACTTGCCCCTCCGTCGCGGCGATGTCTGCCCCCTTCACGGTAACGAGGATTATAAGGGCGAACGCGCGCTTCTTTTGGTCATTCCATTTCTGACCAAAGAGTCTCTCGACTTTAACCCACTATTCGCCAATTACGCTGTAATGTATATAGGGTGTCTCATCAGTCACGATGCAATCGAAAGGGGAGTGATTCTTAATCTGAAAGTGGGTTGAATATACAGACTAGTCTAGATATAGTGATGGTCAAAAGAAAGTTTAATACTCGCATCTCGACATTCCTGCGTAACTGACTTAATACGACACTGTTATGTATTACGTTGGTATTATGTAAACATCTTTATTGCTCCTTGCGTGTTACAATCTTCTTTCTCTCTGCCAGGTGTACATACATACGCTCCTCAATGCTATCCTTACTTCAACTCTATGCTATACATATTATCATATATTCTTAACCGATCTTGTTTCCTACTCATATTTTATACGTTCCCCTTTCCATCCCCTACATCAAGCTTTCCCCCGTTCCACTGTCGTCCAAAATGTCCCCATTACTCTCGCCTCCCCCCCCCCCCCCTGCACTATCTCTTCCCTTTCTCTTCTCGGTACATAAATCCCACATCTTGGCGTCACTGGCGTATTCCGGCAGCACCCCCGCGATGTGTGCGATATACCTAAATAAATGTTAAGACAGAATCGTTCGCAATGGAAGTGACCCATTCTCGTTACCGTTCCAAGTTTAAAGATTAAACTTTCTTTCGTCCACCGCTGTAAGTAAAAACGTCACCTCCAGATGTTGATTGCTGTTGAACGCAACGATACCATATTCTGCGTAGCTACAACCTGTACCACCCTGTATCACCCTGAGCCACTGTGTAGAGTGTAGAGAGAGAAAAGAATCGCTCCCCCCCCTGCCCACTCTCGAGCGGTGTGTGAGGGGCGCGAGGTGGGCAGCGTGCACGGGCAGCAGAGGACAGCGTAAAACGTGTACCGACTGTGCGCAGGGAGGACGAAGGGTTCATCAAGGAGGAGGAGAAGCCGCTGCCGTCGCGCGAGTTCCAAAGGAAGGTCTGGCTGTTGTTCGAGTACCCGGAGAGCTCGCAGGGGGCACGCGTGGTCGCGATAATATCCGTGTTCGTGATCCTCCTGTCGATCGTGATATTCTGCCTGGAGACGTTGCCGGAGTTCAAGCACTACAAGGTGTTCAACACGACGACGAACGGCACGAAGATCGAGGAGGACGAAGTGCCGGACATCACCGACCCGTTCTTCCTAATAGAGACTATTTGTATCATCTGGTTCACGTTCGAGTTATCGGTGCGCTTCCTCGCCTGTCCAAACAAACTGAACTTCTTCCGTGACGTAATGAACTTCATCGACATCATCGCGATCATTCCGTACTTCATCACGCTCGCCACCGTGATAGCCGAGGAGGAGGAGACGATCGATCTGCCCAAGGCGCCGGTAAGCCCGCAGGACAAGAGCACCAACCAGGCGATGTCCCTGGCGATACTCAGGGTCATCAGGCTCGTCAGGGTGTTCCGGATATTCAAGCTGTCCAGGCACAGTAAAGGCCTTCAGATCCTTGGCCGTACGCTCAAGGCCTCCATGAGGGAGCTCGGCCTGCTCATCTTTTTCCTCTTCATCGGTGAGTCACCTTCTCTCGTCTTGCGACCTTTTCCCGCGTTCTCGACGCCTCACTTGTCTCTCTCTTCCATCTTTTCTCTTTCATCCTTGGACGAGCCTCTCTGCCGAGGTCCTGTAAGTGGCGGTCATTTAAAGCATTGAACGCGGAGGAAGGAGTCTGTCGGTGGCGCCGGTGGCTCGATTGATCGGACCCAATCGAGCGACAAAACGGGCGGTCACAGCCCGAGATCACCGACTGGCTCCTTTCTCCCTGGGATTCGAAGAACATGGGTGAGACCAAGCTATCGTTAAAAACTTTCGACACAAGTGTCACACGCTCCCGCGGCTACCCGCTATGTTTCTCGCGGCGCTAGCGGTCACACGCTCCCGCCCCGAAAAAACTAGGGAAGCCGCGGCTCCGTGCCGCACGCCCCCGTCCAAAGTTTTGTACGAAAGCGTGGCTTGTGCATCGGGCTTGTCTACACCCGCGGAGAAGCTTCAGAGTCTGGCGTCTGCCGGTGAATTTTAATACCACGACGGCGAAGAATCGAAGTACCAACGAAGACACCGGATACTCGCAGCATGATTGCGCGAACGTTGGACAGCGATAATGGGAAACGTTTCGGAAACGTTCTGGAGATCGAGGACCATCCGCCCTCTGAAACAAACGTCACGTTCCTCCTGGAATATTTTCGGAGGGTGTGCACGACCGACGAAAGATACACCAAGGCACCACAGACATACACCGTCGCTCGCCTATCGATCCTTAATTCAAGCCCTGGTAAAGTTTCCAGCGGTGTTCTTGTCCAGCTTCCCCTCTATACGAAAATAAGCTGTCGGCGATCTACAGAGGTTGGCAAACACACTGCTGGGTCGCTCTGTTACGGCGGTTGGGATGCTTGCCGGTGCAAAGCACGAGGTATCTGAAAGAGTACACTTGAATGGTGGTCTGTTGCTGTTGAAGATCACGGAAAGATTGTTAAGACGGGGGTGTTTGTCGTTCGAGCGGGCAAATGAGAACAACGGTACGTGTTTATTGTAATCTTTATTACACCAGTAGAACGTGATACAGAGAATTCGAAATACACAGGTGGTACATATGTAGTCGTAGCACAGAAGGCGATGTACGTTGTACAGTCACGTGCTGCCGTGAACTCAGAATATGGTAATAGGGAAGAAAGTTTGTTCGAGATCATATTTTTCTAATCCCCAGGGTTAGAAGATGTTTTTTTTTTTGTCTTCAAACGAATCATGTAAACTGCTTCGCCCCATAATGTGATGTTCGAAATGGCGGCACCCAGCGTTAATACGATACTGTCACACTCGCTCCTCCAGATTGTAAAAACATTATCCACATCTCCCGTAATGCAGATACAGTATCGGCCAAAAGTATGGGACCACCTGGCTTCTTGTTACTTTCCAGTGGACCGCTCCTACGATTTACTCCTCGCCTGCATGTAACGTGGTGCTGGTTACTTATGTCATAAACACACTGAACAATAAAGTGCTCCTCTATTACAGGCAATATTGCTTTACAGTTCTCCCGAGGGGTGGCCTCATACTTTCGGCCGGTAGCGTAAGGGAGCATACATATTCACAGTTGATTCACACGAATAAACACGAAACACCACTCCATACCATTCGACGAAACATCAACAGCGACCTCTCCGGAACGTCATCGCGAGCAAATTGCCTTCCCTACCGCCATATTCGGCCGCCGGGACCACTACAGCTCCTTCCTTAACAATGCCCCCGCAACAGCAGCATAGAAAATATCGATGCACCCTCTCAGGTACGCTAGTACCGTGAAAGTGTAGGAGAAATGGAAGCTATCGAAAGGACGAAGGGATCGACCGATGGAATCCACTGACAAGAGTCTGGCTGCAATGGCCCCAGAGCCCGTGAATGATGTAGGTAACCGAGCCGCCGACGACGACGACGGTGGGGGCCAAGGATCATCCGCTCCCGGAGGAAGGCTGCCAACCCAATCATCCTAATGGAAGGTGCTCCATAAAACCGTCGATCTCGCTGGATCGCCCGGATGGCCCTCTGGTGAGGATCAGACGAACGGGGCCTGGACCTAACGCCAGGGAGATCGATCGATAGATCGGAGCTGGGGTGGTGGTTGCAGGAGCCGCCACGGCACCCGGAGCAGGGACAGGGGGCCAGATGGAGGCGCAGGAGGTGCAGGAGGAGGAAGCTAGAGCTAGGGGACACTAAAATACCGTGTCTTGAACCGTGCCTTCCTCTTGTGTGCGTTGCAGGTGTGGTGCTGTTCTCGTCGGCGGTGTACTTCGCGGAGGCGGGCACGCAGGACAGCTTCTTCAAATCGATACCGGACGCGTTCTGGTGGGCGGTGGTCACGATGACGACCGTGGGCTACGGGGACATGAGGTACAGAGCCACCGGGGGCGTTAAACCCACTGAACCGGTGTTTTCTTCCTTGCATTGCAGGTGTGGTGCTATTCTCGTCGGCGGTATACTTCGCGGAGGCCGGCTCCGAGAATTCGTTCTTCAAGTCCATTCCGGACGCGTTCTGGTGGGCCGTTGTCACGATGACGACCGTGGGCTATGGTGACATGACGTATGATGTACTCACTTTCACTTAAGACTCTAGTTAATGCCCGCCAATCAACTAAACGAACACACACCAAGTTTTTTACTCTCTCCTCCGATACTTGAACCACTCAACTTACTTGACACTCTCGAGTACTTCCCCCTATATCGTCCTCTGTGAACCTGTCTTCGAGTTCTCTCCTCCCCGAAGGCACGAATTCCCCCTCTTCGTCCACCACCCCCCCCACCCACCCACCCTCCGCTCCCAGTTTGATCGCTTTTTAGTTCCGAGCTCCTTTTTTTGCTGATGCGGATTTTAGTGCTTGATAGAGTTGAGCACGCTAGTTTTTCTTAGTCTTCTCGAACTTCCACGCATCTGGTTCTCCACCCCCCAAAACCACCCCACCACCACCACCACCCCCACGCTCGTCGAATCTGGAATGTTTCGTTCCTCTTTACCTTTACTGCCTCGATCGATGATTTCTCTTCAACTCTTTTATACATCTCTTTTTGCACATCGCATACTTACAGCGCTGCTCGCTACGTTACTCTAACACGCTCCGATCCGATCATCGACATCTGATTAGACGTCTCTTATACGGGGTGTTTCTTCATTTCTGGGAAGCAGTATCGGGGTGGATTACTTTCTTGGCAAATTGTACATTCATTTTTGGGTTCAAATTGTTTGCTCCGCAAGTAGAGACAGTATAGTTTATCTGGAACGTCTTTCCTAAATTTCCTAAGGTTCAATTCAAGCAAAAATTAATAGGAGCACCCCACTGCTAACTTTTCGATAATAACTTGCATGGTTTAAGTAAAGTTTCTCCAGACATCACATCGTCAAATGTGACTCGTGCATGACCCATTGCCAATGTCAAAGTACTTTAATAAATTATGGATCAAAGTGGGCAATACATTCAAACACACACATAACTCTTTGAAGGCATCGGTTGTCTGTAATAACACGTGTGCAGTAGCCATTCAGAACGCGTCCTGTAAATATACACTGTTGTTCATAAGTATTAGAACGCCCGCTGTATTTGCAGAAAATGTGATATTTGGTACAGCTTTGATGCTCCCCCACTGCTCTTAATTTAAACTAGCAAAATTTCTCAGACCTGTTCAATAAATTTGCAACGTTTTTCAGAATTATTCCACAGAGATGTCCCGATACATATGAACGCCAGTGTAAGTACATGTTCATGATGACTGAAATTCAGAAAAATGTTCCTACTGAATACAAAATGAATGGCAAATTCGTTATCGAAGAAATATCTCGTTCAGTGATCCAGATTATGCGTGTAGTTTAGTTTCCCACTCTGGAATTAGAAAAAAACTAGCCGTCGATTAGACATGGAGACTATAGATGGCGTGGATAAGAGAACAAACACGACACAGTAATTTTCAAAGTAAGTTGTTCTGTTTCCGTAAACTCACTCGTGAGACGGTACGTTTAGACGAATCTTCATTTTGTTATTTCCGATCTCTGAACTGATCTCTGCAATACTTTGCCAGGTATTAAGCAACACCCCGTAGATTGTGCCCCAGGCTCCGTTTTATTACTTTCCTCTCCTCCGTTTCCGTGCTGATTCAGCCGTACCTTTCATTTTCTTTTCACCCCCCGCGCCCTCCTTCGGCCTTTTCCGCTTCCGCCCGGTCGTCTCTTCGTCAATTTTTTCCGTTATCACCTAGAAGGAATCGCTCGAACGAAGGGAGGGCGTCCCAAAAGCTCGTCGCCTCTTCGCCATCGAAACCCCCTTTCTTACGGGGAAAAAAACTCAGTCTCACGGGGGAAAAGCGAATTGAAACGTCTTGTTCCAACCGACTTCCCCGTTCAACACGTTTAATTAGCTTGCGAGCTGGCGAGCTGAAGAGTCGAATGTGGGAACAGTGGATGCTAGCAATTAATTTACAATCTCTTGTCAGGTGAAACTACTGATGTGAGAAGATTTGTTGCTATCACCACGCGAGTTAGACGAGAGAATTTAGATTATTCCATAAGCTTCAAACTGACGTCCACTTGTTGCACTCTATTGCACGCCTAACCTCAAAATTGGAATCACAAGAAAATCATAGTTAAGCAGGGAGGTTCAAAAGTATATATATCAAAGCTAAAAGAAACAACGCAGGGATGTTGTAAACAGTAGTTAAGTAGATTTAATGTCCTCGCGACTATTGGCCACGTAGCGAATCGCAAAATAGAACGAAGACTCGTCATGGCTAACAAGGAAATCCGCTTACCCTTACTCACCGATTAGAACGTAGCTTTGGGGGTTTATAGAGTGCCTTGAGACAAGAACAACGGTATGTTTCATTCTTTCCCTTAAAGGCTGTGAAAACTAACCTCAAAGTCAAATTGGCGGTCCTACTTTGCGCGTGTAACTCCTAAAGTACAAGAGACAAGAAAAAATCTTTCAAACAACAGTTTAATGGTGTACTAAGCGCTGAAAACGTACCTTAACAAAATTTTGAAAAAAAAATTTATTCGTCAGGCTTTTTTTTAACTTTTTCAAATTTTTGTTAACGCAAGCTTGCACCGCTTATGGTACCAGTAAACTTTTGTTTGAAATTTTTTCCTGCCTCTTGTACTTTAAGGTTACACACGAAAAGTGGGAATGCAACCTATTTGACTTTGAGGTTAGTTTTGACAGCCTTAAAGGGCGGTTGGGCACGAATGAAAGATACTGTTGCTCTTGTCTTGGGTCACTGTATAAACCCACAAAGTTGCGTTTCAATCGGTGAGTAAGGGTTCGCTGTGTTTATAAGTCCCGCCCAAAGGTAGGTTTCCCAATACGCGACAGGACGCAACAATAAAAATTTCAAAGTCGATTTTCTCGAGAATGAAGCGCGATATCCAAAAAACTTACTCTTTCTTTTCGACTTATAACAAGTAAATAAGTGGAGAAAAAGGAATACAAATTTTCGATTTTGCGCTTTATTTTCGAGAAAATTGACTTTGAAATTCTTGACGGTCCGTCCAGTCGCGTATAGGAAAACCTACCTTAAGTCGCCTCGCGTTTCCGTTTGCAACCGTGTGTTCGCGGTTGCACGCACAGTGGTGCGGCGGCAGCGACATTATAATATCGACAGGGTAGTTTGGTGGTTCGCGGTGGGTGCTCGAGATTCAAGAGTATCCGCGGAGAGAGGCTCGAGATCTGGTGTTACGGCCGAAGGGGCTTCTTGAGCAATTGCCTCCCGTAAATCAATAAGTGCCCTCGGGCAACCGGCAGTGGGCTCGTTTCTTGGGAACGCCCCCGAGCCGAAAGGGCCGAGAAATCGCGACGATTCGAGTCGAGAAATACAACGTAGGGTTCATACACAAATGCTTCTGCCTTAGGCCCTCTCCACAGTAGGCATTGTCTCGCGAGATTCGTGAGCAAATCGTCAGACGCCCCTACTTTAACGCCTAGACGCTGACTAGTCGAGTCGTTTACTTCCTGGTGCGCAACACTGCTTCTTAGGAATCAGTGCACACGGGGTAGTTCCCTACTAGGGGTAATTTCAATTTGGTCGTCCGCCTGTGAAGGAGAAAATTCGATGGGTTTTTGATAAAACTGATCGAGTCCATTATTTTTCAGAAATAAGGACCTTGCAGGAAGAGGGGTGCTGCTCTTTACCGATTTCGAGTAAATTAGAAAAAACTGTTTATAAAATTATTGCTGGGACTTAACCTTCAAAAGAGAACACTAATTGAAAAATATATATTTTCACACAATAAGTAGTAGTTATTGAGTTGATAAGTTTTTAATTCTTATTTTGACGAATTTTTCAAATCCAATGACTTACTCCAAATCGTACAAAAAAAAAACGGTTGCTTCTTGATAGAAAATCTTCTGACTAAAATCTCAATTTTGAAAGAAAGGGGAATTGTTTTACCGACCCGTCGATGAATTGTACGAGGCAACTTGAACAATTCGTTTGAGGGCTTTTTCAGGGCCACTCGAGATACTTGGATGGCTTGTGGCGCTTATTTGGAACATACTCGAACAGCTTCCGTCTGTTGGCTTTCGTTTGTAGCGGACGCAGTTGTTGTCTAGGATGCTAGAAGCTATCACCTGGAAAACACAGTAGCCCACTTTGTATTCAAAATGGGTTGCCATCGAAGGCGCATTGCAATCAATTGGAGTTTTCTCTCAAGTTACCTTTGTTCTTCTTTGAGTATACAGGATGTTGAAGACAGAGTGGTTCGAAAGTATGTAGCCATATAAAATTTGCTTAGCGAAGCATACACTTTCGGAATATACAACTATTATCTCCATCAGCTATCCAGAATTATTCATCCTTCACGTTAGAATAACAAAGAATTATCCCTTCATCATAAGAATCTTTCCAAGAATCTTTTTTATTAAATCGTCCCTAAAAAATTCTTACCATCCACCATCAAAGCAGAAAATCTCTCTTCGCTCTAAAATAAGTAACCGGCACACTGACTACTTGCCAGCAAACATTTGAACCACCTGTTCAGCCACGATTCTCCCCCTTTACTGAAGAAAGTACAAAACCAGCCTAAACGGGCCACACCGCAGGCCGCGTTTCCACAATACATTATCGCCATCCCCGTTCTTCGCGAGCGCCGCGGCGAAGCTTGTTTCTTGCAGAACAAGGCGCAGGAACGATATTCAGACCGGTGGACGTTGGCCAGGGCATTCTACGCGTGTCTGTGTAACGTCGTTCATTCTCCGCGCTGTCGCAGGCAAGAGGTCCGTTCCAGTTTCCCATTACGATACATGCGCGCGTATCCAGCTCGGTCTCCTTTGTCGAGAGACCGGCGTCGACCGCTTCCTCTATCGAAGCCCAGCTTCTCGCGTAACCAACCTCCCACCCCTTTCCCCCCATCGGCGGGGGTGGCAGGGCGACCGCTTTGAAAGTCTGCACCGCCCTCGAGCTCTGTCGCGTCTCGTTACGTCAATTCTCAATTCCCCATTACCGCGATTGATCGCAGTTTCGGAAGCCTTTCGTCGAGCGCGCGACTCCACGCCCCACCTTTCGGATCCAAGCTCGATGGAGCTTCCAGGGGGCTCGATATCCCGGAAACCGCGCTCGTCAGCAGCGTAAAGGCGGATTCGCGCGTATCAGTTCCGCGACGTTTCGGTGTCGTTAGTGTGAATGGTTTGTTTGCGACAGAGTTGTAAGGAAAGTAAGGGTGTTGTTTACCACTGGCACTGACGTTGCTGAGCGTTCAAGGAACTCATGTATCTTAGCCGCCTTGAGGGGTCTTCCAACTGCGATGGATTAAGAAAATTAATTTTTCGGCAATTAAAAAATGGAACAAGTATTGCACGTATACCCTTTCAAGCTTGTAGCTTTATTCTATCGCGTTATAAGATTGTAAAAAACAATTTATAGGTAAAAGTATCTATTTAGAGCGGAATGGGAGCATCGCGAAGAGAATTATTTTGAAAAATATGCTTTCGTATGGCAGGCATGATATCAGCAATTGTAGTTATCTTAAACATAAAATTCAAAAATCCTGTAGACGTGTGGCTATCGTCTGAAACAGCATATTGAAAAAATATTGAGAAACAAAGAAATGACAACGTATTAAAAAAATATCCCGATTTTAGCAGAAAGCAATTATGGTTTTGTTGACCGTAGTAATTCAACATTGCAAGTATTAGCAAAATTCTAGTGCGAACGATAAAGTAACGTTTACTAAGTATGTCTGATATATTTGTGGTGGATCGAACTTTTGGTTTGTTGGCAATCAGGTCTGGCATCTGGAAGGATATTTTTCCTATTCCGCTATGAAGGTCTTGTAAGGTGATGGGATAAAGTTACAAACTTGCAAAATGATACGTACAATACTTGTTTCTTTTTTAATTCCTCAAAACTCAAGTTTCTATGAACCGTCACACTAGGAACACCCCTTAATCGTGGCAACTCAATTTCTGGTGATTTTCATTTTCCACGGAGTTGCCGATTGATGCTAGACTCTTGTGGCTGTTGCGTGGTGTTCGTTGACTTTTGGGATTTCCGTGGCTTCCTGATTTGGGGTTCTTGTGACCGAGAAGATTTTCGGTTTTCGGCTTAGGTATGTTCAAACACGGGTTTCGGTATTTTGTGGGATGACCTGATAGCCAAGGGAGAATGTAGGTCAGTCGTGGATCGTGTGTGGAGGATATTTTGGTTTAAACTCGAATTCTGATAGTTTAGGGAAGTTCTATGAATCGAGGAAGTGGGCGCACCCCTCTAAAAATCTCGCACCGCTTCAGCGTTCACAAATTCTATAATACGAATCTCGAGAAAAAAAAAACAAATAACAGAGGATTCTGCGGTTAAGGATTCTTCTGGTCACAGTTCATCTTTCCGTTAATTTTTACAAAATCCCAAAAAATCCCCAACGTCCCATTCCTCAAACTTCTGCATCTATTGCATTCGTGCATGCGTTTCTTCGCGATCAAACGATTCACCCAGTCAGCTCCAGATTCAATTTTCACTCTCCCACTGACACCCGCTTCCCGAACGGTCTGTTGAAAATCTTACTCCTTCGAAGGCCACTGTACTTTTGCTCACAACGCTGTCATCACTGCTACCACCATCAGTCATGGATCACAAAGGCCCATAGTACAGTGACACCTGCAGGAATGATCTCTCTTTTGCAACTAATTTTCAATACATCGACTCACCGATTAGTTCACACTCGACTCGCAAGCCAGAATCACTCTCGCGCATTAGCCCGGACATTTTCGCAACGAGCGCGAACTCTTTGCGAACGTGTGACGAGAACGAAGAATTCATCTTCGCTTATTTACGAAGCAAGGGCGAGGAGCGTCGATTTTTCTCTTTATTTCCCGCACGGGGGGAAGACAAAAAAGGCAACGTTAAAGCTCATTTGCAACAGTCTCATTCAGCGAACGGGAATGAGCGAGTAACGGGAGAGAGGAATTCTTCGTTGCCACCTTTGATCTCGAGTGGTATTGTTCGCGTGTATGGCAACAGTTACTCAATTAGACTCACCCCCTCCCCCCCGGCGAACGCGTCACTTTGCAGCTTTCAGTTTGCCTAAAACAATCGCCACTGCGTTTTTTAGTCCGGCATACAGCGACTGAGAGAGGCGAGCTTTTCACCAGCCTGCAATTCAGACGGTTAATCGGCGTTTCGTCGCACATTTTAATCGGGGAACAGGGAGAGAGAGAGAGGGAGCGGAGAAGGGAGGCCTTTTTCAAGCTAACGAACTCGGAGGAGAATAATGTTCGTTCGACGGGCAACAATGAGCAACCCAGTGAATCATACACAGTTTGACAATTAAGTTGCAGAATTCTATGAATCTGAACATCGGCTTTGTGACCGAGCATGTCTGCTAGCATTTTTTGAAACAATCAATTTTTCTAGGAAATGAGAGGAAACCTAATAATGATAGTCAAGTGAAAGTGTGAGATAGGGACTTTCATACATCATAATACAGGAGGTGAAGTTTGGCGCAGTTGGATAAGCCGCGGGCTGCCGAACCAAGAACTACCGATCGGTCGCGAGTTCGAATCCCGATGACCCCGTTCCTGTTTTTTTTCTGCGGCTGACACACATGGGGGGATTTCATCTCTAGAACTCTGGAGTAAAAAATACTGAAAGTTTACCAAAATAGCATTATTTAAAAAAAAAACCCATAGCTTTCTTAAATTCAAAATTGAGTTCAACTTCAAAAAATTCCTACATCCTACAACATACCTGAAGGAGATCAAAATTCCCCATAACTTAATTGTCAAGCTTAATATATAGTTTCTCCGCATATAGCGCGTGCATCCGCAGCGTTCGAAGCGTGCATCCCGCGCTTTTCAGCTCAATGAAACGCGCTCTAATCATCTCTGCCCTCCGCGTCGACTCGACACGCTCGAAAAAGTCGCAGCAATTCCCGATCCCCTCTGGGATACGCCCCTTTAATTGCTCATTAAGGCGAGCAACTTTCGAGATCGGGCGCAACACGACGCGCTTCTAATTGGCGGGAAACGATTGCGACACGGTTGCGTCCGCCTTTTCGAGAAAGAACGGTCGCCCAGTTCAGGGGAACTAGCACGGCTCTATTCGATTTTCTCCCCCCGCGACCCTTGGCAAATCGGAGAGCGATAGAATCCGAGGAATTGTGCATGTCGTACCTTTAGAAGGTCTCAGTCGGATCTCAGCAACGGAATGGCACGCGCTTGTTTGGAACGGTGCATCGGCACACACGAACGAGCAGCCTTTTTTCTTAGAGAGTCACGTTAGTCCCCTAGTCTAGCTAGAGAGCCCGCTTCTATTAGACACGCGAGAACACTATGAGTACACACGGGCCTGAGCAAGTTGCAACGTTCGGCGAATGATAGTTCGAGATGATTTCGGTGTGTTTGCTTGGAAACAAGTAGCTGATTTCAGGGTAAGCGTAACCGAGATGGAGGAGTGTGGTACCGGATTGGAGGTTGTAGTGGTTTGTCTCAAATTTTGCATACTGTAAGTGCGCAAAAATTATGCGGCGTATAAGGCGAGATACTGAAAGTTTTGCGAGAAAATTGTGGTCGAAGATTTGTCTTTTCCCACGTCTCGATGTCTAATATTAAGGAGGGAGCCTGGTATAGCGCGTGGAATAAATCGATATTTTATTTTTGCATAAATCAATATTTGAACATCACGAAAATATGCCCCTTAAGCCGCGGAACGAAATTCGGAAAATTAAAGCGGCTGTAACCGGGTTTATTACGGAGCAGTAGATGACGCGGATTTAACCGGAAAATTTTAAACGCGTTTTTCTCAAAACGATAGTTTTACAATAGTCAGGCAATATACGAAAAAAAAAATTCAATCGATCGACTTGGTCTTGTGCAAAAAAAATTTGTGTATATTTGTTTCAATGAAACCAGCTATTTGTAGAATGATATTGTTTAAATAAATAGCTTTTTTGGTTCATTCAAGACAAAATTTTGTTGGTAATATGAATTTTTTCAAGACGCCGCCATTTGTTCAATTTTGAAATTTTTAAAGAACATTATAACTCTGTAAGTTGCCATTCTTTTTCATAAAAAAGATTTTTTTATTTACCTTAATCTGACGTTATAATATTCTGAAAGATTCAAAAAGATGGATTAAATAATTTATTTTCAAAAAGTCCCAAAAAATGCGCCGATTTTCAGCTAGTTACACAAGGCTTCCTCCTTAAAAGTGACGAAGTAGAATAATCACTGCAAGGGATTGTCTATTTTTAAGTGTAGATATGGTCATCCATTTCCCATTTGTATTTCCATCACTGGCTATCGAAGGGGAACGGTACAGTTGGTGTGCAGAAACAAGTGTAAAACTCTTTTTTTCAGATTTCTCTCATATGTTCGTCTACATTAATTTCCCTGCCGAAGTGCTGTGCGAGTTTTAATACTGGTTTTAGCGAACGTTGTATTTTTTGTACATATTTTTTAAATCTCATATTTATCATAATTGCTGCAGGATTTTTCGAGGAAAAGGTACACGAAGTCAAAAAATCACGATTTTACAGGAGAATGCTGTTCTCCCGGGTCATTTGAATCGCATCACGCGTGAAGGGTTTATGTTTGAATTTATTTTTGATGCGCATAGACATGCCCGCAAAAAAATTCTGAACCGCTCAGTGTCCAGGAAATGCTCCAGTTTTTTTAGTGAAAAGAATTCCTTTTGAATTTTTAGTCATTTTCGACTGTACCCGCCCCCTTCAAATCGATTTTCTTCTCTAGCATAGCCAGGAGCGGATTTGGGAAGTTGGCGCCCCGAGACTAACAACCCTAGTTGCATTTATTGTTGCCACTTTGCTAGCCAATTAATTCCCAACTTGAGGATACTGTGCTCCAACTAAAAATGCTACCAAGGAGGTGCCTACCGCCTTTTGCGTAAAATATCATATATTTTAATTTAAATAAGCTGAGACAATTTTAAAATTAAAAATGAATTCTTTTTTAAATCATATCAGCTTCTCTCTCTTTAAACTCTTGTCAATTCCTTTCGCCTGAAATTTGCTGCCCTAAGCTGCAGCCTACTTAACCCATATACAAATCCGCCCCTGCGCATAGCCCCATATACAGGACGTGGAAAAGAGTTTGAACAAAGCTCGATTTTCTCCCGAAATTTGAAATACTTCGCCCTATGCGTTCCCCATATTATCCCACACAGTGCACGCCATTTATGCACAAAGTTTGATCGAAATCGCTGTCCCGAAGCTCATGCACTAGCGTACTACGGAGCACCTTCTAGCGCCGCTTTCCAAAGAGACGTAGAAATAATTGGTCGATGAGAGGAACGTGCTGGACAGCGGGGACTTCAGTGTTTGAAAGAGTTCGCCGTGAGACCCCAGGACTCGGCATCTTAAGCGTGCCCACGACCGGCCGGAAGTTTGCTAAGCGTTGAACGCACGCGAATGGCCCGTGTGTATCTGTAGGAGCCTCCAGTATATACCGCATAAGTAGCGCCACACTCGACTCGACACGGCAAAACTCACACAAGATAGAAACACCACACCTAGCACCGAGTTTCTAGGCGAGGAACGAAGCTATTCCACGCTACGGTCGTCGGCCGGCAGCCAATGAAACCGCCCCCCTCTTTTCGCTGTGCTTCAGGCCCGTGGGAGTCTGGGGGAAGATCGTGGGCTCCCTGTGCGCGATCGCTGGTGTCCTGACGATCGCCCTGCCCGTCCCCGTCATCGTCTCCAACTTCAACTACTTCTATCACCGTGAGACTGACCAGGAAGAGATGCAGTCGCAGAACTTCAATCACGTGATCAGCTGCCCGTATCTCCCTGGCACTTTAGGTACGAGCCCCGCCGGGTAATCCGCCGTCACATCGGCCCGCTTCCGCTGGGGATTTCCGAAGCGGTTTACCGTTGTCGGCCGCTCCTCCGGCACGAAACCGCTTTCAAATCGAGCGCAGATCGGGTGTACATATACGTTCTAGCTGGCGGAGATCTTGATAGATTCGAATGCCAGTGGTAACCCTGGAACGACACTGTAAGGTCTCGGGTCACCCAAGGGAATCTTAATGTTCCTTACTGCAAAATATTTCAATTTTCTTACTATAAATGAAAACCAGATACTCTAGATACCTTCTCTAAAAATACTTAAAGAGAAATACAAAATAATTTTTAAGAAACGTTACAGGAATTTTGAAATATTAAAATTTCAAGTTAACAGTGTCGTTCTACGGTTAATGTAGAGGTGCTTGAATTTGAAAGAGGGAAATCTTTTTCTTTTTCTTTTTTAGTAGTTTAGTAGTTTCCATTTAGAGAGAACGAAAATTAGTAGTATAGAGATAGCAATCTGGTAAAGTTTGATTATGCAAGGTAACAAATACAGTGGTATCTCTGACACTTGGGAGTCCGGTACGTGCAAGAACGTTTCGCTATCCAGATAGTTCAACGAGTCGAAAGTAGGTAACGACAAGGGTAAGGTAATACATATTAGTAGAACAGCCTAAATGAAAGAGAACTCTATTAGCTGTAGTAGTGGAGGTACTACCATGCTCCCTTATTAATCTACATCTCAGAAAACGTGGATCTCTAAATTTCCAAGAAAGTGGAGCATGCGCGGGGTAAAGTCGTGAATCCCTCTGAGCGTCCCACAAGTCTCTCGCCGACGAATGCGATGAGGAGGAAGAAGAGGATTGCGCGTGACAGTAGTCCTCGACGTGTGTCGTAAGTGCTGGACGAGGTTACGTTCCCAAGTTGTCGGCTGGCTGGCAAATCTCGCCGCGAGTATGTACCGATATCGCGTGTCTGCGCCCCTGCTGACACAGTAGTTTACCGCGGCGTTAATCCGCTTACGCGCGCCACCCTTGACTGCGATTTTTCATGTCTTCTTTGACGAGCGACGATTCGCAAACCTTCGATGGGGGCTGTCGACCGTGGCTGTCAATTAACGCGCGATAAGGCCAGAGATCGATAGCCAGCGAAAAGTTTTGGACAAGCAGGTTCGCTGGGAAGACAGTTCTTTGGGTTGGGCGGCGGGGAGGGATTGACACGAAAACCAAGCATCAGCGATTTAAGTTGGGCCATAGCTGATGGAGGTCCTTCGATGGTAGAACGTGTCGAAGTTTTGCTTTTTCTGTGCTCGGCAGGTCAACATTTGAAGAAGAGCTCGATGTCGGAATCGTCGTCGGATATAATGGAGCTGGAAGAGGGCATTCTGCTCACTCATCCTGAGATTACGAAAAAGCCCAACTGCAACCCCCGCCATAATAACAATATTAATCCAGCCTGTATGAGCATCGAGACTGACGTCTGACTACTAGGTAAATATTTCTGGTTTTCCGTTGCTCGGTGACCCGCGCACATGAAATCTCTTTTTGCAAACAACCAGAGGAGCAAGATCACGGGAAGCTGAGATAGTGGTACCAGGATTAACGGGTACTACTGTATAGAAAACATATTCCCCTTTTAGATAAGTGCATCCAACTCCATTCATCCTTTCCACCCGACATTTGTCTTCCTCAAAATTAAGCAACGTGTTTATTGGGCATCTGCTCTATGTTCAGTGTTGGACTGAAGAGTTCCTTCCCATAAAAGCCTGATGCATTGTTACCTATTTCTCGAATACTGAAGCTCTGATTTGTGATTGCAGTGAAGGAGACGGTGGCAGCGTGGTGGTCAGTGCTGGGACGGCTGTCGAAGAGCAGCTGCAGCTCCCTACGGTGCCTGACGTAGGCCTCCTTCACACGTCGTCGTAGTCGCGCTAGCCGCGAGCGCCAGCGGCGGCACGCGTACGCGTGCGCGCTGGCCGTTGGATCGTGGGCGCCTGCGCAAGCGCGCGCGCACGCGCCGTCTGTCCATAGTCTGTCAATACGAGGGGTGCTTCCAATCTCATTGTTACACGTCAACGAGAGCGAGAGGGCGATGCTAGGAGCGGAGGAATCCAACGACCAAGGATCGGCTGGCCGCGCGAGCGCCGCGTGATATCTTCCATCGTGCGCGATGCGCGAGCAACGCGGCGGTAGGCGGTGCAGCCGTCGACGGAAGTGCACGGGGAACCGGGGAAGGCGAAGAAGAAGGGAGACGTCGAGGGAAGCGGCGTGGAAACGTTTATCGCGTAACAATAATTGTATGGGATAAGGATTAAGGAGGTGATAGGTGGCGGCAGCCCCGAGGAGAAGCGAGTAAACTCCGCTTCCGGATGTGTCAACGGTACACACGCACCCCACGTAGGGACCTACGTGCTAACAAGGGGGATGGAGCAGGACGAATCCTCTCGCGCGTCCACCCCCCAACACACCACCGACTCCAGTGTTCACTACAAACGATAACAAATAAATAAAAAGTAACAAGTAAACGATTATAAACGAAAACGAAGGGAGGAGAGTTGAATTGCCAGCGGCTTCGCGGTGAACGAGAGGGGAAATTAAGAGAGAGAAGTGGAACGAGGACGAGGGGAATAACGAAGGAGCGCCGTCGAATCGCCTCCCCGAACCCTAAACGATGTTCGCGCGAAGCCGGCGAACGTGGCCGGCGAAACCGGGGAGGGCGCGTAAGCCGGCCGGCGACGAAACCAGGGGAATCGTACCAGATAATACTAATTAATTATTATCGATGTAATTAATCGAGTACACGTAGGCGAAGGTGCGCTGAAACGATATTCGCTACTAATGATTATCGGAGCAACAACGCTGCGCGAGAACGGACGAAGCCACACGATCGAGCGGAAGACGATGAGAGGTTGGGGAGAGGCAGAGCGGAACGGAAGGGAAATGGCGATGGTGCTCGCGGCGAGGACCCCCGTAGTCGTCGTTACGGAGCCAATGAGGAACAGCTACGGGGAACAAGTGTGTCTTGCAGCGGAGAGACTGCTCTATCTTTTCACTGGTGGGGCGAACGTTCGAAGTAAGCCGGCACTGGTATCCGTATCTGTTCGAGCGCCAGGCGATTAGAATGCAATTCGTTTAACGGCGCCCGGCGCAGTCGCTGCACGCCCGATAAGCAGGTCTGCTCCGAATCGCGTCGATCCTCGATCGTGCACGATTCCGCGGAGCAACGAAGAGACTCGTTCCAAATTTTAAGCCACTCCGGTGCTACTGGTTTCCAATGTACGGATCGAATAGACAGCAGCTCCATCTGGTTCGCGGCGGATAGGAAGCGAGTAGCCAACGGTGCGTCGGTAAGGAAGAAGCCAGTGTACCGACGTTCCCTAAGATTTGCAACGAGGAGGAGGTTCATTGTGCACGATCGAGGGGGCAAGGTCGAGCGAACTTGGAGCTCCGAAGCTCCGCGAGAGATCCGCTGTGTGATATCGCGACGCTGGAGGTCGGTGCGCGCGGCGCGACAAGTTGCAAACGATCGAGAGAGGCTCGACCTTGAGGTGGTGCGGCGCTGGCACGAGGAAGCCCCTCTTGGGGGTTCAGGGCGGAAGGATGAAGGGAAAAGCGATCGATGGTCGGGAAGGTGTCTGCCGATGGCGCGTGTTACCGCGTTCACGTCTCATCGCGACTTCCGGTCCCCATGTCCGCGCGCGACCCGACGCAGAGTACGGAGTCGAGTAGTAGCGAGAGCAGTGTCGCGCAGAGATCCATTTAGCGAGGCTAATTCGCGGGGTAAGGTTAGAACCTTAAGGGGGGCGTGATGGCTAAAACGGTTCGATCTGTGTTCAGAAACGGAATGGCGGGACTTTTCGTTCTCACGAATGCCGCGCGTGGATCGCACAGTTTTTCTCTTCCTCTCGCGGGGCACGCTTCTTTCGTACCGATCGGACGATCTCGCGACGCGCCAACACGGGGCGGATACTTGCACCCTTTCGGCCAAGCGTCCAGTAGACTAAGCGAATTTACTAGTTATAGAGTTAGCCTTACGCGCGTTGAACTTTAACGAATTATAGTATCGTTGAGCGCTGTGGTCGGCGAGGGCTCCTCGAGCAAGCAGCAACGCGAAGCAGTATTTTAAAGCACTACCTACGTAAACACCAGACTACTTTTAACGTTATTAAGAGAAAAAGTGATCGCCGAAAGGGTCGAACGATCGGCGAAGCGCGCGACTCTTTGCCTTGCTTGGCGAACTACTGTACGCGAATTAGTGCCGTTATCTCTTCGTTCGATTTTCTTTTCTTTTCTGTTCTTTCTTCTACGTACACGCCGCGAAATCGGTTCGTCGACTCGCGATCGACGAATCTGGAAACGAGAAGACTGGGGGCGCATGGGGGGGAGAGGGAGAGAAAGATAGCGGCGCGAGGAAGTAATCGAGGTGAAGGGTCCGTCGTGTCTCGAGTTGAAGGAAAACGAATTGGCAGGCCAATCGAATCCCCGACGCGGAACCCAACCATTTCCCCTATCCCTTCGCTGTCCTCTCGACGCTTCGCCTCTTTCCCGCTGGAGGGAGCGCATCGCAAACAAAAAAAAAAAAAAAAAAGAAATCGCCAAGACTGCCATTTTACCATTCTCCGTAAAAATTCGACTCGCGAAAGACGTAACATCGCGCGTAACGATATATATGTACTATATATCCACGATTATTTCGAGGACACCTCGTCCGTGCTCGGACACCTTTTTCCGATTATATAGATCGGCCCCGTCGCGGACGAAGCGTCGTACAACGGGCCGTTTCCTCGCGATCGAACGGGCCCGATGGGGCCTCGACGCGCCGTCGAAGCCGTCATCGGGCGAGCGGGCGCCGATTACCGCCATCTTGTTCGCGTTGAAACGTCGCCATGAAATCGAGCCAATTTTTACCCGCATAGAAGCGACGAGAGCAATGCAAAAAAAAAAGAGTAAAAAGCAAAAAAGGAACGGAAGGAAACAGAACTCGGGGGAATTCGGGGATGACGAGTAGCCGTTTCGGATTATTAGAGGCGAGGAGGAAGGAGAGTTCTGGATTCGACGCGTCTCTTTTTCACGAGTCATCCGCGACTCGTTACGTTCCCTCCGCCGGAAGCTTCCGGCCGCCGTTGTACGCGCCGGGCCGCGGGCCGCGGGCCGATGCTGATTTCTATTCTAAAGGACCGGAGGATAAAATAATAATGACGTTTCTCTCGAGGAAATATCGGAAACGCGACCCCCCGCACGCATCCCCACGGATTACCGACTACGATGAAGGAGGAAGTCTGACGTTAAAAGAGATAACGAAAGGGAGGAAAAAAAATATATGAAAACGATATTACGATGAGCAGCGAAGGAAAAATAATAATCGACGAGCATTAGCGGTTAACTGGAAAAAAATGAGTAAAAAAAAAGTATATAATATAATAAAAGTATCTTACGTAACGCGCGATCTAGCCAGAACAAAACGAACAGAACCTAATGAGACGCCAAGCGAGCAAAAAAGGAAAAAAATACTTAAAATGCGATTCCATTATTCAATCTACTAGGTCTTAGACGCGAGTTTTACCGAGGGATAATCTCATCTACCCTTTTATTAGACGAAACGAGCAATGGCAAATATGAAAAGAGAGAGAGAGACGACGAAGCGAGACTTCGAATATCGCGCGGCGAGTGGCAGAGAGGACGGGAGTACGAGAGGACGAGAGCGAGCGTGGCAGAGTGCGCGTGAGGGTGGGCAGAGTAATTGCGCGTGTGTTTTTATGAGAGGAGATCAGGGCGAGGAGTGTGTGGTGGGAGTAAACGGGCGAGTGGGTGCATGCGCGGAAGAAAGGGGATGAAAGGTTTGCGCGAGTGCGGTGCAAGGGAGAGCGAGACAGGTAACGAAACAATAATTATACAGAGGATTTATGTTACGCGCCTTTATTACGAGTACTTGAACTTTTCGCCTCGCTATTTTAGTTAGTGAAAAGGGATAAAGAAATTCTACCAAGCGCATCAAACTTACCAGCCTAGCTAATTCCGAGGAGGTCGAGGAAAGGCGGAAAGAAACGCGAGACAATTCCCGCAGAGGATAAATTTATTACTATTAAAAAACGTTAGTACTACTGTTAAAGAAAAGAACAAGTCTATTAACTAAAACCTACTACTATTACTATCAACTACTACTACTACTACCACTACTATTACTGTAACCACTAATACTGCTACTGCTACTGCTACTACTACTATTACTATACTCCTATCTACCGCTACCGCTGAACTACTATCACTACTGCAAATCACACTTCTACCATCACGAGTAATTTACTACACACCCATACACCCCCACACACAGACACACTGAAAGACAGGAAAACGACGGGAAAACTTCTACCACCAAGATCACTACTACTATTATTCTACTACTACTATTGTATATTATTACCACTACCGATAGTAGTGCGTGATCATTACTTTCGTTGTTATTATTATCTACTCGTCTACTACTACTACTATTGCTACTGCTGCTGATACTACTACTACTACTACCGCTATTACTACTACTACCACTACTACTACCACTACTATTACTACTACTACTATTACTACTACTACTACTACCACTACTACTATTACTACTACTACTATCGCTACGGCTACTACTACTGTTACTACTACCGCTATTACTACTACTATTATTACGAATACTGATACTAAATACAACCTACGACTACTACTGTTACTAAACCGAGCTGAAGCGAGATGGACAGAGCGACGCTACACGGTGAACAAAAGTATTTAGGTAAACGAGAACGGGGGAACTACTCTGTTAGACGGTCATAGCTGTTAGAGGTATTGAATGCGAAAAATAATAGAGCATAGTTAGGTAGGTAGGTAGCGGGTACGGTGTCGCCACCTACACGGAATTATCGAGTAACCGTAACGAGATCCCAATTTCTTTCTAGATCGATACGCGGAAGGGGGTGGTTTTTTGTATATGACATACAACAGACACGTGCGTACACATACATATATACACACACAAAAGGCGTAGGGAAGCAGGAGAAAAGTCGCGCGTTCGAAAATACGTCGTTATTCCGTTCGGTTTCCATCGGCAGACGTTCGTCGCTCGAGGGTGAACGAAAATGGGTAGTGGCTTCGCCTCGGTTCGGCCCTTGTTGTCCGAGATCCTTCGCACCCAGACATCTTTCTACGATCGTTCATTCAATTCTCAGCGCATTTACGAATTTTCTCCCCGCGTGTTCGTGATAAGGAGGCTCGAGATGGCGAGGATCGATCTCCAACGACAAGGGTCCCAGCGAACGAATGGAATTCGGAGGACATTTCTTCGAATCAACGCGCCCGTCGGCGACTAAACCTCCAACCGCGAGAAGGGGGTTCCATTTCGCGCGCCAGAGCGTTGACCAGTTGGCGGATAGCGCGAACGAGTGGCGGTGGTCGCCGGCCACGTGTCCCAGCTTTGGAAAGCGAAAGGAGAGAGAGAGAAGAGAGAGGAGACGTTCCTTCGTGCTAGATCCTGCGTGCTCGCGGAAAGATGTCGAACCTGTCGAACTTGTCGCTCTGCCAACATCGATCGAACGTCGATCGCTGATTGCCGCTCGTCCAGGTGCCCCCCCCCCCCCCTTCGTGAAATGAAGGAAATGGATGATAGAAGGAGATGATAGAAGGAGAGACTGTGAGAGAGAGAGGGTGGTGGTGAGTTGTGAGGAAGAAAGGGGAAGGAAGCTTGAGAGGAGCGAATGTGACGATCGAAACGAAAGGGTCGAGCATGCATTCCAAAGTAATTAAATAGAGATTAAATTAGAGGGAGGAGGAGGATGAGATGAAGATAGAATCCGCTACGAAGCTAGAGTACTCATATTTCCGCTGTCGCTGTATAGAACGATCCTCAAGTTGTTACTCTTGAAGCTGCTTCGCGCGAGAAACGATAAATTAGGGAGCAGAACGAGGGCCCGCCGTCGATTCCTCCTTCGTGGAGCAACGGGGGGCTCGGCTTAAATCTCGCGATCACGCAGGCTGGCTAGAGCGTAGCTCGAAAGAAACGAAGCGTAGGAGAGCATCGTTCAGTGCTGGGCGCCCTCGTCGAGCATCGCCTGCTGCGACGTTATTAATTATTCCCTCCCTCCCCCGGAGTCGCTACAATCGGCCTGCAAGCTTCGCTTTCTAAATTGAAACCCGGAGCTCGGTTCTCCGCGAGGAAGCTGTCTGATAAAATTCGGACGCACTTCGGTGGTATCAATTCTAATCGCGCGGGAGGGGGGAAGGAGCGCGGCAGGTGGTGGCCGAGCGATCGCCCCGCGGGATCGCAAACGGGGACGCTGTAGTTAAGGGGGAAAGATGAAAGTAGATCAGGCGGAATTCAGGTGATATACACTTAGGTATTGCGGCGCGACCGCTGAATTATTAATCGTAATTTAATGAAGAGTCGCAGTTCGTCGTCATTGGGATTCCCATTGATTTCAACCGAATTGATTGTTAGGTGTAATATAGAGCGCGCGTAAACGAGGGAGGAGAATAAGGGTGTAGGTACTTGTCTGTACATTTAAACGCGAGTTTCCATGGAGGGAACAGTAAGGCTATCGGGAGGAATAAGATCGTTTATTACGGGAGGGTAGAAAGTAAATAGCAATGTTACTATACAAACACAACACACACAAGGCATACTTAGGTACACGGAGATTATCGTACAGGCGAACATATACACGGATGAATTTTTCGATCAAGCTGCCGGGCAGGCGTGAAAGAAGGGCGGGAGAGGAGACAGAAACGGAAATAGATATTCGCGAACGAAGGCTGCACGCGGTGGCGGCCATCTCTGCCACTCTAGTCGGTCGGGATCCGTTTTATTAATTAATTAATAGTCGGATTAATTAATTAATCGAGAAACTCATTTATATAGTGTCGAGCACTGTTTTAAGTGCTTTTCATTTTTTGGCTGTGTGAAGCTTCAACTAAACGTAACTTAAAGTCGAAAAAAAAAGAATAGAAGAGGACGACGATGATGATGTAATTATCGTATTGGCTTTGCATAATCACTCTCGACAATTTTTCTGACGCAAGGAGGAATAAAACTAAATAATAATAATAGTAGTAATATTTAATAACGAGGATTAATAAAAAGCGTAAAGTATTAGACGGGCGCTGAGTAAACACTATGCCCGTAGAGACGGGGATTCAGCAATGGCGAAACCATGATTTAATAATAATAATAATAAATAATAAATAATGGGAAATAATAATAATAATAACGTTAATAATAATATATAATAATAATGCTAATAATAGTAATAACTAACGTGTAATTAACTAATGAGTAATAATAAACAATACTAATAATAATAATAATCGGTAAGTAATGAACGCCACATCTCCCTCGGTACGTTATACATATTATGATTCCGCATCTCCGTTTGTACGCATTTTAACAAAAGTGGAAAAAATAATAATTACTACAGGATATATTTAATGAGAGCGAGGGGAAGGAGGACTAGTTGGAGGAAGGGTGTATAAATGAGGGGAAAAAAAAATAATAATGAAGAATTAACTATACTCTTAACGGTACTAGTTCAGATAAACATCCTGCCGAGTTGCCCCGGGTTACGCTATGAGCCACCTGGCCCGCATTCAAACAAAAAAATATTACGTTTAATAAGCACTAAGAGAAGCTAAGCCGATCGCCTTACAGAGTGGGACGAGATAATAAGAAACAAAAGAGTATAAAAAATAAAAAACCAAACACGATTAAACGCGTAAATACTATGTAAAGCATGGATACTCACACACACACATACACCTACGCCCGTAAAACGCATACAGACGACGATACACGTACGCGAACGCACAGGCACACGTACAGACACACACACGCGCGCGCGCGCGCGCGTGTACACGGAACGATGGATGGAAAGACATAGAGTGATTAAAGAGAAAAAAAAGATAAGAGAACACATAATAATCTATTTTTCGCCCGTGCAAAGTGATTCTATAAACGTAACCGTATCGTTAATCGAGCAAGAGAAATGAAAGAATGGCTAATTTTCTAACGCGAAGCGCCGAAACGCCGCGAGAGCAAGCACCGCGTCTTTTTTTCGTCCCTCGGCGACAATGAATGTTTTGTAAAGCCACGTATTTCTATATATTCAAGCGATTTTGTAAAAGTGTCGCCGTTGCGACCGCGAGAAAGGATCAAAATACATACACCGATATATCAACGCTGCGCGGTCGATCGCCGATACTCGTGCGCCCTCGCGCGCCCAAGCGCCGAAGCTCCTTGTAAACACAAGGACAAGATAAAAATCGATTGCACATCAAAACTTCGCCAAATTTCATTTAGTATTCTCGCGCCGATTCGAACCGCCACATTTCCTCCGCCAGTCGCGATTCTTTCTCCGGAAGAAAGAATGCTCGGCGACCATCGAGCCGAAATCTCGCGCGTTCATTCACGTAGAAACGTCGATCAACGATATATATACACTTCTTTGTACCGCTTCCTCTTTGTACCGTTCGCTGAAGCTTTCCCTCGTTTCATCGCCGCGTTCGTCCTTGACCAGTGGAACACGCGCGCCGCCTGGCGATCGGAAATGGAAAGAGAAACGTGACGCGAGGCCTTCTCGGTTCGACGGTCGCTATGCGATCCATCGCGTTTAACCTAACCTAAATGACTCGTTGATACACAGAAGGGAGCGCGAGATCGGGCGAGCGACGGCCGACGCGTCGCGACGCTTAAAATTTTCCTTTAGCTGCTTCTAAAGTGAAGGGAAAGCGCGTAAAAAGAATGGAACGACGCGATCAGGGAGTGGAAGGGGAAGGAGATGGGATAGACGGAGTTGAAGCGCGTTTGCATAAAGTAAACGGGCGATTCTAACGACGGGGCAGGGGAGAGATGGAGGGTCGAGCGTTATACATAATATCGAGGCGCGGAAATCGAGTTCCGTTCGCAAGCCGGGTACCAAGGCACTCAGGGCAACGATTAAATATCGATCAACTTATTTGTACGACGATCTAGGCTATTTACGTTATATGTCCATGTTGCCGGAAGAGATATAAAAGGGCAAAATGAAAAAAAAAAAGAGAGGAAGAGGACGATGCATTTGTAGGGATTAAAGAACAAAGTAAATAAATCGGGCGGCACGCGTCGCCTTCTCTAAACGAGATATAACATTTTGAATATTAAAGAAAAATTATATATATATACATACATGCATACATACATACATAGCGTTTACGGAGTACATAGGTGAAGAGATGAAAACTTGTTTCCCCGCGGCTGGTCGCTTGACCGCGATCACGAGGCCGCGAGACATCGCGCTGGATCGACTCTGTTTCGTCGAGATCACTGGGTATACTATACACGCAACGCAACCGTTAAGGTGCGATTCCACGGTGAGACTTTACGTGAGACTTTTTTTATCATGGGACGAAAATCTCAGCAACAACTGAATGTAAATAACGGAGGCGAGATTTTTTAAAATATATCATGAAACTTGCCTCGCGAGAAGAAACTAATGACGAAAGTTTCACGAAACTAATGATTCACCGTGTAAACGTGATGAATGAGTATTTAATATCGTACGAGGCATTCAACTCACCAACAGCAGGCGAGACAAAACTCTCACATGACATGCGAGTTGATGAGAGGTAACGGTAAAATTTGTGAAAATAATGTCTTACGAGATTAAAGTCTCAGGTGAGAGTTTAAGGCGGAATCGCACCTTCACACCAGAGATGGGTAAAAATTTTATTTAAATAAAAATTTCGAATGACCAATAAAAGTTGAAAAAATTACCTTTATTCGACACATGACGAGTGATTCTTTTAACTTTTATTCATTATTCGAAATTTTTATTTAAATAAACTTTTGCCCATTTCGCGGCACTTTTCAGTTTCTATCCGACACTCCCAAGTCTGGGACGTTGTTTCCTAAATAATTTCTCGCGGTCCACCATCGATCTCGCCCCAATTTTGCGTTTCCGTAAATTCCGCACGGCCGCGACGCGAGCATTGCGCCCTTCGTAATGGCGACCACGCGCCAGCCCGTCGTTGCGCGAGTTACGCGATTTTCTAACGTGCTTAATGAATGGGAGCCCGTTTGTCGTTGAAAGTAAAAAAAAAGTCAAAAGAGAAACAACACGCACCACAATTTGAATTCTTATCGCGATTGGAAGACGTTGGGCAGGAAACGGGGGGGGGGGGGAGGGAGGGAGGGTGTGTGCGCGGTAAAGAGAAGCGGAATGGGACGCGTGGTGCCGATGAGAACGCGCGACGCACGGACGTAAATCGTTGTTAGATGTTGCTCAAACGGAAGGGAGGTTCAGGGTGAGACCGGGAAACGGGGAACCACGCGTTATTCATCATCCTCGAGTAGAGATTACTGTAGATGCTCGACGGAGCGCGGGAGGCTCGACGGGTAAGCGCAGACATTTACTATCCGCTTGTATCAGTCGAGAGGGATGACGAGGGACGGAGGAGAATGATTACTACTTATCGATTAGCTGTAAAACATTATTAAGGGCAGTCATGTAGTACTCATATAGTCTATTTGTTAATGTTTCAGATATTTTATTAAATGTTGATATAATGTACTACGACATTCCTTGTTTGTGCCGGAATCCCCGCAAAAACCTAGTCTTTAAACGAAAATCTAACCAAAAAAAAAAGAGAGAGTAAAGGAGAAACGAAATAGAAGGGGCGGTTGGAGGGGAATCGGAGAAGGACGGGAGAGGAACGAGGAGAAATTGCGAGCGAGTGCTGCGCCCGTGTCAGCTGACGTAATTAAACGTCACTCGAGAATACATCGGTCGTTGAATGATAGGGAGAGGGACAGAGATAGAGCCAGAAAGCGAAAAGGGGAGAGCGTCATTAAACTACGAATATTAAGCGTACGCGTAACTATATTATTATATCCGAATAGTTCCCTACACGATGCCTTCGTACAATCGAGTCGGCAGTGCGCGCGCACACGCGAACACGCTACAGGGAATTGGGGGATTGCGGAGGGTGGGGAACGGGGAAACGGATCGAGGGGGTTCGAAGAGGGGAGACGTGGAAGGAGGAGAGATATTTTGTTACGTACACAATGTATACTAGCCGTATCGCGCCTGCCAACGAGATCCCCTAAATGCGTTTTCCCATTGGCGTACATTCTATCTTTCAAACCTTCGGTAAATTCCTCGGGTAAAAATATAGCGCGGCGACGCTCGCGGCTCACTCGATCGCGCGCGCCATCTACGCCGAGGAGTTGCGGCGAACTTCTGGGTACCTTGTCATTGGACCATTTCGATTGCTTGTCTTACAGTAATGGCACTTGGATTGACCCGTTAACTGGCTAGCTCTTTCATCGAAGGCACCTTCGAAAATGATTCCGCCTATGTAGAGAACGTTGCGTTTACTTCAGCGCGAGTGCAGTTATCAAGCTTCACGCGACGAGTTAATTCTGTTGACTCGTCTTCTCCAGATAACGGGTTGAAGCTTGCTGCCGAAACGAGTGCTTGGAAACGGCTGCCTCGGCGTTCGAATTACAGCTAATTCTCGCTATAAGCTCATTTAGCCTCTGCGTTGTATGCTCGGGCGCTATCCCCACCATTTCTTGGATTCCTTTGGTCGAGAGTGGGAGAAAGAGTTTCTCTCACTCGCGCAACACTCTCATTGGCGGCTCGGAAAAGTCGCCTGCCCCGAGCGTGGAGCCTATAACGAGAATATAATGTAGAGGGTTCGACGCCCCTTTCCCGAGACGTTCGCCAGAACTCCAGCGATCTTTCCCACGCCTTATCGATACTTATTGGTATCCCTGACTAAGCTCGCTGCGCCCGTCGATGGGTCGATAGCGATCGAGTGGACCGACGCGAACGTTCCCTTCTCGAAAAAATGGGGTTGACTGGCGTTCATAACGCGGAGATTGGCGATGGGGTTGTCGGGGGTAGGAAGGGAGGTGGGGAATTCCAGAGATCCGGAGATCTCGGTGGGTAGGGGAAGAGCGAGGTTCGTGAGAAGGGGGAAGGGCGCAAAGGGCGACGAGTATAAATGATGAAAAGGCGGAAATTTCTAGGCGCGTATCGCGAACGCCACGCGGATAACTTTGTAACGTTTTATAAATAAATTGGCATATCGAGCATTATCAATCGGGAGAAAGACGAGAGAGACCTTCCCTCCGGGAATAAAACGCGTGTTGGGAGAGGAGCGAAAGAGAGGGAGAACGAGGGAGAGAGTGAGAGTGAGAAAGAAAGAGAGAGAGAGAGAGAGAGAGAGAGAGAGAGAGAGAGAGAGAGAGAGAGAGAGAGAGAGAGAGAGAGAGTGTGTGAGTGAGTGAGAGTGGGAGAAAGGGTGAAAGGGTGAGAAAGGGGCAGGGAGAAGAGAGGAAAACGAGAGAGGCGTAAATAATTATTCTCACTTCTTCATCGATGAACGCTCTGCTGGTTTGGAGCTGTAGTCATATCGTTAGTGTATAAGTCTGTATGTGACGATGTTAATTATTGTAATATAAAGAGGGAGACGGGAAGGGAGGAGAAGGTGAGAGCAAAACCGAAATACCGATTGTTGCTACGCGAGGAGCATCTCGGAGGAGAGTTTAAACTGGCGGACGATAACCTTCGCGGGTGAACAGAGGCGACGGATAAACGACACTGCTTTTGCGCCCAGTGTCACTGGACGCGTGCTTCGAGAACAAAAGAGAAAAAAAACGAGAAAAAAGAAAATAGATTTTTTATAAACCGACGAAATCTGTTTCCGACCTTTTTCAGTGAATATTCTCATACTCGAGACTTGACTCTCTCCGTTTGTGATTTTCGCAACGTGGACCGCTTTTACTTGAGCGAACGAGAGTACGAGAGGAAAAGAGTGAAAGACAGAGAGAGAGAGAGAGCGAGAGAGAATGAAGTGTGTGGCTGCGTAGAAGAAACGATTGAGTGGGAGAAAATGCGCGAGAGGGTGTGAAGATATGAGAGAGAATGAGAGTGGGGATAGGGTGATGATTCCGTAGAGCTAGAGAGGAAGAATGAGAGTGAAAGGTGAGTGCGAGAAGTGGCGTGAATGGGAAAGGGAGAAAGGGAGAGAGATAGAGAGAGCGAGGATGAGAGTAACAGAGAGAAAGAGAGAAAGAGAGAGAGAAAGCCAGAGAACACAAGAGAGAGACGAAGAAGCAATCGCACCTCGACCGAATTTAAAACTTATAATTTCCTCTCACATCCCTGCGCAGTGTTTTGGGCCTTTCCGTCCAATACGCGATGTACCACTGTCATTATTTATTTAATTTTTTGCAATCTACGTACAATAAAATTGTTGTTGCTGAAACGATAAGTGTAAATGTGTATACTGTACATTCAACCTTCGTTTTAAAAAGATGTCATTATTAAGGGTCTCACTGGACCAGGATTCCTGCCGTCCTGGCGTGTGTTGTAATTGTACATGTACATATACATGCGTATTTTTTAATATCAGACGGTAATTTACTCGAATAATTAGGATCGCTTATTAGAGTATATATGTATGTATATACGCATACATACGTACGTACATGAATATATATATATTATGAATATATATATGTATATGTACAGATATGGATACATACGTACATACACAAGTGTATGTATATTTATACATATATGTACACATATATGGGGAAAAAAACAACAAAATGAGAGCGGCATTCCCGACGCCGATGTCTGCGATGAACGATCTCCGAAAGGAATAAAGCACTTTCACGTAGCATCGTGTTTCTATCGTCGTTTCTCCGCTTATCCGTCGATCTCCCCACCATTTCAAACTTTCCTCAATAATTTCACTCTTCCTCTTTAAAATTCCTCGTCGATATCCCATTTTTTCCTTATCAATTATTTTCTGCATGCATATTCGAAAATATAGTAAGATCCACTTCTCTTTCACTTATTGCGAACTCTAAGTTCCTTCAATGCAATATATAGCCACGTTTCTCTGTCATATAATTTAGTTTTTTTACTTTCTTGGCTTTACGGGGTTCGTATGAACCACTGCTAGTGATGAATACGAGCGAAAATTCCTAGCTAGATATTCGATACGTTCTCCACTGAAGAATATATTTTCATGAGAAGATAAAGAGACGAATTTCCAACGCATGGTATGTTAGCATCAGCTGATAGCAGATAATTCTACCTATTCGACGGTCGGCAATGCTGGAATCTATACAACCATCTGCCTTAATTGTGAAAAATATTTTGGAAAATAAAGTACAGCTAATTAAATGTGTGTTCTCACTTATTTTATTTCAATGGATGTCCTTGGAAAATAAAAGTAATACTATAAATATCAACTCCGACATCAATGTTGATGGACGCTAAATACTTTACCGCACTCGTCCCGTAGAGCAGACTTGGGAATTAAATGAACGTCCCTTCCTCCCGCTGCGCGTCTTGGTCCCCGCGGCGACCAAGCAGCTTGGAGCACCTCAGGCCCGTCCCATATGAACCGAGCGTGGCGTGTTGACAAAATAAAAACGCATCGACCAGAGGCGGATTAAGGTCGGTTGGGGCCCCAGGCGCAAAATAAAATATTGGGCCCCTTACAAAAAAGGGGAAGACAGGAAGAATAAAATCACGTTAACCATATTTTTAAACACATAAATAGATTGTGTACTCATGAAATCAAATTTGGTGTCATTAAAAAAAAGTGGAAAGTTGGTTTTTGTGGGGCCCCACAGTGGTCGAAAATGCCACAGTCGGCGTCAAAAATCGATTCCCACGTCAAATCGAAAAGAAACTCAACGAAACTTGGTATACTGGGGTATTAGGTATCGCTGATTACGAATTCGTTGCAGGTTTTTTTAAAAAGAAGATGGCGGATCCAATATGGCCGCTCAAATTCGACAAAAGCTAGAAAAATAGGGATCCTACGAACGAAACACGTTGTTTATTCAAATCCTACAGCTATAACTATATATTTTATGAGTCTAGAAAGTTGCATTATACTGTATAGAATGCTATACTAATGATTAGTTGTTAAAAAATGATTATTAACAATAGAAAAAGCGACATTATTTACTAATTTTATCATTTCCGCGGCAAATACTGCAAATACGTGATTAATCTAACCATGGAATATCTATCGGAGACGAAAATAAAAATTATTGACATAAAAAAATGTTAATAGAATTGTTTATTAATAATTTGTTTAAACAATTTTTTAACAAAGTGACTGAAATCCATTTCATACAATCAAATTGATATTTTGTTGTATCTATTAATATAAACAATTAATTGTTATTAAACAATTTGTTAACATAATAGATTTCAGTAATATACAACAAGATAAGTGCAATTTGGAAGGTACATTGTTTTTATATCCTTAATATCTGTTAGGTCCGATTAGATATCACCGTGGTTTTCATTTACAACGGTTGCCCACACAAATACCTAAACCTTAATTTCAGGATTTTTCCCTAATCAACCCCTAAGGGGTATAATTTGTTTTCACGGATCCCTCAAAAGCTCTTCGGTCCGATTCGACATCGATACTTGGTTTAAGCCTAGCAACAGAAATGCCTAAACACCAATTTCAAAATTTTACCCTACTCAACCCTTAAAGGGTTTACAAATACCTAATACCTAAAACGAGCCGCGATGTTCACGTAATTCCCAAGCGTGCCGTACAGGACAGTAAATACATAATCTATCTGTAACTTAAGGGAGGTTTCTGCCTTGTTGGGCCAAAAAATGTTCGATTCTTCACCAATTTTTTATGCGAAAAGTATTATATATAGAATGTTGATATTTGGTATGTTGACTAAGCGGTCTTTATTGAACATAAAAATATTTTGTAAAATTTGACACAACATGGTAGTGGGAGTGGGAGGAGCCACGTATGTTGGTATGACATTCTTCGCTTGCGGAAGTCCTATGTCCCGGACAGGTGATGGGAAGCACCAAAATGAAACATATTTTTACTTTGTACAATATTGTGTATAAGTTGACCTAGAATCAAGAAGAAAAATTGGAAAATAAAACAATAGTGAGCGATCGAAGAGATTTTGTTTTTTTTTACCAAAAATTTTTGCAGTTTTATGTTCATTAAATAAAGACGTTAGAATATTTTTGGATAATTCTAGGTCAACTTATACACAATATTGTACAAAGTAAAAATATGTTTCATTTTGGTGCTTCCCATCACTTGTCCGGGACATAGGACTTCCGCAAGCGAAGAATGTCATACAGACATACGTGGCTCCTCCCACTCCCACTACCATGTTTTGTCAAACTTTGAAAAATATTTTTATGTTCAATAAAGACCGCTTAGTCGACATACCAAATATCAACATTCTATATTTAATGCTTTTCGCATAAAAAATTGGTGAAAAATCGAACATTTTTTGGGCCAACAAGGCAGAAACCTCCCTTAACCATCGCTTACTAATTAAGTACTCTGGAATTATGATAAGACTATCTAGCACTCGGTGCATATCGGGTGACGTATATTTCTAAAATACATCGCGACTCACCCCTTTTTTAATTTCGTAGTAAACTTCCATATTTTGATAGAACGTAGCACAAAATAACAACGATATGCCCCTAATTTACAAACGCTTAATCTTCTCAGGTTTCTAAGAGCACTTAGAGACTAGGAGCACAGCAACCATTGCAAATGTTACATTCACTGTTCCTTCACAGTATCTGTTTTTCAACTTTTCGACGGACTCTGCTACATGGTAAGTACGTTAAAAGGATGCTGAATTAAAATCATGGATGTTTCACTTGAAGGCAGGCCCGGATTAAAGGAGGGGGGAGGGCTAGTGGGGGCTGTAGCCCCGGGCCCGACTTTCCGGGGGACCCTGTTCTAAGCGATTAGCTCACTCTGTCTTCATTGGAAATGTTGTATCAAATAAATTGTCTCAGTTCTGTTTTTACACCCCGCCCGCTGTTCAACCACGGGGGACCCTCGAAGGTTTGATAGCCCCGGGCCCCAAAAATCTTATTTCGGGCCTGCTCGAAAGACCGTGCAAATGGCGACCCTGTCGAAAAGTATTATGAGACATGGAAAGTATGTTATTGCACCTCTCGCGTCACTGTTGGTGTAGTTGTGATCCATCAAAGCAGTATTTGACCTGCGATAAACTAAAGCCTCTCTAGCAAATGTTGCATTACGAATTGCTTGCTCGCCATTGAAAACCAATGTGTCCGAATTCAACGGTTTCATAAAACTCGGCACAGGCGAAGGTAGAATAAATATTCCCAAGAGAGTGGCAACCGCGTAAATAGTGAAAACGTGCTCAACATTGATTTATGCATAGGCTGGATGTATTTCATTGCAACGCGTTCCACTCCACCATTTTGGGGCGGCCCGCCCGCGTTCGTGACTTTCAAGTTCTCTTTGAGTGCCCTGTGGAGGCATAAAAAATGTATGCCTCAGCTAAATTTATGTGTCGTGTTAAACTGAACATTTTGCTGAAAATACTAAATTTACAGTTGTATACCGATGAAATACGCAGTAGAACGGAGAATCTAGGTCGCCCCAAATGGGAACACTGTAAACGTGAATAACGACGGACGGGCTTTAGTTGTCATCGTCTGCGACGGTATTCAATATTTATTCACTACCTGTGGACTTCTTCAGTATTGGGAGACATATGTGTCTCCTTACTTGCGTATGTGTCCCATTCACTATGTAGGTATACCTATGTATCTTCAATGGCAAGAATTCCCGGACCCTTCGTCGAATCAATACGATACCTATTCTGAAGCTGATTGAAATTGGCTGATCGCTTCAATCGCATCACTAAGTGATTCAGATTATGAGGCTTTGATTATTGATTTGCCCGAATCGATTCCAACAGAGTTGTTAATGTGGCATTATCGACCTATCAGACGGAGTTCTAAATCGATAAGGAAAACGATTTTCTGATCAATTGGTCCAGATTGACTTTTTCAATCCTGGCGACACTGGCAGTTCCAGCAATTGCAGTGACGGCGGTGTCTGGTTCTGAATAGACCCATGCATAAGCTATTCATATTATTACCATTCTTTCGAAAATTTCGTGTTAAGAATACTCGAGAAAGAGGAACTTTGCTTAGAACCTGCATTCCGAATTTAAATACAGTGCATAGAACTGAAACGAAAATGATATACATACTTTAACACTGAAGGGTTACTAAATAAAATTATGTAGATAAATATAATATGGTTTTCTAAGGACGTGTATCGCTTGAAGGTACAGTTTTATGCGCCAGTGTAAAGATTATTGGTCGTGACGCAGTTCTTCCTTCGTAGCTTCCACGCAAAGAGGTGGAAAAATATTTCCCAAAGTTCCTAGGGGACTTTTAGTCCCATGCGGTGGCCTTCCGCATGATGCCCCAACCTATTTAACCGGATTGTTAGCGGGCACCGTTTACTGCAGGTTTATGACTGCAGACATTTGGCTTCCCACGTGCTACAAAGTAATTTCGAAAACATCTGGTGAATAACTTGCAGGACTGCAGTAAAGTTTCAAGACTTAATCCTCAATTGCTGCACGCTAATGTCTCTACGTTCAATAATCCGTGCTGCGCTACAATGTGTATTACTAAAGTTTACCACGCCTGCCACACTCGCAAACACTTCTACCACCTTAAAGGAGCGCAGCAGATCAACAATCTAGCAACGTCTACCACCCTTTGAAGGTGCTCCAAGCTTCGCTTGAAAATGACTCGATAAATTGAGAATGGAGTTATCCATTGCGCTCGGGGTACTACCCATAAAGTGGCGCAGGATCGAAGCGGATGCACCGACAGCATCGATTTCATCGTATTTCTGCATCGGAGAGCGGCAGACAGTCCCTTACCTTCCGCTCGACGCAATCGGATATCGAGTGCACTCTCAGGGATGGGGTTATTAATCCTCTCGGACAAGGAGAGGGGCCGATTTTACGTATGTCGATTCATTTGCCGCGACATTGGAATCTGCGGACGTCATGCGGAAGACAGGCTTCACCGTCTCATAACACGCAAATCCATCTTAATGGTATAGGTACCCTTCTGGTAGGATATCGCTTTACCCGTGACATAACCACCTTACCGGTGTCGTTATTATCCTCCATCCATCTTATTCCCTTCTCTCCGTCTCCCTTTCCCTCTCCACGCCGCTCCACTCATGTGCTCTTTACATTAATCTGACGCCCAAGGGATCACTGATGTATTATGGATCGAAGGTGCTGCCTTGGTAATAAGGAGTCACGCTCTTAGCTGTGAATCTTCGGTAATATTGAAGCAGCGGTGGCGTTACATCATTGCGACCTCCGTACACTATCGCGACCGATTACACGGTGTCGGTAAACAAATTTGCCTGTAGACAGACTGAGATGAATCTTGCTAACGGACCGTGAATCATGATACTTCATTGTCGCGTAGGTTGGCTACAATATCTGTATACATTTTTTCGTTCCACATTGGTGCCTTGGAGGAACAGCCAGAAGATAACTCATTGCTGGAATCTTTTGATATGTGCATCTGTGGGTGAGAAATAGTAGAAGGCTTGTCGAAGGAGAAGTAAGTCCCCGGCTGACAACAAGATTAATATTGATGGGAGGATCGATACGCTTTCATAAATTGAGTATACAGGAGCAGATGCGCCCGACAAGTTCCGCGGGGCTGTGTAAATGTCAGCGCCAGCGGGAAGCACCCTTATCACTGTTCGCTATCCGATGAAAGGCAATAGGAGTTAACCCCCCAATCTCTGGTTTGCTATAGTTGCGGATAATCGTCTTGGCCATTATCTGTATCTTACTTCCAACAATCGGTTCGAGTAGTCATCCACTACTGCCCAACATCCTACTCCGAGGTCTGAGATAATAGGATTTCCACCAAGTACGTACCCCAAGGATTAGATCAAATCCCAGAGTAGTCTCTCGAAATTGGTGTGCTACCGCGTTTCAAGTGTGCGATATTAACTGGACGAATCGTAACCATAAATAGGTTTTAGCCGCTTGATCCGAACCTCGTGGGCCGTGGCAGTGACAGCATGGAGCGTGACATCCTCATAAGGAGGATGTACTTTCGCTTGCCCACTATTCCTACGCTGCTAACCTACTCCTTTAATGTAATGTCGGGGCGATGAAATGATAACCCAAGAATTAGCACCGGTAAGGCCGCGGATCGCTTTAACGAGTTCCCTCGGATGAAAGAGTGGTCCGTGTTGAAGGATGAACCTATTGTTAGCGAAATAATAGACGCCCGGTGAATGGGAGAAGTTGTCGGTTCATAACGGATGCATAGCGCAACACAGTCGGCAAAGAATATTCCAATGACATAATTAAAAGTTGTCGGAGGGATCATGATTGCGCCGTAATTGCGGCACTTTCCTTCAGGGAACAATTTAAAACTGATTTCTCGCTGCGATATCAGAAAGTTAGGCGAAATCGTGTTAAGTGGTTTTAATTACTTAGAAAACTTGGACAGCCCCCGGAAGTTTCCACGTCGCTCAACGGCCGAGTGGATGCGCCCGAGAACGCAGTCGCCATTCCATCCATCCCCTAACCCCTTCCCCTCGCACCCCTCGCCAGTCCCACTCCCCCACCTGCCACCTTCATTGGGCTAGGGTTCTTATCTTCAGGACAGCCAATTATTCCTCCTTCTAATCGATCCAAGGATTCCTGCAATGAAAGATGCTTCATTAATGCCTCGAACTCACTTCGTGTAATTTGATCTACGCCATTCCTCTTTCCCAATGGGAATTCCAATATCGGGGACCGACTGGCTTTTTTGATTGCAATATTTTCGTCCTTTATGCCCGAGTGGTATGCGAATAAAGAGCTACATTCCTTACATTTACGAAATTGTATATATATTTTCTTGACAACATGAGTAAGGTGGTAATGGAAAATGACCCTGACAAAATAGGCAATAGGCATATCTCTTTTTTGACGCTCAGCATTCGTACTATTTTTCTCACTCTCCCTACTCCATCCACATTCAGTAACTACCCCGACGCCAACCTCATTCGGTAAGTCCATGGATATAGGAAAATAGGGAAGGAGCAATAGTTGCGACTTTAGGCGAGGGGAAATCACGGTCACGTGGTACTCTCCGGTGCCGCATTGGTGATTGGTTCTAGCCTAAATGCGCGAAATTTCAAGCTGAAAGCTTTAGTTACTTTACAATTATAAATGTACGATAGAACATTTTTAGTAAAACAGAGACACAAAATGTTTTGTTTATAAATCAACATAATGAAATGTTAATTAATGTCTCGCCAAGACGAACCGATTCATACCATTTTTAACTTCGAAATAAGATGGGATAACCTCGAAAAATGCCCTCAAAGTTCGAGACTTTGTGGTTTTGAACAAAAGAAACCGGTAGTAAAAATCCAGCCGGCCCGAGGGACCTCAGGTAGGCACCTGGGGGAAAACCGGGGGATGCAAGCGATACTCTAGCAGGTTGGGGCGGCAAATGTCCCCCACGACCTATATTTTAGGGCCGTGTTGGGCCTGCGTTTGCTCCATGGGCCACTAATCCATTGGCGATTTCGTACTGGGCATTAGGAAAGGATCAGTAATTCCTTCTAGGACTTAACATTGTCCTTTGAACTGGATCTATCCGGTTCAATGCGGTACCTACTACCTGGATTTTGAAGCAGTGATTTTTGGCAGTTCAAAAATGAATCCGACTCAATGCGGATATCCAGATCGATGGATGAAACATGATTTTCCAGGTCCAAAATTTATCAGTTTCTATCAGGAATTGCCATTTGTATAAACCCGGAAGGTTCGTATCTGAAATTACGAATCAAAAATCTTACGGATTCAATCTGGAACTGCCACAAGCTCTTTCGAGTCTGTCATAGGTATTCTCAACTGTAAACTAAAACACAGAAAGAAGAGGAGATCGTTCAATTATTGGGCCGGGATCATATAATATACTTTTTGCGTCGGGATCAGGAGCACAGAATGCAAGGAGCTAAACGGATGAAAAACGTTGTGAAAAATGATGAAATTTGCGAAACAAGCGGAGAGTTTCAATTCTACGGTACAACTTTCTTCCCTTTTTTATTTACAATAGTTTACATTCTTCTTTACTTTAATGCGTAAAATCGATGTCGAAAAAATGTTACAGGGGTAGACACGAGTAATGCCGCGCGCTGTATACCGACACAATCTGACCCAGAACATGGGTTTGGGGCAGGGATTGTAACCCGCGCCGTACCCAAACCCGAAGCTGGTTAACCAAGGAAGGTTACTGTTAACCCACATTAACCGCGAGAGAACGGTTTCTAAATTCTAGAAAGAGCCGGTTAACCCGCTCGTAGCGGGTTACTAGTAACATAAGATTTTATAAAGTAGGTTAATAAGATTCTTAATGTAGGCGTTGGGCGCTCGGAGACGGCTTGTGGTGCCAGAGTGGGCCCATAGGTGGCATCGAGTGAATAGGAGTTCGGGACTAAGGATCTCGGGGAGTCGGCGGTAGCCGAGGTGGCTAAGGCGGCTGGCCAGTGCGCAAACTTAGAGATCGCGGGTTCGAGTCCCGTTGAGGCGACTTCCTTTTTCCGGCTCCTACAGCAGCGCTGTCCAGCGTAGGGGCCCCTCACGCGCCAGCTTCCCCTTCCAATCATTTCCTCGCACAGCGTGCCTTCCGTCGTCAAGGAGACAGCGCGACGCTAAGAAGGCTGCCACGACGAGCTAGCCGGGCAAACGTCTTCGTGGCGAGCGTCGCGCGGTATCCCTGACAACGCGGACGAGAGTGGGAGAACCCCAAGCTTACGCGAAAGCGACCTTGAACAGCGCTGAATTAAGCGTACCTACTAACAAGAGGAGTCCACTGTGAGGTAGACATTGATTTTGATGAGCCTTGGCATGATGGATCTATGTCGAAAATAAGTAAATACGCGTCCGAGTGTTTCTGCCATAGGGCCTTAATAACAGAGATAATTACATGTAAATTATTAAACATTTCATATCGCCAATGGAAAGTATAAAAGCCATAACCACAATTTAAGAATATGCCGTGGACGTTCGGTAAGACGTCGACGTGGCGTTGTTGCGGTCGTGAGTTCGAATCCGCCTGTGTCTATTATATATTTTTTTCATACTTCATTTTATCACACTTTATTTTTTCCACACTATATGAATAGTGAGAAAAAAATGTAACGGTAGTAACGTTCACTAATTCTTTTTTTTTTAATTATCTCAATGTTTTACTGCGCCTCGCTAGCAAAAAGGAATGTGTATTACACAGTACTTAGTAACCGACGCGACGTTGCCAACGTCTCAGTGCCTGGCCTCCGCCACTTATTTATTAAATAGCGAGGAGCAGTCAAACATTGACATAATTCAACAAAAAAACTTTTGGTTACTTACTAGCTTGGTAGAAACCGATTGCGCCCTATGATTTACAAAGACTATTATTTTGAAAAAAACGACACCTTTCACCCTGCCGGGGCGCGGCTACATATAGTTTTAAAATTCTGAAAAAAATCAGCGAGCTTTTTGACACACCTCACATCTTTTTTTCACTATGACGAGGAAAGAATCCAAAATTTTTTGTTCGCAAGAAAAAACCCGGTTTGCAACTTTGTTGAGTTTTCGTGGGGAGTCAAATTTCGGTTAGCAACTTTGTTGAACGCCAAAATCTTCCAATCTCATTTTCTGGCTTTTCCGATTTAACCGGATTTGGACGCCCCGCAAAAATGCAACAAAGTTGCAAAAGTCAAAATTTTTGCAACAATGTTGGAAATGAAAATGGCCTGTTCGCGAAACAAAATCCTGGTTTGCAACTTCGTTGAGGTTCCGTGGGACGCAAAATTTCGGTTTGCAACTTTGTTAGGTTTTCGCGGGAAGAGGGTTTTTGCAATGATAACACAGTTTTGTATAGTATTTTTGTCTTTATTTTCTTTAAAGTATGTGCAAAATATTACAAAAATGTGATACAATAATGTACAAATGATTATTGATGTAATAATAAAAAAAATATATATTTTCACTCTTAGTCTATATAATCACTTCACTATATACAATAAAATCACTGTCTTCTTATGTTCATTGTTGAGGTTAACAGCTTTCCATCATCTGTCCCACTGCAAGTTCCTCTCCACGGAGAAATATTCCCAAGTTTTATCTATAACATAAAGAAAAATATTTTGAATAACCTGACTTGTGTATTATAGGAAATACTATTGGTGTTACAACAAAATTTCATGTAAAACGAATAAAGAATTAAATTATCTTTCCAATTTAACCTTTACTTCATGTATTTAGAATCGAAAAAAAATAAAAAAAGTTTACATGTAAAGAACGTGAAATCAACTTTGCGCGTGGAAAGAATGTAGGATCATAGACCACTTCGTCGATGATAGGATTAATTTGTGGGAATAGGGTAGGAATAATGTTGAGAAACGGTTCGGAATCGAGGTAGCAACCATGTTGAAATTGCGTTAGAATGTGTGGGAACTGTGATAGACTAGTAGACTAACCTCGTAGACTAGTAGAGGATGCAGCATGCTTAAGACGAACTTAAGAATATAAGCAACGACTGAGAATACCGCACATAAGATCGGCGCTGATCGGCGCCGCGAACTAACGAGGCAGCTGGCTCCGTGATCAAGACTTCGATGCAAGATTAATACGGCGGAAGCTTTTGATATAGTAGGTTTAAGAACCTGAGTAAATCGGTCGAGGGACCATAAATGTGTCGCGAATACAACTAAAACCAGGTAATAAAATGGATTGGGAAAACTGATGAGTATCATGTGAATTTTGATCTACACTTCTAGATTCTAGTTAGAAAAACTAAAATAAGCAAAATAATTTGAAAAGACCAATAGATTCCATTTTGGTTTGGATCTGGATTTCCAGATGGAATCAGCTTAAAAAATTAATAAAGTTACTCAAGAAGTTTACTATAGTAATATGCGAGTTACTTCGTGTAAATCCGAGCAGAACCGATAACAAATTGTGCTAGGAAATACAGATAAATACCATCAAGATTTTTACGAGCATATCCAGTTTGAAACTGATAGAAAATATTTCATCTGGTTCAATCTGCAATTAACGGGAAGAAAACCGCATCAAACCGGATTTAAAAATTTTTAATGCGGTTCTAACTGGCAGTTCCAGCAGGGCTGCTAATCACATAAGCGAACGAATCGCTAGTTTGTTCTCGCATAAGTCCTCCCCCTCAGGTGCGAACTCCGCCCCTGAGGCTGACCACCCTGGAGGTTTTAGTGGGTTCGAATCCCACATAACCCTCGGCCCGCCCCCACGGGCCGCGGGTATCCGTGGGGATTTCCTCCAGGCTAAACAAAAGGGCTGCTAATCACAGTCTACTCTTTCACTGCCCTTTACACTGCTTCTCACTCACTCTTACTCCACGAGAATAAGAATGCGCTTGCACTATCATAATCAATCGCCAATGCGGCACCGGAGTACCACGTGACCATAGTTTCTAGCTCCCCGGAGCTGCTTCACCCCCCTCAACTATTGCTCCGTCCCTATATTCCTATGTCCATGGGTAAGTCCCCTCATCCCACCCTGATTCGGTAACTCCCCCTGTTCTCCACGTTCTTCCTATTTCCCCCTCCCCTTTAATTAGTAAATACTTTATTTATATATAGAACTTTAATTAGTTCTACCCTCGTTCAAACAAAAATGATCGCGATGTGCTCAAACCCATCACTACTTTCACCAAACAATTCCCCGCTCAGGATCCCCAAGCCATCAACCAAGAAAATTAGCAGTAGAAGAGTTTTCTTTGTTCCGATTGGGCGGAAGCATTTCAAGTCGATTCCTCCCCTGGCCCTGGGATAGTTGATCTCATGTGCGAGAAACAGGAGTACCTATACCGAATGACCATTTTAATTAAAAATGGTCGTGAAGTCCCTCTGGCGAAGACTTTGTAACTCGTTGTTAGCGTACACTGTATAGCGAGGCTTCAGGAACCACCGACGCAAATAGTGGCGCGGACGTCCTCCGCGACGCTAACGTCCTGGAAAAAATTCATAGCGTGAAATTATTCATTTCTAATGCGAGCCACTGCTACGACCTGTCGTTCTACGGTGCAGAGAGACAGCCTTTGTGTTTTCCTTTTGCTTGATATCACGCTGCCAGCTAAATTATCATCTCATGAGGGCAGCTGGCAGTTCGACGATGTCTTCTGCATTTATGGGTGGGTAGCCCCATCTTCATTATGTCCCTGCTGAATGCTGTCTGCTAAGTTGAAATATACGGGTAATGTCCCGCTCTGCTTACGAAATTAATGAAGCATCTGTTTCATTGGGGTACATTCATCAGACGTATTGCTCCTACGAAGTGTGTAGATGTGCTGCAGTTGATTTCTGATCGTCTTAATGTAAACTGTAAAAGTTATGATATAATTAATCAAGGAACCCTTGCAAGCAGATCCTAAATGGATTTTGAAGCACACGACCGTTATTCGCTTCAAACGAAACTGTGTCTAATGCGCAGTTCTGAATGCTTCATGAGGAGACCGATGCGGCCTAACTGAATCCCAGTGCGTCTGCTCGTCTTCGAACCCCCTTCAACACCCCCTCCTTTCTCGCCAGTCCAAAATACATAATTCAGGAGAATATTTGAATAGTGTTTTACATTGCTTACATCTTGTAAATGCTGGAAACTTCGTCGTGCTGGATTCTCGCAAGCACGCATGTATCTGTTAATACTCGCGTCGCAAATGATTACTAACGCTTGTATTAAATTACGGGTAAGAAGATTAGAGAAATTAATTATGCCTTCCCCTAGAATGGAAAATAATGGAAGAAACACAATGTTCACTCTGTTTTCCTAAATTCGAGAAAGAAATGTTTAAAGATTCATGTTGATAGGTTACACTAAGGATTTTATTTATATCGTGAAAATATCTTAAACTGCGGAATGGAACGAAATTCCAAGATTGCCTTATTTTAATTATAAGAACATTAATAAAATGATAGCATTCATGAGCACGATGGAAACTGTCGTGAAATCAGGCCATGTGTTTACTTCAGCCATTACGTGAACTGGAGGTGTACGTCGCGCGGTAGGTAATATCACTGTTCCGTCGGTATCTTACCCATTCAACGGTTCCTATACTGTAGCATAACCCCACTTTATGGTGCAATATCGCGCACTGTAGCTACGAATTGCACCATCCTGTAACGGAGAATGGATTTATTTATAGCAGTCAATAGAATTTCTTCAACCTCCGTAGAAGCAATGGATGTTGTTAGGCCACGTTAGTATCCGGTGCAACGTTGCCACGTGCAACAGTGTTGCTTGAATGGTGTCTCCTAGCGTCAATATGTGTAGTTATAATAAGGAAGAGAAAATTACGAATTGATTCTACTGTATACATTTTTCACAACCATTGAAATAGATTTTTTTAATTATACCTTCTGCATTGAGCTATAAGAATACCTGGAGAGTGAACAGAGCAATGGCGGCCGATCCGAGAAAGAGGGAAGATAACGGGTGAACCTATCTCTGTCTTACAACAGGCTGTGGATGTATAGTGCATTCGAGTGAAGTTATCTGCGTACACACATGCATACATAACACATATAGTACAGAGTGAGAGGGATAATAGGAAGAAGGATAGGTTCACCCGTTTTCTTCTATTTCCTTCAGACCGTTGTCGCCTCTACTTCTTCCCACTGCTGTTCTTTCTCCAGGTATTCTTATAGCTCAGCCCTGAGATTTAAGTGAACGCAGCGGCCGATTTTCGGAGGCAACACCTCCTTTCTCCCGCCGCGCGTCTTGGCCCCCGCGGCGGCCTAGGAGCTTGGTACACCTCAGACCCGTGCCACGTGGAAACCTATAGATACGGGGGGCGCCCCAATGCGCTACGCGTGATTCATATGGCACGGGCCTGAGGCGCTCCAAGCTCCTACGCCGCCGCAGGGGCCAAGACGCGCGGCGGGAGAAAGGAGGTGTTGCCTCCGAAAATCGGCCGCTGCGTTCACTTAAATCGCAGGCCTGTTATAGCTCAATGACCTTCTGGTTGCTGCACATAGCAACAGCGCATGGTCAGTAGCTACATTGGCACGTGACGTAACGTACTTTCTTTGTCTAATGAAGGTTAAATGTAGCAAGGATAAGCAATGCGTCTAAAGGTCACATAAAATATCTTATCTCCCATTCAATACAACCAAAAATACATTTATAACAATCATTGCGTAAAGGTAATATATATTACAGAATTGTTTATTCACGGAACAGTTGTGGCAAAGTTCTAAATTAACTCTCTGCATAATTGAGCAGCTCATAATAATTACCCAATATACATTTCAGAAACCGTTTAAGTGCGAATAACAGATCTCAGACATTGCACTAACCAATTTCACATTGCAAATAATTTATTGCCCAAATGAGGCGTGGTACCTCAAAAATATTAACTACCGGTCACCGATTTAGGGATTAATAATTCTACTTTATAGTCGAATTTGTTATGAAATATATCATATCTATCATGTTTGTCGAAATATATACGTTTATTAGGAGGTACGTAACAAAGTTGCACAAATAGATAATTTAAATTAAACTACCATATTTAAATCTCCCGCGTTGATTAACGGTGCTGTCCGTCAAGGTCACAGTCGGCCCGCATGGAACCTTCGAGAACCACCTGAACATAGTCAAAGATCGAAGCATCACGGCGATTCGAGTGTACGCCATTTTGATTTCTTAGTGCGCAGTGGAGTGGGCTGGAAGATTGACTGCTGGGTCGGACAGCGTAGTACGTATTTGTGAAATCTGTTTTATACTGAAGTCGCCCTCTGCATTTGTCTAAACAGCGCATAAATTGCTTGCCGTTACGGAGAATTCGAGAGGATACTTATTGTACTCTAACCTGCTTCCCTGTTGTTTTCTGCCTCTTGATTTGGGTAGTGAGTAGTTGATACTCCATGAATCAGAAATGTTTGCACACGATTACATATAATTGGATCTAACACGTGTTATTTTTTATACAATCTTATTTCATGAAACAATGAAAGCAATTTAAGTACACACTATTTTCCTCCAAGAAAATCTTTCAAATCCGATATTCTGTGATGAATGAGTTTTCTTTGAACAGATATAAATGAGCTAACTGAGCAAGAACATTATTTCTCAAGGAGAACATGGCTCGTGTTGTTGTATACGAACGTGCAGTTGACGCCATCCTCACCGATGTGACGTTCTACAAGAAATTGAACGTAAGTACCTTTTAACGTATAACGGGTGAAAAGCATGCTATTCCAACGATTAATAACTTTGGTTCGAGTATGTTTTTTTATATTACATAGCAATATTGTTTGCATGTTACATTTTATTTGCTTCAATACTAAAATACAGCAAATTTTCTGATCCGCTTCGTAGAAAGTAGACAAACATCACTATGCGTTTTTTGATTCGCTACATTTGCCTAAAGTAGTTTAAATTTTCACAACATACAATCACTGTTCATATTTTATGGTGGTAGGGATTTCTGGAGCCAAAACAATATAAGGCGCTGCTGTATACGTTCAAGAAATTTGATACTTTTAGTAGCTTTAATTTTTCGCTGTACGAACTGTATTATTAGAATATGTTACTTAATTTTATATTTCCATTATATAAACTCATGTTGTTGCTGGCACTGTCACTAAATTTTATTTTTATTATTTTTTGAGGATTATTGGAATACAGAGATAAATTTAGAGCAACGGGTTGAAGAATTTCTTCACGTGTGGCACAGAATTAGAATTTGGACGTATGTCTGTTATTATTATCTGGTTTGTGCACAATTCAATCACATTTACTGTGACATACTTTATTTAATTTGCTGCACCGATAAAAAAGTTACATACTATGATGATAACGGTTCATCCTTGGCATTCTAAGTTTCTCAGTTGATAAAGTCTTGTAAGCCACGTTCAAGGACAGAGGTTTATGGTTACGGTTCAATGGGAAAATATTAACACACGTGTGAATTGCAACTGTTCTGTATACTGACACACAGTGCCCCATGATTCGTTTCAGCTGACTACACATTCATGTTGGAAATGCCCCATTCCTAGGTGCCTTCCAACTATATGGCCATAGCTGGGGGACAGCTCTCTCTGGTTAGAAGACGCCTCAGAAGGGGCAGCCTTTCCAGGGAGTATTGCCAGAAGTAGGGAGAAAATGGTCGCGTAGGGAGAAAATGGCCGCGTAGGGAGAAAATGGCCGCGTAGGGAGCTCAGTGGCGTAGTAGGGAGTAGTAGAGGGAGCTCAGTGGCGTAGTAGGGAGTAGAGGGAGCACAGCTATTGGGAGTAGGGCTGTAGCTCTGGACCGGGTACCCGAGATACCCGGGACCAGGAAAATTCCCGTGTAGGCGCTATCCGAGAAAACTATCCGAGATACTCGAGATACCCGAGAACTCACAGAGTACAGTGGGTGATTCTGGAGTGATGCCTGTCAGAGAGATGCCGCCTGCCAGCCCGTGACGACGTCAACCCTCCGCGCTCCCTCACCAAATTTTACGGCTTTGGGTTTGAATAACATTAAGAAGTGAGATCTCCATGTTTCGAGTATCTCGGGTAGTATAGCCAGGTAACGCCTACCCGGGAAATTTTTTTCTTCTCTGGTATCTCACGGGTACCCGGGTACCCGATCTCCCGGGAATTAACAGCTGTAATTGGGAGTTGGAACCCAATGACGTAGTTGGGAGTAGTAAAGGGGGTGGCCTCTTTTCCTCGAATGGTGTGCACTGTGCACGAATTGTTTTAGTCTATACATATATATAGCTCTCCGTTCACAACACCTCCCTACAGTAGGGAGTTATCCCGGCAACGTTGCTCCAGGGTGTGTATATGGTCGGTCGGTTCGAGTCATCGGGACGCTGAGCATATCGGATTCGTTGAGTGTCAATGATATTGCACACATGACTCCACCGCGATGAGGTACACCGAGTGAATTTTAATCCCTCAGACCGACTACACACACAGACACAGGGAAGGAGCCGGCTCCTAGCTAGGCATGCTCAACAGACGCGCCCGTGGGCTACAAACTCCCATTTCTAGGTAAACGGGTTCGTGGCGGGTTACTCTGTTAATCTAGAGACTGTGCACCCATTAGAACTTTGTATTACACACACATACACACAAACGCTCCACTTCCACTATTCCAGTTGCTTCCCACTCCGTTATCGATCATTCGGCCTTGGACGATCCCGGTCAACTGTCAAGAGGATAGTTGAGCATCGCAGTTTGCGGGGTGCTCACTATCTCCATCTTTCAAATTTATTCCCTGTACAGTGGCCACCGATGAATCGTGTTGGTTGAAGCTATTGCACAGCGATCGCTTACTATAAGATGTGTGTTCGGAATGATTCATTGCTTATCGGGGTACTATCACCAGAAGCAGCCACACCACGTATAGTTCTTCTCAGCCATCCAGTTCTTCTCATGGTCGCCACATACCAACATGGATGATATCGCTATGCGGCAAAACTGGCGACTCTCCCATGTTACAATTGGGTAGTGATATATCATTTAACCCTCCGGTAGTCGCGCCAAAAGTTTTACACAAGCACTCGCGTCATGCACTGAGTGCACGGTGAAGCATTATTAAGAAAGATGATTAGGTTGGGGCAATAATGCTAAAATTGGGTTCCTATATACTTGCAGGATTCGTAAAAGTAATGCTAACTCACAGGATCGCAAGATAAAAGAAAAAGTTTATTAATATAAGGAAAAGAATAAAATTGAATAGAAATGTACGTGGATCACGCTTCGGAGGTCTCTTATCAACTGCTGACGCCACCGTCGACACCGATCGCCCGTTATCGCCATTCCGGGCCTCTTTTGACTTCTTTATTTCTCTCGCTGTTCGGCATCTCGCGCGTCTCACCCAATCCAAACCGCTTCTATCGATACGCAAAACTAAAACTAAACAATCCTTCATACATATATCTATTTTTAATACATTAGATGCAAAGAGGCCAAATTAAAAAACACGTATATCTTATTTTTCTGCCCTCTAAAACATATCCAAAAACTAGATCAATCGGAGGCGGACACCCGGGAAACTTGTGAATAAGTACACGGGCGTGCTCGCCGGCAGGATACGCGGCATACTTTCGTTTTCATTCAATCAAAGACACTTCCAAACTGAATTTGAAACTGATAAGTACGTAGCATTATGCAAAAATGTCCGCTGGGAGAATACATAGAGATGCTGGGTAAAATAGATCACGGCAAAACGGTTTTTTCACCCAAAAACTGATCTCGGTGCACACGCGCGAGTACCGGAGGTTAAATATCCAGTCGCTCTTCATTCACTTCTCAGGTCGAATCACGCCCTACCATGTGGTTGATTTTGTTTGATTGTATTTGATATGGTAAAAGCTGCGGTATTAGGCATTCAGCAGCTGTACTGTCCCTTGTTTGCAATACTCGACACCTGCGTTGGTATACCCAAGCTGAATCAGGTCTCTTATCTTTAGGCTATGTTTACACAGCGTTGTTCACGATAAATGTTTAGGTAAAATGAGCCAAGGGTTGTAGTTTTCTTGGTATTAGTTTAGTTGGTTCGAATAATTAATGATTCAGTTTTGGTATATTTCTATTCTCCATGTTGTTTTACATTATATTTATCACTTTCTTGAAGCGTTACCGAAAATATCTTACGGTGTGAGGCGGTATGTGTATGTGTGCGTGTCGGGGGCTGGGGGGGGGGAACACGCTACGCATGCGCGTGGTGACGCGCATTACTTGGAGGAAATCCCCACGGATACCCCTCGCCCGCGGGGGCGGGCAGGGGGTCATGTGGGACTCGAACCCACTAAAACCTCCAAGGTGGTCTACCTCGTGTGCGGAGTTGCGCGCCTGAGGGTAGGGACTTGACGCGAGAGCAAGCTAGCGATTCGTTCGCTGCCCTCCCCCCCCCCCCCCGGACTTTAGAGGCAACTCCGCACACAGCACCCCCTTTAAGGGGGACCTTCCCTGGGGGAGTATCAATACCTCCCCCAGCTTTCTCCTTTCTCGGCGGCGCGACGGACCACGCATCCGCGCCGCCTCTTCCGGGGTCGCTGCTACTAGGGCGGGTGATGCCCCGCGGCACCCCCGCCCCACAACCCCGCGATCGAGCTACCTAAGGCCTAGTGACGGCCTTAAGGGCCGCCTAAAGGCGGGATCTCCTACCTGCGACCAGTCGCAGCGACCGACAGCGACCCCACTAGTGGAAGAGAGAAACAGATTGCATCCTTCTCCCTTGCACTGGTGGGGTCGCTGCGACCGGTCGCAAGTAGGAGATCCCGCCTTAAGCCGCCGCGTCCCGAGGGGGTCTTTAAGGCAGTCGGGAAAGTTAAACTCCCGACGGCCACCTCGGGCGGGCGACTGGACATAATTCGCCTACAGGGCGGCCCGTTATCAGCCGCCCGTTTATGCCCCGGAGCTCCATCGCACTATCGGGAGGTGAGGAGGGGGGCCCTAGTTCCTGGCCCCCCCCACTCTTCCTCCCTGACATACAGCGGCCCGCCCCGAAAACACATGGAGGGCCCCCCTTCCCCCCCGCGTACACGCGCCCCCCCCTCTCTCACAGGGAGGGGGGCATACGAGGGGTCTGTCGCCGCACCCGTTACGGGATGCGGCCCCCTTCCCACTCCCCTACAGGGGAGTGACGGCGCGACCCGGGGGTTGTAACCGGGGGAGCGGGGCGAAGTCACCGCATCACCTCCCCCGGCCCCGAGTCATCCTGCGTGCCGCCTCAGGTGAGAGACGACCTAACACAGACCACCGTCGCCGAGAAGAGGTTCTCTCGTTGGTTGTGGTTTCATTTGGCTTGGTGCTGGCATCGGTTAATTTTCCATTGTCTTTCATCTTGGTGTTGATTGGTGTGACGTCACGGCGTCATCACGCGCATGCGTGGCTTGTTCCCCCTCCACTGCCCCCGGCACGCACAGATAAACCGTTTCACACGGTAAGATATTACCCGGTAACGCTGCTTTCTTATCTAATTCATTCGGTATATCTTGTCCATACTCATAATCTATCAAATGTACCATTGCGGTATTGTTCTTCGAGTTTAAATTGGTGAAATCTCGAAATATAGCTCTTATTGGCTAGCATAGACGATATTTATATTATAAGAAAAGAAATATTGATCGATGGGATGGCATGACTCAGATTCACTAGGATTTCTTCCATGCCGAGCAGCTGCTTAAGCTATCCAGGTCGGCCATTTGCTGTTCCACTTTTTTTATTTGGTGGAAATGCCCACGGATACGCCCCTCCCGCAGGGATTGCCCCCCCCCCCCCAGGATGCATACAGAGCTCCCCGCGCCTATTGCCCTAATCAGGGCCCTTCCCGGGGGTGCTGTTCCACCCTAACCTAACCCCAAAACTTACCTGGTGCTGCAAGCTAACCTCAACAGCTGTTATTAATAACTCAATATTATCAATATTAGTGACAAGTTAGAAAAGAGTTTTGGAGTGGGAGAACGATGCCCCAGCCTCTTCCTCCACCATGAGCCTTCCGGCGTTTGATTTCTCCTTCAGTGCTTTTAGAGCATACTGTGCGGTCTCGAAAGATCCGCGTTTTCTGTCTCAAAAAGAATTCGTCGTTATCCCTGTTGCCTCTTTAGTAGTGTTCGCGGCGAGTGAAAGGTGCCAGTGGGACCTATTCCGTGTTTTTCCAATAGACTAGGCCGCGGCAGTGCCGGTCGTAATTTATAGCTTGTTATCGCGCCCCTTCTTTCATTCTCACTCCTTCTTACATACTTGTTGCGGTAGAGAGTAAAGGTAACCCGACTATGTACCATTCCATATAAGAGTACACCGAGATCTTACTACGAGAAGAGTAGTAGAATTCTTTTTCGGTTTCCAACCAATCAACAATCAACCTCAGAGTCATCCTTGCGCGGAACGAGTCTACTCTGGAGTGGAATTCAGAATAGAGTACCCGTTTTAAAAAGAGCTCGCTCCACGTCCCGAGGTGCGGATACTTTTTCTGACGGCACTGTACTATCCCAGTTCGAATCCTGGCACCTCCCTTTTGTTTTTTTTTTCAATAAATTTGTGTCGTTTAATATTAATGTCTATAACGAACCTCTGTAAAATATTAGCCTTTTATTTTAAATATTTTCAAGAAATTTAATACTGAAGTTGTAGAAAATTTGTAAAACATGTAGAGTGCACTGCTAAATGCTTATATGTGTGTACTATGTACTCTTATCTTACACATAAAACTTAAAGGTATGATTTAGAGTAAAAATTTGCAAAATAAGAATTTGTTTACAATTTTCAGACATTCAGAAATAAATTTTAAACATTCAAAAAATTGATTCAGAAAGCTTGATTCTTCCGCAATAGCACAGGAAAAGAATGAACTCAATACAATATATAGTTTTTGAGGTATAAATTTATAAGTACAAGCATAGAATTGGTTAAGATAATATCGTTTTGAGCGGTATCGAGCAGAACTCGGTGTTTCTATCCTCACCATTCACCACATTACGGTCAGTCTCCGCCATCAGGGTTCTTTTCTAACATCTTGAACTATCCTTGGATTTATAGACGTGTCAAGAAGTCAGATTCTTCCAAACACATAATCGAATGATTCATGAATGCCAAAATACTACAGAGTAGAATTCTGAAACTAAACCCTAATTTTGATTTTGAGAAGAGGATACTCTTTCATAAAATACTGCAAAATGACTCTCATAATCTCAATAGAGGTGCGGGCTGCAACTTCAGCGGAATGTAGAGCTTCTGTTCCCCGCTTCTAACCTATCAACTGGTCACAGGTGTAAAGTGTGATACATAACAACCCGAAGGTGACACCAAATCCGCGTCAGATTGCGTGGATACTGGATTGAATTGATAATTTGATATAGACTGGGCAAATTGATATTAATTTCTAGAACAGAGGTGCACGAAGAGCCATTTGGAGCCAGATTTTTCTGTTTGCAATTCTGGGCGCCGGGTCAGAGCCGAGCACGGTGCTGTTACGTTGCTAACCATAGCATAGATGGAGGAAACTGGGGTAGTGTGTGTGGTACGGACCATGGGGTGGTTAGCAACGTAAAGGCGGGATCATACTATTGGCGTGTCAATACTATGTTCCCGCCTTAACAGCGCCGAGCTCAGCTCTGATTCGGCGCCTAGAATTGCAGAGTTCTCTGGCTACCAATTTGGCTCTTTGTACACGTCTGTTCTATACGCGTGAACCATCATATCGCGTCTCATACCGTGAACATCATCATAAAATGGAGTGTCATTGCTTTTATGGCGTGTCTTCAGTAGGACCCAAGTAGCCTCATAGCCTCATAGTTGAATAGGACTCATAGTTGAATTTAACCCGTTACATTCAGCTTGTTTAACAGTTCTGTGGTGCTGAGGGAGATGATAGGATCTTAAATAAGGTTTGTATATTTTTTCAGCGGCCCCTAAATGGAATAACAATTAAAGAAGAACCATTGGATCCGGACATCGACGGTCCTGCGTCAGTTCGCAACACAGCTGAATCGGATCAATGTACATCACCACCACTTGAAGATCAACTTTCGAATAGTTTGAACAATAAAGAGAATGAAAGCACACAAGTCAAACAGCATGCGGATCCAGAAACTACCAAATTGAATCCCAATAGAAAAAAGCGAAAACGCTCGTCGCCGAGGAACACGAGGGGTGAGAATTCGCATCCCACGAAGAAGTATAGATCGCACATACGGAGGGGGCTGGATGCTAAAGACTACCAACGGAAAAGGAGGCTACCAGCCTTCATCTACCAGTGTGACGTGTGCTGGATAACCTTTCGCACACAACGAACGTTGAAACGTCACAAGGCCTCGCTCTCCAAATTTGAGAAATGCGGCTCAATGTACTCTTCGACTTCCTCGTTATACAAACAGAAAGAAATGTGTGCACGGAATCAGCAATCGAATAAAGGAATTAGATATTATTGTGACTTCTGCAAACGAGACTTCGGGGGGAAGACATATCTGCAGCAACATATGTTCCACTGCCACGAGGATGCAATATTGAACCCTGAAATCGTTAAAACACAGCCCAACACGGACATAAGCCAAACCATTAAGAGTCCCGTAGCAGACGTTTGTATACCAACGCATGAACAAACGCCAGAGAAGTTGATGGACAGCCCAAATAGTACATCCTTGAAGAAAATGAGGCAACCTACCCTTACAGAGTTTCTTTCCCTGTTTGGTAAACACAGTGAGAAGGACCAGAAACCAGGGTGCGTTAGTCCTCGGCGGAGTGATGTAGCGACTAATCACGGCCTAACACTTCGTAGTCATACAAATGTATTACCTTGCGACGCGGCATCAACAGCAAAGGCTACCGACAGTTCTGTTCCAACTACGTCCACTGTTAATGAATCTCCCTCCAGCAAAAGACCATTTGTTGAAATCCACGTGAATTCGAACATGATGATGTCATTGCTAAACACTAAGGTAAAAACTGAACCCGAGGACGTTTGCGCTCCCGCCACGTCGCACAACAGGTCTTACAATCTCAGACGGCCGAGAACTGATTCTACACGGCCAGCCATCGAGCAAAATCATGCCTCTTCTCATCTACCGAGGAGGACGAGGAGAACCACCCAAAGTGATCAGAGGGATGTAGTGTCTTGGGAACAACAGATGAGAGCTAAGTTCGGCTGTAGAGAATGCGTAGTTTGTATAGACAAATGCTGTCTGTCCTCGGCAATTGAGAAAAAGACCGCTGATGAGTCTGAAACTATTCCTCTGCAGGAGAGCGCGCTAAAAGCTGAAGAAAACTCTGAAATCGGTCGCAAAAGGAGCGTAAGAACCTTATCCGTGAGGAACCTAGAAACACCTCTGGTTGAAACGGACAAGGACCCGACGCACACTGTAATAAAGTCTGAAATAGATTCAAAGATAACGCACGAATGGAAGGACAGCGATGAAGAAGATGAGCACAAGCTGTTTCAGTGCAAAGTTTGTAAGAAGTCGTTCTCTTCGAAAGAGAACATACGCGAGCACATGGAACTGTTTCACGTGGCGTACATATCGAGCGTGTGCAGCGCGCGTTACACGTCCATGAGCAAATTACTCAGCCACTATCTACGTCAGCACGCGGTTTTTAGGCGGATGCAGTGCTGCGTGTGCTACGTGAAATTCGAGAAACGCATGCAGGTGAAGCAACATATGTCCCTCCACTGCATCAAAGTCATGCGGACCAAGAACGACAACCTGCCGACCGATAGTCACTCTGGGTGCAACATGTTCAAGAAGCAACACGAGTGCAGAGGTTGCAGCAAGCGGTTTTGGTTGCAGTCGTGCTTGCAGCAGCATCAGAAGGTGTGCCATCGATTGAAGGACACCAGGAAGAATGTTGCTTCTCCTTCGAAGAAACACGCAGCGGGTACTCCGAAGTCCAGTGCTGGGTATGTTAGCCGCAACTTCGAGGTGCCAGGGCGACAACCGAGTGACTGTTCGAAGCAGACACACGAAAATACGAAAATATCGGATGCAACGGATAATCATGACTTGCAAACGAACGTAGATTCAAGGAGTCCTGACAGTTGCTCAGCGTCTACATCTAAACGAAACACGGCACAGTTACGAAAAACGGCACGGTCACGAAAAGCTGTCAATCACAGAAGGCTGTTGAATGGAATGGCGTGCGTGAAAGGCTACAAAACCGACCTGACAGGCACGGATAAAGCGAAATTCCCCTGCTCCATCTGCGAAAAACGGTATCAAACGTTTCAAAACCTGTGCATACATGAGCGCACCTTCTGCAAGCCTAATATCTACCCGTGCAGCGTCTGCGGTACAGCGTTCTCCACCAAGAGACTGTTGCAGCAGCACATGCTGGCCACTCACACGCCCGGGTGCAAGGACAACTACAAATTCTTCTGCAAATTTTGTCAGCAAGGATTCATCAAGAAGTATAATATTCAGATTCACGAGCGACACTTCCATCCCAATCAGTGCATCATGGACCCTAACACTTGGTCGCGCAATGAACGTGCCCGCAATGTGAACACAGTGTGCACCGTGTGCAACCTAATGTTCGAGTCGTACGACCGGTTCATCGAGCACAACATGTACTACTACCAGGGGCAGATCTTCACGTGTGCGTTTTGCAGCCAATCGTTTCAGGGCATGTACATGCTCCACCACCACAACAAGCTGACGCATTATCCGGAGGGGACGCGTAACGCATACACCTACACCTGCGACATCTGCAACGAGGGATTCAATCAGGAGTCCCATTTCCACGCGCACAAGTTGCACATCCATATTCACGAGACCTGTCAAGCGCAGGACAGCCTCAAGACCATACAAGAACAGACGTGCCAGGACCACAGCTACGCGTTGACGGCCAATAACGTTACATCAGCCGACCCGACCACAGTGCGGGTGCCTATCATGGCGTACACTTGCGAGGTCTGCAGCCTGAGCTTTACCAACCATAGGGACCTGTCCGCTCACGAAACGGAGTACTCCGACGAAGGAGACTTTCAGTGCAGCAAGTGCAACAGGAGGTGCTCGACAGCCACCGTTCTCGCCAAGCATCACAGCTTGAACCATAGCGGCAATGACATCAGCCACTGTTACAAATGTCGTTCCTGCGGCGAGGTGCTGACCACAAACACTGCGATGGTGTGCCACGAGAAGCACTTCCATACAGCGAGCAACGTTGATCGGAGAAGCAAGTACAATGCACCCGTCCTATTGGACGCGAATCAGGGTACTGGTCGGACCACCATCGATCAGACTGCCACCGCAATTGGCAATCTCACGTGTCTGACCTGTGGCATGAGATTCGAGAACCAGATGAAGCTCAAGGATCACCTGCTGGAGTACTCCGACATAGGGGATTATCAGTGTGATGTCTGTAATAGGAAGTTCGCGGAGGTGCACCGTTTGGAGGTGCACAGAATCAAACACTCTAGATTGAATAACATCTTGAATGAGCACCACTGTCCGATATGTCAAGAGGGATTCACCAGCGCTTCGAACGTTCGAATCCATGTACTACACTTGCACGGATACGAAACGTTCCCGAGTGTCGGTACCAAGCGATCCTACACCCCACCCATCACCAAGCAGTATCCTCCAGTGAGTAATTGCGACAATCAGGAGATCGGCTCACCTAAGGTCAACCAGGCGAATGCAAATTGCGAAAGGGTAAATGCTGATCTTGAGTTATCGAATACCATAGATGAAGTATCAACGCGCGTTCCGTCTGTGCTAACCGATTCTACCAGGCCACCCAACGATTCCGCTTCACCTTCCCTCGATCCAGCGCAAGTACAAGCAGCAAAATGCCCCGAGTGTGGGCTGGTATTCAATAGTTTCACTACTTTAAAGAAACATAGGTCGCGATTCACCAATCGCGGGGACTACAGCTGTAAGTACTGCGGTCGCAAATTCGATAGGTACAAGACGCTGAACGCGCATGTACTTAAACATTCCATGGACGTTCAGCTTTGTTTCTTGAAGTACGAGTGCTCGCATTGCGGCGAGAAGTTTCGAACCGCCATTTCCGTGTATTCGCACGTCGTTCACATCCACGGGAAAGATAAGCTTAAAGACAAATGCATTGTCACGAATAAGTCAGGGACTAATAACGATATCTTGGAATATTCGTCGCTCTGCGTGAGCGGTACTCTCATGAAGCAGGTTTTTACTAACGATGATTTGGAAATCGACAACAGCCCCGCGCGCGGTACCAAGAATGTCGATGCAGTGATCAGCTCATTGAATAAGGTCAGGGTAGCATCGATACCGCCAATCGAAATTTTGAATTCGGGAAAAAGTTCAACGAAGTCGGTGAATAAACCGAATTCGTCAAGCAATGAACCTATATCAGTAATCGAGCCATTAAATGTGATAAGGGAAGCATCGCATCCGGAAAGGAAGGTATCGTATGCGATTCTAAAAACAAGGGATTCGGAGAACTTAGATGAGGAGTCACATTATTATACCTGCTCCATATGTAGCCAAAAGTATCCAACGCTGCAGAAATTCCAGTTGCATTTTACGGCGTCGCACGGGAATGTAATTCCTGAAACGATAACAGCTCCCCGACAAGTCCCTAACCCGAACATCGTCAACTGTATGAACTGTACTTCCACTTTTTGCAACGAATCGGAGCTGAAAGAACACATGCAAAGGTCGCACCCACTCTATCCGCCCACTTGTAAAGCTATACCCCAACAGCCTCCTTCCTCGTCCACCTTAGTTGATTCTGACGTCGTAGAGATTGTTTGGGAAAAGAATGCGACAATTACTCGTTCAATAGAAAGTCTAACCTCCCAAGATTTGACCTCCCCAGACTTGACAAACCAAGATTCGACTTCCCAAGACTCAGTTATATTAATGATCCAACCGGTAAGTTTGACTCCCCCGACCGTGGTGACCGTAAACGAGGATGTTGGCAAGCTGAAAGTTAAATCGTTCGCGAGAATGTTTAATTGAACAGTTCTCAGAAAGCTGTATCCCCGATTGATAGAGCCTGACCAAACGCTCAAATACATGGAATGTTAAATATCACTGGAACCTGACAGGTCTGCGGGAGTCTCACCCTGTGACAATGTTGCTCCCAACGCTGTATAGAAAAGAAAACTGAGCATCGTTAAATCGACGGAAACGCGAGCGGATGTGTTGATTCTAGGCATCACCAGGTTGAAGGGGGTATCGATTACCATTTGCGTATACAGTATCTTCTCTGTTATTATTAGGTTTAGGACAAATAAAGCTCAATACTTGGAGAAAATTCATTGTACATTTAAATTTCATACTTCCGATGTTATTCGGAGTATAGTGGTTGATAATCCAAGTGTCGTTATTTGTCCCTGTCGTCGTTCGGAAATAGGACTTTCATTTCGAACAAGTCTGCAAGTATTTAATCTTTAGTGCATGAAGGTTGAAACGCGTGGCGTACATCGTGTGCGGAAACCCTCTAGTCCCATATGATCACAGTAATTACTGAACGCCGATGGGCATTGGCCGCACAGACTGGACGTACCAACGGAAGACCAGTGTCCACCGTACTAAAAAAAATAAGCGCCCGAGTTGAAACGTTTTTACTTGTTTAGTTGTACGAATAATATAATTATAATAAAGGTTAATAAAATACTTGTAAGTCTATCAGTAACTGTGTATAAAGTCTTTTGAATTGCCGCAATTTCGAATGCATTAGTGCGTTATATCGTATCAGTAGCGTGAAATATTTTTATACTGTCGTGAAACTACCTTTTTTCTCGGATTTCACGATCGCCGTAGGGTAGATGCACCATTTGTGGCCACTTTAAGGATTTCAGTGACTTTCATTGTAATTATCTTTAAAATTGTACTTTAAATTAGGAAACTAAAAGCTTTACTAAATTTTACACTACCTTTACTATTAATATCTAAGTTACCATTAACTAGAGAAATCGTTAAAGAATTAAGAAAATTAAAAAAATATAAGAAATCTATTTTTCACCGTTTGTGGCCACTTGCCACTTTTCGCGTAAGCAATAAATATATCTGGTGGTATACTAAACAAAATAGTTACGGGTTGAAATTCTACACATAATTATGTGTCTGCAAGCAATTTCGAGCTAAAAACGCGATAATTATGCACATGGCCAAAAACGGTACATCTACCCTATTCGGAGTCTATATAGTTGACACTTTTACTCGTTTACGTTGATATGAATTAACTTTAGGTTTAAAGTTAAGTTTAAACTGCGAGGGTGTATTTAATGAGCGAGATCAGTCCCTCGAAGCTATTGCGGTTATTTAAATATGTAATGAGCGGAAAATATCTCGAATGTGCTAAGTGTTAATTGCTTGTTCAACATTGTTGCGTATACAAATATTTGTTTCTCGCCCTTTGTATTTTCTCACCGTCATTTTCTATCGAACGAAGAAGGAAAAAGTCCAGCTATGATTGTTGATAAGATTTACACAATTACGTTTTCCTTTTTCTTTTTATTGAAAACCATCTACCACATTTAATGGCATTCATTTCGAACATATAACTGAACTGTGTTGCGATTGTGAAAAAAGGAGAGATGTCTTGCTGAGACATTATCCACCTATTAACAACAATGCATACCATTATTTAGTACCGATTCGGAGGTGATTCGAATAATTCGATTACTTTATTTTTCGTTCTGAAAACAATTCGAAATAACGTCAAAAGCGTCAGAGTAATTCGAGATTTTACTACTAGTATGTTATGTTATGTAAATGTTGATAGTTCGATATGAGACAGCATTCTTGTAACTAATATAAAAAAAAGTGAAGCCGATACGGCGAAAATAGGTATCAGCATTCGCCGATTATCGTTCTAACTTTATCATAAAATGCGTTTAAATAGGGGAAGTCGGGGTATTGTGAGCCACTTTTTTTTATTGCTAACAAACTGCTATAAAATCAAGTGTTTCTTCAAATTTCAAAACTGGATGTTGTAGTATGAAGATTTACCTTTCTTTTAGTCACAATAGTGGAATCGAATATTTACAAGTTAGATGATTTTCAGACTATTACAAAAAATTTGCATTTTCTTGAATCTGAAAAATCTCGGGGAATCGTGAGCCACTTTATAAATTGAATAAAAATGACAATGCTTGTTACAATGGAAAATGTTTATTCATGTCTCTAAATGAAAAAATAATTTTCAATTAATAAAAAAAAAGTAAAAAATGACCACAATTAATCTGAAATGCAATGCTCGCAAGTCCAATAACTTGCGGTCATTCCGGCGCATTCCAAGCGGATCGCGATCGCAGACGTTGCAATGAATGGTGTTATTGCGGTTCATATTTTTCGGCATATTTTTCATGCAAATTATGCAGAAATCAGCTCTTTAAATGTCAAGAATCGAGTGGCTCAAAATTCCCCGTACCATTATTTTTACAACATGGCCACAAATAAATAACACAATGCTAACTTAATGCCAAATTTCTTTATTATTTCGAAAGCTTGAAGTCACACGAGTATTATAAAAATAGTTACCTGCGTGGATTCACAGAAAAGTGTCACAATAACAGACCACACACGAAGTGAAAATAATACTTCGAGATCAACCAATTTTCATCTGTTGACAGAGCAAAGTAACGATTCGGGTGCGTACGTTCACTGATCGTGGAAATATTAGCTTATCATAAGACAAGTAAATAACAGTCGTTGGCAGCTGACATTATTCACTAGGGAAAAAAATATGGCGCTGGCTCACGATTCCCCGTGGCTCACAATACCCCGAGTTCCCCTACAATTTTGCCTATTTATAAAAATAAATTTTATCCTATCGCTTAGCTACGAATTTCGACAATTGTCTTGAGTCGAGTGCGACCGACTGTTCCCCCAGAGACTCGACAAGATGGTTGCCAGGTGGCTTCCGGTAACTAGGATCGTATCACAGATTCTTCTGTATTACGAATCATCTTGGTGACGATCTAAGAATGTTTTGTAGATGAAGCAGCGCCCATTTGCAACTGTTTGTGGCTGCAGAAGAGTTTTATCACGTTTGTTGGCTAAACATGTTTTTTGCAACGATTTTGTGTGCCGATTTCTGTATAGTGCCCCTGACCGTCGCGAGAGGCGTCGTGACTTAAAAGGCATATACATATGTATTAATGAGATTGTAGTAGTAGAGATTTTAGTGGATTAGTGGGCTTGCCAGAAACAACAGGCCATGCTGTAAATGGCTGTAAATGCCTTTACGACATCGACGAAATCTGCCGGCCGGCAGAAGAACTAGGACGAAAAAGTCACACATTCTGACACAGTCGTAACACCTGTCTATTACACCGTGGTCTTCACTATTGCAAATGGGGCGATCGTAAAAGTTTTTCCAACCGTTTAAAGACGCACTTCAGATAGAGCAGGCACGATCCTCCGTTCTTCGCAGCATCTGTCACGTACCGACCTACTTCTTCCAAAAACTCGATTTCGGAAAGTGCTGAAATTTTCAAGTAAGATCCACTTATAAGCTGAAAATGCCACGGGCTGGTTCGATAAAAGGGAAATACGGATCGTAACAGTGCAGTAAAAGTGATACTAAGCTGGGTGTTAATGGGTCGAATGTTGGATGAAATTAAGATTAAATGTGTTTGACGGTTTGGGAATCGTGTAATCAGAATGTTGGGTCGACGATGTGCATTGGGGTTCTCGACATTTTCAATCTATTCTGAACGTATAGGCTGGGGACAGGTCTTGGATTAATGCCAGGACTATACGTTAAGGCTCGTTCACATTAGTCAACTAATGAGACTATAGTTCGTGCGACTATGTAAGTTGTATAACTTGAAGTACCATCTTTTGGAAGCGATCAATGTAACCAGAAAGAGAACAAGTACCTTAACTTTGAGATTAGTCACTTGTATTTCAAGGCAGATAAGGTTGACAAACTTTGCTTCTCATGAAACATGAAAGAAGTCTGAAAGGATATTTCCAGTCGAATAAATAACAGGTTCGCTTAGTAATGTAGTTTCAAGTTATTGGAATTCAAGCACTTCATGTCCAGTATCTTGACCAATATGAATGAAGCCTTAGTTACGTTGCATTTCAAGGAATGCTACGTATGTGTTTAGTGACACACGTCGCCACAGCGAACCAATGCTACATATTGCTCGCGAATATTCTGTGGGGACGTAGAGGTTGGAAGGGGAAGCATGGAGGCGAGGGGCCCTAGCGCTGGACGGTGCTGCCACTTGCCCGTCGTGGTCACCTCTGGAAGGTCTGGATAGCGTCGCGCGATATCCCTGACAACGCGAAAGGCAGTGGGATAACTTCACATGCTACGCGTACACATGGCTCAAACGATTGTGGCCGATCGAGTTTCGATTGCATTCGAGCTTACTAGGGCTGGCTTTTTTACATCGCTAACATTCTACAGTATTTCGTGAATATGGTGGGGGCACTGCCAAGCCCCAGGTTCCCGTCTAAAATACTTCTAATTCATGTTGAAACACCACTGTGGCACCATCTGCCTAGTTAAACGGATGACGTTTAATGCGAGACACGTTCGCGCAGTCCTGTCACAAAATTTAATTTGCCGTTATGTTTATTTTCCCGATGTTAACATAAAATAACAGATAGTAGATTTTGCACGAAATGCGTATTTCTTTGGTCTACACCATCCCGCTTTATTTATTTGTGTCTTCCATTATAAATCCGTTGATCTATTTACTTTGGACAAGACTTTATTCATCTGAGTATTCTGGTTTCCTAACCTTTGCAATCTCTACGAAATACATAACATTCGTTTCCATTATTTTCATTAATACTCTAGATTCCCGCTTTATTTATTTGTGTTTTCCATTATAATAATCAATGGATTTATATAAATCCGTTGATTTATTTACTTTGGACATTACAAGTTTATCGTTTATAGCGGTAAAATTATTATGATTTTTTTTAGATTCATTGCAATAAAAGCATTGCGAACAGAACCGATCGCGCAGATTAAAATAAGTATGACAATCATAGGCAGATGGTGCCACAGTGGTGTGTCAACATGAATTAGAAGTATTTTAGACGGGAACCTGTGGCTTGGCAGTGCCCCCACCATATTCACGAAATACTGTAGAATGTTAGCGATGTAAAAAAGCCAGCCCTAGTAAGTTCGAATGCAATCGAAACTCGATCGGCCACAATCGTTTGAGCCGAGTGTACCCTGCCTTGGGCAGCGCTGCGTTAGATATTGACTATGTCGTAGACAGTGGCGGATTTAACGGGCGGCTGATGTGCAATTGCGGACTGGAGCTCTGCCCAGAAGGCCCCCCAGGGCCCAATCTTCCCCCCAAAATTGTGATTTTATCCAATCACTAAATTTTGTTTGATTCCCATAATTTTCATACCCCGCGCGGATTTATTGGTAATTCTATATTGTATACAGGGTGTTTTAGAACCTTTGCCACCTGGGCCGTTTTCCTTAAACCCGTTATTGACTGTAGACTGAAATTTCACAAATGTGCGTCACACATGACAGTTAATGTCAGTTAAAGTTCCTCTTGCATATCAATTACGTTTCATCGAAGTGTGGTCTAGCTCTCACATTTAAGTTAAAAGAAAAGCGTTCTCCGTTTGCTTGGAATGCGACAGTTGAAAAGCTCGAGGAAGTCTAACTCGTTAACTTTTGGCAACTGGACATCTAGCTCTATTTAATTTTCCAATTATTTAGAAAGCTACTTGAACGTATTTATCAATAGTTTTGAAGCGCCAGCAAGCGGGGCGATTCCGCGATGAATTTTCGCTGAACGGATTGACGGCTGTAATGATGTTTATCAGGCGTAATTTCAGCATTCATTAGACGATGATTTATTTACTCGCCCGGGTATCGGCTAGCACCACTCAATAGCGACTGCATCGAAATGGCAACGCTTTGTGCAATTAATTTGTTGCGCTAAATGTTCAGTGAATTGGTATCAGTATTTCCTTTCAATGCGCGGACAGCGCACTTCCATAATCGAGGGGAATATGGAACGGAATACCAGGTATAACTGTCAAAGCGAGGATGAAATTTGTCTGGATACAATTACAGCGAAAGACCGTGGACAGAATCTACATACTCTTTATTTTTCGTCGCAAGCCTAGAATCGTATTTCACGTTTTAATCGTGTCTCCCGAAATCATCGCGCAAACTTAGCGCGAAATTTAACGAGACGTTCTCGAATCCTCGGATTAAATCACGGGACACAGCGTTGTTTCGCTGACACTGGCAATATTCCTTGATAAATTACATCCCCGCGGAAAAAAGACAAAGCGGCACGAGACTTTTTCTACGTTTAAATTGCGTCCTTTGTTGCCGCGCCGCCGCCGCGTTCGAGGCGCTGTGCAGGGCTCGCGTTAATTAAAAGATGTAACACGACGTTAAAATTATGTGCCCGTGTATACGGGGGACTCGAAACAGCATGTACCTCCGGCATTGTACAAAGCGCTTTGATTCGAAACGCTTTGCACAGGGTCACGCTAATTAAAAGATTGAGGCTGCGTTTTTGTTGTAAAACCGCGGCTGGGGGACAACGACGCGTTGCATTCGTCGGTTTACATTTGTACGCGTGATCATCGAGTAGTTGACGACATCTACTTCCTGGTGTTTTTTGCTCTGTACTCTGCGTCGTTACCAACTGTGAACATCACCTACTCATTGTTATCGCTATTGTTTTTCGTTGCGTTCAATAAATTGTTATTATGTCTAAGAATGTATAGGTATCCCCGGAGTTGTAATCATTTTCGACTGGTCTATTAAACTACTCGAAACTGCGAATTTTATACTTCATTAGAGAGTTGGCCTAAATTCGCTAAAATTTAGCGGAACGCCCAACTTCAAAAGTTTTTTTTAAAATAAATTATTTATAAATAAGATCAAATACTTAGGATTTTAATTTTCGGGGAACACTGGTTGGGAAACGCTGGTCTAAAGGTTTCGTTAACGGGGTATTTATTTGTATGGGGAAAGTACAGAGTGAACAAGAACACCGTGTCATAAAGTTTGCTTAATGTCATCATGTAATAAAACTACAAGCTTTCCAAAGTTGAGGCATTTCCTACCTACTGCGCACAGGTACACCGAGTTCCCTTGAATATCGGCGACCAATCACTCACCAAACACTTGCACAGTGAAAGAGCCACCTCCTCCTTCGTGCGCTGCTCAAGGGAGATGTAGGGACTATTATAATTCTACAATTTTTATCGAAACATCCATACAGTAATTTAAGAAAGAAAGATGTGACGACATCACCGTCCATACTCACCGTTGAATTTTCAACACCCTACAAGAATGTTCTTATCTCTCTGTAATAGTGGCGCACTCAGGATTTAATCTTGGCGGGAATCGAGTTGAATGGTTAAAAATAGATATTTTTAATGCAAATTCAATAAATTCATCAGGTGATTATAAAAAATTATTTAAAGCATAACTTTGAGTTTTCTTTTCTTTTTACAAAGCTTTGGAATTACTTCACTCGTAGGTTAATTAATCTCTTTAGGGTGGGGGGTTGCCCCCCCTTCATTAAATGGTTATAAAAATTTATTTAAATAATAAAAGTTTGAATTACTCCAGTTGTGGTTTAACTCATTTTCTTTTCCCTTTTTCTTTGGAGTAGGGGGGGGGGAGGTGTCCGGACCCGTTGCCTCACCCCCTCCCCTGGGTGCGCCACTGGCCTGTAATACCCCCGACACCAGTTAGCCCAGCGAATGCACGTAATGTGTTCTCAGCGTGGAAAGCGTGATTGAAGTTACCCGATTGTCCCATCTTAACCGATTCGTGCTGCGCCACGTCGAGCAGAAATTCGCGGTGGATCCGGGGGTGTTTGGTCGACAATGGTGGCAAGAGACAGGCGGTGTTCATCGAGCTGACGGTCGTATTACGTTCCGATTGGGGCGCAGTAAGTTAACGAGAATTGAATTTCAACGGAGACGGTGGCCTCGGACGCGGGTTTCGCTCCCGTTTCATGAATTACAAATCCCGGCCAGCCTTTGAGCGCGTCTCCGTCCGGCGCCGCGAAATGATGCGATATCAATATTGCGGTGCACGGTATGCATACGCGCGTACACTGCCCGCGTCTGTGTGTATATATATAACACTCGACAAAGCATTCTAACCCGGCTGACATTATTACGATAACATATACGCGATTCGATAACGTGACATGCGACGCAGTATAATATTACCGACGCCCTGTGACGTGGCTTCTGTTATCCTGCCGTCCTTCTCCCTCGCCATTTTCGTCTCGGCCCGAATGAAATTGGCTCGCACCGTGTACTCCCTGTTGTTCGCCGCGTGGCCCCCGAATTCGGGGGTTACGTCACGGACTCACGGTCGTCCCTGTTCTGAGGTTCTTTGATGTTTGTCAATATCGCTGGCGCGATGCCGGATTCCGGTGCACGTGGCGAAAATGAAGGCGAGCATGTCTGGAAGCTTTGGAAGGGGCATATTTCTGTATCCCTTTCTGAAATGTTGGTTTTCTTAGTTCGGTTGCGATAAGAATGCTTGAAACGTAGTTTAATTCTTACGGAGCACAGTGGGTTGAAATCTCAGAAACACGGCGAAAATATGAAGGCAATCTTTGATATTTACAAAAATGAGTATTCTACAGTTTCCGAGGTCTCTGATTACGAATCTGAAGTAAAAATGGCAAAAAACAAAATGGCGGATCCAATATGGCGGACACGTATGCCATAAAAATATCAGATTTGGTCCAAACTTGGTATTCTACAGTTTTCGAGGTCGCTGAGTACGAATCTGAAGTCAAAGTGCCAAAAAACAATAATGGCGGATGCAATATGGCGGACACGTATGCCAAAAAAATATCAGATTTGGTCCAAACTTGGTATTCTATGGTTTTCGAGGTCGATGAGTACGAATCTGAAGTCAAAGTGACAAAAAACAAAATGGCGGATCCAATATGGCGGTCACCTATGCCAAAAAATCTCAGATTTGGTCTAAACTTGGTATTCTAGGGTTTTCGAGTTAGTTCAGTTAACTTCCAAGTCCGATCAAGCATTGTTGTTTACACAGTTATCATCTCTGATTATCAAACAACTGAGATTAGCTCCAATCCCTAAAATTACAATTTATTCAAAAATGTTCCCAGTTCATGAAAATATTTTTTTTGCAAACGCAGTTAATTGAAAGATTTATATGTTATCTTATGGTATAAAGATACTAAACCCTCATCAGGACTCTTAAGAAAGAAAATTGATCATCTACTTTGCGATTTGGAGCGTTTTTTGAGATATTAAAAAGTTTTTGTCTCGTTATAACAATATTATTTGTATTCAGATCTGAAAATAACAACATATAAATATATAAATTTTTCAGTTAACTGCGTTTGCAAAAAAAATATTTTCATGAACTGGGAACATTTTTGAATAAATTGAAATTTTAGGGATTGGAGCAAAAACGAGCTAAATCTGAAAGTTAATCTCAGTTGTTTGATAATCAGAGATGATAATTGTGCAAATAACAATGCTTGATCGGACTTGGAAGTTAACTAAACTAACTCGAAAACCCTAGAATACCAAGTTTAGACCAAATCTGATATTTTTTTGGCATACGTGTCCGCCATATTGGATCCGCCATTTTATTTTTTGCCATTTTTACTTCAGATTCGTAATCAGCGACCTCGAAAACTGTAAAATACTCATTTTTGTAAATATCAAAGATTGCCTTCATATTTTCGCCGTGTTTTTGAGATTTCAACCCACTGTGCGGAAGTTAATATATAAGGCGTCTACACGCAGACAGTGACGGACTGGGTCTAAAAATATTGGTTGCCAGGAGACAATGGGGACCCACGAAATAAATAAAATTTTCAAATAATACATAAGTGGCAAAAATGTGCAATTACAATTTTTGTGGTATAAATGTATCCATATTTGTTAGTAATTAGTGTTTAAGAAGATCCACTTACCATCGGGTAAGCGGACACCCTGGTCAGTCCGCCACTGTACGCACATTGTGAAATCAGGCATTGTGAGCCAAAACAGACTAACTCACATTTTTTGCGAAACTGAGTTAGTAACAACAATGTATTCTAATAGGCTGTACTAATCATATAAAATGGGAAAAATATTTTTTTTAATGTGGCTAAGTAATTCAAAGATGATAAGAGAACGACAAGTTAAGCTAGTATTACACTGATTGTGAGATTGAATTGAATGAAGGATTGGAATTGGCGTTGTAGTAAGTTCTCTGGGAAATACATAGTATAAGGTATTTGGAAACAGCAGGCTTGATAGGTCGAAGTGAAAATTTAGAACTGAGGCATTTGATAGAAAAAGGGCACATAAGCTTATATGCCCTTTTTCCTTAAATCGTTTAAATCGACTTAGGTATATGTTATATATCAAAGACATTATTTCTCTCGCGTTCAGATTAGCTAAATGCTGCTTTATTACGTAGCGTGATCGACACGCAGCTACATAATCACTGAGCGGACGCGTTACCGCGCTGTCGTGCAATAAGTACTTTTGTTTCATACAGTATTTTCTGTAAGCGAGAAAATATGGAAAGTGAGGCGAGTATCGACTCCGCATGGAAAGAAGCTAATTTAGGAAAGAAAAAATTGATTTGTAAGACAGCGTACTTAAAAAAATCAAAGAAATTAATACTTACTTAAAACATAACATTTTTTGTTTATTTTTGCGCTTCATTTTGTATTTTTTATTTAAGCGATGTATAAAAAATGGGCAACGAAGTATGTAAACAAAATTATATATAAATAACTAAACAAAGAAATTTTGTTACAAATTTACCCTATTTACGGAAAAAGGGCACATAAACCACTTGCTTAAAACTTATAAATAAAGACACACATCATTTTCAAATCATGACTTCTGTTTTCAGAACGTTTGAAGGATGCGGTAACTACAGCCTTAAAAAATTGGTTTTAATTGCATTACACTGTATTAAGTTATACTATAATGAAAACTTTGAAATTGATCCATCATGATGAAATTTTCCATCAAATGCCTCAATTATCCGCGGAAAATTTTAAGGTCCATGTATCTCTGGTTGTTTCAACTGCCAGCACCAGTGTTTGCATGTACTTCCGCGAACTTGCCGGAATCTGCATTCACCGTGACTTCGTTCTATCAACACGCGCCTGTTTCGACAGTGCGACTTATAGTTTCCAGGAACAATATTGTTGACACACGATTTGGACTTCGAGCTCCCTTGCCGCGGCTCGCGTCTTCGCTTGTGCCTTTACCGAGGAAAACTTTCCATATGTCTCGCGAGTAAATCCCCGAGCAGGTTTGCTTTTAAGCTCGCCAACTACTAATTGGAAGCAAAGTTGAAGACTATCACGGTCCCCGACTTTGGTTACTTTTCGCGAACGGGATGAAACCTCTATCGCGACACTTATAGGGGTAAGCGGGGTAATTCCGACCATATAAGCAGTAAATGCTGTAAAATTTGAACAAGTTACACATTTGTTAGTTTCATTATATTAACTGATAGTTTGAAGTGTCTAGTTTGTATTAGAATCGCCGAGAAAGCATAAATTTACGTTGTAACAAAATTGGGAGCAACATCACAAAAATAGTCATTTGGCTGATTTTTCTTTATAAACGAGATAGGAGAACTGTTAAATTAAGAAAAGCTTGTATTGTTTTTTATTTTAACCTTAATTAGTACGTACATAACAAGTGTATTCTTCAGGGGTATCCCATACTGAACATTCTTCATGTGCCCATTGACCACATACTGTGCACCGGGAGTACATTTCATGACCTTTTCCGAATTCCTTGCAAAGGAGCGAATATCGTGTTCTACTTTTTCGTCACAAATATCTGAATTGTACGTGGCATCTACGCCAGAAAAAAGCAATGTTAAAAGCTGGCTGGTATTACCTCTCACTTTTGGTCGGTATTACCCCACACCTAATGTTCAGATATTGGAAGTAATACACTGAATTGAATTTACATATCACCAAAAACCAAATGTGAGTTCGAAAGTAGAAACATTCCTCTATTTAATGAGATTAATATTAATAAATCCTGTCAATTACATGTACTAACTTACCTTGCTTAACAATCGATCACTGTTATAAGATTACAGTGCGAAATGAACACTCCTGGATTTTTTTTAAACAAAAGTCTGCTATCGTCAAGAAACCATGAATATTAGCTCGCCGCATCATTAACAAGTGGCTTTTATTTTTATTATAATTCTGCTGGCCGGAATTACCCCGCTTTCCCCTACACATTCAGATCTATACGTCTTTGCTAATATCTAGAACGTCACTCTGGAGATATGTACATATGTGGTACCATTCTTATTTTTAGTTACACTGCACGATATTTGTAGAACATATGCAATAATTTCTGCTGCTTCTGTTTTTGTACATCAATTATTATTAATTATTAATGGCCATTGCCTTTTTTGTTTCCTGGTTTCTAAATGGTACATTCCCCTGTATTTTTATTTTCTCCTTTTGTTTCCCTTTAATATTTCTACAGCGTAATTACAGTATTGTATCGAACTAAGGTGAACGCTATCCCCTCCAATTCTTTTGTTCCTACCGCTGCGAAACCTTCTCTGTCTCTCTCGTGTAAAGGCAAGCCGAAAAAACTCGCTGTACAAGCCGTTAATCTGTAAATCTGTATAAGCTATTATAATAATTTCATGTTCTCTATCTGTACATTATTGTAACTCTTTTGTATACATTGGGCTCTATCCCGTTACTACATAATAATAAGAAACTACAGTTGAAAAAATGTAGCAGCTGTATTCTCTTACATGATCAATTTATTTAATATACCCAAAACATATAACGCCCCTTAATCTTAAAAAGCTAGCCTCGTTTACCGCGACTAAATAAATAAACAGATCATAGTACCACGATGGTGGGAACAAATTCCTCGCAAAGGCAGCGGAGTTCCCAGCGTGTTCCGATTGTGCCGCGAACGTAATAACGCGTTCAATAATGTACACGACGAGCGAGGCGAGCCGTTGAAAATGAAACTCGTACGCGCGTGGCCTTAAAATACGTTTTCCCATGCATGCTCTTACATTCATTTCACTTGCAAATTCCACGATTGATCTTCCGCGAGCGCGCGCGCGCGCCACCCATCCCGCCATTGGAATTGAGTTTACTGTTTACAGCCGCGTCATGACTGTTCCACGTCCAATCGCGAGAAGTCTGAGCGGTACACGGAATTAGCCAGAATCAACTGCGACGAGAAATGTTAATTGGCTCGTCGGCGGAGCGCGTCGTATCGCCAGCGATTACGGGGTGACAGAAAGTTGCCCGTCGGCGTGTTTGCGGTGTCCCTAGCGGCCCTCTGCTCGTTAACGATTCGCCGCCCGAAAGAGTGAAATTTTATTCGAAAAGCTCTCTGGTAATTGGGTTAAGCGCCACTTGCGCCGAGTCCCTGTCCCCGTGTATGCAAACGCGACACCGGAGTCGCAGTCCTTCATATCCCGGCATTCCTATTTCACCCTATCGATTCGGACCTGGCACATGCAAAAATGGTCTTCTGGGATTCCGGAGGAGCGACCTTTAGGGGAGGCAGGAATTGGAGGCTTTCGATTTTGGTGGATTACCGATCGACTTCAGGGTCTAATAGAAAACCGAAAGCAATGGCCGATTATCCCCGGACGGTAAGCTGCTTATTCCTTAGGCGCGTAACGTGGGCTGGCCACTGGCGATCGTGAAGGAGCACGGAAGGGAGGACAAAGCGGGGGACGCGAGATCGGGGAAAGTAGGGACGAAGGTGAGGTCATCTTTTCACCGTAAGACGGGTCTTAAGGACTTAATTTCAGTTCCTGGACGTGAATTTATTGTTCGGTGCGGCGAGAGCCCGAAGGAACCACCCGACAGAAATAACGGTCACCTGGAAACGCCTTAATTACTTTACACGTCGGCGTAGATGGCGCTGCGCATCAAACGAAATAAGACAGCTGGAATTGAGAACTTTTACGTGCTCCAAGGTGACGAAAAATGGTACTGCTGTGTGGGTATAGCTAAACAACTCCAAGTTGAAGCTAGGGGAATCGGCACCCTCCACTCGTGGGGAATTTTGCGCAGCAGGGGTTCTCATGAACGCGGGAGTCTTTCACATTTTAATCTACTGCGCGTTAAACGTCCATGATCATGAGAACCCCTGCTGACCAGAATTGAACCGATTCCTCTAGCTCCTGCTTGCACAAGCTCGATGACTTGATCAAGTTGGATTGCCTAACTATAAGATCCAGTAATGTCCTCATTATATGCCATTCTTTTACGTTTTTCACTTTATACCGACAATTAATATTCCTTCAATCCTTTTACGACCAACCTTTCGCCGAAACCACTCAGCATCACGTGGCCCGAAGCATACAGCCCGGCTTTTGTGTCGCCGACTAGCAGCGAAATCCTTCTCTTTATTAAACGATGGACTTTTATGGGACTGTAACTTCCAGCAGCCCCTTGACGAGCGGTAGCCTAGCTGGACGATTCCGCGGGAATGGCCCCGCTCCGAGCGCGAGTCGAATATCAGGAAAAAAGGGAGAAACAGCGAGTCTCGGCGGATTAGGGAAACTGCTCGGAATTCATTGCCGTTTTATACAAAAGATAAACGTTCCTTCAGCGAGGAATCCCCGTCGCATCTCGGCAACACGTCACGCGCTACGTTCCTTTATCAAAGAGGATCACCGGTTGGCCAATTCGAGATTTTCGTCTATAAGGCCGCCCCCCGTTGTTAATTCAACGAGCTGCTTTACTTTTAATTAAATCATCAGCCCCGTCCGTCGGAAGCGCGAACGTTTCGACGAGGACGACCCGTAGCCCGGGGAAGGGGACCATTCTTTCTATGACGGTTCAACTCCTCCCTTTCCCCCTCACCGCTCTTTCCGTTTGGTAGCGAGGTCCGAGGACCTAGCCGTCCTTATCTCGTCTCATCCATCTTGTCTGCGCGCCTTTTTCTCGGACGACCAACGCTCGTACCGGCGGCCGTGGCCGAGCTACAACCGAGCGCCTTCGAGTGTGCCGTAGAGTAGACCGGTGGGACATTAATAATCTCATGCCAGGCTGCCTGCAAGGGTAGTACGCAGCGCGGCGTGGGAGAGGGTGGACGGAAAAGGAAATGAGTATGTTTACGGAAAAGAAAGAGCTTGCGAAAGGAAGAAACAGGGCTGTTTGGAGCTCGACGATCGCGACACACGATTGCCCCAAGTCGGGGTTGAGTGTTGATTACGCGCACGAAAAGTGTAAGCCTGTTTTGATTTATTTGTAGTAGCTTGTGTGCTGCACTATATTCAGATAACCTATATCAGTGTTCCCCCAAAAATTTTTCAGTCGCCACACCCTTTTATAATATTCAAATAACCTGCAACCCCCCATATAAGGTAAGGTAAATTTAATAAGGTAAAGAAAACACATTAAAAATAAGTTTTTCAGAATATAATTATAATTTAATAATATTTAATTATCTTAATACATGTATTAAATACCTATACTTAAAGATATAACTTACAACTATTTATAGATTACGCCCTAAATTAAAATTGAAAGCAAATAAAAGTAAAGGTGCGCCTAACTAGAATTAAAGTACAAAATAGATGGAACACAGAGAATATCTGATGGGAGAGAATTGTACTAGCAAGAGGCTAGGTACAAAAAGAAACTCCACAACTGTGACGTACAATGTGAGGGAATGTTATAAAGACTTCATGCATCGAAGGTTGCAAAATTGAACGTGCGTGACAAAGAAAATTCGCTGTTCTTTACAGGACACCTGGTCCCAACTCGTAGGTGTTGATGAATCCAAAGAAACTGCAGAAATTAAACTTAGGTACCTGGCTGGCAAAAGCCTCATCATTCAATATCCTTCTTATCATCCTTAAGAAGTACATCGCTGCCAAATGGTTGCAAGAACGCCTTCCTGATTACCGGTAAACTGAAATATCTAAGAAATCGCTCGACTATTCAAGCACGATGAAACTTCAGCCGTTTCTTTCGGCCATTTCGCGCCGAGTTTGCTATCTTAGCAGGCCCGTAATACCCCCCGCGGCAATAAACGCGATCGTAAAGCACAACAGGCAGTAAAGCGGAGGCGGAAGTCGCTGATCGATCGCGCTGCATGAAATCGCGGCGTGGAGTGTCGCGCGTCGATATTCCACAGCCGCTTTACGATACGCGCACGCAAATGACAACTGGTGATGTTAAGTCGCCACCTATCTCCCGGCTGTTCCATTATCAGCGTCGATATTTCGCGGACCCGCCATCGCTACAAACCGCATTGTAATTCCTGTCGATACCTACCAGTGACCTTTGGCCGATATAATGCCAGCCTAATGAAAAACCGCCGGCAATCCTTCGCGAGCTGGTATTGGCCTGGTTTCGGCCGAAACGATTTATCAAGGATGCCCGTGGTAGGCTCGAATCAAAACAGATTTCGACTGTGTTACGCCCACGCAATACGCGCGCCTACTGTCCGACTGCAATTCATCAAACCCATTGTTGTTCAGCTAGGCCACGCGAACCTGACGCGGTCATCGCGCCTGCGCAAGCGGGAGGTAGGAGAAGGGGAGCGTCCCCTCCACTCATGTTGAGAGGAGTCCTGCTCTGCAGAGGTTCTCATGCTCACGGGCGGTTAAACATTTAGCGCTAGCCTTACTTCGGAGGTGTAGCAAATATTTTGATGTCGGAGCAATTAAAAAGGCGGTGGTCTGCTCCAATTCGCTTATCATGCGTAATTAATCAAGAAATACTATCTCTAATAGAGATATTATCTGAACCGTAGTTCTGTGGTATCCTAGTCCTACGGCGTCATCGTAAATAACTCCTCAATTCACACCCCTCTTTTTAAAAAAATTAGGAATGTCTGTATATCCCGTTAGCCAGCCCAGTTTCAATTTGTGAGTAGTACCAAATCAGTTCTCGACCAGATCCACATCGACTTGACATCTAGATTCAATTTTGCAATACTAACAGTAAGGTACACCAGCAACATTGCACATCTTACTGTTAATGAAATAAATGCTTCGCCAAATAAATTGGTAGTTCGTTTCTCCTATTCGTTACAAGAATACTGGTAAGCGTTTTGAAAGAAAACTTTTCTTCCTACCTTAACCTTATTGTAGGCACATTTCCTCCACTCTTGGAACTCTAAAGCCCCGTCCCTTACAAAATCGTTGGATTCTTTAAACGATATTTCGTTTCCTCTCTTTATAACGGCTTCATGTTAAACCCATTTTCGCCTCTTCAACTGGCATTAATTTCCTACCTGGTATTTTATAACTGGATATAAATTTTACGACTCCTTGGACCCGGAACTTTGGAAAAACTCGTTTCCTGGTAATAAAAAGTAATGCAGTAGACATATCGTATCCAGATTTCTGGGATAGCGAGTCCCGAGTTAAAGGGTCCTTTTACTTCTGCTCCAACTAAAAAGAATTTACACAGATGGCTTCCCAAGAAACGGACGCTTTGCCCTCCCTCGTCGACCTGATTTCACCCTTTTCGAGTCGATCCGATCTTTCCCTATTTTCTCGTGTTTGTCGGTTGAGGGGCTAGTTCCCGCAGTTGGCGAGGCTTGCGTCGCCACCCGTAGTCAACGCTCACTTCCGCGTCCCTTTTTCCAGCGGGCGTTTTTACGAACGACGGAAGCGTTATGTGTGCGTTCGCGAGATTTACAGCGTCGTTAATTACTGTAATCGTTGGATCGAAAGCGTACCGTCATTTTACAGTGTTAATCGTCATCGATTGCTGTCGATGAGTTATCGCGATATTAACGCGCGTCGACGACACGATTATCGCTGAATTTACGATTTTCACTCCTAAATATGCCATTCGAACTGTTTTTGCACATTGCCTCGCGTTTGAAGCTTGCGTCCGTTTCGAATGGGTAAACACGTTCTGTTGGAATCGATTTGTCTAGAGGGGAAGTTCAGCAGAGTATTTGAAACATAGTATACCGTTCAGACGACTCGTTGGACTGATTGTGTCAACAAGCATTACCTAGACTTGGGCGAGTTTTCGTAGAAACGAAAAACAGTGGATAGGAAATAATTTCGATTGTAAATAATTGAATACCTCGATGCAGTACCTATATTTCATTTCAGTTCATTTCTATTCAAATTGATTAGTAATTAGTCAAACAAAAATACTTGCCGTACGTTCGAACCCATCACTACTTTTGCGAAATAACGCCCAGCGCTGAGTACCCAAGTAACTAGTCCAGGAAATAAGTGGGAAAAGAATTCCCTTGATCCAGATTATTGAAGGGAGTTGTGCAGGCTGATTATGTTTTTATTCCCCAGCAAACAATTGAAACCAAAGGCAAAGAGAATACGGGCGATGTTATGGATATATTAATACTTCATTCATAATTTAAATTTCGTTCAGAACGTTTCATGCTCCATCAGAGCCATTAATCGTCAAGTCCCATTAATATTGTATTACAAATTAAATGGAATTAAAATACACTTTATATGTTAATACGTTACATAATTGATACGTAACAAACATTTCGCGGTGAATTTATTTCATGTCGTTCAGATTGATGTTTTAAAAGTATATCCCATTACATCAAACTGGACGGTTGTGTTACTATTTCCGACAAACTCGAAAATAGTAGGGGCTCATGTTATTTGTCTCCATTCATTGGTTGCACGCTCCCGAGGAACATCAAAAGCCAAAATCATTTAGAGTGTTCGCTCGCGGATCATCTAGCGGGTAAATGGAAAAAGCAGAGCCGCCAGGCGTATGGTGAACAAGAATTTTAATAGACCCTCTGGGATTTTAATTCACTTTGGAATTTCGAAAGCCGACCGTGATACCTGTGTTTATTGCTAAACAAACTACACTGGTTTAATTGAAGAGGGAAGTCCATGTTCACACAGAAATTAAAATCGAGGGGGTTAAATTTAAAGGAGCTGGTTCAAATATCAAAACCATTAAGATTATAAATAAATACGTGTATATGTATCATGGTGCCGTCGAGTTTATTGAAAACTCCAGCAAATAAGTGAAAGAAACTGCAAAATCAATTTCAGAGGTAATCAGATTTTTTAAGGCTTCAGAGATTCGTCTCCAATGGCGGCGTAGCAACATATGTTTGCAAAAAATGTTTTTTCCGATGTAGATTCGAAGGCTATTAACGCTTACAAATATTAACTCGCACGACTCCGGTTAGGCGGTAATCGATCAAAGTGATTAGCTTTTGCCAAAGGGGGTTTCGAACCGCGTGGTACAAGTGAGTCCATCTACTTTTGACAGGATAATAAATCTCAAAATACTTTGATATTTGTTATATGTATCTAACCGTAGAAAGCTGAGGTAGATCATTGTCAGTAATACGAATAAAAAGAACAAAAGAAATACCTATATTATATCACCACTATCTGCTCTGAAAATATCAGTGGCGCCATCTTGAATGATATATATATCTCCTTCCATCACACAAATCCAATATCTGTGTCGTCAAAAGGACCTAATCATCAACGGTTCACCATTTTAATAAAGAAATTCGATTTTAATAGCATTTTACCCCTAAAAGGAGCTTTTCGACATTTGATCTTCCAAAGGGAACTATAATCATCCAAGGGTCCGTGCAAACACCAGTCGAGCTACTTCTCCGTCACCATTGGTCAAAAGAACCCATCAAAGAGGCTCAATCTCCGAGCGTAATGCGCAGCTAAGTAGACAATGGCCTCTTCATTAACCGGGGCGAGTTCCGTCGATAAATATCGCGCCAAGTTAACGAGCTCGCGCTAATGATTCACGCGCCGCGAACAGGAAAAGGGGGAGAGGAGCCGGAGCTACGTCAGAAGAGCAGACAGCCAGCGACGAAACATTTTCACTTGTAATTTCCTATAGGCGTGCATTAAGCGGGACAACAGAGCGAAGAAAGAAGGAAGTATGTTAGTAAGAGGCGCGTAGAGGGAGCTGTAAATAGAATCGTCGTTCGAAACAGACACCGCGGTTCGATACACCGGGAAGGATGGGGGAGGGGGGAACGTTCACGGGCGCTGGAACAAAAGAGGGATGCTCGAGAGGGAGACGAGTGACGGGCGACGCGTCAGGCCGGAAGGGTAGGGGGAACCAATCGTGGAATAAGGTAAAGGTGATCTTTTGTCTTCCGAAGGCGGACAAACCCAAGTTTGTCCCTGTGTCGACAGGCTGGTGCCGGGGCTTGGTCGACCAGCCCCGTCCACTATCCCACCCCTGTTCCCGCTCGGCCGCGGAATTTCCAGGGGCATCGCATTGATTGCACCCCGAAGCGAATTGCATCCGCAAGCCGATCCCCAGCATCGGGACGGCTAGACGCAATGAAATTGATGACGCGTGTGTACAGAGTACTGGCACGCTCTGTTAGGGCACGTTTACACTGCTGCGACGCTACGCGCGTGCCGTGCGAACAGCTTTACCGTTTATTATGATCGTTGTGCTCCGATGACACTGTGGACGGAGCATTTGTGGCGAACGTTGTAAGTGTGGTGGGGTTTTAGGGTTGAGAGTGGATTCCAAAGGTGTGTTTCCAAGTGAAAGCTAGGTCGCATACTGTGTACTTACCTGTTTCAAGGACCCACATTAGGAAGGGTCATCGAGGGAGTCATCAGCAGAGTTGTCAGGCTTGTCCCTACGCGTAGTGAAGGTGAACACGTGCAGCAGTGGTAGTATATGTGTGTGTTGACGCCGTGACGATATACCAACCACCGTCAAGTCATGCACACACATATACCGCCACTGCTGTAGGTGTTTCCCCGTCACTACGCGCGAGGACAAGCCTAGGTCTGGTCACCAAGTGAAAGCAGGAGGCCAACGTAGGCTACCTGTGAGAGTGTTTTTACAGCAGAGGATGGAAAGAGTGGAGGACCTGGTTTTGTATTACATTCAGCATTTGTGCCTAACATCGGGGAGGTATATTGTAGTTTGTAATTACATGTCAGTTAGAATGTACGTTGGGGTGTCTCCTCTCTGGCCTTGAGGCTCTAAAGCCTCCCGCTTCGACTACACCCAAGTTATACACTGACAGATTTCAAGCCCGTTTTCGAACAGAACGTTGTAGCAGTGTAAATGAAACGGCACCAGGCAGACGGGAAATAAAGCAGATGAATGAATTGCACGTAAACGTCACGGCGCCAGTTGGAATTTTTGCTAAGGCAACGGCGCGCAGGCTGTCGCTCCGGTATGAAAATCTCGGATAACGGTGCGACGCGTGCGAGAAACATAAATCCAGCCGTCGACGCGTTATATTAGCTTCTCGACGGTCGCGACAAGGGCGCTGAGAAAAAGGGCTGGGGGGGGGGGGGCGCTCGTTCGCGATACAACGACGGTCGAAACGCGATCGATGGGGCAACATTGCGGTCGCCGCTGGTTTCCAGGTGGCGGGAACTCATCGCGCGCCGCGGCTATCCGAAAGCCAACAATAACGATATCAATGCGGCCGCGGAAGCCCGAAATCAATAATATTATCATAATTAATTAGAGGAGAATTTGCGTCGAGCAGCGGGACCGCGGAGGATTGATCGTGGGCGGCATGTGCGGGCTCGCGGGACAAATTCTCTGTCTCAATTCATCGAGATAGAATATAGGTAGAAAGTGGTTAATAGTCGAAGTTGCTCGTTTCCTATTTTATCGCGTCAGCCGCAAACGACACAGGGGCGTCATCTTTCGGTAGGTCTCGGGATTTTTACGGACGGTGGCACCACCTGGCGTCGAGCACCTCAGTCACTGCGAAAGCTCAAAGGTAAATATTCTGTTACGTGAAGTACGAAAGAACTACGGCGCATTCGAGTTTGTACTCGCTTCAATCTTGTTTGAATCGCGAGAAAATATTTCGCTGATGTTTTTTTTAAATTAGCGAGGAGTATTCGAGGCAGAATAAAGTCCCATAATTAAGGTTCCAGGTAAATACATATATATATAAAGTTAGAACATACCTTCCTGCATTTCACAAAATCACCAGAGAAGACACAGTATCCGCGGTAAACGTTTTCCGATGATAAATTCTATTAAAGCCTGGGGTATACTACGAAACAAACGGATTCCGTGTAGACGAAGAATGCCAGGCATCCCGGGAGCCATTAAACGGGGCTTGCGAGCCGATCCGGAGTGTGTAATACGTCCGAGAATCGCAGCGGGAACGTCAAAACCAGAGGTCATCTTGCAATAATGCCGGGACCTACTTCAGAGGGAGCTAGCTATTTCACCCCGGTCTAAGTGACAACGCTCCTTCGAACGGACGGGGTCTAGCAGTAATAGGACTCCCATTACGGAGGTCCTTCAGTTAGCGCTTCTTCCCACTCGGTGGAGCAAACACTGAAATAATGGCGTCCGCCGGGGTTTGACATTGCCACGTCATCGATGGTAATCCGAGAAAGTCGAACGCCTCGCTGTTCCTGAGCGCCGCCAGGGGGGAAGGAAAAAAGGAATCGGCCGCTCGCTGGCCATCAGCTGCTCGTTTTTCTTCTTAGGAAAGTTGCCGCGATGCCAAGGGAGCGGGCCTGTAACGCAGGATGGGAGGAATAATGGGGCGTCCCGGACGAGATCGTAAAAGCGTATCCGACGCGATCGTGACGCGCGGAGGGGAGGGAAACTTTCGAAAACGAAGACTTATCTGTGGCGCGAAGGTGAGCATCCCCGTAGGCAAGGAAACAGTCGCGCATACTTGAAGGGAGGAGGGCGGGAGGATTTACGAGCCCCTGGCGCTCCTACTCGCGCTCTTGAGAACTCGAACTTTGTCAAATATATTAAAAGCTGTCTGCTGGTCCGCGGTACCAACAAAGATGTTTTCCACTGACGTCCGCCTAGTTTTCCTTTTCCCGTTCCACCAAACGCGCTTGCCCCTCTTTATGCGCGCGGCTTCCATAGGCGTAGAACTCCGCGCTGGCCGCTCGCCGGGAGGAGTCCAATGAAACGACTGTACTTGCTTTACATTCCTCCTTCGAAAAAGTTGCCGCCTTCACTGGCGGAGGAATGGCCGTTCATTCCCTGTAATTAATACCCCCGCGACGATAAAGGAGGGTCGTAATTGCGAACACTTCCCGGGACGCTTAACTAAATATCGTTCCATATATCACGAAAGAGCTGGCGGACTCTTACTCCGCGTCTCGTTTTTATTCGTCTCGGCTATTATCGTTCGTGCACTCGCTGTTCCATCCCCACCTCCTTCCATTTTTCATACCTTCTCGCGACTGCATCGAATTTCCCTCCCTCCACGCGCTCCTCCGACTCGACTCGGATGTGTTTCAGCTTGGACTTGAATCTAGGTACTTAAGGGTTTATTTTCTACGAGTAAAACGCAAGTCATGATCCACTTTGGGCCTAACCTACAAATCTTGACTTGCTTGGTTGGATTTCGGAATTATTCGAGTTTGCAGTATGTTTGTTGGAAGTAGTCGCTTCTAAACGACAGTTAGAAGTTAGGGTGAGCCTGTTGGCTCATAGAGGCTCCTGGCATCCCTAACTATTTCAGAAACGGGGATAATGGCGAGCGTGGGAGGAGTAAACGGGACTTTTGTCACGTAACCCGTAGTTCTAAAGAGGTTGCGTACTCGGAATTGAATTGCTCCGAATGCAGACAGGTTACTGTAGATGATGAAACACCGCGTTAGACCCCGAAATATGTAAGCTTCAAGTACACGTTGCACACCTGCAATACTATTCATTTATGATTGCCATAGACATTTACTACAGGTTTCTACAGAGTTGCTAGAAGTTGGGGCAACAGGGGTGGGTGATGACGTAACCCGTGTTTGCGTCCTTACATCTGGCAACCCTGGGTTTCTATCGCTCTAGCAGCTCCAGTAACAAGTGCATCGATGGCGCCCAATTTCAGAAACAGAAATAGACAAGTGTTCGTGCAAGCTTCTATATCTGACCAGTCTAATAGCGAAGCAGAGTCGAGCAATCGTCCATGAGCTCTAATCTGCCCTTTAACAAGGGAACCTAAATCGTGGCCCGTGTTTGCAGTTCCAAGGAAGTGAACTGAGATTGCTGCCGGCCTCGAGCAGCCGTCAACGACAACTTCTCATTTATAGATGTTGCAAAGTGGAGGCGTCCAAGTTGATCCCGCTGGTCGACGCCCTTACCACGTACGGCGCGCAAGCAGAACGGAGGGAAAGAAGAGAGCGGGCGTACGCTGGCGGAATAGCAATGCCCCGCCATTTCACTGATCCCAAACTTCATGAGTCCCTTTCTCCGTGGCTTCTCCCTAGCGGCGCTATATTTTCGGACAGGCGAGTTTATAGTTCGCATTACGCGGAGATTTCGGCATCGGAGGCCACGCCGTGGGGGCAAGTGTTGTAGGACGGATTAGGCCTTCGAAGTCATGAGAATCTTGGCACTGCTTGGTATCGTAGGTCAACGCTCATGTAAATCCTTGGTGATATGTATACCACGCTACTGTCAATTATTTAAATAACTTGTAGGTATAGAGAGAAATGGAAACTTTGGAAAATTGGAAAAAGCGGAGAAGTGGAAAATTTGGTGCTGGGTCCACGTACCTACATACATCTTTAAAATCTTATTAATCGCATCCTCCGGTTAAAACGCTTGAAAAGTAGGTGATTTTAATGATTTTTTTACAAGAGGAAGTTATAACCTAAAAAATGTTTTTTTTTGGATTTTATTGATACTGTTGAGGTGTTTGAATTTCGCGCTATGCAAAACAAGCGACGATCGCACGTCCTCACGTGAGGCCCTCGGTGGGGGGGACGTCTCTGCCTGCTAGTAGAGTATGCCATGCGGTATCGGCAACAAGTCGACGAATAAACAGTTTTGTTCAGTAATCCATAATCAAGTGAGTTTGATTTATTATAATCCTGATTCCAAACAGGTTATGGGCCCAGGTTCTTTCTGGTGCGTAAAAGCCTCTCGTATACGTGAAGTAACGAGGAGACGGATTTAATTAATACAGTGAGCAAAGACCACGTGTCCGACATAACCTTGTTTTTCCTTTGTACGAGTACAATCAAGTCGTCACACGTATTCACGTTAAGTACAGTGAAGAAAAATATGTCGGAAAGCAAAATCGACGTATCATCAATTACTAAGTTTGATGGAAAAAACTACCATCAGTGGAAATTCCAGCTATGTTGTGCACTACGTGCAAGGGGCCTTTTTGAAATTGCAAAGGGCATAGGAATAAAGCCGGAAATGTCGGCAGTGCCGACGGCAGTAGAGGTCGCAGCAGGCAGAAAGTGGACAAAGGATGATGCGTGCGCTATGTTTTTGTTAACCTCTGCAATGGATTATTCACAGGTAACACTCATCGAAAACTGTCAATCATCCAAGGAAATTCTAGATAAGCTGGACGCAATTTACGAACAAAAGACTGAAACTAATAAGATGTTGGCGCATGAGAGGTTTTCGGGATATAGAATGGACTCGGAGGATTCTATTGCGCAGCATATTGCGAAGGTCGAGAATCTTGCACAGCAGCTAAAAGACACAGGCGAAACGGTAAGCGATATCGCAATTATAACCAAAATACTAGGAAGCTTGCCGCCGAAATTTCGAAGCTTTCGGCAAGCATGGTTGTCGCAAGATGAGACGAAGCAAACAATCCGAAATCTTACGTCACGTTTGATAGACGAAGAAAACAGTTTGACCGCGTACGAGGAGAATGAGAAAGCCCTTGTAACGTCGTCGCATGTAAACAAGATGGCTGAAAGCGACGAGCAAAAACCGCGTCCGAAATTCGACAAGTCAAAGATAACCTGTTACAAATGTCAGAAGAAAGGTCATTTCGCTAGAGAATGTCGCGGAGAAAGAAAGGTTACACCTGAAAACCAGCAGGGCACGCACGAGGGAAATTATTCCGCTTTTAGTGTATTAGAAAGTAACTCACTGATGAATTTAGACAATGAAGTCTGGATTTTCGATAGTGGCGCGACGTCGCATATGACCCATCGTCGTGATTTCTTTGCTGTTTTTCAGGAATTGAATAACAATGCGATTGTAGTTTTGGGAAATGGACAGGAATTATCGGTAAAAGGAAAAGGTGATGTAAAAATTAGGAAATTGATGAATGGCGAATGGTATGATTCGATAATCACTGAAGTCTTATATGTTCCTAATTTGAACAAAAACCTATTTTCAGAGGGTATAATCGCGAAGAAAGGGATGAAAATTGTAAAAGAAGGTGTTAATGCTATTGTTTACAACAATAAGATGCCCATCGCGACTGCTACACGCAAAGAAAGCAATTTATATCACATGGAGTTCAAAACAGTATTGGCACAGGAGGCAAATGTGGTGACAAGAGATAGTTTACGAAAATGGCACGAAAGACTAGGCCATATAAACATAAAATATATTAAAGAGATGGTGTCTAAGAACCTAATCAAAGGTGTAGAGTTGTCGGATACAGAAAATTTCTTTTGTGAGGCTTGTATGTATGGCAAGCAGCATAAACTATCTTTTGCCCCCGCAGAACGAATTAAAGCTAAACTTGGCGAGTATATACACAGTGATCTCTGCGGACCGATGTCTGTACCTTCTGTTCAGGGTGCCAGATATTTTGTCCTATTTAAGGATGACTTATCGGGGTATAGGGTAGTGTTCTTTATCAAACATAAGGATGAAACTTTGGAATGCTTCAAAGAGTTTTGTAGACTGTCGAAAAATAAATTTGAGAATTCCGTGAAGATCTTGCATGTTGACAATGGACGTGAATACTGTAATAACCAATTTAAGGTTTTTCTTTCCAAAAAAGGAATAGAATTAGAAACAACTGCTCCCTATACTCCCGAGCAGAACGGGAGAGCGGAGCGAGATATGCGAACAATCGTAGAGAGCGCGCGTTCAATGCTTTATGCGAAGGATGTCCCGTTATATTTGTGGGCCGAAGCCGTAAACACGGCTGTCTACATTCTGAACAGAACCTCGACAAGTCAGGCACCAAATTCGACACCGTTCGAAATGTGGACCGGAAAATCCGCGGTATTAGATCATATAAAAACTTTTGGATGTAACGCGTTCATGCATGTGCCTAAAGAAATAAGAAACAAGCTTGCCCCAAAGAGCGAGAAACTAATGTTAGTAGGGTATGAGGGCAATTCGACGAATTACCGTTTGTTCAACATAGACACTAAGAAAATTAAGGTTTCGCGTAATGTCACATTCGACGAAGAAGCAACGATACATGAAGCGAGAGTGAATATTCCAGCAATGCTTCCTGATGTATATTTAGACGAATCAACTCGTGAAGAACAAGAAAGTCAAGAAACTGGAGAGGCAAGGAACACAGAAAATCCGAATACTACCAGCGATGACACGGACACAAGCTCGGAAGGATATGAGCTGCGTGATCGAGACAATATAAGGAGACCAGAACGTTATGAGGCGCATGCTGTTGATATTCGCATTCCACAAACCTTCGAAGAAGCAATAAATAGTGCAGAAAAAGGAAAGTGGCGTGAGGCAATACGAGAAGAAATACAAGCACTAAAAATCAACAGAACATGGCATGTAACTTCTCTCCCAGAAGACAAAAATGCCATTGATTCAAAATGGGTCTTCAGTGTGAAGCCAGGTATTAACGGTGGAAGCAGTCCTCGTTTCAAAGCACGGCTGTGTGCTAAAGGATATACACAGAGAAAAGGTATTGATTATCGCGATACTTTCTCACCGACTGTTAGATATGATTCAATAAGAATTTTATTAGCTCTAGCTGTACAACGAAATTACAAGCTAACTCAGTTTGACGTCAAGACAGCATTCTTAAACGGTGATCTTCAGGACGATGTATATATGCTCCCACCAGAAGGCATGAAATTCAAAGAAGGTACGGTATGCAAATTGGGAAAGGCACTATATGGCCTTAAGCAGGCGTCCCGACAGTGGAATGAGCGAATTGACAGTTTCCTAAAATCCATTAAGTTCCAACAAAGTAATGCTGATAAATGCGTCTACTACAGACACTCTGATGCATCAAGGGTTCTTCTTGCTTTGTACGTCGACGATGGACTACTGATTGGGAATGATGAGAGGGAACTGCAATTAATAATCTCTCAACTCAAAGCAACTTTTGAAATCACGAGCTGCGACAATGTACGGAATTTTGTAGGAATGGAAATCTCGCACAATAAAGACGAAGGATCAATATTTATACACCAAAAAGGGTATATTGATCGCGTTATAAAAAAATTTAACATGGAGGATGCAGTGGGGGTTTCTACTCCGGCCGACACTCACACGCATTTAACTTCAGTGAAGGAAAATGAAGCACAGGTGCCTTACAGAGAAGCGGTCGGTAGCCTGATATTTGTGGCAATAGTTACCAGACCGGACATTGCTTTTGCAGTGGGAGTTGTCAGCAGATATTTGGACAAGCATGGACATTCCCATTGGAATGCCGTCAAGAGGATAATCAGATACCTGAAAATTACACGCGATCATGGAATATTGTACACAAAAACTCAGGGATCAGAGGCGATACAAGGATTCTCGGATTCAGACTTCGCAAATGATATCGACACGAGGAGATCCACTAGTGGCTACACCTTTAAACTAAGCAGCGGACCTGTGACTTGGAGTAGTCAACGCCAGCCAACAGTTTCCCTGTCAACTACAGAGGCGGAGTACATCGCAGCTTCCTGCGCAACACGAGAGGCTGTGTGGATACGTCAGCTGATGTGCGATGTGGGGGAACCAACGAAGGGACCAACACCAATCCTCATGGACAGTCAAAGCGCCATCAAATTGATACATAATCCAGAATTCCATAAAAGAACAAAGCATGTGGACATACGATATCACTATATACGCGAAAAATTGGCCGCTGGCGAGATAGACGTGCCTTATGTGCCAAGCAAAAGACAATTAGCAGACATACTAACTAAAGCGATCCCTTGTAGTCAGTTCGAAACACTGCGTAACGAATTAGGTATAATGAATGCACACTCTCTCGTATTACAACTAGGTAAGAAAGATTAAGATAAGAGTACCATATAAGACCAATGTAATATTTTTGTAAGTTCCGTTCCTACATACAAATGTAAGATGATTTGCTTTGGAAAACGCTCAATTAGTGGGAGTGTTGAGGTGTTTGAATTTCGCGCTATGCAAAACAAGCGACGATCGCACGTCCTCACGTGAGGCCCTCGGTGGGGGGGACGTCTCTGCCTGCTAGTAGAGTATGCCATGCGGTATCGGCAACAAGTCGACGAATAAACAGTTTTGTTCAGTAATCCATAATCAAGTGAGTTTGATTTATTATAATCCTGATTCCAAACAGATACACTCGTTCGAGTATATAAATTTTGATTCATATTTTCCGTCTTGATGCATTTTCTATGTGCCACTTATTTTTAGTGCAGCGCTGCGAAAAAGAGATGCCTGGTAATCACGATTTCAGAAGACCTAATAAACCGATTCAAATAAACCTTGAGGCATTTAATTCGTAATTGGACTCGCTGTCGCATCATCCTTTAACGTCTAACATAATTTTTTTTCATCTTCACATTAACGCGTAAAATTACAAATTGTTTGCACTATTTTATTCAAACGTGTACCAATCATCTTACTAAGAATAATTGACAATGATCGAATGCAACCAGAAAAATCTTTGTCGTCGATATTGGTTAGCGGTAACCAAAAAGATTTTTCGCCCTAGATAATGGTTATCGGTAACCAAAATAAAATTCGGGTCATTGATAATGGTAACTTGTACTAAAAAAATGTTAATCATTCATAATGGATATTCGTAACTCAACCCATTTAATTAAAGATATTAACTCTAATACCATAATTTTTAAAATTTGTCTTCTAACAGTTATGATGCCTGATCTAAAGTCATTCCTTCATACTTATCACAACAGGACACGTCACTACTGATACTTACACCTATCTGTTTTCCCTTTAACACTCACCCTCAACTCTCTTCATTTCCTGTCTCACCTACCTCCTACCTACACCTGAACCTATTAACACTCCGCCTCCTAGAATTAATTGACACGTAATTTTATCCCACATTTGCCATTCATCACGTTCCCCTGCATTACAGACTTGTAACAGAACACTACATCACCCCCCCCCCCCCCACCCCTGCACAGTTTCTCCGTCGAAATGCTCGAATAAGCGAAACGAAATGTTACCACGGCGACCCAGGATTAAGACGTAAACATCAAACAGCACTATCTAATTAGTAAGCCGGCGCGCAGCTAAACAGTGTCTAATGCAACGTTCCCGCCGTCGGAACAGTTACGAACTTGTACTACTTCGAAGAGAATTCCTGGCGCCGTAGTCCGCCGAAGTAATCGGCGACGGTACGCTCGCAATTACTCCGTTGCTGGGAATCATTACGCGCCCGGGGGCAGATATGGCTGGCGCATTCAACGGAAGAGGAAGTTGCCGAAGAAAAGCAGCTGGAAGTAATGATAATAACGATTCGTCTTGGATCCTCCTTCGCAGACAATACCATTAATCCCCTTCTGATAAAACCAGCCCCCGTCCCATCGGGCGGGTAACTTTAGGGCGAACTTCATTCATAAATACATCGTGATCGCTTAAGGAGGCGACCCGAATCCCTGATTAGCGGAAACGAGTGCTTTAATCGATTCGTAGGGGAACTGTGCGCCATTGGCAGAAGAATATCCTCTCGATGGGCAAATCGCGTAGGAGTGTTGCAGAGCTGAGTGCTGAATGGATCGCGGTGTATTCAGGAGCTGGTCAGTGATGACAGATCATCTGCCATTAGCCGGCTCCGCAATCTCGGCGATCTTTCGCTTTGAAAGGAATAGACAGCCTAAACAAGGTCCAGACTCCGTGGCGACAGCCCTCGGGGTCTATTCCCTCGCTGGAACCACACGTATCGTTTACACCGTGGCCTAAAAGCACCTTTCAAAGCTGCAAACACTGAGGAGGATATTCTTGGAAGCCGCGCGCGGGCGGCATGCTGTACTCCAACTTGCTTATCTTCAACGCGAGCTACATTCAGGTGGGTTGCTTTTAATGAATTCGTTTCGCTACTCCCGAGCCGCATCCCGAGGAAATATTATTTCAAGATCGCTTCGGTTTCGTGAGCGGAGCTTTTGAAGGGGATGAATATGTATTGGAAATATTGTCGAGGAGGAAACAGGAAGTAGGGTAATGTTTGTTTTAAGTTGTTTTTCTGCGATCAAATTATTAATAATGTTGTGCATGATTTTCGGGTAGAAGGTGTGTTTGTTTAGATTTTGAACTCGGAATCGGATTGGGCTACTTAGCCAGGCAGTCAAATCGCTTGAGGATCAAGTATCTTTCTGCGAATTAATTACAAAGGGATGAATACAAATTGGGGCTAGTACTTTGGGTAATGTTTGTTAATACTATAGACTGTAAAAAAATTTGTACGATATATATATATATGCATTTGAGGGGTACTACTGTCGTCTGATTCTTAGGCGGTTTTTTGTGGTTTTGCCATGATTGCAAAAAATGGAGGTCCGGATTGACTTGAAATTTTGTCAGCATGTTCAAAATATATTCCTTTCTACCCTGAACCTCAACACTAAAGTGTAAAAATTTTAGTTTCTGAGATAAAAAAAGAAACAGCCATATGTGCATTCCGAAAATCGACATTTATCGTAAAAATCGCCTTCTCCCAGTCGCTATTTTAATAATTGTCGTTCAATTCTTTTTTCCTACGCTCAAACCGAAATTGCAGGTTCTAGGAGAAACATATTCCAAGGAAACCGTTGTATCTTCATTTTTAAGGTCAATATCTGGGCAAAACCAAAGACACTTTTTCCAAACCACTGTATAATCAACCTCGTTTGGCGCCATTTCTAAAATAGATATATAGACAAACAAAATATATAGTAACAAACACTGTTTATAGGGAAAAGTATGTGCTTGCTTTCATCTTCGTGTAATTAATTCGCAAAAAGTACTAAATTTTCGAACGATTTGACTGCCTAGTCCCCTTAACTCGGCGGTATGTTACTTTGAAAGGAGATTCCCCATGTAAATACACAGACGAGACCTAACCACCTACATTGCTCTAGCAGAAGCTTGTTGCAAGTTAATGAAACCACGTGCATGACGGCTGGAGAAAACGTTTAAAGATAACGAAAGCACTAAACGAGACTGGAATTTTTATAAATCTTTCTACCTACACATCATTATACGTAACATGGTTTCCATACTTTAACTTTTCACTGAAATAATATAAATTAACGTCGATCGATCACATGTAACCAATATAAATACCAATTTCCCTCATTAATTGTTCAAAAATATTGACACCGTGGGCTCAAGTATAACTTAACAATTATCTATAAAATAATTTATATTTTTTTTATGCTTGATTGATTGTTGCCCGCAGACTGTACCTTCATTAACAGGAGAGGGAGGGGGGGGGGGGGTAACCAGGGTTGTTATTGAAAACAAACCCGTCTCGACGCGTATATCTGTTTGATATTAATAAGAAAAATTGAAATAGAAACCGGGAGCAAAAAGCAAAGGTTAGGAATGATACAATGGGGTCGATGCATTTGCATTAGCAAACGTTATCAGTGACAGGTTGCCGGCTGCTTTTAAGGTCCTGCGGGGGTGGCAGTAAATTTTCACGCGACACCGAACGCGTATACTTCATCACGATAAACCCCTTTGTATTCCCAATCAACGCCGCGCGGGTACAAGCCGAAAATTAACTTACTTCAATTTGTCATCGCGCATGCCTCGTGGAAAATTAGCATACTTATATACCAGCGGCTATTACGCTTCAATAACCGCTGTTCTGTAATTACTCTTGCGGGAAAATTAATCCCCGGGAATAATAAATGACTTCTCCGACTCTCCCGCCCCGTACCACCCCTACGGCCCCCCCCCCCGCCTCTTCACCCTCGTGGTTGCTCTTCCGCGTCCCCCCCGGGGATTCGAGGGATGCGATAAATTACAGGCTCGCGGACGAATCGCGAACGAATCAGGTCGGCCGTAAATACCGAATCCTTTTTACCGCAAACCGTTATCGTCGCGTCGCCATCTTGGATCCTTCTGCAAGCCCCTCTCACTCATATAGGAATACTGTATAATCGACTTTTTACAAAGAAAGATCCCCAACCCGCAAATTAGAAAAATTATGAAACATTGAGAATGTAGGTATTTATTATGTATTTTTTTTGTTGCTGAAATTCGATCTAAAGGGGTGAAATTGGCCCCTAAACATGCGGTTATTTTCTGTTATAACTCGCGAACTGTAAGAGATAGAAAAGAAGTATTCAGACAAAAGTTACTTCTTTTAATTAGGGCTATTATTTGGTAACTTACAGTTGTTACAGTTCCCGAGTTATAACACAAAATCGATAAATAGCCGAATTTTCGGGGGTAAATTTCACCCCCTTAGAGTAAATTTGGGCAGCAAAAAAATTGCGTAATAGATATCTATATATCTTCTACATATCCCCAAAATATAATAATTCTTTGAATTTCCGGGTTCGGCATCTTCCCCTGTCAGTTGAAAGAAGACTGTTCTTTCATTAATAAATAAAAATTACCTAATTATATTGATAAGTAATTATACTTCACCCTATTTCTAATCTATTACATCAAAGTTTCTATTACCTTTTCACCCTACTTCTTCTTTCTCTCCCTTATCGTGCATTTTTATCCCCCTCCTCCTCCAACGTTCCCCTCCCTCCGCTCTCATCTCTGATCCCCTACCTCGCCCCATTCCCAGCAGCACCATCAATTCTTCTCCCATCGTGTGTACGCGTATTATAAAACTCGGTTCGGGATATATCCGTGATTAACGAAGCGTACGATTAATGGGACAAAAGGAAGGCGGTGGGAATGCTGCGCTGGTGGATATAATTATGACGATATCGGCTCCATGGAGGCACTTCGGGACGGTGATTTATGAATATTCTCCGGGACGGCTGGCGAACGAACGAGGGCGGGCATCGTGTGTGACAGACGACGACGCCGTTATCGATGTTACGAGTACGGCTCGACGAACTTTTCTATGCTCTTTAAAGGGTGCTGGCCGGATGTGGAACGACGCCATAAATTATTCGCGCCATCATCGTCGCGCTGGCTCACGCTGAATGCACCAGCGGCCCGCACACCCTACGGCCGGCAGAAAAATTGCTCGTTACGTAATGGTAACGACCGATGAATAATTGACGCGACGGATACAATTAGTTCGTTGTTTTTCGGGGCCATCTCTGCGGTCTCCGTTATCATTTAACCCTCCGGTTGCGGATACGGGATCCTCTTCGACCCATGTTAGATTTTAACCCTTTGTGATTACAGTTTCTTATAATCACAAATTGGTCACGTGGGTGTTCGTTGCACTGCAATGTCATTTTTGAGTTACCATTTTCGTATCTTTGAGTCTTTTAACTTTTGAATTATAATTGCACATTCGTAATGCTCTAGAGGCCTTTTTCAGAAATGTAAATTTTGATATGATGAAATTAGTATTTCAAAAATTTTCTAAATTGTTGTGAAGATAAGCGATTTTTAATTGTTAAAATTTACCACATTTTAAAATTTTAATATTAAGGTCTAAAAATTTACATAAATATTGGCAGAGAAAGAAATGCCTGGGGTGTGAAACACCCCAGGTAAATTGTACAATATACTGTTAAAACAAAATATGGTACGCAAAATACTACATTTTCACTTCATACTTAATAAAAAAATATTTAATTATCAATCTAACCAAACTAACCTAATTGTTTCGAGTCTCAGTGCTCAGAACAGACCCCTAGTTATTTTAATATTAAATGGCAAGAAGAAAGAAATAAGGCTACAATTAAATTAACAAAAAATGAGTTATTAATTTATAATAATATATAGTTACTTTATAGAAACTAATTCCTTGATATTAGAAGCACAAACTAATAACAAATATACTTTTTATTTTCCTAAACTTGATTTTTAAATAATAGTAGATCGCGACGCGACCGCCAGGCGACAACGGGGTGGGCGCTTCTCGCTTGCGAAATAGCACCGCGGCGGGAATAAGTGGCCGACGAGCTCCATCATTCAGGGCTCTCGAGTTTACAGATTATGAATCAGTCGCGCTAATATCTCGGGCGAAGCCGAAACGGGGGACGCTAGTTTAATATAAAAGTGCAATTGAAAATATCAGGAAACGAAGGTGAATACAGTACTGTCTCTCAAATAGCGCGCGTTTTCGGATTCTCTATACACGCGAAGCTATCCCCAGTACTTCGTTTGTAGTCGCCGCGCCGCGGCATCGGGTATCGGATGTCAAAGAGAAAGCCGAAGAAAGGTTCATAACCAATACGAAACTGCTCTCGCTGCCCCATCCCCCTTGAGGGCTCGAGCGTGAAATCAAAAGAAGCCGAATAGACTACTCGTCTCCCAAATCGCGTGCGCCCGGTCCCGACACACGCGGCTATAGAGAGACAATACTGTACTTTCCGTGGTTTATTTTTCGTTCCTCTGAATGAGCCTTAGCTTTATTTCCTTTGATTCCTGTACTCTGTCGTAATGTTGTTAAACTCTCGTGTCCCAAAAGCCATAATCTTTCTCTAGGGTATAAATATCAAATATAGAAAATGTTCTCAACAGAATACAATTTCCTATTATTATTTACGACAAAAACATTTAATTACACAAAAACACGCACGAGCCAAGATAACCCGGGCTACCTTTTGAGGTAGACAGAATCTCTGGTCCCTTTAATAATTAATTAAACGCTGGGAAAGTAGAATTCCTTATTCGCGAGGTAGAAAGATTGACATATAACACAAAGATAAAAGCGTAATGCATTCTACACTAATAATTTAACTTCATTTGATATGAAGTTTATGAATGTCAGTAATGAGCAGTTTTAAATTTGCACCATATGGAATGGGTACGGTGCTAGTTTAATTAAATATTCCAGGATAGTGCAATTCTCGCGATATAAAAAAAAGCAGGCGAGTCTTCTTGCAAAACATGAATTAAATGTGTGGAATAAAACTTCCATCTCCGTGGTCCAATTGTGCAATCTTTTACCGCTTCTGACCATTGCTTTACCATTTCTACTTGGGCGTTAGTACTTGTATCTCAGCGCCTTCTAAGATGGATACCCTGCTTAACCACGCGACAACGGTAAAGTTACGGGGCAGAAATTAGAAAACTTGGCAATCGCACGTCTTGTCTCGTTAATATACAGAGAGTCCGGTTTCCAGTGGCACCGCCCGCCTTATCTCAGCCAGGACCGATGCAATCTGAAATATTAAAAACTGCTGTTCGCCCGTTGAGTTTGCCCGGGACAATATGGAAGCTAATTACAAAAACTGTTAACCCTTGCACACGGTCTACCATTGCGAGGGCAGTAATTTCGAGTAACTGCCTCGGCGAAGGTAGGCAACCGTCCCGTAAATTAAAACCTTTGCTGGCCCGTTTCAGCGAAATCTTGTTTCTTCCCTGAGAAAGAATGTAATATTCCGACGGGCTTGGCACGTGTTACCAAGCGCATCCACCACTTAATAAACACCGTGGCTAAGGAAGGGAAGGAACGTTTGGTCAGACTGCAATAATTGATGCGTCTTACTGAACATCATACTTTTCCCTGTTTACCCGCGGTGAAATGATTTCACGGCCCCGACTCCGCTTGGAAACAATTACCATTTTCATCGGGACACGTAATTTCCGCTGAAACTTGGCGGTTCGATGCGAATCGAAATGGCTCGGTAGGGCAAACATCGAATCCTCGCGGCAAGAGCCGTTCGCGCGCCACATTATTTAATTCAATTAAAATTCTTATTAAGTTCGAATACCGTTCCACCCCGTATCTGATCGCGCGGAATTAGAGCGCGTCGTTACGCCGCGGTCGTGTTTGCTTAACCACTTAACTCGCCGTTTAATCTGCGAAGGCCAGGGCCACTCACGTGCATTCAAATCTGCGCTGATACCAGCTCTTTCTCACTGCAATATTACAGGGTAATCGCTAATTACGATATTAGTGACTGCTGCATAACCTATACGTAATTATTTTAGTAAGTGTTGCATAAATTATACGTAACTGTATTAGAAACTATTACATAACCTATACCCAACACCACAACTATCAAAATAACCTACTTAACCTACTTGAAAATAAAACGGAACGCATAACCTAGCAAAATTCATTTCTTCTTACAAACAAGCACATTTTACTAATTTCATTACTTCTTTATTATCGAAATGGGCACACCAGCGAGGCGCGAGTCGAAGTACTCAAAATGGCGGACACTTAGCCACAAGATCGTATATTTCGCCGATAGTTTATAGTTAATCGAATTACGCGTTTCTATCAGGTGTACCGGGAATTTGTTTCGATATTCCGCAAAAGAGCAGCTCCCCGTGTTCGTTGTTCCAGCTTGGAGTCAGAGGCACCTCGCAGGTGTCGGGGTGCTCGTTGAATAATCAACTCGAGCTTATACGAGTAGAAGGGGGGTCAAATTGCGCGCTTTATTTCGAGCGTGGAGGCAGATCCCCTCCGTGGATTAAAACGCACGAGGAATATGCATGTATACAGAGGCGAGGTACAATTGCAGAGAGCATCTAGGTGATACGGGAGTTTCATCGAGTTATTGAAACACTACGTCCAATAGATTATGGAGCAGGGTAATCAAGTAGTCTTTTATGTACACCGAATTTCCGGCCGACGTTATTCCGCTTACCGCTTGCGAGGATTGTCGACAGCGAACGAGACACAGACCAGCGGAAAGCAATCTAAACCCCGGGGTCTCGTTGAAATACCTCTACCATTCAATAAAGCATCCAATACCCGAAGAATTTTACTGCGCTACATAAATTGGGCGCTTCAGACCTGAAAAGAAAACGATCACAGCGAGGCTTGCCTATCGAGTATGAACCCCGCCTCGTTTTACATCATTTTAGTGGTCGTTGACGGAATGCCTCTCCGCGCCTTTCTTTTTTCGTCGTATCGACAGGGAAATTTGTTCCGGGGCACGTTGAATGACGCCGCGGATCGCGGTCGCGCTTTGTTAACCGAGGAAAACAACCGCCGTTCGTCAGTAGCCACCGTCGCCCGGGGACAAAATAAATCAGAACGAAATAATTAAATTGGGTCGCGAGGCAAACGTTGCCCCTCCCAGAAATTTACCGCCGGCTCCGGATCGATTCGAAATATAACGCACGGCGGGACCCGAGCGCGGTTGTTTCGCCCCCAGACATCTACAAATTCTCGCGTTCAAGTTGCCGCGGACTCGCGTGCGCGCCGCGCCTTTCGCCGGGTGTTACTTAATCATCGAATTTCCCGGCCCGCGAACGCCCCTTGGCGCCTGATGCGCCCCTCGAATCCGATCGCGCGAGATATACGCTGCTCCCGACTCGTTTACATGCGAGAACAGAGAAACTCCCCGCGGCGGAAATAAATTCCGGGGAAACCGAGATGCGAAGTTGAAGTTTCTGCTCTTTGGTGCTTGGTTTGGCGATACTATTTTACGAATTTCGTGGGAGATATTGGTTTCAACGGATCTTCGTTAAACGCCTTCAAGATGGAAGAAGAGTTGAATAATGTGAAACAGGAATAATTTAAACAGGATACAAGGATAGGTTTATTAAGAGGAGTATGGCGGTTTAAAAATGTAGAATTCTTTAGGAATTTCTTTTTAAAAATTTACATTGTTTATCAGCTTAAAACTTTGTTGATTGCTTGTAGTATATTTGAAGAATATTACCTATTTTTTTTATTAAAAAATAGGTGATGTTCTTTAAATATAATACGTACAAGCAGTGGCTAAAGTATTAAGCTGATTAAAAAAGAAATTTTTTAGAAATAAAATTCAGAAAAATCATGTATTTTTAAGCCGCCACATCCGGAAGATTCCTTAAAAATGAACTTTCAGGGCAATCCGACTGATATACTGCGCATTCGAAGGGCGATATAAGAAGACTGATCCCTTGATGGCAATAACAACGGCAAAACTGATCGTGCTTATTTTTAGCAACGGCGAAAAATCCCCTAGTTTCTGTTTGTACGTTTTTTAAATGTAAGCAGATCATAGGGAACTTGCAAGCGGCTTGGGAAGCATATGTTTAAGTGGAAATCGGGTGGGTTTCTATTCTTGCCTTTGTCAATAAGTATAGAACTATGGGTTTCGGTTTATTTGTTGAGGTTTTACCATCCGATTTCGAGGACGCAAATGGCATCCTTGAATTGCTTTTGACGAGACCTATCGAGAGGTATACGGGAATAGTATGGTAGAATGAAATTTTGTAAGCAGGATTTTCAAACTCAAGACTAGTTTTCGATTCCAAGATTCTAAGGGTAAGTGCCCTGTCGTTTCGTCGCAGTCCTTTTACCGGAGACCAGATCTCCTTCAGAAACAAAGTCCTTATTCTTTCGCAATACGATTTCTTGTTGCTTGCTGGTCTCAAAGTTTATATTACTAAGCTCAAGTGACAACGTGTACGTCCGGTATCCTCTGTTTCTGGACGAGAGAGAAAGAGATTTTGCCCCGTCGACTCCGTGTGTAAACGTATGTAATCCCTAAGGCCGGTTACGCGCGATGAAGCACTGTGCAGGGCAGGTGGATTCAGGAATCGGAGGTCTCCGGCCGGTGTTGATGGGGGAAGGACACCTACAGGAGCGGTAGTAATGTGTGCGCATTTGTGCGTGAATTGACGGCAGCGCAAAGCCAGCCAAGTGGCGACAACGCGAAACGAATGTATATTTCAAATTCAAAATTCGAATTCGAAGCATTTGTAATATCGCAAGTATTTTCTGCGTAAGAAACCTTTCAGTATTATTTTCGAAATCATACAAGTTGCTATAATTCGTTCTTCGTGTGTTACAGGATTTGTGAATCATTCTTCACAAGGTGATCACAAAGTATCAACGAATCGCGCGTCGTCCATCTCGCTCCCCCCCCCCCCCCTCCAAGATAAAATTCTGAGTGCCCCATTGAATCTACGAAGTTGAAACTTTGAACCCAAGTGAAAATATACTTATTACTTACTTAATATTCATTTGTATATACTTGTATCGCTACATTGCAATGTACTAAATGTATTTTAAAGACAACAAAATGGAAAAACTCTAAAAAACCGTATTATTATTGTAAAGATCCTCTAGAACATTCCTATCCAAATTCCAAACCTACCATCGGGCAAAAACCTTTGTGGTTTCAAGCTTGCCGCGAAAATCCAACAAAGTTGCAAAGGACAAAATTTTTGCAACAATGTTGGAACTGAAAATGGCCTGTTCGCAAGATAAAACTCGGTTTGCAACTTTGTTGAGATTTCGCGGGGAGTCAGATTCCGGTTAGCAACTTTGTTGAACCCCAAAATCTTCCAATATCATCTTCAGACTATTCCGATTTCACCGGATTTGGACGCCCCACGAAAATGTAACAAAGTTGCAAGGGTCAAAATTTTTGCAACAATGTTGGAACTGAAAATGGCCTGTTCGCATGAAAAAACTCGGTTTGCAACTTTGTTGAGATTTCGCGGGGAGTCAGATTCCAGTTAGCAACTTTGTTGAACGCCAAAATCTTCCAATATCGTCTTCAGACTATTCCGATTTCACCGGATTTGGACGCCCCACGAAAATGTAACAAAGTTGCAAGGGTCAAAATTTTTGCAACAATGTTGGAACTGAAAATGGCCTGTTCGCAAGATAAAACTCGGTTTGCAACTTTGTTGAGATTTCGCGGGGAGTCAGATTCCGGTTAGCAACTTTGTTGAACCCCAAAATCTTCCAATATCGTCTTCAGACTATTCCGATTTCACCGGATTTGGACGCCCCACGAAAATGTAACAATGTTGCAAGGGTCAAAATTTTTGCAACAATGTTGGAACTGAAAATGGCCTGTTCGCATGAAAAAACTCGGTTTGCAACTTTGTTGAGATTTCGCGGGGAGTCAGATTCCAGTTAGCAACTTTGTTGAACGCCAAAATCTTCCAATATCGTCTTCAGACTATTCCGATTTCACCGGATTTGGACGCCCCACGAAAATGTAACAAAGTTGCAAGGGTCAAAATTTTTGCAACAATGTTGGAACTGAAAATGGCCTGTTCGCATGAAAAAACTCGGTTTGCAACTTTGTTGAGATTTCGCGGGGAGTCAGATTCCAGTTAGCAACTTTGTTGAACGCCAAAATCTTCCAATATCGTCTTCAGACTATTCCGATTTCACCGGATTTGGACGCTCCACGAAAATGTAACAATGTTGCAAACCCGGATTTTATTTCTCGAACACCCCAATTTCATTTGCAACAACGTTGCAAAAATTTTGGCCCTTGCAACTTTGTGCATTTTTCGCGAAAAGCCAAATTTCGGTTTGCTACTTTGTGTGTTCTCGTTAGAATTCAAGTTTTGCAACTTTGTGCATTTTTCACGGGAAGAGGGTTTTTTCAATGGTAACACTGTTTTGTATAGTATTTTTCTCTTTATTTTCTTTAAAGCATGTTCAAAATATTACAGAAAAGTGATACAATCATGTACAAATGTTTATTTATGTATGTAGATAAATAATAAATATATTTTCACTCTTAGTCTATATAATCACTGCACTGTATATATAAAATCACTGTCTTCTTATGTTCATTGTTGAAGTTAGCAGCTTTCCATCATTTGTCCCACTGCAAGTTCCTGTCCACGGAGAAATATTCCCAAGTTTTATCTATGTAATATAAAGAAAAATATTTTTAATAACCTGACTTGTGTATTATTGAAAATACGATAGGGGAAATCAACTTTGTGCGTGGAAAAGATGAAGAAACATAGACCACTTGGTCGATGATAGGAAGAATTTGTGGGAATAGGGTAGGAATAATGTTGAGAAACGGTTTGGAATTGAGGTAGCAACCATGTTGAAATTGGGTTAGGATATGTGGGAAGTGTGATAGAATAGTAGACTAACCTCGTAGACTAGTAGAGCAAGCAGCATGCTCAAGAGGAACTTAAGAATAAGCAAAGACTGCGTCTTTCAGGCGCTTGATACAACTCCGTTTCTTTTCCCTTGTTTCTCTCTTTGTTTGGGGGCGGGCCAGGGCCCCGGCTGCTTAGATTGATAGTTTTCCCTTATTTGATGCAGTTAAGGTTGTTGTCAACGAAGAATGATCCACAAATCCTGTAACAGACTGTTTGGAATCAGGATTATAATAAATCAAACTCACTTGATTATGGATTACTGAACAAAACTGTTTATTCGTCGACTTGTTGCCGATACCGCATGGCATACTCTACTAGCAGGCAGAGACGTCCCCCCCACCGAGGGCCTCACGTGAGGACGTGCGATCGTCGCTTGTTTTGCATAGCGCGAAATTCAAACACCTCAACACTCCCACTAATTGAGCGTTTTCCAAAGCAAATCATCTTACATTTGTATGTAGGAACGGAACTTACAAAAATATTACATTGGTCTTATATGGTACTCTTATCTTAATCTTTCTTACCTAGTTGTAATACGAGAGAGTGTGCATTCATTATACCTAATTCGTTACGCAGTGTTTCGAACTGACTACAAGGGATCGCTTTAGTTAGTATGTCTGCTAATTGTCTTTTGCTTGGCACATAAGGCACGTCTATCTCGCCAGCGGCCAATTTTTCGCGTATATAGTGATATCGTATGTCCACATGCTTTGTTCTTTTATGGAATTCTGGATTATGTATCAATTTGATGGCGCTTTGACTGTCCATGAGGATTGGCGTTGGTCCCTTCGTTGGTTCCCCCACATCGCACATCAGCTGACGTATCCACACAGCCTCTCGTGTTGCGCAGGAAGCTGCGATGTACTCCGCCTCTGTAGTTGACAGGGAAACTGTTGGCTGGCGTTGACTACTCCAAGTCACAGGTCCGCTGCTTAGTTTAAAGGTGTAGCCACTAGTGGATCTCCTCGTGTCGATATCATTTGCGAAGTCTGAATCCGAGAATCCTTGTATCGCCTCTGATCCCTGAGTTTTTGTGTACAATATTCCATGATCGCGTGTAATTTTCAGGTATCTGATTATCCTCTTGACGGCATTCCAATGGGAATGTCCATGCTTGTCCAAATATCTGCTGACAACTCCCACTGCAAAAGCAATGTCCGGTCTGGTAACTATTGCCACAAATATCAGGCTACCGACCGCTTCTCTGTAAGGCACCTGTGCTTCATTTTCCTTCACTGAAGTTAAATGCGTGTGAGTGTCGGCCGGAGTAGAAACCCCCACTGCATCCTCCATGTTAAATTTTTTTATAACGCGATCAATATACCCTTTTTGGTGTATAAATATTGATCCTTCGTCTTTATTGTGCGAGATTTCCATTCCTACAAAATTCCGTACATTGTCGCAGCTCGTGATTTCAAAAGTTGCTTTGAGTTGAGAGATTATTAATTGCAGTTCCCTCTCATCATTCCCAATCAGTAGTCCATCGTCGACGTACAAAGCAAGAAGAACCCTTGATGCATCAGAGTGTCTGTAGTAGACGCATTTATCAGCATTACTTTGTTGGAACTTAATGGATTTTAGGAAACTGTCAATTCGCTCATTCCACTGTCGGGACGCCTGCTTAAGGCCATATAGTGCCTTTCCCAATTTGCATACCGTACCTTCTTTGAATTTCATGCCTTCTGGTGGGAGCATATATACATCGTCCTGAAGATCACCGTTTAAGAATGCTGTCTTGACGTCAAACTGAGTTAGCTTGTAATTTCGTTGTACAGCTAGAGCTAATAAAATTCTTATTGAATCATATCTAACAGTCGGTGAGAAAGTATCGCGATAATCAATACCTTTTCTCTGTGTATATCCTTTAGCACACAGCCGTGCTTTGAAACGAGGACTGCTTCCACCGTTAATACCTGGCTTCACACTGAAGACCCATTTTGAATCAATGGCATTTTTGTCTTCTGGGAGAGAAGTTACATGCCATGTTCTGTTGATTTTTAGTGCTTGTATTTCTTCTCGTATTGCCTCACGCCACTTTCCTTTTTCTGCACTATTTATTGCTTCTTCGAAGGTTTGTGGAATGCGAATATCAACAGCATGCGCCTCATAACGTTCTGGTCTCCTTATATTGTCTCGATCACGCAGCTCATATCCTTCCGAGCTTGTGTCCGTGTCATCGCTGGTAGTATTCGGATTTTCTGTGTTCCTTGCCTCTCCAGTTTCTTGACTTTCTTGTTCTTCACGAGTTGATTCGTCTAGATATACATCAGGAAGCATTGCTGGAATATTCACTCTCGCTTCATGTATCGTTGCTTCTTCGTCGAATGTGACATTACGCGAAACCTTAGTTTTCTTAGTGTCTATGTTGAACAAACGGTAATTCGTCGAATTGCCCTCATACCCTACTAACATTAGTTTCTCGCTCTTTGGGGCAAGCTTGTTTCTTATTTCTTTAGGCACATGCATGAACGCGTTACATCCAAAAGTTTTTATATGATCTAATACCGCGGATTTTCCGGTCCACATTTCGAACGGTGTCGAATTTGGTGCCTGACTTGTCGAGGTTCTGTTCAGAATGTAGACAGCCGTGTTTACGGCTTCGGCCCACAAATATAACGGGACATCCTTCGCATAAAGCATTGAACGCGCGCTCTCTACGATTGTTCGCATATCTCGCTCCGCTCTCCCGTTCTGCTCGGGAGTATAGGGAGCAGTTGTTTCTAATTCTATTCCTTTTTTGGAAAGAAAAACCTTAAATTGGTTATTACAGTATTCACGTCCATTGTCAACATGCAAGACCTTCACGGAATTCTCAAATTTATTTTTCGACAGTCTACAAAACTCTTTGAAGCATTCCAAAGTTTCATCCTTATGTTTGATAAAGAACACTACCCTATACCCCGATAAGTCATCCTTAAATAGGACAAAATATCTGGCACCCTGAACAGAAGGTACAGACATCGGTCCGCAGAGATCACTGTGTATATACTCGCCAAGTTTAGCTTTAATTCGTTCTGCGGGGGCAAAAGATAGTTTATGCTGCTTGCCATACATACAAGCCTCACAAAAGAAATTTTCTGTATCCGACAACTCTACACCTTTGATTAGGTTCTTAGACACCATCTCTTTAATATATTTTATGTTTATATGGCCTAGTCTTTCGTGCCATTTTCGTAAACTATCTCTTGTCACCACATTTGCCTCCTGTGCCAATACTGTTTTGAACTCCATGTGATATAAATTGCTTTCTTTGCGTGTAGCAGTCGCGATGGGCATCTTATTGTTGTAAACAATAGCATTAACACCTTCTTTTACAATTTTCATCCCTTTCTTCGCGATTATACCCTCTGAAAATAGGTTTTTGTTCAAATTAGGAACATATAAGACTTCAGTGATTATCGAATCATACCATTCGCCATTCATCAATTTCCTAATTTTTACATCACCTTTTCCTTTTACCGATAATTCCTGTCCATTTCCCAAAACTACAATCGCATTGTTATTCAATTCCTGAAAAACAGCAAAGAAATCACGACGATGGGTCATATGCGACGTCGCGCCACTATCGAAAATCCAGACTTCATTGTCTAAATTCATCAGTGAGTTACTTTCTAATACACTAAAAGCGGAATAATTTCCCTCGTGCGTGCCCTGCTGGTTTTCAGGTGTAACCTTTCTTTCTCCGCGACATTCTCTAGCGAAATGACCTTTCTTCTGACATTTGTAACAGGTTATCTTTGACTTGTCGAATTTCGGACGCGGTTTTTGCTCGTCGCTTTCAGCCATCTTGTTTACATGCGACGACGTTACAAGGGCTTTCTCATTCTCCTCGTACGCGGTCAAACTGTTTTCTTCGTCTATCAAACGTGACGTAAGATTTCGGATTGTTTGCTTCGTCTCATCTTGCGACAACCATGCTTGCCGAAAGCTTCGAAATTTCGGCGGCAAGCTTCCTAGTATTTTGGTTATAATTGCGATATCGCTTACCGTTTCGCCTGTGTCTTTTAGCTGCTGTGCAAGATTCTCGACCTTCGCAATATGCTGCGCAATAGAATCCTCCGAGTCCATTCTATATCCCGAAAACCTCTCATGCGCCAACATCTTATTAGTTTCAGTCTTTTGTTCGTAAATTGCGTCCAGCTTATCTAGAATTTCCTTGGATGATTGACAGTTTTCGATGAGTGTTACCTGTGAATAATCCATTGCAGAGGTTAACAAAAACATAGCGCACGCATCATCCTTTGTCCACTTTCTGCCTGCTGCGACCTCTACTGCCGTCGGCACTGCCGACATTTCCGGCTTTATTCCTATGCCCTTTGCAATTTCAAAAAGGCCCCTTGCACGTAGTGCACAACATAGCTGGAATTTCCACTGATGGTAGTTTTTTCCATCAAACTTAGTAATTGATGATACGTCGATTTTGCTTTCCGACATATTTTTCTTCACTGTACTTAACGTGAATACGTGTGACGACTTGATTGTACTCGTACAAAGGAAAAACAAGGTTATGTCGGACACGTGGTCTTTGCTCACTGTATTAATTAAATCCGTCTCCTCGTTACTTCACGTATACGAGAGGCTTTTACGCACCAGAAAGAACCTGGGCCCATAACCTGTTTGGAATCAGGATTATAATAAATCAAACTCACTTGATTATGGATTACTGAACAAAACTGTTTATTCGTCGACTTGTTGCCGATACCGCATGGCATACTCTACTAGCAGGCAGAGACGTCCCCCCCACCGAGGGCCTCACGTGAGGACGTGCGATCGTCGCTTGTTTTGCATAGCGCGAAATTCAAACACCTCAACACAGACGAAGAACGAATTATAGCAAACTTGTATGATCTCGAAAATAATACTAAAAGGTTTCTTACGCAGAAAATACTTGCGATATTACACATGCTTCGAATTTGAATTTGAATTTGAATTCGAAATACAGAAGGGCACGTAAAGGGACTATTCCTCGTTCGATTTACGGCCTATTTCTTCACCTTCAGTAATCTTCCCGTTAGAGTTATGATCTAGATAACTGGCAAATGATAGAGTTCTACTGGAGAGCATTTAGATGAGTTATTTATTACTGAAGGTGAAGAAATCGGGATAGCTACTGCATGCATCATGCTCTAGAAGTTGGAGGATTCTAGAGAATTCTACGAATCATGGCGCTTTCGGACGGTTACACTGGATCAGTAGTCGCACTGAGACGCATTAAGTGCGAATTTTAGCTAACTGGAAGCGAAAAAGTTCACATTCCTCGCTTCCGATTGGTTAAAATTCGCACTCAGTGTCAATTCACGCACACATTACCATCCTGTAGGTGTCCTTCCCCCATCAACACCGGCCGGAGACCTCCGATCCCTAGGTGGATTGGTGCTTTAAGGATCGAGGAGAAAAAGAAAAAGTCCTAGATGCATGGGGACCGACAGGAATAAACTTAGAACTTGTATATATATATATATATATATATATAAACGAGACTGAAACTTAGGACTTGCGAGAAAGAGTTTGAAAGAGTAGACCTCTGGTGGCGTGGGCGAACACTAACAGTCGCGATCCCATGATGGGGCTGGGACATTATACACGCGGTAGCTTGGTGACTCGGAGTCTGGGAGTTGTCCCTGCCATAAACCCTCAGAAAGCGAAATAACGTCAGGTATGCTGTATTGGACCAAACTCACTATGCGTATGAGCAAACTCACAACTTCGATGTGCTGCAGCGTATAATAACTTAGCTAGAAATTCCCCTAACTACATCAACAACTCCAACGTGTTCCTTATTCTGCCGGTCCTCCCACCAAGACTATGCCTTACAACTGCATCCTCACCCAAAATCAAATTACATTCGACCACAAAAGAGTCTCTACCACGTCCATAAGAACAGCAATCTACAAACCCCTCAGTGCACCCAAAAACTCAATTAAGAAACGCTACCATCGCATCTGCTCTCCATTTCAAAGCAGTTTCCCGCGAATCCGAATCAGAACATAGCCACGCATCGGTAGCCCGGTCGTGTCGCAAATCGATATCAACATCGACCGATATCAAGTTCGACTGCAACACCACCTTCAAGCTGACCGCGATGCTCCGGCGCGGATAAACCGCGAAGAAACGAAAGCGTGTTGGGGGAAGCGAGCCGAACAGGCCACGCGTGTTACCGTATAATTTCCGATTTTCACAATACCTGCCGAATGGAGGCGAGGTTACGGCCTGGCCAGACGGCTGCAGGAGCCCGAAGACCATGGGAACCAGGGATAAATCGGATTGCATTGGCCATTCCGGCTCGGAATTCAATATTCGTGAAAAAAGGAGGATCGCTGGGGGATGGATACGGTCTGGGCTCGATTCAAGAGGGGAGTCTGACCGGCGGCTGGCTGGGGGTGAGGCAGGGTGGCGTGGGCGGTCAGGTGGCCAGGCGGACGCAATTGTATTCGAGGTCGCGAACTACGTTTCGCGAATTGCATATTGATTTTGAGGGGTATGGCGGACAAGCCTTCGCCCCGACCCACCCCACCGCCCGATCTATCGATGGAAACCAATGCTGACGCGATACGTGCATCGCCACTGTCGTGAAGACGCTTTGTTTACCTGCCGAGATCGACACGGTTCGAAAAGTCACTCGAGGAGGGTTTCACTTCGAACATCTGCTGGAAGTTCAAGTTTAGTTGAGGCAGTTGAACGCTTTCGAGATTATTCCAGATACGGTGTTTTGTTGGTCACTGGGTTTCGCAGGAGAAAAGGGAGCTTCAGGTGGAGGTGATTTCGTGGGAGGGTTACTTTCCTCGAGTGGGAGTTTGAGGTGGTATAAAGATCACCTTCATTTATCTTATACGTAGCTGGAAGCTTTTGGTTACTTGTATTCCTGGGACGAGTTCAATCACTGTGAGATGGTATTTTGCCCTTCACCATGTTTCGCGGTATTCAAGAGATACTGATTTCTTGGGAAATAACTTTTTGCAAGCGAAGACGCCACGGTGAAGATCACATTTATTTGACGACTTTCATTTGTAACTTACATACAAAATTCCCATGTGCAGTACATCTCGTTCACAAAATCCCCATGCCTAGTGCATCTTTATCACGAAATTCCCGGGAATTGTACTAGATAATTACTTATAACTATTATTTATCGCATAATTAGCGATATATATTTAGAATTCACTGTACCAGATATTTTCTACATCCTCTTCGACAATCAACCTATCCAAGAATCTCGGCGTGTACCACTGTACAGTGGCATATCGATAATTTTATTAAATTTCCCTGAGGGTATTATCTTTCGAGAGATTGAATCGATGGAGATTGCGTAATCACGATGGCCCTGCTGCTAATTCGAGGCCGACAAGCATCGCGTCTGGGGCTTGCTGGCCTAAGCCACGCCAAGCAGCATTCGACCAAATGTTCGATCGGCTTAGCAGGCCTTCATCAGGTCGGATGAGACACTGACACCGAGGCGTCCCATCTTTGCTGATTGACCGGGCGGAATGGCTAGCAGAGACGCAAACAAGGACGCTAAAGGCGAGACGTTTCAATACCGCTGTCTCATTTGATCCCGATGAAGCTGATTGCACTGCTGGCGAAACGTTGACGTCCAAATGCTATTGGACGCGGCTTCCTCATAGAAGCCATAGGATGGCGCTTGTATCAACTGCAATCGTGGATGCTCTAAATCTTCGTGGAACCTGTAATTGTTTTAACGCGATAGCAATTTTGTAACAGATTTCGAGAATCTACGATTGTTTAAATCCCATTATGTCGTGGATTTATTACCGTCGAATGCCGCGTGACGCGTTAAGCGTTATCAGTGCTGCGATTGGGTCAGACGAACGTATATTAAGGTCGGGTATAATAGCTTTATGGCTGAACGCTTTTTACGTAAATCTTCATAATTTTCTGTATATGATATTTAATCTGGAAATATCGCCGGGCAAAAAAGACAATTAATAATAATAATAATAATAATAATAATAATAAAGAATGTATAATTATATATAGTTCAATGTGTGCAACATGTTCAACGTTACCAACCTCTAAGTCAGATCAGAGAGGTGTAATCAAGTTTATTATGAAGGGATTCATTTAATTTCCCGTCGTCGAGTGAGTAGTATGTTCCTTTCAACTTTGAATGTTAATTGAGAGGCAGAAAATCGCCCCTAGGGAATTTGTGGCTCGAGGAAAATAGCCTACAGTGGAGCCCTCTATGAACAACTAGAACAACCGAGGGGCAGAGATTCTCAACCTTCAGTTCGTATCTTCCTATGTATGTTATTTACAAATTCAATTACATTCCGGTTGCACCGGGCTAGTACTTCACAAATACCAACTTCAATTATCATCGATTTCCTTTTCAATTTGTATGCTTACATAACATATTAAAAGACGCGACAAGTGTAACATCCATTTAAAGCAGTTGCTCTCGCAGCAAAGGCTCAGCTCTCCCACGTTCTGCTAGTATCAACTGTTCGATTCCCCCCAAGACCCAAGCTTCCCATAACGCCAATATCCTCATGCTAATTACATTCGATTACGTGGGAAGTTATTTCCCTCACATGGCCGATTAGTCGTTTGGAAAGAAGGCCCTTGGTGATTAGATTTCTTTTACAGTCCTTGATCCAACCTAATTAAATAATGATGGGAAAACACGGAAAGGATTCGTGTTTCGAATTGTAAATTCCTAGAGAAATTCACTAATACCGCGGTCATTAATTGATATTAACTCGTTTACGGAGGCTTTGTTCGAAACATCGTCCTTCCAAGATTGATTTCATTGACCCCGTTCCCTATGCTCGAGGAGCCCCAACGCGATTACGTTTCAGCGCTGGAAATCGTGCGCAGGTGAGGCTCGCTATTGTCCTGGATAACCGGTTCGTTTCTTGGAATGACAACGAAGCAACGAAGTAAAACTGAGTTTAATGCTAAATACCCCCGAGCAGCTGGACAACTGACGTATTGTGTAATATCTAGCTTAATAGTTTAAAATGACTTGGATCAAAATCGAAGAAGAAATATGTGGAGTTGAAGGAGCGTCGAAGGGAGAGTTGAGAGATGGAGAAGTGGTGTCGCGCCAGCTGCCCCCCCCCCCCCCTGGTGTTTGGGGGGGTGTGAGCTGTCGCGACTGAGTTGTTGGGTTCGGTAGCCCCGCATATGATAGTGGGCTGTCGAACCAGTCGTCGTAGCCGCCGCTGTGGTCGCACCGTAGCAGGGTGCGTGTGTTGCAGCGGCGGTGGAGGGGGGAAGGTTGGGGTCCCAGATTTTGCGGGACCTCCGGGGGCGGCCAAACAGTGCCGTCCCCAAGTTCATCGACGCCGCCGCGTCTGGGGCGAGTCGGCAGTTGGGCTGCCCGTGATTCATTTGCCAGCCACTCGTCCAGGGGGGCCAGCCGGGTTCTCACCCTTCAGGGCCCCGGCCACCTCAAAGGCTCCCCTGGGGTGTAGAGTTTAGGGCAGCCCCCCCCCCTCTGGGCTCTGCCGTCCGCCCCCGCCCGGCCCGTCCCGGATGAGCGGGCCGGACGTATAAAAATGACGCGGTGTCGGGGGGGCGTGGGGCGGGGGATGCCGGGGGGCGCCCCCTGCCCTAGTGCTAGCAGCGATCCCGGAAGGGGGTGGCGCGGACGTGTGACCCATCGCGCGCCACCCGGAGTTATATTAGGGATTTTGGGGAGATTACTCCCGGGGGGGGGGGGAGGGGGAGTCCCGTGACTCCCGCCGGAAAAGGGCCCGGTTCTGAAGGGCGTCGGCGCGGGGAGCCATTGTTATGCATCGTCGCGGGGGCAAGCGAATGTTATCGCTAGTTTGATCTCGCGTAAGTCCCCCCCTTGGATGCTTGCTCCCCGCGCCATTAGGTCACCTTGATGGTTTTAGTGGGTTCGAGTCCCACATAACCTCCCGCCCGCGGGATCCGTGGGGATTTCCACCAAGTAAAAAAAAGCGTCGAAGGGAGGACCTGGAACTTGAGAACATATATTGTTTAATTTGTTTTGATTTATTTATTGATTTATGTATACGGGAAAACACTTTGGTACGCAGAGAATTGAGAAAACCAGTAGAATAATACATACAAGCGAAAACAGAATACTGAAAAAAAATGAACACACAAAGAATACAATGAAAGTACATAGAAGTTAACGAGAATTGTTTACCGCCATTCTGACTGATAGGGTTTATACAAGAACCGACTTTTGAACAAATCTGTTTTCGAATTCCAGTATTCGAATTTTGACAACAAAAAACCAAAATGCAATTCAAATAGTTAAAAATATTTTACAATTTTTCAGTTTGTATAATATTTATGGAATGACAAAAATATAACAAAATAAAATATGCTGCAAACGAAACCAAATAAATAAAGAAAATCTAAAATAACTAAAATCTGTACAATATTTCAGTCCCTTTAACATTTATGGAACTAAAAAAATATAAGAAAATAAAATATACTGCAAACAAACCCAAATAAAAACAAACTAAAATAACTCAAATCCGTACAAAATATAAATTGTAGATAAATCTTTGTTTCATTTAGTATTTTTCGTCAGGAAATATGAACTCATAAGATTAGTTTTTCAGTAAATTTTGACTACAATATGATTGTACCCGAGGCGATTTCAAGTCAAAATGTTAACGTTTTTAATTAAATAATTAATTAATTTTCACATATTAATTCGAGTATACGAAACCAGTTTTTCTTAAATTTAAAAACCGGTTTTCGAATTTTACTAATTTATAAAAAACTGGTTTTTAAAAAGCGTCAACACCTACTCTTCGAGTGCCGATGAAAATTAAAAGGAAGCTCAAGAAATCTCGCTGTACATAACTCGACTTGCTCTCACGATTCGTATGTATTGCACTTTCCAAATGAACCCTCGCGAAAGTGCTGCAGCCCCCGTCCCTCGATCCATCCAACCAACGCAACGCACCAGCACAACAGCATCGCGAACGATTATCTTGATCACGTTAAAATCGCAGAACACGACGAACACGTACGCCAGGCGCTCATAAGCGTCCCCAGCAGCGGAGGGTGGATTAATAGTGGCCCCGAAATTACAATGCCACGGCGTCCTAATGAAATCGCTCGTCCCTGCGAAACACCGTCAATGTGATGTTCGGCGGAACGGAGGAACAGCGTCGCAGCGACCCTGTGACGTGGCGCGGGCGAGTACCTTGTAACGAAGACACGGCTGCCACCGCCGCTAAGGAAATTCGGGGACGTTACAATGGCAACGATAATGGATGCGTCGTGGTCGGATATAGCGCCGCATCGAGGCTCGCGTCGCTAGCTGGTCTGACTGATTAATCCGTGTTGGATCGATCGCTGGGAAACACAGCAAGTTTGCCTGCAATCATCGACTCCGTCATACTCGATACACGGAACAATTCGCGAAACATCGTTTTCCACTGACCGCGAACACTTGTACACCTTCGATCCCGATTTCTTGCAAATTTTCAATCGATTCGGCCATCGCACTGCCTCCAATCACTTGTTGTTCGCATTTGGGGGAAGGGGACAGTTCGCCGCGAGGGGAATGGAGAATGTGAACCGGAGGAGTAGAGGAACTGTGTAAACAACAACAACGTTAGCGATTAGCGTGGATTGGGTTACTTTTCTGAGAGGTTCCTGCGGATCACTAGTAAGCAGAGAATAGTTAACAGAGTGCGAATGATATAGTAACAGTCTAAAAGAAGATTCATTTCTAAAAATATATTACAGTATTGTCTCTCTATAGCCGCGTGTGACGGGACCGGGCGCGCGCCATTTGAGAGACGAGTAGTCTATTCGGCTTCCTTTGATTTCACGCTCGAGCGCTCAAGGGGGATGGGGCAGCGAGAGCAGTTTCGTATTGGTTATGCACCTTTCTTCGGCTTTTTCTTTGACATCCGATACCCGATGCCGCGGCGCGGCGACTACAAACGAAGTAGTGGGGATAGCTTCGCGTCTATAGAGAATCCGAAAACGCGTGCCATTTGAGAGACAGTACTGTATATAAGAAATATTTATAAAAAAAAATATTTTTTATGTACTCCATGATATTCTTTCTACAAAAACATGCAACTTTCTCCTTTGCCATTTCTTTCTATCCCCACTCGTTTTCGAGTTATTCGACTGCATAGTTCTCCGCGCTTCAACTTTGAAGGCTAATTTCACCCTCTAAACATGAATTTCCGGCGCTAAAAAAATATGTGTTTAATATTTTTGAGTACTCTACCTGTATGCCGAGTTTCGTCAAAATTGGACGATGTTTCTTACCAGTTAAATTAGTACCTGCTATGGTGTAAAAACGGTAAACAGCGGCGACAAAGTTACGTCGCTTTGTTCAACAAGCCTTGCGTGATTTCAAGGAGGAAGGTGCTGGCGTCGCCGTGACACGAGACATTGCACCGACGAGAGTTAAATGTTCCAGGGTCCGTCGCAAAAAGGCAATTTATTCAATCCTCTAATCCGGATCCCCGTTGTAAGGGGAGGGGAGTGGTGGGGAACGTGGGGGTTAATCGAGCGAGTAGCTCCTTGGCCGAGCAACGCGTTAAGAACTTTATTCCTCGTCGGGGAAATTAACGTGGTCGAAAGTTCTTTCAGCCGGGTCTGCAGCGCTGCTCCTCCGCGCGAAAGAAATCTGTGTGACGGCGGAATTTAATCGTTATATCCCCTCGCGGACTTTGGTTGGCGGAGTCGTGCTTCGTTAGTGAAGTCGGAGGTTCTGCGAAGCTGCGACAAAGCGAACAGCGTGAAACATTTACGGTGTTCTTCGCTGTATTCTCGGTCAGGGAGAGGGATCAAACTTCGTAGAGGGGATGCTTTGGTATTGCGTTTAAATGGTAAGGCCGGAATTGTCAGTGTGGTTTGTTTGGGAGATTGGCAAGAATATTTGGAATATGGGGACGATCGTGTTGCTTCTTGAAGTGTCCTGACGCCGCTGCAACCCTTTTGGAGACGTTACAATGGGGAAATAAGTGAGAATCCTTGGTGGGATGTTTAAACTTGTGTTATGTATGTACAATTGAGCCCAGCCATGCAGAAAATTTAAAAATTTATTTTGAAGTTTTAGTTCAGTTTGAAGATTTTAATTGTTAAAGAAAAGCAGATTTATTTCTATTGGGATTATTTTATTCCGCGTTATTGTTTCACAATGTTTTTTAATGGGTTAATTAACAGTGAGTAGTATATCTAATATTATTTTAAATTCTGCAGTTTGAATAATTGTATAAGTAGTTCTATGGGTTGGTAATTTTTTGCAAAATAAATATCGCAAAATTATGGGAACCGTATTGTGTTTAACTAATTGGTTGCCATTTTTAGCGTTGATAGGTTTCTGAATAATTTGGCCCAAATGTAACCACTAAACTGTTTTATTATAAGTTTTCATTCTATCTCTTCCATCAAGCATTCGTTAAGTAGAATCATATCCGCACTTCAAACACGCAGCTCGGTAATATACCCTTCGATACTATTCTTAGCGTGACATCCATTCCCATCTTATTTCATTGTTTATCCATGTTGTAGTCGAGATCAATTCGCGTTCAGTTCGTATCTCTCTTTAATTGTGTTTAGTTTTACATTTAGTTATATAACATTTAAGGGGCAACATACACCTAGGAGGTAGAAATGTAGGCTGGATTTTCAGATTTTTTTGCTGAATAGATGTTTCTATTAAAAAAGCATTGAGTACAGTGGAAATGCTATATTCCTGTCTATAAAATACTAAATTTTTAATAAGAAATTTTTAATAGGAACAACAGGGTAGCCATTTCTGCAGAACGATTTTTCAATGAAGGTATCTGCGGTAACCGGTGTAACTTGGATCTTTCTGATCTCAAACAAGAAAGAAAAAATTCTTCCTAAAGGAGACGAAAAAAACTAATACATGTCGTAGCCGATTTTTGTTTTTTCAATTTTTTGCAAAATGGCAGATATGTATTCATAAAAGTCGATTTTTAAGTGGAAAATATGAGAGTCTTTAATTTATAAAAAGTAAACTATTGTATTTAGAAACAAAATCCTACGTGATAAACTAGATACTTATATCTAGAATGCCTGTATAAAATTTCAAGTAAATCGGTTTAGTAGTTTTTCAGATATAATGGTTACCGTTTTGAAAAACATCGTTTTGAGAAAAACGCGTTTCAAGTTTATAACGCACGTAAAATTGGCATAAATATAAGTTTTCATACTTACATTGAATCATCAATGCCTGGACCATAAAATTCACCTTCTTGAGATGGTCACAGCGCCATTTCAGCATGGGAACTTCCAATAGTTCAAGCGTACAATACTATTACCCCGTGACCGTATACCTGCGCGCAAGGGGAGACACGGCTGCGGGCTCCCATAGGCATAACTTCGTCAATTTTACGAATTTTCCACTCAAACTTTCAGAGCACAGATAAATGGATATACAATCGAATAAGAATGTTTTTGAAAAATCGAATTTTTTTATATATCTAGGTGTATGTTGCCCCTTAAGCCTACTAACAGTGTTCATACTGTAGCCTCGCCTTGTATTACACAATTCACATGTATGTGGAGCGGATGGTCCGTAGTATGACTGCATCGTGTGTATGGGATTGTGTGTGTGCTGCCATCGAGGAGATGCGTCGTGAGGTAGGAGAGGGGTGAGAGAGAGAGGGAACGACAAGCGAGAAGCAGTCGCCAAGATCGTAAGAGCGTGCACGGTGCATAACCTCCATGCACTCTTTTTGTACTCTGATCTTTTTAATTCGTAATAATATTAAATAAAACTATTCATTTTATACATGTATTTTCTTATAATAAATAACAAAGTCGAATAATAGATACCACGATGTACTTCGAAGCCGATGAACAATTGCTAATTGGCACGCGTGACAGACGATATATAGGGCATCATGTAACTGTTGTCACAATCGGAAAGGGGGTGACTGTGCACGAGAAAATGAATGGAAAATAAAGAATGAAATTGGTTCATACGAGGCTTTGTTTTCCAGAAAAATAACCGAATAGTTGTCGAGTACGCTTGTACTCGGTGAAAGACTTCGTTATAATTCTCTGTAAAAATATTGTCATCGTGGTAGCGTGATTTGTTTTCTATGAATATTGCAGCGGGATCCATTGAGTCGAGATACAATTAAGTACATACGATGCACAGCCTGTACCTATTTAGAAGTTATTTTCCTCGAAATATTTTTCTGGTGTAGAATCACATTTTTCGTTTGCACCATCAGCTACATGGTTTGGAAGAACTTAATTAAATAAGCCCTAGGATGTACTTAGTAGTTTCAAGCTTTTAATATGTGAAAGATGACGAGCGCAGTTTGCACCCTAGTCATACGATGTGAGAATCTTCTAAATTTCTGTTTTGAAAGGTGTCTGGAAGTGTTTAGAGTTTTTAAACGACTCTCTTTTACATTCCAGAACTTCTTGTCCCAGCGTCCAGCGCGGAAATTCCCTTAGAGGGAAACACTATGACGTCACGTTACCCCCCACTACCACTCTCCACCTACCTCACTTGCATCGCATGACTTGAGTGACGTCTACTGTCTCTCTTTCTCTACAGTCTCCACCTCTATTTGTCTACAGTATGTTTCATGACGTCACTAGTTTACTAAGTACACTACTTTCCCCTTTTCCCTTCGAACCTGGCAACACCGTGGTCAGCGGTTACTATTGTAGCGTGCGTAACGTCGCATTTCTAGCGGAGCAGAAGGCGACCAGGTAGGGTAATAAAGTTTCAACCGAAGGTTTCGTAGCCGTTGGACTTTGCCAGGCGATGAAACTTCCCCTACCTCAGGACTCGGGGTTTTTATTTCATGTGCAGTTTTGGAACAGAGTAAGTGATCAAAGAGATCCAGACATTATATACAACATAGATCTTAAAAAAATTTTATTATTAATTTTGATCGACCACATCTGTACTGCCCTTGTCTCGTTTTATAAAAAATAAAAACGGATATCAACGGCTAAGTTTAACCAACTGCTGCTACTAGCAAGGAAGATCGCTATTTCTATTTTACCTAAACCTGATCAAAGTGGTGTCCGATTAATATACCAGGAGCGGTAAAGGAAAGTGTCAGTAGCCCATAAAACTTTCCGACAAGTTCAAGCATTCGAAAGTTACCGGCCCTGGGAGAGCCTTCCGCGCACTTATTCGCTCTTCGAGTTTCGTAAGAGTTTTGGAAGTTTTCTAAGGGAACGCTTGTTAGTTGCTCTATCGCGCGCTTCGTTCCCCCCCGCGACTACCTCAAAATGTACTTTCGTTTCAAATACGCCGATAGCAGACTTTTACACTTGCAAGTTTCTCGAACGCCTTTAAAAGGACTTTGTCCTCTATTAACAAAAACAACAAAACTCTTGACGGCTTCATAATTACAATTTTATCAAGGAGACATTATTCCCTCTTGATCAGCTGTACAACGTCTACTAAAGTCCCCGGAGGCACAAAGACACTGATTTCCTTTGCTCTGGAACGTGGCACATCGGAACACCTCCCCCGAAGAGTAATTTCCGAGGCGCCGCCAATATCGCTGTAAACGAAGCAGCAAGGGAACTCGAAATTTTCGCCGATTGTTTTCATTCCCTACCCCATCGATCTCTCGGAATTGCACGGCGCCCGGGAATCGAAGAACGAAGGGATGGAGGTTGCAGGTTGCACGCAAACGGAGAGTTCAGAACGAGTGGCAGAACGTTGCTCCTAGGCAGCGCCACGTCCGCCCAAGTGGGAAAGGATGAAACAGGAACGATCGCTTGAACGTCAGCCTATGATCGAGCACGGCCCAAGGAATTAAGATCCGCTGGCTCGCTTCACCTCCGGTGAACCGTGCGATTGTATTGCCCTGGGCAAACTTTCTTCCCTTTCTTCGTGCAATCTGCAAGCCCTGCTGTGCAAAATCATATAAAATGTAATTACACGTGTACAACAAGATTAAATCACAACGATCGAAAGCAGAAGTGAAGATTTACCTTGAAACAATCATACCACCTTAGCGAAATACCAATTTCCATTCAATTTTGGCGGAATGAAATTTGCAGCGATAAATGTCAACGTCGCGGCACGAACGGCGCGACGTTACTTCGCCTCAGCGCGGCGTAACGAAGTTACAACTGCGATTACAAGTTGCGTAACGTGTGGGGGAGAAGTTTCCTTCGGCGATGGTGGAAGAGTGCGCTCGGGACGTTCAAGTGGACCGCGGCACGCTGAATAATGGATCCGTCCCGCGCTTAACCGCACGCATCGTTCAGCTTGTTTGCCAAAAGGCGAAATTTTTTTCCGCGCGCCGCGAGCGACGCGAGCCAGGATAAAGCTGAAGGGCGGACAATTTGTTCGCTCCGGCCGGAGCGCGGTAAAAATGGCCGGGATAAAAATGGACGAACGTTTTTCTTCGCATCGCGCTCGGGTCACGCGCGCGTCAAGGCGGTTTTTGCCGTCCTCGAAACTTGGCGTACGTCAGGATTATCTGTGCTGCAGTGTCGCGCGCGAGTATGCCGGGCAAAACAGGAGGGTGAACTTCTCTCTTCGTGTTTGAAGTTTGAAGCGCCACGGGGAACGGTATCTCTGCACATAGGCACCCATGATATGCTCGTGAAGTGAAAAAATTCATGGGACAATCACGTTCGTAAATAATCCGTTCTTTCCGCGCGCCTCCGATCAATTTCTCGGCCGCCATCTTACATATTTTGGCGAATGGTTGTTGGTTTCTGTTTTGCTGAGAGTTGGAAAGTTTCTTCTTGGATAGCTTGGTATTTGTAGTAAAGCGTGTTTCTTTGGGTGAACGAAATATTTTCGTTGGTAGCTGGAAGCTTTGAAATCGAAAACGTCAGGTCTGTGTGATGGAAGGTTTGATTCATAGGGGTGTATAGTATATACAGAGGAAGAGGTTGTAGCGGTACCTCCGCTATGCGCCGCAAGATGGCATTTCTAGCGAGCACGCTCTCTCGCAAGTGCTCCCACAACTTTTACTGGTAGCCCCAGGACGAAACGCTGCATATCTCGTTCCTTCTCTCCTTTTCTATCTATCCTTCACTCCACATCTCACTACTTACTTTTACCTTCTCAAGGTGAGAATTTTGTTTTCAATCTCCTTTCATTGTTTCATCAAAGAAGCCACTAGTGGAATGGCCCCAGGGTTGTCAGCTTACCCGGTGGGAAGTGGGTACTGTTGGCTCCTGATGAAGTAGTGGCGGCCCTCTTAAACACTGTAATTACTAAAAAATTATACATTTAATCCGTAAAAATTTTATTTCCACTTTGTTGCCAGTTGTGTATTTTTTAAACTTTCTCTATTCCTTATAAAAATTAAATGATAGCCTTATTGTTGTGAGTGGGTGTCTCCTGGCAATCAATACTTTTAGACTCAGTCCGCCACTGAAACTTCCTATGTGGTTTCTGCTTGTTTTAGTGAAAGATTGTGTTCTACTCTGATTTTAAGAGTTATTTAATGGGTGGTAAACTTGCAAGACGACCGATCGATTGGCTCTGATGCGCGAAGGAGCATGAACGCGCAGCGCGCTAGCTCGAGAAAGCTTCTGATAGGTGCAAATGTTTGACTCATTTGTCTACGCCCTATCGAAATAGAGTACATAAACGTGTACCCGGCTGAATGGATGTCTTCGCGTTTAATGCATCCATAAGGCCGGCGGAATGTTTCCTTATCGATTTATACTTCGCGGCAGGCGATTTATCAACGGCGAAGTAAGAATGATAGGTCTGCGCACCTCGAGCATTGCCCTCGTCAACGGCCACGAAGGGAGTAACAGGAAAAAGTCGACTGGAGCGAGTAGTTTTTCAAGAATTTTATCTAACCGCACAAACTAGCAGGGCACAGCACACTTCCTACTACGTTTTATCGTTATTCCCATTACTCTCCTCCCCAGGATTTAAAGATGAAGTGCAATTGAATAACTCTTCCATTCTTCTATAGCTCGATTAATATTGCACAAGCGTAGTCAAGAAAAACTTTGCAAATTCTTTTAAAAACAATTTAACTACACGGATGATAATGTAGGTTAATTAGGATAACAGGTTTTGTACTGAGTTCCTGGTATCCTATCATATTCGTCGTTCAATGCAATATTGAAATAAAGCAAGGAAGGGGCGAGTGAACTTGAGACTCTGAAGAATTTTCTACAAACTACCACTTTCTCACGACGAAATTTAATATACGTGCCAGCTTTGTCAGCTCTTAATATACAATTAGAAACCTGTAACTTTCCACCGACGGTGATGTTAAATACGCTCGAGCGTGTTGCACTTAAGCCTCCCTTTCCTGCGCCTCGAATAACCCAAGAAACTTTCACCCTACCCTTTGCGCCGCCCTTGCATCCACCATTTCAGTTACGCGCCCGCACCGATAGTCCGTAATAAAAGGCAAGAAGATGTTTGTTCTGCAGCGCGGCATGAAATATGGAGGTGGGAGCCTCGGCGTGGCAGGAATTTAAAGAAAGCGAAAACTGAAAATTCTCTCCGCCCTGCTCAAGAGCGGGCTGGACAAGACGGTATTATCTCCCCGTGTAACGCTATAAATCCGAGCTGTCAGCGCGCAGGGAATCATTGTTCTTTCCGTTGGTACGGTGCGTGTAATAACCGACTTGCCCCCGTCGAAAACGGAACGTCAGGCGCAGCTGACGTCGCGCGTTTCCCTATTAATCTTAACGCGGGCAATTTTCCTAGTCGCGCCGCCGCCGAATCGGACGGCTCGTCGGAACGTTTCTGCAGTTGATAACCACGGTCTCAGGCCACTGATCCTCGGACAAAGTTTCCTCCGGGATGGAACGGAACTCGGGCCAGGAGCTCGTGAATTCCCGAGCTTTGTTCCCAGGGTAGAGGATCGAACGGAAGAAACGAATTCGTCCAGGAAATTTGTCCCTGTGACGCGATCTTAGGAGTGTCTTTTCTAGGTCTGGCGCTGTGCACTGCTTCGAACAATGATGTTGGTGGATTGAGGCCGAGGAGAACGAGACGTGGAATAATAGGTGTTGAATATTTTCAGACTGGGCGGCGGATCTGAGGATGTGTTATGTAAGAGCCATGAACCTTTAATTTGGTTCATCATTACACGCGTTGCTATATAGACTAACGGCGGTATTCACAGTCGCTTCTTAAGATCATCTTAAGCATTAGGCATCCTTTATCTTGTCTACTAGACTACAGCAACAACGGTATATTTGTGGTAGTGGCGCCGTGACGTCATGTCAACCTACGCCAAGCCATGTAAAGTATATATTTCTATCTGACGTCATGTTATCTGTACGCGTACCGATTTCTCCGGCGACCCTGGACTGTCGAGCCCAATAGCGCAGCGCTGCCGAATCGTGCAGAGTCGTACCCACTCGGTAGTCCGCACACCGTTGCCACGAAACAGTGAATTCCTTTCGGGCATTGTTTCCAGGAAATACAAAAATACCCGCGACACAGCGACGCCGAGACACCGCGGTACTCAACTCCGCGAACGCGCGGGGGTTCTCACTGTTGAGACGCAACAATAGGTCTGAATGCGGGGAATACAAGTGAGACACATATTTTTTTAGTAGATGGTCGCGATGTCGTTTCGAGCTAATTCCAGGAATTCCGTTTACGAATCTTGCCATAGTTAGTTCTTCTTCCACTTGGCGCATTTCCTGGGTGGCCAGAGGGACAGTCGGGGCGGAGAGCGCCAATTGATTCCACGTGCTGATCAATGCAGAGGTCTTACCTTATCCGAGACGGTTTTTCCGAGGGAAGGAAAGTTCTCGGCGCGGTGTAAGTTCCAATATGAACGTCGATAACCGTAATTTCATTATCGAAGTTTCTCTTCTATCTAGGAAGTTGGGCACTTGGGCCGTAAGGGAGGCGGAATACATCAAACTACCCCCGCAACGGAACGGCACCGCCTGTTCTGCATCCCCTTTCCTTCGTCCGGCGGCGAGGCTGCTGCCTTCCTTGGAAAATCTGCTTTACATACGGCGGTTCTGTCCTGTTTGCGCGATGGACCCGTTAAGTGGAATTCGACGCGGGCGTTCGTCAACATGACGGCCTCGAGGTGTTCGAAATTCATCATGGTGGGACTCGCAAGTCAATGCTTCGATAAAAATGGTAATATTGTTCCAAATAAAAAATAACTGGGATGTAATATATTTAATCAGGTCTCTGAAAATGGTTTAGAATAAATGTTTCAGGTTGCCTTGCGCTGAAATGACTGAGGTGTAAGAGGCAACAGTGTGAAAGTATACAGAGCGAGATGCGGGCCGCTTAGGTGAGGTCAAAAAGAGGGATCGGAGAGCAAGAAATCCTGGAATATATTTAGTTGCCAGCTATCCAATTCGATTTCGTTGCTATCCTTGTATTGCCCGTGGCCAGTGTGCGGAAACCACAAAGCGTTTTTCACACGGGCACGTGTAGGCCGAACAGGCGAGAAATAGTGGGACTGCCAACTTTCAGATGAACTGGATTGCTAGATCGTCCGCTTGGTGTTGTAACCGTAGAACGCGGGGTTACCGGTGGGACGGTGGAGGTACCGTATCGCCAGCTCAGGACGGTGGGCCGCCGATCGAATGACTAGACGCTTAGGTAGAGTGGAGTACGACAGTTTATTCAATCTTAACTCTATGTACAATATACCCCGGCCAGGTCTGTGCTGGCACACAGATTGAGTACGGCTTAAACTATCGCGGGTCCCGGTGTGTATCGCGGCGCACGGTTCGGTGTGTATCGCGGCGCGTATTGAAATCGGTGACGAGGCGGCGAAGTGGGAGGGGAGAGACGATTTGACCGTTCGGTGTCTCGGCGGGCGAACCCTGCCGTTACACCCTGGTCGGAGAGTCTTGAGTCCGGTCACCCGGTGGGCACAACCCGGGGGTGAATCGGAGACTTTAAGGACGCTCTCGAGAACGGAGATGAATCTGTTCGGGAGATCGATAGATGGTAACGGCCTGCGTCCAGAGGATGGCTCACGCCTCATGCTGTCCTTCTGGGAACCGGGGAGGGGGTAAGTCCGAAAATGCACAGAGACTCAGTCTGTCGACACACGAGAACTGGTGTGAACACGGGCGCTTATCTTTCGCAAGAACGAGTGTTTCTACACAAGAGCGTGAAATCGCACAGGAGGTCTCTGGGAGAGGTGTACGGTTTAGTACGTTCGATCTAGGCGGTCTCTGCCAAATAGGCCCGCGCCCCTGGCCTATATATCCTCGTCCGCGGATTTTCGGCAGCGAGAGAGACACTCGCCGTGTACCCATCTCGTGTCGAATCTCGGTACCCGCGGACGAGTGGTGGGGGGCAAGACCGTTAGCAGAGCGCGATACGCGTTGCTTCGGTCGGCGGCATGGTGGGGGGGTTTAAGATCGTCGTCCCACCGACAATAATTCGTTACAGTGTAAATACGCATATGCATTCAATTCTGAACGCACCTTTAAATACGACACCTCGGACAGAAATGCAGAAGAGTCCCTATGGCCCAATAGAGAGGTCTTTCCGACACCGCCCATTTCCCCACTTTTCTCCTCGAGCAGACGTCATGAAACCCCGCAATACGCGCTGCGCACATTATCGTCCCGTTCTAAGCCCAGGTACCCAGTTTCTTTAGAAGTACATTTCTATCCCCACTACTGTTTTTATATTTGAATTAGCAAGAAGGCACGTAACAGCGACAAGCCATAAATTTCGATCAATATAGTGGCCATCGTTTTATTGAAAGAACGTCGCGCGGTATCCCTGAAGATGCGGACGGGAATGGGAGAACTTATAACGAAACTTATGTTGAACTTATAACGAGACTAATCTGTACATACCTATACTCGCGGTGAGAGGATGACCTTGAGTCGCAGAAACCTTCTATCCCGTTTATATACCTACGCAAAATGTACCATCGCGTTAACTGGTTGCAGCAGTTTAATTTCAGCATAAATGAGGGCTAACCGAAACCTTCTAGATTCTAGAATGATCAGGTCGAAGAACGTGTTTCTCATCGCCTAGACACGGGAGTGACCAGCTTCCAGACAAATCAGCTACGAGGACCGAGTCCTCAGAGCTTCCTTCGTTCTTTCGACCGCGCACCGTCGCCTCATTAACATACTTATTATACCGCGTTAATTATGGGCCCGCAATTACCGAGCAGCGCGCTCGTTGAAACCGTCGGCTACATTTCCGACGTTTCAAGTAGAGAGCTGGAAAGCGCGGTCGACGATGCCCAGCTTTTCTCATTTCCAGCCGCGACAGCGCCGGATCGCTGGCCACCAAGAACGAATTAATTCGCGTGCAAATTCTTCAGCGTCGCGCCGGCGGAAAAAGTTCGTTAGCCGCATCTTAATTGCTGTTTCTGTGCGGCACGCTGTTGTTGTTGTTTACAGGCGAGAAGCTTCCGAATCCCAATTAGGACTTTGATAGCAGTGGTCTAGGCCACAGGCGACGCAGGTCTGAGGTTTCTTTCCCTTTCTCAATAAAATCTATAGACTCTGGTAGATTCAAAGGTAACATTCCTGGATTTGTCCAGCGAGAGACGTGATGTCCCTAAATTTTTCCAATATTTGATCTGTACTTGCAACTGATTAAATCTCATCAACAGTGGAGTTTGAGCTCTACCAACTCTTTTTGCATCCTGCAGACCTACTTGATCCTTCGACTTTCAACTTCACAACCAACCTTGAGGGAACTTCGAGCGTTTATGAGTCATGTCCAGACACTTTAAGGCTTTCTTTGAAGGGAGAGCATTGGGAGTTGCACCCAGAAAAATTTTTACAAATAAAAATCTTGCATCTGTACGTTTTACAATGATTACTATATAAAAGACTTCGAGCAGATAATGAAGTACCTATAAATATACAAAAGTGATTCCTGCCGAAACATCGCGGAGAGGGCTTCTATCCGAAAAAGCACACTGCAAACCAGAATGATCCCTTTCATGAGACCCGGCTCCGAAACGGCAAGTAAGGAATGTTTTATCGAAAGCTCGGCTATCGGAGGAGCAAAGGTCGAGGGAGGTATTAGCAGAGTGGGCAATGTCAGCAGGCAGCAGAAATGGCATTGGCTCGTGTCGCTTCGTGGCTCCTCTTTCGGAACCGGTGGATCCCCGGCCAGAAAATAGCTGGAAAAGTCAAAAGACACTGGCAAGGACCTCGATGGCACAGCGCTTTTACCTGTAACGAAGTACGCCGAGCTTCCAGTCTCGAGCGACTCTCTGAGTGCACCTCTTTTTCTCCAGATACTGCACTCAGCCTCCACTTGTCTAGGGAGGGCACGGGGGGGGGAGGGTAATTCTACTTGTGTGTGGCGTTTTACGTCGGATCGTGTCGTTGAGGGGATACATTGGCGTTCGATTGGCGATTATATTGGCGAACGAACGTGTTTATATCGTGCGACGTCGCGAATGGGGACGCAGGTGTTGTAGAAGGATGATGCTGAGTGTCGATCGTTCAAGCTGCTGTTTAAACCCTTGCTGCACCATTTTAATGGTTATATTCCAGTGTCCCTTCGAAGAGGTCCTTGCAGAGCTCTATGAAGAAGAATATTTCGGAACGTAATGCGTGTGAGCTGAGGAAGTTATCACGAAATGTCAGTTAGGGCCCTGTTTAACTACTAGCGGAATCTTTGGTCTGAAAGACTTAAACGTTCCCCAAAAGACTTTTCTCCGCGACCCACGTTGGGTCTCGAACCTGACAAGCTTTCGACAAGTCGAATTTCCGCAACAAAGAACCAGCCATCGATCTTGTTTTCGCGGCGTTCCACGCGATCGATGATCGCCTTACGCCTCTCGAGCATTTTATGTCGACGCGCATTTTACGACTATTTTTTGTCTCCGTTAAGCGATCGCGGACCGTTACGCACTGTGTCACGCGAAGAATATGCGCGTCGAGAGAGATAGGCGATAGTTTCGAAAAATCAACGTGTAAAAAGGCCCCGCGGCCAACGAGAAGCTCATCGTAAATCTTGTGGAGCCTTATGCATAGATATTTATTATTATAAAATTTAGAAGCACAATATAAATTCAATTTCTTTTTCCTTGGGTTGCACAAGGATAAAGATATATTTTAGCACTCATTGGGAGGACGGGTCCTGAGTCCTGCCGCTATCATTAGGGACTATAGGGCAAGCTAGAGCAGTAGCGCTCCCACACAGGTGAGCCAAGGGCCCCCCAAAGAAAAATGAAAAAGGAGATTAATGTTACCACGACTGAAGTAATTCAAGGCCTTTGTAAAAAGCAAAGAAAACTGGATTTTATTCTTGAAATAAATTTTTATAATCACCTAACGAATTTGATTGAAATTGCATTAAAAATATTTTTATTCGCTCAACTTGACACCCCCAAAAATTCAATACAGAGTGAGCCACTGAGCTAGAGAACTTGCGGACTAAAATGCCCGCGTCGATGCGTGCAACCGAAAGTCCCTAGACGCGATCGGTTGCAGCGCCCTCTTGTGACAAGTGCAGAGGTATCGCTACGTCCCTCATGTCCACTCTAGTCCGCTCACAATTGCAGATTCAATCTTCGTCAGGCAGTGCGGTGTTACAGTGTTACTAATAAAAAATTGAACGTGACGATACCCTCTGTATCCGTCACCGTTTCCAAACACCAGCAACACAGGGGAATAACATGAAAAACTCGTGTCACGGTTGAATCAATGGGTCGGTCATCACAAACGGGAATAATTCCCAAAGAAGAGCCCGGCTAAAGGGCTTAATCAACACAGTCGACAATTACTTTCGTCCCCGTTTAATTAACGCCCAGCTAATCGGACCAATTATTTTTTCACCCGGTTCACGTGATTTCGTGTTCATTAACGGGGGTCGTCGATCAAAGGACACGATCGGAAAGCCTCGAAAAATGAGGCAAAATACACGCAGACAGCTGGACGATAATCACTTTATTGGCTGGAGTCAATTAACCCCCGGGGTCGGTGTGAATTAATGGACTGATTAATAGATCGCCGGCAACGGGCAAAACGAATGCTACGGCCTATGGACAGTGCCGAAAGGAACCGTTAATAAGCCGCTCGTTATCATTGGCCGGGAATCGACGTCTCTAAACACGCCGCGAGCATTTGCCCGACTCGATATTCAAATGGTCTACCTCATTAAGGCGACCTTGCAACGAAACCACCCGCCGATCTTCACTTTGTTTCGTGTCTCGGCTCGACTTTCAGCTTCCTCGTCTGCAACGGAGGGGGTTAGGGTGGGAATCCACCCTCCCCACGGGTCGGGGAATTCACGGACTCCGCGGCACTTGAACAATCGCGCTGGCGTACGAAGAAGGAGACGTGGACAATTAAATGTGTATACACTAGGAACGAGTGGGACACGCAAATGAGAGCCCGCGGAATTTTGATATTTGCCACCCGTTAGGTTTCCTTCCTCCGCAAGTACGGCGATGAAAGCTTTGTCCTCCCTTCGTGGTTTTCAGAGGAATTTTGTACTTGCAGGGTGTTTTTTGGAAGAGACTCTGTTGAGGAGATGGAAAGTGGTTATCGGAAGTCGTTAACGAGCTTTAAAAGAGATTGGCACGTATATTGGCCGGTCTGAAGTTGTCTCGCGAACGGCGATCGAGGGGAAATCGGCCCCTCCAGTGAACCTCCTCTTTTTTTTCACCTTCTCGCTCTCTTTCTCGGGGACGACTTCTCTTCGATCGCTGTTTACGAAACAACTTCAGACCGGTCAACATATCTGATCTCCACCTTACTCTTTTGTTAGGCTTATCAGGCTCAGTTTTGGAGATTTAGTGTCCGCCCTTTCTGTGAAATGTCATCAAATATTTTAATGCCAAAGATTTGGCATGACATTAAAATTAATTCAATATGACAACTCACATCTTAATTATTACGAATTTACTGCATGAAAAAAAGTGAGTTATTTTTTCAAATTGTCTCAAGCCTCTGTGTTTAAAGATCACCCGGGCAAAACAGCTAAAATATAAAAGTGCTCCTTTCTATTAAATTATGTTTAATACTTTATTCACATATCAAGCGAATAGGTATATAGGTCCACACCCAAAATTTTCTGGCCTAGGCTGCAGCCTACTTAGCTTATATTTATACAAATCCGCACCTGAGGCTTGTGTTCGTGTAGGGAAAGGTCCCGCAAATAACAATGAAGAAACATATAATGAAAATTAAATTAGAATACTCGACACACTGCAAGTAGAGGATCTGTTCGGTGGTCAATTTCCTGTACACTCTACTGGAGTTCGTGTTTCCCTACTCAAGTTCCTTTTTTTATCTACACAAACCTTAAAAGTGAATACTACAACGAATTTTGATCATGCAAATTTTAACAATCATGATAGCTTTCGATTCCAAAAAATTCCAGAGATTTGTACAAAGGTACAGTATAACTCGACTAACTAGAATATGACACTGGCACTCGATAAGCTCCGCTTTCGATGCTGAATTAGTAATGAACTATAGAGCCGATCTCGAATTGGACGTTGCAGCTAGTTTACAAATCAAAATCGATGAACCAAGGGCCAAATGCAGTGGCTCTCACTCTTTTGTGAGTTACGATCCCCTATATACGGTCAGATAAATTTAATAAGGTAAAGAAAACACATTAAAAAAATATATTTCAAGAATATAAATCCATCTTAATAATGTTAAATAAAAATAATCAAAATACCGTGGCGTCCCTCCACAAAACATTTACCAACAACCGGTTGAGAATCACTGCCAGAGTGACGCCAAGCTTAGGCGGTAAATTTAAATAAAATTCGTTTTCACAGAAATCCTTGAAGAATCCCACCAGAATATCTGCATTGCAATATTAATAAAACACTGGAGGTTCTAGAAAGGCGAACGAAAAGACACGCCCTTAATTGCCTAGCATTCAGGCGGGCCCAATCAGCTCGAACGAGATGCAGCGTCGCTGATTGCAGCTGCTGGGTAAATTCGCGTGCCCGTACATCGATCCTGCGCTAATAAAATCAACAGCGGCGCGAGGATGCGATGAAGGCAACGATTATGGGTCAATAAATTATCCCTATCGTCAATCAGCGCAGCGTAATGTGTATTCTGACCAGCGGATGATCGATTATGCCTATTTACATGCTCGGTTCGTCGATCGACTCTGCGTGCCATTGTGACGAGATATCGCGTGCCTTTCTTTTGTTTGACGCGCCTGTATTCCTTATCGATGACTCCTCACGATGGTTGGAGATTTTGAAATACTTATTGCGTGGGATAGATCCTTTATGAAATAAAAATTTCCCACCGTCACAAGAATGTACTGTTTAGGTGCTGGATTGAATATGGCAAATAGCACTTTTTGATTTTATAATATACTATATATTGAGTACAGTGACGTAGGCGGTTGTGTATACAAGAACTGTGCTGGGTTTTGGGATTTCTGGCTAATTTATCGGTTTCGGAATGTGGCGTTTGGGTGGAACTATGGGTTATTGTTAGACGGCGTGGAGCTATGACTAAGGATGAACTATGGCACATCAGGGACGTTGAAGGGAAATTGATTAGGGTCGAGCTTGCTTTCACTCGCACCGACGAGCCACGATGCGATTTTTCTCCGATGCAGTTTCGATTTCTCGGGCGACGACACGAAATTTTTGTTGGATCTGTAATCTTCCGCGCGTCAACACAGAGAGGTTATGGCGCTAGCAAGGCGACTCGTGATTCGTTACAAGCGTTACGCTTTTGCTACTAATTTCCTACAAATTTCCAATGTGTCTACTGGCATCCGTACGTGCTTTCATTACATAATAGCTAATGCCTATAACAGCCGTGTTAATTTCTTTTGCAGCACACTCGCTACGTTTAAAAATCATTTGTGCAACTTGATGCGTAGAAATGTTGACACTTCCGGCGTCTAAAGAAGTAATTATCTTTTTTTAATTTTAATTTATGTATTTAATTTTAATTTCATTTCTTATCACTGTAAACTAAAGTGTAATATAACCCGTTCAATAATAATAAGAATAATAATTTTATTACTCCAATATAATTACAACAGAAACGCACAGTGCTCTATTTCGTCGAAACGGCGATTGTCTTCCTTTCAAATCTCGGCGCCAGAAAACCAAACCTATATCTACTGCCCCGGCGAACCGACGAGCTAAACAGTCCTGTAAATATTATTGTTATTTCAGCTATAACCAATCAACGGCGTCGCTGGGACGCGTCCTCGTTAAAAGTATCAAGCTTTTTTTAAGCAAATCGCGGAGCACGGTGGAACGAAATCTCTTTCACTACTGTTAATTGGATGCAACGATCGATCTGTCCAATTTGTTTCGGCGGTGGTTCCCCGATGATCTGTCCCGCTCTTCTATTCCGAACCGAAGGGAAATCAGTCGAGTCGAACGAGCGAATCGGTCTAAACTCTGCCGCTACATTAACCCTTCAAAGACGGCTAATCGCGATCTGCACGGTGCCTCGATCGCTTATCGAGCTTTTCGAACGGCAGGATGATCGATCATGTGACACGTTAGCGCGAACGTGTAATAACTGCGTGCTTATCGGGGTGTGGGTAATTGGAGAGCGCCGCCTGAACAAATATTTAGAAACAGGCAAAAATTTGACACGTGTAAATTAGTTAGCACGCAGAAAGATGTTTTTTTCATCATAATTTTACTGTTACCAGATGTGTTAGAAAAAGGCCATCTTTCTTATCCCGGTACTTTAAATCGAAATGTAAATCACTGAACCCACTTACTCGCATAATTATAAGTAAGCCACGTTGATTTCTTTTCTGGTAGCACTTCTTTGTTCAAAACAGACTTCTATACAGATTGTTACGTCAGGAAAACCCTATCGCGTCATATTTATTAACAAATGGTAAACCCTTGATTAGTCGTTCGGGTTCTATGTGACCCCAGACGCCATTCAAGTTCGATTTCTGACAAAATCAATGACGGATTTTTATTGCGATTTCGAAAATAAATGTAATAAATGTTAATACTAATATAAAAATAAAAGTACATTAATGATTTGTTTATTTCATTTTACTCGCCATAATCCAACTTATAATAAATAAAAACGTTCTATCAAAAATAATGAGAACTTACAGAAATATCACAAGATTAAGTTTGAGATGAAATAGACACCATGCGATTAACTATGTATCACAAGGAGGTGCGACTAATTAAATGTTACTAACCATAGATTGCATTGGGCTCTGGTTGTTTACGTTCTGTAATAATAATAATAAAAATAATATTGGAGATTTCATAAATCCCGTGGTATTAAATAGCGACAACAGAGATACGCAGCCCATTTTCCGTGCTTGTACGTTCGACGACCGAGATCAAGTTTTAACGACTGGAAACGAGTAGTTGATGCGCCGGGAGTGAATCGAATCAAGGAACTCGGCCGTTTAGCAGTCTAGCTGAGAAGGAATTTAAGAGCTCGAAGGGCGAGGATCGATCGTCGAAACTTCCATGGGTATCTACGACGAATTTAAACACTCTAGAGGCGAGCGTGGGATACAGTAGCGACCGTCTTCGGCGGGGGTCGATGGGAAAGGAGTTCGGTAATATCTCAGGGACCAGCCCGGGGGTTGGGGTCGGGCGGAGAAAAAAGCCTGGTTAAACGGGGCAACGAGGGAAACTTTTTCGAACGGTGATCCGCGAGAGAGGGAAAGTTCGGGGCAAGCGAGGTCCGTTTATTCATTCGTAACGGTTTCCCTTGAGCCGAGCGATCGGAACGGCGCTACTTGAAACATTACTCGAGAGCCACCACTTGTGTTTCAATCGAATTGATTTCTCGCTGCACGAGGGAGAAGCCGGGGGCCGATCCAGGGAAAGTCGATTTTGTTTCGCGGCAAGAACAGGGAAATGTACCGGGCGAAATGAATTCGGATGCGCTATGAATATTCAACGGCTGCGTTTTTCTCGTCGCCAAGAAAAACTATGACTGTTTCGCCGCGGTCCCTCCTCGTCGATGCGAGAATGGTTCTTATAGAGGGCATTGACTTCGTTTTATGCGTTCAGTCGGGCGCCCTCTGGACTTGCTACGATGTATTGTGAGGTTAGGGGGAGAGGGGAATGGGTTTAGTTAAGAGGGAACTGTTTGAATGCAAGAATGTAGGGAGTGAAAGCTTGGCGGGGTGTTGTTGACTGTCATGGTAGCAGTGGGAAGAGAGGGAACTAATTAGAGACCTATGATATTCTTATTTTTACTAGCTTAAAGTTCCCGGCGTTGCCCCAGTTATAGGTATACTTTTTTTGGTGAAGTGGAGGGAGTTTTTAAAAAGATTTCTTAGCGAGCACCTAGGGTCTAAGAGGAACCTGCATACCAAATTTCAGGGCCATAGGACCACTGGTTCCAGAGAAATCGTGATGAGTCAGTGAGTGAGTCAGTCAGTACTTGGATTTTATATATATGTATATAACTTCTCTGACGTGATTGATCCCATGCGACACTGGCTTTGATGACCATTGTTCGACCTGCACTGCATGCAACGTTGCACGCGGATTGCCTACTTTTAGGCATATCTTTAAACGCTTATAACTAACAAACGAAGCCTCAACCTCAATATCATTATTCACCCTTTCAATTTATTCCGACGTGTAGCCGAACACCCTGTATAGATTTCATAGGTGTATTGGAATTTTTATAGGCAAGGTGCATGCATATCGTCTTAATATAATGCATATACGCAGTACGTCTTAAAGGTTTAATCCCACGGCGTGTGGCTCGGCGAGCCATAAGTGTTCCCTTAGAGCATATAAACATGGAGGAAGCATGCAATAGGCAAAAATGTAGACGGCGATAGAAAGAGAAAGATATACAGGAGGGACACCCCCTCTCTTTCCAGCTCCAGTGGCGGCAGTGTATTTTTGTTTGATGTTAGAAAGAGAGGGGGTGTCCCTCCTGTATATCTGTGAACGCACCCAAGGTTTATTCGCCACTCCGACAACAGCAGAAGTGGAGGGGATCACCTTATTTCAAGTCAGAAACCGTGTCCTTTTTCAAGACATTACTGTATTCCTTCAAGGAATATGTATTTTCTTCTCGACATTGGCCGCTATATGCGCGCCCGTATTCCGTGACTATAGCGACGTTTCTCATTCACCGTCGCGAACGCCCCCCGCGCCGCAGCACACGCGCTTCAACCAGAACGTGCCCCTGTTTCTCTTATCGTTATTGTACCTACGACACTTTATGGAGAGAACTCCTCCCACCTTCCATATTGGCTAGCATTGGTTCGATTCGTCCCTTTTTCCCTATTGCAGCAGCACGTATGACATTCCGTGACGAAGTGGCTCTTCTCCGCCATATCTATCTCTATAAGCGTCTCTTGTCCTCCATATTGCTATATCACGTACATTGCAATGCAGGGAGGAGCAGCCTCTCTTATATTTATACGTACAAGCGTTCCCGCCTCTACAGGTTGCTACAGTACGCGTCGTCCTATGCGATGGAGACTACGAATGCCTCGTTTACCCTCTATTTCCATTTGCCAGGGATTTCATCTATGAGCATCCGCTTGGACGCTCTTTTTCATACCGGATCCCCAGCAACGCTTTTTACCTGCCGCTTCGACTTACCGAGCACACTCTTTCATCCAGCAGCAGAAAGTAAACTATGTGGAGCAGAGGCTCGGGTCCTTAACGCCTCCGAGTGTTTCGATGGCAATTCAAACGACCAGGTACGTATTCAGTGTACTGTTTAGGAATTAGTTGTTTGAGATCAGTCCAAGAAAGCACATGTCACTGTTGATAGGGCAAGGAATACTTATTACATTATATAGGATTATGTAAAAGAAAGAAAAACTGAAACACACCGCAACGCAACTAACTGCACGCGTCTCGTTCAACGAATCTGAAGAAGAAAACAAAAGACGATCGGAGCAATTTGTTACATCAGTGGTGTCTCTCGCGGGGCTCTTAGTAAATTACGGGTAGCATAGAGTTTTGCGGCTTGTAGCCTCAATGGTATCCATTGCCCACCACTTGAGTGGGTCTCCCCTTAGTCGCTATATTTTAAGGACGCACTACAGTATCCCCTCGTTATAGGCGCTCGGTTTTTGGCTCGTCGAGCGCTTAGTCAGTAGCCCACCAGTTCTTGGAGTACTTGAATAAGCGGTCGCCGTCATTATATCGCTGAGAGCTCACCTGGGAATCGTCTCCCAATTCCCTCAACGCCGACTCTCTGAACTTACTCGATTCCGAACTTACAAATACCGAACTACCGCGGCGCCACCTATGTGCCAATCGCACCAACAGGCCGTTCCCAGACGCTGAATGCCTGTATTAACAGGTTAGGAAGGTATTCTTCGGGTTATAGGGCTGCGAGGTACTTTTCACCATCTCCTCGTCGTCCTTCATTATTCCCAGGGCCGGCGTCTCGCGCGTCTGTTTGTCCAACAATCGCTCTAAACGAGTTATCTTGATCACATCGGGGCGTACGCTGGAACATACGCCGCTTACTTCGACCTACTCGTCCGCGGGGGTAATTGATTGGATTTTATTTGCACAGATCCCTCGATACGGCGAGGAATGGACGGGGGGGTGATAGGCGCTCCACGAGCCATCGCGTTTTCCGTTCTTCCAACGAGTCGAGAACGGTTCAGTTTCATTTCGGCCGTTAACGAACGAGAAGCAGGGAAACGGCCATTGTGCAGTCTCGTTTTTGCTCGGGGGGGAGGGTAAGTATCGGAGCGATCGTGGGAATAGCTGGCAAATAAAGGGGGCTTGAAAGAGTTGCTCGTTCAGCGGGAGGAAACATACCTTCCTCTCGATGCGCGAATATAGCTGTCGATCGCCGATCTCGGTCGATCACGCTGACCTAACCTCGAAACACAGCCGCGGAGCGGCTGGAGAAAGAAACTCCCGCCTCTGGATTTTAATTACGGCGCAGCGCCCGTCGCCTGGCGACGGTTCAAGGTCGAAATTACAAACGCTCTGCCGTCGCGGCAAGGTTAATTACTTTAACGAGACGCCTCGAGTTTCTCAGCGCGAAACGCTCGACGATTAAGCGGGCGAAGGATTTCCGTCGCGGAATAATGCGCGAGACAATCGTGGTGGGGTTACGCGAGGGGTGGGGGGCTGTAATATTAAAAAATGCGAGCCGAGAAACGTGAACGTTGCCATGCGAAAGTTTCACGCGGAACGATATGCAACCGTATTTCCAGCGCTCCGTCTGCTCGACAGTTTTCCATGTGAAATATCCGTCGTGCGACTGAACGGATTTATTATTAACGCCCGCGACTGTTTCGCGAAATACGCGGCGACGATCTCTTGAATGCGCGACAACGCGATTCACGGTGGTTCACCTACATTTATCTTTTAGCGAGCTCAGAGTTTCTGTTGAACACTTTCGCACGGATGGGAGACAGCTATGGCGGTCTTTAATGAAACGATCTTTTGGATCAATATGGTGGGAAAACAAGGTGGAGGCTAGGCCTGGGTTAAGAATTTGTGTATAAACTTTGCGATGCGATCTTGGCTCCAGTTGAGGAAATTTGTGACGTGAGAGTTTGCGCGACTCCACTCGTAAACTTTCCTAGAGACTATAGCCTATCGCTAGTGCCGCTATGAATACTTTAGGATCTGTAAAACGTTGTGTAGCAAACTTCTAAAATAGCTTTATTGTGTCTTTGTAAGACCACTAAACTTTTCGTTTTAGACGAAAATGATGTATGTTTTTATAACGATTTCGGCCACTTAATCAGATTCAGTGAAAAATTACTACTTGTTAGTATATTGTTTGCATAAATTGACGTAGTAAAAAACTGATTACGTGACTGAGTTTGTTATAAACAAATATATCATTTTCTTCTAAAAGATTTTTCTCTATAGTGCATAGTTTCCGAGATATGGGGGCAAACCTGTTTTTCACGCCCCAACTTTGAGGGCCAATTTCACCCACTAGATATGGTCGTTTTCCAATAAAAAAAATAAGTGTCAAATATTTTTTCGAGAACGATAACACTAGTTTACGGCCATTTTGCGCAGCAGTTGTCACTATTTTTTTCTTATGTAGAATTGCCCGCTGATTCCTAAAATGAGGTCTAAAAAAATTTCTATTGTTACGTTTTCGAGATATCGACAAGTGAACTTTTTACCTGTCTGTGAAAAAGGTGGTCCCACTTAATTGCGACTATTTCTTGAATGACCGATCTGGTCGAAAATCATCTCAAATTAAAGATAATTGAATCACTGACACACCTATTTAACAAAATTTTCAAATCAGTTCAATAGTTTGGGTGAAATCAATGGAAATATGTGAAAAAATTCATTCTGTACATTTTTCAAGTATTTTGTTAATACATGTGTGTTTTAGAAATATTTCTGGCTCTATTTTTGTCTTTTGTTTGATTTGGTTAATTTCTGTGGTGTTTTTTCATTTTAAATAAAATCGTGGTGCCAGATATTTCGTAACAGAATATGAATCAAACTAATACAGCTTCAAGCGTCAAACTGAATTTTTTGTGAAATATCCTGCGCCACGATATTATTTAAAGTGAAAAAACACCATCGAAATTGTGGTACAAGAAAATAATTATTCTTTAGTCTTTAGTGTATTTTTAATAAAATCGTTAAAATAATTTTTTATACCTATATACTTCTGTTCTTAATACATTTTTTATTGTATGGCTTCCATTTATTCTTTCAACAGGCGTAAATATGTCTCTGAAGATGCATTTCTTGTATTCTCACTTGAATTTTTCTCGGTAAATCTTGGTCACGTAAATGAACACGGAGAGAGATTCCATCAGGATATGAAGGGTATTGAGCGGCGGTATCATGGATTTTGGGATGAGACAATAATGGGAGATTATATTTGGTTCCTCACAAAACAAACAAATCCCAAAACGGACAAACGACAGAAAAGAGCCAGAACTATTTCTGAAACACACATATATTAATAAAATACTTGAAAAACTGTACATAATGAATTAAAATTGAATTAACACAATAAAATGAAAAAAAAAAACAAAAACCGAGAAAAAATTAAATTATAGTGTTTTCACACAATTGTCTCCAGTTTCGGTGTTTATCCATATAATTTCTTCAGTAGCACCTTGTTTTCCTCGTGCCAGTGCAGACTCAATGTCGAAAACGTATGGATAGAAATTTCTTAGACCTTATTTTCAGAATCAGCGGGCCATTTTATATGAGAAAAAAATAGTGACGTCTGCTGCGCATTTTTTTTATTTTGTAAACTAGTGTAATTGGCGTGTAAGTTCATTTTTCGTTTCTGCTCTACGTCCACTAATGGGACTATATCCCGTTAATTTAATAATAATAATTTACTTCAAAAGGATGTTTAACGTGTCGCAATTTCAACTCCAAGAATTTATTATAAATTACGCCAATAAGTGGGTGAACTAGTACCGAGTCGGTTTTTTCGCTGAAAACACACACGGGATCGCGACGGGAGGACAAAGGTGAAATCCGCGTTCATTCTACTGGAATCTGTATTTAATTTCGCGTCGAATTAGAATGTATTAAACCGGCAGAGCGCCTCGTGACGAACGGGCGACGGAATCCGTCAATTTGCCTTGTTGTACGTGGCCCGCGGCCTGTGGAGAATCTTTCCGGTGGCGCGCCATTTTGAATCCCGGCCGGACAAATATTGGATCGCGAATTACCATGAACTGGGTGGAATGCTGCCGCTAGCGAGAGGAATCTCCCGGACCAAAACAAGAAAAAAATGGCCCCGTGCGGGTGGAGCTGCTGCCCCATCGTTGATACGCGTTGTTACATGAAGCGAAGCGTTACGATGCCTAGGGATTTTCTTTTTGCGCGGCCGTCGCATCTCCATTCGTCCCTCCGAAGCCGCCGGGTCATGGGTCACCGAACCGTCCCGGCGAATACGTCGCGCTGGCTCGATTAAACATAGCACGTAGCTAAATTTAAGTCAGAACGGAGGTGTAGCAGCGCCGCTTAGCGCATCGATCGCAGTTTAATCAGAGGGGCGCCGCGCGAAATATCATTGGTGGGGATGAGCAAACGAGCCGAGCGGTAGTCGATTCGATTGTTGGCGATGAATTAATTGGCCCGCGCCGTAAGAATTACAGCGACGCTGTGTTATTAATATTCCCGTTCCATTAGCGATCCTCCCGACCCAAAGTGCAGAGTCATCGAGAAGAACGGGTCGGTTTAAATTTCACCCTCCCCCCCCCCTCCCCTTTCGTCGACCCCGTTCACGGTCGCGCCAGTTCAAATATTTTCATTAAAGTAATTGATTCCCGCGAGCGCGCCAGCGTGCTGCGCGGAACGTTACGATTGCAAGCGTGCAGCCGGGGCCGGGCTGAGCCGACGAGCGCTGTGCGGCGTTATTGACGTTCTTGATCCATTAGCGATACGTCGTTGGGCCGGCTTAAAATCCGCGATCCGACCGAAATGTAATTGTTGCGGTAATTGGTGGCGCGTTACGCGTCGCCGGTCGTATTCAACAGAGTCGCGAGATAATGGGAGATCAATTTGCCGAATCGATTGTCCTTTGTGGCATTGTAGGATAATGGCGACGTATCTATGCCGGATAATAGCGATCCTGTTGATTTCTGATGGGGCGAGATAGTATTGTAATTTTTCCAAGCGCTAGTTGATCGAGTTGATTTGGGAACGGTTGGTCTATTGTCACTTGATCCTCTTCTCGCGCTGATTACTTCCGCTGGCTTTTGTTCACTAGGCGGTCTGAGAGGGAGATGTTCTATGGTTATTAAGTTAAACAAATGTTATGTCTAAAATTACTTGTAGCAAAGAAGTTTTTAATGAATCGTAAAGTCCGTGGGTACTTTTGTAGATAATCTATTATAGAAGGCATGTATTGTGAGATCAGCACCCCCATACCATAAGAATAAGAGGGAGCCCGGACTAAAGGCGGGATCTCCTACCTGCGACCAGTCGCAGCGACCGGCAGCGACCCCACTAGTGGAAGAGAGAAACAGATTGCATACTTCTCCCTTGCACTAGTGGGGTCGCTGCGACCGGTCCCAGGTAGGAGATCCCGCCTTAAGAGATCCTGGGGAGCCGGCGCTAGCCGTGGTGGCTAAAGGCTGGATCTTATAGCTGCTGGTTGCTGCGACCTGTCGCAGCGAACCCACTAGTGCAAGGGAGAAACAGATGCATACTTCTCCCTTGCACTAGTGGGATCGCTGCGACTGGTCCCGCCTTACCGCGACTGATCAGCACGCGGACGGTCTGAGTTCGAGTCTCAGCTCCAAAGGCTTTATTTTTCCGTGGCTCCCGAAACGTATAGAAATTACATCACCTATCATTCCTATAGTACTATTAAAATTTCAAGTGAATCGAATGAAAATTCTTCAAGTTATGCTGCTAGCCAATTTGAAAAAAGTGGAAAATAATTCTGTCATTTTTTAATACTTCTGTACAATATTCATTAATACATGCCCCAGACATCAGAAAAGTGCCATTTTGCCTTGTTATGTTCTACATTTTGTGTATTCTAAAGGGTTTACCGTTGATAACAATAGTAATATGTATGTTTGTATTACACGAATTTCTTCCATTATCATTAAATTTCTCATAGACTTATCTGATAGAACCTGATCATTCCTTCTTTATACCCCGTGTACCTACATCGTGGATATACAGCTCGCGTAAGTGGCATCATCGACAGTCACGGAAACATACCCTCGTGGTGTTGAATAATTAAAGGGTGTAATCCGTTGGAACGTATGCGGCGTTTGATCGACGCGAATCACATATTCGTGTAATCATGCCCGTCAGTAATGGAGCACTATGCCGTCAGCGACAGGACGTTGAACCGACCTTCCCGCCGCGTCGAGTTTAAAAACTCTCCGAAAACTGTTTATGCTGAGTAGAAGTATTTGCTCCTCTGCTTCAAGCCTCATCATGTTTAAACGTTTTCACGATATTATTTTTCAACGCTTTAGCTGTCGAAGCACACTTGTGGCGGGAGCACCACTCGGGACAACGCCGGATATGTGAATACTGTATCCACTTGCCGACTTTCATGCCTCCCACGAGCCCCATATTTTCAGATGATAGTTTCGCATTATCTTGATTGCCGTAAACATAACGATATGTGCTTTACGCGTAGTGTCTATAATATATTATCGCGAAACTTTGAATAACACTTATTACACAAGTTCATTGCTAACGTGGTGGAGTGGAGTTATATTCAAGGGGATTTATAATCCCCTACGAGTTAAGGGGCATGCTATTTTTGGGGTTAAAAACATAGCCCAATTAGTCTTTTTTTTTAAGAAAATAGCGATTCGATTCAGCTGAAATTTGGGTTATGTTTTCAGATTGCTTTGAAGAAGTTGCAGGCTTTCTTTTAGTAATTTTGAGGTGTGCATGATATTAGTCTTCCAGGTAATCTGAAACCTAAAATTGAAATGACGTTTTACTTTATACATGTGTTGCTTCAGTTTCATGAGCCAGAATACCGATAATAGTTATATATTTCTTTTCTTTCGTAAGAAAATTGGCGCAAAATTCGATAGCAAAAATTAAAGGTTCAGAACTTTCAGTTTGAAAGCTCACCGCTATCCCCAATCATTTTTTGTCGTTTTTTTTTTGGTTTCTGGCATTGTTTTTAGCCCCCCGAAATTGCATTCTCCCCTTAAGAATTGAGAGAAAGTATAACCCAGGTCGATGGATAGAGCTTACCCTAGGTTGAAATTTAATAAAGGCACCCAAATATTTGACAAATGATGTTCAAGTAATTTGGCACTTTCACTCTGCCATGAACGTTCATTCTTCCAAATAGCGTGTTCTAGTTTAAACAGAAAGAAGTAAGTAGAGTGCTTGGAAGAGACTCGAAAACGTTGGAGGAGGCGTAAAAGTTACCGCGGACGGAAAACGAGAGCGTTCACAGTTATGGCCAATCCTATCCAGCCGCTGGTAGCCCGATCGTATTGGATCGACGCTGTTCGACGGCGAATTTCACCTCGTGACGAGGAACAGAGGCGTCCTCCTTCCCACGCTCAAGATTTATGCCCGTCCCATTCTGAATTTAATTTAAATTCTGTTGCATTTTGGTGGTTTATGGAAGAAGGTCGGGGGAAAATGGCACCACTGCGAATGCATTTAATGCAAACATAGATATACGCACGAAAATTACGAAACTCATGAATCGAAACATTGTGGAAAACTAACCAGAGGCAATCAATGAGAAAGACAGTGAACAAAGAATTAACAAAATACATAAAAAATATTTAAATTAAAAGCGACCATATATAATACTTTAATTAACACTTTTATTCGAACCCAGAGATGGACAAAAATGATTTCAAATAAAAATTTCATACACAAATTTTTATTTCAAATCATTTTTAGCCCGTCTCTGCTCGAATCCATGCAAACACTCTGCCAAATCCGAAACCTCCCACCTCCACCACCGAGTATTGAGGGGCCTAATGGAAAACAGCCACATGCTACCGTTTCATAATTATTTTACCTAAAAATGGTATTTATTTCCAAAAGGCCAATTCTCACAGATTTCGATGACCTTGAAATATGTTGTTGGGGGCAAGATTCTGAACAACTTTCTCCTATACGTGTTACCGTCGTTCGGTTTTAGTTTCACAGATATTCGCAGAAAACTGTGATCGGTAGTTTGTTTCGGTTAGATGAATTAGCCGCAGAGGCGGATTAAGGTCGGTTGGGGCCCCAGGCGCAAAAGAAAATATTGGGCCCCTTACAAAAAAGGGAAAGACAGGAAGAATAAAATCACATTAACCATATTTTTAAACACATAAACAGATTATGTACTCATGAAATCAAATTTGGTGTCATTAAAAAAAAGTGGAAAGTTCGTTGTTGTGGGGCCCCTTCGAAGTCTGATTAGCCGCCGACTTTGGGAAATTTTAGACAAAAATGTGTAAATCTCCTAAAACTTGGCGGCTAAATCACCTAATCCAAACCAACAACCAGTTTTGGCAAGTGTCTCAAAAACTAAAACCGAGGGATGGGAGCATTATAGGAAAAAGTTGTTCAGAATGTTAACTTTAACAGCATATTCAAAAGTCTATCGAAATCGGTAAGAACTGCCATTTTGTAAATAATTACCCTAAAAATTTTCATATTTCTTGTGTTTATATATTTCCCAAAATACCACAGTTTGTACATTAACGTCCATAAATTTCTATAAAATAAAAAGTCCTCAAAAATATGTACAATTCCTTTCGAAAAAATTACGGATTTTTAACTGGACCTTATTACCCCACATATACCTTACAAAGAAACGAAAACGTATGCATATGTGGCATGTGCCTTTTTTCCACTGAGCCCCCGAATTTCAAACAAAACAGATACCCAGGACCTCCTCCGGAAACAGACTAAAAAATCGCTACGTCCATTTCGAGTTCACCGAAGCGTGAAATCGATTCCAGCGGAGCTCGTTATTCCGCAACGTTAATAAATGCCGCGGGCCAAACTTATGATAATAACGCGTAGTCAATAACGCCACGATATACTCGATAAGGGAGGAAAATTCTCATTCGTTTCGGCGGCGATATGCGCGAAACAATTATCGATGCTTGTCGGCGCGCGTTGGTTCTAAATAAATCATTGCTCCACCGTGGCGGTGCTCGTTGGACGTTTTCATTTCGCGAGGATCCCGTCGCGCCTTCTTTCCCGCGGACCCGTAAATCGCAGCTCTGTCGCCAGTTAATTGTCTCCGAATCGAGTTTCATCGGCGATCGCGGATTGGCTGGCACCGCGAAGTCAGCTAGCGCGGGCAGTTTCGAATCTCTGCGGAAGACAATTTAATCCGCTTAAATAACAGCGTGACCCGCGCGGGGCGAAAATTAATAACCCGATAAATTACGGGGGCCCCCGTCGCTTTTTTCTTTCGTCCCAGCGATAACAATAATCGCTTCAAGCGGCCGCTAATTATACGCTATCGCGGCATTATCGCGAATAAACACCGCGGGCTGAATCGCCACGACAATACAGATGCGCGCGCACTGTTGGCTCGATACACACACATGGATAAGTAATCTAAATCGTATCACTTAAGATATTTTATGGAATACTAGGAAAATTCCAATGCTTCGTTACTGTATTGATTAGTATTGCAGTTAATTTTAATTAGTACAGCAGTTAATTTTGAATCCTTGCATTTATTACAGTTCTTTCTCTGGTTTAAGTTTTTTTTCTAAATTTAAGAGAGTAGAAAGTTTTTTGTTTTTCAAACGGTTTTGTTTCGCTTCACTCCTCTTTTATTTAAAGTGAGAAAATACCATCGTAATTGTAGTACAAAAAAATGTAATTATTTTTTAGTTTTTAGGTGGATGCTGAAAACCGCTTCGAAATTAGACTTTCCGTTCTCATTTATTTTAACATTTAATGTTAAAAGTAAGTGTAGCGCCTTCTGCACGTGGATTTTGGAACTATTCTATACGCTACAGCAGTCCCATTAAAACAAAGATTCTTCTGGTATATGCTTCATCGAAATTTGTTCAGTAGTAATTTAGTTTTGCGCTTTGAAATATATATACATACATATTTTTATATAATCATATAAATTTCCTATTAGGCTCTAATTTCTACAGAAATTAATATTGGAAATTGTAGCTTGGTGTTCAAGAAATCTACCATTATGTTTCTGCACGTTTAATTTTCTGTCAAGAATAAATTAAGGTAATTATGCAATAAAGGGGGCCTCAACTCCAACTTTGTTGAACTTCAGATATGATGTAGAGGGAAGGATCCTGAGTAATATGCACTTCGTCCGAAGCGTGGAACGCTTTGTGGTTCTTTAGAACATATCTCGAAGTCCTGGTCAATAGCGTGGAGTGCATAATTCTTTCTGCTTAATTACCGAAATTAATTTACTCTAAAAAGTAAGATTTAAGCAACTGGTTCTAAATCGTACCACCTTTAACATTAGCAAATTCGCGAAAGGAAATAATAAAAAATGTTTGGCTTACTAATATGTATTTATCCATAGTCAGAATAAATAAATAAACACTCCGCACATAAAAATAAAGAATGTATAATAATATTAATTCATACCTCACAAACCAAAAAGAAAATATCCAGCATAGGTATAGTAGATATTAATTATAAATAACAGATTCACAAGTCACAATTGGCACACTAACAAACATATCGTTTGTGTGAGTTACTCTGCTATAAAGAAATAAATGTCTGTACCTCAAGTGTCTCCCTCATTTTCAGTTTCTCCCTATCCCTTACATATTTTACAATTTAAATCCCTCTTCCACTGCCTCACGATTCTTGCATAATGCTTAAAATGTAACTTCCGCCCGTGCCTATTCAGCATTTCATCATTTGTAGCTGATCCTGCGCGCGATCGCTCAAAAGGTGAGGCACTCCGGGGAACAGGCGGCGTTACAGTAACCACCGATCTCGAGTTTCGGAAAGCAAGCCTGCCGGCCGGTGATTCGTAGCCCGTGGCGCGGAATAAACGCATCCTAGCCGGCGTCTCCGCCTGGGCCGGTGCGTTAACGGGCTGGCACGTTCATCATCAATAACAGGCCCGGGGCATGCGAGCCGACCCGTTTCCGCATACTAATGCCCGTAACCGCGACGGGACATCAACGCCTCCGCTTTGATTTCGGCCCGCAAGCGAAACAGCGAGAGCTTCTTCGCGGGGCGACAAAGCACGCCGCGGGTTGCTCCGACCAGGCCGACATCGATCTTCCACCGGGAACGAATTAACGCGCGGCGGCGACGGATTAATCGCCCGGACGCTGGCAAATTCGGGAGCCCGCGGAGGATCGATGAATCGGGAAACACCGGTGGCACGATTTTTCACTCGGACACGGTGGGAGCTGCGCCGACGAATGCCCGTGTTTACCGTCGGCTCCTGTTTCGATCACCGCTCCAAGAGGCGTCGAATAACAATCGTGATCCGCGGCCAGACCGCGTCTCGCGTTTCATAAAACGAGGAACTGTTTTGTTTGGAGATGGCCGATGGTATTTGATTGGAGGATATTGCGGGGGAGCGGAGGCGATGGCAGTGATCGAATTGTTTGGAAGGAAGGTGATGCTTGCGCGGGTTGCGAATGTGGCATTACTTCTGCCTTCTGTCGGTTACGGACTGTTTGTTTATGGGGAAGTAAAAAGTAAATGGGTGGACTGAATAATAGTAACACGTACCTAATTGTAAGGGTAAAAACATTGCAAGTGGGTTTAGGTTGCGGTGTAGCTGACTCTCAGGTAAATAGCCTGATTAGTCAGCTACCTCTCTGTGTGATGTCGCACTTGTTTTACTTGCTTTGTTCTCTCATTGTCAGTCAGCTGAATAGTCTGCTACACCGCGATTTAAAGCTGCTTGGTATTTACCTTAAAGCCTCGTTTACATTAGTCAAATTACTTGACTTCATGTCGCTCGAATGCAGTAACTTGAAACTACTTTACCGATGTGAACCTGTTATTCATTTGATTTGAAATATCCTTTCAAGTTTTTTTTTGTTTCAAGTGAAGTATAGAGCCTTTTAACTTTTACTTGCCTTGAAATACAGCTTGAATGGTGTGAACGTATGTACAAGTGTGAACCTGGAGTCATTTCAACTGAGCTGACTACCTATTGTTTTTGAAAAGTGAGGTTAGAATCATAGAACAATGATGACTAAGAAAAAGTGGAGTAATAACAAGATTTTTAAATTCTTAGAAATGTATGAGGAAAATGATATTTTATGGAGACCACCTCTCTTGACGCCATTTTAGATATCTACTTGCTTCAAGGAATCTTAAAAGTAACCTGAAGGCAACTGACACTACTGAACACAAAACTTGACTAATGAGAACGAGGCTTAATGCTTTGATGCTAGGTGATCTGTTATGCCTCCAGTCTAGTTCATTATCACCCCCCCCCCCCCATTTGCATCATAGTTTCTCTTTGGGCATGCGCATTGGAGACCCGACTATTGCTTGATATACCTACACACATGTATGTACTTGGAATACTGAAGATGAATGTCTGTAATTTGAATCCTAGCATCAACTTTCACACTGCTTAAATCAGAATACCACCTTTATATTATTTCAAACTCTATGACTATACTCTCTCCCTTTAAACTACACGAATTCCACTTGCTGATCTCTCTTCACCAGTTACACCAACGCCCGCGGGCATCAGTCGGAAGCTTCTTTCCGCGCAGCCCAGTCACGGGTTGGTTCTCGAAAAGCCGTTTCACCGTCACAATGGCGGTTTGAACTCCACTGGAGCGCTACCCGTCGTGTTCCAGCAAAAGTCACCGGTGGACAGCGGAAAAGAGAGACTTCGTCTCCGCTTCAGAAGTCAAGGGCTCCGAGCAGAAGTTCGATAATAATTATCCACCGAGTTCTCAGAAAAAGAGCCGAGGCCCCTGTCCGCTCTGCGCGTCCGGGGAACAAAGCTCCCGCCGCCGGTTCGAGCCACGGACGCGGCAGAGGAATCCGTGAAGTTCGCAAAAGCGGGCTGGAAATTTGAATGATAAAAGGGGAAGATAGAGGACCGCGGGCGTGCCGTCTTTACCAAAGGACACGAGGATGCTTGCGAAGAGACCGCTTAGCGGGATGATGCTCGCGAGGATCAAGCGGAATCCCTGGAGGAACCGGAAGATCAAGCGATTCGAGACGCTGGTCGCAATCGTCCAACGCTACTGCACCGATGCCACTTTGCACGGGCTCAGATACGCCGTGGATCCGCGCTTGCACCCGATCGAGAGGTGCCTCTGGCTGCTGGTCTTCATCGTCCATTTCGTCGTCGCGGTCCGTGTCATCGTCTACCTCACCATCAACCTGCAGGTAACCATATTTCATCCTCCTCACGCGCAGCGTGCGAAAGCTTTGCTTAACTCTCAGCCGGAGCTGCCGGGTCTTTTTGCACCCAACCGTAGCCTCAGCGAGTGTAATAACGGCAAGGAAAGCTGTAGGTATCGAAGAATTACTTCTCTACTAATGAGCAAGGGTTTCCGCTGTTAGGAGCTCGGGAACATGTTCGCAGAGTATTACGCTGAAATCTACATAGACGGTTGAAATTATGGAATTTCAAGCAGACAGTGCGCGACACTCCTTTGTTGCGTGGGTGGATAGACAATAGCCCCGCGGGATGTTGAATTCTATTATGTTCCCCGGATAATCCCTTTTCCTCTACTGAAATGTAGGTGACTGAATACGTTACTGCTTACTACACTGGAAGAAATTCCCGAAGCGTCGCCTGTCGCTCAGGTTTCGCGGCACGAAAAATAGGGGGCACCGGCAGAAAAATCGAGCCGCGACAGATCGATCGCGGTGATTCGTTAGTCAGCGGACGATCTGGTGTCCCGACGTAGCGTTAATTGACGAATCGCCGAGTGGACCATTAAAGAATAAAAAGCCACACTGTGGCGGCTTGAGCGTACACGGGTGGCCATTTCCGCGCGCAAACACAATTTGTTATTCAATTACAGGTTCCAGCGGCCGATTATTTATTTAGAATATTCATTTGCTCGGGGAGGCGACGGCGGGCGCGGAATAATGGAAGATTTGAATATTCAGGGATCGAAATCCGGTTAGCTAATGCTCGATACGCGCTCGTTGATTCGCTTTCAGGAAGCTCCGACGTCCATCGGCATCGACTCGATGAATTACCGAATTTCCGGCGTCCCCTTTCCCAGCGTCACCATCTGCCCGAACGATCGGGTCGACTGGGACAAGGCTGTGGAATTAGAGAAGAGGATTTTTCCCAATTCCACCGATCAGCGGACGCTCGACACTTTCCGCGACGTCCTTACGAAACTCTCGGTTCTCAGCTTCGGTGAGTTCCATCGGCTGGATTTCTTGAAGCACCGTCGACTGGATGGCTTGATGGGTGAGTATATTGTCTGAGGGCACTGTTCTGCAGAAATACTTCTCTAAGTACTAGTAAAGGAACGTCCACTAGGGATTGTCTTGATTTGTTTTACAGAGGTTTTTGCTATCTATGGGTCTTTCTATTATAATTCTATTCCCCTGGAAATTCGTTCACTGTCTATCCTCCTCTGGGCACCTTGCTTCGACTGTTAAACGTGCTGCCTGCTCCTTCGTTCTGGCCCACTTTTCTTAAATTTTTATACTTCTTACACTTCTTATACTTATACTTTTTATACTTGTCATACTTATACTTTTTATACTTGTGCTCCTTTTTATACTTTTTATACTTATTATGCTTCCTATATTTCTTATACTTTTTATTCATTTCGTCGTAGATTCTTCCATGTATCTTTCAGTTTTCGGTCTATCGTCTATAGGATTATGTTTCAAACCAGCCAAAATGCTAAACCTCGTCCATTCATCACTTATTTAATTACTCGTTAATTTATGGTGTAATAATGATGTTATTATTACCGCGTTATGTGGAAAGTTCGTGGCGAAATTCGAGGAAAATTCAAAGGCCATGTTTTCGTTCAGAATTAGTACTTTATTTAATAATAAATGCACTGTTTGTCAGAAGTTTACAATAAACAATCCTCTTCATATCCCAGCACCTACAGCGTAGCACCTTGTTCAGTTGCAATCCCTCATGTGTCGAAAATAATAGTGTTATTATTATTATTCCCATTATTATTATACATGTAATTGCTTTGTCTGCAGTAGACCTCCCGTTCCCAATGGAACTACTCAAAGTACTCCCTAAATAAAACTTTTCTTTTACCCTGAAATAATTAAATTAATAATGAAAATTTAAATTTAATTATTATAGTGTAAATGTGTGGGTTTTAATTATTGTAATGAAAATAATTTAAATTAAAGTCGTTTTAGTAGCTATTTAGAATGAATTTATATATTTATATTGATGGTATTGTGAAGTATTAATTTTAGATGTAACGAAGTAAATTATTCCTTTACCCTTTATATCAGGATTTATTAAATAAATAATACAGATTATATTAATCTCGAAATTCAAAGAGTTAAATTTGAATTATTTTTTATGTAGTGAAATTATAATAAATCTACATTTAGGAGTGAAATGCGAATCGATTTTAATGATATTTAAGTAGTTCTTCTTTTAAATGAATTTATTTCATATAGGTAGAAGACCCTCAATTCTTGTATTCTAATGTGCACCCATTCATATTTTAAAACATACCTATTTTATGCATATTTTAACATCATTTCTGGCAAAATACCCTCCTCACCTGACCATCGATCCAACAGCCGATCCCAAGTAGCGATTCCTTCAGCAGAAGTCACCGAACAGTCCACCAACTGATAGAAGCTTAAGGAGAACGCCAGGATCCTCTTGCGACCCTCAACTCGGCGCGATAGACGGCTATAGAGGTCGCTCGCGCTTAAACTTGTTGCGAACTTTAAAGCGGGCTTAACGATTTCGCGCGGTGACCCCGTAATTCAGCGAAATTAAGAGGTCCCGCTCTAAGCGTTACGGCTCCGAGGGGCAAGGGACGGTTTCTCGAGGGTTTTTATTTGCGCCCCGCGCATTTGCATAAAACGCGCCCAGCCAGCCAACCATGGAGCCCTTATTAACCGTTTTTCAGCCGTCGACGCGTAATCATCGCTGAAACTGGCGCGTCCCTTCCCCGCCCCCCCCCCCGCGCGGGGGAGAATTAAAATTTCACGTTCGTTCGACGAATCGTGGGGGCTGCAGCGATTGAAAAGCGAGACGGGGGTGGTCGCGATCGCGTCGCTTCACCGCGGGAATAATAAAAATCCTCGTCGAACGTCGGCTGCTCCCCCATTTCCATAACCAGATTCCGGCGCGTCTTTCCGCGGCGTATCGTTCGAGGAGCTCCCGCGGGATCTCATCCTGTCCCTCGCTGCTGGCAGACTTGAACGTGACGGACGCGCTGCTGCGCGTCACGCCCAGCTGCGAGCAACTGCTATCCGATTGCTGGTGGCGGAGCATGAGGCGCGATTGCTGCGAGATATTCGAGCTGCACAAGACGGAGTACGGCTTCTGTTACTCCTTCAACTCTCAGATGGCGGAGGCGACCGCCCGCCGGAAGTACCGCAGGCACAGCGAGAAACGGCCCCGCAAGGCCACCAGCTATGGCGCCTGGAGCGGCGTCAGAGTCACCGCGAGGCTGTCCAATGTCACTAAGCCGCCATATTCCGGTGAGTAGAGTGCTATCTGGTCGGTGACCTTGATTCGTGGTGATTGTGGTGTAGGCTCTTAAGTATGTTTTTGAAACCTGTGTACCTATGAATTTTCTTTGTACTGTCACGTCCCGGGTGGAGGTCTTTTGGGGACAATGACATGTGAGGGAAATTTCAGGCGCGAATCTGTAATCCAGCACTCTGAGGGTTTTAGAGGGGTCAGGCGCGAATCTGTAATCCGGCACACTGAGGAGTTTGGAGGAATCAGGAGCGAATCTGTGATCCAGCACTCTGAGAATTTGGGAGGAAAGGTCAGGCGCGAATCTTGAATCCAGCACTCTGAGGATTGGAGGGAAAAGTCAGGCGCGAATCTTGAATCCAGCACAGTAATCGTTTTTGAAGGAAGGGCGTATCCGGGGGACACCCGTTAGCACTTTGTTTTGGTTTTGTCTAATTGGATTTACTGTTGCATTCGTATAAGAAGTTATACGTAATACTTCCTGAGAAATTCGTCTAGACATACGGGTGTACGTGACCCGTGCAAAAGAACGTTAGTAAACACTGTAGCTGCTCTCGCGTTCGCGAACCGGAATCAGCTGTTTCACTAGCTTGTTTGGATTTTAGATGTTTCGTAACCAATGGGTGAACACAAATGATTTGAATCTTGATTTAAACAAAGCAGTTTATTAACTTTGTTGATGCGGTTGTTATATTTATGCGTAGGGCTTTTAGTATTGACACATAACATTCATATAAAGATTATGACATTTATGGTATATGTATGGACATGTGATACAATATATAAATCATAGAATGAAATACTTTTAATATAATGATGATCGTTAATAATATGAAGAAATATGATCGCAGTAAGCGGTTGTAAGACAAAGATATTTAAACAAAATATGCGTTAATGAAATAACACACTATGAACGCAGTAAGCGTTAACGTTAGTAATACAAAATTATATGTACGCAATAGGCGTTGATAGTCAATAATAATATATGGTATGGTGGTGATGTGAACAATAATATAAATAATAGAAATTGCTTACAATAGTTGTCGTTGAACACTGATTTTATATTTTAACACTGTTAAAGATATACTTTATAATAATAGGAGTTCGTTTAACTTCGAATGATTTTCGATGAAAGAGTTTGTCGAATGATTTTCGATGAAGGAGATCCTGGCCTCTCGATCCTTTGTATTTATAAGATTTACGCGGGGTCCTTGCGGGGGTTGTATGCGGTAAGGACCTTGACATAATTTACGAATTATGCGTAGTAGGACTTCCGGGGTTTTTCTATAACATTCTATAATTAGACTACGTTTACGGCACGTACGCCAGGTATTCTTCGCAGTTAGGCTTTTGGGGTTTTTCTATTTGTCTATATTTAGACTACGTTTATGAATCATGCATGTAATAAGCGTCGCAATATGATTCTCAAGATTTTGTTAGACTATTGCAAAGGGATTTATAAGGAAACTTTAGAATAATAAAGCGGAAAATTAAGTGGGACATCACAGTACTATAGTTGAAAACTTTGCAGCAAGAAGGGGGTATTAACTTTTGGGAAAATAATAAAAATAGTGTTGACATATTTAAAATATTTTTGGACATAGGTTTAACGTATTTTACCCACTTAGGTCCACGTATTAATACAGCATTTGGCCCCATTATTCAGCATAAATAAAATAAATTTTTTTAAATTTGGAGCTACCTCCTTTTTGCACCAAATTGTATAAAAATCCACTTATCTCGGGTAAATAATTACATTAAACGCAATTATTAAGTATGTTATAAAACTACGTGGAAGCATATGAGAAAACATCAATCTAAGCAATTTTACAAAAATTATAGTGAAATATGCTTACTAAATCATGCAGTAATCTCAAATTTTTCATTTTCACCTTCAGTTAATTTTTTTTACATTCAAGGCTACCCATAACCTAATTTCAGCAAAGCATAAAGCTACCAGCTTTTTGCAGCAAAAGTCTTCAATTATTGTTATCTCGCATATAATTGACGATGTCTGAAACTATATGGTTTCTGAACACTGTATACTACCATGTCGTTGATTTGCGATAAACGAACACCAAACGCCTAATCCGATGATAGCAGGAACGTAAATACCGCTGGCACGTCAATGTTTAAAACTAAGTAGGAATAGTAAACATAACACTACAGATTCCCATTCGCCCAGATGCAGAGCCCGTCGATTATTGGTTGCCAAGAAATTCATCAAAATTCATATCACCCTGGCCGAAAGAAATGCCAGGGAAGCATCGGGGAGCAACAGCGCGAGGGAAGCCGCGGTAATATAGCCGCGCGGGGCCATTTAATTTTATGTCCACAGGCCTGCGAAGTGACTCTCCGCCTCGGATCTTGGCGGTTATTTGAGGCCCTTGAAAAATTCCCGGCGACGCGGGACCGCGCGCACCGGGGGGGGAACAACGTTGACAAACGAACCGTGTTCTCTGGACGAATAGTGTCCCGCGGAAGCGACGTTGTTTAACGCAGATTTACCCGCCTGTAAATAACCTGTCCTCCTCCCTCCCGCTTTACCCTTCTACTCGCGTTTCACGCGCCGTCTACCCCGCGTACACAATTCCGCGTATCTCGTTACGTCTAATGCCAGAAACGTCCTAATTAAATTTCAAATCGGGAGCAGAAGCCTGCGGAGGCGGGAACGCGCGAAATGAAACGCGATAACACGGGGCGAGAAATAATTTCGAAAAATGGTATGCCCGCTGTAAACACCGCTCTCGTAACCGTCGCGCGATAACGCGCCGGTTGCTCCCAATTCCTCCGGCAAAATTCCATTTTTCGGCGATAACGCGCAACCCTCCCCCCTCCCCCGGCCCCGCCGGAAACAATATCCAAATTGTGCACGAACGTGATAAAAATTGCGATTTTGTTGCGTCGCTGCAGCTACCCCTCCCGCCGACACTCCCCACCCACCGCCGCCCTCCCCGCCGGAAGCTGCGAAGCACGGAAAATACGGAAATCCAATTAAGCAAGTAAGCCGAAAAACAATTCTCGAATACAGGGCAGAATTTAATCCGGCGGATGCGTTCGCCGCGCGCGCGTCATAACGCGCGAATGGAATTGATCAAGGCATTAAAGCCACGGGAATCGAGGCGGCCGGGGCCGATAGAAAAGTGGGAAACGCCCGGTGCCCTCTTCCTGTCGTTCTAGCGCGATTAAAATTAGCCGGGGAATTGTCCACGGCTCGATCGGGGCTCTGGTAATCGGGGGATGTCCGGCGGCGGAGCGTGTGCGGGGTATAAAAACACTAATGGTTACGGGTTTCGTGGATGAATCCACTGGTCTGCAAGGGGGGAGGTTCGGAGAGGATTCTGTTCAATTAGCAGATGAAAAGTTGAAAAGGAAGTAGATGTTGGAAGTGAACCGTGTTCCTGTAGAAGCCTGTTAAAGTTCTGGCCAATTAGGTCGCGTGGAAGGGCTCCTGGGGGGCGGAGCCCTATCCCCACTATGTTCGTTACGTAGGGGGGACTAAGCAGCGATGAAGATTGGGCGAGACTCTAATCTTTAATTACTCGAAGATTGGTTGTTGGCGATACAGTTTCTTTTGCATTTTCATACTCCTGTTAGGGGGACACCGCCCTATGGCCCTAGCACCGCTATTTTTTTTTTTAAAATAACCAAATTTTTTTAATCTTCAAGAGATATATAATAAATGCCAGTTTATTATTTAACAGAATAAAATCGCTATGATTTTCATGCGTCTACGGTGCCGCCCCCCCCCCCTCCCTTCCCTCCTTAAGTGTAACACGTTGACATAAAAGGGAGTCTCTAAAAATTGCGGGCATTACCAGTTTTACCATTCATGAAGGTACAACTTTATCATTTGGTAGGTCATTTGAAACTCTGATTGTGAGAATAATATTTGGCAAAGTGCTAAAGATACTGCGAGTAAATTGTACAGTGACTCAGAGATGGATGTTTTGGCTGCCAATCGTGATAATCAGATTCCACAACAGAGCCAAACGGCATAAAGGACCCCAAAGCGGCCGTCAGATCGTAAAATCACGAATCCAATCGACGTTATCGCGACTCCGCGGAGGAGGACATCAGCCTCTCGACGGATAGATCGATAAGGGAGCCCGGCTTTTTAGCGGGGATCGTAAGTCCGGGGGACGGAATCGCGAGAGAACACGACGATCCCCCGTGCGAAGGAAATTGTCGGGATTCGAAGGTAGTTTTACGGGAGTTGAGCGGAAACGATGGCTATACTTGGCCAAGTCGATGGCCATTCAGTCATCAAAGCGGTAACTTCGGGGCCACGTGACCCGCCGCAGCGAATTCCGAGTAATTTAACTGCCTGCTCGCCGGGAAATTCGAGCGACCGTCTCGGAACTCGCAGGATCCACGGGACGCGAGTCCTTTCGAGCGTGTTTCGGTAACAGCTTCCGTTGCTCCAGCTTATGGGGTGATATGCGTGTACCTGCAAATCGGGGTCAATCGATTTTCCAATCTGCAGTGAACACTTCCCTATCCCGGCGAGATTATAAACAGATCATTTCTGGGCGATGAGAATCAAAACATGGAATTTTCGAATTTAGTTTCTTTGTCCCACAGGGGAACACCACGAATCCGTATTCACTGATTGGAACGCAACTTTGTGGGTTTATAGAGTGTGCTCAAGACAAGAAGAACGGTATCCATTAGTGCTCAAACACCTATTAATAAGGGTGTAAAAACTAACCTCACAGTCAAATAGGTACTCCCACTTTTTCACGTATAAGTCAGTACAAGAGATAGAAAAAATGTTTCGAACAAAAGTTTAGTTGTGCGTTAATAATATTTTTGAAAAAGTTTTTTCGTCAGGTATTTTTTTCAAAATTTTCTCAACGCAAGGTTGCACCGCGTATTGTACCATTAAACTTTTGTTTGAACCATTTTCTCTGTCTCTTGTATTTCAGGAGGTACACGCGAAAAAGTGGGAGTGCCTATTCGACTTTGAGGTTAGTTTTCAAAGGAATAGCTACCTTAAGCGTTTTATTATATAGGATTCCCCGGAACTAGTGATCTGCCAAGTGTTCATGTAATATACTAGGTTCTTTAAAAAGCCCGTAACTGTGCTGTAACTTTTTTGTAGGAAAAGTAGATCATTAATTACACATTTGACAGATTTGGATGTGAGAGGCGCATTACGTTGTTTTTCTCTGAGATTTTTCAGACGAAACAGACGGTGTCCTGTTCATGGTGGAGGATCCACGGGTCTGGCCGAAGAACGGGCGCGTGATACCGACGAATTCGCTGACCACGGTGTCCTTTGAGTGCATCTCCGGATTCGCCACGCAATCCATTCTCGATCTGGATGCGGAGAGAGCGCCTTGCAGGCACAGCGCCGGCAGGACGTATACTCAAGAGACATGCATATCACTCTGCAAAAGGGAATACGTCATCAAACACTGCGGCTGCAATCCTTCGTTCCTATTCCCTTCGAGTACGATATCTGCGGGCATATTGTTAAGGCGGCTTGAAACCTTTGAGGTTAATCGTATAGGACTGGAAAGAGCTCATTGTCTATTCAGGGAAATCGCAACATGCCGGGTGTATGACGTTATGAGGGCGGATGGTACATTCAGCGGCAGCGATTTTAACGTGTACCCGAAGGTTCAATTAATCTCGGGATCTTTTATTCAAAACCAGTTTGGCTTTCTCTTTGAGATGCATTCTGTAGTTACATAAATTAACTAGCTCTTAGTAGACGTGGATTCTCAGATTCTTAATGCATGTTTACTCATAAATCTATTCCTGACATGGAAATAGTTGATGAGTAATAATTAAAGAGCAGGCTTCTGTTCGAAATAATGCGACAGTTGGTGATTCTTTTGTTCAGATTCCCATCGTAACTGCAACCTCAGCGACTTCCTCTGCCTCATTGATCACAACGGTATGAATGCTGAAGCTGCAACATGTTTGCGAATCTTGTGACAATTATTATGAAGCTTTAATAACCCTGCAACAAATGACAGATCTGTATAAGGAGAACGTGATCACTGGTGAGAAGGAACCGATCGACAAGGACGCCATGATATGCGACTGTCCGCCAGAATGCGACTACCACTTCTACATGCCACACTTGGCCGCAGTACGGACGTACCAATCTCAGGACATCACGTTGGACGTACATTTCTCCAGCCGGACCAACTTCCGCTTCAAAACGGATCTGGTCTTCACGCATCTGAATTATCTCGGTAATTGAATTGAAACAAATAAGTGGGATTAGTGCACGAAAATAGTTCCGCAGTGTGTATTGTGTGGGAGTAGGAACGAGTAGATTCAAAGTTTAGCGGACCATCTGGTTGGTTGCCGGTCAATTCTCCCCACCTGTTCCCTTTGACTCGTCCCATAAACCTTACCATTCATCAATATATCACTAATTATAACGAAATATAATGATTTTTTATTATTATCATTATTAAAAAACAACAATTTAAAATAAATAATTTACAAATAATTTACAGATAAATAATTTACACATAATTTAAAAATAATTTACAAATAAATAATATTACAGGACAAAAATCGGAAAGATATTTTGAAATAAATTTGTAGTGTTATTTCTATTTATTTCAAAACAGAAGCAGTAAACAATACTTCATTCAATTATTTTTTTACATTAATGGAAGACTTAGAACGGGGTCCCCCCTAACCTTGATCCAGCCTTGCTTCTAAGTAAGTTCCATATCCTAACAGTACCAGAAACTTACCGTAACCTATACGGTAAATCCGGGAGACGCGGTCGGGCCGGAGAGTTGGTCGAATTGCTATATTTCAGACTCTATACGTAAAAACGCGATAAAGTGCAGACCAATTACTTTTCTAGAAGTCAAATAGTTGAATGAATAGCGTCATTTCGCTTCCTCCTGTGTTTTTCTGGATTTATAAGCTATAAAAGGCAAATTGAGGTTACATTTAACCTCTTTTGTCAAACAGCGGTGTACAGAATCGGATTTAAAATATATTTCTAAGTTTATTTTCGGTTAATGTTGGGGATAATAAAATAGTAGAGATATTGAGGGACAATTCAGCCAAAGTATTTTGCCATATTAACTCCTCCTCTTAAAACTAACGAGAATAGCATCTCTCGTTGCAGAAAGGAGAGATGGTCGAGTTATGATTTTTTTATTATTTTTGGTTATTTTTATTTATTATTATTATTATTTTATTATTATTTTTGTTTATTTAGTTTATTTGTTCACTTTTGCATTCATTTGCCTTGCTAATCACCAGTAGGTAGTTCATTTTCTTTTTGACGAGTTCTTTACTTGTTCAGCATAAACAAATTAAATATCAATAAATCGATAGATGTATTCACTCATAAATAATTTTACTTTCTTCTTTGTTATTTTTCCATGAATAATTATGTGAGTGATCTCTGCCAACGACGAAAACCATTTCTCCCGGCACGTCGGGAGAGGTGGACAGATGTAATGACTTCAATTTTCAATCCGACTTACAGTAAATATTGTCTCAAAACAAATATCGACCAGTTTTTCTGAATCAGCATAAAATTCTGAATATATAGGCTTGTTGTGATAAAATAAGTAATATCTATATTAGTTTAAATAGCCATTTTATATTAGGTCGACCGCGTCTCCTGGATTTACCCTATAGGGAGTTCCAGTAGAAGGAGGGAAAGAAAGAAAGTAAATCGAGCATACTTGAAACTCGCAACTATATAAGTCTTAATCGACACCACGGGGAGCCCAGCTCCACTTAAGATCAGCTAATCGGGGAAGTCCATAGTGTTCCCGTTATCTCCGTCGAGTGAGTTCGTACACGGGTCTGCGCATATTTTTATCGTATTAACATATTAACGAGGGTAGGAAGTTGGGCAGCGAACACGGCTGAGCACGGGGGATCTCTTTTGCAGTGTCTTTCGGCGGCATAATCGGCTTATTTCTCGGCGGCTCGTTACTCAGCATGTTCGAGCTGATTTATTACCTGATGGTGGTCCTGTTTTCCTACGTTCGCGCGCGCCGCGCGCCCACCGTGGCGGCGGCGCGTACCGGAAGTCGCCTGGCGGTCCCACCGACGTTCCACGCGGCAGCTATTCAGGATCACGGCCCTGTAAAACCGAGATCGAGGAGGAGCCCGATTTTAGTGAATTACACTCCCGTGAAATCGAATTTCAACAGATACTGAGCTAACCGACGCGCACAGCCGGACTTTTAACGGCAACTCCGCGGGATCGCGATTACCGTTATCCATGATTTATCGGCGGAGTCGAAGGTGGGAAAAAAAGGTGGGTGAACCGCATCGATTTCGCGTAACAATCACGCTTTTTTTACTGCAAATAGGAGCTCCCCACCGGATAGACGGTAATCGCGCCGCGAAACACCGTCGTCGATAGTTATCGGTAATCGTACAGCGCCGTTTACCGGAATATGTAAACGCGCGGAAGCACCGTTTAACCATGTAAACTCCATTCGCTTCAATCGTCACTGACAAATGTTTGTACGAGTGTATGGATGTGAACGAGTGTAGAAAGCTTGATGCGTGGTAGACGCGTTTGTCATTCAAGATAAACATGGTTATTCTGTTTGAAATTGTTCGTGGAAATTTTTGCACTTGTGTAGTAGTGCACTGGATTAAGAATTGTAAATTGTCGTGACGTGTTGGATAAATCTAAGGCTGTGTGATTTTTGTCCTACTCTATTTAACCACCTACACTCTTCTAGTGAATAAAGTTTTATACATATAAGAATACTGATAATATATGCAGTAGGTATCACAAGTCCCTGGACTATGAGTTTAATAATTCATTGTGGTTCGGTGGTTGAATTTATGCATTCAAGAAAATAATGGACACTTTCGGTATCTACTGGGAAAGAGCCCAGGAGTCTTAAGATAACGGGGCGGCTCACTTGCCGTCTATCGCTTTGTCGCTGGACCAAGTGTAGGTCGCGGTCGTCCGTGCTGTCAGCTGGCGTTCAGGAGTCGGTGAACTCGCGTATCTATTGTCGACCGCTTGCGTTACTTTATGCTTCGCATTCGCGATGGCCCGTTCCCGCGCGTGGTTGCTCTCCCGGCGAGACCGTTCACGGTATATCGGAAGGAGGTACACTTCGCCTAACCTGATCGGCCGAGCGCGATTCGCGGGGTGCTCTACGTAGCACGTTTTGTTCGTCGTTACATCCTAAACCAAACTGTCAAAAACGACTCACTATCCTGCGTCTCTCGGTTGCGGGCCGAGCCTCGAACAATCCCTACGAATGGGAGAAACTGCCCCATCGGCAGTTGTCGCTCGCCTCCTTCTGGAAAGTTCCGGGGCCCGGGCCGGCGATGGTCACGTTGTCGTTACGGTTGTCGCTTCACGTTCTGGGACAACGTGACCGGCACTCGCGAGGCGATTCCGCTGAATCGCCGTAGGAAAAATACGCGAGGAACGCGAGCACGGAATGGACCTGAAGGACCCATGTAACATGTATAAAATTTTAAATCGTTCGGACAACGGGAAGACGTGCCTCATCGCAGTTGAGGTTTTTTTATTTTTGGAACTCGTTTTTCTCCGTTGTAGTATATCTTTAATATACATTTTTATATATCATTGAATTTGTCTTTTTCCGCTCTGTAACAATATAGAATCAAAGTATAAAATCACTTAAAAAAAACATCATGACCTTGAAATCTCAAAATTTGACATTCAGAAAAGAGATATCGTAATATCGTCTCATGGATCAGTCGGAAACGGTAAGATTTTTCTTCCAATTCTTCTTCTGATTCTTATTTTTCAACCAAATTTTGTCGACATAATACGTATATATACGCGTTACACGCTCACCTTCAGCTAAAAGAAACAAACATGTTTCGTTCGTCGACTCTCGATACGCGTTACACGCACACCTTCAGCCAACAGAAACTAACACATGTTTTATTCGTCAATCTCTAGCTTTACTCTTAGAGCATATATACATGGAGGTATCATTGCCTTAGAGTGACTGCCTCGGAACTGTCGACATTTGCCACTGGTGCGAGCGAGGGAAGTATATGTCCTATTCGACTGTAAAGCGCAAGCGCCGATATTGTGCGAGAGAGAAACACATTTTGCGGGCGAGAAAACTATATGTCCTGATCGACCGCAATGCGCATGCACCGTTATCGTGAAATTGGCTGCACGCGGTATGGTTTGAAGTGATACGCGGTATTATATATATTTGCTTACGAGTAATAGGAAGCCGATTTATCTCGGTTACCGCACAACAAGCAATATCGGCATGGCATTTTTTAATTTCAACTCGATACATATAACCGTTTTTCAAAAGGTACGTACGAGCGTAAACAACGATATTCATAGTAACCGCGGATCGTTGCCGGCGATATCGGTGCATGCGCATTGCGGTCGATCAGGACATATACTTCTCTCGCATCGCAAAATTGTGTTTCTCTCTCGCACGATATCGACGCTTGCGCATTACGGTGGATTGGGACATATACTTCTCTCTCGCACCATGTTGGCAACAGTTTCGCGCTTTCAATGAGACCTCCATAGTATATGCTCTAAGTCTTTACTATGCAATCCACTCCAAATTTTGACAGCGTACCGTCAAGTTATAACCTGGCGAGTGTCAAATAATGTAAGTTGTCAAAATTTGAGATGGCACGTGTTTTTACAAATATGTACCGTTGTACCACTGAATGCAACAAAAATGCAGTCTCAAATACAAGGTAAGGTCTGTATATCATCAAACTGTTTTTTATTTGTAACTAAACGGAGGATTTTATGTATATATAGATAATTGAAGTGTAAAATGATGCTGTAACCCAGTCATGAGCAACCCGCGTCCCGCGAGCCACATGTGGCCAACCTGAACATCGTCGCGTGGCCCACCTGAACATCGTCATATCGGTTTTTCATGGACGATGTTATATTTATATATTTAATATTGGGGCCCGCGAAGAAGAGTAGGTTTCCACTTGTGGCCCATTTCTGACAAAAGGTTGCTCGTCACTGCTGTAACCTACGCCAGGCTATGTATGTACGCATAATTTTGCAGGAAGTATTTCGTATCCATACTTATTCAATTATTTTGATACATGGACACCTTCGATAATCCACGAATTTAATGAATGCTTCTTGTACTATACACAAACTACTATACATTAGAGCTGGGACTATTCGAATAATTTAATATTTGAATGTTTTACAAGTATTCGAATGCTACGAATAAACATTCAATATTTGAGTATTCGAATATTATTATCCGAATATTTAAGTATTCGAATACTATTCCAATATTTAAGTATTCGAATACGATTCGAATAGTATGGTGTGAATTATAAATCAAGTTATTAGCTTACAAATTATGTGAAAAATTTAAAAAAAATACGCCAAGTACATGAAAAAATCGAGGACGGAAAAGAATATTATCAAATAAATCGCAAGAAATAGAAGGTAATAATATAATATTAAAAATTATCTGAAGTCATTCCCTATGCAAATTATCTTTGTAAAAAGAAGTGAAATCCCCATAAAAATCTTCAAAAAAGTAAAAAAATTACGCCAAGTACATGAAATCAAATAAATCACAAAAAATAGAATATAATAATAATTACAACATAAAAAAAAATGTGAAATCAAAATGAGCTGCAAGTACATAAAGGTGCTTTTCCGCTGCGTGCAAAGGCGACATCGTGTAAGACAATAAAAGACAAAAAAAGATGGTCGGGCCTGGAAGTCAAATACTTGGCGTGGCCAGGCAAGATCAACGTGTCGATGAATAAGAATTATTTAAAAATCGGAAACTAATAAAAGTGTTCGCAATGTGTCAAAGTTTTATTTAAATTGATGAATTATTAGCTGTACGTCTGCCAAAGGCAAAGTATTGGTGTCGATGAATGATCTTAGAATTATTTAAAAACGCAAAATAATGAAAATGTACCTACTCATATATGGTCAGAGTTTTAAATTGACAAATTATGTGAAAGCCTGCGAGGGGGAAAGTATGGGTATTGATGATCTGAGACTAATACCTTGCTACGCCACGCCAAGTATTCGAGCACCCCTTCCACGCGGCTCATAGAAAACACTATGGATGCTCGCGTCCTCGGTTCGCCCATCGGAGCATCGCTGGTGTATACTAACTCTTATAGCAACGGAAGATATTACAAAAAGTATAGAGAAAACAGATTGCTTAAAAGAAGCTCACGTAGGAGTTCTGAAAAAGTGTTCTACATTGTGGAAAGCAGCCTCCTATCCCAAAACGGCAGAACAAATTTTAGAGATTGTTGGTTGTTCCCTTACTAGACCAAGTATTAGATTTTATGTAAAATCTTGTCTGTTAAAAAAAATATCAGAGTTATGTCAAAAATTAAAATTAAATACAAAATTCACTGAAAGGAATTCACTGATAAAAAAAACTGAAGTACTCCAATCACAAAAATGAAGATTTTGTGACCCATGTCTTGAAACTACAATATTAAGTGTAGACAAACGGTTTGCACATTTACTTAATTTTGAATCGGCATCATTGCATGCCGTCATTGCTGCTTTTTCTCACCCTCGGTTTAAAGCAAGCTGGTTAAATGCAGTAAATAAAAATAAGAGGCATCAATTACGCAATGTATTTATAGATGCAGTTGTTCAGGCACATATTGCAGAAGGCATTCTTTGTGCACGAATGGAAATGGAGTTTGAAGTTGACAATGACTTTAATTTTGGGTCTAATAAAGAAGACGAATATGTAGCACCCAACAGCAAACTGATACATTCTCAGGCGGAACTTGAAGTTTTACGGTATCTCCACGATAAACGAAAAGATATAGAAATGTTAAAAAACCATTCTTGGATACAAAAAGTATTTACGCATTATAATACACACCTTCCATCATCAGGTCCAGTTGAAAGACTGTTTTCATTCGTTACCATTATTAATGACTCCGCAAGTCAATTATCGGATAAAATGTTTGAATATCGAGTTATAGTGTTAAGAAGCAGTAATTTACAATAATGAATATGCTTATTAAATGAAACACGGTTCTTTGTTATTTTCTATTATAATTGAAAATAACTAAATTATTTGGAAATAATTTATTTCTCAAATTAGATTTTGGAATTTATTTGCATACATCGTTATTTTCGAATAAACTTATTTATCATTGTATTTGGAGTAATTATTTGTTCTTTTATTTGTTATTTTTATTTCAAATAAAAAATGCCCATCCCTGCTGCTTATGAACCGCGACTGCGATGAAGGGTGAAGGGTAAAGAAGGGGCTGTGATCAAAAGAAAGAAAAAAGCCCCTTCCCGCGGACGCTTATCTCTTCAGGCGGGTTGTCGCGCGTGCGAGATTTATCCAGCGTGAAAAGGAGATACTCCGCAGAGGCATCTTTTTTCAGCTGGCTTTAAAACCATCAGCTGGGGTTTAACCTAAACTTCCATTCAGGCGTTCCTCCCAGGAGGAGCTTCTGTGACATCAGCGGAAGCATCGTAATGTTTCGTGCTCGATCTTTCGGGCACGATCAATCCCGCTGCCTCTCTAATTTATTCTTTCACCGGTACTGATTTACTTTTACTTCAGCCTCGAGTCTAGCTTTCGAATGGGTGCTGATTTCTTTTTGGGAGGCTTTAAGCTTGCCCGAGGTAAAAAGGTGCTTGTGAAAGATTTCTTTTCAATGTTGGTGCGTCGTGTGGCATTCGATTTGAATATGGAAGATCATTTTTAAGTATTAATCGCAGATATATAGAATAAGTGTACAGTAAGAGAATTTCAGAGATAATCCTCTTTTTCTCTATCAGTTTCAATTTTTCACGTTCCCTTTATTTTTATTTCAAAGAAGATCACCGAGAAAAAGTTTGCAAAAGTTGGCTGGGGCATGAGATAATGCTTCCAGATATTAACGCCAGAAGGTTAGGCAAAGTTTAAATGAACATAAAGTAAAAGGCAACTAATTCCATCTTCTACATCAGCCCGATTTTTCCCTGCTTAAAATACAGTAACACTTCCTTCACCTCCTCTCTGCTTCGCTGACACTGAAATCATCTCCCAATTGCCACCACGTGTCGCAAAACTATCCACAACGTCATCGCCCAATCCATAGTGTAATAGACAGGTATTCATGATGATGTGTAATAATTATTTTCTGCTAGTTCTTCTGGCAGCTGGAGAAAAGGCATATACGGTGACTTTTTGCGCATAATATCACTCAGAGTTGGGCGTTATTCGAATAAAAATATATTTCAAATTTATTCGTCATATTTATTTGTCGCCTAGTTCTCTCGAATAAGAACGAAAAAATTATTCAAATAAGAATTTATTCGAATAAAAATTTATTTAAAATTTATTCGTCCTTGGGCTCTATCGAGTAACGAATAAATTCTAATTCAAATAAATCTGGCTGGAATAACACTACTTTCACGAATAAATTTTGGGAATGAAATAAAATTTTGCGAACTCTGCTACCACTAAAATCTGTATTACTACAATCTCATTAACGCACACGTAGTATATGCCTATGTGACAACAACGCCTCTCGCGACGGCCAAAGGAACTACCCAGTAATCGTCTTAACACGCTGCCGGGGAAGAGGTGCTTCGTCGGAACACCTATCTATTACCGCGTGGTCCAATCCCACGATAATTCGCGACACGTGACCCCGAATCAGCGGATCATTTAAGGTCCACGCGGACATATCAGTTCCCCGACGATTTGGAGTGGAGCAGCTTACGCTTGTACGTGTCAGGTACTCATGCTGAAACAAAGAGACCATTCGCACCGAAGGCACTGACCCGTCGCGGAATTGATATGTGTGCGCAGACCTTTAAAGGCGCGTTCCCATGGCGCGAAACTCGCCAAGTCACGCGCCGTGGGATCGCACCTTAAGAGTTCTGGCCGCGAGGCGGAGGGGGGAGCAAAAATACCGTCACAGGGATCGTTATCGAAAGTAATTCGACGGATATTCCCGTCGCAGCGCGGGGAAGAAAGCATCCCCCTTCATCCCCGAACTACTCAAGAGGTACGTGAAGGGTTTAGATAACAGCACGCCCGAGAGTTACTCCAAACTTTCCCACCTCCTTCCAGAGTCGGCCTCCGTGGCTCTTTCTCCTACCCTTTTCCATCCTCATCTCGACAATCCCCTGCCCCTCTCGCCCCTCCGGCCTCGCCCCGTCCTCCCGCTCGCCGTCCTCACCTTTCACCCACGTCGGCCGCCTTCCCAGACGCAGCCGCCAACTTTCCAGCGACAGTTTGACAAAATGCAGATTTCCTTCGTTTCCCTGACAACGATCGGTTTTTCTGCTTACTCCCAACCCCCCTCGCCTTCCTTTCGTCGTGACTCCGCGTTTCGCGCGCGACGTGCATGCTTAAGCTTCTCCTTATTTCCGTTCGCGTGGCGCGGGCAGGATGCACGCCAGGAAAAGGCTTCTCGCAGTCGACTTTGGGTCTCTTCGCCACCGCGTTGCAGTTGCACACGGCTTCCGTCGGCTGGCACCGACGCGTACACCCGCGATAATGCGTTGCAACGCCGCCTGGATCAGCCTGTCCGCGTGACTGACACTTTTATCTTGACCGAGGAGCCCGCATCAACTGGGATTTAACTCGTAGACCATCCTGAAGCTCTTCTGCGTTATCTCTGACTGCTAGTATGTACTTTGAGGCGGAGTTCCTTTCTACCTCCCTGTATTAGGTGTTCCATGTTCCCTGTTTTTACAGAGTTGGCATGCTGTGTTGAGCTTGACGTCGAATTTGTTTTCGGTTGAGAAGAGGGAGTCGAAGAAGTATGTATGATTGCTTTTCGTGGGGCTAGTTCTGTACTGGTCGAGTTGGGTTGCTTCTTTTTGCTGGAAAAGAAGTTTAATGGAGTTAACCATTTTTATGAAGGTGTAGGCCGAGGGAAGGTTCAAGGTCGACGGAGCTGCAAGGTCACCGCATCGGATTATTCGTACCTTTCAATATTCATGTAAGGAGTATTACGAGAGCGGTGACTTCCAACTGCGCGATTATCTAAATCCTGCTCTTCCACGGCAATTCAGGGACGACGGTAAAAGCCTGTTCCTCCTCGTTCTCGGAGCGAAAGGGAGCATCGTTCGTATTACTCCCGATAAGGGTCCCCGCGACGGTATCTTTGCTTCTCGTTCTCCACGACAACACGATTACCCTGGTCGTCTGGAGGAAGTTATTCTTCGGTATCGGTCCAATATCACGGGAATGAATGTCCCTCTCCTCCCTCACTGGTCATCCAAACACGTTTCTTTTTTTTTTTCATCGAACCCATCTTCCTTTCGATATCACAATTCACGAATTCGGCAATGCTCGCGTTGAAATTACCATTTCGATAGAAGGGAACCTTCATAGACAGCTTCCATTTTTCAATCCTCAGGTTATGCAACGCCTATGCACAGGTTATGTTAAAAGTCCCTAGGCTTGGCATACAAACATGTACCTTTCGAAATCGTTTAAAATTAGAATTGGTAGTCGTCCTCAGATAATTTTTTGCTAATTGTAAGACGACTTTTAATTCATACCCCTGTCATTGTTTACTACTAACAATACCTTTTCCTTGAGGAGGTTAGGAAGTCGGTACTCAACAGCAGCTTCCACTTTCCTTCGCGATAAATTAAATCTGTTCTTTCACTGGCAGCGCGATTGTTCTTCGTCTGTTTATTTTATAGAGAGGAGGGACGGCGGCGGGGCGTGCCGGGGAGCCGTGATGGGGAAGAAGTATCGTTTGCCCCGCCGCTTTGTCGGTAATGCCGAAATGGGGCAGGGTGGTACTCGTATTGGATCTCTTCCAAGTGACTTTAAAGTTCTTTTCTCTGGAAAAATTGGAAACATCCAGGGGCGGCGCGGAGCACGGCGGATCTCTGCTCGAAGCGCGGCCCTTGAAGTTCGATCTCGTCAGAAAATTGGAGGCGGCCGCATTGACGTACGACGCACGGCAGCTTCCGTTCCCCTCAGGTCACCTTTCTCTAACAATCAAAACCGTATTCCCCGCGCGTTATGCGGATTTCTTCGCCGAACAGATTTAAACTTCCCGAATGCGAAACGGTCTTTCACCCAGTATGGGCAACGCTGGAAAATTAAAAATATATTCTTCCAGACATGGAGAAGATAGCGAAATTGAATTTATTTTTCTTGACATTTATCTGAAGTTGTCAGCTCGCTAAATGAACTCTATTAGGTTGGACACAGGTTGATTTTTTATGTACCTCAATCTTCCTCAATAACTCAAATCTCAGAATCTCTGAAAGTTTAAAATTCTTTTGAATTTTCGAGTTGCCGAACCTCCCTTGTTAGTTAAAACACGTGTCTTCCTACATTCCAGCAACGTTTTCCAATATTCCGGCTCTTCGACCTTGAAGACCAACCGTGTTGAAAGATCGAGATCCGTTCCCCTCGATTCTTATGCCGTTGGAGTTTGAAATGCAGACGAAGCAGGCGCCAAATGAAACGAATCTTATACGTTTGCGCTCCGGTGTTGTCTTTCCGAGGATCTGGGACTCTTGACTCCGAGCCAGGAAACGCCTTACTACGAATGTCACCGCATTCAACGGCCCTCCGTCGATAAACTCTCGGTTCGATTTGAAAATTGCGTGACCGCGGTTGTAACCGGCAGCGTATGGTTTCTTTATCATCCCGGAGTTTCTTCCACGGCCTGTCAGAACGGAACAAGCTCCGATTCCAGCAGACAGCCTCTCCTTTTCCGACTCCGCGAAGTTTCTTTGCCACTCCGTTTGCCTACAACGCTGCCTCGATTTCCAGTCGTCAAACATCCTCCACTTTTTCTATTTCGTTACGCGGGATAAAAGTCGGAGGGCCGTTGTAACACAGTTTCTACATTTGCGCAGCTCCACATTCCAGCGAAATACTTTTCTAGTAACGTTCATCCAATAACTACGGACCAGACAATGTTCCCGCCTCCCCGAGTAAATATTAACGCGAAATTCACTCTGGTTAGTCTGAATTTTCTCGGAATATTCTATCGAAAGTCGATAATGGTCGTACCATATCTGAAACATTTTCATTTTGAAATGAATTTTTCAATATTTCCTGGCTCGTATGAAAATACATAACTCGAACGAAAGTCTATATTGGGTTTATATTAAGAGTTAATAAGAGTTTAGATTAAGTCTACTTCAATCTCGAGTACATTTTGCTTAGATTAGGTTATGTCACTAATCATACCATCGCCCATACACCAAAAATAGCCACAGTCCACAAGAAAACAACCACAAACTGCGCTCCAAGGTACCATTTAACAAAAATTAACGGTTTACAGAGCTTACACTGAAGAAGAGTCAGCGAACCACGCATCTTGCGTTTCCAAACGGATGGCAAAAAATTCCCTAGTCCCATGTGGAGAGCAGAAATTGCAGAAAACGTTTTACTAAAGGCATTGGCAGTTTAAAAAGCATGGGTCGCGATCCTTTGCAGGTAAATCTCCTTGAAACGCAATATCTTGCTCGTGGTTCGCAAGACGTACGACTTTCCGGATCAAGCGACGTGTATTGCACGCGCGCGCGCGCGTGCACCGGGCTAGTAACCTGCGCTGGCGCGTGCGCGGACGCTCGGGGGAACGCATAACTCTCAATTTGCACGTCGCCGACGAGCGCGTACCGATATTACGTCCCCGCTATCGATACGAGACGCCAGAACCGCCTTAAATATAAAATGCTGCACGTACCAAAGCGGGCTATGCTTCACGTGCTTCTTCGGGCGAACCGATTCGCGCGTCCTCTCGTTCCTTGACGTATTGATGCGGGATCGAGGTAGGGTCACGCATGGGGAAGCCTTTGAGCAAAGGCATCGAAGAAACAGTTTCAGTACCATGAATTTTTATTTGGAGATCGTAGAGAGTAGGGCTGCTTTCGTATTACGCTTTGATTAATTAGTCGTTGCTTTTCTATTTTGAAGGTGATTGCTGGGATTTTTTGTAGAATCTGAGAGTTGCTGAATTTAGGTTCCTAATTATACACTAGTTTGCGCTTGGAAGAAGATTAATTCTCTTCTGGGTAGTTCGTGAAGGGCCATAGCGCCTAGAGGGCAGCACTGATTTAACAATGGAGGTGCGAGGTTCCTCGGAACGATGTACTGGTTTGAATTTTTATTGCTTGGGAGTATTTTCTCGCTGAATATGAATTCCTTCATTGTACGAGACAGCTTCTCCCCTATCGATGAATATTTAGAGCTTCTAGGAGGTTGTGGAGATGAATGAAAGAAGGGATGAAGGACTTATCTTATCATTTGCTCTTAGATTGATACCCCAAGTACCTTAGGAACACTCTGCTCTCTGTAATAATATCACCACTACCTGACTATAATCAAAGCTAATTCGTTGAAACAAAGTATTTTCTTCAAAAGACGATGCTACAGACTCCCCATGTGCAGGCAATCTTGCACACCCTCGGCGCAGAGGTTCTGAACACGCGTCTTTGTGGTTCACAGGGTGCACGACGCGAGATTCCGTACTTAAAATGTAAGACGTTCGGCTAACAATCATATTCGACGTGGCTGCTCGTCGAAACTCTCGGAGTTTTAAGTTCCAGAAGCCGCGGCAGTCGCCTTTGTTCCAGCCTTTGTTCCCCTGCAAGCCTTCTTCCTCGACGGATTTCAGAACTTTGAGAAATATCCCAGGCAACGACCTGGAAAATTCAATCGTCTCGATCGCGTCTGCTTCGCGCGGGGAACGCGTCACTTTATCCCACGGATAATGCAGTTTTTCCCGGGATTGCGCAACAGAACAATAAAACGGAACGGAATGTACACCTATCTACGCGGGGCTGCTAGGCTATGGAGATATCCTTTCAGTTTTGCATCTGGGCTCGATCGGCGAAAGTCAAGCGTTTTATTTAATTCAAGGATTTAAAGTGGAAGAACATTCAGCTCCACAAAGGATATCAATTCAATGGAACAACTCGTGAAATTTCTGAAGTCCATCAAATTGTATAATAAGTTATCAATTCAGTTCCTCTTCCACTGTTAAACCATATCAGTGGCTGATGTGGCCTGAATAAAATAACGGGGAAACACAATCTCAGACGGTCTCAGAGTTTGATGAGACTCTGCAGATTTGCAGAATAGGGAAAAATATTGATGTTGAAGGGGTGAAAAAAGTCCCTGAGTTCGGGGGTCGAAAATATATTTTCTAAAAACTGAGAGGGCGGGATTCGATCTAAAAAAAACTCACACTTCAAAAAAATTTATTCCACGACTAATAGTTCTGAAGATATTCCAGAAAATAAGTTTTTGACACCCAACTTTAGGGGCTGTTTTCACCCCTTCAAAATGGACGATTTCCGACAACAAAAAGTACGTGTCAAATATTTTTCACTATTCTGCAAATCTGCGGAATCTCATCAAAATCGGCGTTTGCAGGTTCAATATGTTTCATGCTTAATATCAAGGGCATTCGCTTAATAAAAGGGTAGTTTAAAAAAAGATGGATTGAAGTAGGAAATCTGTGAATCTATGTTAAATGTGCATTGTGTGCATAAAGCTTAAATTTTGGAGGAACACAGAAGTGGAAAAAAGTGCTGCGTTGCTAGGCGGATGGTCTGCTATGTATTCTATGTCATCTTCCACGTTCATGTCTAACGAATGTCGCGAGCAACGGGAAGAGAAAATGTCACGTACTTGCTCAAGATGACAGGCGTCTCTTCGATTCTGCTTGCGACGAGAGTAAATTTCCAGAACGGAGTTATCAACGTATAAAATCTATTATTTTCGCCAAAATCTAAAAAAAAAACGGAATATTTACCTTGTTTAATGTTGAACAGTTGAAAATGTACAACCAGTAGCGCACTCGGGATTCAATCTTGGGGGAGCCAAGTTGGATGGATAAAATTTTTTAATGCAAATTCAATCAAATTCATTAGGTGATTATAACAATTTATTGAGGGAATAAAATCGAGTTTTCTCTTCTTTTTACAAAGCTCTTGAATTACTTCAGTCGTGGTTACATTAATTTCCTTTTTCCTTTGGCCGAGGGGGGGGGGGGGGCATGCCTCCCCCACTTTAGGTGCGCTAATGTGTACAGCGCTGTGTGTTTATTTATTTCCAAACTAGATAGTGTTGCACTGTATTTAAGAATTCATATTATTCCAAATAAATTAGAAATCTAAAATTTTCAGCAGTGGATCAGAATCTTCTCACACATTTTTGCGACATATACTCTCGAACCTAATTCAATTTCCCTAACCTGGAATATTGTAACTCGCTAGAAATTTAATAAACTGAAACGACATTCAAGTGCCATTAGCACCACTACAGCTTTCAATTCAAAACTAAGCACGCACATTAAACACAAAGATCTGTAAGAAAAAGGCGGTGTTTCCCTTCAGTCCGGAGCTGCCCTCGATTTAATTCCGTCCCCGATCGACTCGATCGTAGGAAAAAAGGGGGACGTAAAGGAACGTGGAGTGTTTCACGAAATCATCGTCGTCCTTAGAGCGAATGGCCGCTCGTAGAGACGGCAATCTCGTCCTGACTTAAACGGCTTTCGAGAGGGGGGAACCGGATACGATTAATAGCGCGGAGCTGGTCGCGATTAAGATCCAGCGGGCCCGTCGGGCTTGAATTTCACTATCGATCGGGGATAACTGCTTCCGTTTCTCGTCGGTTCGTTACGCGGCCCGCGAACTCTTTGTTATTCCCTCGGACGCGCCTCGTCCACGAGATTCATTTCGAGAGACACACCAGTGCTGGGCTCACGAGTCCGTCGGAACAATCTAATTCTCGTCATTCGCACGCTTACTGTACAGGGTGTCAAATAATTATTCATCACCGTTCGCGCAGGTGATTTTACGCCTCTGGATCGGTGGAGATCTGACTCAGAAATTATATGGAGTAGGTCTGGCTTTGATGGAGAGGGTGGGGGTAGCAGTTAACTTTGAGGGGCGGTTTCACCCCCCATAATATGAAAATGAGCAAAAATAAAAGGACACGTATTTCTTATTTTGCGGTCCTCTAAAAGATATTCAAATACCAAAACGATGGGAGGTAGCACCTGAAAAATTTTTAACTTTGAGGGATGATTAAACCTCCTAAATATGCAAACGGGGCGAAATAAAAAAATACGAATTTCTCTAAAACATATCCTAAAATCATAGCAATCGGAGGCGGACACCTAAAATCCTCTCGCTGTTAGTCAATGATTGATTATTCTAAGAATAAGTCGAACTTAGAGCGTCAAACTCCTTGAAATAATAAGCATACCGACGAATAACAGATTTTGGACATAGTACCTACGAACTCTGTGAAATACACATTCTAATATAAAGTGCTAATGGAAAGCTGGTCATCCAACAATGGTATCATTTTTAACGATTTGAGGTGGCCGAATCTGACACGAGTATAAAAAAAGCCCGCCACTGATTCGTCGCCCGTTGAATTCCGTGTGAATCAAAGAAACATGAGAATTTTAGGACAGCTTGAATACGTCCCTCGCTGAAAACGCGAACGAGCAGCGGGTAAACCTCAGAAAGCCGCTCGTTAGGCGCTCGATATTTTCCTTTCAACGACGGTTACGGAACGGCGATTATTCGCGAGGTTTCAGCGGGTATTTGGTTTCCCGATACTCCCCTCGTCCCGTCCCCCGCATCGATTCTATTTGCTCCTCCGCGACGCGGCGGCCGTCGTAATATTCCGACGGTGTAACGCGTCCGCGGCTTCGCCAGCCCCCCTTCGTCCTCGGGAGGTGTCGATGACAGGAGGAGAAAGGGCGAGTCTCATCTGGGACAGGCGGGGCTGCCTTTGACGGGAATTACGCTTCGGTGTTTCGACTGTAGCGTGCAGATTATTTTCTTTAATCCCACCACCGCGCTTCCTCTCGGTGCCTCAGAGGATTATGAAAATTTGAGGAAACGCGGCGTGGGCTGTGGACCCTGGAGTGGGTCAGCTTCAGCTCTTGGCTTGTAGCTTGTGCGAAAGGTAGCCTTGATGAGATGTAAGTGGAATGTGTGGGGCTTGTAAAATGGAAAAAGGAAATTCGTGGGTCAGGGTAGTACAAGCTGGATTTACTGAAGAGGAACTAGGTTAAATGGTGAGGTAGCAATGGTGATAAGACGGTGTAGAGGCGTACAGAGTTATAGCGAAGTCTTTAGTGCGCATGCCCAAGCAGAAGGTGGGCGGAGCCTTCACTCCCCTCCACTTCGCAATGCGTAATACGTGTTCCATGGGGATAGTGATGACCAGGTACATATAGGGTTGCCATACGGTATCCCGGGATCCCATGATCGCGGCTCTATTTTGGATTCCAAAAATCCCAGGATTTGATATAACTAATCCCGAGAATTTCAGGATTTCTGAAAAATATAAAAATGCACAGAATAAATAAACATAGTCACTTCATAATAATAATGACAATAATAATAATGATTTATTTAAATAATAACATTAAGACGCATACAACTAATTAAACTATATCTATTTTTACAATGATATTCTCACTTTCCGCTATTTCAAAATCGCCCGAGTTGCAAATCGCATCTTATCTGAACGCGTAAAGTCAAAACATTGTAAATATGTACGTTACTTTTATCTACTTTTTGAGACTTTATTATTCTTCATTGTTCTATTGTTTTTATTGTTAAAAATGATTTTAACTTATGATAGAAAGTAAGTTTGTTTACTTTAAATAAAGATTTGGAATTTTAACACATAATAAATCATTTTAATTTGCAGAATTTTTCTATTACCCAATCCCAGGATTGTAAATAATGACCGGGATTGTATTCCCTACACATGATGTAGTAGGAAGCATTGGAATGGGAATCGAATTTGTTATTCGTAGCCTAATATATTTATAGTACAACTTGTAATGCTTCATTTAAAACTTTATTTTAAAAAATGCCAACAATGAAAAGACCATTTTGCGGCCCCTTTCATCTTTACTCGTTTAATTGTACCTATAGGGACGAGCTGGGCTTGCGTACGGATATCTTCCGACTTGCCATTGTTTGTAACCGAAAGTTGTACCCAGATAGAACGCTGCCAGAATAAATTGTATACTTGAATTTAGTACAATTAGCTTCTGCGTTTCTCACCATGGCCCACAACACTGTATTCCCGAGTCCTGCAAATATCAGGTACCTACGCATAACAACTAAATATAGCTCCCCATAACCTTAAAATCCTCTGAACGATCAAATAGATCAGGTTGGGCCTAACAGCAGCCACGCTGTGTCCTGCCTATTCCGCCATTTATATTTATGGTGTAATAAAGACGTTTTATTATTATTACTAAATATATGAACGCAATACTATCTCCCCTATTATGGTACCGATTTCCACACGCTAACCTCTAAACTCTAAACAATTCCCACATCCCCATTCTGCACGTTAAAAATTCTCTTTACCAAGCTCCCATCGACTTCTCCCGTTGCTCGTCGAAGCACCCGTCCCAGACATGTCTAATATACCGACTCGTTCATTTCCCTGCTTATTCCTCGGCGGTGGAAGTCCGCTCGGAGGCGAGAATGTGGCCAGGCGTGTCGAATGCCATCGTTCGCGCGCCTCTCGCCACCTTTCGCCAAATTGAATGTCTCGCTAGGATCGATTTGTCTTCGTCGAAAGCGTGTCGCGTTCGACCGGCGTTCCCTTTCGTTCTAATTGGCATCCGACGTCCACTTTTTCCCCGGGTGGCGCGGGCGGTCCGATTAGCTTTATCGGCGGGCGCGATAATTATTGCCGCGTCCCCGGCTCCTTAATTAATGCGGACGAGAGGGCCGACCGGTAATTTTATTCGTTCTTAATGAATCTTTCGAGTGGACGCGACAAGCTGAGTAGTGATTAATCTCATTAAGCAACCTCGCGCGCCCGCGTTGATCGCTGGGCAATAATTATTGCCGCATCCTCCTGATTTAATCAACAACGCTGGGTCGTGCACTGCAATCTTTCTGGGAGGCCTCAATTCCGCCGCGGCCCGTGCGTGGATATTTTATTGAAACTGATGGGGCGGGGGCGTTATCTAGCTCGGTGTTTGAATCTATTTGATTCTAGCGCCATGGTCCCGTGGTCTGCAGTACCTACTCTGTACCGAGGTAGCGAAGTTGAAGTCAGTTGAAAATATTAGGTTTGTGTACTTGTGTATTTATGTATGCCGTTGGAAAGGACTTGCCAAGACTAATCGAGTGGTAGGGGAGAGGTGGGATGAAAGGGACATTGCAAATATCTGAAAGATAAAGGATCTACAAACGACGAAAGTATTTTTGTTTTGTAGCAATATTAATGCATGCCCAACCACGTCTAATTGCAAGCCGCTGCCATTTCAAAGATAGCGGTGATACGTGGTTGAATTTTTTCGCGCTTCAATGTAAAATTTTTGGTGTTTCCACTCCTGTCCCATTCAATACAGCTTTCAATTTACGAAAGGGACAAAATTCACTTTTTAAACAGTGAAAAAGAGGCAGGTAAATATAAAGAGAGTTTAATATGACCACGTCCTGTTATAGTCAGATAATTGACCTTTCTAGTGTTACAAATTAATAATTATAGATCGAATGGTTATTTAGTCTTTTACTATCTGGTCCTAAATAAAAATGTCCCTTTCACCCCACCTTTCCCCTAGTATTTTTAGTTTAAAAATCAGGTTACCTTAGCTTAGAAGATGATTTCAAGTTTGTGATTTTGAGCTTTCGAATATAAAAAACAGGTGGAAAATTCGGGAGGGCACAAGAGAGGAAAAAACTTGCAGATGAAAGTATTAAATATACCCTTTTTAAATGGTTCCAAAAAATCTTTTCTACTTCTCTTTAGGTATCTTAAGAGAAGACATTTACAACACAACCTATAGTTTTCGTTTACGGTAAGAAAATCAAAATTGGGGGTAAAAGGTTGATATTCTAAAATATTAAAATTGTCTAGGGTTACCGTTGTCCCTTTTTTAGTTCCTAACATTATGTTTCTTCTTGATCCTTTAAATTCTCCACCACCTTCCTCGATTTGGTAATCACCAGACGCCCGGAATACACACGGTACCATTTCACCCCCACAAAATCCCGACTAGCCGACGAAGGGACCAATAAAGGCTTCCAATCGTAGCGTCCCGATGTCTCGCGGCATCTGATTTCCCGCGCTCGTCGTCGGTGGTTCCTTTCGACCCCTCGGGGCGTCCTCCTCCGCCCTCGAATCTTTCCCCGTCCGTCAGTGAGACGAGAGGAGATGAACGAGCTCAATTCTTTCTGGTGTCCTCCGACGGAGTAATTCCGACGGTGCGACACGACGGCCCTGAGTGCTTCCCCGCCTGGTCGCCAATATCGACCGAAAACCGGGTAAATACACTCTCCCACGACCACCAGCCAGCCACCACGGTGCATTGCGTCCCCTGTGGGACAAGTATTTCACCCGACCGGCACTGGACCGAGAAACAAACACGATCGCGTCTACGCCCACGTGCCCTTTCCGCGGGATTGAAGGCTGTCGCGTATAGTTCGCGCCTGACGGATCGTCGGAGTCTGGCTGCCCCTCCGTCCACCTTTGTGCAACGTAATTATCAGCGTGGTTTCGAAAATGGACGGAGTACTGGGCGTTTCACGACGGTTTGCCACGAATGATGGTCTTCGAAGGAAATAATTCACTGAAGGAATATTAATAGGTAAAGGTAAGGCGCTAGATATAAAGGTGTAGGTATGGGTGAGCAACAGTGAGGTGTCTATTGCGCATGTGCGAAGGGAAGATGGGAAGTATACTATAACGAATTGATTCGTTCTGTTCATGTAAAATAATAATAATACATAAATGGTGGTAGTTTTTTTATGGCGTAGTGGGCGAAATTCAGCAAAATGTTGCTTTAAAATCTTACCCTAATACGGCTGAAATTACCCTTAGAACATACAAATATACGTATTATACATTTAGTTGATTATATTTAAATTGTATACATTGCGCACACGTGTATTGTATGTGAATGATTGTATTTCTTCTCGTCCGTTATGATATATTCGTTCCTTGTAAGCGTTCTGATTTAGTGGTAAAAAGTGTTCGTTATATGGTCGTTCGTTATAAGGTTGTTCGTTATAAGGTTGTTCGTTATAAGGTTGTTCGTTATAAGGTCGTTCGTTATAAGGTCGTTCGTTATAAAGTTGTTCGTTATACAGTTGTTCGTTACGCGGTTGTTCGTTATAACGTTGTTCGTTACGCGGTTGTTCGTTATAACGTTGTTCGTTACGCGGTTGTTCGTTATAAAGGTGTTCGTTACGCTGTTGTTCGTTGTAAAGGTGTTCGTTACGCGGTTGTTCGTTATAGGACACCCCGCTATATATATGCTTCGTCGAACAGAGAACGTCAGCGGTTCTGGTACAAACTTGTCCGAATTTGTTATATCGATACAGCTCTCTTCAAATAATGATACAGGATTTTATTTGAAATCATTATTTATATACTGATAAGAGTCACGTAGAAATTCTTATACTCAACCTATCTCTATGCAATTCCCATAAGGCACAGAGAAGAAAATGCGTTTCGTTAACAATGCCTCTACGACCCTTGTAGCACAAATGTTTCACTGAAAGCTCGTATCCCAGAAATAGTCCTCGAGCCCTTTGTGCCTACCGAAGAATAAAAGCGGCGAATCTAATTGGACGCTCATTATATCCCCGGAAATTTTACGGGAATGCAAATAATGAGATCCAAAGATCCAATACGCGGCCGTAGTGTCGCAGCGAAGCGATTCGAGGGTCCCCTAACGCGCGTGCGCCACGGGCAACCCGTGTAATTGGGTTTTTATTATCGCGACTAAGTGGCGCGAACTTTCGTGCATGGCTAATGAGATTTGTGTCGTGGACTCAAAGCGAGACCTTAGACACGCGGATGAAAACGATGCGATTTTGTTAATTGGATTTGTACATCACACGTTATTCGAAGCTCCACGATTAATATATCGTAATGCGGCGCCGGGTGGCTTGCTAAAGGGATTCAAGTTCTGCAACGGGAACCATGCAAGTTTTAATTAAAGGGCTTCGCGTATCCGTGCGATTGTGTATTAATGACAATGGGGATGGAAAAACAGAGTTTCAACAGCGCGTGCTTTTTATTCGCTAGCATGTGCTCAGATTTAAATAGCAAGCGTTGGAAGTTGCACCGTCCATTTTAATCTCTGGTATTTTGAAAACGCTTCTACAATTTTTAAAACAGTGGATGACTTCCATTTGTAGGTACAGCGTTGAAGAATTTCTGCGATTCAGCTTCTGCCATTACTTCAGAACTTTCTGTATAATATATTAGAACATTTTTTATTTAATAAAATTAAGGGGGTATTCCCGTCTAGAAGGCCAATTTTTTGCCTTTTTTAGGGATGACACAAAACAAACTACACCGTTTTTAGCGATGAGCATTATCCGCACGTATTTATTAACATTTCAGTAAGTTCCAAAAAAAATTCAGCCGTATATAGTAATAATTAATGGATATATGGAACATGTCGTAATGCGTATGCAAAAAAAGTTGCCTAATGATGTGCACGATACCGGCTATTCCATTGATCACAAATAAAAAAACCAAAAGAATTCTTTATCAGTAAAAGTGTCCTTCTAAACGCGAACACCCCGTTGCTTTGGCTTTGGCATGCTTTCACGACGATATTTTTTGGAAAGTATTAAAACTATTGTTCCTATCAATTTTTCCAGCAGAAGCGATCGCTCAGAAAGACCTGACGGTCCTCAAATTGCATTTTGATAACCTTACGTCACTGTAAACTTACTCAACATCTTTAATTAGTACCTTGAGAATTTAGTAACTCCTTAGAATTTAGTGATCCTATTTAAATGACGGATCAGCTGCTACAGGTTTCAGCTACTTTTTCAGGGTTGAACATTTAACGTTAGGGCGAACATAGCCAGCTTCGCCACCAGTGAGTTTGACATCGTATTACGGACAAACTGGGAACCTGCTTCGTTTTACACTCTGGAAAACGCACGCGAGCGAAAGTTTCCGCGTGGGGCTTTCGCGGCAGTATGCGCTCCGGAGTTTTGTTTATGGTAAAATCAGAATTTTAGAGCGTCGTCCCGGAAACATTAAGCCGCCCAGGGCTTCCGAATCGCCGCGGACCGCGAATCCTTCGACGTTCGGGTCCCTTTTATTTCGTATTCCCCATCCAGGGTGAAGCGTAATGCTTTTTCTGGATCAAGCTACTGAAAAATTCATTTACGCAGCATTGTCCTTTTAACGTCCCCGGCGACATAAATATAAACTTAGGCAGAGAGGGAAATTAACGAACAAGGTAAAGGGAAGCAGTTTATTCATTTATTTGGCTATGCAACAAAACAGAAATAGTGTGCAGTCTCTCGGGAATCGTTTGCCGGGTTCAGTTTCTTCTAAAATGTCAGATTTCTCGTTAAGGGGCTATATGTTTAGCTCTGACTAAAATGAGCGATTTTAGGATTCTTTTTCAGCGAAAATACTTATTACACATGATTTATTAGTCCACAAAGTGCACAAAAAAAATTATTTACGATAATTTGTGTATTAAATTATTTGTGATTTTTTAGGTTCTTGACATTACTGCAGGAAAAATGGTCAGCGTGATATCTCCTTTAAACATCGATGGATCTGAAAAATAAAATGATATTCTTGTAAAAAAATATTGCTGTTATGGGCTGACGAGACAAATTTTCTAATTTCAAAAAATAAAAAATTGATGACACTTTAAAATTAAATGAATTTTTTATGCAGAATTTTGCTCTGTAATTGTGCATAAATAATGAATTAAACAAAATGTCAGAAAAATGACCCGTCAGTCCATAATGGCAACATTATTTCACAAGAATATCATTTTACTTTTCAGAGCCATCAGTGTTTAAAGGATCCGTGATCATCCTGGCCATTTTTTCTGCAGTTGTCTAAAGAACTTCAAATACTAATTTAATACACAAATTACTGTAAATAATTTTTTTCGTCCACTTTATGGACTATTAAATCATTTGTAAAAACTATTTTATTTTACTTTTTTTGATAAACCCCTAAAAAATGTAACTATTAATTAAATTTAACTAAAAATATAACCCCTTAAAGGTCATCACTCTTCATCTTTCAACCGAACCTGTCCAGAATTGCTTGCGAAATGGCAGTCAGAAAATCGATTCAATAAGTTATTCTCGTCTGAATGAATCTCTAGGAGTCTCTGAATCCTCCGCAAACCGATGAATAACAAATTGCTGATTCTATATGTCTACTTATCAGTTAGAAGCTTAAACGATTAAATCGGGAGGCAATTTTAGGAACAGTTATAAATTTTATACGAACTTCGAAGTCAGAGGAAACGAATGACACTGTTTCCGCGGTAATGTAAATCGGATTGCGAAGCCAGTTTTACGAGGGAGGCTGGTCGCGTTATAAATGGCGAAGATCTCGAGAGGAGGTCTAGGTTCTTCGTGGTCGATTGAAAATTCTGATTGTTGACTCGGGGACACAGAAAGGAACAAAGGGAAACGTTCGCGGAAGCTCGATATCGATGGAATCCCGCTGGGAGAGTTTTCGATATTCAAAAAAGACTAACGCATCGCGCCGCGTTTTCTCCAGCCGAACGCCAACCTGGTTATAGGAAAGGAAGCCAGCTTTCCGAATAACACCGCAACCGACCGAGCTCCGGCTCGTTTAAAGGCTGTCTCTGGTGCTGCAACTGCACAGAACCAGTTCCAATTGACGGTTTTTTGCAAAAAGACTCGATCGAAATTAATTATTAAAAATTCCAGTGGCACTGAATAGCAGAAGCAGGATCATGAGATACTAATTGGTGTTGTGAAAGGACCGACACTGCTGAAAATATCGACATATTTTACGCGAATATGCATACTCGGCTCCATCAATGTTTTGTTTGGTTTTTATCGTTTTATTACACATGCGTTTCAGTGGATTTTATACTCACTACAATTAAATCTTATTGACACACCGAGGCAGCTGAAATAGCTACAAAATGAATTAACTGAGGTGAGTTTAATACCTCCATATAATGTTTAAAAGTACAATGATTACTCTTGTATTAATTCTGCTAAATGAAGAGTCCTTTGAAAATTGAAAAAAAGAATTTATCGGAAAATGTTCTACGTGCCAATTGTAACAGGTAGGTAGTACAGAATAGAATTTGATTTTCTGCACTTTCGGTGCTATCTACAAGAACGCTACAACTATTTTATTATTATACTCCTTTTATGTGCAAAGGTTTATAAATTATTGTCAGCAAATGAATGGGAAGTTATTCAGACGCTGTGTTTGTGGTCATGGCTCGATGCGCTTGTACTTTGAAGAAAGTAAGTGGAATTTAAAAAAAAGTTGAGTTTGCCAGCATAGGTATTGGCGAAATTGCACACACTAGTAACCGGATTGGTGTGACCAAAAGAGGAAGCTCATAGTTTGGGTTTAAACAAAGGGAAGCTTCTAAATTATCTTCTGATACAACAGAGATTCTCATTCATCTGCTCCATAGATACACAGCGATTCGGAAGTTTAGCTGTTCGTTTGTCAGTGAAGAACCAAGCTGGCTGACAGTGAAGGAGAATGAACGGGACGCGTTCCGGTCGCGGACTTTGGCGTCGTTGAAACACCGGCAAGAGGATATTGCTACGGAGGGAGCAACGTCAAAGTCGTCGTTGCGCGAGACACTTTAACGTCGTAATAGCAGAAGCGGCCAATCTTCTTTTCTGAAAAGCATTTCTGCGATCACGTTTTGGGTCGTCGGCGTTCCCTCTCGTGCTCGAGCACGAGAAGAAGGAAACGTTTCGGATGTGAGACGTGAAAGCGTCTTTAGAGATTCTTAAATCGATTTGTGTGGAATCCCGAGGCCTGCATCCCTGGTTCAGAAGAGTGTTTCGAGGAGTGCCTCGATACAAAATTCCTTTAGTTTAAGGAAAGAGTAGTGCCGGGGTCATTGACCTGGCGCGCACGCACCCCATGGTGGCTGCGGTTAGGTTTTAGGGGATTTGTGGACTCGGGAGGGTGGAACTCTGTGGTGTTCTGTTACATAAGAGTTTATTTTATTATAGGAATGAGAGTACCTAATGGGATATCGGTTAATAATCACTGAAGCAGATCCGTCGTTAACCTTAAGAACAACAGTATTCCTGGTTTAAGGGGGAGTCCTATTTTTTGGGCTAGAAACATAGCAATGTATGGGATTTGTTTAAGAATTGAACGATTCGATTCATCTGAAATGTGGACAATGTTTTTATACATCTTTAAAACAGTTGCAGCGTTATTTATCAATTTTAAATAACCAATATTGGATTCTGGATGAAATATAGAAAATATAGAAATTGGCGGCAAAAAACTCACCAACACGCCGAGCAACATTCCACGTCCGCTGATGTGCATGATAGTTATCGTCCAAGTAATCTGAAACAGAAAAATGAAACGGCGTTTTACTTTATACATATGTAGCTTCCGTTTGGCGAACTAGAATAAAACCAAAAAAATTATTGATGAGCGGTGAGTTTTCAATCTGAATGGTCTGATGCTTTTATCTTTGCTATCCAATTTTGCGCCCAATTCTATATTTAAAAGCCTCTTTTAGCCCAAAAATAGGATTACCCCTTAAAAGAAAAGCACGCATTAAGTCAATTTAATCTTGACCAAATATTCACTTAAATAAACTAAAACTTTTTCATCCTCTCCGCACAGAGTTGTCATTTCCTCTTTCTACTTAGGAAGTCATCCGGATCAGTGCAATCAGAACTTAACACCAGGGGGTCTAACAACACTTTCTTCTCACTTTCAATGTTCCCTTTACGTGAAGAATGAAACTATATCTAATTAATTAATAATTCTCCGTTCACTCGATGTTACCTCGCCTAGCCTTTCGTCCTGGTCCACTCTCCTGGAACATAGGGAACCGAGCAGATCCATGTTCCGAGCGAGATGCATCGCGGTTGCAGGGGGATCAAGCTCCCCTGTTGTCTTCCATCTTCTATAAATTGCTCGATGGAGAAGCTCGCGCGGTAGAAGCGGTGAATGAATAATTTCCGACGGTCCTCCAAAGACTCAGCCCCCGTTCCCTCACACCTGGGCCTTGGTTTGCGGCGAGCTTCTACTCGGGAACCTACTAAACACCACGCCCTGGCGAGAACGTGTTGCCCTCGTCCGAAGAAAGCACGGTCTGGCACAAAAAGCAAACCCGATTCTCTCTCTTGAATTTTCATTCTCTGCTGACTGTTCGCGACGTGGAGACGTTTGACCTCTCAGTCCGCCAGCAAACTGCCGGGCGCTTTCGCAAAGCGGAGGCGGGAAATTGTTGGTTAAGGTAAGCTTGTGAAATCAGGAGCGTATGTGTGTACAAAGCTTCTGCAAGTTCTTTTCGTAGTGCAAGAGGAAAATTAAATTCCCTTATTTCCACGCGATTGCCACTCACAAGGGTAGTTCGGCAACTTGAAAATTTAAAGAAATCTGAAACTTCACAGAAATGTAGCCCAAGGAATGCTAATAACGTAACTATTTTCATTCGGCAATAAAACGGTCCTAAGGGTGAAAACACCCCCCTGGAAAAAATTGCGAGTTTTCATATCATCGTGAACATATACGAAACTGTTGAAGATGTAAAAAAAAGTTCAATTCGAAGTTTTATGGCTTTCGATATCCTACAACATCGTGATAAAGAATTGTCGAAAAAGAGGGAGCGGGGGATAAATATTGAAGAAATTATGTTTTTAGCAAATTCTTTATCGCCGCTTTATAAGGCGTACAAAAATTTGAATTTAACTTCTTTTCCATAGCTTTTACAGTTTCGTAGACATTCACGATAATTTGAAAACTTACCATTTTTTCGACGGGGTGTATTCACCCTTAGAGTCACTTTATTGCCGAAGCAAAAAATAGTTACGTTATTAGCATCATTTGAGCTACATTTCTGCAAAGTTTCGATTTTTTTTGTAAATTTTCGAGTTGCCGAACTTCCTTTGTCGGTCTCTGCAGCACAGTGATATGTAAATTGACATCGCAAAATGGTCAAAGTGTCTTCGAAGCACGGATCCTCGTCCCCAATTCTGACATTTGAAGTGTGGAGAAAGACGAGCGTAAAAAAACTTTCTTTCTCGTGTATTATCGGATGTACGTATCGACTCGACGGTCCTCCGTAATCTCGAGATGGTACCGCCACGAAATTCCAGCTCCTGTTCGTTTTTCCTCCGCCGGTGGCACCGAAAATCAAGCGAGATACGGTTATATCGAGTCTTGCGGGGAATTGAGAAATTGCCTCGGCGAAAAACTACTCTGATTTATCTATCGGCGATCTCGGTCCTCGGTTCAACAGTTATCCGACCGTTTCGCCCGCCCCTGCCGGCGCGCCCAGCTGCAGTTTTTGTCCCAGAATCGGACGCGGGGCAACATAATCCGCTCGATCGGGGATAACGCCCCCGTTGCAAGCGAAAAGAATTTCAATGCGGCCAACTTCTCGCCGACCGGGCCGTAATTTCGTTCACTTTCAATCTTCCCCCGTTATTATTGGCGCGAGTGAGAGATAACAATAGGGATAATGCCGCGTCGTCTCCGAAGAGCCATAGAATCGCATCGGGGGGGGGGGAGATGCAGATTGAGATTCAAGGGCTGCATTGCAAGGGGTTTTACAATTGTAGTTTTGAGTTTTGACGTTATGTTCAGGGCTGAAGAGTTTCTTTTGTACTGCTAGCTGATTGCGATAGATGCTTGTGAATCGACTGGTGCGTGCTGGCTTTATTATCTACTTCGTAGCACGAATTCTGCGAACATAGAGGGATGATAATACGGATGATGTAGATTGGAAGTTTGGAGAGCGAGTTAGTACGGAGACATCACTATTGAGTGGCTATTTAAATAGATGTAAGGAATATGGGACTTCGACTTCCTCTCGATGTGTTGCCAAGTGGTAATTTAGCTGTCGTCGAGGAGCAGTGTTGCCAGGTTCGAGGGAAAAAGGTAAAAGTAGTATACAGTACTGTCTCTCAAATGGCACGCGTTTTCGGATTCTCTATAGACGCGAAGCTATCCCCACTACTTCGCTTGTAGTCGCCGCGCCGCGGCATCGGGTATCGGATGTCAAAGGAAAAGCCGAAGAAAGGTTCATAACCAATACGAAACTGCTCTCGCTGCCCCATCCCCCTTCAGCGCTCGAGCGTGAAATCAAAGGAAGCCGAATAGACTACTCGTCTCTCAAATGGCGCGCGCTCGGTCCCGCCACACGCGGCTATAGAGAGACAATACTGTACTTGATGAATTAGTGACGTCATGACATATCTGTACCTATGTGTACTGTAGAGAAATGGAGGTGGAGACTGTGGAGAGAGTGAAAGACAGGAAACGTGACTCAAGTCACTTGATGCAAGTGAGGTAGGTGATAGGTGTAGAGTGGTAGTGGGGGTAATGTGACGTCATAGTATTTCCCGCGGTTGTGGCCCGACATTGGCTGCAGGGCTGCCAGACAGTCCAGTACGCGCACTGTCATATATGACGTCACTTGGCTTGGATTGGATTGGCGTTACCATGACGTCACGGCGTCACCAACCAGATATAAGTGTTCCCCTTCTCTTACACCGTACGACGTCATATGGGTCAGCACGCCGCCATTTCTCCAGTACGTAGGGCAACCCTGATTGGCTGTGTTCAGCATACTGAACCGCTGAGAAGTTAACTGTGATTAATATCCTGTTCTGCTGAACGGCATTTGGTAGAAGTGTGTTGCGACATTTTAAATCCTAACTAATTTCAACGTGTTGAGCAAAATTACCGTTATTTATTTCCGCTACAAAACATGGCGACCGATCACTAAACTTATTGAGAAGTTGGCAAGTGACCGGTAGCGTTCAGAGTAAAATCACTCAACAATTGCTCTCAACGGTTGGGTCTGCCGAACGCATTCAATGTGGACAATTCCAACACAGAATCCAATGCTCGGAGCGCATGAAACTTGAATGGAACGCGCGAAACTGAATCATCGCGCTAATGTCAGATAAATGTAGCCGCCAGGAGCGCGGAAACTGTCAGAAATCGTCAGGTAGCTGGTAAACGAGTTTCTGACGACGCGATAAACGACTGCAAAGGCACTCGCCTCGTCCTCCCTATTCCCTGCGCCATTCGCGCAATTCGAAGTCGACTAGCTAGGGGCTGGTTCATCTATCGAAGAAACCACGCGACCGTATCGCGGGTTTATCTCGTCCTTTTGCCGCGATACGCAGCCACGACGATCCATCAGGTCGAGCCGGGCGCGTACCCGCGCGACGGTAACCATCCACCGTGGCCTCATCTGAAATAAGATCTTTTTTGGATCAAGGCCGTGCGCGTCGCCGCGAGGATCTCCGTACCTCAAAGTGGCTGATGCATCCACCGAGTGGAGAATATACCGGCGGGAAACGGGGAATCGATCTGTTCTCGAGATTGATACCGCGCGCTTAAAGAGCGCGGAAGATTGCGCGGCGCATCGGAGCAGCATAATTTTCTGACTTACGAATTTCCTGGCTTGCCTCCAAGCGCGCGTCGAGATGCGAGCTCCGTGACATATGATTCAAAATTCTGGGAATGGTAAACAGGAATCTTCGAAACGCGGGTACCTACGTTGCTTTTGAGGGCGCATTTTCTGCGAGGCGAAGGGAGATTTATGTCGTAATATGTACCGCACATACCACAGATGGTACTTTCGGTATATCAGGAGGAAAATGATTGTGGGCTGTGCTGCTGGCACTTGGAAAATATTCGAGTGCCTTCAAATCGGGATGAAAGTGCTCTGATAAAAATTGGGAATTTTTTAATTTAGGATATTCAATAACGAACGTACAATTTTGTTTCCGCATTTGTTTCACTTTCGCGATGTATCGCCAGAGATAGTTCGCTCAGACAAAACTGAGTTGCTGCAGAAGTTCTGCCAGCTAGAGTACGAATTCTACAAATTCGATTTTTTATTTTTTTTGCATCATTAGTTTTGACATTTTCCCATTTACATATGTGGAAGTGATGTTCCGCCTCTTTTATAAAAACCTTTGGATTTATCATTACACAAAGAACTTGTTGCACTTTTTTCAATTTTTCCCACTGCAGTTCTGATTTTGTCTTTTTACCTTGGATTCACAAGAGATGGTCTTTTAATTTGCAGTTCTTGCTCCACTCTTTCAATTTTTTGATAATATAAATCAGCATTGACAGTTGTATGTATGTACCTTGACGAGCTCATGATATAAACAAAGTGGCGGACAGAACTTTTGCAACTACCCGTCCTACCAAGTTAAAGTCACGTCGAGATACTACATCAACGTGAATGTCGCAGCAATATCCAAATATGCAGGCAGCTTAGGAGCCGTCCATAAATTACTTGAGGGTAATTTTGCCAATTTCTTATATCCGCCCACCTTCAGTATAAGAATTCGTAAGATTTTATATTTCAACCCCCTCCTCTTGCTAACGTAATATTTTTTACATTGCATTTTTTAGTCTTTTTAGTCTCCATCCAACCGACTAATATTCAATAGCAACCGCAGTATTCGTTTTTATATTGGAACTTTCCTTGAAAATGGTCAGAACGAATGACCGAAACGTCGGAAATTAATATAAATATTTAATAATCGCAAAATAGCTATGATTTATTTCTTATTTAATTAAAAAATAATTGTTTAAAGTGACCGAACCCGTGCGCAGATATCATTTCAATTGCATTTTTTAGTTATTACAATTATTTTAAAGGTTTATATAATTGAAGAGTCCTTGCACAAAACACTGTGAGTGCCAAAAATCAAATTCTACAGTAGGACACCAATGACCGCCAGTAACAACTCATGTGATGAAATCCTTAAACGCTTCACGCACAAACTACATTCGCCGGATGCGAAACGCAAAAGCATGGAAAAGCAAACGAGTGCAGTGATACGTGGATCGATGGCAGAGGGTGAAAAGACCTAGGCACTCGTTCAAACGCGACCCTAATGGAGGTTCGCGGGGATGGGGATAGAGTTGATGTCGAGAGTAATTAATATACACGGTGGTGGGAGGGATCCGGAATTCCTGAGCGCGGCTTCGAAACTCTGCCCGTGAAACCCGACGCACACGGAGCTCGCGACAATGCGAAGCGTCGCGCGAGACAGACAGAATGTAACCAGCAGTTTCGCGACGAACCTCTCCGACGGTGACAGCTCGGAGGCGCGCGGTATCGCCCACGGGGATTCGCTAAGTTTCCCCGAGAACTTTGTTCTTCGCGAACCGCGCCAGGAACACTCGCCCCGGAGTCTCGTGGTCGGGTAATGCGCTCGGGACGGATGCAGCCCGCCGCGAGTGGGTCGCAATTCGAACGATGATAATTCCTTCCGCACCGTGCACTTTGTTCAGGCTGGCGCCGCCGCGCCACCTGGCGCTGAACGCCGCGCTCGCGAGCGCGCGTGCGCGCTACGTCTCGCGGGACGCGCGACCAACTGAGAGGAACGATTTCTTTGTTTAGAGGACCTTTATGCGGCAGCTTTTCTTGCAAGGAAAGTGGATCATTAAGTTTCTTGGTAGTGAGTAGTATTGGAGAGGAAAAGAGAGTTAAGAAGTGAAAATTCTGGGCGTGGTAAATTATTCTTGAATGTTTTAACAAGGTGATGTTTTCAGGAAATGGCCCCTCCGTGCTTAAAAATCATTAAAAGCGCGTTGGCTCGGTCTGCTCGCAGCATATTCTGCATACATATGATGTAATATGTTTCACCCTGTACCTGAGTGTAATTATTAAAGTTTACGCATGGATGAACTCGCCTACTCTAACCGGGAGACATTTTCAAGTGAAATGTAAACTCGTCTTCTCCAGTTAACGAGTTACCTTGGTTCAAAGAATAATTTCCTCCCGAATGTTTACAGATTGAACAACCTGGCCAGTGACTCTCTTTCCGCAGCTTTCAGGCTTAACGCGGTACGCCTCCCTGCCTCGTGCATCAAAGACGATGGAAATTATTCAGGAAGAAGCTGGATGAGGCTATGCCAAGAGACATCTCGTGCAAGTTTAAATGACTTTATGCAGGACGTCCCTCGAGTGTAGAGTTGCCGAACTCTGGTGATTTTCGTTGTTCCCTTAACACTATTAGGTTGATGCGCATAAAGTGTTGTATTATTTTTCAATCAAAACTTCAAAGGCGCGCTCTGCAGCCTCCAATATCGAATTAGAATAATTCGTCTGTGATTCTTTGTATCTTTTCCAAATGACAAAACGGTTCTACTACTGCAGTTTGATGGAAATTAAATGTTTCCGGAGCCGGAAACTGCGTCAAAGGCTACATCTGAGGATTTATCTTGGCACAATTAGAAATTTATAATTAAATTCGCTCGTTCTATGTGTCCTTATTTAAACCTGCTGAACAATTTCTCTGAAAATCTGATTAAATTGGAACGTTCATCGCCAAAGAGCAACAGATTTCTAAAAAGCATTTCTGTCGCGTCGTTAGCGTGCGGATGAACCTCGACAGTCGAGAGATCGTTTAGGCAATTCGAAGCAGAAGATCGCCGCGTTACGGATTCGATGGCGCGGAAAAGGCCCCTCCATTGCGAAATTACGCGCGGAGTAGCGGGTTCGGGCTTTTGACACAGTTGCGCGGACTCGTCGCGCGCGAAAGCCGCTTGCTTTCCCGCCATTTCGAATTAACAATAGACGAAGACGCGGGGGCGTTCAGGGGCGAGGAGATCGCAAAGTACGCGTCCTCGAGGGGTGGTTCAGAAGAGGTCTGCCGTCGACCCTTCCATTCGAAAAGCTCGGTCGAATGGATCGTGGATTGTGACGGGCTTTGAGACGTCTCGAGTCGCTTCGAACGTGTGATAAAAAACTTGAATCACTTCAAACGTTAGTAGAATTTCAAAGATTTTGAAAGCCTCGGTGGGCTCTGGGTTTTGATTTACAGTCTCTTCTTTTTTGCTCGATGATAAGAATATTTTTCGTTGTGGTAGGCTGAATGAGAAACGAAAGACTGGTCGAGACTGTGCAGTAGGGCGGAGCGAAACTATATAGGCGAAAATTTAAATTTGAATTTTCAGTTGGCCTGGGTGCGGGATAGTTGTCTTTTGATTAACCAAACGCAACTGTAAAAAAAATTTGGAAAAATAGTCATGTCTACAGGTTCCTTTTTCTCTTAAGAATATAAAAAATAAGATTCACATGTTAATTTTTTGATGCATTTTATTTTCTTCATTTTCTTATATTGTGTAACAAGATAAAAACTTATTTAATAAAATCTTTTTTGTCTCCACTTTTGGAATTGCTCTTCTGCAAGCAATCTTTGCCCGAATCAATTCGTCCCTGGCGTTGTTACCACATACTGATCGGCCGTCGGTTGGTTGTGCAATTCAAATACTAAATATTATTTAATATAAAGAACCTAAAAAATGTATAAATACCAGTTTTTAGGAACCTAAGTTAGCGCTGGAGCAAACTGCCCTTTTTTACTTTTGTATTAAAATACAAGAGTATTGTGTTAAAATTTCAAAATTTCACCTTTATAAAGGAACCTGAAGATATCATCGCACAGGACTGACGTTGGGTGGGGTTTACTTTGACATAAATAGGCAACTTTTACACACCCAGGGATACGCCATTTCGAAAAAAAGAATTTTCGCTCCGCCCTACTGTGCAGACTCACAAGGGGGCCGCATAGGTTATGTAATCGGTTCTGAAATGAGACTGGGTGGACATTGTAGTGCACACCTAGTGTTACAAAACCGTAAAGGGATTTTGCAAAATGGGCCTTCGTTTTCGAGAAATTTGAGTTCAAAGTTTTGCGGGGCAGTAGTATTTCAGTTGCGCAAACATCTTACCAAGCACCAGGAATCGAAACAAAGAGACCTCCAGCACCGTAGCTGCACGCCTTATTATCGCAGCTACGACCATTGCTTGGTAAGAATGTTTACGCAACTGAAATACCACTGTCCCGCAAAACTTTGAACTCAAATTTCTCGAAAACGAAGGCCCATTTTGCAAAATCCCTTTACGGTTTTTTCACACTAGGTGTGCACTACAATGTCCACCCAGTCTCATTCCAGAACCGATTACATAACCTATGCGGCCCCCTTGTCAGCAAGACTTTTAAATGGGTGATGTTGAGGGGAGCTGCCACCTTGGACGCGTGAAAATCATAGGATTTGCTTAACAATTTTTTCCTTTTCAATAATAAACTCGATAGAAAATCTGATTTTAAAAAAAATCATTTAACCCAGACAAAGTACAGATCACAGTGTGTTTTTGGCGAATATCTGGAAAACTAAAGCCGAGCGATGGTAACATGTATAGGAAAAAGATGTTAAGAATCGTGTCCCCGACAATATATTTTAAGGTCATCGAAATCGGTGAGGACAGCCCTTTTGTAAATAATTACCATTTTTCTTTTCATAAATTCGCGGAAGACTAATGCTCCGTGAAACATCGGTTAAGATCCACTGGCTTAGAAGTCCAGCCTGTCCTCAGACCGGTGAACTTATAAGAAGACAAATTGTATACCGAATCACCAACCCTTTCTTATAACGATTCATTCTACGTCCAAACAGTATTGAAGGCGATGTGAAGCAGAGTAACGTTGAATTGAATTGAATATTTGCTAGAGGACGAATAGAACGTCCATCACTAATCGTGGTTCGTCTCGTGACCGAATTAGGTCAGAGGCCCCGAAGGTCGAGAGATAGAGAGGGAGCGGTATACGCCTTAAGGGCTCGAGCAGGAATATCGCGTTGCCAATCCCTGGCACTCGTACGGATAACGCTTTTACACCGACAAGCTTCTCGTTTCCCCATCTATCTCGGCCCTTCTGGCTCGTGTACACACCCGACCGCAGCCACCACAGCCCCGACGTCGGCGCGTGTGCTGTGCATGTGAACGTAAACGCGGGCAAAATCGAATCGTATAATACGGTCACGTGGTGAGTGATTTTCGGTCGGCCTGATTACGCTTATTCAGCCACGTGACAGATTTCAAATTTACTTGGCGCTGCCGGTGCGACGACGGCTGGCAGTCGTATACCCGGTGGCACGTGCGCGCGCGCGCGCTAACTTGACGTAGTCACGTATAATCAGGTGGCCCAGAATTTATTATGGTACGTGCGTTACATGTGCCATTACAACACGCGATAGACGCTCCTGTCGACCGATTTATCGCCGATACATGGACCACCGCCCGATACTTTCCCTCGACCGCCTCCTCCATCGGCGGGCACAGTTGGCTCCTCCCGGTTATAACACGGAATTCGATTACCCGGAACGCGGAGTGCCCCTCAGAGCCGTCTATTGTCGGCGTTAGCCCGTGTAACGGCAGCCCCCCCCCCCCCTCTTTATCCGAATTCGATTACGGGGTCGTTTTGAATATTTTCCCCGCGGTATCGCGGACGCGCTCGCCGCTTTCGGGGAAATGGGATATTTTATATGCCGTCACCGGGGCTAGATAACGGACCGACGGATCGACGCAACGCAATCTCTCGCCGCGGCTTGCATTCGGTATGCCGCCGCGCGCCGGGGAACCCCGTCTTGCTTCGCCGAAGGAAGATTACCGCGGGGTTTCCCCGAGTCCGAGGAACACGGTAACGGGGAGAAGTTGGATGAACAGTGTAGTTTCTGGAGGTTACGGTGGTTCTTGTCGAGCTTTAATTGTTTGCAGGTTAAAGCCGGGGATCCAGCCGAAAGCTAAACTAAGCTATCCTATGCTAAGTTTGCAAAAATTAGCTTCAATACGTACTAAGCGAAGCTGTCTTATGTTTTTTTTTTCGGGAGCTAAATTACCTTGACGTAGCTATGTTTGCGGGAAATCGCGAGGAAGGGAATTTCGTGTTACGTCAAGCTAACTTAGCTTCAGAAAAGAACACAGCACAGCTTAGGTTAGTTTTTGTGGAAGCGGGTCCATTAAGATGTATTGAAGGTAATTTTTTTTAGCTTAGCTGAGCTTTCAGGTGGATTCCCGGCTTAAGCACCGTTTGCAGGTACAGGTTTGAGACAGCAAGTCTTCTTGGTTTGCCTTTAACCTTTCACTGGTCACGTGCCTTAGAAATTCAGAAAATGTTCCACTTTTCGGAATATTTGGAAGGACTTTTAAGGCTATTATAGTAACTACTATAAGCTATTATAGAAACCATCTTTGTTTACCATATCATTTCATTGCGACAGGGTGAGATTATTTGAGGATGAAGCAATAGACGTGATCAACTTTAGAGGCGCAAGGTGGTTTATCAAGCATGTACTGGGGTAACGAGTGAGAATGTTCGGCTATGAGGTATCTAACTCAACAAATCCCATAACTTTGGTCCTGAAGTGATACGACCGACCGATAATAGGATTTACAGCGTTGTGTGCCCTTCAAGTATCCATTCCGAGGTTTCACCTCTCAGCGACAGTTAACTACTCATCAACTTCACCCAAAGAGTGACACAATGAAACTTAACTGCAAAAGTTCGCGTGTACAGTTCCATCCGCACTTCACTGCACAAGTTTACTTTACTATGAAACCTGAAACTCCAATCAGGCTCCTGGAAACATTCCTATAGGTTCCAAGAAGAAAAAGAGCCCAACAGGATTCGTCAGAACTTCTTTTTCAGAAGAACAAACATCACTAATTCAATCATAAAAATTGAATTCCATATTCTCCCAAAATTTGCAAACAGTGCACACTAAACAGGCAACCACAAGCATACTGCGCAGTTAAGAGGTCTCCAACGCGCATGCGCAAGCGCTAAACGCAATGGTGCGATGGCGACGATCCAGCTTAAAGGTTTGACAAACGGTCTACCATCGAAGGATTAGTATTAGGCGCTAGGCAATCAAAAGCCTCTCAGCGACTTCTTCCTTCCCCCTCTTCTTAATTCCGGCCACAAATCTCGCCTAATACTATACCCATGATAATTTCAGCCGTATCAGAGACTCGAGCCTCGTTCACTCCCCTTGTTAGCAATAAAAGATCGATCAACATCCCGGCGACAGCGCGGCCCAAACAGATGGCTTTCTTTCTGCCGTTTCCGCGACAATAACCGAAGCCAGTCTGGAATACCGAGATTACCCTGGCAGCTAGTCCGTTTATCTCGCGGCCGCGACGTCGTTAGTCCTCTCGCGAGCGCGGCGAAGATTGATGAAGCGTGCAAGGGCGGCGGCTCCTTCTCCAGCCGCTCCCCCCCCCCCCCCCTCTCGACCTTGGCTGAGGAAGGTGGGGTGCTTTTTCTCTCGATTCGTTTTACCGCCCCCGCGACGCCTACCATCCCTCGCTCGTTCCACGGCTCTTTCGACGAGCCTTTTCCACGTCGTCGACCGTATCCGTCGTCGTTCTTTACTTGCCACCTGTAATTTGCGGTTACTCGAGTTTGATTCCCCTCCGATCGTTTCTGTACCCCCCCCGACGAACACCCCCTCGTCGCCTGTCAGTCGATCGATACCTGTCCACCGGCGCGAAATCCATCTTCTGCTGGAACGTCGCTCGTGAATTCTTTACCCACCCACGATCGCCACCTTTCCAAGCCTGATCACTTTGCAATTAACGGGCGGCGGCCGTCAGTGACAGCGCGCTGGTAATTAGCCGCGATAATTTCCGGGTTTAGGTATTCAGTCACCTTCGCGGGCGAGACGTATCGACGCGGCTTCGTCTGGATTGCCCCGAATCGATCGGCTTACGGAGAAGTTTGCTGGTCGATGCATTTTAACTGTCTGCGCGGACTTCTGTCATTTTTCAGGGTGCTTAGGTGATCTTCGTGGCGTTTGAGGAATGGGATCATGAGGGATGTGGGAATCTGTATTGTGTATTGCAGAGTGATACTGATTCCGTAAAAGCAGCAGAGGCAGGGCCGCGTTTACCACAAGGGGCCTCATTCACTATGGGGTGACATTTTAGAAATGTGTATGAATTTGGTTAACTCAAATGCGTGTTTAAATGCGTCCACTTTTTCAATATATTCATTCGAATGAGTTCTTCTTTACTGCCCAAGTACCCTCTAAACAAATCCATGACATTTGGTGCCCCAAAATGATCCTCACAGAATGCCTTTCCAACTTACAGGTGAGTTGCACAATTGGCTCATTCGATTATGGCACCGTGCCTTCGATTAGCCGACTTCACATTGTTGGTCTTTTTCTTTGCGATGGTTCATAACATATTTCGCGAACATGGCTTAGGGCATTGCCACGCCATAGGTTCCTGTACAGAACACTTCCATTTTGTGAGGAAATATTACTGCGGCTGAGCCCTACGATGAGTCGCGTCGCGTAGCATAGCTTTGATTCGATCAGACGGGAATCGACTCGAAGGCTACTCGAGTCTTGGCTATTGGTTCGCGTCCGCCGCGATAGGTCGATTCGGGAGCACGGTTTTACAGGCTGTGTCGGTCGATAATATAGCCCTCGAAACGGATGTATTCAGCTACGCGGGGGGGCTGCGGGGGCGGCCAATATGTTTATCGGCCATGAAAGCCCCGGCTGCCAGATAAAAATCTCGTTGCAGGGGCGCAGGGAACGTGTTCGATGGTTGGCGCGAACGATGGAACGGCAATAACTCGAGGAACACCTCGCTGTGCCGAAACAATTCCAGCTTCTGTGTTATTTCGATCGATCGTAAAGCCGGCGGGCGACGTCGAACGTGGCGGCCATTATCGAGGACAATGACGGGGACCAGTCTCGAGGAATTATCAGAGACGACCTGGTGGAAGGTCCCCTAAAAGGACGGACGTTTTATCTTTCGCCGTGAAAGGACCAAAGTTCTATCTGCCCGGTAACGATAATGCTTTGTATACAATCGCTACTTATTGCCTTCGTCGTCGATTTTCTTGCTTCCCGTAGACGATCTCCCACGTCGCGGCGCTGCTCGCCTTTGATTCGGCTTTCTGCTTACGCTATAGTTTCTTCCTCGCGATGTTGATAGCGGTGTGGTGAGATTACGTAGTTGATCGAATGGCAATGGTGATGTGTGAGGCACACCAAGCGCCCTTGAATTTCGAGGTACGAAACAGAGGGTGCAGCTTTTTCGCAATCATCGGTATTATTAATTTTGAGTGTTAATCGGCGTGCTTTGAGTTTATAATAATAACGATTTTATTACATCACAAATTTACAAGCTATTCAGTGATGGATGGACGTTGTTCAGCATTTCTGCAGTTTTGTAAAGCTAATTCTAAATATAGTCCAGGGTTTCCCAACCTTTTTTGAGTCGCGATCCCCTTTTCCTAATACTCAAATAACCTGTAACCTCCCCACATAATGTAAGGTAAATTTAATAAGGTAAATAAAACGCAGTAGAAATGGATACTTCAGAATATAATTCTAACTTAATAATTACAATAAATGAGTGGTAAAATTCACCAACTAAAGATAACTATGGCGAGCTCCCAGAAAATACTTCGCGACCCAGAGTGACATAACCACTAAATTGAGTTCAAATCTATCGCGTTTCGAGGCACACAATGAAAACTGTAAAGCACAATTAGTTTTCATCCCAATCACAATTACATCCTGTTTTCCCTCGTGCGATGTCTTCTCCTGCAAATCACTGTTGAGGTTAGGATCTTTTTTGACCTCACGCGCGGAACAGAACACGCGAAGGAAAGTGTGGTTAATGTAAACACACGAATTAGTTGCTTATTTATACACAATGCGGACTCATTAAACTAAAAGTGACTATACAAAAAGGAAATAATTCACGAATCGATACTTGCTCTTCGACGTGCGGGTAAAGATGAAGGAAAGGAAACGCACCGAGACTTTAATGAGAATATATTGCAAATGAAACTCGGCCGAGGTGGCGCTCTGATCGTAGTGCTCAAGATGGCGTCTGAGCATGCGCGTGATGACGCCGTGACGTCAAACCAATCAACGCCAAGATGAGCTTGGCTTTGCGCTGGCCTCGATCTGGGCGTTGATTGGTTTGACGTCACGGCGTCATCACGCGCATGCTCAAACGCCATCTTGAGCACTACGATCAGAGCGCCACCTCGACCGAGTTTCATTTGCGATACATTCTCAATGCGGATCGATCGTCTGAGCGCTCTCATGGCAACCTCGCGGCACGGAATACGAAATGCGATATTCGTGTTTCTTTTGTCGGACGCAAAATCCTGTGCTCTAATAAAATAAACGGTAAATTTGTTAAATTGGTGAATTTTAACAAAAAAATGGCTTTTATCCACAACTATTTTTCCACATACAAATTTCAGTACATCAAAATTTACATTGCTAGAAAAAGACTATTAAAGCCTTACGAATGTACAAATATCATTCAAAAGATAAAAGGTTAAAAAATACAAAGATGGTAACTCAAATATGACGATATGGTCACATTTAGAATAAATTAAACAGTTTCAGCCACATCCAATTTCAAATATCCCGCCACCATCCGTTGCTAACTGTTAACATTCTCAGCCAACTCGAATGCCTTCAATTGTATAAATAAAATTCTGCATAAACAGCTGCACCGAGTTAAATGGCCTCTAATCAGAATTACTTTGATCACCAGGACCGACACGCGGCGTCAGCTTATACCGCGGTCGATTTAACGAACGTAATAGCACGCGCCGTTTCGTTCGGAGGCTTTTTTAAACCGAAGATCCGACCGATTATCGTCCTCGACGGCGAAACTTTTTAATTCCATGGCGAGCACATGCCCCGACAGCCGCGGCACGGAATTACAGAGCGAAAACTAGTTTGCCCGACGATCAACACGTAACTCGCGGCGCGCAGTTTAACCTTCTCTCTCGCTTAATCTCGTATACGCAGCTTTCGAACTCGCGCCACACGGTTCCGCCGCTCAACTTGCAACCTGCAGTTCCACGCTCCCCGCTTAATCTCGCAATTAACAGAGTCGATCGAACATTTTACTTGTAAATGCTCCGAGCAGTTGTACAAAGGATCCTACCGAATTTCTGCTATAATCCACTGCGCAAGTAACTCGAACACTTTCTATCGCCGTTGAAATGCGTAACATTGTTTTGCCCATTTAGAAAGTTTTCGGCAGTCGAAATTCGTCATTGTCGTGCGATTCGTCTGTGTTCCACGTCTGACTATCGACCTCCGTGCATACATATAAGAACCGGTTACTGAAGGGTAATGGATCTGTGCAGCGATTTTTGGGAAAGGTTTTTTTAAAAATTTTGTTGTGTACGTAAACAGTGATACAACTATCCTCACAGGTACTCCCTGTGCACCACAACTTTCTCCCTTTTACTATATTGTAATACACAGATATTAGCGACACCGTATTTAGGGGTAGGGTCGAGGGCGGATGCCCCCACACTGTCCCGTTCCCGAGGGTTTTATGATTGGGACTTACGTATTGCTCAAGAATAGAGACACTATTCCTGGATGATCTGACCACGAAGAGAACTGTGATGAGCCACATGGCACTTACCCCCAAAACTGTCCGGGAGCGAGCTTCTTTATCACCCTTATAAACTCAATTGTAACACACATTGACAAATATAATAAAACCACTGCAGGCTTCTATCCAACCATTTACCACTCCCCATCTAATTGTTTCTCAACGTGCCTCCCATTTCCCACAAACTCACTAATAAACCAGAGCTATATTATAGCCTATATACAAGCCTCTAAAGAAGCCAGCAGCCACGTTGAGTTTCTCGAGGAACTAGGGAGCAGCGGAAGTGTCTGTTGCAGGCACGTGAGCGCGGACAAGTCCCAGGCGGCTGGTTAATAAATAATTTAAGGACGATCCAGTTACCACTGCGATCCGCCTAGGGGGAAACTCGGTCAACAGTAACTCGCCGCGAGTGTGGAGTCATCCTTGATAGCAGTCCGGGGCAGGGGCACGAGGCGTTCCATCGTCGATCGCGAGGGGGCGAAGTTATCGCGTCTGGTTGCGAGCTGCACGCAGCCGTGTCGGGGATCTTCAACTTAGGCGACGTCGTCGAGCACGCCGCGCGAGTTCTGCAACGAGGCAGGTTGAAGGGGGGACAGGAAGAGGGAAATTGCAGGGTATTTGTCTTTCGGGAGAAAAATGGCGACGCCCTTTCCTGGTAATAAGGGCACTCCCAGCTGTTGACCGCCTTATTACTTCCGGATCCGGGGAATCATTCCTCCGTTCCAGGCGGAGATGGGACGCTGGTTCTCGTGTTGGCCCAGCCACCACGATCGAGTGCGGAAAAATCGTCAGCATTTTGTCGCGTTGATTGGAAGTGGAGGAACGGTGATTTGTTGAACGTGTCCGCGGGGTCTGGAGAGTTAATTCGTCGTTTTGGAATGCTTTCGTTATGGGTAATGCTCAAGAGTTAACTTGCTGCGAGATATTATAAATTGGGGAAAGTGCTAGTAGAACTGAACCAAGTACACAATTTCTGAGGGACTCAGGTACTAAAGCCTGATGAATCTTAAACTACACTTTCAACGTATCACTTTGAACAGACCACCGCCTGATTAGTTGACCCACGCTATCCACACCAATTCCTAGAACTAGCTTCACGGAGCTAGGTTGTCCCTGCATCCAAGCATGTTTATTTTAACAATTGACCGAGTTAAGACTTCATTATGTCGTGCCAGGTATCGCTGTCACACTTGCACTGATCCCGAGAAAGTGGTGGGGATAGCGATGAGCGTTTAACGCATAGTTGAGATGAGCCCATAGCGAGAGCTTATTGGAACAATCAGAGAGCTCGAAAGTGAAAGAAGTGTTATAGAGACGCTGGAAAACGTCTAATTTAAGATTGTTCAACTTTAGGATCTACAGTAGGGCTTAGAAAATTCCTTCTAATATACAAAAAAAACTGAAGGAGGCATCAAGTCTGATTTCAGATTTACCACACCCATAACATTTTGCTCCGTGTGTCATCTACCCAAGTGTTTGACTAATTCTGCGAGGACACGTAGCGAGCACAGCCACGTTCAAGATCCCAGACTCTCGTTTCATTCGGACTCGGAAACAAAGTGCTCCTAGGTAGTAACAGCGCAAAAAGTCTTGGCACGTAGTGGCACGCGATATCACGAGATAAGGGGAAAAAAGACGCGGCAACACCGTCTCACTTTTCCACGGAAGAAACGAATTACTCGAGCTGAAAGTTATGCGCTGTGACAGACACGACGTCGCTTGTCACCTCTCGTTTCACTCCACCGATGCGTCCGGATGTCTGCAATTGCACTCACCGTTTTAACCCTGATATGTCGGATACCAGTCTACTGCATGGCGAGCACGGGGTCCATTTTGACCCGTAACGTAATTTACTTATATAATACAATTTGATTTTAAAATTTCTACTTTCATTAGAGGCGGTACCAGTAGAGTAATTATAGGAGAGATGCCCCACTTTCGGCAAAATTGTTACCCTGCCTGAATTTTGCAAGGTAAATTTTCCCAAGGACTGATATTATTCGTTAAGCACCCTATGATACTACTTGCGTTGAAACAAATGAAAATTGTAATATTTGTGACCCTTAAAAAATTGAAATTAAAATCACTATTTTTGGGGGAGATACGTCTCACTTCCGGGAGTGATGGCGCATAAGTACCCTAAATAATAAGTAACAGATGTAGTTTGAAATATAAGGTGGGTCTAAATTGACCCGCCAAATTAAATTTACTGGTTCTCTGATAAACTGAACTATTAAATAAAAGGTATATGCCTGTACGTATGTATACTGTAGGCACTGAATTCAAGTTAACTTTGATAGAAGTCACAATGGAGAAAATTTCTACAACCAAAGCTTATCACTCTCCCGACTCAGTCACAAGTGAAAACTCTAATACCTATCTCAGCTTACCATTCTCCTAGGAATGAAGTCCAAGGATCCAGCTGCAACCCACAGTAAACAATTCTCCTTCATCCCCTGTCCCATAACCCAAGACCCAGATAACTCGAAAACACATACATAACCACGCCAGTAGCAGTGCTAGCAAGAGCGTGGAATTCTCAGCGCAACATTCACCAAGGAATCGACCAGGGGGAGGCAGGGTGACCAGAACGGTGGGCCAGGGGGTCGAGCGAAGGGGGTGAAAAGTCAGCTGGCTGCGAGGAAAGAGTGAAGCAACGACATCGCGAGGGTCTCACGGTTAATGAACATTGCCGAGTGAACTCGCACAAATTCGGGAGAAGGAAGGGAGAGCAAATTGAGTGAGGCGGCAACGGGACTATTGATCCAGCACCTTCCCCTTTCTGCACACCCCCCCGCCTCAGCCCCCAGAGTGCCACCCCCCAGATAGACGAAAAATTCTACCCGCGGCTGACTGGTAAGAAATGCATCGCGATATTTCCGCGGGGACGATGCCCTATTCCGTGGCCAATCGAACACCATTATTTCGTGGGTATTTTGGGGAGAATGCCACACGGTAAACTGGGCTGATTAGCTACGTGAGCTTGGACACCAATTGCCTCGGAGCAACTGTGGAGTTAAGTACTTGCATTCGCTATCTTCAGCTACTCCCAGTTGGAAAGGACTGATGTATGATGCTTTCTAGGGGCCCTATTCACGTATCCAAGCGATTAATCGTTTCGATGAATAAGAATAGTACCCAGAGAAGTACTCAAAACAGTGACTTAGAAGCTCCATCATTCATTCCGTTTCTTAGCAAAGTTTTAGAAAGACCACGTCCTGGACGCTGGTTAAGCAGGTAAGTTTGAAGATTTCTCCCCGCAGGTTCCCTTCTAATCAGCCTCCCGTAACAGATGAATAAGAATGGCCCCACACTGTTCTATTTAATCCACTCGCCGAAGCTTCCTCCATGTCGATTAATCAGGATGAGCAGCCGCGAGCAACATGCCCAAACGGGTTTCGACGCGTGCTGTCTCGGACGTTGGTGTGATCCCTCTTGCCTCGACGACGTCCCTCGCCAGAGGATACGTCCACGGAGAACGGCCCTGTCGAAACGCGAGCGACGGCTTCCCCGTTTCACGATTTGCTTTGGAAATCGCCCGCTACTTTCCTGGAAAGCAGCAAAGGCAATTTCCGTTTGATTCTGCCCCGACGATTAATCTTGGCACGCTGGGGAGCAGAGAGGGCCTCGAGGAAGCCTCTACTTCATTTTTTCCACGCGAGACAGGCTGGGGGTTGCAACGAGCGGAAGGCATCGAGTCGTGAAACTTTGTTTCTCAAATTCTTCAACTCGAGACCTCACCACCTTATTCCTACGCGTATCGTTGCCCCCCTCCCCCCCCCTCCCCCTCGCTGCAGAATATTTTCGAGGGTAATGGCGGAAATGGCGATAATGGGAAACGGAAGCGGACTGCCTCGGGGGGCGAGGGTGTTTGTTGCGCGGTGCAAAAGTTTAGGATCCTTCGGGTTGGCTACTGGGACGGGGCATTGTGGGGAGGGTGCAGGGGGAGGTTCTGGTATCCTCGCCACGTAGTCGCGCTGCGGAGCTCGTACGTTGAATCGAATTAAGAGATATGAGGAGAACTTCTGTTATCCTTTCGGCTTCGGGAACTTAAGTATGACAGCGAACGAAATTGACTAAAGAACACTGTTGCGCGCAACCGGAATACGAAATCGTCGGCTTCCTGTTTTCTCGGGCGATGTTATGGGCGACTGGCGGTGACGTTAAATACTGGCGAACTTGGGGTCAATTTACAATTAGCTAGAGGGGTTAAATAGTTTATACGGGTACCGTGGAAAATAAGGGGTTGCATTGTTGGTGACATTTTAGGTGTTAAATAATGTATGGAGCAAAATTATATCATTTCAGATACGATAGTCTTTTATTGTTTTGCATTTGTACACGTGTAGGTGGCAAATTTCCATTTTTGGGGCAAATGGAATAACATATGTGTAGTATACTTTTACGTGCAGGTTTTTATTCAAGGATGAAAGTATTTTAACCCTCCGTGGTGACACCCTCTTATAATCACAAATTTTCAACTTAAGCAACGTCGTCACATTGCTTAACGCAACGGGTTCACTGTACCTCGGTGTCACTGTTGAGTTACCATTTTCGTATTTTTGTATCTTTTAACTTTTTAGTGATAATTGTACGTTCATAATACTCATACAATGATGATCTAATAGTCTTTTTCTAGAAATGTAAATTTTGATATGTTGAAATTCGTATTTGAAAAAATAGTTGTGAATAACAGCGATGTTTTTGGGTTAAAATTCACGGAATTGTACAATTTTATTATTAAGGTCGAAAAATCTACAGAAATATTGGTAAAAATATATCCTGGGGCGCGATACACTTCGTGTTACACGAAGAGTTAATTTTAAGTTTGAAAGCTGTATTTCTACAGTAAGGATTGGGAATAATACGTATCTAACTTATTTCGACCAAGATAGTGAGCTCCACTGTTCAGCAATAAATAAATTTTGCAATAATATTTGCTTAGTAGTACGTATAAATAATAAGAGACGTATAAGTAATAACGTGTTTATTCCAATGATAAATAAATACTCCTAGTACCGTGTATCAGTGCCTTCTGTGCCTTGTTTCGTATCGTTTCTATAGCACGGTGCTCTCGAATTTCGTGGGGCACTTAAAATATTCACCATTATAATACATAATTTCTAACTCTATTATTTTCTACTACTAGCTTTCTACCAACTCTCCTTTTCTTTTTCTTCTCTTTCGTTTGTCTACCACATTTGTAATTAATTGTACCAAAAGGTTGTCCAACCCGTCTATTGTAATTAAATTAAATTAAAAAGATTAAATTTTTCTCTTGTTTCATCTATCCATGTATTTGTATTTTCGTTTCCTTGTTAATTTTTTAATGTCTAATGGTGCAATAAAGAATTACTATTAACATTATTAATAGTCAACAACGAAACTATGATAACTCCAGCCTTTGTTGGCACTGTAAAAAGCAGAGCTCTCCCACGACTCATGACTCGAAGGAGCTCGTAGAAAAAGCGACTGTGTATTCTTAGCTGGTTCGCTGAAAATGAATTAATTACCCAGCTGTCTGCAAAGTTACAGAGAGGAGAAAGGGTTGAGTGGAAAGAGTAAACGAAGCAATTCGAAGAGCAACATTTAAATAGCGATTGAAGCGCGGCCGAGTTGTTTATAAAGCAACTGTGTGGCTGTAGCTTTCTCGCGATCCCGGGCAAATGTTTTCAATAATAACGACAGGCTAGGATCGCGGAAATTGCGTGTATTGAGGAAACAGCCGACAAATTGCAATAATAACGGATCGTTTGCTCTCGAGCCCACGCCTGCGACTCTAGGGAGCTTCAACCTGTGAGAAGATATCTATGAGCTTTCTCTAAACATTGCGCCCGCGTAATTTCCACCCCGAATGAATCAGCCCAAGTAATTCTACACGGCTAGAAAATGGCACTGTGTATGATACATTGATTGTGCAATGACCAACGGCGGACTGGGTCTAAAAATATTGGTTGCCAGGAGACACTTGGGGCTCAGCCACAACCATAAGGCTATCACTTAATTTTTAAAAGAAATAAATACAATTTTCAAAAAATTCATAAGTGTCAAAAAAGCACCATTAAAATTGTTATGAAATAAATGTGGATCTTTTAGTAATTACAGTGTTTAAGGGGACCCGCCTCGTCAGGGGCCTACGAGGCCCACTTGTCTTTGGGCAAGCTGACACCCCGGCTAGTCCGCCACTGACAATGACTACTCTTCACTGAGAAAAAGTGAAGCGCATCGAAAATTCTCTACAAATGGCGAATAATGTGGTAATTAAATAATTTGTAGAGTGACGAACACTTCGATCGCTTAGTGCTGAATTATTCTTATGTCCATTTTTACTGTTTTCGAGAAAAATAGGTTAAAACATGCAATGGTACATAAAGTTCAGGGACATTCAATGAACAAAAATATTATTTTTGTCAAATTTATGAAACAGATTTAAATGTGATTTTTATACAGCATGAAGAAACAGTCAAGAACTATTTATTGCATATCAAAACTCAAATTTCACAAAAAAATGGACATACAATATTATATGTGCATTAAGCTATCGACTTGATGGATTCTGTTTCCCTTATCTGACGACTGATTTGTGCTAGTTTATTGCTATGTACTACATCGCCACTTCTCTTCCTTCGCGTCCTTTATACACTCTGCTTGAAGACGTGGTACGAGAATACTGACACATGTTCCCCAGACGGAATTTCCCCCCCTTCGCCGCAACTTCGTCTTGCACCTAGATCCACCAGAAACGTTACGACTAATTTCGACCCTGCGCTTCGGTTACCTGGAGTTTATGAGACCTGCTCGTCCTTGGAGACTAGAGAGGCGAATGCATCAGTCTCCCAACGATGACAGGTTACTATCACGTGCCATATTACAGATTTCGAGTTTTTACCATTTTTCCTGTTTTTATTACTATTTGAATATTTTTCTTCTCTTTGTACACAAGATTAAGTATAAAAACAGCGTTTGTTACTACACTTATGTAATTTGCATATGTAGGGGGAGTTCCCTTAACGCAGGACGGCACCTAATACCGATCATTAGCTATGTCTGTGATATTTAAAACGTCACCCAGCCGTTATTTAGTGTAAATCGTAGAGGGGGTAAAAAAACAAAAATTAGTTTTCGACACGTTCCAGTCGCGTGTGCACAGCTAAGAAAATTTATTTAATATTATTTTTTGCTTCTTACTTGAGGAAAACCTTAAGGGGTGACACCACTTTGGAGTGCAAAAAGCTGCTATAACGGAGCATTTATTGTACAGCTATTAAAATACATGAAAAAAAATTTGTTTAGACTAATCCACTTACGCTTCTTTTTCGGGCGCATCAAATCGGTGTGCACGATAATTTCAAAACAGTTGGACCTAGAGTAATAAACCCAATTTTCATTTTCTGCGTGAAATTTACTAAAGAAGTATGTAGGGATTTTTGAAAGTATGGTTTTTGTGAAAATGATGAAGATTTGAAAAATAGATGTTATTTTTTACCTAAGAATTGAATATAAAAGTGTCCGTAACAAGGTCACTCTTTACTATGTCACAAAAGCGCTATATATTTCTTTAGATTGTTCAATTGAAAAGCTCCTCTCAAAATTTCAAGCGAATCGAATAAAAATTGTAGAAGTTATGCTGCACATCAATTATGAAATCATTTCGAGAAAAACGCGTTTCAAATATTTTTGTGAGTATAAACTATCAAGAACTTCTTTTTTCCATTTTCAAAGTGGTGTAACCCTTTAGCGTGCGGCACTAGGGAAACTCCCTCTACAACAAGGTCGTTAAAATTATGAATAACTACCCCTTCAGTGTAATTCTCCTACCACTCGATGATAACAAAACTGAAACCATTTGTGAAAAAATAGCAAAGACCCCTAACCCAGTTACAAACTCTGCCAGCCCCCCGACACAATTATCCAAAATTTCTCTCGTATCGATCGCAAAATACACACGCTCGCATCAACCGTGCACGCGTCCGCTGTCAAAGGGACAACATCGAGCACCGCGAATCTGTCCCCTGTAATTGTAAGTAGATTAGCGTAAAAGTTAAACAAGAACGAGTCGAAGCGAGGCAGGACGGGGACGCTGGCAACTCGTCGTAAACGTGCAGTGGACAAAAGCCTGGCCCCTCCCCCGGTTGCCCCCCCCCCTTCCGGATGGGTCTGTTTACAAAAACCGACGGTTCGATTCGGTAATTGAAATTTGGCCGGCTATACGAGGAAATGGAATAGTTAATCAGTGAGCCACGATGCGTTCTCGCGATTGAGCTGTTGGGAGAAAGGGGGGGGGGCGGTATGGGCAAGGAGAACGGGGGAAAGGGGAGTCGGAATAAAGCAATTCCCGATTTAACGGATTCTAATAAATTCGCTTGACTCGCCTCGCGTGTATCCCGTTAACCTGATCGCGTTTGATATGACCGTGCAATCTTTCGATGAGATTTAATGGCGGCCCGGATTCGCGTGAACGGGACGCGGTAATTTTGTAAACATTGATTTTAGCGAGGCACCGGTTTCGGGGAAAATGCGATCGGTTTGGGGGTATAACATGCGAGCTGCCATTATATTCTGTGATGCTTAAGGGACAACATAAACCTAGGAGGCGAATAAGTGGGATGGATTTGAAGAATCTCTTTTATTGGTGAAGAAATGTTTTTATCAAAGAAACATTATATACATTAGGACGGTCATACTCTTGTCTATAAAATACGAAATTTTCATAAAAAAATTCGAAGATGAAGCTGCGCGGTAGTTGTTTCCGTACAACGTTTTTTTTAAGACAAAGCGTCTGCGGCATCATATCCTCGCTCTTTTTCATCTGAAATAGAAAAGAGGAAAAATTATTCTTAAAATAGGCAAAAGAAACTAGTACTAGTCGTTGCCTAATTTGGTTTTCTCAATTTTTCGCAAAAGGGCCCAGTTTATGACACAGAAGTCCAGGTTATGACTGAAAATGTGAAATGTCATAAAGTTTCGTTGGTGGAGATGGTTTTTGTTTGCGACGAGAAGGTTAGGTAGCATTCGAGGTAGATGTGGAGCGAGAGATGAAATGGAAAGTGGCCACGGAAACTTGGGTGGCAGATTTAAGGCGCGCTCGCACATATCAGTTCCGCGACGTCGGTGTCAGTGGTCCGTTTGTTTCAGTACCAATAACTGACACGAATAAGTGTGAACTGCTGCATTCCATACCAGGGAAACGATATTTTTCACTGCTGACAGTGACGGGAGTGAAATATATTAAACCGCTGTAGCGATACCTCCGTTGCTCGCCACTAGATGGCATTTTAACCGATGTCGCTCTCTCGCAAGCGCTCCCTCAACTACCGACTCCTATATATACCTGCTTTGTCCCGCCATATAACACCTTCGCGTTTGGGGCAGGGTCTACTATTTAGGTAAAACGTTAGTAATTAATCTACTAGCAAGACCCAGGACAATTCCCTTTTCTCCTTTGCAGTCATACTCTTCAACTCCACGCCAACTATACCTACCTTGTGTGACTAGAGTTCGTTGGGCAATATAAGAAGTTTCTTGAAACGCCATCTTTGGGAACTTACATGTGGGAAAGGTAATTAATGAAAAAAAGAAACCTAATCTACACTTACATTTCCTCCCCGCTGACTTTTACCCCTCTGCATTAAATTATCCAAAGCAGAGGATTGCGTATTCGCGCCCTAATAGCAGAAATACATAAGATAAACCTCAAAATAGGAAGAAAAGTACTCAGAAAATACTGCTTTTCAAGAGGACTTGGGAGAACATCTATAGGATGCGAAACTAAAAATACTCCTTAATAGATTGACCATTCAGGGATGAACTTTAAACTCCTCATAGTCCTACACATTTAAACCACACATCCCCGGATACCAAAATTTCCCCAAGAAGAGAAGTCCAACAAGACAACACACCAGCATCAACCAACAAAAACTGCTCCCCCAAACAGTTCCCCTGTTATCAAACACAGAGGAGGTGGTACACAGCACCAGACTAAAACATACACACCGCGAGCCGACCATGGGTTGCTCGAATTCGTGAACGACTGGGTTAAATACCAACATATCCTACCGTTGGCCGAATCACGCTCGTAACCCGCTATCCTCTGGTCGTTTTACGTCCAGAAAGGTCCAACGTAACGACGCCGGGCGTTCCGGGATCGCACGGCCGTCAGGAAATTTCGAGATTTCACAGGCCGATGGCCACGAGTTTCACGCCTGTTCGATTTCCGTGAAATGGAAATGTCTGTCGGAGGTAGAAGGCAAAAAAAAAGAAGGGAACATTAACACCTGGCACGATGGGGTACGCTTTCGCCCCGACCCTCCCCTCGCCTTAGTTCAGTCGACACGATCGCGCGAGGGCGCTTTTTCCCCTCCCTCTTCAGACTTGTTTCTCCTTTATTTCGCCGCACCCCAACCCCGTCCCGCTCTCTGCTCGCCCAACCCGGCGCATAAATCCGCGCGATATTCATTTTTTCGGAAGGCAGCCGTCCTCGTTCCGTCGCGGCGCCGCGTATTTTTCAACGGTGGCAAACTAATGGACACCGATTTATTCAGCGGCGCGGGAACGCGCGAGCGATACGCCTGTCGGCGAGTAACAGTTGGCCATACGTATTATCCGGTTATCGCGGCATCGAGCACGGTTCTGCTGTTTTTAAAGGACGACCGGCCGGGGCCCGACCAACCCCCTATTTTTTCTACCCCTCCGCGGCCAAGCTGGCGATCGGTCAAAACTGGCGCGAAACGAGCGCCGGGTATTTTTACGGCCCTCGAAGATGGCAGCTTCTGATTAAATCTCTGCGGAGTAATTTATTAAGGGTTGCAACGCTTGGAAAAGGAAATTTTATAGGAAGTTTTATAGTGAAAGGGTCCAATTACGGGTAGGAAAAACGGCTCCAGCATCAACTTCAGTATTTATGTATTTCAAATAATGCTTTTTGCCTAAAAAATACTGAAAGAAATTTGAGATCTGTACCCCCTCTCGTTAGGGTGATATGGGGGTAACAGCTCTACACTTGGGAGTTTTTTCTCAACAACTACTTAAGATATTTGAATGCTTCAGATTGCACGTAGTAGGTACTTTTTAGCTCTACTACCTACATATTTTTCAATCATTAATGGTGGAAATAGAGGAACTAAGTTTTTGGGGGTTGTTTTTGCAAACAACCCCTAGCGTGACATCTACGGAAAAAATCAGGAGTAAAACATCAATACTTAGCTACTACCTATATACGTTGCAGGGGAGCCGGATTGGTGGAACATATTGTTACGTGAGGGCGTTAATTTTTTAATGATGGAGCGGATTTGTCTAATTTCTTCCACGTAACGCTTAACGAATTTAAAAGATTTGTTTTTCGGATACGTACTTGCTACAACCAATACAGGTTGACCCGTCAGGAAGTGGTTTAAAAGAAATGATACTTGATTTACATGAAAATTTTACCAGGTATTACAATAAGAGAAAAGAGAAATCAAGGTGGTACATAAACGGGAGTCAATACATGGGTTTCGAAACAGACACAAATATGCGCAATATTTCGCGAACGACAGTTGATCGAGGGGAAACCCCACAACTCACTAAGTGAGTTGGATCAATAATTACGCAATGTTCCAAAGTTTTAAGATAACCGGTTTAGGAAAAGTCGCAATATAATTATACAAGGTAGTAGAGTTCAAACAAAACACGGTATACGCCCAAAAGAAAAAGGAATTAAACAAATGATCGAGGGAAAAACCCACAACTCTCTAAAGAGGTTGGATCATTTATCTATTCCGTACAATAACGTAATTAAAGGGACTCACCGAGTCGGCGCAGAGATTGTGAAATTTTTAATATGGCTTACTCTTTCTGTCTCTCTATCTCTCTCTCGCTCTGTCTTTCTGTCACTCTCTCGGTGACCTGGAGCGCTGGGCGCCGGTGCAAGATGTCGAAGCACAAACACGCCGAACAGTACACTGATCTTTATTGTTAACAGTTTATCGTTTAGATTATATCGGAGTTAGCAAGGATTTAAGTTTAACATAATGATTTTAAAAAAACTGAATGGGGTAATAATTGAGTCACTGCGGGGACTGAGTCTTTCTATGGCCACTGGTACTCGATAGAACTCTAGCTCACGCAACAATTATAATAGTGCAATACGTCCCTCGGGCAGAACGTCCACACACCGTGCGATTTGTCAGGCGACTGCCCTAAATACTGAATATTGAATAAGATGATAGGTAGTTATATACAGTCTCTACGAGGGAACTGAGTCTTTTCAATGGTCACTAGTACTCGATAGAACTCTCACTCGAACGCCTATTAATAATATGGCTATAGGTCCCTCGGGCAGAACGTGTACGCACCTTGCGACTTGTCAGGCGACTGCCCCGAGAGGTCGCAGGGTAGGCCCGAGAACTCGGGCCTTTGTCAAAATTGCTGACTTTGCAGCTCGTGCACACGGGCCCAACCGCCACCGCTCGGAACGTTCCCAGCATCTAGGTTGTTATCGCGTTTGGCGTTCTAAGAACGTCGACGGTGTCGGAAGATTTTCACATGGAAGAGCGCAGTGGCGTAGCGACTCATATGGAATTATTATTATATTTAACAGGGAAGAAAAATATAAGGTAGTCTACTATAATGTGTCAGTTGCGGAAGGCTTATCACAGCGCGCATTCTAAGAACGTCGACGGCGTTGGAAGATCGCTGACAATAATCTTCCCTGAGAATATGCCGTGGCGTGACAGGCGTGAAGCTGAATTAAATTACAACTATTAAGAATATTCACAGATAATCGACTATTGATTGAGGGAAGTTCCTATAACACATAATGGTTGAATCAGTCGTCGACATCTGTGTAACTAAAAATATGATGTGAAAAATTTAGAGATGAATTTAAAAAGTAACCGGCACGTAACAATATTAAAAAATAATAAAATGAACATAAAACTTAAATAAATACCCCCATAAATACTAAAATGAGTGCTGGAACAGTTTCCCCTATGCTTCCCCGACTAGACCCTTCGAATTGAACTAGATTGCGCATTTAAAGAAGAATTTCTTTGGATGAGTTGTATTTAGTAGTTTACTGATTAGTTTATTTGTATTTATTTATTATTTAACGGGCATTGCCCACATTTTATTCCCGATAGCTAGAGTGCACTCGTGAACGCACAATTTAGTGATAGGGGTTTACTTTGTAAAGGATCTGTTAAAACTGTTAAGTGATCCATTTTTGTTGATTAATCGGATTTGCAAACTTACATAACCTAAAAACGACACATCTCTTTAAACCTAAGATGTTTGCCAATTAATAGCGATATGTTCCGTACAACCATACTACATTCTACAGGCAAAATCAAGAAACGTCCCGTTTACCTCGGATTCAATTTTGTCAGCTCGCAACACTACTCGCGTTCACGCAGCGTGGACGTCAAAGGGCCCTGCCACTTTGAGATTCCAGTTCTCACATCCCGAGTCACATACCTACGTTCTCGCCGACACGGATATGCCTGGCAAATGTCAGACAATTCTCCACGAGAAGCGCTCTTACCCATCCGGCCTTTAGACGCCGCGCTGAAGCTCCCTTACAAGCAAAAAGTCTGTTCGAGTCAAAGAAGGAAGACTTCTACCCAATCCCCGAGACAAGTAGTAGAACAGTCCCCGAAAGTTTAACCACCTATTGTAGATTCATCCTTCCGCGAGGAAGACTGCATAATACAGAGCAGGTAGGTAAAACGAGGAAATAAGTGACAGAGAATACGAAGACCGTGAACGAAGAAGGCGAGGACAATCTCAAAGGGAGAATACAATCAACGAGGCAGAATTAATGGCACGACAATAAGCAATTATCAAAGTAATTCGAAAGGAAGGCGAGTAACTGGAGTAACGCTGGAGGTGGGGGATGGGCGAGAGAAAGCGCGAGGAACTTCGTAATTTAAGTTGCTGAAAAATTACCCGCCGCGGCGCTAAGCCGCTTAATCTGTTTTCGCTCGGAGCGCCTTTGTCAACGAAATAATTTTTCTTCCCGTCCGCGGGCCCGTCGCGTCACCTGATCGTGGATCAAATTAAGCCGGATTATAGTCGGCGGAAAATTCACTTGGCCCCCTCTCGTTAAGCGCGCGTCACTCGTTACGACCAAACGAGCCTGCGATTGAAAGTCCACCCCGCCCCTTCGACTCGGTCGGTAATAATTCTTCTCGAGGAGCAGCGCGTTCTTGGAGGTTATGGCACGCGCTTACTGCACGCATGCTTTCGTTCAACGCTTTCGCAACCTCCATCTCCTGCCCGCGATTATTTATCGCTGAAATTACTCTGACGAACCACGGCCGAGGGAAATACATAACGGCTTTGAAAAATCGCGGTTCACGTTAGACTTATGCGGAAAGTCTGCTCGGGGAACAGATTGCACACTTCTGGACGGAACGTCGACTTATGGACGGTTTGCGTGCCACGGGGCCCGTGCTAAATAGTTACTGAGTTTCACTGGGATTGTAGTCTTCGAGTATTCTAGTGTTTGTGGTGTAACGTCATGGCGATATCGCGGAAATGAGGATGTAAGGATTTTACAGGTAATTAATCTGTTTATTAAATGTGAACTTAGTCCCTATACTAATTTAGAAAGAGGATTAATATTGTACGCTGCAGTTACTTAACCTAAACGCGAGAACGTGTTCGGAGGCTCATTGCCAGTTTGCACAGTAAGAAGCTCGTTGGCTGGGTCGCCACTGGTATTCGCGAATAGTTGACACTCTTTCTATACTGAATTCCACTTAAAAGTAGACTCGTTCCGCGCAACGATGACTCTGAGAAGGCTGTTGATTGGTAGAAAGCATGGACATAGGAATATAGGGACGGAGGAATCGTTGCGGGGGGTGATCTCCTTGCGGGAGGGGGGGGACGAGGTAACATACGCCTTCTTTCTATTGGCTGCTGCTTCGCACAAGCGCAGTGATGTGTAATGATGAACGTTTGTCGCGTTGCAAGCAGTGACAGTGGCAGCCATATTTGAAGCGTTCCTCGCAGTGTGGTATTCACCTCATATAATTTAATAATTCTAGATGTATATTTTTCCAGTTTAGCAGAACTAATAGACAGTAATGACCGTTTAACCTAATAGATGAGCTTTCGATCGTAAAGCATAGACGTGTACACGTGAAAGTAGCCCAAGTGTTCCTGCTATTTTTAAGGATGTTCATCTTTTCAAGTCTCCGTTGAAGCGTCAAGTCCTCGAGTGAAAAGTTCCGCCTGGGCAGATGGGATAACTGCGAGCCGTAATGGCGATGGAAGAAACAGAAAGGCCGTGAAAGAGCCAATCAAGGTATCGCTGAAAAGCGTCGGCATTAAAAGTCAGCGATGGACGGCTGGCGAGCTACTTGAGTCAATCAACCGCAACAGAGCCAGCCGCTGAGCAAGCATCGAAAATCGATAGCGCAAGCTGGTTGGCGCCAGGCAAACGTTTTGACGTGACAACGGTCGGCTGATATGGGATCGGCGAACGCGACAAATGTTCGTAATGCACGCAAACACCACAATCCCCCAAATGACAGTGAAGAAAGGGGCAGCGGGAGGAATTAGGTAGTGATGGATGCAAGTTAAAGATGAACGATCACTCCTTTAAGGGGTTACCATATAGAAAAGTTATATTTCAAAATCAAGATAGGTATATACCTTGTTGTGCATAAATTAAAAAGAAATTTGATACCTTAAGAAATGATGTCATAGCAGCCTCTTCTCCCAAGACATTTTCATATTTGCGGTATAAAAAAATATCTCAAAGATAACTGGAGCAATTTTCATAAAATTTTGTACGAATATTCTTGAGACTATAATCTAGTACTTGTTCCAGTCGATTTATCGATTCGTGTCTTGTTTTTTTATATTAACAAAAGTAGATGCAAACTTAGGTCGGAAATCACATCGTTGACTTGAGATAGCATTTTTAAAAAATGGATTCTTTCAAAATAGGCTTTGACAAATACTAGAGTATAGGCTTAAAAATATTCGTGCAAAATTTTATTCAAATCGGTCCAGTAATCTCTGAGATATTTTGGGTATCGAAATGCTGTAACTATGAAGAATTGCTGTGGCATCGCTTCTTAAGATATCAAATTTCTTTTTGAAGATCATACAGCTTAATTTATATAAAAAATGTGTATACCTTGATTTTCAAATATAACATTTTCTTATTCGAAGCAAAATTCCTAAAAATAACCCTATTCTGCGCCCTCTCGAAAGAACGCAACCCCTTAATAAAATTTGCTTAAAATTTCTCAGACTACTCAGACTAAATTAGCAAAGAAATGCCCCACCACTGTTTTGCATCTGACCTGGAAAAAAGCGTCGCAGTTGTTGTTTACGAGCTTCGCAGCAGAAACGAGAATGATAAGACAGAGCGAGGTTTACGAAGTTGTTTTCGGTGTACGAATCAGAGGCAGCGTCGCAGGCTTCAGAGATTTAGGTCGAATGGAAATGCTCGCTTGAGGGAGAAGCGTGCAGCTACGGTAGTGGTGTGGGCACGCAAGCAGAAGATGAAGACTAACGAGGAATCGAGAGTAAGATGGTCGAACAATGAAGCAGTCGGCAGGCGGGAAAAAAAACGGGCAAGAAAGTGGAAGGAGCGAGAAAAGGGTTGGACGAAATAAATGGACGCCATCGGTCTCCATCGAGATGGCTACTTTTGCCCGGGAGGCATTGTTCATTTAACGTTCCACCTGTCGATTAATCTCCCCGTCGACCGCTGATCGCGGAAAAAATCCACTGGCCGCGAAGAAGCGAACGGAATTCAGGAGAGGAGGGAACGTGACACGCGAAACGCCTCTTCGATTCGTCCGGGCTCTACACGAATTTAAGAAATCGTTCCGCGACCTCGCGAAAACATCCCCTCGAGGGAATGGGCGGCTCTTTCCAAATTCAATTCCGTGTATCAGCGAGGGCTCGCGGAAAATCGGCTCGCCAATGAAGGAACGAGGTGGATCGAACGGGTGGGGAAACGGAGGAACGAAATCCAACTGGGGGTGGTTTCGGCGGATGGACAATTCACGGGCGATTTATGCCGAAATCAAACATCCGTCCGAATTACGCTGGTGTCGGGTGGGATCGCGGAAGGCACAAATAAATGTGATTCGATCGGCGCGGCGAGCAGCCCGTGAAAAGCATGAGCCGAGGGGGTTGCGGAGGGCGGTGGAGGCGGGCAGGACGGAAGCAGTGTAACCGCAGGTGGAAATTGTTCGTTTTTGCTCGAACGGGGATTTATATTTCAGCGGATGCCAAATTGTCTGTGGACAATTATTATGGCAATTCTCTACCTGATGCTGAGTACGATTTTTGGAGATAAATGTTATCCTTTAGTATGAATCACTTTAGACCCACTTTTTTACGGAATTCAGTTAGTAGCAGTAATGTATTCCAATAGCCAGCACTAATCATATAAAATAGGAAAAAATAATTTTTCCTCAATTATCAACTCATGTAATTGAAAGAATTATGGGGAAAATAAAATTCCGCGTAAAGGAGATCATATTGGTTTACTACACACTTCGACGTCCGCACATTTTCAAACCAACTTACTGCCTATCTATTTCAACTTTCCTAACTACCTATTTATTAATTTTTGAAAATGATCAAAACAGTGCATATATTACAAATAAAATATAAATTTCTCGAATGGATCAGCTTTCTTCATATTAAGTATAGAATAAACTTAAATTCTTAGACTCTAGAAAAACTGACACATCGAAATCGCAAAATCCTACATTTAGGAGCCATCCAACTCTTAACCAATCCATCCCGAAGCATATCAAGCTCCTAGCCCAAGGTCTGTTTAAAATTACCTGCATACAAAAAATACCACTGCAAGAAGAAACTGTCGACCATCATAGAGCACCCTCCAGCGTTCCAGTCTCTAAAAAACACTGTCAGTAACCAAACATCAGCGACATTCTATTGGCCGAATCGCGCAGCTCGTTGCAAACTACACCGAATTCGCTCGATCACGATCGCAGAAATCAATTTCCCCGTCGACCATCATATCCTCTGAAATCTCGACCCAGTTTCCCTCCCGCGGGGCGAATGATCACCCGTGAAACGGGTGGACAGCACGGGCACGGAGACGCGTCATCGCTACCCGCCGATCGAATTCGCCCCCGACCGGGGAGGGTTGGAGGACCCGAGTCGCCGTCGCCGTTGGGTGTCGCGGGAAGAAGAATTGCAGCCGATAAAATACATATAATGAAAACACATGGGTGATCGACGGCTCGGTCGGCCGAGCAACCAGCCGCATGATTGGGTGCAACCACTTTCGGTCGGGACGTATATATGTCGTTCATTAGCTTTCCGGAGGACGATTAATCGTTTGAGGCCATCAACGAGCTCGTTCGCCACGGCTGCTGGAGCGGGAACCAGCGTCCCGATATTTTTCCAAAGGGACGCGGAACGCGTGACGCGACTGACGCGACAAAGAGCCGCAGACCGGCGCAAAATGGATTACATCGGCCCGAAACGCTCTTCAGGGGCCGTGATCGCGGTCCAGATCTTCTGACCCCTCTGTTCGCGTATTGAATTGCGCCCGCGAAAAGGGTAGCCTTTAAAGTCTACGCACACGTGTCAGTGCTTTGAGAGTTCAGTGGTAGGAAATATCGTTTCCCTGTTTTGAAATTGGACCAGCTCGCATTGGCGAACTATTCCCGCTGACGTAGATTTTTATATCTTGCCAGTTGGCTGGAATTAAAATCCTTTCTTTGGGGAGGTGTACAGGGTTGGGAAGTTTTGTAAATATGTTTGAAAAGCCTTGGGGTCGTGTTTGTTTAAACTTGGAATTGATGGGCAAGTTTTTTCGTCAGGTATTCTTTTTTAAACTCTTCAAAATTTTGTCGACGCAAGCTTGCGGCGCTTATTGTATCTACCCTTAAACTTTTATCTGAATTTTGTTTCTGCTCTCGTGTACTTTGAGAGTTATTTATACGCGAGAACGTGGGAGTGCCTATTTGACTTTGAGGTTAGTTTTCCTTAACCTTAAAAAAATGAGTGTTTGACTGTTTATTCTTTACAAATATTAAAGTAAAATTTTTGTTTATTTATTTCATTGTGTTCACTTATGTGCTCGTTTACTTTGCTAATCGCCAGTATGTAGTTCAGCTTTTATTTTATGTGTTCTTCGCTTGTTTATCGTGAAAAATTAGAATTTCAATGAATTTGCAGAAAAAATTGAAATCTATATGGGTGAATGTGTTTGATGAGAATATATATAAAGCTTTGTCATGTGTTGGGTATTCGGAATTTAGAACAAATATTCTAAACCCAAATATTTGTATATTCCCCAATACCCCACCAACGCGAGTAAAACTGCGAAGCAGGACTAACTGTTATCCGCGCGCAAACATCGCAACATATTATAAAACACGTGTTAACCGATTTCGGCGAGTGTTCCGCGTTATTTTTCGTCGCCGTTTAAAATAGAGCATCGTTCCAGCAACGTTGTTCACCGTTCAAAAACATGTGAAATCGATTATCCCGAGCCGTTTCCCAATCGCAATCGCTGATAACGCGGGGCGACGAGATTCCCGCGCTCTTGCAAAGTCACGATCCACTTGGAGCGGCGTTAAACGCGTCGCGAAATATCGTCCTTATCCAATTCCCAGCGCGTTCTACCGCTTCTCTCACGCAAACGACGCCATTCTGTGTGCAGCCTTTTCCCACGCGACGTGAAAAACGTCACCGTCGATGCGCTCGCAGTTCCGCGCGGCTGAGCGGCGCGATTCTGATCGATTCGCGGGGCGTTCGAGGTAATCGTGCGAAAATGGGACCGGGTGGAGCTCCTGTCTTCTTATTGGCCAACAGAACGGCGCCGTAAAGCATCGCGAGTAATTTGCCCGATTAACCGCGCTGCTCGGTAACATCCTTTGAAATTCCTGTTCCAATTCAGCGCGAATTATTTTCTAGCCGAAACCAGCCTCCCCCCCCCCCCCCCCCGCGGCCCCTAATTTGGACATATCTATTCATTACCCGTGTCGAAAGCACAGGATCGTAAATCTATGACACGGTCCGCGCACTCTGAAAATCTCCATCCCCTCTTTGTCTTTTCCCCGGTGGCCGTCGCTCCGTCCCTCTCCCTCCACTTCGCCCTTCCGCTCGGCTCATTGATTTTTGTCTGCGGAATAAACGAACGTATCCGGCTATATTTTCGAGTAGACGGCGAACGAACGAGCTAGAAAATCCGCCACGCGACCGTCGGACCGCTGCCGTTCGAGTTGCTTACCTTCGCCAAGGATTGGCTGCTGCATTGTGCCGATGTCTGCTGGCTGAAGGCAAATATTTCCCGGTAAACTCGGAGCGGCACATCGCGCGGATCCCGCGTCAGCTGAGCAGTACGTCATTTCAAGCCAGGCGTTATCCTTGCTGTTGCACCGTTTTCGTTTTATTGCCCCGGACGCTGGGATCCCTGAAAAGGATCGGATAATTTAGCAGCGATTCTCCGAGTGGTTCTATATTAATACCGAGTCGAGCCCGGTACCAATTTTGGAGGCATTTCGGTTCAGTTCAGTTAAATTGATGGCGACCAAGTTAGTTCCCAATTCACGTTCTATTTCACGAGCTCTGTGCTACGTTGAAACAATTCGGTCCGCTCCGCGCTCTCCTCGGGCCTGACACTAGAATCAATCGCGTGAACGAATGGAGGGTATAGAGCTAATTCGTTTCGCCGGCTTCTGCGCGACTTGTGGGTAGGAACAAGCATAATCACAGCGCGGAAGTTTTCACTTCGTTTTGTAGGTTAGGTGAAACCGCTGCTGTGTATCTTACAAACTATTCCTTGCGCCAACTTACACACTACACTTATTAATGGCTGCGCTTAATAAATGTGGCATATTGTGACAACTATTAAATTGGGAATTATAATTGCGTCTGCGGAAACGTCTCGCGAGGCGACGAAATACAGTACTGTCTCTCAAATAGCGCGCGTTTTCGGATTCTCTATACACGCGGAGTTATCCCCACTACTTCGTTGGTAGTCGCCGCGCCGCGGCATCGGGTATCGGATGTCAAAGAGAAAGCCGAAGAAAGGTTCATAACCAATACGAAACTGCTCTCGCTGCCCCATCCCCCTTGAGGGCTCGAGCGTGAAATCAAAAGAAGCCGAATAGACTATTCGTCTCTCAAATCGCGTGGAACCGGTCCCGACATCGCGGCTATAGAGAGACAATACTGTAATACTGGCGCTGTCACCTGTCAACGCTGCTAGTGATCATATTTATGTTCGTCCCATTTCGGGAATGTTCGGCTCCCGATTCTCGGCAAAATCTTCATTTGATCGCGGTTACGGTAGGGCTGTTAGATTCGCCGCAAAGAATCTATTCAAGATCAATTTTTTTTAACCAAACTCTAATCGAAATCGAACGCCTCTAGTCACGGGTGCCGGTAGTGTTTACGCGTGTCGTCCCGCAGTTTCGATTTCTAACCTCACTATATGTACCTACCGGTCGAAATTTGCAGATGCGTCGCGGACCTCTATATACAGTTCACAGGTGCTATGCGAGCGAAATATGCCCGTTTTCATTAAAAAAGAGGAAGTCGCGGGCGGTAGTTACTGTCGCGCCAGAACAATGCTGCGGCGGGAGTGAAAAAAGAGCGGAAGGAAGGAAGAAAGTCGCGCGCAAGAAATATTCAGAGTTCTCGTGTCTCTACGTCCGCCGATTAAATCGAAGTTAATGGAAATTTAAGAAAGAAAGTGTACAATCACATTATCAATTCTGCGCCCAAGAGATTTTAACCGTAATCAGAGGTTGAACGCTACCAGCCGGAGGATTCCCCGAACAGCAGAGGACCGCAAATTGTCAAAGGAACTAATTCCCAGAAAGTAAACCGCCGCAGTCGTTTTGGCTTCGCGATCCCCGATTCGCGGCGCAACGCAACAATCCTCGTTCCTCGGCTGCAACCGGGACGAGTTTATTCGCGTTCGGTTCGCCGCGGCCCCGAATTATTTATGGGCGAGACCAGCGGGAACACGGGGCAGGGAATTATTCCGCTTGGATCCGTTTTCGGTGCGTCCTCATAGCGCGAAAAACACAGCGCCGGGCGCACCGTCTGTCGGCCACGTGCGCGAGCTTCCCCGCAGAGGGAAATAAAGCTGGACGGAGCCGGCAATTCGGGAGTTGCCCGTGTCGCTGGGACTTTGCCCGTTCGCGTTCGAAAACCCTCGCAACAGGGGAATATTCGGCGGAATTCTCGCCCCGACCGAAACCCCTTTCGCATTAACTTTCGATCCTCTGTTGGCGAAACAATGGGGCGCTGCGAGACGCGGACCGCTCGTACGGAATTTAAGCGGGATCTCGGGGAAATTGTAAGGGCTCGATCGGACGTCGCTGGAACAATGCTTCCCCCGCAGCGACGATTTATTCAAGGAATTCGATTGCGCGGGCAGCGACCAAAGAGTTATCCCACCCGACCCCAACAGTGTTTCTCAAATTTTATCGCGTCGCGCTGGAGACGAGGCGGGGATTAAATTTAATGAGGATTAATCTCGGGAATTAATTTAACCGGGCGCGGAGTGGAGGAAGTAAATTGGACCGCGAATGGTGGAACGATGATAATGTGTCTCGTTAAGCTTTCACGTATCGCGAGCGCGGGAGGAACACCTGAATGTCCCTGGTGGATTGCAGGGTGGAAAAGAAGGCGTGGTAGAGAACTCGGATGACTTCGAGGGACGTAGGGAATGTAACTTTTCCTACCAGGATCAGTTTCTTTGGGATTATGTGTGATCAGACTATGATCAGACTACTTAGTTTATGACTCCCTAATTCTAATGACTGTTAACATGGAAACGCAGGATCAAACGATAGAAACTTCGAAGTATAAATTTATACGTATCAAGATAATTTGAGAAGTGATAAATGATGGGTCTTCAATATTCAGTTCGAACGACCGTCGATGTATGTTTGTAATTGAGCCATTCAGATTCCGTTAATGGACTCGTCAGTAAGACTACCTAACAGGTTAGAACGTTAGACGGAGGGGCGTACAATATTAGAAGGAACGATCTATTCGAAGGGATCAATGTGTAATCTGGAAGTTATAGGTACTCGCGCTTTGGACCACGTAACCCATCGACAGATTCCTGCTGGGCTACAGCTTAGCTACCCTGACAACCATAACTCCACCGGCGTAAAACTTAGAACTCGATATACCTAACGTGAATGCCGAACGTAAAGTTTCGAGCCGAGTGTCCGTAATTTGGAGAATTTCTGAGGAAATTTTTTTTAGGAAATACTCTCGTAAAGCGCAGCATAAAGATTCTGATGACAACGTGCTGACTCCCGTAACGCGAGTAGTATCCAGAAATATGCGTGGTTGGTAAAATTCCATATTTTACTTCCCTCTTTACTTCTGTCGCGCAGGGTTTGTGTATATAACTTTTTGGCATCAGCACGCGAAGGTTCTAGATACAAGAGGGACAGATGTGTATACGTATACCGAGCAGTAGGGACATTTTTAGAGGAGGTTAAGGGAGTGGGATGAAAAGCGGTTCATGTAAGGTGTTTGGTGCACAACCTCCACAATAGAAACACATCGATACTAGGCCACCTGTACACTCACTTCCACAAGAAAACGGGCCACTTCCACACAGCTTGTCCCCATTGTCCCAACCACGATTGGTGAATAGGTCAAGCGTGCGAGTGGAGACAGAGCCAATGACAAATGAAAGCAGGCGTCAACAGCGCAACGCCAAAGGCGAGTCTGATCTATCGTGGAACAGAGCTTACAAGGGGGCCGCATAGGTTATGTAATCGGTTCTGAAATGAGACTGGGTGGACATTGTAGTGCACACCTAGTGTTAAAAAACCGTAAAGGGATTTTGCAAAATGGGCCTTCGTTTCCGAGAAATTTGAGTTCAAAGTTTTGCGGGACAGTAGTATTTCAGTTGCGCAAACATTCTTACCAAGCAATGGTTGTAGCTGCGATAATAAGGCGTTCGGCTACGGTGCTGGAGGTCTCTTCGGTTCGATTCCTGGTGCTTGGTAAGAATGTTTGCGCAACTGAAATACCACTGTCCCGCAAAACTTTGAACTCAAATTTCTCGGAAACGAAGGCCCATTTTGCAAAATCCCTTTACGGTTTTTTAACACTAGGTGTGTTTCTCGCGCTATCGTAATGAGCCCGGCTGTATTGAAGACGAGTCAACGGGAGTCGTAAAGTCCCGCTACGGTAATTCCGACACTAAGATAACGCGATACCCGAATGACGTTTTACGGTGATTAGGGTAAATAAAATTGGCACTGCATGTAACAATAACAAAGTTCAGTATATTGAGCTACAAGCAACGCTTGATGAAGTTGAATACAATTGAAGCCGAAAGTGTGAGTGAGTGTTCCGTATACTTAAACTATCCTCATCTCCGGAGGATACCGAGACCTAGGCGTTTCAAAAAGCGTCTGACTCTCCGACGGAGCCTCTTCTTCCTTCCAGCCAGAATCCTCCCCCTCAGGCTGGTTACTTGGTGGGCCACACAATTATCAAACATCTCATTGGTCGTAATATTGTCAACGGAACGGCCCACCCAGCTCCGTAGAGAGGGAAAAACTCTAGAAACCTAGTCCTGATAAATTATGGCTAAACTGTCCTTCGAAGACATCGCAGAAAAGTAAACAGGATGCCTGGCCAATGTCACTAAACCCCGGGACCGCCGGAGTCGACTCACAGATGGTTATTGTAACTCCACGTCACTCGCCACCCTCCAACGGTCCCAAGTGTCGGGCGAGTGCCGGCGACAGACCCAACGTCTGCCAGGCAATCTCGTAAATTGAAGGATTAACCTTCCTTCGAGTCCTTTCCCGAGCTATTTACGAAAACCCCGAACCTCCCGTAAATGGCCCTCGGCCGATGGTAATACATGCGGAACCTAGCCTAATAACAATATAATATAAATAGACCGAATAATGAATGTAACGCGTAACATCCTCCCCCCGTTGAGAGAATCTCGATCAATGAATTTAATCATACGCGTGACTCGATATGTATGTTGTGTATATGTGTGCTTAAAACTAAGGGAACAGGGGTTGTCCTATGCCCTTGACGGATGTTGGTGACCTCGTGATGTCTTCCTCTCCGACCTCGTCCTCCAGGTGATTGGGCAACGGCACGAGCTTCTTGACCGCCCGGTCCAGCTCGGTTGTAGCCGTTTTAAGCGTCACCGTCCGCACGATGCCGTCAGCGCCTGGATGGACCTTGAGGACCTTGCCCAACGCCCACTGCATAGATGGCACCTTGTCATCTCGCAGGAGAACAACAGTGCCCACACTGATGGGATGACTGCCGCTGGTCCATTTTCTGCGACTCGTCAGTTCGTTCAAATACTCCTGGTGCCATCGGATCCAGAAGTGTTGCTTTACCTTCTGTATATGCTGCCAGCTAGACAAACGATTAGCTGGAATGTCCCTGAAATCGCGTTCGCGAAGGCTCGTCATTGAGTCGCCAATTAGGAAATGTCCAGGTGTAAGGACCAGAAGGTCGTTCGGATCAGATGAAATGGAGGTAAGAGGACGGGAATTCAAAATGGATTCTATTTCAATAATCAATGTATTGAAATCCTCGAATGTAAATAGATTAGCCCCTGCGACGCGTTTAAGATGGAATTTAAACGATTTTACCGCAGCTTCCCATAATCCACCGAAGTGAGGAGCCAATGGTGGAATGAAATGCCACTCGATGGATCTTTCCGCAAGGAATGTCTGCACCTTGTTGTTATGATCGTCTGATCGTAAATGTTCTCGCAATTCGCGCAATTCATTATCCGTTCCGACGAAATTAGAGCCATTATCGGAATACAAATTTAAGCAGAATCCTCGTCGAGCGATGAAACGTCGAAGGGCGGCGATAAATGCTTCTGTGGTCAGATCACTGACAAGTTCGAGATGAACAGCCTTTACCGCCAGACATACAAAAACTGCTACATATACCTTAACTCGGTTCTGATTTCGGTGTTTCTTCTCCTTTATATAAAAGGGCCCGCAGTAATCAACTCCTACGTTGGTAAAAGGACGCGACTCAGTCACCCTTGCTTCAGGTAAACTGCCCATAACGTACTCCACGGGTGGTGGTCGTGCGCGACAACAACGCACACATTTCCTATTTGATTTCCATACCTGGCTTCGACCATCGATAGGCCAGTACCGGCGCCTTACAGCGTACAACGTAGCTTGCACTCCCGCGTGCAAATGAGTACGGTGCTCGTTTTCTATTATTAATGCCGTCGTAAAAGCCTTTGGTAATATAATAGGGTGTTTTTGAGAGAACGGCATTGCCGAGTGCTGCAGGCGACCTCCAACTCGCAAAATTCCATCTTTGTCTATAAATGGATTTAATTTTGTTAGTTTGCCCTTGATTGTTGCATCCCTATCCTTGGCGATACAGCGCAACTCTTCCGAGAAATGATAACGCTGTAAAAGCCTGATGACCGCGTGATGCGCGTAGTTGAGCTCTGAAACGGTAAGAACCCCCCTTGGACTGTTGCGTCTCCAACGTAGACAGAATGCAACAATCCGGACAAGTTTCCCCCACGCTGAATACCTATCCAGCAGGAAAGTGTCGATGGGCTTCGCCGCAAAGCAGGGAATCTGTTTTTGTTCCGGAATAATGACAGGTGGGACCGACTCCCAGGTAGGCCAATGGACTTCTTGTTTGACGAGCCATGCCGGACCATGATGCCAGATGGAGGGTTGAAGAAATTCCTCCGGTGTTTGACCTCGTGAAATGAGATCCGCTGGATTATCATTTGTTCGGACATGACGCCAGTCCTTGACCCTCGTCTTTGTCTGAATCTCAGCGATGCGATTTGCGACGAACGTCTTTAAAGTATGCGTAGAGGTATTAATCCAATAAAGTACAATAGTGGAGTCTGTCCAAAGGATGATTCGATCCATCTCGAAAGATAAAGCCCGCCGAACAGTCGAAACCAGGGAAGTGAGAAGCAGCGCCCCACATAACTCAAGCCGCGGAATCGTTTGTTGCTTCAACGGTGCAACCCTTGATTTTGCCAGTAAGAGTTCCACTTGCGCACGGCCGCGCGCGTCAACGGTACGGATGTACACGCACGCTCCATAAGCTTTTTCGCTTGCATCGCAAAATCCATGTAACTCGATGCGTGACGCTGAGCTGATTATTGTCTTGCGCTTAAATACAATGTTATTTAACAATGGCAATTGTGTATAGTACCGAGCCCATTCGGTATGGACGTTCATAGGCAGGGACTCGTCCCAATCGATTTTCAAGCTCCAGATCTGCTGGAGCATTATCTTTGCAGTGACAATAACAGGCCCAAGAAGTCCCAGAGGATCATAGATCCTTGCGATCTCAGAACTAATAACGCGCTTCGTGACACGCGATAACATCGTTCTAATCTTGACTGAATAAACAATGGAATCGTCCGTTGAATTCCACATGACACCGAGAGTCTTCACCGTAGACGTTTCGCCGAAGTGAAGCTTGCTGTTAATCGACTCCGGTGGCAAGTCCTGCAAAAGACTCCGATCGTTTGATGCCCATTGTCGGACGTTTAACCCGGCTAATTTTAAAAGGTCTGTGAGGTCCTTCCTTAACGCAAGTGCATCTTCCCTCGTTGACGCTCCGGTAAGCGCGTCATCTACATAAAAATCTCGCTGGAGAATTTCAGCCGCTCGGGGATACCGATATCCTTCATCCTGACTCAGTTGCTTCAAACAACGAATGGCCAAGAACGGTGCCGCCGAGACCCCAAACGTTACGGTATTCAATTCGAAAGTCTTAACGTCGCCATCGTTATCACGCCAAAGAATCCTTTGATACCTTCTATCTTCCGGTCGGACGAGAAACTGTCTATACATTTTTTCAATGTCACCTGTAATGACATATTGGTGAGTACGAAACCGTAAAAGTATGTATAACAAATCGTCTTGGATCTTCGGCCCGGTGTGCAAAGCATCATTAAGGGACACCCCCGTACTGGTCGTCGCTGACGCGTCGAAAACAACCCTGAGTTTAGTAGTTTGACTACTGTCTTTAATGACGCCGTGATGCGGCAAATAATACCCATCTCTGGATGCTTGGACATCTGTGATCTCGGACATGTGACCGAGATCCAGATATTCTTGTATTACCGCCCGGTATCGTTGTTGCAACTCTGCATTCCCTTGCAGTTTTCGTTCAAGGGAAGCGAATCGCTTCAGGGCTCTGGATCTTGACTCTCCCAATTGCGAAAGTCGTTCATTGAACGGGAGTGCCACGACGTACTTCCCATCCACATTCCGCGTGGTATGGGCCTTATAATGCTGCTCGGTAGCCGCTTCCGAATCCGACAGGTGCCGGATTTGAGGACCCTCTTCTATCTCCCAGAACTGTGCGAGATCAAATTGAAGAGCCGTGGTCAAATGACAGACCCTGCGTTCTACCGTTGGAGCTGCCGGAGCGCTCCCCCCGATGACCCAACCGACCCTTGTTTTTTGAAGAAATAAGTCCGCTTGGTCGGGCGGTGTCAAATCAATTTGTCCGACGCATAGCATTGATAATGCTGTCCCAGATCCCAATAACATTTCGACAGGTGCAGGCCGATGAAAGTTAGGATCAGCTAAGTTGATTCCACTTGGGACAGCGATGGTTGACCGATCTATAGGTTGATCCGGCACCAACGATGAAATATTGGGGACCGTAAGAAAAGTCAACGTCTTGTGGTAGTTGCTGACACGCGACGTGATGGTTGCCCTAATGGTATGCGTTGCAACCGTTGAAAGATCATTGAGGACTCCGATAGGAACATGGCATGTCTTCTGCGGTAGACCGAGCCTTTTCGCGAAACTGTCCGTCATAAAGTTGGATGCCGCACATGTGTCGATTAGTGTTCGACAGCTTACTGGCTGCTGATCCTTATTTATAACGTTGATTCGCGCCGTTACCAATAATTCATTGGTAGCCGAGTCAACCACAAAAACCCTCGGACATCCCATTCCCCGCAAATCCTCTTGCTTATCTAGTCATTTAGGACTTGGAGGTCGTTCTTCCTCCGATGGTCCAAACGCATTTGCCGAATCAGCTACCGAAGATTCGCTGTTCGGTTCGTTCCGGAAATTCCCAGGCTTGTGCAACAAAGTGTGATGCCTGTTGTGACATACACGGCATGGCCCAAATTTGCACCCTTTGGCAGCGTGCCCTTGTTTAAGGCAATTCGAGCATAACGAAGCCTTTGCCACCATTGCGAAACGCTCCTTTAACGACAGCGCTCTGAACGTGTCGCAATTCCAAACTCCATGCACATCCTTGCAGACGGGACACTCAGGCCCCTTCACTGTGAGGAACGTATTCCTCTGTGATGATACTGGTTTATTAGTTCTTTGTTGCCCCGCCGACCCACGACTACCGTTACCTGTTCCCGACTTCGGTGCAACAGCAGGTGCGGCGGTCGGAGCGCAATCGGCGCGTTTCTCCAAAAACGCTAAAAGATCCGTATATGATGGCATCTTTTTGTCCTTTAATGAAAGCTCCCACTGCCACACCGTGTTTGCGTTGACCTTAGATATTATGATGGATACCAGAAGGGAATTCCATTGCGCGACTGCTTCTCCCATGTTTTTAAGTGATCGCAAATGTTGATTCATGTGGTCCACGAGATCACCCAATGACTCAGCAGAGTCCTTCGCAAGCTTCGGATATTCCCGAATCGCGTTACAATGTTTTAATATGATTTTCCGTGTATTGTCGTATTTTGATTTCAATATCTCGATCGCGTCAACATAATCCGCATCCGTGGTCCTCAGCGACTCGATACTCGCAGCCGCTTTTCCCGTAAGAACCGACCGCAGGTATTGCAACTTCTGCACCGGAGTCAGCTCTTCGTTCCGGTCGATCATCGATGAGAATAATTCAAAGAATGTTGACCATTTTTCAACAGAACCATCAAATGTCGGCAAACGCATTTCCGGGAGTTTTATGGCGAGCGGAGCCGTTACAGAAAGCATTGGTGACTGATTTATACCCCGAGCCTCGATACCCGTCGGGTGATGCCCCATTGTGGTTTGTGCAGTCCCTCGCGCCCCATCAATGATTTTATTGGCGCTGGCTACCACTGTGTAATAATTGTTTTGTATTACGAACCGGCGCTCTGTCTCCGACGGATCCAAACCCTCGAGGTCGAATTGAATGTCTTCAAATCGATCCCAATGCCCGATGAGGCCCTTGAGATGAGTCTCAACCAGATATGCATTAACTTGACCTGATTCCTGGGTACTTTTCAGGAAATTATGGAACGAGGTAATCTGACCTACAATGTTCCCGCGTTTCCGTCGCAGAGAACTAATTTCAGCCGCATTTGGGTCTACCTGCGTCTGACTTGGAGAACCACCGGTATTCTTTTTACTTGACATGGTGGGATACGGATAAGGAGGCAAGACAGGAGAGCGAAACAATTAACAAGCCTACCTTAGCGAAGACTTCAGCTGCCGATGTCCACCACGATATCCAGACTCCTTTACTGATGCTGCAACGAGCAATGCAAGCTGGCCGATTCCAGGATGCAGGTGCACTATTGTGCTATCCAATCGTTAATCCACTAAATTGAAGCGGATGGACACAATGTTTGTGTCTTATACCCAACCACACACTCACTAAATTCGTAACACTACGAAACTGTAGCAATAAGCCACATGTAGAAGTCCACAAGTCACTGGCGGATCCGGCTCGAAGGACCAAAATGTTTCTCGCGCTATCGTAATGAGCCCGGCTGTATTGAAGACGAGTCAACGGGAGTCGTAAAGTCCCGCTACGGTAATTCCGACACTAAGATAACGCGATACCCGAATGACGTTTTACGGTGATTAGGGTAAATAAAATTGGCACTGCATGTAACAATAACAAAGTTCAGTATATTGAGCTACAAGCAACGCTTGATGAAGTTGAATACAATTGAAGCCGAAAGTGTGAGTGAGTGTTCCGTATACTTAAACTATCCTCATCTCCGGAGGATACCGAGACCTAGGCGTTTCAAAAAGCGTCTGACTCTCCGACGGAGCCTCTTCTTCCTTCCAGCCAGAATCCTCCCCCTCAGGCTGGTTACTTGGTGGGCCACACAATTATCAAACATCTCATTGGTCGTAATATTGTCAACGGAACGGCCCACCCAGCTCCGTAGAGAGGGAAAAACTCTAGAAACCTAGTCCTGATAAATTATGGCTAAACTGTCCTTCGAAGACATCGCAGAAAAGTAAACAGGATGCCTGGCCAATGTCACTAAACCCCGGGACCGCCGGAGTCGACTCACAGATGGTTATTGTAACTCCACGTCACTCGCCACCCTCCAACGGTCCCAAGTGTCGGGCGAGTGCCGGCGACAGACCCAACGTCTGCCAGGCAATCTCGTAAATTGAAGGATTAACCTTCCTTCGAGTCCTTTCCCGAGCTATTTACGAAAACCCCGAACCTCCCGTAAATGGCCCTCGGCCGATGGTAATACATGCGGAACCTAGCCTAATAACAATATAATATAAATAGACCGAATAATGAATGTAACGCGTAACAAGGTGTGCACTACAATGTCCACCCAGTCTCATTCCAGAACCGATCACATAACCTATGCGGCCACCTTGTTAGTGATCGTTATTGCCACAGAACTTGTGTTCTGCATTGGAGGTCCTCAATGCACGTGTCCAAACTGAAGGTACTTCCGCGTCTGCACGACGACACTTTTGTGTCTAGATCAAGTGTGTACTCCCCGAGTGTACCCCAAATAGATACTTGACTAAACCTCCCCCACAAATCAACCACGGCTTCACCTGTCCAAGCTCTTCCTTATGCACATGAATGTTACTAACTCTTCTTCGACCAAGCTTCATCCACAAACACTCTCCAATCTTCCTCTTCTTAAATCACCCTCATCAAACCAACCTTTATGCATTACTCCACTGGGGTTAGGCCCACCAAAGGTGCAGACCCAAAGATGTTCGATCACTTCGCTAACGCAGCAGCTCCCAGCGCGAAACAATCGTGGAAGCTTCCGAAGCACGATGGGGACATCACGCGAGTAGAGATGTCCGTGGACGGGAAACTAGCCAGTGGAGCGGTGGCAGGATGTTTGAGCAGTCGAAATTATAGGGAACGGTGCCGTAAATCAGCGCAGCTCGCACGGTTGCCGCGCGTCCGGCGCGATTTATTCGCGGCGTGCTTCGCCCTACCTGCCGAGGAGAAAGCACGTTGACAGAGACAAGAGGAGGGGTTGGGGAAGCCGGACGCGTGTTTAATTTCCAAGCCATTTGTCGGAAGTTGGAGGACCGAACACGGTTCGGCACTCGACGATCGGTTAATTGCGGCTAATTCGATTAGCTCCACGTACAGATTCGACGTTCCGCAGTCCTGTCGACCGTCTTGCGTGTCCTCGCGCTCCTGTCGGTGGACGGACGCACGCGCTCGCGAGATCAAGCTTCAGACGCCGCTTTACACACCCCCTCACCTCAAGCGTAAACGATAACGCCGCGAGCGTAACGAGCATTTTGACCGCCCGCCGCCGCGAATGTCGCGCTAATCGGTTTACGGTAGCTGGAGCAACCCTCCGCTGGAAGCGGGATCGACGTTTGACGCTTTACGTGGAAGCGTAGCATCGGAATTTCGCTGCTTCCAACGGAATTCTCGGATTTCGGAGACCGCGTGGGAATGTTGGCGGGGAGCACCCGCGGAGCGGTAGCTTTTTGTTCGTCGACTCTATAGCGGATATGGGGGGATGATGGAACTACCAATTCGTGTGTACATCAATACGTTTGATGGACAAATTGAGGGAGGCACGTATGAGGTTGGGATCGCCAGTTTCGCGTGGATTGAACAATGTAGTAAAAAGATGAAAGGGCTGGAAGTAGGGGCGAGATGGCAATATCTACTTAAGATATTTTAAGTTATATTTTGTTATATTTGTTAGATGATTATCAGCTAAAATAAACTATTCAAAAGTTACATCAATCGTACTTACCTGATTCTTTTAAATGTATGTAGCACACACAAAATAAGATGCGATCTGGAACCTTTTTGTTTCTTATTTATTTAATATTTTTACCCTTAATTGCTGAATAATTTGTACACAAGGAAAAGCATTTTTTTATAAGAGTCAGAAATTGTAACCACAAAAGTCAATGTACAGGTGAGACATTAAGAACAAAAAATGATTAACCCACATTTTTTGCGAAATCGAGTTAATAGCAGTAATGTGTTTCAATAGGCTGTACTGATCATATAAAATCGGAAAGATTTGTTTTTAATGTGGGTTAGTCCGTTTTTGTTCTCAATGCCTCAATTAATAAACATAAAACTATGGTAACAATAATATTTGTAATAAATGAACGTTGAAATGAAATAGCTCTCACAACCAAATTCACGCATTCCTTAATTCAAATAATAAACAGGCGTACTACCTTAATATTAACAACCCTGCAAATTACAAAGAATATTGAATTGATGAGGTACTCCCCGACTTCCAAATCGAATGTGATTTGGTACTGAATTAGTAATGAACTCAATCTCAACTAAAAAGGTATGTAGACCAACAGGTGATATTGATGTGAAGGTATGTCCACCATATTTGTATTGAAACAAGCTGCAGAAGATTATCTTATTGGTTGTCTACCAAGACAGTACTAAACAATAAGGCACATTTTTCATCCTCATACAAGCTTCATTAACCACTTACACCTAAATCAAATTTCCTATTTCTACTCTGTCCCTTGCAACTATTCAATCCCTCCCAACCCGTCCCGCAAAGTTTCAGAACCCGATTCCTACCTCCCACCAAAAGTATCAAACATTCTTCACCCAGGCATTTCAACAACAACACAGAAAACGCAATAGAATAAGCGAGAAGAAGTCGAACGTGAACCGGGGTAGCCACAGATGCGGCCCAGTTTGTTCGCTAAGCGGTTCTCCAGCATCTTTGGCCTCAAGAATGCGTCTCGCGCGCTTCGAGGAACACTTGAATGCAGCTTGAAGGAGCCCGAGACGCTCTTTATCCGGCGGGCTCCCAGACGTTCCGGGGTATAAAGCGGCCGCACGTAAAAATCCGGCTGGTTCGATCGCCGTCGAAAAAAACATAAAGGCGCAGCCGCATAATTAACCCGCCGCCGTCGGGTGGCCCCACCACGGGGCGTAATTGCGTGGTGTCGCGAGTCAAGACTGTTTGCACGAGGAAACGTTTTTCTTCCCGTCCAGCCTTTCACGGCTAGACCACCACGGCGGAGGGGGAGGTGGGCGATCTTTATGAGAGGCAGACGTCTAGGACCGTCGATGTCGCGAGGCAAACATGCCAGGCGCTTTGTGAAAATGGCGGCGAGCGCCGACAGACGCAGCGTCCCCTTCAAGAATGGCCAAAGGCGAGTTGGAAAATTCCCAGGGAAAAGGTGTTTTCATCGGTAATTGAACGGAGAACTTCTAGGTGCTTCGAAGAATCGCGGAATCTTCGTTCCCCACCTCTGGGGCAGCTCGTTAAAATTTTCTTGCTTATTTAAGTCGGCTATATAGCCAGTGATGCGCGGTCCCATTCGCGTACTTCTTTTTGCGAGTTCATTAAGTCTTAAGTTGGATGGTTTCCCCTTACCATCACGCGGCGGCTCTTTCTTGCCGCGGCGGAATAACGAGCCCCGTTCCGAGGATAAAGTTCCCGCGTTGTTCCCTCGACGCGGTGTTGATAGCTTCGTTGCTATTGAAAGGTTCGATCGATGGGCTTTTGATGGAGGCGGGCAGTCGCTGATTTCCAGGCTAGGGGGAAGACTCTGGTATGCAAGGTATAAGTTCTGGCAAATTACGTGGCTATTCATTCGAGTGATTCTTAAAAGTGAAAACCGTTTGCGAACTCCGACAGGGGAAACCCATATTATCCTTATGACGTAATTTCAAACTGTAATATATTTCCTCAATTAACAAATGCAAAAATTTTCACTTTTTAAATAAAATAATTTCCCACAGAGTGCTCTTTTTATTTTGTGGCGGCTCACTGCTCGAAAGAATAGCGCTGGCCGCTAGAGGCGCGAGTGGCGCTAGGAGCATTCGAGCACTAACGAGAAAACAATATGGTGAGTCCGCTGAAACATATTGAAATACGGTAGTTACGATAGATCCGGTAATTAAATCCGCGTGATAAATGTTCACTTATTATTTGTTATTATTTGAATTATTTGTTATTATAGTTCAAATAAATGTGGTAATGTACTTCTGTGTTTTAGGTTAGGTTTCCTGACGCTATAGCACGTTCCACTGGACCCAATATGGCGGATGCGCTTACTCACCTCATTAGTGCTCTAGGAGAATTCCTAGAATTCCTCGCGCACGTACACGTTGTATAGCAGTTTCGTAAGTTACTGTAATTAGAATAAAATTAGTGTAAGTGAAGTTAATATACTGTGTCTGAATCGTGTGAACTTCCTAACCCATTCTAACCTCAAAAATTTTATATGTCTCTACACGAACGATCACAAGTTTCACATTTCAAGCGTGATACACTCTATAGAATAGCAGTTGCAGGAGCACAGACGCATCGATTGTCAAAGAAGAAAATCCTCCGACATCTTGTTTCCCCATTGTCTGGATTGATTGCTGGGTATCAGATGTCGGACAGTGTTTCCTAGTATTTTTCGCGTCTGGCGTCGCGATGCGATCTTTTGCATTGGACGGCCACGGCTATCGAGCCAGCCGGCAATTTGTACTTGCCTCCGTGAATCAGATAACAGGACCCCCTTCTCGACACTGTATTAATGAGAAAAGCGATAGGATAAGACTGTTGGTGGACTTGCAGTCGCGTTTTGAATTGCGACCTCCCAGCCAGGAAGTCGGGCTACAAATTACTGAAAACCGTTCCAGGGTTTGCTCAAAATCCATTAGGAGCTGTTGAATTTCTATTAAAATGAAGAATATATTTGAAACTGGGGAGCGCAGTGGAAAATAGGCGTAAAATGGGTCATTTTTCAGTTAAGATTTTATTATAGGTGTCATTTACCATCTAATTTAAATACCTACTGTTTAAAATAATTACAATTTCGTACCGCATTAAAATCATAAAATTGTGGCATGTGCCTTTTTCCACTGGTCCCTTAATTATAGAAAACCGCAATTTAGTACTGTTAAACACACTCCCAAAAATGTAACCTGCGTCTAAGTTTGCTTAACGTGATCCGCGTTGAAAGAAGCGCCCCTTTTCAACCGCGAAGACTCTGTACCTTCAGCAACACGAATAGTACCCGCCTCTGTAGCCGCGCGCTCCAGCGTTCGCTTCTGCTTGGCTATCTAAAAAAGTTTCCGCGCCGTAAGCAACCGTAGACAGAGGAGGAACTTAAAACCACCCCGGGCGAATAGTTTTAAATCGAAACATTCCCATTTCTCGGGTCTGTATTTTTAATTTGAAGAAGCTGTGGCTGGAGTGAACGAGCACGGAGCGCAGCAGCGGGTTGTATTCCGCGGAAGTTGCTCGCTAAAAAGCGTTCTTTAATCGAGTTCCTTCAGCAAAGGCAGCCACCGCGGAAACCGCGCGATATTTTGAAATAATCTTCGAGATTGAATGACAGTCCGCGACTGGTTCCTCGGCTTTATTAGCCCTCGGGTCGTGAGAGATTAATTACCATGAAAATTCCTCGCGATGACTAAGATTTAATTCGCGGGGTTAGTTTATAATTAGTTGGCCGGGAGGATTTGATTAGTTCGTCTTACTTTCGAATCCGAGGCGGCCGTCAATCGGGGGTGGCAACCCCCGAGCGAGCACGCGAGCAAGGCCGAGTGGGAAGTTGGAAGATGAGCTCGCGAACCCCTTCGTTGCCTGCGGCGGTGTTTCTCGCCGCGAACAGGAATACGTCGTCGTCGTATCCGAAAGTTTCGGGCTGCCTGTCAAGAACGGGGGCGCGGTATATTTGCGAGCGAGCGAACAACCCTCGGAGGAAAAGAAACTGTGGGGGAGCGCAGGACTCCTGCTCTACTGCCGCGCTGCATTAAAATATGTCGCTCCTTCGACATGTCGCATTTCACTCGTTTAGCGAACGTTGTCCCTTAAAGAAACGGGGAGTAATAATATTTCTCTGGTGGCTGGGCAAACGAGTAGGTACAAGCCAAATTCTACCTCCAGCTTAAAAAGTTTCCTTTTTGTTCTAATTTGTGAATCGAAGTTAAAAATAAAAGTTCCTTTTAACATATCATAATTTAATACCTGACGTTACATAACACTTTAAATATTCTAAGTGTCTTCCTGCGAAACTAATCATTCTGACTTAGGCATACTCGTTTGCCAGCCCACCAGAGATTTTTTATTAGGTATTATCAGCTATTGTAATGAACTGTATATTGTTTCATTCTGTCGTGTATGCCATTACACATAAATATCAATTATTTATTGATGGCAAACTTTGTTGAAAGTAAAACTCGTGCTGTTTCTCCTGTTGGAAGCATTGCGCCGCCGCGCACTTACAAGGAGAGTATTTTAGGTGTCCGCCTTCGATCATTTTGATTTTTGGATATGTTATAGAGGACCGAAAAATAGGTGTTTTTTTATTTTTCCCCATTTTCATATTTGGGGGGTGAAAACTGCGTTCAAAGTTATTATGTATTATTTAAACAAATGGACTTTTTGAAAATCTGGTGAGTCAGTCATATTTCGCATTCAAAGACACAAAATTCGTCCTTTGACACTATTCCCCTATCTCCAATAGTTCTCGAGATATTCCACAAAAATGATTTTTCAACCCTAACTTTGAACGCAGTTTTCACCCCCCAAATATGAAAACGGGGAAAAATAAAGAAACATGTATTTCTTATTTTGGTCCTCTATAACATATCCAAAAATCAAAATGATCGGAGGCGGACACCTAAAATACTCTCCTCGTTAGCCTCGTCTCGTGGCACATCGGTTGCGGAGCACTGTGCCAGAGCATTAGAACTCGACACCTGATATCAATTACGAAAAATTGAAACGCGAAACTCTGTCCACTTCATGTTTTAAACCGTGGATTAATTCGAGTGAAATTTTCGACGACGTCGAGGGTGCCAGCGCGAAATGTTCTGGCTGATTCCTGGCGGGGGATCAGTCTGCCGCTAGCGACAAAGGGTCGAACAATTTCGATGAAAGGGCGACAGTCGGGGTGAATGGAAAGCCTTTCGGCGCTTGCACGAGCCGCGGCGTGTATTCGGTCAACGTAGGAGCTTACCTAGTTCCGAGATAATAATTAAAAGCTTATCGCGAAAATTGGCCGGACGCCAGCGGCCGTGGATATTGCAGATCTGGCCCGTGGTGCGGGCGAGGGGCTTGGCCAGGGGGTTGAAAAGCTGGAGGGGCAAGGTAACGGAAGGTGCGCTGTCCGGTGTACCCGGTGAAACTCGAATAAATTGCTTTAATTAAATAACCCCCTTTTCGAAAATTGGTTTCGTGCTTGGTGAAGCGCTAACTGCCACACTTTCCGCGACCCGTGAGTGCTCGGTCCACCGAGGACGTCCTTCGAGCAACGCGCATCCCAACAAATGCTAGTCGAATCCTGCGTGTGCACGGAAGTACATGTGAGACTTGAAATTTCAAGATGTGCTAATTTATATGCGGAATGATATGTAAAGTCATTTTCTGTAATTTTATATCTTATGTAATTTTATTTCTATTTCTACTATTTTCTCTTTCTTGCTTTCTTATACCTATGTATAAATGTTTCTTTTATCTTTTGGTTAATAGTCTTAATATCCACTAGTACGATCAAGAATTATTATTAACGTCTTTATTGCACTAAGGGAGTAATTTAAATACATGTTACGGAGATAAAGGAGGGTGTAATAGCGTAATATGTGCAAATTGCGAGGTCCAGCGAAAGCGCGGCTTTATACCTAACCTTAAAAACTAATACTAAAACTAAGGGTACCTGAAGAGCTAGAGCGAAAGCCAAGGTACTAAAATATTTGCATAAAACAGAAAGGCAGATTAGCAGATGGAGACTAAGTAAGAGGTATGAAAGTGGTAAAGTGGTTTCAGCACGTTTGACAGGCAAAAAGATGTTGTAAAAGAACGCAGAGGTGTAATGAGTGGCATAGGCAATACGTTACACAACTGTGTGCAAGAAATTCCGTATTTGATGATCACAGTTACTTAACTAGCTTTCAGAGTTGGTGCTATTGATTGTAAGCAGGGCGGTGTTGTTGCAACAGATGTGCTTTGGGATAATTTGTATCTGCTATTGAATCTTGGCTCTCTCATTCAGCAGATGTAAGCGTTTATTTACAACGACAAATAACTTTATATCCTTTGCATACAGGAAAAGCTTCTCGCAGCTATAGTACGCATGCGTACGAAGCAAAGTGTATGACCAGGCGTATAATCCAGTTCATTCGTCATAATGTAAGACTCTAGAAGTACAATTTAACCCTCCAGACTCGGTAATCGTAGACAACACCGTCCCACAAAGTGTCCTCCTAATGTTTTTCTGCTTTTTTCCTCTTTCTGTCCGCCATATTGTTAATTTTGAAGATAAATCATTATCTCTAGTTCGGACGATGGCGATAGTCATACTGATCAAGATTCCGTACCGATTTTCTGTTTCAGATAAGTCTAATAGCTGGAATCACTGCCGCCAGCAAGACGTCACTCTGCAAGCATTTCATGAAAAATCGATTTTGAAAACATCTTAAACTCATTAATTTAATAAATAGAAAAAAGTTTTATACCATTACTATATTTCTTTGATAATTATTTACAAAAGGACAGTCCTCACCGATTTCAACCCCCTTGAAATATGTTGTCAAAGTTAACATTATGAAAAAGACCTCCTCGCCGAAAGGGGCCGCTAACTTTTGAGAAATTTAAGATGAAAATGTGTAAATCTGCCAAAAGTTGGCGTCCACCATCTGGCCCACATCAACTACCGATCACAGTTTTTCTCGAATATCTCGAAAACTAAAGCCGCGCGACGGCAACATGTATAGGGAAAAGTTATTCCATGACGCGACAACACCTCCCAAGGGCATCGAAATCGGCGAGGACTGCGTTTTGCAAATAATTACCATTTCTTTACTTCGCAATAAATTCCCGACCATCGTTTAATTTATCAGCAGGCAAACCAGAATGACCGTTAACCGCGTCATCTCTCGATCAGAAACATGTCCAGTGTATTAAAAATTGTATATTGAATACTCATTACCTCATGGTAATTACCTCATTTGAAGAGGTCGTCAGGTAATTACCTCATTTCGTTCACAGCAAATGTAATGTATAACCTCAAACATAATACATCTACTCTTTATGTACAAGCGAAGCTTCGAAATTTATGTAATGATTCAATTCATTTCTTATCCAATGCACAGCAATTTTCTAACGTCGAGTAAACTCGCCCACCCTGATTAGCAGGTTAAAAGCAATACACCAAATGTCCCCTGTAAATTACAATCCTCCTCAAAGCGGCAACAGTTTACACGAAGCGCTGCATCGTACCGATTAAATTCCAAATTACCTGCCAATCACTCGTGCAGGATTAAACGACCCCGGGCAATCGAAACGCGCGAAGTTGCGCGGGATTGAATTGAAAAATACACAGCAGATAAATGGTAAAAATGTTTCTAACGATTAACAGGTGTAGATAAATCGTTTCGCCGCGCCGCGGCGCATGGAAATATTGAGGAAAATGCTGGCTGGGCGTCCGGATGCGACCGACCGCGTCGTCCCTTCCGCGGCCCTGTATGGCACACAGCGTGGCGCCCTGGTTTGCCGCCCTCCTCCTTCAGTTTCGGCCGGTTTAGAGCAGCGCCAGGCTCGCTGGGGCGAAAGGCAAACGGGAGGACGCCAAACGAACGACGTCTCTCTCGAAATCTGACCGGACGGTATTCGCATACACGGCAATTAACTGTTCCTCGACTCGCCGCAATTAAATGTTTTTGGGGCCCGGCTCAGCGATCTCAAAGCCAACCCGGGGCATGGGTAGATCGCGTAGCTCGTCGCTGAAAGGAATCGACCCCTTCGACGGGGCTCGGATTGAATTCGAAACGGAGTGGACACTGGGCGGCGATTTGTTTGAGAAATCCCGGGGACGGGAAACAGAATTTCCTGATATTCCATGACCCCTGGGGTGCCGCGGCCTTTGCGGGACATTCGCGTTGTCCCCGTTAAGGGAATGGAGAGGCGTTTCGCTGTGTTACTTCGGTGGGATCTTATTGGGGCTTCGACGGAATGGGGGTGGAATATTCGAGAAGCGTGGAGCTCACTTTGTTGCTGTAATGGTTTCGTGTTTTAAAATGTCGTTAGCGATTGTGAACTGTATTTAGAGGAATTGGACAAGCAGCATAGCTGGTTGTGGCTAAGAGTGTTCGGTTGGTGGCTTCGTTCAAAGGAAATTGAAAGTAATGAGTTGTAAATGATGAAATATGTAATGAAAATTAATTATTGAAATTGAAGTGTTCTAGACGGGACGAAAACGCTAAAAGGGCCAAGTTAGGCAAAAAGCTACTAACCCTCAATGATCTGAAATTGAGTAAATTTAGTTTGGAGTGTTTTATTGTTAAAGGAAAGTATTCTTGTTCTTATTGGGTATATTTTATATCTTTTTATTGTTTTGCCATGTTTTTTAACGGTTTATTAATATAATTAGTGTATAATTAAGACTGTTTTAATGATTAATATAATTAACTTGATAGTGGATACTATAATTAAAATTATTTTAAATTTTCTGTAGTTTTTTTACGCCTAAAATGGAACTATGGTTTGATAGTTGTAATAATTGTATAATATAAGGGTTGTTCTATGGGCTAGAGATTTTTGGCCAAATAAAGATCACGGAATTATGGGATCCGTCTGTGTTTAACAAATTTCTATTTCATTCTGAGGTTTGGTAAATTCCTGCATATCTGAAGAGTTCTTGTAAAAGGCACTGTAAGTACCAAAATTGAACAAAAAATAATTTGGCGGAAAATGTTCTACATGCGAACGGTAATACTATAGTATACAATTTGGTTTTTGGCATGTATAGTGTTTTCTACAAGTCAACTTCACATTTCAACTTGGCCCAAATGTGAAGTAGACTATTATTCGAATGCACGTGAGCTAATTGTAGGTGTAGCTGACTTTGCGAGGTCAATGCTTGCCAGCTAAGATCAGTTTAGAATTTGATATAATTTTTTATGGAGTGTCATAGTATGAAGTGGCCATTTACATTACATAGAAGAGTAGACTCTACACTTCTCATAAAAACGGGGAACAAGGGTATCCCTTTGCATATTTCGAAGGTTGTTATCAATGTAGATAACTTTTACCTGAAACAATTTTCAACAGAGCGCACGTGTGGAAAATTACAGAGACGTATAGTTTCAGTTGCATCAGTCGGCGAGTCCCGTCTGACCACAGGCTGACTTCTTCCACTTGCTTTCTTAAACTTCGTCCCTTCCTCATACTGCAGCCTTTCAAATCGATCGTGCCTCCTGATATCTTGCTGCACACACTATTCCTAAATATTTTCCAGGAATCTATGCTCAGATTAACCAATCTCTTTAAACTAACGTTTCAAAACTATTTCTTCGTTTTCACGGCATTCAGGGTGACTCAATTCTCTTCTGCACGTTCATTCTAGTCAACGGGAGGTTTAAATTTATATTCCATAGAGTGGGGGTTCTCAAGATACGCCAAAGATACCAATACAATATTTAAAGTGTAATATTAAGAGAAAATGAATGATTTTAGGGTTTTTTTGGGGGATTTTATTAAAATAAATAAAACAAAATACTTATTACACATCATTTATTAGACCCTAAAGTGCAAGAAAAAATATATTCACAATAATTTTTGTATTAAATTATTCATGATTTTCAAGGTTCTGATATCTCCTTTAAATACCAATGCCATTATTATTATAAATAAATTTTTTCTTGTACTTCATGAACTAATATATCATCTGTAATAAGTATTTGGTGTTATATTTTTTTTTAACAAATCCCTAAAAAATATTCGTAAAATCATTCAGTTTTGCGACTGGAGGTATGTAACCCCTTAAGTCATTTATGCAGGCACCTAAAAATATGAGTCTAGCTTCCCTTCGACCATCACTGATCCACTCTAAAACAAAAGTGCCATTTTTCGTAATATGAAATTTAAAAAACAATATCATTTAAATATCTCGAATGTAACTGTTGATTTCTGTGCTGCTGCTGCCATATTTCCCGTTGAACCAGCTTTTCCGCCGTGTTTAGCCCCCGCGACTTGTTCAACTCAAATAAACCGGATCGAGCGTAAACTCATCAACATTGTCGTATCGAGGTCACACATTCGAGGCGGACAAATACGGCGTACAAACCTGTAATGAGATTACCGTGCAAACAGCGAGGTCGCCGGAGGTCTTCGGCAGCACGACTTTATTTCTCTCCAGGTACGCGTGTTTTTCCATGTCGCGCGCACCGTTCGCCATCACCTTCGATTACACGTAACCGGATTCCCGGCTGATGCAGCTCGCGCATCGATCAACCGTTCTTCACTCGTCAATTATAAGTTTCGCGCGGATCGCGCCCACGATAATCGAATATTTGCAACGCGTATTTTTGCCGGCGTCCAACGGTCGAAATACACACGCGCACGCTCTTCAGGAGTTAGCTAGTGCACTTTTTAATTACCGCGTCATGCGCTTTTGCACTCGCCGGGTAAAACGGTGAGCGGGCACAGCCATATTGCCCGTACGATTCCGCTTTTATTCCTTAATGGATTAAATACCCGTGTAGTTTTGAGAAAAAAATCTCTGAAATATCGTTCGACTGTTTCATCCTGCCAAATATTGCAAGAGAACGATTACTATGTGGGGTTTGTAAATGTTATCTTATTATATATATTTACAGTGCGACAAATTTTGACAGGGTAATCAATATTTAGCAAGGTACAAATTAAACATTTGCTCGACGTAAGTGGTTACATGCTCTGAGAACCAATAACTGATTACCTGCTCACTGATTGGGCCTGCAAACGCTGGTGATCTCCAGCGCCCTCTTTGAGGAGGCAAACCTAACCTTGCTTTAATGTGAATTATTATACCGCAAAGACACTTACGACTGGAAAACAGATTAAGTAGAATAAAAGTTCCTCCACTTCTGGGAAAAGATGAATTTTGCCGCCCTTTATATTTAATTATAAATGTTTATTTTAAAATATAATTTTTGACAGTGAGTGATATTTTCTATAGATATTTGTTGAATAACGAAAGCCATTATTTTGTAAAACTTTTAAGATTCATAAGGTACCTATTATTAAAATTTAGAAAGTGCTCCTAAAATATTTAAAAAAAAAAACAATAAAAAACGTAAACACTCAACCGTAAAATTTCAAACACTTTTACTTTTTTATTGGTTCATATTCTTTTAATTTTCTGTTTCTACCAATTCTGCCGCTCCAAATCTGCCAATATTTCTTTTATCCCTACCACTTGTTCTATTTCGGTACCTCCAATCGGGTTCAATTATTCCCCTCGATTTTACAACCACCAGCGATCTTATATAAAAATACCGCAGCTAATGGTCCCTCCGGTGCCCCATCCATTTCGTTCCCCACGAGCGAGTCCTTCCAAGCAACCGGCAATATTACCGTACAGCTAGCAGAGGCACCTTTAAGGATTCATGTATGCATGCCCGCACAATAAATGCGTCCACTCCCCTCGAAACTTCCTTTCCCCCGGATTGCGCCCGAATTACGTATCGTCCTACTACCCCAGTGGCTTGCCAAGATCTTGATTAAAGCCTCAACGATATGACTTTATCGCTTTCAACTTTATGCCCCATACTCCAGTCCGTCCACCGTTCGTCCCTCTTTCGTTCCCCATTTTTTTTTTTTTCATTCTACTCGCAACCCAGCACCAGTAACAGGATTCCCTCCCCGCTCTCGCCCTCTCCTCCCCCTTACCCGTGCCCTCTGGAATTTCAATTCGGCCCGAAACGACTGTATTGTTTCGTTGTTTCCCGGGATCTTTGATCCTCGGCCGGCAATAAAATGATTCCATTCCGTCCCGTTCCGTTTCGTCCTCAGCCCCACCGCTGGGGTGTGACACAGCGGGTGGACAAGCGCGGCAGAGATTTTCAGAGCCCTCGGAACCGTGGACCGTTTCCACGGCACACGGAGGCGGCGAAGAAGCGAACGCGCCCGATGGATTTATTACGCATTCAGCGCGGCGAGGGACGGGCAAATATTTCCACCGGGCTAACCAGGGGCTAGGGGATTCCTTTTTTACTCCCTGGTGCCTTTTTTTGGTCCTGTGTCAGGCCGGGCCACAGCGGCTGAGTTTATTATTCGAATACCCTTTCTTCGGAACGTTTTGTAGGTGGCGCTTCTTTTCTGTATTAATTCCGTTTGCACGCCCGCAGCAACTGCAGAATTCTAATTAGTGCTTGGAGGACTTGGAAGTTCTGCCGGTAGGACTTGAGCCCCAGCAGGCCTTCTCGGCTGCGATACCTCGTAGTGAGGTTTCTGGGCCGGAGGTAAGAATAGGGAGATAGGAAAGAGAGGGGCGAGGGGGTGGTCGGTTGGTAACTAGCTTATGGTAATGCTGTGATATTAATTCGTCTGCCAAATCTTGAATCTAACTACCAATAGGGGGAGCAATGGCTTCACTCAATTTTCTGTTTGTTCCGTTAGCATGCGCGTTTGGGGACTTCAATGCTACTTGGTATATCATTGCATAATATTCCAAGAATATGTAAAAATTGTGACTATTATTCAATATTGAATTTTGATACTGCAGGGTACAAAAGTCCCTTCTTCACTTCCCTTTTTCTCCTTTTCCTTTCCATTTTTCAGAATTTTTTATGGGTAATCAAAGCAAGACCAGGGTACACATCGTTTATCGTTTTTCCCTTCCCTTTCTGTTTAACATGGTGCCATTTTGTGAAAAATTAATTTTACTGAGTAATCTCGATGCAGACAATGGCCATATTCTTACTGAATAAAATTTTTCATTAATCAAAAAAACTGCGCAAAGAAACACAATTTTCATGTCTTCATAGGGTAGAGGTACCGTTTGTGGCCATTGTACCATTTTTGGCCATGTGCATAATTATCGCGTTTTTTAACTCGAAATTGCTTGCAAACACGTAATTATGTGTAGAATTTTAAACCGTAAATATTTTGTTTAGTATGCCACCAAAAATAAGGTTACATTTATTGCTTACGCGAAAAGTGGCAAGTGGCCACAAACGGTGAAAAATGGATTTCTTATATTTTTTAATTTTCTTAATTCTTTAACGATTTCTCTAGTTAATGGTAGCTTAGACATTACTAGTAAAGATAGTGCAAAATTTAGTAAAGCTTTTACTTTCCTGATTTGAAGTACAATTTTAAAGATAATTACGATGAAAGTCACTGAAATCCTTAAAGTGGCCACAAATGGTGCATCTACCCTACGTACTAATTTTTGCGCGACAAAAAATTTGTAAATAATTATAGTTAAAAGGACAATTAAGATTTTGGGAAAAACGATGTGTACTACACTTAGGTACTTTGATTGCCCATAAACGATTCTGAAAAATGGTACTGAAGCTCGCATATTAGACCAGAATACCCCCTTAAATAAGGTAAAGGACAAAAATTGCATGTATTTTCACACTTACAGTACAATCACAAAAGATGCAATGTTATTTATTTATTTATTGTATTTCTTATATTCCATAACAAAACGTTCTAAAAACTTGCCAATACTCCGCCAGCTTACGGCACTCCATCTCCTGAATAACATTTGGGATCCTTGGTATCCCCAACGGTCCTCTAGTTCGAGTTTGATGGATTCGGCGATACGACCCAGCGTTCCATTCCGCTTCCGCAGGAACGCGTCGATTACACTGCCAGTTACCACGCTGGTTTCCATCGCGGTCGCCGCGCGATTAACGGAAGTTTGTTAAAACTTTGTTAATTATTAGTTGCTATCGGGCTTGATCGCTAATCATTGTAAGCTATTGCACGCCAATCAACCTAAAGCGGATCAATTTTAAACTGTTCGTACTTTAACGGTCCAGCGCTTACTGTTCGACAAAACAGATGAGATTCCTGCCCCGGTCCCAAAAACTTTCACCTAGAACGGTAACTCGAGCCATACCACCTGGGATCTACTCTGATCCTTGCCATTGTAGAACTCAACTGCCCGCGACATTAAATGGCACCTACAACGGATCAACGACTTCGCGCCTCCATCAGAAAAGGAGTCCTCGCTCCTCTCCCCGAATTAAGCCGGAGGGGTGAAGGGAATAATACCACCGAGGGGCCGTTTCGCACTAGCGTCGCAGTGGCTGCAGGGACCCGCGAGCATTTCCCGAGAATTAACGAGATTGGGGCACGGAATGCACTCCAGTCGGCGTCGCTTCCCCTTGCGGCTTAAAGCTGGTCGTCCAGGCGGCCACGCGCCCTCTAATAAACGGGACGGAAGACAGGCTGGAGGGTTAATAACGCATAAAATCAGCCAGACCGCGCGGCAGTTGCCCGGGGGGGGGAGGGGCACGCCACCGGTAGACTCTGTTGCGGAAACGAGCTTCGACCTACTTAAAAGATACTTAACGCCCTCGAACGATGGTCGTGAGGGCCCGCCCTGGATACCCGGCGTCTGGCCTTCGGTTATTAAACTTACCCCGCGGGCATTCTCTTGCAACGCACGGCCCTCCGGCAGCCCCCGCGGAACTCGTCCAAGAGGAATCTCGTTACTTCCGAACACCCATAAATCCACGTCGGTTTTGAAAGCTTCGGAAATTGGGAAAGCGCGTTGCAACGTACTTCCACCCCTTCCTTCGTTCGATTTTCCTCTTTTTCTCATCCCCCCCTCTTCCCTCGCGGCACGTTTGCATCCCGCGCGCATTTCTCAGCGGCGTGCCTTCGCGGGGAAAGCGAGAGCTATACACTGCCGATATTATCCAGCACTGGCGATCCCCGCGGCATTCCGAATCCCCGCGATACCGATGTTTCCTGCGGGATAAGGAATTGGGAAGGGGATGACTGGTCGGGAACTTTTGGCTCCGCTAAGGTGCCGCACAGCGCGCACGCTTGATTGTGGTGGAGCTGGAGTTTCGCTAGGCGATGGAGAAGTGGCTTGATTTATTGGCCTGGAATGATATCGGGACAGTGATAATGGGGGGTTGCGCTTTAGTAGGTTATGCTTTAGGAACAGGAATACGATAGGGGCGGCATTAACCACGTGGCAGTCTAATCTAATTTGAGAAAATGTAAAGGAAATGATCATTTATTTTTCTTTATAAATTAGCTGGGTGAGTCTTGAGTCAATTCACTGTTTTTATTTTACACTGCAAGCACTGGAACAGCTGTAAGCAACCTAATCGGGTGATGTATCCAGTGAATGAATGTTGCTCATATTATACGAAAAATTAACACCTATCACCGTCATTCTAACTAAGTTCTTTTTAAGTTTTTTATTAAGCCCGTCATGTTGTTGTTGATTTTGTTAGGTATTCATTCAGTCTGCAAATTAAGTGTTCATTCGCTCGACTGGACACCCTATGTGGAAATAAAAATACAAGTATAACAAAAAATATGCAACATCTACCAACTCATTATTATTCGTTCTTGATCTTGCACAGAATACCTTACATTCCGAATAATAAAAATGATAATAGTAAATGGTCTAGGTCTATGCTATACACTAACATGCAAACACTAAAATACAAAATAATAAAAGGAAATTTTGCATGCAACGGAAGTGTATAAAGGTTCAGTTTCAGCGACCAAAAAGTCCTACACTGTTGTTATACCTAACCACCTTATCTAGCGGTTCTTAATCTTTTTTAACATGGATCCACTTTAACTCTTCGTTGCATAACTTCTTCGATTTTTGAAAAAAATACATTTTTAGACTCGTACAAGTGATAATAATAAAAAAGGAAAACTAATAAAAAAATTGTATTTTTTTATTTAACCACTATTTCCACCATTGCGATTATGATTACTTAAAAATCACGAAATTACAACGTTTAACTCGATCCATGTAAATGTTTAGACATTAGGATATATATCAAAGTAGTTACATCACACTACATGCTAGTTACAACAAAAAAATTAAAAAGAAAAAATATGTTGCATATTTGCAATAGTATGAAACGACGAGTTAAATATCTTTTGTCAAACGCGTTCGAATTTGGAGATAAGAAAGAAATATACACATACTGCTATTACCTATAATATTTTTATTGGAATGGTGCCATACGAATTTAAAGTAATAATATTATATACATCCCGGACCACACATTAAGAACCGCTGACCTATACAATACATCAGACCCACCTAAAAATCTAACTAAAAATAAATTTACAACTGTAGTCTCGACGATCTTTACATCACTATTATCTTAAACAATCAAAAAAGAACTTTCCTCTTTCCTCCACTGAATCGCACTTTAAATGTACAAAGTCTGCTGCAAAAGATACTCCATCATTTCTTCAGTGTCAGTATCGTGCCAGCTCGGAAACCGTTCCAAGCTTATCATCATCAACCAAAGTTGATAACTTAATATTCCCAACTCAGCCGTAATTTTCATCCCGTCATCAGAATCTTGCCCTTTGATCCTCGCCGCATCCCCGCCGCGCCAAGAAGCGTTCTTTATTGCGTGATTTCCAGTCCTAACGGGATGAAAGTATCCCGGAGACAAGTTCGTCGAGGGACTCGAACGAAATCAATTTCGAATCCTTCTCTGTCTCTGATCCCGGCTACTGGTCGAAGGGAACGAAATAACTGGATTCCCGGGAAAAGTATCGAGTCCTGAGGAAATCAATCACGCCCCGCGGACGCTGCGTTTCGATGGATTTTTCGTGCGGGCGATCGCTTAACCAGTATGTGGTACCGCGCCAACCTTCCCCCGAATAAGAATCTGTTTTTCTGCCACGTTGTCGCTGCAACATGTGCAGCATCGAACCGTAGCAACCGAACAACGCGGTATTTCTGAATAACGCTCGAGAAATCTGCGAAATTTGTTTTCATGGAGTCAACAGTATTTGCGAACAGTTGCGCAACAGTTCGTTTAAGCGAAGGGGAACCATTTTGAGTGTAATTTCAATGACACAAAAGAACTCTCGCATGAACGAGACTGCAACTCATGCATTTCAATTCAGTTTCAGTGATAATATGCACGACCGAGTGGGTGCTATTGTTTAAGGGAACATTCTACTTTTCTCGGTCGAAAAATTGAGCTATTTTTAAAGATTTTTAACAGTTTAATAATAACCGAAAAATTACAGAGAAGAGGGGTGTATTCAAAGTGTTTTTTTCAAACCGGGGCCATTTTGTTATTTTAACAGATAAATTCTGCATTTCGAATTAGATCTTTGCGAAAGTGGCATCAATCGATTCCTTACATTTTCTTGCTCCATAATTAAGGAACTTACGCGAAAAAATTATTTGCATAATGCAAAATATTAGCTTCCTCAAAAATAGTCCGATTTAAATTATTTTCTGTCAAATTAGTCGCGAGAATGCCGGGAATCCATTGGTGTCACATTTATATTGATACGACGAAAAATAAAGAAATTCAGTTTCTGTATAGTGTATAATCGATGACACGTCGCCAAGCAACGGCGATCTCGTGCGGCTCGGGCCACAAAGGTTCTCGCCGGTTATTTGAGCTTCAAGTGATTCTAGAATAAAGATGCAATGAAAAATATAAAATTATTTGGAGCCCAAGATGAAAGGCCTTCGAATAAACAAAGTATCTGGCCGTCGCGTCGGATGAATTCCCGTTGAATAAACTGCTTCAATCGTGGCGCTTCAAAGATAACACGGGTTAAATTTATTCGACGACGAAGGAAGATAAAGTCTCTTTTATTTGATACGTTATTTAAATAACTTTTATTTAAATAATGCCCATCTCTGTTCCAAATGCAATATGCAAGATAAAATGGCAGTTCCTCCTGAACGTAGCGTTTACACTAAGATCAAATGTGTTTTACATGTTCAGGCTTACTTAGGGGGGTACGCCAGCTTCTGCAATGAAAACGAGTAACGTAAAACGATTGTTCCATGCTAGTTCACCGTCGATATAAATATTCAAAGAAAATCTATCGAACCTGCCATGCTAATGCAGACGGCGATGGTTCTCGTACTTCACGGCGGTAAATCATCTGCAAATGCAAAAACCAATGTGAGAAGGCAGGTTCTTTTACACACCACGCCTCTACTGATATAAAATGTGGTTTACATGACCGCCGCTGTTGTATGTGCCATATTCGTCTGACTCGCGCGAGTAGGATTCACCGGAGCCGTATCCCTGCGAATGAAACAAATACCGTAAATTTCTTATTCTTTGCAACCGTGATATTGGACTTGAAAAGAAATGTGTCTTACACTGGAGTAAACGTGTTGTGTCTTATACTTCCTAACTGGGTACACTGGGACCTGCAAATGAAATAATCAAAATGTTTCAACAGTTTCTTTCAGATACGGCGCTTTAGCACGAACATTGTCTTACATGTTTAACTTTATGGACTTCAGTTACATATTCCCTGCTTTCAGGTTCAACTACGTAAACAGGTGCACTGTACGAAGGTGCGCTGTACGAAGGTGCAGAGTACGAAGGTGCAGAGTACGAAGGTGAAGAGTACGAAGGTGAAGAGTACGAGTCTGATGACGTAAGTTTCGACATCGCACCCATAGCTTCCTGTAAACGCAACGAGTAGGTAACATAACGACCAACTTCCTAGGAAATCTGGTTTCACGGTGTATTACTAGGGTAAACGCACCAGTAAATGAACACTTAAGGCTAATGAATGAACACTATTATAAAATTATGTTTGCAACGCGATTGATTCCTCGTGCTGCAAAAATTGCTTGGATATGGAGCAAGAAATGAAAAGAAGTCTCTAATTAATTAGTTGCTTACTTTAATAACTTCTTTTACTCATTTTAATAAAAAAAATGTGCATTCACTGGTACGTGTTCATTTACTGGTACATTCACCCTATGTACTTCTTAACACTTCATCTGCCGCAGTCACGTAAGCGTGATTTCATTTAATTCAAACTGATTGGAGGACCTAGTGGACGTTACCGATTCTACGTCGGGAAAAATGTTTAATCAAATTAAGCAGCTAGTCAACAACCTCCAAACGGTTTATAATTATTGCATAAAATCGAATAGTGATTGATCTTGTGGTAGTGAATAAGAGACCGTCCTGGAGTCATCTAACTCGTAACAACGACTGTAATATCTGACTAAATGTCAGTACAATTGATTTTGCAGAGCGGGTTTGTACGGCAAAGTCAGACTTACCTTCAAAAAGGTGGATTCTACTGCAGTCGCCACGTAGGCAACGAGTACCAATGAGAGCACGAACTTCATCTTGGGGATGATTATATTTTGTCGATGCAAGCTTCTTCAAAAATATGCTGAGGACAGTCGACTAGCCAGTATATATACACAAAGGTGCAACGTGACCAGGTCGCTGTAACAATATATCTTTCGGTGGCTTGGTAATTTTGCAAACACCGGGCATTGTGCTGCGTTCCACGTCATTCGATACGCACATATTTTCGATCGACCTTTCCTTAGAAAATGGAATAGTACGCGCTCGACTAACTTACGCGAGGAACAAACGCAGGTGGCCGATAAATCAAATTGTTCCGCGTGGCAGGTATCAATACTGAATTTGATGATAGCGTCTTGTTACAGTAGTTCCTGAAGTTTTTTCCCTAGATCAGCGTTTCCCAATTGGTGTTCCGAGAAATGTTATCTTGTAATATTTAAATATTAATAGAATGTGTAAACTGACGGCAATATTGGAAACGGCGTGGCGTCGTCAGCGCACCGTTGTATATAAAAGAAAGTCCTGAGGTTGGGGGCTCCACCCAATTTTACTAATTTAAGTGAATTTGGAATCGTTCCGTGGCAAATTTTAATTGGGAAACGCTGCCCTGGTTATTCCTAAATATAAAAATATCAGAAACATCTTAGAAAAACTAGTATTTTATGATATACATAAATCATAAATAGTTAGTGTAGCCAGTATCATAAATGTACGGCCGTAATCGTTTGTTTGCGTAGAGTATTAAACAACTACGTTACACTGTGTATAGAAATATTTGCACAATACGAGATTAATTGCACATGACGCGCAATAAAATTGTTGTCTCCAAATGTTTTATGGCCATGACGAGTGACATTCATACATCGTGCTAATGCTTTTCTAAGTAGTTCTAATTATCATTAGCATGTCTATTTTACCTTATACATTTTTGTTACTTTCCTATACGTTGCATTAACAACGATTGCTAATATAATAAACTGAGCACTTAAATGTATTAATATTTAAAAAATACTGATCCCCGGTAGCTTGGAAATAAATTAATTCATGACTAGGTATGCAGCAGTAGACGAAAGAACACTAAAAAATAATAGTATAACTCGGGTGATTTTTATTCGAAGACGAAGAAAGCCAAAGTCTCTTTTATTCAATACGTTATGTAAATAATTTTTTATTTAAATAATGCCCATCTTTGCTTGGCGGAGCACCGGGGACGCTCGATGCATCGAAGCAGAGCGCCATGTTCCGTAACGCGGCCACCGATTCATCGTGCACGTTTAAAGCTGTCATAGCGGCGCTCGCACGTGCAAACCCGCGCGGCTTTGGAATCCTCTGAAGGTGGTCGGTCAAGATCGTGGAACCGCAGATCGATATCGATCCGAAGCGTGGATCGAGCGCGCGCTGGTCCACAGTTCCCTTGTGTGAACTCGATGTCCCGTCGGCGACGAACATTTGTCAAACGTCGAAGGAGACCCGGAAGAAGGAGGAGTGGCGGCGGGGTGGCAGGCGTTTATCAGGAAGGAAATGGAGGAAGAGGAAAAGGGGGTGGGGAGCAGGAAGTGAAATAAGGGAGGGAAGAAAGGGTAGGATTATTTGTTCGGCAGAATATTTGCGACGAATGGGGCGCGAGGATGAAAAGGGGATGGAAGTGGGGGATGGAGAAAGGGGCGTCTCGGGGATGTATTTACTCTGAAGTAGATACACGGAGACAATTACGATCATTAAGGCATTTATACATCTGTTCTTATTTAACTGTTCACCCGCTCTGACCATTCTTCGAGAGAAGAAAACCTTAATGACCTTGGTCGACCTTAATCGTCATTGACGTTGAATAAGCTTATGCCACTTGGAACATTCTTACATATCACCTCAAGTGACCACGAGTCAAGTGAATTTCTCTTACAATTAGAAAGCCATCGTAGCGTTCAAATACTGCACTTATTACATCACACTTTATTACATCACAAATACAAAATTAACATTGCATGTTTTCAAATTTCCCAAATATTTATTGGTTTCCTGAAACCATCGAAACAGCATATCGTAAATGAAATATAAATCTTAGAATACTATATTTTTCTTGGTGACAAATTTTGTATACATACAGATATATATGTGTATTTTTATATATATTTTTATATTTTATATATATATATACTTATGTGGATTCCTCTTAGCCCCGAGATGCTCGTTAAGAATTATTTTTAAAAACTCCCACCCTTTCACCGAAAAAAGATGTATAACCCGGGGAACATCGGGTAGGTACTTTAAGCTAGTATGAAATAAAATTGATTCCTTAGCCTCGCGGAAAGTAGTAAATCCAAATTAAAGCTAAAGTTGAGTTATAAAGTAGTCTCACGACTGAACCTTGCCTTTGCAATAGTAATTGAACGCTACGATGGCTTTCTAATTGTAAGAGAAATTCACTTGACTCGTTCTTTCTCTTTCTTTCGTTTCTTTATGCAATAAAAACGCTTAATAATAATAAAACCGTTGAGAAAGTGTTAAGTGATGAACGTCTGCTGTTATGAAACCCACCACACTTCGCTCTATTCGATCACACTCGTCATCGCACAGCGTTTTCGACACCAAATAGCATTGGGCATCGACACTTTCTCCAGCTGGAAAAATGTGGGATCTACCCAAGCAAAGCCAGCATCAAATTACCCGCCCTGCATACGAAGCATAACGCGTATCGGAAGCCCCGCGAGTCCGGCGTTTAAACTGCCACTCCAGCTGCCCGAACACCATGACCGAGTCACCCCGTTGACGAATGCGGCCATTCCACTGCGTTCGAAACAACGCGTGCATCGCAGCGACGAGCACGGGGCTCGTGATACATCGACTTCGATAAATCTCCTGCGATACGTCGCGAGACGCGTTCCCAGCTCTGCATTTCCCCGTAAATAGAAAACCAACCGCCCTCGGCGTCTCGAAACACTTGTTAAGGGTCGAAATGCGCATCTCCCTCCGAATTAGGGAATTAAGTTTGCGGTACAGAAGATCCGGAATGCAATGAAGCTTCATCGATGCAGAAAGGAACGTGTCTTCGCCTTTGTTTTGTGGGCTTTGTGCAAGTGGCGCGATGGATGAAGAGGTTAGGTTGGTCAGCTGGTACTTATGCATTCTAGATTTTGAATCAGGTGATGGAAGAAGTCACTGTCCTTGGGCCCCATGCGACAAAGATTGTAGGTCAGTGATTCCCAACCCGTGCGTCGCGAAGTGCTTTCTGAGAGCTCACCACGTTTTTTGGGGATTTTTTAAAATTATAAAGTTAGACTTTTATATTGAAATACACAAGTGCAACGAAACCACGCTTTGTTATACGAGTGTTTCTGCCAGGCATGTCTTTATTTTAACAAATCAGACATTTGAGCGAGCAATACTTAAGGGGTCTTCCTAACTGCTGAAAAAAACTTTATTTCTCGCAAATTAAAAAAAGAAGCAAGTATTACACGTATCATTTTGCACGTTCGTAGCTTTATCCCATCACCTTTTAAGCCCATAAAAAATTTGCAAGTAAAAATATGCATTTATAGCGGAATAGGAGCATCTTGAAGAGAACCATATCCCTCCGGATGCCAAGAGGAGTTCAAGGGACAGATCTCAATTTGAAAAAATTTGGATATCCATCGTTAAGTTGACGTTCACAGATTTGAGCGATCTACACTTAGGAAGAGGGGTTCAAAGGACAGACAGGGAGGGAATGAAGGAAACCGATTCACCTCGAGGGGGATGAGAAACACGGAGGAAAGATAGAGAAGCAAGCGATCCGTCTAGGGAATTTACGGTCGCGTTGTGTCCTCGCGCTTACCCGGGGCCATTCTTCCTTATCATTGTCTGTCCTGACGCGGCCTGATACCCGTCTCGGCAAGGAAACAAGATGTCTCAGACTCTTCGTCATAGACGCTGCCCCTCCACCAATCCTGCAACGATTTATCGGGCCGCTCGATCAGAAAGCCAGACATTACCTGCCGCGAATTTTCCAGTCATCCGAGTTTCAGCTGCTCGCGGGACAGCGACACCCGATCCCTGTGGTCTCTTCCCTGCTGGGACGTTCTGTGCGCGGGAGATGTTGTCTTGGCTGTGCCAAGGGCTTCTCAACAATTAATCTCGACTTGATGGTTTAAATAGCAGCCACAGTTTTTATTTTAAAACGAGGAGCGTTGGGAAACATAATATTTTGTGGTGTTTATCTTCGTGGAGTTGCATCACCTTCGATGTCCAAGAAAGGGGAGTAGAAAGTGTTACGTTTCCGCGGAAATTGAGAATAACGGGGGTAATTAACTGCAAGCGAATTTAATTAAATTATTTACTCGCGGAACACAGCTTTACTTGCTCTCAGCTCTCATTATCAGCACGTATCTGCTTTCGGCAATTGCCAATAAACGTCTCCCCCTTTCTGCATCTCCAATTACTCGACACGATTGACACACCGTTACAAATAGCACTTTGCGAAGGCCCCGCGCGTGGCATCGTTACAAATTAATTTGCACGCAGAATTACTCGCGGGCCCGGCTCCCAGCGACCCGAAGTTGGCGGGAAGCCTTTTTCGCACCGGCGAGGAATTATCAGTCATTTTGCTGCCCTTTCTCGGGCAATGAACGTCACATTGACGTCCACTGAATCCCCCATGGTAAATTGCAGTTTTTGCGGGGCGGAGAATTTATGACGCTCGGGCTGAAATTCGAGAAACCCAGGCGAGATGGAATCGTCCGATAAATTTGCTGAATAGCGGGCAACATTTTTTATCTAAACGACTCTTTTGACTACCATTTCGGCGATCCATCTCGAGCGGGGCCGGGCAGGGAGGCGCGGAGGCCGAGCACCGGATAATCGCGGAAGATAGTCGACTTTAATCGGGCCCCTGCAACCCTCGAGTGCCCCGTTGACCTTCGTCACTGTCAAACTTCTCGGTCCTCCGTTGGAGGGGAGCGAGAGAATTGAAAGGTCCAGGTAGTTTAAACTGTTCGGCGGAGAGATCAAAATGTGGAGGAAAAAATGAGGTTAATCGATCGACGAGGGAGCCTTCTCTGGACTTTCCCATCGACGGTTTGAAAACGTCACCAGTTTGTCAGTTATACGTACTTTGCGAAGGCTTCCGCTACTCGGAAACGTTTGAAAGGACTTGGTTGGACTAGAAATCGATACCATACTAGGACGGGAAAATTGGAATATTTTATCGGTTCAGGTAAATTCTTGTGGAGCCAAAGGGATTGTAGAAATTAAGGGTTTGATAACATTGGAGAAGTAACTCTGTAACAACACTCTACACGATTCTTGATCAGGTCAGTTATTCTCGGGTAGATTGTAGTGAATATTTCCGTCGAAGCAATTATTTCTGCTCCAAAAATTCTTCATCCGTAAGACGAAGTGTACCTATTCAAGGTATTCTGCATACCTTGCTTACCTGGCTTATTAGCTGCCTTCCCACTCCAAAACCCTTCGAAACTCTCTGCAATTTTCTAGTAAATGCAGTTCCGATTTTCAGGCAACGTCAGTACCAGTTCACTTCAGTCTCTGCCAGATTCTGGTTGAGTTCCAAATTCACTGGCAAGCTCATGATTATGAATCGCATTATTATTCGCTGATATTCTGAATAAACGTTGTGCTATCTAACTGGTAGAGATTCTTTTTCTTAGGTCCATTAGAAGACAAGGTTCTTATATTTCCAAACTCGAATGTGGAAAACTTCGCCAAACACTATCAGAGCTCTGAGTATAGGAACTGGAAGATCATCATCTTGTTCTCAGTATGCTTTCGGGCGCGTGGTTGTCGCGCTCCTGAGTCCTTTACATCTCTAGGGCTGATCCTAGTACCATTGTTCTCATCCCCACTAAAGTCTCTCTCGCTGAAGTGTTCTGTTCTTGCTTAATTAATATCGTCACCTAGTTTAGTAACCTGTGCTCCTAACCTCAAAAATATCCGTCAGTCTGGTCGACAACCTACTTATTCATATTCCGTTCTAATACCGAATGCTATTGGCTTATTGAGAGCAGAAACGGACTAACCGACATTTTTTGCGAAATTGAGTTAGTAGCAATAATGTATTTCAATAGACTGTACCAATCATATAAAATAGGAAAAATTAATTTCTTTTCAATGTGGGCTAGTCTGTTTTTGCTCTCAATGCCTTAATTAATAATGTACACTTATCAGGGCGGATAGCCGAACCAGGCGCTAAAAACTATATCGCAGACTTAATAATAAAGGAATCCAACTCCCATATAAACAAAATGTAAATGTAATTCTTTTTTGATTGTACCTCGTAAAGGCAAAACATATTAAAGAGAAAACAAGTGCAAAAATTTGAGGGCAACAAAAATTTTCTTGCATAAAGGGGCCAACTATCCTCGTGCCGGCCCTGAAACTTATCTCCGAACCACTTCCGTGATCCTTACACCCTTCACAAGCATTTTAATGACACCTCTACAGTCTACACTCGTTATAAAAGCGCATTTCAGCCGATTTTAATCTCTTGCAAGTTGTTACTTTTTCGTGTCCTAAGCGAACTTGCCGAATTGTTTATTATACATTCATTTGAGCTTATTGATGACCTTTTCTTCGTGGACTAAACCATTTATAGTATAACGTGAAATATTTCATTTAAAACTTTATTTTAAAAAATGCCAACAATGAAAAGACTATTTTGCGCCCCTGGCCCACTTTACGTTATAAGCAGCTGCCTATTTTTGCCATAGGGACGAGTCGAGCCTGCCTACCACGTATTCACTAGCAGGCCCATGACCAAACGCACAGCCCTTCACTTCTTCTTTTTCCATACTCCCTTCACCTCTCCACACCCACTCCTTCTCCTCATTGCCAACAAGAACCGAGGGTTGTATTCAGCATCCTTTTAGACACTAGTACGTTAAAGCTCTGGAGTATGTAGAAAGTACTCCGTGCCCTCGGAAATATCGCTCTATGCATCACTCGAGAACGCCCCAATCTTTTATTCCTCTACTTTCGACTCTTCTACAGCAGGCATAGCCGACTCAGCCTTCACAACTCATCCAGAATATCATTTATCTAGCCCGTTGTCTTTGTACCCGATAATTACGCCTTCCTTCTTTCAGGATCCAGGCTTCTCTGCGTAAAGGGGGCGTGAATCTCTTCAGATGGGTCCTAGAATTCTAAATTTAGGATTATGAAATCTGAGGACTTGAATTCTAGGAATTTAAAATCTGAGAATTCGAAATTTATAAATTGGAAATTTAGGATTTGATAAATCTGAAAATTCAAAATTCAAAAGCTGGGAATTTGAATCCACGATGTGAAAATTGAGAATTTGAAATTTGAAATTCAAAATTTTAGGATTTTTAAATCCGCAAATCAAAAATTGAGAATTCGAAATTTAGTAATGTGGTTTGGAGCAGGAGACGACGCTAGTGGCGCCTCCTACCCGCGGTGTGTTTGCCCAGCTGTCTCCCGGCGGAACGGGAAGCCAATGGGGATTCGCAACGCGCGGATCGTCGTTCCGTGAGCCCCGCTCTTCATCGTGGTCCACCGAGGAAAATCGCTAAGGTACACGAGAAAGTTAGCAGTCTCGAAGAACGTCGGTCTCGGTGCGTTAAAGCGAAGTATTTGAGGTGACAGGAACTTAAGGCCAACGGAGGTGGAACTCAGTGTCGACGACATCGTCTCACTATCGAACGGACGTCAGACGTTGGGAAAAGGATTACGAAAGCTGGGAAAACCACGGCGGGTTAGAGGCGGGAGAGAAAGGTCTGTGGGAAAAAGCAGGCGGGGCGGTCCCGGTGGCGACGATAAATAGCGGAGGCGTGTTATAACTTTTGAAAATGTAATACTGCCAGCTGACGTTTCCGCGATAAAGGCGTGCGCCCGCGATATATTTTTCAAGCGTGCAACGCATGGATCACCGGTGATTTATGTCGTGGCCAGACGCGCCGCGCTGAGAGAACCTCTGCCGGCAATTATCGGCTCGGGTCGCTGCTTCCTGCAACACTCACGATTAACATCTCGAAATCTGTTATGTGGACGTTTATGGAGCTGAAGCTTCACGAGCCTCGTGGTTATTGAATTTCTTATCGCGAGGTCCTATTACACAGCAAAGACTGGCAGAGCCTCTCGGCATACCTGAGAAGTCTCCAAACTCGATTTCCTTCAAAATGAAGCCCTGTATAAGAATATTATTGCCATTCGATGTTCCGTCTTGTGCCATTTTTATACAAACACACCGGATATATTCACCCAAACAGCACTATGACATTGCAGCAACATCTCTGCAATGATGCGGTGCGAGATTGCAATATTGCTGCAATATTGTAGGATCATTGCCACTCCAATAATGCACGACAATATTTCAGGAGCGTTCCTACAATATTGCAATGCAACCTGCAACAACGCAATATTGCAGCAACATTCCTACAATACAGCTGCAACGAAGTGTGCTGTATGGGCAGTAACTCTAAACAGAAGCCTTGTTCTGCAGACATCCAATTCACATCTGTTCCGTTTTGCTCATTTTGATTGCTACATCCCAATACCACCATGGGACCGCGACGGTTAGTGCGCGCCCGCGCCACCAGAGGTCTCATCTCTCGAACTCTTTCTCGCAAGTGCTAGCTCATAGTCCCGTTCGTATACATACAAGTTCCAAGTTTATTGTTTTCCTTACCAGATCTTTATAAACCATTATAACACTAGTAAACTTTCATTGATATCTGCCTGTAAAATCGTCCCGTTCTCAGTTTTCACGGTTCTTCACCGAAGCAACGTGTAGAAGAACGATCGAAAGGTTTCGAAGGTGATGCAGCGGCACGCACATCGGCACCCTCGACTTCCATTTACGCCCGATGCTCCGTTCAAGAGGATCGCAGCCGTGGAAGGAAAAAAGTTGGCGACTACAACAGAAGGATCCCACCGGCGAGGTTGACCCAGTTGAGAGAGGGAGCGCGCGCGGCCATTCATGCAGAGAAGGTCGAGCATCGTAAGAAGTTGAAAGATTCCGCTCCGGGAACTTGGCTGGGAACAATGATAAGAAGGGAACGGCCTCGAGCAAAAGCATAAGGACACGTCGGGTAGCCCGGGTCCGTGTATTTCCCACGAGCTTCTTTCTCCTCCGCCCGTTGCTCCTTCACCCAAAGTATCGCGGAACTACCTCGAAAACGCTTTGTGAAAAGTTTCTCGGCCGCTCGGCCGCTCTGCTCGCCGGCGCGAGAACGCGGCCCCGCTTAATGCTTCACCCGCTTCTTTTCCCCTTTTCACGATCGTTTCCACCTTTTAACCTCGTCGCTTAATTCGCGCGATCGCTGGCCACCCTTCTGGATCAAGCGCCCCCTAGTATCCATTTTCGAAACGAAACTTTGCACGCGATTCGATTCTTTTGTCCTCTATCACTTGCATCTGGGATCGCTCCAAGACCAATTTTCCTTTTCTTTTCAGTCTTGCGACGCTAGAGACCAAGGGGTCGAAGGTTCTCTGTCTACTTTGAGAACACGCTGCGAGGGGATTCAAATTTTCGCGCCACTTGGATCTGTGGTGGGGGAAGAGCTGATAGCAGAGAGTGAAGAGAGGAATTAGAAGAATTCTTGGGTTAAGCTTGTATTTTCGGGATTGGGGGTAAGAAAGTGATTTAATCCTGTGTTTTTCATGTTCGGTCTAGAGAACAGAGGAGCAGTGAAGATCGATGGTGGAGGGTGTAAACCCAAAAAGAAGAATAATGGGGATAAAGAAGTAGGAAGAAGTAGAACGATGGAGGGTTGGAAAAGAATTTGAAAGAAAGTAAAGGTTCCAACGTTAATAATAATAATAATAATAGTTCTTCTTTTATATGGCGTAATGGGCAAGATTCAACACAATGCTGTTTAAAATCTTATCTTAAATTAAATAGTATAGTATAGATACATATACTATAGATTAGTATTCATTGTGTCGCGGCTGATTGCTTGAAATTTATTATCGATGTCATGGCCCTAATGTTCTCTGGCAACAAATTATATAAGTGGAGGAGAGGATTTGCCATATTAGTGGCTTGTCTTGTGGTAGAAAAATGAGGTTGATGTATTTGCATTGAAGGACCCACAACTCAAAACTTAGTATTATTAAGCATCTTTATTGCACAAACAAAATAAGCAGACGAAAAGAAAAGAAGAACAACACAAACTGAACAAACCCACGGTGCAGTCTAAATACTGATTTCCAACCTAACCTACTTCTCAAGTACTCGATACGAGGTCGAAAATCATTGGCAAGAAACACTCTAGCTACGCGTCACTTTATTTCATCGAAAATGATTCGATTTTGGTTCAAAAAATTTTCAAACATCGACTCGATCGATCCATAAAAATGGCAACTCGGAACCGTGTCGACAGCGTGTTTTCAAATATTAACAGTGTCGCGATGCGCTTTGCCAGGCCACGGTGGCGGTATTATTTAAAAACGTCTGTTCGCGATGAATATTTTAACACACAATTTTAGTCGGTACATGGCTGGTGGAATATACCATTTTTATATTTGTTCCTATATTTCACCAGAAAAATATGTTTTCAGAATAGCAATATCGTTACGAACTCGAGCTATTATTTATAAATGTAGATTCCTAGCTGTACGCCGTGAAATATATTTACAGTGCACGGTGCGTTCGACGTGGGACGAAGTTGACCCGCGGATGTTTGCGCAAGCATCCGAACACGTGGCATGCGAAATGTTGCTGGGAGAGGGGGGGGGGGGGGGGGGCGAAAGAATTTAAGCAAACGGGCAGAATCGGAAAGCGAGTGCGTAGCGGGGAATTTTGATCGTTGACGTTTATATCTTTCAAGAATCGCCGGTTTATCGGGAATGATTTATGAGCGACGAGTGGCCACTCATCAACGGTTATCGCGCAAGCATTTAATGACAAATTACAGTAATTTTGCCCGATAAACGCGGCGAGTTTTCATAAAACGCGCCATACGCCCGTGCATATGTCACTGCAGTGGAATTTACAAAGCAAATACGCGACATAAATAATGCAATTTGAACACCGCCCGACGGCCAACTAGAATTTCATTTTATCCTTTTTTATCTGTTTGCACGAGTGTTCGCAGATCATCCGTATTGGATGCGTTGAAATGCGCTCGCTAAATCAATTTTACAGAGGGACGTTTTTTGAGGCAAAGTGTGAATGGAAAATGCTTGAAATACGTATCAGAACGAAATATGTATGAAGTTGGACCCTAGAATTTTAATATAGTAATGACACATATATCAAATATGTACAATAATCGAAATTTTAAACGGCTATATCTGTTCTCCTGATATTCTTAGCAATATCTCTCTATTTGTCCGACAGACTTTTCCCGGGACTTTTTAGTTCAATAATGACCAAGCCTCGGCAATGAACTAAAAACATTTGTGAAAAATTAAATTAAACCTAATTATTTGCATAAAAACATAGAAGTTTTTTCTCAAAACATAACTTTTTTTTAAACTCCCACAATTTTTTCAACGTTAGACTTTTTTCTTATTTTTGTGGTTCATCGACAAACATATTATTTTGAGCAGAAATTAAAGGCTCCATTTTTCTCATCATTTCACAATTTCAGTGGCGAGGCGCATCAATGATTAATCAATTTCGAGGGTAATGAACTTTAAATTTTTCAATTAAACTTATTTTATTGTACTAATATATATTAAAATACCCCTAAAGTTTTGGAAAGATGGACTTTATTTTTCTGTGTAAAAAATATTCGCGAAAATAAAATTTTTTCAGCGTCCTTTCAAACTGCGATGTATAAAATTGCTGTTAATGATTCACCGAGAGCTATTACCTCGGTGAAACTTTGTACATAAATATTGCCTCATAAAATAACTATAACTGCACAATTTGTATACCAAGGGTCACTCCCGTTTAAATAAACAATAGTAATAATAATCATAAGTTCGGTTCACACCTGTCAATCCATACCAAACAATTCCACTCTATCCCTCCATGCCACATCGAACAAGAGCAACCACCCCTTCACAAGAAACAAACAAAATCGCTCCACTTTATAACACTTTCCCCACTTCTCTACAAGCCCATTCGCGTCATCGTGTTCCCCCGCGCAGGGGTGGTTAGGATTTCGACAGTCAGGCTAGAAAACCGCTTAGAGTGACGTGGAGGGTAGCAGCAACGAGCACGCGGAGGGTTGCACGGAAGACACGCGTGGAAACGCCACAAGCAGAAATCCTGTAAGTTACGGTTCACCGAGTGTAACACGCGAGAGACAGCGCCAGCTGGGGGCAGAGCGAGTAAGGGAGAAGCTCGATCTAGGGGCTGGCTCGCGAGACCGCGGCTCTAATCCCCCAGAACACCGTTTCCGTCTCTATACCGTGGAGCAGGGTGCCGAGGCTTCCGTGACAGGGATCAGCCTGCGCCGTGAGCACGACCGAGACCGATAGCCGTCGACTTTTCAATCCGTCGACACGGGCAACCAGCGATCGAGCGGCCCAAGATTTTCTACGAGCCATCGAGCTAAACCTGTCGGCGAGGGATCGCCAGGCATCGACTGGCGCCCAGGGGAATGGAGTCTCCCACCACCAGGGTTTCCGTACGTACTGGATTAATAGCGGCGTACTGGCCGATGTGACGTCGTACGGTGTAGAAGAAGGGGAACACCTACAGCAATAACGGTGTATTTGTGTTCGTGACGCCGTGACGTCATGCCCGCGCCAAGCCAAACCAAGCCAAGTGACGTCATGCCCGGCATCCCTGACCACCACTTCAAGCGAGCCCCGCGGAACGCAGCAGTTGTTACAGCGCGCATAATATCAGCATGAAGTGGGCAACGGGGTGACGATAAAAAGTTGAAGTGTGCCTTTTCGAAGATAAATTCGGTTGATGCGTTTGGACGTTCGAAACAAGTTCCCCAGCAAGTGCAGGCTAGTGTTCCCATTCCGAGGAGTGAGCGCCGGGGAGGGGCAACCCGCCTCGATGCTCGGCGATTTCCAAGTGAAACGTCCGCCCCGAAACTACCGGCATCGCTGGCCCTCGGAGTTCCCACGACCGCGAAGCACCCGGCAGATAAAAAGGACCCGAATGTTCCTTTCCCTGGGTGCTTCGGAAGTCGGCGCAGCGCTGGTAAAGCGAGCTGCTCGGGAAATAAACTTTGACATCTGCCTCTGTATTTACTCGCGCCTGTATTTATGAGCGGCGTTCGAGGGAAGAAGCCTCGCCTGCGGGGTGGGAGGCTTCTAGTCACCCAGCGCGACCGTCCTGCCTCCCTCGTTCCGCGGGCTGCTTGGAGCCGGCTCGGAGGAATCCTCGCGCGGATGTCGCCCCTGGGACGAGGAAGGAGGAAACGGGCCAGGGCGGAGGCACGGCGGCAGCGGAGCGAAAAAAAGAAGGATACACGAAGAAATCGCGCGACGACGGTTCCATGCTTGGTCCATTAGGCACGTACAGTCTGGAGCGAGTCGCATTGTGCCCGCTTGTACGCTGTTTCTTCCTTCCTTCCTTCGCCCTTCTCCCTCGGCCGCCCCCGACGCGCTCGTTCATTTCGTCCCCCCCTCCCCCCTCGCAATACGGTCACGGCAATACGCATTTCCTCCGTCCCGTCCCCATCCTGGCAAGTCCCTAGCTCACGTCCTCTTACCCTTTCTCGCTCCCCTGCTCGCGCCTCTCGCTTCGACCCCTTCAAGTCTGCTTCCAGTCAGCCCGTGGACTCGTAGCCTCGATTTTCTACGGACGTTTCGGTGCGCTTCGATTTCTGAGCTCCCTGCCGGCTGATTGGGATGCATCTCTTGGGACGGAATTGGGAAATTCTTGGGAGGGGGCTTTAGATCAATTTGGGGAGCCAAAACATTCTATGTACACGTGAGAGCCAAGTCTAGAGACTCAAAATGCGGAACAACGCAATTATACGTGGTCAATATTGATGTACAGGGGGGACGTATTTATATGAGAAAAATGTTTACAGTATAGTTGAACTGTTTAGAAACGCTAGGCCTTCTCTTCAGAGGCACCCGGAGACAAGAAATATTTTTGGGAGAAAATAACTTGAAGAAAATTAAAGATCTTTTTAAGGAAATTAAAGATTATTCTCCTATTCTACTTGCCAACAGGTCGGCTGTCTTCTGTAAAGGGGACCCGAAACAAGAAATATTTGGAAACCTCAAAGAATTTCTCAGCGGTAAAAAATCATATCTTTTCGCGGAAAAACGGATAATAATGACAATAATAAAGAAAATAAAATAAAATAATTAAAGAAAGAAAGATATAAACTTTAACATATTTCCACATATGACTTGTTTAATGACTTATCATTAATAATATCAGAACATTAATTTCTTATATTTTTTTACAGTCCTCGCATGCCATGGTATGGTCGCCACAGCTACAATTGTGGTGTGCCCGTAATGTAGGCAGTTCAGTGTTTAGAGCGTGAAATTCAAATCGGTTTATAAAATGAAATTAATTTTGATCAAATACAAAAATTTCGTTCTCATTTTTTTATTTTTTATTTTTCCAGGTTGCACGCACTGCATCACTATTGAAAATAAATGAAAATGATAGAAAAGAAATTCCTCTCACGGTAATTTCTAAAAAAAAAAGATTTCAAGGTCATCCGTATTTTTTAAAATGGAATCCTATATTTTCTTCTACATTCTCGCCACATGGCGCAAACAGAATCTAGAAAAAAAATCAAAGACTGTACGCTGCAGCTTATTTACTACGAAAATACACTTGTCGAATGTTTTCACACGCTCCACGTTATATCCCTTGCTAGTAGATTTAGCGCACCGTTTGAACCTCCCGATAATACAGAGGCGAAAGACCAACGGAGGGTTCGAATCCCATTGAAATTCCAGAGGCGAACTGTCGCTAGGCCGCGAAAATATTCCGCGGTGAACTCGTTACACATTTAACGGGTATCGACTCGCTAGGGGGTGGGGGGTGAAACGTAAGTAACGTTGTTTGAAACGCCATTTACATTCAAAGCCCCTGTGCTGCGCGAAGCAGAAATTCCCATTCGCCGTTGGTCTCGTTCAGCGTTTTCCAGACGCCCTGAACCCTTGTCCCTACGAGTCCTAGCCCCTCTCATCCCCACCCCCTTCCCCGCAGTCCACTTACGCCCGAGGGAATTGCACCGACCCTCTTCGTCGCCCGCCACGGGTACATTTCGACCTTGGTTCGCGACCAGCGGAGCTGCCTTCGCATGGAAAAAGGGTACTGTTACTCTGTTGGTACTTTTACGAGGGTGAATTTGCATAGAGTAGTGGGATACACGAGTCACGTTTGTTTCTGGTAGCTGTGGCAACTTCCACTCGACGTGTTAACAAACATCTTGTCCCAGTTGATGGTGTATGAGAAGGTGTTTATTAAGTTTGTTGCAGGTGCGCCGAGCAATGCTGAAGCGCGCAGTGCGCATGACCCAGCGGATGGTGAGGAAGTGGGTGGAGCTATCGATACCCTCCAATCACAGTTCGACTTCTGCTCTCTTAACTCCTCCTACGGATGGCACTACTGTTAGGTGCATTTATAGATTAATTGACAGTGTTTGGTTGTTTACTAATTGCAGTAAAACTGTTAATAGATGTAGGGCTTAGTAGTAGTAGTATTTCTTTAATAGCTAAAGGGTTAATAATAATAAATTGCTGGCTCTTCTATTTATTATAGCAAGCGGAAACTTATTTCCGAGAAATTTCTGGACTAATAAGGGAACATATCGAACCCTCACACGCCGATTTTTTTGACACTGCAGATTTGCAGAATAGTGAAAAATATTTGACACGTATTTTTTGTTATTAGCAATCTCCCACGTTGAAGGGATGACAAGAGCCCCTAAAGTTGGGGATAGAAAACATATTTTCTGAAATTTTTTAAAAACTGAGCACGGGATTTTTAAAAGAAGAAAAAAATGTCCTACGCCTAATAGTTCACGAGGTATTCCAGAAAATGCGATTTCCACTTTAACTTTAAGGGCCATTTTCACCCTTTCAACATGAACGATTGCCGATAACAAAAAGTACGTGTCAAATATTTTTCACTACTCTGCAAATTAGCAGAGTAAATGTTCCCTTTGAAGAATAATTTGAGAAGAGTGGCGTTCGTTTGGGAGCACAAAGAGTATAACGTTCGTAGATTAAATCTCGACCGGTTGTAACAAAGAGCCCACCGTTTTCTTCATTTATACGTCCTCGTTTGTTTCGCGCATAGAATTGCAAATTTCGCAGGGAACGTAAGAACGAGACGCGGCAAGTGTCTCGAGCGAGGCACGTGTTAAACCCTTATATGCAAGTAACATCGAGTACGCAAAAGAAAGAAATTCCACCTGTGCTCTAAGGGTGTCGTGTTCAAAGTACAACAAGAAGATACATAAATGTTTCATTCATGGCGCATCCAAAGAAACGAGCTAAAGTCCTAAAGCTTCTAGGGCTAACGTCCCCGCTATAGTCTATCGAAGCTTGTCACCGTACGTCACACATACTGTTCCAATAATATCCCAAATTTATCGCAGCTTATCCAGGCAAAAATCTAAATTTGTGGTAATAATGTAAGTGGACTCCAAATAGAAACGTTAAAATATTCAAACTCTTGGAAATATGACGTTTTCATTGAATTGACGTCTCTCTTCGACCGAGACACTTTGAGATTCACAATTAGATATAGAAATAGGGAGGTTGTCCTCGAAATACTTGGAGGCTAAAGAACTCTAATTTGAATATTCCTTACCCTAAGATCAAGTTCCTTTACCTCGAAGGACCCTAGGAATAATGGCAAAGAAAAATTCTATTTCTGATACATTTCCATGAAATCAAGTCTCGTTAAGATCTCATCAAGCATTCTTCCACTGTGATCCAACAGAAATAGCCCCAGGAGCTTCGAATAGCGATAGTTGAGTCGCTGAGACACAATGGGTGCTGTCTCAATATTAGTTTCAAGTTTCAACACGCTTGCTTTTACCAAGAAGAATTTTGCCAGGGAATCCAATCACTTTGCAATCCCCCGGTATAGTCTCGCAATTCAACGACACGAATTCGGCGACCGAAGAAGTGGGTCAATTGGAGCTGGTCCATTATGGTGGCCAGCTCCCCGCAAGTAAGAACCGGTGAACCCAAGCAAATTGGCACTCTGAATACAAACGGTCAATCACGAAGGTGCTTATTAACTTGTAATTTCCGCCCCCCGTGGTCGGATTCATCGCGACAAACCACCGCCTCGGCGCCCCCTTAGGGTAATCGACCCGTCAGGCGCCACAACATCCATGATAGTGGTTTTTAATCACTTCCAGGGGTAACTGTTTACTTTAAACGACGTAGCGGCTGGGTTTTGGTGAATGGAGACTTAATCTGTCAAGAAAAGGCGATGGGGGTTCAGTGTTACTGGTGGAGGCATGATAATCTCATTCTGCACAGGAAATTTGAGTGAAGGATTTTATATAATGAGTGACAAGAAGCTTTACTGGTGTATCACTAAATGATGTTTATGGAATAAGTGCAGAGGGGTGGTAAATAGCAAACGTGGGAAGACTTTGGCTAGCTAAACCCCGAAACTAGTTCCTCGTTATCCCTTTCACCTTCAGCTTCTGTTCGCACATGTGCAGAGGAGGCTTGCCTACAGCTTGGTATTATCAAGTCTCAGCCCCACCATAGGATCGCGAGAGTTAGTACTCGCCAGCGCCACCAGAGGTCTAATATTTCAAACTCTTTCTCGCAAGTGTCAAGTCCCAGTCTCGTTCGTATATATACTAGTTCCAAGTTTATTACTCTCGGTCTCCATACGTCTAGGGCAGTGATGAGCAACCCGTGGGTCGCATTAACCCTCCAACCAATGTTTTTTTTTTTTTTTTTAATTGTAAATCATAATAATAAATTAAAATTCTTTGATTAGCATATTTAAGCATTTAATATTGCGGCCTGCGTAGAGTATTACATTGCTCATCACTGGTCTATGGCACGGTCCGTTGGCTGTAGTCCTACTGATGTGTGTCTGGCTGACGGTCCCAACCGTGTATTTCTAATTTGAACAACAATCAATACTCCTTGATAGCCGGTACACTAAATTAACGCTGAAAAATGTAGAAAATTGTATAGTAGAAGTGGACGTACTCCGCAGAATCAACCAGCATCGGTGCTTCAGAACTACCTCACCCCAGGGTTCCCGCGTCCCATAGTCCAAAGATTCCCATTCAGAGCACCCATTTAACCAGGGTAACCGGTCGGAAGGCTACACTGAGCCTGGAACTCCGCGCCCAGCCTCAAGAACGCCAGAAACACAAGGATTGCAGTGCGCGTTCTGGATAGCTCTCCGATGGGTTGCCTAGGAGAGCCCAGGTCGAAAATGGCATCTCGATAGATGTCTTCCGGGAGTGGGTCCGTGGCGAATCGAGCGTGCACAAGGTGTCGTAACAAAGATAGAGAAGAAGCGCGCCGCGTTGTAACTAATTTAAGAAAGTGCTCGGTAGCGGGTGGCCGAGCGCATTGAATCGCGTCTCCTCCATCCTCCCGCTTTCTTCCTTTGTTTGCCGAAAGGAAGAAACTGCCACGTACCAGGCTGCCTGAAGCGGCAGTCATTGGCCACCGTAAAGTAAATGAGTGCTCCGTTACATTTTTCAAGGGCCTTGTCCACACATAAATGATTATTCGCCTTTGATCGTCCGCGCTTTCCTGTCGCTACGTCCTCAGATCGCCTACCCGTCGCCGAATATGTATCCCTGGGAAAAATTACTCCGGGCCGCCTTTCTCTCGCTCTGGATAGACAAGCAGGTCGCTGCTGAGGAACAGGTCAGCTGAGCTCTCCGATGCGCGATTCCGCTTTGATCGCGCGCACGAGTGTCAAACGCTCCTAGCTCTGGGATCGCGATGTTGGATCGCTTCGCGTTTACTGCCCGTCAGTAGCGAGCAGGACTGGGTTAATTGTGGGTAGGAAGCACGTCTGACGGTGCTCTGTCAAAGACGGGGAGGGCTTGATCGACCGGAATTCGATCGCCCAGCGTGATGGCACGTCTGCCCTTCGAATTGACGGTGAGGGGTGGTTCGCGTCCGTAGGGGAAACCGGGGGTAGTTGGGATAGATCGCAAGTTTTGCGAACACCGCTTCTCGTAGACATACAAAAATGCATCAGCATATGTTGCATAGCGACACGAGTAAACACGGTTAACAAATATTTCGTCAAATAACGTACTTTTGTTGCACCGAAGCAACACTAGGAGTTAAAGGGTTAATATTTTTACAAAGGAAAGTAAAAATCAGTGTTAAAGTTTGTGTGATATGTATGTATCTTTTGGTTAGCTGCACTAATAGCTATATTTAAAAATCTCCTGCGTGGCCTGATGCGTACAAATGCTGACGTGCATGGCCTCTAAAGAAGTATTTATTTTTTCAATCGTGTTATTCGTTACCTACTCCTAAGTACAATAGTTCATTTTAATTTTAGTTTTAGTTGTAGTTTATGTGTAATCTTGTTTACTTTTTATCATTGTAAACTAAAGGGTACTATACCCGTGTAATAATAATAATATATACAATTTTTGTCTTCATTGTTTTCTTATAGGTATTTAGGTACCTATTTGTTTTTTTTATTTCCTTGTTACTTTCGTAATGTCTACTGCTGCTACAAAGAGTTATTATTATATACTGTGTTTCGTACTGTTATTGTGGGAATGCAGTGGTTGATACTTTGTATCATGGTAGGGGAAAAGCTTTTTCAGAGTCATTGCGTGCGAAGTGGTTATAACGAAGACTAAGAATGCCTTTATGGGGACAAATACTAAGTTTTTTATGGATAATTTGCAAGTTTTGAGTAGCAATAATTTTGAAGTAATTATTTTTCAAGCTCTCGCGTATCTAGCGTCATCATGGTCTATAGTACGACATCAAACGTTCCCTGGACGACATCCACGAAACACTTGTTTAAGGGGCAACATACACCTAGGAGGTAGAAATGTAGGCTGGATTTTCAGATTTTTTTTGCTCAATAGATGTTTCTATTAAAAAAACATTGAGTACATTGGAAATGCTATATTCCTGTCTATAAAATACTAAATTTTTAATAAGAAATTTTTAATAGGAACAGCAGGGTGGCCATTTCTGCAGAACGATTTTTCAGTGAAGGTATCTGCGGTAACCGGTATAACTTGAATCTTTCTTATCTGAAACAAGAAAGAAAAAATTCTTCCTAAAGGAGACGAAAGAAACTAGTACTTGTCGTAGCCGATTTTTGTTTTTTCAATTTTTTCAGAATGGCAAATATTTATTCATAAAAGTCGATTTTTAAGTGGAAAATATGAGAGTCTTTAATTTATAAAAAGTAAACTATTGTATTTAGAAACAAAATCCTACGTGAAACACTAGATACTTATATCTAGAATGCCTGTATAAAATTTCAAGTAAATCGGTTTAGTAGTTTTTGAGATATAATGGTTCCCGTTTTGAAAAACATCGTTTTGAGAAACACGCGTTTAAAGTTTTTAGCGTACGTAAAATTGGCATAAATATAAGTTTTCATACTTACATTGAATCATCAATGTCTGGACCATAAAACTCACCTTCTTGAGATGTTGACACCTCCATTTCAGCATGGGAACTTCCAATAGTTCAAGCGTACAATACTATTACCCCGTGACCGTATACCTGCGCAAGGGGAGACACGGCTGCGGGCTCCCATAGGCATAACTTCGTCAATTTTACGAATTTTCCACTCAAACTTTCACAAAGCACAGATAAATGGATATACAATCGAATAAGAATATCATTGAAAAATCGATTTTTTTTATATATCTAAAATTTTCTTAAAGTTTTCTGGTAAACCCGCGTCACCTGCTGCTTCGCATCAAAACCAGCTATAGCCGCTTCAATTTTCCAAATTTCAGTTTCAGCTTTGGGAGCATATTTTCGAGATGTTCAACTATTGATTTTGCAAAAAAATACAATTTTTCAACCCACTACCCCAGACTCTCCCTTAAGTCACCCTCTTCTCCTCAACAGTGGCAAGACAATCTTGCGAGCGATTAAGAGCGCAAAAGGACCAAGAAGAACCCCCCGATGCATCACCTTTTCTCAGACAGGATCGATGCTGCTAACAACAGAAACAGCGCGACACTACGAGCGCAGCCCGAACAGCAAAAAGAACCGTAAAAGGAGCAAGCTGTAGCGTTAAAAAAGAAGGAGGACCATTAAGCCCGATAATGGTACGGAAATTAAAGAAGAACGTCGAGACTGCAGGAAATACCTCGGCAGGATCCAGCGTGGGAATGGGAGGGAGTCGCAGGGGGTGGTGGTGGATGTCGCTGGCCGAAATAGCGGCGCGGAACGAGCGATAAGAAAGGGCCGAGAAAGCTGCGGCCAAAGAGAAAAGGGGAATCCCCTCGGGGGACCTGAGGTGCTCGCGGAGGGTGGGAAACGGACACAGCGGCGATAAGGTGGGTTGGGCGGGGCTGAATCTGAAAAGTTTCTTTACGGCTGCGAGGCACGCCGACTCGTAAAATCCTGTACGAATCGAGCGTCGAGTGTATGAAAAGGGCAATGTCGGGAGTGGATCGCGGAGCGATGAAGGTGAAGGAAAAAGTCCGGCGAACGCAGCGAGTCGCGGGGCACGGCGATGGAAGCAAACCGAATGGTGAAAGAAGAGGGGGGGGGGGGGAAGAAGTCACTTTGTGGAAACCGTCGGACGATATCGCGATGGCCGGTACGGAGGAGCGAATAAAAAGATTCCCTGAATACGGTATTTTCGCGGAGAAGTTTGCCCCTCGAATCGCCCGTATAACGACCAAAAATTCTCGAATTATTTTCGCGGCGAATCGACGTGGATTGGGGGTGGGGAGTTGGGTATAGCGCGAGTAGGAGGAATGGCACCGGTAAAAAGTTATTGTCCCCGTTGGATCGAGTTCCAGTCGCGGGATAGTTCTTCCTTGTAAACTGGTCCGCGCTTTTAAAGTTCCTCGAAAGGGACTTCCATGACATCTGCTCGGTTTTGAAGGGAATACTTTGATGGAGATTTGTTGTTGATTTTGAGATGGGGTATTAAGGGGTGGAAGGTAACTAGGAGATTGAAATTATTTATTTAGTTTTTAATTAGAATTGCTTCGTGCGGGAAAAATAGTCTGCTAGCACTAGGATGGCTTCTGTGAACTTAAATTTTTCCCGGTTTGAAGTAGCTGTATTTATATAGTATAGGTAATATTTACCGTATGAGTACAAGTATAAGAGAGGAGGACGGAAAGAAAGTAAGTTTACTACCCGGCTTCGCCCGGAATTTAGATTCTGATTTTATAAAAAATTTATTTAATTTGTATCTTTATTTTTTTGTGAAAATAGTCACATTCGTCTGGATTAGCCAGGCATAACGACCAGAGGCACATGCCGTGACCTCAGTGTTTACAGTTCGAAAGTTTTTAGGCGACAGACAAATACACAAAAATATCGATGGCTTAGTGTACAAATATCGTATCACCACTTCTAGCGTATTCGAGAAAAACAGGTTTAAACGTACAATGGTAGCTGAATAACATTGAGGGACATTGATGAAGAAAAATATTGGGTATTATTGACAAGTCTATGAAGTACGTATAAATTTTATTTTTATACAGCATAGCGTAAAGAAACACTCAACAACTATTTGTTGCATGTAAAAACTAAAATGTCACAAAAGTGGACATACAATATTAACAAGATATGAATTATATTAATATGATTAGAACCAACATAGAAAACTAAATATACAATTATTCAGTAGATTGCAATATTCATTGGTTCGTACGTGGAAGACTAAAGAACTGATTGTGAAGAATTTTTACATCATAAATATGTGTAGGTACTTCACTACTATATTACGATAAAAATCTGATAAAGCTCATTCTGTAATATCCAAACACTAAACAAATTTTATTATGGGTCAGAAACTCAGAAATGACACAGTCCCTTCCCTCGTCTCGCCGTCAACCCTCCGCCCATTCAACGGTTAAATAACCACAACCTATCTGCACTGCCAGGGGATTACAAATCCCACACACGCGAGCACACATCGAACTTGGCATTCTGTGGGACTTTTACGCAGAAAATTGCCATAATCTGGACCGCCGTAGTTGCGGGAATCGGGCAACGTTCGCCCATGAATCTCGTTTCGTCGGGAAACTTTGTTTCCAAACGGGGGGTGGGTGGGGGGGGGGGAGCGGGAGGGGGACTCGATTATGCCCGACCCTGGCCATTTTGCGCCTAATTTCCTCCAGCGTTTTATCCCCGACTCGGAAATCGAGCACGCGCAACGCTCGGTGTCCCGTAAACCGAAGAATCGATACGAAACACCGGCTTGTTTTTTCAGCTGTCCACCATTCGTCGGCCAACGATTCCCGCGTTGTCGAGCAACAGGGAATTACGCACCGATATTCGTCTATCTCACCGCGCTGACCAGGCAGTGGTTTAGTTAAAAATCTATCCCCGAGGCGTTCTTAATCGATCGCTTCGACAGGGCTGCGGGCCTGAGCTCGCAACTCGCTTCCGCGCGAAACACCGTCGAGGAATGGAAGCGAGAAAAAGGTCAGGTTCCCGGGCGATCGCGACAATGCCATTTAATCTGCCGTGTCCGGGGGCCGTTCCCCCAGTATTCAATAGCGGGAAATTAAATGCTGATCCTTGGATCTTACACGACACTCGGGTACACGGCTCCCTTAATCCTTTCGACCCTGTTCGAACACAATGTCCCAGTGAATTGAGGCAGTCAGAGCAACAACGGACCAACCCACATTAAAAAATTTTTTTTTGCTATTTTATATGGTTAGTAGAGCCTATTGGAACACGTTATTGCTACTAATTCAATTTCGAAAAAAAATGTGGGTTAGTCCATTGTTGCTCTGACTGCCTCAATTGTTGAGATCATCTGTGGAACAATACGTGACACATAAGTGTGTTATTTTATTCTCTTTTACTTTTTTAGTTTCATTGTCAATTGTGGGAATGAGCAACGTACTGACGTGCTGGATAATTTTTATTTTCGTAGAGTGTATGGCTGGACAGATAGAATGATAGGAATCTTGTTTTTTACACGCGTAATTGATCAATTCTCTGACATTATTTATCATAGCCTTTCACTTTAGAGCATGATACTTATAACTGTTTTGGTTAAAAAAAATTTAATATTTGGTTTTATTTATCTTATTGAACACAGAGAAGTGCCTATGCGTTTTCGGGATATATATATGTCCCACCCAAAAAAAACTGCTAGGATATACCTATGTAGAGAAAACGAATATAATATGGAACACCGGATTTCAAAGGGAATTTATTTTTTAATAAAATTGACATAGGGGAACGTAGGACTAATATTATAATATAATCGTATATGAAACATGTTCCATATTGCACTCACTCGATATGTTCTATATTACGTACAGTTGAACCTATGAAATTTTTTTAAGCAATTTTGAAATTTAGTATAGGTTTGATCTGTGCCAATCCGTAGCTTAGTGCAATCGATTTCTACAAGAAAATATAATAATATCTAAATAGAAAAAAGTCGAGTCGCAAGGGTTAAGCCCGCGCGTGCGCGCAGCAGAAAGGAACCCCAGCCTCCGGATAATTTTTCGACGTGATGCTGAGAGCTTCCGCTCTCATTCTAACAGATTCCTCTGTGTGGAATAACTTCAGCCTCAAAATACAAATGTGTTCTCCGGCAGCCCTGTGTCACTAGAATGCAAAAGGAAACGTCTATTTAATGTTTATTCGAACACTTGTATTCAGCTAATTCCTGTCACCGCGAACTTCAGAGCTGTTCGCTGCGCGACGAAAGTTAAAGTTACAGGTGATTTTATTATCCACGCAGGACCATCCCGATTGAAAGACGATCCCACGGCGAAACAAAATACTCGAGATTACGAGGCGTAGCAGGAAACGGAGCCGCTTCGCGGAGTTTACCAGGCGAACAAAAAGAGGTGGTCGAGTTCCTCTCCGTTGATTCCATTCCTTTGCCGCGATCGGGATCCTTCCACGCGGGGGGGATATTAAGTCGGCGGGCGGAATTATAAACAGGAAATTAACGGCGAGCTTCCCGTTTATTTATTTCATCCCCGGGCACGCGAAGCTTCCTCGGAAGCGGTACTCATTAATTTTCAGTCGACCGTTCGTTTAATACACTTTGCTTCCTATGGCAGGCGCAGACTCCGCGCAAACGCGGCCGATAAATTTTTCTACCGGGCACTTAGTTTCACGAAACATTTAGCTTTCCCCTTGACTAGCATTCTGAAGATTTAGACCGCCTGGGCAGCTGATAAATTACGTACGACCGGTTGTACGGGATGTAATATTATTGGAGCCGGTTCGAGTGCATGTAAGCCAACCGTTGTGTTACATACACAGTACTCGCTAATTTCCTCGTTATAGTCGCGGCAAATGCGACTAGACCCAATTACAATTAGCGAATGTTATTCTGTGTATTTACATCGATCATGCGATGGCATGGTCGTGAACGCAAAACGCGTTGATAGACCGAAAATTTACGTTCCCACGACCGTGTAACTATGGCTGAATGATTAACTTAATATTGGGTTTTAAGTATTATGTTGGTATCGAACCCTTGGCATTGAACCCTTAGTATTATATCTTTTTATTCTACCCAGAAAAAATCTTAGCGGTGCATTTTTGTCCATACTTCATCGTAAAAACAAGCAAAAAAATCCTAGATTAAATTTTTTTATACGAATAAAAAATATGGATATTCCCTCAGTGAATCAGAGGATACATTAATATACTAACGAATTTTTTTATTTTTTGATTTTAGATAATCTGGTTCCGAATGACAGTGCTCACCCCAAACAACTTTTTAAAAAGGCTTCTTCAATGTCGGTTGCAAATTTATTATAAAAGTAAATATTTTTCTATAAAAAATTACCAAATGTTCTTTAAATGTTGCCCTGTTAAGTGCAATAAGTTCTGTAAAAACATATGCTTCCACTTTTTCCAAAAAATTCATAAACATTCGCCTCTTTTTGTCCTCCTGAGTAAGTAGGTGTAACCCCTTAAGTCGACGTGTGAGATACGCCTAACTCATTCCGAATACGGTTACGAAGTACTCGCGCGTGCAACAGGAACTAATATATAATATCTTAATTATATTACCGTTCACACATTAACGTATCTATCGACCATTTCCGCAAGCCCTACATTTATTATTATTATTATTGTAGAGTTTCACGAGCTTCAGTTCGGTGTTTTGAAGGTAATTGATCAAGCCGTGATATTGGACTATTATCCATCGTTAAGGTGGCGTCGCCGAGAGATCTTCTTACTGAGCTTATTACTATTATTATTAACAAGAAAATCCTTTGATTTATTTACAGAAAGTCGCTTAAAAGTCCCAAGCACCAGCAGCTTCACCAGGATCCCTCTCGCGGGTCATTCGCCCGAAGGAAGTCCTTGGAAGAATGGAAATTGAAGGGGAGCCCCGACGGCGTGCCACTTTTCAAGATTATTGCTTTCATCCTTTCCGAAAGATTTTTACATTTGCCAAGAGCGAGCTACTTCCCCCGGATTGTTCGCCCCTCGTGGAATACGTGTACGTCATCTCGCTACGGGATATCGAGAACCCTCTTCCCCGGGCCGGGACTTTTATCGTCGCGATTTTATCAATCCTCCTCTCGAGTCGCATGTAAAACTCCCCGCCTAGCGTCGTCCCCGATAGAAGTCCCTCTGTATCGCCCGCTCGAAAGTCGGCAGCAGGGCCAATTATTTTCACGGTGCATTTAAAGCAATGTACACGCGTCTCGTGCAGCTCGATGCACCTCGACGCAGCCAGGCGTCTTCGATCCGCGATCGTACCCCGGAATTGTTTCCTTCAGCCTGGAAATAGCTTCACCGACGTCCAGCGAAAAGCGGGGGGCCATCGGGCGAGGGACGTCGGGGTCCCAGTTTAAATAAGCGCGCGCGACTACGTGGGTCGCATATCAAACGCTAGCGTCCCGTCAGTTTACCGCTACGTATTTTGGTCCGCGCAAAGCTAACGAGCGGGAAGTAAAGCTGCTTTGCAATTTTCCGAAAAATTGCCCGCCGCTGCGCCGGCGATAGTATTTCACGTTGGACATTCATGCTGCGAGCAATCCAACCTTAAAAGCTGAACTTTTCCGGGATTTTATTCTGCCTTGGTGAGCTGTTGTTTTGTGGGGCGTTATAATTCTGGGGGGAAGTGAGGATGGAGGGAGACGGTAAATGGAGGACGTGGGGAAACCAATAAAGGCGAATCGAATATATTAATTGGGCGATTTCCACTTACGTCCAAATCCCCCGCAACGCCTATGATTTTCATCAAGGTAGGTTTTCATAGGAATTTCAACGTCGATTTTCTCGAAAATGAAGCGCAATATTGAAAAATTGTATTCCCTTTTCTCGACTTATTTACACGTTGTAAGTGGAAAAGAAAGAGTTACTTTTTTTATATATATATTGACTTTGAAATTGCGTGAAGTTGCGTCCAGTGCCGTATATGAAAACCTACCTTAATGAAAAATGCGGGCGATTCGGGCGTAAGTGGAATTTGACCCTAATAATTAATTAACTGTCGCTGCGCAATCGTTTATAAACCTTTCCCTTCGTATCGCCGCGCTTCCCCAAAATGCGCGAAGAAGGCGAGTTTCCATTGCGAACATTCGCGCCGGAGGACCGCTAACGGGGCAATCGAATGGAAGGATCCAAGATGTCGGTCGAATGCAAAGCGTCCTTAAACACGGTTCACGGTCGGGCAGCGGCTAATCGCTGGATTAACGTAACAACCGACTGCTATCTCGCGAATTACGGACGTGCTTTTGCTGCTAAACTAGAAGTAACGCGACGGAAGCGCATCGGCGATTCTTTATTTCGAGGGTCGAGTTAGTGGCGCGTTGCAGCAGAGGAAACAGAGAAATGCAGTTGCAGTTGCGGGTTGTTTTCGCCGGGGTTTAAGCGGAGTGAACGAGCTACGGAATTAAAGAAACTGTAGGCGAAATTGTTTGAACGGAACCAGAGCGACTTTGAAGGACCAGCGTCCTTAAAAAAAAAACACTACGTACATACTTAAGTGGCGGGCTGGGTCTAAAAATATTGGATGCCGGATGGCAAAAGAGGCGCATTCACAACTATAAGGCTATCATTTAGTCTTTATAAGAAATGAATAAAAATAATTTATCGTTATTATCGTTATTATTGTTCTTATTGGTAGTATTGTTATTGTTGTTATTGTTGTTATTATCGTTATTATCGCTATTATTGTTATTATTGTTGTCATTGTTATCATTATTATCATTGTTATCATTGTTATCATTGTAAATACAGATTGTTGTAATTTAATTTTTAAACTTTTTTTAATTATGAATATTTAAATGGGGGATGTTTTTAAATAGTGTTAAATATTTTAAAATAGTAATATAACATAAATTTTAGTTGTCATAGTAATAATATTGTAACTTTCATTATATTTACAAGCTACTAAAGGGTCATTAAAATTTCTACCATATTGTGTGTCTCCTATTTCATCAGGGGCCACTTGCCATCGGGCGAGCTGGCACTCTGGCCGGTCCGCCACTAATACTTACTATCTACTTACCTCGGAAGTCAAATGCACGATATGAAAATCGAGAACTGCGAGGAACATTGCAGCATTCCCTCGAAGATTCTCCAGCGAGTTGTGAGAGGTGCGACGAGTGATTGTGCTCCACTTGCGAGGGAAATTTCATATCTCAGCGACCAGTCGTTCCCTTTAGGAGCAGAAGTGCAGGGAGTATAAGAAATATCTCGGTTAATACAAAAGCTATTTTTATTCTTTAATCTCATATCAGTCGTGAAAAATCCTTCGCTACATCCAAAGTACGTACGACATGTGCAGAATCGAATACATTACGTTATACACGGTAATACCAATCGTATTGCTCAATCGTTCGGAACATCGTGTGTACATGAGCGCCTGTGTACGTATTACATGTACGTATATTCATATATTTATATATTTATATAAAGGTGGTTCTCACGGAGCTGCCTGTGTACGTGTGTATGAGTCGAGGGATGTCGAAATGCGAACGTACGTCCGTGTGTGTGTGTGTGTGTGTGTGTGCCCGCGCATAAAGGATATAGACGTGCGTGCGAGTGTGGGGTTGGATTCGTAACTCTCTCTCTCCGCAACGAGTTTTACACAATTGTGTAGGAAGGGTCGAACGAGATCGATACGTCTGCCCTCGATTCCCCACCTCCCTTCCTTCCTCCCATTTTCAGTTTTTTTCCTGCCATTTCCCCGTTGATTTCCCTCTTTTTCGACCGATTATGAGCCGCGAGTAGCCTCGCGTCCAGAAACTAACGCGTCTGTCGCGATTCCATAGAAATCCCCTTTCCGACACATCCCATTCCTCAACCCTCGGTCTGCTGCAAACCGTTGGAATTCTATTTCGACTTTCCACCGATACCCATAATATTCGGGGAAGCTCGAAGACGTCGAGAGCTGTGGCTTGCAGTAGCTTCGACTTGACCCAAATAAGAAACTGACCGAGAATAATATTCGAAATGATTGTAAATTTTTCTTTCAATTTCCAAGTGTTTTAAAATATAAGTTCGTTATGCGGGTTCCCTCGAAATCCCCTTATGCATGATTTGGATGATTTTGTAAATGAAAAAGAGAATCTCGAGTGACGGGGCTCAAACCCAAGATCTACGGGTCCCCCGCGTACTGGCTAGCCAGCGTTACCGGTTCCCCCAACGCCGACTACCGAGGTTACTCTATTCTTAACTTCACTTAACGAGGCGCCACCTATGTGCCAATCGCACCATAGGCCGTTCTCAACCGCCGAAGGTCTAAAGTTTCGATGTTGCTTTGGACCACGTTAACGTTAATAAATAATTCTTTGTTGAAGGAAATTCGGTTTCCAAGGATGAACGGACTATCACAGCCCCCACTGGAATAGTACATATACGGCGACAATCGGCGCGAAAGGTTTCGATTTCGTCGCGGAAGATCGCGTTCCGTCGCGGCTTCAGTCGTCGCTGGCCGCGGAAATTTCGATATAAATTCCCTTTTGACAGTGTTGATCGGCGGGAACGATCGATGGGTGAAAAAAGCATTGGGTTGTATTTCATACATATATTCATACCGGCACGTCAGCCTGGGGATTCTCGAGTTTCCTGTTACACGCTCCAGACGAGCTCCCCTTATCAATTTCTTCCTTCATTCTTACGACGCGCCCGAGAAATCCACTCCGCCGAGGGGAATTCGTGTTTCTCGAAAGAATTATGCTGAATGTTTCGGTGGGTCGTTCCGCGGATGGCTGCGATCGAACGGGGATGATATTTCGCCGCGATGGTGGAGCCTCCCGATTGCACTCGAGCCCGCTGTGACGGTGATCACACGACCAGGACAATATCGCTGGGACATTCGCGGCTGGAAATGAATTTTTCTGGACCTCGAACTTGCCAATAAATATCGAAGTGACGAGCCGCAATGGAACTCGAGTGCCAGCCACGGGGACAGTGGTGCAGCAGAGTTGTGTATGGTAATTGCGGGAGCCTACGCGGCGGCGCTGCGATCGCCAGCCCAGTGATCATTTCCTAAAATAGGTAAACTAGTAACGAGGACAGCTGTATCCCAATTCCCATTATTTCGGTAGAACAGAATTAACCGTAATGCCGCAGAAAACTGCAACAGTATTCCCTGTGGCAGGTATCCGTGGGGGGTAGCGGAGCTCGCGCTGGTGACGCCAAAAACGAGAGCAGTAATACCGGGGTCTGTAACGTCCTAAACTGTTAACCGATTCTGATACCGAACGCGACCGAAACTACTGAAAGCCAGGGTGGATACTGCTACCCCAACAAGCTTGAAATGAGATCTGCTACTGTAGAATCCACGTTCTCATTACTATCGCGATGGTTCCCCCGATATGGTCTATTTAAATTACCGGGGTCGTTCAGAGGGATCTACCAGTGCCCCGCTGCGTAGATCTGGCTTCTACAAAGATTCCATTCACACTACCCAACCCTGAAAACTCGATATTCCAGGGCGAATAGGTAAACGCTAGGTCATCAAGATCTACCGCCTGGAAAGACGTCAGCGACACGAGCTGCCGATTAAATTCCAATTATTGTAGGTAATTATGTTCTTGAATGAAACTGTCCGGACCAGCCAGTCCTTGAGCGAATAAAAAGAATTGGAAGAGTCGACCGCGGGAGCCTTTCTTTCAACGCGTTACAAAGTTCCTGTTAATTCGATTTCTATATCCGTAGACGTAATTCAAAGTTGTCGGGCCGGCGCTTTAATTGAAACTACCTTTCAATTAGCTCGCACCGTTCAATGCGAGTTAAGTTAAGGCTTCATCAACATGGCCGGCGATTCTTTGTCAAAATGGCGGCGCGGTGGCGTTTCCCGCGGAAGAGACGTAAATCTGACGCTCTCGAGTACTCAGGTGCGGTGGCCAGATGGTAATTAGCGGCTGGAGGGTAGATAGGAGGTGGTGGCCAGTCGAGATGGAAGAAAATAAAGGCGAGGAAATAGATTTGCCCGCGCAACAGAGACCAGCCAGCAGCCTCCGAACGTAATTCGCCGTGGTCACTTCGCCATTTTTATCGCGAACGCTCGCCCCTTTTAATTCCGACGGTCCTTCTCCCCCTTTGAAGTCGGGGGTTCGTGGTCTACCTCGGAATCATAACACTTTATAAAAGGGAAGGTAAAAGGCACGAGGGGAGATATGAATATGCAAGATGAAAGTTTCTTTCAATTTGTGCAAACCTGGCTGATAAGAGGTTGAATCGGTGAAATTATACTTTTTTAAGGTATTACTATGTAGATATGCTATTGAAGACAATTTCTTTGGATCCTTAAAGTAGAGTTACTTTAAGGGTATTTGACCTGTAGATCAAAGATGAGAATTTGAAAAAATTGGTGTAAAAAGTGAATTAGGGAAGGATTAAGAAGATTTGGTTTCACTTTAGTTTCCATCGCCACGTGGCCATTCAGGATCCATATTTCCCATGTAATAATGAACCTAATGCGTCATCTCCACTTTTGAGATCGTACTGTGTACACACCTTAGCTCCCATAACGAGCAGATGAAGAAAAATCGACCGGCCACACAAAGTGTATTGGAGGAAATCCCTCAGCAATGGCATTCCACATAGTCCACATTGCAAGCCCGAGTTGGCTAAGTACCTGCGCTAACGACTCCACGAGCAACTGCAGAAAACTATACACTTCTCTTCCCAATATCCCTCTCCCAAGATCTTCATATCCTCTAGCACGCACCGCGTACCCTTCCACTAATTCCATTTCCATCGACAACTATTTCCTATCTCATCCGTATCACACGCCCCATTCACGAAACAGGAGCTCGAGGAGCGCAGCAATTCTAATTGAACGGTAAACGGACGCAACTACTCCTGGAACGGGAATTGACGATGAACGAATCGGAGTTGCTTCAACGAGGCGGTCGCGACTGCGTGATGGGCTAGCGACTTCGATTAACGATTTTGGGCAAACAAAGGCGAACAATCGGAGGAACGGTATGCGCTGCTGAAACGGCCAAGCCGCATTAGCGTCAAATAATTTAATCGTCGCGCGCCAATAACCATCGCTTATACCGGGCCAATAATTATCACGGTCCGTTGCCGCATACATAACTTATCGTTAATCGTTGCCCCGGGTCCCTTTGTCGTCGACTGGGCCGCGTTATAACTTCTGACTGGGCCGCTGAAGAGTGCATTGTTAAAAAAATCATGAATCATCCGTTCACGAATTCGGGGGCTGGCCGGGCTGTAATGTATGAAAGTGCACTTCCTGTGCCACGTCGTTCGTTATCCGCTGCATTAAGCGCGGTGGTAATCAGCGGTACTCGTTAATAAACAAGTTGATTTTTCGAAGCTTCGGGAGCTGGGCCTCCACTGTTCTCCGCGGCCGCCGAGTATTTGCCATCCTAATTGGCTGATTATATGCAGAGAACCAGGGACGCGGAAATCGATGGCTGGGGAATGCATGGGGATCTTGATTGTGGGCTTGGAGTGGGGAAGAGTGATCGAATTTCGTGTAAGGAGATGGTAACTTTATGGGTTTGGTTATGCGTAATGTTAATGAGAATTGGGTTACAATATGCTTCAACTACACTGCGTTGTATAATTATAAAAGCAGTCAGAAAATTTCCAATTATAACACGCGCGGGTGCATATTGAAGAATGGTTAATGAGCAGAGCTGTTTAGTTTATGGAAACTATATTTAATATCAGAAAAAAGAAGTTAGGTTACAATACGGCGTGATAGTAACTAGCAAGTATACCGAACTGAATTGAACTGAGGCTCAAGTGTCGCCTAGCGGCACGTAGCGGAAACAGAGCTGTAATTGAGTAGGACGCCGCTAAGGCCCCAGAGCGTGGCGAAAAAATATAAATTAGAGACCCTATAAGTAGAGTCACGCAATCACGTCTAAGTTAGGTCGGTTTGACGCCATGTTTTGTCAAAGGTGTGAAAATAAAAATGGCGGCATAGTGGTGGTGTGTACAACGTTGCTTATGTATAGAGTAGTTGTATGTATCGGTATACTACACCGCCATTTGTATTTTCACACCTTTGACAAAAAATGGCGGCACCAATCAAAATCGAGGATGTGTTTGCGTGACTCTACTTATAGGGTCTCTAATATAAATTAGAGGAAACATTGCACAGGCATATTGCTTGTAATATGTAGAAAATAGAAAGTTGAGGATGGTTTTATAGTTAAGCAACGCAGTATATCAAAACTGAAGGCGGAGTAGAAAAATTAAAATTTACCATCTCGTGGGCCTAGTCAACCCAGTTACCCAAGCTGATGAAGCTTCACCTTCAGCATTACGCAGCTAGATCAAAACCTGCAGGTGACAAGGCGACAGCACACAACACAGACTCCATTACACACTATGTGGAAAAAGGATGTAAAGACAAGAGCGACACTTCAAAGCGCCCAGCCATGTCGAACACTTACCAAAGTGTCCTGGACAAACGGCGGGGAAAAAGGGCTCGGCCAACGATCACGACGGCCGTTTTTACAGCGACAATCGCTGGTTCACCAGCGCTGGGCGTTGTCGAGTCGCTGTCGAGGAGAGACGGCTCGATTGTGTCCTGCGAATAGTGATCATCCCTGTTGTAGCCGCGACAACGAGCTCTTTCAGCGTGTCGACGCGTTCACCGAAGCGTTCGCCGCGGCTCGTTACCAGCCGATAGCCGGGAAGAAAGCTTCCAGCGGTTGATGCGATTTCGTGGCACACGCGCTCGAATCGGGACATGGACGGCTCATGAACCAATTGCTGCGAGGATTCACGGGATTCGGGGGATTCGAGAGGACGCTTTCCCGTCATCGAACTTCGTTCCATCCGATGACGCTGTTCTGTCACTTGGACTGCCTGCTCTACCGACTCGATCAAAGTAGTGGCCAAAGCTTAAATCGCTAAACTTGGTGGAGAGCTTGATGCAATGTGGAGGCATAGTCGAGTTACCTTTGTGGAATGAAAAGTAAGTGGGAAAGTAGTTCATTGTATTTTGTTGACAACTGAAAGAAATGATGAGAGGGCTGGAAGTCGGAATGAATGTATAGTATCAGTTACCGCGATATATGTGTGAAGATCCAGTCCTTTTTGGTACAATTATCGAGGTTTCAAATAACACTACTGTTTATTCAACAGATTTTTCTAACACCATAGTCTGTGTTTTCCTAATTCACCAATAAGAGCTACCAGTTCTCAATATTCTAAGCCAATACAGTAGGTGAAAAATGCCTCGGGCGATGGGACTCGAACCCAAGATGGGGGGTTCCCTGCGTACTGGACTGCCGCGTTATCAATTCCCCCGACGCCGACACTCCGATGTTACACCTTTCCGAACTCTACAAACACTGCCGAAACGCGAAATGCCTACATCACAATTGCCTCCATGCCACGGTTTGGAAACGATAAAAACTCCATGAAGCTATGTTTGAATTTCATGCAATTCCCAGTCACATTTTTTCCGATAGAACGAAACGAATCTACGACACAGAACAGTGCACGCATGAGCGCTTCTCTAAATGTGTTTTCGCAGGATCGCGCGCAATGGAGTGCACGCGAGCGTGATCGCGAATTGTGGAAATGAGTAATCGCGCTGTCGCGGGCGTTCCTGCGGCCGAACGTTTCGGATGAACGTGTCTGCATAGTCGGCTAGGTAATTCCGTTGCAGTAGACACTGATCCCGCCGGTATCAACAGGTGTGCGAGGGACCATTTGACGGGAAAGAAGTATCCGCGTGGCTGAGGAAAAAGGGGGAAGAATAATCGAAAGTGTTGTCGGGAAAGGACAGATGCGTTGCCATAATTGCACGCGAGCACGGCTCTGTTGCGCGCGCAACACTGCCCTAACCTTCTGTCGACGAAGTTTGACAGCCGGCGCTGTGAAGCCGCGAGGAACGGATCCCTCAGCGTATATGTTTGCGCTTCGGCTCGAACGACCGACTGTCTGTGGAATAGCGGAGCCAGTGAATTGAACGGGACTCGGAAAGCTGAAGGAATACGCCAGGAAAATAGGATTATTCTCGAGGCAAGTTTCTTGTTCGGGGTAATTAAGGGACATGTTACTTTATGCTCGAGAAACTTTGTTTGAACGCTCAATCCAGAACGCGTTGCCACGTGAGGGCTTAATTAGGGGTAACTGTGCGCCGTCAAGCAAATTAAGCCGCTCCGAGGGCCGCTACGTGACGAAAAAATGGCACAGTTTGGGCTCGTAAATCGGTAAACACGAGCAGCGGGCGAAATGCGGTGAAGATAGCTACTTTTCGAGGTTAGAATAGCAAATGGGCCTGGTTTGCGTCAACTGAGTCTCTAGAATGTGGGACTTCGCGAATACAGTTTGTCAATATGCAAGTTTGCTATCTGAAAGAATCCATTTCGTATCAATTAAATAGATACAGAGTGAAGATATACTGAGTGTTTCTCTTTCATGAACATGATCTCCGTATTTTTCTCGTTGGGGTTATTATTGTCAAATCGTGTATAGGTATACCGAGCAATAGTGACATTTTTAGGAGTCATGAAAATGGCGTGGGAAGCAAAGGGATTTCATAAAAAATTCTTGAATATCTATCGAGTAGAGGAAGTGCCACTCTTCCCACTTTTCCATCTCCTCATTGCGGATGCGTACTAGACTCTTCGTTATTACCCGCCATACCGATACCTGCGTACCTACTTAATTGCGTTAGTAAAGTGTTCGACTTACAATCACGGAAGAAATACCTTTAAACCTGAATATAATCCTGATGAGATATAAATTTCGAAAGAATGAAAGTACTTCCCAGCGAGCCTCCATTACCGATCAATCTCCAAACGAAATCCCACGCCACTCAAAATTAAGCCGTTCTATTTCCGCCGATACTACCTCCTCCCGCGTTACGCGTCCCTCGCGCGATATATTTATTATCCATTATCGAGGGATAACAACGAGCGGCAATATTCGGACGCGGATTCAGGTTAACGGGACCGCGGCCTCGACGGGCGAGATTGAAACGGGAAAAATAGTCGAAGCGTCAATCAGTAACGCGTCGATGCTCGCAGCCGGGGTGTCAAATTAATCCAGCGAAAGTACAACAAATTCGTCGTGCGACGCTTTGACGAGGGCTACGCGGGTACTGAAACTCGCTCTCCGATAGAACATCTACAGTTCGAATATCGGCGCAGGCGAAGAGGGACGTAGGGGGGGGGGGGGGAACGAACCGCGACGCGTACAGAGCGAGGGGAAATCGAGGGAAGATCGCAAAACTAATTCCACGCGAGGCGTGCCAAATAATCTGGACCGCGTCGTAACTCAAAGCCCCGCGTTCCTCGCTTTGAGTTACGCTGCCGCCCCCGAGGGGGGTGTGGCGCGTTTTTCCCCCTGAAAATTGTATCGCAGTCGTGCGTGTATCGCGTACGGATGGGCAGCTGCTCGGCGCTGGATTACGCGTTTGCGAGTTATGACGCGTAGCAGCGATTCGATTTCGGGACTTTCGTAGAGGGCGCCACTGTCGCTACGCTCGCTGGAGCAATCACGTCGAACGGGACCAAGATTTCTCGCCCTCTGAATCGGGCGCTGTGCGTTTGGAAAGGGAACGGGGAAGATGCGGGTCCCGCGAGGAGGCAGTCGATGAGAATTTCACTCGTGATTCTCAGTGCTGCATTTTTCGTCGACTGACTCGCGTTGGGCGTCGAGGTGGGTTTTAGGTTATGATCGATATCATGTAGCTTTGATGATGGGGGAATAGCCGATCTGATAATCAAAGTGTTACAAGGAAACATTGCCAGTAGGGGTCGGTATATCAAGTAAATATTGATGCTGTTCGAAACATTAGAATTTGAAATACAGTACTGGAAATATTCCACCTCGTTTAGTCTTAAGTATTCGGAAAGTACTTTTGCGCGACTGTTGACTAGGCATACAGTGCCCTATGTCTTGGTTAAAATAAGTTGGATACCAACTACTTTATCAATCATGAGGTTATGAAGATTGTTTTATAGGACGTGGATTTGGGGGTGATGCGATAAATATTTTCAATTGTATATAGATTATTAAATCATATATATTACATTATACAATGCGAGAAAATAGGCCCCAAAGATCACGTGTTCTTTTTATACAATTATTAAAAATGCGTTATAATATTGGGTAATGGCATGATTCCTTTATTATTAACAATAACAGGCTACCTTTGTCCCCTACACTCTCGCGTTGCATAATCCATTAGCAGCTAATAATCTATATACAATTCTGTCATTATCTAAGGTTTAAAACAATACCAATATTTATCTGATATGCCACCCCTATTTGGAATGTTTCCCTGTGAGTTATAGACTGGGGATATTTAAAAATAACGATTTAAATTGAAGTGACCATGCAGTGTGTCAGTTATTCCATCGGATTTGATAAAAAAAATCGACCTCACCTCGCCGAGCATCGCGAATCAGCCAGATACCCTGTAAAACACCAGTCAAAACGACCGATTCGAGCCTACGTGTACCTCTATGATGTACCTATGTGTCGTGTACATGTGTACGTGTGGGTTCATGGACGATTTATGGTATCCCGCGAATCGGGCATGGGGGAAACATGAAGGACCACACGATTTGCCGTTCCGAACTCGGAAGGGTGCAGAATTAACCCTCCCCCTACACTCCCGGTCCTCGCTAGCTGCCCGAACAGTTCGCGATAGAAATTGCGTGATATTTACCGAACATACTTCCAACAATTTGCCACTCACATCCCACGGAAATGTACTTGAAGAGGCCAAAGTTAAACCCCACTCTACCGCAACGTGTAAAAACAGATAAACCCAGCAACTGCTCTAATTCCCCCCGCGACACTCAAATTACACACGTGTACACAGTCGTGCGGGAAGTCCGCCTCGGATCACCCGCACCCTCGCCACACTTGACACAACAGTGCCATCGAAGCGGAACTTGCCGCCCGCGCGTCAGCCATTTTGCTCCCCGCCGAGTGGCCAATTGCGGACCACACGTTCAACGAATATCACCGAATTTCTTTCCCACGATAACTGCGCCGGGGCATAGGAGCACTCTCTCGCGAACGACGGTGGCCAGGTTCCTTTAATGGCGGTCGGTTTAATAATCCAGAGCCGCTGCGGAAGCCGGTCAATTTTCACAGCGGTGAATCGAAGCGTCGATGCTCGCGCTCCGGGCGATCTCGAATAACCTCTAATGGACACGGTCGAGGCTTTCACCCCCAGCAGACCGTAAGGAAAACATTGCCCGCTCATCAATCGGCTGGTGATTGCGACGTCAGTAAAGTTGCTCCCCCCAGTCGTCCGTGAGCTCCTCTGAAACGCCACCTAGCAGTGACGCCGCCTAGCTGCACCCTTCCGCCGCATCCGGTACTTCCATACACTTACCGTAACTCGTTACCCTAACGCTAGATTAACGGCTCCTTTTATTAACGTTAAGTTATTGCGCGCGCGCGGAACCTGCGTCGCGGGTTGGAGGAGGATGTCCTCCCGCGTCCACGGGACACGATCGATCTATGCATCCCTGGGATCGATGGAGGAATCGGCTTGGAGCACCTCGCAAGATGAAGACTAACGTGTTTGCCTTTTGTTCTTTGCTTTCGTCGAAGCTTTGGATGCAGAGGGTCGTAGCGATTGTATTGATGCTATGGACAGTGTTACCTGTTTTTACGCGTACACCTGGATTTCAATCCTCCCAGGGCGAGGTAGATCTCTGCTTTATGATGTATGGCGCGATGATCGAGTGGGAGGAAGTACCTTTTTATGTTGGAGAGCGTTCAGCTGTTATATGGAGGTGATAAATGTGTTTATGCGGGGTTTAAGTGGAACAGGACTGGTGGAAGTGTTGGTCAGGGCCGGCCACACGGGGCTGCAAGGCACCCAGGCCGCGGGCTGCGCAAGGGAATTTAAAAACTGATGGTCACTGTTTTCAGGGCTCACTCGACACCTCTGGATTAATGGAGATCTGTAAAAAAATGCTGCAAAATTATTTGTAATATTGAAAATTAATGTTATTTTTTTCATCAGTATATTTTGCTCGCTGAAAGGGTAAAAGTCTGAAAAGGAAACCGTATGATACAAACGCACCGTTTTCCCGAAAACTGGTACTCTGTTAACTTCATTTTAGAATTTTTCTCCTTTCAGCGAGCAGAACATGTTGATGTAAACACAATTAACGTGCATTTTCAATGTTATAAACAATTTGGCACTCAGTTTTTTTTTGCAAATCTCCACCGAGCCAGAGGTGTAAGATTCACCCCTGAAAGCAGTGGCCATCATTTTTTTATCACTCTGCAGAGAGGCTGCAGAAACAGGAAAAATGAAGAAAATGGATAATAAAAAAATAAAAAGTGGGAACTCAAAATTGTTGTTTGATTATAGTTAACCTAATTTTATAAACCTACTTGAATTTCACGCTCTAAACGCAGAACTGACAATACCATGGTAGGCGAGGGCTGTCAAAAATAAATTAGAATATAATTTCTAATATAATAATCTAAAATTACTAATGATATGGCAATAAGAAAGTCTGATATTCAAATATGTCAATTTTTAATTTTTCTTCTCTTTTCTTTATTATTGTTATTATTATCCGCTTTTTCCGTGAAAAGATATGATTTTTTACCGTTGAGAAATTCTTTGGTGCCCCGAAATATTTCTTGCCGCAGGGCTCCTTTAAAGAAGACGGCCGGCTCTGGTGTTGGTAAGTACAATAGGAGGGTAATCTGTGGAGAGATGAAGATGTACAGGGTGCCCGTCAAATGGGTGTCTAAACTTCGGAAGATTATGGAGATGAGGGAAGGTTTTCTCAGGTGTCCATTATTCACAGAAGAATATTTCAGGCCGCGAAGTGCTTCCAAAACCTCGCTCAAAATATACTGCTAGGTGTAACTGATGCACATTAACCCCAAGCAGATTCCTCCTTCAACCCCAAATATTAGTACTTACGTACTTGAATCGGCCTCCATGGTTGGCCAATCAGCGTGCAGGTTACCTCGCGAGACTCTGACCAAAGGGGGGATTTTTGGGACTGAATTCGGGAAGATTCGTCCCGCGTATGCACAGTCCCCAAGGATCCACCGAGTCCTCGATCCAGTCTCGCGAGGCAGCTGGCACCGTCGAACGATTAAAACTCAATTACACGACGATTTCGCACACTCGATAACGGATTACAGCGACCGGGCGGCTCGATATCCTATCGCAACGCGTCCCAGCCTCGAAGACACTCTTAAAAAATATCTACTTTCACCGTTTCCACGTGTTTCGATCGGTCCTCGTTTATCCTTGCGCGTGCGTGCACGGTATACCATTCTCGTGCCTCTGTTTACCAATTCGTGTATCGTATATTATATATTATGTATATAATATATATATATAGTATGTATATTCAACAGTTCTCTGTACATCAGGTTAAGTACCACCCTCGGCTGGCTCGTAATCTCGCACAGTTCACCAGTCTTAAACACCGAGTTAACGTTATTATCGCTACGGCAGAATTGCTACGACATCCCGCCGGAACTTTCCAGACGCGGGCACAGAGTCCGTTTCTCCTGCAACCGACGACCAGTAAACTTTAATAACAATGTAATTAGTTAGCCTAAAAAGTACGTGATCATGAGGACCGTGTGTGTAAGGTGGGGTTTGAAAGGATGGGAGAGGAGGGGTTGGGCGTGAAGGGGGGGGGGGTCGAGGGATGCTTATGAGCTTGAGCAGATATTCGACCGAGTCCTTTGGCGACTCGTAAATGGTAAACGGTGTGTATCCTTGTTCCTTTTTCTGTTTCGTTCTCCCCTCTGTTTATTCTTCGACCCTTTGCGCTCGTACGATTGCTCTCGCTCGCTGGAGGGACATCAGTTGGATGGGTGTACGTTTTTTAGTGGAAGCTTATCGGTTTTGATAATGCAGAAAAATTTCTTCTGACATCCATAAGGGTAGGCTAGGAAAGAAAATTGTACAAGGGGAATTAGGTCTCTTAGATATTAGGTCAGTGCAAAAATTCGCTCGTTTACTTTTAGGTTATGTAAGGTGTACGGAAATGATGTTTTTACTACACCCCAAAAATATGAGATAAATTTTTCAGCCACCCAAAATTGCATAACCAGAGCTAGGGCATAAGTGACATCATAGTGTGTAGGGGTTCTCGTTTGATTTTCATTTCCTGTTCTTTTTATTCGCAATTAATTCTAAAAAAAAAATTTTTTGGAATGGTGCCAAATTTATTGCAAACACAAGAAAACCACCACAGGCAGGGCCTGACTACACCTATTTGCACTTTTGCTAGAAAAATGACAATAGGTAACATAGCTAAGGAAAATAGTTTGATAACAATAGCGTGTAATATATTTTTACTTTTAATGAAGACTGGTTTAATAAAGCGAACGAGGTTTTACACCGAGCTAATAATTAAGATAGTACACAACAATTTTTGTTTAAACGTTCCAGTGAAGATGATTTTTGGGGATTTAAACGTTGCACGTGGTTGCAAGAATTCACAAGATTGACTCTGAATGGACCAGGTTGCTGAATTAAGATTCCACGAGCGCAAAGGACGAACGTCTTTCCCAAGATCAGCGAATTGCTTTCGATCGGTGCTGCAGCGACTTCAGCTCCTGGGACACATTTCGAAATTCCTCCTCCATCCGCGGGCCGAGTTGTTTGCGTTTCGTAAGCTCTCTGAAACTTCGATTCTCGTGGCCGTTAACGTATTCCACGCTCGGGGAAATTCCATTCCGAGCCAGAACGCCCTTGGAGGAACATAGCGGAGCAACGGGCATTTGAAAATTCTCCTCCGGTTGCGATCGAACGGTGGGGTCCCTCGGTCGTCCCTACCCCGAGCTCGTTTCAACCTCGACAGCGTGGAAAAGCAGGCCGCTGTGCTTGCAGTTTGTTGATTTCGCGCAGCTTTCTGAATTTGTTGCGCGACTGCCTGTGCTACTTCGTGTGTGTGAAACTCTGCGTCGCGCGAGTCACTTTGAGTACCGCAAATTTTGAGGCAAATGGCCCCATCGTTGGGTGTAAGCATGTAGTTGTTGAAAAAAGCATTTTTTCTTTTGTTTATGTAGAAACAAACAAATATTGAAGTTGCCAGCTTTCCGATTGAATTTACCATAAAATTATATTGGAATAATTGCAATGAAAATGTATTGAAATCCCTCTTTCACGAAGTGAAATGGTAAAAAGAAAACTGCTGTTATTTGTATATCGTAATTAAGAAATAATCTACTCGATGGTTAAATATTTTGCCTTCTTTTTAAAACAATTTTTATCAAGTTTCCATTTTCTTTATTACCTTCAAATCCATTAGTCAGCTAACGAACTGAAGAGCACCGCAAATCAAAACTCAATCAATTGATCAAACAGTCAAAGAATCCCAAATTTCGATCTGCCCATTTATCTCGACAAACTCATGCGTTCCCCGCTTTTAATTGAAATCAAAAGCGTGCATGGTCGATTGAGAGACCGCTGATGGGGACATTTACCTCGCTCCTCGAACGACCTACCCCCGATTGCTGCGCAATCCTCGGATCAAGAGGACGATCGAAACAGGAGGAGAGCAGAGCGTCTTCGCGTTCCTCCTTTCCCTTATCCAGGTTCGGGATTTGATTAGTGGCCCTGCCGGCCGTCCTTCGAACATGCTGGCCTGGCTCTGACAGGAAATTATTATCCTTAGACACGCGGTTCGGGACTTCCGGGGAAGCCTCGCACCTGGATTAATCCATTACGTCTCTCCGTAACAGCGCGTCCACTCCTTTTGTCCCTGCCCAACCGTGCACTCTAGTCGTACGACGTCTGATATCCATTCTGCCGGATGCCATTCGAGACGACATCTTCCCTCTGCCCTGCCGTGGCTTCTTGTTCGGCGGATCGCGTCCCCGGGGCTTGTTTCCCTTGGATTAATTTGTCCGACAGCCCCTCGTTTCGGTGCACGCGCGGTCGATCGTCTCCCTTCTGCCCCGTAAGTCGTAGCACATACCAGTCCGCCTCTTTCTCCCAGGGAGACCACGAAGAACCGCGTAACCGAAGCACACCGGGTATCAAGAAACTCGACTGGGTCGCTCGTCGAACTGGTCACGTGCCAGGAACATTCGTCGTCACGGTGCCGTGCGCCAGGGACTCGGAAACGCTCGAGTGGGGTCTTAGGCCGCGATTTAGACGTCCATTGCGTCGCCCACGTACCCCTCGTCGGGGCTCTCGGGGTGATGGGGAGGCTGCAGGTCCTCAGCCCTGGCGGCGGCCGCTGCAGCAGCCTCGCGGGCAGTTTTGCTGAGCAACGACCTGGGCGAGAGTGGCGTAGTCTCGCCCCTATAGGCGGCTGGCGGTGAGGGGATGAAGGGCACCTCGGGGAACACGGCAGCAGGTGAGACAGGGGAAAGGGGCAGCTGCTGCTGAAGAGGCTGCTCCACGGGCTGGATCTGCGGCTGCTGTTGCTGAACAGGATAAGGATAGCCCTCAGCGGTGTACCTGGCAGCGGTCCTGGGCAGGATGGGGTCGTATCCCGGCGATCTGGCGAGGAACTCGGCCTCCCTCGAGTACCTGGCGGGCGGCGCTGCGGCGGTGCCCTCTGCCATCCTGTGCCGCAGTCGGGGCAGGGTACTGGCGGCGCTGAATGGTATCTTGGGCAGGCCGAAGTTGAGTGGGTAGCCGTCTTGGTCCAGGTAGCTGAGCTGCGGGATGTTGGAGGGGCGCAGATCGGGTTGCAACGGGTATCCCGAGTCGTACTCGAGGATCTGCCTCTCGCCTACCTGATGGCGGTAGAGCTGACCGTAGCCGACGTCCGTGGTCTCTGGCACCTCATTTATCAAATCGGGTTCCGTCAGGTACTTGGAGACGGGGCTGCAGTAGGGCTCGTTTATGTTCCTGTGCTCCCTGCGCTCCAGCGTCGCCGCTCTGTTCAACTCCCTCTCGGTGTAGGAGATGACCTGTTGGTGCTCCAGGCCTATTAGACTTCCGTTGCCCTTTCTGCAGGCCAGGCTGGTCGTGGTGTCTTTGGTGATCGGCATCACCGACTTGTTCTGCGAGACTAGCGCCTTGGAGTTCCTTTTGCGGTCGCGGCGGCGCTTCCTCACGCAGAACACTATACTGCCTATCAGGGAACCCAGGGCGAATAGTGTGCCCACTAGAGCGCCAGCGGCTATCGCCATGATGTAACCTGATCTGGAGTGGTCGTTGGGAGGCTCCACAGTCACTTTCTCTTGGAAGAGCACTCGCAAGGAGAGGTTGGCTTCCGCGGAACCCGCCCCGTTCTCAGCTATGCAGGTGTACGTCCCCTCGTTCAGGGACTCCAGGGTGTACAGCAGCAGGGTGCTGCTCATGTTGGTACCCCCGCGCTGTCTGTAGACGTATCTGGAACAGAGTGCGTGGCTACGTTCAAATTGTGATCGTGCTGGGGGTATTTGCGGTAATTCGGGTACTCTGGGACACAGATAAATGTTGAAAGTAATCAAAGTTGTATCAGTAAAAAGGTACATAAAAAACTTCAAAAAAGTAAAAAATTATACCAAGTACATGAAATCAAATAAATCACAAAAAATAGAAGACTATAATAATAATTACAAAATAAAAAACGATGTGAAATCAAATTGAGCTACAAGTACATAAAGGTGCTTTCCAAGTGAACTTAAGATGACACAACTACATATACACAGCTAAAATGTTGTGTTCATACATTCTATTACTCATATCGCGGCCATTTTAATTATCCCATCAAAAAAAATCCCATTTAAAAACATTGTCGTAACTTAATAGATATACAAAATTAATGATGTACAAAAATTGTGTCAATTATAACAATGGCTATTTATACAAAGAAACATGTATTAAATAATATTAAGCAGATATATTTTAATACAAATAAATATTTTAAAACGAATAAATATTTTATTCAAAATACTTGGCGCTGCGAAACCGAAAAAATGTTAATTGTCTTCGTATTAATATATAATTTACAATGACTCCCTTACAATTTAAAATACATAATAAACATATACATATTATAATCGCAATCGGATTTATTCTACATATATTTAATTCTAGTATCATACGTGGCATATGCACACGCACACATACACACGTTCATAAACCCACGCACAAGAAAGAAAGAAAAAGATTAATTCAATTTATTTATACATATTTATTCAGTTTAGCAACACCAATTCGGGGCGCAGCGCCAAGTATTCTGAATAAAATATTTGTTCGTAATATATTATACATATGAGATGATATTACGATATCTCTATCATGCGTGGATCGATTTTATTCATTTTGGTCTTATTCGAAAGTTTATATTCGGTTTACATGAGAAAAATGCCTTTAAATTTAAAGAATATTGCAGGCGAGATGAGATATTATTGAAATAAGTTTGAGAATAGCCGACACTCGAGTAAATGATAGCGGTAGCGACAGTCGACACATATACAGGGTGTTGAACATGTATCGACATTTATACAGGGTGTTTTATACAGGGTGTCTTTCATGTACTTGGCGTCGAGACGCTACCGCGTCTCTAGTTTAGAGCCTACGTGCTTGGTGCTCGTGGCAAAGTCGGGTTTTAAGGACCATTATTCAATCCCTTAACAGACTATCACGTAAATAGCGACTCATAAATTAATAGCCTTCAAGCAAATGCGAGTAGTGCACCGCGCGTGCACGTTTCATTTCTAGTTACCGTCGCCGCTATCGCCGCACAAAGAAGTAATCAACGAGCACTGTCAATCAGAATTTCTGTTCCCTTCAACGCCACAATTCACTGCGCTCACGCACCCTTGAAGCCCCGCACAGCCCGGGCTTAGAAAGTCCAGATCAAAGCGAACCCGGTTTAAAGATCCGCTATCAAAACGCGGCGCCCATTAAAAACGAACGTTAACGGGGCGACGACACCGAGTTGAGGGTCCCCTGCCATCGAAGCGTCGACACTTTAACGAGAATAACAGTCTAACAACGATTCGACTGCATATTTGATCGCGAATCCCGGGGAATCTGGATTATTAACGAGGCAGAAGTTCCGTTAACGGTCTTCGGAGAATCGCTGGCCGTTAGGTTTCGCGGGATGGACGGGTGTAATGGCTGCTAAACAATTCACGCGGGGAAACCTTCAGAATTTCACGGAGACGCCGGTAAAAATACGCGCAACGGCCGCGCTGCCCAGGCGTCGTTAATTAGAATACTTTCGTGATTAACGACCGTAACGAGGGCCTTTCGAAAAAAACGCGCGCTGCCGGAGCGACACATCGGCACAGAGCAATGGGGAGCGCGTCGGTTGTATGGATCGCGGGACCGTTCGAAACGCAATTTCCGAGAATGGCGGCGGAGCGATAACGGTGGAGCAGGGAAGCTTCGTTTTCCTTTCAAATTACGCGAAACACCCGCCAAGAGATATCGCGTTATCGCGAGCGACTGGAAGCTCTACACGCGGCAAATATTTAAATGTTATAGGAACTTTATTTCGATCGGGAACGACCGTGTTCCCGGACGATCCTATCGGCCCACTTTGCCGATAGCCCGCGAACAACGACGGGAATTGTTTTCCTCGGAGTATTTTGGTATTTATCGACGATTCGACGGCTGTCGCCTGTCCTCGGGTAATAAAATGATGAAATTTCCCCTCTCGCGATGAGAACGCGTCGATTCGAGTACGCATTTGTTTGATCGAATTCGCCCCCTCCCTGAATTCTGCCCCGAGTAGAAGACTAAGTTTAGAAAACACTTTCTCAACCTCTCAGCAACGGAGAAGATGCTTACGATGCCTGATGCAAGAGGATGTTAATGTAACGCTCAAACTCACCGAGGGAATGTGGCAGAGATGGCCGACACCGAGTCATTCTCGTTCTGCAGCTCGCAGGGCTCCCCGTTGAACCACCAGGTGAGCTTAGCGGCAGGCACAGCGTAGACGTCGCACTTGAGCGTGACGTTGTCGCCCTCAAAGGCCTCTATCCTCTCCTGCAGCTCGATCTGCGGTAGGCAGGCTAGCTCGTTCTGCTTCACAGCCTTGATCTGCTTGTCGCGGAGCCTGGGAGGAGCGTCGCAGACGGGTTCGGACTCCTGCGGGGCAGCGGGGGCGGACTCCTTGAGCCAGGCCTGGGTGGCGCGCAGGCGACAGTCGCAGAGCCAGGGGTTGTTGTGAAGAGTCAGGCCCCGGAGGTTGCCACCGAGTGGCAGCGTGAGGTCTGGCACGCGGGTCAGCCGGTTACCGTCTAGCCGAAGCCACTCGAGCTGATGGAGGCCTTCGAACGAACCCTGTTCCACGTTCTCTAGCCGACACTGGCTAAGCTCCAGGTTCGTGAGGTGGGGTAGATGCTGGAACGCCCCGCGACGCACCTCCCGGATCGGGTTCCCGTTCAGCAACAGCTTCATCAGGTTCGAGTAGAAGGGGAACGTCTCCGTGGGCACCTCCTCGATCAGGTTCTCGGACAGGTCCAGCTCCACCAGTCCCACTAGGCCCACGAACGCCCTCGAGGCTATGCGGCTGATGTGCGACCTGCCCAGGTACAGGCGTTGAAGGTTCATCAGGCCCAGGGCGTGGAAGCACTCCGGCGGGAGACTGACCAAGTGATTGTTGGACAGATCCAGCACCTGGGTCTCCTCGCGGGCACCCTGAGGGAGACCCTTGAGTCCCCGATTCGCGCACTCCACCCACTCCTTGCCGCTCTTCCATTTGCACGTGCACATGCTGGGGCAGCCCTCCACCGTGGACGTCCACGATAACAGCATCATCGTGCCGAGAAGCGCACCCCTCCACCACCAGGCTCGCACGCTCGAGCACATGGTGTCTCGTTTCCCGTCGATCCGCTCTCTTCCTTCGTTCTATCTCATTTTACACGGCCACCTCTGCTGGCGTTTCTTTTTATCTCTACGCTCCCCCTGGTCCACCTTCCTCCGTGGGCATGCCGAGGTTCGCACGGGAAATGGATTCTCGTGAGGTCATCAAGCCGAGGCCACCGAGCTACAGCTCACACCCTGAAACAACAACCGTCGGAAGAATCCTGTTAGTGGTCGACTTTCCTGTTATTCGATTCTTGTTTGCCGAGACGCGAAGAGGGGGAGGTAGGGAGCTGCTTTGGGATATCGAATCGAGCGGCGCTAATGGGGCGGGCGAATGGCTGCACGCTTCTCGGAACACGTAACCTCGCACGCACGCTATGAAGTGTTTAGTTTGTCTCTAATGGAAATGTAGTTCCAGTTTGACGAGAAAAAGCTACATATTAATAATATTTTAAATGGTAAATGATGTGTGTGTCAGAAGTGAATACTTTCAGTATTTTCTTTTCAAACATAGCGACGTTGGAAATAATATGTATCTGCTTGTTATCTCAGTTCTATCTTGCGACGGCCCTAGAAACTAAACTAAATTGTTCTAGCATTTACATATAACGTTCACCACCACCTTCAGCAGAGAATTTATATCCCCCTTCATTGAAAAAATAATTTCTGATTTCTTTGGCATTTGCAATGGTTTACCATTTGAAGTTTCCGATGTAAAACCGCAATCAAATTATTTTTCAATGAAAAATCGCAGTTACACGTGGGTCATTATCGTGGTGTATCTACATTCCCTGAGTTTTGATTTTCTTGTTTCTATTTCTTCATTTGCTGCATCCCTTATTTTTTAAATTAAGCACATTGCCCATAGAAATATGCGAAACCATTAATTAAAATATCACTCGTTTCTCGTTTATATTTTCCTCATTTGTTACATTCTCCTCTAATTAAACACACTCCCCGTAGGAATATCCAAAATGAACACAGTTCCTGAAAAGTATGCTACAAATACAGCGTAATTCATTAGTGATGCCATTGAACACAATATCCGGCCAGCCTCTCCCGATGCCCGAAAAAGAGATATCCGCGCAATTTGGAAAGATCTGAAGACACTGGCTGGGAAACTGCAACCCTTTTTTGCCGGCGCATCGTCGGGGATCCTTTGAGCCGCGCGACTTTGTTCATGACAAAATTTTCATGTCCTCATAACGCCGGAGGCGTTCCCTTTTAGGCAGCTCGCTCTGTATGCACATGCTCCTCGCAAATGAACGTGCATATTCTTGAGGCGCGCATGTATATACGCGTCCTCTGCAGAACGATGGAGTTAGCACGTTCATCACCGTGCAAAATTCATGGGGCCTCGACGAAAGCCTCAAAAACAGGTCAAAGGATGGCATTATAAGTTTATCGAGCCAGTAAATTGCACGGGGTTCGCTTGTCTTCCGAAACTCTCCTCGCTACTTGCTTCGCGTGTGCGGAACAGCCATCAACGCTCGGATCGTTGTTTCGTATAGCGATTATAAGTGCACGAGTGTCCTGACACTCCTGTATAATTAACGCTGCTCCATATAGTGCTCCATAATTCCATTTAAATGTGGCAATTAAAATGTTAGGTTGCTGCATCAGACTTGTTCGCTAAAATACATCTTCTATAAATTTGATTTTTGAAAACTATTTATTTTAAGCACCCATGCGTTTCTTACTATTTATGATAATTTTCCATGCATGTGGAAATTACATTATGCCTCTTTTAGAAAAATCTTCGGACTTAGCATTAAAAAAGGAACTTTTTGCACTTTTTGTGGCATCGAAATCATTTAAGTTCTTCGCTCCCTTGAATTTTTCTTTTAACGTAATGTCTTTATCGCACAGAAGATGGATATACAAGAGTAAATAGCACTTCCACCAATCCAATCGAAACTTGATAAAAATGATTGTAATTTGTTAAAAATAAAAATGAATTGTAATTTATTGAAAATAAAAATCAATTGTATTTTGTTCAAAATTAATTGTATGTAATTTGTGGATGCTCAGATGCAGGTACCTATTTCTTTCAAAAGTCTTCAAAGGGCCATTTTTCTTCTCGCTAAGGCCAGAGAATTCTAAACACCACATACATTCCTTCCACTGCGCTATAACCTACAATGTACAGAAACGAAATTAAACCACGCTCTGCCCAACCCACTACCCTACCACGATTTAAGAGAAACCCGAGAATCAATCCAATGTTTTCGCTTGATAATCGCTGAAGTAGTGGCCCAGGGCCATGAATCAGGGCAAAGAGCGCGAAGCATTGAATTCAGCTGGGGCAGCCACGGCTAGTTACGAATTCTCCCCTCGCGACGGTCGTAAAACAGAGGGCCGTTGACGTTTCCGTGCGCGCCGCGGCGTTGATACTGTTCCCGAATTGACGTACTGCGGATTAATAATTAATCGTCCCGATCGCGCGATACATTTTAAGCGATCCATCGAATCGCATATTAATCGCTGAGCCACGGTTAAACCGAGGGGCACGTCGGCGTCGCCGCAAGTGGATCAAGCGCCCCACATCGCGGTTCATATCGCGACACACACAACACCCACTGCTAAATTACTTCGCGGCTGCGTGATTAATTCTGAGACGACGAGGCAAGTAGGATCCTCTGAAGGAAACCGCGTCGATCGTAAAGGAGCATCGTATAAACTTTACAAGGGACGACCGTTATAATCGGTGCATCGTAAGTGCTCATTGGGGTGACTTTCACCCTCGTCACCATCGCTTGCCACTTGCAGTAGCCTGCGCCCGTAGTCTCTTTTACTTTCAGACAAGGTACACGTCAGTGATGATGGACATTGCACTGTGGGTTGGGATATTTTTTTTTTTAACGCTGCAAAATTTATCAATTTTTATAATTTTTTTTCAAGTGATAGGTATGTCTAATGTTATGACTCTTTTTTGGTTTATTTAGTTACTTTTTCATCATACATGGGGATTTCTTTTGATCGCTTTTGACCTTCAAATATTTTTGAAGAATGAAAAGGAATAAATTGTTTTTTTAAAGGTGTCACAGAAGAATACAGATGGATTTTATTGTAAATTTGATCTGTACCAGAGGGAAATTTGAGGAGCGGGTGATTAGTTTGAATACTTGAAAATCTTGAAGTGAGAATTAACTTGGAATGAGATTAATATATCTGGTGGATTTTTTTTGACATAGCTTCTGAGATGTGTAAGAAAATTGAGGAGTTGAAATGGTGAATGGTGTAAGTGTCAAGGAAATCAAAAATTCGTTTTTTACTAGAAATCATTTTCACAAGATAGGACTAAGATCACGAGTACCAACGTCACTGTGTTTGAAAAGAAAATACTAAAAACTTTCACTTCTGGAACTTACATCATTTCCCATTTCAACTCCTCAATTGTGCTTTAGGTCCTTCAGCAGTAAGTTCCCTACCCCATTTTCCTCGGCCTGCGTTCCTCTGTCACTCCTTGCGTCTCTCCTTGTTATTCCCAAAACGCATCTGCTTCCCTCCTTCCCATTAACGCCAAAGGGTGACCAAGTAAAAACACGAGGACGTGACGAGGACGACTGCACAACTCCCCCGCGACTCTGCTCCTCCCTTCTTGCCGCGAGAACGAGATCAAGAATCTACGAGCAGGACCGAATAGCAGCTTTCCTCCCGGCGCGTTTTATGGAAAAATCTGACCCGCATTGCCGGCGGAAAACTTTGGAAATCTTGGCGAGATGGTTCAGGGGAGGCGAGGCTCGGTCGGCGAAAGTAGGAAAGTGTGTAGCCAGGGGACTTTCGAAGTGGTAGTCGCGGCGGAGACGCAGAGAGGAAGCAGAAGGGGGTGGAGTGAGTCTGTATCGTTGCGGGAAAAGTTGCTGGCATAACCGTGAAGTTAATCCTTTCAGGAAATGCTCTCGATCTTTGACAGTTCCCCGCGACTACTGTACATCCTTCTTCCTGAATCGCCAGTAATCTCTGCACTGTTCCTTGGCTCGGGAAGGCGAGTAAAACCTCTATCTGAAAATGGCCCTCGCAGATATCACAGACCTCCATGTTTCTGACAGTAATCTGCTTTGTAAAATATTGACAGGCAATGCGGAAAAGTCAACAGCAGCGACGGATTTCGTACTTCTTCCATCAAACTTTTCAAAACCCTCTAAAGTAGAGCTGTAATTACTCGCATAATACGAATAATTTCGTCAAATATTCGAATAATCAGGAATATTCGCATATCAAATTCGGATTCTCTGGCATTCGAATATTCGTTACACCCCTACTGCAAAGCCTCATCCTACCCCAGTCCCAATTCGTATCCCAGAAGCACGCGAGAGAGGCTTCGCAAAGAAGAGAATTCGCCAATATCCTGACGACTGGTCTCTCAAGTCCCAAGGCTGCTGCGTTGGTTGCTAATCGTGGGCAGACAGCAGAAAGATTCGCGTGCAAGTTTGAAGAGGTGGTGGCTGGCTGGGAGGAGAGGCTCGGCTGAAACCCCAGCGATTCAGCGATCCGGTAAAAAAAGAGGCTGTGGAAAATATTGGATAACGGGATGAAACGCGTGGAAACGCCGGAATGGGGAGGGTGGACGAAAGTGTGGGGAAGCTGACGAGGAGCAGCGGTATCCCCGGGAAGAAGTTGAAGGCGGCTGAGGGGGGGGGGGGGTGTGTGGCAGAAAGAGATCGAAAGGGGATAATAAATTCCGTGGAGAGACAGGGGTGTGTGCATCCCGAAGGCGAAGACGTCGGCTCTAGAAGAAACACTCCTCGCGGCATAGCATCAGCCGATATCAGGATATCGGAATATCGAGCGCATGCGGTTCGGCATGCAAACCCCACGGTTTTTCATGGCTTTATTCCAGCATGCCCGTTCAACGAGGTTTCCCAACGGCGGCAGCGCAAAGGGAGGCCTCGAGGATATTGCCTGCTCGACATTTCGAATCCAATATCTACTATCGGCCACTTTTTCCCTCCCGCCGGCGTCTCAGCCGTGCTCCTTTTAATGCGCTGAAGCTGCGTCTGACTTAGGGTATGTTGGAGCTGCGATAGAAACTATAAGAGCGTCGAGCGGACGCGCGTGTCGTTGGTCATCCCTTTAGTAAACGTAGCTCTGCCCGATGCTTCAATGTAAACGCTTCCATTATAAAACTATAAAATGTATTCCTGCACTTCGCTCTCATGGCCGCTCTGATCGTTTATCGCAGCTCCAACGTAAACCTGTCCTTAGGGAATCGAGAGCTGCGCGAAGGGATTGCTTTACTGCATACTACATACTAGTAGCTCTCGTTGGAACTAAAATTATATTTTTATGTTGAGTTTACCACGCGTATTTTTAATTGAAAAATGACCGAAAAAGGATTGATGAAATTTCAGACTTTTCCATTTAAGCATCCGCCATTTTGCCAATTTCCAACATAAATAGATCTGTTTCGCTCGCGACGATAACCACAAACATACTGATTAAAAGTCTTCTCGATTTTCTCGGTTTAGTCCACCCTGAGAGCTTCAATCGTCTCGGCCAGCGGGCCATAATTATTAAACATACGTTTATTGCGAGCGAAATAAACACAAAAATTAATTTAAAACTGAATACAAAATATTTATGTACGACGAAAAAGTAACTAAATAAACTACAAAATTAATCATGACGATAGATGTGCGCGTCCTTTAAAAAAATATTCATGAAAATTGATTCATTTTGCAGCGTTCACAGAGGAATGACCCCTTAAGGGGGGACTCTACCTTGTTGGGCCGAAAAATCGATGGATTTGGTGAATTTTTTGTACAAAAACCCGTTTGCCAAATTAATTTGCGGTTTGACAGGCTGTTTTATTGTATCTTCAGCTCTTGTTATAAATTTTTATGTAACGGTAAAAAAAAGATGTGGCTGATACAGAGCGCTGACTTGAGGCGTTGAAAAAAAATCGGGTGGTCCTGGCGTTAACGAAATATACTCGAAGGATAATCGGAATCACAAAAACGAAAGAGATTCTTAATCTGTATGAATGTGGCTATCGATGGTAGTAGATTAAATAAGATAAACAAAGAAATGTTAAAATGGCAGGCTTCTGAATATGATGAATCGAATTTTTCTCAAAAATCGGCAAAACTTCATTAAGTAAAATTAGGAACGGTTACAATACGGCAATAAATCTACTACCATAGATAGACAGACGCTTGCTCAACATGCATGTAAAATTTCAAGTTGTTTGCTTCATTGGTTGTCGAGATTTCTTCAACGCCAGGTCGAAAAATGTAGTTTCAAGAAAATCGGGTTTAAAAGATCATATTATGTATACTTCTACCTGCGTACGGCTCGCTTCAAAACGCTACAACCTCACCAATTTTTCGAATTTGGATATAAGCTTTGCAGGGTGTATGCACAAGACTCATATCTTTTAGAAAAAGCAAAAAGAAAAAATGCAATTTTTTCGGCCCAGCAAGGTAGAGTCCCCCCTTAAAGGTTCTCATTGTGTCACAAACATTGCGATTTACATCCACACATTTTGTAATTACATTTTGGCAATATAAAAAGTACAATTCTATACATCAAGGGATAATAAACATTTAACGCAAAAAAAATCCGTACAATACATTTTGAAAAGAATTTCATGAAAATGGGCGTCTTTTTCGACCGGCAAAGTAGAATGGCCCCTTAATTAATGTTTACGTGGTCTCGGGGTGTAGCAAAAGGAACAAACACACGCAGGCCTATCCCAGAGTTGCCGGATAAGAAGACGGAGACCTGTCGAGCAATAAATTTCGGGCGCAGGGCTAACTCTACTCCACGAATATCTGAGATCGAATAAACAAATAGGGGCGCTGGAGGGACACCTCGGTATCGCAGGATTTGTGGGAAAGAAGAGGCACTCGGGCCTACTTCCGCTGTGATTCGAACCTAGTCTCCTCCTCCAGACGCAAGTGTCCTGGGCACAGAGGTCTCCGCCTGTATCCCCGATTTCCTCGAGTTCCATCTTACCCTCCACTATCTCCCTTTCCCCCCCCCCCCCATTCAAACCAATCCGGCAACCTTTCTCCATTTCACGGAGTCGTGTCGCAGCGACCGGCATAAATAAATCCTAGCCTTCGAAGAACGTTCAAAGAACGTCGCTCTGAATAGCCTCCGCCAGTAGACTTGAGTTTTCGCAACTCGGACACCCTCGCCGCGGGAAAAAGTGAACGACGGTGTAGAAAAGACGCCTGCGAATTAAACGCGGTAAAGGTGAACGCCGGCATCGGCCTCGTGACTGTCCATCGCGGCGTTGGGATCGCCCCATTCAGCGATTTACGAGCACGCGGGCTGAAATTCCATGGACTTTTACTCGGCGTTTTCATTAAAAGGAGGAGATCCCCGACGCTCCGCCTTGGAATTCCCGCTTTTCAAATGGCGGCCGCGGCGCATCCTGTAAATTACTTTCGCCGCTGCGCCGCGATTTCCTCGGTTAAATGACTACTCTTAAAAAACGTGGAAGAAATTGCGGGGCCGCGCGCCACGGCAAATATAAAACGTGAAGCGGCTACTCTTTCCCTTCTGCGCCACCCCCGCGACACTCCACGGTCGTCGCACCCCGCTGCGCCGCGACCGGCGAATGTGGCGCGAAAATGAAAGAGGGGACGAAAGATGGGAATTCGATGTATTCTCGATAGCGCCGACGATAAACCACCAACAGCCGTGTCTCGAGGAATTCAGGCACCGGGAGCTTCTTGCCCCTCGCGCAATGGCCACGCCACGCCCCGCGATTAGCAAACGAATCCAACGAGTGAGAAAAAATATTAACAATTTGGAGGATGACGTCTTTGGATGCTTTTTATACTGCTTTTGAGTTTAGAGCTGCGAATCTTTATTCTTGGTGGATTCTTTTTGGTACTGGAGGGAGGGTTACAAGGCAGACAAGGGTTTATGCTGAATGTTGGGAAATTTCTTGTAGGTACACTGTTGTGTGAATTTTAAAAAAATATAAAATTTACGTGATGCTAACATGATAGTTTCAGTGACTCACTATTTCAGGAAGAATTTTTATCCAGTGGTGTGGAAATCCGAGGCCTGTAATGTTTGATTTTGTAAATCAACTGTAAGTTTTAATACTTTAGTGACATCAGTACAGAAACAAGGTTGAATGAACTTAGCTGTATTATTCACAGTACTGAGCATCAGGAAAGATCTGAGAAAAAAAAATTGTTTTACATTGTTTTAATATTTTTCAAATGGAAAACTGCAAAATACTGTAACAAAATAAATGTCCACTTCTATTATTATTAAAAAAAAGTATGAATACATAGTGACATCCGAGGGCTCCTGATGTAGTGTAAGCTTACACTAATCAAAAATACATATGTAGTGCAAGTAGGAAAACTGGGGAAATTCCTTGTTGTGGTCCAGTGGAGGTTGGACATTCTCTTTTTTTTTTAACAAGTATACCAAATATTAAACATTTTCTTATGTGAGCATTTCTACTCTATAACCCTTTGCGATTCGACAGTTCTGCGGCCCCAGTTGCCGGTAAAAATGGACAGTCCCTCTGTGACGTCCCAGCCCCACCATGGGTCGCGCCGGTTAGTCTTCGCCAGCACCGCTAGAGGTCTACTCTTCTCACAAGTCCTAACTTCCAATCTCATTCGCAAGTTCCAAGTTATTTCCTCTTAGTCGCCGTGTGTCTTGGCCAGGTATAAGCCAGCTGACGGTCCCAAGACGAAACGCACATCTTCTTTTCCTCCTCGATCTTTAAAAATGCCAATCCACCTGCCCCGCACAGTATTACACAAAGCGTGTCCGGCCTGAGGCGACTGGGCAATATCCCTTAACGTTCCGGAATCATCACCATCACCATCTCGGTTTCGGACGTAACATCCTGTTTTCCCTTTACCCTTCAAATATACTTCAAAGTAGCATAAGAGGGAGAACAACCTAATATGTTTGCGCCTTGACGGATCCACACCCCTAGCCTCCGCACCCTTCCGCTATTATTATTCATGACCACCACTTTCCCAAGCACTGTTTATGTCCATTAGCAATGAATAATCGTCGAAGCCTCTACTCGAGCGTCAGCACAACGCAAACGGCACCCGATTTGTGTCTTATAGTCCACGAGGGGAGAACAAAGGGCCGCCCATGGGTCTTCGATGATAATTACAAGGAACGCCTCAATTATTTCCAGCGTCGCCGGTGGAACGCATTTGAAGACAGTCGGGGGTGGGAAGAGTCAGCCGTTCGGACGAGAAACGAGCCAATAAACACGGTAGCGAACGAACGCAATTAACATCGCCTTGCTATTGGCCACGTTGTGCGTCGTGGAACAAAAGGGGATCGGCGACAAAGGTTCGAGAGAAACGGCCGGGATCTTCGTTAAAGTCGCTTGAATCCGAACGAAGCTGTTGTTCGTGGCCCTTCTACCGAGATAAAGGCCATCGAAGTCTTCGTCCTCGACTTACAATGCCCTAGAGGAACAAGAGGACAACCTACGAGGCCTCTCATCGATCCGACCGAGTGGACCAGATCCACCCCCTATTCCCACCCCATCGCAGCGACAGCGGTTCCCAAGCCCCCGAACGTCCCTTCCCCCGATTTATCAATTGTACCTGCGCCCCTTCTGTCTGCGCTTTCTTCTAGGTGAATCCCAGACGAGATAGGGGAAGAAATATTGCAAGGGTAATAGGTGACTTAAAAGTTAATTAGTACTAGATCGAAACATCCCTTGTATAATCTCGAAGCAGGATTCTGAATTTTTACTGCGGTCAAGGGTTGAGGAAATTGGGGCCTTCCGTGGCAGATAGTTACTCAGTTTGAGAACCCTCCGCAGTCTTTGACCCCCGTTCTATCAGCCTTTCCGCCCTTCCGTCCAAATCTTCCACCTTTTCAATCTCTCCCACCCTCCACGTTCCTCCACGGGTTTGTTGGGTTTCGTTTTGTCCGTCGGAGTCCAGAAGCGTAAACAGCGATGATGGCGGGCTGAAATCACTTCGACGCTGATGCCCAAAGCCTGGGTTACTAATCCCGACCAGAAAACTGACATCCCTTCCATTTCCGTTGACTGGTACTGTGCCGTAAAGTCTCCTCATACTCCCATCCATTTCTCTTTTGCTGCATCCTTTTAATCCATTTCAAGTCGAATATATTCAAAATTGGGCCTAGTTGCGCAGAAAGATACTAACTCTCGAAATGGCAAAAAATTAGTTAAACGTAGTATGGATTCCACAATTTGGTCATCTTTATTTCGCAAAAATTGCCAAGTCATATACCAATTCTTACATTATATAATTATTGAAACTATCAAGCCATAGTTCCATTTTAGGCATAAAACACAAAAAATTAAAAGTAATATTAATTGTACTACTCACTATTAAATGTGCCGATGATTATGAAAGTGGTGTATGTCAGAAATCTAAAAAAATTGAATTCATTACTTTGTGTCACATCACCTTACATTACAAAATAAGTGACAAATTCAATTTTTTAAATTTTTTACTTACACCGCTTTAAAAAACATTGGAAACGATAACAAGAAATAAAGTACACCCAATAGTCAATATTCGAATGTACCAAAATTTCTGCGTAAGTAAGTCCAACTAGGAAGCTTCATCACGGATGCCATTATTCAAGAATTTATAAAAAAAAGTGTGACAACGGAACGCCCCCCTTTTCATGTAACCACGAGCGCAGCGTCTACGGGTAGGAAAACAGTATACGGAGTTTTTAGGTTATAAATATAGAAGGGAAGCGGTCGATGGATAAGCAGGTTACGAATCCCAGGTAAAAAGTAAATTTCAACGGGTGCTCGTGGCGAGGCTCGTAAACCTCGGATCCCCGCTTTTCATACGAAAAAGGGGTCGAGGGGGGTGAGTTTACCTAACGTGATCAATTTTTTCCCATCGCGTCGGTCCGCGCACGCCCGCCCCCTGCCCGCGCAGAATTTCTAGTTGAGCGGCGAGGGTCCGTGAAAAGTAGGAAAATGGGATAACAGGATAGAATGGGAATCGGCGGGGATGGGTGGAAGGGGGGGGGGGCAGGACAGAAAGGGACCAGCGGGATAGAGTTAAAGATCAAAGTCCTCGTTCGACTCATGACGGATCGATCCGGGGAATTCGGCAATTTTGCGCTCCGTTGGAGCGGATTGTATTTAAAAAAAAAAAGGAACGGGGTCCGGGCTTCTGGTAACGCCGAGGATTTTTTTCTTATCGGACACTGATGCGGGATTGTCGATTCTGCGAAAGGAACAGCGATAATGACGATTCTTTTTTTTCCAGAAAGAAAAAAGGAGGAAGGGAGGAGGGGGGAAGGAATGAACGGAGAGGAAGTTGGAACAGGGAACGACAAACTGATCGCCGGTAAAAATTTAATCCCTTCGACGACCTCGCTCCTTTGACGATCGTTTGGCTCTCGATTTTTCGATGAAGTTTCGAGACCCTCCCCCTGTAACCCCGGCAAATCCGATTTCGCGAGAATAACTTCCGCAACCCGTTCGTTTCTTTCGGATGACTCAGCCCCCCCCCCCCCTCCCCCGCCGAGTAACTTACGGAATTCGAAGTCCCGCGTCGCCGATCCGCTCGACTTGGCTACTTTCAGATTGTTACGTTTAATGCTTCTTCGTAAACTGTTAGTATCGCTTTAATTCCTTGGAACGTTTAATATCGCGACTCTTTGGAGCCTTGTTATCGGCGTGGCCCTTTGTCATTTAGTTGGGCGGGGTTATTGAATTCGTTGTATAACTTCCTTTCTTTGTGACGTTACTTAGCGTCCTGTCGGCGTCTTCGTGGAACACAGCATACCTGGCTGCACTGCTTTATGAATTACTAGCTGAGGCGCACGCTCTCGCGGGTGCTATTTTATTTCTTTTATGTTTACGTTAATTACTTTAATTTTAGTTGGTACGTACATGGAGGTTATGGTGTATGGTGGATTAGTAAGCAGCTTAGGGTTTTGGGTTGGTAAGACAAGTAATAAGTAGAGAGAGACAAAGCTGTAACTCGAGTACAGTTGGCGACAGGGCTGGATTAAGACCTTCAGAGGCCCTAGGCACTTCAGCACAATGTACTATTTCTTGGTCATTTTCGATAACATGACTAAAAAGTGTTTTTTACAGTTTAAAATTCAAAAAATTTCTCTGGTGCCCTCCTTTCTCCGGATGCTCTAAGCACGTGGTAAATTTGCTCATTGGTTAATCCAGTACTGATTGTAGAACTAAATAGTTGACACTTATACCGACAGTTGAGGATCATTTTCGATTCTTTGTTTTTGGCACAAGGAGCACCTTCGTTAGAAAAATGAGAAAGTTAAATAGGCCAGAACCTTCCCCGAGAAGTCTGGCGTGTTAAGGCTACTCTTTCATCGAATCACTCAAAAAATAGGCCATATTTAGGATTTTATTTAAAAAAAAGGTAAACGTCGTAGTGTTAAAAAAGAAGAAGAGACTAGAAGATCAGGATGTACTACCGCCTTTCTACCTTGTCTACAAAAACTAAGCCCCTTTTCTAAAGCTGAACATTGCCAAATTGAAATTTAAATTGAGAAGTATGGGGAGCATTATACTTACCACAAACTCATCAAATTAGAAATCTCCAAGTGGATAGGCGAAATACTAACATATAAAGTTCAAAGCACACTTGACAGAAAGCTTCCACTTAACAGCCTTTCCAAATAATTTCTCTCCAGATTCCTTTCGCCCCTCAGAATTCGGCAAAACCCTTCCCCTGACGTCTCACTCGGGGCTAGCAGTCGCATATAGCAAATAACGGCTCGCCGTTTAGCGTGAAGTCAATTTCACGGTTCGGAAGGGAGGCTTCAATTACATCAGGCCGGTTCCACGAGGAACGAACGCTAATCCCGACTGAGATAGCGGGCCGCCGACTCAGCCTCGCCGCCGTTTAAATGAGAAAAACGCGATGATCGTCCCGCCAGATAAGACAAATAGGGAGGAAGTAACTCTGCCGGAGATAAGGGCGGACGCCAGCAGTGCGGAGGCCCGCGTCTCACGCGGGCTTCGCGGCCCTGCAATCTTTTAACATAACCCTCGCTCCGCCGAACCATAAAATTACCGAATACCGGCGCCGATCGATCGCCATCGTCGCAGGACCAACTACTCATCCTGCTCGACCACGGAAAGGGCCTGGAAGCCTCGGTGAGGCATCGCCCTGTGACGAGCGCGACCCTTTTGCCTGCTGAATTACCAAGCAGCTCTGATCGCGTCGCTTCGAGTCGATGCTTCACGCTGCGACACTGTTTGCTGAGCTTTGGATCCGTAATTGGGGAAAAACGTGGAGATTTTTCGTCCACGCGGTCAGATTGACGGCCCTTCTTTAGATTCTTATAGGATTTTTTGGATGATTTTCAGCGGTAGAGTATTTCGATTGCAGGTGGGAGGAAGTTTAATCCCCTTTCAACTTTGCCATTTCAAGACTTTCTCGAGCCATCGCTACTCCGGAGAAAGTTTTGCTTAAAGGTCTACGCACACATATCAGTTCCGTGAGGGTGCACTGGAGTCAGTGTGACTGGTAAAAAATATCGTTTACCAATTTTGGAATGGAGCAGTTGACATTTGTCAATTATTGGCAGTGAAACAAAAAGACAATTTACACTGAACTTACTCCATGGACTAGAAAACCAGAGTTAACTTCGACAATTTTTTTCATTGAAAATAATTTTTCATTTATAATCTTTAAATACATAGGTACTTTGTGTAAATTTAATTTGAAAATTGAAAAGGTTGAATGTGTAATAGCAATTTACGTTAGTTGTTTTTAGAATAGCTTCCGCGGTAACCAAAATATCCCCGACAGTTTTTATCCAACGCAAAAAAGAAATTCACTTAAAATACATAAAAGAACCTAGTTTTTGCCGCAGCCAATTTTAAAAGTATCAGTTTTTCGCAAAATGGCGACCATTTGAATACACATGAGTGATCTTGTAGCAAAAAAGTCATCCTGTTTTAATTTATTTAATAATTCTACAACAAAGACTGAATAACTCTATAAAAACCCTCTGTTCCAAATTTCAATTCGGTCCGCTAGTTTTGCAAAAATATTGGTCGCCGTTTTTAAAATACAATTTACACGAAAATACTTTTACATATATTCAATCTCCTTAGTTTCCATATTAAATTTACACAAATGTTACATTAAAGTATGTATTTTAAGATGCATATAAAGATATTTAAATTAAAAAATATTTCTAATGGATGAAAAATTATCTAAATTTTGTTGAAAACAAATGGCTTTTCTACTCTTAGGTGTATGTAGTCCCTTAATTGTACTTTCCAGAAAATATGAAGGTGAAAACAAGGTAATATCGTGCACAGTGAAAATACTTTTGGGGTTGAATTGAGCATAATTTAGAAAGTGGATATACCACCTCGTGCCCTTATAAATTTTACAAGTAAGGTAAATGTCCCCATTAGCGACCGCGTCCCCATTAGTGACCAATTATTCATTTATTATTGTTTATTGCAATACAGAAAGCGAAATATCCACCAGAAAGTTCAGAATTTATAATTAAAGCCTATGTAATTTATTGTTTCATCTTTAAGTAAATTCACATGTAAATTAGGAGTTGGTCATTGACACGAAAGTTGACAGAGTCTAATAACGTGAGGTTATACTACAGATATCATTAAACTCGCAAATTTTACAATAAAAATACATGGATCCATGCAGTAACTTACTCAAATTAACTAGAAATATATACAGAATTATAAAATAAAAAGAAAATATTCATTTTCTTTCATTATTGTAGCAGAAAATCGAGAATGGTACAAGTTGGTCAATAAAGGGGACATCAGGACCAATATAATTTTCACCATAATTTTTGTGTATATAGTTAAATATCACTCTAAAACTAATTTGATTAAGAAACTAGATACTTAAAAAAATACAATGATTCAAACATTGTCGTATATTAGTAAAGAAATTACTATTTATTATTCGTTATTTCGAACGAGTCACACTCTTAAGCGGTCGCTAATGGGGACATTTACCTTATTACAATAAAATACTTGAGGAAGCAAATCCGCTGATTAAAGTTTTGCACTTTACTCGAAAAATTTGTTGCAAGTATCCCCATTTTCTCCGTCATCCGAGCAGACATTTGCCTAACAAGAGGCGCAGAAGGGAGCATTATATGAAAATAATGGCGTTTTTATAGGGCAAGATACTGTTAAGAGACCTAAACGTCTCCTCAGCGTCCCTTCAATGGATCGCTACACTTTTTCTCGACCAGCCATGATGGCTGCTACCGAGATAAACAGGGCGACCCGTATAATAGCGGGTCATCCAAAGTTATTAGGAGCAGGAAGGAAAAAGATAAGCACGATTCCGAGTGTTGCCCGATAGTTGAAGGAAAAACAATCTTTTTAACGACCAGCAGGAAATAGAAGGTGGCTCTTCTTTTATTCTCGAAGGGATCTCGAGATTTCGAATTCCGTGGAAGCGCGCTGCGATGTTTGCGGAGCGTCAGCGAAATCTCCGAAGACGCGACGATTGTCGAAAAGATCGCGGGGAACTACTCGATCCCCTCGTTACAGTAATTTTATTACGATCGTGTAGCTGTCGGAACGTCGAAGATCCTCCAACTGCCGCCAACTTCCCCGTCTGGGACGAGATTAATTTGCTTCCTGTCCGGTATACGTGTTAGCCAAGGTGACCAGAAGCGTCTACTAGTTTCTGCGAGCATCCAGTCGAGTGCGAGCCGAATATCAGGTCGGCTGAAGGGATTGCATAACTTCTGCAATTCATTATGAGCCGAGAGGAAATCGGAGGGAATTTCATGGCGAAAACGAATGTCGTTTGCATATTTTAGCTGCAAAAAGATGGTTAAGGAAAGGCGCTGTACGCTGATCGCATGAAGATTGATTCATTGTTAGAGATTCTGTGCTTCGATGGGAGTTCCAAATATTTAATGGTAAGAATAGATTTCATTATTTTACAATTTTTATAGAACAGAGCGATTTAAATGGATAAGTAGAGCCTAGATACTAATTAATAGCACATGATTACCGTAAATATAATGGACACTTTTTGGAAACTATGCTGTTCATGTTGGTTATTGTTTGTAGATAGTACAGTTCTAACCTCAAATACGTTATATAATATATTTAGAAGGTTTTATGCCTAAAGTCTAAGCCATACTTTTAGAAGAGCCTTAGAATTTTGATAACACAATAATACATACTCTTTGGTGGGGATAAACACATAGCTGGCTTTAGGCACTTAAGTACGCAACATGCATGCAATGTGCCAAAACTATTGTGACTACAAATTTAAAGTATGTTAATTGAAATTAGGTGGCGGAAGCTTTGCAAACTCTTCCATTTTTGTAGGTATCAAAGGGGGCAATTTTTGATACCAAAAGAACCACATGTTGCCGACCCTTGGTCTAACAAGGGGGCCGCATAGGTTATGTAATTGGTTCTGGAATGAGACTGGGTGGACATTGTAGTGCACACCTAGTGTTAAAAAACCGTAAAGGGATTTTGCAAAATGGGCCTTCGTTTTCGAGAAATTTGAGTTCAAAGTTTTGCCGGACAGTAGTATTTCAGTTGCGCAAACATTCTTACCAAGCACCAGGAATCGAACCGAACGGACCCCCAGCACCGTAGCCGAACGCCTTATTATCGCAGCTACGACCATTGCTTGGTAAGAATGTTTGCGCAACTGAAATACTACTGTCCGGCAAAACTTTGAACTCAAATTTCTCGAAAACGAAGGCCCATTTTGCAAAATCCTTTTACGGTTTTTTAACACTAGGTGTGCACTACAATGTCCACCCAGTCTCATTCCAGAACCGATTACATAACCTGTGCGGCCCCCTTGTAAGCCCATATATTGCAATTATGCTTCCTAGGGGCCGATATAAAAGTACCCCATCTTTGACTACCCAGAACTGTCAAGTTATCCCCAATAGAAGACTCATAAGACACTTCCACAAAGACTTGAGTCTTCAATCATAGATCCCCAAAAATGGTCTCCAAAGATCTAAACTTCCGCCACTCATCTCTATCAGTGTTGTCCAAGTGTATACTCCCTCGCGTACCTCCCAACAAAGCCTTTGTCTCCCCTTCACGCCACATTTCACTCTTCACCCACACAATCTAATTGTATGCATAGCGAGGAAGAAAATACGAAAAACTCATCAGCACCACAATAGTAAGCACACGTACCACTGTACCTTCCCAAAAGACAATCAACCCCGGCGTGTCAGAATGGCCAGACGCTGAGCAGTGGGTCCAGCGGCGTCGCGACGCAAGAGAATCGACCCAGCAGGAATTCCTCAGGCGACGCCCTCCCGATTGTCCTGGAACGGACGCTTGACACTTGGCGCGTATCGTTACGACGTTCTGCCCCCTTGCTCTGGGGCCCCGACCCTCGGCAGTTTCTGGCAGAAGCGTCGGGACGCGGAAACGGCTCCTTTGTATACCATTCCCCCCCATTTTTTTCTCTCCGCGCGCCGCCCTCCCCCGATACGGGGAGGCGGCGCGGAGCATCGTCTGGCGGACGGAGCGGCCATCGTCGTCGCTTTACGACCGCGTCCCATAATCCCCCGGGGGCGTCTCATCCCCGTTTCGGTGTTGCGGCCAACGACTAACGGCAACTTTGGTCCCTCGTTAACTGGCCCGCGATAAACCGTCCGCCGTTTTAACGACTCGTTTCCGTGCGTCGCGGAACGTCGCGACACCGCTGCGGCGCTAACGGGGTGCCCCCGCTTGGTGGCGTCCTGTACTACGCGGCTCTCCGAGCATTGGCAGTGGTGTCAGTTGGGGAGGCTCAATTTTGGGTGGAAACTTTTACTTTTCTTGTGGAGAGTGATTTTAGAATTGATTTACGATATACCTGACGATCTATGAATGATTATGAGATGATAGCGAAGTGCAGAAAGGATTTGCGAGGCGGAAATCCCTAGTTCCGTATTCTGACCCTATTTCGATGTACCCTTCTGGCATTCGCTGGCGATCGCAGGAGGGTTGATGGGAAACGAGTTGCGAAGCAGGTAGAGGATTTTCACTGGACGTGAGTGAAGAATATGGATCGCGGTAGAAAATGGGGAAGGTTCGGCTGAACGCACTAAGCAGCCTATGTGGGGCATAGGGGCGCTTGGTTCCAAGAGCGCCAATGGCAGGGACACCTCGAATGCAAAAGGAATTATTTTTTAATTTTCACTAAGTGATTCTTTGGAGAAGCCGAGATATTTTATTTATAAACATTAAACTTCATTCCTACCCAGTGCCCTTTAAGGCTATAAATCCACAAAGTTGCGTTCCAATCGGTGAGTAAGGGTTCGTAGTGTTTTCTTGTTAGTTGAGACGCTAAAAATTCACCTGGTTTCAAGTAAAATCCAAAACCCATCGGTAAGACTCTCAAATCTACAATTTTTTAACCAAACCTTCCTCCCCGTCAGCCACATCTACCATTCCCTAAAGCGTCCATATAATCCCCCAGCAGATAGCACTAAAAAATACCTGTATTCCAAGGCAATCCCATTGCAAGCCCGTTTATCAGAATGCCCTAACAATTAATATTCAAGCATCCAATTTCAGCCGGCGCGGTGGGAGGCGCCGAGACGCGGCAAAAATGGATGAACTGCAAAACGCGTTGTCGCGGTAAGCCACCCCATTATTTTCGGCAACCGGCCCTCCCTACGCAGTAAACCTCTCGCTATTACGGTTATCTCCAGTGCATTAAGTCTCGCTATCGCGCTGGCTTCGCTATCGTTCGACGTGCCGCAGTGATTCTCATCGCGGCCGCAATTACGCATACCTGCCCGAGGGTATTACTTTTAATGTTCGCGCTCGTTTATGCTTACACCAACACGAATCACCGGCGAGTCCGTTGTGATAGGCAAAAAGGGGCGCGCAACGAATTGCACGCTGCCCCGTCGCAATCTAGGCGCCGTTCAAAAGGGGTGGTCTTTGTTATTGAATGTAAATTTCGCGTGGTTAAATCTTCCACCGCTGGGGTCTGATTGCGAGAGGGTTGAAGGTATTAAAAGTGAGGGGTGTTTTTTTGTGGAGAGTTACAGCGAGCTTTCTCTGGATTTCGGACGACACCGAAACTCGATATCGTTAGAATGGTGGAACTGCCCCGCAAAAACACGTGGCCCTCATCAAGAAGCTTCAGCGCCAGTAAAAACAAAATTACACTTGTACTGGATTAGCTTTTTCTGGGATGATCGTGGTTAGAGGCGAAGTATTCACTCGCTATCGTCGAGGCGCTTTCTTCCTGCGGCACTTTTGCGCGGAGCATTTGTTGATGGAGCTCTTTGTCTACAGAGGCAGCCAAGGTTTTATAAATAACAGCAAGGGTGATGGAGAGCTTTCTTTGGACCTGGATTCATTTACTTCATCAGAAAAAAAACAGATGTCCCTTGTACAAGCAGGCTGTTGATTGAGTTCTTAATTGTTTAACCTTCTTGGTGGTGAGGAGAAGCACGGATCGATCCCATTCGTTTATCTACCAGCAAAGAAGAGATCCATTGCTCTGCGACTTCAAGGGATATTGCAGCTATAAAACCAAATTTGTAACACTTAGCCTACCCAGACCTGTGAAACATATTTATGCGCAAACGTACATCTTTCCTTTCCTCGGTAGCGTTACAACCTTCAGCATTTATTTTCATGACCACTTATTACACCGATAAACATTTTTCTTCCCTTATCGACGAGGTAAGCTCTCCTTTGCACGGAGCGTAAGTGCGCGGTGAAAGGAGATCTGCATTTTGGAGAGGGAACCGCCCCCTTCTCCTTATCTTTCCCTCTGAAAAGCGTGTGCGCTAACGTTCGTCGAGTCGAGCCGTACAAATGACGCGAGGTCAACAAACGATTCGTCAGATGTAGATTCCCTTTCGATCGGATTGTAATTCCACACTTCATTCGCGGAGAAAGAACGCGAAGCAGAGTGTCGCATTACACGTACACCGAGCAATGGTGGGCGTTCTGGGAGGAGCTAAGAGAAGGGGGCGTGGCGCTCAGGTATCCGTGGGCTGTCCTTAATTGCCAACCACGGTAGCGTAGTGCTAAGAAACTACATCGACTGCCAATACTTGAATATAGTCATCGCTGTTTCCACGGAAATTGCGCAGAGGAAGCCTATTCTTATTCATGTGAATTTCTGGGATGCGCTCCTTCCTATATAAGGTACTAATGCACATCTCTACAGGCTGCAATCCGTATTTCGTTCAGCAAAGTTATAATTGAGTAAGTCATTCCTGGAGTATTGTCGAGGCATGCTTCCCTGCCGAGACAAAACCCTTCTGTAACCCGTTTGGTAACAGCATCACGAGATTGCAGGCACATTTCTGTGTACACGTGGAGAGATTCAAATAGTGCTGTTATATGCAGTTTCAAAGAGATTGTAAAATGACGATATTTACAGTGTAATGGGCTAATGCAGTGTTTCCAACGTTTTATGACGATAAAGTTTGTTTTTTGAATAGTCACTTGTTTACTAAGTCTTAAATTTGAAACACTACGCCATCTTCTTCTAACTACGTAGTAATTCATAATTTAAAACACTACCATCTATTCGTTTAGCTTTTCGTAAAAAATAGTGTCAAGCAGTATATATATTTTCAAAGATTACCAGACCATCTGCTATCAAGATATAACCATTGAATGGGCGGCGACCAACTCCTGCCCCGCCCCTTCTCTTGACTCCTCCCACAAAGCTCACTATTGCTCGCTTCATCTAAGAACGCAAGAGCTTTCTTCGATTCATCTTCGGCGGGGACGTGTCGCGGAAATTCGAAACGCTTTGCGTGGCATCGCGGTACAGCGAAAGTACTTCAACTGCCTGAGGCAGGGGACATTAACGAAATTAGGGTCTTAATCCACGCTGAAAGCATAACCGACCACAGTCGTTATTGGCATTGGGAGCACGCGTACCCGCTACTTTAATCGTCGCCATTAATACCCGGCAATTATCTTGGCTATTGACCTAATAATTATTGTTTAGGTCCACGGAACGCGGCAAAGGAGAAGCGCGTAACATCGTTACCGCGCGGTAAACAGCAATTGGACGCTTTTGGGGTATGATATTGCGGTGTCCAGTGAAATTCCACGGTTCACGGGCTGGCGCATCGCGGGAGGCCATCCTGCGTGTTTCGGTGTGTACAGGCCGTACCATTTATGGTGGCCGCGAGGAAGGAAGGAACTGGTCATTAATAAAAGTTGTCATCGAAATTGAGTTTCAAAAGATCTAATAGACGTTGTGGACTATAAGACCGAGTTGTAACGATCCCAAAACTTTTTTCTACTAAATTTTACATCTTTTATTACTTCATGCTGCCTCCTGCACCGTAAACAGTATATATTTTATTTTACTTCAGAGCGGCAAAGCAAGGTCTATTTACATACGAAAATTCGACTACTATTTACATACTGACATATTGGAGCAAATATTCCTCTTCCCTTTCTCCACTATATATACAGAATACGTCCGCGACATTTGATAATCCCTCGAGTCTAATAAATCGAGGAAACATGGGTCTGGTAAGAAACTCCCAGGATCCAGCAGGACCGAGCAAAAGATGTAGCCGGGAAAAGTTGCTGACATCGACAGGCATCGACGGCGCGCCGGAAACCGTTCTTCCTTTTCACAAAAATGATAGGGGCTCCGCTCCCGAAAGGCTTCCATCCCCTTTCACGAGGTTTACACAAGGATTTCCAAGCGCTGTAAAAAACCGCGATCCCTCCCAGCGAGTCCATGTGGAAACGCAGGAATTATTCGGTTCTTCGTACCCGAGGCAGTAAAAAGGAAATAAGTTCCAGCTCGAGATGATTCTTGATACTTCATACGAATTCCACAATCCATAAGACAACTACGCGCTCCGTCGAATCAATCATGGCGCACGCGGACCGCTTGAATTTCTAGAAAGTGAACTGTAGGGGGATTCCCCCTCCCTTCACAGACCCCCGTTCCTTTTCCACCAGGATTTTGCCCCGTTGAGAAGAGCAGAGGGCGTGCTGCGGCGCACAGTGGGCCAAATTGCAGTCTTTTGTGCCAAAATTCTAGACCTTTTGATAGAAATGTGATAGAGGAATGAATGTTTTTTAAGGTTAAAACTAAGATGTTGCAGAATAAGGAGAAAATATTGAAAAAGAATGACAAACAAGTTTTGATATTCAAAATCTATGCCAAAATATCCGGAAAGATAAGGCAAATTCTGAGGCAAGATTTGAAGTCACAATTTTTTCCAAAATGTCAATTTTGATTTGCCAGATCAAAAATTTCTGTCATACTCTTTCAATATTTTTCCCTTACTCTGGAACATCTTAACTTTAACCTCCAAAAAGCCTAATCCCTCTATCTTCTTTCTATCAAAAGTTCTGCCATTTTGGTACAAAGAAGTGCAGTTGTCGCACTGTGCGCCTTGCGCTGCGGCATTCTTCCGAATCGTTCCCAACATTCAACTCTAATATTTCGTTTAAGAAAATTCCGGCATATCCGAGGGACCAAAGGATCGCGACGCGGCGGCGCGCAGGCGCGATGGGTGTGGTAATCTTTCTCCGCGGAGATCCGAGATCCAAATTCTACAGGGTCTTCGCGAGAGAGGCGGGGAATGCCTCGAGAACGTACCGTCTGGTAGAAAGAAATGCTTCTGCGGCGGTCGTGATTCCATCGAACACGTGAACGTTTCATTTTGCCCCAGATCGGTTATTTTGACCGTAGCGTGCGCGATAAAGGGGAGCTTTGCCGTGTCGACTGGAGCCTTTCTGATAAGGCTACAACACAACGGACGTGGGAAGTATAACTTCACCGCGATACAGGAGAAACTAGCTCTGCTGTAATCCTGCTTCACCTTTGAGATACTTGTTCGTGGTACATGCGTGGTCATCGAATGCTATTTAATTGAAATTCCTTTTCCAAAACCATTTTTTGGGAGCTACGTTCTGAAGATTTAATTAGAGTTCTGTCAAAGTATATTTAAATCTAGAGTTGTCAATCATATTTGTAACTGACTGCTATTTTATTTATTTATTTATTTAACGGGGAGTAACTTTTAGTTGCAACGAACCATGTAGCTAATTGTAGGTAAGAGGTAGTCTATAATAATTCACCTATATAATGGAAGAGAAGAAAGAAATATACAGTGTCATCTTTTTCTTTGTCTTATTATAATTCTTTCTCTAATCTGCGCTTCACTGTTCACCGTTATTTTTCCCTGTATTTATCAAAGGGTTTCCGTTTAACTAAATAAAAAAATAAATATTCATTTGATTATTTGATTAATCTCTGTTTCCAATTGTAAACAAATAGTTTATTTGCCATAAATTATTAAAGTGCTGAGCAGTAACTGATGCTGTTCATAAGTAGAGGCCCTTATGGGCGATATTGGGAGACAGAGTGGGGGAAATGCTTTGCCCACAGCGACGCTGCGGCCAAGGTTTTAAGCGGGTATGCCTATCTGTAGGTTCTGAAAACCCATGTATTTTCGGGATTTCTTTTTAAAAACTTGAAGACTTTTTTAAATAAACGGTTGTGTATTCACAAGTATATATTTTAATATTCCTATATTTTTTTTGCAATGCAATATATAAATATATAAAGAAATTATGGGCGATCTCCCAGAGGCGTTTTTTTTTTATTTAAACCCTTTACGGTGACCACTGTAGCCTCGACCTGGTTCATCAAAAATAAAAAATTCAACCAAATTTAGTTAGTACGTATATTAGATTATCTAGTACTCGATCCTGGCTTTTTTAATTTTGTTGTGTATTTTTTATTTTACAGATGAAAAATGATGGAAAATGTGAGCGATTCTATGGCCTAAATCGATACTTTTGATATGAACAGCCGCTTCCACTTCGTGGAAAATTAATTTTTCGGGATAATGAAGGCTCGGGCACTAGATAATCTAATATACTAACTAAATTTATTCGAATTTTTTATTTCAGACGAATCATGTCGAAGCTACAGTGGTCGCCGCAGGATGTTTAAAAAACGTCACCGAGACATCGCCCATAATTCCTTTATTTACTTACATTGCATTGCAGAAAATACTAAAAGAACTTTAAAATATATACTTTCGAATACACAACCGTTTATTTAAAAAAGTCTTCAAGATTTTCCCCCCAAAATTTTCGAAATCTACCTGGGACCTCACAGGTACCTAAGCATGATCCCTTAATGTATTTGAAACACACGCAGGAAGCTTAACGGTGGACCCTTTTTAATCACCGCCTAGTCGACACTATCGTCGAACGCGTTACTCTACAACTGTAATCTCACTTCGGTATTTCTCTGGGTTCGAATGGAAAGCGAACGCGGAACGTTGACTCCGCCCTGTTTCAGATTTCTGTTCCGTTTTCGAGCCACGTTCGCTGGAGACAGACACACAGAAAAGTTTGGAATCGAATCGCTTCGAAAGCGTCAAAACCTGGCGATAAAAACTGTTCTGGATTTCTGCGTTTAATAACTGTGAGTACGCGCGGCCGCGCCGAAACTCGCCCGATTTCCAGCGCATTAAAATGTGTTCACGAGTGCTCGGAATAATATATCCGCTCTGAAAAATATGAAGCCCGAATTAAACCGGCTGACGCTGGCTCGCGCACTCCGAATAACCAGCTTATACCCGCGGCTGCCGTTCGATTCGGTTAGATACGAAACGTCGCGGTATCAAATTCATTGGAAAAACACAGTCGCTCTTGGCGCATATCGCGGCCAAAAATTAGCATTTTAAACGATTAAGCTAATTACCCTGCATGGAGGACTTTGCTACATTATTGAGGATTTCGCATTTATAATATGTTTCGCAGAATTTAATCACACAGATGAAATGATTTCAAAGCTGTAAACCATTATAAAGCATCAAATTGATTGTAGGAGGTACTTCTGTAGGCGTAATGGAGAAGTTGATGCAAACCTCAGCACGGGGGCGCCACTAGCGCATGTACCGTTGCTGACTCTTGATTTGAAAATTAAAATCACATCAAAAGGAGAAAATTATAAAATATTATGAAATGTTTGAAATTTTTTTATGCTAAAGTCGACTTCAAATATCTTTTTTTTTTTATTTACCAGGTTTCACGTCTTTATAACCTAAAAGATGCAAATTTATTTTTTATATCTACATAATTTAATAATAGTTAATAATCATAGCAATAATAATCCACTATTTTATGAGTGGATGTATGAAGGTCTACTTTGACATTCGAGAATTTTATAGAAAAACGTTGCGCACTGCTAAATTAAAAAAAAAAGTTTAGTGCATCCCACTCAGGCCTTAGAACGCAAACTATAAATAAATTTTAATAATCACCTAAAGGATTTGATTGAATTTGCGGTACAAAAAAATTTCTCCGTTCTTCTCGGCTCCCCCCAAAATTTGCGAACTCAATAATTTTGACTGCTTTTATTTTCTAGTTTTACTTCGAAATAGTAAATAAAGTGAAATTTGGTAGAGTTCTCTAATCAATTTGCAACGTTTTTCACAGTAATTGAAGAGCCATTGTAGGAAACACTATGTGCTAAAAACCAAATTCTACTCTATGGTATCACCATTGACACGTCGAATATTTTCCAATAAATTTTGTTTTAATTATGGCACAGTGTTTTCTACAAGGACTCTTCAATTATTATTTCACACAGAGTAGGTGTCCCAATAGTTATCAACGGAAGTGTACGTCGTTTCTTTTACGGATGTGTTAACCAATTTCCTTTCTTTTTCTTTTTCTACACGTACTGATCCTTTGTATTATGATAATAATTCTACCGGTGATTACGAAAGTGGTGTAAATCAAACAACCCCAAAAATTGAAATTTCTCTTATTTTATGCTATATTGATTTATATTTCAATATTATGAAACAATTGTTGCAAAATAGCCATCCAGTAAGCAATTACATGATACCTACTGTCATTTTAATAATGACCCGCCACAGTTTCATTTGCTCGCTGTAAGTAATTTGTGAGAATATAAATAATTTATTATATATTAACCTTTGATGTGGGGCAAAAAATGAAAAAGGAGAGAAAACGCAAAATATTCTTAATCATTCTTAAAAAAAATGAGAAAAATTAGGAGAAATAGTAGTAAAGAATACATTACCAAAAATGGTAAAGTTGTTACTGGAAATGTATTTGAAAATAAAGATTCTCCTTTTCCGAAAAAACGTTTGTCTTCACAAATTTCCGAAGTTCGAGAAACTACCGTTTCAGCACTTTTGTAATTTCAAAGACATTCAAAGGTCTAAAAAACACTTTTTCGTACAATTCACTCATAAAATCTTACAATGACGATAAGTTTGACATTAGAAGAAAATTAAAAAATATTTTTTAATATGCCCAAACATAACAGCCTAAATATCTCGAAGCAAAGAATACATGACTCAGGTAAGAACATCACTTTCATAATCACCCTCACGATTTCAACTAACTAACTAAATAAACATTTCATGAAATAAATTTCAGGAAGTCTTTCGAAGTCGAAACCAAGTCGTCATGTACAATTCCAGAAAAGAAGAGAAATGCTTCACAGCTCCGTTGCCCATTAACTCGAACGTCCCCGCTTCATATTAATCTGTCAACCAAGACACAAGGTTCGAGTCACGCGACGTGCCCGGCGGGCAACCTAATCCTGCGCGCCGCGTTCAATTTTTAAGAAAGTCTGCAGCTCGACCGCCACGGACGAGTATTCCGCGCACGTTCGACGGCACACGTATCCGCGGAATTTTATTTATTCGACATCCGTAGCGGAAAATCGCGAGCATTCCGCGCGAGACGCCTTCCCGCGAGCGAGCCAGTCTGTTCCGATAATCGAAACCGTGATGGCGTCTGGCCGGTCGCGTGCACGGACGGCGAACCGAACGGTTCGGTCCGGCCGGGCGGGATTAGAGCCTTCAAACATGCACGAGCGGTTATATCAGGTCTGTCGCGATAACCTCGATAACCCTGAAAGAGAAATTCTGGACGCGTTCGACGTCCCCTCCGTCCACCCCCTCTGCGACGTCGCCAGAATTACGACGGTTAAATGGGACAATTATCTCGCGATCGTGGCGTCGATCGCCTGGCCTGGAATTAAGACGAAGTGGGCGATCTCGCCCCCGCTGCTTTACGACCTCGATATCGCGCCCCTATATCCTGCAACCACCGAGCGGTGAACTTTGATTAATAAGGACGAGCTGCAGGGTAATTCCTGTGTACCTTGTTCCGTGTTAACGATTCTGAAGGAATGTTTGGTTTCCAGATTTTTTTATAGATATCGAGAGAGCGGTGTGATGTTTTTGAAAAAGAGGGTGGTAAATTAGTGATATTTTTGTGGAAGGTATAGAAATGATTATCGAAGTGAAGGGAGGAATTAAAGAACAGGGTTATATGGAGAAATATTTGGAATAATCCAGGAATTCCCAATATAATAATAATAATTCTCTGGTGCACTAGTAGATACAGTTCTGTCTCTCTATAGCCGCGTGTGTCGGGACCGGGCGCACGCAATTTGAGAGACGAGTAGTCTATTCGGCTTCCTTTGATTATGGTGGAACGAAATATAGACTTACAATTCTTTTTATTATGCATGACTTCTAATAGTTGGCTTGTATAATGGTATTTAAGCTATTGAAATCTGAGCTTCATCAATAAATAACGATGGCACTTCTTTTTAAAAAAAACAAAGATATTCTTTAGATTCCCTCGTGTATCCTATCTGACTGACATCCAACAACTGTAGGAAGCTGCTCCGATGAAGCCGTAACGATATATTATATATTGCACATACAATTGAAAACGCAAATGTTTAAACTAATGTAAGCATTCTGTTGCTTTGTTGAACGTATATCAGAGGAGTAGTTACGCTAGAAGTCTGGGCAGTGAACGTATTAAGACTATAAAAAACTTTAGCACCTACAAAACTTTAAAAACATGTTTAAAAAAATTAAAAGTTACCTAATACTTCAAGGTTCCTGCGGCACCTCAAATCACTAAAGTTCTTTTCACGATTAGAAAAGAGTCACAGAATTTTAATTTTGTCGTTCCAGCGTAACCCCCAATCTATGGGATATAAATTCTCAGGTATAATTCCTTTAATAAAACTACCTTACTTTTATCACCCTTCACACTTTAAACTTTAATCTCGCCCCTACTTTAATAGTAAAGAAATTCCTCGTGCTCTTGTTAATTTAGCGCAGCAATTGTTGACAGGTTCCCCCGAGCAATATTAAGCGCGTAAGTTTTCCAACCATCCGTGAATGCGTCGATATTAACTCTGAGCCTAAAGGGAAGAAAGGAATCGCTTTGAAATAGCGTTCGGGAACCTCCATAGTTCCGGAATCGAAAATTGCTAGAGCCAAGCTCGCGATCGATTCCCAGCACCATGGAATTACTGCACTCGGAATATCGAGGCCTTCGAGGCGTATACACACATACATATGTATATCAGCAGACTCGCTCGGTTCGAAGCGAATGAAATTATTGCTTCAGCCAGCCCGCGATAGACATCGGGATTGCATGAGACTGCCGCGAAAACGGGGCCCGCAGAGCTCAAGACACGGCCTGCGTCTAATGGGTGAACTCTGCGGAAGCCGGGATTTACGACGTGACTCCGAAGGAAGCCAAGAACAATGGCTTTTATTTTGGCTCTTTACTCTCGCGGAGGGTTATGAATCATGCCGTGCCCGGAAACGGTGTCGTTCCTCGATATATACCTACTTTCTTCAGCACGTTCTCCTATACAGTCGCTCGAAAATTCAAAAGTGTTCCTTCGTTCAGACGCGTTTCCGCGGTTTTCGGTACATGCGAAATGCGGGGGCGTTTCGCCCGGGGTCGTACTTAAATAGAGGATATGTAGCAAGTGGGGTGAAGCTCCGGCTGTACTAGCTTCGAGTAAATTAGGAGAAACTGTTTATAAAATTATTGCTTTGATTCAATATTGAAGAGAAAACAGTAATTGAAAAATGTATATTTTCACACAATAATAGTTAAGTAGTAGTCATTGAGTTGTTAAGTTTTTATTTCTATTTTCGGCAAAAAATATTCTATAATAAAAATATTAATATTAAAATATCAAAATATCAAAATATCCCAATATCAAAATATTAATATATTAATATTTTTATTATAGAATATTTGTTATTATTACTATTATAGAATATTAAAATATTTCTGTTTATTTCCATTAATTAACACGCTTTCGTTTCGTTGTATTTATTGCGTGGAAGGGGAAGAAAACAGGAAGAAATCAGTGATTAACTTTATATAAAACTTTATACCCCCGTGAGTAAATTCGCACTCAGAACACTCTGAAATGTTTTTAAACGCAAATATACCACCGAATTAACATATTTTGGATGGACTGTCGATTTTTGGTTAAAGTTTCTCGTATGTGCGCCACGAAAACAGGTTTTGAAAAATTTGATGTGGAACAGGCGCTAACAAGGTCCCTGCGAGAAGAAAAGCTGAAAAACCGTGCGAGAGCATGTCGGCGCGTGTAGCGTCCATCAACGACACGGAAACTCCGGGGAACGTGTAACTTTCTGGCGTTCCGCCGGCCGCTAACAAATAGTTACGACGCTGGAGGAAAGAGTATGTTGAATTTGGAATTAGCGTGATTAAATTTCTACTTTCGCGTAGGGGAAACTTGACTTCCGGGTGGTATCCAAGTTTCGATATGGGAGCTCGTTGTACGCTTTTGTTCAGATATTTTGCAAGAGTTTACGCTGTTAGCTTGATAATTAATGGGGAGTCGAAATCTCACATTACCCGCTGCTAATAACACAACATGAATCTAGAATCCTATTCGGTAATATTATTATTGTATTCGTATTTTTTGATTCGGTAATAAGACGGTCCCAAGGGTGGAAACAGCGTTCGAAAAAAATGTGAGTTTTCAGATTATCGTGAATATTTACGAAACTGTAATAGATATAAAAAAGAAGTTAAATTCAAAGTTTTATGGCTTTCCTACAGTGTGGTGATAAATTTGATACTAACACTGGCGCTCGAATGTACAAACATATCTAACAATGGTAAACTGAAAAGCTGACAAAAAGAAGAGAAACAAAAACCTGGAAAACTGAAAAACTGAAAAGTTGACAAAAGGAAAAAGCGAAACGGAAACCTGGAAAATCTGAAAATCTGAAGACCGAAAAAATTAACTTTATGTTTAAAATTTGTACCTCCACAAATTTTCCACTTAACCACATGAAACGCTCTAAGGAAACCACGCGTGTAGCACTGGAACAACAAATCACCACCCAATTCCCTCAAAACGTTCGAAACAGCGGCCCAGTCACATTGGTCCGCCGTTCGGACACGAAACCTTGCGTGGCCCCTAGATTGCGTTAGCATCAGAAGGGCGTATTTCTCCGGCATTCCCGCGGGTGCAAACAGATTTCCTCTATTTCCCCCGAAGCCCCGCTAATCAATTTCCCATCCTAGGATGCCTTTCGTGCGGCGTTTGTCGATGCAGCGCAATAGTTTCGAAGCCCGGAAGCTCGGGCATTCGTTACGCCGTGTAATCGCCATGCCCTCTCGGTCCTTTCAATATCGGAGCAACTAATCCCTCGCGTAAATACACGTTACAGCAAAGTGAATTTAAATGGAACGTCCGAGACGGGGCGCTCGGTGGTCGAAAGGTTGCCGCGGAGCAGCCTGGGGTCATTGGGGGGTGGAGGACCGCGGAGACAAAGGCAGTGGCCGTGGTATCGACGCAGTTTCGATTCCAGCTCACAAAGAAAACAGGGAAAAATGTCTGAGCAACGTCCCGATAAAGGCGGGGCCGGCGTCCGCTCGAATGCAGTCGGCCGCGTGTTATCGGCTAGGCTGCAGACCCTGCGGCTCGACGTTCGACAGGCTCGGTGGCTGAGGGGGTGTTAACGGCGCGTTCTGCGCGATCTGTGCTCCGAGATAATCGCGTTGACCGGCTATCGGCCGTGACACGGGGTTGAAGTCGGCGCGGCAAAGCGGCCTGACGGGGTGGCCACCCTTCGACGTCTTAATTCCGTGTAATGCGATCGACCGAGCGATTGCGGCTCGATTGCGGTGCTCCCTGCTGAGGGGGTTGATTGTAGCTTGGTGGCTGCAGGAATCTTGGGTGGGGATGCTTGGTGTCTGCTTGCGTTATTAATTGCGCGCGAAGTGGAGGGCTGTTTTGACGGGCGACACGCGTGGAATTCCGGGGCAAGTGTCCGCTGGGAAAGCTTTGCGGGATGTTGTTGTGGAAGAATTTTGGGCGGCGGGGTGGGTGCCGCGATGAACTTGCTTCTTGGTTATTACTTGGGGCGAAAGCTACGCTGCACCGCGGGAAGTAGGACGTAGTACGTGTAGGAGGGAAAGATGGGGTGGCGGTGAATGTCTTAAGAAGAAAGGCATAGAATGAAAAAAATAATAATAGGTACTGTGTCGATGTTCTTTCTCCGAATATTCATTCTATATAAAACAGAGTCAACTTAATAAGTCTGATTGAACCTAGAACGGATATAGAGGTCGTGCTATACCCCAACAATTTATGCAAAACTTTATGTTAGCAATCCCACATAGAAAACATTTTACCTGCGTTTATTAAAAAAAATCTTTTTTTATTGATACGTGTATATTTTATACTTCCAGCTGATAGGGGTAATGTTTAAAATTTAGCGACATTGTTTTAATGGTTATTTACACAAAAATGTTTGAAAATAAGCCCTTTTGGATGAAGCCATTTGGAAATATGTCCTTCTGTAATGTACATATTACTTTGCATGACTTTGTAAAAAAATGGAAACAAGTAAAGTGGAAAAGTTGCAAACGCCTGATAAGTGGAGCGAATAAAAAAGTTAGGAATTAAGTTTCTTATGTTTCGATTTCATAACAATTTCATAGATGAATATAGGAAATATGTCCGTTTTATTTCGGACTAAAAATTGATTTCAAAATGTCATCAGAGAAACTTGGGAATAACACCTTTTGTATGAAACATGTATTTTCACTTCGGAATTAAACCTATATTGTAGTATTTTGTGCCACTGGGGGTGTAATTTATGCACTTTGCTTTAAGGTAAAAAATGGAAATATACCGTTTTGAAAAATTACTCCTGATATGTAAAGCATGTAAAAATTAGTCTGTCTAGCATTATATCACAGTTTAAATAAAGCTTTTTTTCATTCGAGTCGTATTTAAAGAATAATATGTGTGGAGTGCCTAACAACCCCGTGAACCTATGCATTTATGAGCGCAAAGCTGCCGCATCCATTGCAGGGTTAATGATTCCCCCAGCAAGACCACGACGAATCGTACTACTTAACTCCTTTTCCTGACCAACCTCAATCCTCCTCTGACTGTACCGCCGTCTACTCCTTCTACAAACCTAATCCAGACCTCAAAGGTGCCGCAAAACCTGCCCCCGTTGATAAATCGAACGAAACACGCTAATCCCCAAAGAGACTTGCCCCGCCTGGAAAGATTAATTAACAGAGGACGCACGGGTGCGGCGGAGCATCCTGAAGCGGAATATTTTGATTACTCCGTTTCATAATCTCCAGGAAGCTGGCCACGGTTTCGGTCGCGCGGCCGTAACCTCCGCTTTAATGAACTTCCGTCGACGGCACGTGGAACTCATAATGGAAATTGCCGGCGCATCGTTCTTTTATTCCCGAGGAGAGCGTCGCGCGGCACCGTTACTCACCAGACGCGACCTAATATGTTTACCAGAGGAAGGATTTTGGCCCGCTGCCAAATTAATTTCCAACGAGCCCCCGCTTCAAACTGTAATCGACTGTTTAATCTTCGGATTGAATTGTTCGGACGGTATCGACGGCCGTGCCGGCTCTACGACGGTTATTTTCGATCTTGATTTCGTAGCCGCGCGATTGCTTGTCCGCACGCCACCCCCCTTCAACGCCGTCCAACGAAATTACTGGGACGCACGAGGGCGCGCGAATATACTTCACCCCGGTGACGTGTTCCCATCCACCGGCTTCGTCGAACTTTCGATCCTCTGGCGCTTGCATTTTTGGGGGAAAGTTAGGTGCTTGTCTGTGCTCAAGGGGCATTGACGCGATGCGTGGCGTGGGTGAAGCTTAGGGGTAGATAAAGATCTTCGTTGTTAAGGGTAGAGAGGAAAGGAATGTGAGAAAGGTGAAATAAATGGGGGTAGCTGAGGTATACTTAGTGTAACTGGTTCTTTGAGGCTGAATTGGCGTTGGCTGACTCATCACTGACCTCTACTACTGATCTCAGAACAGTACCTTATAGGGGCTTCTTTTCCCTTCTCTTGGGATTTATTAATTCTCAAGGAAAAAGATTGGTCCCAACACGTTGAAAAAATATCAAAGTTAACTTTCTCACCGCAAAGGGTTTTTGTTACCGGGTCGGTCTCGGTTCACGACCCTTGTCGCGGTCGGTTTACAACTCCATCTCGGGTTTCTTATTTTTCATTTTTTTCACGGAATTCTACCAAAAAAATAAGAATAATGTAATATTTCTGAAGAAAATTTCATGTTCAGAAAAATATCACTTGACTCCTAAATAGATTCTTGCTGTATTTGTAAATACTTTTATGTTTTTCATTCTACGTTACTTTTTAATTGTATTACTGTTTCTATTAGGGCTAGGACTATTCGAATATTTTACAAGTATTCGAATACTGATGTATGAAGTGGGTTAAAATTAGCTTACAAGATTTCACCATGACAAATGAACCGAAAGAACTTGATTTATAATTCACGCCATACTATTCGAATACTTAAATATTCGAATAGTATTCGAATACTTGGATATTCGAATTATATTCGTCAAATAATTAAGCAACTGAAGTATTCGAATATTCGAATACCGAATAACTCGATAAATAGCCCCAGCCCTAGTTTCTATGAATCCGACCTGGGGTGTCCGATTCACTACTGACCTGTGCTACTGATCCCAGAACGCCAGCTTATAAACTGTTCTTATCTCTTTCGTTCATCTTTCCCACTTCTCAGGGAAGCAAAGTCGACCCCAGGGCGTCGATATTTTCCTGGTTAAACATATTTTTAGCGACAATATTATCCACTACCCCAGAGTTTCCCAACCTATCTTGGCTCACCACCGCTTTTTCAAAATTCTTCTTAAGTAGAAACTGAAATTTCAAAGGCGACCAAAGTCTTCAAGCCTATTTTTATCAGCCGCTAAGATCTCATCAGCGCCCTCCTTGGGAAACATTGTGTCCAACCGAATAATTTCTCATTTCCAAACACTATATCTCGTTTAAAATTCCATATTTCAAAAATCCTATTATTCCCCAGATTTCATTCTTACAAAGACACTTTCCGATCGAGGCACAGATTTATCTATCATCCGACCGAAACCAGCCTCTAAACTTCCGCGGATGTTCGAGAAGACAGAAAGTCCTTTCGACTGGAGCCTCGGGGGCGTGCACGAAATCGAAGTGGCGCGTTGTACCCGGGCAGAAAAGGAAACGGCACAATTTACGACGTGACTCCGGGCAAAGTCGGGGCGCAGAAGTTTCCTTGTTATTTTTTCAAGTTTCAGGGCGGGGGTGGAGGGTAGTCGGGAATCATCCCGCGCAGGTTCCCCCGTTGCTTATCTCCGCGCTAGTCATTTCGAGCAGGTTTCGCAGACTTATCTCCGCTCGAGGAGGGTAATAACGAAAGGAACGGCGTTTTCTCAGGCTCCACGCAAATTACACGGCCCAGAAACGTTAAATGCGTCTTAAATTGCGACGCGTCGGTAGGCGCATTTGTCTTCGTAATGTATTCCTCCCATTATCCGAGCCAGGGGTTCTCCAGCCTTTCTGGGTCAGGTGACTTTTTAACAATCCGGCGAGGGCTAAGGGGACCCTCCTGCGGGAATGTCGCGAGTTCGGGGGAGTTGCCGCGGTGGGCATTGCGTAACGCAACTGTCCCCATTAAGCAGATGCTTCTGTGGAAAAAGTTTTCGTACAGTGGTCGATGGAGTTGATGATGTGGACGTCAAGTGACATGGAATTAGAGGTGAAGTCTAAGGGGGTGGTCCAGGGGGATGCATGGAAGTAGAAGAAGAGGTAATGACAGAGGACACTATTTGGTATATTTTCATGCAGAAGGTGGAAGGCCTGAGGAAAATTTGAAATAGTTTGAAACGAAATACTAAGAACTGAAATATTTCCATAAGCAAATACTATTTTATTAATTTAGTGTTTAAATAAAATACTGTTTGAAAACACTGTTTTATTTAATGTTTAAATCAAGTACTATTTGAAATACTATTCTCTTATATTTCAATGAAGTACTCATTTCATAATTGTAGGTATTTGTATGAATTAGTATTAAAATATATATTTGAAATACTATTTTTTTATGTAATTACCATTTCAGAGAAAATTTTATTTATCAAATCCTGAACCACTCGATATAATAAAATATTTTTATTTCTATTTATCTGTTTCAAATAATTTATTTCCCCCAGCCCTGGTAGAGAGTGAAACAGCGCAGGTTTCGTGGAGTACAGGTGGCGTAGTGTTCGCAGCTATGCTGGAAGCTTGAATCATCTTACTTCCCACACCACTAAACCAACTACTTTCTGAACTATTAAAGTAAGTAGTTCTTAACCAGAGTTTCTATAAAAGTTAGTTTAACCGTAACTACTTTCACTATTGTAAATTTAATATTATTATGAATAAAAGTGGTATTTAATGATTATGATTCTCGTTGAACTCCTTACAATAATACGAAAGGAAAATCATATTACATTTTAAAAAAATCAAGGTGATCCTGGTTTTGCAATGAATGTGCCTTGTACCTTTTACTGTTAATCTATCGAAACACGTGCAATTTTGTTTCCGCCACCCAAACCAAATATATATCCATTCTTAACTCAATACGTGCTTTAATATCAGACATAACTACACATATTAACAAAATTTAAATAAATGATTTTTATTATCTTATTCTATAAGGTTTGAACAATAAGGGTTAACACCCTGTAAAACGTTTCTTTCACAAATCTATCTGCGTTCTCTTTTAATACAGCAAAATGATATGACTCAAGTCCTCCATAAATGTTTATCTACTCGATAAGGCGTAGCTATCTTCGACGGAGGGCGTCGCCTGGAGATCACAGAACGGAACTTCCAGCCCAGTGAAACTGTCGCGGCGGGAAACTTCTTATCAGATCGCGCGATTCCATGTTCCGCGGGAAAGCGGGATCGCCCTTTGTTAAAGCCCCGGATTAAGAAAGTTGCACGGCGAAGTTTTGCAAACGATGAAATTTTATTCACCTCGCCGCTGTGCGAGTTTAATCCCCGCGGAGGAAAAAGGGGGCTCTGTTTCCGTTGTCCGAGCGAATCTTGTCTCGTGGGATTACATTTGTTCCGATTAATTCGAGGGAGATAAAAACGTTACCGGTGAATAACTTCACTTTGCTGCTAAATAAATTATTAGAAGTAGATCGATTCTTAGGGCCCGATCTAGTCTTTATATTTAATTGTAGATAAATATTTTAAAAAAATATAATTTTTGACACTGAATGAAATTTTTTTGTAGCTATTTGTTGATTAATAAAAGCCTTTGGTTTTATACAAAATGTAATATTCATAAATTACAAATTAACCCCCTATATTAAATCGTGGGAAAATTTCAAATTTAGATGGATGAGAAGTGTAAGGTTTTTTAAAGAAATATTTATTTTGACACTGCAGGAGTTAATTACTATTTCGAATAGAGCTATCTGGTTGATAGATCGTTCTTATATGGCATTGTGTATTGTAGGAACTCAAAGTTTATCGCAGGAGAAAAGGAGGAAGATTAAACAGCTGAGTCTCTGTGTACTTTAATACATAATATATAGTTCTGAAGCACACAGTATGTTAAAACAGAACACAATGTACTACCCTGCACCATTGCAGGTCTATTATTTGCAGTAAGCAGAGAATCGCCATTAAAGCAACTGCCTAGGTAAGGGTATTAACCGACTCTGTTCGGGTGCATAGAATTTATTAATTTATTTGTTAGTAGTACAAGATCCTGGGGGCCGCTAATTAGTTCGCGGTGTTTGCGTAATTAACGCATTGCTGACCAAATGGCCGGTTTTCCTTCCAGCCAGCCGCTCTGGATGATAATTCGGCTTTAAATACGGCGTAAAATTTGCGTGCAAGTTAGATCTAATCTCCAGGATTTTCTATTTTTCCAATGCAAATGGACCTCGCCACGTTTCTGCCCAGCAAGCAGCAAAGCTTCCGCCGCAAAGTGACTCTCCTAGCTAGCAGTATACCAAGACGGTTTCTAAATCAAATTTGAGATTGGTTCAGAGTGACAGAATAGACGTTCGATGGACGGTCAGAATAATGAAGTATTTGATTATTCAAATACTTCTAATTATTCGAATATTCAAATACTCTTAATTATTCGAATATTCAAATACTCCTAATTATTCGAAAATTCTGAAAAATTATTCGTATTCGAGCGGTTTAGAGCGGTTCGACAGACGTTCCATAGACCTACCACTTTGAACATCTATCGAATCACTCTGAACATCTATCGAATCACTATGAACGTCTATCGATCCACCTTGAACCAAACTCAAATTTGAATTTGCCCCTCCCCACATCTCGAATATGATTTAAAAACCGTCTTGCTATATTACTCTCGGTCCGTTCGACCGCGCGTCAAAAGCTCCCGCGCTCTCCATAAATTTCGAAAGACTGGAGAATAACGCTCGGTAAATTCAACGAGCACGCGTCCCATACACCGCGAACGGATTACTTTTTCATCGGCCAGTCGACCCATATTTCCCGTTAGCGGGACGTCCGCTGGAAATTCCAGCAAATCACTTATTCAAGCCCGGGCGAGCGCGGCTTTCACGGCGCCGCCACGTTTTGTTTAGACGCTGCAAGAACCCGGTGCCGTTGCCGCGAATAAATCCGCGGCGGTGTTGCGCGTCGGAGGAAATCGGCGTGTAAAAACGCGTGCACGCCGTTCGCCTCCTAGGGATCAATAATCCCTCGCAAAAAGTGGCGAGGGAGGGAATAACAATTACACCCTGCTTTTTACGACGGAAAATATAAATTGAAGGAACAGCGGCGTGCGCGCGCGGATTCCGCTTCTTTCCAGAGTGCACGGTACATTTGCCGCGGCAGTTCGACGCTTTTCCATCGCTCCACGAGACCCCTTCGACGAGATTTCCCGGCGTTTTTTTTTCCAGCTGCACGAAGGCGTCGCGTCGCCGTTCCAACGACGCGACGCCTCCACTCTGCCTCCCCCGCCCTCTCCCCCGCCGGCGACTGCTTACAACGTCAGCGACGTATTGCTGGCGCGCGCGACAAACGCCGCAGCCCCGCCATTCTGCCGGCCCTATCCTTCAAACGAGGGGGGGGGGGGGGATGTTCCGCGCGCCCTTTGTGTGCAGCCATCCGGCCAGAGTGTCTGAGAGTTTTCGACTTTGCGGCCGGAGAACAAAAGCGGCGTCGCGACGCCCCCGATCGGGCTGCTTCGAGGACTGTTTTGGTTTTCGTGTCGATACAATGCTGGTGGATTTCAGGCGGTGGCTGAGGTATATCTGTACAACGTAACTGATTCTGGGAAGCTGAATCAGGGATGGCTGACTGCACTGACTTATACTACTGATCCCAGAACGCTAGCTTATATAAAGGGCTCTTATAAAGCATATCACTTTCGCTGAGATACAATTTCGTAAGGACACTTCTCGGTTAGAGAATCAAAACATTTCTTCTGTATATTTTTATCCCACCACATCTCGAGAATGACCAGGTAAAATTTTAGGACGAAATTCCTAATGGTACAGATTTTATACGCATTTAAGGGGACCAACAGTCTGACGGCTTTAAAAATAGGGTGGCGCCGGTGTAATAGACAGGAATTTTTATACAGTTTGCTTTGAGCAAAACTCTCTCCTCAAAAAGTTTATGAGTCAGATATTATTGTTTGGGATCATCTAACAGTTGCGAAAGAAAATAATCGCTCTACTGGTGTGGAAGATGGAAGGGGATATTATTCTTCAGGAAAACGTTTCTTATTGATTGAAATATTGAATTATTTTATTATCTCAGATATAAGATAATTATTATCAACATTATTTCGTAAAATAAAATAACACATTTGTATTTCGAAAACGAAATAATTATGAAATAAAATAACCCATCATTTGAAATAATATTTCAAGCAATGTCATTTCAAAAGTGCCCAGGCATGCCTGTGAGAAAGGTGAAACGGAAAAGCGACAACAAAGTGAGATGAGGTAGTACAAGTATACTAAGCATTCTGAAGATTCGAGAATCGGTTGTTACGTCTATCATAGAGGTTACAGAACAGCGGGACGGTTGAATAGGAAGGATTTTCTGGAACGTTTGCAAGCAGGTGAATCCCACAGCCCTGTCGTATAAAATGTTCTTATCCCTTTTGCTGAGCTCTAGCAGCGTTTCCCAACATTTTTTGAGTCGCAATCCCCTTTTATAATATTCAAATGACCTGCTAACCCCCTGCCGCTGTATAAGAAAAGGTAAATATTACCATCCTTTCCTTTACGAAAACTAAGTGTCACATTAATAGAATACGGCAATGTGACCATATTAAAATAAATAAGTGCCAAAAATCATCAACTAAAAATAACCCTCGCGATCACCCAGAAAACACTTCGCGACCCACAGGTTAGAAATCACTAGCATTTCTCAGTGAAGCAGAATCTTCTTTGTTAGGTGCGTGGGTTCATATTCGGTTTTTGACGTTGATATGATAGTGGTGATTTGAGGTTAGATTTCGGTCAGGTTTTTCAGGTCGACGTGGATCTGAAAGACCGATAGTGACTATCTATAGTGAAATTGAGGTTGCCAAGTGCACGTGACTGTATTTACTCTGCGGTTGAAAGGGACAATATCGTTTTCAAGAAAGCCAGGAGAACATCCACAGTTTGTAGACATTTCTCGGTGACTAGGGTATTTCTGGTAGCTGTCATCACCCTCGCGAGGGAAACTTAAACTTTCGACCAATCTCAGCAGCAACGGATGCACCGCAAATCTACGGAGAGCGAATAGAAAGCTCAGCTTTAACAGTTGGGTTCCCAGTATGAGGACACTTTTTGGGGGTCTTCTTCCGGTAGCATTACACATCAACCGCTTTTAAGAGAGAGAGGAATTTTCATGGATTTTTTATCAACAACTAATGTACGGATTTGAATGTTTTTTTGGCTAAATGGAATAAAAAAATTCATGAAAATAGGCCTCCTGTTTGACCGGCAATGAAAAATGCACCTTGCTGACGCGGAGTCTTGGAAGACAACTGCATAATTATTTCCCCTATATTTTCGTTCTTTTCATTCGACCTTGTTTTTCACCATCTGATGTCATCAAGACAATTTGCAGTGATTTTGAAGAAAACCTGCACAGTATCTCTTCACGTATGTAATAAACTCACATGACTCCAGTATATGTTAAAAATAAATTTAGACTTGACAATGTGAAATTATTAAAGAGGAATCTGTGAACCCCACGTCATCGTTTATGTCCTAAATTGGTACGTCATCGGTTATTTAGAATCTTATACTCTTCTGTACAAGAATCCTAATACGATCTCAAAACTGGAGGAAAAGAAACGTCCCAATAACAAAACCAATATATTTGCCAACCATTAACACTTGTCCCTTTGAATACAGAATCGTAATAGCTCGGTGCCCCAAAGCCAACGTATACTACCCACACATCACACTAATTTCACAAGCGCTCTTCCACCTGGCCATGATTAAAAGAAATCAAATTGATGTTCTCGAGGGCGTTAAAGCAATCCTCGAGGACCTCTTGAGCTGAGCGAACGACGGGTTAATCGCCTGCTAGATCCGCGAACTCGGGGCTAATTTAAAATTACCATAATACCGTGTTCCGTTTAACGCGGGGCGAAGCAGAATGGTAGTTGCCGTCAAAGCGAATACGGAGGGAATCCCTTGAACGACGGGGCTCGTTTCCCCGAGTGCTGCCTTTCGCCAGCGCCAGGACTTCCGTCGTTGTAAAATTGATTCGTGGATGCGCACAAAGAGCGTTTCGAGACACGATTTACTAGCTGGAGGCCGCATAAAGACGAGGGGGTGGCGCTCGATGCACCGCGAGATGCAAACGACTGCCGTACAGCTATTTAAAAGCGATCGTCCCTATCAGGGAGCAAGTTCCTTTCCCCCCGAAACAGCGACACTAGTTTTTCTTCGATAGGGTATCTTCGACCAGCGAGGCGGGGCTCCTCGCAACTTTTGTAACTACTTCGGCTTTGTTCCAGATCGGCGCCCAAGTACGATCGTCCGCGGGATGAAGCGGCTCGAACGGAGAGGCGTACGGTTCTGTGCTTGATATTGGATCCTGTGAATTTCCGTGCAATTTCGAAGGGAAGGGAGTGGATTTCAGGATGTTAAAGGGCTGTGTTGAATTCTGCGCGGGAGAGGAACGGTAGGAATCACTGGAACAGTGGTTCAATTGAGTGAAGATTATAGGGAAGGGAGTAACTGTAAAAGTTTGGAAATCGGTGAGTCTCAGAATTTACCGGTGAATCCTAGCGTTCGCCATTCTCGGACGGTGCAAAGCTGTTGGTGGAAGCCCGAGTTTTCAATGTTTTCAGGGATTCATCGGACTTTTACCACACCGTAAAAATTTTAGGATTCACCGGTCTTCGAATTTGTACAATAATATAATACGAATGAAGAGTTTTGCAATACCGAAACCTAACAAATTCTTCTCGGAAAAATGCAAACTTTGATATAAAATTTTTGAAGAATTATGAAGGATTATGAAGAATTTTGCGATTTTATTTCAAATAACTACAGCAGCCAGAATCATCTTCGCCAGCAACATACTTTTTTTTTCAAACCCCTCTTACTACTACCACTGTAACGTTGAATTAAATTATTATTATTGCATAAAAAAATTTGAGAACATTCTTCAAATGACCATTATTAAACGTACAAAGTTTGGAATTATAATGTTCAGTACTTTTCTTTTAGAAAATTCCCCCAGATTTGCCTTACTTTCAGAGCGTAAACTTTGACTAAGTGCTTACTTAGGGAGACCCCTTAAACTACATACAAACAGCAAGCTGTGTACAGGAACGGTTTGCATTTCACGCACATCTTCCTTATTCGAAATCTATGAGGGGAAATTTTAAAATAATTTCAATCTTAAAACTCATTCCGTACATTGCGAGTTCATAGATAGAAATGCTCCGCCAATGCAGTGTTAACCGCTGCACGTTCATATTCTGCTCTAGAAAGGAAAATCAGCCTTCGCTGCGAGCAACGGCGAGAGCAGCAGCCGTAGAAAAGTGAGGATGGTAGCCTAGTGTGAGTGACTAGGACTAGAAGGGACCCCTGATCTCTACATTCACAGATTACCCCATCATGAGACTTTTGCTCTTGGTAAGCCGGGTCTCCTTGCTTGGTTGCTCCAAGAGCAGGGTTAGGTTATAGCTACCGTAGAGCCACGGGAACGTCATATAGACCTATTTAAACTGATAACACTTGCCCACACCATGCGAGGATTCCCCCTTTACTACTATTCCTCCCTACTACGTCACTGAGGTCCAACAATGCCAATAGCTGTTCCCCTACTACTACTCCCTACTACGTCACCGAGTTCCAACACTGTCAACTTCCAATAGCTGTTCCCCCTCTACTACTCCCTACTACGTCGTCACTGAGCTCCCTACGCGGTCATTTTCTCCCGACTTCTGACAACGCTGTCCCAGAGCAAGATCAGCTAGCAGCTGCTCGTAGGAGCAACCGCTTCGACGCCTCTGGGTTAAACCGTTAAATCCCAGGTGACCACGCAACAAGCTACCCCTGGAAGCTGAGACTACCATCAACACAACACGCTGGCCCACCTGATTCGACCCATGTACCAGGAACGCCTTACACGTAGTCCATTCACCAGGAACATCCATTACTTGCAGCAGCATTTGCATGATTAAGGCGGATTCACTTATATCAGTTCCGCGAGGGTTCAGTGGCGTCACTGTAAGCTGGAAAAAATATGGTTTCCCTGTTCTGGAATGGACAAAGAGTCTTTGGCATGACATCACAACGTCACCAACATAAATATACCGTATTGCCATAAGTGTTCCCCTTCCTCTAATTCGTAGACAGTGGCGGATTTAACTGGCGCTCGATGAGCAGTTGCCGCCTGGGCCCCAAGCCAGAAGGCCTCCAAAGGTCCATTTCCAAAAAAAATTATGATCGTATTCAAACACTATATTTTTTTCTGCACTCCTACACTTGGCCCATTTTGAATAAACTACCGGTTCATTTTCTCGAAAAAAAAATAGGCCCCTCAGAACGTTGGCCACGTGAGCCTTTTTCCTTAAATCCATAAACGTCAAATGCGCAAGTACGCCGCCATTTAATCCGTACGTATGGCATCGCTGACTCCACTAAACCCTCACGAAACTGATACGCCTGCACCCGCCTATACCCGTCCTCTCGCGTAAGCGGCCTCTTGGTGTACGCAATAAAACGACCTTTGATTATAACGAACGACCCCGCAGAAAATCAAGCCCTCGTTACTGGCCTGTCCTGCGCGAATTAAGGAAAGTCACGGGGGGGGGGGGGGCGTGGGTATTAGCAGTAGCTGGGAGCAGCGTCGTTTGTCCCGCGGCCATTTATTTACCGCCACGGGAAGGCAATTGTGCCCGTGGAAGGACAACGGTCCGCGGATTGCCGGGACCCGCGGACCGCAAGATATATCGCGGCTGATAAAAACGTGCCTCGGCGGAGAAAAAATTGGAGCGACGACACAGTTTCGGGCCAATAAGCGGCCGCGGTAACTCACAGAGCCCCCTGGCCTCTGACAGAGATGTCCACGGCCCGCTGCTCGTTTCGGCCCCGCGACGCCGCGCCGCGGCGATATCTTTGCCCACTCGACCGTACCTCCCCGCTTTCGCGTGGACCCCGAGCACTCTGATGCGGCGTTGCCGTGTCGCCGAAAATTCCAACGCGGAGCACGAAATTATTTAGGGAGCAACGCGTTGGCAGCGACGCATGTGGCCTGTGCGACAGATCTTTGCAGTGGTTTTGGGCGTGGGCTGCAGGTAGACGGCTTTCGAGCGTGCTACTTTCGTTTGGGATGAAACGGAGCACTGCAGGACGGACTTCTTATGAGTTTCTGTACAAATCAGAATGTGTAGGGGTTCAGGCATGTTGGGAAGGTTGACGGAATAAACGGGATTTTCTCGGGTTTTGTTTTACGCGATGGGTACTAATTGTGTGTAAATTTGAAGTTTACACAATCGTGGAGGTATTTATTTTCGAGTAAACGCGTAACCTGTTTATGGTGAAACAGCAGGGGCTTCTGAATAACACCTATCCCGAATTATAGAAATTAAACAAAATCATTCTGAAGAATGTTAACCCTGTAATATTACGTTTCTTGCTAATAGTCTCAAAATTCTACCTAAGAAATATTACGGAGTTCGATACACAGATAGGCAAGTTAACCCGGGTTAACTTTATTAATAAATTCTTGTCGAATGAAAAAATTAACTTCATTCGTCAAATAATCTGATGTTAAAGAAACTTTTGTTTGATCTGTTATTTAAATAATTTTTTATTTAGTTAATGCCCAAATCTGGTTCGATAGAATAACAAATAAACGCTCTCTTCGAAAAAGTGTTCCATCCCAGTTTATAAACATTTCCTATACATATAATGAAATGGTAACTTCGAAAAAGGTTGTAATTTATGATCCTTTTTCTAAAATTTAGTCTGTCATTCAGCGGTTATATATATTAAACCACGCCCTTGTAAAACTATTTTAAAGAACATTTATACCTTAATGTGTTCTCCTAGTTAAGAATCCCGACCAATTCGGTATACAAATTTCCTTCCCTCTCCCAGTTTCTCCATTTCTACAGCCACCTATCCATAAACACAAACAAACCATTTGCATTTTGACCAATCTTTATTCACAACATGGTAGTGCATAAGTGGATAAAGCTGCGCCACGATCGGACGCTGCCTGAAGCGTACTTCCTGAATCGCTGGGAGCAATTATTCATAGACGAAAATAGAACATTTAACCTTTTTGGCCCAGTAAACAATTTGCCGTCTAATTTATTTCAATATTGCGCGGGCACCCGAAGGGATCGCGCGCACTCAACGCTTTGTAATATCGCTGGTTTATTATTAACATCGGTAATTATTTGCAGCGTTACTCGTGCCCACGCTCGCGTGCATTAGCTCGTTTATTTTCCGAATCCTTTCAGCATCGCGGGGCGCGGTACACAGCGCACGTGAACGAATAAAAGAGCGGCACGCGCACGGGTCTACGTACCTACGCGTGCATTATGCAAATGAGTAACTACTATGCAAATGAATACACGCGTGGGGATGTCCCCTCCGCGTAAGCGTGCGTCAGCACCGCTCGGAGCGCTGCTCCGTTTCGTTCGCGCGGTTTGAAACACGCGCCACGGCTATAATATTAAGCCGTGTGCGCACTTGAAACAGTCTTGAGAGAAAAATAACTTTCGGGCGTATCGAACGAGTAAGAGAATTTCATTGAAATTGAACCACTGTTGCAAACTCTAAGTTCTTAAAATTTAACGCGCTGACTGTCTAGTAGTGGTAATTTTTTTATGAAATGCTTACAATAAATAATCCCTCAGATTTGCAAGCTTCTGAACTGTATTGCAAGCTCTAGGGATAATGAAGAGTAACAATTGCGCCATTAAGCCGTGAATCATTTTTATTATTTTAAGGTAAAGAGGCAAAATTGTAAAGTAATGTTGTATAGAGAAGTGAATAATGAGGACATTTTGGCGATTAGTGCTACGATATTTCAATGAAAAGTAGGTACAGGTTTCTTCTTTTCTTTCAGAATTTACATTTCCTGTTATTTCTAAAAGATGGAGTTTCAAGAAACTGATTATATTGCCCAACGACTTCTAATCATTCGACCAACGAGTTATTATGTCCTTTGTTGAAAGGTGTTTTTACAAGTGTGATCGCGGCATAATGATGAATAGCATTCCAGAGGAGACAGTGCTGATTTACGGAAGGCTGACGCGCCTCGTCGAGATCGTATACAAGCTTATGTTAAAATATTACAATGCACACTTGTCAGGGAGGGTGTATAGAGTTTCTTTACCCGTGTCCTGTTCGAAAGCGCGTTCGAGAATGAAAGGAACTGTTTTCTTTTACGGTCTCTGAAGCGTGTGGTATTTTGTCTACAAAAGAGACTGGTCCTCGGCGTTTCCCAGCCCTTTCTACAGTAGCTGTTTTCCACTGTTTGAACACAATCCATTCGAAGCAAGAGGCTGTATATTCATCTTCCGTATCGTAACATGTAATGGTAGTATAATAGTACAACAATACGGCAACACGCTAATTTACAAACGGTGGGGTGTTTACAAAAGATGCTCTTATTTTGCTCACGGTTTCATATATCACAACCTCTTAAGTATTATATCTGTATACCCTGTGGCATATCTTAACATGTAGGATCCACCTCAACGGTTGACGAGGGACACAAGAATGGTGGAGAAATTTCATATAAACATGTACCCTGTTTGAACTTGTTCTCGAGTTGTAGCTACTTTTATATTCCAGTACTGTCCCACTCCTAACTTTGAAATGTTCGAAATTGTCACCTTCGATCTGAGTGCAAGCCTGCAGTCGACGTGTTGCAGATTTTCTGAAAAAATTTAATAAATGTGCCTATAATGTGGTGGTGCACCGCCACGCATAAGCCACAGGCCAAGTATGACATCAAGTGGAACTGCTTCCAATACTTCACTCAATTGATTGCTTAAGAAATTTACAGAAAATTAACCTCTTAATTTTCCAAATTGAAAGACAAGTTAAATTGCAAAGTGTTATTCAAACGTTTAGTAGAATCAGTTACACTATCTCTGTTTGCCATTAACAATTATTGGAGTACAAAAATGGTTATAACTTGGGAATGACCTTTTTTGTGTCCACCATCCACGGTTGAACTGACGAGGAGAGTATTTTAGATGTCCGCCTCCGATCATTTTGATTTTTGGATATGTTATAGATGACCGAAAAATAAGAAATACGTGTTTTTTTATTTTTCCCCGTTTTCATATTTGTGGGGGTGAAAACTGCGTTCAAAGTTAGGGTTGAAAAATCATTTTGGTAGAATATCTCCAGAACTATTAAAGATAGGGGAATACAGTCAACGGACGAATTTTGTGTCTTTGAATGCGAAATATGACTGACTCACCAGATTTTCAAAAAGTCCATTTGTTTAAATAATACATAATAACTTTGAACGCAGTTTTCACCCCCCAAATATGAAAACGGGGAAAAATAAAAAAACACGTATTTCTTATTTTTCGGTCCTCTATAACATATCCAAAAAATCAAAATGATCGGAGGCGGACACCTAAAATACTCTCCATGTGAGTCTCACATGTTAAGATACACCCCGTACAGTAATATCCCCAATATCTTGGGGATATTATTAGCCCCGCCATGGGATCGCGACTGTTAGTGCTCGTCAGCGCCACCAGAGGTCTAATCTTCCAAACTCTTTCTCGCAAGTCCGAAGTTCCAGTCTCGTTCGTATATATACAAGTTCCGAACTTCCAGCTTTCTTAATATATCTATATCTCTGCAACTATAATTCCCCGCACCATAGGGACACATCCGCATTAATTCCCAAAAGAGTAAATGATCACCGACTAAAGACCTCGCAAGGCTCTGAATCTGAGTCCATGCACTTAGCTTGGCCCCCAAAACATGTTTAGTTGCACCTCTAATTCCACGACTCCACTACACCTCTACCACGGCCCTTAAGCCCTCGCGCAAACACGAAAACCCAGACACTAGCGCCGCCACGCAACATTTTCCTTAATGAACAGAGGTTCTGGTGCGTCGACACTCGTCTAGCAGCAGTAGTTCTGCCCATTACTCCGCTCCTCGACCCCCTTGCAGCGCCCAGCTTCCTATTTCAGAGCCCCACTGTATGTATATACCCAATGATCCCCCTCGCTGCCGACGGACGGCGTCTTTCCTCTGGGAAGGCAGCTTCTTCGTATCGCGGGCTGTTTGTGAGGGCTGACGAGGAGCAGGCAGCGGTGGAGGAAAGCCGCTCGCGGGGGGCCCGCCGTGGAAACGAGCCGCATTCAAACGCGCTCCGCCTCGCATTCGTTTTCGAGCTAACGAATCCCGCGGAGGTCGTGGGCGCCCGCGCCCCCCGCAAACCCCCTAGCGCGCCCCTCGTAAACGAGACCGAACAGAGGCAAGTTCGAGCGATCGCTGGGATTCTAATTTCGCTGAGTAGCTGGCAGCGCTTGTTAAGACGCCAACGGCTCCCGCCTCTCGCCGCAGAACTCGCGGAAACTCTCGAGAATCCTCGCCTCTGCGGCGCGGTTGAAAGGATCACCCCGGCCTCTGCTTACCCGCCACGGGGCCCTCTCTAAACGCTAATTGCTTTCGGCTAATTCCTTTGACGAGCCGGATGCTACCCTCTTTAACGATTCGTTAGCTCGCGTTCGTTCGCGGCACCCACCTCCCCCTCCGCGCCGCCGAGCGCGGGCTTCTAACCTCGCCGCGGGGATGCGGCGACATCCACGAACGGATGGGACATCCGTCGAACGCGTCACGAGTGGTAAGGAGGATGTTCGAGGCGCGGTGGCAAGCCTTGCTGCGTTCGCCGGAGAGCTTAGCGGTGTTTACTGTACTACTCCTTGTGACTTTGCGGCAGGGGAGTGTTGTAGCTGACGGTAGTTGGATGCAAGCAGGTCTCAGTAAAGGAAGATCGCGTACGTGTGCTCTTGAAACACTGCTGGCGGAAACTCAGGCGTACTCGCGCGACGACTTTACCTTGTGTGGGTTGTTTTTAATGAAATGAAACACTGCCGCTTTAACAATAACAAGGTGTACAGTATGCGTCCAAAGTTTGGAGGAATGAATTTTGATGGAATGAAAGATGGCAAGAAGAAAATATAACCTTCATAAGTTGGCAAGTCTTGTCCCGAATACAAAGGGCTCCGCTTGTGGACGTGTTCAAGTTCTTGAAGATCGATTTCTTGAAACCGTAAAACTTTCAAAAAGTACTGTGTGTGATCTCATCTAACGTTTCTGTGAACAGGGAAAGACGCGGAAGCGGTTCATTCCCTTTTACTGTCTTTCATTCCACCATGATAAATTATTAAACTCGGAGGCCGGGAACTTTTGATGTATACTGTACCTACTTTGTATAAGGAGAATTGAGGTGGCTAGAATCTGAATCTTGCTAGCTAGCGCTTGCGTCGTCGATCTGAGTTTGCATTGCAGCTTAAGCTTGGGTTTTTCTGAGGATTAACCTCTTTGGTTTTTTTTAATGCTAAAAATTTCGGCGTAAGACTGGTCTGTGGACATTCGCAACGTCAGGCTCACGTATTTATGCCCTAAAGAGATTGTTGAAGCCATGTTTATGTTTAACTCCCTCGCAGCGCCCGCGTTACCTATTGTTTTAGACGGTGTCGCCGTCGAATGTTGAGTGGCTTAGTTTTATGGCGTCACACATGCGTGACACCGTGGTTGGTTGCCGATTGCCGCAGCAGTGGAGTTGTAGTCTGCCCTACGTGGTGTAAACGCGTTACAATTATAAGGGCAATCAAACTGGACTTTTATTTGCTCTAAATAAACTATTGTGTGTAAAGATACACTCGATCTTCCTATGAAACAGAGATTTACGAAAGAGATTTGTCCACGTCTAAAAAATGCCTTCTAACAAATTCCTTATTTAAAGTCCTTATTTAATTTCCCGTTTGTCAATATCCTGCGTTCCACGTTGCTCAAAGCGGAGAAAGGAACACGCTTTATCGTCTAACAGACGTATTTCTAATGTTTTGGCTTTCCAAACTAGTCAGGCCCTCCAGCAGTGAACTACAAGCCTCAACTTGTAACTCGCCCTCCGGGAAAGCTGCAAGTCACGTGGAAGCCTGCGCCATCTACTGAACGTTACATGTATTAACGGGATGATTCATGTGTTCCGGCGGAAGAGTGATCCTCAAACGCTGCACGGCGTTAGGAAGAGAGTTCCGAAGTAACTGTTCGAACCGAACAATGTAATGGTCGGTTTGCACGCGGCTAGCACGCGTGCTGGCGAAACATTTCAGTTACCAACTTCCATATACCATCTGGAACAAGCTAGCTTGCGATACCTGCTTCGACTAACCAGCGCTGTAGCAATTAAAACTTCGCTAACTATTCCCGTGTGAATCAGCCTTCACGGTGTCTTCTGCTAGAACAGGTATAAGATTGTCCTTCAAATCGATTAGGGTTCCTTCTTCATCGACATGGATTTGAACTGCTGTCTAACACAGTCCTCGAAATTCCATGGGAATTATTCGATGTACATTTTCGTCCATTTTATTCAATTTCCTTCGCAGTGAACACTAGAGAGTAATCTTTTACAAGCTAGCCTGATCCCTGGGAAGATAAAATTCTTCGCCACGGAAGATACGAGCGTGGCCCTAGGTCGGGGCGTGAAAAAGTTTGGGAATCCTTCCTCAGCTGGTAGGAAGAGGGATACCTTCCTCGAGAGGAACGCCATAAAGCTGCAGGCACGCGATATCGTCCATTTGCACCTGGCCGATGGAACTCGGTTACCCACGGGACCAGATCTTCCCTTCTCTTCCCTGCCGGAGTGCCCAGGGCTGCCTTTATTGCGCAATAAACCGTGATGTAAACCGAAGAAAAAACAATTCCGCGAGGGGACCGGCTGATCGTAACCGGCTGAAGCACGGGATTACGTTCGACATCCGGTTCACTCCGTCTCGGCCACTCTTACGGAGTTACGGTGACGTTTGCGTTTGCGTATAGCCCCGGTCTAGCCGCAGCTCCCCACAGAACGCGATTCAGAGGCGACGAGGAACTTGAATTGAACTGGAAGCACTTGACGATAAACTGCTTCGTGTCCCGCATCTCCCCGCATCGAAACTAGATGTTAATTTATCGCTGCGGGGGTGGCGGTTATCTCCGTTGCATTCAGGAATATACAAAAACCACAGAGTGAAGGACGCAATTGGGGGTAGAATTGAATAGAAGATGACTCTTCGCGTGAAAGTATGTGGAAAATGTGGAATACAAGATTCCCGTGAACAGTCTGATTTTTTAGGAATTTGAGTTTGGAAATTAAGTTGAAAGTAAAATATGGTTGTTTCTAATAATTGGATTTTCCGTGAGGAAACACGTGTAACACGATGAATTAACCAGTTACAGTGGTTGCAGGTATTAATACGGTAATGTGCCCACCGCGTTTCATAATACCCGAGCGAAATGCTCGCCGAAACAAACAGTGGAGTAATAATGCGAGTCCGCTGGCGATGCAATCGATTGGTCATTGTTTAACGGCGTACATCGGGTATTGATAGAACGAACGAGGTCAGTGGCGCGACAGTTTATAATTTCAATATTATTTGAAGTCCGTCGACAGCGACTTGTCAATAGATTCTGAAATACTTTACTAGGGAGCGAATGCTCGATTCGTGGGATCGCGAATCCGCGATGTGCCCCTAGGGCGATTTGTAACTCATTTAGCCAGGCCCATTGTCTGGCGGAACAATCGCGATTCGACCGATTCTCCCCGGGTTTATTACTCGAAAACGAGATTGAAAATTCGAAGGAACCTCAGCTCGTTCGTCTGCTTCCCCAGGGGGATAAGGAAACAAGTTCTCCAAGGAAAGGGTCGGCTTGACAATTGGAGGAGGATGGGCTGTGCAAGTTGATGGTTCCAGGGTACCGTATTTATGCTGAATGTAATCATCTGACACGTTCCCTGATATTATTAAGAAAGGGTTTGTCCTCTGAGGACTAGTAAATATACCATAAATTTAAAATAGAAGAGCAGAACAAAAATTTCCAGGCCAAGGAAGAAGGGAGGAATAAAGAAATACCGAAGAAGAATTCCACTTGCTGAAGTGCAGGAACAGAAAACTGTAATGAAAAAGGAACGAAGTCAGTGATGATACATTCCTCTGTAATTTTGATCTACATATTCGAGTCACGCTTAAAAATTGACCCAAGTAGAAATCTATGCCAGGATACGTTTTAGTTTTGGTTTATTTTGTTCGCCATTCTTCTTTTATTTTTATAGAGTATATGTGTATGTAATGTTATTTCTTCAGTTTGAATTTGCCTCTGCTTTCGCATTCTGGGGCTAGTGTATAAGTTTCCGTTTTAAGAACATACCTACGTTTCTGTGTTGCTTTCTACTTCCGGGTATGCACGTTTTTGTAGATAGCTGCGAGCATTGCCAGACCAAGAAAGTGAAGTAGGTATTATTTGTGTATAATCTGTCGTTGCGACAAATATAGGTAATCCAATCCTAACAGGATCAAGTTCCACTTTAATCAAGTTAAAGCTCAACCAAGTGTAATAGTTCTCTGTAATCAATACGCCACAAACATAACCTCCAAAACTATCTTAGGATACATCACAATCATAACCTTTAAAACTATCCTACGATACATCACAAACATAACCTCCAAAAGTATCTTACGATTCGTCCGCCATCTTGAATATTCAAAGACAATCAGTTCCTGCCAGCACCACAGTGTTGCATAATTTCATTCCGTTTCGTTCTTCGACGAGTAAACGGTTGTCTGACCAGGGTCCACGGGCGATTAATCGCAAGCGTCGATTCCTCGTCGGCCTTTTCCAGCAACTTTTTCAATTAAACACCACCGCCGCGGCGGAGGGGTCTGGGAAAGAGACGAGGTGGGCGGAAAGCGTGAGAACTGCGAGGAGCGATATTTTCTCCCGAGGTTAATAAGGCGCTGGATAATCGAGTAATTTCGACGGGGGGGGGGGGGGTTGCAGCGGGCAATCAGCAGGATTTTCGTACATCCACCCCCATAGGGATGAAATCTGCTTCGAAAGAGCTGCCGGGATCAAGGGACAGATGCAGAGGGAACCGGTAAAAATGCAAACTTTGTCAGCAATGGGGACAATGCTCGTTTCCTTGCGACTGGCTGGATCAATGATCCGCTTCCAAGTGTATTCGATTCTAAATTTCTGCGAGCAACGCCACGGAAGCGTTGTGAACGTTTGATGCTACGTGTTTATTTACTACAGTCGCCGCAATCGATACCGATGTTAGCATCTTGATATTGATATTGCTTGAGAGTCGACCAAACAGAGTTGCAAATATTAGTAGAGCTTCTCTGCGCTCAAGTTTCACGTGCATCTGTTTTCACAAACTACTGCTGATGGTTGTTGCTGTGCCTGAGATCTCCTGATCACACAAATCGTCGACAATGGAGCATAAATACAAAGAATACATAAATGGAAACTGATCCGTATACTGATATATACTGAATGTAACGGGGCGCCACCTACAAACCAATCGCAACATAGATCTTTCCCAAACGCCGAATGCTTATAAGACTCTGGTGTTGACTAGAGTTCGTTGGGCAATATGAGATGTTAGAAACGACTTTATAAAGGGTTGTAAGAAGCTCGCTGCAAGACAGTTTTGAGGTAAGTGCGGTGTGGTTCGTCACAGTCCTCTTACCAAAAGGCATAGCCTTCCCCACACCAGATCCTACAGGAACAGAGTCCTTAGCAATATGACGCCGGGCCGCTTGCCATTCCCATATTCTCTATCTCACTCTAAACAATCAATCTTTCAACATTCGATAGCTGGGAGACCCAACGTGGTCGCCACCCGTCGCCCGTCGCCAGGACTCTTTAGTCTCATGCACTCTCTATCAGGAACGCACACAGGATAAGTCCCTGCCATAAAATCCTCGAAGGCGAGACAACATGAGGCTATCCGGCCTCGACCTCACCCTTAAATTCAGTGATGCTAACAATGAAGTTTCTTGAAACGCCATCTTTGGGAACTTACATGTGAGAAATGTAAACCAAAGAAAAAATAAATCTAATCTAACCTACAAGAATATATATGCTTCGAAGAATGCTTCGATTAAAATCTCGAAGATATATTGACCTAGCCAAAGATTGATATAGGTATCACCTACCACAACGTTGGAGACTTGCAGAACAAAATATTAAAATATTACATTCCCCACACAGCTCCCTTGCAACTACCCAAATTATATTCCACGATCAATTCTTCTGAATTCCTAGAGGCAGCCACATCTATACTAAATACCAGTTCAATAGTCCCATACTCCAGAAACCATTCAACCAGATCAGAACAGCGATAAAAATCACTTGAACCCTCGCGAAGTGCGAACAACGATTCGCTTCTCTATTATTGGAGCGACCAAGGGACCGCTGGCAGCGCCACCGTCGCGGGCGGAAACGGCATAGGTGGGATCGAGCGTGGCGCTCCGCGTCCCCCTATGCAGAGAGGTGGGGTTGGAAGCTGGCACAAAGCCGAGCCACGAAAACGTGTAGCTGCAGCACAAGTTTTATATGATTATTTGACCGAGCACGCGGTAACCAGCGGCCGCTTCGTTCCATTTAAATACATGATTGCGAGAGATTTTTCTGGCCGGCATTCTGCCGTTCCTCCCGCCGCCCGTCGACCCCCGCGGCCCCCACAGTGGCACATTCGTACGCGGCCACGGCCTGCTTCAAGTTTTCCATCCGGCTGCGCCGGGATCTCGTTTCGTCGGCAGTTTTAAGGAGAGTCTCGCGCTCGAGACTAATTACGGAAATAATGGGCATCAAAAAATGAACGGCTCTAGTGCGGCTCGAGCGCCACTCGACGATGTGCTTCTTCCTTGCGTGAGGATCTTACGGCACTTGTGTGTGTGCGTGTGTGCGCGCGCGCGCGCGTACTTACACTAGAGCTGGCGCATTTCTTTTTCCAGCGTTTTCTCTTTTCGCTTCCGGTTGTTGCCGCGGCAGGTCGCGTTTCGGGCGACCGCTCGAGAGCGCGGCGTCGCCGGGCGGTCGGATTTCTTTGAGGACCCTGAATCGCGTTGATGGAAACGTTACCCCGCCGTCTGCGCGGCCTTCTTTTTTTCTCCGCTTCGCGGGGATGGAATTATGAAGCGTAAGCGTTCACATTCCGAATGATGTAATCTTCTATCCGAGTGGTGTTTGCTTTGCTCCCAGAGGATGTAGGAGCCGCTGTGTCGGGTGGTGCCAACTTTTTTGGATATTGGTGTTTCAATTCTGCAATTGCTTGACGCCGGGGTAGGAAGGATTGGAGAACCATCAGCAAATATCTGATATATCTACGTATGTGCATAAACCGTTAACCATGGCCACCACGCAGCTAATATCGCGACCGCCTTTTTGTCTTTATATGAATATTTGGTTCCTTATCATCACTATTGCTACTACAGTCTCGGCTTTACTCTAGTTATTTAATTTTACTATTACTCGTCTTATATGAGTATTGCATCATTTATTTTCCATAAGTAATAAAGACGCAATGATAATAATACTTCTTGAAAACTTAAAATATTCAAGCGATCAATAGGAATACCTTTACAAGGCTCAATGCGAACACTATTTTGGTCCTTAAATGAACAACGATTCCGAGAAGAATATTTCTTTTGACAATTGCTAATTGCAATCAAAGCTACCATTTTGTTTTAGTGCCAATGAAAATTAAAAATTTAAAGGACGAAATAAACATATTGTATAAAAAAATTTATTCTATTTCTATAGAAAGTTATTAGCAATCAAAATGATAGCGTGCTACTTGTTCCACCATGTAGCTTCCTTGAATAGATGATACATATGTACAACTATAGTCAGTCATAGTTTAGGATGATTACATCACTCGGACGCGATTCAATTTCAATCACTTCAGTTTCCGTTTCAGAGAGGACTTACTGCCACGTGACGCTGAGCATTGCAAGTGGCACTAACATGTTGGTCAACGAAAGGAGTTTCGGAAGAACAGAAGGAAGAATATTAGAAGTGGACACTTGAACAGGTTTCAAACTTGTTTAACTCGTCCACGAAGTAGAGGATTTTCGAGAACATCGGCTTAAGAGATTCAATATAACCGCATACTGTAGGTCCAATATCGACTGTTATTTCTCCACTGCCTGCGGTGGCGATCGCCTAGCGACGGAGAACAATAAAACAACGTAACCAACAGGAAAGACGGAGGGTATTGAAAAAAGACATACACGGCCATATTACGTTAATAAAGTACCTACTTGTAAACTGATTTCTGGAGTGTCGTAGCTAACTTTGCGGTTGTGTGTGAATACTATTCTCAATACACTTGTCAAATGTTAACTATTATCTCTGTAGCTGCAATATTTATTTACATATTTAAAATAAACGGTTACGAATCTTAACATACTGATGTAATGTACGATTTCCATTAGCCAATATTGCTACCGCCAAGTCCCACGTCTCGAGGCGCAGAGGATCAGCGTGGTCGCCATGGCGACCAGCCTCGAAGCGCCAAATTTAACCTAATTCACAGTCGCTGCATTGTTAAACGAATTACGTTCATTGGCACAGCGTAACGCCCGGATGTTCTGGCCGAAGGCTCTATTAATCGACGCGGTCAATTTTCACGGGACGTTGTATCCGCAATTAAGGCCGATCGATCAGCCATCTAAGAAATCCCCATGATCCCCTCGCCCAAAATTGGATTTCCCGGGATCCCCCCGAGGGCTCATAAGCATACGGCCCGGGTTCCCGAAGTCGCAAATCTAATAACCGACCCCGTTCCCCGCTGAATTTCCTGGAGCAGCGCGGCGTCAGCAGCTTCCCGCTCTCGCCGGCGCGTTCGTTGTTTTAAGGGGGAGAGAGAAAAAATGTCTACCGCCTGGCTCTCGCCGATTTAGCGACTGCCGTCGCTGTTTCGGGGGGTGGGGGAGGGGGGGGCTCGAGTCGCGTCCTACTTCTACCGAATGCTTCTCTCCCCTCGGGGCAAGGATTAGAGTCACTCGGGCCGTGAGATTTGATTGTGGGAAGAGGATGAGTCCTCGGAATTGGGGAGTTGCCATGCGAATACCTCTGGCTTGCACTACCGTTGACCACGATTCGAGGTACTTCGGTGTGAGTTGGGCATGAATTAGAGGTTAGGTCTCACTTTTCTTCAGGTGAAGATTCAAGATGTTAATTTACGGCTAGTAACGCTAGATGGTGCTATTACATGTAGAAGCTAGAGCACTAAAGAGGTGAGTATGGAGTACCTGCCTTTTTGAGTATTGTCAAATTCACTTTATAAACAGAATATGCGTTGTTAATATTGATACTTGGTAGCACGACACATTTGGGAAACGTCCCAGCGTGCAGGGTATGGACAGATAGGTGGCGCTCTGTTAATTATCTTTCAAGTATATTCACTTGGAGAAGAGTCCTCGTCGTTGGCTCTAAGTAGCGTATTGGTCAAAGCACTCGCCCGGCATGCGAAAGATCGCGGGTTCGATTCCCGGGCATTCGATCGGCCAACCCTTTTTCTTCTACATTATTTTTCCTAACCTCCAGAGATCTCTATAACCCCAGCACATTCGATAAACCCTACAGACAACACCCCTAAAAAAGAAGAATGGCTTCTCTGTGAGAAAACTCTCACATGATTCACATCACAAGCTTCACATCTGATTCTCTAACATATCCACATTCACCCAAGCTCTCAACAGCTTTGAACAAAGTAGAAAGGTCGCAATGGGGTGGCGTGCAGGCTCATTCAGCAGCGATCGAGAGTAGGTTTACAGAAGCGACTCGTGCATAATTCACGTGACATGGTAATATATCCAGAGGTACGGACGCGAGATGAAATACCAGGCGGACGGGTATGCCGCGCGATATCCCCCGCTTAATGAGTTTAATTCAACGCAATTAAGGTCGCCAGAGCTGCAGCGATCGTCGACGCATAAAAGTATTCCCTGACGTTCTATTGACCGTTAGCCCGGGCACAGCAAAGCTGATCGCGACGAATTAGATGGGGGTACCAGAAATTCGCCCACTGGGTTTCTTCTGAAACGCCCCGGGAATGCCCGCGTGTATTCGACGCGCGCATCTTCGCGCTGATTAAATTCACAAAGAATGCCCGTGCCGTAATGAAATACAGCAGCCGCCTGGGCCTTTGAAATTGCTATTCCTTCGCGTGCCTGCCTCGTTCGTTATAAGAATCTGCTGCCCCAGCCTCCCGTGGAATGCGCTTTTCTCTAGGTGGGCATAATCGATTCAAACCTCGCTAATACAAAGCAAACTGTTTATAATAAATCACGTCCGGACGGGAGAAAAAATTGTCCAATAGCTTCGAAACGATTACCTCTAAAAGATACGGGATTCTTAATCATACACAATCCAAATACTTCCTTTCATCATTGCATGCGTTTCAAGGTGAAGGAATGTTTTAGGGGGAACAAAAGATCACGAAGAATGTAGGTACATAGGCTTGATTGAATCTGCTGTTAATGACGTAAAGTTTTAAAGGAGATTCAGATAGCGGTGGTCAGACAAAGCGAGGTCCAGAGAACTTACGAGTGCAACACATCTGAACATTTATTCTCGCAATGAAAGAAGGCAAAAACATTCCTAAGGTTATAAATTAAAGCACGCGAATATACAAGATATTTCCTTTTACGGAAAAACAGTAAAAAAAGTCGGGCGCGCAATGCTGAGTTCTCCCTCACAACTCGCCAACACTGCAAATGAATTTTCACTTTGCATATTACGCATTTTGGGCATCGCGTTGAAATTGAATATATTGCATATTTCATTTGGCGAAGTCTGTTTCATTTGTTATTAAATTGCCGCACAATGACGGCCAGCGTACCTCCGTGGCCGCCCGAATTTTTCGCTGCAAAAAGGGTGGATTATAAAATGCAGAGGCAACGGCAGAGGCGAATTAAAAGAATTTCCAATGCAAATTGCGTGGCAAATGAAGGTAATAGACTTATTAAAGGAATATTAAAAATTTTGCATACCCTCGGCGCACTTTCGCTCTATTCGAATACGTTAGGGCCTCGATAAAGGGCTGGATAGAAGCGGCTCCTTCTTAATTAAATCCACACACGCGAGCCCGAGGCCCGGGCATGGAAATCCGTATCGATTCCTTGCTCCTCCCCCCGCCCCCTCTCGATTCTCAATGGGTCCAGGGGTGAGAGGTGAGTCTTTTTTCCATTAGAAGCCATACGGTCGTTTCATTATTCCCGATTGCTCCGATCGAAACCTTTAATCCCGCCACTACAGTTTCCAAACGGCGATACCCTTCACCTTTCGCCGATACAAAACCCTCGGCTCGCCGAGATAACTTCCGAATCAATTAACGGTGAAAAACAGGGTGCGGCCGTCGACGTTGCGAGGCGAGACGGCGGAGTAATCGAAACACTCGATCTTAGGGCAGCATCGATCGACGCCGAGGTAGAATTCGGCAGTCAGGTTGGTACATAAATTATAGCCAGTAACGTATTTGCCTATATACAGAATTAAGGGAGGGGGTCGCAAAATTGGCAGAAGTATTTTACAGATTTTAAGTAACAAGGGAACTTGGATTTTTTTTTAAACGTCGAAAACACCCCTTAATAAAGGAGACCAGATATTTGTGAATTTTTTCAAAGAAATGGGTCACTGGATTTTTTTTAAACTTTTTGAATATTTGACTGAACATCTAAGGGAGTCAGAAAAATTTTGTTTTTTGTAAAATAATTGGTTTAGTGTAAAGTGAGCCAGAATTTCTCCGCGTCCAAGCAGTGAATCGAGGTTTACACAGTTTACATAAACGAATTACTTTACCGAAAACAAAATCCTCTCGACTTCCTTAGACGCTCAATTAAACGTCCTAAAAGTTTAAAGAAGTATTGAACTATTTCTGCAAAAAAATTCGCAAGGCTAGTCTGATTCTAAATGTTAATTTCTAAGGCTTTTAGACACCATCATATCATATAACTACAAATGCTTGTATCTCACCAAAAAAAATGGTTCTCGTCTCCATTCCCTACACTCATTTAATCATCATCTCTCACCAACAATACTAAAACAGAATCTTGCCACCCCAAGTTCTTTACAACGTCATAAACCACCCTCCTCTCTACCAGACCGCGAATTCCGAAACACCCTATATCACCCAGAACCAGAGGAGACTGGTGGAACACTCGATAAAGAAAGGTAATACGGGCGCTCGTAAACAGAAGGATACCCTCCTCTCGGAAGAGAGTCGGAGAGCAGAAAGAAACCATGCAGCGAAAACGAGAAAGAGGGAGGAAGGAAGCGCGAAAAGGAGGCGAAGCAAAAGGGGACGTGGGTCGGCGAAACGAGCCGAATAATCTCATCGAATCGTCCCCGAGCTCGAGGCATGGATCGGTTTGCATATTAAACAAGGCGGAATTGTCGGCGCTAAAGAGAGAGTAAATGAAGCACGTTTTCTACATTAACTAAACACGCCGGGATCGTGAGGTGGCGTCGAATAAGACGACTGTCGACCGGGGAACCAAAGGGGGATCGAGGGGCGCTCCTTTAATTCAATTCCTTCCCCTTCGACGCCCGAGATCTCTCGGAAAGTTTGCGCCACGACACTTCCACGGCGTATTTGTTCCTGCTCGACAATGCAGCTCGTCGATCCGAGCCCGCCTGGAACTAATTGTTCACCCACTTTCTTCGCCACTCCCCTCGCGATCGATGAAGTCGCGAGAGTCTAGGCCCGAATAGATCGCGGATCATCAGCTCGGCGCCGCGTCACTTCATAACCGGAAGCCTGAAAACCTTTGACACGGCGTTCGTTCGCTTTTGTCGCGTGTCCTGAAGACCAGGCCCAGATCTAGGGGGGCGCAAGTAGGGCAATTGCCCAGAGCGGCAAATTTTGGGGGCGGCAAATTTGGAGCGGCAAAATTGGTAGACAAATACCTGCAAACAATTTTGCTCAGTGTCAAAAAATATATTCTAAAATGCTTATTTATAATTCAATGCAAAGGGCGACAAAAATCACTTTAGCCCAGATCGGGCCCTGGCTGCATCCTCTACTAGTCTACGAGGTTAGTAAAGGATGACGATTTTAAGAATAAGCAACAACTGAGAATACCGCACTCACTGCTATCCATGGAGACAAGCATCTCCTTTCACCAGTAGCTATTCGATCTGCAAGCCAATGTCCCGCAGCTGCAGCGTCAGTACCAAATAGAACGTGTCACACTCGCAAATATGTTGCATTAATTTCGTGATGAAGAAGCAATAAGAACACCGGTGCTCTGAAATAGTTCTAAATGCGTTAAAAACACTGACTCTACGGTCGTGTTAACATTACTAACACGCAGGACCACTGTCCACTATGAAATACTTTATCCTGAAATCAGCACTGACTCTACAATTGCACTTCACGCTTTTAAACATCTCTCAACAGTGGGAAGATTTGTTCGGACTCGAGTAAAGTGTTTCCAAAATAGTCCTCTAGATACTGAGTGTAATGTATTAGAATTGTGTTAAAGGGTCTTCCACAGAGTCCAGTAATCAATGAAATTGATGCAGGAATCGTGAAATCACGAAATAATATCCACTGTGACTGCACAGATATTCAGTGATCCGAACACCGTCGCGGATAAAGTCGAACTGTTAGGGCACATCGTTCGGCAATGTAGTGACTTTGGTAGAGGTTGTTGATGTTTTTGTCGCGCTCGGCCGACTTCCAGCTAACTTGAAATTCGTCAAGGCCAGAAATAATATTATATAGCAATGTCCATTACAAAATGTTCACTTTTCACAACTACAGTCGTGCACCCTGCACATTCTACACGTATTTTTATCACTGTGATATGTGATCAAACACTAGGCAACGCTTAGGCAAATAATATGCACTGTAACATTCACAGATATTCACTGATCCGATCACTATCGCGAATAAAGTCGAACTGATAGCTCATACCTTTCGTCAATGTTGTCACATTGGTAGAGGTTACCGTCGACATAAACTGTTTCCGATGCAAGTTGAAATTTCTCAGTTTCTAATGACTCGAATGTAATAATTATTGATAAGAGAGACGATTTGAAAAAACACACACGAAAGAGTTTATCTTCACAAATGTAATTCGTATTCGACACATTAAGCATCCCGTATGATTGTAAAATTAAAGAATTTCGATGCTCAATTGGCAGTTGCATCCATTCACCCCACGACACTCATGCATCATGCAACTTTCTGCAAAGCTTATAAGAATTAGATTTTACTGTAAATTTCAATGTCGGCGGTGAACTAATACTCGGTGCAAATAGAATCCAATTATTATTACTTCACTAGAATGATTAAACAGTGCATTAGAAACTTGCGGTAATGTCAGTAACAGCGTCAATTTGTAATACTTTACGGCTTACCAGGCCCAGTTCTAGGGGGGCGCAAGTAGGGCAATTGTCTAGAGCGGCAAATTTTGGGCGTCATAATTAGTAGACAAATACTTACAACAAATTTTACTCAGTGTCAAAAAATATATTTTAAAATACTTATTTATGATTCAATCCAAAGGGCGGCAAATGTCACTTTTGCCCAGAGCAGCGGAAGAGCTAGATCGGGCACTGCTGAAGACGAGCTTCAGACAAAGGACTCTCGACTTGCCGGAGATCCTTTGTCAGGTAGCGATTGATGCAGTTTCTGTTTGCCACGTCGCGGGGAGTTTGCTCGGGACGGCGGGTTATTGTGCTTGGGAATAGAGGCGGGTGGGAGGGTGTTTTCGGGTGTTCTTTGATTCGATTCGAAGATTCGCGAGAAGTCTACGAGAACTGATTCTAAGGAGTTGGGGTGGAAGCTGGTAGGTGAATTGTGGGACAGAAGGGAAGGAAATGAAATGCGCCTGTCCCTACTTTAAATTGAAGGGATATATTTAGGTAGGATGAAATTGGTGTTTGTTAAAAAATAGGGAAGCTATGAAAACTCGGGAGAGCAGAATCCAATTCCTCTTTCGCCCTTCATTCATCATTTACGTACTAAAAACATTTCACTAGTAAAATGCACTTATTTAAGAACATTCGTAGCAATTGAAAGCACAGAATAGCCTAGAGGCACCGAAGACAGAGGTGGAAAGAAAAATTTAAGGAAAATATGCTGAGGACTGGGAAACCCAGGCGTGACGGCAAATATTGGGTATTCGTTAAAAGCGACAGGCTCCTCGTGCCCCGGACTAATTAGATTGGAGCGTGCGTGCGTGGGGAATCAAGGAATCAGCGATTTAATTCAATCTCTTCCGGCAGGGCGTCGTCCTTTGATCGGGCCAGCAAGTTTCGCCCGTGCAATCTCGAAAGTTACCAGCGAGTTCGCGTCACGCCGCCGACGTATTTGTTCCCTCCCCGACAATGAAAGCCGATCCAGAAAATTTCATCCGGAGGGGAAACGTCGTCGACGCCCGCGACACTTCCGCCAGCCACCCTTCGCGAGATCAGCCTGCTAGAAAATTCGACGGAAGCTGCGGCGAAACACGTTTGGAATACTTATCGCCGCTCGTCACGAGGAGTGTTAATCGATCATTCGATGATCATCCTATCAATGAATTCGTCAGCTCGCGGGATGCGCGTTTTAATGGAGCCGTTTGCGATGGGGTTGTAGGATCCCTCCAAGACACGCCACTGGAGGGAATCGTAATTGATTCCATTCTCGCAACTTCTCGCGACCCGAGGAAAGTAAATGGAGTGGCATAAGCTAGGATAGGGTACACAACAAAGATCCTAAAATCAATCCTGTCGAAATTTCTTTTCTTAGAAATTTGATTCGATGTTAATTGAGTTTCAGAAACTAGTGCAGAGTCTTTATAAACAAGGGAAAGCGGTTGGGAATATTCCTCGCCTGAGCCCCTTCAGTTCTTCTCGCTTTAATTATAAGCTTATGCGGTCATCAACACTGTTAAGCGGATAATGGCTCTCTGTAGGCGACAGGTTCTCAAACCTGTGAGATAGGTCAGTTGCTAGCAAACGATAAAATAAAATCATTCACCTTTTCCTAAGCCGGTCTAAACTTTTTATATTAGCAATTCGGTGAACACAAGATCGAGTACTTAACTTGAAGAATTCATTGCTGTAATCCATATCACGTAAACACTTGCATAACAAGATGTAGACATTTCAACTGTTTCCTATTATATTCTCGATCTCTGCAAAGAATTCAGTTAACGTTTGCTGCCAACAAGCCACTAATACACACAGTGGACACTTAAAATATTCAGTTAACACTAGGATCAACCAGGCGGGTCGTTTGGTTACTTGTTGTCCTCGCAAGTGAGAAGGTCTCTCTCTAGACTCTCGTGCCTGAATGAGCACAAATATTTGAACCCCGGTTAACTGCACGCAATAGTTTCTTACACGGCTATGTAGATACCAAGTTTGGCAGCGTACCGCGCAATTACCCACTTCGAAGCTAGAAGAAATACACTGCAGTAGCTCTGATTACACGAACGTTACAATCAGAGCTTCTTACTTCGAGATTTACGAGCCATTTTGCCTGGGAAATCGAACAGGCATCGGTAGTAACCGATTTATCTACCTGTATCCCTCTATTACCCTGGATAACCAACGTCCTCCGACGTCTTGCATTTAAACGGCACAATTTAATTACAACACACAAGGCATCTCTAACTACTTTGCCCAAGAGAAGCAGAAATTTATATATTATTACATACTTGGGGAGCTTCGGTCCTCCTAAAAGCATAGGAAGTGGGACAATGAAACTCCTCGTTGTTCCCCAACGCAATATTCACGGAATTTCGTGGAACGTAGTTTGTATACTTATCTAATTAAGGGACTCTTTCTATCACTATTCTGGAGGGACGTTGATTATGATCACAAGAGAATTAAGTGGCCACCCAAGACCACTTCCTCACTGCGACAATTTCATCTACCCGTAGGGCACTTCACCTTTACTCGAGGGATAGAGGACACGTGCCTGCAGATCTGCGCGAAGAAACAGGAAATGTAGCGGTGGGGGTTGTCCCTCAATGGCCCCGGGCAGTCACTTGCTTTTGCTCCGACTATAGCACGCTCCTAAATGGAGACTACAAGATAGCGATCGCTTAAATTTGAGCTTCGCTGTTTTGAAGAACTTTCTATTCTGAAGAACTGTAATATTTGCGGGAAAGTGGTCTGAACAGGATGCCTCGAGGCGTGAATTTTCCTTGAGAATTTTAAGTGGGTCAGTTAAGTACACCACGATACAATGAATTTATTATTCAATTCGGTCGGCACAGTCGAAATTTTAATCCCGTTTGGAATTAATGCGACTCGATTTCGTTAATTAGCTCGGGGGAGGAAATTAAAGTAATGCTATTCTGATGCTAATAACGCGGGTTCGCGTTCGAGCGGTTTAATATCGGGGCGGTGCGTACGCAATTTTCCAAGGAGGGCGCGAAAAACGAAATTGTTAATTCCTGTGGAAACGTGACCGTGACGGAAGGCACGGAATTTTCGGTGTAAAATTCAAATCGAGCTCCCTGGAAGCGCGGTGGAGCAGCTTCAATTCACACCGCGCGAAATTAACACGAATTTTTTAATCACGTCGCTTGGGCTTTAATCAAATATCGCGGAGGTCGGCGTCCTCCTTTAGGTGCAAAATTTAATCGCTAAAAACGTTCAAGATCATAAAGAATATCTTTTGTAACGCTCAGATTAGTTTAGCAGAACCGTGGCAAAATTCTAGTCAATACCGATCACCAGATGGTATCGCTTTAAGGACCATTCTATCAAAAATTTCAAAGATCCCTAGCATAATGTGACACCGAAATGTCACTCGAGTTCCTTCCATACCAGAGAAATTTCTTCACTGGAGCTACCAGCAAGAATATCAAATATCCTTCGCACCGAACAATTAGTCCCCAAAGAATTCAAATTTCCCGCTAATTTCATTAAAGTTAAAGAGAACCATAAGGAGGGCTCCACGCTTCCACTCCTCCAGTCATTAAAACAGGTCAGCATTGTTAGTAGTGGTAGCAGTATTCGTCTGTATTTCTCATTATAGGAAAAATTCAATAATTTACAGTACTGGAAATATTTATTGCATCCACAGCCAATGTGCATTATTAAATATTATAATATTGCATTAGTAAATCCACGGCCTATGAAACAATCTTCATAACACCATGATTGATAAAATAGTGCGTATTCAACATAGTTTAACCAACATTTCGGGCACTATATGTCTAGCCAATAATGGCGCAAAAGTACATACTCCCTGGATACTAATACTAAATGAGGTGGAGAGTAATACGCGCTAAATATTTGAGTGGTGCAATACATATTTCAGGAGCGTGGTATAAATATTAGACCAGTGCTTCCCAACCGTTTTTGAGTCGCGATCCCCTTTTTATAAATATTACCTTCCTTTTATTTATAAAAAATCAGTGTTAACAACTAATTAAGTACTAAAAATCGTCGACTAAAAATACACGTGGCGGCCTCCCAGAAATCACTTCGCGACCCAGGTTGAGAATCACTGAGTCAGACTAAAAGACTAGGCTGCAACTGAACACAATTAAAGTGGTACCCGAACTTAATGGAAATTGATCTCGAGATGTTAAGGGCACTTCCCACTCAAATCGCGCAAAAACATAGGTGACTCTTATGATTTTTCTAGAAAAAGGTATTCTGCTACAAATGAAGAACATAAAATTTTATTTCATTTTTGCTCACGCCTGTCTTTGACACGCATCGCATGCTGCGTCGGTGTAAAAAGAAAAGGCCTGGACTATCGCTATGATAACTGGAGACGGAATCATAAAAAATTAAACAAACCAAAGAAATTCCCTAATTACGCATGTATGGATATCGCGCTACGCTCTGTCATTATTGAGAAACAATTAAGCGATGATATACGCGATTGTATATCCGAATAACACCGAAGAGGAACGGAATTACTTGATTTAACTTTATCATCCCCGTACCGCAAAGCTTACCACCCCCTCACCACTCCCCTCAGCTTACGCTCCGTCTATATACATATGTCTATGGTGCAGACGAAGTGGAAGTATAAATAAAGAAGCCGTTGGGCGACGAAGAGTTCGAAAGCGTCTCGATACACTTCGCAGTTCGTAGCGCGCACATGGAAAAAATAACGTTCGGCTGGACGACGCGTCGGGATCGAGAAAGGGGGTAGGAAGCGTCGGAAACATCAACATGGCGACAACCTCGCCCTGGAACAAAGACGAATCGTCGGCAGGCACGTCGATAACCGCGTTAACGATTCGTCGTCGGTTTCGTACAACGCGCTGCTTATTTTCGAGGGAATGAGTGGAGGGAGGACCGTCCCTTGTCTCAGAATTTTCGCTCGTCCCCCTTTCACCGGGCGACGTCCTGTTTTTTTGTCAACGCGACAGCGCTTCTGAAAGGGCCAGGCACAATGAGCGCGGACAACTCTGTCCGTCACTCGGTGAAAGGAACGCTGGTGGAAAGTCCCGACCGACGGGGCCGCGCGGGGTGGAAGCTGCGGAAGGGAAAAAGGACGGGTGGTTGAAAGGCAGGGGGTGTCGGAAAAATGTATGGAAAGGGGAGTTCCTCTCTGCGAGTGTTCCCAGTAGAATAAGAGTGTCGCGATAGCGATATTATTTTAGCGAAGGTGACGCATTCATTGTCGCAATAAATTCGCACGGCGAGTGTTGCAGAAAGAAGTAACCAACAGATTTCAGGGGTTCAGAAAAGGACAGAATTAAGGCGCATTTACACTTTCTCACTGTGAATCTGAAAGACGAAAGCTGGAGTGTTTGTACTTGTTCAGTGGTTGAATTCAATTGACTAGTTCTCAAAATGTCAGCGAGTGAAACTATGTGTCGGGATTGAGTTAATAAGTTAGCCCTAGCAGATGAATGCCGTAAAATAGGAAAAGACCGACCTTGTCCATGTTGGATAAAACCTTGGATTCGACGGCGAGAACAAATCGAGCATCAATACCACTATTAGTGGAACTTGCTGTAGAAGATCCAGTTAGCTACAGGAATGGTTTAGGAACGAGTGAAGCACAGTTTGATTTTCTCTTACAGAAAGTTAGTCCTTTCATACAAAAGACCTTCTTGAGAGGTTTAGACCTCTCACTGCCGCTTAACTACAGACGAATCATCCATTCACTTCGTCGAAAGTAGAGGCTGGCGCTAATTTGCTTCCTAGTCACTTTGGATGAACTGCAGAGAATAATCTTTACACGTTTGACTGTGGATGAAGCATGCGGGATGCATATCCAAAGTAAAAAGTTTAAATTCGCCTTTACACGAACATGCCTACTCCTCCTTACTGTTTTTTGCTTTCTAAACATGTCAGGCCTAGCACAAATTATATGTCGCTTTATTCAGCTTACAGAGTTTCAGTATATTGCACATTTTGCAGTACACAGTTAAATAGAAATATAAAAATATATAATTAGTAGAGGAAGGGGTGGTAATGTGGCCCTCCAGTTTTATACGTTTTATCTTCCTAAAATTTGATTCATAATTTAAATTGCTTTCAATTTTTGCTTAAAATGTTGGTAAACTAATAAGGTCATTGATAAACTGATAAAAGGTGGAAGCAAACGAAAAACAACAACTGGTCTGTGTATACCGATATCTCTATACAGTTTCACCGAAGTCTATTAGTTTCAAGTCAGTCTTATGAAGTACTATAATTACTTGAAATAGCTTAACTACATCTCTATTCCTTCATAGGTCAGTCTTCCAACTATAATTAGATGCTATGGTTGTTGCTTTTAAGAAAGTTATCAATAATTAATGGTTCTTTGATCTTTGGTCTCTTTAGGAACCTGCTGATCGAATATGGGGGTTTCCATTCGCATTGCATCAACAGCTGCATCATGTCTTTCCTCGAGTCTTCAAACTCCTCACGGTTCAGAGTTCATGTCTCTCCAGCGCCACTCTATGTGCAAAGGCCAAGATTGCCTTGCACGGCTTGCCCAATGAATTTTCCGAAAGGGAGCAGTGCTATAGATCCGCTACACTATTTTGAATATTTTTACGGTTTCCTGGTGAAAATGAGTGTTTAGGGAATCCTAACAGAGTTTTTCAAGTGTAGTTACGGAGCTGTGGGGAGCACAGCGACTTTATAGCAGGGTCCTAGAGAGTTTTTAGACCAGAAGTGATCCGGCTGAGAGCATTGTTAGAGTTTTCCCGAGTACTGCAACTGAGAAGTTTATTTTAAAAGTGTATTTAAAGAGTGGCCCCAAAATTAGAGGGATTTTTCTCCGTTGGTGGTACCACGATTTTGCAACTGAATTTTGTGCCAAATGATACTTTATGATGATACATTAATCACGAAAAAGTTTCAAGTTGGGCTGACAATTAGTTTCTAAAATATGGGAGGTAAAAAAAATCAAAATGCCACATAATGACAGTTGTCTGGTTCCTCGGATATGGTGAATATCATAGACTGCATATACTCAATCCTGAATAATGTAATACTAGCTTTACTAATTCGGCTTCGCCCGAAATTTAGATTCTGAGTTTTAAAAAAATTGTATTTTTGGGAGAAAGTACTCAGATTAGTCACATTTATCTGGATTAGCTAGGCATAATGAGTTGGGACACATTTCATGAACCCAGAGTTTACCGTTCGAATGTTTTTAGGCGACAGACAAACACAAACATTTTCTGCCTTATATATTAAGATATCCATGATCATTTCCAAAAATCGAAATAACAAAAAAATGAATGTTTCGTGTAGTATGTGTTTTTTTAAATATATTGTCCGCCATATTGAATGGGCCATTATGAATTTCGAAACTCTTGGGAACTGTTCTTTAAGTTAATGGACTGACATAAGAATTCATTCATCGCAGCGTTAATAAATTTTGACTTCTTGGACCTCCCATATCTCAGAAACTAATTATCGATACAATTTTGAAAAGATCCTATGATTGATGTCTCGCCATAAGGTATCATATAGCACAAAATTCAGTTCCAGAATCGTGGGACCAAAAACGGGCGATTTCATGGATCACTCTTTCCATCCACCTGACTCTTCTTCCACCCCTACGAAATACCACAGTGACAACCACACTAACGTTAGCTATTATTCTTCCACCCATGTGCCATCAGCGGCACATTATCGCCAGTCCCTGTCGCTCCCTTCAAGCAGGCGACAAAAATAGGCATCCCTTCTTCCTCGATATTCCAAGGATCGTATCCCGCGCCCTTAGCAGTCGAGCAACCCCTCGTAGCGCCCCCAAAATCCCTCGGTGTTACTCATTTCTCCAGCATTCGTCTGAATAATTCATGACCAGGTCGCCGCCACTTGTCGCTGTATTTTTACAACATTATACTCCGATGATACCGAGTTGCTCCGATTGCGAAACGCAGGGTGCCGCGCGTGTCCCCGGTTCCATGCCACCCTAAACTTTACCATAACAAACTCGCCCGGAAAACGTTTCTTAATCCCTGCGTACGTGACGCGCCTGGCGATGTTCGACGCGCTTCGCGAATAGCGTTCGGTTATTGGGCACATGGAGGGAATTCCAGCGGTAAAGTCGGGCGTTTAACGAAGCGCGAGGGAAAACAGCCCTATGATTTTGGATGGGTGGATTGGCGGACGTTGCTTGTCAATGGGACTCAGAAAATCGAAAAAATACTAAGTACTGTGTAACTAAAGAGGGATAAAGTACCGAAGTATGGATGCAATGATAAATAATTGTAGGTTATGGTACCGTATCTTTGTCAGAATAATCCAGGCGCTGGTGTATTGGGCTTGAAAAGAACTTCTAGGGCAGTGATTCCCAACCTGTGGGTCGGGAAGTGTTTTTTGGGGGTCGCCGCAATTTTTTTTTTAAATATCATTAAGTCAGAATTACATTCTGAAATATTTATTTCTAATGTCTTTTCTTTACCTTATTAAATTGCCGCAGAATATTTGAATGTTATAAAAGGGGATCGCGACTCAAAAAAGGTTAGGAAACACTGCTCTAGGAACTAATCTGTAGAGCTCTTATGGGAACCACTACCACTGCAGAGTATATATATACTTTACACGATGTAACTGTTCATAAAAGTACATAAAAAGAAAAGGACAAAAACCAAAGTAAGCCTATGATATAAATCGAAAGCTGCACGTGGCGAACACGAATTCGCAAGCAATGACGATCGCAACACACAACGCGATGTCGACGAAGTGAAGTGAGGCACAGTACCCGGGAACATAAGAACAAACAGAAAACTAGCAACAGCGCCACGTGCGGAATAATCAACTAAATGCAACAACGCGCGAAACAAAAAGAAAAAGAAACACATCACACACGGTCTATATACATACATCATTCCAACAGGTTTTGAGAGAAAAATGGTCAAAATTCTAATCAACCGAGCTACTTGCTCTGTTGCCATTTTCTCTAAAACTTTTTCCTTAAAGCCATAGATACAGAAGTTACTTAGGGCGCTGAGCGTCTTAACTCGGAACATCTCCATCGCCTGATTCACCGAAGCGATACGGGAAGGAGTGTTTCTCATTCGGAACCTTCTGTTTGTCCTCCATTCCGAAGCGTACTCCAATTCCGCCGTGTGTATTACATAAAAATTCCAATATCCTTTCTCTGTCCGCCGCTGCATTGGTTCGATAACACCCGGGCCGGGTAAAAAGGCCGGGCGACATCAGTTTTTAAACGACCCGCCCGCAAAGTGGCGATTGCCGCTCGCGGAACCGCTGGCCTTCCGCGACTGTGTATCGACGCTCGAAGACATCCAGCTGGTTTTATCCAGGTTTTTAATATGAATGAGCCGACGGAACTTGGCCCGGCCACCATCACGGCAGACTTCCCCTCCTCACGCGTCGAATTAACATAAGCCAGAGCTCCGCGACAAAGACTTCAGGAACGACAGTTTAATCCTCTGGGGAGCGTTTCGAGGGAGCTCGAGGCTCTGCGGCGTTTCTAGGCGCCTTGACAAACAAAAACGATAATTCACGGTTAACGTTTTAACCCGGCCGTTTGGAATTTCAATGTCCTTTGTGCTGGTGTGCGAGGCTGAATTCCTCCGCGCGTTTGGGCACTTTCGGCAAGCCCGAGTGGTCTGTAAGGTGCCCGAGTGGGTATAAGCCGCTGAATGTGTTTTCGCTACTCGTTATTAGGAGTGCTTGGCTTAGAGTGACTGCCCCGACCCAAAGATTATGTAGAATTGCTATGGTTATTTATTAATAAACCGCATGAGGTTCAATATTACGGGGTCTTAAGGAAGATTTGTGCTTGTGACTAGTTGTGAAGAGTGGAACAGTGAGAAGTAAGAGGAGAGGTAGATTTTATATGGAGAATTAATTTAACTATGTATTTCACCCACGTGGCATTCTTGTGTTTACCATTTCTAGAAAGGGGGATGCTTATGACAGCTATGTCTCTGCCACCACGCTCTTCTCCTGTTCTTTTCTCTCCCTGCGTTCCTGACTTTCACATTTGGACATACAACACCGCGAACCCTTACTCACCAATTGGGAAGCAACTTTGTGGATTTTTAGAGTAGCTCGAGACAAGATCAACGGTATGTTTCATTCGTGCCCAATCGCCCTTTAAGGTTGTGAAAACTAACCTCAAAGTCAAATAGGCTCTCGCACTTGTTCGCGTATAACTCCTAAAGTACAAGAGACAGGAAAAAATGTTTCAAACAAATGTTTAATGCTGCAATAAGTGCTGCAAATTTGCGTTAACAAAATTTTGAAAAAAATTCTAAGTCGAGCATTTTTTTTAACTCTTTTAAAAATTTTGTTAACGCAAGTTTGCAGCGCTTATTGTACCATTAAGCTTTTGTTTAAAAAAAATCTGTCTCATGTACTTTAGAAGTTATACGCGAAAAAGTGAAAATGCCTATTTGACTTTGAGGTTAGTTTTCACAACTTTAAAGGGTGGTTACAATTGGTGGGCGCGGGTTCGCGATGTTCCCTCATAAGGCAAACGGGAATCCTCATTTCTGTTTCCGTCGTCCTGCTCTTCAACCGCCGTTCCACCCTCGCCCCTGCTGGTCGCTATCTGTCTTTTCCACTCGAACGCGAATATCTTCCTCTACGAAAGTTCTGAGTAACGACACCTGTCCAACTGCGCGACGCCACGCTCGTGCGAAATATACGCTTTCCATGCTGTAGACGAATTATAACTTTCTATAAATCGCCCTTTGGTTCTGCTACCCTTCGCCCTCTTGTTCATTATTCTCAGTCCTCGTTTGCACACTTGATTCGCGAATGCATATTTAAAGTATGTTCCTCTGAAGATTGTGTCTGCTTCTGTTTGCAGAGGGTGATTGTGGTCTTGAAGAACAAGCTCCAATGATTAATGTGGTGCTTGTTAAGAAAATAAAAGAAAACGAACGCGAACTCTAATTCTGGTCAATCCTACCTGCTAGATTTTCTATATTGTTTAAATTCGCGCTAAAGTGTATTTTTGAAGTTGGTACTAGGTAAGCGTGTATGATTCCCCCATTTCTTTCTTCTTCTTCTGGAATAACAAAATAACAAATTTGGATCAAACTCGAATAATAATTTTCGTTGTTTAATCGTGTTTAGAAAAATTCACTGTTTACTGTCTTTCACGTGTTGCAAATTCTTTGTTATAGTGTATATTCATATTATTCCCAATATGTTTTCTTAAAAAGGTTAGAAAACCACGTGTACGATAATTGAATTGCGAAACACGCCTGATCCTCGTTTGTTATTCTACCAATACTGAAGTAAAACTTTAACAGTCTTGAAGAAGAAAGCGTATATAAATGTAGATTAACTGGAAGTCTGCTGTTGCAGAATTCTTATGCACCATTTCAGATAATTTTCAGCTTGTACAAGCTCTTTAGTGAGGTTAGGTGTCGCGCGTATAACCGATGCTGAGCAAGGAAGAACCCCTAGCCGCCTAGGTGGAGAAATTTTGGAGGATGCTAGGTCTGGAATGTAGCTACTGTTATATCTGCGATATATTGCAATATTCACGGTCCGAGGGTGGCTCCAGGGAAAACTTCTGGGGCAGAAAATTGTGCTTCCGTTATAAAGCGTTCCAGCTGCAGCGCATGAGCGGAAGATTTCTGAAGTATATGGAGCTACTGCGTTTGTGCCCATTATTACCATTTTTCCCTAGTGTTATATTAACTGCGTAATCACACTATTCCTCCTATTTATTATTAGCAGAAATTCACCCTATGTTATAACAAATTGATAATTTCCCTCTATTTACTTCTACAGGGTGACAAGAAATAAATGCATTAAAATTTACATTGTCCCGAAAGAAAAATGTGTCAACGTATTTCAGAGATGATTGTTTTATTAGATTGCATATACTGTATTCTTCGTTATAAGCATAACTTCACGTTTCTATCTCGTGACATTTGTTTTTTACAAGATGCCTAACGAACGTGCTGCAAGGACCATATATTTTTGGCGACCCTGTAATAATCAATGGAATATTTTAGAGAATTTAGGGAACCCTAGATCTACAGAGATGTACTTTTAAACGAGTTTCTGGTGCCTTCGCAGCCAGGCAAGTTTCCCTGTAAGGAGGGGTAGATTCGAACAAAAAATTCTAGGAACCCTCATCAAACCTTTGCGACGAGTTTACGAGGATAAACACCGAACTCTTCTGCCCAGTTTTTTGCACGGCGAGTCCTTTTCTTTCGAAGGCGAAGTGCTCCGCTGACGTGAATAACGACACTTGTCCGGGGGTATAAAATGCCTCGGTAAATAGATGGGAAAAGGGTGGCTCATTTCTTCGCACATCTTCCCAGATAGTTTTAACACATTGCGTCGGCATGCTGGCCCTCTTTCTCATTCAGATTGAAGGTGAATTACACGCTCCATCATTCCGTGAAAGTAGTGAGAATTCCTGATTTCAGGGAACCGTTTTCTATTATAAACGCACGGGGTGTCAGATTCCAGTGTGTGAATGCTCGTGCAGTTCTGAAATATTCTGAGTTGGAGAAATTTAATGTCTGGTGTTGAAGGTGGTTTAAGCGTCAAAGGTGTCAAAAGGTCGCTAGTACTTATTTAAGTAGACGTGAAACATTTATAGACGCGGAGGAAATACTGGAAATATACAGGGTGACCCATTTAAATCGATCCACTCGAATATCTTCGAAACTGTTGATGATACTCAAAAATGTGTCAGACAAAAGTGAAATGGTTTCAGGGGACACGTTATTTTATGGGAGTAAATTTTTCCTACGTGGACGCGTAAAGGTAAGGTGAAGGTCAACTTTGTTTTATTAAATAGAAGCATATGCTTTTTAATACACTATTCGATGCAGCTTGATAGTCTCTATAAAAAAATATTAATCCATGTATGTCGAAAAGTTATTAGTTTAGGAGGTATTTGAATTTAAACATAGAAACCATCACTCTCTTACTGAAATGTTAGCTTTATTTACAGAAAAGGTTCAATGTAACAACCATTTATATAAGGACATTTTTTAAATCGATTAAGTAATAAGTGCCTTATATTATGTAATCTATCGGATGATATTTTATCACATTCAGCGATCATACACTAAACGAGTGATAGTTTTAAAAAACAGCAATATTTAAATTCCAATATCTCCTAAACTAATACCTTTTCGAAATAGATGGGTTAATACTTTTTTATAGAGACAGCCGAGGTGCATCGAATAATACAATTAAAAATATATGATTCGATTTAGAAAACAAACTTTACTTTCATATGTCCTCTACGCGTCCACATAGGGAAAAACTACTCACACCGAATAATGGGTTCTATAAAACCATTTCACTTTTGTCTGACACATTTTTTAATACGATCAACAGTCTCGAAGATATTCGAGTGGACCGATTTAAATGGATCACCCTGTACATTGTGTAACACATAGGCCAACCTTTATGACAACCTTAACCCATGCACCCAATTGATTATAAGTCAAAGTCAGAATCTTCTAAATGTAAATTAGATGCACAAATTTAATAATTTTCTATTCCACATTGTCATATAATTTTATCGTAAAAAATTGATAAAACATCCATGCGTACCTACAATTGTGCATGTTATTATGTGTTTAATATCCTAAGCTAAAGGTATTACAAAAAAAAATAGTGGTCATTAGTAAATGAATGTATCTGATTGGAGTATAGTATTTCCAACGGAAGAAAAATAATATCCCTTTCCACAAAACTGTGGATATTTTCAACGAATAATTTATACATATTTCCCTTTGCATAAAATTCCCCAAGAAACCTCGAAATTTTTAAAAAGTGTGATAAATCGGTCTAACAAAGAAGTGACTCCACAATGAAACTAGAAAAACTTTCACACGTTCAACGCTGCCCTTTCAATACCCAGGGAATATTATTCCACTGAATGGACTTGTACCCTGCCCCTTTTATATCAATTACTTTAACGCCGTTCCTAAAAGACTGAATACCGTATCACTTTAAACTTTTGAACTAACTCATCACGCTTCTTCAAACCTGACACCAATTTCACGCGCGGAAGCTTGAAGCGAACTGAATACCTGGGAAACGATTCTGCGCCACGCGGACTTACATTTATCAAGACCTTTACGACTCTCGTCACCCAGCTACCACCGTGTCTACAATTCAGAAGCAAGCACTCCGTGCCCACCGAAAAAAAACAATTCCCCTCTGCGCGTGCCTTTTCGGTGGAAACTAACCGGCTGACGAGTAACAACGAGTAATTCTTAGCAAGCTACATTTTGGCAGGGGCCTTTATTTCGTCGCTTTAAACAATAAAAGTTCCCATCGATCCGACATCGGCTAAAATTTTCACAGAGTTAAATGTAAAAAACGGCATTTCGCGAATATCTCGTTATCCATCAGTTCTAAGGCAAAAAGTGTTATTATGAAATTTTTAGCGTAGGAAATTGTGTACAGGAAAGGGTCTATGCGTTTTTTTCGTAGGAGTAATCATTTTCATGTATGACGACTTTCAAAGCTGCAACCTTCAAATGTCCCAGTTTTGTGGTATACGTCGCGAATTGTAAGAACTGTCGGAACTGTAGGATACGAAATTATAGTTCTAATTAAAAGAAGTAATATTTTCCTGAATACTTTTTTCTATCTCTTACGGTTCGCGAGTAATAATACAAAATTGAAATATTTGCAGGTATCAATTTCACCCTCTTGGAGTGAATTTGGGCAGTAAACGAAATTGCGACGGGTTCAGGAGGATGTCCCGTACATATTCATAAAGTTTCATAATTTTTTTAATTTCCGGGTTCGGGATCTACCCTTCTCAAAATTATGAGGATTGAAGTATTGTAAGCTGTCACACATGAAAATGGTTACATCTACGAAAAAAACACATAGAATCTTTTTCGTCGACAATTTCCTAAGCTACAAATATTACCCTAACTATTTTTGTCTAGAACTGATACATAACGAGATATTCGCGAAAAGCCGTTCTTTGACCTTCAACCCTCTGTAAAATGTTTAGCAGATGTCAAATCGTTGGGGACTTTTGACATATCGTTCAAATCGACGAATTAAAGACCTTTGCTAGGAATTATTCTCCAAACAAATCCTAATTTCACTGGACTATAGTGCAAACCGTCCAGATCGAGCGAATTATTTCTACTTCCCGCGCTAAGTGTTTCAGGCAGCGCTATCAACGCCACCAGTCACGACTCGCCAGGAGCAAAGAGATTCCCCGCTTTTATAGTCCCCCGCCCAAGCAATCCCGTCGCGAGGCCACCAGAACGTTGGACCCCGTTTCCCTCGATTTTTACAGCCCACTCGGTACGATTTGATTTTTATGTAACCGACTGTTCCACGGGTCCTTATACATTTTATTCCGCACATATTCCACGCTCCCAGAGCCGCCACAGGCTTTTCCACCCCCAACCCCGCGAATTCGCCGTGTGTCGATCGAGTTTTTCTAGCGAGCCGTGGATTGTTTTCGTTTTACTCGAACGACTGGCGAACCATTCTCCCTCGCTCGGCTGCGGTCCCACGGTTTTTATTTTTCTTGCCGTTTGATGCCTACAATCGCTCCTAGATATGGTAGAGCTCTGCTTTCCCCCTCCACTCTTTTGTTTCCGCCGTGTCTCGAGTTCCATCGACGTTTACGCCGGCCCCAGAGCTTCGGTGACTTCGTTGTTTCCACTCCCTCTCGAGCCGCTCTCCGCATGCCCCCGTCTTCGCGCCATCCCCGCCACGCGTCGCGGCACAGTCCTCCAAAATTTATTTTTAGGACCGCCGCCTCGGCATCCGTCGGCCCGGTCGTAAAAGATCCCCGTCCGCGACAGAAGGTCCAAGTCATTCCGTTCTCGGTCAAGTGGATCGTTACGGTGTCCCGGTGACGGCGGCTTTATTCCTCCGATGCTATCGCGCCGATGAAACGACAGCACGCTGACCCTCATCCCACGTATGCAGCTCGTGTGATCCCGCGAACATTTTCTTAGCAACGGAAAACCGACCTCGACGACTGAGCTTTGGGTTTTGTAGCGATGAGGAGAGCGCCGAAGATCGGGTGTGTGTAGAGCACTAAAGAGGTGAGTATACGCAACCGCCATATTTGGTCTGGGTTATGAGAGAGGAGCATTGAGTATTCGCCTTTCTGAGTATTATGCATTAATGAATATTTTTCACGCGGATTTTACTACCGGATCTATCGGCGACTGGCGTCATACTCAAAAAGGCAGATATTCATGCTCCTCTTTCCAGAGGACCAAATATGGCGGGTGCGTATACTCGTCTCTTTAGTGCTTTAGTTTGAGGAACGGAGAGTTATTGTCATTGTGAGTAATCTGTGGAAATATCGTAATAGTGATTTGTGGTGCGTTTGGGCAGTACAAGTAGGTATAAACGCAGAAATGGGCAGTTAGAGTTAGGTTGTGTTTAACGTTAAAGAGTCAAAACATGTATCTGGCAGTATAGTTTCTATCATTTATTTCCTTCCCAACAGAACTAAACCCAACATAATCTCACCATGGTTTTTGTTCAATTCTAATTTGTTTCACTGGAGTTGGTGGCATGTAATTTCTACTTTGATTTGTGGTGGGAGAAGAATTGTCGTTTTGGTGTATAATTGAAGTACTTAAGGGGTTAAATACCCTTGATAGGTTGGAAAATAGGATCATTTTTATGATTTTTTTTATTTAAAGAAACGTCATATTTAAAAATCAAGATATACTTTGCTGGATATAAATGAAGCTGTATTCCCTTGAAAAAGAAATTTTGTACCTTAAGAAATGGTGCTACAGCAGGCCCGTCTCCCAAGGCCTCTTTACAGTTACAGCATTCGCGGTACCAAAAGTGATTAGTGGATCGATTTGAATAAAATTTTGCAGGAATATTCTTCAGACTATAATCTATGTATATATAATCTATATTAGTGCTTTGTTTTGTTTTTCAGATTTGATTAGCTGTGATTTTCCAAATAATACATTTTTAAATAAATTAAAATGTTGTAGATGTCGCATTAAGCACCGTTAAATTTATTGCCGGTAATATCATGAGGAATTAAAATTTGTATTCCTCTTGGAACGCTCTCTATTCGTCCTACGTGCAATTGTTGCGCCGTTAGGGGGCAAATTGATATTCCACTTGACGCGAACGGAAGCTAATAACCGATACAAATGGCGCGGGCGCGTGCTCAAAAATTTAACTACCACCAGCAACTGTCGCGCCACTGCGAGGACAATTTCGTGCCACTGTTAACCCCTATCGATTGACCGATATTTAGTCGGTAATTCCTATACGGGGTGAACCGCGAAACCTGATCGCCTTGAAGAAGTTATTTCGCTACTGATTACTGTGCACCTCAAATAACCCTCTTCACTATTGACATTTAACATACTATTTTCAATTTTGTTTTTCTTTTCAATAAACCCTTTTCCTACCTGTGCATCGCATGTGCCAAAAGTAAATTCGGGGAAGAGCTCAAAGAATTCCAAAATTACATGACTGAATTAGTTCAATTGATCAATCAATTATCAATTAAATTTAACACAAAATCATTTAATTTATTAACCTCCAATTAAATCTTAATATAATTTGTATAACAATAATTACCTAATCTCTAATTTTCAAGTAACTTTAACTACATTAATTTGAAGTGTGATAACTTCACTTATAATTTCATTGGCTAAAACTACAACAGTTCCTTATAACAAAACAGTTCATCCAGAACAGTTCCCCTTCAATTCCTTATCCTCCAGTTAAGTAAATATGTAGATAATAGGACGAACTTATGCTACCCCTTTTAACCCTCAGACAGGAGCATCTGGGTCTCTTTTGACTCAACTGCAACTAATAAATAGTTACTAAGAATAGTAATAATGAAAATTTCAGTTATCGATAATATAAATTGCTTTTGCAAAAATGGACATCCAAAGTGCTTATAGTGGGACTATATAATTATTGCAAAAATATATTTAGTCCACTGCGTAGCAGGCTGGAATTTTTTTGTTAAACTGCTCCATGTTATTGCCTCTAATCGATAACGTAACCGATCGCGAGCAGTCGTGGCCTGAGGGCTGCAGTGCACACATCGCAAATCTCTTACCGTTTACAGACTAGAATTGAAAAAGACGAAGGCAGTGATTTATTGGACAAAATCTTTCTAACAATAATACTACGGGACCCAGGCACTGAATCCAATGCAATCCCCCAAAGAACCTCCAGTCTCCACCAACCTGCTTAGATAAAGTCTTCTCCAAGAACCAAACCCAATATTTTGTTACATCCCATGCTTCTAAAACGACCCCTTCTTAATCGCCATTCTCGCACTGTTCGAGTCTGATTTCATCCAGTGATCTGGATTCGCAGGTCACGGCGGAGGGGGTTGCGCTGGCGGGTAATCAGGTCGTTAATACAACCCCGCGCATCGTTGCAAGTTACTGGGAGCGACGGTTGATCCGGGGGCGAAACTTTTCGCTAGTAGGGCGCGCGCGTGCACGTAGCCACAGCTTAGCGCACGGTTGCATTCACGGCGCAAGATGCATGCTAAAGTACTTTTCAAGTTTCCCCCTCGCACACGGGTACGCCGTGGCCATCCGTCCGTGTAAGGCGACGCGAGCAGCCCAGCCACTGTTGTAAATGCGGCTCCTTGCATTATTAATCCTCCAGAGATACCGTGGCCCCGTTGTTATTGCGGTTACATCATAATTCGCAACAACGTTGCCACTTGGATGCGCAACTGTGGCGCCACTTTCGTCGCGCCCACCGTCCCTTAAGCCGGATTCACACGTGTCAATTGCGTTTGGCCTTTATATTGCCAATTTTAAATATTTATTTAGTTACAATAAACTCAATCACTATTAGAAGATATATTTAACAGATACAAGAAGAAAAGTTCTTTTAACGCCATGGTGTCAACGACATGTCTTGTTGCCTATTTGACTTTGAGGTTAGTTTCCACGACCTTAAACGATAACTGGGCAGAAAAGAAAACCGTTCTTGTCTTGACTCACTCTATAAACTCACAAAGTTGCGTTCCAATTGGTGTGTAATGGTTCACAGCGTTCCCTTTTTAGCGAAAGAATAAAATTGGTACTACACGAGGAATTAAAAGAAAATTGTTAGATTCTTAGTACAGTACCTATAGAATAACGTTTATTAACAATGTGTGATATTGTAGAGTATTATTGAATTCCAACAGAACTACATACACTGCAACACCTAACATAACCTACAATACCCGTCCACTTCCTTTACCACTAACCCACTCATCCTCATACCACAGAACTAAAAACCCAGCGACAATCTCGAGCCACTCGATTCGACCATCAACTCAACGGACCAACTTGGTCCATTTTTTCCCCGCGGTTTCCTCTCTCCTGCACACCCAGCCCGTGGAACTCGGACCAACTTGGACCGCGGCCAAAAAGTGGACACCTGTCAGATTCGAACAACATTGTCGAAACTGCGGCTGGTCGGAAACGCGTCGCGTCTCGTCTTGGTCGCAATAGCGGACGTGCTCTCGCCGCGCGCATGCGCGCTCTGGCTTCCGGGTAGGCGCGTCGCGCTTTCATTCAAACTTCAACGAGCATGACTAACGCGGTACGCGATCCGCTGTGTCGGTGTGGTCGCATTCTCGCATTACTAATTCATGGTGACGAGTGTACAATCACGTTTCCATTGTCGTCCATCAAACTGGTGGCTCCACTTCCACGCAGCCTCGGACTACCGTTGTCTTTCCTACTCGCGAACGTGCAACTTCGTTACGCATTGTGCTGAGGGAGAATAAGCCGAGTGAAGGGTGTATTGTGATTTTACACTGCAGTTGGTTTTTAAACTTTTTTCACGGACTGAAGTGGACAATGTGAAGATGTACAAGGTTTTTTGTTTTTCGTGAGAATCAGGGTAATGCTAAAAAATGCAGATCTCGAGTTAGAATTTTGAATCATCGCGACTGTGATTTATTTTGATTCCAGTAGGTGAAGATGGAATTTTGAAATAGGAAATAATAGTTGAAGAATGAATTTTTGGATATTTCTAAGCTATCCTTTTTTTTCTTTTTGTTATTTTAATAGGAATTGTGAGTGAGGTTCTTGTTAATTCAAATACTTAAAATACCATCGCTTATAGAGTAGTTATAATTTATTGTGGACCTCTGGACTGCTTAGCTCTTGGGAATTGAAGTGGTCGAGTTGAATTAAACTGATTTACCAGAAATTATCGACGATTGGAAGAAAGAGGCACTATACAAAATTGGAATGTTGTAACTAAATTTCTAGCTAAACGTTCCGCCCAAACTGGGTCGTCGCATACCCGCGTCTTTTGCTTTCATCTATAATGAAAATTCCGGGGAAGAAGTGTGCTCGACTGGGACCAGACGCCCAGGAATTAATCCATTTACTGGGAATACTTCTTGGCCTACTAAAATATTCTTAGAAAGGGTTCGAGAGCTTACCAAGTCAGCTATAAATAATATCGCGTCTACCGATATCAGCGTAGACAGATATAGACAGCAGCCTGTGGAAGTAACGAAGTGAAAATTCTACGGGTGATCACCCTGTACAAGAGTTCTCTGGCGAAAGAAAATTGGGTCGCTCGTTAATTACGTCGATTAGCAGCAAATAACGTTAATGCCGGAAAATTTTTCAAATTACAGGGTCTAACGCTGGGACTCGACTTAACTCGATCCCTTGGAAGAATGGAGCTAATTTTGAGATGAAGATAATTATGATATAAAGATATGAAAGATTTGAAAGAATCAAGTATGAAGATAATTTTATCAACTTTGTTCATTGGCGATCTTACGCGTCGAAGGAGACAGTTAATTTGACGAATAAAGTGTCATTAAAGGTGTGACAGATGTTTCATAAATTTTTCATGTGAAAGAGAAAAGTTCGAACTATTTTTAAGGGTGCTTATTAGTCACAAAATTGAAGACAGATTTGTACACCTTTTCAAAGGTTTATTAGTCTAAATAATATCCACTATGAATAAGTTTCGAAATAGTAAATGTATTAATAAGATGTTGCAAGTGTGATTGACCTGTATCACTGCAGTGCTACAGAGAATAGTGAAGCGGTGTAAGGAGAGGAGGAGCGTCATTGGTCAGACGCGCTACATGGATCTTTGCAGAGCAGAATTATTTTAAGAATTGTTATGAGGAAAGGTTATCCAAATCGACGAGGCCTTTCGAAGCTTGTAATCAAACAAATGAGTAATTGCTGCTAATACTCTAGAGACATATTCAAAACCTTTCATTCGATTCATTTTCTGTTTTAATGTTTAGTTCTTATGTTTTAATGATTTCTCTCTTACTGAGGTGTTCCACGTTCCATTTGGTTTTTACAACATAGAATATAAGGAACTAAGAATCTTTCAAAAGATCATAAGACTAGATGATACTTGGAATATTTCTCCAACATATGAGTGTAGATAGAACTTAGAATATTTCAGTTACATAATAGGACAACTAGTACTAAATAAAACTGTCCTAAGTAATTCCTTCTATTCCAGCACCTTACTTAAACGTTCTACCTTCCACACGTCCTCACACCTTAAAATATTCAAAGTTCGATGTATTCATACATACCAAAGACATATTCTTAGTTTTACTCATTCTATCCCAATCTCACATCAAATAGAAATTGCAATAACTCAGTAAGACATTAGCACTTTGAATATTTCAGTAAGCTGATAAACCAAATGAATCTTAAAAATTTTCATATCCTAATGAAACATCCCAATTTTCCTAAATCCATTATAGTTGTCAAAATATACAGACAAATTCAAAACACATCAGTCTTTAATCCGCACTTTCACTCCAACAACGATACTTTCACTAAATTCCTCCAAGCCCACAAGTTTCCCGAAAAATGGTAACGTTCGGGTGACCGAAGTTTTCCTTTGCAAGCTACGCTGCAACAAAGAGCAAAATACTCCGTTAAATTCAGCCTGGCTTTACGTTATCAAGAGTCCCGGCACCGTTTCTCGACTATTCCCAGCTTTAGCCCCTAACGAGACACTGTATTAAGTCAATAGCTCCGAACTTTCGCCAAGTAAAGCGCATAATACCGCGTCATCATCAGTCGTGACACCGTCGAGCAGCATCCGGTGCGCTCCTGGATCCGGATACTACCCTCGATCCCTCTATCGCGCTGATAAAGGTATCCCCAGCCAGTTTCCCGATTCTTCCTCTTTTAGCGTCGTCCCCCAAAGAAGCCGGAGACGGATATCCATGGAAACACGTGTAGGAGAATCCTCGCCGGATTGCGGGGTCGCTCGCGTGCCACGGGATAGGTCAGCCCCTCGTGCATTATTAATCCTCCGCGGAACGCTCGCGTAATCGCGCCGGCAACAATAACCCCGGGCACGTGAAACGACCCCGGCCGCTTTATCGCTTCAGATTCCATCCTCAAAAGGGATCAGCCGCTGTAATGATACGGAGGAAGAACGAGTCGGCGGAAATTAGAAGTACGTTCCCGCTTTATGCGCGCCTCGTTTCTTGCTAATTTGCATTCAGCTATTTCAAGCATCATCCTGCAGCCCGCGCTGCCACCGGGCAACGTACGAGAAGCTTTCCTCTTTTGCTGCCTTCGTTTATTAAGCGGGAACAAAAAATGAAATTTCTTCGCCCCGGTGCGCCGCGTTTGTTTGTCCGGGCGCCATTTTACTACCTTCCCGCGGTGATCGTTGAAAGCAACAGTGCGCAAAGCGGGTTGGGGGTCTAAATACTTTGGTCAGGTGTGTTTTATTGGGTCACTGGGTTGGGCTCCTCTTGAGCAGACCTTCAGTGGCGGGACTTTGAAGATATTCAGCTCTAAACCTCGAATGACATCGGTGCAGTAGTTGGCTGTGAAAAATAAGAGCACACTGGCGCAGATGAACTCAAATCTGAGAAACCTTGCCCACTTAAGAACGGAATAGAAGCAGGAAAAAGTTGGACACAGCGACAGAATCTTCAAATTATACTGAATTCATCCTAAGAGTAACCTCGTTCCACGCAGGAATGACTCATGAGGCGGCGTGCAATGTCCGACTCCCCAACTTAACCGCCTACAGCTATAGGGTGACCTGTCCAGTGAGTGAACACCCCCCAGTGAGTGAACGTTGCTGATATAATACGAAAAATTAACGCCTATGGCGTCCACTTTACGTTGAAACTAACACTAACATCTACACTGGAGACCCACAGATATCTCACAAAAGCGTTTTTCTGTTTAATTATAACCGATACGGCATTAATTCCGTTTATTCAGCAGTTGTCCTCATGGCGTCCCACAAGTTCAAGGGAAGGCTTGTTACGTGATATCTACAATTTGTATTTTGGGGTGCATTTAATGGCCCTATGATAATTTTGTTGTTATAATTACATCGTTTAGATGTTCCTTTAACGAAAAATACTGTATGAAATAACGGATTTATAAGAATTTGTCGCGTTTGTCAGGTGTTCATGCATTGGATGAGAGATGCCAGTGAATACCAATGACTGAACGGCCGTTTTCTTGACACTTTCGCCGCCAGTGTAGAGGTTAGGTTAACCCACCACAGATTCTAAATTTCAACTATACATATTTATGATCTTATAAGACTAGTAAAGTATCAAATCAATAATAATATTGTAATTGGAAAATGAAAAATTATTTGCACGATAAATCGTCTAAATACATTGGAAACCTAACCACTGTTATTATCCCGTTCACTCACTGGGGTACCCCTGTTCAATCACTAGAAATTTATGTTCACTCACTGGTCATTGGCCCATTTTTTATTAAATCCTCTGCCAGACTTTTAATGAAAGTTATAACTATCAAACATTGCTAGAATTGTGTTCCGGGATGTCTGACTTTATTAATAAAACAGTTCGCTTACAGCAATAACATTCAGGGGATTAAATAATGACTTTTGAATACTAATTTTAAGAGACATGCAGCTTAAATGTTCACTCACTGGCTAGGTCACCCTACCCCGTGGATTGGTAGGAAACTGACAGGGCGTTACGAGCAATCATAGGCGTCAGGTCCGTACTGGGTTGCCAGAAGTAGAGACGCGATATACCTACGTCATAATAACCCGTCCCTGTTCTCGCTACTTCTGGGCATCCCTGGGTCCTTAGAAACTAGTAGGGGCTGCACAGATCCGTCGAAAACCTACAGGGGCGTAGGGATTATACTCTTAGGATGAACGGAGTGTAGAGGTTACATCACCGATGATGTAAACGTCCGAAATCGCTGTTCCTGACCGAGAAAGGGATCATCATCATTTTTGGTCCCGTCCGTCGAACCGGATATCCCGTAACCCCTATAAAACGACAGGTTACAGCTGACGGACCCTGCCCTAGGCGCATGGCGACCTTGAGGAATAAACTTGGATTGTATATATACGAACGAGACTGGAACCTGCCACTTGCGAGAAAGAGTTTGAAAGATTAGACCTCTGGTGGCGCCGGCAAACACTAACAGTCATGATCCCATGGTGACATGACACCTAAAGGCCGTCGCGCATGTTAGCGAAGTGCGTCGATACGAAGAGACAAGTTTAGAAACAATTGATGACCGAAGCGCAGCGATAATTCTATTTCGATTCCACTTCTTCAATCCAGGAGGTAATTGCCAGAAAGGTGGCGAAGGCGCAGCGTAGTTATTGCAAATCTCGAGGAAGGGGAATGGATGAATTTTATTAACGTCGCAGCAAGAAATTCCTGGCTTCGTGTCTGCCACGCCGCGAATTCGTTGAAGCCCGTTACTCTTGCCTCCACGATAATTGAAACGCTCAAGGTACCGGGGGTCCTGGCGGGGAAACTTTACCAGACACTTTTCCTTCCTTCGGGGGATCGATCGCGCGAAGAAGTTCCCTGGGCAAAAGAGGGGGCAGGCGACGACGGGCGTTTCTTACTTTCCGCGATTAAAATGATCCCCAGGGAATATCTCGCAGTGGCTTTTTTTCCTCCGCGACCGAGATGAATAATTATTATTTCGCGGCGCCGGCAACCGTGGAATCTTCCGCGGGGTCGAACTCCTCGCAAAGCCGCCTCAAAGATTCCGACAGACACGGTGGAGCAGGAGGAAGAAGAAACGCGGCTTGATAATTAGAGGTATTCTTAAACGCCTCGCCCCAAGGGCTAATCTCGGGATTTGCTACCGGGATAGTGGATGTGCAAGATACATTAGATATTGTCACTGAAGTGCTGGGCGAATCTTGTTTCAAGCAGACAGTAGCTTTGATGCGTAAACATTTTTACAAAGCAGGAAAGAAAAGAATTAATTAGATCTTACATGCCGAAGAAGATAATTACTTTGGCGAAGAGAATGGTTCGGAAAAAAAATTCAAAGTGGACAGTATATAATCCCAAGTTATTGTAGGATAATTCTATCAATTTTATGCACTTATGAAGAAGACTAAGTTAACCCTCTGACAGTTTAGAAAATGGAAAGAAAAGAAAAATAATAAGTAAATAAATAAATGAAATATTACTGTTAGAACTAACAACGTTGCAACGTAGGTTTTTGTATTCCGTGCTTCCAAACCTATCACACGCAGCGCAATTATTAAAATGGGAATTGTAAAACATGTTTTTTTTTATTCTTTTTTATCATAAACGAAAATATTTTAGAACATAAAAAAATATATACTTTTTGAACCGGAACTTGAAATTTTATTAAACTGTCAAAAGATTAATGTGTCGAACAGAATGGTTCTGAGGTTGTGATACCATGTTTCATAAATGTTTTACGTGAAAAATAAAATATCAAACTATTTTTAAGTGTTTATTAATCACAAAAATTTATACACTTTTATCCACCTCTTCAATGTTTTATTAGTATAAACAAAATCTACTGCGAAGAAGTTTCAAAACAGAGCACTTATTAAAAGGCAAATGAAGTAGGATGTTGCCAGTATGATTGACCTGTATCACTGCAGTGCCACAGAGACAAGTGAAACAGCGCAAGGAAAGGAGGAACGTCATAGGTCAGACACACCCGACGAATTTTTAAATTCAATTTTCCCGAAAACTAAGCTTCTTATGAAAAACTTTTATTTCATATTTTCTGTTTAATTTTACATGTAGACCCGCACTGTGCAGTTGTACCACCCTCCTCGCCCTGAATAATAAGCAGAATTTTCACAAAAAACATTACTCGAGATTTTTTTCGTAGGTGTCCCTCACAGGATTATTTGCAAAAACAACCCCCAAAAAAGTAATTCCTCTTTTTCCACCCTTAATGATTCGTCTACAATTTAAAAGAAAATGTATGTAGTAGAACTAAAAACTACCTACTACATGCGTTTTGAAGCATTCAAATATCTTCAGCAATTTTTTAGAACAAAAAATGGTAAAGTTTGGGGCTGTTGTCCCCATATCATCCTAACAAGAGAGAGTAGAGGCCTGAAATTTCTCTCAGTGGTTTTTTAGGCAAAGAGAATTATTTGCTATACATAAATACTGAAATTGGTGCTGGGGCCATTTTCCCTACCCGTAACTAGACCCTTTCACTATAAAACTTCCTATAAAATTTCCTATTCCCCGCGATGAAACCCGTAATAAATTACTCCCTAGAGATTTAATCAGAAGCTGCCATCTTCGAGGGCCGTAAAAATACCCGGGGCTCGTTTCGCGGCAGCTTTGACCGATCGCCAGCTTGTCAACGTTCCACCTGAATATTTCTAGCTTGTTTTACTCCTCCATCGCGCTAGGTTGCAGAAACTTAGAGCAAGGGGTGCAGCGATCGCAGGCAGGCCTGCCGACTGCCTCGCCACGCCGGCTATCGAAAGCAGCGCGGAAGTCAAAGGTGAACACGCCTCACGTTTTTAACGCGCGTGAATGGAAAACACTGGCCGGGGGTGAAGGAGGCGGGGAGTGTAGTCAGAGATAAAATATACACGTGTCCATTCATCCGGATGAAAAGGTTCGTTATAGGGGCAATTACTGTGGCGGAGCGGTGCGCTGACCTCTGGCAACCGTCGCTTCTCACACCCCCTCCCCGGGTTCGTACACCTTGCCCGACAGCCCTCACGGTTCTCTGCATTTTAGATTAGTTTCGAGTCAGCCCCGCTGAGCGAAAGCAGCCGCCTGCTCGCCGATAAGAGGATTAACCGATAGGGTAATAAGGAGAATGCCACGCGAACCTGTACCCCCAACCTCTACACTCTTTTTTGCACCATCTTCTTTCCTTCTCTTCCTTCGTTGCTCCTCTTTCGAGAGAGAACATTGTTCGTTTGTGCGGAATCGGTATTGTTGGGTCGTCGTTGTTTGTTCCGTGAGTGTACGTATGTCAATGGGGGGTGGAGTTGGGGGTAGGCACCAGTGGATGTGTTTTCATATTTCGCTCCGAATTATTGTGTTACCCAGAGTCGGTTGGAAGGAAAGTTAATTAGGTAATTAATTATGTCGAGCAACCATTTGTCCGATCGGTGAAATATTATTATGATATTGTACGTTATACTGCAAAATATTGTTGGAATTATAATGGAGTTTGGAGGAACTGCATGGAGAGTTTCGTAGTGAAATTAAATTGCATAATGGCTTATTTGTTCGTTTTGATCTTATGGATTTGGGTGGTTGGAAAGGCTTTGAATTTTCATTTTGTAGGAAACAATATATCTACGTAATTGGTTATATCCTACTGCAAATAATGTGGACAAGAATAGCTTTGTATCCTCATTTTACACATTTGTTGTAGTTTAGCATAATTCGTTGAAACAAGAGGCAGTGGAAGATTAAAAAGAAACACGTAGAACGTAATTATGACTGTAAAAAGATGCCAGAATGTCCACGTACCTAAAAATGAATATACAATAGTACAAGGAGGTGATGCTATCTACTAACATCCATCAAAATGTGTTCTATGAATATTCGAACACTGTGTATCTTCTACAGTCATTAGTCACTTGCGATCGTGTGGACATGCAACGTATGTTACTAGAACGTACGTAAAATACGTAATAAGAAGGAAATGGTATGGCAATGATAAGTCTTAGAGGCACAATTTATCCAAGATGGAATCGACAAACTAGAAAACTAGAAAATCCGAGTTTAAAGCTAGTAGACTAGTTTAAAGGTGTCATACTGTGAATATCATAACAGTAGTTAACCCTGAAATGACGAATGGCTAAAAAGTTACCAACATGGTGGATACAGAGTCTGTTTTAACCTATAAAATAATTTTACTTACACATATCCTAGTTTAAGCTTTTACATTAAATTATTATCTTGTTATGATCTAACGTTCTTATCTTCTTATAGACAAGATATTAATAAATGACACGATGCGAGTAAGGGTTATGGCATGGGCTAGGCGAGGATTTAGGGTAACTAGACCACGGTGAATCCATCATATTAGTCGTAGAACTAATCGCGTATCGGGGCACTGACAGCGGAACAAGCAATTCCGAATCAATCTCCGGGGATCTGACAGTGGCTGCCTCTCATTTTTCTCCGGGTGCAGGCAAATCGATAGCTTTATCCGGTAAAGTCACCAGCGGGGCCGCAACAAACGCGAAATTCCATTTCCGTGGAGAGCAACCGTGTAACCTACTTCCTCTCACGTAAGCAAAGCCCCAGGCTTACTCGGAACAAAACACGAACCCTCTTCTAATGGAGATTAATATACCGGCGAACGGGGAAGGCTGAGACTCCCATGCTGGCAAATCAATTTCGTTCGATCGACGCTTCAAACAGATTTCCGGCGGTCGAATCAGAAGTTCAATGAAGAAGGATGCAGTCTTTTTGGGTATGTAGCCATTTTTTTTATGGGGATTGGTTTTAGAGGTATCGGACTCGGGACCGTTCGAATTCAAGGACGTTTGATTCAGTGCTCTTATACTACAAAGCAGAAAGTATACATATAACTAAAAACTTTCAAACGGTAAACTCTGAGGTCATGACATGTACCTCAGCTCATTGTGCCTGGCTACTTCAGATGAATGTGTCTATTTTTGAAAAAAATTAAAAAATATTTATATAATCAGAATCCAAATTCGGAGCAAAGCCGAGTAATAAAGGTAATGTTAGAATTCTAAAGCTTTCGATTCGGTAACGCTACAATTTGGAAGCGTGCGATCCGGCAATGATCGGATTTGAAAGCGTTCGAATCGGTAATGTTCAAATTTCAAAGCTTTCAAGTCGGTAACTCTACAATTTGAAAACGTTCGATTCGGTAACGCTACAATTTCAAAGCATCGATTCGGTAGCGCCTACGATTCGAAAACGTTCATTTCGATAACGCACAAATTCGGATTCACGTAAATTAACGAAGAAATCTCAAATAGAATGTATTGGACTCGAGAAAATTTTAACTAAAAATCATTCAAATTGAAAACCATCGATTTGAAAGTGGTATCGAAATAACATTCTTCCTAAAGAAAAGCAAGCGGTAACTAGCATTACCTTCGTAAAGCTATAATTGAACACGCCCAAGTTAAATGCAAAACTTCCGCAAGAAAAACTCGCAACATAGGCCCCAGGCTTAGCTTTAAAATTGTGCCCCACTCTTCCGCAGAAATAAAGTCAGAATTATGGCTAAGTAACGAGAAAACTTCTGCCCTAAAATGGGATTGACAATTTTAGTGCGAGCCCTCTTTGCCTGGCAGATGTGCAGTGGGATTAAAACGAATGGATTTATATAAATTTCACGGAGGCCAAGGCTGGGCTCTACTTAAGCCGGCCCAGGTCGGGTTCAGAGGAACTGGAATTTTTCCCTCCACTCGCAGCGATAGAAATCAACTTTCTTCGTTCTCCTAAGAAGTTTTATCGCGCGTACAAGCGTCGGGCATCGAAGTTTTCGAAGCAAAGTGGTCGTGTCTCTTAGAATTACGCGCTGAGGATGAGAACGGAGTGGAGGGTGAAAGTGTCGGCACAGGGCACCGAGTTAATTGCATTAAAGATTCCGTACACAGATAAATTAGCTACCCCATCTAACGGAGAGTAATTATTAAAGCGATAACTGCTAATAACGGTTTTACAGCTCTTTCGCTATCCGACCCCTTCGAGTTATCCCGTAACGAAGATCCAGTAATTAAAACCCCTGCTATAAAGTACCTCCGCCTGACTTATTCGGTATATTAACGCGGCCATTAAAGCTTTCTTGTTCGGTACGGATTAAGCCAGTGCATTACGTTACATATTCCTGAGTTGCTGAATAAATTACAAAGAAAAAGTAGTATGAAGAATCTGGTTAATCATAATCGTTGCTTCGGTGGAAGTTACGAACAAACTGATTCCGGCTTGAAAGTTTAACTTGCAGCTTGGGTACATACGTACTTGGGTTTACTCCGAGCATGTAATGTACTAAAAGTGATTAAAATAATTTTCCACAAAAAAAGGCTGTTAAAAGTGATGAAAATATTTAGAAACACGGAGATTCGTAAAGTGCTTTTGGCTCTCAGCTAGCTAGTAACAATACCTTTCTGCTAGATGGCACTGGTGCTCTCCTGTGTTTGGACATGCGGAGTTAGGGGAATCACTACTCCTAGGTTCATCTAGACCACCAACACTTTTGCTTTCATACTCCAATTAATTTAAAACCGCTTAATGAAGGAAATTAAGGTCTTCTAACAAACACCTCTTCCACGTTCTATGAAGGAAGATCGTGCTCGCACCCTCTATATTCCCGAAACACTTGCCACGGGTCAGAAGTTAGAAACGGATTACTCAGATATTGCAAATAAACCGTGGATTCAAAGCGCGCGGATCGTTTTTCGGCTGTTCGATAACCCCGTGTCGTTGTGCTCGTCGTAACGACCCCTGGGGCGGGCGTTCGACGTCATTAAAACAACCGGGACGAGTCAACACGGCAGGCTTCCTCTTCTCCTTTTTTCTTGTCGCGCGGCGACGCGCAAATGAGCGCGCTCGCTTCCGCGAACAAAGTTCCGTGCGCGGGGGTTAGATTCGACAGGGGGAAGGGAAGGGTGACTGACGGAGGGAGGTAAACACTTTATCGCGATTGAAAAAGTTGAAACTTTAACGAGCAACGAAAGGGGACGCGGGGAGAGCGTGTCTTTTGAGATCACCACTACGTCCAAACAGGTTAAATTAAATCCACCGCCATGACCTTATCGATGCTCGCGAATTATCAATAGGTCTTTCGAAGTCTCGCTTCTTCGAATTACACAGTATTCTCGTTATAGGCTCGGGGCTGGCGGCGAGTTTACAACGCGTAGCGGTGACGATTCCGAGAAAGCTCGGGTTCTCTCACTCTTGCCCGAAGAATTTCAAGAAATGGTGAGGATAGTGCCCGAGCATACAACGCATAATCGAAATGAGCTCATAACGAGATTTTCCTTAGTGAGACGGGGATTCCTATGGTAGTGATGGGATAATAGGGATTATGGAAACAATGTAATTGTTAATGTATCATTAAGGTGGTCTAAGGCTAGTATGTTTTCATTTCATAAAAAAAATAGTCTCTGAAATTTATTTGCGCCACCTTTACATCAATTGTAGAAAATCGAATGCTCTTTTAATATTATTTGAACATAATTTCGATAGGGTTTACCATTTTCGAAATATTTTGTAAATCCAAACTGTTGATGAATTCTAAACATTAAGGCCTGGTTGGCACCCTTTCCTGTTGCCCGACTGCAATAAACTTTCTCATGGACTATTTTTTTATGAAATGGAATTCCACGCCTGGAATTCCCACGAAATTTTGCTAGCATCCCCCGACATTTCTACTTCAGAATGGAGGCATTAAGAACAAAAACGGACTGTCCCAAATTGAGAACAATGAATAGTACAGGCAATTGGAATACATTATTCCTACCAATTCAATTTCGGAAAAAAATGTGCGTCAGTCCATTTGGGTTCCCAAAGCCTCAATTATCCATAATTCTATCACATTTTCCCTCCCAAATATAATTCCAATTTCCAATTAAATCCAGAATTCTCATCGTCGTCGATTCAGTTCAATTTACCTCACACTCAGTTCCACCCCAAGCGAAAGCCAAGTGGCTCCGCGTTCCCGCCTCACCGCCCTCGTATTCCCACAGAATAAACAAGTGATTTCAGATTCGTCAACAGCCCACAAGATGAACGACCCAGCTGGGCCACTTGTAATCCACGTTCGCATGAAGATAACCACGAAGAGTGACGAAGCTGGAGTTATCATCGGTGTAAACCTGGTCCAGTTACGGTGGTTGCCGAGATAAGCCCGTGTTAAAACGTGCCGGTAGCAGTCACCTCCTTACCAGAGCGCGATTAATGCCAGCAGGCGTATCTATTCGACGTTTATGCGGGCGCATAAACGGTGCATGCTTCTGCATGTCACTGTTCAAGCCTTTACGGTATCGATTATGCTGGACACTCGGCCGGGCGACGTATTAAACGGGCAGCCAGTTCCGTGACTGGGCAGAATTCAATTTCGAGCGAGGCAATCCGCCTCGTGTCGCGAAAGAAGTTCTTGCGTAGCTCGCACGCCACCGGTGGCTCCTATTAGAGCCTCTACTGCGGTAATTGACTCAATTACCAGATAGAGGGTAACGGGGTCGTTTCATCGATGCAGAAGACGGAGGCAACCCCCTCTTCCAGGCAAGTGTGTTTGGGATTAGAGATATGTTTCAATTTGCGCTGAAGCTTCCGTATTGGATATATAATACTTCAACATATTGCGAACTCGGTTTGTATAGAAAATTAGGTGTCCGCAGACCAGTGTATTTGGGATTAGAAAGATACCTATGTTTCTTTTTGTTCTGATGCTCTGTGTTGGATGTTAGATGTATCAACCTCTAAATGTGACTCGCTTACGAATTCAGCTGATCTAGAAAAGTAGGTGGCCACAGATTAGCGTATTTGGGATTAGTGAGATTGATTTCACTTTCTTCTGAAGTTTTGTGTTGAATATTAGACGTCTCAACCTTCGACTGTGACAATTACCTGAGAACTCGGCTCATCTGGAAGATAAGGTGCCCACAGACCTGAATATTGTAGTACCTATCCACATGCCTGTTTTTGTTTCTTAAACCAGAAGAAATGTGTATATAAAAAAACTACTCCTTATTTACAGTCCGTTACGATTTGCAACATTATTTTACACAATTAAGTGTATATTATTCCCTGATAGCACAAAAATATGTTTTTGTGTCAGGTATAAAAATGACTTCCACTAGTACCCCCAAATCTACAAGGACGTCAGCTGGAGAATCGTTAATTGGAAAGCAGACAGAATCCCTTTCCCATCCCCCTAAAAGTAATTAATCCCAGCGATCTCCAAATATTGTCCGACCAGGCTCAATTATTGCACAGGTGTCAGTACGTTTGGAACAAAAGCAACCTCGTGGAAAACCTACATTTTATGCATGAAAAAATGGACCACCCTAACTTATATTCTTGTCGATGATTTTTAAGATCATAATATTCGCACGAAAGACTATCCTCCTCTCGCATATAAAATAAATACCTCAGAAATATAACTTCCTTGCTATTAAATCAATTATAAAACCCAGTCAGACACCTGATCTAGCGCGGAAACACCCCGCCAGCCATTTTAAAACACGTCCCAGCACCGTGGTCCAGTGCACACCTATGCAAGGAAGCTGCTCCGCCACTTTGATCCTACAAAGAACCAGGAACAGCTTTGCAGCAAGAATTCCCTTAAAAAAAAAAGGCGCAGCTGCATAAATTTCGCGCCGTCCCGGGGCACCGTTATCAGTGCCCGAAGCCTGATATATACCATTACGCCTGGAGGCAATAAAGCGACCCAGGAGCGGATGAGATAATCAAAGGACAATTGTCCCGGGAATTATTCGCGAAATCGAGAAGGTCGAACGAGTCGATGGTTTAAATGCTTGAAAAAAGAACGGCGGAGAGGAGGAAGAGCGGGTGGGTGGGTCGGTGGGTCAGCCCCGGGGGCAAGACGGTTAATGGCTCGCGTTGAAATATTTCCGTGTTAGAGGCGTCCTGGGTTCGGTGCATGGCTAATGTTATTGGCCTGTCGAGATACGGGGCTTATCTAACTGCGGGTATACACCTAGCGACACGCACGTGCCGGAACAGCTACCTACGCCTTTACTTCCTGCACAATGGACACGCAACACGGGCCGGCGCAATTACGATCCTCGCCCGATTTAGCCTTCCCTGGGCAGAACGGGTCTTGGGAGGAAGCGTTGTCGCTAATGTTTCATTCGTTGAGGGAACTTCTTGATTCACCGTGAAAAAGTGGATTAGGCACATGCTCTTCGTGTGGAGTTAATTATTTGATTGTTTATTCTTTTAATTATCAGCGAATTATTCAATGCCGTAAACGAAGCGTGGATGTCTATAGACAAAGAAACACTTCAAAGTTCAAAGTTTGATTTTGGCAATTCCGAACCTGATTTTTTATGTTATTGGAAAAAAATGGCAATTAAGTGCACTAATTGTTAATATAGGAATAGCGAAGAAACTGATGTTAATTTTGATTTTATTTATCTACCGAGTGTGTGGTTTTATAGAAACATCACAGTTTGTTTCTTGTTAAATTCCATTTTTACGGTTTTTTTTAAAATGAATGTTACTTCTATTATTGCAATCGATCTGTATATTTTTTTAATTTGCAAAAATGGTATCATATACAAACTTATCAATAGTGTGGAAGAAATATAAGATTTTACCAACAAGCATGGTAGCTTTATGGAAATTTCTGGCAGTGTATGTATGTTTAATTTGGTGACTTTTTGGGGCTTCTCTTTCTGAGATGTGGACTGATGAGGAACGGAGTTGGAAATTGCTTGAAACTGGACGTGATCATGGACAGTCATTTAATTTGAAACAGCCTAAAATCAGTCTAATCAGCTCGCTTTGTGGTACATAGACACTGGGACATTGCCAATTCTCGTCAAACCATGGTCACATTTGAACCTTCCTCCTCAAGCTTTAGTCGTCATTGATCTTCAGATAGGGTAAAGGACCCAATTACTGACAGCTAACCAATTACTGTCACCTTAAGCTATTTTAGTTGAAATAACGAATAAACAAACTATAGAATATAATCTATAGTATAGATTATAGGTTGAAATACATACTTCTTTTTGTGTATCACTTTACAACGTTTATTTATTCGTTATTTTAAGCAAAATAGCTTAAGGTGACAGTAATTGGGTCCTTTACCCTATAGAAATGCTTGTAAGTGATAAAAAAAAAAACAGAAAATGTATTAACATACAATATCAAAGATTCTACTCCACCAAACCAACACCCTAAATTCCGAGAAGCTCAAACCAAGTAGAACAACAAAATCATCACCAGTTCCATTATCAGAAAAGTGACGTTTTGCTATTCTACACCATATTAACTCCCCGAGAAGACATCCAAAAACCCCACCCTTCGATCCCGCTAACACAGGTATCCCATTCAACGCGCATGCGCAACACGGTTAACTTATTAAAGCAGTCCCTTACGTTCGAGGGAAGAACGCGGTGCCTGCGCGTTCCACATTTCCGGAAGGAGTCGTATGAAAGCTCGAGGAGGGTTCACGAGGTGGGATACACCCCCTCGGCGATGGAAATTCTGAAAAAGTTTCGCCGCAGCGGGGTTTATGCGCGTGTAACATCCTTCTTACGGTGCATAGGTAACGCGAGTGGGCGGGCCATAGCGCTGCCTTATCTACTAAGTAGTTATGCCCAGCGATATGCACGCGCGCTGGAGCAGCAAACTTCTCCAAGGCTCTCTATTATGCGCGCGACCCCCACACACACATGCATTTCGCGGGACTAACGATTCCTATCTCCTTATAAATTTATGTCTCATTTATACCGTGACACGGGGCTGTTGCTCGGTCCAAGCACGCGCGATTACACGTCCGATCGCTTTCACAAAGAGGACTGCCAGCGTTTCTAATTATCATTGTTCCTCGCCTTCTGAAGCACGCGAGGAGACAGAACGGTGGTAGCGGGAGGAATCATTGCTACGGACATTTTGCCAAGGGTGTAAATTTTCAGTTGGTTTATTCGAGAATCATCGAGGATTTTGGAATGCTGGGGTAAGTGTATCCACTTCACAGTAACCTTCCTGTGTATTCTAATAGGTCTATGACTACGAGATGTGCAGATTTATGCAGGCCTGCAGCTTGTGATTTATTTATTTTTTATTTAATGGGAAGTACCATTTCGTTACAACGAAGCATGTTACTAAGTAAGTAAGAGACAATCTGTGATAATTAACCTGTGTAACGGAGAAGAAGAATATACAAAGTCGTTTCGTGGCATGGAAGCTAGAGTAGAACATAGAATTAGATATATACCTAAAAAAGATAAAGTAATATAAGTGCCTTCTCCGTCGGCGTTTACTTCCTTTAAACATAGTGCTCGGTCTTTTATCCTCTCACGGTTTCCTTAAGCTTTCTTAATCTTCCCCATGCTTCTCCTTTGTCCTGCCTTTCTACCTTCTCTAGTGACTTAAATATCTCATTCGATTAAGTAGTAGAGTGTTACAATTCACCATTGTAATTTGTAATTGAAATGGTGTACCAATGGCATATATTAGTAGTATTATTTATATCGATTTATTTTATTGTATTTTATACTAATGGCGAAAAGGAAATTTGAACTGTGAACAGTAGGGGAATCTCCTAAGATTTGTATTCAATAAATCGGGGATTTGTAAAATGATACCAAGATAATACGTAAGGCCTAAGTAGTATTAACTTGTAAAATTTAAAATATGAGTTTCAAATTTTTTTACCCCACCACTGTATGTAAATTGGCTTGTGACGATTCTAGAGGCGTGAAATATTCATGCGTAACCAGTGGAGGTAGCATCAGATGACGAGCATCATCGCTTTCAAACTTCGTTTAGAGGCTATTGAAAGTTTTAATGGATGAATCGCTTTAGGGGCGTACTTTTACTGGATAAATCGCGTTAAAAATTGTTAATTAGTAAATCGATTGCGGGACAGCAGAAAGTTCTGGGGAACGAATCGTCGGCCGATCATTCGGTTAACTGACGGTGATGTAATTAACCGCCAATATACGCGCGTGCGGTTAATTAATAATTGCGACGTTTACACAGCTCCGAACCGCGTTGTCGCGTTAATTGAAACTCGACGTTAGCGCGGCTAACGCGCAGCTGACCGATAGGTACCGATGACCGGTCTAAAATCGATTTGATAAACGGGTCGAACCGTCTGAGAAGTGACTGTGGTAATCGATGTGCTGCTGAGTAATTAACCGACGTCATATCTCTTGGCAATTATATAATAATTGTGGCATAATCTAATGTTACGCAAAACCTCGATTAATCGAGGTACAGAATTTTGAATACGTGAGGTTGAATATTCGTAAAACGGTCGTGTTGGGGACGTAAAGCATTGGACGATTTGGTGACGCTCCAATTTGAAAGCGCTCGATTCGGTAGCATTTAAAAGCGTTAAATTCGGTGACGTTCGAATTCGAGAGCATTCCATTCGGTAACGCTACAATTTGAAAACGCTCGCTTCAAGAAATAATACGCAGAACGAGCACCACCCATTCATTCGACAACGAATAATCAGTCGATCGCTGATCAAACATCGCTAAAACGCTCGGTACACAATCCTCGAGTTTGATACCTGCACGGGTCTGATGCAATCAGTTTATTAGGTTGCCTTCATCGAGCAAGCTGCACGAGGATCGTTCTACAATTTTTAAGGTGGTACGATGGCTTGGAGGGTACTAAAGCCTCCCCGACCGCGAAGCAAGTAGATAAGTAAGACGGTAAAAGCCCTCAGCCCCCCTTCTGTTTTCCTTCCCCACCTTCCACTTTTCTCCCTACCATCATTGCCATTTCCCTCTTTCCTCCGATGTTCCCCGTCTTCCACCTCGCCCACTGCCCCCCGCGCAAGAGATGGTAAGATATATTATCTGGCGCGGGACCCGCCGCTCAAAAGTTTCGCGATATTTCTACCGTTAGTTAAAATTAGTGGAGTTCGCAGACGAAAGTCTGATAATGCTATCCCCGTTTCCAACCAACCCGCTCGCCAGATACTGATAACGCCACCTCTGTCCGAGGCGGACGCCATCCTGCGCTTGCTCTGCCATCCGGGGTGAATTCGGTATTTGTTAAAGGTCTACGCACACATTTCAGTTTCGTGAGAGTTTCGGGCCGTCAGTGTCAGTGGAGAAAAAATCATTTCCGTGTTTTGGAATGGGGCAATTCACACTTGAACGTTACTGAATTGAATAACTTCGTATTCGAGTGTTATCGAATCGAGTGCTTCAGAATGTGAACGTTCTCGGATTGAACGCTTCCGAATTCCTTCGCTACCGAATCGAACGCTTCCCAATTCCATTGTTACCGAATCGAACGCTTGCCAATTCAATAGTTACCGAATCGAACGCTTTCGAATTCAATAGTTACCGAATCGAACGCTTCCGAATTCAACAGTTACCGAATTGAACGCTTCCGAATTCAATAGTTACCGAATCGAACGCTTCCGAATTCAATAGTTACCGTATCGAACGCTTCCGAATTCAATAGTTAACGAATCGAAAGCTTCCGAATTGAACGCTTCCGAATTCAATAGTTACCGAATCGAACGCTTCCGAATTCAATAGTTACCGAATCGAACGTTTCCGAATTCGAACGTTATCGAATTCAACACTTTTAAATTCTAGTGATACCGAATTGAATGCTTTCAATTTGACGGTTACCGCATCGAACGCTTCCGAATTCAACGTTTTCTGGGTGCCTTTCTGCTGTCCCCACATAGTACCTGGATTAGTGTAAAGTTTCATGGATCGAAATGGTCGTACCTCGTCATCGCTGTGACAAGTTTAGTGACTTTTATTCCCGCTCCCAATGTTATGGCCTATTATTTCACTCAGAGTCAGAGCACACAGGTAAATTACGCGTGCAGCGGATGGTCGACTATTTATGCGCAGACATAACGCGCACGCTAATTCGACAAACGCTCAGCATCGCGCGTTAATGTCTCTTATTACAGAATAACGCTCTCGCCGAGCGCAATTACAGAGAAGCACGGAAAAACGTTGCGGCGTCGGCGCAATGAGATTTAAAAGATTAACGAATATAAGCGGGTGTTTTGAATTTTGAATGCAGCGCCTGCATCCCTGAGCCACTTAGCTGACAGTCAAACGGACGAGGGGGAATTAAAGTAATTAGCAACGTTAATGTTCCCCGATTATGTTTAAGAGGATACAACTGCTACTGCGTTTCCAAAACTTCAGCCCCGTTGCGTCTCATTCCTGGACATTGCCAACAGTTTCTGTGAAAAATAAATCTTCAACGGTACAAGACTTCTAGAAGGAGATAGTTGCCCCACAAAGGAGATTCTTTGTATAAAAATGGAAACAGACTTCCTCTTCATGCTCCATGCAACGATGGAAATTCAGATATACGGGTGATGAGAAAAGTGGATTGAAATAATCAGTTACAAGAAAGTAGTAGTTCTATATATTTTTCATAACCTTTTAGAACCTTCATAATTACCTTTTTCCCTTAAATGAATATTTCAGTTGAAGAATCTCGCAGGCCACTGGTGGCCTACGCAGCACGAAAGGAGTTAGCATGGACAATTCTTGCAACCCTTCGGTTACCCCGTCCTTTAACACTCTTTGAAATTTTTTTTTTATAATTCCCAATTGACCTTACTTTTATTACCATCGCCTGAAATCCCTATAAAACTAATCTGGGTATGGGTGTAGTCATGTTCCGTTTTTGGAGACAATATTGTAAGCCTTAGAACAGTACAAAGCTTGTTTGCAAAGTTTAAAGCTGGGGGGTTGAACTTTCAAGACGACCCTCGTTCGGGAAGGCCTTCGAAAATTGATAACATCTGCAGACATTACTGCAAGACGATCCCTGTTGAATATCACCTGACATTACTAAAAAGTTCAGTGTTTCACGTCCAACTGTATTAAACCACATCCATAAGCTTAACCTTGTTTCAAAGTGCAGGAGATGGGTACCACACATCCTGAGCAAAAAGAACTTGGCTAACCGCGTGGCACAAGTTTCCTACAAACCTAATAATTCCGACTGCAGAAGCTTATCACTCTCACACATTTCATCAATATACCTCATTTTGAATAATCTCGCATTCGAGCACAAGTAGCAGTAGATTCTGGATTCTAGATTCTACCAGAGTAAATCCCCCTTCAGAACTCAATTTCTCAGAGGACTCGCTCATCCGTACGCCAAATTGGCGTCGTTTCGAAACGTGCATCCACCCCAGACTTTCCCCGACGATGCTCTCGCAAGAATCCAGAAACGCCCATCCCCGTGTCCTCCTTTTCGTTAGACGAAGCTCGCTGTATTTTTTCGATTAGACACTCGGCGACTCGCGGCCCAGTTTCTCCCGATCGCTACGATTCGTATCGAGGACACCACAACTATGTGGGGGAACTTCTAGCCGAGTCGTCATCGATTCAGACTCCCTCTCGCGTCCTCGATCGCTAATCCGCGTCTCCATTTTCCTGGCCTTCCGCTCGATGCCGTCCAGTATCCACCCGATTGGACCTTCTTCGGTCTAATGCACTATGCAGCCATCTTTTTACAATAGGCCACGTCTTGCGTTTGCATCGATGAGCCTTTGGAAAAAAATGTGGTCACTGGGTGGAAGTAGGGGCTTGATGAGACGACATGTCTATCTGCTTTTTTGTACGCTCCGCGTGGAAGATTGCTGCAGCTCGACCTACTCTTTTCTAGAGTCACCCTATATACTCGCGATTTTTGCTAAATCACTGTCCACTTTGACATTTTACTTCTGCGGCGGGGTGTGTGGAACGGTTGAAAGGTAGGACGGAAGGGGAGAAGAGTCTTAAAAGCGGGAATGTTAGGAGGTAGAACGAAACTGGTATATACATACACCAGTAGTTGAGGGAGCACTTGCGAGAGAGCGGCATCGGTCGGAAGGCCATCTAGCGGCGGAGCGAGGGTGCCGCAACACTTCAGTATCCCCTCGGAAGTCGCCTTTTGCACTCTTCTAAGTACTTTTCCATATTTTATGTAATTTCTAACTCTACTAATTTTCTCCTGCTTGTCTTCTTATTTTTTTATCTTCTTGTTGTTATTATTATACATTATATGATTTGTAACTCTACTATTTTTCTGTTTCTTGTTTTCTTATTTGTATTTATGGTGCTTCTATTATTCTATTATTATTCTTAATGCTTACTAGTGCAATAAAGAATTATTATTATAGTCTCTTAAATTTATTATCTCGGTTCCTGCATAAGCTTTCCGATTCCACTCTTTTACAACAATAACATCGTCACCTAAATCGTCTACCCCGTTTCCATCTACCAACATGTTTCGAATACCCCTTTTATTTGCAGAGCTTCCACTCCTCAAGATATACGAGGTTCAAACCTAGCCCCGAGCGATTAAAAATTAGCATGGCGACCGTAAAAGTGCATGGAATGTAATCCGGGAGCACACCTCTGATACCCACTGCCACGAGAAGATGAATCATCCTCCTAACGGGTGAACGACAAACGAGTTCCCCTTCCGCGGGTGAAATTTCCTCGAAGCGCGCTCAACGAGATCTCCGTAATTGCGCGGTCGGATTCCCGCGGACAGAAACGGCCGCGCGAATATATTCGGCGGGCGTTGCAGCCGGAACGCCGTGGATTCTGCGGGAATCGCGATAGTTCTGCGGAACGGCCAATAAATATCGTGAACTTCGATGGGAATTGAAAACTAAAGTCGCCCGGGTTTGGACGGGGAATGGCCCCGGCGAGTGTTTCACTCGATTGTTCGGCCGGGAACACACTCATCGACTGATTGCGATCGTTACGATCTCAGATTAAACTTCGTTAATTATCGCGCGGACGAGCCGCCCGGATAGGATCGATCGTGTTCCCCCGCTAACGAACAAAAACGGGGCACGTTAAAAGGAAGTTGAAGATGCCGAGCCATTGATTTTCGATTACTGGAATTTCGGTGTTGATGGGGAAAATATTACTGGGGCTGGAATTTAATACACGCTTAATAAAATCGCGGGCTGTTGGTTTTCGTGCAGCTCGTGGTCGGTGGTGTAACGAGAAGATTGTGTAACGAGAAGTTTTTCGGTCACTCGACTGCGGTCATTGCTCGGTTGCGTATAGCAATACTGGGTAGCAGGTTTGCTAGAGCGGGATACGGTGACGTCACAAAGACCTATATACATTAATACGATTTGTGCACAGCAGAGATTCAAAATAATAATTATTTTAAAAAGTATTTCGAAAACAGTCATTAAGTAAAAATTGATTTTCATTTAAATGAAAGCCAGTTATCATTAAATCTGAAAGAAATTTCTTAAAAAATGAAATGATTAAAAAAAAATTGGCTAACAACAAATTTAATTTTGGTTATCGATAACCAATATTAATGGCAAATTTTTCTTCTGGTTACATTCGGTGATTATCAATTATTGTCATTCAAATTACTGTTAATTAATATTTACTGACAACACTGAACCAAAATTAATTACAAAACTTATATATTTTATTAAGCAAAAAAACCATAAATTGTACTACAATATCTTTTATCCCATTGTTTGTTTCATATATTTTCATATCGTTCTTTTGTTTAATAAAATATATAACTTTTACAATTAATATTTTTTCATGTTGCCAGTGAATACTAATTGCGAGTATTATTAATAACAATAATTGACAATCATTGAATGTACCCGAAAAAAATTGACGCCGATATTGGTTATCGGTAACCAAAATAAAATATCCATTATCGATAATGGTTACTGGTAATCAAATTTTAACCATTTCTAATGGTTATTCGTAACCAAAATCGTTTAATTAAAGATATTATCTCTTATATCATATATTTAAAATTTGTATTATAACAGTTATGATGTCTGGTGCAGAGTCCCCGCGGGGATTCTCCCTTTACTACTCCCTACCTACGTCAACTTATCGCTCTCTGGCTCTGCTGAGCAGCGTAGCTACGCTAGAGGCATCTATCTCTGTAACTCCATTGAGAGGGGATCAGCTCTAGGAGTCTGAGGAAAATCTGGCACTCTATGTATTTCTTAGCTCTTGTTCATACTTATCCAAGCAATCAGTATTGCTTGAAAAATTCGCCGATATTCCTGTCGCGGCACTTATATCGAAGATAAACTTGCGGTGGTTTAGTGGGAAACTTGCTGCGCGGTGAAGGAACATGGAAGCTTTCAGGGTACTCAAACTTATGATCGTAAATCACTTCCAACCGTTTCAAGTACACTTGCGTTTATTAATTCAGGTCCTAGCTAAGCGAAGAATCGTGTTATATATCACCCTTAGCACAAGCTGGGGCACTGAAAACCATACACCATCCTGGTTTATACCATAATATTCAGACAAGAAAAAGTGAATTGAAGTGGAGAGTTGAACGAAATTTTCATTTTGGAAATCTGGCAGTGTTGCACCCAGAGGGGAGGACCAAGTGACCGCGGCACCCCCAAAGTAGGGGCTTTGTAAAAAAAAGAAAATGGTATCTTATTCTTTAAATAAATGTTTATAATCACATAATGCATTTTATTGAATTTTCATTCAAAATATTTTTATCCCTTCAACTCGACTCCCTCCAAGATTAATTCCCCATGTGCCATTGCGTCCGAGGACCACCTCTGCTCTTTTAAACAAAAGCACACCGTTTGCCTACAGTAGAATTCAAATAACCATCGCTCTGTACGCAATCATCGCAGATTTCTGTGGTCAGACACTTTAGTTCCATTCCAGCGTATTTCATATGAGAATCCTCGCGTGCCGTTTCGAATTAATCCGTCGACAGACACCCCGATCCACAGACGCGAAGCGAACAATTTTACCGAACCGAACTGAAGGTATTTATTACATTGGGAACCCACTCTGCGGAGAGGTGGGGCCGGTAAAACGTTAATTCGAGCGAAACATCCCCCGTCGCACTCGACACATTCTTCCAATTTCCCGTCGCGCGTCTGAATGAGTGCGGTGCCCGCTGGAATCACGGCAAATTAAATGGAAATCTGCGGCCGCCGATTAATGAGCGGTGTCGAAGAATTTAATTCGAGCGCGCCCGTCCGCCGTAATTGTTTAGCGTCGATTACATTTCCACGGTGACTGCGCACCGTTCGAATTAAAATTGACTAACCCCGCGATCTCCACCGATCGCGATTCCGGACCGAACGCCACTCAACGATGACCCAGCAACGCCTGACACGCTTCGTAAATATTCCACATTCAATGCGTTCAGAGAATATAGAATTTCGGGGGGGGGGGGGAAACAAAGAAGCAAAAATGATGGGGAAAGAGAAGTTGAAAACAGTCTGATTTTGAGACTTTTTATGCGAGTATAGTCAATGGAATATAAAATCTGTTTCAAGACCTTTATTGTAGATAGATACATACTTTGAAGTATGATCACAATTTTTTAAAAATTTTTTTAGAACGAAATGGCGGGGATTTCTCGTGTACCTCAAGAAATATCTCCAGGATAAGCGAACCAGCGCAGGGTTAGTGTGCGTGTGTGTGTGTCTAACGCGTTCGAGGCTGCTAGAGCGATGATTTATTTAATTTCGCGACAGCCGCGCGAGCACCCTTCGCCGGATAATCCGGCAGACGGGAAACGTCACGTAAATGTAATGCAACGTTAAGTTTCAGAGTAATTATCCTAACTGTAGTAATTGCAAACGCGACAGACGGGAATGAAAGTAATTACGATAGCGTGAGTCGATGAAGAAACAACCGGGGGCGCCGTGCTCCTCGGCGAGGCGGTCCCTTACGCGGGGGATATTCCAGGCGGTGGTAATGAACATTCGACGGATAATTAAAGGGTGTAAAAATTTGAGGGGGTCTCCGAGGCGGAGGAATTACGCGAGAACTTGCATTTTAGAGGGCAAGCAGCGACGGGGATGAATTTCTTTCGAGGAATCGAGATTAAAATGTAGAAGGGGATCAGCCCCGAGGAGTGCGGAGATATTTAGTTTTAAAAGGGCTGCGAACTTTAAATTTCCTGGTCACCTGATGAGTTTCGTTGGAAGTTATGTTTTTTAGAGGGCGACATTTGTTATTAGAACTCTTGAGAATTTTGAATAATTTCGCGTGAAGCAGAAGAAAGATACCTACTGTTCCATCAGCTTCTGAGTCAGATTCCCTTTCAATTCCTTTATATTGAAATAAAAATTGCGATTTTTAAGCTAACTTTATATGCAGGGTGAACACATTGTACGAACGACATCATCCCCCACAGAAAATTTGAACTCCTTTACCATTTAATCTAATAATGTATAATTTAATATTTTTCACATTTCCCTACAGCACACTTCGTTGCAGGAACGTTGCACAAACGTTGCAGTACATTGCAATGTTGCCTTACATTTCTTTAACGTTTCCGTAAGATCCTAGTAATATTACCGAAACTGGAATAATTCCTGCAATATCGCCGAAAAGTGAATGAATAATTCCTGCAATTTTCCCAAAACGTTCCATGAAAAATTCCTGTAAGTTCTCCGAAGCGTTCCGTGACCATTGCTGAAAAATCCCCGAAACGTTCCGTGATCATTGCTGTAAAATTCCGAAACAATGTTTCAGAAATATTTCCCGCAATGTTGCGCAATGGCGGACATAGCAATTTACTTGTAACGTTTCGGGGACATTCCGTGCAATGTATCTGCAACGTTCCTGCAACGAAGTGTGCAGTAGGGGTTTATTTAGTTATTTCTTTTTCAACTTTTTTAACTTAATTGCGATAAAACAATTGAAAACTGTTCATGTGGTACTTTATTTAATGCCCTTTTCGTTTGCAAGTCATAAGCAAAAGTCGAATAGTAAAGGAAAGTAACCAAATATCGTTATGCTTAAATAAAAGACTGTTCTTTTACGCTAAAAATCATCTTCTATTAATAATTAATGTAAATAATGTATTAAAAAATAATTCTGAATACGGTAAAGAAAATTGCGAAATTGTTTAAGTGCGTCCCACCTCACGCCTTATGAAATCACAAGCTCGGTAAACTCTCCACGACCATCCCCCACAATTAATCCCACAAAATGCCCAAAAACGTCGAGGCACAGACACCTCCACGCGGCACAGCCAGTGCTCCCCCCGTAGCGGGGATCCTAAACCACTTTGCAGGTGGACTCGATTACGCCGAACCCGGCTGCGCGCAGCGATCGCAACGTGAAGATTTTCCGCGGGCGGAAAAGTGGGGCGGGCCCCGTTAAACTGGAATACAAATTCCGCGACGGTTCGTTAGAGGGAAGAAAAAGTGGAGGGTCCGTCGTACCTTGAGAGTTGGCCACGCTCCGTTACTCATCCGTCGAGAGGGCCTGGAACAAAAACGGCAACGGATGCAATTAGACGCGATACGATCATGTTTGTCGTGGTTGCCGCGTGTTTGTGTACGTGCGCTGACGGCGAAACGGAAGTCGCGACAGAAAGCACGGGCATGGAGGAGGAGGGTAAGGTTCCGCCACCTCAAGTCGGATTTCCTATTGAATTTAGCCGGGGATATCTCACGAGAGATCCGTAATATTATATCGCGGTCTACCCTCATTTGCGCACTCCCCCCTGAGGAATCCATTCCCGACCCTTCGTTCTCCCTTCCAACCCCCTCCTAACCCATACAGATACACAGTGTGGGGCTCATCCCTCTAACCAGACAGAGGGCAGAGACGAGACCTCGTTTGTCACGACTTGTTGTGCATCGTCGTTTTCCAATTCGTATGGTACCTATGTTGGTACATTCGTCGAGGACCGCGGCGGGAGGGATTGCTGGCGCAGAATGTTCTTTCGCGATGACGGGTCGCGGTCGATACTGTTCGAAGGGTGGTTGCTTTTAGGGGTCGAAGGGTGCCGCGTATTATGGACAGCATTGTGTGTAGATGGTACAGGGTGGATGAAGGTGTAACGCTGAAGGGTTAGTAAGAAGGACTTTATTTAGCTAGGAAGTAAGTAAACAGATAATTTAGCAACCCTCTTCTGGTGTACTCTGTGTCTTTATATTAGGGTGACGTTAATTTGACCCCAAAAACTGTTTTTTTGTATTTCTTCACCGTGTCAATATGATTATCCTTATGAAGACTGTAGGACAGTTTTAAGACTCCATCCCCAATTGCTGCATGCTTAATAGTTTCTCTACGTTCGGTAGGCAATACACCCAGCTGCGCTACAAAGGAATCAGTGAAGGTTTTTAAATAGTAATATTATCTACTAGAAGTCGAGAATTAGAAGAGTTAATCCTTCGTGGTACACGGGGTGTATCGCACCCCAGGCAACTTTCTTCCAGAAGTATATGTCTTTGCTAATATTTCTGTAAATTTATAGACTTTAATATTAGAATTTAAAAATTTACAACTATTTTTTCAATTACAAATTCAGGAAAAGACTATTAGAGCCTGATTGTGTGAGTATTACTAATGTAAAATTAACATTCAAGCGTTAAAAGATTCGAAAATACGAAAATGATAACTCGAAAATGACGCGGGGGTGCAGTGTACCTCATGTGACTCATTTGTGTTTAGAAGAAGGTGTGAACATGAGGGGTTAATTATAGTAAAGAAAGTACTGTATTATTAGCAAATAAGTTCAGAATTTTTATCAGAATTTGGAAGATTGATAGACGTGATTTCCACCGCCTCGCATTTTTGGGCACAACGAAGTCCCCAACTGCGAATTTGTTCTGGAAACTGTGGGACGCTGTTCGACTCACGAATTCTGATTTCGCGAAACAGTGAAAAATTTATTTTCTGCCGGGGATGCACGATTCCATGAAGGTTTCATCAGAATTAGGATGTTGGGGGGGCGCGGATTCGCATGGCACGCCATAAATCAGCCACTCTTTATTTCTCTGTTTTCGAGATCGATTCGACGCGCAGCAATTGACTACCCCCGATTATACAGTCAGCTTACGCGACGCGATTTTTCAAATCCGGGGCAATCTATACGCGTCAACGGATGCAGGGGAGCGCCGCGAGACAAAAGTTCCCTCCCCGAGTGCAGCGATAGGGAGACTGATGCATTTCCGCGGGTGAGCGATGCTCCCTCAGGTAAAGTTCATAAATAAATGTATACGCCGGCGTTCCTTGCGAATACACCGCTCCCACTCACTGCAGAATTCTGGAAAGTTTTCCAATTAGAACGGAAACTGAATACCCAAAGATGGAATGCTTTGTATCTTCGGGTGTACCTGCTCCTCCACGCTGGCCAAATTATATGTAATAATCATTGCTATCCGAGCATAATTCAAGCTCTTGTAAAGAGGGGGGGAATGATGCCTTAATTTCATGAGTACCCTCCATCCCCAGAATTCATTCAGTCCATTCGTGGAAACTGTCTTCGCTGATGCGACTACGTCGTTGCATGATATCAGGGGTATTCAAAATTCACGAGCACGGGGGTTGAAAAGGGAGAGGAGGAGGAGGCAAAGGGGAATGGGACCACTTCCCTCCACGTAAATCAGCCCTCATCAGCATTCAATATTCTGTAAATGCAGACAAAATGGGAAGAAACGGGTGAAATGAAGGTAGCTAAGCTAAGAAAACACTATATTTTAGGGTTTACGCAAAAAACGATTTTTGAAAGAACCAGTTTTCGCGTTCCCGTAGTCCGAAAAAAACCGGTTTCCGATTTTTTTACAAAACACTGTGTATATAATTAAAACAGGACAAATATATTTATACTTATTTCGAAATCTTTCCTATTTGTTTTAATATTTATAGAATTACAAAAATATAACAAAATAAAATATACTCTATATACACAGAACTAAATAATTAAAAACTAAAATATCCGTAAAAATATAGATTATAAATCTTTATTTTGTACGGATTTTTCTTCAGCAAATACGAACTCATGAAGCTTAGTTTTGCAGTAAACATTTACGACAATATTCTTATGGCGGAGGCGATTTCAAGTCAAAATGTTAGCGTTTTTAATGAAATAATTAATTAAATTTTACATATTAATAATAGTACCTATCTAAAACCGGTTTTTTAAAGTTAAACCGATTTTCGAATTTTACAAATTATCCCACAAAACGGTTTTTAAACCCGGTTTTTTAAAATCGACCAACTGTTCCATCATTCTTGATAATCCGGAGGCAAACATTAAGATCAAAGACACCCGACTAGTTAATATTTTTAATGTCGTAAGGGTAGATCTTTTGTTTAAAACGAATGGTGAAAAGCACTTGATCGAAGTCCGAATTACTAAGCCAGTGATTCCCAAACTGTGAGTTACCACAGTTATTTTTAGTATTTATTTATTGTAATTATTAAGATTAACACCTATTTTTTATGTGTTTTCTTTACCTTATTAAATTTACCTTACCTCACACGGGGGGGGGGGGGGGCGGTTTATTTGAGTATTATAAAAGGGAATCACGATTCAAAAAAGGTTGGCAAACACGGATTCATGAAACGACCTAATCCTGCCATGCGAAAACCTTAAAACGGTTGTTGAATAATACCAATCATCACCCAAAGTCTCCCAAGCACGATCCACACCCGAGCAGGGCTATAAATCGATCGTTTCGATCGGGGGATATTCATGCCATCTCGAAAACAGCGATTCAGCCCCACTCCCGCGTCGCGAGCTCGCGCTGCCCCATTCAATATCTCGGATATCGTGGCACAGAAAATCACGGTGGCAGGAGGTAAGTTCGGTGGGACGAGGACGCCGGAAAGCAGATCGATGGCTGGGATAAGTTGTCGTCGACGCGGAATATTACTGGCGCCCAATTAGAGTCGGGCTAGTTATCTCCGTAGATTACGATCGGACCGGGGTAGTTAGGAGTAATCGAGGCGTTTCGACGATGAATCGAGCCAAGGATTTGACGCGAAGCTGCCAGGCGACGAGGGGGTGGGTTGGGGGTGGGGGTGGGGGGTGAATGGAAGGAAGGGTTGGGTCGGTCGGGTCTCGTTTCACCCGCGTTCCCACTCCGGGGGTAATCGCGAATGCATGTCGACTGCGAGCTACTCTCCACTTGGAAACGTTTTCCATCGGTCGTAGAATGGAACTCGCGGATAGTGCCGCACCGTCTCACCCCCGCGCTCGAAATGATTTACACGATCCGAGGTTTATCGCCGGCTCGCGGTGCGTGCGCTCGAGCGTGGCCGTTTTAAAAAGCTCGCGACCCCTTAGCTGGCTGCGTTTTTCGCCAGGCCCCTCCCCGCCCCTAATTAACAATGCCCCCGCGCGCGGCGCCGCTGAAAAACGACGGGAAAAAAGTTGCACGCGCCAGCGAGAAGCTTTTAATGAAGCCGGTACGGCTGCGTCCAATTGTGACCAACCGATGCGTCCATGCGAGACAGAATCGTTCTTCTCTCCCTTTCATCCCCCGCTTCGCCCCTCCCTCCACCGCCTGCCCGTCTTATTCCCGCATGGAAATTCGAGAATCGATACCTGCACACGCCTATAGGCACTATCGGCCATCGACGCGGCGATCCGCGGCTGGCACTGCCCGCCGGGGGAAATCGCTCGCGATGCTTCGAAACGCGGGGCTTTAGGGGTATGAACGCACGTTTCAGCGGGTCTTCCTGATTAAAAAGAGGAAAGGGTGGAATTTAAGGGAGCAGCTGGAAAAATTCGGAATATCAGAGAGAATTTAATTGGGGTGGGAAGGTTTTACTTGTTTTAAGGGATGTGGGGTGGGGGGTGCGAGGGGTGATTGCTTGTGGAGTTGCAAAATTGTTGGCACTGGGGAAAAAGGTGATTAGGGTGCTTTGTTATTCTGTAGGGTACAGGGTGCTTCGAAGTTGTTAACGCTTTAGTTATCGCTGAAACTGTTGCAGTTTGAGGAAACTATGTCGCAAGTTGTGGCAGAGGGGTGGGGGTATAGCGGCGGTGATCAGTTTGAGTGTGTAGTTAGTTGGAAGATAGCAAAGTCAATTTTGTGTCCTTTCTAAACGGGATATTCTGTTTTTGTATTCCTCTGCCGATGTTGGATTAAGTTTATTTATAATTTAATGTAAGTTTTCAACAAGGAACTGTGGTGAATTTTCCGATTATTTTGAAAACTTTCGGGTTTGTAAGGGGACCTCAATAGGAGTTAGACAATTTTTTGTTTGTGCTATTTTTTTGTTCTTCGAGGTGGAAACACCCCTCGAGGACTTTTTTTCTTGCCAATTGCGTTCAAACGCTTGCACTGGCCCAATTTTTAATTAGTTCTCTCTAATAAAATTTGTAAACATTACTGCAACATCGTTAAATATATGAACCAAATTGTGACGGAATTTTTTTTATAGATGTTTCATAAAAGAATGCCAAAGATTATGTAAGAATACATTAAATACACTCTTAAAGAGCTTAAAGGGTAATGAGAGTTTTCTAAATGTTCCACTAAATTTAATTTAGTTTTTTATGCTGTATAAAATTGAGGGGCTCGGTGGAGAACAGGCACATGGCACATTTTATTTCTTTGTGCCATTAATTCGTTCCTGCAATGCAGTGGAAAAAAATCATAAAACGATGGCATGTACCTGTTTTCCACTGGTTCCCTCAATTATGCAATGAAATTCTTCAACAATTCTTTAAACGAAAAACCATTCCCCAGCACAAATTTGAAACACTTCAATTGCATACTTTTATCCAACAAATCTGCAAGAATGAAAAAAATCGTAATTTTCTGGTAACCAAAGTTCCCTCGTAACTTGCGGCTGGGTTTAATCCCTCCCCCAGTTAACAATATTCATCAGTGACGAACCGTTTCCCCCTTAACCTACCTATTCCCCTAGTTACAGTATCCGCAAAACTTCGCGTCGACTTTAACGGGACGTATGAAAATTTCGCGAATTTTTGCCGCGGTGGTTCTCCACCCTCTTCGACGGAATTCCTCCCTCTTCCGGCGACCTACTAACAGAATTAACGATTCGCTAACCGCCAATATTCCGGTCGCCTTCAGAGTGCCAGAGGATTACGTTATAACGCGTTAAACCGCGTGCATATCGATCCCTGCGAACGTTCCACCCTCCAACCCCTAGCTCTCGCGCGGAACAAAAGCAACTATGCAAATAACGCCGGTCATATGGGGAACAATTAAAAGTGAATCGGTCGTTTGAATAAAGTCCGCGCACACACGCGATAAGGAAGCTTCCGCCCCCCACCCCCTCGGTGCAATTCTATAATTCCATCCCGCACCTCCGATTCAGTCGCACATTGTATCGCGAGCGCCCTTTTTCGTACTTTTCCTCCAACAACCCCCCGGCAGCCTCCGCCGCCCACGAGCCATTCTTCCGCACCCTATTTGTTCCCTCACCCCGCCCATTCCGGCCACCCCCTCCCTCTATTTCCACTTCCTGCTTCTTTCTTTTATTCCTCGCTTGTCACGCTCTGTTATTTAATCGGGCCTCCTCTGTTCTTTGGCCTCCGCCCGCTACCCTCTACTTTTTCCGCCCCACCCTCGGTCCTCGCCCCCGACGCTGCCCCCGATTCACTTCTCGCCCGGTTAAACCCTCCGCCGCCGTTCCCTCCGCTCGGTTCGACCAGCGTCAATCCGGCAGGCCCGCTGCTCGCCACCTGATAACAACCCCCGCGCGGTTCCGTCGCCGGAAATAAAGAGCACCGCGGCGATCCTTTTGTTCCTGTGCCGTCCACCCCCGTATAGCCGTGGATTTCAACGATTCCACCCTTCCCTTTCGTTCGGTCGCGACCTCCATTTATACTACACCGGTTGAAAATAATTGCGAGCCGAAAGCGGGCCGGGATTTATGGCCCCGCTCCTCGACCCGGCGGACCAACCCTCTGCGCAACCCCCGTTTTGTCTTCGATCGGGCTAGGAGGGTGGTGGATCTCTGTGATCGTCGGGAACGGCGCGCAGTTACGGTAGAGCTTAAAAATTGCTCCTCGGTTGGAATAGCGACGTGGTGAACGCTGCTTTTGAGGTGACGAAGGTTCGAGGATGTTTTTAGCTGCGGTGTGGATACTAAGCTCGTTTTAAGGAATTGGACTAATTTTTAAACCTCCAATTAAATCTTAACCAATCTAAATTATCTAAGAATCTATAATATTCAATTTAATCTTACATAAAATTATTTAACTTTCAAACCTACAATTAAAGTTTAATATAATTTATACCATAAGAATTAATTAGCTTTTAATTTTCAATTAAATTGAACATAAAATTATTTAACTTTTAAACCTCCAATTAAGTCTTAACACATAAGCAATAAAGGACAAACTATCTTCGCTTACTTTAAATGCCCATCAAATTAATTACTTAAGCTGCATACCTCGTGATTCCTTCTGGCGAGATAAAAAAAATTCTTCATCACTTATATCCCACTCACAGATGCCACAGAAGATTGCATCAAACCCCACTAATTGTCACCTCTAACTCAATTAGTACTCCTCCAAGTGTCAACTTTTCAATTTGTCAATTTGTCAATGTGTCAATTTGTCAATTTATCAATCCTCCTCTTTCCTACCGATAATCTCCAGAAACCCCCGCAGTCACGTACACCTTGGATCCTCAAATAAGCACCGCCGATACCAGCAGGGCGAAATTTTCGCACAAAAGACGCCCACGTCCCACTTGCAAGCGAACCGTGCTCAATGCGCGATTGATATTCATTGGCGGCTGGCTGCAGCAGCGACATTAATCAGGATTTTTGTTCGACCGTTTCCTGCAGCTTGATCAGCGACTCCGTTCCGAGACAATGGCCCGCTCGTTTCGCCGCGATCGCCGGAGAACCGTGCCAGCCGCAATTATTTCGACGTGTTTCTTCCCCGCGACGAAAGAAGAGAAAAGAGAAGGTCCTGGGCTTGCGAGGGCCTCGTGGCGACGTTTAAAGGAGAATCCACCATGGAAGCACGGAGAAAAGGGCGCGGTGGGAGAAGGGCAAGCGACGCGGCCCGATGAATGGCGGAGTCTCGTTCTCGTGCCGCGACGTCTGACCACAGCGCGACTTAACTACTGCGAGACAACAGACCGCCGGGGAAGGCGTTTTGAAAAAGAAGATGAGACGCCGCGGAAAACGGGAGGCGGTGAAAAGGGGACGGCTTGAAAGGCGGGACGGGAGGGAGGAGGGGCACCCCAGAGAGAAGATCGCAGTCGCGATGAGAAAAGCAGCGAGATAGAGATCCCGATAGAGCGAGGAAGAGGATGGAGATAGAGTACGAGATTTTCGTGGTACTTTGTTAGCGCTCCCTGGGGAATTGGACGCTGAATATTGTATAAAATGGGAATCATTGCTCGACACACGGGGTTATTTAATGAACCACGTAGAATAGGAAGCATTTAGGTGTAGAAAAATTAGTTTTCATAAAGGGCGCGCGATATTTCAAATTGAATAAAAACAAGTGTGCGTGAGGTATGCCGGGAATCTTTATTGCCGGTTAAAGTACATCCCATGTCATTATGTTTTAAAAATAATGCAGGAGCAGATCAGAGAGATCCAATTTTGATGACCCTTTCACATAAATCGGAATGGATTTCAGAAATGCGTTGAATAGCGATTTAACGCCCAATACTTTTTTCTTTGTGGCTACGTTAAGCCTCTGGCCGGTGGCAATAATCCAATTCGATTTATGTGAAAGAGTCATCAATATTGGGTCTTTCGGATCGCCTCCTGTGATCAAAGCCGTGGAGGCCCTTTGAACGATGTTATTTTTAACACATAATGGCATTGAATGTACTTTAATCCCCGCTGAAGATTTTCCGCATACCTCACGTACACTTCTTTTCATTCAATTTTAAAGATCGAGCAGCCTTATTGAAAGACCTCTTGGAATAATTGTAAATGGTGTTGCCATCACGTGTTCCATTCTGTAATTTCATAGTTTTGCGACTTTAATCTCGAAATAGAATTGCAAGACTCAAGGAAAATCAGAATCCTAATATTTTGTCGGGGGGTGGACAACTTGGAAATAAAGAATGCGGTTGGTACAGTGTACTTCGGGATTCAAAGCATAGTTGCGCGAGTGGAGTTTGCATTGCGCGTAAAAATTTAATTAAAACCAAATGTTAATTAAGGATCTCAGGGCTCGCACGAATTTTCCCCTTGTCGAGCTTCTGCAAACATAGCGCGCGGTCGGGAAAAAGTGAAGGGGCAGTGCCAGCGCGGGAGCGAAAGCGACAGTTCTCCGTGTCACGAGCAGCCCTCCTTTCATCGTGAAACTTCGGCCAAAGTGTCGGACTTTATCTATTGAAAGTTCGCGGCCAAGCAAATTTCCCCCGAACTCGGCCGCCTTCGTCATCCCTCCAGACGATGTGGGAGGAACGGGAGGGGGGTAACAAATTACTCGATCAAATATGAGAAAGCAGAACGACTGACTCGTACAGAATTTTATTACTGTGGAGCCTGTGGTAGTTTTGGTAGAAGGCTTAAGGGGCATCATACACCTAGGAGGTGAAAAAGTGGGATGGATTTAGACAAAGAAATATGATATATATTACAAAGGATACACTTTTGTCTATAAAATGTTCTGACTAAAAATGTGAAAAGTCATAAACTCGATTTCTACGTTCCAATACCCGCCCTTTCGCGAAAAATTGAAAAAAAAACAAAATTTGCTACCAAAACTACTAGTTTCCTTTGTCTACTTTGCAGATGTATTTTCTGAAAAAGCTATTGAATGCATACAGCTACCACGTAGCTTGTTCTCCGAATTTTTACTGAAAATTTCATATTTTACAGATAAAAATATGACTATCCTCATGTATGTAATGCTTCTTTGTTAAAAACATTTCTCCAACGAAAAAAATATTTTTCAAATCCATCCTACATTTTCGCCTCCTAGGTGTATGTTGCCCCTTAAAAGGAGAAGACTGCACCACGCGATAGCTTGGAAATAGATAATTCCGATCATCAAATAACAAAGAAATCAAGGGGGTGGCACATCCTAGCCCCACCATGGGATCGCGACTGTTAGTGCTCTACAGCGCCACCAGAGGTCTAATCGTTCCAACTGTTTCTCGCAAGTGCCAGGTCCCAGTCTCACTCATATATATACAAGTTCCAAGTTTATTGCTCTCGGTCCCCATGCGTCTAAGACAGGGTGCATCGGCTGTAGCCCTACGGACGAGTGTAGCCGGTAATTAAAATGCCAATTAGGGATTACGGTTACACCGGAGACGAAGGAGCAAGGAGATGATTCCTTCCTTGTCCAGCAACGACGATTTCAGACGTTGCAGGGGAAATACTGCAGGAATAACGAACAGTTAGATAGGAACGCGCAGGACAATGTAGGAAGAGAAGAGGGAGCACTGCATATTCAAGAGTGGTGTACCTAAGAAGAATAAGAAAACCAAGCTGAAACAAACCGTAACAAGTTACTGAAACAAATATGGAGAAGCAAAGTAACCAAGAAGGGAATGGAACAACTCGTGCAATTAACATATAAAAGAACAGAGCAAGGAGGATACTAAATATGAAGAAGCGAAAAGAGAAGACGGGATAAAAAAAGGAACACACTGAAAGCTACACGAAGAAGAGAGAGAGAGAGAGAGAGAGAGAGTCAGAAGAAGAAAGAAGACTTGCATAATCGCCAGAGTAAAACAGTGGAGGGAATCCACCCTTAATTGCATCGATGAATTCGCCACGGCGATCGTTAAGGGTCCGAAAGTCCCAGACCCCCGTCTCGGCTAGTGATTCATTCTCGCAATAAACAATTAATTAATGTCGCCCTGGGAACGACCGTTCTTCTTCCCTGCCTACCCCTCCCAGTCGACCCTCTCCCATCCTTTTCCACGATACTTTCGGAGCAAGATCACCAGCTCCCTTTAGTCTCGCGATAATTAAACGTGCCGTGGCAGCCGGACGGATTAACGGTGAATTACGAGTAGTGGCTTTTAATTGACGCTGCTCGAATATTAAGTGAATTGTTGGGCCGAAAGAGGCCTCGTGAAACTGGAGTTAATGCAGTGTTTCAGGGAGATTACTTTCTCTAGCGTTGTGTAGTTTGCAGAGGCGGATTTACCATAAGGCGCACTCGGCGCGCGCCTGGGGCCCCGACTTCGGAGGGGCCCCACAAAAACCAACTTTCCACTTTTTTTTAATGACACCAAATTTGATTTCATGAGTACATAATCTGTTTATGTGTTTAAAAATATGGTTAACGTGATTTTATTCTTCCTGTCTTTCCCTTTTTTGTAAGGGGCCCAATATTTTCTTTTGCGCCTAGGGCCCCAACCGACCTTAATCCGCCTCTGGTAGTTTGCCCCCCTGTCCCTTCCTTTGTTTTTTGTTACTCCAGGCACTTTCTCAACTTTCGAGTAGTATTGTTTCTATTTTCGACTGATTCTTAGTGACGCTCTCTGTGCGCTACAAACGAAGTTGTGTTTTTTTCAGTACAGGGTACAGAGTTTTTTAGGACTGCCTTTATTGCCTCATCTCTCGCTCCAACAACAGAAGTTGAGGGGATAACGCTCACCTTAGACAGAGACTGAAAACTCGAGCTTAGGCCGAGGAAATACTGTACAGCTTGGAGCCCGGTGTGTACATAGTCTGAATTGATATATGAATTGAAGCTTCGGGTAAGTAGCGATAGTTTGGATTGTGCAGATTAGTCGAACAGAATTTTCCCTAAAATTTGTATTATTATTCAACGCGGAAATTTAGACAGAAAACACAGCTACGAATGCCCCGTGTCAAAAGCAATACAGAAATGATTGGACCACTTTAAAGCACAAAGTTAAAAATTCTCCTCTCTGATTCCACGTTGCAGATCCCAAACATTAATGAAGCATGTTATCAGTATTTTCGCCACGTTTCGCGCGTACATTCACCGCTGGCAGCGAGCAATTTTCACCGAATTCAGAGAAAAATTATGTTAGATTAAATAAATAGCATATAAACCAGCATGTATAAAGTTACCGCTTTTAAGCCGCACCTAATTTAAACGCACTTATTACTGTTGAACTCGTAGAATAATGCGGCTCGTAAATCCTCATCAAACATTAAAACAGAATGTTCCGAACATTCCACAGTAAACCACAAATATAAAGCATAGGTACGTGAAATCTGCTAACTGAAGAACATGCTAAAAAAAAAAAACAATACAGGGAAACACGCGGTAAAATACGAGAATACCAGTGATTATGAGAAGTCTGTAGAAAAGCCTGTTAAAAAGAATTACGAGGAAAATTCCAGCAGGCTACCGAAAACAGGTTCGTCCATCGAAACACTAGCGAGCTACATACAACGAAAGCCTGACACAACGGCGTAGAACCGACAAAGGAGACCAATTAGTTATCGGAGTGTTTATGTAGGCCCCGTCGCGCGAAAATACGCTTGTGCATCGACAAGCATAAAATATTTTCGAATGTGACCATTTCTGATGATACACTTCATTTGCCAGATTCGCGAAAATCCTAACAACAAAAGCTTAATGAAACGTCTGCTTGCGACGCCAGCAGAGTTACGAGCACACAATCCCGTTCGGTATTATTTCTCCTGTTGCCAGTTGCCAGAGAAAATAAAAAGACTACGAACGATTACGAGCCCGATACCGAGTCCTGGACAGCTGTCCTGGAAAAAGTGAATGGTTTTCGACCGTGGCCGGTGTTGCCCTCGGAAAAACGAAACCTCTAAGCCCCAGATCCGTTGCTGGGGCGTCGTTATCGCTGTCGTTATCCTCGAAACGAACGTTGCCTTGTATCGTAACCTGGTTTCTTGCCGGGTGTTTGGGAACGTTTATTTGCTTGTCGAAGGTAACGCAATTGTATCTTGCCGCTGCTTTGTGTTGTGAAGGGGAATCTGTGTTCTGGTACTTGTTGTCGCACTGGGGAATTAGTAGCAGTGTGATCTTAGATCTCTGAGCAATAGTTGGGGCTTCGAGTAAAGGGTGGATTCTACTACAAGTTATTCGAATAGCTTTAGTAGTCGGTGTAACTTGGGTTTTGGAAGCTCGAGAGATCTCATTGGTCTTCCTGAGTGGTGGTGGTAACCTTTGTGAGAACCCTGATACTTTGATTTGGTTTTTTTAATATTGGGAAGGTTATTGAGGAATGCTATTTTTATTAATTAAATGATCAATATATATGTAGGAATAGGTTTTGCAATTCAGTCACGGAAAAAAAGGATCTCGGGGCAACGGGACTCGAACCCGCGACCCGTGACCCGCGGGCCCTCTGTCTAGTAGGCTGCCACCTTACCAACTCCACCAAATCCACACTCTGAATTCTCTTAATCCGGGATTCCTCTTGTATGGGTTCCTGATTCCACATATGTATATTCCACTTTCTCGCATTTTCTATAATTGAAGAGTCCTTGTAGGAAACACTGTAAGTGCCAAAATGAAAAAAGAAATTATACTAATAATAAGGTCCACATCCTCCATCTACAAAATTCTTTTGATTTCGTTTGACAAAGCATTCTTGGAATATTCTACTCACGCCCGTTAAATTTTCACAGAAAATGGAGGGCAAAAACTCTACTATGAATTATTATTCATACCAAATAGGTAAATAACAACTGAGCTCTCAGAATAATCGCGTCACTTATGGCGCTGACCCAGTACACTGCAATTCGTATTTGTTTTTCTTTTCATTTCGCCCGTCCACTTGAGAGCTGATGCAACGTCGCCCAGACATATGAGCGCGCCTCAAACAACCGTTGAAGTTTGCTCGCAAACTGTATCCGGGCTAGCGAGGCGGATCGGAAAAGTGCATCTGACGGCTTAACGACTTCTCCTCGGCGGGCAGGCAAAAAATAGGCCAACTTTTCCGGGAAGTTCGGCCGTGTTTTTCTGTCCACGGATAACTGTTTGCAACGGTGAACTTTGTCTTTGCTGGTGACGTCCGCCGGACGGTCATTACGCTCGATAAATAGGGCAGCAGTCGCCGGTTGGGAGCTCTCAAAGCGTAGCAAAGGCTATTGTTCCCGTCCGGTTAGCTTGTGTCTTTAAATAAGATTTCCCAGCAAATTTGAATTTCATTCGAGGCAGCCCGACCTCGCTGTGCTTTTAAACGACATTTAACTACGAAGAATTCGGTCGTAAATTCGCTAAACACGGTTAATACAGGGATGTGAGCAAAGTTGAAGCTGTTGCGAATGTATACTTTCGTTCTGGTGCCATGGCCATAGTTTCGGAGACAAGTCAAACTGAACTTATCTTAACAACAATATCAGGGTGGGAAAGAGAAGAGTCCAGGAGACAGCGTTGCCAGCTTAATAGTAATTATTCGATGCTCCGCACACTTTGCCCACCTTTTATTAGACCATGCAAAAATGGACACTTCCCTATTCCTCAGAATCACGTAATGACTGAAGCTATAACATCAGCTATTGTTACTAACGTTAATAAACTAACTTCCTGTTGAAAACTCGAGATTTATACAGGGTGTTCCATAATTCGTGGTCCAAGGCTTGGTGGTGAATAAAAATTCTCAATAATGCACTTCGTTTTTGAGAACATTCTCTTTGACTTCAAATATATCACAAAATTATATAGCGCTTCTATCAGAAAATCTTCGACTTATTTTCTCATGTAGAATCCACCCTGCCGCTTGCACTACCACTTATGGGACACTCTGCACATACCAAAAAACGCCATGAAACCATTCCACCTTATTAATTTTTTAAAGCGATCATCAATATTAGCGATCAATGCTCGCAAGATAAAGAGTGGAGCTCCATGTAGAGATCCATTTTCATCCAACCAAAGAAAGCTGGCTAGCGAAGCGTGGAAAACATTAAGCAACTTTATGTATCGTGGGATTTAATAACCCTAGTGGGGGAAGGTGTCCATTACACTCGGGGACAGTGTCATTAATACAAAAGGACGCGCTCTTATGGCCGATAGGCAACGGCCCTTATCGCTGGCCCTCTGCCATCAGCGGGTCAACGCTGGTTCAGCGATGGTGGATGATATATCGACACGATGGGACGGGAAACGATAGTGGAAACGGCTGCTGTGTTCCAGCCATAAGAGGCCAGGCCACTTGGCTTCGGAATAGCAATTACTATTTACGCGATCCTCTGGCCGTAGGTGCTCGCTTGCACTCGCCACTCTTAAGCAAATTAGAATTCCAACGTTCTGCACGATCAGCGCGGAGTTCCGCGATGCGAACGTCGAGATGGAGTATGCTGAGCACTGTGGAGAGAGTGTAAAGAAGTGTATATTGAATTGCTTTCCATCGATTTACTTGTGGTTAACCCTTAAGGGGTTAGATACCTTGCACCTTGGACGAAACAAAGTTATAGTCATTTTCGGCAATTTTTTTGGAGAGATAAAGATATACATAAATGGAAAATTCGATGTGAAGCCTGTTATTATACAACACTCGACGGAAAACAAAAAATTAGAAAGTTTTATTTTCTACGTGCCTAAAATTGAAGAGGTACATATGGATATCCATGAACATTAATTTCTGTCGAAATGGTGAACATGCAGAGAAAATGTGTATTTTTGTTTTTATATACGCGCCAATTGCAAACAATCTGTTTAAAATATGTACCGCAAAATCGGTATGTACTTCTCAATATATCCCAAAAGTTTAATAATTTTTTGAATTTCCGGGTTGGGCACCTTCCCTTTTAAGTCTTAGCATGTGACCACAAAATTATAAACATTGTTTTTATGAAATTTTACACGAATCGTTAACAAAGAAATATACAGGGCGAGTCATCTAACTCTACCACCTTAAATTACCTGTAAAATAAAATTACAGCGTTCAATGATCTATCAAATTGCAGGGGGAAAAACTAATTACTTCTAATAGTAACTAATACTATGATACTAAATTATACAATTTTTGTTTGATATATTTTTTCACATAACAAACAGTTTACAAGTACTAACCCTGTATATTATTAAATAAAATAATTATATTAGATTTATTCTTGTATAACACAGTGATTAAAAAATAAAATTTCCAAGTAGCTTGTTATAACGATTTTCTGACGATTTAAAAGCAAATATTTGCAGGTAGGGATGTTAATAAAAATGAAATTAAAAATAAAGCGTGGGGTACTTGAAACTGAACGCGCCACAGTTGACAAGCTGGGTGGCTGTTTATCCGCGAGTATGATAGATTCCATCGCTAAAGGATGAGTAACGAGCACCAGGGAAGTCTATCAACAAACTGCTGAATCCCCGCAGAGGCACGATAAGGAGATCTACAACGAAAAGTACTTTGAAATACGGCGAAAAGCTCGAGCATCGCATCTGAGCGCGGAGTGCAAGAAATTCGTTAGCCTCGACCGAGAAATTGCATTATTTCGAACTTCGTTTCAATTTACCGCGACGTCGCCGCGTTCTTTTCCATAAATACCTGCGACGGAGAAGAAATCTGGGACGGCTCGTCTCGCGAAAGGCAACTTTCCGCGCATGCGTTTTGAGAAAAATGGAAAGCGTTTTAACCCTTCGCTGACAAATCTATTTTTTCGATCAACTTTGACATGGTGGCTCACACTCAGAGCAATTTTTGAACGGCTCCCATTCTCATTTAAAAAATCCAATCGCCATAACAAAATCATGGATCAGTTTCAAGATGTGTAGAATATATGCCAATAGTTCTTTTATTAAAATTTTATCACAGTTGTTGTAAAAAAATTGTAGATTGCGATATGTCAAGAAAAATCGACGAAAATCTTTGAAAAATTGTAACTTTTACAAATTTCAATATTAGAAGCCAAAAATCTACATAGCTGTTATTCAGAGGTAATATTTTCAGGGAAAAATCGTTTTTAAGTCGGCTTTGGAGAAAAGGTATTTATTTTACACATAGAAGGTACAGAGCGTCAAAATCAGCTTATGGGTGGCTCACACCCAGAGTGTTAAAGGGTTAAAGATTTATTTAGAAAAGAAAGATCGCGAAAGCAGCGAGTCCAGAGGAAGTTTGTTAACTGTGACGAGACTGCGTTATTTTCCACGTCAAATTTTGATTTTCCTTCTGTGGAATCGAGGGCGAATTCCCGCTGAATTTTCCAGGCGGGCGGAGAATGGGCGACGTGCAAAAACCTTGTTTTCTCCGCGCGAGGTATTCGTAAACAAAAGCGTATTTGCCCGTTTATTACATTCGTTTAACAACCGACATTACTTTTTTCCTGGAACGTCGTTTTTTGCGTGTGCGCTCGGACGGGCTTGATTAATTTTTCGCGAACGGTCGCCGAACAGGAAATTACGAACGCAAAAACAAGCACCTCAAAATACCATGTTTACCTTTGCAAACCTTGACGAACTGTTTCAACGAGATTTGCTACAGTAAACAAGCGCCTATGGCTACCAATTTTGATTTGGGTGTATGCAGTGCAGGTACAGTAGTATTGAAATTGGTGACAGAGGTCTGTGAAAAGGTAGCTTACTTTGATCCTGAAATTGAACATCGGCGTCGTCTTATTTCTACGTATCCTACTCGACTGGAGGATGAAAAGTTGAAAAGGAACGAACCGTGGCTCGGAAACGAACCGTTCTTTCTTAAAAGATCATTCAAGTTTCGACCAATTACAACGGACGAAGGTGCTTCGGGAGGTAGAAAATTCCAGTTTCCCCCACTTGCCGCTAGTGAAGTCCCTCGCTTCACTCGCTTGATCCTTAACCGCGAAATTCAAATTCATATTTGAATTCTCCGTTACTCTCTTTAAGAGAATAAATATAACAACTCGAAGTTTTATTGATTACCAAAAGCATTTCCCTATTTGCATACAATTAAGAAAAAATAAACCAAGCTAAACTAATATGAGCCCATTTGCACGAAAAGATAAAAAATCTAACTCTGAGAATAATAACAAAATAGGTGCTAATAATAATAGAAAAAGAATATAAATTCTAATATCTACAAAATAAAATAATATACAAATTAAAAAAAACAATACTAATAATTAAAATATAAAATATAATGCAAATACAAAAATAATATATAATAATAATAATAACAATTCACCAGCCTCTATAAGCTGATGCAAGAATAGTCTTCAACTGCTTAAAGACTTGTCCCCAGAAATCCCCAGAAGTATATCTCATTCACTATAGTATCGTCCAAAATTGTCGGAGAAGCGTTTTAAAATTTGGCAAGTAATTATGCATACCTATTCGAGAAACAGGAGCATCAACGCAGAGCTTGTTACACAGCTCCCAAATACTCAGAGTTTGGGCTAAACGACTATTTTCGAAACGGTCTCATGCACCTCCTCCCAGCCCTTCAATCTTCTTCCGCTGGCGGAGATGCATCGGCCGATATTAGAATCTGTAAATTTCCATCCGCATCAGGGCAAGCGCGGTTCCCAGAGCCGTTTTAATTTCATTAATGTCCCGTGTTCTCGCAGCCCCGATCCCCATCGGCCTTTTGAGGGGTTCCCCTTTGAGCCAGTGGCGCGCGCTTCGCCGGCAGCCATTCAATCTTCATTAAGATCGTTCGGCACCGTTATTTACTCCGGCCGATGTTAATCAGTTGAATTTCAGTTAACTCGGCCTGCTTATTTTCCCGGTCCCTTTCCCCGTTGATGAGTTCCCTTCGTACCGATTACGCGAAATATTTTCCAACGCTCCCTTTGAAGCTGTCGATGGCTCGTGACACGGTTGCTTTGGGCTCGCACGGATATCATTAGCCAGAAGCAACGCGGGGAATATTGGAAATTAAAATGTATCGAATTTATCGTATCTCGTCTCGAACGAAGTGGAAACGACAGATTTGTTCTGCGGTTAAGTCGCGCGGCAGAATATTTATTTTGCAAAATCCAAACACAGTGTCTGTAATTAGATGCGCAGGGCTGCGTTTATACTTTTGGAGGCTCTATGCACGACATCATTATGGGATCCCACAATTTTTTCAGCTGCCTCTGATTTTTATATTATGAATTTAATATTTAAAAAGAAGTACAGTAAACTGGGGGATCATAAGCTGTTACATAACACATATTAAAGAAGAAAAAGGATACAAATTTAATACATTTTGACACTTGTAGTACAATCATAAAAGATGCAATGTCATAATAGGATACTTAAAGCAAATGTAAAAATGTCCATTTTTATATTATATATCTAACAAAATGTTCCAAAAACATGCCAATGTTCTCCCAGTTTGCGGTAATTTCTTTTACAACTGTAACTAGACTGTTTCTTATATTCGGTTCTCGAGGAGTAAGGTTTTAAAATATGGCCCCAGCTTACCCCTAATGCGCCGCGTGGTGAATGTGGCCCTGGGGCTGCTTGCTGCCAATGTAGGATTGTCGAAAATCGCGACGGCGCCGTTTAAGTGGCGACAAATAATAGCGATTGTAAATACAGGGGTGTTTGCGTAACGCGGTGCGGAAGGGTCAGCAGCGTGTCGGCCAACGGATCTGTAATGTAAAACTGTAAAGCCGGCCGCGGAATTGGACGATCGCGGCTGAATTTTCGTGTTCGCCGTTCCCTTTTCCGCGCGGACGTGGACAGAGCCGAGTCGCCCGTTAATGCACAGTGTTTTGCGCCTAATTCGTGGTTTCCGACTAATCGGTTTAAAATGGTCCATATTTAACTTCCCTGCGCGCCGGCCGGCTTCTACTTCACCGCTTCGTCACTAATTCATCCTTTCATCTTCGCTCCGCCGGGCTCATCGCCGTCCCATCAGCCGCGTCGATTGAGCGAGCGGAATTTAAATTGCCCGCATAATCTCTGCCCGTGCACACTGTCTCGTCCCGTGGAAACTACGCGATCAGATTTATTTACATGTGAACTAGGAACGATACACGGCCGTACAAAGGAGATCTGGAATCTGATCGCGAATTCAATCGATCTGCTCTCAATTTTAACGTGGAGCCGGCTGAATCAAAGGATTGAGAGTTCGGTTGCGTGAAGAGCAGCTTTTAAGGCCACTCGTGATCATCACTGTTGAGTATTTTGACATTGGAGGGTTTAAGAGGATTTATTGTTTGGTCAGTGCTGGATTAACATTTAAACACAATAAGCACGTGCATAGGGCATTAGGAGAAAGGGGTCCCATAAACATTTTCTGAATTTTGAAGACGAAAAAAAAACACCGCGGATGATGGGATTCGAACACACGATCTTCGGATCCACTGCGCGCTGGCCAGCCGTCTTAAGGGGGTAGTGGACTATTTCAGCTTCAAAAACTCGATTACTTTTTTTTTCACTGATTTTGAAAGTCTTATCCTTTATGAAAATTTTAAACAAAATTTCATGCAGAAATTCAAATCATTGTCGAAGTTATAGCAGCGAACGTAATTGACTGCACCGTCGAATAACGGCCTCGCAGAGCGGTATTGGCATAGGGCACCTTACTTTAAAGCCGGTTTTCTCGAAACACCATTTTCAGAAACGGTGTACATCACAACTCTTAAACCAGTGAATATTTTCACTTAAAATTTGAACTGGAGCTGTAGAATTCTATTCTTTATCGTGTGGAAGTTCCGCATTAACATTGGATGTTTATAAAACATTTTATAACTGATTAAACACGATTTTTTCCCATAAAAATGTGGGGAAAAAATTGATTCGTGTGTAACTTCTACAATTTTTGTTCAAATTCATCAGCGACTTTCCACACTGTAGATATTTGTGTATAGAATAATTACCTTAAAGCATTTTGCTTTCAGATGATTGGTTCACCTGAATTGATGTACACCACCTGCCGCGACGCGCCGTACAGGACTATTTTCAACGATTAATAACTTCGACAATTTTATACATTCCAACGATTTTCTTTTTTGTAAATACTCGCAATCGTGCTCACAATAGATTGCCAAAAGCACGACTATAACGATTGTTTGGTATTAAAGTAATTTAGCGTCAAAGAAACTAACCATTTTACGTATCCAATAGTCCACTACCCCCTTAACTGATTCCCCAACGCCGACTCTCCGAGGGGACTGTCTTCCGCACTCTATATAACCGAAACTTAACGGCGCACGACCTATGTGCCAAATGCCTACAATTGTAAAATCTTTTACATAGTAATAATATTGCTATGCGCATGTGTGTGCGGAAGGAGAGAAAAAAGAAAACTGTGGAAAGATGAGAATCAGTGGCGCGGGGATCAGAGCGAGAGAGAGGGAGAACCGTTTATTGCGTTGAAATGATCACCCTGTATAAGGGGACCTCGAAATTTGATGGTCGTAATCCGATACTAGTTGTGAGTTTAGTAATAGCAATAATGGTTTACAGGAGCGCCCTGCGGAGAATAAAGAATAGAAGACGGGAGGTATTTAGCGGCAAACCACCCGATAGTGCTTCGTTACTAGCTCGCCAAACCTCCAATCAAGTGCACAACTATCCGCTCAACCTTTGCTCCGTGGAATTGATAGTTCCATCCACATTTTCGCGTTCTATTTCAGGCATACATGTTCCTATTCCTATTAGGCACACTATTAACGCCCTACTGAATAACTATTAAGAGAAAAGTTATTTTCTAAAGTTTTACATTGATTTGAGGAGTTACGCGGTATTGCTTCGATTTAATATTGACGCCATAAACCATTGCATTTTATTACGCGAACAATCAACTCTTGCAGCACTTACTTCCTTGTACCTGTACACTGTGCAGTAAGGAAATCAGTTTTGCAGTATCAGTTTAGCATTGCCAGCTGTTATGTACACTCGAGCGCTAGTGTTAGTATTAACCCTTCGTGGTCACACCTTCTTATAATCACAAATTGGTCACACAGGGTTCACTGTACCCCAGCAACATTTTTTCAGTTACCATTTTCGTATTTTTGAATCTTTTAACTTTTCAGTGATAATTGTACATTCGTAATACTTATACAATCGTGGTCTAATAATCTTTTTCTAGAAATGTAAATTTTTATATGATAAAATTTGTAGTTGAAAATGAGCGATTGTCCATGGTTGTGGGTAAAACCCGATTTTTATAATTTTTTTTTTATTTTCTTTTTTGCGATAAATCCCCTTTGAAAGACGTAAAGGTGCGAAATTTCAAATCGAAAATTGCTCTTGGGGTACAATACACCCCGCGTGACCACGAAGGGTTAAATTTAAGCCTAGGTTAAGTCTTCTTAGAATGTAAGGTTATGGTTCTTAATATGTAAGGTTCGATCAGGTTGTGAATCTTGCTCCTTTTTCTTTTCTCTTCTTTATTTTGTTCGTGTGATAAAGATACTTAATAATAATAAAGATAAATAAAGATATCCTTGATAATCTAAACAATAACACATCCCATTTCTCAAAATACAGGCTACAACACAACTCTCGATATAGGGATCACAAGAATTGCCATAAAGATGCAAAAGAAGCTTCATCTCATCGACAGCCACTCGAAAAGCTGGCCCGCGTGTCCACTTCGTGCTACAAGCGCCGGGCGAGCAGTCGAGCCGACAGCAAGGCTGAAAAGTCAGCCGACCCTCGGACACAAGCGGCGCATGGTGAAGCGTCCGCGTCTAAAAGCGGCTCGAGGCTTTTGATCGCGGAGCTATTTTCTTTGGGGCATGATTAAAAGCCGAAGGAGGGCGGGGGGGGGGGGGGGGTCACGAGCGTTTCACGCTCACAGACTTTCAGGCGAATTTACGTCGGGGCGATCTGAAGTCAGCGGTTTTGGGGTGGCAATAGCCGTTGACGAAGTGGAGGGAACGGGGTGGGCGGTCGCCAATTAAATTACCAGTCGATTTTAGCCCGCTTTGGAGTTTCCATAACCCGCCACGTCGCAGCCAGTAAATCTGTTGGGTCCCCCGGCAGGTTTGGGCTCCGGGGCTTGTTGCAGGGTCGAAGAGTCGCCGCGGGCACGTCGACACGGGGCACTCGTAATTTCACCGATACGTTCGTCCGGCGCGCAATTTAAATCCGCCGCCGCGAGGGGCGCCCGACTCCGTTCGCGGAACTTTACGAGGGGATAACGGTACGTGACGCGAAACGGGGATCGGCCACGAAAGCATCGCGCAGTTTCCCAAGCCCCCGTGACCCCTCCGCGCGATAATTCGCCTTGTTTTATCGGCCACAAGAACGATAGCCCCGTGGAGGCGCCCGCTCTTAGATAGAGGTATCTGTGCTGCTCGAGATTTCCTTTCGCACGCCTTTATGCTCGTGAAACAGGGAATGGATCGTAAAGCAGGATTGATTCGTTTGAAGATTCAGGTGAGTGATCAGACGTGTTAGTTGTGTTACGCGTTACATTCATTATTCGGTCTATTTATATTATATTGTTATTAGGCTAGGTTCCGCATGTATTACCATCGGCCGAGGGCCATTTACGGGAGGTTCGGGGTTTTCGTAAATAGCTCGGGAAAGGACTCGAAGGAAGGTTAATCCTTCAATTTACGAGATTGCCTGGCAGACGTTGGGTCTGTCGCCGGCACTCGCCCGACACTTGGGACCGTTGGAGGGTGGCGAGTGACGTGGAGTTACAATAACCATCTGTGAGTCGACTCCGGCGGTCCCGGGGTTTAGTGACATTGGCCAGGCATCCTGTTTACTTTTCTGCGATGTCTTCGAAGGACAGTTTAGCCATAATTTATCAGGACTAGGTTTCTAGAGTTTTTCCCTCTCTACGGAGCTGGGTGGGCCGTTCCGTTGACAATATTACGACCAATGAGATGTTTGATAATTGTGTGGCCCACCAAGTAACCAGCCTGAGGGGGAGGATTCTGGCTGGAAGGAAGAAGAGGCTCCGTCGGAGAGTCAGACGCTTTTTGAAACGCCTAGGTCTCGGTATCCTCCGGAGATGAGGATAGTTTAAGTATACGGAACACTCACTCACACTTTCGGCTTCAATTGTATTCAACTTCATCAAGCGTTGCTTGTAGCTCAATATACTGAACTTTGTTATTGTTACATGCAGTGCCAATTTTATTTACCCTAATCACCGTAAAACGTCATTCGGGTATCGCGTTATCTTAGTGTCGGAATTACCGTAGCGGGACTTTACGACTCCCGTTGACTCGTCTTCAATACAGCCGGGCTCATTACGATAGCGCGAGAAACATTTTGGTCCTTCGAGCCGGATCCGCCAGTGACTTGTGGACTTCTACATGTGGCTTATTGCTACAGTTTCGTAGTGTTACGAATTTAGTGAGTGTGTGGTTGGGTATAAGACACAAACATTGTGTCCATCCGCTTCAATTTAGTGGATTAACGATTGGATAGCACAATAGTGCACCTGCATCCTGGAATCGGCCAGCTTGCATTGCTCGTTGCAGCATCAGTAAAGGAGTCTGGATATCGTGGTGGACATCGGCAGCTGAAGTCTTCGCTAAGGTAGGCTTGTTAATTGTTTCGCTCTCCTGTCTTGCCTCCTTATCCGTATCCCACCATGTCAAGTAAAAAGAATACCGGTGGTTCTCCAAGTCAGACGCAGGTAGACCCAAATGCGGCTGAAATTAGTTCTCTGCGACGGAAACGCGGGAACATTGTAGGTCAGATTACCTCGTTCCATAATTTCCTGAAAAGTACCCAGGAATCAGGTCAAGTTAATGCATATCTGGTTGAGACTCATCTCAAGGGCCTCATCGGGCATTGGGATCGATTTGAAGACATTCAATTCGACCTCGAGGGTTTGGATCCGTCGGAGACAGAGCGCCGGTTCGTAATACAAAACAATTATTACACAGTGGTAGCCAGCGCCAATAAAATCATTGATGGGGCGCGAGGGACTGCACAAACCACAATGGGGCATCACCCGACGGGTATCGAGGCTCGGGGTATAAATCAGTCACCAATGCTTTCTGTAACGGCTCCGCTCGCCATAAAACTCCCGGAAATGCGTTTGCCGACATTTGATGGTTCTGTTGAAAAATGGTCAACATTCTTTGAATTATTCTCATCGATGATCGACCGGAACGAAGAGCTGACTCCGGTGCAGAAGTTGCAATACCTGCGGTCGGTTCTTACGGGAAAAGCGGCTGCGAGTATCGAGTCGCTGAGGACCACGGATGCGGATTATGTTGACGCGATCGAGATATTGAAATCAAAATACGACAATACACGGAAAATCATATTAAAACATTGTAACGCGATTCGGGAATATCCGAAGCTTGCGAAGGACTCTGCTGAGTCATTGGGTGATCTCGTGGACCACATGAATCAACATTTGCGATCACTTAAAAACATGGGAGAAGCAGTCGCGCAATGGAATTCCCTTCTGGTATCCATCATAATATCTAAGGTCAACGCAAACACGGTGTGGCAGTGGGAGCTTTCATTAAAGGACAAAAAGATGCCATCATATACGGATCTTTTAGCGTTTTTGGAGAAACGCGCCGATTGCGCTCCGACCGCCGCACCTGCTGTTGCACCGAAGTCGGGAACAGGTAACGGTAGTCGTGGGTCGGCGGGGCAACAAAGAACTAATAAACCAGTATCATCACAGAGGAATACGTTCCTCACAGTGAAGGGGCCTGAGTGTCCCGTCTGCAAGGATGTGCATGGAGTTTGGAATTGCGACACGTTCAGAGCGCTGTCGTTAAAGGAGCGTTTCGCAATGGTGGCAAAGGCTTCGTTATGCTCGAATTGCCTTAAACAAGGGCACGCTGCCAAAGGGTGCAAATTTGGGCCATGCCGTGTATGTCACAACAGGCATCACACTTTGTTGCACAAGCCTGGGAATTTCCGGAACGAACCGAACAGCGAATCTTCGGTAGCTGATTCGGCAAATGCGTTTGGACCATCGGAGGAAGAACGACCTCCAAGTCCTAAATGACTAGATAAGCAAGAGGATTTGCGGGGAATGGGATGTCCGAGGGTTTTGGTGGTTGACTCGGCTACCAATGAATTATTGGTAACGGCGCGAATCAACGTTATAAATAAGGATCAGCAGCCAGTAAGCTGTCGAACACTAATCGACACATGTGCGGCATCCAACTTTATGACGGACAGTTTCGCGAAAAGGCTCGGTCTACCGCAGAAGACATGCCATGTTCCTATCGGAGTCCTCAATGATCTTTCAACGGTTGCAACGCATACCATTAGGGCAACCATCACGTCGCGTGTCAGCAACTACCACAAGACGTTGACTTTTCTTACGGTCCCCAATATTTCATCGTTGGTGCCGGATCAACCTATAGATCGGTCAACCATCGCTGTCCCAAGTGGAATCAACTTAGCTGATCCTAACTTTCATCGGCCTGCACCTGTCGAAATGTTATTGGGATCTGGGACAGCATTATCAATGCTATGCGTCGGACAAATTGATTTGACACCGCCCGACCAAGCGGACTTATTTCTTCAAAAAACAAGGGTCGGTTGGGTCATCGGGGGGAGCGCTCCGGCAGCTCCAACGGTAGAACGCAGGGTCTGTCATTTGACCACGGCTCTTCAATTTGATCTCGCACAGTTCTGGGAGATAGAAGAGGGTCCTCAAATCCGGCACCTGTCGGATTCGGAAGCGGCTACCGAGCAGCATTATAAGGCCCATACCACGCGGAATGTGGATGGGAAGTACGTCGTGGCACTCCCGTTCAATGAACGACTTTCGCAATTGGGAGAGTCAAGATCCAGAGCCCTGAAGCGATTCGCTTCCCTTGAACGAAAACTGCAAGGGAATGCAGAGTTGCAACAACGATACCGGGCGGTAATACAAGAATATCTGGATCTCGGTCACATGTCCGAGATCACAGATGTCCAAGCATCCAGAGATGGGTATTATTTGCCGCATCACGGCGTCATTAAAGACAGTAGTCAAACTACTAAACTCAGGGTTGTTTTCGACGCGTCAGCGACGACCAGTACGGGGGTGTCCCTTAATGATGCTTTGCACACCGGGCCGAAGATCCAAGACGATTTGTTATACATACTTTTACGGTTTCGTACTCACCAATATGTCATTACAGGTGACATTGAAAAAATGTATAGACAGTTTCTCGTCCGACCGGAAGATAGAAGGTATCAAAGGATTCTTTGGCGTGATAACGATGGCGACGTTAAGACTTTCGAATTGAATACCGTAACGTTTGGGGTCTCGGCGGCACCGTTCTTGGCCATTCGTTGTTTGAAGCAACTGAGTCAGGATGAAGGATATCGGTATCCCCGAGCGGCTGAAATTCTCCAGCGAGATTTTTATGTAGATGACGCGCTTACCGGAGCGTCAACGAGGGAAGATGCACTTGCGTTAAGGAAGGACCTCACAGACCTTTTAAAATTAGCCGGGTTAAACGTCCGACAATGGGCATCAAACGATCGGAGTCTTTTGCAGGACTTGCCACCGGAGTCGATTAACAGCAAGCTTCACTTCGGCGAAACGTCTACGGTGAAGACTCTCGGTGTCATGTGGAATTCAACGGACGATTCCATTGTTTATTCAGTCAAGATTAGAACGATGTTATCGCGTGTCACGAAGCGCGTTATTAGTTCTGAGATCGCAAGGATCTATGATCCTCTGGGACTTCTTGGGCCTGTTATTGTCACTGCAAAGATAATGCTCCAGCAGATCTGGAGCTTGAAAATCGATTGGGACGAGTCCCTGCCTATGAACGTCCATACCGAATGGGCTCGGTACTATACACAATTGCCATTGTTAAATAACATTGTATTTAAGCGCAAGACAATAATCAGCTCAGCGTCACGCATCGAGTTACATGGATTTTGCGATGCAAGCGAAAAAGCTTATGGAGCGTGCGTGTACATCCGTACCGTTGACGCGCGCGGCCGTGCGCAAGTGGAACTCTTACTGGCAAAATCAAGGGTTGCACCGTTGAAGCAACAAACGATTCCGCGGCTTGAGTTATGTGGGGCGCTGCTTCTCACTTCCCTGGTTTCGACTGTTCGGCGGGCTTTATCTTTCGAGATGGATCGAATCATCCTTTGGACAGACTCCACTATTGTACTTTATTGGATTAATACCTCTACGCATACTTTAAAGACGTTCGTCGCAAATCGCATCGCTGAGATTCAGACAAAGACGAGGGTCAAGGACTGGCGTCATGTCCGAACAAATGATAATCCAGCGGATCTCATTTCACGAGGTCAAACACCGGAGGAATTTCTTCAACCCTCCATCTGGCATCATGGTCCGGCATGGCTCGTCAAACAAGAAGTCCATTGGCCTACCTGGGAGTCGGTCCCACCTGTCATTATTCCGGAACAAAAACAGATTCCCTGCTTTGCGGCGAAGCCCATCGACACTTTCCTGCTGGATAGGTATTCAGCGTGGGGGAAACTTGTCCGGATTGTTGCATTCTGTCTACGTTGGAGACGCAACAGTCCAAGGGGGGTTCTTACCGTTTCAGAGCTCAACTACGCGCATCACGCGGTCATCAGGCTTTTACAGCGTTATCATTTCTCGGAAGAGTTGCGCTGTATCGCCAAGGATAGGGATGCAACAATCAAGGGCAAACTAACAAAATTAAATCCATTTATAGACAAAGATGGAATTTTGCGAGTTGGAGGTCGCCTGCAGCACTCGGCAATGCCGTTCTCTCAAAAACACCCTATTATATTACCAAAGGCTTTTACGACGGCATTAATAATAGAAAACGAGCACCGTACTCATTTGCACGCGGGAGTGCAAGCTACGTTGTACGCTGTAAGGCGCCGGTACTGGCCTATCGATGGTCGAAGCCAGGTATGGAAATCAAATAGGAAATGTGTGCGTTGTTGTCGCGCACGACCACCACCCGTGGAGTACGTTATGGGCAGTTTACCTGAAGCAAGGGTGACTGAGTCGCGTCCTTTTACCAACGTAGGAGTTGATTACTGCGGGCCCTTTTATATAAAGGAGAAGAAACACCGAAATCAGAACCGAGTTAAGGTATATGTAGCAGTTTTTGTATGTCTGGCGGTAAAGGCTGTTCATCTCGAACTTGTCAGTGATCTGACCACAGAAGCATTTATCGCCGCCCTTCGACGTTTCATCGCTCGACGAGGATTCTGCTTAAATTTGTATTCCGATAATGGCTCTAATTTCGTCGGAACGGATAATGAATTGCGCGAATTGCGAGAACATTTACGATCAGACGATCATAACAACAAGGTGCAGACATTCCTTGCGGAAAGATCCATCGAGTGGCATTTCATTCCACCATTGGCTCCTCACTTCGGTGGATTATGGGAAGCTGCGGTAAAATCGTTTAAATTCCATCTTAAACGCGTCGCAGGGGCTAATCTATTTACATTCGAGGATTTCAATACATTGATTATTGAAATAGAATCCATTTTGAATTCCCGTCCTCTTACCTCCATTTCATCTGATCCGAACGACCTTCTGGTCCTTACACCTGGACATTTCCTAATTGGCGACTCAATGACGAGCCTTCGCGAACGCGATTTCAGGGACATTCCAGCTAATCGTTTGTCTAGCTGGCAGCATATACAGAAGGTAAAGCAACACTTCTGGATCCGATGGCACCAGGAGTATTTGAACGAACTGACGAGTCGCAGAAAATGGACCAGCGGCAGTCATCCCATCAGTGTGGGCACTGTTGTTCTCCTGCGAGATGACAAGGTGCCATCTATGCAGTGGGCGTTGGGCAAGGTCCTCAAGGTCCATCCAGGCGCTGACGGCATCGTGCGGACGGTGACGCTTAAAACGGCTACAACCGAGCTGGACCGGGCGGTCAAGAAGCTCGTGCCGTTGCCCAATCACCTGGAGGACGAGGTCGGAGAGGAAGACATCACGAGGTCACCAACATCCGTCAAGGGCATAGGACAACCCCTGTCCCCTTAGTTTTAAGCACACATATACACAACATACATATCGAGTCACGCGTATGATTAAATTCATTGATCGAGATTCTCTCAACGGGGGGAGGATGTTACGCGTTACATTCATTATTCGGTCTATTTATATTATATTGTTATTAGGCTAGGTTCCGCATGTATTACCATCGGCCGAGGGCCATTTACGGGAGGTTCGGGGTTTTCGTAAATAGCTCGGGAAAGGACTCGAAGGAAGGTTAATCCTTCAATTTACGAGATTGCCTGGCAGACGTTGGGTCTGTCGCCGGCACTCGCCCGACACTTGGGACCGTTGGAGGGTGGCGAGTGACGTGGAGTTACAATAACCATCTGTGAGTCGACTCCGGCGGTCCCGGGGTTTAGTGACATTGGCCAGGCATCCTGTTTACTTTTCTGCGATGTCTTCGAAGGACAGTTTAGCCATAATTTATCAGGACTAGGTTTCTAGAGTTTTTCCCTCTCTACGGAGCTGGGTGGGCCGTTCCGTTGACAATATTACGACCAATGAGATGTTTGATAATTGTGTGGCCCACCAAGTAACCAGCCTGAGGGGGAGGATTCTGGCTGGAAGGAAGAAGAGGCTCCGTCGGAGAGTCAGACGCTTTTTGAAACGCCTAGGTCTCGGTATCCTCCGGAGATGAGGATAGTTTAAGTATACGGAACACTCACTCACACTTTCGGCTTCAATTGTATTCAACTTCATCAAGCGTTGCTTGTAGCTCAATATACTGAACTTTGTTATTGTTACATGCAGTGCCAATTTTATTTACCCTAATCACCGTAAAACGTCATTCGGGTATCGCGTTATCTTAGTGTCGGAATTACCGTAGCGGGACTTTACGACTCCCGTTGACTCGTCTTCAATACAGCCGGGCTCATTACGATAGCGCGAGAAACAAGTTGGACTGAAGTATCAGGTTGTCCCCTGTGGGGGATTTAAGGAAAATGGCCCAGGTGTCAAATTGTCTGGGACACCCTGCATACATAAGAGAATTACAAATAAGTATAATGTTTAGATAAAAAACGCCTAATGTTTGGATAAAATCCATTGCTTTGGAAGCTGGGGCCCTGGGGGGACCTTCCAGCCCAGAAGTTGTGAGTAGGGGCCCAAGTGAGCATTGCTCATCGGGTGCCCTTAAAATCCGCCACTGTCGTCGGTACACTGTTCGTATTTGCAAAGCTTTGCAATACGTTTTAGGTGGATAGTAGAATGAGTCGAATTCAATTTCGTCGTGATCGCTGTCAGCGTTACTGGGACAAACATCAACAGGCTAGGGAAAAAGATTTTCGTTTTACGCGGGATTTCAGTTTGTACACCTGCTCCGCGTATAAACACGAGCGAGCGTGTGTAACCATGGAACACGCAGCTCACCCTTCCGCTGCAATCACCTTCCAATATCCTTCCGAGAGCTTTCATGGGAACCATGCATTTGCTTCCATCGGCAAGTTACAAAGACTTGAGTAGTGAAGAACAGAATTTGTCATATTTCTGGTTGCCGAAATATTTCGAAATCATGATGATAATTCGTTACACGGAAGACGTGAAGTTCAGAACAAGATGTACATGCAGCAAGTGCCAGAAAATTGTTAATACAAGTGGGCTGGATGTAGTCTAGGTAAGGCACGTGGTTTGAATTTTTCTAACCTAGGAAATTTCAGGATTACCACGCCTTGGAAAGTGGAGAACTTTTGGTATAACTTTTTGATAAAACTATCGATCCTTGAACATTTTCCAATAAGAGTTTTTTATTCGCTTTGTTGAAGAATAACTGAATTCTATTTTTGTCATTTGATATATTGTAACTAGATTAATAAGGTAATGTATTTTTAGGTTAACCGGTTAACTGTCAATGTATCGTACATGATCAAAAAATAAAAATCTGGCCAATTCTGCCAAATCTGCCAATTCTGAATCATATATGATCAAATGGAATAACTTTGTGATTCATTTAATTTTTCGATGTGCCAGTTAACCGGTTATGTTGGCAGTCTAGGTTAAGTTGGTACATATGCGGGGAACGTTCGAGTCCATCTTGCCTTTTACGTTTTATGTATGGTATCAGGCTCACGTGCGACTTTACAACCGAACGTTTTGTATCAGTTTAAATCTGGTAAAATCTAAACAATATATTTTGTTTTATCCGATAGTGGGTTCTTTTTACCTTTCACGTACATCTAACTTTTCGAAAGAAACGTAATCGATCTGATAACTCGGAAATTTGTATGTTTAAAGCCACTTTTTATAAAAACTGTTGAGTACTGAGAGCCAATATTCTAAGATTTGTTTATACTCATACATTAAAAAATCACTCGTTGAGTCCCCCCCCCCCCCCCCCTCGTGATTTTATTAGCCGACTAGCAGGCCCAGAACGAAACACAACCTTCTTATTTTCTTCTTCCGTTCTACCTCTCAACCGTTCCACAACCCCCGTATCTAACTTCCTTCAACCTTCAACCTTACACACCTACAGTTTCTTTCTCCTCACCAGTAACCACCTTCACTCCCCAATGCTCCCAACACTACACCTGTTCCACCCCCGATACAATTACAATAAAGCTACAATCCAGACCCAGCAAAGAAAGAAGCCTATCTCATCAGGAACCCACCAATGTCCCCAGCACCGGTCCACCAAACGTATTATTCATCCCCGCGCGGGTAATTCGGCCCGAACAAGAAGTCGAGCAATTAAAAGGAATTAATCGGATTACCGGGAGCTAACCCAGCCACAAAGGGACTTAATTCGAACAAGACGGATCGTAATCCCACGGCTGACCCCGAGGAAAGGGTGACACCGTTGCCAGAACCCCCTCTCTCGATTTCCTCTGACATAGGGACGTTAGGTCGCAAAGCCGCGTGTAGCTGGCCCCTGGCGGGTGCGGACGTCGTTTGCCCGTGTAGGTACATCGGATTACGAGCGGAGTTGCGATGCGCTCGGTGTCAGGATTTGCCGGAGTCCCCGACGACGACGCGGGGGGGGGGGGGGGCGCGCGCCAATGGACGGAGCCCCGTAATACGGGCCGCATATCGCGGGTTTCACGGGTCGACTGTCAAACCGTAGCCAAAGGGGGGTTTCCTTTATCCGGCCGCGTGCTCGCGAATTCCTGCTGGCGTGGCACGTTTCCGGTTCGCGACGCCCTTATTATGCCTCGTAATTCCTCGACCGCGGGTCGCCTGCTGAAATTCCTCCGCGGGCTCTCTGCGGCCGCTCGGCGGAGAGCAAGTTGGCTGACGCTTCCCCGACGGAAAGTTGTCTTTCGGTGTCACCGTGGGCGCAGGGCACTCTGTGGTCTTTTAATTACTGCTTCTGGCGTGGATTCTGTGACTTTTCTCAAGAGTTTTGCGTGTAGCTAAAGAGCCAGGGCCCTTACGGCGCGAACAGTTGTATGTACTGTACTTTGATATAGTTTGCCACGGATTTTTGGACAGTGGTGTAGTGCCCTGCTGGGATGGCGGAACTGGGTTAGGTGGGTACAGTTGGTAGCGTATTCTAACGTTTCGGTGAGACCAGTACACACAGATGGATTTGGTATATTTATTGGATATTAGGATCTTATGGTCCTGGGGTGTGTTGAAATGTGACCAATATGGGCAGGCATGTGTTAAGTGGCGAGGAAGTCAATTGGTGGTTTCTTCGCTCAAGGGTATCGGTTTACACACCACGCGAACTATCACATGATAGTTTCTAATCAATCAGATCATCTGAGGTACAACCAATAGCCCGTTCAACAAGTCCAGTCACCAGGTATTAACAAAAACGGCAATAGCAAATAGGTAATAGCTGTGGCTGCTTCCTCTCCCGCGTACATATTTGTTTATAACTGGTGTGTGGGAATCTTGAGATAGTATACCAGAAATGGTCACTCTGCAAGCGACCATTACGTAGAAGGTAAACAACATTGTCAAACACACTGCCACCTATCATACTCAACAAGTAACCACCTCGTTTATGTTTAGAATTCAAACTGTAATTATCTATCGGTGCATAATACCACACACCAGCAAGTTTCCTAAGCTCTTACTCACGCAAGTTTACACATTTCAACAATATCAGTGTTTACTCTGTATCTTCCTTTCTTTTCCTTAACACAGTCAAGTGTACTGGACTCGAACCCAAGATCTCCAGGGATCCTCTGCATTACTAGCCAGCCGCGTTACCAATTCCCCCAACATCGACTATCCGATGTTACTCTTTATCCAGCTCTACAAATACCCAACCTAACGGGACGCCATCTATGTGCCAATCGCACCATAGGCCGTTTCCAAACCCCGAATGCCTACACCAGTATCAATTCTTACTAACAGTAAACACTATGCATCAGAATACAATCACTCTAACCTAACGAACAACCACACCCCACATAGCTCACTAAGAAATCAAAGAATTATCCAGTCACTTACTCTTCGTGGAAACTAACCTCGAATTCTTAATCAAAGCTCCGGACGATGCCAGAGCCCCTTCCGTCTCTGTCTACTCGCTTCTAGATCACCCAGCACCGACTACCATCCCCGTGCATACTCCTCACAGCATAGTAACGCTGCAGCAGCTCCCGTGCGCAGAAGAAGCAGCGTAAAAAGCAAAGGAGGAGCCATAATCCGTACGAAGGAACGGGCCAAGTGTTTCTCCAGCTAGTTCGCCGTAAAGTGAATGGAAAGGCGGAAAAGCAGCGAAAGAAATGCAGCGAGGGGATAGAGCCGGGCCGGAGCCCCTGAATAATGCAACGGGCGATGGTGAATAAACATCGCCTAATAAGTCCGCCCCGTATCGCTTGGCTTATTAACGCTGGAATCCGGGATGCGGCGACGTTTCGACGGCGCGCTCGTTGCGGCCAGGATCGATCCTGGAATTTTAAGCGCCCGCCCGGCAACTTTCGCCCGTCGTAAATACGGACGACCCGCTCCGGGCGACGAGGAGCATCCTCGAGGAATATTCTAACGAGCCCACAGCCGCTTTTTCCCTCAACAAACGGGACAACCGATCGATTGTGCACACTCCACGCAGCGCAAGCTTCCGTACCAAGTACTGATAAGCGGGGATGGGACGGGATAATTTTTACTGGCACCAGCAACGTGAAAATAGCTCGCCACGGTAGCTGTTCTTTTAGATATTTTCCCTGCCCGGTAGTATGCAAGGTAATTACACCTGAACAGGATGTAGTTTTTTATATGCGTATAGAGGATTACTCAGTGTCATCCGTGTTTTTGGAAATTAGGTAGTACAGTTTTGTTTCGTTATAGGGATCACCCTCAGGGGATAGGTCGAACCTTTAACGAAACGGTAAGCTATTCAGCTCGCTTTTCTTTTCTACCGCCTTCTTTTAATAAGACGATGCTAAAGCTATCTCGATTAAAATTTATGACTTGTCGCTGTCGCATGCCCCGCCGCATATTATCAGTCTTTAGTACTCGCTGCGGTGACTACGCAAGAAGTAGTGGGGATAAAAATGTACTGCTAACGAAACAGGGAACCTGGACTTATAACGGTACAAACACTTTATTATGTATCTTGTCATGACTATGTACCCATTTGAAAGGTTCTTAGAATATTCATTTATAAAGTTTTAAACAAATATATAAATTACAATATATTCTCGTTATAAGCTCATTTGGACTATGCGTTGCATGCTCGGTCTCTATCCCCCATCATTTCTTGGAAACCTTCGGTCAAGAGTGAGCGAGAGGCGACTCATTGTCAATACTCTCATTGGTAGCTCGAAACAGTCAACGCTATGCGTTGTAAGGTAACCGCCAGCCCGGAGCCTATAACGAGAACTCAGTGTATATCGAGAACTTGAAACTACTTAAATGGGACGTTCAAGCAGTCAATAAAAAACTCAATAGGTTACTTTATACAGTAATGCCTCGTTAGTATCCCGACGAACGGGGCTGGCGGCGCGATTCTAACGCGATGCAGACACTATTTCCTTAGAGTAGTATATGCTTTAAGACTATTCCGTGCAGCCGATGCCGTGAGTGAGAAAACCCCAGAGCCGAGCGAGAGGGAACGAAACAGTTGACATGAAGTTGTCGTCGTCTCTTTCGTTCTCTCACTCTCGACCGAAGGATTCCAAGAAATGGTGGGGATAGTGACCGCGATTATAACGCATGGTAAAAACGCGACACTAACGACGAATTACTATACTTATTGTATGAACCCTAAATTTGAATTCTACAATATTGCAAATAGTCATTACAACACTCTGAAATTTCGTAGAATTTTCATAATAATGTGATTCATAAAATGATCCCTATAAATAAGTATTTTAGCCAAGATAGAAAGCTACACAGTACACATTTTTGCAATAATATTTTCCCCGTCCTACTAATAATACTAGAAGTATAATTAATAATATGTTTATTCCAGTGGCGCAATAAATGTTTCCAATACTGTATTTCGTAATTGTACATACCGACACTTTGTACCATTAATTACCCATATCTGTATCAAAGGGTATTACACGTTAATAAATATTATTACCTTCGCCCAGGCAATGTGATATCAAATTCTCCAACACATCTCCTCTATTCCAGTGTATTAAGGAAAGAGTATCTATAAATCCCATCGACTATTTTACAATGTTACATTTATATGAAATATTCGTCGACGAAATTCCTCCATCCCCTCGAACCGGTCAAATTAAAAATTCCAGTTCAGATTACGTTACCTCCGCGGGAACGGCGCTTTGTGAGCGAAAAGAAATACAATGAAGGATCAGGGAATTCGAAAGCAACGCGTGAAATAAATTCCCGGACGCCCGGCGGGGAATACTGAACGCGCCAGAGGCGGTCCGACGATGAAAACCGAGGGCTGGATTTCGAACGCTGTTCGCGATCCGGATTCTGAATTTGAAAAAAACCATCAGTGAAAGTTCCCGTCGGTCTGCATGTTTAACGCCCTCATGAACGTTCGACGCGGCGAAAGTATTAACTCGGAAAGTGCAGGGTATAAAATAAAAAAAAAATCAACGCGCCTCGACGAGCGCCGCTCTCGATCGCGATCAAACTTTCATCGGGATCGAAATCGACGAGAAATTTACTCCGACGAGTGGCAACGCTCGCCTCGTGTTCGAGCCCCAAAAAGGTACAACACAAATATTCCTCGCCGAATACCATTCTCCACCTCTCTCCCATTTATTCTAAAAAAAGTTTCCATACTTTTTGGGCTCGATGAAAATCATCAATCTATCTATGTTTGAACAACCCTTCGCAATAGAGAATTTCACAGTAAATTCCCCGTATTCGTTGCAGCGAGACAAGGGTACCTATGTGCTGTCAGGTTGTGGTAAATGAATTTGGTTAGTTCGGTAAATGAATTCCGTCAGCGTGCAGTGTACATACGCTGACAAGTGAGTCGAAGGTTCAAGGAATTATATTGAAAATTAATTCCGCTAGATGTTTCACATTTTTTAAATTTTTTTTCATTGAAACTCGAGAGCAAAGGGGAACATACATTTCACCGTTCAGGAATTTACAGGCAGGCGACACTTAAAAAGAGCACTCCGAAAAGTGTATGGAGCGTTGCGAAAAAAGGACAAATCGGTGTTAAAAATGGTAAAGGGTGGACGGCATCGCGCGCAGATTGGCACGCTGGCTGTCGTCGCGACGGAATTCAACGGTCCTTCCGCGCCGCGACGTCGAGAGCGGGGTAGAAAAAAAGGGGGGGAAACTAGCTCGGTAATTTTCTCATAATCGCGTTTGCTTTCCAATTAGCCGCGCTTCCGAGCCTGGTCGCGGCGGACTCATTCAAAATCGTCGACTCTTCGGGCCGCGCGACTTAATTATCGCGAGCATGCTATCAAAATAAACCGACACGATACATTCACAGGGCATGACGTCGGTTTCTGCGTTGAGAAACTCTTGAGAAGGTAATTTACGCGACCGGAAGAATCTATTAATTCGTGGTACATCGTCCGTGAAAGGGAACGTTAAAATCGCTCAAACTCCAATTGTTCCCTCCGCTGCGCGGTGAAAAGTCGAGGAAAACGAAGTACCGAAGAACCGAGGCGTGTTTCCTCGTTCAATGAACCTTGCAAGGTTGCGGGCGTTAGAAAAATACGAAAATCGAATTGGCGCGTTGAAACCCGATTTTGAGGGGTTGAAAACTTATATGAACTAGATAGATAACCGAATAGTCGGTGTAGAATACACTGTAAGCATACTTAGCAATCAACACAAATGAAATTGTGTAAATAATTTAAAGTCAAGAAAGTTTTTGTCTCTATCCTGAAAAATTTCAATTTTGGGGCTTAAAATGTTTTCTATAAGGACTCTTCAACTTTAGTTCTTTTTATTTGTATTAGTTTTAGTTTCGTTTTCAGCTTTAGGTACTTAATGGCTAGGCTTATTAACAGTTTTGCTACTGCAGCCTCGCCTTGATTCTAGTTATTTACTTTTACTATTACTTATCCATATTATCGGATTAGGAAGAAAATAATCGCAGCCGGGTACCGATACGAAATTATATGCCAACTTTATTAGAACAAATGACTAATTTAGCAACACTTTAGGGCTCTGTAATAAGATATCTTGAAATGCAATCTTTTAATTTTATGAAAAACATTATATAATAAGAAAAAATAAAAAACTTAACCTTACCGTCAAGGACCCAGTTCCTGATCAGATCCCAATTCCTGATCAGTTTAGTATATAAATACGAAATAATAAGTTTATCACGATACAAATTTATTCCAGAAAATTAGTAAATAATTATGAAGTATTTTTAAATTTATACGCAAACATTTGATAGCTCATAGTAAAATGTTTTAGGTTGATCAGAAACTGCTCTCATTGCATCTTAAGTGATCAGGAACTGGGTCCTTGACGGTATATCATTTTGGGCAATATAAGGAGATTCTTGAAACGCCATCTTTGGGAACTTATATGTAAGAGCAAGTAAACTAAAGAAAAAAATGACCCCAACGTATATCATTTATTGATAAAAGAAACGCAAGTATTATAGAAGTATTATTTAGGTATAAGATAAAAAATATTGTGAACAATTGCTAAAGTATGTAATGACTAGAGTTCGTTGTCACTATAGGAAAACGTCCCTACAGCACCACCTTTAAGAGATACTACAGCATTTAGCATGAAACCCATAAAGGGAAAATAAAACGAAACCAAACCATATCATTCATTTTCTACGAGTAACAAAGACGTAATAATAATAAGATTTAAATCTGTAAGGCAGCAAATACTTGCCACCATTCCGCTGGCTCCATGGAAGACAACATTCCTTTATCCAAATATTTTACAGTTCCGCATCTAATTTAAGTTACTCGAATATCCCCAGAAGCTCGAGCAACCCCTAGACACTCAGAAGATCACTTAGGCCGATAAAACTCTTTCCAATTTGAACTGAAGTGCGAAAAAACTTCTCTTCCCCTGCTTGACTAAATTAACTCGCTCCCGAAAGCGCATCCCTAGCAAGATAGGCGTCAAGGAGAAGTCATTTCCGTCCTCGATCTCCGGGAACCAATATGGCGTCCCAAGCTTCGTGTTTCCCTCTAGATGCAGTCGGAGTAAAAACCTAGTCCGCCATTATGGAGTGATTGATGCGAGGCCACTGACGAGGGTGCGTAAAAAAGAACGGCCACCGTCCAAGTAAATACCCATTCTCGATTCCCGCTGGGGGATTATTTCGCGCGCCATTTTTTAACCCGCACGCCCGTCTCTCGCTCCATCGAACGCGGTGGGGTGTCCACGCGTTGCCCACTCGGGGACGTTGCTATTAAAACCTCGATGCCATATCAGCGGATCGAGAGAGAAAAAAGGGCCTGCGGCCGATGGAGGAATAAAGTGCCAGCTTCCCCCGGAATTGGATAATATTTTGCTGTTTCGGTGCAACTGGCCGAGCGACAGTGTGCACACACGCCATTTTGTGCGTCGCTAGTTATGCTAACGAGCGCACGTTGAACCAAGCGTCAACGGCGAAACGAGTCGCGCATAGAATGTTGTGGATATGGAATTTGTCGATGTGGGGGCGTGGGCGAGGGTTTGCGGCTAACTTGATTTCCTGGATTCTGATTGGCTCGTCGTTGGGGAGTAGGTCCCGAGTGTGTAGGGGAGAATGTAGGGAAGATGGAATAACGATGTGGTACCTTTGCTCGGTATCTGTCGGTGTTTGTGTTGTGTCAATAAATTGGGCTGACGTTCAGCAGGTGGAATTGTGTTTCCTTTAACTTGTATAGAATTTTAGACAGAGGTCATAAAGTAATGAAACGGTCGTTGCGTTGAAGAGAGAAAATTCCCTCACGCTAACATAACCCAACTCCAGAACCCCTAGAGGTGTCCTGTGTTTCGTTTCCTCACAGCTGGCAAACACCTGGTCTGTCGGTGCTTGCCTAAAATCCTGGAACTCGATAACTCAAGGCAATGTAGCGTCTAATAGTTACTACAGCTTCCTAGAGTTTTTCTTCTAATTTATAGGTTGTTAAGAACAATTACTCTTTTTATAAAGTAATAGTTGGTTGGCAAGGAAGAATTAACTAAGAAGGCAATGTATCTTTTCAGTTTGTACATGGTTGCATATCAGTTCCTCATATCAATAGTTAAATACACGTGTTGCGGTGCCTCACAAGGGGGCCGCATAGGTTATGTAATCGGTACTGGAATGAGACTGGGTGGACATTGTAGTGCACACCTAGTGTTAAAAAACCGTAAAGGGATTTTGCAAAATGGGCCTTCGTTTTCGAGAAATTTGAGTTCAAAGTTTTACGGGACAGTAGTATTTCAGTTGCGCAAACATTCTTACCAAGCACCAGGAATCGAACCGAAGAGACCTCCAGCACCGTAGCCGAACGCCTTATTATCGCAGCTACGACTATTGCTTGCAGGCCCAGATCTAGGGGGGCGCAAGTAGGGCAATTGCCCAGAGCGGCAAAATTGGTAGACAAATACCTACAAAAAATTTTGCTCAGTGTCAAAAAATATATTTTAAAATACTTATTTATGATTCAATGCAAAGGACGGCAAAACTCATTTTAGCCCAGAGCGGCGGAAGAGCTGGATCGAGCCCTGGCTGCATCCTCTACTAGTCTACGAGGTTAGTAAAGGATGCCGCATGCTTAAGACGATCTTAAAAATAAGCAACGACTGAGAATACCGCCCTCACTGCTATCCATGCAGACAAGCATCTCCCTTCAGCAGTAGCTATTCGATCTGCAAGCCAATGTCCTGCAGCGTCAGTACCGAATAGAACGTGTCACACTCGCAAATATGTCGCATTAATTTCGTGATGAAGAAGCAATAAGAGCACCGGTGCTCTGAAATAGTTCTAGATGCGTTAAAAATACTGACTCTACGTTCGTGTTAACATTACTAACACGCAGGACCACTGTCCACTATGAAATACTTTATCCCGAAATAAGCACTGACTCTAATACAATCGCACTTCACGCTTTTAAACATCTCCCAACCGTGGGAAGATGTGTTCGGACTCGAGTAAAGTGTTTCCAAAATAGTCCTCTAGATACTGAGTGTAATGTAGTAGAATTTTGTTAAAGGGTCTTCCACAGAGTCCAGTAATCAATGAAATTGATGCAGGAACCGTGAAAGCGCGAAATAATATCCACTGTGACTGCACAGATATTCAATGATCCGAACACCGTCGCGGACGAAGTCGAACTGTTAGGGCACACCGTTCGGCAATGTAGTGACTTTGGTAGAGGTTGTTGATGTTTTTGTCGCGCTCGGCCGACTTCCAGCTAACTTGAAATTCGTCAAGGCCAGAAATAATATTATATAGCAATGTCCATTACGAAATGTTCACTTTCTACAACTACAGCCGTGCACCCCGCACATTCTACACGTATTTTTACCACTGCAATATGTGATCAAATACTACGCAATGCTTCGTCAAAAAGTCTTCTAGATGATAGGTATATTCCAGTGAAATGTTGTAAAACGGTCTTCTATTTAATCCACTAGTCAAACGAATTGATGTAGGAATCGAGAAATCAGGAAATAATATGCACCGTGACATTCACAGATATTCACCGATCCGATCACTATCGCGGATAAAGTCGAACTGACAATGAGTGCTCAAATCTTTCCTCAATGTTGTCACATTGGTAGAGGTTGCCATCGACCTCAACTGTTTCCCATGCAAGTTGACGTTTCTCAATTTCTAATGACTCGAATGTACAGGGCCGTCTTAACAAATTTGAGCGCCCTTGGCTAAAAATTTTTGGCGCCCTAGCTCCCAAGGGTGCAATTTCTCCAGATAGAAATTTTTATCTCCGATATTGAAGAGAGAAAAGCATTTCAACGTATTTGATTTTTAAGCGCCTTTGGAACACGGGCGCCCCTGGGCTAGAGCCCAGTTAGCCCATTGGTAAAGGTGGCCCTGCGAATGTAATAATTACTGTTAAGAGAGAAGATTTGAAAGAACTCACACGAAAGAGTTAAACTTCACAAATGTAACTCGTATTCGACACATTAAACATCCCGTATGATTGTGAAATTAAAGAATGCTCGATTTGCAGTTGCATCCATGCACTCCACGACACTCATGCATCATGCAACTTTCTGCGAAGCTTATAAGAATTAGATTTTACTGTAAATTTCAATGTCGACGGTGAACTAATACTCGGGGCAAATAGAATTCAATTATTATTACTTCACTAGAATGATTAAACAGTGCATTAGAATCTTGCGGGAATGTCAGTAACAGCGTCAATTTGTAATACTTTACGGCGTACCAGGCTCAGATCTAGGTGGGGCGCAAGTAGGGCAATTGTCCAGAGCGGCAAATTTTGGGGGCGGCAAAATTGGTAGACTAATACCTATAAAAAATTTTACTCAGTGTCAAAAAATATATTTTAAAATACTTATTTATGATTCAATGCAAAGGGCGGCAAAAATCACTTTTGTACAGAGCGGCGGAAGAGCTAGATCGGGCCCTGATTGCTTGGTGAGAATGTTTGCGCAACTGAAATACCACTGTTCCGCAAAACTTTGAACTCAAATTTCTCGAAAACGAAGGCCCATTTTGCAAAATCCCTTTACGGTTTTTTAACAATAGGTGTGCACTACAATGTCCACCCAGTCTCATTCCGGAACCGATTACATAACCTATGCGGCCCCCTTGTCAGTTCGCTAGATACATCACAGCAACCTCCATACCCCATCATCTTCCAATTCAGCGTAGTCTTGTGGTTTTAAAACATTAAAACACCACAGAGATGGAGTGACATTGTGTCATGGAGATTTAGAACCTCCTGAAAATCGACGCTCTGCTCACAACACCTTAGCTCTTCACTGCTAGCTAATAGAGACCATTCAAGCTGTGCCTAAAATCTGAAGCTCGAATCTTGAATTACCAGCTGCGTTGCCCGCTCTGAATTCGACTAAGTCTCGGAATAAATCTAAATGATATCGTCTAACGACCTTAATTCACTCGGGCAACTCGAAAACAGAGACTCAAGCGAGAATTTTGCGAGGGGTGCGCCCGTGTTTTCCTCCTCCGCTGCGACTACTAATCCAACCAGAGAATCGAAGACGGCGAAAACAGCGCGAGGTGTCCTCGGTCTCTCGCAAGACGTCTGAAACTCGACGAATAGTTGAAAGCCTGATACGTTTTCTCGTAATCCAGGGACTCGCGTGTACCCGGAGCGCCCAGAATTAACTTGCTCGCCGGGGTCGCGCGTCAAATGCAAAACTCGTCGGCGTCGTTCCATGACAACGCTTGCTTATGCTTCCTTGGCCCTGTATACACGTACATGCCCCTTGTAAATGGGAGACGTCATCTTCTCGGTGTACATACCGCGTATATACGCCCTGTTCCCAGCGAAAGGGTTGGAACGCCGTTTATACGAGCCTTCCTCGCCTGTCAGTCAATTTTCCGCGTGAAAGTGGGCTTCCTCTTCGCCCTTCGAGTGGGGGAAGTGACACGGGTTCGCTTCGTTAGAAGCTCCGGTCTACGGAAGTCGATAGGCATTGATGCTTTCATGTTGATATATTGACTGTAGGTACTCGATATTTCTTGAAACTTTATTCTTTTAGATTTGGAATTGTTTGGGCAATATGACGATGGTATCCAGAAATTAAAATCCCTTGAAGTGGATACCAGAGGAGATATTTCAATCGCTGATGAAACTGACCTAATGACTATCCAAACAACTAGAATTTTAATCGCTGACCTCACTTCGAATATAACACCAGAAATGGAGAATGTTATCCCAAAGCTAACAAGCAGCCTGTGTATCCAACGAAATCAATAGACAGGATTTTTAGACGGTATTCAATTAAAAGCACGATTCATCCCGAACCAAGTGAAGTTGTTTCAATTCTCCGTCCCTTTTCACGCACGATAGGGAACACTTTCCACGAATTCCGTGTACGTGACCGGCGATCGAGAGTAAATATTCAGCAGCAGCATCGCTCGTGCCATTTTCAATCGAGCCACCGTCGCTCTCTATATTTTTGTTCGTTTTATCGACGATGCGTGCGCCAGCACCCTGTCCGCTGGCCCAGTTAACTTCACCCTGGCTCTGAGGACGCGTTGATGCTTGTGTTGCCACCGGGCGTCTCGCTTGGAATCGATACACGGACGTGCGTCCAATGATACCTGACTACCTGTCTACCCAGACCTCCAATATCCTTTTTATTTAACAAACTCCCCGCACTTATCCTTGAATTTTCGGGTTCCCATCGCATCCTCCGTTATTTCTAAAAGCTATGGCACAGTAGGTATACAAATTCTTTTAGCAATTTATTCAGTTTATTCTAGGGCTTGCAATTTTCCTCGAAGCTAATTGCGACGAGATTGTATCCGACAATGGCAGCTATCGAGATATTCCAGTCCATCAGGCTGACATGTAATAGAGCGCCAAGTCTGTTCGGAAATAACTGAAATATTCTCGACGCATCCGTGCTCACAAACGCCAAGGCATTCTCCCTAGAAGAATTTCTTGGAAAATTCGCCGCGAGGACGGAATTTGTTGCATACCCGCGAGCAAGGTAGATTCCGTTTCACTCGGTTGATTACTTGATTATTCTACCGTCTTCCTCCCTTCCTTCTACTCTGTGACGAACCTTCGATGTCGATGGAGGACGCTGCGTTACTTAAACGGCAAACTGTTGGGTGTATAGTATAACGGCACAGGGTTGCCAATAATGCCATTTTTGTCTTGAGACTCCAGGTTTGTTGACATTTCTCCAGGAATGTGGTAAATAGTACCCTTTGATCTTTAAAAGCAGTTAATTATTTTGCAGCATGAAATTATGTGTAATAAAGGTTTTTTCTATAATGGAATCCACTTGGGGGGATGATAGAAATAGAATGCGAGGGAACTACTTAAAGCAGAGTGAGCCATTCAAATTAATTTTGATATGGATTGCGAAAGTTTTTATTTTCATTTGCCTAACCTGGTAAATAGCTACCTGAACAGAAAAAAATATTGGGCACAGCAAAAAAAGATAAAAATACATTTTGATTTTTAGAATACCTACTATGCGTTGTAACGAATAGTATAGGTACGTACACCTTAAGAAGTTATGACGAAACTTAATTTATTTTTGTTTCTTTGTATATTTTCTTAAATAAAATAATTTGTGTTTTTCGCATTTTCTTTTATTTTTTTTGCTGATCTTCCAGATAAGTATTGGGTAAACGTTCGCAACCCTATAACGGCTATCTACTACTCGGTAGAAAGTATATTTCTTTTGGGCTAATTTATTCCATTATTTATCAACTACGAAAATATGATCTTATCATTTCAGTTTATTCCTTTTTATACAAAATAAAATCGAGCAGAATATGAACACAATTGATCGATATTTTGGAGTAGCTTAATGATGGTGAAATTTTTCAAATGCATTCATTTGTTCGTTAAGAAAATTATAAACTGAGGAAAGGTATCATTGTGTTCCGTGTGACGTGGAAATAAGTAAAACAATTAGTAGATTGTACCCTGACAGTTGAAAACTAACACCATCTGATATCTGAGACTCTGTGAACAATAAATTAAATGTAACGTAAATGTATAAATTAAAATATGGCCATTATATATTGAATTTTCATAATTTCTATAATCTTTGACTCACTTAAGCTACCCCTAAACATAAGAATGTCTGTCCAAAGTTTTTTTATTTAAAGGAAAAAATCAGGGTGATACCACTTATAAAAGAATATTTAATTTTTTTAACTTTTAAGCTCCACCTTCTCCATATGTTAGCAATACTGCCTTTTCTGGAGAATGACCTCTTGCTCTACATCTTCGGCTACATACCCAAAACGAGAAAGTTTTGTCTCATCCAACGACTCTACATTTCCCACAGCTCACCCCTCCAACTATCCTTTATATAGATAATACTATATACGTAATACAGCATCCGGGAAACACCAATTTCATCTTCTCTCTATTACTCTATACTCTATACTGTTATTATTATGGAAAAGGTCACCAAGTAAGATCAAGCAGCCACGCCGAAGTCACTGCTTCTTGGAAAATATCGCGATCATCGACCTTAGAACGCTAAAGGACTCACGGCTCGAGTATACCGTAAAGGAGTATAAAAATGGCTGACATATGATGTCGAAGGGGGAGCGATGCAGGTTCAAAGGCAACAAAACTTTACTGGTCCTTTTTCCCGCCTTTCGTTCCCCTTCATTCTAGCCGGTATGCCCCGATAAACATCTGAAACTTCATAGTCATCCCTGCAGCCTCTCGTTCTTTTATTTCGCCCCGCCAATATCGCGATAGCTCCTTCTTACCCGTGTGTCGAGCGTGTGTATAATGCCGTGCGTTTACGAGCGCCAGTATACAGGGCCCGTCGATAAGAAGATCCTTTAACAGACGCTGCGATAGCTACCTGCTACATCCAGTCACCCCCAAGCATCTCTCCTCTTCCTTTTACGCCTGCCATCGCGGAAAAAGGAGGGTGCGCGCGAAGAGCGCTCGTGGCGTGGAATTAGCGCGAGAGGATCACCGGGCTTCATACGAAGCACTTGGGACGTATAATCAACGCCATTAAAGGTGAAAATAATGAATTAAATTGGAAAACTCAGTGGATGCTGGAATCTAAACGATAAGGGAGGTGGGAAGCAAAGTTGGGCATTAACTAAATAAGAAAATATTTAAATACCAGATCAAGTAAATTTTCTTTAACTTTAGATTATTTGACGTATAAAGTTTACTTTTGTATTTGTCGAGCATTTCAACTTTAACGCTGAATAAATTTTTAAATTTTAACTTTAACTTTAACTTTATCTGTTCTCAAATACTTACAATTAGTAATTATTTAAATTTTGCACATGTTCAGAAAAAATATTGGTCGCTGTTTTATGGCTATAGGCTTTGGAGGGGGGTTTCAGGTTATCTGGTTGCTCGGGAAATGGTCATGAAAGGAACCGATCAACTTTCCAGAAATCCTGACACTTTTCAGACACGATCTACAAAAGGTCCTCCAAGTGATCCCGAGGAAGTAGTTAATTCAATTTTCGACTTCATTAGCGCTCTTCGTAAAGCCCAGTCATACTTCGAGACCTGGCTCGGATTTCCAGGTTCTTCACCCTTCATTAATTAAAAGTGCAGCTTCGTGGTAATCTTTGAATCTTGCTGTCCAACTAGGGGACGGTAGGAAGTAGATTCGTTGAAGTTCGCTTTGAAGTTTCACTTTCAACATATTTCTCGACGTCTCCTTTGTAACTTTCCCACTGGGTAATAATAAGTGCTCTTCATTAGCGTTTCTAAAATAGAACTACATATGTAGTTTGCTCCGTTTGAACTCAAGTTCGAGTCTTAACATTCTACACAAATACCTTCTTTCATTTACTTATTTATTTTAATAAACAGGATAAGGCCCATTAGTCTACAAAAGAAAAACCACTTACAGTTCCCAATTGCCCTTTAAGGCTACTTTTTCGCGTATAACTCCTAAAGTACAAGAGACAGAAAGAATGTTTCAAACAAAAATTAATGGCGCAATAAGCCGTGCAAACTCGCGTTAACAAAATTTTAAAAAAGTTATTGCGTCAGGTATTTATTTTTTTTCAAACTCTTTTAAAAACCTTGTATACGCAAGTTTGTAGCGTGTAATAATACCATAAACATTCATAATTTTGCAAATGCCATTTACCGGGTCAGAGAACCCAAGAGTAGATGTCTACAGAGATGAATAAAAGGTAAAAAGGCTGCTCTATCTTAGGGGATTTAGAAGGGGCATAAAAATAAATTAACTCTAAGGGTTGAGAACATCTAGTCACACCACCAATCAACTCGAAGACGAAAAGGAAGTGAAACACTATTCCTCAAGCATTCATCATCTCTCACCCCTCTTTTCTCGAAACTATTGCACTTTTTCCATAATAGAGGCTTCGTATAGAGCTTGCCGCTTGTATTGGGTGAGCACGTGACAGTGCAGCCCTGATTGGCAGCTCCCTAAAAGAAACCTGTCGGCCGGGGGTGATTACGTCGTCGAGTGACCCGTACGCGCAAACGTGTAACGCATAATAGCATCCCCTATCGCTGATGCAGACTGCTTACGTCAAGCTGCACGTGGCAGGTAGCCGGCGATAAGGGTCCCCGTGCAATATCAACCGCGTTATCAACTGTACAAGCTTCGTCTCGTGTAATGATAACGTTCGTACCATAATAGGCGCCCTGAAACGTCGAATCGAGGCAACGCCGTGAAAATCATTCCCCAATACATCTGAGGCGAAATTGCCTCGTAATTTCCTCCCTGCCTCGACCGAGGTCGCGTCATCGAGTAGACCTCCCTATCACCTTTAATGATCACACCACCGAATCCACCGAGTATTTTCACTGCGAATCACTAAACACCCTGCCGCTGGCTCTGTTGCTTCAAACATCTATGGTGTTCTAAAGAGTAGGAGGAAATTGCAAAAGGTGAAAACGAGGAATGTCCCTTTTTCGCGATTTTGTGATTTGTGGCATATTTAAGGCACTGAGAGCAAAAATTGACGGACCCATATTTTTTTGGAATTGAGTTACTGACAATACTATGTTAACCATATAAAATAGGAAAAGTTAATTTTTTCGCAATTTGCGTTAGTCCGTTTTTTCTCTCAATGCTTCAACTGTCGTAACACACAATATTGCATTGCGAGCGATACGATCCAAAACTTTAGAAGTTAATCGCGTGGATAGATTAATATGGAACACCCGGTGCATGGCAGAAGGCGGTTGGAACAATTTGATAGAACTAAGGGAGCAGTGGCCTATAAAGTTTGAGTAACACTACTTCTAACTCAACCCTCAACGGCAAAGCTGCAAGCTGTTCATGCAAACGTAAGCAAAAGGAGAAAGAAGTTAATTATACGCCTCGCCTTGTTATCCGCATCGACGATCATTATCCGAACACGGGGGATTCGTCTTCGCCGATACAGAATGGGATCTATATGGCTGGTGGTTATTCTCTTTATCAGATACGATTCAAATTACCCTCCTCTCCGGGGCGCTCGAGCGATAAAGAATCGAGTGGGCTCGCGGATGCGCCACAAGTGCCCTCGCGGGAGCCACTAAACAATTTAACGAACGTGCCCTTTCATCTTCGATGAGCCAGGAGCCCGACCGTTTATCCGCGCCAGCCCAAAGTATCAATCGAAACCTTTGACTTCGGCCTTTTCCCATGAATCCTACTACCGCTTCCGCTCCATCATCTTTCTTCCGTTCCCCACTTTGCTTTCCTCCTATCTTCCTTAACAGGCTCGCCTGACGCTGTTGATTGTACTCCTCCGATACTCGGCACACTTGTATGCTCGTTTCGCTTCGTTTATCCGCGGGTTTCTTCCGAGGTCCTCAGGGCAATGACGTTTAATAGCAGTTGTGTTTTAATTTCGCGAAGCTGTTGAGCTCTATAAATGCACTCCAGGGTTTGTAACGATGGGTGGCGTAGTTGTGATCCCCTCAAAATTACCTTTTTTAAAAAAAGGTACAAAAAAAGCGCCAAGTATATATGTAATCCCATAAAAAAGAATCCCATTTAAAAACATTGTCGTAAAGTAATAGTTTTACAAAACTAATGATATCCGTAAATTGCGCCAATTATCACAATGGCTATTTATACAAAGAAAAAATGTAATAAATAATATTAAGCAGATATATTTTTATATAAATAAATATTTTAAGACAAATAAATAATTTATTCAAAATACTTGGCGCTGCTCTCCGAATTGGTGTTGCTAAACTGAATAAATACGTATAAATTGCATTACTTTCTTTCTTGTCTCAGTGGTGTCTTGTCTTGTTTTATTTATTAACCAAGACAATTAACATTTTTTCGGAGAGCAGCGCAAAGTATTTTGAATAAATTATTTATTCGTATTAAAATATTTATTTATATAAAAATATATCTGCTTAATATTATTTATTACATTTTTTCTTTGTATAAATAGCCATTGTGATAATTGACGCAATTTACGGATATCATTAGTTTTGTAAAACTATTACTTTACGACAATGTTTTTAAATGGGATTCTTTTTGATGGGATTACATATATACTTGGCGCTTTTTTTGTACCTTTTTTTAAAAAGGGTAATTTTGAGGGGATTTCACACATTTTGTAGTTTTTATCGATGACTAGATAATTTTTTCACGCCCCCGGAGTTATATTTTTAACAATGTATTATATTGTCCTCCAAACTTCGCATGCCTGCAAAGCTACATGACAATTGGACTGGTGGGATTGGTTTAAATTTAAATTTTCAGATATAAAGCAAACATACAAGAACCAAACAGAGGATCGAAGTCGAATAAAATTGTTTAATTAATATAATACTAGGGTAGATTTCCCTTTTACTGTCAGTGTCCCTATTACTGTCACTTTATTTATTTGGTTTAATAAAAATGTAACGTATAAAGAATAGTGTACAACAATAATATTATTATTAAATTGTGACTGTTCTTATTACACTAGTTTACAAAATAAAAAAAAAATGTTTGCGCAACAGATGCCACTATTTTTTTCTTATGGAAAATGGCCCGCTGATGCCGAAAATGAGGTCTGTAAACTAGTGTTATTATTAATATTATTGTTGTACACTATTCTTTATACGTTAAATTTTTATAAAGCAAAATAAATAAAGTGGCAGTAATAGGGACACTGACAGTAATAGGTACATCTACCCTATGTCACAATAAATTTTTTTCTGTGTCGTAGATCATACTACGTTATTTTCTGCTTCGATTATCTGTAAATATATAAAAGCCACATTTTTTAGTTACAACCTAACATAGAACTTATAGAACAAGAGTGCACTTTTGTTATAGGAAGTGTAGAGACTACATAATGTGTCCAAAGGAGGTGATAGCATATCTATGGCAGAAAGTCTTGTTGGAGGAAATTTAAATGCTAATGATAATTCAGCGAAATTGAACAAAGAGATCCAATATTTTTAACCCACAATTTATTAGCGTTGGAATAAAATTAATTTAGTATGTATATTGATGAATTTAAATATTGTTAATGGGAGACTAATAAAATTAATGAATAGCGTGGGAACTACTGTGGATTTTAATAATGTGTTACAAATATCTTTCACAAAAGTTTGGATAGTATCAAAGGAGATGCGTTTCCAGCGTACTTTCTTCACTAATGTGACTTACTCTACATTGCAAGCAGTACGCCATAATTTTCTTAATTCTTAACGCTACGCTAATTTGAAAAATTTTATCCATTTACCTTATTTGACACATTTCCTGAAACTTGTGCAAAACAAGATGCTTCTCTGACTATCTAACCTTCTCCGTACAACCTCCAAGCCTGTGGATCCCCTTCATTTCTATCCAAGCTTGTGCGTTCTCTTCATTTTTATCCAAGCCTGTGCGTCCCCTTGATTTCTATCCAAGCCCATGCGTCCCCTTCAATTCTATAGGCTTTACATAAAAACTCTCATGTAAAAATAGTTTGCTGGTATAAAAACAATATATTATTTTGTAGAAACTTGTGCGAAAGAAGATACTCCTCTGTTGAACCTTCTCCGTACAACTTTCAAGTCTATGCGTCCCCTCTGTTTCTATAAGTTCTACATAGTCTATTAAAAAATTTTGCCGATTTACCTTGTTAATTGAGACAATAATTCAGTGTCCTGTATGATGTAAAAATTCGTGACATTTAAAATATGTTGACAAGTTTTCATATCTGACACTTGTTCAGGTTATGGTTGTTTGACACTAGCGAGGTTACGTTTACCTCGTCAGATGTGGTCTCTGTCTGGCTGTCACGTGACAACAATTTGTTACGCGATTGGCCGAACCTTCATCCAATGAACAACGTGCCTGAGAGACATTTCCTCACCCTTTCATACTCCCCTCTTGCCCAGAAGTTGTGGACGATGACGATTCTTAATTTTCAGAACATAAAATTCAGGAAATTGCAACTTTACATCAAAATATCTCAGCTCATAAGGCACGTCGGAAGAAAACGAAGACACTTTTCTTATGTAAATCAAACCCAAGCTATCCATTAAGACCGTTCAAAGTCTAATCGGATCAGCCGTTATTGAGATTCGGAAATCTCAGGGTTCTTGATAGCGAGTCGTGGCGTAATAGAGACACTCTGTGCCTCGCGCTGCGCATACATATAGCTATATATACTTGGCGCGAGACACTGCCGTGTCTCTTGATATCCGTGGTCGATGATTTTGGTTTCTGGGATGTAGCAATGTCAAGTAAGTAGGAAGCTTGTAGTTATAGTAGAAGGAGGAGGATCCTTCGAAGAACTAACAATAAGTGAAATAGGTACTGATATTTTAATTGTACGAATCTAAGAATTAACCCTCGTACAGCGAATGCAGGGTCATTTTGATCCAACTCTGACAAAGTCTATCACGATGTTATATTTGTGTTGGCAATGGCAAAATATAGTATATGATGCCTAAATTGCAGGAGCATTATTTGTAAAAATCATACAGGAGATACACCTATTTTATGTACCGAATGTACATAAATAATTTTTTTATGTATTTCCTTATTAATAAAGTTTAGTTAATGTCAGAAATTTTAATTACTTAATTCATTCTATATTCAATTTTTTCGTGAAACTGGTGTACCATAGAAATGTTGCTATGGGTCAAAATGACCCTGCATTCGTCTCACGCGACCATATCTACCATTCGTCTTCCGAGGGTTAAGAAAGTAACTTATAGTAAATGAGGAGTAAGTGTAAAATTTTTCCTGCACTTTCTACAAGTTAACAACCGGATGATGGTTTAATTTGTTTACAACGCGTACGGAATGAAGTAATTTTAGAAGTGAAGCCGCGGAACTCACGCCGGCGGAAGCCGTTGAAAATATAAATTTCCAAGCCGCATTTCCATCACTCTGCCAAAGAAGTGGGGAGTTCATCGCAACCATTAACGCTTAAGTTAAAATCCAACACTGCCTTTCTAGCAGATTAACGCCCTTCAGAAACATGCTGTTGTAACTTCAAACTCCTAACCTATAGACTCTTTGAAAATAAATTCCTTCCACCTTGCTAAGTTTCCCGTTAATTAAAATAGTAACCCTTAAACGTTACAAAGCCAAGAAGGTTATTGGTATTTTCTTATTTCCACTACGCAATCTGGTAGCGAAACTTAAAGCAATCTAATCGGGTTAGCTGTCACATGTAATTGGCAGTATTGGGATTTTCGACTGTTTAATGATCGATTTTGTAAAATTTAACAGACTATTCAGTGACAAAAACATTATTGCACTTTTTCAATACTTGTGTGACATCAATCCTGTGACGCGATTGACCCGATTACAGAGTTTACTTTAGTAGATAGCGCTCTCAGAATATTTCCCAATAGCGCCTTATAAACTCGCTTACTAAAAAATCTTCATGCTAAACCCGCCCTTCTGTACCTAATCCGAATAAGCACATCTATCCCTTGTAGATCTTTTAAAGGCATTAACGTGTAACATCCCCGGCTGCACGCCCCGTGGAAACAAAGGGCGGCAGGGAAGAAGAGCAATATTTGCCCAACACGCGGCGGAGAAAATACATCGAGCCGCAAAACTGTCGAGCCCTCCGCGATAAAAGTCAACAGGATCCTCTCCCGAGAGGACGCCCGTGGAATCGGGATTCGAGTCGCGTAAGAAGTTCCCAGGGAAGCGTGTGTTGCCCGTGCAACTGCCGTGCCGAGAGTGTTAACGAGCCCTGGACCACGTACCCGCCCCGATCGCTCCCATAAATAAGCAGCCCCTGGCCCACCGAAATCTCCAGATGGTCAAGGACTTTGTGCCCGTTCCCGAAGAAAAACTGTTATTGTCCGTACGAGGAATTAGGGGCTTCCTAATGGGGCCGAGACATCGGTACCCTGGCTGAGAGACGTGCGCGCCTGTTCCACTTAATGCTACGATATGTTTCAGTTTTAGTGAGAATTTTCATGTGGCGAATAAATGTAGACGAACTTGAACAATGGAGTGAAAAGGTTACGATTGAAGGCGTTCAAACACGAAGGGAGCAGCTCCAAATGTATCAACTTTTGGAAAACTAATGAAAACAGTGTTCACGAAATATTTTTAGACATATGTTCAAAGTATTTTACCCACTTCGCGCTTTGAATCCAGGCGACGCACAGTGCGTTGAATCAATGGGAAATCGGGACAAAAATCGTAACTTCTGAACTAATCAGTTCTCGACCTACATACCCCAATACTTTTTTAACCAGAATATATAGATGAATCTATTGGCGTAGAAAAAATATACCGTTGCATTCCAAAAAATTGAGGTGATCTCGATTTTTTATTGAATAGAAAGTTTTTTATGAATATTTACTTTTGAAATTTGTGGTCAACTGAATACTGACTAACTTTTGTTCGAAACATTTTTGTATCAAATTATTTTTTTCACGTGTATCGCGTTTCACAGCTATTTTAAAACTGAAGATAGTAATCCAGGATGGAAAAATCATGATAGGTATCGTATAAACAATTGGAAAAAACAGTTCGGATGTTTAGAACTTCCATTTTTTTGTCTCTTGGTGCAGAACAAAACCACTTTTCAAATATATCTCGATTTGTCCACGTTAAACATGTTTCTGAAAAAATTATGATAACTAAACAAAGTGCAAGTATGTGCAAAATTATTTTGCATGATAATATTGGGGACTGTTTCGGGAATAGTTTCCAACATATACCCCAAGACATGTTTTACCTTTTCCGAGAAAACGGAGGTTAAAATTTGGAAACATATAATTCAGCAATTTATTGGATGTGTAACTGAATTTAAAGTAAGTATAACAAATCGTTTTTCAATCAAAATAAAGAGTAAGTAGTACCTTCAGTTAAATGATCCATTGAAAATTATTTTTATTTATACTTAATGTTAATAATGTAGGTCGCTTTGAGTCTCAAAGTTTGAGATATAAGACAGAACTAAATACATCAAGAAAATGCGTTAAATAGATTCTCTCAATACTAACGTGTTTTCTGAGTCTTGGGGGCTTTTATTTTGTTTTCTTTCGAGTGTTCATATGCAAATAAAGAGTCTGGATTACGGTCATGTTAAAAATCATCGCAAAAAATATTGATTTTTAGATTTTTGTCCATTGAGCAACGTACTGTGCGACGTATATATACGTTACATCAAATTACTAAATATTGATGCGAAAAAATTGTAGTTGGAAATTTCTGTTTGGAAATTTCCTGAATTTAAGCATTTGGCACTAATACTAAGCAAAAATATCTTTGCTCTATTGCAGAGTGAATTTTCAGAATTTCAAGCTACATCCTTTTTGCAGCAAAGTCATCTGCTGGATCTCATATTAACTAACAGAATGCTGACAGGAGGCCATTCTTCTTACACCTTTACGTCGACATGCCCCTCGATTTTTCAAACGCATTGCATCGTTCCAAGAGCCCGAGTGAAAGTAACTCAAGTGGACAAATGTTGTTTGGTGGAAAAAAGAAAGAGATACGTTGTGACCTCCTCCCTTTTGCTCTCCTCTCGTGCATCCACCGGAACACCCCCAGCCCCTTGCCGTTTCTTTCGCTCGCTTTATTCCGAGACGCGGCTCGCGACGGGCTGCTTGAAAATTGCAGCCCTCTTGTTCGCGCGAGACGAGCCCGCGACGACGGAATGAAAATTATGGAAATTCTGTCGATGGAGATTCTTCCGCCGAGCGTTGTCGCTGTTTGCAAAGTGCTCCGCGCAAAGGATGCTTCAAGATTACGCGATAGACGCGAGCTTGGTTAAAGCAGCTCTTGGAGCAACATTACAGATTGAAAGTGTTGGAGCCTACGGATTTGACTACGGCAGATTGAAATATTATCACAAAGTAATCCTCACTTTTAAATGTACAAGCTAACTATTTGTCAAAATCCATTCAATTTTCACCTAAACTTCTAGCAAATACAAGTGACACCTAGAAATATGAAGGAGGTGATTTGGGCCATCTGTTGTGAAAGTAATCAAATAGCTACAGATGGTCCGAACAGAAAATTCAATACAACCCCTAATGAAATTGAAATGGGACATAATTTTACCCCAAATATCCTTCGTTATTCTCAAGTGCACCATCCACTCTTCAAGTATAAGTCCCACATACCCTAAGATATCCCGTAATTATCATTAAATTCATCCACCTTCTTCCAAAACCCCAGACCTTCCAGCCCTATTCAAACATTTCTCCGAATTCGATCCCCCTCTATTCCCTTCCCTGGCTCCCTGCTCGATACATCTCCGCCCCACCCTGCCGCCTGCTCCCCCCACCACGTTCTTCCGTTTGCTCGCCGATTCTTCGGTCGCGTCTCCCCGGTCCTATCCCGGAGACACGTGAATTTTTAAAGTGTCAGCTCCCACAGAGACGAGTCTCCGCCGCGAGATTGGCAAACGCACCGGGAGCGGCGCTCCTCGCTTCCGGCGGCATCGCGGAGATTGAAACCGCCTGTTAGCGCCGGTCGAGATTCAAGGGAACGTATTCCTGCCGGTAGCGTTCGTAAATAAATTTTTCCCAGCGCGCACAGCGGCGGGAGGAAGCATAATATCCGGCCCGATTTTCGCCCTGCTCTGTTACGCTCGGTTATTTACGAGCAGAGCGAAGGGCTATTCGCGTGCACCTGTTCTCCAGGAGGCGAGGATCGTTTCTTCTCCGGCGTTTATGGGCCATTGGAGCTGGTCAGTCTTACGGCGATCGTTTCTCGGGGCTTAACACACATGAGTGGCGCAAGCATTGAAAAATGCCCATTTAAAGGTCCAGGCGCGCACATCAGTTCCGCGATGGTTGAGCGCCGGCTGTGTGAACGGTCCGTTTGTTTCGGTGTGAGTATTTGCCACGGAGAACCGTGAGCTGCTCCACTCTGATATAGGGAAACGATATTTTTTGCCATTTACCAACCTATGGGTGGAGAAGTTGAAGGATGGCCGCGGTTATTTTTAGTTCACAATTTTTGGGACTTATTTATTTCAATACGGTTACATTGCCATAGTCTGTTAATAATGTAACACTGATTTTTCATAAATGAAAGGAAGAGAATATTTACTTTACCTTATATGGGAGAGGAGAGGTCGCAGGTTATTTGAATATTAGAAAAAGCGGATGGTAGTGGGGGACGTCACTCGAGTGAGGTAGGTGATTGGCGTAGACTGGTAGTGGGGGTAATGTGACGTCATAGTATTTCCCGGGAATTTTTCCTGACAACGATAGTCGCGAAACAGAAAGAGTTTGGAAACACTGCTAAGTAGGAACTAAATTCAATGGCTGACAAAGCCACTCAGTGGTTGTCCCCACCACTAGCATCTGGCTATTATTTCATTCTAGTTAGAATTCCTTGGCAAGAACTTACCGTCACTTGTTCTTTAACTCGGAAAATGAGAACCAAGCTAACATTCAGGAAAAGTAGAGATTCTTAAGAAACTCCCTGTTGATAGCAAATTGATTTCATTCGGACTAGGATATACTAAGGGTCTAGACATACGAAAAGAAACTCATTTGGCTCTCTATATTCAGGAAGATATCTACGTACCACTTGAATGTGGCTCCAGAATTCAACACTACTTCTTTTCAACAGCTGGAGAAGGAAATCGAGGCAATTCTTTTAATACCATAATTGTAATTTCAATAAGAGTGAAATCCTCTTTAAAAAGGGTCCTTCGTTTCCCATTATCCAAGCTCTCACAGTAGAAACCGTTATCTAAAAGATTCCAAATATAAGCTCCCTTCTGTCGATAAATAATTCTGACCAGAATACAAAAAGAATCACAATTTGCATCTTCCCTTCTCTATATATATATATATAAATGGACAACGGAATTAATTCACATTTTTGTTTGTGAATGAGCGTCGTGATGTGATAGAGTACTAAAACAAAGCCTATGATCCTCGTAATGTTATAAGCAACATATCTATAAAAATCCTGGATCAAAATCGGTCACGTAGTCTTTATATATTTGCAAAGATAAAGTGATCCTCTGTTAATCAGTTATCTTATAATACAGGAACTTTTAGGTTATGCGGCTAGGCAGAATCTTTTAGGTTATGTAACTTTCTCGCTTTACCAGCGTGGGTGCTTCTAAAGCCAAAAACAAGTTAGGTATATATTATAACTGTCAACTGTTTTATTTCTACAATGATTTACCAATTTATCTTTATATACGCACTAAAATTAGATTCCCACCATAAAAGTGCCCACGCAAGAGTGGGTACGCCAGTTAATTCAAAATATAACAGCGATATTTTACGCCGCGTTGACCAAAGTGCGCGATTACTCCGAAATAAGTAGTGGAGAGGAAAATACAGGATCCTAGCGCGAAGAAAATGGAGGATCCTGTTCAGGCTGAGCCGAGACGACGCCCTATTAGCTCGGTCGTCGTTCGCAGCCGGTTAATTCTCGCGCGAGAACGAGTTCGAAGAATTACGAAGGGCAGACCACGCGGAAGTGGGACGAGCTTCAAGGATCGGCGCTCGCTCGAAAGGAAAGATACGTTTCCCGACGATCGAGCAGCAGCAGCGGGGCTTCGGGAGCACGGTCCACGGACTGCGGAAAATTTGCGAGGCCGAGCAGCAACGGAGGAAGGCTGCCACGGAGCACCGACACATTATTCGCGAGTGCGAGGAACAAACCGTGCGTCAAAGTGCGTGAATTCCTGAGCGAGGCAGGGTGAGCAGGCCTTCCTCCATACCCATCTGCTCCCGTGTAAATTAGATCCGTGCTCGAGAGGAAGAGTGAGCTAATTTTTCGCTCTCGACCCTTCAACTCGACTCCTTCGATCCCATCCAGATTCTAATATACGTGCATGAGCCAAGAAGATTGGAAACGAGATGCTTATCTGCGCGCGTGCGAGCTACCCTTGTAGTCTCCCTACTGCTTTGAATACCTCGCTACGACTTCACACTCCTACCATACATGCGACACCTGTACGGTGTACAGTTAATACACGAAGAACTTGTAGGTATCTCGAATATATCAGAGAATCAACGCTTCCGAGCGCATCCCAGAGCGAGGTATAGGTACACCCGTCAACATTCTCAACTGCAGTGCTCAATGGAATTTAATTTAATACTAATTTGTAAGAAACAATATCACACGTGGCACAGTACGTCGCTATTCAAATAAAATCGTCTTGGCTCGCGGATCCTGCGCCTCCACCGTGTTCCTGCGGACACATGGCAGCTCGTGCTCAACCTGCTCCTTGGACGAGGATGTTCCCCGGCGGGGTGGCGAGGGTGGAGGCCTACGGTGCCGTATGCCAGAACGAGGGACGCAAGAGGGTATGGATAGAGAGGGCCGTTGGGAGCGGGCCCGTGTGTGCACGCGAGCGCGCGTGTCTGCGAGGGTAGTTAGCTGGTGCTTGGTGGTTGCGGAGGATGGTGGGCTGAGATCGATCCAGGGACCACGGCATCATCCTCCAACCGTCAACGACCGACTCGACCTAACCCTCCTCGTTCCCCAGCTTGGAAAGCTTCTCCCTCCCCATCTTCCACCCCCGGCTCGTGCTCGTCTTCGCCTTATGGAACTCCTCTATCAGGGGCAAATAAAGCCTGCATACCGTCCGTAAGGGCACTCCCGTCGGCCTAGAGCCCGTCACCCCACTCCGAGTTCACGTGAGCGTCCATGTTCTCGATAGAACGGGATTACGGGTGTCGCCTGGGAAGTGGAGGTGCGCGTTCGAGATCGCCTGGATTTGGGGACAGAGCAGGTGACGTTAGGGGGCGAATTAATCGCTGTTTTGGAAGCGGCTGAAGAGAGAGTACTTGAGATGTTTCGATATGCTTTTGGGTTTGTAACGGGATTGCTGGTGCTTCTTCTTTGTATATTCATCCAATTTTAGGTACAGAGAGTGTGGAAGAGTGGTTGAAGGAATTTGGGGCCCATAGCGCTCACGAATGATGGCAGAAAATGATAATTCGTTTTCTGTTTGGGAATACCAGTTGTGTAGAACTGAAATGGCCAAATTTTATTTTTCTAGGGTTTTCGGTATATTTTCCCCATTTTGTACTCGCTATCATGCATATGGATATAGTAATAGTGTATGTAGGGGGTCCTCTCTGGGGATATTAATTATAGAAACCGCGAAAAAAAGGCCTCAGGGTAATGGGACTCGAAAACTCGGGATCTTCGGAATTCTCCGGCGTACCTAGCCGCGCTTTAACCACCTTGACCAATGTCACGCTTCTGTTGCCTCTATTTTCCGGACTCCTCATATGGCCATGCTAGTTCTCAATCCCCCACTACTGATGCAGAAACTGGAATATGGCGCGGGCAGACTAAACTTCTGTATTGCACGTTTAATATTATCAATCTATATGGTATCCTCTTGTTAGTGAACTAACAACGTACATGCCACGTGAAAGTGGCAAACAAGCATTTGATCTATTCGCGAGAACCACAGCGATGTCACTGCACGAGTACATACATTCCTAGTAAACTTCCTTTATGCCTTGTTTGTTCGTTGTAGTATTATAGCGCCGCAGAAAATCGCATTGCTATTTAACATTAACCTCGAACGAAGACTTTCCTTTCATACTAAAAACCCCCTCCACTCGCAAGCCAACAATTGCCATTTCTCGTCCGCTTCGAAACTCAAACACCACTTCCTAACAACTCTGAAACACAGAGTTCGCGATAATAAAGGCATCAAACGGTCGATTCATCAAGAATCCATGTGGCACAGAAGAACCCTTCCCGGACCCCGTATTACTGCAATAAAGCGGGGCGTGCCGCGCTCGGATCCAGCAAGAAGCCAACAGCATGCATCGAAGTTCGATCTACCGCGTCGCCTCGCGAGATGGCAGGGCGGTCGATCAAACTAGCAGGCCGATCGTAAAGTCATTTGGCAGTTGCTGAAGGATCGATTCGTCTTTCGGGACGTCGCCGCGCGGCCATTCTCCCCGGTGACGGGGCGGATGAAAGAGTAGATCGGTAAAACGCGTGGGTGGGCGTGCGTCCGCGATGGAAAGCTCTTCCCTGGAAGCGGCCGATCGAAGTGGATTCGAGTGGATGGGCCGCGAGAGCGAGATCGAGGATCCCCGATGTTCCTTCCTTGACGGATTGTCAATACAGATGCAACGGCCAGGTGTCAAGCAGCGAGGAAGCTCTGCCAGTCGCGCCACGTCCACTTAAAATCTCCTCGAAAGCGATCGCGTGCCATGACACGCGGCGTCTTTTAGCGGTTGCCAGCTTTTGCTTGTGGAAGTAACGAGTCAACTGTTTGGGAGATAAGTGACTACTGCTTTGGTTCAGTATTTGAAGGAGAATTTTATTAATAGATAGTGAAAATCTGGCACTGTTATCCAATCACAGAGGCTTCTCACGGGAGCGCTGTAATACGCAGGAAATATCTGGCAAATCAATTTAGAGGTAAGTAATATTTATAGAGCTACCTTCTGCGATTACGAAGTTCCTTTTTGTGCCCTATAGTACATAGTACATAGTATAGTGTATAGTACATAGGAGAGCAAACGTATACATAATGACAATTTTTCGAGAAGTGAGGTTAGGTAGGTGGAGTTAGAAGAAAGCCAATGCGTGACTGGGTTGCCTACCTTGTTTACGCATGCGCAGTAGTTACATCGCAATTGCTCGACATACCTACAATTAGAATGTGTACCAAAGTAACTGCTGGTTGTACAGCAGGAAATCACGGACGACAACGACTCGCCGATTTTTTCCTGATATTTCAAAGAATTTCTAGACTTCCGTCGACACAATCACAGTTCGTGTAAAACACAACAATGACAGAACACTGCAGCCAGCAAAATGCCTCGAGGGCAAGAAAAAGAAGCCGTGCCACTAATCCACAGATTTACGGGCCCAACGAATGATTCGAGGCATGGAATTATAGCGAGGGAATGCGAAAGAGGTTAACCTCGGGGCTGGCTTTCGAAGGGGATGGATAAATCCGAATTAACGCGGCCCGGGAGAGTATCCAGAAACCGCGGCTAGCGATAATGTAGCCCAGGGGTAACGACTTCTACCTCGAGCATACGCTGTTCTCGTAAAATCCCCCTTTATGGTGGCGCTGCGTCGCGCTCCAACACGATTCGAGGGTAAATCGAAGCGGATGTTTAACGCGACGCTGGCCGTAGACGAAGAATGGGTGGTTTTCAATGGACAGCCTCCTGCTAGCTCTGAATCACTGGATAGGTGTCCACCCGCCTTCATTAACGTATCTATCGGTAGTTATTTAAACGAATCTCACGATTACTTGGTGACACAGGAACTGGGAAGGGTGAAATATTAAACTTCATCTTCCCGCGGATTCTTAAGTAGTGCACCTTATGTTATTGATATATTATTATACATGGTAAGCACTAACAAGGGAAGATGTCCAACCCGGAAATTAAAAAAATAATGAAATTTTAAGGCTATGTAGAGGATATATAGATACCTATCGCGTCATTTTTTGCTCCCCAAATTCAATCTATGGAGGTGAAATTGGACCCTGAAAATCCGGCTACTTTCCGATTTTGTATTATAACTCCCAAACTATACGAGACAAAATAAAAGCTTTTGGGGTAAAAGTTATTTCTTTTATTTAGGACTATCATTTGAGAAAAGTGATACGCGAGTACCATTCGTGTACTTCTGTTATTCATTTAATGATTGATGAAGATTCCAGTGGTCAGAGGATTCCTTGAAGCAACGGACTCGATACGGTGACCGAACACATCGACTCCCTCCCTTTTGTTCTCCATTTAATTTTCTCTTCGCGATTACTAACCAGCGGGCTCCTGGCTGATACTCGTCTGGAAATCACGCGGAGGCGAACCAGAGGACGACGATTGCTGCGAAGTTTCGCGATAAATACGATTCAGTGATCAAAGGGACTTGACCCACATCTAGAGAGCCTTCCCTTACTCGAGCTACGTGCTGGCACTTGCAGCGCTGGATGGCCGCCTTGTGCCAGCCTTGAGTCGCTATGGGATCTAGTGGCTACTCTGGAAACACGTTATTCGTCATCGAGCCCACTTTGCATTTCAGCGTCCAATGAACAAAGCCTAGACTCCGGATCTCTGGATGCATTATCGAACAAAAATCCTGCTACGACTTCTAAACGTTGTTGCAAGGAGGAGTGATACCCTGAAGGGGTCTAGTCGGGTAAGCATAGGGAAAATGGCCTCAGCACCAATTCTAGTATTTATGTATATTGTATACCAAACAATACTTTTTGCCTACAAAAACGCTGATTGAGAGAAATTTCAGATTTGAAGATAATAACCCTAAAATTTACCACTTTTTTTCTCAAAAACTACTAAAGATATTTGAATGTTTTGAAATGCACGTAGTAGGTACATTTTAGCTCTACTACATATATTTTTTTCGAAATTGCAGTTCAATCATTAAGGGTAGAAATAAAGGAATTGAAAAAACATAAATACTAAATTTGGTACTTTGGCCGTTTTCCCTATTCTTACCCGGCTAGAGCCTTTGCGCCATCCCCAAATCGTTCGCTAAACAAAGAATTGCACATACATACATCTCAGAATCGGAAGCAATTCGTATTCCCTGCCGTGGCTCTTGGCGAGGGTGAAAAGGGTGAGAACGGATGTAATATACACGGGGTGACCACTGGAAAGAATGACGGGAAGTCGTCGTTTCTTTGATCATCGTCTTGGGGACTCCGTAAGATCTAACGATAAGTAAAGCCCTGACGACGTCCAGCCAGCAGGGATAATCTCCGTTTTCTGGGATTCCTCAGTCCTCGGCGAATGGAGGAGCGCGTCGATCTCCTTATTTTCCCGCGAGCTGATGGCCCTCGAGGATCAACAGCTCGATCCTCCACTCGTCGAGCTTGTATTTAATGGGGAGACGATCGTACGACGCCCTACAGGACACCCTGTCCAATCCCGTTAACTCGAATCGTTAGCAAACAGTCTCCATTTCCGCCTAGCGGAGTATCGACAAGATTCTTCAATCTTCTTCTTCTTCCTCCTCTTCCCGGGGGAATAAATAGCGAGCAGAAACCGAGCTAGGGTTTCTGTGACGCGAATGTTGATTGAATTCGTGTGGAATATTATAATTGGTCCAGGGTCTGGCTGCTTGGGGGTGGGAGGCGGGAAAGTCTTATCCACCTTAACTTTTATTGCATCTCTGTTTCATTAAGGAAATTGCCAGGAGACATCCAGCAGCGAAAATGTGTTTTTTTTTTAAATTTTAAATAAATTCTAAAGTAATCGAAGTTTGAGGTGACGTTAACATTCAGTGCTCCAACTAACAGCTCTGCTGGTGTTCAAAGCATTCAGCAACTGTATTTTTTTAAAGCTGGGTAAACTGCGTTAATCCTTGGCACTCCTGATTAAAAAGCCAAATATTAAGAAGTACAAGCTTAGAAAGTACTTTTTTACAATTTCTAATTTTTCTTTCACTACAACGTTGCAAATTCCAGTAGTTGAACTACACATTTTACATCTGGCAACACCGCAAAAAAGGTCTTAACGGTAAAGCCTCTCAGTGCCATAATCAAGTATAATTGTGAGAAAAGATGTGACCAGAAGATGTTACCAATGGCCCGTCTCCACATAAATATCGAGATGATTAGTATCAAATTGTTACAACAATGCTTTCTCTAATAGAAGTTATCCGGCGTATATATTGCTAAGAAACAAGAGAAAAGGTGGCCTCTAAGGACGATCGGCATCGAGTTTAAGGCGTTTATTATCGTTGCCGCATTTTTCCGCCCCGCCGTTGCTCTTAGCAACCCTTATTTGCGTGGGAAGGGTACGGGCGGCCTCAGTTACCCTGTAAAATTTACGAGAATGGTCTCCGAGCTTTTGTCGACCATAATCGCTGTCAAATTAAAATTACACCCACTGCGCATTACTACCACCAGTCACCCCTTCGCCACCCAGTCAGTCGCGATTGAATTATTCCCACCCGCTTGAAATGTAAACGCTGCTGCCTCGATCCAACTCACTTTTTAATGAATGAGCTTGTCACTGATATATTGCACATGAAAATCATTCTTAAATTTAACGGCGGCATAAAGCTTTCACCGTTCACTCTCCACTTTAGTAGCGTAATGGGGTAGCTTTATACGTCTTTATTTCCCTGTGTTATTCGTTCAGTAAAAGATATAACTTCACAAAGGAGAGGGACAAAGGAGAGGACTTTGAGAAACTTAAAAACTTGAGAGATTTAAAAGTATTCACTTTTTAAATATAACCTATTTTTTCTCAACCGAGAAGATGGGGCAAGGGCAGCTGTTTCCTAAGTAAGAATATTTCCCTCTTAACTATAAATGTATTCATTGATTTGTTTTAAACTAGTGTATTGATTCGTGATTATAGTTTTGCAGTGATATTATTATTATTATATTTGAAAAACATAATAATCGAATTTTTTATTTTCACAAAGTCACCCCTTGCGTATTCTATCTTCTTTATCACGAGCCCACACTGAAGACACTATTATTCTTTCACCATTAAGGGGGTATTTTAGTTTAAAACGCGCATTTTTACACAATTTTTGGTATTTTTTTATAGAGTAGCTATACAATTGTTTTTATCAAACTCTGATTCATATATTTATCCATGTTTCAGCAATGTTCACAAACTTCTGTAGAGAGAAACAATTCAAATTTATGACAGTGCAAGTGTTTGAACGCATTTATGAAACAAAAAGTCATCTCATGGTTTCCATAATTCCGCCTAGTGTTCCTTCTCGAGAAGTCTTTCTCGAGAATTTCTCGAGAAATTTTATAATGTCTTATTTCTCATTTCTCGAGAAATTACAGTGTTCCTCGAGAATCTTCAGTGTAGGAAAATTTGTTTTCAGAAATGAATTTTCAGTTCGTTCAAATTGTGTGTTAATTGTGAACATATAAACACATCTACAATCAGTAATAAATGTTAGCAATATATACGAAGAATTGCGCGATTGTTTATAAACTTTTTAAACTTTCCTCTTCTTATCACCGATGCTCTATATACAATTAAACCAACATCCGCTCAAAATGAAAGAAATTTTTCTACAGCCGCTGATTTTGTTACAAAAACAAAAAAAGAAGTAGATTGGCTGAAGCGACATTAGACGCATTGTGCTTTGAAAAAACTATTTTAAAACAAAAAAAGTAATGTTTCGCCTTTCTCACATTTTATATTAAATAAATAAATTTATCAATTATATTTAATATCTGTTTTTCTCATTTACACAAGTTTTGTGTAAGTGGGACACGAATAAAAATTTAGATAAATATTATCAACATTATTCCAAAAATATAAATTTTGCAATATTTTTTAATTTCTTGAGAATTCTCGAGAAACGCGTTGTTCAAATACCTCTAACTTTTTTTATTTTAAGAGTGCACATATATGGCTTTACATATACATTTTTAAAACAATATTCTTTAAGAACGTGTAAAAAAAAAAAGAAATCAATTTTTAAAGTAGAATACCCCCTTAAAGCATCTCCAACTCCATGCCATTCGATAAACATTCAAAGCAACTCGACCCGCCAAGAAGCCCCCGAACTGCATTCAAACAATACCCTCCACAAACCCCATCCTCAAAGCATTAATTCAATATGCAAAGAGTTAAGCGCATCCCGGCCAACGATCGGCGATCGGAAATATCTGGCATTCATAGAATAAACGTGAAAGCAGCATCCGCAGGAAAGCGCATCCAAATAACCGATCACGTTGAAATACGAAACGGTCAGGGAGAGGCAGGTTGAAAAGTGTCAGACCGTAGGAAACGTTCTCCTCGTTTCATAAAAATTAATCCTCCAACGGTGGGGGGGGGGGGGGGGGGAGTGATGGATGTAAAGCGATACGGCGATTGGTTTGCGGGGAGTTCGCGTGAATTCTTCATGGAGAATGCTTTATAATAATATTGATGCTCTCGAAGCGGTTCGACGGGAATTAATAAACTATTCAGAGGGTATCTGGAGCGCTCGGTTGAAGATGATTAAAAAGTTCGAAGCGGCGCGCGGCGAACAACTTCGCGCTCCGCCCGGCTAAATAATGTATAAATAAGCGAAACGCAGCCAGGCCGCCTTATCGATCCCTCGTACGTCGCGGCCGTGCAACTTCTCGTCGGCCGTGTTTATTAAAAATTTCATTCGGGCAACGCGAATACCACGCGGCGTATTTCGCAGGCGCAAACACCGGCCCCTGGCCCGCGTTTCAAGTATCATCCGGACGCTAAGCAATCGCCGCTACAATTTGCACAGCGTTACGGAAAACGTTTTTCCTCGAGATCACAACCGAGATCCGGTCGAACGAGCTGGTAGAATAAATCCGCCTCGAGGAGTAATCCGCTCCGCGAGGGACGAAAGGAATACGATGTATTTAATATGGTAATGCGAGGATTATGAGACACAGAGGGGATATTTCCATCTTTGCCCGAGCAGGGGGAAGTACATTGTTATGCAACTGGTAATTTCGGGTTGGTTTAAAGTTTCAGCTGGAGGTGGGATGAAAGAAATGGATTACAGTGCTCGCTTCGGGGTGGGAGGGGTGGTTATTTGGCGGTGAGTTTATCTACGTGTATTAGCCTAATTTTAACGAAGCGACTTAATTGGTTCATAACTAAAATTCGTTTGTTTCGTTTGGATTCTTCTAAACACGTGTATCGTTTCGCGCTGGGAAATTTTGTAGATCGTATCAAATCGAATACCTTAAACCTAAGCAAATGCCCCGATTTATTTTCAATTACATAATTGACTTTTACAATAAAAATGTTCCCCCGAAGAAATCTAATTAAATAATTTTATATTAGAGTAGAACGAAAAAATAAATTTTTCGTGAAAGAAGGGGGCCTCTGCTGCTAACAGAAGATATCGTCCGATTATGCTGAAAATTTTCACTGGTTTTATTGGTTTTAGTACGCAACTTTTCCACACTATTAGAATCCGATCCTCGAAAATTTTATTTTCTCGATCCATCCTAATGTATATACTGTACTTAGCAACTCCTGTTGGAATTCTGCGATTTTCCAAGGCAACTGTTGATTATTTATCTAATATTCTAATATTCCAAGCATCGTGAATAATATCGGGAAACCGTGACTTAAAAATCTATGTAGAATTAGTCTTCCCGTGGAATTGCTCCGACTCCATTCCAATTCACCTCAAATCGATTCCAAATTGCAGGATGGAATAATGGCGCACTACTGGGCACTGTAAAGTTCATTTCGCAGTTCCCTTCGACCCGCACGCTCGAGTTGCCAGGGACAATAACTGCTCTCCAGATATACTGTCACCAAAGTCGATCGCGATACGCCAAGTTTCCTGGTCGCCTGACACCACGAATGACCCATCCACCACAATCTAACTGCGACGTGCGTTTCCACTTCATCAAGATTTTTCATTATCCCCCTCCTGAACAGCGCTAACGAGCAGAAGAACGATAAGAAACGAGCCTACTTTGCTCTCGTTTATTTTCAGTGGATCCCAAGGCAGATAGTTGGAATTTAGGCTTAGAATCGATAGAAATTATACTATGCAAAGTCTACTTCCTCTGCTAGTGCGATAGAATATATTTAGGTTACCTACAATATTGTGGAACAAAGCTTCGAACAACTCTTATGTGAATCAACCAAGGACTATTCATTCCGCCAAGGTGCCCCAAAATTGCGGGACTGCCCGGCACATGCAATATCCTGATGTAAAAAGACATCAAAAAGTCCTTTACTGTTTTGGGATCCGAGGTTTCGTTCTCGAGATATTAACAGTTGAATATTAGCGGTCCAAGTTCCGGGGCGCTCGGTTTAAAGTCGAATCAGCTGAGCGCGGGGTAGCGTACGCTCGCACGCGCACGCAGGAGGCGCGTGTGGATGCAGGTTCACACAGTAGTAGAGCCGACCGCGCTGGTTCAAACCGTGAAAATGAACCGTGGTCCTCTATCTACACGCGCCTCCGCCGCGTCATTACTCCGCGCTCAGCTGTTTCGGCTTTAAACTGCGCACATCGGAACTTGGACTGCTGATATTCAACTGTTAATATCTCGAGAACGAAACCCCGGATCCTAAAACGGTAAAAGACTTTTCAATGTCTTTTTACATGAGGATATTGCATGTTCCATGAAGTCCCGCAATTTTGGAAGACATGTACTGTGCGTTGTTGAGAAGATGGCAAGCGGAAGAACGGATCCCTTGTTAATAACTTTGTTGATAACCGCATAGACCCGCCTTTTCTCTAATACAATCATAGATGCGAACAATATACCCCCTTCTCCATATGCCATCCCGCTGAACATCTCAGCAACGCACAGTAGATACCTCCTACCCACCTTAGAAATTCAAAAACCGTTCGCAGATCATCCACTTAGATACCCCGCTTCTCTCACACCATACTCTACCCACCCCCGATCAAGCTCCACTGCCGTTTGCCCTCAATTCACTCATTCCTTTCCACGCGCCACGCAAATCCGCCACTCTCAGTCATTAGCAACTCAATTAACACATCGAAACGCGACAAGGGGGCGAAGAAAGGGGATTGTGGAAACGACAACGGCAATTTATCGTCGATCTTTCTCGCGTGACGCGAAAGAACGTCCCCCCGGTCCGCTCCTATTTATCGAGGCGGCTTGCCCGTCGTGTTGCCGCGTCTAACGACGCATTTATGCATCGCGACCCGATAAAAAGGTTAACGTCCCGACGCCCCGGCAATAACAATAGAGGCGGCGTAATAGCCCCTCCCGCGAAGGTCGACAGGTGTACTCGATTGGGCGATAAAAACGAATGGTCCAATCCTCGGGCGAGGGGCTGCCGGCGAGACGTCTTCTTCATCCACTTTCACGCTGGAGAGAGCATCTCTCGCGGAGCCTCTTCGTCAGGGAGATAATAAGCGCCGCATGCCAACCAGCACCGAGGAGTATGGCAGGGGTCGTTAAACGAGCTGCTCGACTTGTTCCAAGAATTTCAGACCACCCCCTCTTCCGTCGATCAACGACGACAACCGATAGACCTGCCCCGCGGAGGGGGGCCTTGAAAACCGCTTCAACCACCGCGTTATTACTTTTATCGGGCTCCATCGGTGTCTGCGGCGATTCCTGATTTCCCTGGCACTGGATAATCGGGAAGGTTAGACGGGGTCGTCCGATAAGGGTGACATTGTGGCTGTGGGGCAGGAAGTAAGGAAAAGTCTGTGGAGAAGGAGGATGCATTTTGGAGCTTGCTCGTTTGACAGACTACGAGTCTGATTTGCTGGTGGTGTAAGCTGAGGGTGGGGAATTTGTGGATGGCGATGTCGGTGAGGTAAGAAATGAAATTAAAATGTTTGGTTCCAGTACCAGCGCAAATTATTTAAATTTAAGAAAATTTTCTTCTTTTTGCAAACAGATGACGGCGACAGATGCTACACCTAACGCGAACATCGTCGAAAAGGTTTACAATAATTAAATACAGTAAAAAAATATATCTGCGAGTTTAAAGATGCCTCCTTATATCCGAAAAGAGTTTAATGCAATATTAACAATAGCTTTTTCCAAAAAATTCGTAAATTTCGAGGACTGTTACAGGAGAATCTCCCCCTTAAGAAGGAATGTTTCTCAATTGTCCTTCTCCAGACAAAGTGAGTTTTACTTGAAACATATTTTCAATAACGCATAATTCAGGAAATAATTGCCTGGTGCACATCAAATGGGTCACCGCGTAGCATACACCCAATAGTAGTCAAGTTCGAAAGCGAATCTCGCCCTTCCGAAACATCAAAAGGCACCCTGCACGCAGAAGATGTTTCAAAGCCAGTGTGCACAATACGTCGACGGGGGACTTCACGTCGACGGCGAGGTGTTCGCAAAAAGTGGAGGAAGGGCGACACAGGCAAACGGGATGCATGCAAGAACGAAGAAGTCGGTTGGTCGAATGTAGGACGCAGCGTCGCTAAGGTAGCATTGTTTTCGCCAGCGACGTTTGCCCCTATTGCTTAATTGGCGCAACAACCGAGCTCACGCGCCGCCGTGTAATTGGAGAACGAACAAGGGAGAAGAAGCATCGCGACAGCGCGGAACCGTGAACGTTGAGCTCGGAGGGAACTCGTTTATAAAGCTGCTCCCGGTGTCTGAGGTGTCTGGGGTCCCCCGTCACGCCCACGCCTTTGACGAATTAATCACGGCCTAGGAGCTTTCAGGGGAAACCCGGGAAGAAGACTTTGGAGGACTGCGCGAGCGATTCCGCGATGGATCACGCCCGCGGGTCATGGATACTTATCACCGATTCACGTAATCGCGTTACTCGCGCTTAGAAACGGGAGGGGCCAGCTCTCCGACGAGCTCCACCGTCTCGCGAAATTTATATTCCCCCGCCACCCCCCGCGCGGTCCCTCGAATATTTAATTGTCGGAGTTCCTGGGCGCGCCAAGGGCTGCTGGGGAAATTCAATAAAGCCTATGGGCGAGAAACTGCGCGAGACGAAGTTCATGGGGATGGGGACTCGATTGAATTTGTACACGCGCGTGCTTCTGCCGAGCCTCTTTTCTGGCTCCTGGGTAAATACGAGCGTTTCGAGGGTGCTCTGACTAATTCTGATGTTTCGTGCTCGATAGAGATACAAAGGTTTCGCACGATTCAGTTGTATTAGCGATAGGGTGGCATGTTTAGTGAATGAACACATAAGTTGCATGACCAATTAATGAACACCTAACGAAATCAGCAAATGTTTCGTAGAAAGAATTATTGTATTTCTAAACACAATAGTTTGTTTAGTACGAAGTAAAAGACAACAAAAGAAATATCGTTTGATTGACTGAGCTTAACTGCACTTATAATTATAACGCGTTTACACCACGTATGGGTTAGACTTATTCTTACGAAAGACGATCACTATTGCTGCATTAACTACCAAACTGGACACCGGCAAGCAACGGCGCAACTAAAAACTTAAGACTCGACGGCGGCACCGTCTCGTAAGACAATAGGCAGCGCGAGCGGTGCGGTCGACATAAACATAACCATGGCTTCAACAACAAGACTAACCTTAGATTTGTGGGACAACTGTTGAATAAAGAACTACTGTGTAAATTTCAACGCGTAGGGAACGTGATAGGTGTCAATTTTTGTATGATATGAGCCACTTTCATCCACTGGGGAGTGTTCACTTTCATGTACTGGGTGACTAAAGTTTATACAGTAAACATAATCACAAAAGATGGCACTTCAAGATTATTTCTTATACAGTCCAATGAATACAAGTGTTCTGTGGATGTCAGCGACTTGTTTGGAAGCAGGTGCTGGTTCAGATAGGACACAGACGTCTTAAAGACGTTTATTGATGAACTTGTTTTGGATGAACTTGTTGAGTAGATATTTTCAAATGCGCAGAAATTGTGTAACAATCAATGTCCAAAAACTGCCACAATATGATTGGAGCGTGTCTCCCAATCAGATTCGTCCCTACATTCCTGCAAGCCACTTCCCTTTTAATTCTCCAATTTCACCAACGTTCCTCTCATAAATCCCCCTTCCCCAAGCCCCTAATTATCCCAACCCTTGCCTCAGAAATCTTTTACTCCACATATCTCCCTCTCCGCCATATTTTGTAGGCCCAAGAGTGCGTACATCGCCATGTTCCCTTCGCCCTGCAACCCATCTAAGTACATCCCCGCCCTATGTCCCTCTTTCGCGCACTGCCCATACATTCCCCCGTCTCATTACGTGCCGCTGCGGTCGTCATTCCCTCCGTCTTGCTCTGCAAACATTAACTCGGCGCCAAACGGTCCGTGTTCCAGACAAGTCGCGCCCCGTTCCGTGGCCATTAGAGGGAAAACGGGCTATGTGTGCCCAGGCGGCTCCCAATTACTTCTAGCGAATCCCACGGATCTTTGTGAACCCTGTCTTCCAATCGTCCCCGCGGAAAGGGGGCAATTTGGATTTTCGGGAAGCGTTCGGGGAGAAAAGTGAAGCAAAAAGAAAGAAATGCCATCTTAATTCGTTGGACCATCCCCCACTGCGAGGCAACTGCATCACGTACCGCTCTAATGACTTCCTGCCCCCCGGGCACGCGTTTATTTCCGCGAGATCCCCTCCGATCCTCGCACAGCTTCCCCTCCCTCCCCGCCCCCCCCCTTCACGCGACGGACAAATGGGACGCGCGTGCCGCGAATTACCGGCCGGCAATAAGATTTCGCCATTTTTCGCGCTGCTTCCCTTGCCGCCTCCGCGCTTGATTGTACCACTCTCCACCCCGCTCGGGGCGCGCGCCCCCGCGGCACGTGTTGCTGGGGGCTTTGGAAATCGGGGATGATAGATGGAATAATAGGTGGTAATGGGGCGGTGAGAGATTAGAGGTGCGGGAGATGGCTCTGAAGATAGGCTAGATAACCCGATTGCCTATGCCATCCACATATATATTTAACCCTCTTCCTCTGTATTTAAATTTTTTGACGATTCATCAAAAGCGTCACTTTTAGAGGAATAAAAAAAGTTTTTAATTTTCGACTTATGGTTGCCGATAGAACTGTCTCAGAGGGGCTCAACAGAGTTAGACATTAAGTACAGGAAGAATTATTTAAATAACAGATCGAATGGAAGTTACTTTAACTTCAGATTACTCGACGAACTAAGTTAATTTTTTTTATTCGATGAGAATTTGTTTAAAATTTGTAATTTAAACGGAATAGTGTTAGATTACTGCCCACCATTAACCCTTCGAATAGGGAAATCCTCCATCTCCATTTACTCGCACTACACATTGACCGCCTATCGGCGTTCACCCGCACCGGCTGCTTCCACTAAATAAACGCGTAGAGTTCATCGTCCGAAGAGGATTAAAATCCGAATCTAGTTCGAGTTACGATTACAATCCCTGGTTTTCAAGTACACAAAGGCACTTTGTAAACGACTCCCCATAACCCTATCCACTCTACACAATGAATGCACTGCCGTAAACAGCGATGCAACGTTCTATCTAGAAAATCAGGCGAGCATCGAAGTCCAGGAACAGAAAGAGGCATAGCCAGTTCGGATAACTGAGCACAACGTTATTCAAAACATTCCCCCTCTGCGAAACAATATCCACTGCGCGGCGTGTAACCGATATTCCAGGGCAGAGGCGATTAAGCGCGGCTATAAAAGTCGATATTTCGATGCGTCGAGTATTCTCGCGTGTCTAAAAACCGTGCGCCGATCAAGGGCTTAGGTCTCAAAGGGGTCTGAACACTGTTCCGAGATAGCTATTCGAGGCCGATACAATTCAGGGGGCTGCCAGCTCGTTGGGGGTGTTTTTATTTTTATTTTTCTTTTTTTTGCGCGCGCGCGTGGATCGCGACAGTTAGTCGCGCCCCTATGAGTTATACGTATAAAATATTTAAATCCGGCCGGCTGCATTAATCTCTTCGATCTGCAATGTCGCGAATAAAAGCTCCAGAGGTTTCCAACAGATTGGCGCGTTAAAAAAAAATGCGCGTGTGTATAAAACGCGTATCTACCAATTGGTGTAGCTGCATCAAGCGGCGAGTACCATTTATCTCCGGCTTCGTCGAGAACCAAACATTTCCTCCCCCCCCCGCCCTCCCCTTCACCCTTCCGAAAATAATATCGGTGAATGATAAATTTTTCGATCAGAAGCAACCACGCGGACGGTAGTCCGACCTCGTCGATGCTTTTCGGATATCGGCGAATCGTTTGCAACCCCCTCGCTAATGATACTTCCATCTGCGTGTTGGTTTTTGAAAAGGTGCATTGTGGGGGGATGCTGGACGTGGAAGAATATGCATATGTAGTTGCATGGGAGCTGTACTTTAATTAATTTTATTATTGTTAACAGGGATCCCTTTGTTGTATAAAATTTTAATATTGTGACAGGGGTTGGAAAAGATTAATTCTCAATAAAATTATTACACTTCTGACGCAGCTGTATATCAAAAATCTAAAAGGCCGCAAATCAATCCTGGCAATGAATAATCTCACGACTTTGCACAGCTAATGTATACCTTCATTTTTAGGCAAATCAACGTGGTTGCTAATCACTCAAAATGGGTTGATACAATCTTAAAAGAAAAGTAAATAAAGTAAATAGTGTATTATCGGATACATAAGTGGCATTGTTTGAAATTATCAAATTTAGGAATCAGTAAACAAGTGACTATTCAGCGCGACAAAGTTTAACTTGAAAAAATGTGTCGAAGGAAAGCCCTCATTAAAATTGTTTTCTCTGTCTTATTTATTTTGTGCATGATTTTTAAGAGGATAGCATATGCCTTTTCTTGGGCATTTATTTTTCAATATTAATGTATCCATAAGTGAAGAGTCCTTGTAGCAAACACTGTAAATACCAAAATTAAAAAACAAAATTTATCGGACCATATTCTACGTGTCAATGGTAACACTGTAGTGTAGAATTTTAATGCTATTTCCTTTTGTAAATAAGTTAGCAATAGCGGTAAAAGATGGTACCGCTGGTAGCGCAATGTCACTTCTGTAGAAAACAATGTATTGGCACTTAGAGTGCTTGCGCATTTAAATGAAAGGCCCATTCAGTTTAAACGATTAAGTGGTTTCGGCGCACCGGTTCGGTCAGTTTAACAGTTTTAAAGCTAATTTGCAATTTTAAAATTTATAATTTTCCGACGTTTCGGTCTGCGGTTTAGACCTTTTTCAAGGAAAGATTTAAAAAGCATTGCGTTCGCTTTAAAGTCACACGTTTGATGTAACTGAAGTAAACATAACGTGGGGGGACATTTAAAGGTGAAGCAAACTGTGACTAGAAAGGAGTCAAACGAAAGACAGTTAAAGATTCAGAACATATTTAAAAATTACCGATCAAACGAACATTTTCAACCTCGCAACAAACTGTCAAAATACCACTAATTGATGTTAATGTGGTAAGAGCCCAACAATATTTTAGCCCATTCAGTTTCCTTTACAACTAAGAGGTAACACATACTATACCTATATGGTTTCCTAAAAATTCAATTCTTCTTTCACGAATTTCGATTATATTAATGCAAAAACTATAAAATGTGATGCATTTGGATTATTTTATACTTATGCATATTTATTAATCAAAACCAATCAAATGTCATAAATTATTTAAACTTAGTAGAGTATTTTCCGTCTGCTAAAAAACTTAATTCTTCGCACTTAGGTACAGTGTTTTCTTCAAAGCCTCTTCAATTATATATTCGGCAAAAAATAGTATGGACCAGCACACATACCCCAATTTGTAATGAAAATATACAAAAGGACTCGTCGCTGAAGAAGGCATCGACCGTAGCCGTGTTCCCAGCGTTCGTCGCTGTCATGCAAACAGAAAAAGAGATACGACGCAGCTGTCCCTAACCTCTTCGCTCCCTAAATTCCCGAAATTTTTGCCGTTGGACTTTCCACGAGTGCCCTTCCGCTCTCCCGTCCCGTTTCTCTATCCAGCGGCAGTAAACCTCCCAAGGATTCGTTCTGACCAGGTCGATTTCGCGTCGTATCTTACAGCGAAACTGGTTCGCGCGGACCAAAATTCGATGTCCGATCCCGGCACAGTTCCCGTCCGACTTTTCCCGTTTAACCTAAATTCTTTCGTTTGTGAGCCGTTTCTCAGACATTCTGCTCCTCCAGTGCCGAGGGAAACCTGTGCACCGCTGTAAACATCATCCGATTCCTGACTGGCGTTCAATACACCGCTACGGGCGGACCTGAATTTATTTCGAGGAAACCCAGGCGCCAGTAACTCGTGCGATTTTAGATCGAAACACACGTCGCCAGCGATTCTTGTTTACACGTGTCGGAGTTTACCGAAATTGTTGCCGAGGCACACACTGCTTTTATGGCGTTCGTGGAGCAGGAATTAGATTTGGGAGAAGTGCTCGACGCTTGCCAGTCAGCCATCGTTGTTTTTGGGGACGGAACTTTTTGCGGTAGTTGTTTTGGGGTTGCAATTAAGTTAATGTAGAGATTCAGAACATGGGGACCATTTTTGTGGTGCTGTACTGTTTGGAAGCAGGGAGGTAATAAATAGGTGACATTCTTTTGAAACTCTTCACTCATTTTGCATAAATTTGGATGAGCTTGGGTTATCTTGAATGCCTCTAAAGTGACTTTGAATGAGTTTAGCTGACCTAAAGATATTTTCTTCTGATAAGGGATGCTCGTATCTTGAAAACTGTGATAGATGTAAAAAAATGATTGCAATGAAAACTTAACGGATTTTTATGCCCTATAAAAGTGGATAATCAAATTGTTTAAAATTTATAATTTAAACAGTCAAATGTTTCCCGAGCACAAATTTTAAACAATTCGATTATATAGTTCTATACAGTATAAGAAACCATTCAAATTTCTTTATAACAATTTTTTATATCTACTATAGTTTTCAAGATATACCTGAAAATAGGAAAACACTCATTAACATTGAGGGGGTGCTTTCACCCTGAAGAACTGAAAATGGAGACAACCGAAAATTTGCCTGATACTTCGATTGAGGCCCTCTGCAAGCCTGCACAGTTTAAAAAAGATCGGAGTGTTCGGATAACTGGATATTCGTTGCCAGAAGAAAAAAATCTAAAAAATTCTGAGTATTACTTCAAAAATACCTTAATATACAAATATAACGGCAGATAGTATAAACTTGTAATTTTTGTTAAATAAATTTCCGAAAATAGCATGAAAAACGATTTATTACACTAGCGTACCTGGGAGGGGGGGGGGGGGGGGGTCTCCAAATTTTATTAACTTTCGAAGGGTTCCACAACAAAATTGAATTAGGAAACGCTACCCTGGATGTTCACCAACCTTCAATCCTCCAAGTCCTGACTAACGAAACTCACGAATGCAAATTTTAGCATAACCTACAGAAACAGAACCTACCACTAGAAATTTGAACGCCATACTGCACAATTGTCCAAGCATCCATATACTCCCCAACTGAGTACAAGGATAACATAATTCAGCTGAAACAATATAATAAATTCCACCCCACAAAATTCAGACATAAAGTCCCAACGAAGCACTCCCTCGGAAGCAAAACGTCACGCGCAGCGGGAGGTACAGGTGTGCCATAAAAATGTCGCCACGAACGGAATTAAAAGGCGCAGCGCGCAGGGGAACGTAAACAACGGGGCGCGGAGGCAGGTGTGTCGGTGACAAAGCGTATTGGCCAGGAGTGATAGAGTGGTAACACGAAATCGAAGTAGAATCGGTTGACCTGACGCGTCAATCACGTACGGGACGCGATAAGCATCGTGTCAAAGGGCGACCCCCACGGCTAGGGCATCCTTGCCACGGGAGTGGATCGATCCACGTATTATTCGGGACGATGACGATGACGATAATTCTGGGCGTTCACGTCACATCAACGATCCTCCCCCGGTATCATTGATTTCATGCTCGCGCGGCTTTCTCGCCGGACCGAACTAATTTTATGATGACGAATCGCGTTCCAATTATATTGCGAAATGATATATTCGACCGCGGGACGGGTCCATTATTTTGTTAGGCGTCTGGGGTGCGTCGATCGCCCAACGACGGGTTAACAGTGTTCCGGGGACCTGATGCTCGGCAACCGTTGCGCTTGCTAATTTATAGTTTCGGCAATTTCATTATTTTTGCGGGGTTGATTGGTAGGTTGCGGCTTTGAAGTGGTTGAAGGTTAATTGGGCAAGTTTGCGTTCTGTGTATGGAAGTTAATAATTTCTAATTGGTATAAATGATATGCATGTACTGTTACGTGATGTAGCACAGATTTTACGAAGAAAGCTGCTGATCCGCTCCGCTCGACGTTCCATCAAGGTACATATCTGCTTTAAACTCCTTCGTGTTATAATTTAAAAGAAAGTTGAATAAGTAAATGGAAACTTATTTCCTGTTATATAACTGAGTTTACTCCTCTTTTACTAATTAGAATTTTACAGATAACACGACTGATTACTTTGGACGCTAATGAACGCCGGACGATGTATAACGATCCCGTTATTAAAGATTTTATGTAGCATGTTTTTGTTACTAAAATTATCCAATTATATAAATAGCTTCTCCACTTAGGATGTAATAAATCGTTTAATTGGGTTCTCATTAAGAACGAGCGTTTTACATGGTAGCGCTGTTTTAATAGCGAAGCAAACAGAATGAATATTTATTTAATGAGCGTCTCTAATTCTAAGTAATAGTCATTGGAAAGCTTTTGCTCGTAGTTTCGATTGCTTCACTCGACAATTTCAATCTAGCGCGTCGGAACCTTTGTTACGGGAAGTCATCTAACATAAAGCTATGTTCACGCGATACCGCGCGATACCGTGACAGTATAATCGGCTCAAAGGATTGTGGCCGCTCACGTTCGATAGTGGATGGCTTCACATGGTTGCAAATATGTCTACAATCCACAAAATACTGTAGAAATTGTTAAACTGAATTGCCAAATTTATAGGTTATTATTCGTCGCGCGTCACATTCTCATTTCTTTTTCTTTTAATGACATTCGGTGACAAATCACGAGCATGAGGTTAGATTTATCGCGCCGATGTTCTTTTGTTCTCTCTCAAAACGACTGTAAGTGACGTCAAGGTGATACCACGTAAATAATGAGGCACTGATTCTACAGCTAATTACATCTATTGATTAAATATAACTTAGTCCCTATACTAACTTAGAATTATGCTTAATATTTTACGCTAAGGTTAACTGAACCTAAACGCACAAGGACGTGTTCGGAGGTTCAGTTTTCGCGGTAAGAAGCGGTATGCTCTTTGGCTGGTTCGCGAATGGTCGACTCTCCTTTTGGACGTATCGATATTTATTTTATCGAAACTACAGAAAGATCGAATTGAAACCGTTCGTGGTTGTTTACCTGACGTGGAAAACACCTGGAGTTTTCGACCGATCGCTTCTAAGTTAAGAAGGCTAATGGTGGAATCTGCACGTACGCAGGCCCAGATCTAGGGGGGCGCAAGTAAGGCAATTGCCCAGAGCGGCAAATTTTGGGGGCGGCAAAATTGGTAGACAAATACCTACTAAATATTTTGCTCAGTGTCAAAAAATATATTTTAAAATACTTATTTATGATTCGATGCAAAGGGCGGCAAAAATCACTTTAGCCCAGAGCGGCAGAAGAGCTAGATCGGGCCCTGGCTGCATCCTCTACTAGTCTACGAGGTTAATAAAGGACGCCGCATGCTTAAGACGATCTTAAGAATAAGCACCGACTGAGAATACCGACCTCACTATATCCATGGAGACAAGCATCTCCCTTCAGCAGTAGCTATTCGATCTGCAGGCCAATGTCCCGCAGCTGCAGCGTCAGTACCGAATAGAACGTGTCATACTCGCAAATATGTCGCATTAATTTCGCGATGAAGAAGCAATAAGAGCACCGGTGCTCTGAAAACACTGACTCTACTTTCGTGTTAACATTACTAACACGCAGGACACCGGTCCACTATGAAATACTTTATCGCGGAATAAGCACTGACTCTACAATCGCATTGCACACGATTACAAAAGCACTTCCCGCTTTTAAACATCTCTCAACAGTGGGAAGATTTGTTCGGGCTCGAGTAAAGTGTTTCCAAAATAGTCCTCTAGATACTGACAATGAGTGTAATGTAGTAGAATTTTGTTAAAGGGCGTTCCACAGAGTCCAGTAATCAATTAAATTGATGCAGGAATCGTGAAATCACGAAATAATATCCCCTGTGACTGCACAGATATTCAATGATCCGAACACCGTCGCGGACGAAGTCGAACTGTTAGGGCACACCGTTCGGCAATGTAGTGACTTTGGTAGAGGTTGTTGATGTTTTTGTCGCGCTCGGCCGACTTCCAGCTAACTTGAAATTCGTCAAGGCCAGAAATAATATTATATAGCAATGTCCATTACAAAATGTTCATTTTTCACACCTACAGTCGTGCACCCTGCACATTCTACACGTATTTTTATCACTGTGATATGTGATCAAACACTAGGCAACGCTTCGTCAAAAAGTCTTCTAGATGATAGGTATATTCCAGTGAAATGTTGTTAAACGGTCTTCTATTTAATCCAGTAGTCGCACGTATTGATGTAGCAATCGAGAAATCAGGAACTAATAGGTATGCACTGTAACATTCACAGATATTCGCCGATCCGATCACTATCGCGGATAAAGTCGCACTGACAGCTCACACCGTTCGTGAATGTTGTCACATTGGTAGAGGTTGCCGTCGACCTCAACTGTTTCCCATGCAAGTTGAAATTTCTCAATTTCTAATGACTCGAATGTGATAATTACTGTTAAGAGAGAAGATTTGAAAGAACTCGCACGAAAGAGTTCAACTTCAGAAATGTAACTCGTATTCGACACATTAAGCATCCCGTATGATTGTGAAATTAAAGAATGCTCGATTTGCAGTTGCATCCATGAACCCCACGACACTCATGCATCATGCAACTTTCTGCGAGGTTTGTAAGAATTAGATTTTACTGTAAATTTCAATGTCGGCGGTGAGCTAATACTCGGGGCGAATAGAATCCAATTATTATTACTTCACTAGAATGATTAAACAGTGCATTAGAAACATGCGGGAATGTCAGTAACAGCGTCAATTTGTAATACTTTACGGCGTACCAGGCCCAGATCTAGGGGGGCGCAAGTAGGGCAATTGTCCAGAATGGTAAATTTTGGGGGCGGCAAAATTGGTAGACAAATACCTACAAAAAATTTTACTCAATGTCAAAAAATATATTTTAAAATACTTATTTATGATTCGATGCAAAGGGCGGCAAAAATCACTTTAGCCCAGAGCGGCGGAAGAGCTAGATCGGGCCCTGCACGTACGACTCTCGGGATACAGTAAAGGCTTACTTCGTTTTCAAATTCAGTTAGATAAAGAAGACTTTGCGTTAAGCCGCGTAACTTTATGATTATACATTATATATTATACTAAACTTTGTTATGTTTCCGTTATATACATAAGCCGCCATCTCTTTCGATCCATAACCTCAACCGAAACATTCGCGAAAGAAAAGGCCACCCATGTGAAGTCGACTACTAATCGAATCCAAGCAACCACAATCGAACGAGCCGAAAGAATCAGGACGAAGACAAAAGAGCGCGAGATTACCTCGAAATGCATTTCCCTTTGAAATCACCAGCGTCGACTTCAGTGCGCATAAATTTTTCTCTGGTCTCCCAAATCATTGGCCACCTATATCTCAATTTATATTTAACACCCTGATAACCCCTCATAAGCATAAACAATTAAGTTCCTTTTTGCCCGAGTATATTTAAAAACCCACCAGTAAACAATTTTGAAAAAAATTTAATCCCAGTCGTCACCAAATTCCCCATAAATCCCTAGACCAGCCGGATAATCGAACATCGCGAACAAAAATGTCGCAGACACGCGTCCGAGTATTTCATTTGAAATTCTGCGAACCGGTGCAATTTAAAATCACGTGCTACTCGAAAGTTGCAAAAGGCAAGTGTACATCGCCAGGTGCTCGAACCTAACGAGCTGCGTTCTCGCAGCGATTCAAATTATTTCCGTGCGCGCGTTCCGCCGGTCCACTCCGAATTAAATTAAATAAGTTCGCCCCGGGCGTCTCGTCTTCGGCTGCAATAAATATTAATTAAAAGATTTACATAAAATCACTGTACCCAGAATTCGAACGAGCGCGTGCAACAATGCTGCTTCCATCGAAAGGACCTCCAAATATAACGAAACGATCCACGTAGCTGGGAATAAAATGAAAATGATGTCCATTAAACGAAGCACTTTTATTCAGGCTGTGAATTTTTTGAAACGCCCCACAAAACCCGAACACGGGGGATTTATTTCTAATTATAAGATAATCTACCGCGCGAGGGGTGGACGCGCGTTTCAGAGTTATGCTCACCCCGGGGAATATTACCTTCATCTATTTCAGTCGGATTAAGCGAGCAAAAATTGAGCAGAGGGGACGCGTTTGCGCGCTCGTCTGGCGCTCGGTGAAAAACGGCCCATTCTGCATCGTGTTCTACTAGAGCAGTTTCAGAATTAAGCATCCTCTGGAGATCGCTGAAGTGGTGGAAAATGACGAGTCTTTGATGGAATTTTCGGATTCGCCAGATGTTTATCAAATCCCCCAAAAGTGAAGTTTTTAAGTATCTTTCTGCATTTTTGATTCAGATTACTATTAGGGGATGATGGTGTGCAAGCTTCTGTTGCAAATTGAAAAATAATAGACGTAGACATTAAGGATTTTAAATATATCAATGGTTAATTATAGAATTTTTAAGTTAGAAGCGTGAGGTAGTTAAGGTGGCTGAAGCTCGAGAACAGTTGCAACTGAATCAAATGCAACTGCAATTTAATAGCATCCAATTTCTAGTTGCATCTTCAATAAACATTCTAAGTGATGGATCAAACACCACGTCCCCGTACTTCCACACGTCTACACTTCTCCAACCCACCCTCATGTCTGCCAGAATATGCTTCATTGCAATTCCAAAATCCCCTAAAAACCCACCTCCCCGTGCCCCTCCCACGCTTCGAGGTGCAAATATTACGCAACACCAACCGCCCGTCAATTCTACGCGAGACTCGTCTGCGGAATAAAGTCTTAACGAGCCAACGCCAGTGGTAGCGTGATTTTGCGCGATCCAGCACAGGTTTTACCCGCGTTTCTGCCTGCTACAACCGCGGTACCAGCGACGCAGAGGGGCGAGGTGTATTTCCAAGTAAGTGACAGTACCCAGGCATAAATTCGCGCTGCGAAAACCGCCGCTCGGAATGAGTTACGCGGTATTAGCGAAAATTTCCCTCGGTTAACGCGTCTCCGTAGTAGCAAGATCACGTTCTGCTCGCGCGAGACGGCTTAAACCGTTGCTACTGACAGGCCCTGTATATTTTACCTTGTCCGTGCCCGGGTGTCCGTGGATCCGCAACGTTAACAGAATCCGCGGCCCGTGTTTGCGGTTTCCCCAGCGAAGTTCCCCGCCTGGGTTCGTTGCGTCCACGTGTGCCTTCCAAGCAATTGTGGAGCGAGCACGCCGCGTTTCAACCTGCAATCGAACGCACGGAACAAGCCAGGATCCGCGCTCAATCGCGGATCTCGACGAGCTGGCTGGTTTAGAGGCAACGATTCGTGGTGGTCAATGGAATTCCAACCGCGCCGACCAGCTTCTGCCGGCTAATTGGTAACTGAATTCTGCTCCTCTTTTAATTCGAGAGTAATTATGCGCGCATGAGGTGGTGTTGGTGGTCGTGTGCAGGGGTTGTTTGCGACGATGGTTGTCATGGGACTAATTTGATATTTTTCAACCTTTCCTATAGTGTTGGGAACAATTCAGGCAACAATTCTGATTTGCTATACTCTTTTTTCTGTTTCTCAGTGGCTACTCGGTGACTTTATCACAACTATCTCAGCGGGAGTAAAAGGAAGTTTTTGTTTTCAAAGTAATTGGCTCGTGAAACTCTTTGGAGGGAAATGCACGGCACAGTTCGATTAGTTCTAGGTGTTGGTTCTAGCAACGGGTGTGCGTGGAACAACAACGCCTTCGACACCGATAGAACTTGGAAATCGCTCGGATGTTGTTTCGAGGGGTGTCCGAGCGTCGTTAACGCGCTATGAATTTACGCGCGGGGCGTTATCGTTGTTGTCGAATGCGTGCTGTGATCGAGGGTCTTGTTATCTGGTCGAACATCACGCTCGTGTACCTTGCCATTTAGTGCCTAATTTCCAACCCTCGCCGCTACAACAATTATACCGGGCGATATTGATTATCAAACATCCGCTGTATACGTCCTTACCAGTGTGCTGTTCCTTCATTTCGATTATCAGACACGTCGCGTGTACATTTTCAATGAATCTTGATGGGAAGTTATCGTACAGGATGTTTCAAAAGTATAGGTCACACGTAAACTTAACTGGTTAATAAAACTCAGAGAAAGTATTCTAACCTCTCCTCGGGATATGCAGTTTTTAGGTCGTATTATAGGTTTACCAAGCGATAATGCAATTTATAGGAGTTAAAAGGAGGATGTAGAAGGAGTAAAAGGTATCCCCTATCTATCAACTCAGGACCCATCCCGATCACCACAGAATTCTTACTGTGGAGTACAGAGGGTCGATAGCTCCGCCCACTTCTCTTTGGAGACCTCTTAGCTCCTCCCACAAAGCTCTCTATCGCTCAGTACACCTGTACCCACCGGTTCGAATATCATCCTATTTAGAGCAACTAGTCTTCCGCAGGGTAGTAACTTTATTCCGAAAAGGAAGCCGACGATACCTTCTACTGAACCCGCTACGAGAAACCACCCAGTACTTGAGGTCAAAGACCTCCATCTCAAACGATCTACCTGCCCAGTGAATCGTTGCCACCTAGTAACACCGACCGAATAGCGCAACTGACAAATGCAATGTCCAAGAAGAACAGCGTCACAAAAGCATTAGGTCCAGTGCACGGACGGTTCGTTGCAAAGTTAATCATGCCGCTCCACAGAGCGGAACGTTGTTTCTTACGTTCTTACAGGGGGGCGTGACCGTTGCGTGAGCTCAGAGGACCACTAGCTAAACGCTCGGCACTGACAGCCTTATATTTTCCGCTGTCCGTTTTCTGCTCGTCCAACGGTCCCTCCAGCGTAATCATTGGTGGCGCGTGCCGAGTGTTCGTGCGGTTTTCGCGGCTGAATCGTGCAGTCGACGTCGTTACGCCCCGTTAAACCCTCACGGTGATACGACGTGGCCGCATTGTAATTTGAGGGGGAGGGCGACGCCGTTTAGTCCCTCCTTTGGAGTGTGCAACGGCTAATGCGGCGAAAAAACCGCCTACGCCTGCTATCAGCGTGCGCGACGGTGGTCGTTGCTGCTGGCATTCGCCAGTGTCAGGGAAATTGTCCCTCCAGCTCGCGGAAATCTCTGGTGGATTAGGTCTATGGCGCGTGAACAGTGACGTATGAGAGTGTTTAAGTTGGGAAGCGGGGAACGGGCACGTTCTTCTTTTGTTTTAGTTGACAAGTGGAGGGCGAGGGCTAGGAGAAAAAGTTTTTAGGGGGGGAATCTTTTTGGTCCGTCGATGGAGTGGTGGTTGAGTGATGGAGGTGTCCTAAGGAAGACAGATGAAAGTGGCGTAAGTTATGGATGTATATAGCTAATGAATTGGTGATGACCACGCGCAGCAGAAAGTTCTTTCTGACTCACTCACTGTGATTGCAATTCTCTAATTTAGTATAGTGTATAAAGAATTTTTAAGAGTTTAAGCGATCTTGATGATTTTCGAAATGTTATTACGTCTATTTATAGAAAATATTACAACTTTTTATTCAACGCAGGAAAAATCTCCGAAATTCCATCACCCAAAGTATTTCAACTCGCACTTTTATCGCGCAAGTTACGAAGCGTCGCGTAAACAAAGCCCAGGACTGAAAGCCACCTGGAAAGGTAAACAAGGAAACTTAAATCCGTGGAACAGGAAAGGAATCTCTGGCTATCTAATTGTTCCAGAGACTGCCGTAATGAAACTCCTGTGTACACCTCTGGGGGATTAACGAAATTCATTTTTCTCTGTGTGAAAAAGAGTACAGAGTGGGTTAAGCGGAGTCCCATTGCACCCCCGTAAAATCGAGCAGAGAAATGGAACCCGATACGGGGGATGGGGCGAGCTTCTGCGATTTCTCGTCCTCGTAAGGATTCGTGCTACCATAACAGCTTCATATTCCATTACTGGGATTTTCTGCCGCTGAAGCTCTACATTGAATTACCCAGCTCGAAACAAAACAGCGGTAACCACAAGTAAAGAAAGCATAGAGGAAGTTACTTTGTATCCCCTTGTGGTTACGGTTAAGAAAATAAATCGAACATCTCAGGTCTCTGTCGTCACACTGTTTGTAGACCTCATTGAAAAGTTCTTCCTATTGCTTTCTTTTCCTGCACCTCTCTATTTTCCTCACTGGGAGTGTATCCACTGTATATAACCTGTGTTGGGTGAAACTGGATCATCTTTTTACACGTTGCGTATGTAAAGAAACATAACTTCTTTAGAAGTAGCGTAGTTTAATTAAGAGGCCCCGCAATTGTTGCAACCTAATCAGCACAAGATTCTGCAGCAGAGATGGGCAAAATTTTTATTTAAATACAATTTTGAATAACGAATGAAAGTTAAATAAATTATTCGTCATGTGTTAAATAAAGTTAACTCGGCTTAACGAACGAATGACGAATAAATTTTTTAACTTTTACTCGTTATTCAAAATTTTAATTAAATAAAAAAATTTCCATTCTCTGTTCTGCACGAAAGTTGAAGACTCAGGTTTGATAATTCTAGATTGCTGTCGTAGAAACTAGTGCGTGTGTATGAGTGGATGTGTTTTTGTCATTAACTGGGGAATTTCGGTAATTCGAAAATTCTGATTTTCTTTAAATTTTACAAACTTGTAGGAAACCTCAATAGAAGTATTGAAACGATTTTTATTTTCTGCTATTTGCCTGTTCTTCAGGGTGCAAACACCTCTTAAATGTTAACGCGTGCTTCCCTATTTTCCTGTAGATGTTAGAAACTAGTTGCGATACAAATTTAATGGTTTCTTTTGCTCCACAGTTCTTAAGTAAAAAAGCGTTCCTTAACCCAAACAATTATGCTAAGTACACTGTATCTACACCATCTCCATATCAAACCTGCCAATCTACCTGTGACGTCCCGGCCCCACCATGGGTCGCGCCGGTTAGTCTCCGCCGACGCCGCTAGAGGTCTATTTTTCTCGCAAGTCCTAACTTTCACTCTCGTTCGCATATATACAATTTCCCAGTTCTTTCCTCTTAGTCCCCGTGTGTCTGGGGCAGGAGCCGTCAGCTAAAGACTGGCTGTAAGTTTCAAAAGCTCTGAACAAACAGCAACACTAAAATAACTAATGGTAGTTTTCTAATGTTTTTGATACCATAAGCACACTGTAATTATTGTTATGTAGTCCGACAATAAACATAAGTACAAAAAAAGGAGCCGTCAGCTAATAGCCCTACTGATTAGTCTGGCTGTGACGGTCCCAAAACGAAATTGCACATTTTCTTTTCCTTCTCAATCTTTAAATTGCGAATCCACCTGTCCCGCACAATATGTAGTCCAAAAAGAGTGACCGGCCCGAGGAATTACAGTTACGCCGGAGGCGACGGGGCAAAATATATCCTTCTTCTTTACGTTCCGGAATCATCACCATCTCGGTTTCGGACGTAATACCACCAAACTACGACCCATCGACTCTATCTTCGATCACCAACCAGAGGGGTTAATTACCAACAAACCAAACAAAGTCTTCTAAGTACCTTTACTCCCGTTTTCAACCATATGCATCTATTCGTGCAAAATACACAAATAAAATGTACCTATAACGAGCGATACGCGGCTCGGGTAGCCTGGCGCATATCTCGCCGCCATGATTGATCGAAGATTTAAATATTTGCAGATAGTGTGTGGCAAGCAAACGCCAGGCCGGCTGGCAGAATGAACGATGCCCCGACGGGTTAACCGTGCGGAGCCCTACCGGTGCCATATGCTGCCAGCCTGTATTTCGTATAATAGGCACACGTATTTAGCGAAATCTCGTGCAACGCTCGGGCGCGACTATGTTCCATTTGTACCGCCAACGACCAGAATTTAGCGCCACTCCCCCCACCGCCGGAGATGTGAACGACACCCAGGCAAGTGCAATTTAACGGGACGGGGTTTCGTAAATTCCGGGAGGCCCCGACCTCGCACCGGCACATCCATCGCATCCGTCGTTCTCTCGCGCTAACGAATTCACGGTACCACCAGGAAGCCTTCAGTGAATGGGACGACTACGTCGATATCGGCGCAGTTTGTGTGTAATCGATACATTTGAAAGCTTCCTGGAACGTCTGGTAAGAATTTATCGGCGGGGGTGTAACTTTCCGGGAACTTGAGACCGTCACGGAATACGAAAATCGCCTTCGTCTCAGGAGCTCGCGCTTCCAGGTAACGGGGATCGGGTATCGAGTTTTTGACGTGGGAGGCGTCGAAAATAGCAAGGGAGTGTGTGAAGACGATATGTACCTCGTATTTCATTTATTTTATTTCTTTAAGTTTGTATGAGGTTATGTTGCTGGATTATTTAATCGGAGATAGTGAGGTTATGTTAGGCTGTTCCCGGCGTCGAAAATACCAAAGGAATGCGTGAAGGTGGAATGTATCTTGTATTTGATTTATTTTATTTCTTTAAGGTTATTTGAGGTTATGTCGCTGGATTATTTAATCGGAGATGCTGAAACAGGTTAGGTTAGACCGTCCCGATCGGAATGCAATTGCAAGCCGGTGGACAGCCCTACAATTGCAATTGCTGATGCGAACACGCACGCCGAGGGAGAGGGAGAGCTGAGGGTGCGAAGATCTGAAATTATGCACGACCGTAATTAATTCAGTGTAAGCGGGCTGTCGGTGCGCGTTACCACCTACCCCATATGCTTCTCCTGTCAATACGGCTGTTTTCCGCCTTAAATTAATTATGCCGACTCAATGGTGGCGTGTCGCGCAGCAAAGGCCAACTCGGATGGATCTCCTAAGCCTCTCCTGAAGCCCTAATCGTCAATGGGAGTCGTGATACAGAGAAAGGATTGGAGATGCTTTGGTCGATCGGAAGCACACTGCAGCTATAATACAAAGCTGAAAGTTACAAGTAGAGCTGTTACTACCCGACCCGCCGGGGACCCGGGTACCCGGTGAGACACCCGGGTATTCCAAAATTACCGGGTTACCCGAGTACCCGTGAGATACCCGGGCAAAAATTACTCGGTTATCCGGGTACCCATGAGACGCTAGAGTTATTACCACCTGACCCGTCGGGTATATTTCGAGTAATTTATATTTTTTATCTGCTTAGGTGTTTGTCGGAATACTTGGGTACTCGGGTACCCGGGTATCCGGATACCCGGAGTACCCGGGTTGTCAGTAGTTGTCCTAGTTACAAGGTGGTATTATGTAGGTGTACCAAGCAGAATTGCTAGGATCACATGACGTAGTAGGGAGATAGTGAATGAATCCTCGCATCTGATGGTCATTTGAAAGTCAATATATTATAGGTACATGGTTGAATTTACCTTCTTAGTGGCTATAACGGTACATTAATGAAAATACGCCAACCCATTTAGTAAAACGTCGATGACCTTGAAATTTCGGAAAATATGACATTGAGAAAAGAATCTTCTCCATCACAAGAATTGCCCGCTATAGCTCTAAAGCAAACATTTTTTACTTACAATTAGTCATTTTCTCGTTTTCTTAAAAAGAACGGAAATACTTTAAGTTTAAATGCTAGGTGACTTCATCCTAATACGACTGTGTGCACCATGAGCGAAGTGATGTAGTAGAGAGTAGTAGACAGGGAATCCTCGCATGGTGTGCACAACTTGTATTACTCCCTACTACGTCATGTCGTCCCTCCACCTGGCAACACTGGACCCAAGTAACAGCGAGTGCTCCACTGCGCATGCTCCAGCGCGAGGCACAAACGTGGTGGGAGCCGCTATCCCCTCCATTCCACAGCGTAAATTCCTAGTTACATAGAAATGTTCACAGACTACCCAACATCGATTCCTTACCATTAGATACCTAGCGAACAAAGCCACTCCCTTCTTTCCACCTCTCCTCTCAACTCCTCCCACAAAGCCCACTACCGCTCGGTACAGCTATAACCAGGTCAGATCTTGCGCATCCCGGAACACTAATCATCGCGGCGTGGAGGAATAAAAACGCGAGAGGGACTAACGAGCGTCGAAACGATAAATTAGGGTGTCCAGTTTTATGGGACGCGGCATCGACGGCCAGAACGGGCAGAAGAACGACGCCCGATCGGGGTAATTAGCGCTGGAATTTATTGCTCCGAATGCCGGTATGACGGGCGGCAGGGGGGGGCGAAGGGACGGAGCAAACAGAACGAAATAATTTATTCGATCGATCCCCGACATCGGAGGGTTTTGGTGCCGCGATAATCATGCGACACGGGGGCATCGGAGTCGCGCCGCCGCCAGGATCGATCCTCCGCTCCTCTATTCAAACATTTACGATTTCATGATTGAATTCGCGCGGTCGTTTCGTTCATTTGCGCGATCACGGCCGAGCGGCGCCATCGCGAATGCCTTAACCGTTCACGCGGATCAAATTTCGAACGAGCCCCTGGCCCGAGACGCATGGCCGCTGTTCAGTGCCGAAAGCTTGGGGATAAAAGGGAGTTGCGATAGAAAATAAATAGTGCTGTTGGTAGTGTCGCTATGAGAATCTACAGCGTGTATCAAAAGTTCCCGGGCGCTGAGTTTAATAATAATTTATTGTGGCGACATGAAATGTCGCTATGGGGATCTACAGCGTGTATCAAAAGTTCCCGGACTCTGGGTTTAATAATAATTTATTGTGGTGAAATGGAAGACAGTGAAAAGTGTCCACCGTTTTCTTCACGGCATAAGTTCACCCGTCAAACTACGATCAATTATTAAACTTGAAAAGTCTAGCAACTTTTGGTACCTACTGTAGTTTTACAGATGAACCAAGCTTTCTTTAAGAAGACCACTTTCTTTCTGCACATTAATCCTCGTTGAGATTGTAAGTAGGAAGGTAAATGTATGTAGGTAAGAAGTGTTATTTAAATTCATTGAATGGAGTCATAATAAGGGTGGCGTAAAGTGTCTTATCGCGTGGAGGGTGTAATTCGATATACGGGACGGTATAACCCTCCTCTCACCTGAGAAATCTACCCCAATTACTCTTCCTCACTTCCTCGCGATCACGATAGCGTTAGTACAAGTGACGAACGTTTTTCTCCTTTCCTCGCCGTGACCCTTGATTGCTGATAATCTCCGCGACACGTGTGCGCGCGCAGTAATTCGCCGCGCAGCTGATTTTAAATTTAAACCGCGAATTTATATGCAAATCACTAGAATCCTCATGAATAACTACATTTCGTTTTTATAATTCCTGTGAGATGGGGATCTACGCGTATCACTTTTTCCTCGGTCATAATCGGCGTGACTTTTTCAGAACGCGAGCATAGTTCTTTCGAGGTAATTACTCGTGCAAACGTGACGCTGGTTTTTCTTTCCATTCGCCAAGAATAAACGCTCGATGATGATTCGATTTTCAATTATTGCGTTACGGTTTTATAACGATTACACATGACAGAGTTATCACGAATGAAAAGAGAAACGAGATAAGAAAGTACTAATCAATCGATTATTATTAATTGTATATTCTCGTGGAATCCGTTAAAAATTCAGTTTTTTTTAAAGGAAACTGTAACACATGGGGTAAAAAGTCTTTTTGGTATGGATTTATACATATTTTAAGATGATAACAAAATTTATTGTTTTTTTTTCTCGATGTAATCTTGAATAAAAAGCTATAACTCTGGCTGTGATAAAAACACAAGTACCCTTAACCCTTCGTGGTCACACGGGGTGTATCACACGACAGGCAATTTTTTTCTTTTCAATATTTCTGTAAATTTTTAGACGTTAATACTGAAATTTAATAGTTTCGTGAATTTTAACAAAAAATCGTGGAAACGAAGTGATGCTGACATCAGGCTTGGAGAATTCCTCAAACTCTATTAATGACCCAATGGAGCGACTAATTGGCAAATAAACAATTCTTTCTCACTTCTCAACTTCCTCTTCGTTAAATTTAACGATGTAATAATCCCGGGAGTGTTTGAAGCATAATCTGCAATATGACTCGACTATAGGGCGTTATTATAAGGGATTACGAAAAAGTTTTGAAAGCTGAATTATTTCTCGTTGCCCCAGGTCATTAAAAAGCAACGTGTCGAAGCGACAGCGACCTCTCCGAGCAATTTCATCGACGCACAATAAATAATTCGCCGTGGGAACGCAATTAATTTCAATACGAGCGCGTTCCTCTTTGCCCTGCGCGCTGGAAGACACTTGTCAAGCTGGTAATTCGCAGCGGCGATTAAAAAGGAAGGAAACGTGTAAACCGATGTAACACGCGTGCACCGGCTTGGGTGGCTTTGATTTCTTCGCAATTTACGGTCAAAGGTCGAAACGCAGGTACGCGGCCGGCGATTAATTTATCGCCAAGACACTCTCGCTCGCGCTTTATCGCCTCGATGAACGAGGTACGCTTCTACCGCTTCGCAATCAACATAAAACCGACTTTATTGACCTTGTTTTCAGAGCTGTTAACTGTATCACGTAAAAGTGTGCCCGTGTGGAGTAGATGGAAGATCCTTTACTACCGAGCTGATGAATTTCGGTGGGATTTTTAATTTTTACATTTATAGGACGAGGGACATTTTCTCGTAATATTGCTTTAAGCATGAAATTATATTTTACATACGTAATTTAGGGCTCACTTGAGATAATTAATTGTAAGTTACTACTTAGGTATCGATGACTGAGACCAGACGATTTGAGAGAAAATTGTTCAGGGTAAGGTCTATGGAAGGTGATGAACCTTGAGATAAAAATGGCTAAACGAAAGGGTGTTGAATGATATAGAAGAGTTAGAAGACTAATTTTTTAAAAATATTATATAACATTGCAACCATCAGAGGAATGTTTACTCACCGATAAGTTGCGTCAAGTGGTCCCCGAGCTGAAATCCTGGCATAACTCCACGTGATTCAGGATCCTCCAGCTCGTCGAATCATCTACAACAAATGAAAAGGCGTTCGTTGAAGCATGGAGAACGAAGAAAGGCAAAAGCGGGACGAAAGGGGGTTTCTGTGGAGGAGAAAAGCGTGATGAATTCGCTGGATGTAACATCTGTTGAACATAGTTTAATATTTCCGTTTGCCCGGCTTCAATTAAGTGTCATCGGATTCGAGGGAAACGCTCCAATATGCCCTGATTTACAAACAATCCGTGATATTTACCGAGCGTGCCGCTCGCGCGCGTGCCTCTAAATGGAAACTTTCGCGGCCACTGCGCGACCGCGCGCATTCAAAACAGATGCGACCTACTAATGACAGCTTTCGACCATTTCGGTTGGTTCGAATTGCAACGACAATTGAATGGCATCGTTGCCTCTGAAAAGGTAAATTATTCATTAAGGAGACCAGGCAGTCAGATCGCTCGAAAATCAAATATTTTTTTGCGAATTAATTACAAGGAGATGGGAACGCGATGGCAGACGCGAGGTTGATTGTCCAGTGTTTTAAAAAAAGTGTCTTTGGTTTTGCCCTGATATTGACCTTAAAAATAAAGATTGTACAACGGTGTCCTTCGAATACGTTTCTCCAAGAACCTGTAATTTCCGTCTGAACTTCGGAAAAAAGAGTTGAACTAAAATTATTAAAATAGCGACTAGGATAAGGCGATTATTACAATAAATGTCCATTTTTGGGGTGCACATGGCTGTTCTTTTTTCACTTTGGAAACTAGAGCTTTTACACTGTAATTTCCACGTTCAATACAGAAAGGAATATTCCGAACATGCTGTAACAATTTCAAATCGATCCGAATCTCCGTTTTTCTGCAATCACTGCAAAACCACACAAAAAACGCACCCACATCAGACGACTGTAGCTGTCATATGTATGTATATATGATTAAAACAAATTTTTACAATCTACAGTATGAATAAACATTACCCAAAAGTGCTAGTCATAATTTGTATTCATTCCCTTGTAATTAATTCCCCCCAAAAGTTACAATTTCTATTCATCGCCTTGTAATTAATTCTCGCAAAAAGTGACATTTTTATACGAATTAATATTCAGCTCGCCTTTGTTCTTCGCCGTCTTCTTTCACTAATTTATCACCCGTCGCTCTTGCTCATTCTCATTCTCACTCTACCCGGCGCTACAAAGGGAGCAGCGGGGATAGAAATGTACCTCTAACGAAGCAGAGGCCTGGACTAGTAACGGGACAACGCTGTACCCGCCTTCTCAACACAACCCGGCTCGAAGAATCCGCACGCGCTACCTACTTCGTCCGTACAGCCTGTTCGTGCTCGACGCAATCGATCGCACTCCGTCGACGGGGGCTTAACGCTCGTCGCTGACTCTCGTGTTCCTTCTTCCGCGGAACTAACAACCGAAGAAGCCACGGCCACAGGGGGATTAGTTGCTCGCAAGCGTTCCCGTGCGTCCACGCACGAGATCCGCGTTTCTCCGGCGAGGGGACGTTTCATTCCCTCGGCACACTTGTTCCTTGACTCGTGAGCCTCCCCCGCCTGCTTTTTCTTTACCATTAGCGGCCGCTGATGAGTGCTTCTTACGGCGGACGACTCTTGCTGGAGACGTCCCCCCTTTGAATGATGGCCGTTGTTGTTCTGCGAATGTTCGCTCAGAAAAATATCGCTCCAGCTGCGGAATTTTCTTGTATGATGTTTGTCTGGTTGAAAGAGGCGCCGTGGCTGGGGGAGAAAATGAAACTTTCGAACTGCAAAGTTGTCGCGAGCTTCGTGCAGCTTTAAAGCTGTTCTCTAAGGGTGACGGCATCCTTTTAAGCCTGGCTAAGGCTATGGGCACTATTTTGCTCTGTTAAGTAGTTTGTAGTTCTGTTGCACTTTTGGACGATGCTCTTGAGTGCAGAATAATGGCGTGGTTGAGTTTTTTTTATTATTGTGAGAATTTTGTGGCACCATAATCAAAGGTAAAGAAACTTATTTTTATTTTATTAACTGGTAATACCCTTTATGATTAACGCGATAGTTTGAAATAGTTCACATTACATGTCACGAGATTACAAAGTTTCCATAACTAATTTTTTAAATTTACCTAGTGTGTAATAAATAATGTCGACAAAGTTACACGTGTTATTGGCATTGATATGGAAATTCTCTGTTGGTAAATGCGAAAGAGGTTGAAAGTTAACACTGATTTAAGGGTTCTCCCTAGTTTGACGCTCTGACAATAAGAACAATTTAGGGGAATTTTTAAAAAAAAGTGTTGACTATTACAATTCCGAACTTTGTACGTTTATTAATTGACATTCGAAGAATGTGCTCGAACTTTTTATGCAATAATAATAATAATTCTGCTCAAAGTTACAGTGATAGTAGTACCTAATAGAGGTTTGAAAAATGTGTCTTGCTGGCGGACATGATTCTTGCTGTCGTAGTTATCCGAGACAAAAACCACAAAAACTATAATAGAAGGAAGTCATGATTTGCAAAATTCGAATTCGACTTTTCTTGTAAAAAATTCTCCAAAATTCGCCTCATTTTCAGAGCATCAAACTAGGGAAACCCCTCAATTCTAGAAACCCACTTTTTTATAAAAAATATCGTACAAAGTTGCATAAACCTGGACACTCATTATTTCATAAATAAACTTGGCACCAATAAAATACAATTTTGAATTCCCGTGGACAGATGCCTGGCAACATACACCGTTGACGATTATTCCGCCCGAGGGCGCAGCAGGCACTTCAGAACACAGAAAGCTTGGGATTAAACATATCCTTTTTTGTGGCAAGCATGCGTGCGATCCTTCTTGGGAAATAGCGCTTTACTGCACGCTAGGATGCTATAACTCCGGAGGAAACGATGTGAAATATTTGCCGACGAGTATCCAGCTGTTTGATATTCCGTTCACGAGAGGGGAAAAGCTGGCGAAGCAGCTTTTGTTTTGAAACTCCGGCTGATTTACTAGCGCTACCCCCCGCGTCTATCCCTTTGAAAAATATCTATATGCGCGGCGGAGTGGCAGGGTCCACGGTTGCACTTGCTTTTTCAACAATTCATGATGTTTGCCGATGAATTTTTTAGGGGGCACGGCGCTCCTCGTAGGCGCAAACAACTAAACGGCCGGGTATAAAACTCGGACTCCCGAATAAACTCGACGTTTCACTATTCCCCCCGAACTGCTGATTCTTAAAATAAGCCCGGGACCGCGTGCTGGAAACACCATTTGGAATGAACCATTATTAGCTCTAGTTGATTCAGAAGTATGGTTATCGCAGAATTTGAGGCAGAGAATTGTGGAGGAGCATGTCCTTAATAAAATTAATCTGTTTGCAAATACGTCACGAAGTTAAAATGTCGATCGAGATGGAGATTAGTGTTCTGTAAAAGAACATTTAAAAACTTTGCACAACTACAATTACGCGAGGATGGTTAATTTTTTGTGGTACCATCTCAGGTTTGTACTACTGGCTGACGAAAAGCGGTTAGTACCACTGATGGAGGCGGAGAATAGCGAGCTCGTACTACTTGGCTCCACTGCGTCGCGTGGTCTGACTGAACTTAGCCGCTACTACTAGCAGCCAGTAGTCAGGCGTCAACCCAGTCTGATTACTTAATCCCCTGGAGCCTGAACAACGAGTGGATGCTTCCACGGTGGCAATGAATGGAGACGAAGAAACCCAGTCGCAATTTACGAAATTTGCGAATATCCATGTACGAGGGGAAGTCAGCAACTAGGCTTCCTTGCTATTTATTCTTCCAATATAATCAAGTTTATTTGAAGGGACCTCTCTACTGTAACGCCCTAAAAAATTACCGTTGTTTGGACGTTTTTTGGTCACAAAAAGAATATACGCATATTACAGCCATCTATTTTGGCGAAAGCAAGCATTTAAAAAATGTGACATAAGTATTCCTACTCTTACTATTACTCACCAACATGTATTATTTAATTTCTTTTCTATGACTAATAAAGACATAATAATCATAACTATGGATTTTTTTGTTCAAGCACACGTCTAAATGACAGAAATCCATGGGAATAACTAAGGGAATATTTTTCTATAACTTCCTCTAAACTTGCGCAGAAGAATCTGTTTTATTCTCTATCTTTGCCTCGACCACTGAACTTCCAAGGAGACTGGAATGTATCCAAGAGTCTGAAGTGAATTCTGTCGCAGTCCTAAGGTTTGGCTGAATTCGAAGTATGATGGAGTCGACTACGAACTCGACTCATTCGGAGTAAGGGCTGTGCTTGATTAGACTAGGGAAAGTAGCTCCTTAAGGCGAGAAGCAGATTTGTCCCTTGGCATCAGAAATGGCTCGAACGTAAGGTTGGAATATGTGGAGACACGACATGGTCTCTTGCATGCGATTGCTGGATGGGCTCCGAAATGAAAATGAAATTGTAGATGCTACTTAGAAAGGATAGTTCTCACTGAGGCACAAACATTGCGTCTTAAATCCACACATTTGTAATTATATTTTAAAAGTATTAAAAATACAATTATAACAAAATAAACATTAATATCCGTACAATAGTTCCTGAAGAAATCCATGAAAATAGACTCTATCGACCGACAAAGTAGAATGGCCCCTTAGATTAGAAATGACGAAATTAATATTCGTAGGTGTTAAAATCTGGGATATCAGGGCATCTAGTGACATAAAGTTATAAAAAATAACGAAATCCAGGGATACTTGGAACGCATCAGAATTCGAAGCACCGCGTAGGCATCTCCGACCTCCTTTCAATTTTCCCGAGTATTTTTCCACGACAGACGCTTCCTCCTCGCGCTTACACAGTCGGAGAACATTTCATCGCCACCAGGTTGAACTGTTTTCACTTTATACTACTCCGGTTCGCACGCTTTCTATCTTCCATCGTTCGAAACTAAAACACGACATTGCGCAAATTTTGCCTGAAGTCCGATCCCCGCATGACAAGGGGCCATTTCAAAACTCACCGAACCTTAAACATCCCCTCATTGCTTCACAAATAGGGATATCTGTAGTTAAATATATCAGTGACACCAGTACGACTCTGTACACCACTTCGCGCAGAAACTTCAGCAATCTTTCATTCTTGCTTATCTTAGTTATCCCAGTTCCTACCTTATCTCTGAAAAAATTCGATTCAGAATATCACTGCTAGGTACCAATACCAAAATATACCTTGGGGTTATGTTCCAGTTCCACCTGAGTCGCGACTGTTAGTCCCGCCAGCGCCACCAGAGGTCTAATCTCCCAAAGTCCTTCCCGCAAGTCATCAATCCAGTCTCATTCGTATATATACAAGTTTTCCAAGTTCATTCCTCTTGGTCCCCGTGCGTTTCGTTTTGGTAACGTTAGCTAGACTCATCAGTAGGGGCTACAGCTGACGAATCCTGACCTTGACGCATCGAGACACCGATATGAATAAACTTGGAACTTGTATATATATGAACGCAACTGGAACATAGGACTTGCGAGAATGAGGTTGGAAGATTAAATCCCCCTGGTGGCGTCGCTGAGCGCTAACAGTCACCCGATCCCAGTGGGGGGGGGGGGGCTGGGACGTGACACACCAGTCTTTCCAAACGAAACAACAACGACATCAAACAACCGCCGACTACTTTCACGGCGTCCACCGAACATACAGTCCCCTCGTCGACTTTGAGGATAATTGCGCGTCGTTGGAACGTCTACGATATCTAACATGTCTGCGGCAGCTCGTCCGTGAAATAGTGCGTCAAAGGTTCGAAACAAACGACGGACGTACGTTAACCTTCCAGAGGGCTCGGCTCTGAGCACAATGCCCGCGAGTGAGACGCGCAGGCCTGCGGAGCTGGATATGTTTAAAGACCCAAGGAGCTCGCGACAGCACGAAGTGGGAAAAAATGACAAAGACAAAGCGCGGGGGGGGGGGGGGGCGGAAGATGGAGCACGGCGGAAGACAATCGACTGTAGCTGAACTGCGCATTTCAATTCCAACGTTTAATCTTGCCAGCCTGGAACGCTCAATATCCTCGCCGGCCGCTTCCTCGGCAAATAGACAGGGATCTGTTGGCATAACGACGAGCGTTCGAATTCACTTAGTTTGTGTCTTACAAGGCTACAAGTTTGAAGAAAGTTTCCACAGAGGCGACTCGCTACGGGATGGATAAATATTCCACGATTGTTTTACCTGCGATCATTACGCAGGGCTACTGGGAACAACGCTGGATGAAGTTACAGCAAGGAGGGTGGTGTTCCGGAATTTCTCATAAATTTTATTGATTAAACATTTTAATTAACAAGAGGGCAGACAAAAAAAACCGGGCAACATTTTTGTCCGCCATCTTGTTAATTGTGAAGATAAATCATTAATTGTAGTCCGGACGATAGCGACTGTCATACTGAGTAGGAATCCGTTTGGATTTTTGGTTCTGATAAGTCTGGCACCTAGATTCACCTGCGCCAGCGAGGCATCTTTTCCAACAACTGATCAAGACCGCTTTTAAAAGTATTTAAAAAATATTAATTTTATTACTTTTATATTTTTTTACTTACTGTGGAAATATAGTTTAATTAATAGCAAAAGGTTTTATACAATTTACTGTATTTCATTTCTTCGCAATAAATTCCCGAAAATCGCTTAATTTATCGGCGCACAAATCAGAATGTTCCCTTAATTTCTGACTCCATTGCTTGCCCTTTTGAAACTCAACGATGGTAGGGATGAACATCTGTTTGCTATATATGTTCAACTGATAGCGAACAGGTGGCAAGTGATTGGCACGATCGTAGAGTATAATATTGCACCGGGTGTCAAATGGGTTTTAACACGCAGTTCTTTATGCCTGAAACTCGGTGATCAAGTTTCTGGCTGCGCCAATAACTTCTGATTCACTATACATTTGTGGAGCGGTAGCTTTTCAAGTTTCCCTTACTGTATCCCCATTCGTAGCGCGTAAAAGAGTCAGGTTAAAGGAATATCATGTACCCATCCCATGCGCTTACCAACACAAAGCATCTGTATGATCAAGAAACGAGTGTTCGCGAGAACGGGGTAGGGTGAAGAAGCTTTTGAAGGTGCGCGACGTGAAAGAGATCGAGATACTATTTAAGGTTAAAGATCGGTTATGAACATTCGAAAGATCTTCAAGATCTTTGGGCACGAGTTAGATTGAAGAGTTAACGGTCTGAAGATAGTTAAAATGTGAGTACAAGAGTATTATCTCATTTTACTTCATAATTCCTATTTCTATCATAAGCGCATGTATTTGTAATTATTATTGTTATTAGCTATTATTAATTATGTAGATATAAAAAATAGGTGTGCATATTTTAGATTATAAAGACGTCAAATCTGGAAAACGAAAAACATGATATTAGAAGTCAACTTTAGCATAAAAAATTTTCAAATATTTCATACTATTCTCTATTTGTTGTCATTTTAATTTTGAAAGCAGCACTCAGCATAGATACATGCGCCAGTGGCGCCCTCCGTGCGGAGCTTTGCATCAGCGTCTCCATATGAGAAGAGTTAGGGAACTCTCTTAACTAACTCTTGAACAGATTATTTTCTCAGTTAATCAATTTTTGTTTTTTTCCGCAAGATATCAAACCCCGGACATAGCGAAACTCTAGAATCTAGAGAGCCACACCCAATTGAATCAATAATTTCGAAAAGGGGATAAGTCCAAATAAAAAATAGAATTTCACGACCATAACAATTTTTGAAATCAATGAAATTCCACTGAACACAATCTACCCAATCGGAGAATAATATAGCTGAGTTTGACGTTTCTAATATGTATTGTTTGGGGGTTAAACATGTATTTCACTTCCTGTAGAATTAGTTTTTGAGAACCCCTTTGAAAGTTATCCATTCAATTGCGACAGTAAGTGACAGGTAGATCAGTTTCGGGAGCAGGATTTGAGATACGGCGGCGCGGGGTACAAAGGAGGCATAAAAATGATGAAGATAACTGCCGCTTGATTAGCCATTCAAGCCACGGAGCCGTAAAAGTGTTTTCGTGAGTAGCAGAAGCGAGGAGATATACATCCGGCAGGAGATCGCATTTTACACTGCAGCATCTGTTCCAGTCAGAACGATAGGAGTTAATTAACGATCCCGCGGGTAAAAAGCAGCCCGGCTCGAGTATTTCGACGAGCGACCGCAAAGCGAAACGCTGAAATATCCCGCGATACGTGGACCGCCGCGCCCGGCCGAGAATTAACGACGGCTGCCTCGGCCTCACCGTTAACACATACGAGAGGCCGAATGAAATAGTGGCCTCAGAGTCGAATCGACGGAATTTCCTGGCTTCGTACGTTCGCCGGAATCGCGGCAACGGATCCACGCCCACTAGAAACGCTTACGCCACCAATTTCTCGCTGCATCCTCCTGAGCGTCAAGTATTTGGGTAATGTTGTTGAACGTAATTGAATGGCTATTGAAAAGTTGTTAGTAATGCTGAGTGTAGAAGCAAAAGAGGAAAAAAGAAGAAATAGGTGTCAGGATTTATTCGCCAAGAGCCCGGTATGGCCTACACATTAAGAGTTCGGCGCTATTTGCAACACTTCAAGTCACTCCTGTCCTACGTTAAATGCTCCTCGCCGGTCTCAAGCCACGAGCTCTTAGGGAATATACACTGGACTGTGCAATAGTGAGATTTGTAGGAGGAGTTAAGAGGAGGGAGTGGGAAAGAAAGCGCCCAATAGTAATGCTTCGATACTAGATCGCTTATCGAACACCGAATCTAGTTACAGCTATCCTCGTAGGATCTTCGCTGTGGAATGGAGGGTGCCTACCCACTTTTCCATCTTTTGCTTCAAGAAGGAGGCTCCACTATCGAAAACCGCGAATATCCCCGTTTTCTGGCGCAACTTGTATTACTGTTTGGTTTCTCGAATAAACACACGTTGACCTTCACAAGTCATAAAATGGGTTCTATATTCTTTTAATTTATATTTTCTTTATATTTTTTATTTTCTTGATGCTTAAGGTTTCTACAGCGAGAGTAGGGCCACTCTCTTTCTCTATCTCTCTCTGGCGTGAGAGTCGTACGTTGTCTTTCGTGTCTTCGGTAGCGCCCACAGAGGCGCTGGGAGCGCGCAATATGGACCATTTAATGTAAGAAAAGATAACCTGTACAACAAGTATGCATCAAAAATAGTACATCTTGGGAACTCAGAAGGCACGTGACAGATATCTGGTTGAAGTCTCCTACATACTCTATTACTACTATCTTTAGTATTCAGTGAAACGTTATTGCAAGTTCTTTTAAAGTACTGCACTAGGTCGTACTAGTAGTGAACTAACAATGAATAATCCGAATTTAGCAGTATCATTATGGGTGTGCCTCGACATTGAAGCACACACATAGATTCTTTTGCAATATCTCCTTTTTTGCATGGCTCGAATAATGAAAACGTTAATTTTATTACTATAATTGGGACTACTCGCTTCCATAGATCTGAAACACCCTGTGCATGGAATACATTCATTCGAGGGGTCAAAATGGCAGAAATGTTCCCGCAGAGCCTGTTCAGTATTCAATGTTTTTCGTCAGCGAAATTTTCACGCCTAACGAGTACAACGCTTGCCAAAGCGACGCATAAAACGTGCGTTCGACAAATCGCGAGGACGAGCGGCATCGGGACGCGAGCGTCCAATAATATTTTCGCATCGTATTTAATTTGGATCGTCACAGGTGCGCGCGTAAACGTTCAAATCCGACCGTGTTTGTAACGATGAGGACGCGACGGCAAACAACCAGACCGAATAAAAACTTTGCGGGTTTCCCGTCTGTGCGCGCGTACTCGAAACTTCCACGGCTGTACAGGGGAGAATCAAACGGGTGATAAAAAAATATGTGTATTCAGAGAAACACAGGGATTAATCCAAACTTAACGTCGTGCCGTAGGAAATCAATTTCGCGTGCGTTACAACTTAAATAATATTTCAAAATTCATCACGTCAAAAAAAATCGTACCATTTTTAAGTGAAATTCAAAGACAATGTATAGATATTTGTATAGGGTAAGTCCGGGATAGTTCGACCACATTTTGGAGAAAATATAGTTAGATGGTTGTTTTTCAAATTTTAGTTGCTTTGGGCAAATTAAACTAACGCCCAAGTAATTTAGAGTATATATAAATTATACTTTGCGGCAAAGTAAAATATTTATTTTCAATTTCAAAGAAAAACATTGACATTGCAACGGGCCGGTCTCTCCCAGGGGTCCAACTATCCCGGAGTTACCCCATAGATTTATTCAACCACATATACACCATTTTGTTTGCACCTTTCCGAATATCTACAAGTGTTATTAGTTTCATTTTCAATAGGTGGCGCTATATATCTCACGCCATCTATTGAAAAACGCTACGAACTTTTCTTCCAACTCAATATTATGCATACATCATGTGTGTTGCTCTTGCCATGGAAACCTCCCTTGATCTCGCGCGAGTTACACCTCCCATCGCATTAAGGACTATTGGATACCGGTATTTGGCTTCAAGATCCATGGGCATACCTTAATAAATTACAGAGTCATTACGAGCGGCGTAAATCCCCTTATTCGACGCAGCCTACGCTTTCAATTTCCTAGCAGCCGTGTCCAACGAGTAAACACCGTAAGAGGATGAATTTCATCCTCTTATCGGTCAGTTTGAGCTGATTACCGGCCAACCGGTACACATCGTAAAGTGCAGGGTAAAAGCTCTGAGCCGGTCCTCTGTTCCCCATGATTTATTAAACATTCCACCGCGATCCACGCATCATGCATGATAGGGTGTGTCATTTCAGCATGGAAGACTCGTTTAACGATTTTATGCGAGAAACAGTGATGTGGAGAAACAACTTCCTGCTACTTTGTATAATCGGTTGGAGCTCAGTGTAATGCATTGAGCTCTAAACGTACCTGGAGAGTGAAACCTATTTCCCTCGGATCGCTGTCGCCTCTACTTCTTCTCACTGCTGTTCATTTTCGAGGTATGTTTAGAGCTCAATGGTGTAATGTATTAGATCAGTTAGACATTAGGTCTCAAAGTTGGCGCGCTTTCCTCCCTGCGTGTCAATAAAACATCGGAACATACATATCATTTTTTCTTCTGTTATTTTATATTATAAAATATCCGCATCAAAGTATTTACATTAATAATCACATTATGTTCCAAAATAATGGTGTACTAGTAATAATAAGCTGCAGTTTGTCACTGTTCATTTCATCCACTTTCGAACACAGTGTGGCAGTAGTTTTCATAGTCGCCGCTAGGGGCGTTTTCAACCGATCACAAAGATTCTAACCTATCAACTCATTCCTACATACTTCCAATATCTCTGCGTCCTAAGTCTGAAGAACCTACTGACCCCACACATACCTCATTCTCTACTCCCCTTTCACCACCTCCCTCCACAGCTTCAATCTAACGATTCCTAACCGATAAGAATACTTTCGTCCTGTAGAGGAGCATCAACAGACTCCTCCTTTACAAAATCCCTCCCACACCTATCTTCCCATAACACTCACTCCCCCAAATTTGTCAGTGACACAACATCCGCATCAGAGCTTTGAGACCGAAATCAGAATTCTCTACGGGGGACCTAATCCCGTCGGAGGAAAAACTGCTGTGGAGGAGCAGTTCGCCCCCGGCTCAATTACAAGATTACTCGCCCGTTCTAATTGGCGGAATCTTCTTAGGGCCCGCGGCGATGGTCTCCGCGGCTATTTCAATTTTCCCAGGAGCTAGCTGAAGGAAGGCGAGTGTACGCGATAACCGGATGAAACTTGAACAGCGTTGGTCAGCCGGGCCTGTATACACCGCGTAAATTGCAAATTAGCTTAAGCCGGTTTTCATAGGGTTTACGCTGGCTGGCTGACTGGCTGGCCGCACAGTGCGCGGTTTGAAGTATCGCGCGCGTGCTCTGACGACGGATCGGTTGGGGAACTTTCGCGTGCACCTGTGCCCGTGCGTATCAGCGCCGGGGCGGCGCAGAGTGATGAAGCAAAATAATGGAAACCGCCGTAACCGGAACAAGGATCCGCGGTAGCGCGCTATTAAACGCTCGAGCGATCTCTCCGTTTCACGGAGCTTCGCGTATGCGACATCAGATCCAGCTGATTGTCGCGAAACGAGTCGAGGGTGCGGTGGCTCCTGTGTTGCCCTTTGTGCCACTCCTGGGTCGAGACAGGAGTTGGGGATTTATCATGTGAAACGCTACTGTAACTCCGGATTGGTATTTTAGATAATATATGTTCTCTCGCAGTAGATGGTGCTAGGTTCGGTCGGTTGTTGTTGAGATGAAAGGTCTCTTCTGCGGTGATAATATAGTATTAGATAGGTATTAAATGTAGAAAAATCAGAAATTGATAAATTTTTCAGTATATTAATCGCGAGTTCTAAAAGTCGGGTGTGGTTCAACGCTGTGGCGAAGTAAATCAGCCGCGTTTGTTATCTATGCGAGCACCCAACCTCTGCTTGCGTAATACCCAAAGGGTCAGACGGTGACGAAAAAAGGTTAAAAATTCCTGGTTGTATCTCGAGCTATCAAAGTGTCTCATATAAAGAGATCCCGATGTATTAATTTTACCGCTTTCATTTATATACACAAATAAAGTTTAACCTCTAACAGTTCACACCCATATTCTCCTATCAGAGCACATCCCTCTTCATCAGGAAAAACATTTGTAGTACAATTCAGCTGGAATCGAACGAATTTAAAAAATTCCTACGCAATTCACTAAACCTACTTAAATTCACGCGCATTCTCAACGAAACATCAGTGACAAGTCTTTAATCATAAAATAACTGCTTCCCATCCAAAAATCGAGCTGGTCTGGAATATCGAGTTTTCCGCTCGAGAGTGGTCGAAAAAAATCTTCGTCAAGGGAAAAAGAAATATGAAACGGTAACAGGCAAAAAAGGGGCGATATACACCGTGGCGGGGGTGAGGGATGGTAAACCAAACGCGATCGTGCCAATAGAAATTCCTCGCAGCATTTTTCGCGTGGACCGGCGGCGGCAATTTCGCTCGGGGGCTGTGCGCACGCCGGAGAGGGATCGGCTTGCTCGAGGATCGACTCGGAGCACTGTGCCGCGTGCTGCAACACGTTAACCTACTTGCCACTGCGCGATCGAAACTCACTGCCTAGTGCAAACTAATTGAGAATTTTTCCAGTCGCGGGTCAGGCAAATTTTGAAGTTAGAAGCAGGCTAATTGCTGCTCAAGACTATTGCTTTGTTGTGCGGAGAATGGAGGAATTTTGGGGCTAGGGTAACATTTCAGTTGTATTGATCCTAATGGGGTTGTCAAAAGCAGTAGTTATTCCGTTACACGATATTACAGAACTGTGGCAGGGAACTCTAATGTAAATTACTGGGGATTTGTTCAAAGTTCAAAATTGTACTTTCCATGTTTCGTAAATGGACGATGTTTAGTGGTTTTCTATATAGGTCTCTCGTATTACAGAATTCTGGTTCGAAATTGAATGTAAGAGAGAAGGTGTAAATATGGGTCACTCTTTTTGTTTCGAGGAAAACACATATTAAAACTGAAAAACTTTCCATCGGAACAAAAACAGACATTTTCAATTTGTAGCTAAAGCAAAGGTGCCAGCCACACCAGTTCTGCCTGGTGGTACTAGAGGACACTAATTGTTGCGTTTATTTCAGGTCTTTTCATATCGCAGCAGTTACCAGAGAAATAAGTACCTAGTCCGTATTACAACCCCGGTCCACATTTACACCTTCCCCCTAAATAAATTGGCGAAGAAAATGCTACAAAGCCTCGTTGGGGTAAAGGAGAACCTCTATAATCGTCCTTAATTTCATCTTGAATAATTCTCTAAATTAATCTCTAATGTGCGAAGCTTTTATATAAGCATCGAAACATGATTGAGAGTAACCTTCCCCAAAGCTACTTCCCCTGGTCCCCTTTAACTTCCCAAAAACATCCTTCCACAAACAACACATAACCTCGACTTTGCTAATCTTCCACTACCCTTCTTCCAAGAACCCCAGTTCACACTTTCCGGAATGAAAATCCCGAATACCAGACCCTCCAACGCGTTGCCACCCGCTGCTACGAACCCAGAATGCAGCAAGACCCCGAGACCCACTCAGGGCCGTTGTTGTCTATAATGGGGCCCGGGTGCAGAAAATATTTTGGGGCCCAACATAATTTCCCAACGGTAAAAAAAACATATCTTCTTTCCACAGAACGAAATCACGAAAAACAGATAATAATAACAATAATCAAGAAAAAAATAAACATTAACATATTTAAATATGTGACTTTTTACTAGATTAGAAATTATGTTCTAATTTCTTTTTTTCTTCATTTTAACCAAATAACAAAATTTCGTTCACCCGTTTTTTATTTTTTATTTTCTCTTTTTTCGTTTTTCCTTTTTCTGCAGTCCCTGTATATCCCGGAGCCCGGAAGCCATGCACCCACTGCACCCTCCCTGGTCGGCCCTGGACGTACTCAATGTCTCTTGCTAAACACTCGAGTTCCGCGCTCGACGCACTCCGAGTTCGTTGAACCCGCGCCATACTTTCCCCCTCGGTTGGCGCTGCGATCCGAACGATTGCATAACGCGTGGTTGAAGATGGAATGCATCCGTAGTAGCAAACAGTGGCATAAACTTTTAATTAAACGCAGGGCCAGCGTTGGGAGGCGGCAAATGAAAGCTAACGTAAGGAGACGGGCGGGGAAATAAAAACAAAATACGAGGGGGGAGGATGCGTGTATTTGGGACGCGTCACCAGGGAGTGCAGCTTTCGGAATTAGCTCGCGCGATGCCTCGACCAGCTTTCCACGTTAAAGAATGGAAAGAAAGGGGCGATACGCGTGGAAATGCGCATCGAGTAACGCCGCGATGGGGAACAATGGAACCGCGAGGTGCCGTTACTTCCAGTTGAAACGAGAATGTATGCTATTAACCCCTTGCCTTATAATATCGAGCGTGACTGACGGTACAGATTACGGGATAAACACAAGAAGTGTCTGATTCGTGGTCAATCAATTAGGTTTTGCGAGGGATAGTCTGTACAGCATAGGTATTGTGTCTTTTTGGAGTTTCTGAATTTGAATTAGAAGTAAAGCGTCGAGAACTGTAATGTACGTTTGCTTCTAGATTCTAGATCATCGGTAAAGAGAGATTAAGTGTATCGCCAGATTTTCGTTTGTCGCGGTGGACATGTATTCCCGTGCCTAACTAAATTAAATCATGCCCATATGCAATTGTAAGGCAAGGCTACAATGTGTCCACTGAATACCAGAACCTCGCCATTCCCCTGCTGCCATTAGGGTTTGTCGGTTTTTAAAAACCGGGTATAAAAACCGGTTTTTTTAATAAATTTGTAAAATTCGGTTTTACATACTAGAATTAATATGTAAAAATGCATTAATTATTTAATTAAAAAAGTTAATATTTTAACTTTACATCGCTGCGGACACAAGCAAATTGTAGTAGGTAACAGTTTACTTAAAACTAATCTTCATGAACTCATATTTTCGAAAGAAAAATACTTAATGTAATAAAGATTTATAATTTATATTTTGTACGGATTTTAGTTATTTTAATTCTTTTTTTCATTTGGTTTTGTATGCAGTGTATTTTATTGTGTTATATTTTTGTAAATCCATAAATATTACCTAAATGAACTCAAAAATTGTACGGATTTGTACGAATTTTTTTCTTCTTTGGTTCTGTAGAGATAAAGTATATTTTATTTCATTATATTTTTGTAATTCCATAAATATGAAGAAAACCTGAGAATTTTTAAAATAAGTATAAACATGTATTTACTATTTTCATTATATTTTTTTGTGAAAATTCGAAAAACTGTTTTTGTATAAATCCTAGCTGCCATCTCCCTTCAGCGTCGCTCATGACGCCGGTACCCCACCCTGTTCGCTTCAGTTTATATGATCCCCAAGGTTCGCCGATTAATCATAATTTCAATAAAACTGTGTTTATCCATCCGCCGCAAGGTGATGTTCCTTGTGCTTCCTGCAGGTTTCCCAATCGAAAACATCCTGTCCCCCCCCCCCCTTTCCACGGCGAAATTGCTGAGCTGTAACCGTGTAAAGCTATTGAGCGTAAACAACGGATCAAAACTGATCTTTCCGCGGCACGGGGAGCGTGCCATTCATCCAGCCAGGGGGTTGCAACGCGATCGCGTATCGGTGCTCGATTCAGAGTGGCGAAGTTCAATAAGCGCGCGGCCGCGAAGGGGGCCCGTAACGCGAGTCGAAATCGCGTTAGAGGACAGGGGCATGGGCATTCGGAGATTTCGCTGTACAAGCCGACAACAGTCGGTCGAATGGCCGCGAGGTATCGATTAAATGGCGGCTGGTTAACAAAGCTGAAATTTCGCAGGTGACTGCCGCGCGGTTGATGAGATTGCAGATGATCGCGCCGCGCGTCATCGTGGGTCATCAAGGTGGGAGAAGCGGAGATTTTCATGTCGCGCGATATTCCATCGAGAATTCTGGATATTTCGTTTCATGTCGTCGGGGAATTCCGCTGCGTGTTTGAGTTTCACGGCGTGGGGTGGGGAGGGGGGCTGGAAAGGGGACCCGCGCTTCTGTGGAAACTATGGGGTACGACAGGGCAGCGATTTCGACGAGTGGAAGCTTTTGTCGTGGCAATAAATGTGATTCAATGTAGAATAAAAGTGGTTTCAGCGGTGGGAATATCGCTTTTGGGGGTTGATAGCGGCGTTGATTCTGCGATCTTGGAATAACAAAGCGAATACGCATTGTCAACTGAGTGTAGCGTAGCCTAGTGAAGACTCTAGCTATGCCTAGGTAGATGGACGATATGGGTCTTCGAGACTCTGTAGCGAGTTGCGAATTTTACACCTTAAAAGAGCCCTTCAAAAGTTCCAACAACTATGCAACCCAACCTAGAAAGCAAGATCACAAGCTCAACGTGTCAAAGTCGACTTAACAAAACCCCTACAATTGTCACCGCATCACACTCTGCAAAAAACCTCACCTAAACTTCTTAATCTTTCGTACAACGAATACAGATTTGTCTCGGGAGTCTTCCAGCCTGTCTTCATTGCCTTATCGTGTAGAATGAGCGGGAAACTGAATGCCCCTGTCGCTCATACGTCGCGGCAATAAGAGCCAGTGGATGGAATAGCGCCCACAAGGGAGCCGCATAGGTTATGTAATCGGTTCTGGAATGAGACTGGGTGGACATTATAGTGCACACCTAGTGTTAAAAAACCGTAAAAGGATTTTGCAAAATGGGCCTTCGTTTTCGAGAAATTTGAGTTCAAAGTTTTGCGGGACAGTACTATTTCAGTTGCGCAAACATTCTTACCAAGCAATGGTCGTAGCTGCGATAATAAGGCGTTCGGCTACGGTGCTGGAGGTCTCTTCGGTTCGATTCCTGGTGCTTGGTAAGAATGTTTGCGCAACTGAAATACTACTGTCCCGCAAAACTTTGAACTCAAATTTCTCGAAAACGAAGGCCCATTTTGCAAAATCCCATTACGGTTTTTTAATACTAGGTGTGCACTACAATGTCCACCCAGTCTCATTCCAGAACCGATTACATAACCTATGCGGCCCCCTTGTCAGCTTATTTCGAAACAGAAACCCCTTGCTGCTTTCTAGACGCTACAGTGCTAGTAACTTAAGGCTATCAAAGTCAAGCGGCCACACACCCTGGTAGAGCGTTCGAAAAAGAAAGCAAGAATGACTATTCACCAGGAATAGCCGATCGATGCTCCAGACACCTTTGGCGAGTGATGCTCACGGCTACCAGCGAGGACAGGGGATGCTGTTACGGATATTCCTCCGGCCACGCCCCTCTGTCCTCTTTCCCTCCTCAGGTGGGTGTCCGAACTCGGGGGATTTACGAGTCGCACCGTTGACCCCGGAAACGAACCGATTCGTTCAAATAGTTGCCCCCAGGCCAGAGGAAGATTTGTGTGTTGGCATACTAGGCCGTGCTGGCCCGGGAGAACCGACCAAAACGCCTGCTGGATTCCCGCGTGGTAGGTGACCAACTTTACGAGAGCGATTTCAGAGGAGAGAGAGGCCTGGACCCGGCGCCCTCTCTCCCTCTGGTCCTTTCGAAACATCGTTAACGACGAGCACAAGGTATTTGGACGCTCGTGGCCGTGCTCATGTTAGGCTTTCGATCCAGGGTATCCGCATACGATCTACCGTACCTCGATTCGTGGGGCAGTTATCTGGCGAGCAGGAGGTGGTTAGTCGGTGTCCTCGATCCAATAATCCGCCACGGTCCACTCGTTTCCTTTCTACGTGTGCAAGGGGCAGGGAATTGTATCCGGTATGTGGAACATGGTCTCTGTGGGGGCAGTGAATGACCGTGGATGGGTTCTGAGTCAGAGGAAATTCTTATTTGAATCGTAAAGTCGTTTGGAATTAATATAACGACGAGGCGTTACGTGCAACTTGATTCTTATAATTCTTCTCGCCTTTGGAGGAATATCTGCGCTGCTTTTTTGTAAAATTTTAGGGCCTTTCAGGGGACTGATTCTTTTACGAGCAGTGTGAGAAATGAAAAGAAGGTTACATCATTCTAATCCCGCATAGTCCAGACACTGTATACAATTTTCTAGGCCTCTATATCGCAAGATTCGGTAACGTCCTGACTCCCCGAATTATCTAAGCACTGCATCACCTTAGGCCCGCGTTTAACGACGACTAGATTCGAAGTTTGGCAGGCGATCTACTATCGAGGCGGTATTACTGAGTGGCTAGCAACCAACGACCACTCAGAGACTCCCCTCCTCCCCGCCCTTCCTATTAACTCCTCCCACAAGCCACAGAGTTGCTTGGTAAACCTAACCTCCAAACTGCAACGCAATAATTCACCGGGCATTTGATAAAAATTCCTACTGTTGGGCAATTCCACGTCGAACGACCACGAGGAATTAATCTCGTTCGACGGTAATCGAGAAGCTCGTGTAATTATTACCACCCTCCCGAGTAGGTTCCCCCTTATCCGCAACTTTTCCCCGACGTGGCCTCGTAAAAGAAAGTTCCTAGGTGGCGTCTCGCGCAGGCCCAGATCTAGGGGGGGCGCAAGTAGGGCAATTGCCCAGAGCGGCAAATTTTGGGGGCGGAAAAATTGGTAGACAAATACCTACAAAAAATTTTGTTCAGTGTCAAAAAATAAATTTTAAGAGTTCGATCGGACCCTGGCTACATCCTCTACTACTCTACGAAGTTAGTAAAGGATGTCGCATGCTTAAGGGGACTAGGCAGTCGAAAAATAGATTTTTGTATTGCATTTTCCAAAAGTACTATCCTTTCTGAATAAAATGCCGCTTGGTTTATAGTAAAATTCGCAAAATTATAGATTTAACAGCTAAAAACGTCAAGCGACAACCTATAGCGTCGCCTTTGCCCAGAAACTTTAAACGCGTTTTTCTCGAATATTTGCTTCTCTTCGTTTTTCCCTAATTGCGAACGAATGAAGGTTCAGATCGGCTTGAAAAAAATTACAGGACGTGTAAAACATGTGCCATTTCGCCGCAAACCTCTGATATGGTCGGTAAAAATTCGAGATTTTCATAAAAAAATTAAGCAGTCACCGGATTTTGGTAGCGCACAAACAAGAACGAATTTTTCTCGGAAAAATCGCCGTTTTTCAGCCACCAATCGCATAATTTTGATTTAATTATTGTTTTTATAGGTTTGCGCCGAAACTAGGATTACGCCAGATTTTAAGACCGATATTAGGGCAAAACGGCGGAAAACCGTTAAAATGTTTACCTGCCTGCAGCGCCATTTTTAAAGCACATATATATTTCTTACCACTTATTTCTCAGTCTGTATGGTAGTAATAAACATTGGGTAAAAGGATACACCTGGATGTGCTTTCATATTTTTACAAATAAATAAAGGACAGAGTCTCTTTCTCACGAAAAACGACTGCCTAGTCCCCTTAAGACGATCGTAAAAATAAGCAACGACTGAGAATACCGCCCTCACTGCTATCCATGGAGACAAGCATCTCCCTTCAGCAGTAGCTATTCGATCTGCAAGCCAATGTCCCGCAGCTGCAGCGTCAGTACCGAATATAACGTGTCACACTCGCAAATATTTGTCGCATTAATTTCGCGATGAAGAAGCAATAGGAGCACCGGTGCTCTGAAATAGTTCTAGATGCGTTAAAAACACTGACTCTGCGTTCGTATTAACATTACTAACACGCAGGACCACTGTCCACTATGAAATACTTTATCGCGAAATAAGCACTGACTCTACAATCGCATTGCACGCGATTACAAAAGCACTTCCCGCTTTTAAACATCTCTCAACAGTGGGAAGATGTGTTCGGACTCGAGTAAAGTGTTTCCAAAATAGTCCTCTAGATACCGAGTGTAATGTAGTAGAATTTTGTTAAAAGGCCTTCCACAGAGTCCAGTTATCAATGAAATTGATGCAGGAATCGTGAAATCACGAAATAATATCCACTGTGACTGTACAGATATTCAGTGATCCGAACACCGTCGCGGACGAAGTCGAACTGTTAGGGCAACACCGTTCGACAATGTAGTGACTTTGGTAGAGGTTGTTGATGTTTTTGTCGCGCTCGGCCGACTCCCAGCTAACTTGAAATTCGTCATGGCCAGAAATAATATTATATAGCAATGTCCATTACAAAACGTTCACTTTTCACAACTACAGTCGTGCACCCCGCACATTCTACGCGTATTTTTATCACTGCGATATGTGATCAAGCACTAGGCAACGCTTCGTCAAAATGTTTAATCCAGTAGTCGAATGAATTGATGTAGGAATCGAGAAATCAGGAAATAATATGCACTGTGACATTCACAGATATTCACCGATCCGATTACTATCGTGGATAAAGTTGAACTGACAATGAGTGCTCAAACCTTTCGCCAATGTTGTCACATTGGTAGAGGTCCAGCTCCCTTGTGCACCCCTGCTTTACGGCGTACCAAGCCCAGATCTAGGGGGGCGCAAGTAGGGCAATTGTCCGGAGCGGCAAAATTGGTAGACAAATACCTACAAAAAATTTTACTCACTGTCAAAAAATATATTTTAAAATACTTATTTATGATTCAATGCAAAGGGCGGCAAAACTCACTTTTGCCCAGAGCGGCGGAAAAGCTAGATCGGGCCCTGGTCTCGCGTATTTCATCTCGTGTATCCAACGACGACTAGCGCCGCGGAACGAACGACAAGAAAAACGGGGCTGCGAGCCAGCCCTGTCGCCGTATTAAAAGCCCGTTATTTACGGTAAACCGGGTTAGAAATAATCTCCTCGTCGAGTGTGGCGGGTATATCGATAGCGCCCCGTTGCGAGACCTCGGCACGAATGAAACGCGAGCAACGTCGGGGTAAACAGCCTCGAATCCACGACAGCTGATAAAACTAACGAACCTTTCGTTTCCGCGTGTCCCACGGTCGTAAACTCCTCGAAAGGGGCGGCTGGGGCGATTTCTATATCATCCCGGATCTGGGGGCAAGTGTACCGAGGATACCTAGGTGAGATACGTTACATGAATGAGGGGAAATGAAGCTTTTGTTGGTTTAACATCACCTGTGATTTTCTGTTGAGGGGAATGGGGGTTTCAGGATTGTGGAAGGGTGGTATGGTTGAATCGTTTAGGAGGGGGATAATGTGTAGATGAAGGGTTGCGAAGTTTTAGGGAATTTGGCGAACATGTGTGGTAATAGAGCAGTGTGTAGAATGATTATTGTATTCTTTTGAAGCCAGCTTATGCTTCTACTGCCCTTATGCAAGAACCTTTAGTTGTACTATTACTAAATATATCTGCTGTGTTATATTAACCTCAAAGGGTCTTTGACGCTGCAGAAAAGGAAGGTTCGATCTCAGGTTACTAAAGTGTAGTAAACACGTGGAAGCTTTAGAAATATTTAAACTTCATGCATCGTAACTCTCATGAAATATTGCTTTATATTAAAATTGTAGGCGAAAAAAGATCTCACTCTTTTTCGAACTGTACTTAACGCCTATGTGCTAACCAAACGCTAACTTGCATTCTACCCTGGTATATTAATCTTCCCATGTGTCACTTGTGTTATATATTTTTAATCAAAGGGTTCCTGAGTTCTAGTAAACTGAATATTGATGGAAATATTTTATACGAAAGTAGATAGACCACTATAATGAGCAATCAGTGCAAAGTTTCCGTTAATAATTCCTAATTATGGGCATACAAATTTTTACAAATTCGGACTGTGTCTGAAACATCTATTTGCCAGAAAATTCCCTCTGGTCGATAGTTGCTATCACGAGTTATGCTGACCGACGAACAAGTTGACTATCGTGCAACTTTTCCTCTTAACTTCTGGTAATTAACGGCGCAAGCTTTTCCGTGCGATGTTGCGTTAACCTGCCCTTTAAAAATAAAGCTACAATTAAATTAATAAAAAATGAGCTATAAATTTATATTAACATGAACATAGAATTCCAGGACTCTTATAGTTACCTTTTAAAAAATAATTCCTCGCTACTGAAAGCACAAACTAACAACAAATATACTTAGAATAAGTAAAATAAAAAAATAAATCTGTACTTTTTATTTTCCTAAATTTCCCTGAAAATCTTACATTTTTCTCAAGGTTTCACAAAAATACTAGGGTAAAACTATACAATACGCCCTATTTGACAAAACGCACCACCATTATTTTACGTACACAAATCATGATGCATCGACACGTTCGTCATATTCGAAGTTGTCTCAGTCAGCCACAACTGCCGCAATAAAAATACGAGCAAATATTACGGCTTTTAAAAAAATATACAAGAATTTATATTTTCGGCCTTCAGATAATTTGCGGTTAGTATGTGAGAAATTCAATTTTCTAAGTCACTATTGTTTTTGCGATTAATTCACATATATATTTCGAAACTAGACAAGCTAACCTCTTTAAATTGTTATTGCCCAAACCTTTTTTCACTATGTTGTTGCTAAATTTAAACCGGCGCGTTTTGTACCCCAGAATTTACAATATGCCCCAGCAATGAATTTACAATACGCCCCACCTCGAAATCATATTTTTCACACGTAACCTATTTCTTTTCTTTTCGTGGATAACTTCGTGTAATACTTGCGGCAGAAATGTCAAAAGAGAAAATGTAAATAAAAAAAGAATGTAATAATTTTAATCAAGATTCTCCTATTTTTGTTAATAATATCTTTTATAATATACATTTTATAACATTTTGATAAAAATAATAAAAAGTAATCACTTTTTTATGACGAGGCGTTTTGTCATAGAGGTGGGGCGTTTTACATGACGACTGTGTTACAAAACGCCCCATGTAAGGGTCATAAAAATCATTATTTAAAGTTATTTCCAGTTATGTTTTTTACACAATTTCGGCGTAGTTGTGAAGAGTCATGAACACTTGATGTGTTCACACAAAAAATTTAAAGAATTATTAAAAAATATTGGTTTTATAGATGTTTCTTTAAAAGTGGGGCTTATTGTATAGTTTTACCCTATATATCCCCTGAAAAATATGGCTATCCTAATTATATTCCTTCAAACAACAATCAATGCTCTTCCCTTCCACCTAACAGCATGAAAAGGCATCTCTACTCGATCGCATTTACCCACCTCTCCCAGAAATAGGGAAGACGGAGGACGAAGGGAAAGTATCTCGGAAAGCAGATGCACGTTTTACACGCTCGTGGAATCCGAAATGAGCTCTCGCGGACATTTTTCTCCCCCATTCGGCGATAAGCTGTCGCAAGCTTCTGACGAGAATCGCAGGCCCCAGGGGCTAATTCGAATCTCTTATCGAGCTTAATTCAGAGCTGCCACCGTTGCCCGTCGCCGTTAAAAAACCGCGCGATGCAACATTGCCAAAGGTTTACGGCCGCACTTACACCCCTGGCGCCCTTAATCGGCCCTTTTTCTTCCGCGAGCCGCAGCTTGCGAAGCGATAAGCGGCAGCGCAATTCGAAGCAGAGCGGCATCGGAAAGCACGTTTGCGGCCGCCGTATCTTCGAAAGAAAGCAGAGCGGAATTTTTTCCGCATCCCCGGGATACCCGCTGCGCGTCGTTAGCGCCATTTTTATTACAAACTTTCCTCTTTAGCTGCTCCCCCACCTTCGTTCATCTTTCTTTTTTGCAACGACGGAAATGTGTACGCGCAGTCTTATCGAGCAGCGTTGGGCTCTTATGGGACGCCACAGTGGAAACAGAGGGCGCTCGTTGAGGGCCATAATGGCGCGATGGGTGAAGTGTGTTTTTGATATGCAAAATAGCGCGGCATAGCTACCTAACTTCTGCTATTTTCAGGCTCTGTTGAGGTTTATTGCGTTGGATGGGTTGAAACTTGCTGCGCTCTTCCTTTTAGGCAGTCTTCAGGGTCTTAGATAAAAATTGGCTGAAGTAGAAGGGTTGATTGATGGCCGATAGACGTGACATTAATTGGGGAGTTAAATGGTAAATGATGTGAGTGCCAGAAGTGGACATTTTTAGTATTATTTTTTCGGCCACAGTAACGTTGGTACTGGTGACCTCAGCTCTATCTTATGGCGGCTCTAGAAACTAATATAAATTATTCTGGCACTCGCAGCGCTTACCATTTCAACTCCTGAATTGCTAGGCAGATTTCCTTCGAGTTGGTGAGATGGTTTCGTGGAGAGGGAATAAAAGTGATACGAGTAATTTAATAAAGCTAATGTTTCTCCGTAATTAAATGCTGGAAATTAACTTTTGAGTTGGTTTTTAAGCTTCTGCCGGAAGTGAATATTCCGTGGCGCTATTTTACGCGTTAACAACTCAGTTTTCATGTTCCCATTGGACTCTCACCATTTCTGCTATCTGTTTCGTTCATTCTCTTCCACTCCCCCATATTGCTGAACACTTTCATTTATCAGGCAATCCGCCACGATAATTCAGGTCAGACGAGCGAGACATCGTTGCATTTATCTTCGCGTTGGATCAATCAGTTTACTCCATCGGCCATCGTTAGTCTCACTTTAGTTTGCCTCGTGAATTTAGAAATAAGGAAGCAGACCTCCGGAGGGGATACTTCATCGATTACGTCTGGCGAGAATGAATGAAATCGCGAATGAGCATCGACGTGAACAAGTTTCCGGTTGCGCTTATCGCGCTTCAAAACTCGTCTATTTACTTATTTGAATAATACACCCAGCGATGCACAAGAAATTGTACAGTATTTAAGAATGTGGATAACGAACAAAGCTGCTCACTATGTTCATACATAGCTGTGACAGGATGATGCCTGGAAACCGACATGCAACACTGAAAGTATATATATCCGACGCTAGGCGCGAAAGGGTTAAGAATGCTTAACATGTGGGAATATTATATTTTCAGTTAACTGTTAAAGAGTGTTGAGCGAAGAATGGTACACCTACTTAGAGTCTGTACGAGTAATATTCTAAGGTTATTCATGTGTAATTAATATACGTATCCTTTTCATAAAACTTTAACATTTAATCTTTTTCTCGAAAACCACCATTCAACATTTAATCCTTTTCACGAAAACCACCCTTTAACATTTAAACGTTTCCATTAACAACAAACTGTAACATTTAATCCCTTTGATGAAAATCGGCCTTTAACATTTAAACCTTTTCATGAAAACCACCATTCAACATTTAATCTTTTTCATAAAAACCACCATTTAACATTTAATCCATTTCATGAAAACCACCCTTTAACATTTAACCCTTTTCATCAAAACCCACCCTGTAACATTTCACCATTTTCATTAAAATCACCCTTTAACTATTACCGAAAGATCAAGTTTCCCAGTAAATTCACTCAGTAATTGGCGCACAGACGAAAGGCAGACAGGAAATTAACGCAAGTCTTCGAAGAACGCGCGATAACGTCCGCAACTATTCTAATCGCGCTCAATAATTACGTGACCGCCAGACAATTATATCCAAGACCGCGAAGCTACGCCAGTCACGCGACTCTGCGGACGGAAGTTCGCGTTTTCGGCTTTAATACAGCACTGGAAATATTTACCGCATCACTCCGAAGTATACGTAGTGCCCGCAACTTCCATAGCAATATGCTTGATAAAATGATTCGCATTAACTGTTTTTGCCAAGATACCGAGCTACAAACTTTTGCATATTTTCCTGTTACTAATGATGAGATAGGTGCAAGTGATAACGCGTTTCTTTGAGTGACGCAATAAACATTTCCAAGTACCACACCTCTGCTGCAGGGGATTCCCTCATGGCTCGATACTTTCGCAGACCGCGAACCGCCACAGGCAGCTCGTCTTCGACCGGATGCGATCCCTTCGACCATAATAACTCGAGCCTCGCGATTCCCGCGGCTATCTGTAACTTCTCTTAATAGCCGCGACGGAGGTTGTCTTCGCGGAAAGAAACTCGATTCAATTCCGAGCGCTCTTTGATCGCTGCGAACCTTTTGGACCGTGCATCGATGCGGTATGCGCGATACGTACACACACCGTGCCACTAAGAATTTCCTGCCACGGAATACTACGTTAAACCGAACGACTACCGCACTCGCCACCGAAGAATTCCTGACAACCGCAGTATTCTGATGCTGACCCTCGACCCCTTCGGGTAGATTGCTTCTGCAGGGTCGAAGGGCTTTAAGTTTGAGGCGTAGGTTTATCTGTTAGCGTTAAGGTGCGATTCCATGGCTCGACGAGGCTCGTAGGCAGGGTTGCCATATGTAGAGGTTTAATGGCGCCGTAGAGGTACATGACGTAGTAGGGAGTAGAAGAAGGGGAACACCTACAACAATAACGGTATAATTGTGATAGTGACGCCATGCCAATCGACGCCAACACCAAGCCATAAAGTTTCAGCGATGCCTAAAGGTGGGTCTCAACTTGTATGAAATAATTATTAATAAAATATACAAACGTGAATAAAAATTCTTTAAGTCTTTATAATTAATTCCGCCTAGAAAACTGAAATGAGCCACTATGCACCGAGTAGCTCGGGGACTACGGTGCGAAACTCACCAAGCCACGCGCCGTGGGATTGCGCCTTTAGAAGACTTATAAGGCGGTTTCAGAACGCTCTGCGTTTGCGAAACGGTGAGTTTAAAGTGAACCTATCGAGTTCGAAATGCAGTTAAGGGTAATAATTTTGAAGGATGATTCGTTAGAAGTGAGTACTAGTTGAAGTAAGAGGTGTAATTTGCGCTGAGTATGTACTCGGGTCTGTTGGGAAGCGGGTGTTGTCAAGGAAATATGTAGACTCGACCTAAACCTTGAAACGAGGATGTGGTACGTACCTGACCAAGAAATAGGGGAAGAGGACAATGTCTTTTGGTGAGGAGATTGCGAGGGACAAGTTTCTTTGCTGGGGCTATATTTCTGGCGCCCCATATAGACACAGCGACTAGTTCAGTAGTAGCCTGAGGACAGTAGCCAAAGCTTCCTCGCTTCCAACGTCGTTCCACCTCATTTCGACTATTCAGGTAATCTCGGGGAGATGAATTTGGCCCAGTAATCCTTTCATTTGTCCTCATTATCTTTTTCAACCCCGTTTCATCACCCTTGGTGCCGTGCGCTGGGGTGCTGTGTCATTGCTCTGTATTGATAGCCGGGTGTCTCGATATTTGTGGAACAGTCATCCTCACAATCCAAAAACATCCTATCACTATTTCTAAAATAGTCACTCCCAAGAACATCCTATCACTATTATTAAAACAGTCGCCTCCCAAAATCTATGAACTTCCTGCCACCATTTCTAGGGGTGAAACCGTCACCCTCAAACTCTAAAAACTCCCTACCATTATTTTCAAAATAGCCACCCCCAAAACCCAAAAACATTCAGCCACTATTTCTTCAACAATCACCCCGAAAATCCACGAATACGTTACCAATCAGTCCCAGCGCTCCCCCTCAACGAAGACTGTTCACGTTCAAGTGGAGGAGCCAAGGAATGAGAGGCGAAGAGACGCGCGACTCGCACCGAAGAAAAGAGTCGATGAAAGAGGTGGGAGCGAAGTCGGATGATAGCGGTTCGACGGGGCGATCGGGAAAAAAACGCCAGTGGAGTACGCGACGAAAGAGCAAGCTAGGCACCCGGGGGAATACATCACCGAGCAATCTCAGCAGAGCCAGGGACAGCCGGAAATGAGGACGGACGATTCTTTAATGCCTCGAGCACGGCTGCTCGTGGTCTAATAAGTTCGGGAAGAGATTTATCGTAAGACTGTGGCCTGCTCAATCTGAGCAGCTACGTGCTTAGGGGTCATTTCCAACTGACAAAATGAGAAGTTTTCAATACAGGGAAGGTTATAATTGAAGAAAAATTCTCTCTTGGAAAACTACTTACTTTCAAACACACTTTTTCACACAGAATACCATTTATCGCTAGGCTCTAGCCACTTAAATCTGAGCAGCACTATACCCAGTGACTATTTGCAGCTAACGCGACGATTCGCCAAACACGGAGCATTTTGAGAAATTTGAAAAACAGGTGGGGAGATAATTGAAAGAAATCCTCCCTTGAAAGCACTATTTACTTTCAAGCTCACTTTCCGCGGAAGCCTTTACCCAGAATTCCATTTCCTATTAAATCCCAGGATAACATTCCAAACTCTGGAAACCTTCTGCAGATAGCAGTTAGGCCGGAGTGATCGAAACTCCAAGTACCAAGCCAGCGTTATCCCGGCACTAGTCTCCCGGAATATTGACCCTAACGCAGAGACAAGGCAACGAACGCATAACAAACGAATAATATTCGAACAATTGAATTAGACTGCGTAATCTCGGGCCCGCCTCGGGAGACTGGCATCAACTTGGCTGGCCGGAAGCCAGGCCATCGAAAGCAGTCCAAGAGCCCCCGCCCCGATGCGTGGCAAGTTCCAGCGAGACCGACTGACTTGCCAAAAATCCTGATACGCGCCGCAACTCGCGATAGAAAAATTATTTTCCCACTGCGCGGGCTCGTTTATCTCGGGGACCATGTTTCTCCCGACGCGACAAGAGACGTCCGACTCGAGATCATCGCTCTTCAGCGGTGACTGGCTTTATCCGCCGCGATAGAAGCGCCATCTCTCCCCTAAGAATGTGCTTGGATCTTTAGAGAATGAATAGCTGGATTATAGAGGAACTCCGGGGCATCTGAAGGGGCGATGACGAAGACGAGAGTGTTCGGATTTGGGGGTTGAAATGGAAGAAGTTCGAGGGGGTTAATGACGGAGCTTTGGACCCCCAATCGCTTCCTTGCGATTACTCCCCACTCCCCATTAACCCTAGGATGGAGGAAGGTTACGTGATGAGACGGAAGTCGTTACCTGGGTTAATTTTGACCCGGATCTACTATACTACTATAAGGGATTTAAACGACGTTCTTTTTCTTAGAGCAGTAGGGGAGTATTTTTTCTAATTTCTCAAGTTTTTTCTATTGTCATTGCACTTGGCAACTTGCGTCCAAAAAGACCCAAAACAAAGTAATGCGAATTCTACAAAATTTTTAATCTTTCAACCCCCCGAGAAAAATAGAATATATCATCGAAGAAGAATAGTCGTAGTTCAGACGGAAGTTATAGGTATGTTTTTTACCCATATCTTCCAAGTTTCAAGGCAATCGCGTCGTTACTTCTTTCTAAATCGTGGCAGCAATTTACGAGAACATCATTTTGAGACAAAAGCGTTTAAAGTTTCTCGGAGCCGCTTAGATAAGCAGTACCTATCTACTGTTCATTGAAACCTCTGTAACTCAGCTACTATCAAGTTTCCACCAAAAAGACTTCGGTGAGCCACTTCTAGGACTATGCGGGTCAAAGAAGGCGAAAAAAAAGATCTTTTGAGCAGTCCAAAGTAGAAAACCCCCTTAAAAAAAGAGAAACGTGGCAGTTCTCCTGCAAAAACAACCATGGAAACCGTTGTTCGTCCGTTTGCGCGACCAACCACCGCCTGTCACCCCCCACGGTTACACGCGTTCCACGTTGCCCAGCTACCACTGTCCTACAAGCTGGGTAGACAAGATTATTGTTTCAACGATCGGGTTGAACTAAATCGCGAGGTATGATGAATCGACGTCCCGCGGGGCCATTTCAGCTCGCGGTCGGCCTCTTTCGCCGCGACTCCATTCCATCGGGGAAATGGCTCTCGTTTCGAGTGACCCCTCGAAACGGGAGCAACAGTTAAATTCATCCTTCGCCCGTCATTATGCTTTGCTAACGGCCCCTCGTTGTCGAAAATTTGTACAGGCCGAAGTGGAATTTGTGCCGCGAGGACATGTGCAGCAACTGCTGAAAATTTTGCGAGGCTTTCGTCTCTTGGAATAATTCGAGAAGTAATTTGATATTTTATCGAGTGTACTTATGTGCGAGGAACATCAAACAACTATTGCACGTCGATTTTGATGAAATTTAAAATATTACTTTGGGGGTGAAGTTAACCTTCCAAGTGGCTCTTTTTAATCTTCAAGGGATGTATAATAAGTTCCATTAATCAGTTTTTCTGTTGAGGTCATTTTTTAAAAGAAAATTATGACTAAATAAACCGATGATTTTCATGCGGCCAAGGTGGCACCTCCCCTTAACGCGGACTGGTTAGAATCTGACACGCCACCGAGAGCAGCGCCCCCACACACGAGGCTCGCGCACTATTGTTCGTAAATCTAATAGAACACATAACCTATAAAATTCGAAGATCATTTTCCGGAAGAAAATAAGGCGAAGGTGGCGAGGAAAAATATACTCCAAAATTTCCACTTTTTTTTCAACAGTAATCACCCCTACTTTCCCTCGAACCACTCCCTTGCACCACCCCATTTCCCTCAAAGAAGTTTCATCCATTGGACGGTGCGATTTCGATGCAGCACGGCCCGCGTTACGAGAACGCTAATAGAATATCGATGCTGTATCAAAGCGGGAGGAAACGTATGGATTTTATAAGGTAACCTTTAATTGGATATCTGTCTTGCAGCGGGCGCGACCGTGTACCCAAGCGTATCCCGTTCCCAATGGACTCGACCGTCCTGTGGGATACCGATATCCTTGGAACTCGAATATCCCCTTCACTGGGATTATTTTGTGCTACAAAGCTGCAATGTGCAGGGTCGTCTAGGAATGCGATCGAAGAGTTTTGGAACGAGCAGCCGTAAATGGAAACGGCCCCGTTGGTCAATTGGCGGCTCGAAAGATAGAATAGACGAGTGATGGATGAAAAGTCAGTCTCGTTGGGAATGCTGGCAATCTACATTATTCGATGAAGCTAGCGGGGTGTACAGTTTGATCTGGGATATTTACTTATCCCGTCGATATTCTTGTATGCTCGGTTATCGATTCTGACCGAGTGATTCCGGCGTACCGCCGCTCCGCGCTGCGAACATCTAGAGTTTGCAGTGGAATAAAAGGTAAACGTATAGAATATTCTTCTGGGAAGCAGAAGCTGAAACCTCACCTGCAAAATACGTGCAGTTTTCGTTTGCCCTGTTTCTAGCGGGCTTCGCTCGTATTTAGACTTATATTTCAACTCGATTATTCGGGAAAGTGGCTTCGTTGTATTTGCAGTCAAAGTAAAAGTCTCTTTTTCTACTAAAACCACCCTAGTTCGCCACTGCTCTTGCACCATTTCCTCATATTCAGTCATTCTCTGAGAGGCTTCTAAAACTAAATAAACCTATACATTTTTTCTTTATAATATTTTTTTAGGGACCACCTCTACTCATGGACTTGGATGCACTGTAGCCAACTTAGTAAAATTTTAATACGAAACTCGTGGCTTCGGTTTCATATTGATTAGGCATTGTAACTTTAAAGAAGAAATACAAAATCGAGGACGAATGGACCCCTTAGTCAAAACACTAGATACCCTTTACCTTCCCATCGCATTAATCACCCCCACTGTTTAATACCCATCTCCGCATCAAAATCACCCGCCCGAAAAGCCCTGGGCAGAGCAGCCTAGTAGACTGCATCACCCACTCGGGAATAAATCAACTTTCAATTATTTTCGCGTAGCATTCCCACGCCTGTCAATTACAGAAATGATCCGAGGCCTGGCGACAGGCGAATGGGATGGGCCGGGCCAGCGTAACCGAGACTCGTCGCTCCGACTAATGAAAAGCAGCCCTTTGTCGAGTCGCCGGCGGAGCAACGGGCTATTAGAAGATCACCGTGAACGCGATAGATCACGGTAATGAGGGCTGCGAGCATCGACCGTTGCAATCCCACTGATCATAAGCGAGTCGGCTCGCAGAGAGCACGCGCGCGCGCCTAACTGACCTCTAGCTGCGTCATTTGCATGATGGAGCAAAGTAATCTGGCCACTTCTTTCGCCAGCCGACTCCACGTTCCTGGGGATATTGTCCAGTGTATTCTCGGCGCTGATGTCGATCGAACGATCCACCAACATCGCGAAACACGACGCCGGATTGCCAGCGAGGGAATCCGGCCGACCTTGTTCGCGGATTCGAGGGTTGAAATGGAAATCATGGAAACATGTGGCTTCGAGCTTCGAGTTCAACTTGAACGTTACGGGCATTGTTTGTCGGGGACGATCCTCGGTGGGGCTTGGTATACGGGGTGTTCACTTTAACGAGCACATAATTTGTTAGGCGTCTAGGATAATGGTAGCAAGATGTGTTGAGTGAAATTTATCTGTGTTTAATAGACAATGTGAAATGGCAGCGCTTACTATTTTTTCATTTTTCTTTCATAACAGTGTAACACTTTTATTTATAGGAATATTAAGTTTACAAAGGTGAAGGTAGATCAACAACGGACTAACCCTAGTACTCAGTAAATGGACAAACAGACGATCTGAAAAATATGGTTTTAACAGCATTTTGTTTTGCTTGCGTTGTTGCCAGTACAGTTATAATTTTTAGCTTCTGATACTATTCGAAATGCTTCCTAATGAAGACATGATTAATTTTCCATTTAATTTTAATAAGTTTGGCACTCAGATGTCGCCACAAAATTTCAATGCAGCAAGTGATTTTGTTATGGCATTCGGTTTTACATTAAAAATAATAATTTTTCCTATTTTATCTAGCCTATTGTAATACATTTCTTCTACTCACTCAATTTCGCAAAATATGTGGGTTAATCCGTTTTTGTTCTCAATGCCTATTCGGAGCATCTCGACTTAAAAGCCAAGGGAGGAATCGCCTAAAGATGCGCTTCAGTGTATTACACAACTTAATTCTACATTTGCGTCGCATTTTATCAAGCACGTTCTTTACTTTTCGGCTCGCATGTGCCAGCAGTTACATCACACGTTTCATAATCTCACTTTATGTAGTACATTCCGCTCCGTTGTTCCTCCACTCCAAGTTCCACCGTTTTATCAACTGTGCGTACCAATAACTCACACCAGTTCCTCAATTCGCCTCGATAACGTTCGCAACGCGGCCGTTTCGTTGATTTCGCTTTTATTACAGGGAATTCGGGGCAGGCGACGCTACGGAAAAACTTCTCGCGCGGCAACGTTAAAATTTCAAAGCCCTGGCGGCCATGCACCTCGTAAAGCGTAAAGTTTTAACAATAAATTCAACGGCCGGCCCCTCGCGACTAACACCTTTCAGGACTAACGCGCCATGATGGAATTTCATTTGCTGGAGGCTCGTTCGCCGTTCCGCCGCGCCCTGATCGCGGAGCGAACAGCGCGACGGCGATACCTGTTTGTTTAACAGCTTCAATTGTCCACGCTCATTATCCCCGCAGTTAGATCCGGGGAGATTTTAATCCACCTCCACCATCCCCTCCCTTTCTTCTCTCGTGAAAGAAAGTTATTAAAGTCTGGTATGGCTGCACTTCGCCTTTTACCAAAACAATACAAATGTTCTGTATAATGTGGAAATAATTCAGCGTAATAAATAACGAGGGAAATAAAATTTTTCATTTTCTCTTCTCTTTGTTTCTCACTTCCTTTCTCCCTCTCCTACTACTCCCCTACCCTCCTTGAACCTCCAAACAAAAAGCGTTAAGGGGATGTTCCGACTTAGAGCCTATAAAAATATGTGATCTTTAGGAATTAATTAAAGGAAAACCACTACATATAATTTAATCGGACTTTTTGCATTGTATTAAGGATGTCTTAAACTATAGAAATATCGAAATATGTAATAAAAGAAAATCGATTTTTAGACCGAAACATCCCCTTAAATAAGATTCGCATTGAGGGAGAGTTCGCGCGGGTAATTCAAAATCAATATTCGTCGAAGACGATTTCGTGTGGATAATTTTCACGAAATATTCCCGACGTTCTTGCTTTTCCATCGTTATGATTTCCAAGAGGAATTTCATCGTGAACGAATCGCAGTAGCGTAATGAAATTGCCTGTATACATTTGCTCTGTTTTCAGACGCAATTCCTTCACTGTGAATAGAAAGCAGACGTCTTCCTTGAATCATCACAGTTGAGGAACATTTGTGCAGCGGGGGGTTAAATTGAGAAGTTCAAGCTTCCAATTATTGTCAGTCTTCGGTAGCTATAGTTGTAGCGAGTAAGTCGCAGAAGATGGGAAGAAAGTGGGAGGACACTTCAACCCCCTCCATTCTGCAGTGCCGAGTCTGTGAGATGATGGAGGCTAGATTCGAGGTTTGGCTAGTGATCTAGTATCGGGGCACTGCAGTTGAGTAACTCTTCGTCCCTTAAGGGGGCAAGACACTCTAAGAAATCGGAAGAATCGATTTTTTATATTGTCTAAAAGAGATACGTTTCAAGAATGCTCTCACCAAATTTTATGAAGAAATTCGTAAAATTGACGGAGATACACTTTCTGTGAAGCGGTGTGAAGCGCGCGACCGAACCGAGCGACATAGCAGTTTGAATGCGTTTTTCTCAAAATGACATTTTTCAACCGCGTTGACAGCATATAAACTATACATCCAATTGACATGAGTACGGCCATTTTTATTGTAGGCCTAGAAAAAGTAGCCTCGGGCGATCGGACTCCATAGGCACCATAGGCCGTTTCCGAAACCAACGCCTACACATTTATTTTTTAAATTTTGTTTACCCTTTAAATTGTACATATGAGTTATACTAAGCAATACATTGATTTACTTGCGTTGTTTGGTTGAGAAAAATTTCCAGAAATACCGTTACTTTTCAGATCGTCATAGTGTTTTCCCCCTTAACTCTGATAAACACCACTATAATTGCTCAGGAGACTTATATCCAATTCTCTATTGTTTCTAAAGTGTTTAATTGCTTCTACTTAGCACCGAAGCTTCGAGTGTACCTTCGATAAAGAAAAATACGTCGAGCTGCAAAAGCTGCAGCCTATGGTCCCACGTAATAATCGATATCGCGGCCGCTACTACGGAAGCTGCCGCTACAGCAAATCGTACTTCGAAATTCTGCAAGGAACTGGAGTCAGCAGTCACGGGTCGAGGAGTCGCGACCACGTCCTTGATAGTTTCATCCCTTCTCGGCTCTCATCCAGCCTGAACTTAAATCGACTCTGCTGTTTATCAAGAGACCAGCTGTTTCGTCCACATGGCGACATTTGCACCGAAATAATTAATACCTAGGTCCCGTCAGTATTCTCGCTGACTCACTGATCTTGAAAACCTTTTGTTGCAGTGTTTTGGAAGCCTTGTTCCATCCAATAATGTATGTTGAAAATAAGGCAAACGGCCGCAACATTGTGTATATCAAATTTTATTCCACAGAATCTTTTAATATTCTTCAAACTGACAATAGAGACTTTTGTACCTCTTCGATGAACTTTCAACCCCTAAATCTGCAAACGAGCCAAAATAAAAAAACACGTACGTGTTATTTTTCGGTGATGTGAAACATATTCGAAAACCAAAGTAATCGGAGGCGGACCCCTGAAAACGTCTTCTTGTTAGTTTCTTCTCCCAGCAAACGAACCATACGGGATCTAATAAAACTGTAAGTTGGCCCTGTCGAATTGAACACATTTCCAAATACGAAGTTATATGAATCTAGGACTAGAAAATCCAATGTTCGAAGTCACTCGCACTGTACCTACGTATCAATAAAAAATACGGCCTCTCCCCTTTTTCAGAATTGAAAGCAGCATCTCCCGCATCCACAGCACCCATGCTCAATCACTTCTCCAAAATTGCACCGAACCCATCACCGAGACACGGACCGTTTCTTACGTAACCCCACTCCCACATTCCATGAGAGTTCGTTAACCCCGAACTCGGTCGCTCGGTGCTCGTCCGAAAGTAAACGTCCCTCCTTTTATCCCGGGGCCGAGCCAGCCTGTACGGGCTCCCAATTTATGTGTTTCCTTCTCTCCCATTGAATTTGGAAGAAAAATGGCCCGCGGTGCGCGGTCCGCGTGATTAATACGTCCTATCCAGCGATCCGGCCTCGGTATCCCTGCGCGAAGCAGTTTTCCGATACGTTCGAGTTAGCTCCAGCTCCGTCCCTCCCCTCCCGTTAAATAAGACAAACAACGCGCGCCATAATTATCGCCGCACAAAGGATGGCCCCTCTGTGCGTGCGACTGCAGCGACAGGTATATAGGTACCTCCAGTTATTTGCAATAATTTGGGCTAGCGATAAATAATTATAACTAACGGGGCGAAGAGGGGGACACGCGCGTGTGTGCGCATCGATCGTCTGGGTCCTTTCGTTAACAACAGTCGTGCGACGGGGCACGGAGGGGGGCTGGCATAAAATTTAACGAGCGGCAGCTGAATCGTGATAAATCAACCGGTAATCGGATTACATCGGCGAAAGAACCGTAAGAGCAGCGACCAGCAAATCGACTCCGATTATTCCCTCGCTTTCTTCTTCACTTCTCCCCCCACCCCAGTCCCTATCTATTCTCCGAGCCTTTTTTCCTCGTACGACCTAATACGTTCTACTTATCTCATAATTTTTCATGCGTCCAATTGCGTAATGGATTTCGCGCTGGAGTCAACGGTGGCTGGCGCCGGGAGGGTAACGTCCACCCCCTTTCCGCCCTTATTTCCAGAAACTTCCACCTCATTCACTTGATACGGACAATTTCGCCCCCTCCAGCGTGGTCGACCGCTATAAATTTATCAGCCCGGATGATTTGTCGACCGGTATTCTTTTTCCTACATTTACTTGCACCGTTTCCTACCCCCCAGCCGAGCGAACGAGCGGGAATGACCCATTTTTTCTCCCACCGCGACTTCCTGCCGCGTAAATACGGGGAATTTTCGGGGGTGATCGATCGGGTTTGCTTCGGTTTTTCGTTTGCTTTGTCTTTTAGTGGAAGTGGAGAAGTGAGGAAAATTGTGGGCGAAATGCAAAGCTTTGTTCCGGGGCGTAGTTTTTTTTATTTGGTGAAGATGGTGTGAAATTCGGGTTTGAGTATTGAATTAGGTTAGAAGGTAACGCAGGTGTATCTTTACTACTTATATTTGTAAGTGAAAAAGGGATACAGTGCTGTCTCTCAAATTGCACGCGTTTTCGGATTCTCTATAGGGGAATTGTGCTCAAGATGACATACTTTTTGTTCTAAGGCAAATATCTTAAAAATTAAAGGTGGTATCAAAATACAACCAAAGAGCAGTCTTTATCTGTTTATTAATAGAACGTAAAACACCAGTCTCATGACTCCGGCGATAATAACAAAAACAAGAGAAATAAAAAATGACATGCCTGTGCATCTGTATAAGTTGACATACTTCTGTATAAGTTGACATACTCTAAAGCGGGCTTGCTCAGTCTATAATTCCCACCAAGCTAAATTTTGCTATGGGCTTTTATTTGGTCGTTTTAAACAATATGTCAAAAGTCCCCATCGATCCGACTGCCGCTAAAAATTTTACAGAGGGTTGAAAGAAAACAACAGTTTTTCGCGAATATCTCGTTATCTAGCAGTTTTGCGATAAATATAGTTATTATACGATTTACAGCCTAAGAAATTCTCTACAAAAAAGGTCCTATGAGCTTTTTCCTAGGAGTAAGCATTTTTATGCCATCTTAAACCGACGTTCATTATGTCATCTTACCCAAAAGTGGACGAAAAAATGTATTGCTTTCTAGTGACCAAAACTTTATGATTTCTTTCTCAGCTGTACAGCATTCATGCTGCTAATTAACGCTACTTTACACAAAATTCATGTAATAAATTGAATTCCTTACCTAATGGGTATTTTCGTAACAATACATAAACCAGAATAATTCTTTTTTCGGTCACAGAATCAGACAACTCTCCAGCACGTCTAAACGTGTGTCCGCCGGTGATCATACAATGTTGCACTATTGGGGAAATCTACTAACCGATGAATAAACATCAATGTCACGTTTCTCGCGCGAATATTTGAAAAGATAGTAATGGTATGTCATCTTACCGGACTATGTCAACTTAAGCACAATTCCCCTACACGCGAAGCTTTCCCCACTACTTCATTTGTAGTCGCCGCGCCGCGGTATCGGGTATCGGATGTCAAAGAGAAAGCCGAAGAAAGGTTCATAACCTTTCTCAATAGTGACACACCTGACACTCTGACCGCGTGAACCGTCATACGAAACTGCTCTCGCTGCCCCATCCCCCTTGAACGCTCGAGCGTGAAACCAAAAGAAGCCGAATAGACTACTCGTCTCTCAAATTGCGTGCACCCGGTCCTGACACACGCGGCTATAGAGAGACAGAACTGTACTCAGTCCATGGGACTTGAACCCTAGATTCGCGGGCCGTCTGCTTACTGGCCAAGCGCGTTACCGATTTCCCCAACGTCGAATCTCCAAAATTACACTTCTTTAAACTCTACAAGCATCGAAACTAACGGAGACCACCTATAGGCCGTTCCCAAACGCTAAAACGACCCACAATTTCACTTTGTAGTAAAATATATTTGAAATATCCGTGAAAATGGTACTACTGTTTAAACATGATGATACTTTAAATGTTAATTTTCAACGATCAACATATAGTCTACAATGGAGGGCATAGAAAGAGTAAGAAAGGATTGATTAGGGTTCGTTGGGCAATATAAGAAGTTTCTTGAAAAGCCATCTTTTAGAACTTATATGTGACAAATGTAAACCAAAGAAAAAATAAACCTATTCTACAATGTTCGAACTTTATCTCAGAATCATTGTGACTTAATTAAACAGTTAGTTTTAAAACAGCAGCTGAATAAAAAGTGGCTTGAATCGAATCGAACTAGTGTGACATCTACGTACACATCTTCGAAAAAATAGGTGTGACAACCGAGGGTTGAGGATACAGAGATTCACTGCTTTTCACACCTGCTTTGCTTTTTATTTGAAACTTACTAGAGTGGAAGGAATTTATTTTCAAAGGGTGTAGAGGTTAGGATGAAGCTGGTATTGTGCTCCTTTAGACTGCTACGTAAGGTCTCCTACATGCGGATTTTATATATTTTTCTGAAGGGTGTTAACATTCCAGAGGTGGAGTGCTGGATTTCTAGCATAAACGTTATTGGTCTCGATGAACTCCCTACTTCTTTGCCAGAGAGGTGGAAACGCGCCTTGGAAATGTATATTTTCAAGGGCTTCCGCAACGTGAGTTCCTCGGCTTCTCTGACTACGCGGGACCCTAACAACTTGCTCGCGTGCCTGGGTTCATTGCGGGGACACTTCTAAAATTACTTTATCCCATACGCGTTGTAAACTAATTAAACAATCATCCGGTTGTTAATTCGTATAAGCTGTAAGAATGTTTTCACGCTTAATCCTCAATTACTACAAGCTAATTCCTTTATGTTCGGTATGCTATAAACCGGGTTCCGCTGCAACACCTTTGTAAATACGAGTGGAATTACTAAATATTCGCTACGAGGTAAGTCCTCTTGTTTAGTTTACAGGTTAAATTGCAGGGTGACTTAAGCTCGTTGCTTCATCATATATAAACTACCGCTTTTTATTGCCAAAAGTTTATTTTTGCAAATATTCACTTGGTTGTAGATCAAACGAAAATAAAGTACCCCACAAACATGATCTCCCAACCTCAAATGAATTGGTCCATGCGTTTCTAAGAAATCATGGTCGGCAGGTTTAAAAATACAGTTTTGAGAAAAATGCATTTAAGGTTTTAAGTACTGTTTTTTTTTTTAAATGTTGTATAAATATTTACAAGTTAATATATTCTCTTAAAAATAATCCCAACTATCCCCTTCTTTTCAGCCTGTCACACTAAGGAATCCCCGTAAAGAAATACTATTTGCAGGTGATTCAGTGGGAAAAATAGATAGAATGCGGGAGTGACTCAACACAAAAGATTCAGCTCCGTGAAATCAAGCCGCAAACTGCAAAGTGCATTCCGAACAAGTGATGCCGTTCAAAAGGAAAATATCAGCTGGATATCTCCCACACATTAAATCCTCGCAAATCCCATCGCCTTACACGACGCAGTGGCGTTTTCCAGATAAATTCGTCACGCGCCCGGGGACTCGAAGGAGAAGCACTCGAAAAGACAGCTCGAGTTGCCAGCGGGAGCGGAAATAGGAGCCAGGAACACTTTGCTCCTCGAGCGACTACTCATCGAGACATCTACCCACCCCGAGGACACCTTTCACAGCGGAGGATGCGTTCGATCTCTGACCCTGAGGAAATTACACTGCTCGTGGCTGGGATGGAACCGCCAACAAGCTTCTGCGCCTCCGTTCATCCCTTTTCAGCCGGGAATAGTGGAACGGTGAATATCGGTGGGGAACGAGGCGGGCAACTCTCCGTTCCGTCGAACAATGAAAAATCGACGCCGATAAATGCAGTTGGTCCCTTTTATTACCTTGATCCCCGAACTTCGCAATGGTAATGGCCGTTATTCGCGTTTCGAGTTTCCCGTTTCCCCCAACGACACGCTGGCATTATCGTCCACGGGCGGTATTTAAAGTGTTAAAAAACTTTCGAATTTTCCCATCCACCCACCGAAAGTTGAAGGAGGGGAGGGAGAGGGCCCAGCGAGCTCTCGTTTTATTAGGTATTACCAAAGCTGAAGGAGCTGTGCTCCCGACCCTCCACGTTTCGATCCCGCGCTTTAAACGGAGAATTCCCCTTGACCCAGAAGTAAAACATCGCCCGGCCCAGGGAAAGATTGTTGACTCGGTCCTATAACCGACCCGTTCCACGGAAAGGGAGCAGCGAGGGGGCAACCGTTTACGTGCACGGTTGCTTTCGCAGAATCCTGACTCCGGGTTTCACACAGAGCGCCACCGTCGTTAAATTGAACCGCGAGAAGGAGTGATTCAGCTGGGGAATGAAAGTAACGAATCAGGGACCGCGAAAAGGAACTTGTTTCGCTTTTATAATTGGGCAAACGCTTTGCAATTTTCTGGGGCACGGGGGAGGTTTGGCGGAATCTAAATTGGACGAGTCTTTCGGTGGAGAAAGTATTCTCGGTTCTAGTACAGAATTCGTTTAATTGCGGCGATACCTGGGCACTCAGGGCCGAGTTCATACTGTTGGAGGCCCTTGGCGCAACATTATTATGAGGCGTAAAAAGAACAAATCTGATCCAGTTAATCAAATTCATACATATTTTTCAAATATGGCTCCATAGACAGTAAGACCCCAACTTGGGCGTTGTGGTAAAGGAGGCCCTGTATGCACTCATCACAAGATGGCATTTCAACGATCGTGATCTGTCCCAAGTTCTCACTCACCCACCGATTCGAATATAGGTACAGAATGCTTAAGCTGGTTCATTCGATAATCACACTCGAATACATTAAGAAAAATTTTGCTTGTTTTGTTTCGGATAACTACGACAGCCAGAATCATGTCCGCCGGGAAGAAACTTGTTTTTCAAACCCCTAGTACTACTACCACTGCAACTGTGAACAAAATTAGTATTATTGCATAAAAAATTGAGAACATTCTTCAAGTATCAATCAATAAACTAACAAAATTTGGAATCATAATAATCGATACTCTTCTTTTAAAAAATTCCCGGAAAAGTTAGCATTCCCACGTCTAACGCAGGGTCTACCTAAAGTCATTCGTCAGGATCAATCGCACACTTTCTTCATTTTCTCCTTCTCCATTTTACCTCGTACCTCTCAAGTCCTGCCTCCTCATAACCACGAACTAGAATCCCAGAAACTCAAGAAGGATGAGGTCCCTTTCGATCGAATTATATAGCAAACAAAATGTGTCCTAGCCAACGATGAAGGACGCTATTCCTGGATCTGGTCTGAGTGTATAACAACTACCGTAAATAGAAATTGTCCATTCTTGCTGTATCCGGAGTAGCGTTCGAGCACTTGTTCAGAAACACGAACACTTGCCTCTCTGCGGCCGTCGCTGGAAAACGTCCCCCTAATTGATTAGCGCGCCGACGATAACCGGATATGTCGTCGCGCCGCGTGCGCGGAACACGCGTCGTTTCGACGAATTAGACCAACATTTCACCTAACAACTTGCCATCCATTTGGGCGCGCTATGGAAACTCCACGATCAACCGCCATTGGCGACTCGTATAAACGTTTCTAGACGATGCATGGGGTGGTGCGTTTTCATGTCCGTGGAAGTCAGCTTTTGATATCATGTAGGTGTTTGACGATGGTGAATGTAGTGGGATGATAATGGTAATTGGTCTACTAATAACTTTAATGGTGGGTCTCTTCAGACCCAGGAATCAATTTTCCTTCATTCATGTTCTTCCTGAATATTCTACCACACCGAGGCTCCTATATAGACGTGTTTCTCAACCTTTTATGCTTCAGGTACCCCCTGGAAATGCGTATATATATAACAGGCGCACCCCTTGTATAGATGGATAAAACTATATATTTTATTTTATTCCCATTATTATACTACAGCCATTGCTTTATCTATCTATACAAGGGGTATGGCAGTTATATATACATTTTCAGGGGGTACCTGTAGCATAAAATGTTGAGAAACACTGTTATGTATATTGGAACCTCGGTGTTGTAGAAAATTCTAGTTACTAGATCTAGCGATTACTGAGCTTTCATGACGTACCCCCAAAATGTCACTATATAGTGTTTGTTTCTGACTTCATAGCCTTTCTCTTTTTTTCTCTTACAAGCTGACTATCTCTATTGTTCTATCATTATTGTTCATTTCCACCATATTAGCTTATCGCCCATTGTGGTTCTCCTCTCCCTTCTCCATTCTTGTTTCTCCGTATCCCCTAGCTACTTTTCCTAATCCTTGTAGCCTATGTTCTTCATCTTCATGTCCTCTTTCTTTGAACCTGCCCTTCGTTATAGCCTCTCCACTTATTTTCCCCTTATTCTATTCCGCATGCTTTCTTTATCCATTTCCCTCTACCTCCCCCCATATTTACCTAACCTCCCAGGTATGTAATCACGCTTTAACCCATTTCCATCTCTCATTATCCTCTTCTTTTTTAATTGTATCCCCTACACATGAGAAGCCACTGTTATATGTATACGAGTTTAATTAATTAAATTTTCCAAAGAAGAGGCAATATTTCCTCCCAAATTAAACACTTTGTCCAAGAGTTGGATCTTTAATAAAAAGCTAATATTTTAATCTATAAAGTGTCCTTCATCGTGCTCCCCCACTGGTAGATCCCGAAACTTTCGAGTCGACAGACAAATTCGTCCGAATAACGTTTATTAATTTCAGTAATTTCGTTCGTGTTTCCAAAAAGGGGAACGGGAGGCAGGGCATCCGCCGTCCGGAAGCAATTAAACGAAACACGCTAAAGACGCGGCAAAACGCGTATTTAAAAACGGTCCCGAGCGATACGGCCGGGAAATTGCGTTCATAAATCACGCGCAATTATGCGCCCATCCATATTTCTTCGTATCGACGGTACGCGACCGGAAAACTAAGCGATGCATTAGAGCGAGCGTGCTGCTAAGTGGCTAGCGATGGGTTCGAGCGTGCAATGATACCTGATCAGAAAACTTGCTGAATAAATCGATCGCTTCGATTGAACCAGTGTTTCTCAACAAAGGGCCATGCGGTCCCAAGGAGGCCACAGAACAATTCAAGGAAGCCACCGGGCAAAAATTAATTTTCTGTGGAGCCAGGGCGCCACACTCAGAATAAAGTATTAAAATTATGTAAAAACAATTAAAATTCAATGGGAGTAAAATTTTCGATTGAAATTCAAGTACGTTATTATAGAAATAAAAATTCATAAAAATATTATATTTAAATATAATACAAAAACAAATTTGATAACGAAATGTTCACTTTAGTGACTAAATAAAGTAAACGTCGATTTATTACATATTTTGTTTTTAAAAACGAATATATATTAGTATTAATTTTTATTAAATATCCATTTTTTAATTTTAAAAATTGCACCGTTTATTTTACAATTATAAAATGGAAAATGTAAAAGAAAAATAAAATGTTAAAATACCCATTAAAAAATTGCACTATTCATTTTAATGTTTATATTTGCATTTTTCTCTCCCCCGAGCAACGATTATAAGTAGGGGAACGCCACAAAAGAATATTAAATTGAAAAGGGTAAAGCCACAACTTAAGGCACAAGTAAAAAAAGCTTGAGAATCTACGAATTATGTAAACAACACTGATTTCATCCCCGCAAATTTTCTCTTCCCTTTCCCCCTCTATCTCCCCACCTTTAACCCCCTCCACCCCAAGCAGCCATGAAACATTCCCGTTAACAAACCCGAAAATTGTATTCCCTCCCATCCCCTTCCCAAAATCGATACACCCCCTGATCCCTCGCACAAATCGTCCACCCAAGCTGCCAAACTACCCCTTCGAAACCATTCCTCCTTCGAAACTTCCGCGATGCCCTGGAACTCCGAGCGACCGTTAAGTCTTGCCACGATTTTTCCCCGAGCACTCCCGATCCGAATAATATTCCCGCCCGCCCCAGGGTTCGTGCCTTAAATCGCTGGAGAGCTGAGAGTCGCGTGCGAGCTACACCCGGCGAGTGTGCAAGCGGAGAATAAGAAGAAAGGGGTTGGGGGGTGAATGCCCGCCGTTGCAAATAGCAGGGAATCCTGGTAAGAGGGCCGATAGGGGTGGGTCGCTGGGGAGGGCCGTCCTCCCTGATGGAAGCTCGCGCGGGGCCAAGTTCAAGCGACCTCGAGGAAGAAACTGGTCCATTCTCAGCCACCTTCATCGCGACTGCTGGCTCCGGGAAACCGTATCCCTTCTGCCGCGAACCCCGCGGGACGCGATCGGCTAAGGCCGCGCTTCCTGCGCGCCCGACAACCCCTGGGGGCCGGCGTTGCTCGGCTTATCTCAACAATGACGCCGGGACATCCGACGGGACACGCTGAAGTAACTCTTTCCGAGCCACCTCGTCGGGAATACTTCGCGGGGGAATTTACGTCCGCCTGTGAACGATCGCAGATAGCTTACACTCGTGGCTCCTTCTCGCTTCCCGACCACCTTCGATTTCCACCGCGCGTTTAACCGCGGGTGGTACTGGGACACAGTGCCTCGGGGGAAGTATCCAGTCGCGAGAGAAACGTTCTGGGGGAACGAGACACGGTTGGCTGGATCGGTAGCTGATTTTGGATTAGTTTCCGAGTTGATTGTAGCTTCTCGTTGTAAGGAATGGCGCGTTAGGGGTGCTGCGTACTGGTCGTGTTAGTGTGATTTACAGGAATTATTTTGAGGTAGGTTATGTAGTTTGGGTGGGCTGTTGAGTGGGGAGCGGTACTGCTGTATTCGCCGCAAGAAGGCTTTTCAAACGATTGCGCTCTCTCGCAAGCGCTCCCTCAATTACCGATTTTGGTATATAGGTTACGGTAAAAGATCGAAGACCAGTAAATCCTGGTGTCTACCGCTACGAAGCGGAGAAAGTCCGAAACACGTTGCACCGATTAATAATAATAATAGTTATAATAATAGGTTTGAGTTAGGCTGACATTTCTTGGGACATTTTTTTTGGAATGTTACCACCCCCTAGCGGTAGAAGCTAAGATACAGATACCCGTAAATTCCAAAATTCACCGGTCTTTAAACTTTTACACTAACGTATATGTATCTACTCTCCAACATCCCCTTGTCTAAGGCAGGCTCTGCTAGGTAAAACCCTACTGGGTCCAGTAGCCGGCCCAAACCGAGACGCACACTCTCCTTTTCAGTCTTACCTTCAATTCCACATCTCCTACACCGTTTCCACCTCAAGTGCAATCTTCGTGGGTTGGAAATAGCCCCTATCGCGAAGTAGGTATATGTTTACAGTAAATAACTGTTTCCATCTACAGGGAGGATGGATACGAGTGGAATGTTTCAAGTCATATCCAAACCCTTGTACCTCTGGTTACAGAGGTATTGCCGAGATTGTCAGTAACGAATAACGTTCCCGGAAACAACGTTACGATCGTGTTTTGAGCAACGTGGATTACAACCGACAAGTTGAATAACGTCTAGACCCATCAACGAAAGTGGAATGCGATTATGGCAGTGGCTGGGCGCAGTTATCCTCGCGAATTCGATTAAAAAAATTGGTAGGAAATATTTCGAGTCTGTTTTCGGAGTTGTAAAGCCCCCGGATGATTAACCGGGTTATTTGATGAAAATCGAGAGAGAGTGGCTGAAGCGGGGAACGCAACTTTTCCCGATAATTACAACAATGGCGGACTCATCTACAACGCCAAAGCAGAACTGCAAGTTTGCCGATAACGCTCCCCTAATATTTACGTAGGGATGAAAAACGCCCACTTTGATCGATAATTCCCTGTTTCGTCACTTTGCTAGCGATATTCCGCGCGGGGGCTAAGCGTCAAGTCGTTTGCAAATATTTGGCCTCCTACGATGGTTAGCGCTTCACAAACACAAAGAGATTTCCAATTTAAGAAGCTGCTAATGGTCCCCGGGAAGCAGAGGCGCGCGAGGCAACGTGCAGTTCAGGATTTCCTTGCGAGTGGGTCCACCGACTCCGATGGGGAAATGGAAACTGCGACGAATAGGGAAGGGAGGTTTCAATGGTGGAAATTAAGGGTAAAAGGTTGCTTGGAAGCTGGATATTGTGCAACGATTCATTACTTTAGATTCACTTTAATAGAGATTTACGACTTATAAAAGAAAATTGGCGGCCTTGGGTATTGAAATATTGTGGTTATAAGGAAACTGATCTATGTATTTGTGTATTCTGGGGCTGGAAGAACTTGAGCGAGTGAATTATTTAGAAAAAGGTTTCAGATGAGGATGACTCTAATGATCTTCCATTTATTTAGTTAATCTTTAGTTAGAGTTGAACTATTCCATAGTGAATTTTTACAGATTCCTCTTGAATCTTTAGACGCTTTAATTTTTACTATCATCACTTTGTATTCAATGCAGGTGATGTTAAAAAAATTTATTAAAGAGCTCACAAGGTAGACAGCAATCCCTAAACCTAAACTATAATGAACGTAAGTCGACCTCACTGGAAATCGATAGAAAAATTAAAATTATCAGAATTGAATTATAAAATATTTCTAGAAACGTCAGTAACTTATTTTTTTTAACAATGGCAGAATTATTTGAATATTCTACACCAAATAAATATAATCACCAATCCTGTTTAATAATATTACACCGCATAATTCTCATGCACGAATTAAAAGTTTTCGCTGCAGCAAGGAGAATATGCCTATCAAACACAGACCCGGGGTTTCTGAAAGACTATGGAGTCCTGTGATACAAAGGTGTGAACCACGTATGGAAATTCAAGGGGCATACTTAGAATACCTTTTCCACACATCAAAGTAAGAATATCGGAAGTTATTCATTCGTTTACACGCTACATGTGATAAAGAAGAGAAAGCAAACTTCTGCGTCACCAAAACCTTCTGCAGCTGCAAACTTAGACGATGTTCGTCCCCCGACCTATATCCACTGAATATTTTTCACTCAGTTTTACTCAGTTTTTACTGAATTCGGTCAAACTCTTAAAAACATTTTATTTTTTTTTGTGTTGTAAGAATGATTTCCGGAAGGAAACAAAAATTCAGCGAGGAATTAAAACAAATGAAAAACCAAATGTGTATGATTAATAGTTTCGGAGATATAAAATCATTTGTGAAGGCAGTTTCCGCAGAAATCGTCAGAAACTGTAAACTTTGTGGGCTTATATCTTTTAAACAATTTCGAAAATAGAAAAGTGATGACTTAGACGCATTCAAATTTCACATAGACTACAATATATTTCAATATCATCAAAATCCTGGAAGCGCCTGTACATTAAATGAGTTCTCTAAAGATTCTTTTAAATAGAGCTATAACAAACAATACCATTCACAATATTTTCCCCTATAAACCTTCGATTCTACCTCCTCCCTCCAAAATTCAAACACCACAGAGACAGTTGATTGCACACTGTCGCGTGCCCTTTCCTTCACGCTTCTGTAAGTGTTATTGTCACATCCACTTGGTTAAACATTTACAATTTTGTAAGCGCCCAGCAATTGTCAAATATTTGACCAACGTCCGCCAATATTTGTGCAGTGTGTTCCATCGAGAACAGCTCTTTCCCCGCGAGGTGTAGCTACAACGCTGTTAACACTCCCGTAACTCATCCCCCGACAAAATTACTCACTTCCCCAGAATTAATCGCGAGGAGTGCGTTAACGGTCCCTTTACCGCGGCAAGTGACATATTTGGAAAAAATTCGAGAAATTCTGGGAATTCTAGGAAAGAGGAGGGAACTCAGCTGCATTCCATCAGTCATGGCTGCGACTCCATTATTTCAACGCCGCAGCTCGAGCAAGGAAAGAACCGTCGAGCAGCCGGGCGAGAGACTTGGAGGGATACTAGCTTGCCTGATAAGGATTCGTTTCGTGGCTCTGGAGAAGAATGGGTGTGGTTACAGTGGGCGAGCAGCCTCAGTAGACGTTGAGCATTCCTCGCGGAAGAAAGGGAGTGTTAATAATCGATTCGTAAAGAAATTGTCGGCGAAGGCGGTCGCTCGGCAAGTGGAGAAGATAGAAGGTGGTTGCGGGGGATCTGGTGACCCGGCGCGGACAGAACTTCACCGCCATTACTCATAATAAAAGTGGAAACTTGGTTCAGCCAGTAACACGTGTAGTAAGTTTTCTCATGCTCCTAATGTAACGAGACAGTCGAACATACATCGCACTTGCGAACTTGCGCTATTTGTAGCGCATCCTCGCTCTTTCGGCCCACTGTTCACCGGGGTACACACTCGCTCATGAATGGGAACGCGACTGGGGCGGGATATTAAATGTAATTCCGGCTGCTCCGCGAGTGGGAAACTTCTGCTGGGTACTGCGACCAAGAAACTTTCTATTTTTTGAGACACATGGAGTGGAGGTTCCGTGGATCAGGCAGGCAATAAAGAGGAGCAGGAGTATAGTCTGGAATTGTAGGTATGAGTGTGCTGTTTATCGCTGTACTTTTTTATTGGCACCTTCGGGAGTTCTGAAGCTCGATGAGGATGGAGGTCTATAGATCTCGAACTCTAAGCGTGGAGGGTTTAGAAAAGTAGGATAGGAGGGATTTAGAACTCCAGAAACCCGGAGATATAGCAGGTGTAGAGCCTAAGAATCTAGAGCGCTAAGAGCACAGAGATAGAGAAGTAGGTGCCCAGAAATCTAGGGTTGTAGGAACTCACAGATAAGAGATCCTAGGAGCTCAGAAGTTTGGAGCCATAGGAGATCAAACATATATCGCTCTAGGCGTCCAGATATCTACGCTTCTAAGAACTCAAAGATTTGGAATCCTAGGGGCTCACCAATATGGAATCCTAGATGATCAGAAATATGTCACTCTAGGCACCCAAAAATTGAGGCTCCCAACAACTCAGAGATATGGTACCCCAGGAGCTCAGGCGCATGGGTCTCTAGGATCGCAGAGATCTAGGGCTCTGGAAGCCCAGAGATATGGAGCCATAGGATCCCAGAGATCTAGAACTGCAGTAACCCCGAGATAGAGCTCCATAAGCCCAAAGGTTTAGGACTCCAGAGCCTCTGTAGTCTAGTACTCCATCTCCGAGGACTCCAGCAACCATTCCCAACAGCGCGATGGCATTTCTTTTCATTTCCCAAGGAAACTCCCACCTCGAAGCACAAAACCTCCGCCCTTTCAGGCTAACCGCCACTCTGAATAGCGCTCCTCGAGCGTAAAGGATTGACGCTCACAGTTGCCAAAGCGCAAACGTCCCTAGACACCGGGGAACAACATTGCGGCGAGCCAGTTCGATCGAACTCGATTGCACGGCGTTATTGACGCAACACAGGGCCTGGGCAAGTAAATAAACCGAGACAATTAAATAGCATACAGCGGACGCGGATTATACGCGTCTATCGCGTCCTATTCACGCACGCCCCCCACTATTCTCTAAGGCCGTTATAGATGGCGCGAATAATCCGCTTTGCGGCCCATTCGGGGCTCCTTTAAGGAGCTCCTGTCAACCATTAGTTCTCGTATGGGGGCTCTATGACGTGCACTGTCCTGTGTTTAACCGAACAGCAGCTTTCTTCCTCGTATCCTCAGCTGCCACGGTCACTATGTATACCCAACTGAGAATGGCCAATTTTTGTCGGCGAAATCGCTGATTATCGATGATAAGAAGAAGATTCCTGCTTGTTGAACATAGTTCAGTAATATTTTTTTAAATTAACAATAATGATACCTACCTACTTCTTTCTGACAGCTTTTTAATCTCAAATTCTTTTTAATCTTTTTATTACCACACTCGATGGTGGCCAGCATCTGTTCACCGTTCAATTATTTATTTGGCAATTTCCACGTCGCTTCTTCATCGAACACCCCCGTCACAAATAAGCCCCACCCTTCAAACTAAAAACGATCAGCGTTTATCAGCGGTATTCGAGTTAATGATGCTTAAAGCTTCAATAAAGAAGACAGACGTCCCCGATTTGCTATCGATATTTCATCGACGCAACGACCAACGCTATAGTGATCACTGACGTTGCAAATATAAAATTCATCCGAGCGGAGCGACCGTGAATACTTCGCCCCTTCGCTCCTGGACTCGGCTGCTCAATTACTGGTCAGATGCAGCAGTGATTAATCAATGTTTGCTAGATGCCGTGTAAATATTGGTGAAACGTTGACACCCGATAGCCGATCCATAATAAATGCGAGCGTCTATGCAGTTGCAATCTCAATACTATGCGACACGCCGCCGATCAATTCGGAACGCGTGCATTACCATTGTTTGTAGTTACTCCGAAACAATCGCCCTTCCAACGATCGAAATTCACCGGCAATTTTAATCGCTCTGACCCAACTGCCTTTATTTGCTCGGGACATAAATGCAGCGTTGCGAACCACCGGGAACAAGCTTTGCCCGGCTATTCCTCGCTGCACACACCGCTTTTTAATATTCAGCACTAAAATGGCGAGCCTCGACTTGTTAATGGGAGGTGGGCTCGCAAATTGATTTATTATGTGTCTGGGCGGGACGCATAGGTATCGTGATTATTTTAAATAATTCAGTAATAAAAAGTTTAATTCAGTAATAACGGTTTAATAAAAGTTGTACTTTTGAAAGAACAAATGTTGTAAGAGAGGAGTAATTGGAGAGTTTGGTGCTAAATGGTGTAGTTCCATAATTTGCTGAAATTGAGTTGTAGGTAGGAATTAAAAAAAGTGTTTTTTAAAGTAGGGTTTAAAAAAAGTTAATTGAATGTGAAAAGTGCTGTGTACTTTTCGGTACAGATGACCGTGATTAAGTTAATGGACTTTGAGACTATTTCATGATTTACTAAGCATATTTCAAGATAATTTTTGTAATCCTCGGTTATCACGCTGGGTCAAAATTTCTGGTGCCAGAATTTAACTTTGAGTTAAAATATCTTTGAGGGCTCATTGAAAATGGTACTACCGACTTAGGGGAATTTAATTTATTTATTTATTTTTTAACAAAAGTAACATATCTCAAAAATATAACCATAAATTCAAAAAGTTATGATATTTTAGTCAAAACTTTTTCTGGATCTCTTTTTCAACGATGAACATATATTCTACAATATTCAAACTGTATCTCAAAATTTTTGCGACCTAATTTAACGGATGGTTTTTGAACAGCAGCTGAGTGAAAGTTGGCTTGAGTCGAATGGACCTAGTGGCAGAAATAAGTTCGCAAAAATAGGTGTGGCTACCGAGAGTTAAAATAATTGTGTAAGTTGATGTTTTTTTTTTTTTCAACGCCTGCATGAAAATGGGTGTTTGTTACGCGTGCTGAGCGGGGGCGAAATGGCCAATTTCAGACGTATTCGTGTTTACTACTTTTCTCCCAAGGAAAAAAGACTGTGCGCGCATGCGTATTCGCAATTTTTTACTTTGCTCCCAAGGAAACTGGAATTTGGCTTACCCCGTGGTATGAAGATGCAATTGTTCGCTAAGTAATCGTTATCGATCATGTGTGTTTTATCTGGACATTACAACTGTCACAGCACCACTTTTTATTAAAAGTTAAAATGCGTAATAATGAGAGTGGTAGCGATACGGGATACCACACGCCCCCCCGAAGTAGCAGAAGCTGCAAAAGCGATTGAGGAAAATTTCCTGCCGTCGAAATCAAAAGAAAGGTACGAGACTATGTACTACAAATTTATGGAGTGGCGAGATAACTACAAATTAGAATCTTTAATTAGAATATTTTGTTGGAAAATAAATACACGTATTTATTCATTTCAACAGAATGAAAAAGCAATGGAACATGCATATTTTTTGTCAATCGCTCAGCAGGCTATCAAAAACACACCTTTCATGCAGGTGTTGAAAAAGGTATTGTGCGTGACAAGGAAGAGAAGAAAGCGATTCCGACGAGCGCAGCTCGGGCAACAAACTTCACGCTCGTCGAAATCGTTTTCTTCTCTCCCTTGTCACGCAATGTACTATTACCGAGATAAGTGGATTTTTATTTAATTTAGTGCAAAAAAGGGGCAGTTTCAAATTTTGACAATTTATTCATCCTGCCATAGAGAAAAGGTATTTTTCCTTATTAATTCTGCTAACTGTTGTGTTAATGTGTAAATTTAAGTGGGTAAAATGCTTTGAACATATATCTAAAAATATTTTGATAACACTGTCATTAGTTTTCCAAAAGTTAATACTTCCTTTCTTACTGCAAAGTCCAATTTTTTCAGAATCATCCGTCATTATTTTAACTATAAAAACCGCCTTTATTAGCATATTACTATATGTGACAAAAGAACAAGTTCAATTAATTGAATCATTTAAATTATAAATTTCTCTAAACGAAAGCTTTATTCCACATTTGAAGGGTAACGTGGAAAAACAGGGATTGCCACAAAACAGCATTATCGAGAAAATTAACGTTAAATCGTCAACCTTATCGTACGAGAGTATTTAAACTTTATAACCCTTTGTGATTCCACAGTTCTGTAGTCCCAATTGCCACCAACAGAATATGGTATAAATCGTAAAATCACGAAAACTGGACATTCCCCACATTTTCCCTTACCCTTCATTTCCGCTCATAGTTGAGCACTAGCTGAGCACAGTTCATTTTCTAATACCTTCTCAAAATCCAAAACTGCCCTCCTCGATCCACAAAGCAAATCAAATCGCCCGTCAACAAACTCTCCAACTCCCCAGACTCCACCACACACCCTCCCCCATTATTCCCAACGAAGCAACCTCTATTTTTCATTCCCCGGACGCCCATCCGAAAATTAGTCAACAACAGGACGGATCGCCGGATCGTTTGGGTAAAGTTAGATGAACATTCCTACCGAGTCAGGAGATCCGGGGTACCCCAATACAAAGTTGCCTGGCCAACTGTTTTCGCGAGTTAGGGGAAACTATTCCGCGGTGCTCCAAGGTATTTAGTTGCTCGGCAGGCAGCGACGCGACGCGCGCGATACGCCGTGAAAGAAAATGGCCGAGGTGACAGCCGAAGGATGCGTTAGGGAGCCTCCCAGCGATCGATCCTCAGCGAAGGTATCCGCGCGCGTTATGCCGCAGCGAGACAACGAGCGGGTCAAGATATGTATATCGAATTGATAAACGGCCACGGAGTTCCGTTCGTCTATCGGATAGCCGGGCAGCCGTGCTCGCTTCGATTCTCCGTTTGGCCCTTATCTCCGGGAAGAGGAAGGGGCGCTCGACGCTCCCGACTATCTCGGCTGGTACACCAAATGGAATCTCCGATTGCATCGTGCCAGGAGATGTTTCGATGTTCTTCCGCGTATCCGCGCACCCGCGGCCACCCCGAGCGGTTTATTAGGAATCTGATTGAATAATTATTACCCTCGCGCCCTTCGGCGCAATTTATACAGAATCTGCAGAGGAATCCGACGGGAATCCCCGGCGCTAGCTATCGATCCAGCTGCGTCGGGCGCCACGGAATTCCGACTGAATCGCTTTTAATCGACGATCCCTACTAGAGACGATTGTTTCGCTGCTCGAGTGCCGAATGGAATCGGAGGTACCGCTGCTGCGGATGGATTCGGGAGTGTAACGTGATCGTTGGCTACCTTTGCACCGCCACTTCATTCCTTGGGATTCCTGAGTGTGTTTATGAATTATGTGTGATTTTTTGGATAGGTTGGGTAAAGGTGAACGATGGTTGTATTTGTGCTGGTGGCTTGCGTAAGAGATCCCAAGTCGAACTAAGGTCTACGCACGGGTATCAGCTCCGTGAGGGTTGAATGTTGTCAGAGTCAGTGGTAAAAATGGAGCAGTTCAAACTTGGGGAGCATTAACGGTGACGGCACCTAACCGTCACGGAACTGATATGTGTCTGTGAACCTTTACTCAGAACTGTCACCTGGTGGTTTGCTATAGAATTTGCTGAAAAGGGAATATGGACGCCCGAGATCACTGATGGGCTAACCCCCACCATGTCTTTTAGGCATCCCCACCACTAGCAGAAATTGCAACCTGTCAGTACAAAGTTAGCGTCTTGCGAATAGAGGAACTATATCAATATTTGCAATAATCCTTTCGTATCCCTTGTACCTAGTAGTAAAAAGATTTATTTTGGCTTTACATAGTTGCCATTTTATCAAAACGCGATTTTTTTATTCATTTTAGTAGACATGAGGTGAATACGATAACGTGAGTAGTGGGCGCTATCCGAAATGATACATTACGGGAAGCATGTAATAGCATGAGTAACTGTAAAGATTACACAAAAATTACACGTAGTGCAAGTAAGTTCCCTGATCTACAATAATCTGATAATTCTTTATCCCAAAAATCGCCTAAATTCGACGCCTCCCGAGAAGAATACTTCCTTAAGGAATATTATGACATTGTGTACCTATATCAAGTATATTCTTTAAACTATCAATAGGAATTTTTTTACCTCTTCGAATGAACTTTGAGGGGTGGCTTCACCTCCTAAATATGCAAGCAGACCAAAATAAAAGAGCACGTATTGGTTATTTTTTGTTCCTCTAAAACATATCCGAAAACCAAACCCACTGAAAGCGGACAGCTGAGAACCTCTCCTTGATAGTTCAGCCAAGTTCGCCCTCCTCCAACCGACCCCAATTTTCTTTCCACCACCCCAAGCTGTCAATCCACGCAACAACATCGCCCCCTAAAAACCTCTGATCCCTCAGTACCTGCATAATCATCCACGAGACACGGATCGGCACTCATCGCACACGAAAGCAGGACGAAATTCGTGACCACGATAGTGCACGTTGCCCATGCAATTATTTTATTGATAACCGTCGGGATTGCTCGTCGGATATTCAAGAACATCCCGTGATTGGATCTCGCCTCGCAATTATCTCAGATTCCCCGTGCTAATTACTCCTCCCCCGACCTCGTCGGATCCATCGCCTTTCTCTCTTATCTGTCGATATGGAATTCCAGCGCGCTGTAACGACTCGATGCCTAAACAGCTTGATCCCAATCCCTCCGACCGGCGCCACGCACGAATCTGATTGGATAATTAGTGCCAGCGAGTTGCCAAAGAAAACGCATTACCCGTTTAGATCGAAATTACGCGATCCCCGCGGTATTACGTAATTAAAAGCCCCTTCCTGCAGCAATCCCGCCACACCCCTCTTCCATCCCCCGGCAAGCTACCCTCGGTTTCGTTTAAATCGTAAACTAATCAGACCGCGTGATTCGATTTCGCTCCTCGATTATGCCAAGAATTTTCATCGTCGCTAAGTTTCGGGGCGAAAGTGGGCGTTTTCGTTGCGCGAAACTCGACGGGAACGTAGCGATGATCGTGAAGGCGCTCTCGCGCGAGAAACTTGTGCGATGCGAGACTGGCACGTCTAGTGTGGTCAATTGACGGAGATAATGCCAGTTTAAGCCCTGTACATCGGGTCTATTTTGACCCGCATCGACTTTGCTTAACAGAATCCTCAGAATCCGATTGTACAGTATATATTATCATTATTATCCTTTGTATTTAACAAACTTGAGTGTTTTGACAATATACAGCGAACTTTTTGATCAAGCTGTGATCTTCGACGATTACCCATCATTTGGAGCGGTGTCGCTGAAAAATTTTAAGGTTAAGTTGAAAAGCAGTCTTTGACTGAACTTCGCCTGTGCTTGTGTCTCTGTTACTCTTGGTCTTGTTGTTATGCTCTCGGATTGCAATAAAGACGTCTAATAATAATAATAAAATTTTCTTGTCAGTGAGCAAGTGTCTACGATGACTGATTTTTTGGCAGTGATATATATGTGTTTTGGACATATATTAGTTTTAGGCTCTTGTGTAGTGAATGTGGTATCGTTCCAGTGGTTGAGAGAATGATAGGTACACTATTGTTACCTTTTTTTGTTGTTGCTTTCATTGTTTCTTTATTCCTTCTGATAGTGGGATAAATATTTCTGTATTTTTTCATTCCACTTCTTGTGTACGTTTGTGCTGTTTGATATGGATGTATCTCGATGAATTGTGTGCATATTTGCCTCTGGTGTATAACTGTGATATTTCTGATCCATTGCGTGGTATTGTTTTGTCGGTAATTGCATCTCGCGGTTCCAGTATAGTTTAGTATATTTTTATTATTATTATTATTGTAGGATAAGGTTTAGAATTTCTATATGTTCGGGAGTCCCGGAAAAAAGGACCTCAGGTGATGGGATTCGAACCCACGATCTTCGGGGTCTCTGCGCTATTGACCAGCCGTCATACCAATGTCGCCAAAGCCGAACCTTCGGGGTCTCTTATTCCGGGCTCCCTCTTATAGGGGTTCTTTATGCCACATTATTATTATTATTATTAAAATCAACGGGTGAAACACTTTAATACACAGAATACAATTGTGCTTAAAATTAAATAGCACACTACATTAACAAGTATAACAGTACTATATGCGGAGATTTGTGCAGAGAATTTTGGAATAAGTTAACCGAAATAGTTATACTGTAAAAATTCTATCTTTATAAAGTAGATGGTGTCAAGTGGATCCAAATTGACCCAGCGTCCGCGGGAAATAGAAGAGGAGGAATCTTTCATCCATAATAGACTTTATGTTACAGAATTCTCAGAATCAGTTTTCACAGTAAATATTGAACTTATTATACTGTAAAAATTCTATTTTCATAAAATAGGTAGTGTTAGGTGAGTCCAAATTGACCCAGGATCCGCGGGAAATGGGAGATGAGGAAATTTTGATCCATACTATACTTTGCTTCACAGAATCAGTTTTTACAGTAAATATTGAACTTATTATAATGTAAAAATTCTATTTTTGTAATGTAGTTAAAGTTGAGTGGGTCCAAATTGACCCAGCATACACGGGAAATAGGAGAGCATACACAGAGGTGAAACGTGTGAATTTGTTTCAAATACTTACCAATCGAAATGAAAAATGCGTTATTTAATGCCATTCTGGCTTTCAACGGTGTCTCGTTGCTCACGCTCCAAGGATGAACGCCAATTTGCCCCGAAATTTTTCCGTCCCCGGCATATTTCAATATCCATGCTAATTCACGATCTGATGCGCACCTTTTGACCGGAAATAAAGTCCACCTTCCGCCAATTAATAATCGCGAGGCGGGAGGGCGCGGGGGCGATCGAACATCCCCCATCGAGCAGAAACAGAGCCTAGGGCTGAAAGCTGTTACCCCTTTTGTTTACATCAGCGATAGGTACGCAGCCGCGCGAGATTAATTACCGGCGCCAATGAAACAATCAGCGGACGCGAAAAAAAAACGCGGCAATTGCCGTAATCTGCGAGACGTAACGACAAAAACAGAGATAACCTAGCGCGAACCGTTAATACTCGACGCGGATTTCATTGAGTACCAATAAAAATCGGGATACCGATTTTCCATAACCGTGAGCGCCGCTTTGCGAGTACGGGCAGCCGATAACTGCTCCTCGAGCTCTTTTCGGATTAAAAAAACCTATTTCAAAGGGGCATGCTTCTGGACCACATGTGCGGGGTATTTTTTTAAAATAGGATCTCGGACGCACAGGATACACAGTACACGCGAAATCGAGTAAAAAAACGCGTAATTAACGTGGGGCGAAAAATCAACGCGGTCAGAGTTTAAAGCAAATTTCGGTGTGAAAGCGAGTGAAAACAAAGGAGGAATCATGAACTCTTTCGGGAACTCCTGGTCTGACCATTTTCTACTTAATGATGGGAACTTGTAGCACAGTGTATAATATAACATTTCAAAATTGTACACAAGAGTAAGTATTAGTTATGATGTGAATGAGATAGAATTGCAGAGGTAGTAATATGTTATTTCCCTTAATCTTCAGGTACACTAAATATTAGTAGGATATTATCGCCTCTACCTCTGACAGGGTTGATTTTTTAACACACTTGAATTGAGCATTTTTTACTTACAATCACCTTGTGAGTGAGTAGGTAAGAGGTGGTATAAAAGGGACAATTTTTTTATAACACAAATCCATTAATCCATTAATTGCAAGTATGTTTAGTGGCCATCAATCAAAATATCTTGCACACTCAATAATAACATAAAATAAAAAAATCTTCGATTTTCAAATAAGTGGACAATGTCCCTTTCACGACTAGGAAATCTCAAATGGAACATTAGACGTCAGAAAGGGACACGTTAATGAAAATAAACAAAATCAAATCGATTATTGTTAAAATAACATTAATAGCACATAGAACAAAATATACACTATATATCCTGTAAGTCTAGGAGCCTTTTACAAAAATATTTTCTCCATAATCATTTTATACGAAAAAGATGCATCACACTCCCGACTTGCGATTACTTTCCGCTATAATAAAGCAGTCGTATATTCGACGTAAACTTTCGTCCTGTTTACGACAGAGGGCCAAAGTTTCTCGTATTATATATCGACAAGCGGGGACCAGTCAAAACGGTCTCGTAACCGTATAAAAGAGCCGGGGAAATATGGTGTGCAGAGCGAACAACCGCGCAGCTACAGCCCTGTCCTGCTCTCGTATTGGCGCTGGTCTATTTTACACGGGCCACCGATCCGATCGACTTATTGGCTGCGCTCGAGCCCGATAAGGATGTATCTGGTGTAATCAGGGAATTGATGGAATTCGAGTAAAGGTCAAACAGGGCTTCGAGCATATGTGGATAGTGTCGCGCAGCTTTTTCTCGTTTGCAATGCGTTATCGTGTGGCGTGGGGTGAGAGTGATCGAATGTAGTTACTGCTGCTGGGCAGATTCCTGTAATTGCCCTTCGATTGCCAATGCCTTTGGTAGATTCTTGTTGAAAATTTGGGGACGTTAACTAATTAAGAATGTTACGCAGGTATTGCAAGGTTATTTCATGGGAACTTTAAACTTTTAGAATGTTTGGAGGTACCTATCTTTAGGAATATTTCAGATTCATTCGAAGAGCAGGTCAAGGTAATTGCGGGGTGAATTTAAGGTATTTCTGAGGTAAATTTGTGGAAATGCCGAGGTAAATATAAGGTAAATCTAAGATGATTTCAAGGTGGTTTCAAAGTAGTTTTAAGATAGCTTCAAGGAAGCTTCACGGTAATTTAAAAGTAGCTTCCATGGTAGCCTCTTGAGGTAGCTACAAGGTAGCTTTAAGGGGGCATAGGACTATTGAAATCTCGAAAAATTGATTTTTTTATTATTATTCATTCTGAAAATGCCATACTTTGTGAACATTTACAACAATGTATCGTGAGGAAATTCGAATAATTTCGGAAATTATAGCGCTGAACGTCATTGAGTGCACCGTGGAGTAACGGCCTCGCAGAGCGGTATTGGCGTATGGGATTTGACTTTGAAGCCGTTTATTTTCAAAAACGGTGTACATCATAACTCTTGAACGATTGAATAGTTTCATTTAAAATTTTAATTTGAGCTGTAGAATTCCTTCCTCTATCGTCTAGAATTTCCGCATCAACATTGGATGTTTGTAAACACATTTTATAACTGATTAAAGACGATTTTTTTCGAAAAAAAACTTGATTCGTGTGTAACTTTTACAATCTTTGTTTAAATTCGCCAGCAAAATTCCACGCGATAAGTATTAGTGTAGAAACTAATCAATCATCCCAAAGCATTTTGCTTTCTGATTATTACTTTACCTGGGACTATGTACACCAATTACAGCTGCGGTTTACGCGGGGCCATCTTCAGCGTAAAATAACTTGAATAATTTTCAACATTCTGACAATTTTTTTATATTACATTACTTGTAAAAGCGTACATAAATAACTGCGAAAAGTGCCAGTATGGTGATTATTTGGTATCTAAGCAATTCAACCGACAAGAAACCGTCGATTTCAGTCGTTCAATAGTCCCATACCCCCTTAAGGTAACTTCAAGGTAGCTTCAAGATAATCTCAAATTAGCATCGAAGTATGTTCAAGGTTTTTTAAACTAGCTTCAAGGTAGCTTTAAAATAGCTTCAAAGACAATTCCAAAGCAATTTCAAGATCATCTGAATAAAAGAATCCAACAAAATTCCAAATCCCGTTATGCGCAATATCTACACCACCATTCCCGCGTCCACCTCGTACCAAAAGTTACGGAGCCATAAAATCGCGCGCATGCGAGCCAAGAGCAAGCGCAAGAAAAATTAAGCTGCCTGATCGCAGAAAGTCACTTCACCAGCAAGGGAGGCTTCCCAAAGCTCGGACGTTTGAAAAATACCCCGTCGTGCATCGAATCGAGTTTTCTAAACTACCAATCACGATCAGCCCGGGGGTAGTAGGAGGGAAAATCTCCAACGGTTGCCGCAGGGCGGAACAAAGCCGACCGCATCTACTTTTTGCCAGCGTCAATTCGGACAGTAGCCGATTATCGGCTTTCCAAAGAAGAATGAAATGGCCGCGGTTCGCCGCTCTCTCCGTGACGTTCGCAACCCCCTCCCCTCCCCCCCCCCTCCTCCAGCCACCCTTCCCCGAAATCCCGAAATCCCCGGCGATATTAATACACAGATCGGCTCACAGTCGATAAACGACGGGAATTGGTTTCCCGTTCTCGAAAGGAAGCGACGAGTTCGACGAACGGACCCCGAGACCCGCAGGATTGGACAGTCCGCGGGGCTGGTACGTATCGAGCGATACTCGATCAGCATGAACGGCGAGTGAAATGTTCCCTATTACGGCGGAATTGAATATGGTCGACAAATATCAGGCGCAGTCATCGTTCTAGACTTGTGGTACGAGAACTGATAAATGGAAATGTTTGCCAAAGTCGCGGCAGTGGTAGTGCAGTATATCATTTATCCAGGGCGTGCTTTTTTTTAAGAGTGCCACTAATGAAGCTTTCGTTGGGTGTCTTAAAAATGGTCACTAGGAAACATTGAGAATCGAAAAATTCTGATTTTAGGGAAACTTCGTGTGGATGTAGAACATACAATAGGGTAATTCCGGGAGACGTGGCCGGGCTGGAAAGTTGGTCGAGTTGCTATATTCAGACTCTACATCTTTGTATATGTAAAAATGAGTTAAGGTTCAGAACAATTAATTCTCTAGAAATCAACTGTTTCGACCAACTCTCCAGCCCGGCCGCGTCTCCCGGAATTACCCTAAATTCTCGTCATAAGCTCATTTCAAATATGCGCTGTAAGCTTGCCGCCAGCCCCGAGCATGGAGCCTATAACGAGAATTAATTGCATTCGGAGTGAAATAAAAAACCTATAACTTGTGACATTTGTTTTAATATAAATTTAAATGAGGATGATCTTCACCTTTTTGCGAGACAAACCTGCACTACAGTCATCTGTGAATGCAAGTGCCATCTGCAAAAAAACTCACAGAGATCCATAACCTAACATCCACCCTTTTCCATTCCCAACCCACTAAGCAAGATTTCTACTAGCAACCTGAACGCCTGCCCAACAAGAGACACGCTACCCCTAACATCCACGCATCAATAAAACGCTCGGAACGACAGGAAACGAGTGGCAAATAAAATTCGATGCAACAAAACAGGAGGACAACACCGCGAGGAATAACTGGAGCGTGGTGTAGATTCGTTAGGGGTCGGGCCACGCAGTCGTCGCCCTCGTGCTTCCGCGACCCCCCGTGGACGTCGCTGTCACGAATTGATTCGGGCAAAGGTCAACGAATCGGTAAATAAATCGGGGCAAGCGTAAACAAGCCGCCCGATGACGGTGTCCAATTATTTCGTCTCGCTCGAGGGGGAATTAGAGGTGCGATTCGAGCTCCCCCAGAGACACTAGCAGTAATTTTAGCCTCGTCGATAGACACGCTCGACCGCCATGCAATTAAGGACTAATACACCCTCACCCCTGAAAGTTATGGAGAGGGGACATTCGCAAGTCAATTGAGGAAACGAAAGCATTTTGAGCTTGGATGGTCCAAGGAAGGCGTCTTGAGGAATGATGAGACGAACTCATCGAGCAATGGGGATGAAAGTTGTGTGGCGAGGCAAATCAGTGGAGGTAGGTGAAAGATATTTTTTTATGTGTATAGATTAAAGGGGAAGCTTGTATCAGATTTGTGGAAGTTATTTGATATGGCGGCACAGTTGGGAGTTGCCCAGAGTGGATTTCTACTATTTTGGAAGCGAATTTCAGAGTTTATATTGGACTGCAATTGGCTTCATTGGTAATTTGAAACTGATACTGATAAAAATGTGGAACTGACAGTGGCAGCACTTGCGTAATTCTCGTCAATATATAATTTCATTAATATTAAACTACTGTCTTCTCAAATCAACACTCTCAATAAATAGGGGTAGGAAGCATCGTCCTACAAACCAATTGGTAAACACTTTCACTTAAGGGGGGCATATACCTAGAGAAGCTTAAAAACTGACGTTTTTTTTAGGATTTTTCTTAAGGAAGTATTAAAATTATTGTGCCCGTAATTGTTTTATTAATTATGTCACAATATATATAATTTTAATACTTAATATAGAATTGTTGTCTCGGGATTTTGTAGGAAAATGGAATATTTCTGGACAGACAAGATTTATTCGGATTAGGAGGGAATACATGATGTGGTTGGAAGGAAGGGCTACAAATTTCGTAAATCAGACATTGCGTCTCGCTGAGTGAATACAATTCTAATTGTTTCTAATGGGCGAGGTGCATATGGCACATGATTTTAATCTAATGAGGCGTCCAGGAGTTACTCTGTACTCTCCCGTTCGGTTGGCGTCCAGGTATTGTCACCGAACTCTCCATACCGAACAGGCGTCCAGGAATAATCTCCCGTACTCTCCTCTCTAATTCTAAAGAGATGCTCTGTACTCTCTCGACCAGTAGGCGACCAGGTAATATCGCCGTACTCTCCATCCCCTCAAAATTACCTTTTTTAAAAAAAGGTACAAAAAAAGCGCCAAGTATATATGTAATCCCATCAAAAAGAATCCCATTTAAAAACATTGTCGTATAGTAATAGTTTTACAAAACTAATGATATCCGTAATTTGCGCCAATTATCACAATGGCTATTTATACAAAGAAAAAATGTAATAAATAATATTAAGCAGATATATTTTTATATAAATAAATATTTTAATACGAATAAATAATTTATTCAAAATACTTGGCGCTGCTCTCCGAATTGGTGTTGCTAAACTGAATAAATACGTATAAATTGCATTACTTCCTTTCTTGTCTCAGTGGTGTCTTGTCTTGTTTTATTTATTAACCAAGACAATTAACATTTTTTCGGAGAGTAGCGCCAAGTATTTTGAATAAATTATTTATTCGTATTAAAATATTTATTTATATAAAAATATATCTGCATAATATTATTTATTACATTTTTTCTTTGTATAAATAGCCATTGTGATAATTGGCGCAATTTACGGATATCATTAGTTTTGTAAAACTATTACTATACGACAATGTTTTTAAATGGGATTCTTTTTGATGGGATTACATATATACTTGGCACTTTTTTTGTACCTTTTTTTAAAAAAGGTAATTTTGAGGGGATTTCACACATTTTGTAGTTTTTATCGATGACTAAATAATTTTTTCACGCCCCCGGAGTTATATTTTTAACCATGTATTGTATTGTCCTCCAAACTTCGCATGCCTGCAAAGCTACATGACAATTGGACTGGTGGGATTGGTTTAAATTTAAATTTTCAGATATAAAGCAAACATACAAGAACCAAACAGAGGATCGAAGTCGAATAAAATTGTTTAATTAATATAATACTAGGGTAGATTTCCCTTTTACTGTCAGTGTCCCTATTACTGTCACTTTATTTATTTGGTTTAATAAAAATGTAACGTATAAAGAATAGTGTACAACAATAATATTATTATTAAATTGTGACTGTTCTTATTACACTAGTTTACAAAATAAAAAAAAAATGTTTGCGCAACAGATGCCACTATTTTTTTCTTATGGAAAATGGCCCGCTGATGCCGAAAATGAGGTCTGTAAACTAGTGTTATTATTAATATTATTGTTGTACACTATTCTTTATACGTTAAATTTTTATAAAGCAAAATAAATAAAGTGGCAGTAATAGGGACACTGACAGTAATAGGTACATCTACCCTATGTCACAATAAATTTTTTTCTGTGTCGTAGATCATACTACGTTATTTTCTGCTTCGATTATCTGTAAATATATAAAAGCCACATTTTTTAGTTACAACCTAACATAGAACTTATAGAACAAGAGTGCACTTTTGTTATAGGAAGTGTAGAGACTACATAATGTGTCCAAAGGAGGTGATAGCATATCTATGGCAGAAAGTCTTGTTGGAGGAAATTTAAATGCTAATGATAATTCAGCGAAATTGAACAAAGAGATCCAATATTTTTAACCCACAATTTATTAGCGTTGGAATAAAATTAATTTAGTATGTATATTGATGAATTGAAATATTGTTAATGGGAAACTAATAAAATTAATGAATAGCGTGGGAACTACTGTGGATTTTAATAATGTGTTACAAATATCTTTCACAAAAGATTGGAAAGTATCAAAGGAGATGCGTTTCCAGCGTACTTTCTTCACTAATGTGACTTACTCTACATTGCAAGCAGTACGCCATAATTTTCTTAATTCTTAACGCTACGCTAATTTGAAAAATTTTATCCATTTACCTTATTTGACACATTTCCTGAAACTTGTGCAAAACAAGATGCTTCTCTGACTATCTAACCTTCTCCGTACAACCTCCAAGCCTGTGGATCCCCTTCATTTCTATCCAAGCTTGTGCGTTCTCTTCATTTTTATCCAAGCCTGTGCGTCCCCTTGATTTCTATCCAAGCCCATGCGTCCCCTTCAATTCTATAGGCTTTACATAAAAACTCTCATGTAAAAATAGTTTGCTGGTATAAAAACAATATATTATTTTGTAGAAACTTGTGCGAAAGAAGATACTCCTCTGTCGAACCTTCTCCGTACAACTTTCAAGTCTATGCGTCCCCTCTGTTTCTATAAGTTCTACATAGTCTATTAAAAAATCTTGCCGACTTACCTTGTTAATTGAGACAATAATTCAGTGTCCTGTATGATGTAAAAATTCGTGACATTTAAAATATGTTGGCTAGTTTTCATATCTGACACTTGTTCAGGTTATGGTTGTTTGACACTAGCGAGGTTACGTTTACCTCGTCAGATGTGGTCTCTGTCTGGCTGTCACGTGACAACAATTTGTTACGCGATTGGCCGAACCTTCATCCAATGAACAACGTGCCTGAGAGACATTTCCTCACCCTTTCATACTCCCCTCTTGCCCAGAAGTTGTGGACGATGACGATTCTTAATTTTCAGAACATAAAATTCAGGAAATTGCAACTTTACATCAAAATATCTCAGCTCATAAGGCACGTAGGAAGAAAACGAAGACACTTTTCTTATGTAAATCAAACCCAAGCTATCCATTAAGACCGTTCAAAGTCTAATCGGATCAGCCGTTATTGAGATTCGGAAATCTCAGGGTTCTTGATAGCGAGTCGTGGCGTAATAGAGACACTCTGTGCCTCGCGCTGCGCATACATATAGCTATATATACTTGGCGCGAGACACTACCGTGTTTCTTGATACCGGTCGAGCGTCTAGGAACAGACTCTAGTCCCTCCAGCAGGCGTCCAGGTATTATCGCCGAACTCTCCTGCCGGAGTCCCTATGCTGTCCGAGAGCGGCCGTGTGTCGTACCTCGTCCTCTCTCTCGGAGCAGCGAAGAAGGAATTTGCCTTTGCGGTCCTCTATTTTATACCCAATCGTTGCTATCCGCGGCCGCCGAAATCAAAAGACGCGTCGTCAAGCGCGAGCCTCGCGAGTCGCGGTTCCCCGCCCGCACGCTTTTCCCCTCGGGCGGCCAACAAGCGTGTTCGCGAAACGTCCCGATGGTCAGCGTCTCTCATCCTCCTTTTCTGCATGCTACAGAATTATATTAAAATCGGTAGTTCATATGATGGATCTAACAAGGGAAGATCTCGAACTTGGATTCTTTCTCGCCGAAAGAATCTCAGTCAAAACAAAGCGGAAGATATACGGCGCCCGTAAGAATCAGACCAGCCTGAGCTGACGCGAGAACGAGGATAAAAAGTCGCCAGACACTACGAGGGGGCGTTATCGCGGGGCAGCAAGTCCACTTTAGTTAACACCTACGGACAGAGGTGGCCCCGGGGGTTTTAGGCACCGCCACAATTTACTGTGACGGCCGTTTGCAGGGAACGACGGGCGAGAAAAGAGGATTGCTTTCGCCGCGGTGGCAGGACAAAATGCTGGAAATAATAAATAAAGGGAAATTCGCGGGGCAAGAGCGAAGGAAGGAGGCGGAGGTTGCCAGGCGTCGAGGCTCGTTCGCGCATTGACGCGAAAGTGTACTCACGGATGCTTATTCCGCGAGAGAAAATCCGATATCGTATTTTCGCGAACCGACAGAAACGCGCTGACTATTAATTCCTGGATTGTCGAGCGTCTGTCTCTTATTTCTGTCGGCTATTTACGCCGCGAACCGCTTAATCCCCGTGTTTATCGCTCTAAGTATTATTAAAGGAAACGCGGTTAAAGTGGTAGGGCGCGGGCAACTGGGTGAAGTAGGATTTTATAAATATCTTATTTTTCCTGCCCCTCCTGTATACAGGGCGACCGGCCATGCTCCTCCGAGGGCCCACTTAATTTAATCCAACAGCTGTGCCGGAGTAAATTACGTTTCACGAAGCGATAGCTACCCTGCATAAAACGAACGCGCGTAAATAAGCGAGAGCCTACGCGGCAACTTCGAAACGAGAGGAACGTTCGCTGACACCGCTCCTGGCCGAGATTAATTCGGCCCTGCGCGAAATGGCCCGCTGCTCGAATTTTGTCCCGGTATTGGGATAGGATTTTAGGAAACGTGTTACTGTGTGCAGTTACATATTTGGAGTTTCGAGGAGAAACTGTGAACGCCTCGAGAGGCCTTAAAAAGTGGTAAAAAATAAATAAACAGGTGATGGAAGTAGGTACCATTTTTATATAGGCATTTAAGTAACAAGTACCTATTAATTTTATTCTGCGTCTACTTATTTCTGTCTCCCGACAAAAAGCTTACTCTTTCGTTAACCCTTCGTGGTCACACGGGGTGCATCTCACCTCAGGCAATTTTTTTTTCAAAATTCTGAACCACTACCTTTCCCAAAAGCCTAGACATATTCCCCGAGTTAACTTCCACTTCCAATTAACGCGTCGCGAGTGACAAAGAAATTAATCCAAAGACGGCCCTCCTCCCGACCGGTTTTACTTTGGCGAGTGTTTGCTGAAAACACTCAAGTGGAGGATCGACTTCGGGGATCGTGGATGAAAAATAATTTGCATATGCATATTCCGTACTCGACGACCCGTCCACCATCCCCCCCACTCCCCTGTCGTCGCGCAAGGGTGCAGCCACCCCTAACGCGAGCGTGCCTTTCTGCATCTTCGCCCTGGTCCTCTGAAGCCCTCTAACCGCCGTCCATCTCAAAGTGTCTCGGCAAATGACTGCATGCAGCGGTATGAAAATCGCCACGCTCGAACCTCCTCTAAATTGCAAAGCAGGTCCGCGGCGATGGACGTCGCTCGAGCCGAAATCCTCTCAAAGAAACACGCGCGCAGCAACGGGGGCACGGTGTCCTCGGTTGTTAAAGATACTGGCACGTCAGCATCGACGCTTCTCGCCGTCGAGCTGCGAAACACACCCCTTTCTTTGTCAAGGCGGCTTTTTTCACGGAAGATGAATCGCGGACCCGGGTCAGGCTCGCGTTTCTCATGCAAATCTACTGCTGACGGATTTAGAGATGGATCGCGATACGTGGTGACACGATTGCGAAGCTTAGTTCTTCCTTTGTCGGGCACTCAGGCTTTTTACTTGCTGGTAGTGGCAGGGGGAAGAATCGAGCATACATTATGAGGGTGGAAAACTTCTCCCCAAGCGTTGCAGTTGGGAGAATTGCAATTAACGATATAAATGGCGCGTTTCAGAGATTTATAACTTCGCTCTTTTTGAAAATTCTGAACTGTTCAGTAATGTTTGTAGATGCTTGCAACAGTTTCGTGTAAATAAAATTGTAGGAGAAAAGCAGAACCTCGGGCGACGGGACTCGAACCCGAGATATGTTGGAACCTCGGCGTTACTGGCCAGCCACGTTACCAATTCCCCCAACGACGATATTTAATCCGATATTACTTCGTTCTGAGCTCTACAAACAGAAGATTAGAGCAGACTAATTTTTTAATTGCTCCGATCCTGCTCCCTCCGAGGTAAAAATACTCCGCTTCACGCTCCGAGCAAAACGTTTCAAATGATGAAAAATTGGAAATTAGTATTTAAAAAAATTTCACTGTTCTCCTTTTATAAAAAAAATAAATTCAAATAATTAAAACAAAGTCTGGCGCATTGGAGCAGTGAACATTTTCCGTGCTCCCGCTGCGCTCCTTCTCCGGGCAGGCCTCTCCGAGCTCCGCTCCAACTCTCTGTCTACAAATATCCAAACTAACGGGGCGCCACCTATGTGCCAATCGCCGAATGCGTACAGAATACACTTTCTCTGTCCGCCTTCTTCATTCTTCCTTGCATATTTACACACTTCGGGACATCGAGTTTTCTAGATTCCCAAGGGAGATATAGAGGGCGCCTAGGAGGGGCTAACGCATTAAATGTGTGAGTGAAGCTGGTGTTCGAAAATAACGATAACTGGGTGTACATATCCCCATCTTTTATACCCAACTTCCTCCACATCCATCCAAATATTTCTCAATTAAGCTTCCCCATTTATTACTATCAGAAGTGGATAATATGCCCGAGCAACCGCAGGCCCAGATCTAGGGGGGCGCAAGTAGGGCAATTGCCCAGAGCGGCAAATTTTAGGGGCGGCAAAATTGGTAGACAAATCCTACCTACAAAAAATTTTGCTCAGTGTCAAAAAATATATTTTAAAATACTTATTTATGATTCAGTGCAAAGGGCGGCAAAAATCACTTTAGCCCAGAGCGGCGGAAGAGCTAGATCGGGTCCTGGCTGCATCCTCTACTAGTCTACGAGGTTAGTACATAAAGGATGCCGCATGCTTAAGGGGACTAGGCAGTCGAAAAATCGATTTTTTTTTATTGCATTTGTCAAAAGTACTATCCTTTCTAAACAATTAAGTTAATTTCTAAAAATACGGTCAATATCTGAATTATTTTACTATCCTTTCTGATTAAAATGCCGCCTGGTTTATAGTAAAATTTGCAAAATTATAGATTTGACAGCTAAAAACGTCAAGCGGCAACCTATAACGGCGCCTTTGCCCAGAAACTTTAAACGCGTTTTTCTCGAATATTTTCTTCTCTTCGTTTTTCCCTGATTGTGAACGAATGGAGGTTCAGATCGACTTGAAAAAAATTACAGGATGTGTAAAACATGTGCCATTTCGACGGAAACCTCTGATATGATCCATAAAAATTCGAGATTTTCATAAAAAAATTAAGAAGTCACCGGGTTTTGGTAGCGCACAAACAAGAAGGAATTTTTCTCGGAAAAATCGCCGTTTTTCAGCCACCAATCGAATAATTTTGATTTAACTATTGTTTTTATAGGTTTGCGCCGAAACTATGAATCCAACAAACAAGAATCTCGCCTTTGAAATCGGATTACGTCAGATTTTAAGACTGATATTAAGGCAAAACGACGGAAAACCATTAAAATGTTTACCTGCCTGCAGCGCCATTTTTAAAGCACATATATATTTCTTACCATTTATTTCTCAATCTGTATGGTAGTAATTAACATTGGGTAAAAGGATGTGCTTTCATTTTTTTACAAATAAATAAAGGACAGAGTCTATTTCTCCCGAAAAACGACTGCCTAGTCCCCTTAAGACGATCTTAAGAATAAGCAACGACTGAGAATACCGCACTCACTGCTATCCATGGAGACAAGCATCTCCCTTCAGCAGTAGCTATTCGATCTGCAAGCCGAGTAGAACGTGTCACACTCGCAAATATGCCGCATTAATTTCGCGATGAAGAAGCAATAAGAGCACCGGTGCTCTGAAATAGTTCTAGATACGTTAAAAACACTGACTCTACGTTCGTGTTAACATTATTAACACGCAGGACCACTGTCCACTATGAAATACTTTATCGCGAAATAAGCACTGACTCTACAATCGCATTGCACACGATTACAAAAGCACTTCCCGCTTTTAAACATCTCTCAACAGTGGGAAGATGTGTTCGGACTCGAGTAAAGTGTTTCCAAAATAGTCCTCTAGATACCGAGTGTAATGTAGTAGAATTTTGTTAACGGGCCTTCCAGTAATCAACGAAATTGATGCAGGAATCGTGAAATCACGAAATAATATCCACTGTGACTGCACAGATATTCAATGATCCGAACACCGTCGCGGACGAAGCCGAACTGTTAGGGCACACCGTTCGGCAATGTAGCGACTTTGGTAGAGGTTGTTGATGTTTTGGTCGCGCTCGGCCGACTCCCAGCTAACTTGAAATTCGTCAAAGCCAGAAATAATATTATATAGCAATGTCCATAACAAAATGTTCACTTTTCACAACTACAGTCGTGTTCCCGCACATTCTACACGTATTTTTATCACTGCGATATGTGATCAAACACTAGGCAACGCTTCGTCAAAAAGTCTTCTAGATGATAGGTATATTCCAGTGAAATGTTGTTAAACGGTCTTCTATTTAATCCAGTAGTCGAACGAATTGATGTAGGAATAGAGAAATCAGGAAATAATATGCACTGTGACATTCACAGATATTCACCGATCCGATCACTATCGCGGATAAAGTTGAACTGACAATGAGTGCTCAAACCTTTCGCCAATGTTGTGACATTGGTAGAGGTTACCATCGACCTCAACTGTTTCCCATGCAAGTTGAAAATTTGAAATTTCTCAATTTCTAATGACTCGAATGTAATAATTATTGTTAAGAGAGAAGATTTGAAAGAACTCACACGAAAGAGTTCAACTTCACAAATGTAACTCGTATTCGACACATTAAGCATCCCGTATGATTGTGAAATTAAGGAATGCTCGATTTGCAATTGCATCCATGCACCCCAGGACACTCATGCATCGTGCAACTTTCTGCAAGGCTTATAAGAATTATATTTTACTGTAAATTTCAATGTCGAGGGTGAACTACTACTCGGGCCAAATATAATCCAATTATTATTACTTCACTAGAATGATTAAACAGTGCATTAGAAACTTGCGGGAATGTTAGTAACAGCGTCAATTTGTAATACTTTATGGCGTCCAAGGCCCAGGTCTGGGGGGGGGGGGGCGCAAGTAGGGCAATTGTCCAGAGTGGCAAATTTGGGGCGGTAAAATTGGTAGACAAATACCTACAAAAAAAATTTACTCAGTGTCAAAAAATATATTTTAAAATACTTATCTATGATTCAATGCAAAGGGCGGCAAAAATCACTTTTGCCCAGAGCGGCGGAAGAGCTAGATCGGGCCCTGAGCAACCACTAACGGTTGCGTTTAAAAAATTAACCGCGGCAGGATTAGCTCTCCCCTTAAAGCGGATAAATTTCCGCCTGCGAACGGAAAGCGATACACTTGTGGATTTTCCTGACAATATCGGTTGCCCGTTCCCTCGCTATTCCCATATTTATTGGCCATTGCGCCTCCATTTACGAGACACTAATTTTCGTTAATTATTTTTAGTGCGCTGCGACGAAGAATCGCTAGGATGCGCTGGCGTCGCCACGGCGCGGGGACATCGTCCAAATCGAGGTTATGTGCGACCAGAGTGGTTCTAAAAGAGAAAGCGATTACTCCCGGGGAAGTAAAAGCTTCCCCTTTTCCTCGACATTCAACCACCGCTAACCCTTTCGCGGCGTTCTTTTTGGATACCGTTGCTTATCAAAGCATTCGCCACGACGTGGAATCGCGAGGCGGCTCAGTGTTGCCGGCCATCGCCCATACGACGAGCAGAGACCGGTATTTATGAAATTAATCGGATCTCCCGGATGTCCCGTCGCGCCCCAATTTCCGGCGGGAAACGAGGCGACGCGGGACATTACCGTTCTATCGCGGACATTGCCATGCGTCAGTTATATCTTTTTCCGCAGCAAACGAACCGCTGCAAAATTTTGCCATTCGTTTTTCATCGCATTCGCGGCAATTGTAATATTAACATGAAACGTGTAACAGTGGCTATGGGTAAAGAAACAGTGGCTTTACATTTTTTTTTGTAAAAAAAGTGTGGATGAGAGGCACGTGAATGTAAATTCTTTGCAACTGCAGAATACGTATGTATAATATGAATTCTAGTCCCAGGTACCGAGTAGTGACTGCTGGGGTGGAGCAAGCCCAAGACTCCGCCCACTTTTTTCCATCTTCGCTTTGCGCATGCGCACTGTAGACCTAACCTCACTGTTGCTCGACATGCTCGGTTGCTTTGTAAACCAGACTGTACTTCAGATAGCAGAAGCAGCCCATATTTTAGTGCCAAGCGATCTTAATTTCGGCCCAGCGATGGGAAGCAGAGAAAAATCGAGCAATCCACCGACGTGATTAAAGTCCAGCGTAGATGTATGCATATCCAAGAGATGGATGAAGAGTTAGAGGGCGGCCCGTTGCCAGCACTTCGGCGAAACTTTAAGCTCTACTTAGACCGTCAATCACCCAATCAAGCGCCAGGATTTCGAAGTTAAATCCTACTTAAATTTTAAGTAAGAAGGCTCGGCGACGGCTTCTCGCGCGAATTTCAAGCGGCGAGTCGATAATCGCGCTACGAGAGTGCCATTCTTCTTCCAGGATCCTCACACGCCACCCTCTACCACCCTCCCCTCTATCGACCCTTCCGCCCGCGTTTAAAATGTATCCCCAGCGACGTGCGACACAGGCTACATATCGAGGATCGCGCGAAAGGAGATCCAGCGGTAAATTCGACCGTGACTTTTACGAACTTCGGCCCCGCCCGACAATGAATAAATCTGCGGCCACTTCGATGGACGTGCTTAGTTCGAGGTGGAAGCGTCTTAGGAACGAATGTTCGAATTTAACGGGTCTGAGATGGAATATTCCTGATATGTGTGACGTTTACTATCCTTGGGTTCCAATTCTGTTCCCCATACTTCTGTTCCGTACACTCAGTGTTCTAACGTATGGGGACTCCACGGTTGGTTCAATAATTGGTTATTGAGATGTTGACATGGTTTTGGTATTTTAGTAGTCGTTCGGATTTTTATATTAGAGGATAGCGATACTGTACAGCCATGGGAGGCTCAAGGGAGCCCCCTTTACTTTTTTTAATGTATAATTTAATGATTAGTTTTCAATGATTTGTTTTTTAATTATAACAAACAAACTGTGGCATTTTAAAAAAAAGTCGGTATGATAGAGACTGAATATTGATGTGAGAAATAATCGTGTCAATAAACAATAAGTGGTTTCGGCGCACTGGTTCGGTCAGTTAATTTAACTAATACGGTCGATATCATAACTACTTTATTTTAATAATCGTGTCAAGTTCGATTCAAATAGGCTCAGTAGTTTTTGAAATATCATTGGCAGCGATTTGAAAAACATAATTTCAGGAAAAGAGCATTTGAGATGCAAGTTAAAGTGGGATTTTTTTTGAACTTACAAAAAATCGTCGTTTCCGGGGGCATATACAATTGACCTTCCCTTGATGTAGCTTCTGCGAATTCTTTATTGGAAAAATCGATTTTTTCGACCATTCTAGGTCTATGTAACCCCTCAAGGATGCCCCATGCACGACGAAACAGTCTATTAATTTACCCCATAGAGAGCATTAACAGAGAGAAGAAAATCATTTAAATGAAGTTTAATAAACATTCAGTTTTGTATAACACAAACCTGCTTCATCGATAACTCAATTATCAACGTAACTCATTACAACCAATTATCTGTATGAAATATAATCTGGATATAGTGCAGAGTAATAAATACGATTATTAATAACCACATTCGCTTTACACAGAAATCACTATACGATCTCCCGCAAGCGCAATATTCAAAGCAACCAATAGAAGTCTCGCAATGTCTCAAATAAACCTCCCACCTAATGCCCCATCAACACATGTGCATCGTAAAACGATAAACCTCGCGCACGGCACAGGCTAACAACACCATAGAATCGCAGAATCGACGAAAGGGATCATGGGCGGGATCTCGATTGAATTCACGGTTCTTCGATCGCGTTCGTGAAGCCATGGTCGATAGCTGGTCCCCGGCGATTATTGCGTTCCGATAGTCGCGCGAATACTGGGGTTGGAGACGGATAATGCACCCGGCGATCCTTTCCCCATTACAGCCGGCCATTATCGGTGCACCTTGGTGCATCAGCGCGTCATAGACGAGGTGTCAGGTGGCGGAGCGTGTCAGTACATAAATCAAACGATATAGGGAACTTTCGCAGCGAGCATCCAGCGGGGCGATAACGGGGCGGGAATAAATGTGGATTTAACTCTTTCACAAGCAACCCGGCAAAATGAACCGACCTCGCCACGCTTTTGTTGCCCCCCCCCCTACCCCTCTCGATATTTGATACATCCGTCCGGCTATACAATTCGATCAACCCCTTCGTTCCCCTCCTCGGTGGGACTGGGCGCAATGGTAATGACTAATATCGAGGGTGTATCGAGTATCTGTCGACTCAGGACGGTCGATACACGCTGGAAAGTCGAACGTCCTTTAGGCTGATTCATTGTCCCAGAAGTCGCCGACTTTCAGCGGAGCATGACTAGCAGCGCGGCGATATTTCAGCTGGGTTTCTAAGAGCAGGACGGGTGGACACATTCTCAACCATACTCGCTGGAATTAGACCGAGTTTCGGTATTATTCGGTATATACGCTTTGCATTTGTCAAGTGCTACTGCGTACCTCTGCTGCAGCTTGCAAGTTAATAGTGGAACGAAGGAAATAAAGTGAGAAGATTCCGTGGAAATGAACACTGATGTTTTGTATGTTGTGCCTGGGGGGCCAGTATAGAATTTTTTATTTCGTATTTTCTAGTTATTTAAGTGGTTCAAAATTTTTTGATTGATGATATTCATCTCATAAGAATTACTGGGTATGGATTAACACCATGACCTTAGTAACATGGCAGTGGCTGTCAACGTGTTAAATTCGTTATCAAGGATTTCTTTGGTTAGGGATAAGCTTCTATAGAACTTTCGAGTCTCCATTCATTTACGTGTTGTTACGAAGCCCACCACTGCGTGTAGACAGGGACCTCATTTGTGCCAACAAGGATGTGTCTTCATCACTGGCGTTACCTCAAAAAGGGTTGAGAACCACTAAGTGGTTCCTCCTTGACTAACAAGGGAACACCGCAAACCCGCACTGATTGATTGGAACGCGACTTGTGTGTTTGTAGAGTGACTCAAGACAAGAACAGCGGTATGTTTCATTCGTGCCCAATCGCCCTTGGTGGATATGAAAATTAACCTCAAAGTCTCCTAAAGTACGAGAGAAAGAAAACAATGTTTCAAACAAAAGTTGAAAAGGTACAATAAGCACCGCAAAAAAGTTCTTTCTTGTCAGGTATTTTTTTAAACTCTTTTCAATACTTCACTCAATTCAACTTTTGTTTGAAACATTTTTTCTGTCTCTTGTACTTTCGGAGTTACACACAAAAAAGTGGAACTGCAACGGGAATTATAATAATATTAAGAATAACCACTTCCCGAAACGGCAGATGCAACACTTCTAGAAATTTGCAGTGCACACAAAAGTATTACTTTTTCAAATTTCTAGTAGAGCTCTTACTACCCGCCCGCCCGGGTACTCGAGTACCCGGTGAGACCCCGGGTAGAAAAAAATTACTCGGGTACCCGGGTACCCGTAGGATACCCGACTACCCGGGTACCCGTATACAATACTAGATTGAATTGCTTGAAGTTCATTCCGTACATTACTGATGTTAGCCGAAAATGATCGAAAGTCGAAAGACGATCAGCTGTCAAATCGAAATTCTCAACTGTCTCATCACACTTCATTTACTCGGGTATCTCATGGACACACGGGTAATTTTTGTCTATCCGGGTAGCCGGGTATCGCACGGGTACCCGGGTACCCGAGTAATTTTTTTCTACCCGGGGTCTCACCGGGTACTCGAGTACCCGGGTACCCGGATACCCGGGCAAAAACAATAGCTCTAATTTCTAGTGCACACGGAGCCACCATTCGACCAAATAAATAAAGCCCCTATGAATCCCATGGGACACTTAAGTCGCATTCCCAGCTGGACTAGTTTCGGCGACTATACTGCCAATTTATAATATTTATTTAGTTGAAATAAACTATATATTTCTTTCAATGACTATATTTCAAAGTAACATTATATATTAAATAAACATCCGACACGAAACCGTCTACAAACTGAACTAAATTTCTTTACAATAAACTCTTTCTTAACAACTAACTGTTAATTTATAAAAAGATGTTGCTTATAAACTATATCATCTAGGGAAAAAACGCTACACAGCCACGCGCTGTGGAAACACGCCTTTAATTCTATTACTTGCGGAGCCATCTCGCGTCCTCCCCTCCCAAGTGTAAAGGCCTGTTGCGTATTTAAAATAAAGTTCATCACTCAGTTAAGACACTCGTCTTTTCCTACATCGTGACAACGTGGATACATCAGAATGCATCGGCAGTGATACCGCGTGACAGGAGTGAAGAAGATCGTTTGTCGTGCTATCTGGTTCGCGCATGCACAACGATCCGTGCCAGGTAGGAATGTAATAAGAGGCAGGCGCCGGTGCAGTCGATATTTACCATCGTAAAACCTAGCCCTCCGCGGGGAATCGATAATGACGAACGCCGCACGTGCCGCGAGCACCGAGGCCGGCTCTTTCACGGGCTCGGGACCCGTGTTTCCACGGTGCAGCACGGCTCTCGCTGTTCTCGCCGCGCCGGATACCTCATTACTCCGGTTAATTTTGAGGGAATTAAGTCGTTGAAAGGGGAGAATCCGTTCCCCGGGACTCGCTTTTCCATTACCCCGAAAACTTCCCTTCGCGCGTTCTCGCCCCAGACGCCTCTGAATAAGGCTGGATGCGTCGTTTACGCGACAGCCTTCTGATATCTCGTTACACGGAAATCCTGCTGTCTCCGCGCTCGGTGCCCCTCCCCTCCCCCCCCCCCCCCCGAGTACCTACGTTCAATCTGGCGTTCCGAGTTGTAAGGACCTCGCCGATGGACGGTGGAAATAATTTCAGGTTCGCAGAACACAATTCCGCGATGGAGTACTAACAAACGGCGGAGTGGACGCTGATATGGTGCGCTGATGGAGACAAGGACGTTAATGGATTTGCATTTAAGTTAGACGAACGCGATTCATGGGCAGAAGGGAAATATTCCTTGCGGAAGTATCAGAAATATGAAATTAGCGAGCGTAGGTGCAGTTCTATTATACGAACTGTGACGAAGAAGTATTGTTGTTTCATTACTTAGACACATTCCTTCCTCTGCATCAAGTTTAAGGAGATTCTCAGTCAAATCCACACTGTGGTCCAGTTTAGTTTTCAGTTTCTTCGTATTTCTTCTTCTTTATGGCAGCTTTTCAGTTTTCAGTTTACAGTATTGTCTCTCTATAGCCGCGTGTGTCGGGACCGGGCGCACGCGATTTGAGAGACGAGTAGTCTATTCGGCTTCTTTTGATTTCACGCTCGAGCCCTCAAGGGGGATGGGGCAGCGAGAGCAGTTTCGTATTGGTTATGAACCTTTCTTCGGCTTTCTCTTTGACATTCGATACCCGATACGGCGGCGCGGCGACTACAAACGAAGTAGTGGGGATAGCTTCGCGTGCATAGAGAATCCGAAAACGCGCGCTATTTGAGAGACAGTACTGTATTATGTTCATACCAGGCAAGGGTCCCTGGCACCTCCAAAAAAAAAAGGAAAAATCAGATCAATGTAACCACGACGTAAGCAATTCAAGAGCTTTGTAAAAAGAAAACCAAACTGGGTTTAATTCTTTAAATAAATTTTGATAATCACCTAATGAATTTTATTGAATTTGGGTTAAAAATATTTTTATCCGTTCAACTCGGCTCCCCTCAAGATTAAATCCTGAGTGCGCCACTGGTCTGTGGAACCTCGCCTTTGCGCTATTTTCTTTCTTTTCCTTTATTCCTCATTTTTGTATCCTCGTAAAATAAAGACGCTTAATAATAATAACATCGAACCTAGGAAAAACGCGTCGAGAAACTGTGTTGGCGGATTGATTGTTTAAAATGAAATAGAGAACATGCGAATGCATGGGAATGGCAAGCGACCTGACGCCGTATTGCTAAAGAATAGGGACTCTGTTCCTGGAACATCTGGCCACGGAGTGGGTAAGGCTGTGTCTTTTGGTAAGAGGACTGTGATGAACCACACGGCACTTACCCCAGAACTGTCCTGGAGCGAGCTTCTTTTATAACCCATAGTCGTTTCTAACATGCCTGTGTGACATCATGACTTTTCCGCGCGTAGGGATTTGCCTGGCAGCTCTGGTAGCATCGTAGAGTCAGCGTTGGGGGAATCGGTAACGCGGCTGGCCAGTAACGCGGCGGATCCCCGTAGATCATGGGTTCGAATCCCATCGCCCGTGGTTCTCTTTTTCGCCTACAATACAGGAATGGATATAAAATATCACATAATCCCAAACGCCGATACATCCACACTATTCCACCTGCGATCGATCTCGCCAGCGACCCTCCGCTTTATCAGCGAGGGAAAAAAGGGCCACCATCGAGCCGTGCTTGTTGACGCAGCCTCGCCAGGAAATTCGTCGCGCGCACGAGCCGCCCTCGTCGAGGGAGCGTGCATTTCGAGTCGACCGAGCACGGACAACGACGGGGCCCCAGGTTCCTGGCCCGTTCGTTAGCATTCGTTAGCGCGCGCGGAAACGAGCCGGCGCGGCGCGGCGGCGGGAGGGCGCCGACTAGATGGAGAGTCGCGAGCGCAACCCCGCCGACTGATTTCACCGATCATGAGCATCGAGACAAGGGCCCTTCTACCCGCGATACGGGAAAGGAAATGGAAGCGTGCGCTCGCGGTCGCGCGAGCACGCTTTGTCACGTCGCAGGCTACGCGGCGCATCCTGCGCGGGGACCGCGTCGCTCACAATGCATCAAATTGCATCTGCCTTTGTAGCAGTCGTCACGCGCGTTGCGCGTCGCTTCGATTGTTTAATACAGGAAACAAACTGCGTTACCCCGTCACCTGCCGTTCCCGGCCACTGCCCTAACCCTCCTTCTCGTCCGCTACTCCCCCCGATCGGCTCCCTTCAACGCCAGCCGCCTTTCCGGCCAATTTTCTGAACTTTTTTTTACGCATCGCGTGATCACACATACTGGAACCCGTCAAACAACCGGCGCATGTTGGTTGGGGGAACACTAGGGCCGCGCGAGGGACCTTGGGGAAGTTGAAATGACGAATTGAGGGAAATAATTACAGATATGGACGATTTGGGGGAGAGGGTCGTCTTGGGTTTCGGGGGTTTCTGGGATTCATCGAGCTTTTTGGGTTTGGGGATGAAGGAGATGGTGGAAATGACATGTGGAAGAAAGTAACAAGTGTTTCTGTGTGCTTTGAGGGTTAAGTGAAATGAAGTCTACGGTGTTCTGAACCTCAAATCGCAACCCTCTGGGAGATCGTGAAATCCCACTGGAATGTTCTTTTCGAATTTTATCTCCATTGGATATCAATTCGGCTCCAATTGTAAATTCTGGTAGAGCTAGTCGACCATTGCAATTTTTTAAATATACTTACGAAGCTACTAATATCAATTTGCAAGTAAACTGCCGATGAAATCGCTCGTGTGCAAATACTTATTTGAGTACGAAATTTACTTTTTTGTTTATATTTTTTTTAGATTTACATTAAAACATAGTCTTTTGTTTGTAATAAGCTAGCAAAGAAAATATTTGTTAACAATATTCTTCCTTTTTATCAACAGTTATTACGAAAATACGAGGTGTGAAAACCTTCTTTTACCCACTGTAAGTCTTGTCGTGTTCCTATCATTTTTGTATATTTCCATTAGAAACGCAATTGAGCAACCTCTATGAACCCACTTTCAACCCACGTGTTAATACATCACAACGTTCACCTTAATTAAATATATCTTAAAAATCTTTCCGATAGTACAAAGTACCTCACACCTTTCACTTTAAAGAAATCACCAAGAAATATAAAAAATCATCACGTGCACCTTCTGCCATCGAAATTCACCCTACTCCCCACAATTGCGGAAATAATTATCGTCCCAATCATTAGACCACTCTAAACATTGCATCGTTCCAGTACAATCGCTCCACATCGAAACCACGAAACTGCCGCACTACCCTTGCCGCCATTTTACCTTGCTTTGGAAGGAACAGCGGAAAGACTGTTCACGTAAATAAATTTTACACCAAGAGGCGAGTTTACAACGAACGATACGATCTCCAGGTGTAACGTCGCGCTTTGTGCCAGTGACTTGCCCTTTATCGCCGCGGAAATATTTCCCCAGAACGGGCAATAACGACACCAACAAAGGTCGTGCAGGAAAGAATTCTTCCTTTGCGCCGAAAGTACAGTGGAGGATTGCTCTGGTCGAAGGTAATCCGAGCACGCGCTTAGCAACTCAATTTATATGCGGCCTAGCGCATTTACATGAAAAGGGGCACGGGCGACGCTGTCTGGCGACAATAGATATTTACCTACACCGAAACGCGTCGCGCTTTTTTGCCGCGCCGTGGATGAAATATCGCGTCCACCGTTCTAGATTAATGTCCCCGAGACGACTTCGTTCGGAGAGGCGGGGGTTATTTTCCATTATTCCGCCTGTGTGAAATGTTTATCTAATAAGGAGTCGAAGGCTACGCGGTGGACTACAAACTGGAGGCGTGTGTGTTAGACTCGGTGGACGTAATTAACAGGAAGCTGTATTTTGGGTACAGCATGCAGAAACACTCGAGGGATATGGACTTGGGTTGGAATATGCCTAGTATTAATTGAAACCGACTGCTGGATAGTAGCTCGATATAAATTCCAAATTTACTACTCGCACATGGAACCACGTTTTTTGACTTGTACCAGAATAATTCGACTTTCTCGCACCAAATCACTCGAGTTTTTATTCTTTTCATTCAAAATCGCTCGCATTGGGTTCGTCAAGGATATCTTCTTTGTACAGATTGCTGCTGAAAAAAGAAAGGACAAAGTACCAAAACAGTTACAGCCCTGACACGCACACTTTCACGTCTTGAAAATGTAGAATTTTTTCAGATGAACCAAGTCGAAGCTACAGTAGTCACCGCAAGGTGCTTAAAAAAGCGCTGCCGGGAGATCGCTCATAATTCCTTTAATTATTTACATATTGTATTGAAAAAAAACTCCAAAGACTTTAAAATATATCCTACCTACGAATACACAACTGTTTATTTAAAAAAGTTTTCAAGCTTTTCCCCCAAAAAATCCCGAAAGTTCGTGTGTTCTCAGACCTCACAGGTATGACCCCTTAAGATGTGACCCCACAGAGCAGTGATTTATTATTATTAAATTTATTTAGAGGAAAAAATTGTTAAGAAGCACTGCCTTGTGATAAATGCGGCCCTGCCTTCTCCTAGCGCTTCTCATTTTGTTATTCGCAACTCAGTAACCATCCCTACCATGTCTGGAATGCAACAGACGATATTCCCTCGCAGGTTATCAAGGTTCTACTTTAGCGCAGCCGACAATAAACATAGAGGGCGCTGCAAGTGGCAGACTGCACAAAGAAGGTCAATGAGCCGATCGGCCTTACGTCGGGGAGGTGTACCAACCTCGTGAGAGAAATTCCAAACGATCGTTACTTTAAAGACACCCCTCGTACATTATATAATTTTCCCGCCCATTTTTCTCCAGAGCGAAATCAAGGGTAAGCAAGCGTTATTAGAAGGGAGGAATCGATGCGATCACGACGAGCCGTCGAGGTATCGAGTTATCGACGAGGCACGCGTTCCCCGTTCGATTCTCACCCCGTTTTCGCCACTCCTCTTGAGCACGACGCCAGAATCCGCGCGTTCCGCTAGAGATACCCGCCAACGACTCGACAAAGCGGAAACACGCGATACGGCTTCCCTCCTTTTTTACTCCTCTCGTTTCCACTTTTCTTCCTTCTTTTTTTTTTTTGGTTACTGTGTTGCTCCCAGCGTCGCGGGTAATCGGTGGTATCGCTTCAACGCGAGTGGAACGTATCGTAAAAATATATGGGCCGATAAAAGCGCGACGACGCTCGCGTTAAGCGCGACTTTACACGGAATTAAATCGGCAACGAGCCTCTTCGACACGCCGCGCTATCGCGTCGATCGCGGGAGTCCCGTGGCGCGGCGGCGTGCAAACGGAGAAACGAAAGGGAAAGCTGGAAGGGTTAGTTTGCGAGGAGCGTAAGGGGGTTGCGCCGGTTAAGTTTATCGCCTTGAGTTTTTCCTTTACAAGTAAGCCAGTTATCCCCGCGCCGCGCGGGGATACAGTAACCTGAGATCCACTCCAGTGCTGCGCAAAGTGATATACTTGAGGCTGCGAGCTAGCAAATGTGTTCTTCGTCATCTTAATAAGGTGTAATTAGTGCTGCAGCTATTTGGTCGGACTTGTACACAGAGCATTAAACTCGAGGTGAATATGTCTGGGTCCATTTTGACCCACGCTCTTAGAAGACTCACCGAACTTTTCAAGTTATGTTCACTGACTTATATTGGAAGTTGCTCATACTAAAGGTCCGTTTCCACGTGACAGTAAATTGCAACGTCTCGTGTTAATAGTTACTAGCTGTTCCTAGAGTTTTTCCCCTATACTATATGTTGCTAAGCAGCGTTACTGTTTTTATAAATAATAATATGTAGGCAAGGAAGGATTAATTAAAAAGGAAGTGTATTTATTAATTTGTTCACGGTTTCATATAAATTATTTATTTAATAAATATTGTTAGTTTAAAATATGGTCACTGAGTTTATTGTAACTAAATTAATATTAAGAATTGACACTATGATGACACTTGACTTGAAATATCCATTCACCTTTCTTTCAAATTTCAAGCGAAGTAGAGTGTTACAACTTTTACTTGCCCCGATTTACGGCTTGAATAGTGAGGTTGAAGTCATTTTATACTCGTAAAGCAATGACTAAGAATAGCTGGAATAATGACAACTATTTCTAAATTCTTGGAAATCTATGAGAAATGTGATATTTTATGAAAAACGAAGGAAACCACTTCTCTTGATCCCACTTTAGATATCTACTAGCTTCAGGTAATCTTAAAAGTAACTTGAAGGCAACTGACACTTCTGCACACAAACTTGACTAATGAGAACGAGGGTTTAGAGCCGATAAGCGATCGGCTTGCCTCGAACCAATATTTTTTCTTTTTTGCACTGACCTAACACATTTATTTTTATAAAAAAATCCCTGAAATTCGAAATAGCAATCATTATGGGAAAGGAATCACGTTTCTAAATGATTGAAGAAGAAATAAAGGTGACCGCTGGATCTAAAATGGCCCAGACACGCCCGACGCTCAGTCGCCAAGAGTTTTCAGAGAAACGAAAACAGAATTAGGCCAAGAATAACCCGAGGGCCACCGTACGGTTAAAGAAATGGAAACTCGATTGGGTCAAAAATGACCCGAGGGACGTATTAAAGCGAAAGTATTACTGTCCACATAGTGTACCGAATAAATTCTCTGGGGTACAGACTCGAGGGAAGACACTCAGGGCGGACAGGCTTTGCTTCCTGCTGCTTTTACGACATCGCTATATCTGTGCAACGCGTAGCACTTCCCCTACTTTCAACAGACGTGAAGGATGAAATATTTTCTGTGAAAGTTGCGTGGTTTCCAGATGGACATTCTAGGAAGACGATATTTCTCCTATTCCTCTGCGAAATGGTCAAGCTCCTTCTGCTAGCTTAATTTTTCAATCAACCTATATTCCTTCCAAGCACAATGACTGTATACAGGACGTACAAAATGAACTGGTCACTCTCGTTTTTTAAATAAACTTTAACCACTTTCTGCCTCGAAACGGTGCATTTGCGGTACATGATTCCTTTTCAACTTTTCTTCTTCAATTTGCGCACAGCACATTAATATAAAAAAATTTAACACTTATTTTCAAGTTATTATGCGGCAAGTTTTTTCAACCCTCAAAGCAGGGGCCATTACTTTTTATACCCCGTTACAGCAAACATTACAATTATTCCATGCTTGTCAGTGTTGAAAAAATTAATATAACGTTCCATTTACGGTGTGCAGCGTGAAAATTGTCAGAGAACTAATTTCTCCTTAACACCCCCTCTTCTCATAGCAATTTCTCTCGCGAAATCGCACTGCTTTCGCGGAGAAGCTTTTTTGAAACCACCAACAGCTCAGGAAATATGTTAAGTGACAAAGTTATGTGAAAGAGCCTGTACGCGCGCGCGCGTGTATCCATAAGCATCGTCCCCGAAAAGTCAGAGCCATAGGACGCGGTCGATAACCCGTTTCGACTTTTATGACAAATCCGCCCGTTGTCGCTCTCGTTTATTTACCCATCCCCCGGCGTCGCCTTGCCATCCCTCTTTTTTCCAACTTTCGAGACGCCGAAACTTCGCAGACGCGGAACGGATACGTTTCGAAAGGCACGCAAACAGAGTTGGACGGTTTATCCGATTCCCGATTATCGATGTTCATCAGACAGATGGGGGGGGGGGGGGGGAGGAGCATTCTCCTCTGGGTAACCTTTTCATTTTATTCGAGCAAGGAGCCCACGCCCATTACCAACTCAAACCGAAGCCCTTTTAAACGATTTTCAGAGCCAGAACCTTGGAGAATGTGGATTATAAGAAAAAGAAGATTCTACGATCTCCATTCCATGATTCGAGAAGAAAAGAAGACTCTTACGGGCTTGGGAGGTTAGAGATTTGAATTTCGCGATATCATATTGCGAAGCAAGCGACATTTAGAGATTTTGTTGTGTGGTTACGAGAGTTGGGTGTAACTGTACAGGGTGCTTCACTTCAAATTTCGTAAACATGTTTTGTATAAAAGTTGCGAAGTTGTGTGGGGAGTGACGTATAGTAGTAACAGATTTATTCTGTTGGGAAAGTTTTATGAAATGAAAGTCGGGTTTTTTTTTAAGCTTTTTAGAGGACCTTTAGTGATGTTGATGGACTTATTATTGTTAAAGGTATGCGTAACTCCTTAAGTCATAACTACTTAGTCGCAGTTATAGTGCGCTAGTGACACTTGTGGTGCCAATTATAATAAATTTCCTACACTGAGACGGACATCGATACGTTCTTCAATTAAAAAATAAAAAGCTATTAAAAAACAACACTCTCAGGCAATTGTTATTTAATTATATCATTTTATTTTAGTTCATTCCAAAGGTTGCAATCTTTAGAAAAATCGTAAGTCAAGGAATTTAGCCTTTGCCCTCAAAGTAGATAATATTTTGCATTCTCAATTTTAATGAGAACCCACTGATCGCAGAATATTTCCTGTAGTTCCCCACTAATAATTATCGCAGACGTTCACTGACACTGCTTCGTTAAAAAATATAGTTTCATTGCGTGAAGTGAAAGTTCCCTTCACCGATATTGAAACATTAAAAAAGATAGAAAGTTTAGGAAATTCTTCGGAATATCAGTCACGCACCATGTGAAACGACCTTTAATTGCACGTTGCTGTAATAGAAGAAGAAGCATCTCACAGCATGTGTGCATTAGGTTTCGAGAATGAGTCTCAGTTTGCTCAGGATATTCCGCGTAAATGGGGTAGTCGGAGAAATCTCACTCGAATCGCGATAGAAGATACTTTTATGAAGTGAATTGTTCCGAGATGGAGAATCTGTAAAAACAGTTGAGGAGTGCTTGGTCTGTTGAACTAACAGCAGTCCAGAGAAAGACCAAGAAAAAAGCAAAGTTCAGAGATGAACCAGGTATAAAATCATCATACGATGCTTTATTATACAATGTATGAAATATATATATAATTAAACTACGAAAAACAGTCTCATTTTTATTAAAAGATATTCTCATTTTAGCACATGCTTCACTAAACACTAGTGGGCGAAAAGCGTTCACGTTCTTAAAAACTCCCGTGCCTGTCAGATTCAATTCTGAAAGTGGTCTAAGTCATTTTTTCATTTTGAAGTATTTAGATTACAAAATAAGAGATAAATTTTATTTTTTTTTTAGATTTTTTACTTGCAGAGGTACATAACGAACCGGCATATGCCAATTTTGATGAGTCTGCGAAGATTTCCAGAAAAGAGAAAAATACCTATTTGGCACTTATTTTTTGTTATCGGCAATCGTCCACGTTGAAAGGTTGAAAAGAACCCCTAACGTTGGGGGTCGAAAACGTATCATCTGAAAGATTCGTCATTAAACAACTAACCCTTTAAGAAAACAGTTCTACGCCTAATCGTTCTTGAGATATTCCAGAAAATATATTTTCGTCCCTCAACTTTAGTGGCTTTTTCCACCCCTTCATCATGGATGATTGCCGATACCAGAAAATACGTGTCCAATATTTTTCACTATTCTGCAAATCTATAGAGTTTCATCAAAATCGGCGTGTGCGGATTCGATATGTTCCCTTGTAAGTCACTTTTTTCATTTCGCGATATTTAGACTGCATTGTTTATATAATCGATGTAATGCAGAACAAGCCCATAAATTAAATTTGTTTAAATTTCTCACTTACAATTAGATCACTTTCACAATCACCAGCACAATATTAACAACAATATCCCAAAAACTCTATCCCACCTTTCGCCTTATTTTTTCAAAGAACCACCCCCTCTCACTCCTTTAATCCAAACGTCACTCCGAAGCTCACATTCTTTCCGCAATCGTATCATTCCCATCCAAGTGTCTCCAAGCACCACGACTTTTCTCAACAGTCAAAAAAGAAATTCGAGTCACAACCGAGCTTAATCACTTTTCCCCACGAAACCCTTCAGCAACACGCGAGTAGTGCATTGGATACCAGCACTGCTTTAAAAGAAGGCAGAAGCAGTCCGAAATCGTGTGAACACAAAGTGTGTCTACGGACAAAGGTGTCCCCCGCCAAGGGGCCCTAAATTGAACGTTCAATCTAGTTTCAGAGGGACACCGTCTTCCACGGCTCGTGGGAAAAAGGGAGAAAGAAGAACAGACACGACCCCGAGGTAAATGTCACGTTCCTGGGGAGAGTGGAGACTCCCGTGCGTGGACAGGGCCGGGAGAAAAAAAGAGGACGTCGCCTGGAGAACGTGTGTTTGGCCGAGTGGAGCGGCGTAATCGAGAGCGTCGGTGGCGAGGCCAGGGTTCGCCACGTTTACGTGCCCGACCATCGGGATTCTCTTCCCCTTCGCCTGATCGCTCGGTAAGGATCCAGCCGTCGGCGTAGCTGGGCCATTAATTTCGTTTAATCGACTACCCTTCTGGTTCTGCGCCGGGGGATTCGAGCCCTTCGTTCGCGACTCGTCGATGATTCCCGAACCAACGAAATACCCTAGAGTCCACAGAGACAGATTCCGCGAAAATCTACTTACAGTTCACGTTGAAAACCACTATTCAAAAATGGAGAATCGACATACTAATCTATACACCTAATTAAAATAAAAATTCCGCTCACTGACTGATGGCAGTTGGTAGGTAGGTTCCTCTTAGCCCCTAGGTGCTCGCTAAGAAATCTTTGTAAAAACTCCCTCTCAACCGAAAAAATGATATATGACCCGGGGAACGCCGGGAAATTTAAGCTAGGAAATAGGTTTCCTCGTGAAGTTGGATACAGTTTGATGTGGAGGATCATTTGAGAGAAGTCTAGAATCTCTACGTTGGGAATTGGTCTAGCTTGAGATCTAACGCTAGAGGAATCAAATGGAATGTACTCTAGTTCCTTGATTCTATTCTAATTAGGCGGAAGAAGAATCTTCGAGCATCCGACGCCAGAACGGAAGGGTGAAATGAGGGTCGCGATGCGGCTGAGGTCAAGCTTCGGTTAAGTTCGACGATCCCATGTGAAATCGTGTATAAATGGACAAATGAAATGGAGGTAGGGAATCTTGACAGGAAATCCGCGATTGAAATGCGAGGAATTAATCGAACTTTCCATTTGCCGTTCACTGAAGTTGCGATTCAAAAGTTAAATGAAGAATTGGAGTATTTTCCAATTGAAGAGGTGTCGAGTTGTTGACAATTCGTCTCACTTGGCAGTTCGCTTAAAATCAGTGAAATGGAACTGTTTCTGTTATTTGATAAAGCAGAAATCACGGGTAATGCAAATAACGAAATTTTACCGATATAATTAATCAGTAAAATAGATTGGGGGTTAGCGAAACAGGAAGTTGTTTCGTTTTAAAACCCGCTACTGTAATCAACACCTTTCAATATCAAAACATATTCCCTACATACATTCCCACTAGTTATCCATCATTCACAGTGCCAAACTTTTCCCTTCCCTAGCGCAAGCTTCCCCCCGCGAGTAATGCCTGGTACACGTAAACCAACCCCAGAACAACCAACAAAACCTACAAATCATCCGGCCACGTACCCCAGAATTGATTAAAATTACTCACCAGAAGCGTTCGACGATTAACCATCAAACAGGGACCATTTCTCCTAGCCTCCCTATCATCCGAACACTCCTAGTTCCGTCTCACTTATATCGCTAAAGCGACGTCCGAAGTCCTTCGGAGTACAATTCACCACTGGGGTATCTACCCCCAAGTCACTTCCCAACCCCACGTAACTCGCGCGAAGACTGGAGAACGATCCGACGCGAGACTCGGGCTACATAATATCTAGCGTCGCGTAGAAGGAAGCAATAGGGTCCACGGTGAGGATCCAGCGGGCCAGCGACCCCTAAGTTGATCCACTTACCTCGGAGATCGCCGCGGCTCCCTCATGGCTAGGTCCAGATCGGGGTGCAGCGGTATCCTTGCGAGGGTGTCCCCTTTTCAGGGTGCACGCAGTGACGTAAGCATCCGTCCCGGTAAGGGAAGCACACAGGAGCGGTGGTCACGAGAGGAAACTCTGGATCCTCGTTGTTTCACGTAACGACACTAGTTTGAACCGTCACAGGGAGGCGCGAGCCTCGGGCACACGAACGCGGGGCGATCCAAGGGGCGGGCGGGTTCGCCGCTGGATCTCGCGCGGGCTCTTCGATCGGGGACCAGGATCAAGAGGGGCGAAGCATTAAAATAGGGCGGTGGGGGGCGTAGGCGAGAAAAACCGCACGGGTCACGGGAACAGAAGCGCGGCGATGGTACGCGAGGTAAAGGAGCTCGCGGCGGCGAAAAGAAGTCCGGGATCGGACGACGGAAATCCCGAGCTCAACGTCCGCGTAGCGACTGGCGCCCGACACCTCCACCCTTCCGACAACACCCCGACCACCAGCGAGCGCGCGCGACAGAGAGAGACGGACTGACCGCGCCGCGCGGTGCGATTGAGAGGGCTGCCACTGGCGGCGCTAGCGGCGGGACGCGGCAGAGGGTGGGGATTGGCTGGCTGGTTGGCAGGAGAGCCACCCCACTGTGACTAGGCTGTAGGAGAGATCTAGGGGGCGAAGGGAGGGAAACCGCCACAGTCTCACCCCCTTAGCATACTCACCCCCGTGTGCGCTCCTCCCCCCCTCTCTCTCTCTCTCTCTCTCTACATTCTGTTTCAGACGCGCGAGCTCGCTGGCGACCGCTTTGTTTCTTACCTTTTTCTCTGGTTTTCTTTATTAGCGTAAGAGAATCGATGGAAATTGAATTTAACAGGAACCGGTAGGGCGGTGACAATGGCGTTACGTAATTAGGAGCGCGTCGATTTAACGAAACGCGTACGTCCCGTCGGGTGGTTTGTTTTCTTTTATTTTCCGCAGCTAATTGATGTTTGACGTGTTTTTGTTGGCAACGGGATCGACGTTATGTATAGTAACCACGATGGAAAAATAATAACGGTGCGGGTAACTGTAACGAGGGAGCAACGCGATGGAAATCGGAAGCTTTTTATTTTTCAAATGTACGATCCAATAGCGGAATAAAAATTACAGTGTTTTTGATTTTACGAAATTTCGAGTCTGTTGTACTTTCTACTTTTTTTCTATCTGGTTGCGTGGAACCGTGGCCTCGGCATGAAACGACGAAACGCCTCTTGTTTGTACTACAGTAGAAACTCAACTGATAATAACGTGTGCTGTTACGAGCACACGCCTGAGCCTATCGTATAATGAATCTGAAAGGTAAATGAATTTCTGTACAATTTACGCAGAATTTTACATAATGCATCAAATTGACGGTGGATGCGTAACCAACGCAGTTACACAGTTACTTTCACGTCGATTTAACGAAATTCCGCCTTTCAGACCGTGGTAAATGCGTTCTCCCATCCCAGACTCCCCTGCGCTCGCGTAGGGCTCGCTCCCCCATCGCGAGCACGTCGCACGGTGGCCAGCGTCTTCGCGGAGTGGGCGCGCGCCTGCGCGCGGCCCTAGATTTCGTCTCGCCTCCTGATTTTTCGTAATAAAAACGTTTGTCTTGGCGAGTCGCTGAGCTCGCACACCTCCCAGCGCGCATCGCGAGCTGCACATGTTCTTTCTTTCCTCCTGCACCCCTTCGATCTGTTTTTGTTACTATTGTCCACGCTGGTGCTTCGACGCTCGAATGGTAAAACCATAAAATTGTAAAATTTTAATGTGGTAAATGGTAAAATTGTAAAATTGTAAAATTGTAAAATTGTAAAATTGTAAAATTGTAAAATTGTAAAATTGTAAAATTGTAAAATTGTAAAATTGTAAAATTGTAAAATTGTAAAATTGTAAAATTGTAAAATTGTAAAATTGTAAAATCGTAAAATCGTAAAATCGTAAAATAGTCAAATGTCCGCAAAAATGCGTTGCACCGCAAAACGAATTCGATATGAAAACGATTAAGTTTTGAAGTCGTGAAATTTTTTTAAATTTTGATCCATCGAATGGAAGTATTTTCTTCAGCTGTATTTTTATTTTTTACTATTCGATGGAAACCCAATTGAAAATCGTAGAAATGAAGTATCACGAAACTTAATTACTGCTGTATCAGATTTCTGCAGTCTAAAACGGTCGTCTTTAAATATTCAACTCGCTCATATGGGTTCTACGAACCTTTTCCTTTTAAAGCTTAAAATACTCAAAGCTTGATTAAAACATTTACGCCTGTGTAAGGCCCCACCATTTAATCGCACCTGTTAGTGCTCACCAGCGCCACCAGAGGTCTAATCTTCCTAACTCTTTCTCACAAGTGCCACGTCCCATTCTCGTTTGTATATATACAAGTTCCAAGTTTATTCCTCTCGGCCCTCATGCGTCTCGGACAGCGTTAAAAGGTTAAAGCAATGAGCGCTATGTTAACGTTCATATGACAAAAGATCTCTCTATCTACCACCATTTCACTTACATAGCCAAAACACCACTGCGAAGGCTTAGAGAGTGAAAAGTGAACTCGCTACGGAGCGTAGCAGAATGTTTTGGGGATCTTTGGAGCCAGTGGCGCGCTGGTGACAGGGCAGAGAAAGCTCGAAGAAAATCTAACAACGCGCAGAGTTCGAATGGCCCAGGGAAAGTTTTCAATCTGATTAGAGATGTTTCCGTTCAGCCAGCAGAAGCTCCCAGGGACACGGTGCTTCGTGATGCACATTTATAGAGCGCCCCGCGCCAGAACTATTAATTAAGACGAAACTGTAACATAAATTACATCGCGTTAGGAAGAAGGAACAACTTGATCGCGATAAAGTTCGTTAAGGGCGGCTGGTAAGGCTTTAATGGCAACTTCTATCTGCCCTGGAAGACCCGATAAGATTCCTCGCCGGCGGAAGACGCGCCACGTGGCGAGCCTTTGCCGACCATATTTCAACCCCATCGCACGGACTGGCTTCGACCCCTGTCTCTCCCTTGACCCCCGCCCCTTCTCTTCCCTCTCTATCGTCATTGTGGTGTAAAGCACGAAAAAAAGGGTGGAGAGACTTCTCTCTGAAGCAGTCCTCAAGGAAACGGTGTTTGGGACGGAATGCTAAACGCCAATGGCGCCTGCGAGACCGCGTTTCATAAAAGATTGCCGCGTTACATAGCCCTCCCTCGATGTCAGAAGAAAACTCGCGTTTCCTTGTGCTTGCAAGACCTAAACAGGGCCATTTGGAGAATTGGCACTTTGATCTCCGTGCTTTGGTCACTTTCAGCCACCCTTGAGAGATGCTTCTACCTCGCCACGTGTGTGAATTACCTTTTCAGATTTTATTTAATAATTTATAGACTGTGAGATTTAGCAAGCTTACGTCGAGGTATACCATTTTGGATAATTTAAGAATTCTGATGAAGTGTTTCAAATGGCCATAATTACAATGGGAATAATGAAGGGCCTTTGCGCTATTTTTTCTTCTTGCTCAATCTTTGTTCCTTCTTTTTGTATTTCTGTGCAATAAAGAGGCTTAATAGTAATAATAAATATCTGACAGCAGGAATTAGGAGAAACGTATAACTGATTCTTTCATTTCCTGTATTTCCTTCCACCCTCCTGATAATATTACCCAAGGGAATTTACGCGCCCCATTAAACCTAAAGTTTCCAAACTTTTCCCCGAAACAATCGAAGAAGAATCCACTCGGTGTTCACCGGATGAAAAAGGGTTTAAGCGAGACCGAAGCGGTGATAAGTCGCTTAATTAACCTCCCCGCTCGCGTGTTTGTTGTGCTCGGTCGCGTGATCTTCCAAAGAGGGGAAAACAAGCCCCGTTCTTACATCCTCCCGCATATTTTGCCGCGGAGAAAGTGCAGCTCGCCCCGCCGTGTAATTAAATTCTTAACGAGGCAGAAAAATTGCCCACGAAAATTCTGACTGATCACGGAGGTAATTCGGGATCTCATTATGGCTTGCCACGAAAAAAGAAGCAGGGCACACCGGCGGAAGGGTATTTTCGTGTTCCAACCACGGGGAGAAAGGAAAACTCAAGGCACACGGTCTTATTGGCCCTTTGCGTTCAAATGAATTATTGCGCGCATGCACGTGAAATTGCATTTCAGTAGTAGGAACGGGTCGAGATTGAAAAGCTGTGCCGAAGAACTTCGAACTTTCGGTCGAACGTAATATCGACCCTGAGGCGGTCGACCTCGAACTTCGAAATGAGGGGAAAAAGCGAAGCGATGAACTTCCGTGCTCTATTTGTATTAGAATGCGTGATACCTTCTCTGGGGAGCAATGAGAGATTGAAATTGGACACATTGTTTTAGTTGATTTAAAGGGGTGCGCCATCTTGTCAAGGGGCGCAGGATGACGGAAGGAAAAACAGGGGAAAGTTTTGGACTGAAGAAAACACATTTGCTGTAAGGGTCCATTCTACTTTGCTGGTCAAACAGGAGGGTCATTTTCATGACTATTTTCAGGAACTCCTGTAGGAGTTTTCATGTTTTTCTTCAAATATTTATTACTCCTTGTTGTATAGAATTGTGTTTTTCATATTACCAAAATATAATTACAAATGTGTGATGAGAACACTGTGGACGTCCTCTTCGGCATCAAAGTGGGTCTACAATGATAGCAATAGAATTATTGTGCTCGATAGGGTTGTACGTATAAAGTGAACTAGAATTATTGATTTATTAACAGCGATTATAAAATGTAAAGCGGCCTTGTAAAGAAAAAGTTTTGGATTTTCTACCTAAAAAAATAGCTTCCAGGAGAGTTGCTGCTATTCGTTAATTTTTTAATATTTTTCTATAACAAAATTACCGAGAATTATAGAATATATGTACTTTTAAAATAAGGATATAATTGTAAAAAATAAACGTTAGATTTTCCACAAAAAATTCCCAAAAATTTATAAGCGCTTTTTCGGAAACTAAGCTATTTCAGATTTTGAAGGTATCTTTTTATACTTATGAACAAAAGGAAAAACCATTAGTTAGCAAAAAGGAATATTAATTCTAAGAATTATTTATAGGATTTTCAGGCTCTGCGTTTGGAAAGTTGCTGTGCAAAAGCCAAATCGATTTGTTTTTTGGAGGATATTACGCAGGCAATGAACCGGATTCAAATTTTTAATTGGGAGAAGGGGCATTTCTTAAGATATCAAATTTATTTTTTAAATAATGCAGCTTAATTTATGCACAAAAAGGTGTATGTCCTTCTTTTTACATATAAGATTTTTTTATATGAAAAAATTCACAAAAATAATGTAATCCTCTATAACCACCCAAATAAAAATATTCTTCTGCGTATGATTTTTTATTTCCAAAAAGCAAGTGTCACGCTAAAATTAAAGACTCTTTCCTCAAATGTTTAAGCATCTTCTGTCATACACAGTAGTTCACCATTTATTGGCACATAAATCGTTTCGAATGGTGGCAGGATTAAAAGGGGAACCGAAATGTTTCTCAAGTTTACAAAAACCCATTAACCGCGTCTTTAACGTTTAACGCTACGCGGGTAGGAATGGTGTTCGATAATCGTTTCGCATGCACATAGAAAAGAAGCTCGTTTCATTAGAGTTAATGAGGCCCACTTCCCTTGCAGCTAGGTCAGGAGAACTCTTGGAGCATTACAGAAGTTCCGGTGCCGTTTTCGCCAGTCTAATTTTCGAACTTGTTTATCCCATGACCCTCGACGTTGATACGTCTCTCGGAGTGCCCTCTGTCGCCTTTATTTCCATTGAAAATTACAGCGAAGGTACGCATGAGGCAACGGTACTTAGAATTAAATAGAACTCGATTCCGTTCCAGGCCAAACTCGCCAGCAGCTCCGATCGATTATCGCTTCTCTAAACGCGTGGAATCATTCCGTGGCTGCAAGTGCTTTGGAACTCAAATAAAGTCTCGCTCACCAAGAAGTTTCTCCCACCCCCAAAAAAGAGAAATAGAAACGAATGAGAAAAGGACAAAAAATGGCACAGGTGCAATCGTAATTCGTAGGGGAAAGCCAAGATTGAAACGGTGGGGGGCTAATTCCGTATAAAAAATATTGCTCGCCAAGAAATATGCAGATCTAGGAAAACTTTTCTAACGACCCAATAAAAAGCGCGATCACGGGCGCGGAACGGCTTCAACAATGGGGATCCGTTTAAAATAAAAAAATATTAATTCCACGGGGGGGTGTGGCCAGCACGCGAGTAGATTACAAATAAGCAGACGACCAGGACAACGAAGCAAGGGTACGGTTTAGGTGAATATCCTGTGAATACAGGCTTTCCGATCGTTTTTATATTTATCCTCCGCTCGTGCCGGTCGCTACGAGCACGTTGGATCATCCTCCTCCTCGTCGAACGCTAGATCCACGCGGATTAAGACGAAAGACGCGGCTCGAGGTTCAATTTCGCACGCTTAATAACGTGAATGTCGCTTCTCGATATCGACGTCCCTTTTAGGTACCATTTGCCGTCACCCTTCCATTAAAAATGAATGGGTGGTGAATAAGGGAAAGAATTAAACAGAAAGGGTACCTATGAGTTGGAATACCGAGGAACAGTGTAAGATACGCCGAGGAATGGTGATGTCCTTAGGGCGCATGCGCAAGCAGAAGACTGAAAAGGAGGCGGAGCCTCCGACCCCCTCCACTACGTAGCGCCAATTCTGTGGTAGTGACTGTGACCAGAGTTGGGCACTAATCGAATAAATTTTTATTTGTATAATCTTTGGATAAATTTTTATTCGGATAATCTCCAAATAAAAATTCCGCATAAAAGGAAGGTATTCGAGTATAACGAATAATTAGTTAGTTCTTCGAATAACAAATAAAAATTTATTCGAATTAAATTTTTTTCGGTATTCTCGAATAACGTGTTTAATTCGCAATTCTTATTCGAAATTATTCGAATAAAAATTTATTTGGATCATGCCCAACTCTAACTGTGACTAGATTGGTGATCTGACGGGTTATCTAGTGGCAAAGCATTATCATGAAAAGTCCTTCCTTTCCTACTACTCGTTATCAGAGCCGATGTGAGGCGGGTTCAGCGCGTTCCCCAGAACCCGGCCACACGCTTTAAAAGGCCCCACGGTCCACGAAAAGCTAAGCGTAAATTTTCGGAGGCCCTCTGCATATATATTTATCACTATAAAATTTAAAAGTACATATAAATGCGTTTTTGTAACACGTTCCGCAAACGCTTACGCCGGGCCTGCCCTTTATTAATTTTTCCTACAAATTTCACTACTGCTTGATATACCTATAGGAACTGAACTTATTTAATACTTAAGAAGCCAGATAATTTTGAAGACTGAAGAGGTCGAAATTCTCAGGTAATACATATTTCATATAAATTCTGCTTTTTTAATGGATTGTTTTTTAATGCCTTCGACTGAACTATTCTAAATAAGTCTTGCCGTGTTGATTTTTAAAGAGCATTAAATCGAGCTGACAACAAAATATTCCGCTTAAATCCATGTCGCAGGTGAGGTTCGCTGTTCGTCGCGAAAACGAAGCAAATTGGTGAAACTGTTTGCTTCGTTTGTAACGTCGGCAGCAGCTTGAGCACACATCGTCAGAGTTAACGTGTCACGTCAAACGAATAATAATAATAAAACGCCTTCATTACGAGTATATACAGTCTAAGTCAACACACTTGCAGTCTTACTGTTTCTATTTTCTTTAATTTCAAATTAGATGCAGTAAGATATTAGGATATCAACTTGTCATAGGATGTTGAACATCACTAGGGAACCGCATCCTGTCCACCTGTCAATACGCTAATCCAGATTTTATTCACATCCACTGTCCCCTACCCAATTATATAATAATTCTGTATAGTCGGCGTATAATGCGTAAATAATGTGTTTTAAACAACATCACTCATATACCCGCAGCGCGGGATTATGCGACCTAAGCCAATATCTCGCATGACTTCCCGACAGGAAACAATGCAACGTTGTTTCACCACTTCCCTCATCAAAACACGATCAGGTAGAAACAAAATAGCAATTAAATTAATATCGATCATAATACCATTCCCCGATGCATCAGCGATACTGCAATAATTCCCACCCAAAGCAGACCTATTAAACAACACTGATCACTCCTCGACGTTCCATCTACCTCCGGATTTAGCAAAGTATTTAGAAGAGGTAGGTGAACGACTGAGGAGTGGCCAGTGTCGTTAGATTCGATTTGAGTGGGAATTATTTCAGTAAGCAGAAGATTAATCACTACAGTCAACTGCAACTCAATAATATTGTATAGTTTACGTCTGATTGTATCATCTTAATATATAAAGCAGCAAGCTTCTATATGCGTGTGTGTTTGTCTGTCGCCAAAAACCTTTCAAACAATAAACTCTGGGATTACGAGATGTGCCTCAGCTCATTATGCCTGGGCAACCCAGATGAATGTGACTATTCCCGCCCACCACAAAATAATAAAGAATTTTTTTGTAAAATCTGAATCTAAATTCCGGGCGAAGCCGGATAGTAAAGCTAGAAGCTTATAACTTCGCTTTTCCTTCGTGTGCTCTGTTATATGTAACCAAAAGGTGACCACCGGTTTAATAATAATAGTAATCATTCTCTCAACCACTGGAGTCATACCAGAAGAACCTAAAACTATTAGACCCCCGTAACACACACATACCATTACAAAAATCGGTGATTATAGAAGATTACAACTTGGTCACTAAGTCTGCTGTACTATATCTTCAAAACACCAAGTTGAAACTTGTGAAAAACTTCATATTAATAATATATCACCCCCACCATGGGATCGCGTGTGTTAGTGCCCGCCAGCGCTACCAGAGGTCTAGCTTTTCCTTTGGCTGTAGCCCTATTGATGAGCCTCGCTGCCGGTCCCAAAATGACAAGCACCTCTTCCTTTCTTCGTCGACCCTTAAAAGGCTAATCCAAACGCCAGCCCTACATAGTACTCCATTTCGCGCAATCGACCTTGGGGATTACCGTTACGCCCCAGAGGCGACGAGGCAAGAAAGCAGAAAAGATCCCTTTCTGGTCTGGAAATGAAAATAATATCCCTAACTACCCATCAACAATTCCAATCAAACTTGTACCACCAAACACTACCACATCGATCACAAGCTTTCCCAAACCTGTCTTCACTCGCAGATCTGGTAGTCGCCCTAGCTGGCCGCGTATCAAGAAACAGCCTGTACTGCATTTTAGGCGGAGACACGAGGCGCTCCCTGGGCTCGGGAAGGTTGACTCGCGAATTACCAAGTCAAATATATACGAAGTGCATTCGTAGGATCGCGGTGGATTAAAGTGTCAAGCCGGATTGTATTGGCCGAAAACGACGGGGCGGCTTCATTCGACGCGTGAATTATGTAGAGACGTCGGTGCAGAGGCGCTGTTATCGGGGGGTGAAATCAGGTCAGAGCTGGGCGGCAGCGTCGATGGGGTTGGACCAGCAGCTAAGGCACGTCGAAATGTGCCTTTAATATTAATCCCTTCGGGCGCGCACCACTTACATGCCCCAACCCTCACCCCATACGCTAAGTACGTACGCAGGATATTCAGGCTGATGCCGCGAGCTGGAAATTCTGGTCGCGTCTGAACGAAATATTCGGGGAAGATGAGCAGGGTCCTGGGATAATTTCCCCTGTATCGGGTTGGTCGGTACCTTTCTTCCCATTTCACGTCCGCGGTACGAGGATTCGGTTTCTAATTCACCGCTGACACTCGTCGCCTGCTTCCTCGCTACCGTCTCGACCCAACCTCCCGTTTCTGCTCCGACTTGTGGAAAGGTGTTTCGGGGGCGACCCAGTGCTGTGACTGGTTTAACAAAAATTGTATTTTGAAGGCATCGTTGCTTGGGAAACACAGTTGCATTGGATGTGTTTAGAAATGAGATTTGTGAACTGCGGTGGGGTACGAAGCGCTTCATTAGCTTTCATGTGTGTGAGTCTCCACTGAGGCTTCCTTGCTTAATTGTACGAGGGATTCTTTTTTGTTGTCGTGAAGATTTGATTGGGTTTGTCTATAAGATTTTGGATTCTGTGGAATTCCTTCCTATTTTCCCTGTTTTCCTAGTACTTAAGAAAAATTGATAAGATTATAACGATACCTCCGACTTCACCACAAGATGGCACTTCAATGGCAAGTTCTCTGAGAACTACGGATTCCTATATATGCACCTGTTTGTTCTACCCCCTAGCATTCCGGCGTCTACAAATCTTTCTAGGTACCTCTGCTATCTCAACTCTAAACTCATGCATGGCAACTGCCATCGGGTACGGAGTTTTTGCAAATTTTATCTTCGAACAGTAAACTTCAAGACTTTACATAACGCTACCTCTTAAGGTGACACCAATAAAACACACAGATTCCTAGGGAGTGTATCTTCGTGCACAGAAGATATATAAAGCTGAAGAAATTTAAAAAAAATTCCTTTCTAACATCCCCGCGAACACTTACTCACCGATTAGAACGCAACTTTGTGGGATTTTAGAACGTCTCAAGATAAGAACAACGGTATATTTCATTCGTACCCAATTGACCCCTTTAAGTACGAGAAACAGGAAAAAAATTTCAACCATAAGTTTAGTGGTAGAATAAGCTCTGCAAACTTGTCTTGACAAAATTTTGAAGAAAGATTAAAAAAACCGTGACGAGAAAACTATTTTCAAAATTTTGGCGCTTACTGCACCATTAAACATTTATTTAAAACCCTTTGTTCTGTCTCTTGTACTTTGGGAGTTATATGCGAAAAAGTGGGAGTGCCTACCCTGCTGGAACTGCCAGTTAGAACCGCATTGAATTTTGAACTGGATCTATCTGGTTCAATGCGGTACTACCTGGATTTTCAAGCAGTGATTTTTGGCACTTCAAAAATGAATCCGATTCATTGCGGATATCCAGATCGATGGATGAAACAGGATTTTTCGGGTCCAAAATGTATCAGTTTCTACCAGGAATTGCCATTTGTATAAATCCGGAAGGTTCGTATCTGAAATTACGGATCAAAAATCTTATGGATTCAGTCTGGAAATGCCACAAGCTCTTTCGAGTCTGTCGCGATCTTGATTGGCAGAGAAAATAATTCACGGGATGTATATGGGGTTCGAAGAAAAATTTTTTACCCGGTTTCCAATGGATTGGCGGATAGAAAATTAATGCGATTCCTTCCGGATTTACGAAACACAAACTTCGAAATATCTAATTTGGTTCGAACACCGCTAGGTGGCCGCGATACTGGTAACTCCTCTCGCGGCAGAGATGTGCGCCGCGAGACATAGAGCGGTATTCTCAACTCTAAACTAAAACGCCGAGATTGTTCGGACCAGGAAATACGCTTGAGTTAACAGAAACACAAAAAGAAGAGGAGATCGTTCAATTATTGGGCCACCAGCTTTGATTGTGAACGCTTGCTACTTTTTGCTTCGGGATCAGGAGCACAGAATGCAAGGAGCTAAACGGATGAAAAACATTGTGGAAAATGATGAAATTTGCGAAACAAGCGGGGAGTTTCAATTCTACGGTACAGCTTCCCTCCCTTTTTTATTTACAATAGTTTAAATTCTTCTTTTACTTTAATGCGTAAAAACGATGCCGAAAAAATGTTACAGGGGTAGACATGAGTAATGCCGCACGCTGTATACCGACACAATCTGGCCCGAAACATGGGTTTGGGGGAATAAAAGGCGTTAAAGCGATCACTTGCTGCATTTCGAATCTACCTGAATTATGAAGTACATACCACATGCATCTACTATATTACGAACGCATTTGTAAGATTTGATTGTATCGCATTTCACTTATTTCAATAAAACGCAGTTAAGTGATAAAAGACTATTATTATTTAACGAGCCTTCCTTCCACTACTTGCTCCTTCCGATTCCAAGTCATATAAAAGACATGATAAAAAGAACGCTTAAAATGATCCTTCCACACTGAGCTGTTTTTAAAAATCTTTACATAAACACACTGTTTTAAACATGACATTCCCTACTTTCAAACTTTATTGACTTCAACACATCACGACACACTACTTCTACATTGCTCTAGTCTTAAGAACCAATCGCCTTATGATCACGCAAAATATGGTAAGTATTTAGGTAAGCTATTTGGACGCCCCGCGAAAATGTAACAAAGTTGCAAGGGTCAAAATTTTTGCAACAATGTTGGAAACGAAAATGGCCTGTTCGCAAGAAAAAAACTCGGTTTGCAACTTTGTTGAGATTTCGCGGGGAGTCAGATTCAGGTTAGCAACTTTGTTGAACGCCAAAATCTTCCAATATCATCTTCAGACTATTCAGATTTCACCGGATTTGGACGCCCCGCGAAAATGTAACAATGTTGCAAACAGGGTTTTTTTCTCGCCAATAGGACATTTTCATTTCCAACATTGTTGCAAAAATTTTATCCTTTGCAACTTTGTTGCATTTTCGCGGGGAGTCAGATTCCGGTTAGCAACTTTGTTGAACGCCAAAATATTCCAATATCATCTTCAGACTATTCCGATCTCACCGGATTTGGACGTCCCGCGAAAATGTAACAAAGTTGCAAACCCGGTTTTTTTCTCGCGAACAGGCGATTTTCATTTCCAACATTGTTGCAAAAATTTTGTCCTTTGCAACTTTGTTGCATTTTCGCGGAGTCAAATTTCGGTTAGCAACTTTGTGCGTTTCGTTATAAGACAAGTTTTGCAACTTTGTGCATTTTTCGCGGGAAGAGGGTTTTTTCAATGATAACACAGTTTTGTATAGTATTTTTCTGTTGTAAAGGATGTAGCATGCTTAAGACGAACTTAAGAATAAGCAACGACTGAGAATACCGCCCATAAGATCGGCGTCGCGAACTAACGAGGCAGCTTGCTCCGTGATAAAGGCTTCGACGCAAGATAAATACGGCGGAAGCTTTTGATATAGTAGGTTTAAGAATAAAATTATATCAAACCTCAGTTCACGGTATAAGCGGGAACGGTTATTCGACGCCTCCTTGATAACCTGAGTAAATCGGTCGAGGGACCATAAATATGTCGCAAATACAAATAAAACCAGGTACTAACATGGCTTGGAAAAACTGATGAGTATCATGTGAATCTTGATCTACAGTTCTAGATTCTAGTTAGAAACAACTAAAAATTTGAGTCGATTTCAGCCAAAAATATGTGTGTTTGAACATTCATTTATGCTATGCAAATTTGTGTAAGAACTGGTAGCAAAATAATTTGAAAAGACCAATAGATTCCACTTTGGTTTGGATCTGGATTTCCAGATAGAATCAACTTAAAAAATGAATAAAGATACTCAAGAAGTTTACTATAATAATATGCGAGTTACTTCGTGTAAATCCGAGCAGTACCGATGACAAATTGTGCTAGGAAATACAGATAAATACCATCAAGATTTTTCCATGCATATCCGGTTTGAAACTGATAGAAAATATTTCATTCTGTTTCATCTGCAATTTACGGGAAGAAAACCGCATCAATCCGGATTTAAAAATTTTTAATGCGGTTCTAACTGGCAGTTCCAGCAGGGTAATGCCTATTTGACTTTGAGGTTAGTTTTCATTTGCTAATAGGTAAAGTCTTATTGGTGATTCCACCAGTAAGTCCAAAACGAAACGCACACTTATTTCCTTTGCTTCTTTTCTCCTTATCACTCCTACTTTCAACTCATACTTCCTACTACCTGCCTCCTTAACCTCAATAGCCAACAACAAAGCCAAAATCTGAAGTTTATCGTTCTCTCGGTGCCACCCGTCGAAAGCAGCGCAGATAATTATTCACACACTGATCTGTTTATAATTGCAATTGATGCCAGCAATAATATTAATGAGGTAGGAATTCTAATTAAAAGCAGATAATTACTCCAGCCAACAGTTTGCGCATCGGCAAAATGAAGTTCCATGTTTGCGACACGTCAACACACGGTCTGTCTCCGCGAATGCGCTCTAGCAACGATGTCGCGCCGCTCCGTGCTATCCGGATGAAAAAACATACACAATTTCTGCCGTAGAAATTTCCATTCGAAGCGCAATGCAAAATAGCCCCCCTCCACGCGCCACAAAAAGAATTCATACTCGAAAAAAAATGGCTCGCGGATTTTTACGAATATACACCCGCAAAAAACGTGCCTGCGCATACACATACTAGTGCCCGCGAAACGCGGCAAGCCTGACAAATATCGCGCACGTTGACGTGGACATGAAAGGCTCCCATCCTGAAAAGGAGGTCCAGTGGCAAGAGTTGACGAGGGTCGAAGGATGCTCAGCCACGATGGACTACGGGGAAAAACCTCATAGGCAGCCCTCCCAATTCGCATTTACCGAACTGCCCGGGGCTCGGCATAAATTGCAAAAAAAATGAAGCGCAACAATCGCGCAGAATTATCGATCACCAGCTCCGGAACATTGTCCAGAGGTAACGGGAAGCTATTTACCCCTCGTCTATCCATAATTACACGAGTCCACGGGTACATTTGGGCCGCCTTTCATCGATCAACGACGAACCACAAGTCACCCACTACCACGCGCGCACGGTCAGGACGTCAATTACCGAGAGTGCTTTTCTCAAATTTCGTTATTCCTTTCCCTGGGAGGGTGCCTTTCCTCGACTGCCCCGAAACACCGTCCCCCCGCACAGTGATTCACAGTATCAACGGGAAGAAACCGAGAAACTGACTACTAGCCCAGCTACGCTGACATTGTTTACGGTGGACAGTTGAAAAACGAGTACACACTATATAATCGAGGATGCAAATTAACGGGCAGTAGGGTCGAGGCGGCCGAATAATAAAAGTGGCCCGCTGCAGCTCGATTACTTGAGCCCATAGACATCTAGAGGGCTCAGAAGCCAATCAGCGTAAGTCCATTAGTATTAAAACCGAGATAACTGATGTTTTTACAAATACAGTAATTCGTCGTTATTGTCCCGTTTTCACCATGCGTAGTATGCCCGGTGACTATCCCCACCATTTCTTGGAGTCAAGAGTGAGGAAATGAAAGAGTCGACGGCAACTTCGTGTCAACTGTTTCGTTCTTACTCGCCCGAATCGTGTCCGCATCGCGTTGTACGCCCGCTGCCAGCCCCGTTCGTCGGGTTTATTACGACGAATTACTGTATGTAGCAACTAATAAGTTGCAAAGAAATGGCAATACTATTGAAGATGCAAAAAAAAAAACGATTTTTATTGTAACATAACCTACAAATGAACTTAACTGCAAGAGAAACAAAAGAATATCTCCATGGTGTTTTAAATAAAGTCTTAAATGACTTTTGTAAAATGCCGACTGAAGAATTAAAATAAGTCCGCCGAATAGCACCGACAAGCAACGAAGCTACCCGATTTACCCATACTCCCCCCCTTACCGCGAATCTTAACCCTACCCCCTCCCCACCGAGCTAATGCTCCGATGTATATACATATATGTGTTGGGCGGCGTTTCCATGCGCGTAGCGATTTACTTTTGGTGGGAGCGGTGCACGCGAACGTCGCCCCTCTTGCGGGCGATGCGATTATAAAGGAAAAGTCCGCGCGACAGCAGCGGTTTACGGAGCCGGAACGAAACTCGGCTTCATCCCCTTCCGCGTGTTCTCTCGCACGCGGAGAAATTCGCGGCGAGACAGCGAACTTTCATTGTCGTTAAATTAAGCGACAGCGCCACACTCGTCACCAACCCCCGCCATTCCCTAGCGAACGTCGACCCTTTTTTTTAACCCTTTCTCCTCTCCATCATCTTTGTCCCCTCCGAAAAGCCGTCTTGCGCCGCGGGATATCATATTTTCCTGCGTGTTTTCCATGCAGTTTCCCTCTGCTCGAAATTTTTAAAGCAAACGTTGCTCGCTTTTTTGCGCCACCCTTGACGATTGTTCGGCAAGTGGACCTTGAAGCGAGAAATGTGTTCTGCTTGAGGAGAGGAGAAAAAGTTTAAAGAGAACTGCGCGTCGCAAACGAACCGTTCTCTTGTAAAAGCCTGGCGATGCTTTGACCAATAACGAGCTTGCCTTCGCCCCCCCCCCCCCCAACACGAGTAATAGCTTCTTGCGTAAAGAGAGGCGGGTGAGGGGATCGCTCCGGCCATAGAAGGAGCCGTAGGTCTTGCTCGATACAATTGGCTGAAACTTTGGGTTTCTTTTAAAATATTTCAACTTGATTTAGAAGACTTATTATAAATTTCCATTAAATCGTTTCTGAAAGCCAGAACTATTGTTCGATACATCCTGTTTATCGCAACTAAGAAAATTCCTTGATATCTATGCTACGACTGCTTCTAGCCTTTAAATTGTAGACCTGCTTGGACCCGTGAATCACGTCGCCCCCGCGCTATACATCGTCCATAAACATTACAGTATCGCGCGTGCACCAAGGAGCTCGGCCCCGATCCGCAAGAATTGTTTCCATAAGCTCGCGAGATCGCTTAATTTATTTATAGCCGCCTCCACTGGATATACCCTGGCTGGACTAGGATTTCCGTTTGCACATACACTGTCGCGTTCCCTACTCCTCTCCCAAAGAAAACCCTCCCACCCTCTGTTGCTCTCTTCTTTCTCCTTCCATTTAGCGCCACTTGGTCGAGCGCATTCACCGAGAAAATGGATCACAAGATTATTTAGCGTGGCGTCGACTCGAGCAGTCAAATTAATGCGTCAACTAGCGGCGGCGTCGAGAGGTGGTCGACCTTGGATTTATTTAACTCCGTTGATAGCTACTGTGGCTATACTTATGCACTCGCCACAAGAGGGCGTTCTCACAAGTTCTCACTCAAGTACCCATTCCTGTATATAGGTATATAGAAATACCTTATAAAATAATCGAACTCTTCGGGCTTAACCCTCGGTTGTCACACCTACTTTTTCAAACGTCGTTGTCACACTGGGTCGATTTGACCCTATCAATTTTCAATCAGTTGTTATTTAAAAACTATTTGTTAAATTAAGTCTAAAAAATTCTGAGATAATGTTTGAACATTGTAGAATATATACCCATCGTTGAAAGGTTACATTCAAAGTGTCATCATGCATAAAAAAAAATTTGAAACAATAAGAGTTTCGACAAAAAGGTTTTTTGCTTAAAAAAACGCAGGGTCAATTTGACCCAGTGTGACAACCGAGGGTTAAGTCTACGTTAGGTTGACATTTTAGGTTAATGTCGACGCGTGGGATATTCCGGTCCCTAGTGACCGCCGCGCCAGTCACCAATGAGATACTTTGAAGCTAAAGAAGACTAGCTCAGTGAGAGACTGCGGCACCCCAGAGACGTTCCCAACGCTAGTACCACACTCGAAGTTAGGACTAGAAATGGCACGATCTCGGTGAAAGCGCAACCCTGACGCGTAAGTTCCACGGCTCCATGCGGCTGCTGGGCCTAAAAAAGTTGGGGAGTAGGCTTTGTGTCAAGCGGGGCCCGGTAGACCCTGTCTCCGCCTTTGTGGTCCCTAACACCGGTCACACACACCACCTCGTCCGCTCGCATAATAATAATAATAGGTTAACATTTCTTGGGACACACCTGGGACTTTTACCACCCCGTAGCGGTAAATGCTAGGATTTACCGGAAAATTTGAAAATTCCACCATCTTCGAACTTTCACGATACCATATACATATCTGTTTCATCCTGCATTCTAACATCCCCACTTCTAAGGCAACCCTGCTTGCATTGTCCATAAAGCTTTACTTGATAAGTTCACTTGCAGGCCCCAGGGCGAAATGCACACTTCCCTCCCTTTCTCTTTTTCTCTCGCACCTACTCCCTCTCCTCCTCCAAACTTTCAAGCTCCCGTCCAGGTGATCGCGGCTTCCTCATAAGCGCTCGTCCATTCGAGACCGGGGAAGGCAAATAAAGCGAGGAAACTTGAATCGAGCAGAAGTCGAATTCAATCCAGCTTCCTTCCTCCCATCCACCACCTTTTCTCCCATTCCATCCATCTACTTTCGCCAAGGTTTGCGCGGAACGTCTCCAGAGGATGGGGCCAGGCAGGACGGAGTGAAACGGCGATTCCGTTCGTCCGTTTGTTCATAGAAAATGGATTAGTCCCAGATCCCATCCCTCAGGAGTCTTTAGCAATGCGTCCTGCGATTATTTGGCCCGCTCGTTTTCAACAGGTTGCGAGTTCGTCGGCGCGGCTGTCTTCTACTGCAGGCGTCCCTTTGACGACGCCGCGACGACGAACGTAAACGAATACGCGGGTGGATCGCGGGCGGTGCTAGAGGCGCGTCGATTCCAGAGGGTGGTGCTGGAGGAATGGTACGGGATCCTCCTCAGTAACGAGGAGCTACGGCCAGCCAGCTTTAAGAGCTCCCTAACGAAATTAGAGAGTGGATTTCGCGACTCGAACCAGACCGAATTCTCCTATCTAATTCGGATTTAAGCGACCCCTTCAACGTCGGCCTTTAAAACGACCAACGGGGAATGGGAATCGGGAATGTAATGGCGGATAACAGGTGCGCGCTTTAACGTCATGCGATTGGAGGAAGACGTTTCTGTGATACCCGGCCCGTGTGACGCGATTATTCGATTGGAATATGGGGAGGCTTGGTGATTAAACGTTATTTGTATTATATTTTAAGGTGTCGGGGCTGGGGTTGGTGGCTGTAGAGATTTAGCGTTTGGAAACCGTCTATGATGCTATTGGCACTAGGGTTGTCAAGTATAATATAATATACTAGCCTAGCCCATTACCCGGTTTCACCCGGGAATTATTTGCGATATTTCCAAAATGAAAAAGCGTAAAAAATAATATGAGTAGCCTATAATGTAATCTAGGACGTATGTAATGTATATTAAAAATTTCATTGAAATCCGTTCAGCCGTTTACGTGTGAAAGAAGGACAAACAAACAGACAACATTTCACTTTTATATATTAGTAAGGATAACGATAGTATTGCACTATATTTTTGGCTAGTGTACTATATTTTATTACAATAGAGGATTGGCTATATCGTACCGCTTAAGATATTTTACGTTATATTTCATACATGACTAATTTCAACGCATGTTAATATTGGATATTGTAGCTTCATCTTTTAGGCACCTATTATTAGGTATTTATGCTTTTGTTCAGAACTAATTAATTTGTTATTAATCTTTTTGTGACATACTCTGAAAGGTATTTACGATTTAGACAACCGGCCTCCAAAATCGTAACCCCGGTTTCCAAAATCGTTCCTCTTCTAAAAATAGTATTAATAAGAAAATGTTCAACGTAATGATTATTATATAGTTACATCCACATATGTGTCTATATAACCCACAGGTCGCAATATGATGTATGTACCTACATAACTTATATAACATATGAATTGTCAAATCCTACTGATACGATTGTAGTGGTAGAAAATATGATCAATTTATTTATAAATATCGAATTAAATTGTATAATAAATGTAACAGGTGCATAAAACGAATGTATTAAAATGTTTGGTTATTATCAGCTGAAATAATGTTACGGGAGTTACGTCAATAATACCTGATTTTTTTAAATGTTTATAGATGTTTCTATTTGTCATTTCGCATTTTTTTGATATTTCTACCATCAAATGACGTTTATATTCATTAATTACTGAGGAATTGATGAGGTACGACTTAAGTGACCAGTACGATATTGGCAATCGCCCCTAAGAGATAACATTCTACAATTTTTACTAATACTTTTTTCTAGTCTAACATCAAAACGTTATCAGAGAACATTTTTTCTATCCATAATAAATATAATGTAACGGGAAGAGAGAAACAGAGCTTATTTATTTCTCATAAAAATGAGGTCTTCATATATGTTAATTTCGACTTTTAGTGCAATCTTTGACATATTTGTTAAAAACAATGAAGTAATTATTAATGCAAACACAAAAAATATACATTTAGAAAATAAAATGTTGTTTTAATGTAGGTACTTATTTTAGACCTACTTTCTTCTGCAAACTACTATTTTTTCACAATATAGTATATTTTTTAAAAAGTTGGCAACCCTAATTGACACGCAGGTGGTGCCCTGCTTCGGTATTTGTAGAGTTCGAAAAGAGTAACCTCGAAGTTGGGGTAATCGGCTGATCAGTAACGCAAAGGATCCGTTGATCGTGGGGTCGAGTCCCATGGCCTGCGTTTTTTTTTTCACCTGCATACAAATTTTTAACAATACTACCTCCTCATTAGACACACAACGAATTGAAAATAAAAAATATCATCGCATGGAAGACTTTCAATAATATTAAAAAAAAAAAGATTCACCAATAACATTCCAAACGATCGAAACAGAGAAAAATGAACGATTCGAATAAAAGCATTACAAGCACGCCAATCGATCAGCCACCCTTAACTAACACACAATCACAGACCCCGAGCAGTGAAGCAGAGCGGTGGGGGAAGGCAGTTAATCTTCTATCATAGCGCACAAAGAGCAGCGATGAATCCATCTCGATAGCCACGACGCGGTGATAGAGGAGATCGAAGAATTTCACCGAATAAGTCCCCTTCGCCGTACACTTTCGTGTCTGATCCATTTCCTTCCCTTCGATCGGCCTGAACTCCGTGTTCTCCCTCCAGCCCCGTCTCGTTCGTTCACCCCTCGTTCCTCCCGGCTCCCGTCGGCCACGTTTCCATTCCTCTCTGCGTAGCTATGCATTTCCCTCGCTATAACACAGCCTCGGTATGCGTGTGCACGGCCAACAGTCCAACACAGGGGGGAAGCCGAAGCGAAGAAGTGTCGCGAGAGGGAAGCTGTTCCTCCGCCAGCCAAACCGATCGAGGCGGGCTTAACTCGCATCAAAGCTGGCGGCCAGTGCTTCCCAAGGATTTCTATTAAGCCGCCGGCTGGGCCATCGATACCATTTCAATAAATCTATGATGCCCCGTCGATAATGTGTAGGAAATTGGGAGACTGGAGAGGCGGCGTGTCTCTTCGGGGAAGATTTATGGCCCCTAAACGAGGGCAAGGTTTACGGGCACGTCTACGGGCTGTTGACGGATGCGCGGTTCGCGTGTCGAGCACAGAACTACTCCGCGAAAATTACGGTATTGTCTTTCCTACGCTTTAACGCGCGGAAAAGAACAAAAACCACGGGCTGCGAGGGGCGGGCCGTGTAGCTACGAGGTTGGCGTTGCGAGGGGCGAGACGCTTGGAATTACCAGCTCGAATTACGTCGACATTATTGTGCTTTTAGAGAAAGGGGATGGAGGAGGTGTGTAGAGTTAAAGGGATGCAGGTTGGATTGACAGTGGAGGGCTTCTATTTTTCTGTGATCGGAATCACAGATGGCGAAGATAAAAGAATTATTGTACTGTGGGGTATCCTATAACGAACAGTTTTTCTCATTAGATCGAAATGCCTACAACTAACTCAATTTCGCAAAATATTTGGTTTAGTCTCATTGATATGTCCTTCTTTTACATATTTCGTAGACTGGTGTTCGTTGAGTTGTATAATACAATATCTTCAAGTGCCATCTTTTGGATTTACGATAAAGTGTACCTATACTAAGGGAAAATAAAAACCTAACCTAACATATTTCGTGTTAAGAATCCACATATGTATACTAACCTTAAATCCGTAAAGGTCAATATGTATGTATCCTATAACGAACAAGGTTATAGAATGAATCAGTTCGTTACAGGGTGCCCCACTGTAGTTGAAATGTGCTAGTGCAAGACATCAAATTCTAATAATTATTTACACTATTTCCCTCCCGTGTCCCTATAACAATTTACGCGTCACGATCCAGCTGTGCTCAGAGTTTACTCGCGTGATAAATAAAAATCGAGTTACCGTCCCCCGGTGCTCCTCACTTTCGAAACCCTACGTGACTTTATTACACCGGCTGCACGCCGCCATATCTATTCCGCCAGTCGTACCTGTATATGCATGCGTAAGTACGTAGACACACACAGGCGGCGGCCTAACGCGTTTACTCGCACGTGTCCTGACGTGTCCTCGTTACGGACGCGTAGCTGAGTACTTAGAGGAACGCTCCTCGCGGGCACGATCACCGACACCCTAATTTCGCTAATTGGATATTTAACCTCGCGCATCGAGCCGATTGATTCCAGCCGTCCTCGCTCCAGCGGCAAGCCACGCGGAGATTTAAGACGGGTTCACGCGTGACGCGAGTTGACTCGGAGTGCCGAGTGAAACAAAGGGACCTTTGACAGAGATAAAAATAATTTTCCAACTTGAAAATAAATATATCAAAAAGGCCGCTTCTTCGGCATTGAAATAAAAAAAATCATGTAAATAGGATAAATAGTTTCCGAGATAAAAATTGATAAGTACAACCCATTTTAGGGAAAATCGTAAAAATTCAATGACCTGTATTTTTTAAACAATTTCGAAATGAGCAAAATAATGACTCCCTCTAATCTCGCGTGGACTACACCGTATTCAATTTTGAACTGATACATGTGGGCCCGCCCATAGCGCGCTTATTCTTGCAGAAACGTCGTTCCCCAGGCGTCAGCGATACTTGGCCTTGGAAAAGAGCCCCGGATCCCGTGGAAATAAACACCGCAGTTATTTCCTTCAGATTCGACGCCGTCGGTGCGTGCAGCTCCACCCTCGTGCAGACCTGGTTAGAGGAAAGAAAGCTACTTGGAGTGGAAATTGGGAAAATGCTGATCTCCTTTAGGTAGGTACGTATGTAAATTTCAAGCTTATGCAGGAAGTGTAAAAACAGGGTAACTTGATTATCGAACAGTCACTGGATAAGTGGCACCTGTTAAATGGAAATGCAAAGCAAGTTGGCGCCCCCTGCGCCGGATATCTGTGTCACAGCACGCTGTCACGAAGTCAGGCGAGCGACAGTGCGTCAGGGGTGTCTTTCATAGTCATGGAGTATTCGCCCCGGGGAACACAGCAAACAAATACGCGTCGCCACGCACCCCTCTGCGTCAGAATCGCTATACAGGCATTTATGCTGAGTACAACGAAGATAGGCACTCGAAACACCATGTCTTACAAGAAAACGATTAATCAGCAGCACACAGTTCTGAGATGGCAGACGCGAGGGTGATAACGGAAGTGATTTAAAGTGAACTCAACAAAAACGTTTAATTCACAATGTATTAGGCGACTTAGTCTGGAGCTTAAGAATTTCAAAGTCGATTTCCCGGAAAATGAAGCGCAATATCAAAAAATTTTATTCCTTTTTCTCAACTCATTTACTTGTTATAAATCCAAAATAAAGTGCACCTTTTTCAAAGCAGAGTAAAAGCGGAGCAATATGCTCCGCTTAGTAACTTTGGAAAACGGACGTCACATTTCCTTCTGAATTTTTCTTGCCCGCATCGCCTTCGACGTAACACCGCACTAGAACCTGAAACCAAGATCGAAGCCAGAGAAACGATAGCCAAACAAGAAAGTTGACCAAATTCCCCAACTTTCCCCGAAACGTTTGGAATGCAGCGATGCGGATCGTGAGAATGGCAAACAGTTGGCTGGGTCAGGATCACGGGATCCCTTTCATCAGCGATAACGATGGAAAGTGTCCGTGCTGGTCGCGTGGAATCGATGGAGCTGGATCCACCATGCGCCAATGTCCCTGGGAGCTGAGCGTCGGATCGCCTATGGCCAGGTCGGTAGATTGAAGGCTTATCGTTAGTCGCGTCGCCTGGCGGGGGGATCCTCTCTGGAAATTAGACATCAGGACAGTCGACTGTCTCGTCTGATTCCTTCTGCTGTCACCGTCGCGAAATCCTCTTGCTCCCCTTCCCTGCGGAGCTCGAAGCCAAGGTGTGACCTGGATACCGATTCCTCGAGGTTTGTCGATGGACACGTCCTTGGACGGTCCCTTCCTCTGTTCGTCCCGCGCGCTTGTCCGCGGAAGCAGGGCGATCGAGGAGGCGACGTTGGAGGGCGACGACGACCGCGGCGGGGATCTTTTTGTCCCGGCGAGAACAGAGCGGCTCTCCGCAGAGAGGGAGTATCGGAAATGGGGCTGGAACGACGGGCGTAGACGGGTTTACCAGGGGCGGGAGAAGTAAATCCCGGAAAATTAGTGTCCCCGCGGTTCTTTGTCGTCTGTTGCTCCTCCACCATCGGGAAATGATGTTTCTTCGTTACGGGGGGGGGGGAGGCCTTTTGTTTCTCCGTTTGCGGCTCCACTGCAGTCTTCGTGGATGGCGGAGCGCGAGCTACCAATACCCTTCTTCTGGCTAAATATTTCCAATCCACACGGGCTTTTCCAATGTTTTTAAATGGGCGTGGGGCGGAGCACTATGTTGTCCTAGCTGTTTGGTTACTTTTCAATTTATCGATGGATTTAGGCCCCGGAGAACAATTCTTTGTTCTGCCCTGTCACTCTTTATGTTTGTAGGTGACAGGGTTAGTTTTAAGGCTTTTTGGCCCTTGGTCCTTTTTAAGAGTTTAATCAATTGCCGATGCGTGCTTTGTGCGCGTATCTTTTGAGGACACACCCGCTTTTATTTAGGACAGAGGGATGTTTTTTTCAGAACATTTTGCGCGTCCCAGAGCGCCACATTAGAACCACTAGTTTATTAATTCTTTTGGTCTAACTAGCATGAAGTGTGATGTACACACTTTTCATGAATGATACATATCCTACTTAGTGTTTAAACATTTACATAGATCGCGTTGAACGTTGTAATTTTGCGGTTTTTAAGTAATCATAATCGTAATGGCAGAAAACGTGAAAAAATAAAAAAAACATTTTTATTGTTTTTCCCTTATTATTATCACTTGTACAAGTCGAAAAATATATTTTTTTCCAATATCGATGAAGTTATGCAAGGAAGTGTTAAATATACTCTGCACACCGATCAATGATTAGTTATTACTTAATCTCAAGCCCAATTTATTTCTCACGTCATTTGCAAGCCGTCCTGCATGTTCCTTCTATTTTATGCAAGGTGGGTCAGGATGGGAGACACAATCGGGCATATGGTAATCCGTTGGACGAAAATAAATCGAAATGTAAGTTTCTGTTTTCCAGGAAATCAATTTCGTGAATTCGGGAGGTTTTGGTGCCCGGCCAAAAATCTACAGAATTTATCAGTAATTATGGTAGGTACCACTGCGAGTGAAATGAATTTCCGAGTGAAATGGTGTAATAACATTCATCGCATAAAGCTTTGTTCCGAGAAAATTAATTCCGTAGGTAGTGAAGCTTCATTTTTAGCTAAGTGTAGGGTAGATGTCCCTATTACTGTCAGTGTACTTATTACTGCCACTTTATTTATTTTGCTTTATAAAAATGTAACGTATAAAGAATAGTGTACAACAATAATATTAATAATAACAAGAACAGTCACAATTTAATAATAATATTATTATTGTATATTATTCTTTATACATTATATTTTTATTAAGCAAAATAAATAAAGTGGCAGTAATAGGGACACTGACAGTAATAGGGACATTTACCCTAAGCACTTTTTTCTCGAAAATTTGAGCGAAAATTATTTTATACTTTCGACTATATTTCAGCACGAGGATTTATTTCTAGTGAAGATAAATTCTAGTGATTTTTCAAGTACCTCACACAAGTAAAAAATCCATTTTCGAGAAAATGGAAGTTCATACCAAAAAATTTTATTCTACATTTCCGATTTATTTTTTACTAAGGAATTACCATATGCCCGGTTGTACCACATGGTTGCCCTGTATGCTACCTAGGAACGCACTGTACTAAAAAGTAATCTTCATCTCTTTTTTCCACTACTGCAATCAAAACAAATCAAAATTCGTTAATAATTCAAAATCAAGGGAGCTTACAGTGTTTTCTACGAGGAGTCTTCAATTATTTCTGACGCTTTCCCATTTACACTAAAATTATTTTATGCCTCTTTTATAAAAAAATTCAGATTTCTCATTAAAAGAGAAACTCATCACAATTTTCATGGCCTGGAAATTATTATTAGTAAAATTTTCTCGAGTTGATCTCGTATGCAGGGAATATGGTAAATGAGGCATACACTCGCATAGCACTTCCGATATTTCTTTTTTTTTTTGCGTTGCTGTCGCCACGTGCGGTCTCGCGTGCGGGTGGCCTTTTAATTACCAGTCCTCGCTGCACCCTTTCGAGTTGTCGACAATATAAATTAGCATTGATTGACTAACTCACTAACTTGACTGACTAAGAAAATGGCAGACAGAAGTGAATCAGTTCACGCGAGGAACGCGCCAATTACTCGCAACGCAAGTAACAAACGTGTACATAGACTCAACTAGGCTATTCATAAGCGTCTAGCCCCTTTCACGGCTAATTTCGACAATAAACAATCCACTCAAACAAACACCGGTCGATCTCCGCCTACATAAAGCTGAAGCGAGCTCGTCGTCTGACTTGAACCGCACTTGTTCCACTTGCAGCCCCTTTCACAGTCAAATTCGTTTAATCGATGTCGTTCGAGCTTCAAACACCATTCCCAGCCATCTTCTTACTTATCACTCTGTTATCAACTCTTTCCTCAACCCTCAACTCGTGCTGGGTCTTTTTGGACCCACGCGTAACGCTATCGGATGTAATAATAGTAGGAAAAACTTTAGGGATCGATAAATATTCGTCTTCGAAATCTTAAATAGTTTCATTCACTACCCTAACATATTAGAACTGTTTAAGCTCAATGCTCCAACAAGATTTTTTTACTTTTTTAATTTATTTACTTAATCCTCGGTTGTCACACTTTTGACAAAGTCGATTTTTAATCAACTGCTGTTTAAAAATTATTTGTTAAATTAAGTCGCGAAAATTGGGAAATAAAGTTTGAACATAGAATGTATGCTTAGCGATGGAAGTTAAGATTTAAAGCATCATCATGTTAAAAAAATTTGACCAAAAAAGCGTTCAAGAGAAATCATAACTTTTTTAATTTTTAATACTTTTAGCTAAAAATGTATGGTTATACTGTGGAGATATGTTATTTTAATATAAAAAAAGCTCTATATTGGAGGTTCCGAAAAAGGGTATTTTGGGTATTTAAATTCACAAAAATCGCCTCATTTTCGTTGAATAACAATACAATTCACACCGGAATTTTAAAAATACTCAGTAATAAAAACCGAAATCAATTCAATACTATTCGATGAGAGTAGAATGCGCCATGTTAGACATGATCCCATGTTACGGCGAAAAACTGCGAGAAATCCCGAAATCGAGCAATTTTCGAGTTTTCCGCCGCAGCGGTCCACGCGTTTCGCTTCTTTGAAGGGGCCCGTAAACGAATGATGGGAAAAAATTCTAGTCAATGGGCGGCCATTAAAGCGTAAACGCTGCCAGTGTTCACCTGAATATGCTCGTTGGAAATCCATTTTTTGCGGCGGAAACACCCAGTTCTTTGGTCCTTACACCGGAACAGAAACAGCGGGGAAAGCGAATTACAATAAAGCAGGACCCGGCACGCGGTCGAATTGGCAAGTTTTAATATCGCGCATATATAATATATTGAGGGGACAGGGGCTGGAAGGAATAAAGCACTAGGGAAGGAGCGGAAACGGGCGAGCGGAAGAGGAAGCCGCGCCTATGCACGAGAAGTCGGTGGTTTGTTATTTTGTTTATTCGAATAGCGAGCGAAAGCAATTCGAACAAGGATTTCAGTTGCCGAAGCACGGTCGTTTCTCGTAATCGAATAAGCGAGTCAAAGCGCGTCGGGGGAATTAGTTTCAAAACTTTCGCGGATTAACGAAGTTTGTAAAACAACTAGTTATACGCGGTAATTGCTACTTCATTTTCGCGTGGAACTTGAAGCGGAGGGGGTGGTTTCTCGAACAAGAGGGTGAGCTACGTCTACCTGCGTGGTACCTGTCTTTTCGTTTACCCGAGTTACGCTAACTTCCGCGAGACACTTGTATTATCTGCGTGAATTACTGGTCGATCCGAAGCCGATTAGACGCACCGCAGGCATAATTTTCTTGGGTAGGATTCTCCGTTTCGCCTGGTCCCGTTGCAAGGAGAACTCAAGGGATCGTATTGAAGACGATTCGAACAGTTGCTCTTCCTTCGTCTGTGCGGGGGGGGGGGGGGGGATTATTGGTAAGGAGAAGTTGTTATTGCGAGGGCTTAGTGTGGGATCGCGATGTGGGAGATGGAGGGTTACTTTTGGAGTGGGATTTCAGGCAAATCGAGAGGCTCGTTAGACGTCAGCTATACATGTCCTGATGGAATATAAATCCGACGGTTTGCGAGAATTGCCGCTGGGTTAGTTATGTGGGGTGTTTACGCAGTGAAATTCATTATTGGTGGAGTGAAAGGTATATAAAAAAGTAGGAGGAGTTACACCATCTTCCACACTTTGTAGCGGTACATCTCCCTACTCGCCGCGAGATGGCGTTGTAAATGAATAAATAATATTATACCTGTTCCGACTTGCCCTTCTTATATTCCCGTGTCTAGGGCAGGGTCTGCTAGGTGAAGGTCTTTACTAATGAATATTATATATCCACTCTAGCACCCTTGGTTCTCTCCTTTTCTGTAGATTCATCAGTAGGGCTGTAACCAACGGGCTCTGCCCTAGAAGCATGGGGACTGAGAAGAATAAACTTGGAACTTGTATGTATACAAACCAAACTGAGACCTGATACTTGCGAGAAAGAGTTTAAAAGATGGCGGACCCGTCTCTGGTGGCATTGGCCGGCACTAATAGTCGCAATCCTAAGGTGACGCTGGGACGTGACACTAGATTTGAGGTTAGCTTATCACGAGGAGGTGGCTTGCTTTGGAATTTGGATTCATGTTTCTTTATTTAGGTAGTATAGTCCCTAAAGAACAAGCAACTAAAAATGTTAAATGTACAAAAATCTATATAATGTGAAGAAGAAAGCTCGACTAAATCGAGAAACTTGATTAAATGTCGACCACAATAATAAGTTATTTGCTTCCGCCTGGAGCATTTCTCAAAGAAGCCCCATTACTTGTGCAGCGATTTACTATAGCAACAGCTATAAATAAATAATAGATAATGCCAGAAATAAATTGCAGCTGCAAAATTTAGGAAAGGTAAGATTCGAGCGACAACAATTCGCAGGGTATGATTTATTCACTCCCCCAGATGCAACAAGATGGCCGTGCGACCACGGAGGAACAATAGGGGAATCGCCGCACGCGGTGATAGAAGTTTGCCAGCGATGAAGTATAAGTACCATTATAAAGTACTGAACGGAGGGGAAACTTGCTCGTGACTATGCGATATTTAATAACTCTCCCCGAGTTCATCAGTGATAAGGCGTTTCAGAGCGGGACTTTCCTCGTCCCCGTAAGTTCCAGTCGAATTCCGTTATTAACGTGCAAGCGAAGAGTGCTCACGCGGAGACGGTTAATCACACTCCTGTGGAACGTCTCGCTCGATTGACGTTACAGGAACATAAGGTGGAGGATACTAATTCAGCCCCAACTCTGCATAAGATCAAACTCTGTCAACTTGAGTTAGTTATATAGGTGTGGGTATCCAGCGATGGTGAGGTTTGTGGAACACAAAGGAATAGTAATGCCTCGACACTAGACCACTAGACCACTAGAGTAGTAGAGATGGAACAGCTATTGGAAGTTGGAACTCAGTCACGTAGGCAGTAGTGGAGAGGGAACACACTATAGCAGCATAGCATGATCTGCACAACTCGCATTAGTATAGCTGTATATGACGTATGTGCAACCTACCTAACCCCTAATCTACACTCCCTCCAACCTAAGATATATAATACTGTTGATTGGTAGATTCGGCGAAGGCATAGGGTGACGCCTAGGGTTACTCCTAATCCCTATTCCTACAAAATGCCTAAATCGCCATCACCCTGTACACTCACCGTAAGACCTTAAAGTCTTCTTCGTAGACCCATCTTTGTTGGCAACATTCTAATAACACCCATCCACGACGCATCAACTAACGGAAGCCCCATTTGGCGACCTACATCCCCAAGTGGATCGCCTTAAAAACCCTATCCCACCCTGCACTTCTTCCAGTCATTATACTCCTAATCCTCGAAGAACGTTCCAACTGACGAGCAACTTTACCCGCTTGCCTCAAAATGATTCGTAGCATCCAAGCTCCATCCCCATGCAAACGGGTCACCATGAAGGAGGGGAGTAGATAATACGGGGAGAAAGTAGAAATCGCGACAGAGGGAGAACGGTGGAAGGAAAGAAACTATGAGATGTGAGGAGAGGGGCGGGGACAGATGGACAGAAGGGGGCGAAGTATGGGAAGGGCGCAAGGGACGGGCGCGTAAGAGGGAGGGAGATATGGAGGCGTGCAGAAAAGGAGAGAGTGGTTAATTTATCACGAAACTACGAAAGTTTCGGCGTACTAACAAAGGCGGCCGCAAGTAAAGTTTGCCCCTTGGAGCGATGTTTCACCGCGGAGGGATAAGAAAATTCGAGCGGGTCCGCGGCCAAAATAAAAGTCGTGTCCCTCCCCCGGTCGGACAAGACGGAGAGGTAAGTCTATTTACAGGATTTATTCGCGCCGTAATAGTCGGAGGCCGCCCCGACACGGGAATCCCATTCCCGTGGCCGTCAAACATTTTATCTTCCGGCTATTACCCTGCGTTAACTCGCGACAATACGCCCCGGGAATCGATCGCCGTACCACAGTCCTGCCCACCATATCGGAACGCCCGCTATATTTAGACGTGCCGGTGTTTGTCATAAACAACGAGCCCACCCGTCTAAACACTCACTCCAGCAATTGGCTGGACTGCCTGGCTAGCGGCGTGTGACACAGTCTCGATCTGTGACGTCAATGTTTGGATTCGAAAACGCAATGTCGGTTTTTTTCACGTGAAATGGTGTCCTTCTACAGTCTACACCAGGCATGCACAGGACCCCCAATTTTGAGCGCGAGCGCACATTCGAGCTCGCGCAAGACAAACGAGTTCGCCAACGGAGTGGGGAACGGCTGGAATAGTGAGAGCGGAGCGTCACAGGCTGCCGCAGGGGTTTCCAGAGTTTGGCGCTCCGAAAAGAAACCACATTTTGGGGAATTTTTAAAAGGAAAGTATGGAGTATTATAATTCCAATCTCCGTACTTTTATTAACTGAAATTTGAAAAATGTGTTCAAATCTTTGTATGTAATAATAGTAATTTGGTTCAAAGTTATGATGGTAGTAGTAAGAGAGGTTTGAAAAAAAAAGTTTGTTGCTGACGAGCATTTTGACTGTCGTAATCATCTGAAACAAAAAACGTACAATTTTTCTTAATCTATATGAGTGTGGTTATCGTATGAACTTTAGTCGGTGTTGAATGAATAATGTTAAAAAGCACAAAATTGGTTGTATTTCAAATGAAAACATTTTTTGGAAAAGCATTTGTTAGTTTTCTGTGTTGTAAAAGTGAATTTTTGCAAATAATTACTTCATTCTAGTTCACACGATAACCACACTCATATAGATTAAGAAAAATTTTGCGCTTTTTGTTTCCATCGTTTTTGTTCGTTCACACAGTGACGAAGCTGTGTATGTCAGTCGCGGCCAAGTGATCATTTAGTTTTTCGGAGGTGTCGTAAAAGCATAAACTGGACCTTTCCAGTGATCGTGTTCGAACAACAATGGTAAGCTCGAGACAATACCATATTTTCCTTGGAGAAAACAAAATGGGCATACGGCCTCTGCAGTTTTAGAGTTCTCCACCGCGAGACCTTATACCGAAGAGTGGGGAGTGAGCATAGTACGGTCGAGCTCGAGGGCGCACCAACTGTCCTAGAGCAGACATAGTGTGCACCCCTGGTCTACACCTTCTTCTTACCACTGACGCGCCGGCACTGAACCGTCACAAAACTGATAAGTGTGCCCAGACCTTAATTCTTGAGGTAGAAAAGGAACTGACTTGGATTATACCTTCTCCGCCCTCTGCCATTTTTCAACTGTTTCTAACGCTTCGTGGGTAGTATTATTTGTTAGTGCTATCACTTTTCTTGACGTGATTGGCATTAGTATCTATTACTACTGACAATTCGTACCGTCCCTTGTGTTTGTCTGCTGTGGCGTAGCAGGCCTTCGTGACGGGAGCTTTCGTCGCGGGAAGGCTCGAGAAGTACTAGTGGTGCCATCTGGCAATGGTCGCGTGGTGTGAGGATAATGGGGGCGTTAGACTCGGGGTGAGGATGTAGACCGAGTTCCCTTGATTCTCGGACACCAATGTGAAAGAAATGGCCCTTTCCTTCGGGTGCTACGCGTGGGGGATGTAGAGGCGCGTTGATGTTCGGGAATCAAGTTCCCTTGGTGTTCGAGAATCAAAGGAACTTGGTCTTCAAGGGACGTCGGTAACTGCCCCGCGCTCAGCTGTTTCGGCTTTAAACTGCGTGCCTCGGAACTTGGACCGCTAATATTTAACTGTTAATATCTCGAGAACGAAGCATCGTATCCCAAAACGGTAAAGGACTTTTCGATGTCTTTTTGCATCAGGATGCTGCATGTCCCGCGATGTCCCTCTATTTTGGAGCACCTTTGGATTTTACAAGGTCGACCGTTTTGGAGTGTTGGAGTTAGATAACCTAAGGGATATTCAGAATACCACTTTGACCTCTGCATTACGTTCTTTTGTATACCTAATTGCAAATACACTGTACCTTGCAGGGATATAGTGACGTAGAAGCAGCAGGAGGCAAAGTCAACAGCGCCCTTGAGCGCCTCGCCGAGAATCAAGACCCCCAGGGAAGTACAATTAAGCATACTAGTTGCACATTAGTACCTTAAGACACTGTGCAAAGATAGTACAGCCCTAAATACAGCTTGCTGAGTTGACAAACAAGGTATTTTGTACCCCTAAGAATATCGCTTTACATATGTACCACGTAAGTAGGTCTCACGTTAAAAGATTAATAATGTAGGCATTCGGCGTTTGATAACGGCCTATACATAGTGCGATTGGCACATATGTAGGTGGCACCCCGTTGGTGTTTTGGTATGGGAGAAATCAACGTTGGGGAAATTAGTAACGCGGCTGGCCAGTACGCGGAGGACTTGGGTTCGAGTCCCATCGCCCCGAGGTTCTCTTTTTCACGTGCAATAACGACTGATAACAGAGAAATTCAGTACATTCCGCTAGAAATATATCATAATAAAGAAGCGACCAAATTATTTCTAATACTTTAACAGAATCTTGAAGAAGCACCCCTATCTCAAATTAAGCCTGTACACTGTATATACCTCCTACCACCTTTCCCCAACAGCCAAGCAGAAAATCGGGCATTTAATTCCCACCGAACCCTCCGTAGAAACTCGCGTTAGCGGAAATTAAGGAGCAACAGGGCAAAACTTTCTTGCCCCGCCGCCGACCACTTAGAAAGAACGTTCGACCAGCTTGATAGTCATAAACTCTCTGCTTCTGGAATCGAGTTACCCGGGAAGACAGAGGTCCCGCTATCCAGCTGAATTTTTCCCCAAGTTGGCGTAAGTGCTCCGGCTACTTAGCGAAGTAGCCGGAGCCGGTCGATCCGGGGTGCTTGGGGGCCGATCGGATCGGTCCGCGACACGGCGCCCGGTGAATATTTAAAGAAAAGCGCGTGGGTCGCCGAGGGGATTGTTCGCGGATGGCGTGCACGCGCGTATATGCCCGGGCGACGTTTGTACGACGGTCACGGCGGGCAATAATTTATTTGTAGCCGCAGCCCGCCGAACGGGCCGGGGCGGTTGGATACTTGGCGAGTGATAAATCCGTATGGAGCGTCGGGGAAAAGTTGAACGGACCAAGTTCGAAGTCGGAACGCCGCCCTTGAGACCGCTCGCTTAATTTCCTCGCGCTGTCTATCCGCGAATATATGCGCGGGCCCATAATTCTTGCGGGACTTCAAAAACAATTTCCCGCTCGCAACAACCCCTCTCCCTCGGCGTTCTTCCCCCGTTGTTTCAAAGAATCCGCGTCCCAGCCCCCAGCCGGAGGCACTGAATTTTTTACGAGCGCCGTTTGATAAATCGGGCGCGCAGGAATTATTGCCCTCGCGTCCCTCGCGATTACTCGTACCAGCAGTCTTTGTTTCTCCTCCGCTCCCGCTGGATATCAGCTGGAATTCCGTTAAACATTCATCCCCGTTGCTCCGTTGAAGGATTACCATCCCTTTTACTGGAGTGGTCACCTGTCCTCGCTCCGACGGCCTTCCCGCCGCCAACCGATGCGCGATTTTCAATGGGCGACGGCGGTGGGATGCCCACCACTACCTACGGCGGGATCCCCGGTTGTGACGACACGTCCTTGTCGCCTTCACTGGCCTTAGATTGTAGACTAAGCTTATCTGCTGTTCAGTGTAGGAGAATTGTAATAATATTAGGAGTAACCACTTCGTAATAATATTAAGAATAAAACCACGCCCTTCTTAATAATTTTAAAAGAATTAACTTTCGGTTTTCAGGGGTCAATTTCACCCCCTTAGAGTGAATTTAAACAGCAAAAAGAATTGCGCAATACATACGTTTAATAATTTTTCGAATTTGCGGGTTGGGGATTTTCCCTTGTCAATTTACTCGCAATACCTATCTCGGTAAGGCACAGTAAACTGTATCGAATACAACTACTATTATGCGTAAAATGCAGCATGTTCTACGGTGCCACAGTATGTTTGGCGGTTTCCCAAGATGATCGCAAACTTGTCAAACATTCGAATTACAACAGACAACGCAACACAAGGAAACGCGATGCTCGACAAGTGGTTAATTAAAATTAAAACGAAGGTACCCAGGAACAAGCAGAAGCGTCCCTTAAGCACACAGCGGTAATCAAATAACGAAACAGATAGACCGACCATGGGTGGGGGTGTGAGTTCAAAGGGAAAGTTCGATCCCGAAACGGAACGGGATGCTAATAAGTAAAGTATTATTCCCTTTGAAGCCTTCGCGGGAGAACAAAAACAGCGAATATTATAATTATCCACCTCCATCAGGCTGGAACAATCTCAACGCGCAGCTCGATAGCTCGATAAACCCTGTCCACCGATTCCTTCAGTCCGACTGCACTCCGTTGTTACGATGCAGGGACAACACTCGTGCTTTAATTAAATAAAAAACTTTATTTTAAATATTGAGAAAACGCGATGTGGCTCCGCGAGTAACACAATTTTGACGTAGGAACGCCAGACGTCAGAATCTAATTTCAGAACACTTTGAACACGTTTTTCTCGAGACACGATATTTCGAAACGGTAACCACGATTTCAGGAGAACCAATGGACCGACTCGAAAAATCCTTGAGGCATTTGATTTGTAATTGGACGCGCTATCGCAGCACCACCTGGGCCTTTTTTCTAAAATCCACCACTGACCCTAACCTCAATAAAATCACTCCACCAGAAACGTCTCCAACGCAACAGCAACGAAACTGTAGCAATGCAGCAGCGCCTCTCATCATCGTCCCATGTACACCACGCTTCAAATTCCACGATCGAGCCCGGAGTGCCCCATATTTTGCGTACCCGACATCGTCTCATGAATTTACAGCCAGCTGCGAAGATTTCTCCCGTTCATGACCGAAGGCAATACCGATCGCGGCACTGCAGAGCCTCGCGAACAATGACGCGGTAACAAGACGACCACGCGGCGACAGTCCGCCTTAAATTTTCTCCATCCCGGGAAGAGGAAAAGGTAGAGCCGCGCAGAGCGCATACAAATCCCCAGATTCGCTCGGTGCCGGGATTTTTCCAATTTCATATTAAATCTACCCAGGGTCGAGCGCTTCGCTCCACCGTCGACCGTGAAAACGGCCCTCGATTACTTCGAAAGCGAAACAATCGCTGGTAATAGAACTACCGGGACAAAAGGGGGCGGGGCGGAGCCGAAGGAGTACTACGTGATGTAACGCGACGGCTGGATTCCCCTTTGTTTCCCAGACGCTCGTCCTCCCAGCGCGACGAAACGAACGAACCGTCGGAGGATTCCCCTCCGCCTCACCTCGCCCACACTTCGTCCGCCGGCGAAAGCGGGGAATTATATAGACCCCGACGAAGTAAATCGGTTTCTTACGCTCCGCTTTCTAGGGTCTACAAAACTCAACGTTTATTTCCAGATATCTCGAGTGTGTACAAAATTTTAAGGAATGGACTGCTTCGTCGATTAAGACCGGCTCGGCGCGTCGACTCGGGCGCCACCGGCGAGACGCCTCGGCTCGCATCGCCCGTTTAGATGTGGATGCCGCGCGCCTTCGCCTCAGCCTGGAACTTGGTGGTGTACTCCCCGGTCGGGTCGTATTTCTTGGACAGCCTCTCCCAGACTTGCGGCCGCTGAAACGTAAAGGGGAACATCATTTCGCCGGCAAATTAAATTCCGCGCTCTGGGCCCGCCTTTGAAACTTCAAATGGAGACGTTTAACAGGAAAAACTGATTTCCCTCGGTAAAGGTCTCGGTGACGGCTCCGTTTCAACCCTGACGATGTTTGCGTTAGAAGGGAAACGTCGCACAATTTGGTGCGCCTTTCATTAGGGATTTATATACACCGTGTATTAATGTTCCTTAAATATCAGGACCTCTGGATTTTGAATTTGCAGCCGTGTTGGTCTTGAAGACAAGTGGGTAATCGTGGTAATAAAGAAGTGTGGTTAAGTCTATGAACTTTGAGATTTGAAACTGCCATGAATTTTCGTAAAAATGCTCTGTGCACTTTGTGAATATATTAGTTGAAAAAAATAATGATTCAAATTGAAGCATTTTTGTTCGTGCATACTTTCCCGAAGTCAGAGTGAAAATAGAATGAATAACGAATATTCAAATAATCTCGATATTCTAATATTTTAATTTTCGAATATCAGAGAATTCGAATTTGAGATTCGAATGTTCGAATACTCCTAATTATTCGAAGAAACTATTGATATTCGAATTAATCAAAATTATTCGTTTTGACTGTGACGTATACAAATTCGTTAGGTTGTTCGGAAACTACGCAGCGTTTTCGACAGATGAGGGATTGCAGCCGAATAAGGTTCTACTCTGCATTCGCTGGGATTTGAAGACGATTGTTTGTTATAAACTTCTACCAAACGTTCTGTAAGCTTTCCATAAACTTCTGTCGACACGAATTTTCCTGCAATTTCGCTGCAAACTTTCCAAGCCACCCAATATTATGAGCAAAGTCTTCATTTATTCGAGGCGCAGCCACTTCGGAAATCCGAAAATTGGGAAATTTTGAGAGTAGGTTTATGGTTAAGGCTATCATAATCGATTCCCGCGCGAAATCTTCTGGATCAGCGAGCGCGTAATTGTAAATCAACCTCCTCAATGTTGCAGCCCATTGGCGCGTATAGGACCAGTAATGGGGGCCGTTTTGAGTAGCTACCATGAACTAGTGCCGGGCCAGCGGTAGTTACAGCGCCACTTCATAACAGCTGTTGAAAATTACTACGGTAACCACGGTGCTGCAAAGTGGCAGTGCCTCGAGAGTGTTTGGGGACTGGGCACGTTTGTTGGGACACTTTTCTCGATTTTCGCGTGTAGAATGCACCTGTGAACTTCGTCACGCCGAAGCTGCATTACCCTGTGAAAATGGCTACCAACAGGTAATAGAATTATTTTCACACTTTGATGGATACTTTGCCACAGTTCGTTCCATTTCTGCCATGAATTCATTATGGTATTTCTATATCTCTATTTTCATGTCACTAGATAATACTCCTTTGGTCAACGAAAGAGGGTCAGTCTAAAACAGTAATGAGTGTTTACTTTGAATTTTCCAATGCTACTGAAATGGGTTACTACAATAATTATTACTATTATCATAACTTTGAAAGTAGCTTTCACAAACTATTATTTACTCCTCCAATTTAAATTTAACCATCATACGATATTTTTAAAGTTACAGGGATAAGCAAATTTGGTTCAAATTGACCGAATAGTATATATTTACAAGAAATGAGCATACCAAGATAAAACTGGATTCATTTAATTATTACGGTTTAATATTTAAAGAACTTATTAAATTTGTACAATGAAAAAAAAATAAAAAAAGATTAAATTAACGAAATGATTATTATTTATTATTGGCGGTTGTTAGTTATTTAAAGATATGAAGGAGTTTCAATCGAAATAACACATTAGTAAAGAAGGAATGGGGATTCGAAATCAACTAAATACGACAAAGAAAATCCATCAACTACAACACTGCAAGGCTTCCAAATTCACAAGCATCTAAAACACCCATCCATCGATCCCAAACACCCCAAAACGACCCCTGTTCTCATAGACAACTTGGACGCAGCGTAGAGCCGAAATAGTTAGAAAAGAACGAAGGAGGGACCAAAGAACAGCGGCAGATAACGCCAGAGAAGTTTGCTGGGCGGGAGGGGTGCGAGTTGGCCGCTAGAGGGATTAAGCAGCCCTCCCAGGGCATAGGTTAACGATTATTAAGCGAAGAGGAACTCGGGGATGCCCGTAGAGAGGAGCGAGGCCGCTACAACGTGGGAGAGAAATTACTCGGCAAGGGTGATCCGTGTAGAATTATTTGGAGGAAAGTTTGCCCGTGCACGAGGGTCAGATCCACGTTCGTGAAAGTCTGTAACTGGTCACGTCCAATGATATTCGAAACGGTTCCGCGACGTGTACGCAGCGTTGCCAGAAGTAGGGAGGCAAAGAGGGACGCGTTACGTCATAAGCCCTCCCTGTTGGTGCCTATTTCTGGCAAACATGGATATATATATAGGTATATCACTATATAACTTGGGTATAGAGTTGCCACCCGTGCTAGATTATATAGTATTGTACTATATTTCGACAAATTCTAGTATATACTGTTGAAACAAAGTATAGTTAGCAAAATATTATATTTTCACTTCAGAGTTAATTAAAAAAAAATTAATTATCAATCTACGTAAACTAAGCTAATTGCAGAGTCTTAGTGCTCAGAACGCACCCTTAGCTATTAACATCACGCGACACTATGCATTATTTATTGATAAAGGTAAAACTTATCTGAAGAACTGGTTCATAACTGGTTTGACTTTAACTAAGAAAATTTTATTCTCCAAATTGAGTTCCTCAATTTGAACACAAAATTTGAATTTGAACAATTTGAAAACATTCTGGAATCTTTGAATGGAGTAGATAAATTAAAACTTAATGTTTACAACTTATTTTCTGAACTTATATTGTTGAACGAAATTCTTGAAAAAATAAGAAACAAAATTTGGATATCACATTCTTAAAATGGTTTCTTTTTTCCTATCAATACCAACTACCTCAGCCGTTACTAAAAGAATCTTTTCAATTATGAATATTAAATGGCGAGAAAAGATATAAAGTTACAATTAAATTAATGAATAATGAGCTATTAATTTATATTAATATGAATACAGAATACTAGAGTTGTTTTATAAAAAATAATTCCTTCATACTAAAAGCTCAAAATCACAATAAAATGTACTTGGAAAAATAAGTAAAATAAAAAAATAAATCTGTACTTTTTATTTTTCTAAATTTCCCTGCAAACACTATATTTTTTCAAGATTCCACAAACATGCTATATTTTCCCCCAAATAGGTGGCAACCCTACTTGTGCACACCATGCAAGAATCGCTGCACCCCCGCTACCAGTCTCTACTACGTCACCGAGTTCCAACACTCCCAACAATAGTTGTTCCCACAATACTACTCCCTATTACGTCATACCCCATCCCTGTTGTCCCTACATCCGGCAACAACGCAGCGCATAGCGAGTCGTGGCTACTGGCGTCGCGCCTAATCACCCGCGAAAAAGTGACGGTGACCGTCAGTGAACGTACCTCGTCGATCAGATACCGGATCACCTTCTCGCTGCCCGCCTTCTGCTTCTCGCTGCATTTGCCGCATTTGTTCTCCAACGCGTCTGGCAGGGATTCTGGAATCAGATTGTTCATATAAGTACACACTGTATACTGGGGGTACGTGATCGCGGCAACAGAGGCGCAAGGGGAGGATTCAGCGGGAAAAGAGGCTCTGAATGCAGGGTGGTTTAGAACTCCGTGTTGCGAGCTCGAGGGTTCGTAGAGGGCGATAAAATAAACACTTTTTGTTTAGCGCTATTTTGTCGCCCGACGGCCAGTAATGGATTTATAGGAATCTAAAGATTAGGTTGGCGGGCGCCTGGTGATTGGCAACCCGCGCTGTACGGCTGCCTGTAACTAACCTTGCGTCTTCAATTATTGTACCTATGTATCACTGTTAGAGGGAAAGTGTACGTTTTAATTAATTTTTAGTAGAGATATCTTTTTCCCGTGTATCCAACCACACAATTACATCTCGGATGAATGTAAATATGTTTCAAAAGGTTGCAAAATTGAGATGGCACGACTTTAAAGAACATTTCGCCGCCATAAGGCCATAAAAATAATTCAAATTAAAATTATCGTTATATATATGTGAGTGACCCGACGCGCGCGTAATTTCATAAAGAATATGAAATGTAGGTAGTGGATTTTTTCTTTTAAGGGGTTAACCCACCTTGGACGAAGCAAAGTTAGTAATTTTCGGCGATTTTTTTAGGGAGAAAATACAATAAATGGAAAATTCAATATAAAGCCAGCTATTGTACAACTCTCGACGAAAAAAGTTATATTTTTTTTCGAAACAACATTTTCCGCGGTGTTTAACCTCACGGCTATGCCCTTTGACGTAGAACGAAAAACCAGGAAGTTTTATTATTGTCTAAAAACGCCAAAAATTTTGCCTGAATGTTATCCCACCTTAAGGTACTTAGGTACGAATCGCGTGCGTTCGAGGTCAAACTACAATGAAGGGCAGCGCACGCTACAGGCCGACGAATAATCGCGCGTAAAATAACGTATACTCTCGCGCCTTCTGCGCCCAGTAAAATTTCGATGACAAAACGTCCGGATTGCGCGCCGTGAATCCCTAACGACTTCGTCCCGGCACGCAATTATGTACATATTTGTTTAATGCTGCGTAAAATTCATGATTGGAAAATGTTTCGCTGACCGTACCGATACACCGTCGCTCTTTTAATGATTTATCGTCGTGCAATTTCGTATTTACTCGACATGGAGAAACACGCTCCGATCGCTGTACGGGCAAAGAGCAGGTCCACGGCTCGCGCTGGGGCTGTCCATTCATTTCACGTGAAATTCAATTTCTCGCTAATGGGCGCAACGAACAAGACTAGGGAGAGTCGCAAAGCTTTGCAGAATTATGGGATCTTTTTGTTAGCTGGTCCCGGGGAAGCATGCTCAGCCATGTCCAGCGCAAGAGGGTCAGAAATGGGGAATTTAAAGGGGACGACTACTTTGTAGGGATTTTAGGGAATTTTTTATTCAATTTGTTGCTTTAGTTTCGCGTGAGGCGTTGCGGCAGGTCGTGATCGATAAGCTGAGAGGCAAGGGGGTGTAGAAAATATATAGAAAATTTCTGGGGCCTGCGGAGATTATAGAATTAAGTGTTGTAGAGAAGCAGTGGTAGAAACGTGAAATTTTGGAGAATCTATTTAATGCGCAGTTTTAGTTTTATTCAGAATGGGATGGAGACAATGACTAATGGCCATTCTTATTTCTGAGGGAATTACAGAATTGAATTCAGCAATAGGCAGTAACCGAAATGTGAAACTGAAAAGAGGTCTTGCTGTTTCAAAATTTTGAAGAATTAGCTGGATTTACTAGTTTAATTTCACTTGGGAAGTTAAGCATGGCATTTCTCTGTGACGCCTTGAAAAAATATATGGGTATATTTGAGGAACCAAAATTAGATTTTTATGTCGAGTTGATCATACTTTCTTTTATTCAAGAATGATCGAAAGACGAATGCAATTCTTCATTTCGCCATTTTGCCAATTTTCAACAGAAATGTATATTTCAAAATGTGTATTTATATGTATTATAAAATGTATGTATATTTTAGTTCAGACGATAACGATAAACATACTGATTAAGAATTTTCTTGATTTTTTTGTTTCCGCCCACGAGACAATGAACAAGTAACTAAATAAACTACAAAAAGGACCATAATATTACACGTATGTATCACGAAAAAAAATGTATAAAACATGAATTTGGCAGCGTTCACTGAGAGCCCGAAAGGCTCAAACAGTAGCATAGATCTAATTTCCGACGGATTAAAAAATTGAATCTGAAAGCAAGCAGCGCGAGAAACGTGGCATCTGAAAAGATGTTTCACTCTCTGAAAATTTTGAAGCACCCCTTAAGTTGTCCGCCCGGAGCACTTTAAAACAGTCGTCGCCGCTTCGTCGTTAATCATCGCAGCGAGAATACACGGAAATATGACGAAGCGCTTTTAAATAGGTTACTCGAGCGGTCGTAAGTCTTCTTGTTTATTCCAGCTGGAGCTGCCCTCTCCAGCGAGCCCTCTCCTCCGCGTAATCAACAGTACCTCGGGGACTCGACGCTCGGAGATAGGTGGGGGGTGGGCGATGAAAGCGTCTTGAAAACGAGATAAAGAATTTTCCAAAGTGACTACGGCCGCGATGCGAACTTTGAGTGAATTACGGGGGAACTGTGCTAATTACGAGCGGGCGCTTTAATCGCGTCCAAACAGTCGGCGTAATGGGATCAAGAGTAACACGACTCCTTTTAAAACTTACTCAACCAGCAACCTCTCTCGAATCGAAAGACGGGACAGCAGCGAAATTTCTAAATAAATTAGCGACCCTCCGGAGCATTGCGTTTGTGAATAAAATCCGCTGCTGATCACCCCGGATTTTCTTCTGACGCGGGCTATAATCCTTTTCGGTGTGCGGAATATGTAAAAGAGAAGAAGAAACGATAGAGCAGTTGACAAGAGGATGCGAAAGGAGGAAGGAGGTGAAAAGAAGCAAGGACTTCCTGGGCGATACGGAAGAAGGGTTGGAGGGGGTGAAGAAGGTAATTTGGGAAAGAGAGTGGAGGGGAGTTGCGGGCAGTGTTGGGCATTAACTGAGTAAAAAAATTATTTCAATAACGAATCATTTTTTTAACTTATATTCATTATTCGAAATTTTATTTAATTAACAGTTATGACCATCTCTGATTGCGGGGGCTTATAGGAAAACTAATGCCAAATAAAGAGGGCAAAGACAGTAGAGGAAGTTAGGGTAAGAGTGTGGGTTTTGCAAGACTGATAGAATAATCAAAGAAAGAGGTGTGGAAAGGCAAAAGGGTAATGTAAATTCTCTCGTTATATGTATCTCGCAATGCAAGCACTAACATTTATCGATAATGAACTGAATTAGTACCTAAACGTATGTGGGAAGGCATACTGTAATTGCAGTGTCATGTGATCAATGGAAGAGTCCTTGTAGATAGAAAATAGTGTAAGGCCAAAATGAAAAATTTTGATTTTTTATTCAATTAACAGCGATTTAACTTTTGCCACGCGATATTAGGTATCGTCACCCTAAGTGTGTGTAGATGTAAGTGAAGATTTAAGCGGGAGCCATCCAAAGCCAAAGACAAGGAAAATAATATAAATGATAATAATCCTTTCCTGAGAAGAATTCAGAAAATTCGTGATTCGAGAAGGGACCATGCCTTGACATTTCTGCTTGCAGGTGTCCCCGCGACGGTTACAAGATCAGTGACTAGCATATTTCACGGGACTCCCCCCATTGGACTTTCGTATCGACTGACGATCCTCTCGTAAACGTCACCCCACGGGAGGCAGATTTCCTTGGCTGCTTCTCTTTCGCCTCTCCTTCTGTTGACCGTGGCGAAACGTGTGACGGACGGCGGATACTTTATCAGGGAAATACAGTTCTTGCCACGGTGGATCCGTGGACGATGTGCTCTGGCTACGCTGGCCAGAGCAGCTGGTGCAAATGACGCGGGCCAAAAAACGTCCGGCAGACATGGGGACATGAAAAGACTTCGGGGGCTCTCGTCTCCTCCCTCCCAGCTCTATATTCGCAGGCATAACTGTACGTTATGAAGCTCGCCCTCCCGTGGGAGATCTGGCACGATCCGCGTACCCATCGAGGACGCCATATGGAAAAAATTATAATGGCCCCCAGCCCCCTTTTCTCTGCGTTCCACTTCATTCTCCAACGTTCTGTTCAGTCCATCGACGGGCTGCCCCGCGACAGCGACTCTTCCCTGCTCTGCCGCTAGCTGAACCCTCGATGGCTAATTTAACGAGTGTCAATAGTGACCTTTGTTGCTGATGAAGAATTGGAGGCGAAGGCAGTGGAAGTAGAGGCAGCGTTTCTATGGTTCGTACGGAGGTGGTGTAGACATTTTATAGAGTTTTAGAGATAATTCTAGGTCTGTTATCGTGCGATTGGAGGTTGACGTTATTTTGTATTTGTGTGTGTCTATTCTATTTTATGAGTGGATAAAATAGTCAAGAGGAATCACATCCCGCAAACGAATACTTTCTTTATAAAAGGCTGTTGAAGTTTTGACCAATAGCCACGCGGCTTAGTGCCCCTCTGCGTGACTGGAGGCGAAGTGGGGGAAGACTCCGCCTCCAGAAGTGTCTCTGCGCGATCCGATTGGTCGCAACATTGGTTATCTTTTATAGCAAAATAATTCAAATACTTTCAATGTTCAACTATGGAATCTGTGATCACTACTTCTGCTACACGTATTAACAAAATATATAGACAGTTTCAATCCAGTTTCAACAGTTCTACAGTCTTAACCTGGTTCGTAGACGTCTTCTTGAAGTATTTTTTGTACACACGTACCGTCGTAACGTCACATGACGAAGCAACTCACGCGTTGGCCACAAAGCAAGGGGGCCCACAGATTTTTTCCAGAGAGGCAACTTTGAGAAACAGTCAAGCTGACTGGCGGTAATAATGTCCCTAATAACCCCAGTATATGTTAAAAATAAATTCAGGCTTGACAATGTCAAATTATTAAAGAATAATCTGTGACACTCGACGTCACCGTTTTTGTCACAAACTGGGACGTCACCGGTTAACCCTTCGTTAACACTCTGGGTGTGAGCCACCCATAAGCTGATTTTGACGCTCTGTACCTTGTATATGCAAAATAAATTCCTATTTTCCAAAACCAACTTACAAACTATTTTTTCTCTCAAAATATTATATCTGAGCAATAACTCTGTAGATTTTTAGCTTCTAATATTTAAATTTGTAAAAGTTACAGTTTTTTGAAGATTTTTTTCGTGTTTTCTCGACATATGGTAATCTAGATTTTTTTTACAAGAACACTCGTGAAATTTTAATCAAAAAACTATTGGAATACATTCTACAGACCATGAAATTGATCCATGGTTTTTTTTTCTAACGATTGGATTCTTCAGATCAGAATGGCAATCGTTCAAAAATTGTTCTGGGTGTGAACCACCCAGGTGTGTTAAAGTTGATCGGAAAATGAAGTGTGTCAACGAAGGGTTAAGGGTTAATAATAAAAAAAAAACCGCCTCAAGTTTCTCACACGTCTGCACCCTTACGTGCCTCCACTAGAAAGCAGCCCTTAACCCTTTCAACCACCCACGCGAACCCTTCAACGCTGACCCGTTAAGACGATGGCCAGCGGTTCCGTTTTTCTTAGGTATGGCGATTATCGCGGAAACTCGTCCGCTGGGTATCTTAATCGAATCGAGAATTATTTCACCGTTGGTGAACGCTAACGAATCGCCGCGGGAACGGCTCGCGTGTCTATACGGAATATTTATCGCGGCCGCGATTATTCTTTCGGATTATCCGACGGAGCGTTCCCGCGGCGGAGCGCGACGACGCCTCTCGTCGGCCCGCGGGGGATTAAGCTCTCGAGGAGGGCTTTAAACTCGATTCGCGATGGAAATTTTCAACGAGCGATCACGGCGACCGAGTCCGACGCCCGGGCAACGGATGTTATTTCGAGGGAGAAGCGACGGGTGAACGTCGAACCGCGGTCGAATTTAATCCCCCGTAGCGAAATTTCGCCCGGGGGATGACCGCGGGGCCATTCGATTCCCCGACTCTCTAATACGGGACTAATTCGAATATAATTTTCGAGCCGCGTCCGCCGGGCTCCCCCAGTCGATCGAGATCGGATTAAGACGCGGGATTAAAGACGCGCACGGCGATTCGTAAAATTGATTCCGTGGAGGGGGTAAGCTCTTCCCCTCGATTTCACCAATCCCGTCGGCGGGGATGCTCGCGGTATCGATCACTTTAGTGTTTATCTTGCAAATTGACGAGGAGGATGTGAACGGAGGTACATTCCGCGAGGAACGCGAATTCAGGTGGCAAAATGATTGCTGTTAACTCTCTGATTGAGTACAGCATGGTTTTGAAAAATGCTACTTGAAGTCGCTGCAGTGGCGAAGTTAACGGAAAGTTGCCGCCTGGGCCCCTGCCCAAAAGGCCCCCTAGGGCCCCATCCATAAAAAAAATTATGATTTTATCCAAACTACATTTTTTTCTGTACCACTACACCGCGCCCGTTTTTAGTTAACTACCTCTTCATTTTCCCGAAAAAAATGGGCCTTTCTCCTTAAATCCGCCACTGAGTTACTGTATGACATTTCTTGAGATAAAAAAAAAATTTCGAGGAGAAATAACCTGTGCATAAAAGAAGTGAAAATTTAACCGTGAAAATTTCGAGAAAAAGACAACTGACAAAAAGTATTATGCGGCAGATGAAAAATTTCCATCGGTCCTTTAAAAACAGAATAATTTGAGATGGCGATATGCGGTTCACCCTGCATAAATAAATAAATGAAACGCGCGACGACGCGAGACGCAGAGATCCCAAGGGGATGAAGGTCGAACGAGGACGGACAAGGGTGGCGCGGATGTTCTAATCGGGGGAAGGGAACTTGCGGGGCTTGCGGTCTCGCGATCCGCCTCTTTCTTCGGCCCACTTCCCCGACTTTGACCGCGACCCTCGTCCAATATTTGACAGCGTTACACCGCGGCCCGAACCCGCAAACTTTTCATCAATGACACTCAACGTTCCTCCAAGGAAGCCCGCGAAGGGGGGACCATGTGCTCCAGCCACTTATCTATGCAGTATACTGGATACAGTAAGCGGATCTTAATCTTTGAAAATAATCCACATTCGCCATCGGGATGGAATCAGTGCTACTAACAACGTTTTTCGATTCACATGTATGCTTATTCATAAATTAGAAAAATCGATATTTTCCATTTCAAAATAACAAGATACAACATAGGGTAGATGCACCATTTGTGGCCACTTTAAGGATTTCAGTGACTTTGTGTCTGCAAGCAATTTCGAGCTAAAAAACGCGATAATTATGCACATGGCCAAAAACGGTACATCTACCCAATATATATGTCTCTCAATTTTGAAATACCGGTTCAAGGGTCTGGGCGTTAAAGGTTTAAGCCCATACCGTATCCAGGTTGCATATAGATAAGTGTATCCAACCACCACCTGTGCCCTTCCTCTGCGCGTCCACGAGCAAACAGGGAAACAGAGGAGAAAGAGAAAGTCGGAATAGGAAAGAGAAAGAGCCATTGCTTATTGGATCTGGAGGTCCCTCAAGACCGAGCAACTGGGAGCGTTAGGAGTCTGCACGATAAAGCGAGCCCCCTCGGCCCCGGGAAAGGATGGGCAGATTAAAGCCGAGATCTGCGGAATAGAAAAATACAAGCGAGCAAATTTGCCTGCTAGTTCCGGCTGCGATTTACGCGCAGCTGATGCCCCGGCAATCCTCCATTCCGCTCGTACACCGATCGTTCCCGCCGTTCGAACGGAACTCTGAGTTATAGCTCCTTTGCGCGCTGCCTTTTTCCACCGTGACTTTGATAAGGGATGGCCCCCTTCTTAGCTTTTATTTTCGGGCACGGTGAACGGCTGGATAATTTGATTAATGCGCCGCGCCATTGTCGTGCGTGGAAATCCTGCACGAATTTTATGGAGAAATAGTGGGCGTACGTATAATTAAATTGGAAACGAAGCGTAATTAAAACGGCAGAACTTTTGTATCCCGTTTTTCATTGCAACTCTACACCAGTTTCGAAACTCCCGCAATCTTCCTCCTCTTTTTTTTTTGTATATTCTGGCATGTTAAATTCGACACGCGCTTGTTCGCGCTGTATCCGAACGCGAATAATAACGACAAAGGGGGAGACTGTTATGTCCGTAGTTGCTCCCACGCAGGGGTAGTGGCGAGCACAATGCTCGGCGATCTCTTTGGCAGGGATTTTTGAACAAGTTCGTTTCGAAATGATTGGGAGTTTTTTTCTCAACGCACTGCATGAAAAATTGCAGTAGTTGTTTAAATTATTAGTAGGTAGTTAAGGTTGAATTAAGTCTGAGTTGGGTACAATTCTTCATCATTGTCACGTCCCAGTCCCATCATGGGATCGCGACTAGTTAGTACTCGCCAGCGCCACCAGAGGTCTAACCTTTCAAACCCTTTCTCGCAAGTGGCAGGTACCAGACTCGTTCGTATACCTATATACAAGTTTCAAGTTTATTCCTATCGGTCCCCATGCGTCTATGACAGGGTCCATCAGCTGTAGGCCCCTACTGGATGAGGTCTGCCTTAGTTCCCCTGATGACACAAGCACCTCTTCCTTTCCTCCTCAATCTCTAAAATGGCCATCCACCTGCCTTTGCACAGTAGGCACAAGAATCGCTTCTCGTTCAAGAACAAAATCTACCCACACTGCACACAACTCACGGCAGCCATAAGCATCACCGCCCAGACCCGATCGAGAAGAGTCTTCCAGCAGCTGATGACCGCCAGACGGGCAAATCAGCTCACAATAGCACAAAAGTGCTGCCGCGAACTTCGCTCATAAAATAGTATCCCGTGTCCGAGGAAGAAATATGGTGGCTGGCCCACCGTGATGGTGGTTTACAGGGAAAAAGTTCCACCGCACGGGAAAGGACCAACAGGACCGGGGAACGAGACACCGAGAAGTACGCCGCGAGCGTTCCCCCGTGATCTGTCGGGTAATTGGCGGGAAAAAGGGACGGGGAAGATACGTGTTCGCATTAACCTCAGAGTGGAGAGAGGGTCGACTTACTTTTAAGCTCCTTGCCGTCGGGGGTGCAGCTACCCTTCTCCAGCAGGCAGTTTACGTAGTTGTTCAGCAGACGTTCGCTTCTGAGAATCTGATCCAGGTCGATGTTGTCGTACCTGGTCGTGTATTTCTCGTTTGCCAGGGCGCAGGCCACCACTGCGAGGAAAACAACCGCGACCTAGATTCGTCGGGGGCAGAAAAACGGAAGTCCTTTATAAAGTGTAACCCATCGAGATAAAGCGACGCGGTAATACCGAACAATCTTCTCCCTCCCACGATGGGAGGAGGCTAATAACGAGGACCGAGGGTCTTTGGGAAAACGTTATCGTGATGTGGTGTTAGGGGAGGTGGGGTGGCAAGGAACGAGGGATTACGTTGTTCTTGCCCCGTGTGTTAAAGGCAGCAGCATTTTCTCGTGAATTACCACGCGGTAGTTTGATATCGTGAGAAGTAGAGGTTTGATTGCTGAAGGACTGTGGGCGGGGCTAACCCCACCACTACGTTTCTTGAAGTATTAGGGCATAGGTGCACAAAGAGAGCCACTCGCCAACATCGCAGCTAAATACTTTGGGAGCCACATTATACAGTAGCGGACAAAGAATTTACCATTTTTTTTTATTTATTTTACTTCTGTTATTTTTTAGCGTCAGCTTGGAACTGTGGTGTGCGTTTAATATACATATTCTGATGGAGAATTTAAAGCTGTGCTTTTAAAGTTGACTTTCCCCTACTATTACTGAGCGAGTGAACTTATAAAAACTGAGTAAAAAGAACATGTTACTATTATTTCATAAAGAAAACAGGCGCATGCCATAATACTATAAAAAGCAAATTTTAGGGAAAATAATTTTCCCAAAGAACTTGCCGTTATAAAAAAAAATCTATGTATATACGTAGCATCTGCCCCTTTTCCATTGAACCTTTGATATCCTTAGGACCCATAGAGAAAATTTCAAAGTCCTCACAGACAGAGCCAAGCAAATGTAGCATACAGATGTTAAAAAATCCCAGTCGTACACCCCCACTGTGTAAGAAGCGATAACCAAGGTACTGAAACACAACAGCAAGGAAGGAGCAACGGCAGGTGCGATGGTTGAAAGTTTGCTCGACGCAAAGCAACACTTTTCCACGCCGCTCGCGTGACTGTTATACGTGGTGTGCAACGGGATATCCGAAAAGTCACGCGACCCGAGAGCCACAGCGTTATCTTTACCCCAGAGATCAAACGGCTTCTGCATAATAAAGCTCCAAGCTTCCCGCTTGGGACGTAATTCCCCGATACTCCTCAAAATTTCGAGCTGAAAGGCCTCGCGACTGTTTCGCGATCGCTATCCGAATGCAGCACACACGAGCTCTTAAGTCGATGGCGTTTACGAAATTTGCATTTACTCTCGGTAATAATGTACTGCGTGCTTCAAAAGTGCAGATTTAAAGGGCTGATTAGAGCCATTGAAAGCAAAAGAAACGAGTTGTAAACTGGTGACAGAAGTTTGCAAACTGATGGGTGATTTAGGAATCTATGCTTTCTGGGGTATTTTGAAATTCTAGGGATCTATGATTTCCGTGTCTTGAAATTTTGTGCTGGATAGACAAGGTGTGATATTTCCCTAAGTTTTTCTTATACTTCTCGAGTTTTGCATCGTCCAAACACTGTATAGTCACGCCCTGCAATAGAGAAGCGTCCACTGCGCATACTCGTGAAAGTGGGTGGAGTCTGCGACCCCCTCCACTTCACAGCGACGATTCTACGGGGATGGCGTTGACTAGTTTCGAGGATTAAAGGTCCATTCTACTTTTTTGTCGGTCGAACAAGGCACTTATTTTCTTGAATTTTTTCAGGAACTATTATACCGATTTTAATGCTTTTTTGTTGTTAAATATTATTCAAATAATAATACAAACAATAATATTTATTATTAAAACGAAAGTTTACATTCTCAAAACACGTATTAATAAATAGAAAGAACTTAAGTTTAGTAAACACATTCTTTTTGTGGCGAAAAAAAAGTTCCACACAATGGTAATTTTTTAGGGCGTTAGAGTGGAAAGACCCCTTCATAAATTGAAACACACATCACGCAGCTATTAAGCAACCGAGCCTTAAATCGGTTTCCAAGCTCCACGAAACATTGTAAAACAACGGTTTGCTCGTAGGGAGTCTGTAGTCCATGTATCGATCCCCCCGTTTGTGTTAACACTAGGAAATACGAATACCGATGAATCGCCGGTAACCCAGAAAGAATAATTTAGCGAGCTTGTCACTTGCAGAGCAGAAACGTCCTTTATTCCGCGGAGAAATTATTCGAGCGGTGGGGAGCGGGCGCAGGAAAGATACGAGCGATGGATTCGCGTTTATTGAAACAGGGTCGAGCGGGTACCTGGCGCGGAGTTTCGAAAATATGTTGCCCGCGCGAGCGAGCGATGACGGGCGAAAAAAAATGGGAAAAAATGGAAAGTCACTGGCTCGTAGAAAAAGGAAATCAATCGTATGGGATCGCAACCTCCTCGAGCGGTGGAATCGATTACACCATCGTTCGTTGGACAAGTCGAGCAGTTTATGGTGCAACAGACCTGATTGTGGACAGTTAATAGCACGCAATTAGCAACGCGATCCGAGTTAAGTGGCCCTCGGAACTGATAGACCCGACCCAGAGTCTGCTCCCACTTCTCAGGTCCCTGAATTGATATCGAAATTTAATATCCCACTGATTTAACCAGGACCTGGTTTAGATTTAACCCAAATTTAATGTAAATTTTTCAACAATGACCGCGGTGCGCGCGCGTAAGGAGGAAGGCAGAGCTAGACTTAGGTGATAGCCCCTGTTTAACTGTTCCTGTCCTACACACTTAATCGACGCGTAACCGGATTAGGCGACGGCGACTCGATGTTAAATCGTACTCATGCGAGCAAGCTGGTCGCTTTCTGCGGTCTCAGAGAGCGGATAATGAGGTACAGATGGGGGACACCAGGGATTGATGGGGGAAGATGTTGTCCTTCGTTTCGAACTTGCTTTGACCCGTAATTTGCGAAAGGTGTGGGGAAGGGGTCGTGTGCCACAGACACAACAGTAGTTATCGTGTTTTGTTTAGAATGGTTCTATTATTTCGAAAAGCTAATTGGACATACTATTAATATTGCCTCGCACTGTAGTGATGGGATCAAGTATATTGGAAGTAGGTTCGAATCTGGCTGTATAGTTTCGAACAGTTCACGAGTACTTGGGGAAAAAAAAACACTACTTTCGAGTAGACTCGAACCTTGGCGACAAAGGTTTGAACACTTTATAAGAACTTTTAAATTCAAATTTCGACCGTAAATATTAAATAAGGTGGTATCGGCGCACTGATTCGGTCACAATACAAAGTTTATTTTATTTATTTAAAAATAAAATAAAGTATCATCGCTGTTTGTCAATTATTTATAAAAAAATCCGACGTTTCGGGAAGTTATTTTATTTTTAAATAAATAAAATAAACTTTATATTGTGACCGAATCATTGCGCCGATACCACTTTATATACTTTATAAGAACTGAGAAACGTGCGAAACAGCGGTACTTGCAAGTATAATCGAAATAAATGTAATGTGGACTACTTTTATTTGCGACAATTCTACGTCGAGTTATACTGGCTATTGTCGACGCATTCCTTTTTATTGTAGCAGAGCACGGAGCGCATCCTGCATTTTTCTATTTTGATAAAAGCGAGTTTATTGTAGAATATTTCACACCCATTTTATGTACATATTACATTTGTTATGAAGTTTAAATCGATATGTATAAATAAATTGATCAATCATGTTTCCTAAAATCGTACCACTGCAATCGCACCACTACGATTTGAAAACTCAAGTCATATGTTATATGTATAGGTTATGTACATTTTCAGGGCTCGATTACTACTTTTACAAGATTCGATTCTTTCAAATGACAAAGTACTTATAAGTACATATTTGCATCCTATAAATAAATGAGTAGAAATCGAATCCCATGAAGTGAACTTTTTGTATTGTATTCGACTTAGTTTCGTGAGTACATATTGAATTTGATCTCATCCCTACCTCGCAGGGACACGACCAGCGTAGGTACCTACCCCGTACGCCACTGCGTCGAAAAACTCTGATATTTTCCATTTTAAAGATCTCTTTTTATGTAGTGGTCATTTACCTTATGTCCGGATCTCTGTCAATTGATACTGACAGAATAGAATTTTATTTGTTGGGTTACTTTTATTTTTAAAAACTAATCTTTATTAACCCTTTAGCGCCGAAAACTATATCACGTTGGGGGAACAATATCCCGCTTTTTTCATCGTTAAAAACGGTTGGAATTTTGATATTTTTTTATTTTTTCACAGGGTAAAATTTTTCTTTCAATTTAGTGCCAGCGGCGAATTTGTGTGAAAACTTGTTTTGAATTTGTGGTGAAACGTTCAAACAGTTTGAAAGGGAATGCGTCATATAGGATACGTCCGACGCTAAGGGGTTAAGTTTATACTAAAAAATGTGCCTATTTTAAAATTTCAATTTTAAAATTTTAATTATATTGGCGCTACAATATGGGCTCAAACAAGAAAACAATCGACGATTTTCTTCACTGTCACTGTTCCTCAAAGTTACCCCCCACTCTGGAAAAAAACTACGGACGACCAAATGTATTAATTTTTGGAAATTGTGTTAACAAAATATTTGTGGACATATGTATGTTCAATATATTTTACTCACTTCAAATGTATGTATATGTTAACATAGCATTCAGCATTATTGCTAAGTTATTACTAACTAATTTTCAAAAATTTGGGGCTGACTCCATTATACAGCAAAGTCTTCAATTGTGACGGGTCTTTTTGGACCAAAGCATAATAATTACAAAAGAAAAACGTAATCTAAAGTAAATACAGTGGTAACATCTACTATTGTTTTAAATTGACACAGTAATAGTTACTAGCTTATCTAACTTACAGCATCTTTCTTTTCCCTAAAAACTCTCCGCTCTTCAATTAGAAAAAATGCACAAAAATTTATTGACATGCTTCCCACTTTTAGTTTCAATTAGGCTAAGTATTTTGCCCCTCCCGGAGTTGCAAAGTTGCCGCGGAGCAGCGGAGAAGTTCGTTGCAACCAGAATCCCAACAAGAGAAGATGAAAGTCCCATCGGCGCTGGAGAAACTGGTTCCCCACGAAACGCCCATCTTTCACACTTTCGCTTATCCCATAAAAGTGACTACACGCGACGCGATTGCATCGATTTGACCGGTTTACCGACTTCCCATCGGTAAATGGCCCCCCCGTTTTCTTTGAAGTGGCCCAAGGCCAAAGGGATAAGAGACCGCTTTAATCGCGCAGGAACGATTATGTTTACCCGAACACTCGAGCGTCCATTGTAATTCGTCCTCGGTCCGGGGATTTGCAAACTGCACGACCTTGAAGCGCGACAATGCCACGTTTTCAATGACAAGAAGATGATAAACGACCCCAAGCGACTTTTATCCCCTATGTTAGTTCTGAACTTATCTCGCCTTGGACTCTTCCTTATTCATTGCTACGAAGGGGACATTTATTTTTCTGCTACTTTGTAGTCATATACGAGATTCTCAAATTTCAAAAATTGAAGATGCGTTGGATGACTCCCCTAGTGCTTGATTTATGAAAGTTTCTCAGAAGATATGAGACCTTCTTAAACTACACTGAAGAAAATCCATTTTTCTTTAAATTGACATAAGAATTTCTTATTTTTTATGTTCCAGTCGCTTTGGGTGCTGGGAACTAGCAACGTTCTGCCAAACGCGAGATAAACAATTATGTCAACTCCGCTATTTTAAAACTTTGAGCAATAAATAATTTATGAAAATAAAGTTAACATGCCACCTAACATCTCCCACAAGATACCGATATTCCACTGAAAAATTACCTGAGCAATCAAATTTTAAATTTACCCATTTTTTAAGCCTACTCTGATTCCTGGACAACAAAATGGCATTTCCTATAGTCACCCTGATAAATGATCCAGTCATACACATGATGCCCCAGAACTACAAATATGATAGTTAACAATCTAGCACAGCATCATTATCCCACATCTTTGATTTTTTACATTGCCTTGATTAGGGAAAGGTGACCACGATGTTACAAACAATACTCTTATTAAGGACTTTGCAGCAAGAGGGGACAACTCCATCCTTACCAACTTCATTAAAAAGAGAACACTAATTCAGAAATATATATTTTCACACAATAAGTAGTAGTTATCGGGTTGACAAGCTTTTATTTCTATTTTTGGCGCAAAAATATTTTAATACTAATATTTTTATCGTAAAATATTTTTATTAATGAAAATATTAATACTAATATATTTATTTATTTGCAATAAATCGGTCATTTGTTATCAGATTTTAAAAACATGCAGCAACCGATGTATAATTTGATTTACGTATATTACGCGTCGTAACTCGAAAACTCTAAAAAATGGCGCTGCAATTTTTATTTAAATCTACCCTTTCCAGTTTCATCGACCATTTTACGATTCCATGGATTTTGGAACCGCTATCGTGGAAGGCAAGAGGTAATGAGTCATCGAACTGCCAGCCCTTTCCACGATAATTCCCGCGCGATTAATAGTCGTCTGATTGCGAATGCTCATCGAATGCGCGCGCGCGAGCCTCTTTTAAAGACCGTAACACGTCGATAATTACAGAATCGGTGTCAACGCCGGCGTATGCGGTGTACACGTACGTAAATCTTGTGACGCAATCGCGACCGTTGCCATCGGGGAATGCTCCCCGACGCCTTTCACTCTCGCAAACAAATTTCACCTCGGCTTTTTTCCTCATTTTTCGCAAGCGGCGGACAATGTCCCGTTGCGGGAACGTTCCGGCGTCACAGACGCGCTCTGTAATTGGGTGACTCAAATAGCGGTGGGGGAATGAGACTGTTGCGATTGTTATCGATACATTTGAAGAAACCGAAAAATTAATTTGATGCATGGACAACTGCAAATGTACTATATACAGTGGGGTGCAAAAGTTTCCGGCCGGATGGTTTTACCAATTTTTCCTCGAAAAGCAAAGTCTTTAAAAGAAAAGATTTGTGAAAAAAATTGGAAAAATCATTTCGCCGGAAACTTTTGCATGCTACTGTAGTGTTGAATAGGATTGATTCGCTATTAAAACCTGAGAAAATACAGGCTATCCCAGACCCTATATGTAAATAAATAAATATGTACTTTGTACGATATAATGGTAATTTTTTTAGAAAAATTGAATCGAAAATGTAGGATAAAGTTTTTTCCACTAGTGTTCTTTTATGATAAAATAGAGTTTCAAAATATGATTTAAGTTTTTACGATTTTGAAAATCCAAGCGCCTTCTAGTTTCTACAATTAGTCAATAATCTTTTTCATTTTTACTCTGTTCCATTTGATCGATAACTCAGAAATACCCACTCTAATTTTCCTAACCTATCTTCTAATAATTAGTCCTTTCATTCATTAAAACGTCAACACAGACGCCATCTTGTCGAAAAACAGTCAATGCCGCAAGCACATACTTATCGAGGTAATCGATACTAATTCCCAGCGATTAACAAGTCACGTGTAAAGCCTCTAATTGCGCGCAGCGACTATCAGAATCCGAACGAACGGTATGCGATGAAAATGCCGCGTGAACCCGCCTGTTCGGCTCGAATTCAGTTCCTTATCCGCGATGATCGTGTCGCCGACTCCCGTCCAGCAAAACTTTCGGCTCGAAATATACAGCGTTGCCATGTCCTTGCATACAAAGCCGAACTTTGGTACGTATTCGTGGCAGCGCCGCTTGGAAAAACATCGACGGACGCGCGTGAAATTCAATGAACGCTATATTCGCCTGACGTTTTTAAGTGATTATTTAACGTCCATCAGATTTGAAACCACTGATATGTACAATCCAGAAAAAACGATTTTGATACGCTTTATAGGAGTATTCAAAATTTCCAAGGTCTCTTAAGTGGATAATACTACAAGTAATTGGTGGCTAAAATGTTTTACCAATAACCTCTGTGGAAGATATTTTTCAAAAGTTTCACTTCTGCTTCGATTCGTGCCCATGCCCCGGTATTAACTTCAAAATGAAACTCCACTATCGATCACAAACCGTAAGTGGAACGGGCCAATTTTACGTCAGACGAAAAAATTTTAAATGGCCCGATAACTCGACCTCGATGAACGTAAACATAGAACTTTTTTCACTATGCAAATTAGAGCTATGGGGTCGAGAGCCTGATGTGTTAACGCCTAGACAAACTTCACGGAGAACAAAGTAAAGAGAGGGGAGTTTGAGAAGAATGGTAGGGCGCACTTGTTAACGTAAATGAAATCTTACCCGGTAGATGGCTAACTGCGACCCCGGTTAATTCCCCTCAAACACAACACAGGTATACCTGAAAGGTAGCGAGCAACGAAAGACAATCTTTACTAAAAGTACACTTTTTAAACCCCAACTACTTCGACATTCATGAACATTGACGAAGCAGTACGCGAACTGTGTGCATTGGATTTTAAACGACGCCAGCTTGCGATGAATTTATAAATTCTGACGTCGCATTACATACTGGAAATATTTATTGCATCACTCGAGTAAACACACTACCAGTTACACCTCTCTTATTTTTAGTAATAGGGAAATATTATTGCAAAAATGTGTAGCTCACGTGGCCAAAATAAGTTGCACAGAAGTCATTTTAAAAATTTGTGGGTAAAATGTAAATTTTAGAGTCATGCAATAAATCGTTCCAGCACCTACTGTATTTCGAGATCGGATGGATAAGTAAACTCCACGTTTCCACGTCGCGATGTTTCAACGAATAAGTAGTGAAATTCTATTTAACAAACAATGTTCCACGAGAATTTACGTACTGGGCCGTTCTTCGCTTAATTCTCGCTTTTCCTCGAGTCCCTTGGATTCGAATTCGCCAATCTTCCTGCGAAGAGGCTGTTAGCAAGTGTAGCTCGAAGTGCGCCTCAAAGCTGCCTCATAAACGAACAAGTTTGGTAATGCCAATTTAAAGGCGGATTCGCGCACACCCGTTCCGTGAGTGATAAAAAATATCGTTCCCTGGTTTGGAATGAAGCAGTTCACACTTGCTCGTGCGACACTGACACAAAAAGACCCTGACGCGAAACCGTCCAAAAAACTGATATGTGTGAATCCGGCTTAATCGTTTCACTGTCTGGACGTTTCTATTTAGTGTGACACTCGGACGTCCCGCTTGAAGCATATAAAATTCTAAATAATAATTCTCCTCCAACGAAAAATTAGTCCTGAAACAAGAAAATCTACGGGATAAAAATTGCAAGATACAATCCCTTCTAATAAAAACTATCTTCTCCCCATCGCCGATCACAGTTGGAACTTTCATTTAAACACTACTATAATATTTATTATTAATTTCACCACATCAAAATAGCTAAAGAGAAGGTGGAGAGCCAGAAGACAGTAACGTCGAAAATGACAAAATACCGATTTCTCTTGGAGGTATCGCAGAGTGTACCACATGTGGCCATTTTAGCGTGTCGCGTTAACCGAGCGTGACTCACAGATGGCGCGCGGACAGTGAGACTGTTAAAAAGGTCCCCCCTGAGTTCAACGATAATTCCAGCGGTCTTGAACGGAAGAAGGGGGCTACCACCCGGCTCGCCTTCTCTTTACGTGTCGCGGGACACGTCGGTGGATTTCGGCGCGGGACGAAACGGAGGAAAGGTTCGCCGGATGCTGAGACGTGTCCCGAATGTAAGCGGGCGTGTTTTCTCGAATTAGATGTACCTGTGGCGTATTTTACGGAAGAACGTTCGACGGTGGCGCGCGCAGCATGCACGGCTAATCTTCCCTACCGGGCGCGATAACTCGGCTAGACGCACGCGTGGAAATTTAATGAGCCGCGAAAGACGTTCCAGCCTCCTTCCAGTTATGGTGTTAAACGGCGTTGCGCGGCGTTAATCGGTTCCGACCGTCCCCGACGACGCTCGAATTACAATATCGCGCGTCCCTGGATATCCCATTAGATTTTTGCACACGCCTAACGAACCGGCGCGGAACAGAAGCGACTCGACAATCGCTCGCAGCCAGAAGGTATATCCGTGAACAGTGACGTAAGTTGTAAGGGGCACTAATCAGTCTAAACGATCCTAAAGAAAAGTATTTTTCACTGTGCACCTACACCACACACGAAACAGAAACTTCCTCGCTTCCCTTACTCTGTTTACTAAAGAACCTTATTATCCGAAAGACCAATTATTGTCAAAACCCCCTTGTCCCTTCTTCTCACGACCCTCGCCGACCACACAGATTTGAAACGCCCTGTACACCGGAGTCGGGAACAAAGCAGTAAATATTGTTGCAAAAGGCGGTCCACGGGGCAGAGAAGGTGTAGAAGGTAGTTGACGACGGAGGGTAAAAAATGGCCGAGGAGAAAAAAGAGGGGTGGGGACAAGATATCGGATCGACGGTGAGGGGTCGGAAGGGGAAGAGAAAGGACGGGGAAAAAGTGGCGCTTACCTTCATGTTGGCAGCTTGTGTCGAGCAGGAAAGCGAAGTTAAGCGTGACTGATGCTGGCTTCGGCACCGATCAACTGTTTTATACCCGACCGTTTGCCCAGCCTCCGAATTTGTCGGCTCTCGGCTCCGTTCCTCTTTCTCGCGCCTGCCCCCGTCCACCGACGTCGCCGTGGTGGTGGAGAACGAGAGGGGGTTACCACGAAAGGCAAACGCAGTCCACACCTTCTAAGAATTACGATGACACGTGCCCGTTAAGAGACAATCCGGGTGCGTCGAGTGGCTTTTTTTTTCTAGGGAAATTAATGCTCTCGGCGATCGAGCGCGTGCCCCATTCAGCGGGCGCTCGTAAAGTTGGCCGCCGTGATAGAAGGATATGGGGAAATGCAGTGGTTTGGTTTATGCTTCGATTCGTCCATCACCCCTTGTCTTTCTATTTCTCCTCCTGATATTTAGTGCGCGCGTGCATTGCGATAACTCCGCGGTCAATGAAAGGGTATTCCATTTTGAGTTGTTAAGGGTTTGGACGCGGTGTGTCGATAAAATTTTCGTATGCTTTATTGCGTTGGAAAGGGTTCTAGGTTAGTCGCGATGAATTGAATGTGCGTATGTAGTTACTGTGGGTAAGAAACCGTGCAGGGGAACAATTGAGTTGATAGGATATTCCGTGTGACAGGCTACCTTTTCTCTCTTACATGATGCAACGGATGAGTGGCAGCACTGGACAAGTAAATATTGTGCCGGTGCTAATAATCGCCGCGGAAGATTGACGAATGTCGTCAAACGTTTGTACATATGTACATATACAGGTAGGTCGGCATTTCTTTGAAGAGGGAATTACGGATTTCTCCGGAGGTTTTGTTACGAAATACACGGAACTTATGACGAAAACAAGCGACTGAGGGCTTTAGGAATGGTAGAATAAATTAATTCTTTAATATTCCGCGACTGGAGACATCGAGATGTCGATGCGTCCTCAAATCAAAACACAGAGTGTTATATTGCCTATTACAACGTGTTAAAACATAGACACAACCGTGTTAGTGATTACAATATCGACGTTACCATAATAAGCACGTACTTTCGCTCAATAACAATTACTGTTATATGGTATCACACGCAATAGTTCCTAATGGAAGCATTAGCGATACAAAAGAGATCCCCGCGACGGGTTCGCTAATTAATCGACCGAGATAATTATGCGGGTAGGCTGTAAAATGACCCCACTGTTACATTCTTGTTCGCATAATAGTGGTATTAATATTTGAAGCTAAAAAGAATTGGCACACACGGGACGTTACTTTGAAAAGGAGCATTAAAACACGAATACTGTTTTCTCTAAACAGTCGCGCGGCAAAGAGGGGGAAGACGAAAATATAAAGTTTGTCGCTGAGCAGAACTCCTTGTTTTATTAAGCGTTCAAAAACAGACGTACGAAGGCCTTTCGTGAGTGGAATATTTATATGATGTCTCTGCGCATGAAACGCGCACGCGAAACGCATACATTTTAAAAATCCCCAGAAAAAAGGCACTCCCAAACGTGTCATTATGCTGTATCAACAAAAAAGGACAATGATTCGGGTACACACGAAGGATAACAAGGTACCGGTAAGTGGAACGGAAGATTACTACGACTTCGGACGAGTTTTTGAAGAGACCTAGCAAGGTGGACGCACAAAGAGACCTGAATTTGCATTGGATTAGAATTTTGGGAACACGTAGGTAATATATAAAAGATACTTGGTACTTCGTTCTCTCCTCCCGGGGAATCACCACCGCTATGCTTGATACTATCGCGCTAATGGCTAACAGGTCGAAGACATCACAATTGCGATGCAAAGCTGTACGGGTCGTTTAAAAAAATTGAAAATGCATAATAAAATATATTCCTACCAACACTTCATGGTTAAAAAACAGCACAAAAACTTAATTAAATGAGGATGAGGAACCCAATGAAACTCTTCGTATCTTTGAAATTTGAAAGTTAAATTTTGAAATCACACGTTTTTAAAGTATAAATATTTTCTTCAAAACAAATATCCTGCACTTTCGAAGTACTTTTTCTGAAAGAATTACACCCCTAGTTACATATTTTGAAACGACCTATACTTCAGAATCGCTAGATTCAGGGAAGAACGACATTCTCGGAAAAAACATTATTATTTATTAATTATTTATTAATTATAATTATTAACGGCTGTATATACCCTTCGGTTTACAATAGTAGGTATACAGGTAGTAAGGTAAAGAAAAAAAAAGAATTCTCTTTTATTCTTATTCTTTTATACAGAATCAAAGAGCAAGGCGAGTGGAATTAAATTCTAATTCATTACACAACGGTTTTAAGGACCGCTTAAAAGCTGACGGTGCGCTGCCAAAAAAGTTTAAACGATTCTCATAAGCATCGGCTTCGAGGTACATCTTCTCAATACAGTTCTAAGAAGCGATAGACGTTTTGTGGCGTTAGAGGAGAGATGGAGCTCTTAGATTTACAGCAGGTGATTATTTGTCAGCGGATTATTTGCCGTTGCAATTCGTTGGCTTTAGCGCACGATTAGAAGCAAGTCGCCCGATCAAAGTCCACATTCTGCGCGTTTCGGTGCGCGAGCTGCATAACTCCAGCGTATTACAGGAAACGCGGAATAATTTTCATACGCCCGATCTCCCGGGGCAATTAAGTTTACAAGACCTGTCGCGATTCCAGCAACACTGTCAGAGTGGGGGCTGCTTACCATTAACAAGGCAGACTTTCTGACACACGAGCAACCTAATTAAGCTAATTAGTTGTCGTTAATGCACACGAGCAAATCAGCAAACTAATCTTCCCCAGAGTTATCAAAATTTTCCAATATATCGATATATCGATTATCTGATATATCGATTATGCGATATGTCGATTATACGATATATCGATTATGCGATATTTTTCATTTTAGGTACTGAAAAAAGATAATATGAATTCTTTAATATCGTGTATTAACTTTTATAATAAAAAATGAGATTGTTTACTGTCTGGATTTATTGATTTTCATATATCTCCAGTTTATTTGACACTTATTTTAAATAAATTAATTGAAATTGCAATAAAAAGTAAGCAAATTTTATAAAAAAAAGAATTCTTTCAACACAACGAATACGAGGACAGCGCGTGAAATATGAGGTTATGTTTTAAACGATGTTTGATTGCCAAAATAAGAAAGTACGTTTATAAGGTTGGTATACAAAAGGAAATCTTCTCGATATGCTTTTCGAAACCATCGATACAGAAATTTCGATATATTTCTTCATTTTCTCGATAAATTTAATATACCGATATATCGTTGACATCCTTAATCTTCTCCAGCTGTCGGAGTATTAATGGATCGAGCATAACTCATATTTGTTATTAAAACTTAAGAAAATAAAAACTGCAATATCTTAAAAAGTGCATAAAAACTGGGTCCAAATTTCACATGAATCGAATCGCTAGTTTCTTAAAAAAAATTCCCGAATTTCGCTATGTTTTTAGACCAAAAATATAGGATTCCACCCGTAAAGATCGCAGTAAATTAAAATCGACCCTTTAAATCCTTAAATATTCTTGACGCCCCGGGCGTAATTAATTATCCCCGCGAAGATAGCAATCCATCTTCTTACTTTTCCAGCAATTACTTTGGAAAATTATCTCCGCCGTTTCGCGGATAATTAATCGCGGATTCTGCCTCGCGAGGCGGCCAAATATCGTCGCTGGAAATATGCTTTATCGCCTGAACGTTTGCCACCTGTACCCGTCCGGCCACTTTATTTACTGTCGCACGGTGCCCAAGATGGACGGCCACGTCTTAGACGTAAGACGCACGGTTTCGGTAAAGAGCGCCTCGTGAATATGCAAATTTACTGTCATTCGTCCAAAGGTCGAAAATATAGTCAGTGGAACGAAATACAGACGATTCCAATTTGCGAGGTGACGATGAAGGGAAGGTCGTTCTCTGGACGACCAACGTGTGGTACTTTCAGAGCACTGCTCCTCTACGTAAGTACATACCCTGGTGCGAAGAAAAAAAAATTTTGCAAAACAATCGCCTTTGTTTAGGGGGGAGTATTTTTATGGGTTTCAGTATTATGGTAGTACGCCTGTGTGGTTTGAGTTTTCAGCGATTATTTGAATTAAGGAATGTGGGCATTTAGTTGTGAGAGTAATTGAGGCATTGAGAGCAAAAACGGACTAACGTGTCTTCCTGGTGTACTTATTAATACGATCTATCCAGGAATTGAAATATCCCACGTCATTTTTAGTTAGGTATACATAGTAGCTCGATGAGAAAGAGTGACGAAACTGACAATCAGACCCAGTCAACTGGTGTGCAATGTATACCAGCGAGAGTGCAAGCTACCAAATGTGTCCTTTGCTAAATGAATATTTCTACAGGGCTGTGCTATTTTGTCACATGCATTTTCTTTTATACTCTTCATATATATTTGAATTTTTTAACATATATTTATGTAATATAAAAATATTTAAGAAGATAAGAAGTAGGGATGGGCGATGTTGAGAAAATATCGATTTTGACATCGATTTTGACATCGATAGCTAAATATCGATAACCGATACCCATCGAACACAAATCATCGATTTTTCAACAACATCGATGAATTTACAATAAAGCATAAAATGAACAAAACAGAATAATAAGTTAACAACATTAATATTTAAAAAATGTTTATTAAAAAAAGTACTGAATAACTAGGTAAAGTGTAAGTGTACCGATTAGCAGGGATATTGATTAAGATTTCTTCGTTGGATATACTACAATATTTCGACTATATATTCTTCCGCGATATTTTAAGATTTTGGAACGCACACATTAGAGATATAAACTGAATAATTAATAAACTATAATGTAATAAATATTCACAATGAAACAATAATCTCGATTTCTTCTGTGGCAAACATATTTCTAAGATACCTACACTCCATTAATCAATCAAGCTTCTTTTAAAAAATACATATGGGTTCTTCTGTTACTAGAAATATGAAACGTTTACTTGTGAAAATCAGCTTCGTCCATCGATATTTCGATACTTTGGCAAGAGAAGTATGAAAAACTATTTAGAAAAATAGTAAAAAAAGGAATATCCGTCACGAATTATATTAGTCCCGTAACTATTGCAATTTGCGTGGAGACAAGTGTTGGAAATGCTAACATGTTTAAAAAAATGCGAATATTATCTTCGGCAGTTCATTATCGATGTTTGGTCTCCTATAATCGATATTTCGTAAACATCGATCAGTTCATTATCGATATTGAAACATCGATGTTTGGTTCCCTATTATCGATATTTCGTCAACATCGATGAACATCGCCCGTCCCTAATAAGAAGTGTCTGCTTTGCTTTCTCTGGAACCACAAGCAAGTAATACCCAAAAGGTATGGTCGACGGAGTTGTAAAGCTGGAAGGCCCATAAACGGAAGCAGTGTTCTATGGATCAGTTTTTGAAAACTTTTTGTTACGTATGGTCTTGGAACTCTAGACCCCATCGGGGCCGATTTCTCAAAAGCTAATTCTGTTTATAGTATTATAGCTAAAAGGGATATACCGAGATGATAAAAGCTGCGAGAGTCCCAAAATTGATAACTTTGAGTTTTAGAACAGGAGGTCCGGAAACCTTACCGCTCCCCAAAATATGAAACCTTTTATCTCGAAACTTCAAAGCTGACAACTTTGGAATTTTTGGATACTTTAGCTCCCACAAAAATACCAATCCTCTTATTTCAAAACCTCAACGCTGTAAAGTGTAAACTTTGGAAATCCCACAGCATTTAGGTTCTCTACCATCGACTATACAAATTTGTGTCTAAACAAATTTATGGTCATAGCTCTTCTGGGTGAATCTACACCTCTGGATCGGTGGATATTTGGAAAAAATTATTTATAACATTGAAAATTAATTTTTTGTACATTCACCCCTAAGAGGGAAATTCACCCCAATTTTTGTAGATTCACCTCCATGGCCATAAATTTTTTTACTACATTGAAATATGGAACACGTCACTGGACGTTTGACTTGCCACCGAAACACTCGCAACCAGAGTCATTTTAAGAACCCGAACGACCCCTCCTGCTTATACAAAGTCACTATAGGTATCTCAGAAAGGGACTATAGCAATGTACCTACCAAGAAATCCGTCTCGTAACGGTTTTTACATTTCGCCCCGTACACGCGTATTAAGGCTCGCTGAATGCACTGCCCTGAATTTGTACGTGGAATATTCCATGCAAAATCGCGGGGGTGCTCGGCGTCTCGTGTCCTCGTTCGCTTTGAATTTATTATAAGTTCGCCCGCAAGGATGCCTATCCGAATGGCACGGCGACGTCTACCAGCCTCCAACTAACAGAAATTCAATTCGTTATCCTCTTACAAATGCAAAAGTACTCGAGCGATAAGGCCCCAGCCTTTCGATTCAAGGCTACTGTCTGTCCCTGCCCGCGATCCATCAAAGTCCTCGGTTAAACAGCAATTCCCCTTTAATCGCGGTGTTTGGGCATCCAGCGACATTTACGCGAGCTGTGAACGAACAATGCTGGCTATTGACGAATGCTAAACCGGTTAATTGTCGATTCCAATCGCCCTGTATTCATTCGGGGTAATAATTGAAGGCTCTGCTGCAAAAATCAGGCAACGCCGTAATTTGCTGCAATTGAGTTATAGCTGGCGTTGAATGTAAAAGGAAGGGCTGTATTACGGTATAACCCAACCATCGTGATGAATCGAAATTTTGAGAGGTTGGGTGGGAGGGGGAGAGGACCTCTAGTATCAAATTTTAGCTTCGGGTATTTGTCACTTTTTCAGATATTAATCAAAAACTTTTGCATGTACCTACATCGAAATCTGCCTATACAGATGTTACTATTTAAAAAAAGGGGATCCCCTTCCCCTCCCTCCCAGCGTTCACAATTTCGATTCGTTATGATGGTCATCGTATCGTAGCACAGTGATTCCCAACCGGTGGGTTGCGAAGTGTTTTCTGGGGGTCGCCACGTTTTTTTTAAATATTATTAATTTGGAATTATAATCTGAAATACCTATTTCTAATGTGTTTTCTTTACCTCATTAAATTTACCTTATATGGGGGGAGCGGATCGCAGGTTATTTGAATATTAACACTGCCGTAGTATTTCCAACAGAAATAACTGGGAATTAAATAAAGGTGAAAATCGTGATATGGGTTTTGGTACACGCAAATGAACATTGAGACTATTTCATGATTTAATAAACAGAGTTCAAGATACTTCTTCTAAAATTGTGTAGATTGTGTTTTTTATGATGTGATAATGGTGTTTAATGTAATTATTTACCCGAGATGAGTGGATTTTTATACAATTTAGTGGAAAAAGATGGCAGCTGCGGAGTTTGAAAATTCACCCTGATATAGAGAAAAGATATTTTCGTTTGGTAATAGTGCCTTGGTAATATGTTAATATGTAGATTTGAAGTAGGTGAAATACTTTGAACAGGTTTCTAAAAATATTTTCGATAACACAGTTTTTATTAGTGTTCTAAAAGTTGATATATTTGGAGCTGCTCCCTCCTTGCTGCAATTTACTAAAATGCTCTCACTTCTAAGTACCTTAAAAAAGTTAAATCTGAACCTATATATACGTATAGTAATCAATTGAGACTTAAATTTGAGGTGTAAATTACAGTTTATAGATTAGAAGACCAAATTTACTTACTTTTCCAAGATCACATTTTAATTGTTCAAATTGGAAATTTCAGAGCTTCCGTGAAACGTGTTCAATTCCACGTTCCCCTTTTCAGAGAGCGCTTTTATCGCATTGGTAGCGATACCCGACGAATGGCACTTTTTTCTAATTAAAGTTACTGATAAAGTAAGATCCCGAAACCGGAAATTCAAAAAATTTTGAAATTCTTCTTGATTGAAATGCGTTTTTTGTTTGCTGCGCTAATTCAATCTGGGCGAATAAAATTAACCCCTGAAAATTCGGCCATTTTCCGATTTTGTGTTATAACTCGCGAACTGTAAGATAGAAAAAAAAGTCTCAAGACAAAAGTTACTTCGTTTAATTAAGACTATCATTAGGTAACATACACATCTTACAGTTCGCGAGTTATAACATAAAATTGGAAAATAACCAAATTTTCAGGGGTTAATTTCACCCCCTAGGGCAGCAAACAAAAATTGCGTTGTAATTCGAAGGAAATCCCCTACATATTCAGAGAGTTTCAGAATTTTTTGAATTTCCGGATTCGGGATATTCCCCTGTGAGTGGAGGGATGTCTAATTTGCGCCCTCTGTCAGCCACCCCCATGAGCTTTGGCCCATTTACCGACTAATTACACAAATGGTATGACCAAACTGTACAATATTACAAGAGCCTTAATGTAAACTTACCGGCAAAATTTTTCAAAAATCCGCTCACCCGAAATTAGCGATGCGCCAGCAACGGCACAAGATGTGTAACCCGAGTATTTAAATAACGTTTATTCTTCTTCCCCCGGTAACGTTATTCACATAACAACGGTACGCCAATTATTTCCCAAAATTGATTTCCACCCGTGCTAGAGACATTCGACGCCGCCTCGCCCCATCGAGATTTCAGCGGAATTGCTCTGCAAACTTTTAATTCCAACGCGGTGGACACATCGCGTCAAAAAGGCGGGAATAAAGCAAATTTAAATTGCAAGGGTCGCGCGGTGCACAATATTTTCATAAAAATTGGAAAACTTGACTGTGTAGCCGGCAACCACGCGATTTCTCCATCCTGCGAACGTCGAACCGGAAGCGGAACTCGGTGGCCGATGGAGCAATTTAAATTTCAAGCAGCAGCCAGTCTACCGACGATGTTTTCTAAACTTCGATGGTAGAACGATGTAACGTTAAATGCTAACGCGACAACGTGCGACCCTCGGCGCAGAGTGGAAATTCGCGTTTCGCAAATTTCCAGACCCCTTGTCCGAGGTAAACTATCGTATTAAATCACCGTGGAGCAAGCTGGGTGATAAGAATTCTACTTGAAGCCTGCAACGGGGGTGGCTAGGCTGTAACTGGTAATAATACTCTTTCCCTTGACTCGCAGACGTTACATCTCGGGCTATATGAGAATCCCACTTAAAACGAGGACCTTATAGATTCCTTTCTCGTAAAATCGTGGAGTGGCAACTGTGCTGGAAATCGAGAATTCCGGCGTCGTAGATTCCCGCTCAAGGGCTGAACGGGAATTACCCCTTCGATCTTGGAGAGTTTCTGAGATGCGATTTTTTTCGTCCTTGAAATATCTGACTCTTTTCTCAGCGGAATTATGATCTGGTTTTATTTCAATTTGGGAGAGGGGCATTTGTGACTTTTGAGAAAATGGAAGTCGATTTGTAAGAATTGATTAAGTAGACGTTGATAATGTGATGACAAGTTTTTGCTGATTTTATAGTGGTTGGTAGTGTCTTCGCGACTGTTAGTGTTCGAAAGCGCCACCAGAGGTCTAATCTTGTAAATTTTTTCTCGCATGTGGCAGGTACCAGGCTCGTTTGTATATATAGAAGTTCCCGGTTTATTCCTCTCGGTCCCCACGCGTCTAGGGTAGGATCCGTCCAGACGATCCAACTACAAAATACATTACAGAAATGAAATGATTCTAAACACAGCGCACATATCTAGAATAGATTTCCAAATAATAAAACTATGCAGGAGAAACCACTTCGCAAACGTATAAAAAACACCAGGAAATTGCCTAATCTCTCCCCACCCCCTTTCTACTCTCAACCAACTATATACTTTGATAAAGCCAAAATGTCGGGAGACATTCCACCTGGAATATTATTTACATATACCTAACAGTGAAAGATACCTAACAAACAACAACACACACACCCGCATAATATACCACATCGACCGAGGACCCAACACCAAAAATGATAATATATATCCTCTCCACACTACACCGATATATTCATCTACTCCAACTTAAATATCCACTCTCCTTAAATATTGCACCCCATGTTATCGAACAAAATATATCGGTACATGGTCCCCGCCTTCCATATGTATAATTGTGAGGCGAGAAACTACAGAAAATTATAGAAACAGAATATTCTAATCCTGATCAAATTCAAATTATATACATAGAAGTATCGAATAAAAGTCGCTACAACGTGTTTCAAAATCCTCCCCTAAGGTAGAAAAGTGTTACTTTACTGTTGGGTAAACAGGGTGAAATTTTCCCTAGCAATTTGCTAACGTGTTTAAACACTCGAATAACGCGAAATACTATTCGAATTGATTATTCGACTGGCAATGGATTAATAATTATTTCAGGCGGTCCACCAACGCGAATTTTATGGAACACCAGCGGTAAGTTAGTGCAAAACAAACTGCTAAAATATTTTTAGAGTGCCGGGTTCGTTACGCTTACGATTTAGTACACTGTCACGTTTAAATTGACAATGTACCACCGGACATTGCCCGCTCTTGGTGCTCTTATTTTACGGTAACAACACGGTGCGTCGAGCGTGCAACGTTCCGCGTGTATCTGAACCGGAAGTGTGGCAGAGAATCACGCGAAATAAAGGGATTCGAGCAAATACAATAATTCTTTTAAATTTAATAATAACGACAACGGAAGCGCCATTCAACCCCATAATTTCCCGTGGATTTCTGCCATACTTTCACTTCAAAACCCGGAAGCGGACATTCCATGCTTTTACCGTAAAATAAAACATTTCAATGTATATGGTGGATTTCTAATAATACCATATTACACCAAAATAATTTATTAAGCAATCCCAATAAATCGAACTGTCATTGTTTATTTTCAGTGACACAGGTACATTTTAGAGGAACTTAAGGCGGATTCCCGCATATCAGATTCATGTAGCGTCTCAGATTGACTAGAGTTCGTTGGACATTATTAGAAGTTTCTTGAAACCCCATCTTTGGGAACTTATATGTAAGAAATATAAACCAAAAAAAAATAACTCGTTTTTAAGTGTTAATACTTTCCAGAATGTTTCCCCTAGAATATATCGTTGTTAAGCAACGTTACTCTTTTTATAAATTAGTAGTTAGTTGTCAAGAAGGAGTTTATTTAATAAAGCGTAATTTCAGTTTGTGCACGATTGTGTGTTGAGTCTTTATTTAATAAATAATATTAATTTAAAATATAGTAATTGAGTTTATTTCAATGAAAAAAATATTATAAATTGGCACTACAATCGCCAAATCCATGAGGGTTCAGTGACGCCAATGTGAGTGGTAAAAAATATCAAAAAGGCCGCTGACACTGACACGTGTGAACCCGTCTTTACTCTCACTGCCAATTTCACTAAAATCCCCAGACTATTCATTTTTTACAAACTTTACACCTCCATCCTGTAAATAATACTATTATCCGAAAATGCCTTTATCCGAGCACTTATGTATCTCTATTAGTTTGTACACTGTACCTACTTTCAACAGCGCGAAATTCAAAATATCACCGAAGCCCATTAGCGTAGCATGTAAATTATTCAAATGAACGAGGGCCGGAACATATGGAAGCGGGGCTCGTGATTCCTGGCTGCGCGAAATTCAGGACGAAACGGGACGATATGGAGCGGCTGCCTTATTCGAAACGATTAAACGGCCCGTAACAGCGGCAACGGTGCCGGAAACGTTTCATTGTCCGCGATCAGATCCGGTGGATACGGCATAAGGGAATTGCTCTCTAGTTACATATGCGCGACGCATCCGAAGTTTGCCCGAGCGCTGTCATTATCGCCGCGATTATGCATATTCAGATAAGCAATCAACACCATTGAGGCAGCCGGCCAAGGGTCATAGACTGGAACAGAGATTTAGCGATGCGCTTTAGCGTGCCCGTCCACGCAAATGCACGAAATCCACGCGCGGACGCGCCCAGCCTGGCGGCTTAAAAACCAACTTCGATCCTCTCGCGCGGGATTAACCCTCGGGTGACGTAACACCGGGGCCATTTTTTCCCATCTTCAATATTAAGCTACACGTGTCACTCATTAATAAAATTATTTCTCGAAGATAAAAATTTTTAATCAGAAAATCAGAATCTGTAGTGAAAAATTATTCCGGTGTGTGCATAAATTAAGTTTTAGAGTAAAACTGGTTAAACCGATTTTTTATTAATTCGAGGTCGTATTCTGATGAAGAATAAATCTGTAGGTTTTTGTCCATTGAGGTAATTTCTCATCTGAGTTCGAGTAACGCGAGTTCTGCTTAATACAAATTCTAGGTTGTAGGTTATGTTCCGGCTACTACCGATTATCGAGACGTGTTTATGTTCTATCGATTTACAGCTACAATATAGAGTGTTCATGATTACTAACACCTTTATGCATCATTTTGAGAGAAAATGGTCCTCGCAAACGTGCTCATAGAGGAGCCGATAAATTACCATAAACACGATGAGCAAAGGGACCGCCGAAATGGAATGCAAAATAACCACCGGCATCGATTGTTTATCAACAAGATATCTTACCGAAGCTACACAAGACCACCGCCGCACGCAAACCATTATAAAACAGATATACGACGAATTTATTACCATAATATCCGCCCCGTTAGCAAATCGCAATGCCGATTGTAGCTGCCCACACAGTGCATTAATAATCGGCGTAATGCTCGATTACAGGGATTAGTCAACCGCCCCATTAATTATAAACAATCGATCAGCATTTGCGCCGGTATGGCCTAGTGGTTATATCTCCAGTATCGGATGGCAGAACCGAATTCTGCAGCTTGGCGACACTATCGAACCTGTCACATGAAGCGACACGTGAGCGTTGAATTTTCGTCCAAAAGTCAGAGTGTAGGTACACTGTGAAGCGTTTCCGAATTAAATTTTGCCACGGAATGCCCTTCCGAATCACTCAAATTTGGCGGAACCCTTCCGAAATCGCTAAAATTTGGCGAAACCCCTAAACTCGACAGCTTTTTTTGTACACAGTGCGCCGACGAAGCCGTGCCGTTTCAAAAATCGCAGTCAGCTGTATGTCTCTCGGTAAATAATTTACAAATTTTTTCAATATTTAAATTTTATCTCTGCTTCATATCACGGACCACCAATTCACGTTTTGAAACACACGTAACGGTTCAGTGCCGTCAATGTGAATGGTCCCTTAATTTCAGTGTGAGTCACTGACACGGACGAGTGTGCTCTGTTTCATTCGAAAACTGACAAACCGTGACTGAACTGATATGTGTGGGTAGACCTTAAAAGCCCCAAAATCGGGTGCCTCGAAATTCATGGGAACTGCTAACGAGATTATCGGCATTGTTAAGGGGATTTTTGAATGGATAACTGTCCGATGACAGCGACTCTGTTCGAAACATGAATTCCAGCCACTCTTTTGAAAAGCACTTGGGTCTACGAAAGGAAAACACTGGGGATCGCGAGTCGCTAGATTTATAGAGATTCCGCGCGAAGGTTTTTTCCCTTCCTACCATCGAAATCGCGAGGATGGATGGAATCCTGGGCGCTCGATGGGTCGACGTCGTAAATTTCTCCCGTTTATTCGAGGACCCGCGGTGTCCAGACTGAAATAAACGCGACGGAGTGTGAAGGGAATTTAAGCACCCAAGAGATCGAAATGTTTAAAGTGTAACAGAATCCTTGCATAGGAATTATGATTTAACGTTGCAGGGCTCGAATCTTTGAATGGAAATGTCGACGTGAGGACTGCTTTACTATTTCTTTCTGCTTATCATTTTTTAAAGAGAAATTCTATATGGAGATATTCGTCTCATTCAGTGAAATCTTGGATTTTACGTGACGCCACTTGACTTGCAAGGGAATATATTTTGAATGTAGGTACAGATTTTAATGTAACTTTGCAGGTTTGTAGAGTAGCAAAAAATATTCCACACATATTTTTCCTTATCCGTAATCGTAGTACATGTTGAAGGGGTGAAAACAGCCCCCAAAGTTGGGGCACGGAAATATATTTTCTGGTATATCTCGGGAACTATTAGGCCCAGGAAGAAATTTTTTGTTTTGAATTGTGTGTTTTTGGAAGGGAAATTTATCCCTCTGTATGGCTTTCAGAAAAAATCATTTTTTAAACAATATACTAAAAATTAACCTTCCAGAAAATATGTTTTCGAATAACCATATCTCTAAATCCTTTGCCAATTCCTGGTCTGCCCTGCACAAGCATTTTCTACTTACTGAAAATAAGTATTCGGCATTACGTGTTCCAAAAACGAAAAAATTCATTGCAACACTTTATCATAATTATGATACAAATGAAAGAATTGTTGATATAGTAAGATGTAGTTACTAATATTAATATAGACGCAAGCAAATCACTTGCATTACCAAAACCAAGAATCAAGCTGTGACAGGGGTTGAAAAATCAACCCATCTTATTTAAGCATTTTTTATTGATTCTTTTATTGCGCGCTATCTACCCTGTAAACCCTGAATCCTTTTTTGAAAGCACTCTGTATAGTAAGGACTATTTGAGATTTTTAATTTCCAGAAGCGATAACCGAGATTAGCGCGGGAAAACTTGCTAACAGCCTAGCGAAGATGCTGACTTCCGCAGGCAGTCGGGGCTCGCTTAATATTTGTGAAAAGTTTGCCGAGTTGCGGAAACGCTCCACCGCGGAGTGCGAAGATCTCGAATAATATTAGTTGAAGGGAAATTCTTATCTTTAAGTTACTTAGGATTCTTTGCTAAATTGCGTTCTGAAACACCCCCGCTGCATCTGAGAGCTGCGGGTTCTCTGGCTCGAGTGGAAGTCTTCTTTGCAATCTGCTGGACAGATATTCGCGAGCTTCGATTCTGACGGGAACTGTCGTTCATTTATTAGAAAACTCGTGAAACAGTCGGGGGTACGAAGATCGACATTCTTATTAGAAACCACACCCCCTTTACTGTACAAACATTTTAATAAATAAATAAACACTGTAGATAAAACACACTTGCTCCAATACTGTGTCTACCAAATATTTTAATTTAAAAAAATCGAGAAAATTTTAAAATTAATTGAATATCACAACTCGTGTATGCGTTATTGCTAATTTTCTAGATGAACAAAAAAGTGAATTGTTTTTAAAGTTGTCTTAAGTCTCTGTGCTTCAACCCGTTCCAATGTCTTTCGCCCAAAATTTACCACCCCGTATTGGCCTATATACAAATACACCCCTATTCACATATTCTGAGCGTTGACGAAAAATGATTTTAGGGTTTTTAAGACTAGCTAAAAAAAAAAGTAGTGGGGATAGATATCGAGACTACGATAACGCAAGGTTCATACGGAACACATTATTCGAATAAATTTTTATTCGTAGATTATTCGAATAAAACTTTATTTATTCTATGAGTATTCAAATAAAAATTTATTTAACCGAATAGTGCCCAACTCTGAGCCTACGTGGCATAGTCTTTGCAAGCAACAGTGATACGGGGTTGCGAAAGTAGAAAGCAAAAAATATTTGTAAGCACAATAAATTAATTTCAGAAGCGAATAATTATGTGCATAAGTACATTGCACGCCACTGACTGCTGATATCTTACAATTAGACGATTCCGCTAAAGAAATAAATTGTTCCCAAACTACTGCCCCTACTTTTCCCTCAGACCTCGTAAAACGTGGACGATACCCCGCGGGGCCAATACAATTATCCGATAACCCGATACAATTATCCGGCGCTGTAGGCGTCCCTGTAAGTACCGAGTGGACTGTCGCAACTGTATTTGGAAACTCGGCCGATCGCACTTTATTTTCCCTGCAGAAATGCGTGCCGGGCGATTTCTATTATCCCCCGGATCCTGTAATAGGCAGATTCAGCTGCGCGATCACGTAGACTGCACGGGCTCGAAGGAGAAGCGTATCGCGTCCCTCCTTATTCCCTTACCCCCAACCTTTTTTCCTCGTTTTTCCGCCCACCTGAGGAGAGTTTAACGAGACACCACTTTTCATAATTCGAGGAAAGAACTCCATCGTTTTTCCGGCGGAGGCTGGCGCGAGCGAGCGGGCCTCGATCGATTTTCTTAACCGTCTTTTCTCCCGTGCCTTGAAGCTGCTCTCGGCCGCAAAAGAAGGAAAATAAGGCTGCAATGACAGAAGGTTTCACGGTGGGGCAGACACTGCTGCCTGCCTGCCACGAGCACTTCCAACGCTCCACGTACTGGGTGATCCTCGAGTACGCGCGGAGGATCTTTGGCGGTGGGTAGCGCTTGGCCTGGGGATGGTAGAGGGTAGACAACCATGCGGATGGTCCCGCAGTAGATCAGTAGATCAGTCTAACTGGGTGTTGGGATTTTCATCCTTTTCGGATTCGTTTCTCTTATGAGGAACAAAAGACAAAGCAAGAGCCAGAACTATTTCTAAAATGCAGATTAACAAAGTACTTGATAAAATGTACGGAATGAATTAAAATTGAAATAACACGACAAAATGAAAGAGGAACACAAAAACCGGGAAAAAGTGAAATTTTAGTGTTTTCACACAATTGTCTCTAGCTTCGGTGTTTATACATAGATTTCCTTCAATAGCACCTTGTTTTCTTCGTAAAAGTGTAGACTCGACGTAAGAAATGAGCAACTGGCCCCCTTTTTGCGATTTAGATTTTTCCCAGATCATTAAATGATTTGTCCATTTCAATTGCGATCGAAAAAAATGAGTTTTTTCACACATTTCCATCGATTTCACTCTAACTACTGAACCGATTTGAAACATTTGTGAGGTACATTTGTAGGTGATTCAATTATTAATTATTTATGTAATTTTGTGGCGAATAAAGACGAATTGTTATTATTATTATTATCTTTAATTTGATATATTTTTCGACCATATCGGTCATTTACAACACGAGATATTCGCAATTGAGTGGGACGACCTTTTGGACAGACAGTTAAATATTTCACCTGCCGATATCTCGAAAACGAATGCGTGGAAATTTTTTTAGACCTTATTTTCAAAATCAGTGATCCCATTTTACATAAAAAAAATATAGTGAGATCTACGGCGTATTTTTTTTATTTTGTAAACTGGGGTTATTTATTTAGTTGAGTAAATATTTTACGCGATGGAACGAAATGGTTTAGTAAATAAGTTTATTATTTTTATTTATTTCTCTATTACGCGGTGGAACGAAATGGTTTTATAAATAATACTTTTATTTTTTTCATTTATTTGTTACGGGATAACAACCCTTTGACTCTTTATAATAATATGAAACGACATGAACAGAGAAGGGATAAATAAAGTAGAATTAAAATTAAAATTAAAATATCAAATAACAAAGAAACCAACATGAAGAGATGAATTAAGATGAACAGATATTACAACACAAGTATCGACATTGCAAATTAATCAGCCAGTATACACGAAACTGAATTTCTGAATGCAGATAAGGAAATAGCGAAAAATTAAATATTATGGCTGGATCTATTTTCGAGCATACACATTCTGTCATTAAAGTTCCCTCCCTCCCGTCCCCCCACCCAAAGAAGGGGCTTTGTAAAAAAAAGAAAACTAGATTTTATTCTTGACACAATTTTTTATAATCACCTAATGAATATTATTGAGTGTGCATTAAAAATATTTTTAGCCGTTCAAGATCGGGTCCCCCCAAGATTAAGTCCGCAGTGCGCCATTATTGTCAATGCCATTGTATTTACCATACAGAGGGTGATGCCTCATATCTCTACTAAGGAAATATAATTTGAATGTCTTCTTTTGGTTTAGTTGATGGGTGGAGAATGGGTTGGGAGAGTGTGGAACTCTTTTTGTTCTGCCGATGGAATGTTAGTTGCCTGTTAAAGGTTTCTTGCTTGGAGGTGATATGCATATATATGGATAAAGTGTATTGAAGAATAATGGGGTTTGTGGGAGTTAAGACAGTAGAGAGAGTGACACAATAAGACGAAAATGAAGAGTAACAAAATCGCAGTGGAGACTTCGATTTTTAGTTATCAATGTTGAAAAGTTAGAGGCAGAAAGGCGTTGTACACTCACCATCACCAGGCAGAGGATGATCTCTGATTTCCTGTCACCCAATAGTAATACCTTGATACTAGATCGCCGGTTAAACCTCCAGTCTAGTTCATTGCCATCCCCAGTTGAGGATTGCCGGGCTGATGGCTCCACCCGTTTGCGCATGCGCATTGGAGACCTCAAGCAAAATTTTTGAATTGATACAGGAAATAAGGAAACCACGCGGGAAATTACTTCAAGTAAAAAAAAATCATAAGAAGTATAAAGACATACTTGGCTATAAAAACCGCAGTGCGTGTAGTTCTGAATCAGCCGGTATAACACAGATCCGGCTCGAGCCTTTTTTGCGCCATAGACGAACTTGCCAAAGTGGTAGCTATTTTGAGCTTGTTGATGACCTTACTCTGAATGTTTATTTATTTTATAAAAATCAAAAAATGAAAATTCTATTTTGTGCCCTTTAACAACTTTAGGTCCTAGGTAGCTGCCTAATTTCGCCGATAGGCACGAGCCAAGCCTGTTAATAAACATGATACTTTTTAGACATCCTTCGGTTGCGACGAACTGCTGTAGCAACTCTCCTCTGGCCCATGACAAGGTCACAGAGGCCTATTGGGTAAGAAAGGAGCAGCCTCTCTGGGCCGAGATATGACGCAGGCTGAGGTACAGTCGTGACAGGTTAAACTAATGAGTGCTGGTGGAAAAAAATAACGATGGAGAAACTTTCGTGTTACAAACCATCCCACACTCGAGGATGAAAGAGACTATCATTCTTTCGGGCAATTTGATTGCACGATGCTAACAGCACCTTCTAGACAGGTTTAAGAGACCGGGCTAAAAATTCTTTTTCTCGTCGTGCTCCACAGACTATCGTGCAATTTGGAGTGTTAAATCTGAGATGGGTTAGTCTTGTAATACCGAAGCTGTGATGTCAAGATGAACTCGTCGTTCAAGGCCACTTGCGGCAGGCTTTAAAACATCAATCTAGTAAATTGAAATAAGATATAAAATTCTTACAAGTTAAATTAAAAAAAATATTGTTGATACCCAAAATGAATGTGTTAAATTAAACTATTTTTACACAAATATAACAAATTTTAGAGAACTAGAAAATGTGTGGTAGAAGATTTGAAATTTCTGTCTCTCGAATAAATGGGCGGAGCGTAAGGCGAAAGGTGGCGTGGTGGGGGAAGCTGAAGCAGAGTAACGGGGATAGCGTTGCAGCGACCTCTAGCGGAGAATTGATTTCTCCCCGACTCAGTGACGGATTTAAAGGGCTCCTGCGCAGAAGATCCCCATCTTTAAAAAAAATTATAATTTAATTCATTTAGTAAATTAATTTGCAATTATGTTAAGTATACAGGGTGTTACAAAACGTTTGCCACCTGGGCCCTCTTCCTCAAATCCGCCACTGCCTCGACTACAAGCTTTTAGAATATCTTCTCCAGAAAGAGTTTCTCAACGGAAACGTCAAGCTTTTCCACATGTCAGACGCTGAAGTAACTTATCCCCCCCCCCCCACCTAATCACGAGATTACCCCTCGAATCCTTACCAACAGACATCTGCATCTACGAACTGTTGCGAAGGAAGCTCACATAAACCCTGTACCAAACGCGAGGCGTTTCCAGGCCGACACTTTCTACATCCTTCCCCCATCCTCGAGTCTGGCCATCTATTTAAGAATCACCCTGTACAGCAAGGAGTAACCACACCGCGAGTGGTGGGAAGAGGGACGGAGGTGGGGAGCGCTGGGATAACGGAAAGAAGCGGGGAGAGAGAATGATAAAGACGCGGACAGAGTGAGGGGCAAGCCTGAAAGAAGAAGAAAAGACGATGAGCAGAGTTATGAGGGGGCGGATTGAGAGGGGGGAGCAGAAACAAAGATAGAGGACGCGGAGGGGAGGTGGGTTGAGTCAGAGGCAGGAAGGAAGAATAAAAGGGAAAAAAGGAGGGAAGGAAGAAGCAGGCGGTGGGTGGGGGAGGGGGAAGTTAGGCGGTCCTCTCGTAGACGAGGAAAAAAGGAAAAGATTCATGAATAATGCAGGAGTGAAAGCCGGCTGAAACAATTGCTGGGCGTCGCCCTACTCCTGAAATTACATCATCAGATTTTCCGCGAAATTAAAACATTATATATTCCACGCTCGGTTCCCTGGGTGCCGGCCACTCGTCTTCTTCCCTTGGACATTATGTTCCCGCGCGACCCCCCCTCCTATGCCCGCGCGGCGAACGAAAATCGCCGATTACGCGTTCACGCGGCGAGACTGCAGAGCATTACCCACCAGTTCGGCTGAAATACGCCTTTTAAAAAGGGTCAATCTTCTCCGGGGTCCAATCCCGCTAGATGCACCTACAGGGTGTAAGGGAAGCACGGTTTCTCACGGAGGAATAACTCGTGTTAACCTCGAAATTCAATAGGTCTAGCTGGGTAAGCATAGGGAAAATGGCACCAGGGTCAATTGTAGTATTTATGTATAGCAAATTTACAAATCTCTAACTCCTCTCGTTAGGGTGATATGGGGATAACAACCCTACATTTTACCATTTTTTTTCTCAGTAATTACTTAAGATATTTGATTTTAGAAAAATTGTTATTACTAATATGAAATGCAGAAGAAGAATTACCTTGGCAACCGTTGGATCATAAAAAAGTGTTACAGGATAGAAGTTACAGTTCTGGCCAATTGCGTCGCGGTGCTGCGATAGGGGGCGTCTTCTGTTGAAAGGCTCCGCCCCCTGCTAATTCTGCACGAACTAGTTGGTCAAAACTTTGAGTCTTTTGCGAAGACTCTCGCGAAGTCTTTTCTGAATTTAAGCTATGTTCATTCTACATTAATTCATTTTTAAGCTACATTTTTCATATTTTGCCTATCAAGTTTCGATATTAAGTGCAACATATAAATCGAATCTGTTTATTCCCGTGTAGATAAATAACCCCGTGACTTTATATTCAATAGCCTACCAATAACGATGCTGCATCGGACGGCGAATAAATTAATACTTCAGAATTTCAATTTCCACCGGTTCAGCTCGCAAAGTTCCCTTCTTTATCGCTTTTCACGGAAAAATATCCCGCGACAGGTCAATAAAGAGGACGTCGATCGCTAATGAGTACATTTCCATTACTCGGGACAAAGAGCGAAGGAAACAAAATGGCATCGTTATTTGAAATTGCTGTCGCTTTAAGCAAGCCCGCATTCTCTCCACTTCCAATTAAAATTATCATACGTAAGAGAGCTGGGAACGTTGCTTCCGAGCCTTTGCTCCACGTTTCAACGTCCACTGAAATTCATCTGAATCCGGTTTCACAAACGGTGGGCCGGAACCTCCGCGTCCTTGGGACCCTTACGCGCGAGTTAATGATTTCGTTGCAACGTTGCGACACCGCTTATCGGGACATCTTGGCGAAAACAAATTTCTCCGCTCCTACTCCTTCCCCTTCGCGCCACGAATCAGAACCGACAGGAAGAAAGACGCGGTCGAGAGCGCCGCGGACCAAGAACGGCAACTGATTCAATTAAAGGACAAGAAACTATAAATGTCTATCCACGCGTATCAGTTTCGTGACGATTCAGTGCAGTGCAAGTGCCTCAGGTCCCCTTCTTTCACTGCACTCCATTCCAATATTTTTTCCCACTCACACTAACGCGACTGAACCACCTCACCTCACGGAAATGATATGTCCGCGTGGACGTTAACCGGGCAGGATATTTCAATAAAACATGAAAGCTAATGCGTACAACTGGGAAAACTATCTTCTACCGGGACGTCCACCGGTCGAACAAAGGCGCGCCACTGTTCCGCGGCCGACATCAATAAAATGCTAATGCCCACGATGTAATATTAAGCCGATATTGAATAAGTATTAAAAATGCAGGCACCGCGGCCCGACGGCGATTGAAATTCCTCGCCCGGTTAGCATCCCGACCTTTTGTAAAAATTATACGAGCGGGAAGCACCTAGGAACGGTCCCCGCCCCGCCCCCTCCCCTCTCTCCAGGAAGCTCGCGGATTCTTCCGCGCCCGCTGAAAACACAATGGCGCGCTCTGCATTTTACGAATGTAAATACGCGCGGTAGGGATCTCCGCGGCGGGGTGGGGTAGTCGGGATTGAAACGGGGGATAATTAAAGGAGAGGAGAGGAAAGGAGAGGATTTAAGTGGTTTAATGTATTTAAAATTGCGCGGGGCGTTTCCCGGCGGTATCGACAAAGGGGGCCGCGCATCAGAATCACTGCGAAATGTTAGAAAATATGATATGGCTTTTAAACCGTCATTAACGCGGAGCGACGGGGAATTTCGTTGGAAAAGCTCTAGCGTCCCCCCTCCATCCATCCCTCCCCATCCAACTCGGGGGGGCGAGAGGGTAAAAAGCAATTAGAGAAGTCGATGAACGCCCCGAAAAACTGAAGTTTCCGGCATAACCGTGAAAGATGGCGAATTTCAGTGGCTGGAACGTTCTAACCAAGCGAATCGCTTCTAAAGGAATTTTAATCCGAGTATAATTGGATTTTAATTCGAACGTTCTCTACGGAAATTTTCGGAATAAACGGGGATTATTTACAAGCGTAGTGATTCCCAGTGTAATTTGCAATTAATTTCGCGTCCCCGATTGAAATCATCGCGCGGGTTCGACGAACGGGAGCTGTTATTAAAAATCACGATGAGATTGTCTAGGTTCCAGTTTCGAGTCGCCAAACTATGTGTCGTCTCGGAAGTGAATTAAATTCTGGGTGCTAGAGGTACTTGTATTTCTTCAGTCGGTAGCGAGTGTGCGAAGAACGCCCGTAGGCGTTCGTTGAGCATGGTTGATAAATGGGACTGCGTGGTTTCCGCACGGCGAGTGTGAAGGTGCGGATTCCGCTGAAGGTAAGCTAGAGGTAACGTGTCGTGTGCTTCCTGTTCCGCGCGAAAGAAAAAGATGCAACGATGTCCCATGTTGCTCGTTGCCAAAAAAATGCTTCAGTGGAATTCTACTTTGACTCGTGTTAACAGTGGTGGTAGAGAAAATTCGATAAATAATTCCGGCTTCGACGATGGATGGATAAAATGTGGTTTGTTCCACGGAACAGAGGATTCCCAGAGAGAAATTATGACAATTAATACATATATGCGCACAATGGTCGAGCAGCTAATTTGAATTTGCGAGTATAAATGCGCTCCCAGTAAAACGGCGTAATCGATACAACTGGAATTGCCGTATTCCCATCGTCGAAAATAAGACCTTGACGCGCTGGATGGGAGAATTTGTGATCCGAGATGAATTCGTATTTGGCGTCATACTTGGGACGATTGTGTGCGTTCACTTTACTCTACAGAGTGAGTCACCTAACTCTACCACCTTGAATTACTTGTGAAAGAATATTTGGAATAAAAGTTGGAGGTTATCAAGAAGCAGTTTTTTCTCTGGCCCCGCAATTTTAAAGATTATTGAACGCTGTTATTTAATTTTACAAGTAATTCAAGGTGGTCGAGTGACACCCTGTATAGCACGGTTACACGAGAAAAGAACCGCGTTCGACTATTAATTCTGGATAAATTTAATTAAACGGGTTGAACGAGCTTGTACTTAAAAAAAAAAAGAAATGTGCTTAACGTCTTAAGTTAAGACCATCATAGTTGTTTCAGGCTTAATCATCATTCCGAAATAATTTTGACCATCCACTTCAAAGCCATTTCTCTTAAAATCGATATTTTTCCATTAAACCCAAATTGCATTTACATATTGCAAATTTAATACATCCCCCTCGAAATATCATGAAATACACTTAACTGAATTTAGTTCTAGCTGCAATTCGCTATTTAAGTTGCGTAAGTCCAATGTTGGATTTGACACACTGAAGAAAGGATTAATAAATCCACGTTTAACCCATTCAATTGTTACTTCACAGCCCCAAGAAGACCTAACAAAATATTTCTTTTCCTAACCTCCATCCTATTTATTCGCGACAATTTAAGAAAGTCGAGAAACAATTGAGGTTGGTCTAGCTATAGGAAGCTATTCTCATATTTCTCATCCTTCTCTTGTTTTCCGGAGACCTCTGGAACGTAGAACCCATTTCTGTTCCTCCAATATTACGCGCGGGTACTCCCCTATGAATGCAGAATTACGCGAAACCGCGATACCTTTTCGGGCGTAATCTTCAAACAACAACGGGAAACGAGTGTATAGCCGAAACTGCGAGAGGGCTGTTAACTTAATGCAGTGTACCATAATCTCGTTAATGCCCGTCGTATCGTATCTCTGCTCGCCCGATATACCGAAATCTGTGAGCGTGCAATTCCATAGAGGGCCAGGGAGCACACCGCCTTGAACGCAACCCGTCGTACTTACGGGCGAGAACCTCGCGACAGGCAAAGAATTGCGCTCGCACCCCGAGCTTACATGCGTATTAATTGATATATTAGTACAGTAAATCCTCGTTATTACCCCGTTTTTACCATGCTCCGTACGCCCGGTGACTGTCCCCACCCGTTCTTGGAATCCTTCGGTCGAGAATGAGAGAACTAAAGAGTCGACGGTAACTTCGTGTCAACTGTTTCGTTCCCTCTTGCCCGTTCTTCGGCTTTCTCATTCGCGACATCGGCCGCACGGAATAGTGTCCGCATCGCGTCGTACGCCCGCCGCCAGCCCTGTTCGTCGGGTTTAATACGAGGATTTACTGTACCTAGAAGGGATATAGCATTTCCGCTTTGTAAAAGCTCCGGGAGTCTCAAAGTTTGCAACTTCGAGATTTCGAAGAGGTTTAGCATTTTTGGGGAGGTAAGGCTTTCCGAGCTCTTGTTCCGTAACCTCAAAGCAGTAAACTTTGGGACCATCAGGGCTTATCACGAAATGTTTTACGTTGTTACGAAGGGGTGGTCTGATAGTTTTGACCACATTCGCGTCTGGACGCAGCACCAAGAAATTCAAAGTCGATTTTCTCGAAAATGAAGCGATATAAAAAAAGTTACCCTTCTTTTTCACTTATGACAAGTAAATAAGTCGAGGAAAAGGAATACAATTTTTTGATATCGCGGTTCATTTTCGAGAAAATCGACTTTGAATTTCTGCACGTTGCGACCAGTCGCGTATAGAACCTACTTTAAGTGCGAAATATCGACGGCTCGCTGTGTATAAGTAGGGGATATATTTCGAGCAGTAATTAGAGACAACACTTACCGGAGGATTGCGTCCGAAACCGGGAACGTCTCCTCGTTACTTGTGTAAACGAGCATTAACTCTGCTTTCACTCTTCAGCGAGCATGCGAGCGATATCTGGAGACGCGGTATGTAGGGATGCTTATACAAGAGGGATGAGTCTAGAAGTACAGAATCAGAGCAGTGTAATGAGATACGGAGAGCGTCATGATTTAAAGCGTTAGGTATCCAGGGATAATTCATATGCATTCCTGAAAGAAAAAGGTATCTGGTGAATAAATGGCTAGCCTTGTTGGGATTGTATGTACCAATGCATAATTCTCAGGGATTCTTGCGTAAACGTATGTACTATGAGTAAAAAAGTGGTCGATGTTTGTAGAGGACGGGTCTTCAGTTGTTCGTTACGACACATTTGAATTGTTGACCTCTCGAGGCAGACACAAGACGAGTATGAATAGAGATGGCGTGAGCGATGACGTTGGGAATTTGTAAATATGTTTCTCAGAGTTTTGAATCTTTGATTCTCGTAAAGGTAATACGGTGGGGCGTATTAAATTAAGAATAACGTCGTTGCTCAGTCGATTCACTTTGCAGGTTTACTTAAAATTATCTAGTTGGAAATAGAGGAAGGTAAAACATCGTCAAACATTGTCATGTAATTGTTACCCAATTACCTTTTTTTACTTATAACCGTCGAATTATGTGTGAAAAATTCGTATTACACTGTACAAGAATTATTTTCTTATAAATTATTATCGTGAATCGGAGGTCACGGGACTTGAATGAGTCAGACACGCGTTTCAGTTCAATGGTAATACTCTGAAATCCTTGGAGGATTAGAAACCTGTAAAAAAATCATGTACTTTTAATACTGTTCTTTTTTAAACTGAATTATTAAATGAACAGATGATTCTCAGAAGTAGCAAATTTATGATCACGGCATTCATAGATCTTGGTGAATGAATCATCATAGACAGGAAAATAAGCATTTCCGTTTGAAGTGAGGTAAATCAATTACCTTTTCTTGGAGAAATGCCAGTTGAATTCTCGTGCTTGGATAGTTACCTACAAAAATAAAGAAATATCGTTAATTTTAGCTCCGAAGCTTCTCAATTAATATCTTTTGCAATAATTAATCAGTTAGCAAATACTATGACTAATCATGGCATTCATAGATCTTGGTGGTTAAGGTTTCATCACGAAGGAATTATAAATACACAAATCGAACTTAATTGCGTTTATACTCACTTACTATTAACGTTCCTCCCCCAGTCCCTGGTATGTGGATTCGTAAACCTGAAATGATTTTTCTTCATTAATGATCGTACTTTGTACATTCTAAAGCAATTTCTTTTAAAGAAATCGCTTCAGTTAGCAAATACTATGACTAATCACAGCATTCATAGATCTTGGTGGTTAAGGTTTCATCATGAAAGAATTACAAATACACAAATCGAACTTAATTACATTTATACTCACTTTGTGTTAATATTCCTCCCTATGTACGTGAACCGCTAGTGGTGGAAAACTATCGATGATCATCACTATCGAAAACTATCGATGATCATCACTATCGATAATTATCGATGAGCAGCACTATCGAAAACTATCGATAGTACATTTTCGCTATCGATACTTATCGGCATCGAAAATCGTGAGTTTGTATCCGTGCAGTTCTGATCGCTTCGCTCGAATCTGTAACGATTTTTCCTCATTAATAATCGTACTTTGTTCATTCTAAAACAATTTCTTTTAAAGAAATCGCTTCAGTTAGCAAATACTATGACTAATCACGGCATTCATAGATCTTGGTGGTAAAGGTTTCATCATGAAATATTAGAAGCTAATGAAAATATTATCTAAAAGCCCTACTCACCCTTTATAAAAAGAAGAAATAAACTGGTGGCATTCAAATGCATGCTTGAACCTGAAAGAATTTTTACGTTTAATAATGTCTTAGCTCTAGTTCCATCTAAATAATAATATCACAGTGTGTATCAGATAGCAAATACAAAATCTAATCATGGCATTCATAGATCTTGGTGGTAAATGTTTCATCATGAAATGTTAGAAGCTAATGAAAATATTATCTAAAAACCCTACTCACCCTTTATAAAAAGAAGAAATACGCTGGTGGCATTAAAATGCATGCTCGAACCTGAAAGAATTTTTACGTTTAATAGTGTCCTAGCTCCATTTCCATCCAAATAATAATATCACAGTGTGTATCAGATAGCAAATACAAAATCTAATCATGGCATTCATAGATCTTGGTGGTTGAAAGTATCATCACGTGTAGATACAGTGTGTTTCGTTACAGGTGGTTAATACTCCAAGGAATGATTCTGCAGGTCAAAATAAGACGAAAACATAGGATACGAGATCGACTTTGAATTTCAGATAAATACCGTGCACCGAAGTAGTGTTCGATGCCTAAAGCGCGCGTTCTCCTCGGGCACCCAAAAGTGTACTTCGGTGCACTCGTATTTAGCTGAAATTCAAAGTCAATTTTCTTGAAAACGAAACGCAATATTAAAAAACTATATTCTATATTTCCGTCGCATTTTGGGCTGCAGAATCATCCCCTATAGTATTGACCACCTGTATTGAAACACCCTGTGTAAGTAACTTATACAAGACGACTTCCACTTACACCCAAATCACTCGCGATATGTAACTAAAATCGCGGGCGTTGCGAGCGATTTGGGCCTAACTGGAACGCGCCCACAATCGACATAAATTTATTTAATGTAATTTACCTGCAACAAAGGAGAACTCCACACGGCATTCATCGAACCTGTAACTAAAAATTCAATTATTTGAGTTTATTCAATTATTTAAATTCAATTACTTATTCAATTAATTATTTGAGTGTATTGTTAAACAGAGTCAAGAATATATCAAATAACTCACCTGTGTACATGTATATATATATATATATATATATATATACTTTATAGTTTGGAACTGTTAAAATAACTACACTGGCCGTATCTACAAAGAAGACTCGTTACAGCTTACACCTTTTACATCGATAATAATAAACATGATTAAAAGAACCTAAAAGAGCCTGAACAAATCTTCTTTGCAGTATACGTCACTCTCACAAGCTTACATTAAACCATAAGTTTATTAATGTACACAAATTAATCAGCCTTTTTGGCCGTATGTGTCTTCTTTGCAGGTAAAGGCTTTTGGGAACGCAGTACAGCACTGGCGCGACGCAGGGCAGCCTGGAAACAATACATTTCACATTAACAAATTTTAAAATCTTAACGCAAGCAAACCACAGCTTATTCCTAAGTTAATATACCTTGGTCAGGTCCACGCGGTACTTGTTCTTCGTAAGCAATCGCTTCAGTTTGTACAGAGAACGACGAGCTCCAGCTTTCATCGTGCATCGGACAGTTGCTTTCGCAGGCTTGTTCGCGGCCTTCGCTTTTTTGTAAACAACCGTGAATCCCTTTTTGTCTGCGGTATCGACAACACCCACGCTCTTCTTGTGAATCAAACCAGAGTAACGGTAGCTACTGAGGTTGGTCAGATTGTTGGGCTCCTAAAATTATTTGCAAGACGCGTAAAGATATTAGATAGCACTGGGTCTACTGTGCGTCGCCGAGATGTTGGTCTGCAGAATGACACAGGGGCAAAAGGGGTTCTTTGCTCGTGTTGACTAACATCGCCTGTTCGCTCTGTTCATATTCGTCGATTTTATAATATGTGGTTATAGCGAAAATACATATGTTCTATCTCTACGATTGTGTTAGAGAACATGGGCCTATGAGGATATACCAATCGGACCCTAGTCCCGGCGATAAGATCTCGACGAGGCACAGTACTAACTCTGAATAAAACCAGGGATCGAAAAAGTTCTCTGAACCCTCGTTTTTTAATTAAATGTTTCGTTTAAGAAAATATCTATTCCTGCGGAATTTTTAGTGAAAAACATGTTACCTTTAGGACCTTCTTCAAAAAATATTCTCATGGAACAGGTATTTTAGAACCTATATAATAAAAGTTCCATGGAAACAGGTTACATTAGAACATTTATTAAAAAAGTTTTCATAAAATAAAGAAAAGTTCTAAACTATTAGGTACTAATTTTATTTAACTATATAATATCATATTCTTCATATATTTATTTAATAACAGGTATGAAAATCATAACATAAGTAATTAAATTAATGGTTTCATAAGAAGTATTCAACAGAAAAGAGAACTTGCCAAGAATAATACCCAAATAGCATTGAGAATACCAAAATGACAACAGTCCACGTTTTAAATGGAACCTATTGAAAAGTTCCAGAACTTTTTTGATCCCTGAATGAAACATGTAAGATCTGCAGAGACTATTAACTGTGGCACGAACCGTGGAGAACGGCTTGTTAATGTTGCGTTTCTTGAGAAGAAAGGCATTGTTATTGCGAATGATCATCCAGTTCAAATGGGACATCTTGAATGGCCTAAAACAATTATATATTCATATACTCCTTTGTTTATTAAAAAAAAATCTGGCCATGAACAGCCCTGGGCCAATTTTATTTGAAACTAAAATAAGAAATAGCTATTTGAAATAACGCAGTGAACAAACGGACTACAGTATGACAGCAGATTGGCAGCAGATTCGACATCAGATTCCGGGCCTACTATGTCCGCATTAAATCATGGTTCTATTGTCAGAGCTTGACATCAGGATCTGACCACAGATTGATATCAGATTTCGATCAGATCTTGCTGCCTATTTGCCGTCAGATCACGCTGCACAAGATCTGCTCGATTCCTGCCATTAAATTGTATCAGCAGATGCTGCCGCCAATCTGCTCGCAGGTTAAGGCTCTACAATCTGTTGGCTTTCTGCTGTCAGTCTGCTTTCATCATCGAATATAACAAATTCTGTATCAAATCTGTAGTCTTTCTGTCACGTCACAAACATTTGTACTCAGGCGTTGAGCAAAATCTGCAAAAACGGACGTGGCTGACTGGGAATATTGCGTCAGTTATTGGAAAATATAGAAAATATCGATTTATTTGAAATTATAGCAATATCAGATAATTAACTACTTTGTTATTTTTTACATTCAAATTTGGTGAAAGAAATAATCGTTAAGATAATACAAGATAATACAACGAAGCTCTCGCCTCGAAAAATTCGTGAGCAAAAGATTTTTGTTCGGGACCATCTAACACAGTTGCGAAAGAAAATAATCGCTGTACTGGTACGGGAGGTTGGAAGGACCTGTTATTTAAAATAATATTTCAAATAATGTCATTTAAAAAGTGCCCAGGTCTGTCTGCGAGTATGCAAGTTTGACCATTGGGAAACTAACCTACAAACTCTTTTATTAAAATACTACTTTTTCTACTTAAATTACTAAACCTTCTTATCAATTTTAGTTAAGTAATGTATTAGTCAATACGATTAAAAAACGCAATAAAAGAATATCACAACATACGAACATATAAAATGTTAAAAACAGACTTACCACGTGCACGATCAAGGGACGAAGTAAGAAAAGAGCTACAAGATGGTTGACAAAGTGCAGCCAACCACGAGTAACAGAAAATGTCTCTAGGAAATGTATAGTAACAAAATTCGTTAAGTTACCGACACTTTACCCGCGAAATTTGAAATAATACAATTTAGCGACGCTCGTTTTCTGCGTCAAAAACCAGTCACGTGACCGACGCTCGACCAACGAGCGAGTCGAAGTGAATGAGCGTCAAGCGGAAACGCACGGAAAAACTGAACCGTTTGACGCTGAAAGTCGCATGTATCGATCACGTGACTGGTTTTGACGCTCAAAACGAGCGTCGAGAGTCAGCATGAAATTGCACCTTTATACAGAATTATGCTTTCTCTCTTTTGCATCCATCTCGCTCGCTCTCGACCGAAGGATTCCAAGAAGCGGTGGCCCACCACTGGTGGGGATAGCGACCAGCGCTTAACGCGTAGTTAAAATGAGCTCATAGCGAGAGCTTACTGTATGTACAAAAGTTACACGTTGCTTCTATCGAATCAATTCATTTCATGTTACAAACTGTACAAAATTTACAAGAATTTTTATTTTGACAATACTCGTCATATATCGTCAAAAGGTAATTCACTAAACATAGAAGTCATTTCATTCGTATCGTACTCCTCCTTCTGCCGTTCAATATCAATAGATACATTACGGAAATCCTGCGGAATGTAAATTGCAGTGATATCTTGATACAGAGGATCATCCTCGGGCAACGTTTGCAAACTCGCCCACCTTACTGCAACCTGCTTGAACACACTCTTCCTGAATATCATACAATGCACATGCCGCAGTTTCTCATATCTTATTCTCATAAATCCTACTGTGCTCAACACGTATCTCCACGACTTCACGAGCTTAGCGTTCGCATTGACGTGCTTAGAGTCGGGAGTTACGATAAGGAGTATGCCACGAGGCTGTAACAAATCATACGCCTTCCTGCAGCAAGCATATCTCTGTTTCGGGCATGGCAGATACTCCAAAAACAGAGAAAACACAACTACGTCAAACGAGCTTGCTGATAGTTGCAAAATTTCTTGCTTATCCTCAGGAAGTATCTTCTCTGCTCCAATCTGCACGTTTAAGAAATCGCAACGTGCAACTTTCTCTGGAATTCCATTTAAATCTATCGCGGTAACTTCGAACATGCTCAAAGCCCCGAAAGGATTGTAACAGCTTCCAACATCTAGTAACCTTATTTTCTGTATCAATCCTTGGTGAGTGGGGCCAAAAGGCATCGACGTTGCCTCATTCTCGGTATTTGAATTTACAGAACATTCAGTTCCTGGGGAATCTTTATCCATTTTCGTTTTGATATTCTTTTCCTTCTCGTCGTATTTTTTAATTCCACCATGCAGAAAGTACTCTTCGCATTGAGACTTGGCCCACTCCACTCTGCACAGAGTCGCATTTTCTGCGTTCAAGTTATTCTCCCTCCAATACGTAGTTGCCAATCTTTCCATAGAAATGGCATATTTCTGCAACACGAATAAGTAAGATTAATACACTGCTAAACCCTTAGAACCTACTCAATTTCTATCTAAAATTCTTATTCAAAATCAATCCAACAGAATTGTTGCTTGAAAATCAGAAATTTGCATAGCACAAAGCACGGTAATTAAATAAGTACTTTTAAGACACCCCGTGTATTCTACTTTCCGCACAAAATATGAATTCAAGAAGCCGCAGAATCGTCACAATGACCGAAGCTATTTTCAGGTGAGTATGAAAGCAGGAAAGAAGCGAAAGGGACGGCGCGGGATAGCTATATAGAATGGAACGAAAAATGGAGGCAAAGTTCAGCTCGTAGGGGGATCGAACCTGCAAAACATCCTTGCGAGATACGTGACGTTTCCACGCAATCTCGGGGCCGTGATTCCTCGCTTCTTCCCGCAACGTGGCATGAGTGTTTTTCACGATACCCGCTAAATATTTATGTTCCTCCGTCGCCATTTGAAAACGTGAATCGACATCGCTCGAGTCGATCCGCAGCGGAGATCGGGAGCAGGCCGCTCTCTTTCGCACCTTTTGCCGAGGCAGCCGGGGATATGCCGTGCCTCCTCGCCGCTTTAACCTAACGCCCGTCGTTTGACGTTTCGCTAAATTCTGGTCTTTAACCCCCCATGACCAAAATAATGGCGGGATCTGCGCTACGACGATTAATGGCGGAGTACAAACGTGAGAATTAGATTTTAGTAGCCATGCACCTCCACGCTAGAAGCCTCGCATCAGAATCTCTCGCTTGCTTCCTTCCGCCCCCGCTCGATCTCGCACGATAATGTAACACAGCTCGCGTAACTTGCAGAGTTAACCTTAAACCCACCCGAAGGCATTATCGCTGGCCCGATAAACGAGGAGAACTTCTTCGAATGGGAGGCTTTAATCACGTAAGTCTGCAAACTTTTGCTACTCGTATAAATATGGACAGTTTTATAATAATAATAATAATACGTCTTTATTACACCAACAAATTGCGTTAGATTAGCACATATTTGGTTTTTCCCCCTTTTGTTTTCCTTTTTTTTCCTCTTGGGTGCGCAGTTCTATCTTGTGCTGCGGGTTTCAGCTATGCAGAGGCATTTCAAATAGACTGTACGAGTGTTATCCACTTAGCTTGGAACCCCCGCACGCGAGAACAGATAAATGGTAACCCTGACCTAAAGAAGGAATTAGATTTTGGATGTACCAATATCTTTTTCAAGGTTTTTGCATCTTTCCCACGAGTCTGAGGACAAATGTCGAGGCAACCATTTGAAAAGGGTCACGCAAGACTTCTGTTCTCCAGTGCGAGGGTTCTGAGTTAAGTGGATGATCCTGTATAGTTGTGTTCATTACCTGCTGAGTATCGTTGATATTTGTTCGCAGGGGACCAGAAGGTACGTGCTTCGAAGGTGGCGTGTTTCCAGCAAAATTGATATTCCCACCTGACTATCCGCTAAGTCCACCGAAGATGCAGTTCACCTGCGAGATGTTTCATCCTAATAGTAAGATTTTCTAGATCCGGCGATATGGAAGTAGACGCCATGCTGGTTGTTTAGAACCAGCAATTTTTTTTCAGTTTATACGGACGGAAGAGTGTGCATAAGCATATTACACGCGCCTGGCGACGATCCCATGGGCTATGAAAGCAGCGCGGAGAGATGGAGCCCGGTTCAGAGTGTAGAGAAAATATTGCTAAGCGTAGTGAGTATGTTAGCGGAGCCGAATGACGAGAGCGGGGCGAACGTCGACGCTGCTAAGATGTGGAGGGAGGATCGCTCCGAATTTGAGAGAATCGCTCAGAAACTAGTTAGAAAAACACTTGGTATCCCACCTTAAATTAAGAAATCTTGACCGCAGATATGTAATTAAGATGTCGTATGGTTCAGTGGAAAATATATGTTGCGTTTGACGTAATAAAATTTTATTTAAATTCAATATCATGGCGTTTCTGAGTTGAATATTCCACGCTCGTGTGCGAACGTATCGCATTGAAAGGCACGGAGTAGCTGACTGTGTTAATCTCAAAAAATGTATTTTATTTTCAACATTGCAGTACAAACATGAGTAATCAAATACATATGCATTTGTTTACGCTTAGAGTATTCCTCACTGTAATGAACTCGTCGGGAACAGAAGCTTCTTGTGCTCGCGAGCATAAAACGATTTAAATTGCAATTACGGAGACTCTCATATGGAACCCTGCCTTTTCGTAGAACCATTTCGTTCTACCTGGGAATATTATGTTTCCGAAGAATCACAATTAGTTTCGAGCAGTGAAAAACGAAACTGGAGTAACGGTTTAGACGAGCGTGTAATAAATGTTTCTAGGATATGACGAAGTCTACGCATTTCAGAGTCGAGACGAAATGAAGTTCGGTGTTACAGATTGTGCGAAGCTGGATTGTAAACGGAAACAGATATTATGAATACGGAATGTAACTATTCACTATTCTGAGAATAAATCGTGCCTGTATTTCTTACTCAGGTTTCATTTTCGTGGTAATATTGTACAGCCGTACTGGTTAAATTTTTAATGAGAACATCGTCCACACCCCTGTTACGTATATTTAAAAGCATGTCCTATATTACTTTAAGTATTTATAAAATTAAAGGTTTTTATTATAGGTTTCTGATTATCATGCACCCCTCGCTTTAATGACCATCGAACTTGGTGATAAACTATATTAGACTACGATTAAATAAATTCTACATAGTTCTGTGCAGGTACCCGATATTTCGGACTCGGATCGGGAATTTTTTCGGGTTCCAGCTGGGGATCCCGAAAGTTTGTCGATACATACAGATATTCAGGGACCCGATTTTCGATTCGGATCTAGGGCTGGGATTATTTGTCGAATTTTTCGGTATTCGAATATTCGAATACTTCAGTTGCTCGATTATTTGGCGAATATAATTCGAATATCCAAGTATTCGAATACTTAAATATTCGAATAGTATGGTGTGAATTATAAATCATGAACTCACTCGAAATATTCGAGTAGTATTCGAATACTTAAATATTCGAAGTTTATTCGTCGCATTCGAATACTTGTAAAATATTCGAATATTAAATAATTCGAATAGTCCCAGCCCTATTCAGAACCCGATTTTCGATTAAAAAAATAATTCTTCTGTCTGGTTTTGTACTGAAACTTTTAAGTTGTGATTTTACAGTGTAATCAGATGTTAAGTACAAGACCAAGCGAAAGAATAATGTTCTGAATCGAGTGTCGGATCCCGACATAACGGGTATCCGAATATTCCACGTAAATTCCCCCGAATAGTACCCGTAATTTCGTGTATCCGCACACCCCTAACAAATTATGAAACACGTAACTGTCGTTAGAGACAATACTTGGCTACCGTTAAAGTGAAAGTAACAATAACAAGAGCTCGCGTATGTTTAGAATAAAATTCTCTTATAATCTAATGAAATTACGTCTGGATCGTGTTTTCGAAAAAAGATAAGAAATAAGTGCGAGTGTTCTGAAGTAAATTGATATTTATTAGTAAACAATACTGAAGTCCAACTTAAAATGCAATGTTTATGACTAGCACTTGTCAATTATATATAATAAACAATAATAAAGGTCTATGTACCAATGTATTATAGACAAAGTACCATACTGCATGTATCTCGGAGACATAGTCTTTAGATGTTTATTATAAAGCAACGAAATAACTGTCTAATATTATGCATCGTACGTTCGAGCCGAAAAGAGAGTACAGGCCACTATCGTACTTTGAATATAAGCCTAAACTTTGGTATACAATAAATAAATTAATACTCTATGCCAAGCGCATCTTTCGTGAGACACCAATTGCAATAACGTTCCAATGAATCATTCGATTGGACTGTACATTTTCCCCCGATCACATTCAAAGGTGCTCTATTTAGAAGAATACTCGCTTCTTTTTTTAAAAAATTTTATATCCCCGATCATTGCTAGACTTTTTTCCTCCTCATAGAAAATGTACAGTTTAATTACGAGCTTTAATGCATTAACAATAATATCACATTTCGGTATAAGAAGTGCGCATTGAATTCAATGCATTCGGTATGCCTTCGCTCGGAAAGCATTATAAAAGTACAAAACTATTCGATGGCACACTTCTCTGTACATAATTGCGCAAAAGAAACATTCGCTTTTAGAAACACGTTTGGCTTTTCTTTTTTCTAAAGATACTTGGCATAGAATCTTCGCGTTTTGTTTTTCCTTGTTTTTCCCTTTCGTTAGAGTTAACATTAATAATAGTAAAATATAATTAAACAAAGCAACGATGCTTCTCGGTAATGCTAATTCTTTCGCAAGAATGCGTATGTGCAACTTATACATAATGTAAAATACATTTGTTATAAAATGGTACTAATCCTGCTTTATATACCCCCCTTTTTGCGGCTGAGGTATCATGGTGCCTTTAACCATTAATTATACGCACATGCTTCACATATGTTTAGATTCATCCTTAGCCTTTCCAGACAATCCGGTAATAGTAATTGGTATTGCAAAACCTACCACGTGAGTATTGAGTATAAAATTTGTTCCGCGTAGTACCGCGAGCTTTCACAAAAAGTGCGAACGAAAGATCTCTGAGCAATGTGTGTGTACGTGGCCCTCGCTGTTCCATGATTCACGAAGCTGCGCAGGATAAGCAACTGAAGGTGTGTCGTTAAATCAGAAAATATGTTAATCAACGGCGTCTAATGTAACAGTCGGTACACATTTCGTATAAAAACTTTCCTCTTTGAAAAATCTATCCTTATATCGGCGCCCTTTAACGAGCCCCGTTACAACATTAAAGAATACAAATTTATCAAAGTAATGTCTCTATTTCTGAAGATGAGATCGCGCGCTTCTTCAGGAATGGGACAGAAATAAAAATATATATCGTTACGGTGTCACTAAATTTTATCCAAAGCTCCTCTCTACTTTTCTCACTTGGTTTACCCGAAATCGCCAATCGTCTCGAGAACCTTTCGATCCGATTAATATTAGTTTCTTAGACGTTAAGTTACAAGCTAGAATTTATATTGGTGATCGCAAATGAAACGGAAACGCGAGAATTCAAGTTCCCCTTTCGGGAGGGGGGATCTTATCTATATAGATACAGTAGAACTAATTACATAAAATTAGTTATAATACAACTAAATTCGATTAAGTGCATTGCACGACGTTAGTATGTTAAATTTATCTGAGCACAAGAATAAACAGTGACTTCGATTACCTTGATTCAACTGCATAATTTAAGGAATCAGAATCCCATGATTTATAATTTTTATATAGCACCAGTCGCTAACCAGTTTCAACAAAGGAGTTCCTTTACCTCGCCCAGGTGTACGTTATTCAACCTTACTTTAGAATTGGCTATTAAGAACGAAACCAGTGCGATACGTTTAAGAGAATTGCACGTTACAATATCGATTGCTCCTCGTAGATCGAACGAAACAAACGAAATCACAAGATATACAGTACACCAGGAATTCGCAACCCCTTGGCAGTTTAGTATTACTCTATGAAATTAAGTTACATATATATACATATACACAAAAACGTCTACCATTACGAAGCGATGTAAATTGTAAAGTAACGAAACCGAGCATTGCTCGCGGATTAATTTCGAAAGGAAACCCTCCGCGACAATTCATGCGAAAACACGATTGATGCCTCGAACGAAGATACTTTTACCGTATTATGATTCCATTAGTTCGTTGAATATTCCCTCTAAGTTAATCAGTCTGTGGCAGCTATATCTAAACTTAAAAAATGCGATACAACAACTCGTTAAACTGATTAATCGTTTAAAACTTCCTACAGTTGACAGACACAATAACTGATTTTTATATATGCCAGAATATACCTTAATTGTAACGTTAGCCTACGTTGCCGTTTTTTTCCCCATAATTGCTTGTAGGTGCATCATGTTCAGAAATGATTCATTGACTTGGAACGTCCGATGTAAGATATAGATTGACTATATTTATATCCTTCTTTAGCTATATTAAAACGCGTACGCAGAGTCTTATAGCGATCAATGTAATATGTAATTGAATACCCTCCGGCGAAAAGATGATTCGTCATTAATCGGAAACCGAACGAATGCGGAAGTACTAACGAATTCAACGTCCGATTGAAAATAGCGGCGCGAAGTGTATGGCACCCGAGGAGAAGTTAAGGTCTCGCGTATTTTAGCCAAGCGAATCGAATCGAAGAGATTAATAGTAGTTAATTGATTAATTGTTCATAAACTTCTCTCTTCGCTTCGCCGTGCTTCGCCAAAATGCACGACGGCCCTTATTCGATCACCGCTTCGCATCATTGTACTGCGTTGCACAACATCGATTCAAAATAACAAACAGGAACTCAAGTTGAACGTGACGCGTAGAATTAATTCTACGTTAAAAATATCATACGTCTAAGAATCGAACAGCAATTTATCTGCGCAGTTTTGCAATGGATTATGCGAACTCCGATTGAAAATGAATTCCACTTTTCGTCGTGTATATCTTTCAGTACTTTTACGCAAGTAGCTACGTCGTTTACAATCCTACATACGAGCTGCGTGGAACGGATTATCCTTCTTTTTCGATAAGATGTCGAATATTACAGTTAGAATTGAATGTGTAACGCATGCAAATGTCGGTTAGTCTGTATATCCCATTACGACGCTGTTTAATAGAATCGTGTGAAACGAAACCGCGCGAAATCTTATATGTTAAATCATATCTAATATGATACTAAGCAATTTGGCAAGTATATTACAAAGACGAGAGAACGAAAGGTTGTGTGTTTGTACCTCACGATAGGCCTTGCGGTGTGAAACAAATCTTCTCTAATTCACCAGTCGAAGAACTAACGGGGGACTCGGCTCTGTCGTCCTGCTCGGCTAACTGCTCGCTGTAGTAATGCGGTGTGCTCAGGTAATCGATGAGCCGTCGCGGCAGAGGTAGAGTTGGAATCAGATCCCTGCGCACCATCTTCAAGATAACGAACCTGCACGTGTGCTGCAGACTTTGAACCTGCTTGAATCTCGACACCGGATGGAGAAGCTGCACGCGCATCGGGCCCAAAACTGGCCGTCGATGAAGAAAGAACAGATACCGCCCACTGCGCGAATGCTCCACCGCGTTCTCGATGAAATCGACAATCGTGTGGGACTTGAACTTCGTGCAACTTCCAAAGCTGAAATTACCTGTACCCGCGCCAGATAAAATCCATATTAAAACGTGCACGCCTTATAAAGTCCGTCGCGAATTTTGGCGAAGTGAATCGGAGAGATTAATAATAATTCATTAATTTTCCCTTCGCATCGCCGCGTTTCGCCAAAATGCGCGACGGCCTTCAACATTTCTCTCGGTTGAAACGCAACGCTTACCCTGATCGTGTTCTATTCTCACGTGTCGTACGCAACTGTTAAGTCTAAACGATAAGGAGAAAATGTAATGGTCGTCGCTGCTGTCTCGCACGATGAATGAACCGTCCGGTTCGTTGGACAGTATCTTCTCCGCAGCTTCGCCGGATATTGGGCCCCAATACCATCCGTACTGTTTCAAAGAAAAGTTGATCAATAGCGATGCGTCTAAACTCGGTTAAGTATCGCACAGTTATACATACATCTTTCACTTTCTCGATACTAGCAGCAAAGTCCATGCTGGTATCCTCCGCCGGCTCGTCCTCGACTTTCGGCGCAGGTGCGGGCATCTGTTGAACAGAAGTGGGGCTCTCGCATTTAGACACCATCGCCGTAAGCGCGTCCTCCGCCTGCTCCACCCCCACGTGCCCGTTACTCTTCGGCAACGGTGGCAACGCGCGCTTAAAAAAGGGTAGCTTTTGTACAGAGGAATCTACCTCCGAGGTAGTAGTATTATTATTATTAGCGTGTTGGTCAGAATCCACACCCTCCTCCTCCTCTACAATTTCACCCTGTACAATGCTGTTTCTCTTCTCGACAAAGTGGTCCGGGGAGCCCAGGCGCCTGAATCTGAAGATATTGCAGAGCGTCTGCTTGAGATTCAGCGAGAAGTTCCGCTGGCTCTTCTTCATCTTCTCCCTCTCGGAGTCCACCTTCTCCTTGTGCGGCTCCTCTTTCGCCTTTTTGTGCTTAATGCTAACGAACGTATTCTTTTTATGCTTCTTAACATTACCGTTATTATTATTATTGTTGTTATTATTATTATTATTGTTATTGTGAATCAGTCCATTGCTATTTTTGTTCGAGTTTGGAATGTCCGTGGACGAGTCCGTGTGCGGATTGCTGTACCTATTGTTATTATTTACACTGATGCCCTTCGGCATCGCAAGGTTTATAGGCGTGTGACTTATCGGAGCTTTGTTATCGCGTTTCAGTTTATTTTCACTAGAATCACTGGAGCTCGAGTACAGCGTTTGTAGATATTGACGCACTTCGTGTAGAGTCATGTGAATCGGCTCGCCGATATTATGCATGTGGCCATTGGACGTTCTCGACCCGTGCCGGCCAGAAGTTCCCGGAACGCTGTGACGCTTCCCGTTCCCAGACTCGTTGCAGCATACGTCCGACAGCAGTCTCTGGGATTTGATGACGTGGGTGATGGCGCGAGGTTTCCCGCAGTAGTGCCTGGCCTGCTGAATGTGCGCCTCCAATTCGCTCTGAGAACTGGCCGACACGTTTCTTCTTCTCTTACGATGGTGCCTATGACGCTTGGGCCTCTGCGGTGTTCTGAGATCGTGCAAAGGTCTCACCACGTCTATCGGCACGGTGTAAATGTCAGAGTCGAACGGCACGTTGTACATGTCGCTGATCTCGCTGGTCGTCAGAACGTCGTGCGACATCGCAGAAGTTATGAAGCTGCTGTCGTCCACCTTGTGACTCAGGCCCGTGGTGTTTATCGAGTTGTGAGAACTGGAGAGACGAGAGGAGGCTAGGGAGCACCGCGAGTTCGGACGATTCAGCGTGTTGTACGGCGTGATCAACGTTGTAGCTCCCTGGCAAGACGACGGAGTCAGCAGGTCCGTCGCCCAGAAGCGCTTCGGATTGTGCACGCTGCGAGTTATTACTGGCACGTTGCTAGTCGCAGGCGCTATTCTCCCTTCCGGCCACGATATCCTGCAAGATATTATCAACGCTTCCTCGATCACCGACTGCACTACGTTCTCCACGTAATCGTCCAGCAACGGCGGAACTTTCTGTCGCATTAATCGTGCGTAGCTAAGGATCGGCGCGGACGATGATTCAGAATTAGGAGGGGAAGGACTGTCTTGAAATTCCGGCGGAGGTTTAATAGCCACGTCGACCACTTCCACTTCTAGCTTCCCGTCGGCGTCCGGCCAACCTGGTCCTTTCTTTAACGTATTGAAATTTTCCCCGCACATACCGTCCGAATAGTCGAAGGAGTCTTGCGATAATGATTTGCTCTCTATATCGCTTTCTTGCATCTGAAAGGAACAGAGGATTCGCCCGAGTCAGAGCACGTCGTCGAGACCTTATCCGAATACTAATTAATATGTTAAGGCGAGTTATACCTCGATCGCGAGATGCGCTCGTACGGAGTCACTGGAAATGGACCCTCCGATTCCACTGCTACCGAGATCACTGAGGGGTCCGGTGGCGCTTAACGAACATGACGGTGGAGAGTCCATCTCAACGCTCGTGATTTATATGCTCGCTAGAAGGTTTATAACAGCCAAAACTTTTGGAAGTTCCACATTATCCCCTACAATGCCACGACAAAATTTCTCCATTAGACACTCCATTCAACTGACGATCTACGTCTACCCTTCCATCGCTCAAAGTCTCTTACCTGGAAATAACAATTACGAGCGATACGCAAGTGTCTGGTGATCTTCATGTTTGCATTCGTGCTTATACTTTTCGCACGGTCCATTATGGACAAGGAACTGCAAGCATATTCAAACAGGGCTTGCGTCAAATTAATGCGAAAATTTAAATCGACTAAAACTACATCCTCGGTGGGTACTCGAGGTAATTCGTAAAATTATCGCCCGAAGAGTCAGCTTGAACGAGCATCGGGGGGAAACTTTATTTTCGATAAAGAGTATTGCGTTTAACGAACGCTGAATAATTTAACCTCCGACGGCGAACTGTGCAACGTTACTTTCGCGACAGACTACGCCAATGAACGCGAGACGGGGCAGATACGGAGAGAAGGATATTCCTACGAAAAGTATTTGGCATTGTTAAAGGATACGCGACAAGGCAAGGCGGCACGTCTCGGGGCCGTTTTACGGAATACTCTAGACCAATGCTGGCGTGGTACGGACAGAGGTGAAGACGTCCCACGGCGTGATTCATCTCGCAGCTATCTACGGTGCGAAATGTACGAGATATCCTGATCGGAGTGCACGCCGTTGGACGGGCACTTTATCATATCCCGGCAAGGTTGATGTTTGCGTCGTAGGTAGTAGGCGGGCTACGTTTGACGTTTCCTACGCGGAGAAATCCGATTTACGTGCCCGTGCTAGGTTACTAGCGGCGCGAACGCGCTCGCACAACTCGCGCCGACGACGGGCCGCGTGAAAAAACCGTTCATCGCTGTCACATAACGTACGCGCGACCAGACAAATCGATATTTAAAAGACAGAACGCGAATCCTTCACGTTACGGTTTACTCCATGTCGGTTCCGTTCCCACATTCCGGCTGTCATGCCCGTGGAAGAGTTCCCATTCGAGTACTTTCCGGGGCCGACGATACATTTCACAAAAGGAGAAACTGCGGGCCACCAATGTGCTTGCACAATTCGAAACGGCGTTACGTGCCCCCTCGGTACCCCAGTTTTCGAATACGCGAGGACGTACGATGAAATTCCGCGCTGTTGCAATGGAAAGTAGAAATTCGGAATGTAAATTCGCGGATGATCGAGAGCTTACGAATTCCGGGATCTGTGGGATTGGAGGAAAAATTGAGTTGGGCGCTGTTTTAGGGCACTGCTTTTGATAATGAATACTTTAGATTGTTTGATACTTAACGTCGCTTGTTTTTGAGAGGTTTATTTGATAAGTTATTGTCGCGTTGAGAATGGGGTGGTTTTAATGGAATTTTAGTAGTAAGGAATATTGGGAATTGACGTGGAGGGATATTTTGAAGTTTCGGAGACTTGGCATCGGGGATGTATTGAAGTGTATTGATTCATCTTCTGTGTTTATACTCGTATTTTTATTACTTTAAGTGACTTTCAAATTTCAAATCCTATCATTCCATTTCCATTTCTTATGACGATGTTTCTAGAGATCGCCACTAGAGGGCTACGAACAGCACTTAGTTCTCGCTAGTCTTTGATCACAATCTAATCCTTTGAATTCAAATATAAATGTGAATCTAACAAATTCTAAGGAATTTTTTAGATATTGCAAGTCAATTTACTTATCTCATCGTAAATAAAAAGTATGGATACAATGTATTAATAACACTAATAATGTTGTAATGGAACACTGAACAAAATCACCAACTTTTCTTTCATAATATGTTAGAAATTGAATGTAGCTTTTGTCATTGTTTTCCACAGCGAGAGGTGATTGTTTGAGGGTGCAAACAAGTAGCAGATATACCAAACAAAAGTATAAAAATGTCCTTACTTAAACAATTACATTTACAAAATTTTAATTCGTCGTTCAGTCAGGTCCGGCGTTCTCTATAAAGGGGCCCGAATGCAAGAAATATGTTGAAGGCCCAAACAATTTCTCAACGGCAAGAAAACATCTTTTCATGAAAAGGAGGATAATAATAACGATCATAAAGAAAATAAAAGAAATAAATTGAAATACATGACTTTTTTATTGCCATTTTATTAATAATATTATTATATTAGAAATTATATTCCAATTTCGTTTTTGACAGTTCTCCTCGCATTCTATGGTGTGTCCGTAGTATAGCCAGTTCTGTGTTTGCAGCATGAAATTCGCGTCGGTTTACAAAATTAAATTAATTTTAATCAAGTACAAATTTGTGGGGGCAAAAAGGGCAGTTGCCCCCTCCCCCCGACTTTTGAGTAAAAATTACTTATTTTTCAAAACTGATCTTTAGTAAGTTTATACTAAAAATGGGAATACTTTTAAATTTCGGTTTTAAATTTTCTTTTAAATTGGCACAGTAAAATTTGTTAAAAAAGCAAGAAAGGTATATTTTTCTTTACCATCATCCCAAAGTTGTCCACCCCTTGGAAAAGAAGTCTCCGGACGCCCCTGCATTCTTCCGTAAATCGTTCGAAAGTTGTCGCGCATATCACACCCCACAGAAATTCCCTAGATGAAGAAAGTTACTAGACGCAGAGAAACACGGTGTTCGATGACGTTTCGGGGAGCACTGACGCCTCTTTCTCCACAGTTACGGATTCCAATTATATTATTTATGTATGCATATCTTCCACAAACACGATTACGCAAGTGTGAACCGTTTCCTGCATTACCTACGTGTGCGTGAGAAATTGCCAGCTTAGTTGCCAGATATACACATCCAGGATGCCGTATGCATGCATGTCAGCATTAGTGGAGGTGACATATCTGGCAGCCAAGTAAAGCCTCGGGAGATTAATATCGAAAGGAGGTTCAGAGCGCCGGGTTAAATGAAACAAAAGAATATGATCTCGTAGTCGTAATGTGGTGCACGCTTCCGAGCTCGGCAGAACGTTTAAATACAATGTACCCCGGATTCGTTTAAAGTAACGGTGAAGAATGCGAGGAATTTGTGGAAACGTTGAAGCCAGCCAAATTGAATGTAATCATCGTGTTCCTTCGAATTTCTGTATACTGTTGATATGTAAGTGTCGTTGAAATGGGAAATAAATAAATTATTAATGGAAATTGATTATTTATTCAATTCGTGAATGTGTAAAATAAAAGGAAATGCTCGAAATAACAATAGTGATTATTCCATGTAACGCGTGGCAGTAATTAGGTAGATATATAAATAATTATAGCAGTATGTTGCTCCAACTGTTCGCCGATTTTTTGAGCCTCGTGACAATAGGCTTGTGCTTCGTATTAAAAATTCCGCAAATTTTGAATTTGCTTTCTGCTAAGTCGGCCGATCAAATATCAATACTGGGCCTTTTATTGGAATTAACAAGGTAACGAGTTTAACTTATGTCGTGCATGTGATAAATTATTATAAAAGTTAATTATTATTTACGATCCTTGCAGCTACACAGTGATGACTAGTTACAATTACACAAATGGATATTCAGTGCTGTCCTATTTGGAGTACCCTGTTATTCTTTTGCAGGAATACATATTAATCTTTCTAGTCCTGAAGTACTTAAAGAAAATCAATACATTTTCGATGTTAGCCGCAGTATTCTACTTTGCCATAAGCACTTGTTTCGCACTGCAGATCATCCCAAAGGTCGTGCTCACCTTTTTGGCGGTTAGTTGATCACTAAAACCGAGCGAGCGATAAAACCGCCCAATGGCGGCTCCGAAATAAGCCGTGTATTTGTTTTTCTGATTTATAGCCGATGTGTACCCCGATTTCGGTCTCGAGCAAGATCGTCCAGTTGCTGGCGATCTTCCGAGCGAAGAATGCAGATACAGTGTCGCCAATCACTTGGTTTATCTCTGCCTTCACGAATCTGAGTGAGTCGCGTCGATGTCAAACGAAATATCGATCGCCGACGCTGGAAGACACTTTAATAACAAGATTTGTGTATATATTTTCCGGTTTACAGCGAGGGTGTTCACGATATGGATGGATTCGGCGGACATTCTGCTGCTAGGAAACTTTACCATCTCGGTAATCTTGAGCTCGAGCATCATGTTTACCGCTATTCATTACAGATGGCACCGGGTCAAACAGGATTAAGGGATTCGATAGAAATCGATACTGCTGGATTAATCTAGTCGAAATTACGAACATGTAGCTGAAGTTTTCGCGCTCAAATAAGAGAAGATAAAAGTGCCATGATCCATGCAATGCCTACTTAACATGTACATAAGTACTATTTTCACGCGTTAAAGCTTATTACGCTTGTATAAGAATTGTTGCATTAAGGCAATAGGAAACTGTACATAAATGCTATTATGTTGAATAGAAATTCGATTGCTCAATAAACACGGGATGCAAATTGTTGCGATCTATTTATTTGCACTTTACCTTTAGAGGCGTTTTCCCCCCACTCTCGATATTTTGAAGAAACTGAAAATAAATAGAAATAATTGTATTTTATTTTTTACGTTTCAATAATACAATGGTTACGTGAAGTAAAATTTTCAAGGTCATTATCAGTAAGGCCCTTTAATTCACAGAAGTCCATAATTCCTAATTTCTACTCTACACTCGTTTTCACCCCCCCTTAATAAAATTATACAGGACGTATATATACGTCACCTGGATTCAATCAAAATTTACAGGACGTATATATATACATCGCCTGGATTCAATCAAATTATACAAGACGTATATATACGTCGCCCGGATTCGATTCTAATATACAGGACGTATATATACGTCATCTGGATTCAATCAACATATACAGGACGTATATATACGTCGTCTGGATTCAATCAATATATACAGGACGTATATATACGTCGTCTGGATTCAATCGAAATATACAGGACGTATATATTCGTCGCCTGGATTCGAAAGGTTTAAGAAATTTTACGTGACCTTGAGGTGGCCTCGAAAAATATCTCCAATCCTCAAATTTACACAAAGAAAAAAGGAAGCACAGTGATAAGCATAATTTTTCTGAAACTTCCCCACCTTCCGAACATTCTAACGACAACATTCGCCCACACAACTCGTACGTGATAAACGATATTAGTAGGGGAGACCGGGGATAGTTTGGACAATTTTTGATTAATAGTCTTTAGCGGGCCGGTAAGATGCCTTACGGCTATAAATTGTACACCATCCGATAGCTCAGAATGTGCGCTACTTCTTTAATATTTAGTGTGTAGATTACAAAGCTTTCGGTCTTTTTGTTCTAAGTGTGGCTGTTGGCTATTATGACGCTAATGTTTATTCCCAAAAACTGCAAAAAAATTCTATTCTTATTTATACAGATCATAAGAATCTAATGTTAAATTTTTAATAAAGTTCATAAATTTCTTTAAAATCACAGCCAAAGTAATCCCACCATTTCTGTCCCATCATCGCGGCGTTACCCTTTAACACAACAGCCTAAGTAGTCCCATCGGGTCAGAAAGCGTGTGCACGAGCACGTGTGCCCGTTCCAGGGGTATGGGACCGCACTGGGGCATAGTCCACCCCCACCATCCCTCCGCCAGCGCGGTCCGCCAGTCCTCGATGACCTCCGGCCTGTCAGTCTACGCCGAGGAGCCGCTCGTGTACCAGCATCGTTCGCGTCTCTCTCGCCGCATACTCCCGCCGAGAGGAAGACAGCGGGGGTGGGAGTGAAGAAGAGGGACTACGGTGACCAGGCAAGAGGGATAAAGGGATTACGGGGAGAGCCGCCGCATCCAACATCCGAAAGGGAGCAGAAGGGACACAGAAAAGGACGCAGGGGAGGAGTTTTGGTGGTGCCTACGGTGGCGGGCCCCTGATCCCTGTCCGCTGTCAGGATGCCGAGGTGGCTGCTGGTCGTTTCTCTGGCGGCCGGGCTGCTGGTCCGCCGGGCGAGCAACGAGATCCTGACGCCGCCGTACTTCAACCTGGCCGAGGGCAAGGAGATCGTCGCGTCGGCCACGTGTGGCGTCGACACCCCCGGCCCGGAGCTCTACTGCCATCTCGTCGGCGCCAACGCCGAGCACGACGAGGATATCATACAGGGCCAGGTCGGTATGGCTACGCTGTGCTTCGTTCCTTAAATAGCGGAGGAGTTCGGAGAGAGAGGGGGTGGATTGGGCATTTTTTGGAAAATACATCGTAGCATGGTTGTTTCTCTTATTTTGGTTGTTTTGGGCATGTTAAAGCAATGCCCAAGTGATTTAGAGTAGACATAAATTATACTTTGCGACAAATTAAAATTATTATGGCCATTTTTTAATACAAACATTGACATTGCAATGGGCGGTCTCCCCCGGTGGCCCAACTATCCCGGAGTTAACCTAGATCGTTTGGCGAGATGTAAGAAAATTGTTCTACGCACTACGTGGCTCTCCATGCTGGCAGATGAACGGGGAGAAGTGGTTTTATGGGCTTTGTGGGTTTTCACCCGCAGAGGTATCGAATTAACCACTCGAGCACGCCTCGGAGATCGCTGTCCCTTCCACGAAATCTGTGACCTGCGGATTTCGTTCTTTCGTCCAATGCGAGTATTGCGATTGGGAGAATCGTTTAAAATGACGTGAACCAAGGTTCTTATGAGGGGACAACAGGGTAATGGTCCCAGAAGTAAAGGTATCTTTGGAAATGTATTAAAAGCAAACTACTTAATGAATCTTTTTGAGACTTTCAGGACTTTTTATTTTTGGATATTTAAGTTATACGATTTTTTATAAGCTGCACAGGATCAGTAACTTAGCGCTGAAAAAAATCTGTTTGACAGTTCCCTGACGAAATGGTTTTTCTAAAATCAAAAAACTAAACAAATTTAAAAACTGTACGTGCATGGCTATGTCACGATGGTTGATTCCCTCCTATTTCTTTTTCAACGAATGAGGTTAATTTTCTAACGAAATTTTGTAAATTTTTTCAGAGGTTCACCATTTCTAAAACTTTTTGGTTCATTGATTTTAGAAGAACCGTTTCACCGGAAAACTGTCAACTAGATTTTTGGCAACGCTAAATTACTAGCCCCGTACAGCTTATAAATCTGCTTTAAATAAATTTAAAAAAAAATCATATAACTCAAATATCCAATCAAAAGTTCCGAAAGTTTCGGAGAGATTCATCAAGTAGTTTGCTTTACTTTTGGGGCCATTACACAGTTGTCCCTGCTTAATATGTACTGCATTGCTGACTCACCTCATACTTTGAAATCTGGGATAAGCTGGTTCTTGGAAATATTTAGAACAGCATTTCATAAATGGAAAATTGGGATGGTGGCTGCGTTTAGGGAAAGGTATAACGTAATTCAAATGTGAAGTTCAAGTAACTAGGCATCTGCATACGATTTTGTATATAAAAGTTATAATATGAGCGAAAAAGGACACTTTTGAAGATTCGCTCGAGGAGGATATCAAATTATCTTAGCACTTAAGTGTAGCACAGTAATGTTTCTTTTACCAAGCTTACTTTATATTGTATTTCATTCTCTCTCCTCTCAATTCTTTGCTTGCCATTCTTACGGTATATACAGTTTATCTGGACATCACTAGCCGATTTCGGGGAATCCCCATCTTTGCTACCATTCATCCTGATCGAAAAATACCATTTTCGTTACACTTTAAATTTTATACTCCCTCTTCGTCGCCACTGTCCGCGACTTCGATCAAACTCCACCTCATTTCTCGTTTAATCGGCGTAATAAATTCGCTCCAAAGCAGCTGGCCAAGTATTAAAACTAAAAACTCACGTAAGGGCATTTAAACTTGAAACACCAGTTTCACACAGGTGAGACGTAGTTGTAAACAAGTCCACTGTAGTCACGTAGGAAGTTAATCTATTCGCCTGCTTTCTTACCAAAATTCTCACTAATAATAATCTCCACAGACCACGTTTGAAATGGCCCTTAAAGTTTCTCCAATTTTTTAAATGGCCCCTAATGTTTCTCCAATTTTCCCTCAAACCCGTTCCCGTTTCATTGGCCCAGTTTTTAAAGATTTATCTCGAAACCCATGATCGCTGCTTTTCAATCTCTCCGCCTAGCTCCGCACTCTCAAGCTCGAATTTTATCTGTATTTGGTCCTTTGAGTCCAAGAGTTTATCAACTCGAAGACAGCCGACCGCTTGCCCAACCAACTTCCTTTTCTTCTTTTTTTACCACATCGGAGGCGTAATCAACCGAGGAGGAATAAATTTAGAGATTCGCTGTTAAAGTACACGAGCACCTGCTGGAAACCAGAGAAAGATGAAAGTGACGTATTTCAATACCGTTTATCTTCCCTCGAAGCTCTCTTCTCGCCGCGTATTTGCTTCGGCGAACTGTTGGCATGCGTGTACCATTATCTCGCTCTTAGAATTGCGATAAGGGAAGATGGTGCTGATCGTTTTGTATATAGGCAAGCATGAATGAAGTCATACGTGAAAGAACGCCTTTCATTAGATCGACCCGCGTGAATGATAATGACCAGCGATGCGGATCAAGTGTTAGAATCCCTGCGTCATAGAAAGTTCAATTTCTTCTCCTTCAACTTATCGAAATAGAATTTAATAGGCCACTGATTAATTTAATAAGCAAGGAAACGATACGCCCCAATTTATTAATATTATAGTAAATTCTTCTAATTTTAATTTAATAACATTCCATAGTAAAGTCCTTCTTAATCATTCAAAAAAGAGAAAAACACTTTTTAATACTTTGACGTGTTTTCACGCTGAGGTGATTTGAATTCTCAAATGTTTACTTTGAAATCAAATCAACAAATCATCTTTCGTTCCTACACCCTGTACAAATTTTTCTGGGCAGGGGCAACGGCTTGGGAAGGTCTGACCGACTTAAAGGGGTATTCTTCAAAAGTGTGAAGGTACAAAAACTCCACCCTCTTCAATTTCAACCCCCAGCTGTAGCAAAAGTAATAAAATGATGAAACAACGACACAAATCTCACATCATCGGTATTCAATCGGTTTACCAAGTAAAAGATAGGGTTTCTCGGCGTAATACTAGCCGCAGATTATCGGAGTAATCTGAGAGGATAATCACTGTGTCCTCTTCATACAAAATTACCCCCAGACATTAACGTGAGAATGGCTGGCACTGGTGGACCTAGACAAAGGAACATTTCCACTCCAGGTCGTTCGCGATTGGTATTTCGACAAGTACCTCTAGAACGATATTGCGACCATTTTAAATCGTATCTGCCACTTTGGACTCGCGAGCAACCCCAAATTGAAATTTGAATATTTCAAAGTTCACTTAACGTTTCTGAAAAATTCCTTCGTGTATTTCTTAAAGTGTCTTTAAACAAGATATTTATAGCATTTCAATGGCTTACTGCATATATATTACTTGTCCCCTTTTTGTGAAATTGTGTATTTCCTTGATTATAATTTTTTAAATTAAATTTAAATTTTTTGTTATTTTTATTTTTATTCATTATATGTAATATTTCATATTTTATCATTCTAGCGGTTTTCTCGGTCTTCGTTTAAGTACACTAAGAAAATAGAAAGTTGGGAGTGAAAGCTTGATATTCTATCTATTGACAAGTTTGCAGAAAAAATTAAAGTGTTGTAGAGTTAAAAAAAGTACTTTGACCTAATGATCACAGTTGCCATTTCTTCGCTCGTTTCTAAAAAAAAAACACCAATTGTTTAATAGCACCACCTTTAGTAGAACCTCCGAAAAATGTATTAAAGCATTTCACCACTCCTCAATAAAGTCTAGTGTACTGGAGGTTGTTTATAGATTGTTCTCGGGTGCTTCCACCAGCGCATTTCTACCGCCATTAATCGTTTCGCGTTTCTTGGTAGCGTATCGCTGTCCCAGGCCTTAATCAAGCAGGAAATAATATATTAGAGCAACGATTTCGTAGTGTACCAACCACTAAGTTTTATTAATCGTGCCCTGCCTTCTGTGAGGCTCCTCCAAATTTATTGGTTCTTTTATTTGAAACGTTTCGCAGGATGGACCTAGTTTGATCGATATTATTGGAGCATCCACCAGTGGAGGATCCTTCTGGTCAATGGCCACACGGCGTTACGTTTATCTATTTATGCGGGCGAAAGAAAATGCCATGTAGACTAGAAGTGAGAGGGCCGATAAGGAGCGGGTGATAAGGGTGACCTCTCGATAACACTTGACCATCTCATCTTTTCAAATTCCGAACGGCCTAACTGGCACGAGTGTCCCATAAACTCTCGTGGAAAAAAAACTCGTCTATTTTTATTGCTTATTTCCGTGAAAATTCCATGATTTCGTTTGGGCTTCGTGGGTGGAACGTGTTACGCGGTCGCGAGGTCTCTTTCAGAGACGAACTGTTTCGCTGTTATAGAACTGAATGTACGCTATTTGGGTTCATTTCTCTTTGAAAAAAAATATTGTTCTCTCTGCAATGGGTAGGGCAATGAATGATTTAAGTATTTCGGTAGGAGGAATATTTTTCAGGAAGTAATGAGTATTTATAGAGGATTTACTGTTGATTGGTTAATTATCCGTCATTTTTGGCGCTGCTGGTGAGTTTAGTATAATTATTAATTGAAGAGTTTCTGAGACTGGAATTTGTTTCGCGATGTACTGGTACGAATATTTGAATACCAGTGGAATTTGAATTTGCGATTCGAACAATTCAAATATTCGAATATCTGTAGAATTCAAAATTGAGATTCGAATATTCGCGTACTCAGAATTTTTCGAATATTCAAATAATCTGCATTATTTGGATTATTGTAATAAATTATTCGTCTTCAAAATTGTTGGGATGATTCAAATAGTTCGACTATTTGAATATTTACAGCTCCAGTTTGTAAAACAGAACGATAATTATTTAAAAGTTACAATATCAGTAAATTACTGTTAGTTATTAATGTTAAAAAATTCATTCGACCCCTGCTATGAAGGGTTCCAGCAGACGCGAAATATAATACATTATTAACAAATTTGCGCAGGTATGCGACTACTGTGACTCAGAGAACCCGGAGAAGGAGCATCCCCCAGAGTTTGCGGTGGATGGAATGGAAACATGGTGGCAATCGCCGCCACTTTCCAGGGGGATGAAGTACAACGAGGTGAACTTGACCATCAACCTGGGACAGGTGAGTATCGTCAATATTAAAACTAAAAACTTGATAGCTAATCCATTAAATTAAAGGAATTCGAATCATCGAAGATACTAGGAAAGTCACTACGATGGTCGATTCTACTAACCCTGGAACACTAACATTAATTTCCTGTGACATTAATGTACCCAATTTTGCAAATGTAATATTTCAATTTTTTTTATTAAATTTATTAACATCAAGCTTGTAAAAAGGGTTTATTTTAATTTCACAGCAACCTATCGAATCTAATGACATTTTTAGAGTGAAAATATAAAAATGGTAATTACAACTGTGGGGCCCACTGTGCTCCCCAGGTTAGTGATCTAGGGTTAACGACGACCTAGTAAAACTTTGAGGAACGTTTCGAGAGAGGAAGAGAGAGACTTGGCGACAGCAGGAAACAATGAGCCTGTGGAATAAGTATTTTATCTGTAACAAATTGCTTTATCACGCGGTAGGCGTTTTCCTGCGAAGCGGGAAGGAATTATCTTCGCATCACTTCCTGAGGACAATAGACGAAACACGGGTTTTAGGGAGCGGGGTAAACGGTACAACTCGCCCGCGTTCTTTTCGCGCCTTCCCCCGATCCAATTCGGGATATTGGCACAGTAGAATGTCCATTAATTGGCACTTCATTGTTTCTGTCTTCTACGGAAGAAAGAATTTCCCTGTGAAACCTCCTTCCATCGAAACAGAGTTCTGGGGCATTTAAATTCAATTCTGATTGTAACAATTGCTTCAAATCGGTAAACCACATTGTTATTTAATTATAAAAAAGAAACCTGAAGTATTGGAAATGTAATAAGCCAATGAAAATACCTGCATTGTGAAATTATTAGGAATATTTTATAATAGAAACTCTCTTCACTGAGAATTCTCGAAATATTGAAGAAAACTATTAACATTTTTCAGTTACTTATTAATTCACATTACCGATCTCGTGACTTTAATTAAGAATGAGAGATATAGATATATTGTTGTTGTTCTTAGAGTACTCGTGGATATTATATAATTTAATGTGACGATCGGAAGAGCAGTAGGTGATCGTTCCTGTTGCAGGCTGCCAGGGGTTATTGTCTTTTCGCTAAACAGTTTCTCGGAAGGACTCATTTACGCCGCGCTGGCGAGCTCTTTCTCGTTGCACTCTCGACCACGTGTCCGGGAATTTCGAAGCCAGGCACGATCGTAATGCTCCCGAAAGGCCGGAGCCCTCCACATCTGTTTCTCATGCCTCGGTTTTTGCCTTGCGCTGCTCACATTGTGCTCCTCTCCCCCGCTTCCACCGAGAAAGCAAGTTTCCTATGCCAGCATCCTCCATGGGAGTAGCCCTTCCATAGAAATAGCGGGTCCTCGGGAGTAGCCCTTTCAAGAAATAGAGATTTCATAATAATAGTCCTTCCTTAGGAACACTTCTTCCACGAGAATAGTTCATTCGTAGGAATATTCCTTCCATGGAAATAATCCGTTCATGGGAATAGTCTATTCGTAGGAGCATTCCTTCTCTAGGAATATTCCTACCACGAGAATAGTCCCCACACAAAACAAGAAAACCTTTGGGTTCCCTCCCCATCGTTCCCCTACGAAGCACCTATATTTCGAACATCAGGAAATACTTCTTGGTTCTCCCCGGAATTCGCAAGTGCCCAGTATAAAATAGAAAGAGAATGCAAGGCAAGATCTGCTCCGCAGGAATTCCACGTGGCCTACGTGTACGTGAAAATGGCAAACGGTCCCAGGCCAGGTCTGTGGGTGCTCGAGAAATCGAAGGACTACGGAAAGACGTGGTCCCCCTGGCAATACTTCTCCGACACTGCCAACGACTGCCTAACATACTTCGGCGTGGACGCTTACAACAAGATCACCAGGGACGACAGCGTGATCTGCACCACGGAGTATTCTCAGATCGTGCCGCTGGAGGGTGGAGAGATACCGATCTCCATTCTAAATAATCGGCCATCCGCCAAGCACTACTTCAATTCCACCCTTCTGCAGGAATGGACCAGGGCCACGAACGTTCGCTTCCGTTTCCTCAGGACCAAGAACCTGCTGGGCCATTTGATGTCACTGGTCCAGGAAGATCCTACCGTCACTAGAAGAGTAAGTCTTTGCCAACTGAATGCCATTAAATGTCCATTTGATAGAGCCTGATAAGGAGTAATGAATAATCACGTTTTCGCGTTTCAGTACTTTTATTCGATCAAAGATATCAGTATCGGCGGTCGGTGCATGTGCAACGGCCACGCTGACACTTGCGACGTGCTGGACCCAAAGACGCCCAAGAAGCTGTTTTGTAGATGCCAACACAACACGTGCGGGCCACAGTGCGCGACTTGCTGCAGAGGGTTCGAGCAGAAGAAGTGGCGACAGTCCACTGCGTTCAAGAAGTTCACGTGCGAACGTAAGAGATAATTATGGAGTGGGAGCTTGGTGGCTTTTCCCCATTTCAGAGTCCGTGTTTGAGACTGTATTTTTATTGGTCTAGCTTGTAACTGTTTCGGCCACTCGGATGACTGCTCCTACGACGAGGAGGTCGACGAGAAACACATGTCCCTGGACATTTATGGCAACTACGAGGGCGGTGGTATCTGCAAGAACTGTCGACACAATACGGAGGGCATCAACTGTAATCGGTGCAAACCGAAATTCTTTAGGCCCCAAGACAAGCCTCTTAACGCGACTGACGTCTGTCAACGTGAGTGATTGTCTCATTCCCCTGCTTTTCAGGTTGCAAATCTCGTATTTTACATTTTTTTGCACTTCAATTTTTTGGTTCCAAAATTTCGTGTATCCTTTTTTTTTCCAATTGGCGAATTTCTCGATTTTCCAGTGCCACAATTTCATCTTTCCAAAATTTCCTGCGTTCCCCTTTTACTATCTCCAAATTTTTCCATTTATAAAATTCTCCACTGTCCTTTCATCATTTCTAAATTTCTCCACTTACCCTTTTCCCGTTTCGAACATTCCTCATTTCCCCATTTTCACAATTTCCCGCAGTTCCTTTTACCATTTCCAAAATGTCTAATACTCGTTTTTCCATTTTCCTATTTCCAGCTGTTTCCGCATTCCCTTTTCCCATTCCTAAAATTCTCCACTTTCCCGCTTCGCATTTCTAAAATTTCTCGCATCCTGTTTTCCCATTTCCAAAATTTCTCATATTCGTCCGTTACGTCTTCATTACGTCTGTGACAGCGTGCAATTGCGACCTGGTCTACTCGACGGGAAATTGCGCTGACGCGACGGGGAAATGCGAGTGCCGCAAGGAGTACACACCGCCCAACTGCGACAGTTGCAACGACGGATACTATGGCTACCCGAATTGCGTGCCTTGCCAGTGCCACGCCAAAGGAACGGACGGTGATTACTGCGAGGCTATCGATGGATCCTGCCCGTGCAAACAGAACTATGCCGGCCACTACTGCAACCTTTGCTCGGAAGGATACTACGGTTTCCCTGACTGCCTGCGTAAGTAGCACTCCTACTTTCAATGTCCTCGCTCTTCAGGTTCGTAAAATAATGGAAACTAATCTAAATTAACAATTCCTCCAAACTCCAAGAAATTTAAAAATCTTCAAATCACACAATTCTCTTACTTTCAAGTACGAAATAAGGCTCAATTAGCAACGATAGATCATACATCGCGGATACAAACTTTCAAAACCCAAAGAGCCTTGGGGTAAACTGTTAAGCTGAACTTAACATTCCCTCGAGAACCATATTTACGATACAAAACACAATTTCCAGTTTGCGCGTGCAATCCTCTGGGCTCCGTCAGCGACATCTGCGACGTGGTTTCCGGCAACTGCACCTGCAAGAACAATTACGGCGGCAGAACTTGCAATATATGCGAGGATGGCTACTTCAACTACCCTGCCTGTACATGTACGCATCTGAAAACGTACTTCACTGCATTTTAAAAGACAACCAAATTCATTAATTTAATTTGCTTAGTCTGCAACTGCGACGCTCGAGGGACAGTGCCAGGCATTTGCAACAAAGTAGACGGGGTCTGCTTGTGCAAAGAAGGCTACGGTGGCGCCAGATGCGACCAGTGCATCAGCGGCTACTACGGGTATCCAAATTGCAGGCCTTGCAACTGCAGTCTGATAGGCTCGCCCTTTGTCAGCTGCGACGCGATAGGGAAATGCTCCTGCCTCACCAACTTCGCTGGCAAGACTTGCGACCAATGCAGTCCTGGGTACTACATGTACCCAGAGTGCATACGTAAGTAGTTAACAGATTTCCAAAAAAAACCTTTCTTCATAATTATTACGATTTTTACAGCTTGCAACTGCGACAGCCATGGTTCCATTGGCGCCTCCTGCGACGCGGAGGGCAAATGCCAATGTCGGGAGAATTTCGATGGGGCGAGGTGCGACCAGTGCAAAGAAGGCTTCTACAACTTCCCAACTTGCGAGGGTTGCAACTGCGACCCTGCAGGTGTCCTCGAGACCTTCCAAGGGTGTGGCTCCTTGCCCGCGGGGGAACTCTGTCAATGCAAGGACCGCGTGGAAGGAAGAATATGTAACGTGTGCAAGCCTCTATATTGGAATTTACAACCGTATAATCCGCAGGGTTGCGAAGGTGAGCGCAATGGAAGCTTCTCCATTTTCTTATGGTGCATTGAATTTCGAAACTCTTGAAGGGACATCACCCAACTGTTACTCACCGATTTTGATGAGATTTGCGTGGATTATAGTTCGCGAAAAATATTCAATACGTATCTTTTTTTATCGGCTAACGCACAGAGAAAAATCGTTTAACTGAAAGTGATGTATCTTTTTATAACTTTAACCACGTAATTAGATTCAGTGAAAAGTTACTACTTTTTAGTATATTGTTTAAACGAATTGACGTATTAAGAATCTGATTACGTGGCTGAATTTGTAATAAAAAACCACACCATTTTCATCTAAAAGACTTCTCTACAGCGCATAGTTTCCGAGATATTGGGGCAAACGTGTTTTTCACGCCCCAACTTGGAAGGCTGATTTCACCCCCTAGACATGGACGTTTGCCGATAAGAAAAAATACGTGTCAAATACTTTTTCGGTGACTATAATCCACGGAAATGTCATCGAAATTGGCGAGTTACAGTGAAATGATGTCCCTTGGTAGTAACTCGTTAGCTTTCTAATACTTAACCGTTCGTGGTCACACCTTCTTATAATTACAAATTGGTCACACGGGGTTCACTGTACCCCAGCAACATTTTTTCAGTTACCATTTTTGTATTTTTGAATCTTTTAACTTTTCAGTGATAATTGTACATTCGTAATACTTTTTATATGATAAAATTTGTAGTTGAAAATGAGCGATTTTCCATGGTTGTGGGAAAAACCCAATTTTTTAATTTTTTTTTATTTTCTTTTTTGCGATAAATCCCCTTTGAAAGACATAAAAGTGCGAAAGTTTAAATCGAAAATTGCTCTTGGGGTACAATACACCCCGTGTGACCAAGAAGGGTTAAATGTAAGCAATATCCTCTCACATCGATTCACATTTATTTACGTTGTTCATGATTCTTTGTGAAGAGTGCCAGTGCAATATACCTGGCGTTATCGGGAACATCGGCGAGTGCGACACGAAGAACGGTCAGTGTATTTGCAAGCCTGGAGTGATGGGTAGAAGTTGCGACCAATGCGTGGATGGGACGTACAATATTCAAGAGAGCAATTTCTTTGGCTGTACAGGTACGTAATGAGAAGTTTATTGTGAGATCAGGAACCTCCTATCAGAGGGAGCCCGGAATAAGAGACCTCAGAGGTTCGGTGTTGACGGAGTTGGTTGTATCGTGGGTTCGAGTTTCGTCGCAGAGGCCTTTTTCCGTGGCTCCCGAAACATATAGGAATTACAAAATTTATTCCTAATTGTTGCTAATTATTACATAAGTCTCCCTATACACGATCACCATTTACCAGATTGCGCCTGCGACATCGGCGGATCCGTGAGCTCGGTGTGTGACAAGCAGACAGGCCAGTGTCAGTGCCAGCCTCGCGTCGCTGGTCTAACCTGCAAGGAGCCGCTGAAAGCTCACTACTTCCCGACACTCCACCAGTTCCAATACGAAGCAGAAGATGGCAGAACGCCCAGCAACAGCCCAGTGCGCTACGGTTTCACCGAGAAGCTATTCCCAGGCTACAGCTGGAAGGGGTACGCGGTGTTTTCCGCCCTCCAGGACGAGATCATCCTCAGCGTCTCAATCCAGAAGTCCTCCCTCTATCGCATGGTCCTCAAGTACGTGAACCCTAACAACGAGCCGATCCTGGGAACCATCACCATCACCCCTGAGAACCCCTCAGAAGTGGAGCAGCAGTTCAAGGTGAACTTCAAGCCAACCGTGAAGCCGTCGTTCGTGACGGTTGCGGGGACCCACGGTAACCACCCCGCGCCCATGGTGATGAACCCGGGCCGCTGGTCCATCAGTATCGCCACCAAGAAGAGCCTCTTCCTCGACTACTTCGTTCTGCTACCGGCGGAGTACTACGAAGCGACTCTTCTCACTCAGGACGTGAATATTCCTTGCGAAGTCGGTTACAAGGGACTCTGTCGCCACTACGGCTACCCCAATCTGACTATGTTCGACGCCGTCCACGGAACTGGAGGCTTCCTGAACGAGAACAACGTCAGGATCCCGCTGACGGAGTACTTCACGGATAGGGACATCCTGGAAGAGATCGACAGGGACGAGGTTCCATTAGTCAACGACAAGCAGGAAGAGATACACTTCGACCTGAGGGTGTCCAAGCCTGGTCCCCATGTGCTCCTGGTGATGTACGTCACGCCTAAGAACGAGAACGTCACGTCGACACTGCTGATAGAGGCCAACACCGTTGGCAAAGGGAAAGCTACTCTGTACCCGTGCAGGTACACGAGCATTTGCAGGCAAGTGGTGACCGACACTTACGGTAGAGTGGCTACCATGAACTTCCCCTCGAACTACATCAGCTTGATTGTGACTGGGGAGCCGACATCCAACGTGGCTATAGACTCCGTTGTCGCTATACCCTATTACGAGTGGTCCCTGGACTACGTGAAGCCAAAGTCGATCTGCGTGAGGAAGGACGGCAAGTGTGTGAAGGGTCAGTTCCCCGGAGCCGCCGACGCCAAGAAGATCGAGTTCGAGACCAGCAGCACGGTCCCAGAATCGCCTAATAGACCCTTCGGTATTTACAATAACGCCACTAAACTGATATACTTGGACGATCAGAACACCATGGTGGATATTCACGCCAAGGTTCTCCAACCCGGTGACTACACCTTCGTGGTGCAGTACTACCAACCGGACTACCCCGAGTACGAGCTCGACGTGCTACTGCAGAACGGCAAGTTCTACGAGGCGAAGATGTCTGTGCCCCATTGTCCCAGTAATAGTGGATGCCGCAGTGTGGTCAGGCAGGCGGACAACAACATCAGGTTCCAGCTGATCGAGAACTTTATGATCACGTTTAAGGAGAGCACAGGAAACGGCATCTGGCTGGACTACATCCTGGTGATTCCTAGCGAACAGTACAACGAGAAGGTTCTTAAGAAGATACAGGTCGACCAGACAAAGGCGTTCATCAAGAAGTGCGGCTACAACCACTTCCACATCAACATCACCGACGAGGGCTTCTGCCGCGACTCCATTTTTTCATTGACCGCCAATTACAACAACCGCGCTCTGCCTTGCAACTGCGACATAGCCGGCACCAGCAGCTTCGAATGCGAGAACTTCGGCGGCCAGTGCCCCTGCAAGGCGAACATCATCGGCAGGCGCTGCGAGATCTGCAAGACTGGCTTCTACGGCTTCCCCAACTGCAGACCTTGCAACTGTCCAGCTCTTTGCGAGCCGGAAACCGGCGAGTGCATATGTCCATCGAGGGTCACTGGCGACCGCTGCGACCAGTGCGAAGTGGGGACCTACGGATTCCACCCAATAATAGGCTGCGAGGAGTGCAACTGCTCGCCCGCGGGCGTGATAGACGGCGATAGGCAGTGCGACCTCCTTACTGGCAGCTGCAGGTGCAAGGAGAACGTGGTGGGCAGGCAGTGCGACAAGTGTCAGCCTGGGTACTCGCAGTTTCCACACTGCGAGAGGTGCGACTGCGACATTAGAGGCACCACTCCTGAGATCTGTGACCAGTACAAAGCGGATTGCTTCTGCAAGGTGAACGTCCAGGACTCCGCTTGTGACGTCTGCAAGGAAGGCACGTTTAACCTACAGGAAAGCAACGAGGAGGGCTGCACCAAGTGCTTCTGCTTCGGTAAGACTACCAGGTGCGAGTCGGCGAACCTGTATAGGAGCTACCTGACTAATATGAGCACCTGGGACCTTGCCGTTCTGGCTGAAAAGGGCGGAGAACTGATGTTATTGCCCATCCCTCCTGAAGAAGTGAATGCGACCAGCATTGCCATTAATTTGGCTTGGAACGACACTTCCGGAAAGGTCATTTATTTCTCCGCTCCCGAGACTTACCTGGGGAACATGCTGACTTCCTATGGGGGCGTCCTCAATTACACCGTGCATTACAGTACTGGGCCGTTTGGTAGTGCTGTCAGCGCGGCTGACGTGATCCTTCACGGTGGCGACACCACGCTGTTGTTTTATTCTGACGAGCAGCCACCGTCGTTCACGAATTTCCAGATGTCCCTGGAATTAATCGAAACCAATTTCGTCACGCCTAATCGATTAAGCGCTACCAGGGAGCAGCTGATGGTGGTTCTTGAGGATCTTCGGGAGATACAGATCAGAGCCACCTACTGGGACCCCAGTATCACAGCTTCCTTGTCCCACGTGACCTTGGATACCACAACGGAGTTCTACTCGTCCCAGTTCAACGTCCCAGCCAGCAGTGTCGAACAGTGTCAATGCCCACCGAATTATCAAGGATTCTCCTGCGAGGAGTGCGCGCCAGGTTACTACAGGGTGCAGAGTGGGCCCCACGGCGGATGCGTTCGTTGCGAGTGCAATCACCACGCTGATGCTTGCGACGTCAACACTGGGATTTGTCTGGTAGGTGTTTCAATGGCAAAGTTTGAAAGAAGAATAAGCGGTCTCAGATTTCCCTCCGAAGTTTAGTGGCATTTATTTATAAAAATATACCGATTGCGTGTGATTCAAAAATATACTAACGGAGTTGGAACACGGATCAAGATTGACCTACCTTTGCCGACGGACAATTAAAATGGTCTCGAACATTGTACAGGATATTAAAAAACTGTGGGTCACTGCTTTCAGGGGTGAATCCACACCTCTAGGTCGGTGGAGATTTGTAAAGAAAACTTGCCGCAAGAATTGTTTATAACATTGAAAATTAATGTTACCTTTTTTAACATCAACATATTCTGCTTGCTGAGAGGAGAAAAATTCTAAAACGAACATATTTGTCGCAAATGCATCGATCCAGAGATGTAGATTCACCCCTGAAAGCAGTGACCATCACTTGTTTAACACCCTGTACAAATCCCTTCAATTCTGGAATTTCGAAATTGACTTCTTGCATTAGTAATAGGAATCGAAGATATTTTCTAAATTCCTCTATTACTTTCCAACTCCCTCATTGCCCTCCCCCCACAAAATGCCACTATTACTATGTTTATCTACACTTCCCCGTAAATTTTCCACTTCTCTTAATTAAATCCTTTCAACGCAGAACTGCAAGGATGGCACAACAGGGGAGCACTGCGAGTTATGCGAGAAAGGCTACTACGGGAACGCGACCGTTGGGACCCCGACGGACTGCCTGATTTGCGCCTGCCCTCTACCAATTCCATCCAACAACTTCGCGACCGGCTGCGAGGTGAACGAGGAGGGGGACAAGATCAGCTGCGACTGTCTGCCGGGTTACTACGGTGCCCGCTGCGAGGTGTGCGCGTCTGGGTTCTACGGGAACCCCGAGACTTCCGGCGACATCTGCAAGCCCTGCGAATGCTCCGGAAACATCGACACGAACCAGGTCGGCTCTTGCGACTCCGTGACCGGCGAGTGCTTGCAGTGCCTAAACAATACGTACGGGCAGGCTTGCAACCTCTGCGCGCCTGGGTTTTTCGGGGACGCGGTGCAGAGGAAGAATTGCCGCAGCTGCCACTGCGAGGAATGCGGGATGGAGCACTGCGACAGCTTCACGGGCAAGTGCCACTGTCGCGAGAACGTAGTGGGCGATCAGTGCGACCGTTGCGCGGACGACCATTACGGATACGACACCTGCGACGGTTGCAAAGCCTGCAGCTGCGACATAGCGTCGGAGGGTAGCCAATGCGACGAGGTGACTGGCCAGTGTAAGTGCAGGCCCGGTATCACTGGCCGGCGATGCGACCAGTGTATACCAGGGTACTGGAATTACGGGCCTGGCGGGTGCACATCCTGCGGATGCAACACTGGATACTCCGTCGGAGTGTCGTGCAACGCCACCACGGGCCAGTGCTCGTGTCTGCCAGGCGTGATCGGGGAGAAGTGTGACCACTGTCCGTACAGGAACGTCCTGATTCCGGGACAGGGCTGCTTCGCCTGCGACTCCTGCACTGGGAACTTGCTAGACGTCACGGACGATCTGTCCGACCTGCTGGACCCTGTGTTCAGGGAGTACAACACCGTTGCTGAGAGCTACTTCACCACCCAGCGGCTCAAGTTCATCAACGACACGGTGAACGACTTGTATCCCGAGGTACAGCTGCTGGACCCCAACAGAGTGAACTTCCTGCCCCTGGAGGAGAAAGCCGCCCAGCTGGAGACGGAGGTGTTGAATAAGAAGCGCGAGATCGACTACACCGTGGAGGACAGCGAGAAGTGGAAGCTCGCAGCGGAGAACACCCTGAAGAATATGAATGTCTTGGAGAAGGATGTGATCGCGGAGATAGACCTGGTGAACTCCACCGTCTTCGAAGTAGAGGCCCTGGCTTCGAACATCGAGTTGGGCACAGGCGCCAAGATAGACAGCGCGCTAAAGGAGGCCGTTGAGACCCTGCGGAGGATCAAGGAGGTGTCCTTCGTCGGCTTCCGCGACCGCGCCACGGACCAGGCGGATCAAGCCAACATCCTGGTGTCGGAGATGCACGAGTACAACTTGCCGGTCGGCAATCTGTCCCTGCTCGCGGACGACCTGAGGGACAAGATCAGAAACATGAGCGGCAAGATGGACGACCTGCTGCAGATCATCTGGCAAGCGCAGGAGCAAGCCAGCATGGTGGACAGGCTGAACCAGGAGAACAGGAACGCGGCGGAGATGGGTAACTTCGACGTGGTGAAGAACGCCACGGGGGAAGCCAAGGACGATCTAACAGCCGGCGGGGAGCTGAACAGGAACGCTAGCCGATACCTAGAGGAAGCTGATCGCAACGTCGCGATGCTGAAGCTGAGCAACGCTGAAGACACCAGTGGGACGTTGAATTTTACGATCACGCAGAACGATCAGATGCTGCTAGACGTAGCTGACGTAGCTCAACAGGCTAGCGACCACGCTAACCAGCTTTACAGTCGGTCCCTGGACCTGGACGATTTATTAACAGACACGAGGAACACGGACGCTGTGAAGGCAGTGTCTGCTTACAGGAACATCTGGACGGCTATCGAGGCTACGCGCGAGGCAGCAGCAGACGCCATAGACGCCGCTAACAACGCCACAGCCTTGGCCGATGGGATTGGTCAGAAGATGCTGGACTCGAAGAATTCGTCCCTGCGCCTGCACCAGTCGGCCAGGGACACCTTGTGGAAGACCAGGGGGCAGCCGGAAGAGGACCTAAGCAACGCCCAAGCGGACGCTAGTTTGATCTTCTCGCAGAACAAACGCAACAAGGACCTGCTGGACTACATAGACAAGTCGCTGGGCAACATCCCGTCGCCGTCGTCTACGGTGACCCAGGACGCCATGAACCAAGTGATAGACGTCGAGCGGAACATCATGCTCTCCGTGAGTAACTTGCAGGGCGTGGTGGACAAGATACCGGAGGACCTAAAGGAGACCAAGCAGCTGTCCAAAGACATATCAGAGTCGGTGCGCGACATGTCGCAAGCGAAGAAGCAGCTGGACATAGCGGCCAAGTATCTTCCAAGGATCACCGACCTGACGGATGGTCTGAGCGGCCACCAGAATAGCATCGACACTATCGGGAACGACATGCAGGGCAAGATCGACGCGCTAAAGATCAAGATAGCGAGCGCCAGGGAGTTGGCGGACCGTTTCAAGGTCGGCCTCACGTTCTACAGGAACACTACCTTGGAACTGAAGAACCCAGAAAGTCTACCTTGGCTGGCCACGTCCAGCAAAGTATCCCTGTACTTCAGAACAAACCAGGCGAACGGCTTCCTCATGTACCTGGGCAACGAGGAAAACGGTAAGCTGTCCCGGTTAAAGACTCACGACTTCATGGCGCTGCTGATAGAAAGCGGCTACCCGGTGCTCATCATCGACCTGGGTTCCGGGCACGAGAAGATCATCAACAACAAGTTCGTGTCCGACAACGTGTGGCGACAGATACTCGTCGATAGGACCGGCAAGAACGTGAAGCTGATCGTCCGCGAGGATATAGGAGAGGGGAAGGATCGTTTTTACGAGAAGGTGCAGGTCGTGCCTGGCTCCTACTCCATCTTCAATGTCGACCAGGAGCACTCGAAGCTGTTCGTCGGCGGTTATCCTTCCTCTTTCAACATGCAGGAGGCGGTAACTGCCTCCTCTTTTGAGGGGGAGATGGAGGAGCTGGTGATTGGAGATACCCCGGTGTCCTTCTGGAACTTCATAGACGGCGAGAACAACCAGAATGCGGCTTTTGAAAGGGATACGCTGATTAATTTCCAGCCGAGCACTGGGTACAGGTTCGATAGGCACGGTTACGCGATCCTCAGCAAGAAGAACTTCCAGATACCACCCGATAGCAAGAAGTTCAGCGTCAAGCTGAACTTCAAGACCCTCGCGGAGGACGGGTTGATGTACCTTATGGGGAAAGGTAAGCAGTTCCTGTCGCTGGAGATGAGGGAGGGTCAGGTACTCTATCAGTATGACCTTGGGGACGGGGAGATCAGCTTGAAATCCTTGAACAAGTATAACGATGGCGGCTGGCACACACTGGAGGCACTCAGGTTCGAGAAGATGGGCGTTCTGAAGGTGGATGGGGTTGATGTGGTGAAAAGCAAGGGTGCAGGGGATAGCAAGACTCTGGTATCCTCTGATAATATCTACTTTGGAGGGTATCCACCGAATGCTAGGCATCCTTATGAAACCGTAACTAACGACGGCTTCGAGGGCTGCATAGACGAGGTGGTTATTCTGGATACAGTGGTTGACTTGACGCGATATGTGCAGGCGTCTGGAGTTGTTCCTGGGTGTCCAATGAGGGTGAGTTTATTTATTTAACAACAATAGTATTTAATAACAACCATCAGATCAGTTTAACCAAATTACACCTATGTTCAGTTCGCCAGTTTGGTGATGTTCGAAGAGAGCACGCCTGGCTACGTGAAATGGCACAACGTCTCCATATCAGACGGCCTTCAAGTAAACCTCAAGTTCAGAACACTGGCGAAAGACGGTCTGATCTTCTACGTAACCGACGAAGAAGAAGGGGTAGCCAGCTTCCTATCCTTGGTCGACGGTATCCTGGTCTTCAACAGCCAGGGCCAGGAGTTAAGGACCAGTCCATCGAGCATCAACTTCAACGACAATGAGTGGCACGTGGTCACGGCCACCCACTCGAGGGATTCATTGAAACTCGATATCGACGACACGAAGAATTACAGCACAGACTTGCAGCCGCTCCCATTGAACATACCGCACGGAAACCTGTACATCGGTGGCCTGCCGGCTATACTCGGCTTTTCTCGGGGTGGTTCTGCGATGACACCTTTCGCCGGTTGCATCGGCGATGCAACGCTCAACGGTGCCATTCTCAACTTCGCGAACACCACCGAGAGGCCCCACGCTTTGCTAGGGAAGAAGTGCAGGGGTGCAGCAGACTCTTCGTGTAAGGACACTTTGACTGGGCTACTGATATTATCATAGCTCGCAATCTGTGTACCAGATTAGGTATGGTAGGTGGGAAAGGTGTAGCGAGGTTGCAACTCGGTGGGGCGTTAAGTGAACATGTTTAGAAACTAGGCGCAAACGAATTCGCAGAAATATGTGATCAGTTTAATTTACGAACTCGATATATCTTTTCCAGTTGCCATTTCACCATTCTCGACTATTTTGCACGAAATGAATTTCGGAGAAAAGATTCATTTGAGAATACTGTAGGAGTAGGTTTTGTAACTCCTGTGTATTTGTAGAAAAAAATGTTCGGGAGGCGATGGGAGTCCCATCATGGGACTCAAACCCACGATCCTCTGCGTAGTTGTCAGCCGCGTAACCAACTCCACCAAAACCGACCCTCTGAGCTCTCTTATTCCGGACTCCGTTTTATGGCTTCCTGATCCGACAATACTATTCCTAATTATTTAAGAACTTAGAGGTACTATGTTTCCGCAGCAGTAACACCAGTGGCCGAGCCAGAGCCGAATTTCATACCTCCCCTGCTACCCACGGAAAGTCCAGACGATAATATTGAAGTGTCCACCCAGACCAGTAAGCACGAACGTTATTGATAACTATACGGAATATTGCTGATGCTATCTCGCCAGGAAGGGTAATCTAATCTGTGATCCCGCCGTTTCATCTCGTCAGATATCATCGAACTTGACTTAAGCAAGGAGACGGATGACGAGGAACCAAATTTGGAGGGGCGCGGTGCTCACGAAGAGCTGACCACGACCACGGAAGTTACAACCTCCACCGAAAAACCGACCCCATTGCACGTGGACCAGTGTCGACTCCCTTACAAACCAGCAGTGGACTCTGAATCAGAAAATGCGTGGAGATTCGGTACAGTATTCAACCCTTGGATAATCATGGGGATCCATTTTCACCCATAATAAAATATACTAAATATTATTCTACGTATGAAATCTGGTAGATCTTTACTTAGTATTGCAGGGGATATCGAAGGTATAACATTAAGCACTTTAGTTAGCAACAGATTCTGTAGTATACATTTTTGTTCCCATTTTCAGGATAAGAGTTTTATAGTAGCTTCAGAACTTGTTCTGATATAAGTAGTAGATAGAGGTAGACGTAGAGGTAGAGGTAGTCCAGATTTTTGTTCCCAAAATTTTCACAATAATCGTTTTGCAGTAGCTTCAGATTTTTTCTGATACAAGCAGTAGGTAGAGGTACACGTGGAGGTAGTATAGATTTTTGTTCTTGTGATGGTAGCTTCATAACTTGTCCTTGTATAAAGCCTCTATTTTCTTAAAGTAGCGAAGCTAATAAACAAAGGCTGACAGAAGTAGCGCCGCGTGGGTGAAAATGAACCCTGCATTCACCGGGCGAGTGTTGATAATAATTAAGAAAGTATATATATTATAAAGAAGGTGAAAGTTGTCAAGGTAATACAAGGATCACAAAGATAAGATAAAAAAATTCTTCGATAATTATTCTGTAATGAGTGTAATGGATATTACTGTAACGAACTTAGAAAAGATTTTGAAATACAAATATTTTTCATTCAACTTTCAGGCACCACTAGAAACAGTAGGTTGGAGTACAGGTCTCTGAACGGTAGATACAAGAACGACTATGACTTCCAGATCGATATTAAAACGGAGGCCGACGATGGCATTATCTTCTACGCCTCCGATCTGAATAATCAGAATCTCATCGCCGTCTACGTTAGTGACGGAAAGGTAAATTAAATTTCATATCGGTCTGAAGACGAATGCTACTCTTTAATGGATAAATTGCTGTAATTAATAACTCGCCGAGATACGCTCCTCTTATCTGGCATCAGCGAATTCGGTTCGAACCAGAAAAGTCCTCTGCGTGAAACGGCTATCATACATTGGTACGCTTCGATTGTGTGTAAACAATTTTCAGAAGATTGCGCGTCACCTTCCTGTTTACTTGAAATTGGCAAAAGCAAGGTGGGGGCAGGAACCCAAGTGTGGGGGTGCAAACTGGCGGATAAAAATCATGATTTTATCTAAACACTATATTCTTTTTCTGTATTACTACACTTAGCCCGTTTTTAATAAACTACCTCTTCCGTTTCCCGAAAAAATGGCCCCCTCAGAACGTTTGCCACCTGTGCCTTTTCCCTTAAATCCGCCACTGGGGATGCATGAGTACAAACAAAAAGATGCCTTAAGTTCAATTCAACATTAATTCAGTCTCCTTAATTACATTAAAATTCAAATGGTGGAAGAAATTAGCAAATAGAATAATGTCCTCGATAGTTTCAATTTTGAGTGTTCTACGTTCTTTATTTTCTAGCTGCACTATAAGTTCGACTGCGGAAGTGGGCCCGCTACGCTGGTGAGTAAGATGAAAATAAACGACAACCAAACGCACATCGTGGCATTCAAGAGACTGGGAAACTATGGAGAGCTTACCATCGACGAGGAAGCAGTCGTTACTGGAAATTCCCAAGGAGCCATGGAGACGATGAACGTGAACCCACCGTTCTATGTGGGAGGAGTGACGCAGGAGGTGTCCAGCAAAGTGATCAATCTGATTGTAAGAAAGTTAATCGCGTAGACTTGGGACTTCCCTCTTCCGTTCTTGGTAACAAGGCTGCATGTGTCCTTCAATGGGAAACTGTTTCTTCCAGGGTACGAACCAGACGTTCAGCGGGTGTCTAGGAAACTTCATGTTGAACGGTCACTCAGTTGGCAAACCAATAGACGAAGTGGGCGTGATTTCGTGCTCGGAACGGGCCGAGCCAGGGTTATTCTTCTACCCTGGGGATGGTCCCAATTTGTTCAAAGCGAGTACGTATTTTATAACCTTGTGTAATTCAATTTTATAAGTAGCATTGCAGCCTTCGCTTATACAGTTTCGCCGGTGCTAACTATGGAGTATTTATATGCTAAGAGCTCCATTGGCCTACACCTTAAGAGCTCGGCGCTATCCCCACCACAGTTCTGGCTCGTGAAAAGGACCGACAGCGAGTTAAAGGGACTGAAATGCTCACCGTCGGTCCCGAGCTCTTAGCGAATAAATACTGTATAAGATTACATTGTTACACAAGCATAAGATCATAGATAATGAATTCGCGGAGTTATGCACACGCGACAGCGATAGCGTAAGTGTTTAATTAAGAATTAACCAACATCATGAAATTAATTGTGTTTTAGTGGACAAATTCACGGTCGGCAGAATGGTCGACATCCAAATGGACATCAAGCCACGCTCGACTTCTGGCCATTTGTTGTCTGTCCATGGCAAACGAGATTACTTAATCTTGGAAATGATCAATGGCACCGTGAAGTTCCTTGTGAAAACAGCAAGGGGTTCGATAGAGACCTCTTTCGAGCCAACGCACCCGAACTCCTTATGCGATGGCAATTGGCATAATATTCGAGGTAAATGCCACCATCACTTTTATATTTCTTTTACATCATTGCGAAGAATATTAAGTTGTACAATGTTGTTCCGTTATAAGCTCAGGTCCCCCGTTTCGTTATAAGGCCGTTTCTACCCCCACTACTTTTTTTGTAGTCGAATAGCATACCGTTTCGTTAGAGTTTAGAGTAGTTTAATCTTCCGAACTTATAACCAGACAAAACTGTAGTCATGCCAATTAGAATCAACGTACTCTGAAATTCATTAAAAAAGTTTATTAAAATCAGACTTATGTAAACGTAGAATTACTGTACACGCTAGAAGTTTTCTGTTAGAAAAAGGAAAGGAAAACAATTTTTCTTTGTTACTTTTGTACAGCCGTTAAGCAGAAGAACGCTGTAATCCTCTCGGTGGACCACAAAGCAGCGCCGCCTGGAATCGGCGGTAAGAACGTGGCAGGAGTCCTATCCAGGCATCCAATCTTCATCGGTGGTCACCCGATGATACTCGGGAAACGATTAAGGGGAAGCACCTCGCAAACACAATACGTCGGGTGTATCAACAACATTTACATCAACATGAGACCCATAACACTGGGCCCGGAGCGAGCTTACGGAAACGTAACCGCCGGCGTATGCCCGACGATATAAGCACCCGAGGTCCGTTCATAAAAAGAAAGTGCACTTAAAACGAATTAACGTAGCGTTGTAATTTCTTTTTCTCTCTAAAGGTCTTCCAGCCAGCTTTCACATTTCTCTACTCTCGGTGAATTGCAAACCTACGGAAGCTCTGGATCGTGCGACACTTATAGGACCGGGCGTAGATTATTAACTCGTAGAGATACTCATAGTGTTGAACGATTCCTGTCGATCTTTTCTCTTCTTCTCGTATATACACATGTATATTTTAGCGTCTTAAGTGGTCTAATGTAATTGTTAGTCGGAGGTAAATTTGGAATCGTCAGACATCGAGTGCCACATCTCAGGGCCTGTATAGCCATCGGCGTATTTGAAAGGGGAATGACAAAACATTACCAGCGTGCCTTTTATGCGATATAAACGATACAATTATTCAAAAAAGCTCGCACCTCATCCGAGTACGTAAAAGACTGAAACGTCGTATACCCCCCCCTCCCCCTCCCCCCATCTGTTACGATGGAAAATGGAACTAGGTATCCATGCTACGTCCATCAATGATTATTTAAACACTCGAGTAAGCTATTCCACTGTAACTCGTGCTAGATGAATTATCACATTTTTTTATTACTGTACGGTAATTGTTCGGGAGATATTGTAGTAAGCAACCAAAGAAAAACGCTATTCTATAATAAAAGTCATAAGTTATGTACTATCGCTTAAAACGAATTATACGATCTTCCTTTAGTAAGCGTAAGAACACCTAGAGAAGTTAAGGCAGAAGTTAATAAAGTAATATAATTGAGAATATTTACAGAGCCGATGTTCTTGCGAAGCTATGAATCGGACTTCGCTGTAACTAGGGAAGAACTATGACGATTTCTGTACAATTCCGTTCTATTTGTCGTTTTAATTTTATTCCATATTTCATCGTTGGCGAGAACGCGCGCCCGCGATGGAGTCTGTAAATTATGTACCGCATTGGCAGTTGCAAAGAGAATGAAATCAGCTATGCATCAAACGACTTGCAATACATAAAATCAGATTTATTATAGTCATAACAACTATCAACCTGCGTATAAAATTGTCTACAATCTTTGAATACACGTGCTTAGCTTCAAAAGAGAAGTATGCTTTTTTCAACGCTTAATGCATTGAGTGCTAAGGGTGTGCAGTGTTAAAATAGATATTCTTATATTTACAACTATCTATTCAGTGTTCCCTCGCAGAGTCGGATTAACATTCTTGCGCACAGTCGACACCGATGACACATAACATGCCGCATGCGCGATATTTACAACAAAGTAAATGTAATTTAAACAGTTACATGTACGAATATTGCATTGTAAAGATGACGATCTAATTTTACAAACGGAATATCGAGAGCCTAGAATCTTTCGTTCGGAACTAGGGAAAAAGTTCCCGCTACGAAACTCTTTCGGATGTATATTAATTACTTAGTACTCAATGTATTAAGATCACAAGCTCAATTTTTTTAAGCTAATGACGAATGGCCATGTAAACATGAATAAATAAAGAATTACGTGTAAACGTTAAAGCGCAAAGCAGAGCAGTAATTCATGATCGAAATGTTAGATGTTTCTTTGAAACTGAAATGAAGATGCTGCGTGATAGAACCGTCTCGCGCTCGATGATTTGTTTTGAGAAGACTAACTTATTTTGTGCAACGACAAAACTAGAATATCCTTATTCGTATCTGGCTTAAACATATCTGAAAGATCAAATGTTTGTCGAACGTTTCTTATCGAGTATGCTAATCATTGGTTACTTCCCTTAAATTATACGCGTTACAAAATAGTAGTAAGAGATTGATGCCGAAGAAAATCGAGACTGTTCGTTTAATTATCATAGATTACTACTTTCGATATGTTGAAACCATGATTCTGCGAATTGCCCGCTGCAGAAAGGAAGAGTCTACGCCGAGCATGCACCATTTTAATGAGCCTCGTAAATTGCAGGCGATACTTATGGCCGTTATTCACACAGAGTATATCGATTTATTGAAACGATCGTTGTATAGCATGTTTATTTCATTGTACGCACTTTGTAATGTTTTGTTAAGACCGTATAAATAACGTTGAGAAAGGCGGAAGAATAGATTTTCTTCCCGACACTCGGTACTTATATTTTAGAACACATTCAGATTCTTAATAATAGCAATTACCATATCGATAATTTCTATTCTCTTGTTTCTTACTCGTCTAAAGTATTATATAGTAAAACGCTTACAGGCTTCTATGCATGTAAAAAGCATTCCTGAAACGGCCGACAAATAGTTGCCTCGTCAAGCATCGTCGAATGAAATAATCGAATTTATAGAAATGTACACAGAATCATTCAAGGACAACTAAAGAAAACTGCTCACTATTCATCACGCGATTTCAGGAACTTTCACAATGAAACAGTATATCACAGTGTAACGATCCAGACATTCGATTAGATTTTTTGTATGTGACAATTGCGTCTGTACAATTGCTTATCACAAAAGGCATACATCGTTTGTCCCTTTCAATAGTTTTTGAAAAGATATCCCGCGCGTTACAGTCGCAAGGTACATCATGCGAATATCCCAGTATCTGCACAGGAAGTACAGCGATATCCCGTACGCCTCCAAGATCGATCGCGGCGAGTGTAACGAACAACAGAATAATTGGGCATCGGAATATCTTGGCACGCGCGCAGCACCGATACGAACCATTACTCGATGCCGTGCGCAAAAATCATCACTAATCCAGGTTCGACCATCATATCCTCTGACATATGTGTATTATCGCAATAGAGTACTAGCACTGCTTGCTTCCCGGGGACTCGTTTGCAAACATAATTATCGTATTGTCGTCTAGAATTTTGTCTAGTTTCGAGGGACTTCAAACCCGGCGGCCACTTTCTTTCGTGGCAATTCTCCATCAACTCGTCGATCACGTGAGGCGGACAATTGTACTCCGACAGAGTTCTCTTTATCATGGTCTGCAACATTGCACGTCGTTACTTATCAGAGCGGATTAATAGCGAGCGTTATGTAAACTTGCAAACGGTCATACCTGAAGCACTTCGTCGGGCGTAGAGATCATCCCTCCCCACCTGGTGACCCTCGCTCTGGGAAGAGTGGCGGACCATCTCACCACCTCGTCCCTCTCCATCTGATGGGCAATGGCTTGCATCGCGGGGTTGGAGACTCTCAAGGCTCGCATGAAGTCTTTCAGAAGATGTATGTCCCTTTTGTGCTCGTTTATTTGGAGCTGCTGCTCCCCCAATTCGCGCTTCATGTCGGCCAGCTTCTGCTGCTGGGAATGTATGATGTTTCTGAGCTCCCGCACGCAGTTGTGATCCTTCAGCTCGTTCTTGGGGATGATGAGGCTACACCCTTGCTCGCAAAGCATCGGCCTCTTGGGATTGTACTCGCACTGCTCCAAGTGCGACACCAGACTGTCAAGCTTGACTATCACTTGACATCCGTACATAATATTGTCGCAGCTGATGCAGAGGCGGGCCAGCAGGTTTCGAAGGATCCTCGGAACCGCCCTTAGTTGAGCGGAGGTGATCAGCGTACGGTCCAGGGGGCACGTCGATTGTCTGTTTATCCATTCGTTAATGCATGTACGACAGAAAGCGTGCTCGCATACAGGCGCCTGCAACATATTGCTCACCTACCAGTCTTTAAGCCAAACCACACATTTTACTAAGCTATTATAATCGTACTTTATGACAGACAATGGATATGCACGAACATATACAGGAGACGGTTCTCGTATGCTTCGCGTACATGGCACAGATCTAGCGAGACCAACAACGATCGCGAACATTTTGACAGAATGGTGGCTGTAAAAATTCAAGCCACTGCTTGACATTACGGACTTCTCACAGAACTCTGACGAATGTTATCTGGGATACAAGTGACGGGATTTGTCGCGATGCGTAGAAGTGACCGATCGCACGCTCTAGGTCCTCGCGTGTGTTAACCGATAGAAATGTTACGGTAAAACCGCGGAGAACGGGAGGATAGAAGTGAGGTTAAGTTTCGCGTAAACGCAGGGGAACTGGTTCATTGAGGAAGTTCGATCATTAGCGAGCGAAACAGAAATAATACCTGGACTGGGTCCTCCAGGACTCCGGAGCATATTGGACAAACAAGTTCCTCGTCGACTTCGCCCTGAAATCGGGTCACGTCGAACCCCATAATGCGTGCTTGTGACCATACACTCGTCCTCCCGTGCGAAGCGGCGAGCCTCTTCCTTGCGAGACACTGCGGATCCAGAATCAGAAAATTCGATGGCGTTGAACGTGAAAGCACCAGAATGTATACCGTTACTTTCCGCGAGTTAGCACGCGACCCGCCGATAGTCACTTCGCCCAAATATATCAAACACTTTGCGGCGTCCCCTTACACCCTGAAATTCACTGGCTTTATGACATACTTACGCGAATTATCCGTTTTTGTAAATCATAGTAGAGTAAGCTCGGTCGGGCCTTCTATCCGGCCTCATGGCCAAACATTCGTCGCCCCTTTCTTCTGCTGCACTTTCTTCGCGAGCATCGGGGGATGCGCGAGTTTATGTTAGCCTTCGAGATGAATGATAGGTGAACTCGCAAGTATTAAATACAACGGTATAGTATTAGTATATTATTGTATTGGCATGCTATTGTGCAATATACTATCATGCTATCATACTTTTGTGCTATCACACTGTCGTGATATGATACTATCATACTCTATGCTATTGTAGTGTTGCGGTATGATACTATCATAAAATCGCGCTTATCTGTCGGCATATCGCATTTTGCGTTACCATATCGAACTATCATATTGCCATGATATTCTGCTATCATTCTATCACCTTTCCCCGCTATCATAAGAGCATACAGCCGCGCTATACAACTATTATAAGTGTATCATCACGATATGGCGCTATCATATAATCATAGTTTTGCGCTATTTGCGGTCACATTTGCACACTGCCATACTACCATGTTATAAAAATATACTGTCATCATCATATACTGTCACGTTATTATATCATGTCCCGATTCTTCAGCAACAACAAATACTCGCAATCTAATTCGAGAAGTCACTACACTTGAATTACAGTTGATTGCGTAATATTGCTACCTCCTTATTAAATTATTACAACTGCAATTACATGCATGACGATCGTCTCAAGTACTTTCTTTGTTTTCCAAAAAATACAATCTATTGTACCGTATTACACGTTTATCTGTAAATAAAGCGTTCCTGATAAAATTCATCGATCTCCCAGGGACCACACCGGAAGAGTGTAAATATTTTAAAGAAACAGCTGATACGCGTGGGGTATTAAAATCTCACGAAACATTTCTCTCTTGTGCGGCACAACACACGTACACAGTGTATTCTAGTCTTTGCGCGAATCGAGAGCTCTCAGATTCTAATCGTATATGTACATTCGGCTCATCAGCTTAAAAACACTTCTGACTTTTTAATAAAGTAGCAACGTGAAAGATACGTCTTCGAAGAGCAGCTTTATCCCCTTCGATAACACGTTGTGTCATCCTCGTCGACACCGCTAGAAAATTAGAGTTCGCCGTGACTATCGCGAAGATTGCAACCGATTCCATTTCGGTGTCCGTCCTCGTCTTCGATGAACCGCGTCCAATCGGTGGAAGACTGCCTTTTGTATCTGAAACAATTTTACCCCTATCGAGCGGGCGATATCTATCTCCGGAATTAATTCTTGGCTTATATGTTTCGATTGATAAGGCGAGATAGTCACAAGATGATAACAGAATTGAAAAACTGGATCAGTATTCGTCTTAACGTTATAGGAACAGGTACGGTTTTGTCAATTCGAGCAGAACAATGAACGAACGCAAAAGCTCCGTGGACGCTATCCAAGGTACATACACGATTTCATGTTTTGATAATACTGAATTAGAAAATTAAGAAAAAAAACGAAACGTGCAGGAAGTGTTACTTAAACAATTCACTTTGACCGTTGTATAAGTTCGCTACAAGAGGACCGAAGTTACTTACCGATACTTTCGGGAGAATGTTTGGTTTGATCGTGAAAGGCACCAACGATTATACTTAACTAAAATAATTTAAGTTAAAATGACATATTTACGTTTTGTGAATCATAAACCGTTATTTCCTTAAATAAATCTTTGTTACGTTCTAACAGTGTCTGTTGTTTGAAGTTATGAAGTGTTTTGAAGAATGAACTCTGGATCTGAAGTGCACGCACTAGAAACATAAGCAGTCTAATCAATATTATCGTGCCATTATTTCCACTCACACTACTTGATCATATTTATTCCGTGATCCAAAATTTGGTGAGCTGATAGATTAATGATGGATTAATTGATAGTGAACTAACCGTGGTACAATTTCTAATGCAATTAAATTCCTACCCGCGAGGTATATGAATCTCCAAAATGAAATTTTTCAAAAGAGAAATTCAAAGAAATTCAAGACTCAATGCTTCGAACACGTTATCTAATTACAAACAGACTGAAATCTCGTCTACTGTGGTCCACATACGTCGCGAATCGTAGACGATAATCGCAATATGTACAAATCTGCGGTATTTAATCAAGAATAGATTGTCTTGATTTAATCTCAGATCATTTTGAATTTGAGTCGTTTACTACGTCACTTTGGAGTGGGTGAACCTTAACACTCGTACATCAAGCAATTTTGCCTTATCAGTTTGTAATTTTGCACTCCTTAACAAGAATCCTATTCTTTTAATATTAACAAATAATAAAAGTTCTAAAAATGCGAAAAAGATTCCTACCGAAATTTTCTCCTCTACTTTTAATTGGCTCCATAAATATTCCATGGAGTAGTTACCGTACAGGGTGTTAAAAAAGTGATTAACACTGCTTTCAGCGGTGAATCTACACTCCTGGATCGGTGGAGATTTGACAAAAAAATTAGCCGCAGAATTGTTGGTAACTTTGAAAATTAATGTTAATTTTTTTATATAAACACATTTTCCTCACATTTAAAAAATAGATAAAGTTTTGACAGGGGTAAAGTGATCCATACTTATATGTATTTGCAGTGGCGCGCTCAGAATTTTATTTTTTTTGGGGGGGGGGGGGCGAGAAAGACGATGCGCGACTCGTTGATACTTTGTGTCGCTCCGTCTTCCAGGCGCTTGATACAACTCCGTTCCTGTTTCCTTGTTTCTCTTTTTGTTTGGGGTTTGCCACTGTGTATTTGATGAAAATTAAAAGTCTCTCTTCAGCGAGCAGAATATGTTGATGTTAAAAAAATAAACACCAGGTAATTTTAATTAGATATTAAATTTAAATTATTAAAATTTAAACTTAATTTTAATTATTAAAATAAAATTATTAAAAATTAATATTAGGTAATTTTAATTATTAAATTTACATTATTAAAAATCAACATTAATTTTAATTATTAAATTTAAATTATTAAAAACATTAATCTAATTACAATGATTATTAACATAAAGTTTTTTTAAAAACTACCACCGATCCTGAGGTCTAGATTCGCCCCCGAAAGGAGTGACCATCACGTTTTTAACACCCTGTAAACCCTCTGTGCCGAATCAGAGTTGTTCCTCCACCATAGCCAATTACAAACGAATAATTGCGTGGGGGGGGCTTAAACTTTATGTATTTGACAAGGCGACGCGTGTCAAATCGTGCCCCTTCCCATTCGACGCCGATGTCTGATTGGACCGTGACCCAATTTTTGGAGGCAACAAATCGTCATAGCGCCAGTTAGATCTTTAATGGCTGACATAACAGATTACTTTCTACTGGCTGGCATAACAGCTGGCGCTTTTAACCCCGTTGTACAGCCATTAGCGTAACGCGAAGGATGACTGATCCTCGTCGATTGGAGAGATTCTCCTCTCCTCTCAATTCTTAATCAGACATGTCTCGTGGAACGAACGTCATTTACGGCGTTAATGTATTCGCTGTTATCTTTGAAATATGTCAAACATGGATTTGATGGCCAGACTGCGCCTGCCAGCTGCATACCGATCGCGGGAAAGTCAGCCGTCGTGTATGCAACTGTCCTAGGATTTACGTCATTTGTACTGTCGATGTATGGGATTTTGTTAATGGAGTGGGTGTGAAAAGCCGAAGAAGAAATGGGGAAAAGGTGGAAGCTCTGCTAGTCGAACTAATGAGTTATTAACCGGTAAAAGGAATCTGTTTCTGGATAACGAAATGCTTGGTTTGCTGACGTTGATCGATCTATTTTTGAGATTTGCCTTTATTGGATACTAAATAGTTTGTATACTTTGGTGACTCAATGAATAATGTTCTTATTCTGTTTCACTTTCATCAATAGTCAACCTTAGTTTTGAGCGATTATAAAGAGACTCTTTAAAGAGTTTTTAAACGGGAATGTTCTATGACAACAAGCTCTATTATTATTATTATTATTATTTATTGTGTGAACGGCAGGCCCGGATTAAAGGGGGGGGGGGGGGTTGCAGCCCCGGGCCCCACTTTCCGGGGGCCCCGTTCTAAGCGATTAGCTCACCCTATCTTCATTGGAAATGTTGTATCAAATAAATTGTCTCAGTTATTTTTTTACACCCCCCCCCCCTCCTCGATGGTTTGATAGCCCCGGGCCCCAAAAATCTTAATCCGGGCCTGGTGAACGGATAAAAAGATTCCTGTTAGTGTGCAAGGAGCCACGAAATGATGGAGGATACTGTGTTGCGTTAGAATTCTAATATTAACTTATAGGTGATTGTCTTACTGAATAGAAAGAATTGGAATGTCCGCGTCATAGGAATCTTATCAACCTGTTCTCTGTGTGTTTTCAGATCACTCGGATAATGGCAGTAACGTGGAAGAGAATCAGAAGGTAAATATAAAGTATATTCGCTTATCTATAACAAGAAAGGACTTGTTAACGGTAGAATCTGGATCTCAACGGTCGGTGCAGCATCGTTACGATTCGACGTTAAGGAACGCCACCAATTATGTCACGTTCGACGATCGTGTCGGAGTTATCAGAAAAATTACACGTTTCGATAAAGTTGCCGTGAATCGCGCAAGTTTTTATCGATCCATACTCGATTTCACCTGGAACAAAACCAGTTGCAGCAATCGATACAAAGAAACGAGCAATTTTCAAATAGTAATAATAATAACTCTTCATTGCACCAGTAGACATTGAAAATAATAATAAGATGATAAAAAACATAAATAGATATAAGAAAACAAGAAAGAGAAAATAGTCTCTATTTTTTTTTCAATAAACTATATTGCGTTCGAATTAATTTTGCGCTACATTTTCGATCGATTATCACTGTTCAGTTTTCATTTCACTGAGAAATAAATGCACCTAATTGCATTTTTTAATGCGTGATTGAAAAATGGAGATGCAAATTCGAAAACGAATAACGAAAGCAATCAATAACTTTCGGTTACCGTATCGTAAATAATTTGTGCACAATTTATATATAACCTGACAAGCACGAAACTTACACTTTCCAGTAAACCACTTTCCAGTAAACACTTTCCATTGCACCAGTAGACATTGAAAATAATAATAAGATGATAAAAAACATAAATAGATATAAGAAAACAAGAAAGAGAAAATAGTCTCTATTTTTTTTTCAATAAACTATATTGCGTTCGAATTAATTTTGCGCTACATTTTCGATCGATTATCACTGTTCAGTTTTCATTTCACTGAGAAATAAATGCACCTAATTGCATTTTTTAATGCGTGATTAAAAAATGGAGATGCAAATTCGAAAATGAATAACGAAAGCAATCAATAACTTTCGGTTACCGTATCGTAAATAATTTGTGCACAATTTATATATAACCTGACAAGCACGAAACTTACACTTTCACTGAGTTAATTGAACTTTGAGCAGAGGAGGCGGAATATCGACGAATAAAAATCCCGTTGTAGCGAGATTGTCCTTCGTCGCTATTTATTGGCAGTTAATTTGTTGTAAAGAGAGAAAACAGAAATACAGAGCACTTCAAAACACGGGATGCAATCAGAAAACCGACTCTTCTTAAAATAAAAAAATGAGTCGAAAAAGTAGAATGAAACAGTTTTGTAAGATTCTTTGTTTCTGAGGAAATCGATTTCAAAAATAGAATGCGCATGTTCTTCGATAATAACGAGTTCTAAGTTCAAGAGACAAGTACTATTCGTTGTTGAAAATTAGTTTTGTTCACCTCAAAATTCATTAATCAAACGAGAAGTTGTAAAAAACACAGTGTTCTACATTTTTATTTTTATTTTTTAATTGTTCCCCGTATTTTGGAAAACCCTGTACATGTGTACCTATGTTCGACAATGTCGGTCAACGATCAGAGCCTTGATCTCAAAGCAAACAGATCGGCGTGCAAACTTGTCCAGCATCGTAATTCGTAACTCACGCCCCTGCAAAATGAACCAGTTTCACGAAATAAGGTCCCTGCTCCTTGACCAGAAATCGTCATCAGATTTCACTTTTCTTTTTCCATCGAAACGTTCCCTACGACCGAAGGAGCAGCCTCGACTCTGCTACTTCAAACCAGACGATTAAAAATCAAACGAAACTAGGTAATCCTATACGAAACACAACAAACACACCACGCCGTTTCCTGTCAATTTATTTAAAGAAAATCGTCATCGATCATCGCTCTTTATCGCCGATACCGTCAACTAATAATCCCCCTAATCAACCATAATCAATCTAACATCCCCGATTACCTTCCAATATCTCTCCTTTCTTTTCCAGACAACCAGTTGCTACATTTTGTCACTAATTGAACTTTGGATCCACTGGCTCGAGACTATAGTTTCGCCCAACTCCCAGCCAATATCTCTATACGATCTAACAGTCATTTATCTAAAGTCTAAAGTCGCGGAAGCACAATGTAACCCCGATACCGCGACGATACCGACTAGCCTTTCCGACGACACGTGTTTCTATGAAATTTATCAGTTACTTGTGACTTATCGAAAAAAGAATACGATTCAATTAATGCTGCATTACCAAAACACGTGGCGTGACTGTTCTACAACACTGTCGCTGGATTAATTACGAGCGGCAGGAAATAGCGCAACGTTTGCCAGGAAGCGCTTTTCACAGATTAAAAAACGGCAACGTGCATATCTTCGCCACTGTGTATTCAACAAGTCCCAACGATTTTTTACAGAAACTGATCTATCGTTGTTTCGTCGCTATTGCTGGTCGTTCGCGTTACTATTAGACGCAAGGACCACAGGCGTAATACGTTACTCGGGACGGCACTTTCACATTGCGGTACTACCTTCAATGCGCGCGACACACGGTTTACGTTCGGCAATCATCGCCACTGTCGCGCGGTCTACATCGCGCTGCTTACATAGCGTATGTACGCTACCAGAAAGTCAACAGTGCGGGTTTGTCTACCGTACGAGGCGAACGCTGCCTGCTCCGCGCGAAAAAAAAAAATCGGCCGATCGGTGATCTATGCGCCACTACCCGCCTTCCCGTCCGTCGTCTTGGCAAAAAGAGGGTCCCCCATGGGAAGCCGCTGTTAGTGATCAATTTGAATTCCATCGCGGCCCGCGGCCCCAAACCAGAGCAGAATGGTCATGATAGAGCTGGACTCGAAGCAGGTAGGGATCTCGGTGGAATTTTCCTTCTTCCGTTTCGATAAGGCGCTAGCGATTCTTGGGCACGCGGAGGAGATGCGATTCACGATATTAAAGTCCGTTATGTGTCGATTGAGATTGGATTTGTAGGCCGGATTCGAAAGTCGAGGGTTGTCTGGGATCGTATGCGCTATATGGTGAATTAAATGCAAGGTGAAAGGCGCGTTAGTTTCCCTCGTAATTGGTAATGGGTAGGCATCGTTTTTGTCTAGCATCTGTTCGTGCGAGTATACGAATTGGAGTGTATGCTATTTGGAATGAATTGTAAGTTACAGGCGTGGTGAATTATCAAATGAGGTGAATAACGATGGGCGCATAGGGTGTCTTGTATGAAGTGTCGTAAAACGTTTATTTGGGAGTTGAGGTTTATGATTTATAGTGACGTAATATACTTCAATGTATCGGTGATCCGATAGTCTAATGTATGCACCAATATTCTAATAATCGGTTATCTAAGACCTAAGAGCTTGAATCACTTTATTCCATAAGCAAGAAAGAGTCCTATGGGCGTCCTCAGGGGGGGGGGGGGGGTAAAAGGGGCAGTTGCCCCCTGACTTTTGAGAAAAAATCGCTTATTTTTCAGAACTAATCTTTATTAAGTTTATACTAAAAAAAGGAATATTTTTAAATTTCGGTTTTAAATTTTTAATTACATTGGCGCTATAAAATTGGTTAAAAAAGCAAGAGGGGTATATTTTTCTTTACCATCATCCCGAAGTTGCCCCCTCCCCTGAAAAAAGGTTTCCGGACGCCCCTGCCTAGTACACAAAATGATCTAAACATTCGAAGTACTATGAATGCACGAAATACTCTAAGTAATCTATGTTCTTCAAATACTCGGAGTACTTTAAGTGGCATAAGTACTAGGAGTACTCCAAGTACCCCGAATACTCAGAGTACCTTAAGGAGGTTCGATACCGGAACAAAAATGAAATCTTTGAAAGTGTTTTAATCTAATGTTCAAAGTGTAGTAGGTATTTTTAGAACTGCCTGAAGGAACTGTTTGAAACGTGGCAACGCTGTACGCCGGATAGAGACGTACACAATGTATACTTGTACAAAGCATACAGTAAAAATGAGTAAAAAGACTACCAAGCTGTAAACATATATTTAGTAACTTGTTATGAACCGGTAAAAACGCGGAAAAGAACGCCAAAAGTATGAGATGGAAAGAGAAAAAAAGAGATGAACGGAAAGCGATCTTGCCGCATTTCACTCACATATTTTACGCTACTTTTAATGAAAATATTGTGTTTCTAGCTGCATTAAACATACTTTTTGTTTAATTGAATTCAGAAACAAAATATGTAGGAATAATTTTATTAGGAATTGACATGTAAATAATATTTTTATCTACACAATTTTGTTTTATCTAAAATTCGTATCACTGTAGAGCTCCCATGTAAAAGCATAGGCTCAACCCTCTCGCCGCCTGCATCGCAGGTGAGGTATCAAACGTCCTTAAGTGCTCTAAGTACTACGAGTACTCCATGTACCCGAAATAGTCTGAACACTTCGAATTCCTCGGATACCATCAATTCTCCCAAACGTGTAGGTAGTAAAAGAAATACTCCAAATATGTTAAAGCACTCTAAAATATACCAGATTCATTATTCCCCCAACTAATCTCCAAAAAATTGCCCCACAATGCTTGACAGAAGACACCTGGCACATGTTTACATCACTTCATAAGTGAATGAACTGTAAGCGACAATTGAATAGCACGGTGAATCCCAAACGTTGCGTATGTACATAATCCACGCTACTATATAAAAAAGAGATCGCATTTTGTGCATGGGATACAGCTACCGTGTCATATTTCACCGCATGTTATCAAATACACCTTATCACCAGTCGATGAAAACATTCAACGTTCGCAGACGCGATTCAATGAAAATATTTATCTTTGTGGCCACTCAACATGTATCAATCACTACTTAAAAGATACTAAATACTTTGAATCATCCGCCAACCACATTTTTCACGACTTGTCTTATTGTTAGCCAGCCGTGTACTTTTACACGTTACTTCATTAACGAACACGCTCTGCTTAACAGGCAATCCTGAATAATGCATGAAAGATTCCTTGAAATTGTTTGCGACTCAGGAGGCTGCGAAATCTCAAACGCATTAAAGCATGAATTACAGGAAAGTTTACGCATTTCGTTTAGTTAGTTGCATAGTTTCTAGTAGATAACGTAGTACGTACACGTAATTGCGACCACGGCGACTGTTATTAGTCGTTCTATACTAAGTAAAACTCATTAATAAGTACGCGCTTTTATATTTTCTATTCTTTTCATCTTTTATTGCCATAATCACGGCTTGAGAGCTTATCAGTAAGACTCTTGATATCATGTAAGTCTCGAGTCATTGTAGCTTTAAATAGGTACTCGTGCCAGTGATATAGGTACATCACAAACTAATAACAAAAACCTTGAGGATAGTTACGATTAGTCAGCAGGCTAATTTCTGCATACCCTTCACTTCGTTTAATATCATTGAAAATATAATTCAATTTAAAAAAAAAAATTGAAGATAAAATAAAAGTGACTTCGGAAGAAATTTTTTTGGTACAACTGCTTCAGATAACGGAAATAATGAGTCCGACTTTATAACGTGTCGAGTCATTAACTGACGACCAATTGAAGTCGCAGTTCATTAAAACACCGTTCGTTATATTTAATTTATCGTTCTCAATTATACTGAACACAAATGACTTTATGATTCCAACAAATTGCACGTTTAACCGGTTAACTGGCACATCGAAAAATTAAGTGAATCACAAAGTTATTCCATTTGATCATATATGATTCAGAATTGGCAGATTTGGCAGAATTGGCCAGATTTTTTTTGATCGTATATGATACATTGACAGTTAACCGGTCAATAATTAAAGAAGTGAAAACATGGCTGAACTGAAATTGACATATGTATAGGCATCAGTAAGTTGGTCTACATTCAATGTTATGTATTACGTAACAAAAGCAACATTATGTTTCTTTGAATTGCGATTAGGAAACAATTAAGTAAAAACGATAAGAAATTGTGCCGCGATAAGTGTTGCAGTGCACTGTGCAAGATAAATCAATGTTATATACCGCGTGTTCGCGTATTCGTGATGCAATATTTACACGGGTGCAGTATTCATTTAAATGTAATCAGAAAAGCATTATACACGCGCATCAGAAAATTAGCCATTTATAAGATGGAAAAAAAATGACTTCTGCGTCCCCTTTATTAAGAGATAATTGAAAGCTATGATGTAGTTCATACTAGTTCATATTTCAGATGAATTGAAATACAATTTTCATCAAGAATTTAATCTAATTTAACGGAGAAATAACTTCAATAAATTTAATACTATCCAGAAAAATTAAAAATATTTGAAAATTGAAAATTTATCTTGCGTTTCTAATTCCGTGCCTATTCTCGATAAAGAGCAACTTTTCTTTTTATAACTTAGAAACTGTTTATGTTGAGACCAGTGCTGTTTTATTTATATTAATGGTTGCTCCACATGTGCAAAATTTCTACTATAAGTCTACGAAGATGCTGTATTTCTTAAGCATCGTCTAACATCGTTGTAAAATAGTCGTGTCTGTATTCGACGTAACAGAAAACATTCTACATAGCGTAAATAATTGCATGGAACGCGTGGCCTTCACGTTTTACAAGAGAATCAACGATTCTCCTCTTAATCGACAGCGAAGTTAAACGGGTCAACACAATCATGTTACCAACGTTTCTCGTTCGTGCTACACTTCGTTACACGAATCGAACGTAATCTATTTCGTTCCTTTTTTAAACTTTCCAGAAGCTGAAGTACCCCAAGTCGGTGTTCTTCATCATCAGCAATGAATTCTGCGAGAGATTCTCCTTCTATGGAATGCGAAGTACGTAAAAATGTTGATTCACTTTTTCCCATATTTTCGTAAATAATGTTTGAAAGTTTCTTTCACTAAATTGGTGAATTTGAACCGTGCAGATATGATATACAGAGTGTTCCACTCGAACATGCTAGAAGGAACAGTTTCTTTGTAAGGTCATTCCTATCGGTTTTCAAGATCATTACTGCTTTTTAATGGAACCATATGTTTCTCTGTACGCTACACAGTTGAACTCGCCTTGTTGGTGGAACAGATATACAGGGTGATCCACGTAACCTTGAACAGTTAATATCTTGGAAGCTCCTTGATCAATTTTAATCATTCTGTTCATAGACATCATGGATTTCGTTGTTCTTTGAACTTATAATATTAGTGATTCCCAACTCCCAATTCCCCCCCCCCCCCCTCTATAGGAGGTTAAAATGGGGCGTGACTTGAACTCTGCTATAGCTGTTACACCAACAATATCTTTGCCATTACTCTGGCTGTGAAGAAAAGAAATTTAATTAATGATTAACCGAACACTATTTAAAATTGAATTACAATCCAAAACAAAAATCGGTCAAATTCTATCGTGTACACTACCTATTAGCTTATGTATAGGCTTGAAGTTGGCATAGACTTAACCTCAGTGTAAATAAGTGTTAGTCAATTATTGAACGAACAAAAGTCAAGAATATCGTAATCCTCTTTGGAGTACAGACACAGATTAATATAGACCAATTTCTTTGTTTAGCCGTGTTGACCCTCTACTTGACGAATCAATTGCATTACGAGGCACACTCAGCCACCTCGATATATCATGCTTTCACGATGCTCGCCTACTTCTTCCCTCTATTTGGGGCGGCACTGGCGGACTCGGTGCTCGGGAAATTTCGCACGATCTTCTATTTGAGCATCGTTTACGCCATCGGACAATTCCTCCTGGCTCTGAGCGCGGCCCCGCCAGTGGGGCTACCCCCAATGTAAGACGAATTGGCGTTTCATCGTCGATCTTAGCTACTCCTCTGTCCAACTTATGGATGTTACTGTTAAAATTTTTAATGTCAACCCTTCGTGGTCACACATTAATCCACTGTTTCTTCTGGTAAAAGACTATTAGAGTATTGTGAATGTACAAGTACTTATCATTGAAAAGTTAAAAGATCCAAAAATGTGAGAATAGTAAAAATGGTAAAAAATGACGTTGCCATGTGACCAATTTGTGATTATAAGAAGCGGTGACCACGGAAGGTTAAAGGAATATGAATTCTACTGTGGTTGATATATTCTGCGGGTAATTCTGCGAGAAATAGGTATGTTTCGTGTTCATTACCGAGGTGTGCGCGTTGAAGTGTGTCAGTAATTATACGAGCATATCTTTAATTTGCATTAAACAACCACGTGTCCATCACGTGAATGAAACTTTTAAATTCGAAGTCTCGATTCCTTCCTCTCCCCTGGCAAAATTCAAGGCAATGCTCGTTTCGGCAATTCCTTAAGCTGCTGTCATTAAAATCTTTAAAAAACGATCAATTCCATAGTGATTGAATAATAACCTACATAAACTCACCACGCAGAATTACCTTCAGAAGTCACCAGTAGCATTGGTACAGTGTTGTCCCGATAAGAGCACAAGTTTTCCGTTCCATTAAAGGGTCATTCCGGTTTGCGCGCCATTAAATTAAGCGATTTTCGTGATTTTATTGCGACGAAACGAAATGTAGTAACGGTATAAAACTTTATTCTATTTATTAAATTACATTTCTACAGTAAGTAAAAAATATAAAAGTAATAAAATTAATGTTTTTAACGTGCGTTTAATAGTGGTCTTGTTGACATGTTTGAAAAGTGAGACGTCGCTGGTGCAGGCGATACCAGCTGTTAGCCATATCAGAATTAAAAATCTTGATCGCTATGACTGTCGCTACCGCCCGGACTACAGTGAATGATTTATCTTCAAAATGAATAAGTTGGCGGACAAAAATAGCAAAAACAGAAAAGGCGGGAAACATTTTTTTGCTTCAAGACCGAATTTAAAAACATTAATATTATTACTTTTATATTTTTTAGTTACTGTAGAAATGTAGTTTAATAAATAGAAAAAAGTTTTATACCATTACTATATTTCTTTTCTTCGCAATAAATTCCCGAAAATTGCTTAATTTTTATCAGCGGGTAAACCGAAATGACCTCTTAAGAGAAAATTTCTATCCCCGCTACTGTAGTGAGTCCTCTGTAAGTCACCGCGACAAGTGCGAGAGGCAGAGAGTGAGCGAGAGGGCGCGCCACATCGAAAAGCCACAAGTCGTATTACTAAAAAAATACGGCAAAGGCGAAAGGCGAGCCGAATACCATAACGTTTCGCTAAGAGACCCTTGTTCCCGGAGCGGCGCGCTTATAACGGAACACCACTGTATTTCCTCTGAAAGCGCACAATATATTTGAACGCCCTATAATGGGGGCAAATTATGCTCGATTTAAACTGTATAAAACATAAAGTGTCTGTGGATTGATATTTAAAAACGTTCGTTAAACGTCTAATTTTGTAGAGAATTTTCGTTGGTTGGTCTACTCCTTATAGCCTTCGGCACAGGAGGGATAAAACCTTGCGTGTCTGCATTCGGCGGTGACCAATTCGTCCTGCCCCAGCAGGAGCGCTACATGTCCACGTTCTTCTCCCTGTTTTACTTTTCCATCAACTTCGGCTCGCTTATATCGACCTTCCTTACGCCGGTGCTACGCAGCGACGTCACATGCTTCGGCCTCACCTCTTGCTACTCGCTGGCGTTCCTCGTCCCGGCCATCCTCATGACCCTGTCCATCGGTGAGTTCCACGACAAGTTGGATATAAAATCCTTTCGGTGCTTGAGATTCGAACATTTAACCGCGTGCGGAAATCCACCGGCCGTTCTTCGCACGAGTCTTACCTCGAAGTCGATGTAATATATAGCACGTTACGTATGGGGAGGACGGATACTTTTCTGAGTAACTGTATATAGGATCGTAGCACCCAAAGGGTTAGGTTAACTCTTTAACTTATCTTCATCCCACTTCTTTCTTTTACCAGTGATATTCATACTTGGCAAGCCTCTGTATAGGATACGGCAACCCACCGGGAACATCACGCTAGTCGTCTCCAAGTGCATCTGCGTAAGTCTCGTGTAATTCATGTTTACCGAACATTAATTAAAATGGTAAATTAGAAGTCAGATAGAACGTCAGATTTCCCCTCGATCCACTTATCTGACATTTTTAATGAGGAATGTATGGATGCAATTATTCCCTGTGTCTCCATTTCCGTGTTGGCCATTTCAGCACGCCATTTCCAAGAAGTGGAAGTCGAAGGGCGAGAAAAAGGAGCACTGGTTAGACCACGCCGACGACAAGTACGACCAATCGCTGATACGCGACATTAAGGCTGCCTTGCAAGTCATAAAGCTATTCATCCCTATACCGATATTCTGGGCGCTGTACGATCAGCAAGGCTCCCGATGGACGCTGCAAGCGGCCCAAATGGACGGCGAGATGGGCAATTTCCTGCTGCAACCCGATCAAATGCAAGTGGTGAATCCTCTTCTGGTAATGGCGTTCATCCCCCTGTTCGAGACCTGTATCTACCCGGCCCTGGCGAAGGTCGGAATCAGCACGCCACTGAGGAAGCTATGCCTCGGTGGCTTGCTGGCCGCCTTGTCCTTCGTTATATCGGCAGTCGTCGATCTTCAGCTGGAGGTACGTGAGCAAATTAGTAAATTATACAGTCTATCGCCCCACTCACGGTCGAGATAGCGCAAGACCTTCGCGCATACGGGATGAGCCGGTATAAGGACGTTTGTGACGTTGACAGTGGTAAATGAACACCGATCTATTTGTGTTCCTATTTCTACAGTTAAGATACTATGGAACGTGTGAGTCACCAGACCCTCTATGGACTTGAAACTAGGAAGAGTTTGGTACTAAAGTGTTGTTCCGTTATAAGTCCGAGTCCCCTGTTTCGATATAAGTACATTTCTAGCCCCACCACTTCTTTTGTAGTCGCAGCGGCTAGCTAGAGACTGGGTTTTAGGTGTTCGTCTCCGATTGCTTTCGTTTTTGGATATGTTTTAGAGGACCTGAAAAATAAGAAATAGGCATCTTTTTATTTTGGCCCGATTCGAGTAATTGGGAGTATTCGAATAATTATGAGTATCAATCTGAAATTTGATCACTTCGAATATTCGAATACTCCTAATTATTCAAATATTCGAATGCTCCTAATTATTCGAGATTTTTGATTATCTTAATTATTTGAATCATTCGAAGAAATTATTCGAAAAAATTATTCGCAGTCGAAATTATTTGAATATTTACAGCTGTAGTAGGGATTAATGCTAGCAAAGTAATCTGACAACGGAGTGATAGAGCAACCTTCTTTCTTTCCCTAGGGAACGCAACCGATTCTGCCATCGGCGGGACTGGCTCAAGCGCGAATCTTCAACACTCTAAACTGCCCTGTGCCTATGACTATTGGTAACGACAAGGTTGAACTTCAGAACTTGGACATGTGGGTGAACCAGCACATCAAAGCAAAGGACACCCAAACGTTGAGTTACACGGCGGACTTCACGGGATGCAAGACAGCTGGCTACTACAATGCTACTCTCAACAGCGTTGTGTACGGTGCGTTTGCAATTAAGAATTCCACCTTTCCCGAGTTATTGGCAGAGGCCTCCGTGCCTTTATTGCATGTTAAATACTGTGAACGCAGTAGGAATTACTGATCTGAATATTATTGTAACATTCGGGGGACCGTAGCGAAGACGGTACCTGGGTCCATGTGAACCCATATCAACTATATTCTACAATGCGCGATTTAGAGGACGTTCTTTTTCTTAAAGTAACTCATTTTACCGACTTCTGAGCTCCTCTTTACTACCATTTACTGTTACCTTTGGCAATGTCGCGCGTGGGTCAAAAATGATCCGGACACCGCCGCCCGAGGTTTAACCAAAGTTCCTTCCTTCTTTTCCAGTTCCTGCGTATTTGCCAAGTCTATTTGATCTACAAAATCTCACATAACAAATTCTAGTCTTCGGAGAAAAGACCGTTGCGTTCTAGAATATTTATTCACTAAGAGCTCGCGGGGCGGGACTGGTGGTGAGCAATTAACGTTCCTCGCCCGCTTTCAGTCCCTCTGATTCGCTTTCGCCTTCGCAGGACAGGAGTGAGCTAGAAGTGGTGGGGATAGCGCCAATCTCTTAACGTGTAGGCCAAAACGAGCTCTTAGCGAATAAATACTGTATTTCTGCTAATTATATGTTTGTACAACTCTAAGCCAGTGATGGAACTGGGAACAGGTTTTCTCGCGCATGCGTGGCGTTTGCAGTAATGTATTTATGTTGGGGCGCAACTAATAGGTGTAGTGTTATTGGCGGGAAAGCGGCAGGGTGATCAAGGTACCCCATTTTATCGAAACTTGTACTATGCTGATGCTAAAATCGCTGCGCATGCGCGAGAAAACCCTTTCCGAATCCTATTACTGCTTTGAGCTTCAAAGAATCCAAACCAACGAACTTACGACACATCTTCTATAAATCGCGTTTCACAATTACTTTTATTTTAAACTCAACCGATTCCACCATTCAATTTCAGGAGACATGACACTGAAGGAAGCCGCTGCAATCTCCTACGTCATCACGCCCAACGGTCTCACCTACAACTTCGTGGACTCTGTAAGTAAAAATCGAGAGGGTCTACCCATGGTGCGCGGCCTCTTCTCCGTTGACCCGCCGGGGTCGTCAGTCACCGTCAAGCTCGTCAAAGGCGACAAATCCTTCCCATTCATCTGGAACGCCACTGACCCTCAAGTCAGTAACATGCTGGATAACGTGAAGCACGACACATACGACATAGTTGTAAACGGCGACACAGTGAAACGCGACGTACCGCTGAAATCGGGCGGGGTGTACACGGTAGTTGGCTCTGTCACTGCCAGCGGAAAGAATGTGAACATCGTGGTAGTGACGGAGTCGAACTCGATGCACATATTGTGGCTGTTACCACAGTACATCGTTATTACCGTGGGCGAGGTGATGTTCTCCGTGACTGGACTGGAGTTCGCGTTCACCCAATCACCGAACAGCATGAAGTCATTGATGCAGGCCACCTGGCAGCTCACGGTCGCGATTGGCAATCTAATCGTGATAATCATCTCCGAGGGGGCGTGGTTCGACAGACAGGCAAGTGTATTTAACGAATAGTTCTATTTATACAGAAAATTCTCGTTATAAGCTCATTTCCACTATGCGTTGCATGCTCGGACACTATACCCACCATTTCTTGGAATCCTTCGGACGAGGGGAAAAATTGGCTCTCCCAAAAAACTGCCGCTTCCCAAAATTTATCATTCCCCCAAAATTTGCTACTCTCCAAAATTTATTGCTCCCCAAAAGTCGCTCCCCAAAATTTGTTATTCCTTAAAATTTGCCGCTACCCAAAATTTTCCGTTCCCGAAAATTTGTCGCTCACCGAAATTTATTGCTAACAAAAATTGATGCTCCCTAAAGCTTGCCGCTGCCTAAAATTTGATGTTCCCCAAAATTTTCCGCTTCCCAAAATTTACCGCCCTAGACTGCTGCCCACTTACCCTACAGCCAAATCCGCCCCTGATGCTATAAGTATAAAAGAGTTCGACGTAATACGGTATTATTCCTCAGCTTTGTTAAACTGTGGTTAGGCTTCCAAATTATGGAACACCTAAATATCTATTCCACCGTGCCAACAAATTTATGTACAATTCTGAGCTTCCTTTCTCACGTTGATAGGCTTACGAGTTCTTCCTGTTTGCGGGACTGATGTTCCTGGACATCATAGTACTCTCTATAATAGCGAAGTTCTACAAATACGTGGACGTGGCAGATGATGACGACGATCTCACCGAGGAAATTAGCATGACCGACAAGCGAGGAACAGAAAACAAATCTTACACGGACGACGAGAAGTAAAATTCAAATTATACGATCTGCGTGAGTGTCTTTCTGCGCTGGTCCTGTACGACCGCGGTGTGTTCGAGGCGATTAGAACGCGAAGGGTCGCGCAAGCGCCGTGAACGCCAGCAGCTTCCGAAGAATACATCGGAGCATTTCGATAATCGAAACGATCACAAGATTAATTCGTAATCCTTGTGAATAATGTATATACAGATTACAGGGTGAGTCACCTACCTCTGCCACCTCAAACTATTTGTAAACTGTTTGTTACGTGAAAAAATATTTAAATTAAGAGTTGTACATTGTATCAAGGGGGTGTACAATGCAGTCATCAGTTTTTTCTTTGCACCCGCAACTCCAAAGATTTTTAAACGCTTTAATTTAATGTTACAAATAATTCAAGGTGCTGGAGTTAGGTAACTCAGCCTGTATATGTGGATTTTTTACCCTGCTCCAAGGGTAGCAAATGTTTAAAAGGGAACCACGGAACGAGAGGGGTAGAGAATTAAATCGTGAACACAAATTGTCTCCCTTGATAGGAAGTGAAAGGTTTTACATTAAAACGACAGCTTGTTGTTGAAGCTTTATACCATAACAATTACTATAGAGGACGAGGATCAGGCGGAAATTGAATGGTTTTATCATTATTCTGTCTCGCTTACGAAACTTTTGTACTTTATAATTATAGAAGAAATCGATACACTGTTGACCTATAATGAAAGTAATAAAATTCTACTGGGCGCGATTAATCGAATGCGTACATGACATCTGCGATATTTCGCTAGTGCAAATTGGGGCGAGTTATCGCGCTTCGTGATAATAGGACAGTGTACATTCAGCATTGGAGACTGCAGTAAATACTCCGTATTGATACTCGTGCCACTTTAGATTGGCATGCCTCCGTCAAATTTGTAAATAAAGATATAAATATGTTTCTTTTTTATTAAAAGATTAACTGTTATGTAACACACACTATTCGTCTGTCTCTTATTCCCGTTTTAAAGAACCTCACCATTGGTTCACAATATCTGCGCGAGTCTGTTAATTCTAATCTAACTCTAAACTGCTGCGATATTAATCGAGAAATATCGATAAGTATCGACTACACAAGATATGAAACTTCGATTGATGATTGTGTATAGAGGGTGTTACAAAATTGAGGGACAATCCCGAGAATTCAATATACTGATGCAAAAAGGCGTTGAAAAGTCCTTTACCGTTTTAGGATCCGACGCTTCGTTCTCGAGATATTAGTAGTTGAATATTAACGGTCCAAGTTCCGCGGCGCGCAGTTTAAAGCTGAGTCAGCTGAGCGCGGAGCAGCGAACGCTTGCATGCGCACGCAGGAGGCGCGCGCAGGAGGTTCAACTTGTTCAAGCGCACAGTAGAGTCGACCGCGCTGCGGCGCGCAAGTTCAAATCGCGGAAATAAACTTTAAACTGTGCGCCCCGGAACTTGGACCGCTAATATTCAACTGTTAATATCTCGAGAACGAAGCCTCGGATCTCAAAACGGTAAAGGACTTTTCGATGTCTTTTTGCATCAGGATATCGCAGGTTCCCGGATGCACCTCAATTTTCACAGAACAAACAATTTCTCGTTGTTGCTAGGAGAACGGTAAGTAGTGTATAGTCCTGCTCAACCCAGGGGATAGATTCTTTATAAAATAAACAATTTATTTAGTACAATAATAATACATCATTTATCATCTGTATATTACACCAGTTTTGGGATTAATGGAAGAACAAAAATAACAGTGTTAACGTTATACATTTATGGAACGTATCGTGGACATGAATATGCAATGCTTTTAACATTGCACCTACGCTACGGCTCACAACACATACGACCATGCTACAAATCGCTATACAATTGCTGCCTATTTGTACACAGATTGTCCTTTCATAGTGTCGCTCCTATAAAATTTAAATAATTCATTTTTAATAGACGATGCGGTGCTGTGAAGGCATTGGAAGGCTAACGAGATATAAGTTCCTGCTGCTCCACGTTCTATCAATCTTTCGCTCAATTACTGTTTCACATTGTCGTTACAGCGTTCCGTGGATATTGGAAAGTTTAAATAGTAACTCTTACGTAGCTGGCGCTAGAATTACGTGTAGGTGCTTTAAATTCGCCAAAATAAATAGTCATTTCTATATCTCATCTTGGTTACAATAATAGGCTCTTTTTATCATAAACACTGTCTCATACTTAACAGCTGTACATATTATAGAAAAATAAAATACATATCGCAGCTTTCGTGCCAATTATATATATATCGTATGTATAATAGCCGAAGTTAAAGGAACGATTACTTTCTAACAAATATATATATATGTATATATAAAATTTTCACACGCGTAACATAATTCGGAGAAAACAGCGTACGCAGGATGTGAACTAGAATTAAGCTAAACGTTAACGTAAAGTATTTGCGAAGCATTCGTAAATAGACCTATATGCGAACTTAAACATTCCTAGTATAATTATGCTAGAAGATTAATATTCTCGATTAGTAAATCATCTTAACGATTCAAGCATTTCCTTCCTCCAAGAAAGGGTCAAACTTAAGCAGTTTAACAACACAAATGCGTATCCTTACGATATAAATTTGTAGGATTACGATGCATGCTGTAGGGTATAAGCTACATATAATCCAATTTCAAATATACTATCGACAGTATAACAAACTTATAAGTATTAGATCGGGATTCTCAATCTACAATACAAATCTGTCTTCCGTGTGAACCGCTCTTCGAACCTAAAGGCTCCTCTTATCAATCAGCGGCAATGAAATAGTCATAGAAAGAGATTAAAGGGCAAAGCGAATGGTTGAAACTCTCTGGCAAAGACCATTGGTAGATTTCGAAGCTGGAATCGGTGGTATAAAGTGATATAGAGTGTTATAGTGTCGCACGACCTCCAATCTGTACTTCATGCTGCAAGTTAGTAACGGCGTGTAGAAAAATAATGTCAATCATACGACTAACCATACTTGCTATGAAAGTACAAACTATAGTACATCGTTGGAGTTAAAAAACATTGTGTTCTCAAACAAACACGATAGTTTACGCCGACGTTGAATGTTCATCGTCTCACAATGGTAAATCCCTTGCACAAAACGCAAAAACTTGGCCCTCCGTCGGGCCATTAGTTAACTTTGACTTCCTGCGTCATATAAATATTAAAGTTGTATACATTCAATATATATATATATATATTTTTATATATATAGATAAATGTCTCCGATATGGTACATTAACAGTGAGCTAAGCACCAGAAAAAGTTATTTAAATTAAACGAATTCGTACTTTACTCGAACTATATGTGGTCCTCCTCTTTATTAGTTTGTGCTGGTGTTGCTGGTGTAGGGTCGTCGTGGAACAATGGATTCTTCACTTCCATTTCGCCAGTCTTGGAAGAAAAGAGGAAGATATATTAAAAATTCCATCTCCGCGAACGAAACTCTGTAACGGAGTTAAAGTAACTCACAGAAGCTAATCCTGGACATTCGTAGACAGTATAGTCCCCCTCTTCGTTCTCCTCTTCGCTGTCAGCTTCGGAAACAGAGCCCGGATCTCTGGACGCAGAAACACGGCTGCACAAATTATTACTCACATGGTATTCCTTAATTCGACTAGCGATCATTGAAATTGTAAACGCAATATGTCTTCTATAATTAAGTAGACATACCGGAGCAACTTTTTGCTCGTCTACATTTTCCTTAAACTGTCGCTACTTAGCTTGAATTTGTTATTTAAGTAAGTGACGTACTTCTCCATGGCGATAATTTGTTGCTTCTGATGCTGAAAGTGGTACATTTGGGCGGACTGAGCGAGTCTTTGGTCTCCAGAGGGCGATACCTCTTTGTTTGGCCCAGTCACCCCGTACGCTGGATACTCTATATCAGCAGCTGCTTTCGCGCCCCTCTTTAATCTGCGTGAAATGAAGAAACATCTACAGACTACCATTTGTATCTCTCGTCGTGTTATTGCACTGAGCATCATATATCATTCGAGATGGCAGTAAGTTCGCTATAAGCTTCTGATTCCCCCTCGATTCGATATCTACCGTACAGGATGCTAACACATCCCATGAGGTTTCCAGACTACTTATGGCATACTTGGTCCCATCGTGCTAGCACTACATTCACTGCGATTGCGATTAAAAGTTATTTTACTTTTATATTACCTGCACCATGTCAAAGTAATCAGTACGAGGGCGAACATAGCAGCTGCGCTACAGCCAGCCACGATAGCTGAAAGCAAGGAACAGGAGTCCAACTCAATACCTTCGAAGCCAGCCTCCGCGCCTCATCCCCCAAGGTACACTTACCAATGAAATATATATCATTATTCAGATCATGATTGACAGGTACAACCAACGGGTTATGCCCAGTGCGCCTCTCCAGCTCTGGCAACGCCAGCACCGACGCCTCATCGAACTTGGACTTAGCGTTCCTGGTACCATCCTGACGCATCGTAAGCGAGTCATCCGCGATCCCGTTCCCTCCGCTCCACTTGCTCTCATTCTTCACCACTTTCTTAAAACCCAGCTCCTCGCTGTCGCCTATGCAAAGCCAGTTCGTGCACGGAATTACGCAAATCGTTCCCGTTATCTAGCAAAGTGGTGGCTAATTCGCGAGCCACTGCAATTAAAACGCGACGGTGACTCACCCGAGAAGAAAGGAGCGTCCTGGTAATACCTAGGATCATTAGGCTTCACCGCGAACGGGTGTCTCTCCTCCAGGTTCGCGTCGGCGAAGTTGAAGGTGAACTCCGGTCGAGACTCGCGCACTTTCTGCGGCTTCTCATCTTCATTTACTGGCTCATCGTAACTTTCGGGGAACTCCATGGCTGGCTCCTCCTTCATCCCTTTCCCGAGGTCCCTGGTCTCTTCATAAGGGAAGTGCCCAGAGGCCTTCAGAGGCCCGTACTCGAAGCCGTCGTTCCTGGGGCTGGCGTCTTCGCGCGAGTAAGGCAGCTTGAGTCTGGGATACTCCAGGGGATTGCCGAACGGGTTCAGCTCGTAGTAGGGGAGGTAGTGCTCCCTTTCGCGGGGTAGCTCGTCGAGCGGCTCGCTGTACCGCGTCTGCTGGTAGTTCCATCCCTTCAGCTTCTCCTTGCGATGGAAGTCGGCCAAGCCGCCCTTGTTGGCTAAAGCTTCTAGGAGGTCCTTCGCCTTTTGTCGGCTGAGCACCAACTGGTGTTTGTTGTAGGGTTGGCTCGCCAGCACCGGGTTGAAGTAGGACCTCTGGGGGTGCTCCTCGAGGTACTTGATCAGCTGCCTCAGCGCGATCCTTTCTGGAGACTCTGGGACCTCATCTGGAAATTGGTGAGAGCGAGCTAGTCTTCTTTGTGACTTTATTAAGGGTTTGATTATTGCGCGGGTTGTAGAAGGAATTTTAACAGTGGCGCGATGACTTTATTTGCCCACAAGACCCCCAGAAGGCCCCATCTTAAAAAAATTATGATTTTATCCGAACACCTAAATTTTTTTCTTCACTTCTCGGTACATTTAACCCGTTTTGAGTAAAATATAAAATGGGACCCTCGGAAGGTTTGCCACCTGGGCCTTCTTCCTTAAGGGAGTACGGGACTATTGAAATCTCGAAAAATCTATTTTTTTATTATTATTAATTCTGAAAGTACCATACTTTGTGAACATTTACAACAATGTATCGTGAGGAAATTTGAATAATTCCGAAAAATATACCGCTGAACGTAATTGAGTGCACCGTCGGGTAACAGCCTCGCAGAGCGGTATTGGCGTATGGGACTTAATTTTGAAGCCGTTTATCTCGAAACTATATTTTCAAACACGGTGTACACTTTCACTTAAAATTTTAACTGGAGCTATAGAATTCCTTTCTCTATCGTGTGGAATTTCCGCATCAACATTGAATATTTGTAAAACATTTTATAACTCATTAAAGACGATTTTTTTTGCATACAAATGTGGAAAAAATTGATTCGGTGTGTAACCCTTACAATTTTTCTTTAAATTCGCCAGCAAAGTTCTACGCGATAAGTATTAGTGTACAATTACAGCTGCGCGCTACGCGGGACTATCTTTAGCGTCAAATAACTCGAATAATTTTCAACATTCTGACAATTTTTTTATTTTCCATTATTTGTAAAACATACGTAAAAAAACTGTGAACCGACAAGAAACCGTCGATTTCAGTCGTTCAATAGTCATGTACCCTCTTAAATCCCCCACTGAGTTCGGCCCCCTGGAATGGGGCTTGTTTTTCAAAAGCGATCAGTTACTTTTCTGCGGATAAATTGATATTCCTAAGTGAATTGGAATGCGTTTCAACTGTAAATGGCTCAATGGGGGTAAATACGAACAGAAGGCTAAACTAAAGAAATTAACATTCGCGGATTGTACGGCGCGTATCTCTTATCGTCCCACTTCCGGATGTTATCGTGGCAGAGCCCGTATGTGGATTTCCTGCGGTGAACGGGCATGTTTTCGACGAATGCGTCGGAGTTGGATTTTGCCTGGCATTAGATATGAACTTCTAAATTCGGTGTAACGCGTTGAAGTTTATTGTTTATATGAAGGGTAGCTTGGAATTGTAAATGCAAACTTTCACATTCTTACACTATTAATTAATTTCATTATGCTCCTTTTCTGTATTATTCATTTTTCTTATATCTTGGGCGAACAGGTAACTCTGTTTTGAAGTTTTCAAATTCTTATTTCTCAAAATACATTGTAAGTGCAGCGTGGCCGGTGTCACTATTGGCGAAGTGCTTTACGCGATGGGCTGAAAATGTCGATCCGAGCAGAATTAGATCTGATTGTGAGTCTCGCATATCGTGATTTATATAAAGCGGCATTTTTTATTAATGGAAATCCGCGTCACGCGAACGTTACCTGTACCTACATTCTCGCGTCACTATAAAAAACATTTCTGGAACATTTGAGATAATTCCTTCCTTTCTACTTTCGCAGTGCTGCTGGAAGATCCCCTGCTGATAAACCCAGGCTCGCAGACTATTGCTCTGGAGATTGTACTAAGTTTCCTCGGAGAAAAGTATTTTACAGTCCCGCGATACGATTGGGCTTCCAGTCACGCGATTTTAAATTCACCCGACGATTAGGAAAATCGCTGAGAATCGAAGGAATATTGCAAAAAAAAGCCACCGCTACCCATAGGGACTCGAAATAGGTACTGCCAAGTTTGTAAACAAAATTAATCCACGACAAAATCCACTGTTCCCAGAATATTAAAGCATTATTATTCACAGCACTTGCAATCTACCAAAGAAATAGTAGTCTTAGCCTGAACATCCGAGCACTTAACACGGGGAAATTCGTTTACTTATCCCAAGCCCTGCTCACTACCGGAAGAAGCGGAGACAAAGCATATGCGACTAAAGACGAAACACACCCGACAGCTGTAGGCTTCTTAATCCAACGCCTCTACTTAGCCAGCAGCGTAAAAGCAAAGCCATTGTCATTGGAAGAATATTCCTAATCGAGCGAGGAACTATAAGGTGAGCGTGAAGGAAAGCGGTCGAGGGAGAGCTGCTGGGAAGAAGTCCTCGACTAAGGAAGCACCGCCTCGCTAGACGAGGGTGTCCCATCTAGCCAGGAAATGATAAAAACCAGGATGAGAGGAGGAAGATGCTGGGAAAGTGGTGGCCGATTGTGGAGAGGCTGATGTACACGGTGTCATTACCCCCGGGGAAACAGTGTTTCGCAGCTGATCGAACGCAGGGAACCGCTCACCTCGATAGAATTTCAGCTCGCCGGTGGAGAGGGTGATGAGAACGCAGCAGGGTAGCAGCAGCCATGTGCAGGCGGAGAGGCTCGGTGTCATCGTCACCGTTATTGCGACTGGCAGGTGTCGGCCAGGTGTGGTATCCACAGGTTTTTATCGTCCTGCCGTCCGCCGTGGCTCCATATGTAAGCACGTCATTTCATTGAGGGCAGACAGAGAGCTTGCGCGGTCAAGTTCCGCTGCAATCAATACCACCATTACCCTTTCCACCGCGCTACCCGACGACGTCGACCGCGGGCGCGACTCACTCGCCTCTTTGCCCTTTTGCGCGCGCCCTCCGACTGCTCTGCCCACGATGAAAAGGCACCTGTACGCTCACCACCGGAGGACTGGTAGTTTTGGGGAATTGAATTGAAAGCAGGCCCCTATGACGGGCCCACGGCACCGTGGTTCAGGGTGCTCCTCGTCGGAATTCAGTTGAATCGGAGGTTCCGTGTTTAAAAGGATTTGCTGAAATTCGTAAAATTCCTGAAGTTATAGGCATTTGAGTAGCGGCAAATGCATGGGTAACAACCCGCCACTCGGCGCTCGCGTAAAACTTTGAACGCGGTTTTCTCGAAACACTGTTCCCAAAATCGGTGGAACCTGTATCTCCAAAAATTATTATCCGATTCGACTGAAACTTTTTTTTTATTTTGAAGAATATACTTCTGGCTAGGGGGGAAACCAGAAAAAAATACAAAATCTTGACAATTTATCATTTTTATAGGCGTTGGAAGGACGAAAAATATAGGGGAAAAGTGATTTAATACTTCAAGTCTCATTATTTTCTAAAAAACTTTAATTTTTTGTATTTTTTTTCTGGTTCCCCCTAGCCAGAAGTATATTTTTCAAAATAAAAAAGTTTCAGTCGAATCGGATAATAACTTTTGCAGATACAGGTCACCACCGATTTGGATGAATTTTTTGACGCCTCAACTTTAACGACTCCCCCGTGCCACCTGCAATGATTAATTACAAAAAATATATATTTCTATAGTTTAAGACATCCTTAATACAATGCAAAAAGTCACATTAAATTATATGTAGTAGTTTTTCTTTAATTAATTCCTAAAGATCATTTATGTTTATGGGCTCTAGACCACAACATCCCCTTAAAGGCCTGAAATGGCGTGATTTCTACCAGGCGGGATAGTAAAAAGGGTTGGCGAATCGTTGGGTCAGGTTCGCAGTTGTATTTAGGTGCCTTTGTGCGTTGCGAACTGGGGTGACTGAACTGGCGAGCTTTAGAGTCGATGGCTTGTTTTGTAATTTTGTAAATAAGAGTTGCTGGTATATGAATACTTCTTTAAGTTTACTAACGCAGATTGTATGTTTGTATTCGAGATTAAGGGGAATTCTATTTTTAGGCTAAAAACATAGCAAAATTTGGAATTTTTTGGAGAAAATAGCGAATCGATTCATCTGAAATTTGGACCATGCTTTCATGTGCCTTTGAAGAAGTTGCAGTTTTTTTATTAATTTTTAATAATAAATAATAGGTCGTTCGCTGGTGTGCATTATAAATATCAATCAAAATCGTTAGTTTGTTAAAAAAAATCCCAAATTTTGCTATGAGTTTAGATAAAAAAAATGGGAGTTGTAACTAGGAATGGGTTTCTCGAAGCGTCGGAACCTCGAAACGCAAGAAAATTTCGAGTTTCGAAGATTTGAAAGTTTGCACTTTTTTCGGGATTCGAAATTCTCGAAAATCAGATAACTGTAAAGCAGCAAATCCATGCCGTGAAAAATATCATGTCTCACACGAGACTTTAATCTCGTAAGACAATTATCTCATTATTTTTTTAGATTTTATTTATTTTATCATTAATTTCGTGAAATTGGACTCTCGCGAAACAAGCTTCATGATGTATTCACAAAAAACTCGAGAATTTGCATATTGTTATACTTCTGTTTCTATTTTGGTCAATGGAGATTTATGCAAAAATTTTGTTGGCCTCAGTTCATATAACGAGATATTCCACTTTCAAAACAGAATCAGCACTTCAAGTGTCGGGAGTGTCGAATTTCAGAAGTTCCGAGAGTTTCGAAGCCTTGCAAAGTTTCGGTTTCGAGTTTCGACAATTTAAAAATCACTCTCGAAGCCACCCCTAGTTTTTACATATATGATTTTATTGATCTAAATTTACCCATAAATACCGCCAATTACGAGGCACTTTGTGTCGAGTCGTGGGCGTATAAAGCATCCCGAGAAACAATGCGTTATGTGAACGGTAACTTGTTCGCTTATCGTTGAAGGTATTGTATAAGTTATGCCTGAATTTGTCGCAAAATTTATATCTTTTCAGCTAGTAACTTTGAACCGTGACATAAATAAATTTAATAGAGGCAGATTTACCGCGATATCGCGCCGTCGACACAACTACTTTGTGCACGGTAGAATGAGGCTTGATGATAATGTCTTCTACCAGCGTACACAGCATGCAACACACGACTGTTCAAAGAGTATTAACGACATACCCGCGCCTGATGAGGATTACGTTCGATGCACTCGCCACTACATACCGATTTATTTATTCCAACTGTCTAAGTGGAGTGGGTCCAGTCGTTGCTGTCGAAGTTCATTTCATATCTTTCTATTAAGGAAGAAGACGCACTTGAAGGAAATTCTATTACTTTTCTAGGAAAACGAAACGGAGATAATATATACCATTTAACGCATAGTTAAATATTTAGCTGTCTGTTGATCAATACTTTTTCCAATGTAAAAGCATCAAGGAGGTAATTAGACCCAATTCAAAAAAATAAAAATGCACTGAAAAGTGAAAAACAAGTTTTTTCCTATTTAATCTATGACTCTCAATTCTCTTATATTGGCGCCTCATCATTTGCTCTGTGTACATCTGGCGCTGACTTAAAAAATTTGAGAGTCATAGATTAAATAGAGAAAAAACTTATTTTTCACTTTTCAGAGCATTTATATTTTGTTGAAGTCGGATTTAATTTTTTACTGTTTTTAGTTACTTAAGTTGTATAACTACATTTATTTGAAAAAATATAGTCAGGCTTACAAAAGAAGCTGCTCGTAAAAAAAGAACCATTTGCTAGAAACGGAAGATTCCAATAATAATGAAACAGACTTCTTATTTTTAGTGTAACTTCAAAACTACTTAGCCGATTTTGATAATTCTTTCTCCATGGTTGATTGAAGCTAAACTATATGCATTAAGTTTCACGAAAATCGGTGGAGTAGTTACGGAGAAATTTTGAGAAGTCGGTTAAAAATAATTATCCGCGCCTTCTTCCTTCCTCTGTAGCGGTGGAACCTTTATAGTTCGAACGAAGTCAATTGGCCGTTCAAGGTCACTGGAGAGCTATCCCCACCACGTCCCTTGATTATCTCCACCACGCCATCTCTCGGCTTCGCAGATCTATAGCGCACACTTCGGCTTTCAGAGAAACACGTAGCGCAACGTGTCTGTAAATTACTAATCTTAAATTAATAAAAAAGAAAGTAGTGGAATCCACAAAGGACCACTTCATTTTATATAGACTACTATTTAATTCCGTATTGAAATTAAAGTAAAATTCACAACAGCACAGCGATCTAATTTCCCGCGAAATTAAGTAAGAATCTTTCGCAGAAGTCGCGCAGAAAATCTGATAAAGTAAAGGGAAAAACGGTAGACACTCATTAAAAACATTAAAATACTTTATTCTCAATACATTTTGTTGACAATACCTTGTATATTTAAAAGGAAATCACATGAATCTTTACGAAGCGTTCGTCAACGCTCTTTCGAATTCAAATTCGTTACATAACCTCTCCTACATCGAGTATCTCGAAATATCTCGCCAGAAACGATTCCCGCGGTGAATGAACGCTGGGCGTTCGAATGAGAATCACATTAAAACTACATACAACTGTAACCGTTAGTATAACTCGACACTTGTAATTTTGATAATCGTGTATCTCCCCCGCGCTTAACCTAATTCACAGAATCGCTTCGATATATATCTTTGTACTTCAACGACTAGCAGTAGAGTTCTTCATATTTACATGATGGTTAATTAACATCTATGAAAGTTTCGTGGATTCCTCCACGATTGAGCTGTCTGTTGGTCGACGGTGATCCATTTAGGTATCAAGGTCACTGATCAGGGGTTCGCTTTTCGAAGGCCTACGCAGTGGTTTACTCTTGTCCCCGACTTTCTGTTTTTTCTTCCGGTTCACCACCCCGTCCGTCGCGTCCATCATCCTCAACAGTTGCGTCTGATCGGAGCAATCGACTGGCGCGACGGATATGTCTCTCACCGCCCTGAACTTGCCGCAATTATTTAGGTGCTCGTTTTCCAAACGGAAAAAGTTCCACATAAATCTCCTGTCAGAAAGGAGCACCATTACTTTCCATTCATTACTGTCGCGATCTTCGTGATCCGATAATCAACAAATGTACACCAATACTGAAAAGTCGGTTTAAGGGGGCATAGTACCTTTTTTTCCCGGAAATTAAGCATTCCTTATGAATTTTTTCTATATAAAAATGATGCGGTTTGTTGCAAATGAAAGATCACTGTTTGAAAGTATTAAAAGAATTTTTATTTAAAAAAGCACTCTCCCTCTCTTCGCTATAGTCCCTCAAAGTTGGTTCCTCGCGGACTGAATATAATTGCGGTGCCGGGAGGGTGCCATTTTTGTATAAAAATTCCTTTAATACTTTCAAACAGTGATCTTTCATTTGCAACAAACCCCATGTTTCTAGCTTTTCATTTTCACATAGAAAAAAATTCATAAAGAATGCTTAATTTCTGAGCGCAAAAAGTACCATGCCCCTTAACAGAGCTGGGTAAACTTCGGATGGAAGCGTTCACTGTTCGGAGAGACTTTACCTAGCTCTGATTGCTGAACGAGGGCTTAGCATGCCGAACATGCGGATTAGTGTGCAGTTCAAACTTCAAAAGAAACAGAAGTAAAACATTTGCCGGATGAATGAATGGCGTACAATGTTCGCGTAATGTTATGCACGACCGAGTATTTGAAGGAAGAGCCATAGATTACAAGATACTAATGTCAACGGTCCCGAAATTTCATCAGCTCGTCGATATCGTTGTCGGTGCGATCCATAAGACCCATCGCTGCCTTCGGCTCGTCGTCCTCCGTGTGCTTACAAGGCCCTATGGAGATATCCCGAACCGCTCGAAATTTGCCTACGTTGTACAGGTGTTCGTTTTCCAGGCGATAATAGTTCCATATGTACCTTCTATCAACTGATTAGTAAGACGAATCGGGTACACCGTGAATGAGATCTCTTGTAGTAAATCAGAACGACTCCGCGACCACGAAGTGTAATAAAGTATCATTCGGTAAATTAAAACAAACGACGAGGTGTTCGATATTTGACAAAGAATAAAGGAACAAACAAAGTAGGAATAAAGATTGAAGAAATAATAAAATTCCTTACGTGGTATCGTTTATTAAGATTTATTAGTTCCACTCAACAGACATTACTTTTCGAGTATGCGTCGCGTGACTGAAATTGTCAAATGATCTTAAGTATCATGCAAGTGAGAGTATGCGTTAAGCCTCGCTGGAAATGATATACTACGCGGGACTGAGCGACGTAAAAATACGGTACACATCTATCAGGGCTATTAAGAGATGTAAGGTTTATTAAGTAGCAGCGTTAACTTACATCTAACTTACCTGAACACTTCCAGAGGCGCGACTATGGAGACCATTAAGTCCGCGTGAACGTAGCCCATTTCGGTGAGAGATAGAGAGAATGCCCAACCAAAGCGGAGAATAAAGTCCTCGATTATTGCGAAGTAATAATAGTACTGGAACATAACAGAATCGTCAGGGTACATAATGCAAAGCGGAGTAGCGATTTTGGGCAACTTACGGGTGACGAATAAACTATTTCTTCTCTAAGAAATCTGTTCTCTCCTGCGTTACTGTCAAACAGTCCCCAGTCCAATTTCACGTCCCATGTGTACGCGAAACAGGAACTCACTATGCTGGCAGTTATCCACAAGTAGAAATAAGGGTTTTCGGTGGACATTACGTAGAACTCTGCGAAGAGATGCGCGTCTGTATGAGGAGCTTTGAAATTTGGTTATTTATGCCAACGACTGTTGTGGAACTTACTAGAGTTAGTTAAGTGTAGATATGAGAAGACCACAACGAAGAAGCTCGTGGCGTATTTCCCTGCATTCACGAGATGCGGGAAGCCTTCTTTCGTGTCTCTGTATCGTCGTAGACATTGCGCGAATCGAAACCACGCTGGCAAGCACACCACGATAGGTCTCATGGATAATTCGCGCATTATGCAAGTTTCTGCGTCTGGAGGAAAATATTTCAATTTTCTGCATAATTAGGCACCCACGGCGATTTTGATACAGGGCCATTGCACGTGAAATCGATCAATTTTTTCCCTCGATGTCGGAGATTTTATTGAAACTGGAGTATGTTGTAGTATTCGTGAAGTTAGGGCGGGTTTAATTGTAAGTCATCATTTTGCCGAGTTCGAATTTTTTTGAAAAAATACAGAGCCCTGAATTTTGTGGTTTTTACCTATTTTCGTGAGAATGGGCTGTAGTTAGGAAACTATTTATCGGGTTTAGTTGATTGCTTCTTTATTTTAATCCAGAAGAATCGGCTTTCCTGAATAATTTGTATTCGGTTTGAAAAATCATTTTTACAATAATGAAAATTGTAAACAAAGTCTTATTTTGTAAATTTCAGCTCAAGGATGCGGTTTTAAATATGTGGAACAAATATTACCAGCTTAAGTGGTTTTCTATAACATGGAAGTATTTTTTGCGGATTTTTAAAATCGCGATCTTGAGCCAAAATTTGCAAAAAACATAAAATGATTTTTCAACCAGAAAAAAATTACTCAGAGAAGCCGATACTTCTAGATTAAAGTAAAGGAATCAACTAAATCCGACAAATAGTTTTCAAAATAAAAATTCTGAAGTACACTCCATTTTCACAAAAGTGAGTAAAAATCCCAAAATTCAAGGTCCCGCGTTCTTCAAACAAATTCGAAATCGGCAAAATGATGACTTAACCCCCCTCCCCTAATGTCACGCAGACTGTAACATACTTCAATTTGAACAAAATCCCAGCTATCGAGAGAAAAAAGTGACGAAAGACCTTACAAGGCTTCGCAAAAATTCATAACGAACCAGTGACGCTCGTCCACGACGAATTTTGAACATAGAAGCAAACGAAATACTGGAAATCTAAGAAAACAGTGTGAAGAGAATTGAGCTGATCGGCAAGCCAGAAATCAGCGAAGCCGACGTAAAAGAATGGAGCGCAAAATATTCTGCCCAGCACGCGAAGTGCCCAGAAACGAGCCTCGTGTCGTAACGTTTTTGTTGGATTAAATAGAAATAGAGCTAACAGTACATACATCAGCATCTGCGAACATAAACGTATTAGTACCACTGCGTTCACTTCATTCTTAATGCCTTCACGCGTTTACGACTCACGGGCTGAACAAACGGTGGCACTCCTAAAGTGTCGCTGTACAGGAAACCCAAAATTGATAAAGACCATACCATGCCAAAGATACTTGCCATTTCGATTATGTGCTGAAAGTATACTGTTCGTTTGCAATCGGAAGTTAATCATATATAACAAGACGCTTAAGGTATCTGTTAGCAAAACTTGTCCAGAGGCTTTTTTCGTACTTCCGGATTAGCTAAAAAGATCAAATTCAGGGAAAATCGTTTCTAGGGGGTTTCCAACAAAAATTCTGCCTACCTTAGGCGTCTTATTATAGAATAATGATGCCTGTCGAAGGCAGACTAAAAAAACTAGTTTATCATAAGAAATAAAATGATCGATTCAAGAAACAAAATGAACGATACAAAATCTTGGACAACCTGTTCTGATAGATGGTTCCGAGGATCGAGCTCAAATATTAAAACATGATTTACACCAGAAGACCTCCAGCCGTAGACGTTTATACCCATGAGGACGAGAAATTGGATCAAGAGCAGTGGTCCACGATATAATCTACATAAGACTCGCCAATTAGTATTTTCTCTGTACTGTGCGCCTGTGGAATGCAACGAATAATAATATAACTCGGGAGCTTCTTGATCTTTGCATGACATTTGCCTGTCCAATAGGTGATTTTACCTGAAATTACTACCGCGATAAGAAGCACTAAGAAAGCCCCAGAGAAGAGTCCAACTTTAAACGTAATCCACGGAGACAGCTTCTCGCCAAGTGGTGGGACTCTCAGACGTTTCATAGCGCGCTGCCTGTCCCCATGCTCCAAATCCCTCGTAACTAGTGCTTCTACCTCCGCAATTAGTCTGTCTATATCCTTCCGTGTATGGAATAACGCTGTATCTATATTCTGCGCCTTCCATTTTCCTCCTAGATCTATATTCAAAAGCTAGAACAATACGATTCCTCGTTACTCAGCACACGCACAGAAACGTGCATTTGCCTTCTTTTACTCACTTTATCGTGCTTCTTTAATATCTTTCTAAATCCAGTGAAGTTGAGAGTCTGATAGTTCTGAAGCAAAATCAGAAATAGGTAGAACTCGGAGAAAGCTAATTTCAGTTCCTGAAGTTTGCGAGCTGAAACCGGCTTCTTGTGTAGAATCTTATTGCGATAGTGGGTCTTGCGATTCCCGTGCCTGCCTTCGGAGACAGACAAAATCTCACTCAGCTCGTTATTCAGGGTGGCAAACCTGCGAGTAGCTTCCGCAAGCTTCTCTAAAGGAATAAACAAAGCATTAATACATCTTCAACTGTAAAACACGAGTAATATAGAAACAAAATTCACCTAAATAAAATGTATTTATCTTTGCCAGCTCCTTATCACAGTAATGGAAAAACTTCTCGTCGAACTTGTTAAAGTAACGCTCCAATACCAGTGAATCCGTTACGTCCATCGCTGGCGCTTGCTCTACTGCTGCGTAGAGCAATGCTTTCATTTCCTGCATAACATAAAGTTACACAAAATTAATTCAAGAATAATTCTCATAGTTATATTACGCAATAACTCTCAGCGTGTCTTAAAAAATCAGAATTAGAGGCTCCAAAATTAGCACATAGTGATCAGCTACGACTTTCGGTAAGACACTTTCTTATCCCATATACATTACTCAAATAAACTTCTAAATAAATAGCATAAGCCTTCATTCGCATAAACTTTGCATCCTCTCCGCCAAGTAACAACTGATTTATTATTTGTTCCCAAATGAAACTCTGTTCCTTCATTGTCCTTGATCAAGAAGAGAAGCTCTGTTGCTTCAGTAACGTGTAACGCCAGCAGTCTGTGGGTACAAGGATAAAGAAGAAGAATGCAAAGAAGCTTTCGTTTTACCTCGTAACTTATGTATTGTTTTCTCCATTCGGGCGTGATGTGAGCACTCAAGTGCTCCGCGAATTTCATTTTCCTCAAGTTATATCACTCGACCGATCCTGGTGCCCGTGTCAGACCGAACACGCCGAAGCACAAGCATCGAGACCGATCATCCGTCAAGAAGAATCATAGCGAGTTATTTTGGGAAAAACAAATTGAACGTACGACAGGTACCTGCGTGTATAGAAATTTGTTGAGGTTATGTTACGCGCACCGCACCGCGCGATGTAAATATATATACATACTTAATAATTATTATTTAACTGGATGCTATATATTATCGCTATAATTTTAAACGTAGGTGTTTGATGTCTGCTTTGGGATCGCGGACGTGACGAAAGTTTGTAGATCTCATTGAAGAAAAGGATTACGAAGGATAACAAGGAGGCGGATTGTTAATCATGTCCAGGGGACTAACTTTCGCAAGGTGCAGGCAAATACGATGGGTAATTAAGAGAATTTATGCCGATACTCTAGTAGCTTAATGGTTGTTTAAAGAATATTTATTTGTTTTCTTATTGGGGGGCTGAGAGTCATAGTGGTGTAAGTGCAAATTTTGAGAATTTGAGTTAATAATAGTTTTTACGTTTTACAGGCTTCATTTGTTTAGTTTCATAGTGAATTAAGTTATAATTTAATTCTTGACTGAGAAATACGAACATTTGTCTTTGCAAGCAGAGCGTCGCAAAGCACACTGCGATACAAAAGTATAAGTGCTTCAGACAGCGATAAAAGCAGGGACTGAAAAAGTTCTGGAAATCTCATTTTTAAAAAAATTCTGTTAGAACTTATATGTTTCGTTTAAGAAAATATCTGTTCCTATGAAATTTTTATTAGAAAAATGTTACCTTTAGGAACTTCTTTAGAAAATGTTCTCATGGAACTGATATTTTAGAAACTATATAATAAAAGTTCCATGAAAACAAGTTACATTAGAACATTTATTAAAAAAGTTTTCATAACATAAAGAAAAGTACTAAACTATTAGGTACTAGTTTTATTTAACAATATAATATCATATTCTTCGCGTTCATTTAATAAAAGGTATGAAAATCAAAACATAAGTAATTAATAGTTTCATAAGATGTATTGAACGGAAAAGAGAATTTGTCAAGAATAATACCTAAATAAATTTTTTTTTAGAACTTAAAAATTTGAATTTTTAAATTTTTGAGTATGCATATATTTATTATAGTAGTACATTGAGCCTTTCGACGTGTTCCCACCACTGTAATATATATGTATAGTTCTTTATAACAGTAAACATATTATTTCATGAGAAACACCATGCAAGTGACTTACGCCACTATGAATCTCAGTCCTCCATGTCTTCATGAAACACAGTACTTTGCTCAGTTATTCTACGCTTGACTGTAATTGCTGTTTTCTTTGTGTTCTGCTTTAATTAGTACTCAAAGGAGAAGATGAAAGTCATAGAGACTGTAGATGAGCTAATTTCGAATGAGGAACTCAAACATAAGCATCATCCCGGTATAATAAAGCCGAGGCAAGTGGAGCAACCTGAGTGGCTCTTGAAGACAGTTCGTACGATCATGTCAGGTAACAGAGGGAGGAAGATACATTTATAAGAAGTTATAGTTTCTTTGGCATCGTAGTATATTATATATCCTCCGATGAAATTTAAAAAATAGTAACATCGACTACTCTATACAGATGAATCCATATCGTCGAAGCTACTTTACGAAAGCGGACAGAGATTAGGGTCGCATCTTGCCGGTCGACATCCGCCGCCTGAAACGGAGGATATTAATTTTAAATTCCAGCAAGTGCAGGCACGTGTGAAACGAGTGCCCGCAGGTGATACGACGGATATCACGCAGGAGGAAGAGTTATTGAGCAATCCAAAAGCTAGGAGGCTTCTCAAAGAACTCGTTTACAATTGGTTCCCGGTTCAGTACGACAAATATACAAGCTTATCGTACTTAGTTAATAGAAGCGTACCCGAGTACAGCGTTTTGTATAAAATTTTCAACGAAATTAAAACTAACGATGCCAATTTCACGCCTAAATCGCTGTTCGACTTTGGCTCCGGTGTCGGAACAGCTATGTGGTGAGATATACAGAGAAATTTATATAACATTATTACAATGAGATTGCTGAGAATCACAGCTTTCAGGGCGGCGTCCCAGTTCTGGTATAAGTCGATCAAGGAATATCTCTGTATCGATATTTCTACGGAGATGAACCAGCTGTCTGAGTATCTTTCGAAGAGGGCGAAGCCACAAGTCAATTCCAGTTACATTTTCTACAAAGAATTTTTACCCGCGTCCTCGACTGTAAGAGTACTAATTATTATTTAAAATCTCCAACATACATCGTAGTCATTATACATAGTGTTTTTTGTGTTTCAGCCAACATCTGATATCGTGGTGAGCGCGTATTCGTTGTTCGAATTGCCGAATCAGAAGTCTCGTCTGGAAGTGGTCTCGAAACTTTGGCACAAAACGGAGCAATATCTAATTATCGTAGAGCAGGGAACAAGAGCTGGATTTAACGTAAGCGTTCACTTTTGCAACTTGTGTCTACGTTCTGGCTAATACGATTGATCGGTGCCTTTCAAACAGATAATCAACGAAGCTCGAGAATTCATACTCAACTACACGAACGATGCATCTGGCGTGCATGTGGTATCACCTGTAAGTATTCGATGCCTCTGGACTCGTAGATACTATTTGCGATACAAGCATCTTCTCAAACATATCAAGTTATCATAGAACCATTTCAGTGCCCACACAACTCAGTGTGTCCAAGATATATGGCAGACGATACTCCTTGTAATTTCGAGCTCACCTACCTCTCGCTAGCTATCTTTGAAAAGTCTGCGTACTTCCGTGAACGCTATTCCTACGTGGTGTTTAAGAAAGGTATGAAAGAAAGATGTTACCTAAGTCTAGAGTAGTGATGAGGAACCTTTGGCCCGGAGTGGTTCGAAAGTGGAAATCTAATACTCTACGCGGGCTGTAATATTAAATACTTAAATATATTAGTCAAAGGAGTTTAATTTATGTGGATTTACTATTGAAATAATTGCGGTCCGGGAAGTGTCGGGATTCTTGAAAATCCCGAGGACCCGATTGCCGTTTCGTAAAAAAGCGTGTCAGTCCTAATTTACGAATCCCGACCCCGAAAAAAATTCTCGTCCCGACCCGCACTGAAATTTTTAGGTTCTCGCACACCTCTACCTAATTCTAATAAAAGATAGCTTCACGTTGCATGTTCTAAAGAAGCATTAACAAAGCTCGATTACAGGTAACCGTCCCGAGGACGATTGCCAGTGGCCACGAATCGTCAGGCCAGTATTGAAACGATCCAGGCACGTTATCTGCCGCCTGTGCTCGGCTTCGGGAGAATTGGACGAGCAGATCTTTACCGCGTGGAAAAACGGAAAGTTCGTATTTTTCACAATGCAAATATATACAGTATTGGCAGTGGCGGACTGGGTCTAAAAATATTGGTTGCCAGGATATACAGAGGGCCCACCCACAACTACTATAAGGCTATCATTAAATTTTTATAAGAAATAACGTATGAAATAACAAAAAAATGGAATTAGTCTATTATGTATAATATAATGGCTAAGCATTAACGGATCCGTTTTGTGATATTTTCAAAAAATATTTAAATATATTTTCTTAACATTTATAATTGTTTTTAATACTTTACAACGCGCTAAAATTAAGTGCTTCTCTACAATTTGCATCGGAGACCACAGGGCCCACTTGCCATTGGGCAAGCTGACTCCCTGGCCAGTCCGCCATCGAGAAATATTCTTACCCACGGACTAATTAAGAATCTTGTGCTTTCAGGAATACGTATCGCTGCGCGAGGGTCAGCGAATGGGGCGACCGTTTGCCTTTCAAGATAGAGAAAAGTAATAGCACCGAGGAACCTGAATAAAAGCATATGTACATTTGTAGTTCCTTAAACAGGCGCGCAGTACTTGTACAGTTCTGTATAAAAATGTGTAATTCTTTCTATTCCCCCTTGGCAACAAATCCATTCGCATTTTCTTTACCTACAGTTTAAGTAGCAATATAATGCTAGCTTGTAAACAATTTTGGACGCCCGATGCTTGCCCCAAGTGAGATAATCTAAACCTCGTTAATCGAAGTCTCGTTAGTCACTGAGGACATCGCTATTTCGTTAATAACGTCGAGTGAGTGTATCGCGTGTGTAACAAATAAGGCGCTAGTACTTACCTCTGTGGGTTACATACAAAGATTGTTATTCAACAACTTTTTCAAGGAAAATAAAAAGATCGGTGGATATAAGGAAGGGTATTTAAAAGCCGTTTGCACGCTGGTCCACAGCCAGTTCTGCTTACACAACAGAAGAGGGCAGTTCGCCGAGCACAAGGTAAGATCGGCTCGAGGATTTTCCGATAGGGGCACCGGTACTGCACGTGAAATCCAGTAGCGAATCTGAAGCTAACTGGTTTCTCATCGATTTTCTCGATTTTCTAACAATCGGTGTTAATTCAAACTGATGGGTGTGCCAGAGTTTGAAGAAGTGTTAAATTTTATATATATCGCTATTAATTTGTGAATATGTATGTTCTTAAAAGACAGTCCTCAAGATTCTTGATTAATTATTAATCTTCAACACTCTTTCTACCTCAGATCAATTTCTAAAGATTACTCAGTTTCAAAATTCTAAATGAAGCACTTCTTACGAAGGGAACTTGAATTTTATGTGACAAATACACAACTACCCCTATACTCCACAGTTAGTCACTCAATAATTTTTAATCTCAGAAGGACCGATCGACGACTTTAAGTATTAATTCGAATTTCACTGAACACAGTCCAAGGCACTAAGATACTATTGATAATAGGTCCCTCAAACTTTGTACACTTATTTGTGTATATTTCAAGAAAATATATGTTTTTTTCACAATGAAATATCGAGTCGCTGAAGAGATATGTTGACTAAAAAAATTGGAAAAAAATAATGTATTCCGAAGAAATGTGCTTAATATTACCCGTTCAATAATAAGTAGATAGGTTTCTGTTTTTTGAAGGGTTTCAGCTTCTTGAATTTTCTTCAAATAATTTTTCCCACGGGAGTGTTTCGGTTAATTCGAGTTCCAGATAATTCGAATCGGTTTATCCCGAGGCTCCATTGCATTCACGGGCGTCCGGAGACATTTTCCAGGGGGGGGGGGGGGGTGCAAGTCTGGGATGATGGTAAAGAAAAATATACCCCTCTTGTTTCTTTAACCCATTTTATGGTGCCAATTTAATAGAAAATGTAAAACCGAAATTGAAAAATATTCCCATTTTTAGTATAAACTTACTAAAGATCAGTTTTGAAAACTAAGTAATTTTTTCTCAAAAATCGGGGAGCAACTCCCCCTTTTGCCTCCCCCCCCCCCCTTCCCGTTGCGAACGCCCAAGATTACGTTGTTTTTCCATCCTTCCCGATATTTCAACCATTAAAACAAATCGAAATGAATGAAAGTATCTCTATACAGGTTGAGTTACGCGTAACTTCCGTTTTCCTTCCTTGAAAGTTGTTTTCGTACGTGAAGCGTATCACAGCAGATTCTAATGTAATAAGTGGGATTCAAAACAAAATAGAAAGTTGGCTGATTTACAGTCGTGAAAAGAAAACACAAAAGGTTTAATAATTGCTTTTCGAAATTATTAGAGAGTCGTTATGCCTGGTGAGTAAACTCAACGAAATCATCTGACTAGGTTTCATCATTATGCCTCAGAGGAATTAGAGAAATTCTGCGTTGTTTGGATGAAGATATGAATGGGCATGTAATATATGCAGATTGTATGCGAAGTATGTACATGCTATTTACTTACTGTCTTTATTATTTTGTTGCGGAGGGTGTCCTTAGTAGCAGGGCCGGTGTGAACTTTTGCGGAGCCAAAAAAGCGCATTTCTATGTACTTCTAAATTTTGTAATAATAAATATCTGTGCACTGGGCCCCGCAAAATTTACGATGAGCTTTTCGTCGATTGTGCGGCTTTTTAAATTAATTTTATAATAAATATTTATGCATAGGACCCCGTAAATTTTACGATGAACCTTTCGTGGACTACGGGGCTTTTTAAAGAAATTTTATAATACTAAATGTATTTTATAATAATAAATGCATAGGGCCCCGCAAAATTTACGATAAGCCTTTCGTGGACGCGGGGCCTTTTAAAACGCGGGACCGAGTTCCGTAGCACCTAAATAAAGCAGTCAACGAATTAAATTTTTCTTCGAGAATCTACGCAACAATATCTTCTCAAAATCTCTGTTTTTGAAAATTTCGAAGTATTGAGCACCTGGTCGGACGAGCCTCTAATTATCAATAACTAATAATGGAGTGTCTCCATAGCCCATAATTAATTTATTTACTGTGTAAACGAGAATTAATTGTGTTCGCAGCATGTTCTCCATAGCGATGTTGTTGATAATATTGCTGCTGCTTCTGCTGTACCTGGGATCGCAGAAGCCAAAGGGGTATCCTCCAGGTACCATTTTTGTCTTTTAATATTATCTCTTCGTTTTTTAATCACACAAGGGATGTTCGGCAACTAGAAAATAAAAAAATAATTGAAACTTGACAGACATGTGCTCCGAGTTATGGTAATAACTAATAACGGAACCAGAATATACCATACATCTATAAATCTCTCATTTCATAATGTTCATTGACTTCTCGTTTCCGAATGTTTACCATAAGCCAGCAGGAAGCGTTATTACGTAAGCTTTTACTTTCGACGGAATAGCTTCCGTTTCTATTTTTTCGAAAGTATCTGAAATAGCGATGAAGAACTGGTCGATTCGGTTGCGTAATATTATGCACGGGTGATACAGGTCCGAAGTGGTGGCCGCTTTTCGGCTCAGCGCTAGAGATAGCGCGCCTTCGCCGAGAGACTGGGTACCTGGTGAAGACTTGCTCCGCCCTCTGCAAGAAGTATGGGCCGGTCGTCGGATTGAAGATCGGCTCCGATCGTCTCGTAGTGTTGAACGATTACGACAGCATCCGCTCGATGCTCAGCAACGAGAATTGCGACGGAAGGCCCATCGGGCCTATATACGAAGTCAGAACGTTCGGGACAAGAAGAGGTAGATGGATTATATTTTTTAATATATAAATTGATGAGTAGAAACTAGAAAACACTGTAAGTGCCAAAAATCAAATTCTGTATTACTGTATTACCATTGGCACGTAGAACACTTTCCGATAATTTTTTTTTTAATTTTGGCATTTATAGTGTTTTGTACAGGGATTCTTCACGGGGGGGCGGATTTGAAGATTTGGCGCCCCTAGGCTGACGAGTGTCTGCCGCAATTTTCGGGAAATATCATCAAATATTTTAATTTAAAAGAGTCGAGACAATTTCAAAATTAATTTAATATGGCAACTCACGAATGAGTTATTGTTAATTCGCGAAATGAAAAAAAAGTGCCTAAACTTTTTCCTATTTCTTTCACTCAAAATGTGCCGCTTTCCAAAATTTGGTAGCTTCCCACGATTTGTCGCGCCCCAAATTTGATACTCCCCAAAATTTATCGCCCTCAAAATTTGTATCGATGCCTAAAATTTTCCACTCTCCCAAATTTTCCGCTCCCCAAAATCTGCCGCCCGCCAAAATTTGATGCTCTCCAAAATTTATCGATCCCAAAATCTGCAGCCTCTTTTCCCTGATCCCAAATCCGCCCCTGACTCTTCAAATTTCTTATTTTCTCCTCGGAAAGTCGATATATATAGCAAAGGAACATTTCCAACCGGAAAATTCTAGTTCTAATAAAAATTCATATAAATATAAAGTCCTTTAGAGTATGCAAGGAGCAATTTTCATTTTCCCTGCAGAAATTTTCTCTAAAGTGGTGAATCAACCCTTAGTGCCACATTTTTCATTTTTCTAATGTAACTTGGCAACTCTGCGAGACAGAAGAAAACTTTAAATCGAAGAATTGTTTAGTTACGTATGCTGTATCACAGTACCAAAAAAGAAATAAAGTCAAAGTCGATCACGCTCGCATTCTTCTCATTTCGATTCTAGGTCTGATCGTCGTGGACGAGCATCTATGGGTGGAGCAAAAAAGATTCGTTCTGAAGCAACTCCGCGAGTTTGGCTTCGGTCGCAAGAGCATGGCTACGATAATAGAGGAGGAGGCTCAATCGCTCGTCGAGCATTTCAACAAATTGATTCACAACGAGTACAACGGCCGAGCGAGCAAGCTGAATATGTACTGCAACAATAACGAGCACTATGACGGGCAGATATACAAGTTGAAGAACAACGTGGACGCGTTCGAGAGAATAGATACGTGTATATCGCCAAAGAAGAAGCTATTAACCGTTTCGGACCTTTATGTGAACGCGAATGAGTACGCGGAAGTCCGAAGGGTGGCTCAGACCGCCCCTGCTATGGTGATTACGATGCACGACGCGTTTGGTATCACGGTTCTCAACACCCTGTGGGGAATGCTGGCTGGTAAAAGGTTGTCCACTCTTTCAATCTATATCTATAACGTCTCATTTCAATCTTTCAGTTCGGAGTGCGCGAAATGTCGATCCTCGATCACTGCATGTCGGCGTAATTTCTATTCGAGTCACTGGAAACGGAGTACAGGTATACTGAACAGTAACGTGAGTTAGAGGAGTTAAAGAGTCCTTATAGGGGATATTGTAAGTGCCGCAAAATCAAGTTCTGTAATTTAGTATTACCCGTATACTTCCTAGTATTCCTGCGGATTTTTTTTGTTTTTCAATTTCGGCACTCACAGTCTTTTCTACATCTAAAGGATCTTCAGTTAAGAAGAATTAAGAAGGTAAAAAGGTGAGATGTTAAGAAATTCAGAAATTGAGAAGTTGGAAAGTGGAGAAGTTAAGCAGTTAAAAAATTTAAAACGTCGAAAAGTTGAATACTTAAGAAGTTCAGAAATTAAGAAACTAAGAAACTAAGAAGTTAAGAAGTTGAAGTTATAAAGTTGAAATGTTATCAAATTGAAAAATTATGAAGTGGAGAAATGGAAAAGTTAAGAATTTTAAGAAATTAAAAAGTTAAGGATTGTTTGAAAGCAAACATAGCGATACATACCTCGAGATTAGTTCGCCCGTCGAACCGATCGCCGTTCGAATTCAGCCTTCTCTATCGCTCGGTGTACCTGTACTCCTACAATAACATTTATTCGATAACGAAAACTGAAAGCAATGTAGAATGTAACTTCATTCAAGCGGCGTTATTACTTACAACTTCTTTTCGAGGAGAGGCCGCGTGTTTCGAGACCATTTGATTGCTACAAAACAAATCCGGGATTCACTACAGAAGTGCTACAAGTGTCTGAATTGTTTGATTCAGATTTAATGTTGACGACGAGGCATTGATTTATTTGCAAAATATCCTGACGAAGATGATGAAGGAAGTGGACATGATAGGGGCACCGTTCAGTCACTTTCCAATATTGCGATTCATCGCACCGGAGTTGTCCGGTTACAAGTCCTTTATGGAAGTCCACCAGGAACTCTGGAAGTTCTTAAGGGTAACATGATTCCTCCAACCCCTCGCTCCATTAAAATATCATTCTAAATATCGAGCATCGTCGTTTCAGGAAGAATTGGATAGTCACAAAGACACTTTCGTGCCAGACTTCTCCAGAGACTTCATGGACGTGTACATAGCAGTTCTGCGGTCCAAGGACTACAGCAGCACATTTTCAGGTGCCTCAACATTAACTACTTCAATTCTGCTAACTAAAAAATTTGTACGCGTTACTGATGATCGCACTGCATTATATTCACAGAGCCTCAACTACTGGCAATCTGCATGGACATGTTTATGGCAGGATCCGAGACCACGTCCAACACTCTTGGCTTCTGCTTCCTATATTTAATACTATACCCGAATGTCCAGAAGAAAGCACAGGAGGAAATCGACAGAGTGGTGGGAAGGAACAGACCACCAATTTTGGATGACAGAGCGAAGTAATTAAACAGATTAGCCAGCTGGAATTATTAAACTCTCCCATGGCATCGAAGACGAGTCTCTACGATTCTGCTTTCTCTTCCTTTATGATCCTTCTAAGAAGCTATCTAAAGATATAACTGAACAGTTAATTGTTTTTAGCATGACTTACATGAACGCTATCGTCTTAGAATCGTTAAGGATGTTCGCGGGACAGACATTAAATGTACCGCACAGAGCACTGAGAGACACGTCCATTTTGGGTTACAAAATACCAAAAGCAAGTATTACATTGGGCTTGAATGATCACTGAAAGTCGAAGGATGTAATCTAACTGTCTTCGTTGCAGGACACAATGCTCATCGTAAACTTTAATAGAATTATGATGGATGAGTCGTGGGGTGACCCTGAAGTCTTTCGACCAGAAAGGTTCATCAATGAGAGCGGTAACATCGTTACACCTCACACATTCTTCCCATTCAGCACCGGTATGTATAACTGAAGCGTAATGAGAATATACGTGCGATATTAAAATTATGTATTAGAAATCTGTGAAGTTTATAAGTTTTCTCTGTTTTTCGCAGGAAGACACCGTTGTATGGGGGAGAATTTAGCCAGAAGCAACTTGTTTATTATAATCACGTCATTATTACAAATGTTCACATTCTCCGTAGTACCCGGAGAAAAGCCGCCGACACCGCTAGACTTTACAGACGGTGTCATACCTAGTGTTAAACCATTCAAGGCGGTGGTTTCCTTGAGAACGTGATTGAACGCGTGTAGTGTATTATAATGAAGTTGCGCACAGAAATAGCAATTTAAGACTTTTAACTGAAGCCGGGGATTCACCTGGACGCTAAGCTAAACTATGCTATGCTAAGTTTGAAAGAATTAGCTTCAATACATCCTTATGGGACTGTTTCCACCAAAAGTTAAGCTAATCTGTGCTATGTTTTGTCGGAAGCTAAGTTATAGCTCGACGTAGCCATATTTCTGGAAAATCGTGAGGAAGGCAATTTCGTGTTACGTCAAGCGAACTTAGCTTCCGAAAAAAAACAAAGCATAGTTCAACATAGCTATTGGTGAAAACGATTCCATAAAGCCTGGAATCCACCGGGAACCTAAGCTAAGCTATACTTAGCTGCGATGCTACATTTTAATTTAGCTTTTGGTGAAAACGGTTCCATAAGAATGTATTGAAGCTAATTTTTTTAAGACGTAGCATAGCTTAGCTTCCCGGTGAATTCCCGGCTTAAGGATGTATTGAAGCTAATTTTCTCAAACTCAGCCTAGCGTAGCTTAACTTAGCTTAGCTTCCAAGTGGATCCTCGGCTTAATTCGATGGATACGATTACAGTTACAGATTACAGTTACAGATGGATACGATTACAGAAGATCCATATCACTTTAAATTCCCCAGTCGACATAAATTTGAGGAATCGTAAATTTAAGACGTCGAGGTGTTGAGGCAATGAAATAATGAATGCACAGTAGCTATATTAGTTACGAACAAAGTATCGCGCGTTAATGTTCAGAAAAATATATTTCATTTTTTATGAAAATACATGTGTGTGTGTGTGTATATTTATATATATATATATATAATATAAGAAGCAATACGAAATAAATAATACATACACGAGAACAATACAAATTTCATATCACCATTTCGTTCTTAAAGTTTAACGAAGACCCGAGGATCTTTGATATTACACTTTTAATAATATATTACAGAAAGTTGTATCACTTGCACGTAATTATACATATAAATATACCCATATATTCTCTCTTCAACGATTGAATACTTTCATTTTGCGAAAAAAGCTAAGCTATCTGTTTATTTAATTGGCCTTGCGTCTCTTAAAATAATCTGGCACTTACTTTTACCGCGATGTTAAGTATACTGCGCTCCCATTCGCGTTAATAATCTTGTGCTTTAGGTCACAAAGAAGGGGCTCCAGTTCTCCGCTGACGTACGAGAGACACGTACAATTATAAATCGTACTTTTTATCCTTAAACGAAGTAACATATATTGACTACGCAGGTACTGTCTCGATTAGAGGAGTGGTAATAAAGAGGATGATACGACGGATATGACGCAGGAAGAAGAGTTGTTGAGCAATTCAAAAACTAGGAGGCTTCTCAAAGTACTCATATACAATTGGTTCCCGGTTCAGTACGACAAATATACAAGCTTATTGTTTAGTTAATAGAAGTGTACCCGAGTACAGCGTTGTGTATAGAATTTTCAACGAAATTAAAACTAACGATGCCAATTTCACGCCTAAATCGCTGTTCGACTTTGGCTCCGGTGTCGGAACAGCTATGTGGTGAGATACACAGAGAAATTTATATAACATTATTACAATGAGATTGCTGAGAATCACAGCTTTATTTATTTCAGGGCGGCGTCCCAGTTCTGGTATAAGTCGATCAAGAAATATCTTTGTGTCGATATTTCTACGGAGATGAACCAGCTGTCTGAGTATCTTTCGAAGAGGACGAAGCCACAAGTCAATCCCAGTTACATTTTCTACAAAGAATTTTTACCCACGTCCTCGACTGTAAGAGTACTAAGTATTATTTAAAATCTCCAACATACATTGTAGTCATTATACATAGTGTTTTTGTATTACAGCCAAAATCTGATATCGTGGTGAGCGCGTATTCGTTGTTCGAATTGCCGAATCAGAAGTCTCGTCTGGAAGTGGTCTCGAAACTTTGGCACAAAACGGAGCAATATCTAATTATCGTAGAGCAGGGAACAAGAGCTGGATTTAACGTAAGCGTTCACTTTTGCAACTTGTGTCTACGTTCTGGCTAATACGATTGATCGGTGCCTTTCAAACAGATAATCAACGAAGCTCAAGAATTCATACTCAACTACACGAACGATGCATCTGGCGTGCATGTGGTATCACCTGTAAGTATTCGATGCCTCTGGACTCGTAGACATTATTTGCGATACAAGCATCTTGTCAAAGATATCAAGTTATCGTAGAACCATTTCAGTGCCCACACAACTCAGTATGTCCAAGATATATGGCAGACGATACTCCTTGTAATTTCGAGCTCACCTACCTCTCGCTAGCTTTCTTTGAAAAGTCTGCGTACTTCCGTGAAAGCTATTCCTACGTGGTGTTTAAGAAAGGTATGAAAGAAAGATGTTACCTAAGTCTAGAGCAGTGATGAGGAACCTTTGGCCCGGAGTGGTTCGAAAGTGGAAACCTAATACTCTACACGGGCTGTAATATTAAATACTTAAATATATTAGTCAAAGGAGTTTAATTTATGTGGTTAATTTGTTATTTCCGCTGTGGATTTACTATTGAAATAAATGCGGGCCGTGCGTTGCTCATCAATGGTCTATAGAGGTGTGACAGAACCCGAAAATGTCAGGTCGGGGCCGGGAAGTGTCGGGATTCCTGAAAATCCCGAGGACCCCATTGCCGTTTCATAAAAAACTGAGTCAGTCCTAATAATACGAATCCCGTCCCCGAAAAAATTCTGGTCTCGACCCGCACTGAAATTTTCGAGTTCCCGCGCACCTCTACCTAATTCTAATAAAAGATAGCTTCACGTTGCATGTTCTAAAGAAGCATTAACAAAGCTCGATTACAGGTAACTTTCCCAAGGACGGTTGCCAGTGGCCAGGAATCGTCAGGCCAGTATTGAAACGATCCAGGCACGTTATCTGCCGCCTGTGCACGGCTTCGGGAGAATTGAACGAGAAGATCTTTATCGCGTGGAAAAACGGAAAGTTCGTTTTTTTCACATTGCAAATATGTACAGTATTGGCAGTGGCGGACTGGGTCTAAAAATATTGGTTGCCAGGATATACAGAGGGCCCACCCACAACTACTATAAGGCTATCATTAAATTTTTATAAGAAATAACGTATGAAATAACAAAAAAATGGAATTATTCTATTATGTATAATATAATGGCTAAGCATTAACGGATCCGTTTTGTGATATTTTCAAAAAATATTTAAATATATTTTCTTAACATTTATAATTGTTTTTAATACTTTACAACGCGCTAAAATTAAGTGCTTCTCTACAATTTGCATCGGAGACCACAGGGCCCACTTGCCATTGGGCAAGCTGACTCCCTGGCCAGTCCGCCATCGAGAAATATTCTTACCCACGGACTAATTAAGAATCTTGTGCTTTCAGGAATACGTATCGCTGCGCGAGGGTCAGCGAATGGGGCGACCGTTTGCCTTTCAAGATAGAGAAAAGTAATAGCACCGAGGAACCTGAATAAAAGCATATGTACATTTGTAGTTCCTTAAACAGGCGCGCAGTACTTGTACAGTTCTGTATAAAAATGTGTAATTCTTTCTATTCCCCCTTGGCAACAAATCCATTCGCATTTTCTTTACCTACAGTTTAAGTAGCAATATAATGCTAGCTTGTAAACAATTTTGGACGCCCGATGCTTGCCCCAAGTGAGATAATCTAAACCTCGTTAATCGAAGTCTCGTTAGTCACTGAGGACATCGCTATTTCGTTAATAACGTCGAGTGAGTGTATCGCGTGTGTAACAAATAAGGCGCTAGTACTTACCTCTGTGGGTTACATACAAAGATTATTATTCAACAACTTTTTCAAGGAAAATAAAAAGATCGACGGATATAAGGAGGGGTATTTAAGCCGTTTGCACGCTGGTCCACGGCCAGTTCTGCTTACACAACAGAGGAGGGCAGTTCGCCGAGCACAAGGTAAGATCGGCTCGAGGATTTTCGGGTAGGGGCACCGGTAGTCCACGTGAAATCCAGTAGCGGATCAGGAGCTAACTCGTTTCTCATCGATTTTCTCGATTTTCTAACAATCGGTGTTAATTCAAACTGATGGGTGTGCAAGGGTTTTGAAGAAGTGTTAAAGTTTATATATATCGCTATTAATTTGTGAATATGTTTGTTGTTAAAAGACAGAAATGGAAAGTGTGCGAGTTTTGAATCTTCTAAAGTACATTGGATTTCGGTCGAGTTCCTCTGCCAAATTTCAATTTAGTTTTTAACTTTTCTTTTTCCATTTTTCATTTTTAAAGACGTACAATAACATTCGAATTGAAGACTAGAATTATAAAATCTGTGCAATCACACGAAGTCTCCTAGATTCTTGATTAATTATTAATCTTCAACATTCTTTCTACCTCAGATCAATTTCTAAAGATTACTCAGTTTCAAAATTCAAAATGAAGCACTCCTTACGAAGGGAACTTGAATTTTATTTGACAAATACAGAACTACCCCTATACTCCACAGTTAGTCACTCAATAATTTTTAATCTCAGAAGGACCGATCGACGACTTTAAGTACCAAAACCGACGGGATGAAACAGATGAGATACGAATTGCGAATAACGAGCCGTCAGTGTTTGAAAGTTGGAGGGTGAAAAAAGACCCTGCTCGAAAGAGGACAAACGTGTTAAGAAGTATGTACACAGAGTGTTACGCAAGGTGTTATGAAGTGATGGAAGTGAGTGCATGCCCAGATCTTTCCGCGTACAACTTTCTCCCGCACATCCGCCTCGTGTTTCACTTTCTTCTTCAAGAGCGCGCCGACCGAGCACGCGTTCGCGCCTCGAATCATTCGGATCGATGCCCACTCTTCGCAGAAATGCCTCGTTCGAAGGATCTACACTACTATTGCAAACAGGACTACCGTGTCTTCTTTACAGGGGAGCCTCGATAATCCGGCTTCCGTAATTCGAATTCCACTGAACGTAGTCCAAGGCACTAAGAAAGAGTCATTTATTTATCATTTTTTTTACTAAGATACTATTAATAATAGGTCCCTCAAACTTTGTACACTTATTTGTGTATATTTCAAGAAAATATGTTTTTTTTTTCACAAAGAAATATCGAGTCGCTGAAGAGATATGATGACTAAAAAAGGTGGGAAAAAATAATGTATTCCGAAGAAATGTGCTTAATATTACCCGTTCAATAATAATAATATCCTTTTTAGTTAAGTAGATACGGTTCCGTTTTTCGAAGGGTTTCAGCTTCTTGAATTTTCTTCAAATAATTTTTCCCACTGGAGTATTTCGGTTAATTCGAGTTCGAGATAATTCGAATCGGTTTATCTCCAGGCTCCATTGCATTCACGGGTGTCCCGAGACTTTTTCCAGGGGGGGGGGGGGGCAACTTTGGGATGATGGTAAAGAAAAATATACCCCTCTTGCTTTTTAAACCCATTTTATGGTGCCAATTTAATAGAAAATGTAAAACCGAAATTGAAAAATATTCCCATTTTTAGTATAAACTTACTAAAGATCAGTTTTGAAAAATAAATAATTTTTTCTCAAACGTTGGGAGGGCAACAGCCCCGTTTGCCCCCCCCCCTTCCCGTTGCGTACGCCCAAGATTACATTGTTTTTCCATCATTCACCGATATTTCAACCACTAAAACAAATCGCATCACTTTACGTAAGCATTACACGATATCGGTAACGCTTTGAATGAAAGTATGTCTATACAGGTTGAGTTACGCATAACTTCCGTTTTCCTCCCTTGAAAGTTGTTTTCGTACGTGAAGCGTATCACAGCAGATTCTAATGTAATAAGTGGGATTCAAAACGAAATAGAAAGTTGGCTGATTTACAGTCGTGAAAAGAAATCACAAAAGGTTTGATAATTGCTTTTCGAAATTATTAGAGAGTCGTTATGCCTGCTGAGTAAACTCAACGAAATCATCTGACTAGGTTTCATCATTATGCCTCAGAGGAATTAGAGAAATTCTGCGTTGTTTGGATGAAGATATGAATGGGCATGTAATATATGCAGATTGTATGCGAAGTATGTACATGCTATTTACTTACTGTCCTTATTATTTTGTTGCGGAGGGTGTTCTTAGTAGCAGGGCCGGTGTGAACTTTTGCGGAGCCAAAAAAGCGCATTTCTATGTACTTCTAAATTTTGTAATAATAAATATCTGTGCACTGGGCCCCGCAAAATTTACGATGAGCTTTTCGTGGACTGTGCGGCTTTTTAAATTAATTTTATAATAAATATTTATGCATAGGGCCCCGTAAAATTTACGATGAACCTTTCGTGGACCACGGGGCTTTTTAAAGAAATTTTATAATACTAAATGTATTTTATAATAATAAATGCATAGGGCCCCGCAAAATTTACGATAAGCCTTTCGTGGACGTGGGGCCTTTTAAAACGCGGGACCGAGTTCCGTAGCACCTAAATAAACCAGTCAACGAATCAAATTTTTCTTCGAGAATCTACGCAACAATATCTTCTCAAAATCTCTGTTTTTGAAAATTTCGAAGTATTGAGCACCTGGTCGGACGAGCCTCTAATTATCAATAACTAATAATGGAGTGTCTCCATCGTCCATAATTAATTTATTTACTGTGTAAACCAGAATTAATTGTGTTCGCAGCATGTTCTCCATAGCGATGTTGTTGATAATATTGCTGCTGCTTCTGCTGTACCTGGGATCGCAGAAGCCAAAGGGGTATCCTCCAGGTACCATTTTTGTCTTTTAATATTATCTCTTCGTTTTTTAAACACACAAGGGATGTTCGGCAACTGGAAAATAAAAAAATAATTGAAACTTGACAGACATGTGCTCCGAGTTATGGTAATAACTAATAACGTAACCAGAATATACCATACATCTATAAATCTCTCATTTCATAATGTTCATTGACTTCTCGTTTCCGAATGTTTACCATAAGCCAGCAGGAAGCGTTATTACGTAAGCTTTTACTTTCGACGGAGTAGCTTCCGTTTCTATTTTTTCGAAAGTATCTGAAATAGCGATGAAGAACTGGTCGATTCGGTTGCGTAATATTATGCACGGGTGATACAGGTCCGAAGTGGTGGCCGCTTTTCGGCTCAGCGCTAGAGATAGCGCGCCTTCGCCGAGAGACTGGGTACCTGGTGAAGACTTGCTCCGCCCTCTGCAAGAAGTATGGGCCGGTCGTCGGATTGAAGATCGGCTCCGATCGTCTCGTAGTGTTGAACGATTACGACAGCATCCGCTCGATGCTCAGCAACGAGAATTGCGACGGAAGGCCCATCGGGCCTATATACGAAGTCAGAACGTTCGGGACAAGAAGAGGTAGATGGATTATATTTTTTAATATATAAATTGATGAGTAGAAACTAGAAAACACTGTAAGTGCCAAAAATCAAATTCTGTATTACTGTATTACCATTGGCACGTAGAACACTTTCCGATAATTTTTTTTTTAATTTTGGCATTTATAGTGTTTTGTACAGGGATTCTTCACGGGGGGCGGATTTGAAGATTTGGCGCCCCTAGGCTGACGAGTGTCTGCCGCAATTTTCGGGAAATATCATCAAATATTTTAATTTAAAAGAGTCGAGACAATTTCAAAATTAATTTAATATGGCAACTCACGAATGAGTTATTGTTAATTCGCGAAATGAAAAAAAAGTGCCTAAACTTTTTCCTATTTCTTTCACTCAAAATGTGCCGCTTTCCAAAATTTGGTAGCTTCCCACGATTTGTCGCGCCCCAAATTTGATACTCCCCAAAATTTATCGCCCTCAAAATTTGTATCGATGCCTAAAATTTTCCACTCTCCCAAATTTTCCGCTCCCCAAATTTAGTGGTTTCCCAGAATTAGCAGCTCTCCAAAATTTATCGATTCCTAAAATTTGCCGTTCCCCAAAATTTGCCATCGTAGGCTCTTTACCCTGAACCTAAATCCACCCCTGACTCTGCAATTTCTTATTTTTTCCTCGGAAAGTCGATATATCTAGCAAAGGAACATTTCCATCCGGAAAATTCTAATCCTAATAAAACTTCATATAAATATAAAGTCCTTTAGAGTATGCCAGGAGCAATTTTTATTTTCCCTGCAGAAATTTTCTTTGAAGTGGTGAAATCAACCTTTAGTGCCACATTTTTCATTTTTCTAATGTAACTTTGCAACTCTGCGAGGCAGAAGAAAACTTTAAATCGAACAATTGTTTAGTTACGTATGCTGTATCACAGTACCAAAAAAGAAATGGCAAAATCGATCACGCTCGTATTCTTCTCATTTCGACTCTAGGTCTGATCGTGGTGGACGAGCATCTATGGGTGGAGCAAAGAAGATTCGTTCTGAAGCAACTCCGCGAGTTTGGTTTCGGTCGCAAGAGCATGGCTACGATAATAGAGGAGGAGGCTCAATCGCTCGTCGAGCATTTCAAGAAATTGATTCACAACGAGTACAACGGCCGAGCGAGCAAGCTGAATATGTACTGCAACAATAACGAGCACTATGACGGGCAGATATACAAGTTGAAGAACAACGTGGACGCGTTCGAGAGAATAGATACGTGTATATCGCCAAAGAAGAAGCTATTAACCGTTTCGGACCTTTATGTGAACGCGAATGAGTACGCGGAAGTCCGAAGGGTGGCTCAAACCGCCCCTGCTATGGTGACTACTATGCACGACGCGTTTGGTATCACGGTTCTCAACACCCTGTGGAGAATGTTGGCTGGTAAAAGGTTGTCCACTCTCTCAATCTATAACGTCTCATTTCAATCTTTCACTTCGTAGTGCGCGAAATGCCGATCCTCGATCACTGCATGCCGGCGTAATTTCTATTCGAGTCACTGTAGACGGAGCACAGGTACACTGAGCAGTGCAAAATCAAGTTCTGTAATTCAGTATTACCCGTATACTACCTAGCATTCCAGCTGACTTTTTTTTCAATTTTGGCACTCAGTCTTTCCTACATATAAGGGATCTTCAGTTAAGAAGAATTAAGAAGGTAAAAAGGTAAGAAGTTAAGAAGTTGGAAAGTTGAAAAGTTAATAAGTTGAAAATTTAAATCGTCGAAAAGTTGAATACTTAAGAAGTTAAGAAATTAAGAAACTAAGAAGTTATGAAATTAAGAAACTAGGAAGTTAAGAAATTAAGAAACTAAGAATTTAAGAAATTAAGAAACTAAGAAGTTATAAAGTTGAAAAGTTATAAAGTTGAAAAATTACGAAGTGGAGAAATTGAAAAGTGGAGAATTTTAAGAAATTAAAAAGTTAAGAATTTTAAGAAATTAAAAAGTTAAGGATTGTTTGAAAGCCACCCCATAGCGATACATACCTCGAGATTAGTTCGCCCGTCGAACCGATCGCCGCACGAATCCAGCCACCTCTATCGCTCGGTGTACCTGTACTCCTACAATAACATTTATTCGATAACGAAAACTGAAAGCAATGTAGAATGGTAGCTTCATTCAAGCGGCGTTATTATTTACAACTTCTTTTCGAGGAGAGGCCGCGTGTTTCGAGACCGTTTGATTGCTACAAAACAAATCCGGGATTCACTACGGAAGTGCTACAAGTGTCTGAACTGTTTGATTCAGATTTAATGTTGACGACGAGGCATTGATTTATTTGCAAAATATCCTGACGAAGATGATGAAGGAAGTGGACATGATAGGGGCACCGTTCAGTCACTTTCCAATATTGCGATTCATCGCGCCGGAGTTGTCCGGTTACAAGTCCTTTTTGGAAGTCCACCAGGAACTCTGGAAGTTCTTAAGGGTAACACGATTCCTCCAACCCCTCGCTCCATTAAAATATCATTCTAAATATCGAGCATCGTCGTTTCAGGAAGAATTGGATAGTCACAAAGATACTTTCGTGCCAAACTTCTCCAGAGACTTCATGGACGTGTACATAGCAGTTCTGCGGTCCAAGGACTACAGCAGCACATTTTCAGGTGCCTCAACATTAACTACTTCAATTCTGCTAATTAAAAAATTTGTACAAGTTACTGATGATCGCACTGCATTATATTCACAGAGTCTCAACTACTCGCAATCTGCGTGGACATGTTTCTGGCAGGATCCGAGACCACGTCCAACACTCTTGGCTTCTGCTTCCAATATTTAATACTATACCCGAATGTCCAGAAGAAGGCGCAGGAAGAAATCGACAGAGTGGTGGGAAGGGACAGGCCACCAACTTTGGAAGATAGAGCGAAGTAATTAAACAGATTAGCCTGCTGGTATTATTAAACTCTCCCATGGCATCGAAGACGAGTCTCTACGATTCTGCTTTCTCTTCCGTTATGATCCTCCTAAGAAGCTACCTAAAGATATAACTGAACAGTTAATTGTTTTCAGCATGACTTACATGAACGCTATCGTCTTAGAATCATTAAGGATGTTCATGGGACGGACATTAAATGTACCACACAGGGCACTGAAAGACACGTCCATTTTGGGTTACAAAATACCAAAAGCAAGTATTACATTGGGCTTGAATGATCACTGAAAGTCGAAGGATGTAATCTAACTGTCTTCGTTGCAGGACACAATGCTCATCGTAAACTTTAATAGAATTATGATGGACGAGTCGTGGGGTGACCCTGAAATCTTTCGACCAGAAAGGTTCATCAATGAGAGCGGTAACATCGTTATACCTCACACATTCTTCCCATTCAGCACCGGTATGTATAACTGAAGCGTAATGAGAATATACGTGCGATATTAAAATTCTGTATTAGAAATCTGTGAAGTTTATAAGTTTTCTCTGTTTTTCGCAGGAAGACACCGTTGTATGGGGGAGAATTTAGCCAGAAGCAACTTGTTTATTATAATCACGTCATTATTACAAATGTTCACATTCTCCGTGGTACCCGGAGAAAAGCCGCCGACGCCGCTAGACTTTACAGACGGTGTCACAGCTAGTGTTAAACCATTCAAGGCGGTGGTTTCCTTGAGAACGTGATTGAACGCATGTACATGTATTATAATTAAGTTGCGCACAGAAATAGCAATTTAAGACTTTTAACTGAAGCCGGGGATTCACCTGGACCCTAATTGTTAGCTTAGCTTAGCTTCCAACTCCCCGGACTTAATTCGATGGATTCGATTACAGTTACCAGTATTTATCATTAATTATCCTGGTCATAATCACTATCAGAAGATCCATATCACTTTAGATTCCCCAGTCGATATAAATTGGAGGAATCATTATAATTTTAAGACGTCGAGGTGTTGAGGCAATGTAAAAATGAATATACAGTAGCTATATTAGTTACGAACAAAGTATCGCGCGTTAATGTTCAGAAAAATATATTTCATTTTTTATGAAAATACATGTGTGTGTGTGTGTATATTTATATATATATAATATAAGAAGCAATACGAAATAAATAATACATACACGAGAACAATACAAATTTCATATCACCATTTCGTTCTTAAAATTTAACGAAGACCCGAGGATCTTTGAGATTACACTTTTAATAATATATTACAGAAAGTTGTATCAATTGCACGTAATTATACATATAAATATACCCATATATTCTCTCTTCAACGATTGAATACTTTCATTTTGCGAAAAAAGCTAAGCTATCGGTTTGTTTCATTGGCCTTGCGTCTCTTAAAATAATCTGGCACTTACTTTTACCGCGATGTTAAGTATACTGCGCTCCCACTCGCGTTAATAATCTTGTGCTTTAGGTCACAAAGAAGGGGCTCCAGTTCTCCGCTGACGTACGAGGGACACGTAAAATTATAAATCGTACTTTTTATCCTTAAACGAAGTAACATATATTGACTACGCAGGTACTGTCTCGATTAGAGGAGTGGTAAAACTGGTCGAAAATCGGGTGACTGGTCGTTCTAACGCTGACCTTAGAAAAATGGTAAAACTTGGGTCGCCGCGTCGTCTTGTATAAAACCGAACGATGTCGATCGTTTTAAGAATTAAATGCATTTCGATAAAAATCGTCGTGGCGACGAATGGTACTTTCACTCGCGTGAATATTTAAGCAATTTCTTTGCACTGGACGGCATTAAACGAACGATCTTCAAATTAAAACCTACTACTCACACAGTAACACAAGAATAGAACTAAGAATAATTTAATAATTAATTCATTAAGTATATTACCCCTGTAAATGGTGCCGAAAAAATTGTCTGAATACCTTTCGCGGAGGTCAACTAGGATGATCTTCAACTATATGAATCTGTAAGAGGCAAAACGCGGAAAAATCAATCTCTCTTATGAATTATTTAAGTCTTCTTTGGTAAGCAGTTCTTTTGTGAGCAGGTCTTACCTCGGACAGGATCGCCCAGTTTTCACTTTCGCTGTGCACAGTCAGACGAAGTATCAATATCCTTCCAAATTTTGGGTCTATCGTTCCTTGAGCAACCCCAAGCGCGTCGAATTTTCCTGATACAGAATGCTCGATTTAGAACACATTCTACTAATTATACAAACATAGGCTTGGGATCAGGGCCAGCGCTAGGGTGCTTGGTGCACTTGTGCGAGAATTTATATGGCGCTCTTAGAATAAAGGCAGTCGCGCATTTCGGCGGAGCGGGCCGATACGAAGAGAAAAGTTTACAAACAATTGATTCTCACGGAGCAGCGACAATTCATTAATTATTATTAATTTCTTCGATTCGCTCCGCTTTGCTCCAAATTCCTCCTACACAATATACATCGGCTTTTTAAGGATGTGTCGGGCGTATAATATTAGACAAATATTAGAGATTTGTATAATATTAGAAATTTGAAATACTTGAATATATACGTCTTGCGCATAGTAAATCTAGAGGTACGGATCTCGAACGACAGTTGGAGTCTTATTTTTACTCCTAGAAATGTACTTTTCACTTTACAAATGCTTTCTTAAGCATTCTTTGCTAAACTTTTGGCAGCGAAAATGCCCTGATTTCACAATTTCCTCGAGTTATAATTTATTTCTTTAAAACGCTATGGTGAAAACAATTGAAACTCGGGCAGATATTTTCATCTATCCATACACTATATGTACAAAAAGATTGAAAACATTGATACCATTTCTTCAACATTTTTTCAGCTGTTTTATCTGTCAAGATCGTCTCTTTGCATAAGGGTACGTGTAAAATCAGTGAAAATTAAAATCGTTACAACTCAGCAACCATTTAGTGAATTCGTTTAAAACTTTTGGAACTCATCGGAAATATTAAAAATAACAAATTTGTATCGACTTGGTACTAGGGCTGTTCGAGTACTCGAATATTCGAGTAGCTTGAAATTCGGACAGAGCCGAGACTCGGTTTCCGAGCCGAGCCGAGTACTCGAAGAGAAAAAAAAAAGAAAAATCGAGTAGTTGGTTCTCTTCGAGTTGCTCGAAAAAATTCGAGTACTCGATTCTTTGGAGCCGCTCGGTTTTTACGAGTACTCGGTTCTTCGAGTCAGGCTCGGATCGCTTTTTTCGAGTACTCGAACAGCTCTACTTGGTACCATATTGAAGATAGGTCCGATGCATCCTTGAAAGACCCGTTTGATAAAAGTTAAAAGAAATTCTTCTTTTGCGCCCGATGACAGGGGTGCCGCGCACCAAAAAGCACAGAGCACCACTGATGTGACTCGCGATGTGTATGAACAATATACCTCGGCTTCTCCGAAGAACCGCTTAGTGGAAATTAAAAAATTCTCGCTGGCGCCCTCGGCATCAAGCGCCCCTATTCGTCGCCCTGCTTATAAAATTACACTGTACCTATAACAATATAGCCATCTTCGGTAATATCGTTACTATTTCTATTGATGGACGTGGATAACTCCGAAAACACTTCCACCGTCGTGTTGTAAAACCTGTCAGACGGGTGTTCAGGATTTCCACTTCTAAATAAATACCTGTGCCGACAAGAAAGAAAACAATGATTGCAATATCAACATTGACGGGTGGTTTAAAGCGGCGCGTAAATATAGACTACCTTTTTATAAAAATAGGATGCGAGAATTTGAACTTTAAATGGTCTCCTGGTTGTGGTAAAAGTCCCCAAAAGAATGATTCGCCTTTATACGCTTTTTGCAATGTATACTGCTTATAAGGTTTGATTCGTGTCTCGACTATCGCTTGTGGATTCTCGTGCGCATAATATAATGTGATCTTGCCGAACTGTTTATCCTGAATGTGACATTTGTAGCTATTATAACGGGTGCGTTTAAAGTATGCAGAAGAGTTAAGAAAGCAGTTGTTTCTTCGATTTACCTTTAATTTCTGTACTTTCCCCTTTAAGGAAGAATGCGTGCCTATGTGTTGGAAGAGGGAGGGTTTATAGTGCACCCACAGCTCCGCTTTAGCCATTTTGCAATGTTTCTAAAACATACGAAATATAAGTACACATTCCGCTTTGCTCGTCTTCTCCTTAAGGGGAGGTTCCGGTCTAGAAATGTGGAAAATCGATTTTTTTTTCATTTTTCGAACGATCGACCTTTTAAAAATACGTGTTTAAAATTGAATGGGTTTTCTTGAAATTGTTGGCAGTGGGTAAAACTCCTTCACGTAAAACTGTAACCGTGTTTATCTTCAATGTTCTTCAAACTGGTGGGACAAATATCTCGAAAAGTTGTTAACCGATTCGATGGAAATCTTTTTTATTTTGAAGAATATACTTTTTTAAAGGGGGCAAACCTCTGACATTTTAAAATTTTTCAGTTCCTGAATACCTGGAAGATAAATATCATGCACACCAGCAGGCAACGAATTTTGCGCGGCATGATGCTCGATCATGCATGACTCCTATATTTATTATTAAATATTAATAAAAAAAAATGCAACTTCTTCGAAGATGCATAAACACATGGTCCAAATTTCAGATGAATCGAAAAGCTAGATTCTTCAAAAAAAAGATCTCAAATTTTCCTGTATTTTTAGCCCAAAAAATAGGATTCCCCCTCAAGAGTATACATACTTACGCTATCTTTGTCAAGACTACAGACTTTTGTAGACACCAAGTGATCTAAAAGCCAATCGACTGGCTTATCGTTATGAAACATTAAAAAGAACTGGATCAACCATGGCAGTTCCGCGCATTTAAATAATTTTCCTGCACCAAAAGCATATCGTTACTGCGTTTCGAATTCAGAAGTAATTTCTACGAGTCAACGCGATACGTACCAATAAATCCTAATTGACAAAAGTCCAGAACGAACCAACTTTCTTTTATGGCAATCTTTTGCAGCGCAAAGGATTTCATCGTGGTTATAAAATTCTTCTTAGCTAGAATGTCATCTTCTAGTTGCACGTAGAATGTTCCCTTCGCCTGGGCGTAAGACATAAGAAATGCAAAATCTAAATTCTGTTTCGACCTCCACACTACTCGCTGGTGATCGTCGCCTAAAGTATCGCGTAATTTGGATAGGTCTGGATAATAAGACGCAGATGGAGATATCACGTCGATTACGCCAGCTTCGAACTCGGTTGGGAATCTGAAATATAGAATTAATATTAGAATTTAGCTCTCTTTACACATAACTACCTTTAATACTCGGCTTCGCCCGAAATTTAGATTCTGATTTTAGAAGAAAAGAAAACAATTTTTTTAGTTTTTTTTATGAAAATTGTCATATTTATCTGCATTAGCCAGGCATAATGAGCCGAGACACCTTTCGCGATTCCAGAGTTTACCGTTAGAAAGTTTTTCGGCGACAGGCAAACACGCAACATACGATAACTTTGCTTTATAGTATAAGATTAACAGATTAATGATAATTCGATGAGTTCATATAGTATAATATTATTGCACGATACAATTTCAAATGGCAAACCACAGTTGTATATAAAAAAAAACGGATCAACTTAGTTTCCAACTTACTGAACTTCGATTTGCTTCGCAACGTACGTCACATACTCCAAATCCGTCTACAACAACAGCAGCAGCTTTAATAAAGACCTTACCAGCGATTCCATCGCCATATCATAAACACTTACTTCTGCAACTAGAACAATGATTAAAGTATCCGCCGTTTCCGCAGGATTCATGCGATCCAGCAAGTTCTTAATCGTCGCCATTAAATAGCTCTGCACTTCCCTTTTTACTGTCGGGACGCCTAGTACCATACTGACCCCGTTGCGCCCCTTACTTTGGACGAACGCTGGGCGCAAACTGTTAGGATCGTTCAAGAAGTGTGGAAGAAAATTATATATAGACGGTAACTTTATATTGGTCATGTTTGTCGTAGTATTATTAAGTAGAAATTGAAGATCTGGTAAAATGTGATTACTCTCTATTAATTGTAATAACTGGTGCGACAATAGATTTATCTCTTCCTGGCTTGTAACATATTTAGCATGCAAGTGCTCCAGCTTAGCTTGCAGCTCGGCGATGCTGTTCTGCAGGGCCGTCTCTTCGCGCAAGTCTGACGGCGAGAGAAGGTTTAAAATGGCGCATGGCACTAGCACCACGGAGAGGATAATCAAGCATCGTCTTCGTACAGGCGTCAAAGCTACAAAATGGGGCGTCATCTTCCTTATAACAGACTCTACATGATTCTATCCATAATCTTGTGGGACAAAAATGAGTCCTTAATGTTATCACATTATAAAATCATTGTGGATTGGACCTAAAACACAGGGATACGTCTTCGTGTAAATCCAATAAACGTGTCAACTTCATTGAATTGAGCATTGAGCAAAGTTTGTTAAAGCGAACAACATTTGCTTAAATAAGCTAAATCGAAAATATCAGTGTAATATCTCACAAACGAAATTAAAGCATGCATAATTCAAGAGGAGTAGAGAAGTTACACAGCAAAATTGAAGGTAAAAAATGTAAATGAATTGAATGTTAATTATTATCATTTTCGAATTATACCCAAGATCATCTGATTTCGTAAAAATTACTTAATAATAGATTTCCATGAGAATTAATATGTGTTACAGGAAGCATATCCTCGCGCACGTTAATTGGAACAGAAAAAGGGTGGATAAGGTTTCGGTAAAAAGAGCTATATATATTTACTATATGTTTGTCAGTGTTCTATTCGTAGAAAAATCGAGTGAATTTCTCGCGAGGAATCACACAGTGTCGAATGTTTCGAACGATGACGGAACAAAAGCTACTACGGCGTATTAGTTTCGACGAATATCATTATCGATTATGAGATGTGCATTTAAAATCCGGGTGGTTCTGTCGAATGAAACGCGGAATACTTTTTTCCTTTTTTGTCGGTAATAATCGGATACCGCGAACGACCCGTGGAATGATTATTTCGTGGAGATTTTATCTTCGCTTTTCACCGGAGTCTGTTTAATTTCCTGATCAAATAAATACCCAACAATCTCGGAAAGAATAGAGTTCGCTTACTCGAATTTTCTCGGGGTCGTGACTTTTGGCCGATCCTTTCGATTCAACTCGCGTTGGTTCATTTTACTGTTAAGCTGTCACCTAAATTTTTTTTCATTTTACCTCCGGTACAGATCGATCGCGTATGAATTTCGCCCGAGATTAGGAAAATCGTCGCGGTATATATTTCGTTTTAATGGACATTTACGTGTGTCGCGACATAACCTATTTGAACCTATTTTATTGCCAAATTAAGCACTACTGTACAGCAGCACCGATGGTAGCGAGATTTGTGCATTTAAATTTAAATGCAGAGGAGTAAAGGAAGTGCAGAGATTTAAAGTTGACATTTCACGTGGAATATTTTGAGATTACTGAAAATGTAGAATTGCTTGCCAGTTGGGAAAAGAAGCGTAATCAATTGTACGCGTATCATGTTACATTTATATTAAGACTGGTTCGCCTTGGAGAAAGTCGTATGTATAGTAACGATGTGAAAATGTGGAAGATATTGATAATAAAACCATTTCTCAGACACTCTTATTAGTTTTTACTTTCGTTCATCTATTAAACACTCATAAGTATTCCTTCGAACGTATATGGCTTCATGTTTGCAGTCTTTGTGATAAAATAAATTAAAGAAATCATTCAATTATAAATGATTTTAATGCAGCAGTCACTTATTAATTGTTGGTATAGCAAAGTTGTGTTTTAAATATTAAGCTATATTAAACAATGAAAAAGTAACAAACGAAAACATTTGGTAGATGTGGATTATGCAATCATTACGAGGCATCGATGTAATTCGCGGGGAAAGATATGGGTGTATAGGGTGTCCGAAAAATCGTGATATAAATTTCGCAATATCGTATTTATAAACAGTCGAAATCGAAAATTTTGCGAATTACAAAACAACAATGATCTTATTCATTGTGAAAGATGTTTAATGTATTTCTAATTCTAAGATAAAATTTTTTATACAGCAAACATTAAGAAATTATTTTATTTAAATTAAGATTGAAAATATTAAAATGAAAACAAGTAATTCATTTTCCAAATGATATTTATGAAGGAAACTAGAATTTATATTTTAATAAGAAACATCATGCTTTATTCAATATATAAGAATTTGAAAAAGAATTACTGAATTTTACTTACACGTAGTAATTTGAAAATGATTAGCTTCAATTGGCTTGAACGAAAGAAGGTGCAGTAACAATTATCGATATTTTCACCTAAATTATCGATACCTATAATTATTAGTGTTTGAAATATCGATATAACCACAGGCAAATATCGATATGTACAGTTATCGATAAATATTGCGCATCACAAGGGTATGCACCCAAAAATATTGCTTTTGCTTCATCTGAAACGCAAGTATTTTTAACGAGAAACGATTTCAATTGGGACCTATTTTTGTCCCAGGCACCACGACCGGCGCGCAGTGTGAGGAGCGATTAAACGCAGTGAATGGAGGGGGAAACACCTACAGGAGCGGTAGTAATGTGTGCGTGACTGACGCAGGCGCAGTTCATGCAAACATTACCACCACTCCTGTAGGTGTTTCCCCTTCCATTCACTGCGCTTAATCGCTCCTCACCTTGCCGGCGCGAAGCTTGTTCAGTCGCTGAACTTTAGCGCGTTTCCCGGAACCCGGCTCTGCGCTTTAAAAAGCCCCATAGTCCACGAAAAGCTCATCGCAAATTTTGCAGGGCTCTACGCAGGGCCAACGGAACCCGTTATGCGTCGCATAAGGGCATCAGCCGACGGGGGCGTTGGAAAACTCCCAGATAAACAAAATGTAAATGTAATTCTTTTTTTTGTACTCCGCAAAGGCAAAACAGAATAAATAGGAAACAGGTGCAAAAACTTGGGGCCTCCAAATTGGTGATGCCTAAAATTTTCTTGCATAAGGGCGTAGCCAGGATTTTAATCATGGAGGGGCAATATATTTTATTCAGGGAGGTGGTAATAAATAGTGAAACCGAATTTTGAATTTATGTACGTGGTTAGAAATCAATATAAGATTTATTTTCATTGTGTAATAAATATAATTTAATTTTGGCTGAATGACTAATTTACTATTTTGGTCCCGCGCCGGGGGAAGGTGGCAAGCGCCCACTCTTGCCCCACCTTGACTTCGCCCATGCTCGCATCGGCCCTAGCTCTATGCATAGATATTTATTATTATAAAGTTTCTTTAAAAGACCCCGCGGCCCACGAAAAGCTCATCGTAAATTCTGTGGGGCCCTGTGCATAGATATTTATTATTATAAAATTTAGAAGCATTTCGATACATCAATGCGGTTTTTTTTGGTCCTGCACAATTTTGGAACCCGGCCCCGCAAAAGTTTACGCCAGCCCTGCTCGTATCCCGCGATTATTTGAAAGATTTCGACCGCATTGATTGCGTTTTGCATTTCTCGACGATCAGAGGAACGATAAAGAAATGATTGAAGCGATACTAAACTGAATTAAATTATGTATCACAATTTCCAATATAGCAGAAACTTCACGACGATAAATAATAAAAATGGATGGTTTAATTCGTAATTGGTTATTTCTTGCCCCGAATATTTCGATCTTACTGTTTTTATGTTTAATATATCATATTAATAATCTCCGTATACTTTTATAATCTTATCTACAAACGAGATGTTTATAGATTGAATTTATACAGATAATTCGCGGCGAAGTGGGAAATGTTAATCTAGAGACTTTTTCCTCGTATCACTTTCACGTGGCTTCTGTAGACCTTACTTAAGTGTTTTTGAATAGTTATAAGAAGGTTAAGTTTCTGTCATGTATTAATTAAGCACCGTATATAAACCGTTCGAACATACTAAATACTTTTCCGAGCACAATTTACAAAGAAAGAATGTCGGTAGGTCTACCAAAGTATTTTCAATCAAGTATATCCCTTTCATTTTTATCACTATAAGAAAAATCTGCATGTACCATTCTCATATGGTTTATATCTTATCATTGTACAACAAATTCCATAAGCCGATAGTAATATATTTACGAGAATTCGCTTTTGAAGAAATAATAAAAAAACAACATCACGTGTTATTCTCCTAGACCAAGAAGACCAAAGTAGGAACGAAAGGGGCGAAACAGATTGTAGAGGAAAACAAAACGACGCTAAGCTTTTACCGTAATATGATTATTGGAGCACTAGTGATATACTTCACTGCCACGATATTGTTGTCTAAATTCACAACATTGTCGATAGTAAGCTGCTCTATCAAGCTTCTCCCAATTTCTGACACTACTGCGACTACGATAATAATTTGTATAATCCAAAGGCACGCGTTACGAAAATATCGCTCCAAAAATAGAATTTATTATACCGCATAACGTATTATAATTTCAGACTTTTACCACGTTCTCCGGAATTGTATATATAGGAAGTTATCAATTTATGAAATACATAGCGCAAGTAATCTATTCAGAATCCGGGCAACTTATGGATTCTGGAATTGATCTTAACATGGAAGGAGGTATAGCGGAGTAAATATCGTGCACTGTTTTAATAGCGACATAATAATAGCCTGTTATTATATCACAATTTGGGTTTACCAGGTGTAATAACGCTTCTTTTTTTGTTCCAGACACGTAAAAGATTTAATTATATTAACCTCGGGAGTACAAGTATTCTCTCTTATATCAAATTATTTTTGGTTTTTGTGGCTCCTTGTAAGTATGCTCAACACGTCCAACAATTTAAATATAAAATACTGCAGTATACTGTCGTGAATTATAAAAAGCTTCCTTTAATTTCTAATACTTTTCTCGCCCCTACTTTTCGCCTCACATGACGAATTTCACCATTTTTATACCGCATTGTTACAGGTGCCTCTGAGAGGAGGCTGGATGCTATGGAAGGAAATATTAGCCCCGTGGTTTTTCACGCCCGGTTCGGAGCAACCCGAGATTAGCGAGAAAAAACAACGAAAGTTGGAAAAGAAGATGGCTAGACGGCATTAGTATTCCCTTAAAGATACTGATACCATTTTTAAAGGATATTTAAGAAGTCGCGTTTTCGAGAAGATCGCCCGCCTTTTATACGAACTTTTATATAAATTACGTAGGAATCGAGAGGTTTCTGTAAACGCCTGTCACATTAATTTCGGCAACTGTCTTTTAGCGTTTGAGAAAGGAATTTGTATATGAAGAAAAGATTAATATAAAAATAAATTTTATAATTTTAACTAGGCCCGTACGATTCTCTAGTTTAATATATTATAAAATTTCTCACTTCCCTCCGATAACGTACATACAGATTTTTACAAGAACTTAAGCGTAAGTAGACGGAGTGCTAAGCTTTATATGTACATATGCACATATTTACAAGTTTACGCGGTGTGCGTGAATGTGTACTTATAGGAAAGAATCGAGTTCGTTACGCGGACAACGTTCATCTATAATATGCGAACAGATAAATTAAATACTCTTATTTGGCTTCGCCTCGCTTTAAATATAATACTAAATGGAATGTGCTTATCACCATTTTCTAGTCGCTTGAAGGCAGCAGCGAATTTAAGGAAAAAGGCCCCGGCAGTAAACGTTCCAACCAATTGCAACTTTTTTCGAAACAACGAAACACGTCACTTAGCAAACTAATCAACAAGTTGTTTGGATCAATTTTGAACAAGTTATACGATTTTAAAAGTGTCATAATTTTTCCTGAGGATAGGCCTGAGGACCCTTCTGGGGGCCGTCCGTTAAATCCGCCGCTGCCTGAAGGGAATGTGCATCACAGTTAAATTGAAGTAGAATAACACAGAATGTTACAATCGGCCCATCGTACGAGTGCGTTAACACGTTCACTGTCCCCTGACCTGTATACGGGCCGAGGCAGTATCTACTCAGGCGCCCTCTGACCCGTATATGGGTCAGACGGAAGCGGCCGTGGTCCAGGACACGTGGAATTGGTACACGCAACCGTATGGATCCTCTCCTTTCCTTTCCCCGTTCTTTACAAGTCCGCGGCTGGTGTTAATGTTTGCAAGACAGATAGTTTTTTTGCTTCTAAAGTCTTTATTCTCAAGAATGGTACTTCTCAAAACAGTTCATACAAAACACTTTATTGCACATTTTGCATTCGGTGTTCACTTTCCTCGCTTTCTTAGACGCGTCTTCCCAATGTAGTCCACTTTCTCTCAAACCTTCGTAACAACCGGAGCACCGCTTTCTCACTTGCTTTCGATCTGGTCGTCTTTCTATTTTCGATATAAAATGCTTACATCCTGGAATTAATGGTATTATTCTCTTTATGTCTTCCGGGCTTTAAATACAAATGTTTGTTCGTTATCTCCTCCTCGGGGCTGTAGTGTCGTTACTCTTTTTTTTTTTTTTGGACACAGCTCGCTATTATATATCACATACACTATATACAGGTCATATGTAATAAACTATATACACATGCATAGTATTTAAGGAAAGAAGACAGCGTGTTTACTGTCGAGCTTATCGCTTCTCTGTACATTGTGAGTGGATCCGTGCTTTAAGTGCCTGGACAGTGAACGTGTTAATTACAATTATAGTTACGCGGTTTCTGTAACGCAAAGCGTACGTTCGCATCGGTTGCTGTGGCTCGTTAAATTCCAACGTTCATTGAAGGATCATAAGATAAATGAGGATCTTCTACTTAAAGAATACTGGATATTATCAGGGCCCGATCCAGGGGGCGCGAGCAGGGCCCGGAGCGCAAATCTTCGGGCGGGAAAATTGGTAGAAAGGGAAAATTAAAATCTATAAATATCGAAGCGGTGAGAACGTAGGTAATGCGCGTTTGAATTTAACATCAAACTTTATAATTAAATATAAAGGGTGGCGAAAATCATTTTAGCGGCGGTATAGCTAGATCGGGTCCGTGATTTTATTCACCGAACGCTACTGCGATATGCTGTAATAATATTTGGAAAGTATCTTTTCGATCTTATCTAAATGTCTGCGATGAAACTATAAAAGGAAAGAGAGTGCTGGTCCGTAAGCAGAGTTGGGCATTATTCGAGTAATCTTTTATGCCCAACTCTGGTCCGTAAGGTTCGAGTTGTTCGTGACTTAAAGTGTGTCTACGTCTAAACCCTTCTTTTTCTTGTAATCGTGTTCCGACTGATATCCAGGCGGATGATTATGATCATGCACGCCTGTAGGCATAAATCTTTCTGCAATAACTGCGCATTTACCTTTACATCCGCGATGCTGCTCCGCACATCGGTAATGAGACCTATTCAAACCTTCCGAGCGAGATGTTAAATTGTAGACGTAGCCCTCGTGCACTAATTGCGGCCGGCCCCTTGCCGAGAGTCTGTAAATTACTGGCTCCACGCCTGTAAAGGGAGATAATCTTTAAGAACAAAACAGAAAGCATTCCTGTAGTTTGGATAAAAAATTTTACGCTACGATCGCAGAGTAACGAAATTGAAAATTAACGCTCGTTTCGTTCCCCCGAATTTTGTACCTTGTTGCGTAGGGTTTTCGCTCGAACTCTGCGCGTCGCCTGGCGAGGCTACCGTTTGATTATCGTCGTCACTTTTTACAATAGGTATCTTGGTATCTTCATTCTCGTGTACACAGTCATTCGTGTCTTTATTCATTAACAGTAACACGTTCTTTTTGTCATCGTCCACTTCTTCGTTCGACAAATCGTGCACGTTCTCCGATCCCGACAGCGTGTCTTGTTTCCTCTTTTTGACGTTTCTTTTAGAAATCTCGCGGGACCTTTTCCTCCTCTCTATCATCTCTACGTCCTTGCCGAATTTATTTATTAAATGCGGCGGAGGAACGCCTCGAGCGTCGAAGTCGATACTCAATGGATCCTCCTCGTTGGAAAACGACCTCGCATTACTCGTGTCTTCTGTCGCGAGTCCTCTGATTTGCAACGTTTGCGCCACTTTCAAGAAGGTCGACAGATCCTCCTTTCTGATGTTAATCTCACCCTGGTACATGAACTTCAGTAACGACTCGATTTCCGTGTACTTCATGTCTTTGAGAATTACTACGGGATGCTGGCACGGATTCTCCTGCAAAGAAGCTCTTGTCTAAACCACGGCGATTTATAAATACACGTGTAATACTATTCCCTGTACCTTGAATATACTTTTAAAGTAAGGACTGCAGACTGAGAGCACCAGCTTGTGTGCTTGTAGCAGCTGACCCTCGACGGCTAGCGTCACGTCGACTAAGTCATTCTCTGTGAGATGACTTAGGAAGCCAGACGTCAGGTTGCTAGAGAAATTGTTCCATTTCAAAGAGAACTGCTCCGACAGTGAACCGTCTGCCATGTTTACCTGCGAAGCACGGGAATGTTTTAAGATCTTAATACAGGGACAAAAAGAAGAGGAAGAATTCGACTGTGATTATTAGAGTTTAATAGTTATGAAGGGAGTCGTTCACTGTGACAGCAAGGCGGAGGTGCCCTGGGTGGCTCGCGGGCGTCATCCATGCTTAATGTGTCTTACAGTAATTCTTTATGAAATTACAAAAAAGTCTTGGCCCGTTTGTAGCCTCTCACGGAAGCCACACATCACTCTATTTATTTATTTAAGAAACTCAAAGAGTGCATGTAACTACGTACACAGAGGAATTTATTGCAGGTGTCAAGAAACGAAGGGATTGGTGATGTTATACCATATACGTGTTATGAATCATACCATCGTGACAAACGTAGTATCGATACCGAAGGAGCTCGCGATTTAAAAATTTTCCGATTAATAATTCGAGGACAGTGCGCGGAACATCTGCGAAAGATACGCTGGTAGCATCGAAAGAATAATCTTCGGAAGCGAGAGGTGTTAAATGAACAATCTGTATGCCCATAACCAGGAAGAAGGTGGATATGTAAGAGCTTACCCTGATTCACGAGACACACTTTTCAGTGGAGGAGCATTTCGGTAGAAGCGAGCTCCTGGAGTTACTTCGAGCTCAATGCGAGTTTGATTGTACAATGGCTTTTCGGGGTATCGATGTGGTATAAGCTGTCATAATTCTCCGTCGATGACAGAAACATAAGAAACATTTCCTTTCTCATTCGATTCCCATGAATCCCATCGCGAATGAAGCTGCCGATTATAGCTTTCAGCTCAGCAATGCTGGGGACTCGAGCAATTTATATTTCGACTGTTGGCGCGACATGTGTGCTTTAAGTTTGCTACGTTCGCACTGTATTTTATAGAGTTTACATATCTGCCAGGGCCGGGATTCTCTGTGAAGGGGCCCGATGCAAGAATATTTTGGAACCCCAATGAATTTCTCAATAAAGAAGCATAACAATAATAACCTTTCGTGGCCACAGCTTCTTATAATCAGAAATTGGGCACAGGGGTTTCAATGCAACTCAGCGTCATTTTCGAGTTACCATTTTCGTATTTTTGATTCTTTTAACTAATTTTGAGTGATAATTGTAAATTCGTAATGCTCTAATAGTCTTTTTCTAGAAATGTAAATTTCGATACGATGAAATTTGTAGTTAAAAAAAAGCGGTTTTCCACAATTGTAGAAAGAAGCGATTTTTTTCGCGATAAATCCACTTTTCGGAAGTCGTAAAGGCCCGGTTGCCTTGCACCCGCTGCACCACCCTGCAACCGGCACTGTCTGTCACTGTAAAGGCCTTTTTACGTGTCCATTGCGCGAGCCACGTCAAAATATTTATTCGATACAATGGTGAGTGCGATGCTCGTTTTAACGCTGTAATAACTGTGAATAACCTCACAAATGATTATTCTTTATTGTACAGCGAAGTTAGTGTCATATGTTAGAGTTCAGTCGAATTCTTTTTCCGAAGTAAAACCCGGTGTTCCATTAACCTCACTTCCGCATGTTTACATATTAAAATTGCACTTTAGAACGAATATATTTAAAAACATATGGGTCCATAAGTGACACGAGTATGTTATATGGATAGTAACATGTGCGAAGGTTTTAGAAAAATAATACGAAAGATTAGCTTGTAGCAGGTGGTCGTGGAATAGTTGCACGACCATTTGGTGAAGTATCAAAGAGGTACTAACCTCTATTCCACGAGGGAACTGTCCATTTTTCATAGGCTTTGCGCAGTTGATGCCTGCTTTCATTAGTCATTCGCTCCGTCTCCACTTGCACATTTGGCACTTGACCTATTCACCATAGTATATCCTAGTTGGGACAAGCTGCCCGAAGAAATCCACTCCCTCGTGGAACCGAGTATAGAAGAGTTACCACAGGCGTGTAAACTCATAACGAGGAAGAAGTATTGGTTCCTTTGGTTTTTAACTAATTTCGGTTTTTCTTTGATTCAGGTGGAAATTGAGTCTATGACGAGATATGTCTCCCCCATAAATCCCGCAGTGTTTCCACTATTAGCAGTGGTATTACTAGGAATCGGAGTATTCTTCACCGCATGGTTTTTCGTGTATGAAGTCACGAGTACGAAATTCACGAGGGACATGTTCAAAGAGCTACTGATCTCTCTAGTAGCAGCGATATTCTCTGGTTTCGGTGTACTATTCCTACTCCTTTGGGTCGGCATTTATGTATAGGTACTGCAAGCTTTCATAAACAATATTTCGCCAAAGCTGTGCTTACGCACACGTCGCTCTCACTTCCTCCTCTGTTCTGTTCCAGATTTTCTCGTCGATGAAAACAGAATTAACTTCAAAGACTTACATGTAATAGCGTTTAAGTAATTACATAATAATTCCAAGTCATAAAAATAAAAACAATGTATTTTTACTAAAACGTGAAATGTAGTGATTAATCTATGCGTACATCACACAGTGAATAAGCATTTATATTTCTTAATACCTAACATTGTTATTCGAGGTACATGATTTCTTTACGTCGTAAAAAGAATCGAGTGAAAATTACGTTCCTCTTTTTTTTACAGATTTATGAGTATATTGCGTTTAGAAGTAGAGCTTTGTTGAACACACTTGTTCTTGATGCGAATAATTAAACGATCATACTTATGTATATAACATTCTTCGTTTCATTTCGGGCGAATTCCATTTACGCCTAAATCGCCCGCAGCGTCCGTGATTTTCACTAAGGTACATAGGTTTTCCTATTCGCGACTGGACGCAACATTATGAATTTCAAAGCCGATTTTCCCAAAAACGAAGCGTGATATCAAAACAGTTACTCTTTTTTTCGACTTATAACACGTAAAAGGAATAAAGCTTTTTGATATTGCACTTCATTTTCGCTAAGATCGAGTTTGAAATTCTTCGCGTTGCGTCCAGTCGCGTAAAGGAAAACCTACCTCAATGAAAATCACGGGCGACGCGGGCAATTTGGGTGTAAGTGGAATTCACCCTTTGTTATAAAAACTTCACATATATATCAATATATGCATATATAATTCGATCGTTACAAACAAAGTGCATACAGCATGAAATAAAAAATATGTCGACACAGTACACTTCCTGGACTTGCAATGATAATCTCTTACTTCCCTAATATATTTATCTCCCCCTATTTATCACGGGATTTATATATAGTTCGTTTCGAATACATCGTTTGTAATAAAATAAAATATTAAATAGAGCAACTTCATAGAAACCGAACAATGCATTTAACCGACCAGGCCCGCTTTCTGGCGACAGCGTTGCATAAGCGCTCGAAGCATGAACTGTCTGCGCGAGAGTTGTCGCACTTGCTTCAGAAACGCGTCCAAGTCTATGATACTGCAACGGAGGCCCTCGCCTAGATAGTATATAGCGTCTTCTGTGGCAGCCTCTTCCGCGAACGCGTTTAACATTCTGCAAGCAAACGAACGACAATGCTACGCTGCCCTGGAAATTGACAAGCGAACAGTTTTTTATATAAATACTTACTGTTTGTAAAGCGGCGCGATGGTTGTGACGGCTTCGTCGACGTCTATCGACTGGTTGTCCGAAAGTTTCGCGATCTCTTTTTCCAATTCAGCCTCTTTGTCCTGAAGTATAGTTATGTTCTTCTCGATCTCGGATTTCTCTTTCTGCAGCTTATCGAACAGTTCGGAAAGGTGAGCCGACCCGCTTGTTAATTCTTGATGCGTTCGGCGTAGCGTTTCCAGCTCGGCTAGCAACTGCGAGAACTGTTCTTTCAGCCTTCGTCTCAATTTGTCCTCCACGGCTGACAACAAGGACGCCCTGATGTGCTCCTCAGTGATCGTGCCCGATCCACCAGCGGTGCCAGGCATCACTCCACCCTGACCGATCGTAAAGCGTTATCAGTATTCCACTGGAAAACTGCGATGTAAACTATCCACTAACTAACCCCTTGCCGCACTTGGGCGAGTTCGACTCGTGGTAACAATTTCGGGCCAAAAAATAATGCCGCGAGTGACACTCGCGGCGTCAAGTTTCGGGCCATATATTAGGCCCTATATATTTCTCGGGTGGAGATAACGACTTCTCGAGAAATCACTTTGACCGGGATTTTTGTCGAACTTATTGGCACGGCAAGGGGCTAAGCCTTGAACTTACTGGCTGCGTAGTCGAAGGATACGGGTAAGAGCCGTAGTTCTGGGATGGATAATTCGAAGCAGCCCCGCCGTAAGAGCCGTAACCTGGGTATGGAAAACTGGAGGATGCTGTAGACATGTATGGAGGGTACACATTACTTCCACCCGAGTACTGAGAATTTTGCGGATAGGGCAGAAAATTAGAACCTGGCACGTGTCCTCCGGTTCCAGGCATATGCATGAAAGCTGCACGAGTTTCCTATCTTTTAGTATCAGTATTTATCGCAAGTATAGCTACGAGCTAGGTATTCTTACATTGCACGGGGTAAGGCGTGGAGCTTGGCTGCGCGTCTTGCCGCGGCTTCGAGTAAACGGGCGGCTGCTCCCCGAAGGTCACGATCATTATTTGAATTAAGCTAAGTAAATCGGATGAATGCTAGACGAGGAAAGACGCATAATCGTTAAGAATGTATTATAGAACTGTGCTCCGCAACGTTTCCGCACCCGCGGCGCGTCTAAGCCCTTCCCAGAATTCCGTGCACCACAAGCAGGGCTTGAAACGGTTCCGAAAATAACTGTTTAGGGGGACTAGACAGTAGAAAAATCGATTTTTTATTGCATTAACCGAAAGTACTGTCTTTTCTGAATAAAATGCCGCTTGGTTTTAGGAAAATTCGCGAAATTGATCACAAACAATGATGGTGCGCTACTAAAATCCGGTGGCTCCTTAATTTTTTTATGAAAATATAATATCAGAGATTTGGGCCGAAATGGCACATGTTTTATACATCCTGTAATTGTTTCCAAGTCGATCTGAACCTCCATTTGTTCGCAGATCAGGAAAAAATGAAGAGAAAAAAATATTCGAGAGAAACGTGTTGAAAGTTTCTGGGAGAAGGCGACGCTATAGGTTGCCGCTTGACGTTTTTATTTGCCAAAGCTACAATTTTGCGAATTTTACTATAAACCAAGCGGCATTTTATTCAGAAAAGATAGTACTTTTGGAAAATGCAATAAAAAAATGATTTTTCGACTGCCTGGCCCCCTTAAAACTGTTATATAAAGGTTGTGATTAAAACGGTTATGGAGAATCTTCATTCCAAATAACTTTTATGAAGAACCGAAATTTCCAACTATTATTTATTTCGGTTACAGTTCCTATTTCCCTCCTCATATCGGTTCCATAATCGTTATTTTTCCGGTTCTATATCGGTTCGGAAACGGTTCCAGAATCAATTCTCGTATCGACTTTTCCCTAATTGATATCATTAATTATTGTAGCTGCAGATCACTGTAAATCTGCACATTTTTTACAAAATCCTTATAGAAACAGAAGAAACTTTTACCTTCCTATTCTGAAAAATATAGTGTGTGTGTGAATATAAAAAATGTGTAGCTGATTTATTTATGTCAACACTTTATTAGAAATCAATGATATGTATAAATATTTCTCCTTTTTTATAAGGATTTTGTAAAACATATGCACATATACAGTAATCTGCAGCTATAATAATAATTAATGATACCAATTAAGGAAAAGTCGATGCAAGAATTGATTCTAGAACCGTTTCCGAACCGATATAGAACCGGAAAAATAACGATTATGGAACCGATATGAGGAGGGAAATAGGAACTGTAACCGAAATAGATAATAGTTGGAAATTTTGGTTCTTCATAACAGTTATTCAGAATAAAGGTTCTCCATAGCCGTTTGGAGAACTGAAATCGATATTATAACAGTTTTCAAGCCCTGACCACGAGCAAAAATATACAAAACATAAAGAAGTTACAGAGTGTATACACAGAAATTAAAAATAAACTTGTGCTTTTCCTCCTTTTGAACGCATTGCTCGTAATACCGGTTGTGGAGCACTGTTTCAGAACAATAAACAATTGAACAGAAATGTATGAATTACGTACTGGCAACCAGTCGTGAAGATAAGGTAAATATATCTTTCCATTATGATCGACGAACATGCTGACTTTAATCGTCATGTCAGCCGTCGGTCTGACGTAGCAGATAGGCGCGTTATTTGGATGTGTATCCATAAGCCATATGGATACGGGAATGTTGTAGCAAGTACCTGAAGGCATTTTGTTCAAATTACTCATACGGCTGAAATATAATCTTCGCAGGCTCGGAAACTTTCGAGCTACCTTACCGTTATAAGAAACAGGTATCGTTCCTTGTAAGTTGAATAAGTCTTTGCGCGAGCCATCGTTGAACACTGGTATGGAGCAAAACATAATCGAATAAATCGATAAATGCTTTAAAAGTATTTACGTCGGAACACTTACCGAATTCTTTCACTTCGCATTGTAAGCCTGTATAAATGTTCAAAACACTCATGACATGCTTCCTGGTGATATCTGGATTTTGGTACTGGAAAGCGAGTCTCTCGTTATGGTACATTGGCATCGAAATTGTGCATCGAATATGATATCCATAAAATTATGAATATGTGTGTAGAAGAAAATATGGTACGTGCCTTTGATAAACCTTGCCTTATCTTCCCTTCGTCCAGAGATGTCATTTTCACCATTTAACCTACTGTTTTAATAAAACTCGTGGATGGAAATAAAAGGGAAATTAACGTCTCTCCTCCGGACGGGATTTCCTTCGAACTATCGTTCGTTGTTATCACAAGTACCTATTCGATCGAAATTCTTTCGCGAGACTATATTTAATACGGTGTTCGTCTTGACACATAAAAACTTTAAACTACGTGTAATAAGCTTTCAACGTCACACGGATATAACCAAACGATGGTTTCAACTACTTCGCTGTTACACCTTGTCAGTTTTAAAATATTGTGAATCGAGTACGGCCATTCGTCGTTTAAGATACTGCGAGGATTATAACCTGATAACCGCCAGATTAACTATCGTTTACAATCAGAAAACACGAGAAACTATTGAAAGGACTAGTAATGATCCCCTGTCCCTGTCAGACACGTTTACTTGTGAGTGCTGCCATCGATAAATTGGCGCGCGTTTTAAAATCATAGAATTATACCTTAGAGCAAACTATACTCACCCTTCGTCTTTAAAGGCTGGTTCAGACACGTCGAGTGGCGAGTAATTGAATAATTTACTATTATTTTACTAAACGAAACTTTGTTGTCCACACACGATAAATTGCTAAATTACTTGCTACTAGACTAAATTACTGGGCGTGTTTGAATCAGCTTTAACGGGGTATTTGCAGGTTTGAGGTTTCACAAAATCTTTTTTTATATATTAATGAATCCACAGGGCGCATTCCACTTACGCCCAAATCGCCCGCGATTTTCATTACGGTAGGTTTTCCTATAAGCGACTGGACGCAACGTTAAGAATTTCAAAGTTGATTTTCTCGCAAATGAAGCGCGATAATAAAAAAAGTTACTGTTTCTTTTCGACTTATAACAAGTAAATAAATCGAGTAAAAGGAATAAAATTTTTTGATATTGCGCTGCATTTTCGAGAAAATCAACTCGGAAATTTCTTGACGTTGCGTTCAGTCGCATATGGGAAAACCTATAATAATGAAAATCACGGGCGATTTGGGCGTAAGTAAGTGGAATTCGCCCAGTGTAACACGTTAAGAATGTTCAGTTAAAATTTCATAAAGAAATTCGAAATATTTTCGAAGTTATATCGTTAAGAAACAAAAAAAGCGATGCGATCTACGATTGGTATTGAGGGGAGATACGCGTTTTTCCCGAAACACCGTTTCGCGAACTGGCGTGCACGATTAAAAAAAAATTGAACGTCATGTTGTCTAAAATTTGATTGCATTATCTTTGTATGACGTCAATCTAGTAGTAGACCCCCCCCCCCACACAAATATTTAATATACCTACATACCGATTTTTTTGGTTTGTATTGAAAAAAATAGATATTAAAAATAATATAAAATCGTAACTTTTTATTCAAACACGCGGTAATTTGGTCTTTTTTAATATTTTTTTAAAATATTTTGGGGGGTCTACTAGTTTTAGGCCTAAAGTTAAAAAAACATTTGATTTTTCGATTTATGATGATTGAACGAAGTGCAACATTGCACACCGCTAACACCTATCTTCTCAGGAGACTACTTCCCCACACTCTATAAAAACAACATAATTTTTTATTTTGTTCCCAATATAAAAATGGGAAATTACAGTGCAAACATAGATTAATAAAATGTAAAATGTTTCCTCAAGATATCTAGTACAGTTATTTAGAAAAAATCCTAAATATTGTACCATTTTTAGGCGTTAAACCCGTAAATACTTAGCCCTTAAACCGGAAACGTTTGATAAATGTAAGTATACGACGAAAAGTAGCATAAAGTTCGGCAACTGGAAATTCCAAGAAATCTGAAACTTTGCAGAAATGTAGCTCAAGTGATGTTAATAACTATTTTTTGATTCGGCAATAAAGCGGTCCTAAGGGTGAACATTTTCTTGAATCCACGAGTTGCCGAACATCCTTTGTAAGTAAACCAGGAAGATGTTTGTTCGAGGGGACGTAAGGATGGAATCTATATTTAAAAGAACTAATCCTTCAACGTAAGTTTGAACTGTGTGTATTATTACAAGAACACCAATACAATAAGTATCCTTCATAAGTATGCACAAGTTAAAAGAATTATCGAGAGTCATACATTCCTGTACCTTTTATTCATCAATACATTACGGTATATCGTAACATTAAATTAATCAAACGAACCTTTTATAAACCGTAATTCGCCAAGGCTTAGTTCTCAGATTCTGGTTTCTCTTTTGTTTCGCTGTTCTCGGACGTGTTTCTGTTCTTCTCCTCGGACTTCGACTCCTTATCCGATTTCTTCTCTTTGCTGGACTTCTTCTCGCTTTTCTCCTTATCGGCTTTGTCCCCGTCGCTCTTCTTCCCATTGTCCAGCTTGTCCTTGCTCCTTCTGTCCTTGTCTTTGTCTTTGGACTTCTCCGAATACTTCGACTTGGTAGATCTGGACTTGGATTTCGACCTGGATCGTCTGGTCTTCGATTTCGACCGTTTGCTGCGAGACTGCGAGCGGCTCCTCCGCCTGGGCGACGACCTCTTCTTCCGGTCTTTCGACCTGGACCTGGACCTGCGGGATCGGGAGCGCCGCGATCGTGAGCGGGACCGATGGCGGCCGCGGGAGCTGCTTCTCCTGCGCGACGGGGACTTTCGTCTTCGTTCTTTGGAGCGGGAGCGCTTCGACCTCGACCTGGACCTGCGTCGGTGACGGGACCGCGAGCGTCTGTGACGAGAACGCGACCGTTTGCGAGATCTGGATCGTCTGCTGCGTCCCCTGGACCTCGAGCGGGACTTCCGACTGCGAGAGCCGCTACGACTCCGTTTGTCCTTCGACAGCATACCGATCATCGGATCTATCGCCGCCGAAATTAAATTATGGGCCTCCTTCACGCGCGACATAGCCTCCTCTATTTCCTTCTGCGCCGCTTCATTGCTCTTCGCTTCCGGCTTCGCTATCGCCTGCGTCGAATGGTATATTTTAATTGGTCTGTCCATAAGCATCTTCCCGTTTAAAAGCAGCGCAGCCACCACGACTGCCTGCTCCGATAGTTCCACCAGCGCGTAGTGCTCGGTGTCCGAATCTCTGGTACATATGCGCAGGTATTTCACTTCGACATTGTTCGTACTGAAAAAGTCTAGTAGCTGGTCCGTCGTTACGGAAGGATCTAAGTTGGCGACGATCAGTGTCCTCCTAATTTCCTCGATCCTCCTACTGTCCAAGTGGCCAGGTAAGTGGGGGTAAGGCGGCAGGCTGTTCGCCTCCAGTTTCGGATCCATAGTGGTGATAACATGATTTGGAGGGATTCCTTCGATCGCGTTAACAACATTTGGTGGCAGCTTGGGTTCAGATGGATAGAGACCTAGAAGAAAGTAAAGCACGTATTAGTTGATGGCACTGTTCCATGTACAGCATGTTCCCAAAATCTTTCAGCGAACTATACTAGGTTAGATTCCCTCGCTGAGAGAAGTTACAAGTTTAAGCAGGGAATCTTTGCGAACCTACATTGCATTCCTTCGTCATCGCGATGCATAGATAATGCTGTGTATGGATAAAATGAAAGTGCTCGTGGGGATGAGAATATTAATAAAAACAAACATACCTGGGACAACAGTGCCATTGTTTGTCAGCTCGAGTGCTCTCTGCTCGTCTGGAATGTCTCCGTTCTGATAGGGGATCACGATCAGTGCACGATCTATGAAGACAGTGTTTGTCATGTGCTGAGCAACAGCGACGCATCCTTGGTCGTGGAACTTTATGTAGCAAATACGAGATTGAACGGGTACAGCGACGTCCCGTATAGTGGGATACAATCTGATATCTTCTATTTTACCCAGGTACCCGAACAAGGTTTGCATTTGATCTTTAGTCGCTTGGGGTGCGATATTTGTTACCTGCACCACTTTCGTCGAACCGACCGCCATTCTTTCTACGATTTTCTGTTATTCCCTCTGTTACGTTCCCGTACGCCGTCCATGAGTTTGCGGCGTAATTCGTCGCGGCACCGCTAGTGGTCTCCAACTCTTTCTCGTAAGTACACCGTTCAATACGGTAGGGGGAGCTGGGGCACTTTGATGCGGGGGGCACAATGAAACATTAATATCATCTTGGTATCTATAGGGCATCTTATAATCATATATCATCTTTCAAGATCATAGAGTATACTGTTTTGTGATCATTTTTTGAACTTCTGACTGTTTCTAGATATCAAGAGAATATTAATGTTTCATTGTGCCCCTTGCGCCAAAGTGTCCCAACTCCCCCTATGTACATACGGCTCAAACGATTGTGGCCGATCGAGTTTCGATTGCATTCGAGCTTACTAGGGCTGGCTTTTTTATATCGCTAACATTCTACAGTATTTCGTGAATATGGTGGGGGCACTGCCAAGCCACAGGTTCCCGTCTAAAATACTTCTAATTCATGTTGAAACACCACTGTGGCACCATCTGCCTATGATTGTCATAATTATATAAATTTGCGCGATCGGTTCTGTTCGCGGTGCTGTAGCGAAAATAACACAAAGGATAAATGTCAAATGACTTTTATCATAGACGAAGTATAAGATAGACCCATCAAGCAATGTAATTTTGTGTCACACGCCCGGGGGTTCGCGAGCCCCCTTACCATCTTCATGTCACACCCAACGTTATCGATTCAGTCTAAAAGTAGATTGTACCGCTACCCGTGGTAGGAATTAGAATTTAACATGGGTAAAACAGAGATCATTTGAAATCCGCAATTTACAAATCGAGCGCTCCGGAATTCGGACATTCAGAAAAATTTCGAGCAGCCGCATTGGGCGCTTAATGATTCCGAACATTGATAGAAAAAAGGAGTGGCCCCTTTGGGCGTCTAATACTTTTAAATTTTAATGAGAAAAGAAACGGCAGTCACTATGGGCGCTCAAGGATGCCTAATTACAAGACGGAAGAACAGCAGCCGCTTTGGGCGCAGAATAATTCCGAATTTTAATGTGAAAAAAAGCAGCCTCGTTTAGGCGCTAATGGCATGGATTATAATGCTTTCCAGTCTCGTTTTATTAAGAGAATCTAATGACTCGAATGTAATTAAACTTGAGAATTGTAACTCGTATTCAAAGCTTCAAGCTTTGATTATAAAATTCAAGAAAAATTATTTGGAATATTTAAAACGCGATATTACACCCTTGACCTCGAATTTGAAATTTATTTATTGCTTTTGTCTGTATTAAACATTTGGAAGCACCCGCCTTAAGGTTACTGTTCACGAGAACTACTAGTATGTATTCATGGTCACTGTGCTCGCTACAGTTATCTATGCAGACAGGAAGCTCCTTCGGCAGGTTCACAGTAGTCAAGGACAGTAGTACCGAATAGAATGTACCACACACACAAATATGTCACTTTAATTTCACGATCAAAAAGCTCGAATCAAAAGACACTTATATAGTTCAAGATGCGTAAAAACACTGACTCTACACTCGCGTATGATACTACTAACACGCATAGTCATCTCATGTTTTTAAATATAAAGCACTGCACGTTTTTAAATGTCCCTAAGCAGTGGATCAAAAAGTCTTCTAGATACTGGGTGAATTGCAGTAGAACCTTGTTAAGCGACCTCCCACATGGTCCAGAAATCGATGAAATTAATGCGGGAATCGAAATATCACGAAATAATATGCTCACGCGTTCACTGAGGTTCGATCGCGATCGCGAATAAAGTTGGACTGACAGGTACATTGTTCGGCCATGGCGCGACTTTGGTAGAGGTCTTTGCTTGTTAACGTTCCTCGAGAAGTTTTCTAGGTACTGGGTTAATTGTAGCTGGGTAAATTAATCCAGGAATCGAGATATCGCGATTTAAGATTCACCACGGCACTTTAAACTAGTTCACGTCCGATCACGATCGCGTTTCAGATATAAAGTTATCATCTAATGGTATCTACGCATTTAGGAGTGCGCGATTTGTTTGGGAAATATGGCACCAAGATTGCTATTGGAGTCTTTTTTTAATATTATTGGAGAAATAAAATGTAATTGTAGGAGCAATATTTAGAATCGAATCTGGACGGATAGAATAGAGATTAACGAAGATAGATGATCGCAGCCAATCGGCTAGTTTTACTTGTCACGTAATTAATAATTCTATTACAATGTTACTTGTGATACGATTAGTAATTACGCTTCAAATAATACAGATTGCCCAGGTCTCACCACGTGGAGGCGCTGCGAGTGGAGACCCACCCTAACCGCGGCCCATCCGCCCTCCTTTATGCAAAATTTTATTTTCATTTCCATAGATCCCCCTGATGCACGGTTGCAAAACGATCCTCGATCGCTCCACAAGCGGGCAACAGAAGGAGTCCCTCTGTAAAAAGCTACCGCGATGAAGCTGAGCAGAATTGAAAACATTTCTTTGTTTCTTACATTAAAAATTTTATGAACTTTCTGGAATATTTCTACCATGATAATTATTCACTACATAATTGGGAATGAACCAAAGAAATAATATTTTCTAATCATTAATAGGAAATATGCCAGTGCATATTTGCTATGTCTACTTAAATACTAATAATTCCTACGTATACGAGCGCTCGTATTTAATAATTGCTACTTATATTTAGTTACACACTACAGTGTTTCCGTAAAAACTACATAATTCTATGTGACCACTAAACACGTCTTACCTAACCATATACATATCTACTTAAATTTAAATAATGACCCGCCTAATGAAAATCTGAAATTGTCATGTGTTTCTTACTTCCCTCGATGGACCCACGATGTTACCTGCAACATTCTCAAAAGTATTAATAAAAATTCCTTGAGGTTTGATTTTTCATGGATGATGAACCGGAAATCCTCTTGTTGCAATATTCTTCACACATAATATTTCTGCAACAGAAACTTTCTCAGTGGCTTAATACCTACAATCTATCTCGATTAAGTAATGTAATTTCAACAGATATAGTCCTTTCATTGAATCACTATTGCCCAAATATTGAAATATCAGACAATTTGTATCTAACCAGTTCCAAAAAATTTCCTTTAAATTGCAGGCAGCCGCATGGAGCGCCACGCAATTCGGACATTCAGAAAAATTTCGAGCAGCCGCATTAGGCGCTTAATGATTCTGAACATTGATAGAAAAAAGGAGTGGACCCTTTGGGAGTCTTATACTTCTCAATTTTAACGAAAAGAGAAACGGCAGTCACTATGGGCGCTTAAGTATTCCTAATTACAAGACGGAAGAACAGCAGCCGCTTTGGGCGCATAATAATTCCGAATTTGAATGTGAAAAAAACAGCCTAAAAATCAATACCTACTACTAAAATACAAATGGGGGATCACTGTTATAAACTTAAGGCAACGATTTTCCATCACGGTAAAAGTATTACCGATGGTCATTACACGAGTATGGTAAGGGGTAAGGGCACTACCACAGACGAGGAATAGACTTGCGCTTAAGATGACACAACTACATATACGCAACTAAAATGTTGTGTTCATACATTGCATTACTCATATCGCCGACATTTTAATAATGTGAAGATAAAATGTAACATCTAGACATTTGCCTAGATGTCCGCGGCCTGGAAATCAAATACCTGGCGTGGCCAGGCAAAGTCAAGGTGTCGATGAATAAGAAGTATTTAAAACGTAAAATAATGAAAGTGTACTCATATTGTCTAAGATTTAAATGGACAAATTATCTGAGAGCCTGCGAGGGGGAAGGTATGGGTATTGATGATCTGAGAATACTTTGCCTGGCTACGCCAAATATGACTTCCAGGCGGCGGACATCTAGGCAAGTGTCTAGATGTTACATTTTATCTTCACATTATTAAATTGTCGGCGGTATGAGTAGTGGAATGTATGAACACAACATTTTAGCTGTGTATGTGTAGTTATGTCATCTTAAGCGCAGGTGGAAAGCACCTTTATTATGTTCTTGCAGCTCATTTTGATATCACATCTTTTTTTACAATGTATATTTTCTTCTATTTTTTTGTGTTTACTCTTTTCCGTCCTCGATTTTATCATGTACTTGGCGTATTTTTTTTACTTTTTTGAAGTATTTTTATGGGTTGCACTTTACTGCGCAGTAATCGAAGTTACTTTCGTGCAGAAAGTAGCAACAACGAGCACGCGTTAATATTGCAAATTTACTATCAATATAAAGTGCCGAATTGCATTTACCTACTTTTTCAGTGCAAATTTCGTGTCAACATCATGAAATTAAGCAACAATCGCGGATGAATTTTGATCAATGCCAAAGAATATTGAAAATTTATAAAAATAAAAACTACATTTCTTATCAATCTGAAAATAATATGTACAACGAAAACATTTGTCGGGTGGGTAGGTGGTGGTGGTAGAAGGAGGATGGTGCAGCACTTAGGGCTGCTAGAAAAATGATCAGTAGCCAGAAGGACAGCTGATCATTGTCCACTCATTAATGCAAGAAAACCGTGAGTGGACCGTTTCTTTCTTTCGCAACGCTAACTTATTACAGACTAAAATCAACTCCCGAGTATAGTCACTAGGACTTTGGACTACTCGCAGCACTAATTTCTCAAACAACTTCAAAATTCCCGGATGGTGCTTCATTACAGAAAATTCTACTATACTCAATACAAATCCCGAATAGCAAACGAAGAAGCTCCCAAGGAGCTACATTACTTTAACAAATATAAAAAGCTACCGAGAACCACCACGTGGGTGGTTTCATTTTTCGCACCACTAATAAAAATTCAGTGCACCTGTGTCTCGCAATACGCAACTCTAACTTTAATTCGCTGCAGCCTTCCTGAAGGCTGTGTGAGGTCCCATGTGCAGCAAAGCCAGCTGCTCGGGACTCCTTTTTCCCAGGAACATGTCTTCGGACATGTCCCAGGACAGTTTCGGGGCATTGGGGTCGCAACTCTAATTACAAACGCGATCAGTCATCATCGCAACACTAACTCAAAAAAGTATTAAGTATCAAACTAGGACGAGTAATTAAAAAAACGCGATCAGTCGCATCGTAACTCTAGTAAAAAGAATACCACGAATCAAAAGTAATGCAATGAATCAAACTCTAGTAGCTCCAATTCAAAATACAAGAACAATCTCAAAAACAATCGCGACTCTTTTTTCGGAACACTACAAGCAATTCATTCGCAACGCTATGCTGGAACCAAACGCGGGGAATATTTGATTCGCAACGCTAATTCAAACCGTAATCACAATTTAGTCGGAACACTAATTGACTCCGTAATGTTCTTCGCAACCCTAATTGAAAACGCGGTGTGCTAAATTTCAGGGAGGGGGTGTCGATGGGTCAGCCTATAGCCAACCAAACTACTACTACTACTACTACCGGCGAGCATAATGGCAAAGTAATACCTACGAAGAATGACCCTGCATCCGAGAATACAGGGCCATTCTTGGCCTAGCCCACATGATGTGGCCTTTTTCTGGCCGGGCTATCTGCGTCTCTTGGCCACTTCTTGCTTCAGGCGTTCAGCCCTTCTGAAAGTTAATAGCGTGCCCAGGCCCGTCCTGCCGACCGCGACCAGCGACAATGTGCAATGTCTCACTGGCGTCAAAAAGTCGACATAGCGAGGCTAGAAGCGAGGGCATACCCCCACTCGCGCTAGTCAGGCCGTCGACTTTTCTCACAAATTTCCTGAAAGCAGGTCATCGCGCGGGGGAATATTGCGCCGGGGGAATATCAGAGAATACGACGACCTGCCCCGGCCCTACCTACTTATATTTAAGTCACACATTCGTACCAGAAGATAAGTTACCTATCCTACGCAACACCTATATTTAAAAAATGGCAAAACAGTCTCTCAAACACAATCATCAGTCAACCCACTCCACGATTCTCAAGCATCACCGCCCGGGTGCAAAAGCCTACACTAGAGAGACCGTCCCGGGACGACTCCGTCACCCGAGCTTGGCCACAATCACACTCTAATAAGTACGTACCAGTTTTCACTGAAATCGGCTGGCAAAGGCCGTGACCATTGCGTATATGTATGATTTACATAGCAATTAGTTATTTTCAATTTTAAACAATGAATTACTTGATGATGCGCATTGTACGTATTAGGTACATACATCAATCGTTATTACTTTCCCGTTTGATTGTACGAGATTAAGTTTCATATTCCAAGATTATTTACTAGAATGATCATCGTGTGCAACAAGGAATATGATACAATGGTATCCTTATTACCACGAATAATATTATAATGTTATAGTTTCGTCAACATGGCCTTTGATGAAAATTTTTCACCGACGCAAATTCCACCGCCTAACCACACAAACACACACAGGTGGAAAATGCGACGTGCACGATATACTAACGCAATGCCAGCCGCCAAAATGTAATTATTTAGTAAAGAAAGTCATCGTGCCCTATTGCTTTCACCCACCCAAGTAGCGCCTGGGCACGTGGATGAGTTAAAAGGCAATAGGTACGGAAAGATATCCTGAAAATCCTCAACTAGAAAATATGATTAGTCTGAATAGTGTCTAGCTAGTATTCTTTCATTTTATAGTATTAAGGAAAGTGACTCGACTTTCAACTTGTGAATAGTTTAAAGTTTGATAAATAAAAAAGGACTCTACTTTAGATTGCATCATTAAGAAAAATCACTCTACTCGACAATTAATTAGCAAGAAAAAAGACTCTAAAATAGAATTATTTAAGAAAATTATTCTAAATCATCAAGAATTTACTTTAAGAATTTAAAACGAGCGATTCCATCTTCAAAGTAAATTTCATAAATCAAGAAAGTATGTTCTCATGCTAATTACTTTGAATCTGAAATTTGCCCACCCTCAATTGTCTTCTTGCACATGGAAATTAATTATTCTATTGTGTATGCAAACGAGTGACCTTTAAAAGAAAGGAATTACACTTTTATGTCTATTATCATCATTTAGAAGTCAAGTTACTTTTGAACACGTAGTATCAGAAAAATAAAAGAAATTGAAGTCATTATAATCGTCGCAATGACGAAATCGGAGGGCATCCGATTTTTCCTCTACATATTAAATAAAAATGATCGTAGCTGTGGAGTCTGAGAGTATCAAACTTCTTCGCTACATAAAAATTAGCATTCAGCCGTATTGATATTCATACCAATACCTTCTGAGCTGCTATGCACCTTTCTGTGCATTATTTAATAAATATCTACATCAATGTATGATCAATGATAAACATTCGCGTTAGGAACCGTTTATCTTGGAAATTATGATTATAATTTGATTCTATTGAAAAGACGCGGTGTACAAGAAGACCCTAGCCCTTGTCTAATAAATACATACACAGCCAAAATGTTACAATTCACGGGCATGGTTACCATACCCGCGGTCATTATGCTCGCCAAAGCACGTATACAACCAGTCACTCGTGTCGATTTGGACCAAACGTCCTACGACATGATTGAGTGACCAGAGGAACCATAATGCATGCGCACTCACATTTCGCTGTGCCCCGGTGGCGGAGACGCCAACACCCCTGCTACGACTCAGGGAAAGTTCTCAAGCTGCTCAGAAGTCATCAGGCTGTTCAGCTACGCCCAGACTGTAACGAAGGAACAGAACACGATTATAATTTCTTTCTAAAGTTACGATTGTTTGAACTCTAATAAAGAACCACGAAGCAATTCGAAACTAACGCAATTTTTTATCATTTAGACATTTTAAGGAAAAAATTAAATATTGAAAATTAAAATTAACCAAACTTTCGTTAGTTTTTAATTGCTTGGTGATTCTATTCTAAAAATTAATTTTTTAAAATTTTAAAAAAAATTGTCTTTCTAAAATTTTGAAGAATGAACTCTACTTTAGTGGAATTGAATGAAATACATAGATACTTACATCTTTCCATTGATATTCTGCGCACAAATCTCGTCTTCAGCTGACGCACTGACTCTAATTTCCGGTAAAGAGTTTCGCTTTCAAAAGTAAAAAAATAAAGAAATACGTAGACTACCAACGCGCCCCAAAGATTCTAGTCTCGCGATTTGAAGGTCAGAGCCGCGGCGCCTCGTGAAAGAATATAAATTGCGTAGAAAACACTGACTCTACCCTCGCGTATCCCCAAATTTGATAACGACGCTCTACTATGAGCAACGGTGCTCTTTAAAACGAAAAACTTCTTACGTCTTAAACACTGACTCTATTTGGCCGCATTGCACGCGGTCACAATCTCTGAAAAATAAATAAATCAAAATTCTTTAATTATTCATGTCTTGAATAGCATGTCATTGATCAACTACAAAGTTTCTGTACATAAAGAACAAAACTTGCATCCAAAACCGAAGGTAAATCCAATTACAACAGCTTCATAGAGCTAGATTCTTAAAAATCATTGAAATATCGTTGAATTTTACGTAAACGCGACCGAAATGCAATAGAATTCGATCATTCCAATATTTCGTAAACATCTACCGACGCCATTTTAAAAGTTTTAAACAAATCTGATTAAAATTATTCAATTTAACATAATTCAATCTTTTCCCATTTCATCCCGATATTAACCGACTGCAATGTCACCCATCACGCTCACAGCCAACAATGATCTGGCTCGTGGCACGTCAATCACGTCTGAACGTGTCAAGACAAGTTTAGACCTGCACTCCAGACGCGCGTGCCGGGAACGAGTGATCGTCCTTTATCACGCTGGAGACTTTACACGTACATTTTTGGAGCGCACGCCTGGAGTGTACGCTCCAAAACTGTGAGAAAAACTGTCCGTCTAAAGCCGGCTATTGATTCAATAAAATAACGAGAATAATACCTATACCACACGTATTGCCATATCATTTATCCAAGGAATGAAACCAGACGCCATCCAAGCACCGTTCAAATTAACCAGCAACTGTCATGGCGTTGCCTGCCCTTTGCTTCCGATTCCCGCCTCAATGCCTGTAACCTAACGATGCAACAAGTTTGAAAGAAGAGCATTAAAACATTCGTAAGGCAATTAAACAACAAATAAACTTGAAATATGCCCGGAAAGGGATGTAATTGAATACCGAGACACGATATGTGTGCACTAAATGTGCAGAAATATCGGTAAGGCAACGAAAGGAATACGCGACGAACATCTAACGGTTTTCTCGCGATATTTAATAAATTTCGGGACGAAACTGTATTAACAGGAGCAGCAAGTGCCGATAGAGAGTAAAGAAGAAGACAAATACTGACTGGAAGTAATTATATGAGGATAGATAATGTACGCGTACCATTTAAATACGCAGCTAGCTATCCAAGCGTCTTGACTCAACGACCTCCACGGAACGAATGACCCCCGCGCCACGTCGCTGTACCTCGCGAGTCGCGAATATTAGCTTTGGTGGGGGGAGAGCAGGCAGGCGGCAGGACTCGCGAGGCAATACGCGCGTACGTATTTACGAAGGTTGGGATATCGTCATCGAGCCGTGTACAGTTTACACTGTAAACAGAGGTGACTTCCAAAGGTAGCATCGTTCATAACAAAAGTCGTTTCTACACACACGTTCTGCTAACAGTAAAATAGAAATATTACGCGTGATATATTTCCTTCGTTTATAAAATATCTAACATCTACATACAGGAGTGTACTTTAATTAAGCTTGTGAAACTTAACACAGATGGCTTAGAAAGTATATATTCGAAAATTACATGCGTGATACACACTTTCTTATTGCAAAACTTTTTACAAGTTTCGCGATACATTCGAGAATGTCGCGATACCAATACTGTGTTAGCATTGGTACATAAAATGAATATTTATTCTGTATACAGTGAGCCACGAGAGTATTCGAACGCTCGCTATTAAAACTGTAAACAATAAAAATATACATGTTAGACTAAAGTTCTGAAAGTAATGTTCTAACTACTATAAGACGTTAGTATGGAGATTGTATATACCAAATTTGAAATGAATCGGATAATATTTGTAGAAGTTATGAAACATTTATTGCAAAGATGTACTGCAACAGAGTCACAAAAATATTCGAACCGCATTAATTATATGCACCATATTTTAGATTAATATTCATTTAGGCTACCTTTGGCTCCAATTACGCTTTTCAGACGTTGTGCACTAGTTTTTCAATTATTTTAGAATGCCGTTCGAATACTTTTGTGACCCTGTTTCAGTACATCTTTGCAATAAATGTTTCATAACTTCTACAAATATTATCCGATTCATTTCAAATTTGGTATTATAATATATAATCTCGATACTTGTGCCCCATCACAAGGGAAAGCCGCGATAGGTATATGTGCTACAGATGTTGATGAATCTCATATATGTATTCAACATTCAACAGTTTCCGAAATATGAATGAAAAAAGATATTTTGGCATTAAACAACCGAAGCGATAGTGGAAAAATCCGTAGCACAAATAGGTATCGCTGCTTTCCGTTGTCATCTTTCCGCACCAACCACTTTCCAGACGCATTAATTATTTCGCGGTAAAATTACTCTAAGTAAGAGCCGCGGTGCTCGACAAAATATGTAGATGGACGCGAAAAAAGCGGGGACTCTACGATCGCGTTACCCGCGATCAAAAAGGATCTTGCTAGACTGCAAGATTGCTACGAAGACTGGTTGCACTTGGAACCTTTTCAAATTTTTCGCGGTGACTCTACTCGACTCGAATTATTAATCGGAATTGTAAAAATCGCGAGCACATGTCGTATCGATTTAATTTTCTGATAAGACAGACACATGCACGTCACCCTATCTACGATTACCTTGTATGGTCAGCTCATTGGATTCTGCTCTTTCCAACACATATGCGCGGCGGTTAGTGGCCCGTTTCATATAATGGGCATTCGTTTTAGAAACATTTCTGCGATATTATTGTGAGCAGGTAGTACCAACAATGATTGTCATTGTTAGTTAATATACCAAATTAATGCCTTCTATACACGCCTTATTAAGAGAATCTAATGACTCTGAATGTAATTACTGTTGAGAGAGAAGATTTGAAAAATCTCACACGAAAGAATTCAACTTCAGAAATGTAACTCGTATTCGACACATTGAGCATCCCGTATGATTGTGAAATTAAAGAATGCTCGATTTGCAGTTGCATCCATGCACATCACGACACTCATGCCACTTTCTGCGAGACTTAGATATAAGAATTAGATTTTACTGTAAATTTCAATGTCGGCGGTGAACTAATACTCGGGGCAAATAGAATCCAATTACTATTACTTCGCTAAAATGATTAAACAGTACATTAGAAACTTGCGGGAATGTCAGTAACAGCGTCAATTTGTAATATTTTTCGGTGTACGATACGTGAAAGGGTTCTGCTACACGCAAAGTACTAACAAAACAATTTGTCATCTTGTAATTTATAGCTTGCACGAGCTTTGAAGAAATATCATTTTTGAGCGCCGTAGTGTCATGATCCCTGAAATGCATTTTCGGAGAGAAATCCGCATGAGTCGTTGACAAATCGAGTCAAAGCGTAGCGTAGCGAAAGCCTATGTCAAACTCGCATTTTAAACTAGTCACACGTATAAAAGCACGCAACACACTTTTCAGCATTTCTCACCATTTCAGAGTAGTTGCTGAGTTGGACGCTGTGCATGAGTAGAGGCCGCTAAATTCAGTCCTGAAATTATGAATTAGAAATTCCTGAAAGAAAACATTAAAAAAAATAACAATGATATAATCTGCCTGAAAGAAAACAGAAATAATCTTTGAAATAAATTAAATAGAATGTTAAATCTTGAAATAGGGTACTAATCAAATAAAACAAACTACATATATACATACATACATACATATTAAAGAAAATACACATTTATAAGTTAAACTTGTTACTAATCTAACTAAAAGTCTTCAATTATCGTTTATTAGAAGCAACATTTCTATTTATATCTAACTGATTATTGTTTATATTTTTGACATAGTCATTCAATAAAATATTTGAAAAAACAGATAATAATTTTTTTTAACATTTAAAAATTCAATGGATTCTGCAATAAGATATGCCTTATTCAGTTCATCCAAAGATTTGTCAAGATGTTTTTCAATAACATTAATATCATTAGCAGGTACATCAAGTAGCGCGAATTTATATCGCACCAATAAATTTTTAAGTTGGGACCACCTTGACAATATCATGTCAACAGGCAATACCCACTTCAAATCATTGAATGAAATTTCATTACCTTTATGAAAAACTTGTAATTTCATTTTGTCAATAATTACAATTTGAATATTAAGTACTAAAAAATCATTGTCAAAATCAAGTTTATAAAAATAAATTCTAGAATTCGCTAATTGAATATTCCAACATTCTGAAATTTCAAGTTTCTCTTTAGAGTTTTGTCTTTCTCATTTTAGTTTATTACAGTAAGATTTTCTAAATTAACAATGCCACGGCGTTGCTGTGTTCCCGGTTGCAAGGGGAATTATGATAGTACTTTAAAATCAAACAGTTATGATTCCGTTTTTTTATTTCCAAAGAATGAAGAATTGTGAAAAAAATGGGTAGCTGCTATTCCGCGAAAACATTGGATACCTACAAAGTAAGTACTCTGCTGTCTGTAGTCTTCATTTTGCTGATAATGATATTCTTAGATATGAACAAGTTGCTTCTTCTAGTGGAATACTTGAGAATATTTTACTGAGGTGTCCAAAGCTTATAGAGGATGCAGTACCTTCTATTTTTCCCAATTGACTAACTTATCTTTCAAAGCCTGTACTACCACAAAGGAGAGATCCTGAACAACGTAGAAAAGAAGTCATTCAAAATCATGAACGTTTAGTTCAAGAATTTGAAGACTTAGATTTAATTAAAAATTTTTCAGATTTAGTAAGTAAGTATAAAGAGAAACTTGAAATTTCAGAATGTTGGAATATTCAATTAGCGAATTCTAGAATTTATTTTTATAAACTTGATTTTGACAATGATTTTTTAGTACTTAATATTCAAATTGTAATTATTGACAAAATGAAATTACAAGTTTTTCATAAAGGTAATGAAATTTCATTCAATGATTTGAAGTGGGTATTGCCTGTTGACATGATATTGTCAAGGTGGTCCCAACTTAAAAATTTATTGGTGCGATATAAATTCGCGCTACTTGATGTACCTGCTAATGATATTAATGTTATTGAAAAACATCTTGACAAATCTTTGGATGAACTGAATAAGGCATATCTTATTGCAGAATCCATTGAATTTTTAAATGTTAAAAAAAATTATTATCTGTTTTTTCAAATATTTTATTGAATGACTATGTCAAAAATATAAACAATAATCAGTTAGATATAAATAGAAATGTTGCTTCTAATAAACGATAATTGAAGACTTTTAGTTAGATTAGTAACAAGTTTAACTTATAAATGTGTATTTTCTTTAATATGTATGTATGTATGTATATATGTAGTTTGTTTTATTTGATTAGTACCCTATTTCAAGATTTAACATTCTATTTAATTTATTTCAAAGATTATTTCTGTTTTCTTTCAGGCAGATTATATCATTGTTATTTTTTTTAATGTTTTCTTTCAGGAATTTCTAATTCATAATTTCAGGACTGAATTTAGCGGCCTCTACTCATGCACAGCGTCCAACTCAGCAACTACTCTGAAATGGTGAGAAATGCTGAAAAGTGTGTTGCGTGCTTTTATACGTGTGACTAGTTTAAAATGCGAGTTTGACATAGGCTTTCGCTACGCTACGCTTTGACTCGATTTGTCAACGACTCATGCGGATTTCTCTCCGAAAATGCATTTCAGGGATCATGACACTACGGCGCTCAAAAATGATATTTCTTCAAAGCTCGTGCAAGCTATAAATTACAAGATGACAAATTGTTTTGTTAGTACTTTGCGTGTAGCAGAACCCTTTCACGTATCGTACACCGAAAAATATTACAAATTGACGCTGTTACTGACATTCCCGCAAGTTTCTAATGTACTGTTTAATCATTTTAGCGAAGTAATAGTAATTGGATTCTATTTGCCCCGAGTATTAGTTCACCGCCGACATTGAAATTTACAGTAAAATCTAATTCTTATATCTAAGTCTCGCAGAAAGTGGCATGAGTGTCGTGATGTGCATGGATGCAACTGCAAATCGAGCATTCTTTAATTTCACAATCATACGGGATGCTCAATGTGTCGAATACGAGTTACATTTCTGAAGTTGAATTCTTTCGTGTGAGATTTTTCAAATCTTCTCTCTCAACAGTAATTACATTCGAGTCATTAGATTCTCTTAATAAGGCGTGTATAGAAGGCATTAATTTGGTATATTAACTAACAATGACAATCATTGTTGGTACTACCTGCTCACAATAATATCGCAGAAATGTTTCTAAAACGAATGCCCATTATATGAAACGGGCCACTAACCGCCGCGCATATGTGTTGGAAAGAGCAGAATCCAATGAGCTGACCATACAAGGTAATCGTAGATAGGGTGACGTGCATGTGTCTGTCTTATCAGAAAATTAAATCGATACGACATGTGCTCGCGATTTTTACAATTCCGATTAATAATTCGAGTCGAGTAGAGTCACCGCGAAAAATTTGAAAAGGTTCCAAGTGCAACCAGTCTTCGTAGCAATCTTGCAGTCTAGCAAGATCCTTTTTGATCGCGGGTAACGCGATCGTAGAGTCCCCGCTTTTTTCGCGTCCATCTACATATTTTGTCGAGCACCGCGGCTCTTACTTAGAGTAATTTTACCGCGAAATAATTAATGCGTCTGGAAAGTGGTTGGTGCGGAAAGATGACAACGGAAAGCAGCGATACCTATTTGTGCTACGGATTTTTCCACTATCGCTTCGGTTGTTTAATGCCAAAATATCTTTTTTCATTCATATTTCGGAAACTGTTGAATGTTGAATACATATATGAGATTCATCAACATCTGTAGCACATATACCTATCGCGGCTTTCCCTTGTGATGGGGCACAAGTATCGAGATTATATATTATAATACCAAATTTGAAATGAATCGGATAATATTTGTAGAAGTTATGAAACATTTATTGCAAAGATGTACTGAAACAGGGTCACAAAAGTATTCGAACGGCATTCTAAAATAATTGAAAAACTAGTGCACAACGTCTGAAAAGCGTAATTGGAGCCAAAGGTAGCCTAAATGAATATTAATCTAAAATATGGTGCATATAATTAATGCGGTTCGAATATTTTTGTGACTCTGTTGCAGTACATCTTTGCAATAAATGTTTCATAACTTCTACAAATATTATCCGATTCATTTCAAATTTGGTATATACAATCTCCATACTAACGTCTTATAGTAGTTAGAACATTACTTTCAGAACTTTAGTCTAACATGTATATTTTTATTGTTTACAGTTTTAATAGCGAGCGTTCGAATACTCTCGTGGCTCACTGTATACAGAATAAATATTCATTTTATGTACCAATGCTAACACAGTATTGGTATCGCGACATTCTCGAATGTATCGCGAAACTTGTAAAAAGTTTTGCAATAAGAAAGTGTGTATCACGCATGTAATTTTCGAATATATACTTTCTAAGCCATCTGTGTTAAGTTTCACAAGCTTAATTAAAGTACACTCCTGTATGTAGATGTTAGATATTTTATAAACGAAGGAAATATATCACGCGTAATATTTCTATTTTACTGTTAGCAGAACGTGTGTGTAGAAACGACTTTTGTTATGAACGATGCTACCTTTGGAAGTCACCTCTGTTTACAGTGTAAACTGTACACGGCTCGATGACGATATCCCAACCTTCGTAAATACGTACGCGCGTATTGCCTCGCGAGTCCTGCCGCCTGCCTGCTCTCCCCCCACCAAAGCTAATATTCGCGACTCGCGAGGTACAGCGACGTGGCGCGGGGGTCATTCGTTCCGTGGAGGTCGTTGAGTCAAGACGCTTGGATAGCTAGCTGCGTATTTAAATGGTACGCGTACATTATCTATCCTCATATAATTACTTCCAGTCAGTATTTGTCTTCTTCTTTACTCTCTATCGGCACTTGCTGCTCCTGTTAATACAGTTTCGTCCCGAAATTTATTAAATATCGCGAGAAAACCGTTAGATGTTCGTCGCGTATTCCTTTCGTTGCCTTACCGATATTTCTGCACATTTAGTGCACACATATCGTGTCTCGGTATTCAATTACATCCCTTTCCGGGCATATTTCAAGTTTATTTGTTGTTTAATTGCCTTACGAATGTTTTAATGCTCTTCTTTCAAACTTGTTGCATCGTTAGGTTACAGGCATTGAGGCGGGAATCGGAAGCAAAGGGCAGGCAACGCCATGACAGTTGCTGGTTAATTTGAACGGTGCTTGGATGGCGTCTGGTTTCATTCCTTGGATAAATGATATGGCAATACGTGTGGTATAGGTATTATTCTCGTTATTTTATTGAATCAATAGCCGGCTTTAGACGGACAGTTTTTCTCACAGTTTTGGAGCGTACACTCCAGGCGTGCGCTCCAAAAATGTACGTGTAAAGTCTCCAGCGTGATAAAGGACGATCACTCGTTCCCGGCACGCGCGTCTGGAGTGCAGGTCTAAACTTGTCTTGACACGTTCAGACGTGATTGACGTGCCACGAGCCAGATCATTGTTGGCTGTGAGCGTGATGGGTGACATTGCAGTCGGTTAATATCGGGATGAAATGGGAAAAGATTGAATTATGTTAAATTGAATAATTTTAATCAGATTTGTTTAAAACTTTTAAAATGGCGTCGGTAGATGTTTACGAAATATTGGAATGATCGAATTCTATTGCATTTCGGTCGCGTTTACGTAAAATTCAACGATATTTCAATGATTTTTAAGAATCTAGCTCTATGAAGCTGTTGTAATTGGATTTACCTTCGGTTTTGGATGCAAGTTTTGTTCTTTATGTACAGAAACTTTGTAGTTGATCAATGACATGCTATTCAAGACATGAATAATTAAAGAATTTTGATTTATTTATTTTTCAGAGATTGTGACCGCGTGCAATGCGGCCAAATAGAGTCAGTGTTTAAGACGTAAGAAGTTTTTCGTTTTAAAGAGCACCGTTGCTCATAGTAGAGCGTCGTTATCAAATTTGGGGATACGCGAGGGTAGAGTCAGTGTTTTCTACGCAATTTATATTCTTTCACGAGGCGCCGCGGCTCTGACCTTCAAATCGCGAGACTAGAATCTTTGGGGCGCGTTGGTAGTCTACGTATTTCTTTATTTTTTTACTTTTGAAAGCGAAACTCTTTACCGGAAATTAGAGTCAGTGCGTCAGCTGAAGACGAGATTTGTGCGCAGAATATCAATGGAAAGATGTAAGTATCTATGTATTTCATTCAATTCCACTAAAGTAGAGTTCATTCTTCAAAATTTTAGAAAGACAATTTTTTTTAAAATTTTAAAAAATTAATTTTTAGAATAGAATCACCAAGCAATTAAAAACTAACGAAAGTTTGGTTAATTTTAATTTTCAATATTTAATTTTTTCCTTAAAATGTCTAAATGATAAAAAATTGCGTTAGTTTCGAATTGCTTCGTGGTTCTTTATTAGAGTTCAAACAATCGTAACTTTAGAAAGAAATTATAATCGTGTTCTGTTCCTTCGTTACAGTCTGGGCGTAGCTGAACAGCCTGATGACTTCTGAGCAGCTTGAGAACTTTCCCTGAGTCGTAGCAGGGGTGTTGGCGTCTCCGCCACCGGGGCACAGCGAAATGTGAGTGCGCATGCATTATGGTTCCTCTGGTCACTCAATCATGTCGTAGGACGTTTGGTCCAAATCGACACGAGTGACTGGTTGTATACGTGCTTTGGCGAGCATAATGACCGCGGGTATGGTAACCATGCCCGTGAATTGTAACATTTTGGCTGTGTATGTATTTATTAGACAAGGGCTAGGGTCTTCTTGTACACCGCGTCTTTTCAATAGAATCAAATTATAATCATAATTTCCAAGATAAACGGTTCCTAACGCGAATGTTTATCATTGATCATACATTGATGTAGATATTTATTAAATAATGCACAGAAAGGTGCATAGCAGCTCAGAAGGTATTGGTATGAATATCAATACGGCTGAATGCTAATTTTTATGTAGCGAAGAAGTTTGATACTCTCAGACTCCACAGCTACGATCATTTTTATTTAATATGTAGAGGAAAAATCGGATGCCCTCCGATTTCGTCATTGCGACGATTATAATGACTTCAATTTCTTTTATTTTTCTGATACTACGTGTTCAAAAGTAACTTGACTTCTAAATGATGATAATAGACATAAAAGTGTAATTCCTTTCTTTTAAAGGTCACTCGTTTGCATACACAATAGAATAATTAATTTCCATGTGCAAGAAGACAATTGAGGGTGGGCAAATTTCAGATTCAAAGTAATTAGCATGAGAACATACTTTCTTGATTTATGAAATTTACTTTGAAGATGGAATCGCTCGTTTTAAATTCTTAAAGTAAATTCTTGATGATTTAGAATAATTTTCTTAAATAATTCTATTTTAGAGTCTTTTTTCTTGCTAATTAATTGTCGAGTAGAGTGATTTTTCTTAATGATGCAATCTAAAGTAGAGTCCTTTTTTATTTATCAAACTTTAAACTATTCACAAGTTGAAAGTCGAGTCACTTTCCTTAATACTATAAAATGAAAGAATACTAGCTAGACACTATTCAGACTAATCATATTTTCTAGTTGAGGATTTTCAGGATATCTTTCCGTACCTATTGCCTTTTAACTCATCCACGTGCCCAGGCGCTACTTGGGTGGGTGAAAGCAATAGGGCACGATGACTTTCTTTACTAAATAATTACATTTTGGCGGCTGGCATTGCGTTAGTATATCGTGCACGTCGCATTTTCCACCTGTGTGTGTTTGTGTGGTTAGGCGGTGGAATTTGCGTCGGTGAAAAATTTTCATCAAAGGCCATGTTGACGAAACTATAACATTATAATATTATTCGTGGTAATAAGGATACCATTGTATCATATTCCTTGTTGCACACGATGATCATTCTAGTAAATAATCTTGGAATATGAAACTTAATCTCGTACAATCAAACGGGAAAGTAATAACGATTGATGTATGTACCTAATACGTACAATGCGCATCATCAAGTAATTCATTGTTTAAAATTGAAAATAACTAATTGCTATGTAAATCATACATATACGCAATGGTCACGGCCTTTGCCAGCCGATTTCAGTGAAAACTGGTACGTACTTATTAGAGTGTGATTGTGGCCAAGCTCGGGTGACGGAGTCGTCCCGGGACGGTCTCTCTAGTGTAGGCTTTTGCACCCGGGCGGTGATGCTTGAGAATCGTGGAGTGGGTTGACTGATGATTGTGTTTGAGAGACTGTTTTGCCATTTTTTAAATATAGGTGTTGCGTAGGATAGGTAACTTATCTTCTGGTACGAATGTGTGACTTAAATATAAGTAGGTAGGGCCGGGGCAGGTCGTCGTATTCTCTGATATTCCCCCGGCGCAATATTCCCCCGCGCGATGACCTGCTTTCAGGAAATTTGTGAGAAAAGTCGACGGCCTGACTAGCGCGAGTGGGGGTATGCCCTCGCTTCTAGCCTCGCTATGTCGACTTTTTGACGCCAGTGAGACATTGCACATTGTCGCTGGTCGCGGTCGGCAGGACGGGCCTGGGCACGCTATTAACTTTCAGAAGGGCTGAACGCCTGAAGCAAGAAGTGGCCAAGAGACGCAGATAGCCCGGCCAGAAAAAGGCCACATCATGTGGGCTAGGCCAAGAATGGCCCTGTATTCTCGGATGCAGGGTCATTCTTCGTAGGTATTACTTTGCCATTATGCTCGCCGGTAGTAGTAGTAGTAGTAGTTTGGTTGGCTATAGGCTGACCCATCGACACCCCCTCCCTGAAATTTAGCACACCGCGTTTTCAATTAGGGTTGCGAAGAACATTACGGAGTCAATTAGTGTTCCGACTAAATTGTGATTACGGTTTGAATTAGCGTTGCGAATCAAATATTCCCCGCGTTTGGTTCCAGCATAGCGTTGCGAATGAATTGCTTGTAGTGTTCCGAAAAAAGAGTCGCGATTGTTTTTGAGATTGTTCTTGTATTTTGAATTGGAGCTACTAGAGTTTGATTCATTGCATTACTTTTGATTCGTGGTATTCTTTTTACTAGAGTTACGATGCGACTGATCGCGTTTTTTTAATTACTCGTCCTAGTTTGATACTTAATACTTTTTTGAGTTAGTGTTGCGATGATGACTGATCGCGTTTTTTTAATTACTCGTCCTAGTTTGATACTTAATACTTTTTTGAGTTAGTGTTGCGATGATGACTGATCGCGTTTGTAATTAGAGTTGCGACCCCAATGCCCCGAAACTGTCCTGGGACATGTCCGAAGACATGTTCCTGGGAAAAAGGAGTCCCGAGCAGCTGGCTTTGCTGCACATGGGACCTCACACAGCCTTCAGGAAGGCTGCAGCGAATTAAAGTTAGAGTTGCGTATTGCGAGACACAGGTGCACTGAATTTTTATTAGTGGTGCGAAAAATGAAACCACCCACGTGGTGGTTCTCGGTAGCTTTTTATATTTGTTAAAGTAATGTAGCTCCTTGGGAGCTTCTTCGTTTGCTATTCGGGATTTGTATTGAGTATAGTAGAATTTTCTGTAATGAAGCACCATCCGGGAATTTTGAAGTTGTTTGAGAAATTAGTGCTGCGAGTAGTCCAAAGTCCTAGTGACTATACTCGGGAGTTGATTTTAGTCTGTAATAAGTTAGCGTTGCGAAAGAAAGAAACGGTCCACTCACGGTTTTCTTGCATTAATGAGTGGACAATGATCAGCTGTCCTTCTGGCTACTGATCATTTTTCTAGCAGCCCTAAGTGCTGCACCATCCTCCTTCTACCACCACCACCTACCCACCCGACAAATGTTTTCGTTGTACATATTATTTTCAGATTGATAAGAAATGTAGTTTTTATTTTTATAAATTTTCAATATTCTTTGGCATTGATCAAAATTCATCCGCGATTGTTGCTTAATTTCATGATGTTGACACGAAATTTGCACTGAAAAAGTAGGTAAATGCAATTCGGCACTTTATATTGATAGTAAATTTGCAATATTAACGCGTGCTCGTTGTTGCTACTTTCTGCACGAAAGTAACTTCGATTACTGCGCAGTAAAGTGCAACCCATAAAAATACTTCAAAAAAGTAAAAAAAATACGCCAAGTACATGATAAAATCGAGGACGGAAAAGAGTAAACACAAAAAAATAGAAGAAAATATACATTGTAAAAAAAGATGTGATATCAAAATGAGCTGCAAGAACATAATAAAGGTGCTTTCCACCTGCGCTTAAGATGACATAACTACACATACACAGCTAAAATGTTGTGTTCATACATTCCACTACTCATACCGCCGACAATTTAATAATGTGAAGATAAAATGTAACATCTAGACACTTGCCTAGATGTCCGCCGCCTGGAAGTCATATTTGGCGTAGCCAGGCAAAGTATTCTCAGATCATCAATACCCATACCTTCCCCCTCGCAGGCTCTCAGATAATTTGTCCATTTAAATCTTAGACAATATGAGTACACTTTCATTATTTTACGTTTTAAATACTTCTTATTCATCGACACCTTGACTTTGCCTGGCCACGCCAGGTATTTGATTTCCAGGCCGCGGACATCTAGGCAAATGTCTAGATGTTACATTTTATCTTCACATTATTAAAATGTCGGCGATATGAGTAATGCAATGTATGAACACAACATTTTAGTTGCGTATATGTAGTTGTGTCATCTTAAGCGCAAGTCTATTCCTCGTCTGTGGTAGTGCCCTTACCCCTTACCATACTCGTGTAATGACCATCGGTAATACTTTTACCGTGATGGAAAATCGTTGCCTTAAGTTTATAACAGTGATCCCCCATTTGTATTTTAGTAGTAGGTATTGATTTTTAGGCTGTTTTTTTCACATTCAAATTCGGAATTATTATGCGCCCAAAGCGGCTGCTGTTCTTCCGTCTTGTAATTAGGAATACTTAAGCGCCCATAGTGACTGCCGTTTCTCTTTTCGTTAAAATTGAGAAGTATAAGACTCCCAAAGGGTCCACTCCTTTTTTCTATCAATGTTCAGAATCATTAAGCGCCTAATGCGGCTGCTCGAAATTTTTCTGAATGTCCGAATTGCGTGGCGCTCCATGCGGCTGCCTGCAATTTAAAGGAAATTTTTTGGAACTGGTTAGATACAAATTGTCTGATATTTCAATATTTGGGCAATAGTGATTCAATGAAAGGACTATATCTGTTGAAATTACATTACTTAATCGAGATAGATTGTAGGTATTAAGCCACTGAGAAAGTTTCTGTTGCAGAAATATTATGTGTGAAGAATATTGCAACAAGAGGATTTCCGGTTCATCATCCATGAAAAATCAAACCTCAAGGAATTTTTATTAATACTTTTGAGAATGTTGCAGGTAACATCGTGGGTCCATCGAGGGAAGTAAGAAACACATGACAATTTCAGATTTTCATTAGGCGGGTCATTATTTAAATTTAAGTAGATATGTATATGGTTAGGTAAGACGTGTTTAGTGGTCACATAGAATTATGTAGTTTTTACGGAAACACTGTAGTGTGTAACTAAATATAAGTAGCAATTATTAAATACGAGCGCTCGTATACGTAGGAATTATTAGTATTTAAGTAGACATAGCAAATATGCACTGGCATATTTCCTATTAATGATTAGAAAATATTATTTCTTTGGTTCATTCCCAATTATGTAGTGAATAATTATCATGGTAGAAATATTCCAGAAAGTTCATAAAATTTTTAATGTAAGTAACAAAGAAATGTTTTCAATTCTGCTCAGCTTCATCGCGGTAGCTTTTTACAGAGGGACTCCTTCTGTTGCCCGCTTGCGGAGCGATCGAGGATCGTTTTGCAACCGTGCATCAGGGGGATCTATGGAAATGAAAATAAAATTTTGCATAAAGGAGGGCGGATGGGCCGCGGTTAGGGTGGGTCTCCACTCGCAGCGCCTCCACGTGGTGAGACCTGGACAATCTGTATTATTTGAAGCGTAATTACTAATCGTATCACAAGTAACATTGTAATAGAATTATTAATTACGTGACAAGTAAAACTAGCCGATTGGCTGCGATCATCTATCTTCGTTAATCTCTATTCTATCCGTCCAGATTCGATTCTAAATATTGCTCCTACAATTACATTTTATTTCTCCAATAATATTAAAAATAGACTCCAATAGCAATCTTGGTGCCATATTTCCCAAACAAATCGCGCACTCCTAAATGCGTAGATACCATTAGATGATAACTTTATATCTGAAACGCGATCGTGATCGGACGTGAACTAGTTTAAAGTGCCGTGGTGAATCTTAAATCGCGATATCTCGATTCCTGGATTAATTTACCCAGCTACAATTAACCCAGTACCTAGAAAACTTCTCGAGGAACGTTAACAAGCAAAGACCTCTACCAAAGTCGCACCATGGCCGAACAATGTACCTGCCAGTCCAACTTTATTCGCGATCGCGATCGAACCTCAGTGAACGCGTGAGCATATTATTTCGTGATATTTCGATTCCCGCATTAATTTCATCGATTTCTGGACCATGTGGGAGGTCGCTTAACAAGGTTCTACTGCAATTCACCCAGTATCTAGAAGACTTTTTGATCCACTGCTTAGGGACATTTAAAAACGTGCAGTGCTTTATATTTAAAAACATGAGATGACTATGCGTGTTAGTAGTATCATACGCGAGTGTAGAGTCAGTGTTTTTACGCATCTTGAACTATATAAGTGTCTTTTGATTCGAGCTTTTTGATCGTGAAATTAAAGTGACATATTTGTGTGTGTGGTACATTCTATTCGGTACTACTGTCCTTGACTACTGTGAACCTGCCGAAGGAGCTTCCTGTCTGCATAGATAACTGTAGCGAGCACAGTGATCATGAATACATACTAGTAGTTCTCGTGAACAGTAACCTTAAGGCGGGTGCTTCCAAATGTTTAATACAGACAAAAGCAATAAATAAATTTCAAATTCGAGGTCAAGGGTGTAATATCGCGTTTTAAATATTCCAAATAATTTTTCTTGAATTTTATAATCAAAGCTTGAAGCTTTGAATACGAGTTACAATTCTCAAGTTTAATTACATTCGAGTCATTAGATTCTCTTAATAAAACGAGACTGGAAAGCATTATAATCCATGCCATTAGCGCCTAAACGAGGCTGCTTTTTTTCACATTAAAATTCGGAATTATTCTGCGCCCAAAGCGGCTGCTGTTCTTCCATCTTGTAATTAGGCATCCTTGAGCGCCCATAGTGACTGCCGTTTCTTTTCTCATTAAAATTTAAAAGTATTAGACGCCCAAAGGGGCCACTCCTTTTTTCTATCAATGTTCGGAATCATTAAGCGCCCAATGCGGCTGCTCGAAATTTTTCTGAATGTCCGAATTCCGTAGCGCTCGATTTGTAAATTGCGGATTTCAAATGATCTCTGTTTTACCCGTGTTAAATTCTAATTCCTACCACGTGTAGCGTTACAATCTACTTTTAGACTGAATCGATAACGTTGGGTGTGACATGAAGTTGGTAAGGGGGCTCGTGAGCCCCCCGAGCGTGTGACACAAAATTACATTGCTTGATGGGTCTATCTTATACTTCGTCTATGATAAAAGTCATTTGACATTTATCCTTTGTGTTATTTTCGCTACAGCACCGCGAACAGAACCGATCGCGCAGATTTTTATAATTATGACAATCATAGGCAGATGGTGCCACAGTGGTGTTTCAACATGAATTAGAAGTATTTTAGACGGGAACCTGTGGCTTGGCAGTGCCCCCACCATATTCACGAAATACTGTAGAATGTTAGCGATGTAAAAAAGCCAGCTCTAGTAAGCTCGAATGCAATCGAAACTCGATCGGCGACAATCGTTTGAGCCATGTGTACTGTTACGAGTTGCGATCCTCGCTCTAACGGCGTTTATACCTGCGTACGCAACGAAAAACGGCATTCCCATCTATGACACAGGCTTTTGTGGCGTGGACTACAACCAACTAGAGACACTATCTCTAATAGCGAATTCGGACGGTCGCACTAGAGACACTATAATAATATATTATTATAATAATATATTATAGTTACTATATTATAGTTAATATATATAGACACTATAATATATTATTATAATAATATATTATTATAGTGTCTCTATACTAATGCTGTTGCGACTCCCGTCTAGTGATCCTCTAGGTAGTAATCGGCAGATGTGTCCACCATTTTGTCCTAAAGCGGAAGTCACAAATCGGCGGGCACTTCAGTATTAAATGAAGTTTGCTGCTGATCCCACTTTTCGCTCAATGTTGTGGAATCCAATTGGTAGATATTATTGCTTCGTCCAATAGGAAAAATTATTTGCTCTCTCTACTTCCGGTTTCGGTCACTAATGGTGTCGACCAATAGAAAACGGGGACCACACTTGCCGATCACTACCTAGAGGATCACTACTCCCGTCTAGCGGCGTGTAGTATAAACTTCAGAAGCGCGAAGTTCGAATCGGATCACACGAATGTAAATAAGATGTAAATAGGAAAGGGAGACAAAGTGAAATTCGCACAAGCCCGAGGGGTTTGAAAATAGTTAGAGATTCTTTTAATGGGAGGACTTCAAGATTATAAATTAATCAATACCCACTTGGAAACGGGTGTTTGAATAAATGAACTTCTCCTGCCTCCCTTCTCCTAGGTGTGAAAATCTAGCGCAATGTTGCTAAAAGCTTGATTCTAAAAATCAGTAACCGAAAAGAAATAGCTCGATCAATAGGAATTCAGCTAATAAATATTTGATTGGCTTTAGATTTTAAGGACATTTTGTACATAACAAAAATTGTAAAAAGTGCACAGACGTATCTTTTAAACCATAATAAATTCTTTATTTGTGTTAAAATCATTTCGTTGTGTTCATTAAAGTTATTAGTTATTTGTGTTCAAATTGTTTTATTACGTTATTATTATGCGGCGGGAGCATTTGAATCCAAATAGGGGGGTTAAATTAATTATAAGCAGCCCTCAGGAGGTGATTATTTGCGAAAGAATAAGCGATTATTGTTATTGCATATGTATGTACCTATTATATAATCCTCCGTTTACAGGGAACCCGGTCAATCTCGGGAGGGACGCCGTCTCGTTCGCCGTCCCCGTCCCCGTCCCTGTCCACGTCAGCGGCAACGTCGTGGATGCACGAAAGTCTGGAGCTTGTCAAACGTTGGAGTAAGTGAAATTTGACTCGTTCGCAACGATCGCGATCGTAGGACCATAGTCTCGCAAGTTCTCTTGGTTCTCTTTTCTCATTCTATATTCGCGGCGATTGTTACAGAAACGACCAGTCTGCACGTGACGGCGACGGGGGGCAAGACGTCGCCGAAAGTGTGAGAACAAACTAACGAAGGCACGGAGAAATAGAATAAAGATGCAGTATAACTCGAATAAATCTAGTAGTAGTTTATTTCGCCATCCATACATTCATGTATGTTTATCGGATATGGTGTGCATAACTCCGTTCCGCTCCCGTAAACAATATAGACTATACAGCGCAAATATACGACATAAACGTATAAATATATACTATACACTATAATATCAAAAACAATACAATGCAGCCCCCACCTCCATCCCATTCCTTACTCCCATGACCAGCCTTCCTCGGTTTCTCCTCCTTCCTCCCCTCCCCCATTTCGGCTCCTTACACCCTCTTTATCGCAATTTCCCTCTCATACAGTCTGGCATACTCGCATGCCTTGGCGCAAATCTTTCCCTCTCTATCACCTCAACCCGCTCCTCCTCCCTCCCAATCCTTCGAGCCATTCCCACAACTCCCCCTCCACTCGCCCCTGCATGCCCCTGCACCTCCACACATGCCCATCAAGGTCCTCCTCCTCCCCACAGACATTGCACCTCTCATAATTCCTACTCCCATACTTATAATTCCCTACATTCCCACATCTTAGACGTGCCCATTGCTTCTTGTCCCTCCCTCGAGTCCCCCCATCCCGCCAATACACTTCTTGCCCAAGTCCTTTCTTCAGGCCGCCACACACGGTTCGGCCAGCCTGTGCAGCCGATAGTTAGTGACATTTGTGTTGTGTAACTTTTAAACTATAAAAGATATCAGAATGGCGCCAAAAAACATAAAATGAAAAAATTATTCTATTCTAATGATTTATAATTGAATATATTGTACGTTCATTAAATGTTTTTTTTTTCAATTTTTCCAACTTAATTGTTATAAAAAAGTTTGAAAACTGTTTATGTAGTAGTTTATTTAATGCTCTTTAAGCGTTTAAATCGCTTGCTGGGGAAACTTTTAGTTTCCGATTATAAAGAAAAACCAAATAATACTATTAGAAATTGTGACGAAATCTACAGTTTAGTTAAATATTATTATTCATTTATTATTAACTTCGTCAACGCACTAGAGCCCAATACATACATAAATATTTGGAAAAATCCTTTGTAATACAATAATAATACGATGTAACGCTGACAATTTTAACCAGTAATAATTTGAAGAATGAGCTGAAGGGGCAAATGATTTTTGCACGTTTCTGTAGTGTGTAGAGGAAGATGTACTGAAAATATTCCAATTGGTTAGAACGCGGGACTCGTTGGGACTTGAAAGATGATACTTGTCAATTGTAAAGAACTTTGACAATTTTCTTTATTTCATTCAGCATTACTTTTTTAAAACATTAGTGACAGGAATTTTTAGTTAACGGTATTAATTCTTAACGCAAAAAAATGCTCTTCATTCTAGAATAAAAACTGAGAGAAAATATTAAACAGGATCGTTAGGGCATCTCGAAGAAGGAGGCAGTGTTTTCAATTACAATATTTATTAAATCTGATTAATATTTTCAGTTTCGAGGCTGATGAATATTTTGGAAGTAGTATACATTCAGTACATTTCGATAGGAGAAATCGTTAACATTTCGGCCGAATGTCCCGTACTACCCCTATTCCGATCACAGTTAGTAGTAACTGACCTGCAAATGTAAAAAGCAATGTGAAATGGTTGGTTCTTTTGCACACCAAGCTTGCGCTAATATAAAATGTGTTTTACCGGAGTCTTGTATGGGACATATTCATTGGACTCTCGTGAGCGGGATTCACTGGAGCCGGATCCCTGCAGACGCGACAAACAACGTGCATTTTTTATTCTCTGTAGTCGTGATATTGGAATTAAAGGAAAATGTGTCTTACCCTTTCGTGACTGTGGTGATGCTTCTTATATCCCTGCAAATGCAACAAGCAAAATGAAATGACAGTTTCGCTTAAACGCGACACTTGTAAGAAAATAAAATGTGTTTTACATGTTCATGGCTATGTTCGCGTGACCCGGAGCCGTATGGAGCTGGCGCACCGTATGGAACTGGAGCAACGTATGGTGCTGGAGTTCCGTATGTAACTGGAGGTTTGTATGGCGCTGGGGTTCCGTATGTAACTGGAGGTTTGTATGGAGCTGGAGTCGGGTATGAAGGTGGACTATACTCCTGCAAGCACAACGAGAAACATAACGACCAACTTCGTAGGAAACATGTTTTTGCGGTGTGTTGGTACCTCTTAAGTCGGAAATCCGCTTGGAAGCTAAGCTAAGCTGTGCTATGCTTTTTATATTTTATAACCCAACTAAACATAGCATAGAATGGGTTAGCTCAGCTTCCAGCTGGATCCCCGGCTTTAACATTTTATCTACCGCAATCATGCAAGCGTGAAAACCCTTATATCCAACCCCCAAGAAAGTCCAAGAAAGTCTGTGAATTGAGGAAACTGTTCTGGAGTTCTTGGGCCCTTCCGTCCAAGTTCCTTCATCCAGATCGTAACAACGACTGTATAATCTGACTTAAAGTCCAGTACAATTGATTTTGCAGAGAGGGTTCTATACTTATTTGTTTCGATGTTCAGTAAAGATAGACTTACCGGCGGATAACTGCATTCTACTGCGATTGCCACGTAGGTGACGAGGACCAAGGAGAGAACGAGCTTCATCTTCGAGACGATTGTGTGCTAATGAAGATCTTCAGAAACATGCTGAGGACAGTCGACTAGCCAGTATATATACTTGAATGTGCAACGTGACCAGATCGTTGCAACTGTATACACATATGTATCTATCATTTGCTTGAGTAATTTTGTAAACATCTTCTATTGGGCCGTGCTGGACAACAAAAGATATATTTCGATCGACCTTGCCTTACAAAATGGAGCGGCACGTGTTCGCATAAATGCAGATGGCCGATAAATCAAATTGAATTACGTGATAGTTTTCAGTGCGGTATTTGACGTCTCGTTCAAGTAGTTCCTCAAGTTCTTTCCCTAGATAAGACTTTTCCAGTTGGTAGTCCGCGAAACGCTGTCTTATAATAAAATTTGATTATTAAAAAGGTATGTATATCTGACTGCAATATTGGAAACGGCGCGGCTTCGTCAACGCACTGCTTCTCCAAAGTTTCTCCTTCGCCAAAAGTTTAGTGAGTTTGGAAGGGTTCCGTGGCACACTATAATTGGGACACGAATATTAAGAAAGCGTGCTGAAAAGTTGTAATGGCAGTTTCATATTGCTGCTTCATACTGCTTCACTTCCGCCTGTTGCTGCTTCTTCTTCGCAGCTTCGTTGCGCGCCTTCGCCATCTCTCGCGCCCACCTCTCCTGAGCTTCCTGACTACTCTTCTCGTTGTTCCGCAACCATGTCCAACATCTCATTTTTGCCTTTAAGTATTTCCCTAACACCATCTGAATGTTCACGGCGCGACGCACACCGCTCGGCGAGGGACACCTGAAGGTCGCAGTCATCGGCTTGACAAGGACTACGCGTCCCCGTCAACCCTCCCGTCGAAACCTCCCCCAGTAGTCAATGATGCGGCGCTAAAAAGCCTCACTCGTGATATAGGGGAAAGGTGGGATATTTGATCATCGGGGATACATGATCACATCCGTTTTTTAATTAATATATTGGCAATTTGTGCCTGCTGTCACGTTATCATGGTATAGTTTGCATTATCGCAACACTTCACGTTGCAGTTTTCGTTCGGCAGCATAGAATAATGCGGTTAGAAGCTTTTATCTTTTTCGCAGCCAAAAAGTAAATATTTCGGTCACCTTGTTGTTCCTGTTATTCGAGTGACTGTTGCATTTTCAACGATTTCAACTATATTAAGTGAAAACAGCATTTTCTGGTCTATTAATACTATTTATTAATTGATCTCAATATTTAAGGTAAGTTTAATTTTTCATCCTTTTTCAAATCGAGTGCATTGAGGGATACTTGATCAGTGTGTGAGGTGGGATACTTGAGCAGGTGAACAAATATCCCTCTCTTCTGTAATCTATCGACGTGCGACACAACATAAATATATACGAGTAGTTACATAGTGATTTCTTGTTATAGATGCCACAGTTTTACAAGAGAAAAGAAGGTGTAAAAGCTAGGACGAAGATAGACCCTGACAATATGAAATTAGCGGCTGTAGAAGCCTTAAAAGGCAAAAGCGGTATTTTAACTGTGGCGAAAAAATACAATGTGGACGGAATGAGACTAAAACGTTATATGAAGAAATGTAAGGACAATCCTAACTCTGAAATGACATCAAACTATCAAAAAAAGTTGATATTTAATACGGAACGTGAAGCCGAACTAGCCGAATATCTTAAAATATGTGCTAAAATGCACTGTGGTTTGACGTACAGGAAAGTTCAACTGTTAGCTTATCAGTTAGCAGTAGAGAATAACATTCCGCGACCGAAAACGTGGGATATAAATAAAATTGCTGGAAATGATTGGCTAACAGGATATATGAAGAGAAATACGTAATAATAAATAATAAAATAAATAATAAATAATAAATATTTTTTAGAAAGTTAATGTGTTATTTACTCTTAAACTTCACTGATTAAGTCTCCCTAACATTCTGATCAAGTCTCCCCTTCAGTGGGGGATACTTGTGCATAATATCATTGCCAGTAAATGTTTAATTTCAGTCATTAAAATTAGTTTTGAATTCTCACATTGGTAGAAGTATATTGAGAATACTCTAATAATCACAACTTACATAATTAAATACCATCAAAGCAAACCATTATTATTATTTTAATAAAAAAGCAAAACTGTGATCAACTATCCCACCTTTCCCCTAATGTTACAATCAGGGACTTGGAACGAAATGTTTGTTTTGTTTCGTTTCGATTAATATCGTCCCTGCTGAAAAACATTTCGTTTCCCTTGGAACGAAAAACCAATTTTAGTTCGAACTGGTTATTTAATTTATAAAAAAAAACTCACAAACTAATTTTTAATAATTTTATTGCATTTGGTAGTTGTTTAATAAAATATTATACATTATAATTATATATCATAAATTATTATGTACATAATGTATGTATTAAAAATATATGTATAGTTTTAAGGCGTTCGGGTGTAAGCTGCATCCGGGATAGTAAGATTCCCAACATTTCAAACCAACGTAATAAAAATCCGAACTCGTATAGGTATATTATCCTTATGACTCTTAATTTCAATTTGGAAAGTAAAATTAATTTCGGTGAGTTGTTTGGGAAGTAGAATTAACGCAGCGTCTAACATTTGACGCTATGGTTTCATTTCTCTGCTGTTGTTGATTTGTACTGGATGCTTGTGAGGCTTGTCTAGTGCTCTCCAAATCAGACCAGAAATTCTGCAGTATATCTGTTTCTATAGAACTAAAGTTATCAGAGTAGTTGGATAAAATGCTATCTTGCGAAATGTTTTTTTTCCTTGTAGCTTGTGCACTGTGCTGTCGGTTTTCATTCAGCCCAGTACTTCTCCTCTCTTCATACTCTGTTTGCGCTTGATTCTCCTTATCAGATATAATCCCAGCGTATTTGCTGTTACGTGGACACCATACGCGATCGCATGGGCTATTAGCAACATCATAATATACTATTTTATATTTACCTCCAACACGAAACTCAGGATTGCTCCAAAAAAAGTGATCCAAATACCCCATATCCAAACCATTTTTTCCATGGCTACCATGTTTGCCACCTCGTCCCTCCCTTCCGTTTTCTCCTTGCACGGCATTTTTTGTAATACCAAATTCCTGTCTGCTATTTTCCAGATTTCGTACTATTATCTCACCAGCATATCCTCCTTGGCCACCCAATCCATGTCTTCCACCCTGTCCTCCAGGTTTCCCCAGTGCCCCTTTATGGAGAAGAAAAGCTTGACGACATGTAAACCAGCCCCCGCATTCAAAAGAAAAGGTGATCTCGTTTCCTTCACTTGTCATTGCTTCTATAAAAACACGTTGCCCAAATATTGTATTCCCGGTGGGCATCGTACTACCGAAAGTGGTTGCCTGTGCGCAGAGGTTGGCAAGCTCGATTGTTCTACGAATATCTTTGGCAACATCATTGATTGTTCTACCAGTACCAGTATACCAAAATCTTTTTATTTCCGATGAATCTTTTATTATACTATTAATAATCGTTTCTATCACACTAATTGTTGCTGTTATTCTACCACCAGGATAAAATTTTTTATCAAATTCTGCTTTTCCAATACCTTTTCCATCTTTACCTTTTTCGCCATTCCCACCATCTTGGCCTTTACTACCCTTTCCACCGTTTGAAAAAATAGTAAAGTTTTCTGGACTTTCTATTCTCTGTGTTATAACCAAAACATTGCCACCACTTTCTCCAGCATAACCGTCTGCCCCTTGTTTACCATGGCCATCTTCTTCAGTACCAGCAGTATCGGAATAACTATGGTCGTTATCTTTTCCAGACACATCCCAAGTTACTTCGTTACGGATTATTATTGCTTTTGTTAAAATGGCTATATTTTTCCCACACCAAATTTCTTTCTCAATGTTTGCGTCAATATATAGAATATCTGCTCCAACAAAACGCACTTCTTCAATTAAGGAATTCTCTGAAAATTTATCTTCTATCTGCCCCAAAATCTCACTAATAACAACTTTCTTTCCTTTTACTTCAATAACCCACCGATTATCTATATTTCTTTCTTGTACCTCTATTGGCTTTATATAAGCACTTATCACCGTCTTAAATTTATCTATAAAAAATAGATCTCTTTCCTGTTGTAAAGATCTTGCTGCTTCTTGTAAAACTGTTAGACTTTCATCGTAAATACTTTCCTCAAGATCGATAATCCTTTGTAGAAATTCAGCCAACGGTAATTCACCGCGACAAAACTCTTCCAATTTTAGTTCCACGGTAATGGATCGAAGATTTTCAGAAGCATTTAAAAAATCAACAATGGCGTTTAGACATGTGAATTCCTTTTCGGCAGTATCGATATAGGCCACTGTTTGTCTCACGCACTCCTCCTTAAATCGATTTATGAGTCGAGTTTTTTCTTCCTCACTCAGCAATTGATAATGATGTATTAAAAGCTCATAATATTCTCGTTGTTTGAAGAGGTCAGGAACGTCGCTTAAGCTTTCGATATTGTCTAGCGAATTACAAACCTCCCTAATAATATCCCTACTTCTATTATCAATAAGATCTTTTAATATATCTGTTACCTCTGTTAGCCAAAAATTTGAGCAATATTTTTTATATTTTCTCTCAATATAAGCATTGTCGCTAGGGCTAAGCGATCTCTGAAACTCTTGTTCTATACAATCTTTAATTTGATCTAAATTGCTTTTGTCCTCTTCAATTTGTCTTCTAATAATTCCTCTTATGTGCCGTTTTGGATCGTTATCCATTTTTTTTAGATTTTCAACACTAATGAAAGTATTTTTATATTCTGGTACAGTAATTAACAATTCTTAAGAGCTGAAAACATTGAATCTGCTGCTCCGATTCCTATCTTCATCAGAGCACATATCCCACCTTTTATTCAAGAATTTCATAACACATTACGGTACCTAAAACAATACACCGTTTTATATATATTGTAAGGGCGCTTTTCATTAGAAATTTCACTTAACTTACATTTTGCTATTTGCCGTTTGTATATCTAACTTACCTCTGTTAAAGAGCTTTTAGCTTTGCTCTATAGTTGCTTTGTTTCCTCTGACTAATCTGCTATTCCACTCTGTTGATGCGCTTGTTAGTCAAGGTTCATTTCTTACCTGGGAATTTGTCAGAGATCAAACACTAAATAAAAATATTTCTCTCATTAAATAGCTTACTTTTTGCTCAAGTTTACTAATTTATTGAATATGAACATTACAGATGTATGAACTTCTTTAGAAATTACTTTCATATTTTGTTGCCCTGAATTACTACTGATTCCACAGATGCCTGTGTATTAATGCGACTTTGTATTGTAGGAAAAGATTAAAGAAAAGCCATGGTTGTTTTAAGCTTACTCTTTTATTCATTAATCCTCTTTTCATCATTTGCGCCTTTTTCTTTTATTTCTGGTTCTCTAGATTTACTCGAACTTTCATAATTTACAGTGGTTTCTTTTAACGTAGGACTACGTCTAACTTGGGAGATAGTACTTATGGAGCGACTTACGGCCGACCGCCTGAGACAAAAATAAGTCCCAATTGAAATCGTTTATCGTTAAAAATACTTACGTTTCAGATGATCGAATATTTTTGGGTGTATACTACCCATGGACCTGAATGGAGAACACAGCACTGTTGTAATTTTATGATAACTTATCAGTGATAAGTCCCCAAGTTGTGTTCACCCTTCAAGTCTATGGGTAGTATGCACCCATAAATATTGTATCCGTAGGGTATAGGTGATAAGTTATCAGTGATCAGTGATAACTTATCACTTATACCAGGGTTGACTCACTAGCGCAGGCTTGCACAGGATTACCAATTCCGGGCGCGAGTGCACATTCAAGCTCAAGCTGACAATGAGCTCGAGCTCGAGCTCCGAGCTTGTTCAGGGACATGCGAGTCCGCCAACGGAGTGGGGAGCGGAGCGTTCCATGCTACCGCAGCACAGTGGGACGAAACGTAAACATCTCTGGACATGGCCATATCTTTGTTAAAAAAACATCCGATTGTGACGAAACTTAGCTTATTTTAAAGGCAAATGATGATACTTTCCAACAGTGAACATAAAAATTGTAAAAAATATTGTTTGCACTCTCTAGCAATTTACAAAGATCAACAAATTTTTGCAGTTAGGCACACTCTTCTTTGAGGGCGGATTTGGCAAATTGCCGCAACTGGAAATTGGATTTTCTAAAACTAGAATGTTTAGTGATTATATGGGTATTTTTTTCTGGACAAATTTTGTACATTTTTCTAAAACGAAAAAAAGTTGTTTTTTTTTAGGTTGAAAAATATAAATAAAATCATTAAATTTAGTTTTTATTCTACATAAATAACTTCTTAACAATCAACCCCAATGTGTAGTATGATGGTAGAATTTTTTTTTATTATTCTAATACTAATTATTTACATTCATATGACAGCCGTCTCCAGAAGTGAACGTGTTTGCTGTTAAAAATTCGGGATTTAAAATGTTTAAAATTTTTTTTCATAATTTCATATCCATTAGTACTCAAGGATAATTCTCATATAATTATATCAATAAAAATAGGTACTTAATATTTTCGTCAATGTCCGGGAATTTGCACGCGTCTTCTCACTGTGCGCCGCCTCGCTGCCACACTGAATGGCCCCCTCCATACCTACCAGACTCTGACGATCGCAATCGAAAAGAGAAGGAAAGAAGTAGGAATCGACTGCGATCGTCAGAGTCTGGTAGGTATGGAGGGGGGCTGTTCAGCGTTGTAGCAAAACGGAGGGGCCCCCGGTGACTCGTGAGTCGCCAATTAGTCAACACTGACTTATACCGTCGGTACCCCTAAAGTTCGTCTAACGTCGTTTTCTATCGAATTTTCGCAAAAACTCACCTGAACACGCGAAATGAAGGGATGATCCCTTGCTATAAGACGATATGGTAATCCAAAGTCGGTCCAAAATCCAAAATAATCCAAAAACGTGCTCCTGAGGGGTTCCCGCGCGCTCACCTCGACCTCTCCGCGGGCAGTTGTCGCCTATCAAGCGGCAAACGCACAGAAAACAAAAGAAACACACCGCGGTCAACAGATAGGTGCGATATATGTATATAGAGAATCAGGCCCGAATTAAAGGGAGGGCTAGGGGGGCTGCAGCCCCGGGCCTCATTTTCCGGGGGAGGCCCGGGCCCAATAATCTTAACCCGGGCTTGTGGAGAATAACAATAAATACTGTATAAACAAGGTGAAAAATCTACGCAGCGCAAACGGGCAAGTCTTCTGAGCGAATTCGGCGCACTGATGATGCACGAACTTCGACGGGTTAAGCCGCAGTGATGGAAGGGGAAACACCTGCAGGAGTGGTAGTAATGTGTGGGTGAATTGACGCCAGCGCCAAGCAAACCAAATGACGCCACCACGAAGTCAACCACGGCCTACCAGCATCGCCAGGAAAAAATTACAACTGTTAGCAAACGCTATAGGAATTGGCACTCGTCACGTCACGAAACAAAGATGGCGGACGGAGTAGGTCGATTCTGGTCTACAATACGGCGTTAACGTACATTTTAAACTTAAAGTGCAGTTATTGTTTATTAAAATAATCATAATGAAGCTTACAATAAACAACATATGTATTTTCACAAATTCGACACCTTCATGCCGCAATTTTGTTGAAGGTGAACGAGTTTTAAATGCGGATCACGTAATATTTTGCTGCAGGACAAGTGTCAGCAATGATTATGTTAATTTAATTGTATTTTGTTTACAAACATCACATTTAAAAAGTAATCCGCACTAGATAACTGAATCTATTTCTGGTACTGGGAAAATCATAAATGCAAAATGTTCTTGAGAAATGCAAACACAGTCTGGCTGTTTGTTTGAACTTATGTTTAACCAATCAAATTGAATTAATTACTTTAAGAATTAATTGATAGAAAGTATTGCTCTTATGTATTTTTAAGACAGATATTATGTACAGAATTTTTATAATGGATTTTTCAATATTTACACTTTTTTGCACTTAATTCTTAAACACTGTATTGATGTTTTACAATTGATCTGTACAAATTATAAGATTTTTACTAATTTATTTTTATATATAATTCTTTTGATATTTGAAAGAGACAAATTATTTACATGAATAGTTGTATTATTTTTCAAATGAATTTATTAGGTCTGGGCGACATGAACCTTTGATCTCAGAGGTGAATAATAATGTGTTAGAAATAAATAATACTATAATAAAAACTATTTTAGAGATTCAACCATCAGATTCATTTTTAAAATTCTTTCCCAGAACTTTCTTCTGTCAATCATTTCCAATTGTCCTAGTTTATTTACATGACTAATTTGCACATTGCCGGCTTTAGAGAAGTGGTGAAAACTCAATTCTGGATTCCTACAGGCTTTACTATTGCAACCAAAAACAGCAAAATATTTTGCTTTTTGACGCTTTTGGTACAAATTGCACTCCGGCCTCCATAACTAAAAGAAAATTGATTATAGTAGAACAATTTATACGCAAAAATGATACCACAAATAAGTTCAAATGTAAATTTTATTCCATTTATTTACACACTTTCAATATGCTGCTACAGCCAGCGACCTACCTCGTCAGGTTCTGATTTTCGCCACCAGATAGCGTATCGCAGTGCAGCCAATCCTAATATACGCTACATTCTGGCGGGCCGTGCTCGCTACGTCGAACTGAAATCAAAGCAAATCGCGTTCACTTTCGCAACGCTGTCGGCTCGCTCAGAATCAATTGATAATAACGGTTCATATAGTTTTAGATAGAGGACTCGATTTACTTGCTGTAAAAACCATTTATCTATCGCTTTCCCTTTGCGAGCAGTAACGGCGCAAAGGGTTGCATACTTCTTGACATCCAAGCTCAAATTGGGCCCCCATAGCCGTTGCATACCTATATAGTGCGGGGAAAGATGTAGTTCTACGTCAAAAACTTTGAAAAGGGGGCGGTGAGCTAAAAAAGGTTGGGAAGCTAATATAGGTCTATCTTACACTGGTCGCCACATCATTCAGTTTAATTTTTTTTAATGGAAATCAAAATGAAATTGCTATGAATGAAGTAAAGAGGGGTGGGTAACTAAAGGCATGAAATTTTAGAGAAATCTCTTTATATACAAAACAACACAAAACGTCCAAAAACAGTATACTTGCAGCTGTACAAATGTGTCTCATAAACTAGGAACATGAGCGTATTATCGTTTACCGTACGAACCCCAGATAGCACACAGACCACTAAAGACGCCCAAAAGACGTCCTAAAGCCGTCCAGACCTAAAACAGACGTACAATTGACGTTTTTAAGACGTCTGTGCTGTGTGGGAATAGCCGGAATTTAAATCCCACGCACTCCCATAATGCTACTCGCACCCAAAAGATCTATTTTCTAGCGTGTTCCTCTGAAAACAATATAAAATAATATTCTGTTCTTTTCAAGTTTTTCTAGTCATAAACTTTTATTCAGAAATTAAGCATATCCTTTACGCAGACACTAAACGCGTTTGCTTATAATATGTTTAAACAAACGCTCTCATTCGATTTGCCTGCCATTTTTTTTTCTGAAACTAAAGGATCTATTCGCATGGCAGTCAACGGCGAATATTAAATCATTTATTACTATGGTATGATCGTTCGTTATTGCACATTTTAAACATAATTACCAACGCGATTTACTCAACTCAATATTTCGTTCTAATGACACTTTACAATTGTATAAGTACACAACGCACCGTTCGGCAATATAATCGATGTCAACCAACGCGTATTTGTGTCTGCGTTTTACGTTCAACGCTTAAATAAATTTTCGTTTCCCGCCAAAAATCCGACGAGCTAATTGTATTTTCGATATGACAATGATTAATCCGTCATGAGCGATACTTTCCTTTTAAAATGTTTCTTTCCCACTTTTAGTACAGAGAGGAAAAGGATTCGTCGATCGAGACTCAGAGAATCGTTTGATTCATCGGCAGATTTTTTGTTCATAAATCTATGGAATGAGATCTTTAAGGCTTTTACAGTGGTCTTACAAGTTTCTATAGTTCTGCCAACATTGCAGGTGACGCCGCCAAACGATTGAGAACTCAAACTAGTGTAGTGGCAGTAAATTATTGCAGAGTATTCGTAAACTATGTGAGTTTATAGATTGCTGATGCATCCAACTATAATGCTGGCAAAACGCGAGACAGATTTTGGAAAAGGAAACGCTTACAATGAGAAGTACATTTTTAAGTATGTCAATTTGCACTCTACTTGCGATGATATGCATTCTGTACTAATAATACTCATCTAATAGTCTCACTCGTTCTGAGCACTTGTCTACAGGGTGTTTCGGAGGTATAAGTACAATTAATTAGTTTAACTAGGGTTAGTAGAACAAAATCTATTAAATTACATAATAGTGTAACAAAAAATGATTGGTCGATATTCCAACGAGTGTTCAGAAATGAAATTATCCTACAGGGTACTCGGTCCCATGTTAGTAAATTTACAGGTTGATTCTACATGACGAAATTATCGATTTTCATTTATTAATGTTTCAAAATTCGAGTCAAAAGCCCCTTGTACAGTCACCGTCAAAAAGTAGAGAACTCGATGGGAGATCTTTGGTTTCCTGTCACCTAATAGCAATACCTCGATGCTGGACCATCTGCCAAACCAAGGTTTACCTATACGCGACTGGACTCAATGTCAAGAATTTCAAACTCCATATTCTCGAAAATGAAGCGCAATATCAAACGTGTTTCAGACGCTTTTCAACGGAATTTTTAAACGTTCATAATTAAAGAACGATGGCCCCTTCCTTTTCTTTTTCAATTATTTTGTCATGTAGGATCACCCTGTACATTTACTCCCATATTCTGTCGAACACCCTCTACCACATGTATGCTCCACGACTAAGGTCGAATATTGTCTTTCATACCAAACCACAATTTGAGCAAAGCATGACGAAATTTAACACGAACTCGTGTTTTTAACAAAAACGCTTATGCGATATGTAAAGGTAGAATGTTAATGAGCCCTGCCAATTCTGTCAATGGGTAAGGATACAAATGTATTGCGTGTTACGATCGTCGCGGCTTGAGCATAGATTTATACTGACAAAGTTTGTTCTTAGCTCTACTTTGGGCATAGCTGCATTCGCGTTGATTATTTATACATATACTGTGTCAGCGCCGAACTTTGGCCTACACACTCGCCAAATTGCACAGTAGACGTCCGATGCATTCTCGCAATTTTACTAAACAGTGTCAGGCGGGTCTACTAATTAACAATAACTTTGCTTTGTTTATATTCGATGGTAACAGTAACAAAGACTAATACTTTCCCTGCGACACGACCACCGCCTATAGATCACATTGCATCTCGATAACACATTCATTGTTCTACCTACAACGCTAATCGTACGCATTGAAAAATTTAACAATTTCAGAACTAGGTACGCCCCGCAACGTAACCTCTATAATTTACATTCACGTTATTTTTGTAACGCTCCACGAAACTCCTCTTTCCATGATATGCTTATTCTCCTTAAAACACTTGGCACCTTGAGACATCACAGGATTAAAATTCTAACCTTTTTCCTTCGTAGGGAATTGTTATTATTTGATAATACAGGATGTATCAGAATGCTAGATGAAAAATTCATCGACCAATGGAAGTTACACAAACAGTTCGTTAATAAAGAGAAATTTGTAAACATTCTGCAGACATCCTATTTTTTGGAAAAAACGATTCTTCAATTTCGTGATGCATCTGAGACACCCTGTAGATATTATAAGGAAGGTTCTACGCTTCTAAACTAGCCTCTCTGATGTATTAAGGTACGAATACACGGCGACACTTTGTGTCTAGATCAGTCTAGATCAAGAAACTTAGCGTCTACACCAGTCTAGGGCACTGTCCCCACGCCGACACTTGTATATACTTGATCTAGACACAAAAATGTCGTCGTGTATTCGTACCTTTACATATGTATATCCACAAGAACACGTGCATTTTTATCACTTTCGTTTCATGTTATTGAACTTGGCCTCGGATATTGTCACACGCGTAACAAGACGCATACCTGTTACGATTTTATGTCAGTTCCAATGACCACGGTGGCTTTCATTCGCTAACTATGTGCAGGAATACTGACTGTGAAATGGTGACTATGAAAGAACAAAATCTGCTGTTGCAAGATGATAACAATTGTGCGAGCTACTTCTCATGAAGGCAGCTCAAAATACTGTTCCACAGTTACTGAAAACCTTCGGGCAATGTTTCCGCGCGATAACGGCGTACGGAACGTCACTGTTCACGCGAACCTCTTGATATTTGCTGAGCTTGTTCCACACGTGTATGACCATGGCTTTGTCCAGCATCTTCATCGTTGTATTTTTGTCTCTGGTCTCGAAGTACATCTTCCATTTCTTGTAGTGAACCGGGTAGAAAGCCGATGGTGAGAACACCTTGAAGCCTTGGCAGCGAGCGGCAGACATGTCCCGAGCCTGGGAAAAACGTGAAAACCTTATGTATACTCAACGCATTCGGAAATAATAGTCATTTTACTCGTAACACAATTATTCTAACGGTGTAAATAGAATTGCCTTGGGAGATCTTCCATTACACGCCCTGACCAAGGAAACCCAACTTTACATTCATTTCTTTGGCTAGTACCTCATATGCGCAGAGTTGCGTGTTATTTGGCGACAGTAGTGATGGGTTCATACGAGTCGTGAGTATTTTTGTTTGAACAAGTATTATTCGATTTTAACACTGATACTTTGGATATCGAATTATTTGATACGCGTGAATATGCATTGAATATGATTTTGGTAGTGATGGGTTTGAGTGTATCGCGAGTATTTTTGTTTGAACTACAGTTTTACGGAAATGATTAATAGAAGGTAATATTATTTTCTGTAAGTTGAGATACGAGTCGTTAGCAATGATGCAGGCTCTGGTGATCCCACGTGTACGTAGAAAAATCAAAAACAGTAGTTACTGCAACAATGCACTCACGTATTTCGTAGAGCAGATTTTCTGCAAGGTCCTAGTGATTACCCCAGGCCCGTTATTCCCCCAAATATCGCCGCGGAAATTCTTCTTTAGATCACGAACACACATGTCGATGACACGACGACCCAGCGGCGTGATATCGAATCCCATCACGCCTGCAGCAACGTCGTCCCAGTCTTCAGCACCAGCGAAATTCGTCAAACGTTCTAGGGACCTAGGGGTACATATTTTTCTGCTTTCAAAAGGAGTTACGAATGCACCACTAATATTTCACATAGCTACAAAAAGAAACAAATCTCCATTCCACAAAAAAATACTAGAAAGCACCAGGGCGATCAAGTAAACAATATCAATACCGAATAACAACGGTTGGTTACAAACGTGTATTTTGAAGAAATCTACAGCAACGATGCCACTCAAATCTACAGTAAACTACAAATTTACATATCTATTCCTGATAAAATTATTACTACATATTTTGTTTTTGAATTTAATGAAACAAAAAGTAGGAATACAGCTAGAAACACAATATTTTCATTGAAAGTAGCGTAAAATATGCGAATGAAATGCGGCAACGTTGCTTTCCGTTCATCTTTTTTTTCTCATTTCCATCTCATAATTTTTGCGTCCTTTTGCACGTTTGTACCCGTTCGTAACAAATTACTAAATACATGTTTACAGATTGGTAGTCTTTTTACCAATTTTTACTGTATGCTTTGTACAAGTTTACATTGTGTACGTCACTACCCGGCGTACAGCCTTGCCACGTTTCAAACAGTTCCTTCAGGCGGTTCTACAAATACGACAACATTGCTGTCTTCAATTATCTAATAAACCGGTACGGTTCATACCCGATTTCCTTTTTTAGAATTTCATAGGAATATTTGAGCTTTTCATCGCAACATTTTTTAGAACTTTCTTATCACTTTTAAGGACTCTGTGTATCATTTTATAGAAATTTTATCGCTTCTCCCATAAGAACCTGTGTATAAGAGCGCAACTTTGATTTCAATTTTTTAAAAATCCGTGCGGTCAATCGACTTGAAATTTTGACACAATGCGGACTACACTTTAAACATTAGATTAAAACACTTTCAAAGATTTCTTATCATTTTTGTTCCGGTATCGAACCTCCTTAATATCTCTTAGCCCCGAAGCGAAGCCACGTAAAAAGATAGCGCCGCCTTGAAATCTACGAAACCCTTCTACTCCCAAAGACATGGTAACCCACACGTTCCAGCCCCCTCGATACAGTACAGATTTTGTAAATAAAGTTTCTTCACACCTCTAAAGATAACCGAGATATTCCAGGTGGACAACATTATCGCTCCGCCCTGTATTTAAATCGAATGCGCGCTTACATGGTGACGACGACGTCCAAGTCCAGGTATATTCCCCCGTACTTCCAGAGCGTTAAGTATCTGAGTATGTCCGACATGTGGCTCCGCGGCCACTGGCTTTTCTTCAGAACGCCGCTCTTGTACCACAGTTCCAACGACGTGTTCTCCACATATTTCTCTGGATAAACGTGCCTGATTCTAACGTTCGGGTAGCTCTGCAGCTGATTAAACAACTCCCTCGATTGATTGGAGATCTTCGAAGGGGAGACGAAGAGAAGGTACACGGTCATTCCTGGATTCATCTTGGCCGCCGATTCGACGGCGCACGCCTGGCGAGCATTCAACACCAACCCGCCATCGTCGAAACAGGATGTCTCGTGGAAGAAGATGTTTCTGTCCCTTACAGGCTTGTCCGATTCTAACACAGAAGTAAACGTTCACGCGTCAATGTTAGGTGTTTTTGGTAGCCTCAATAGTGGCTGTAATTAATTATTAACAAAAACAATATTATTAATGATTTGGTTTTATACCCTATAGTATGGACTACACGTTTGCCCGTGCAAGGTTCGTCCACTCCCGTGGGAACGAGAATCAAGGGACGAATTGGACTGATTATGGAAAACTCCCCTATATTCTTCTTCGTGATCGATTTTACGAAAAAACGGATTATGGAATTACCTCTCCCGTTACCTCTCCCGTGCAAACACGGTAATCTTATCAGTGATAATGACTATCTTAATACGCCTATCAGCGACGTATGTCGCGATTGGGTATTGATACTACGGAAAATGGAATATAAGCAAAGTAACTTTCGTAGAAGGCATTATGTAGGTATATTATACATACACTTTCGTGTGAAGCCTCCTTTATAAACATGATAAGATATGAATACCCTAATATAAGTTAATTTCCGGTTACATATGTAGGGGAGACCGGGGCTTGATGATACCTGCGAATTATCTCGACACCGTATATATGTAGCTTTATTTAAACGGGATATGCGAAGATTGTTGATGAATTCTTTTCTACGATCCAGCATAGTTGGCTGTGCCTTGACGTTAGCAATCGTTTTTTAACTGTCTTCGTTTATATAAAGAAAGAGTAAATAGTTGTGTTCACTTTCCAATCCGTCCTGAGACGATATAAAGAATTTTATAACCCGAATTAATTTGGCATCACATTGAGTCTTTTGAACGTAGGGTAATTACGTTTTGTTATTATGTTTATATGCTCTACATTTTTTTATGGACATGTTTGTACATAATGACTTCCTGTGGGGTAAGTTGATACGTTTTCTCTGGGGCATGTTGATACAGTATATTAATTTCCCTGACTACTTTTAATTGAATTTTTTCTTTATATTTCTAAGAAAATGGTTTGAAATTATATCAAAAAGACAAATCGTGGCGAAATATCGTAAGATGTTTTGGAAAAAGCGTGTGCCGCAATAGAAAAAGACTCAATATTATTAAGGCAATGCGCAAAAATATATGTATATTAAAGAGGAAGGACCAAAGAATATTTTAGCATATTTGTTATTAAGTAATTGATTCAAACAAAAATGAAAAAAAAATTGAAAACTGAATAACGTATCAACTAGTCCCGGTCTCCCCTACATACCTCTGTTCCCCACGCGAAAAGGCACATAAACATAAATCGAAGTAACTAAGTGACTGAACGTTGTAGGCAGAAATTTCGTTCGATTATATTGAAACTGTATAGATATAACACGCGCAATGGTGGCCTCCAAAGAAGGGGCTTCGTAAGAAGAAAAGTAAACTGAATTTTATTCTTTAAATACATTTTTATAAACACCTAAATTTTATTGAATTCTAATTAAAAATATTTTTAAACGTTCAACTCGACTCCCCCCAAGATTATATCCTGCATGTCACGCTGAATACACTTCTAATGAAACGTACTTGAGTTTGGATCAAAGTCAGGAAGGCCCTCCCCGGTGTTCGGCACCTCGTAACAAGTGATGTCATTGGAATCGCCGGGGTCCATGAACGTTGACACATGTTGAACAAAGTCACTGTCGGTGGAGATCATGATAAGGAAGAGCACTGTAGCACAGGCAAAGCACAACAGCAATCTTTTCTTCATCTTCTTGAAACATCTTCAGCGCGGCCGCGCTGCTATCATCTATAGCGAACGGGTACGCGAAGGGTTGCGTTGGCGGCAGATACTCGGCTGATTCAGCTATCAGCGTTTCTGTATGGCTCTGCAATGTAATAACGCGCTTGTGGTAATGAGCGAGGAACGTAAACGGGAGGAGAAGGTGTACGGGAGTATACGTATACATATGACACCATTTCTTCCTGATAAAGGTGCCATTCGTTCCTTATTTACAGTAAGTTAAAGCGCGCGCAACCGAACACGAGAATATCTTAAGCTCGGAAAGGTACAGATATTCGATACACCGGAGCACGTTGTGTACCCCGAAGAACGCCTTTGAGTTTAGCACTTTACGTCCACGAGGCTCGAAATATTGAATTATTATTATTATTATTATAAACAGGAAAATCCCAGAGTTTACAGAAATGTACACCCATTCGAGCTTACACAGTCAACACTCAAATTTATTAAATTAGGGTAAATTATAATTTTGACAACTACTGTAGTGTCTCGAAAGAAGGACTGGATTTCTGGCTCGAAATACTTCGTGGTCGCTATTCCTTCGCTATTCTCCGAGAGACGTTCACGAGTGCCCCTCTCTCGGGTCTCAAAACGAAAAGAGTCTCCGTCTCGAAACAAGGTGGCTTCGTTTATTTGGAAGCTTTTATAAATATTTCGTAGACTGTTTATTCTTATTGTATTTAAGGGGTTATATCTATAAGGGACGTTGGGCAACCCGGAAATTCAGAAAATTATGAAACTCGGTGTGCAAGTAGAGTTCATCCAGAGCACAACCCTATTTTTTGTTGGTGCCATAATGCAATTTTTAGGGGTGAAGTCACCCCTTGAAAAAAAGGCAGAATGTTCTTTTCCGTGGAATATCTCGAGAACGGTGAGCGATATCGAAAAGAAATTTAAAGAAACGTTGTATCCTTCTTTTATATTTAGAAAACCGCGTAAAAATAATTTTCAAAAAAACAAATTTTTCAAGTTACCCTCACCACTAACCCTTAAAGTTAAGTTTTTGCATTTTGTAAATATACGCTGAAATACCTCTGGATAATCTCTTTTCATACACATAAATAGTTTATGTGTTATATGTATTTTTTTTGCAAACAAATAAACCCTCTATTATCGAATTTGAAGTCCATTTTAGCAGTTTCTATTAAAAACATGGTTTCTTAAAGCCATATTTAAATTATTTTTTATGTACATTTCTGTCAGCTTTCAATTACTTAAGCAAGGCAGTACGTACCTAAAATTGAATCCAAGGTAAAACTCGTTGAAAGTAATTATTGGTGTGCTAGTGTTATCTTAACACTATTCGTACCGACACTTCATGTATGTATACCTATTCCTTGAAAAAGAGTTATATTTCTTACAATTGAACGTAGATAGTAGTCAATTATGGTCTCATATATACATATACATATGCATGGTATATGTTATCATTGAAATGTTGCCAAATCGTATTGATGCCGATAACCTTATCGAACCTCCCAGTTGCATAATGCATATGCATATGAATTTTAAATGATTGTAAATCAATTTTACTTACCCATCCTACTAATTACATACATATAATATTACGGTTAATATTAAATTAAATTATAACACTAAAGCAGTTTTCATTAATGAAGTGGTTGCATAAAGCAATATTTAAACATTTGCAGCCTCTTTTTGTACATGCTGTATTGTTTAATTATACATTGGAAGAGTTATACTACTAGAAAACGATAGATACATTGAAAATTACGGTTTGTAATTGGTGCAATACTGATACTCTTCATAGAAATGATTAAAACAATAATTATTTATTTATTATTATTTATTTAAAACAAAAAATAATTTAAATACTTGCCACACGGCTCCCCACAAATACTACATTTGGGTACCTATAAGCTTTTCATTCCTGAAGTAACAGAAACCTACAGGACTTTGAAATTCGCTGGGATGCGTTTCTAGATATCCGCCTTTAAAACAAGCATACTGAAAAAAGTTTTTGAATCTAGGCGAAGAAAACTGGTTGTGGGATAGGAACTGCAATTTAATTATTTCATTACATAAGTGCAAATTGACATCTCTCTCTTGGAGAATCACATTATCCGAAAATGTCCGCACAAGGTTTTTCCAAATCCACAATTCAAGCACATATGAAGGCTGAACATCGTCTTTATACTAGGCATTTATCTATCGTCTTCTATTAGTATAATACTTCCAATATGTAATCAGACAATACAGCATGTACAAAAAGAGACTGCTAATGTTAAAATATTACTTTCTGCGGCCACTTCATTAGTGAAAACTGTTATAATGTTATAATTATATTTAATATTAACTGCAATATTATATGTTATTCGGGAGGTAGGTAAGTAAAATTGATTTACAATCACTTAAAATTCATATACATATGCATTATGCAAGTCGGAAGGTTCGACAAGGTGATCGGCATCAATGCGATTCCGCGTAGTATCCATGATAACATATATATTTTGCAAAGTCATTGTAAATTTTCACGCATTATTTATTTTTCATGTGGTTTCCAAAATATCCTAATATGATTACGAATGTGCTGTTAACATACTTATTCATGCATGTCACTGATTAGTTTTAATGAGTTTTACCTAGGATGCAATTTTAGGTACATACTGCCTTGCTTAAATAATTTAAAGCTGTCTGAAGTTTACATAAATAATAATTTGAATATGGCTTTAAGAAACCATGTTATTAACGGAAACTGCCAAAAGGGACTTCAAAATCGGTAATAGAGGTTTTATTTGTTTGCAAAAAAAATATAACAAACTATTTATATGTATAAAAAGAGATTATCCGGGCATATTTTTGAGCGTATATTTACAAAATACAAAAACTTAATTGAACGGGTTGGTGGTGGGGGTAACTTGAAAATATGGATTTTTCGAAAAATTATTTTTACTCGGTTTTGTAAATATAAAAGAAGGATACAACTTTTGTTAAAACTTCTTTTCGATCTCTCTTACGGTTCTCAAGATATTCCATGGAAAAGAAAATTTTGCATTTTTCTTAAAAAGTCCATCATATCACCAACAAAAAATAGGGTTGTTTCAAATTTTTCTGAATTTCCGGGTTGCGGAAAGTCCCTTGCTAGTCACGAGGCCTGATTTTAATATTCATCGCGCAAAAATTAGGACTTCAACTTTAAATACCCGCCATTTTATTTTAAATTAATATTTCGGAAATTTGCCCTGTGAATCAGAGGATACATTAATATACTAACAACATCACATTTGTTTTTTGATTTCAGGTAATCTAGATTCGAATGGCAGTGCTCACCCCAAAACAACTTTTTAAAAAGGCTTCTTGAATTATAAACATAAATATTTTTCTACAAAAAAATTACCAAATGATCTTTAAATGTTGCGCTTTTAAGTGCATAAAAATTCTGTAAAAATATATGCTACTGCTTTTTCAAAAAAAAATTCACAAACATTTGCTTCTTTCGGGCCTCCTGACTAGGTATAACTTAATAAAAAGTCAGTACAGACACGGAAAGTTAAACGAAATACAGTTGTGCGTATAGTACCTAGTTATTTCTTACAACGGTACAAGATAATTATCCAAGACTCTTCACTGTTCAGGCAACAATGCTACTTCAATGGAGAATCGCATGTAAAACATAAGTTCACCACTTTGGAAAGTGGGGGTGTTTTAACTCTAATGGTCAGAAGTTCGAGGATGAATAATGGTAAGCGTGTCCAAGAACTACCTGTTCACCGATTTCGATGAGGTTTGAATGTGTTGTAGAAGTAATCCCGCTAATATGTGTATGTAGGTAGTATGGACTGCAAATATAAAATTTTTAAAAATGATTTTTTTTGCAGGCCCAAAATCTAGTCCCATACCTCTACCGAGGTACTCGATAATTAAAACCCACCGCCGATTATATGTAAGGAACAAGTCTTTCGGAATGTTAACTTCTACAATATATTCGAACCTCATTGAAATCGGTGAACAGATACCTCTTCGACAAGTTTACGGAGCTCAAAATGCCTTAACTCAAAAACCGCAATCACGTTCGAAAATGAATCCACCTTAAAATCTTAACGATTTCGTGATGCAACCACCTGTTCCCTCGCTCCCGTAACTCATAGAACACAAAGGAGACACGCGCTGGCGCGAAAACAATGGAATATACTTTACTTCTGCTCGAACAGATGCGAATACACTTCTGATAACCGCACCGCACGGTGTACGCCGTTTACTGAACGGTACATCAACGATCCACGCACCTACATATACATATACACCTATTCGTTTGTTGTGCTATTTTTTGTGTAGCAACAATCTATGCCCTGCGATCGATAAAGCTAGGGGGCTAGTAACGATTCCGTTCTCGTGCTCAACTAAATAGCTTGTCCACGCGCAGAGTCTTACTTGCACCAACCGGGTTGCCACGGATGTCCCTACCGTGTGGAGGGGAAACACCTATCTTGGCGTCGATTGGTTTCACGTCACGCACACATACACCGCACTACTGTACGTGTTTCCCCTCCAGCACGATAGGGATTTTCCTGGCAACCTGCCAACCGTTCTCACCCTCCAGAGGCACTACTGTATCGAATTTGCGTTACCCTTTGCAATTCACTTCTCATCGGTGCGCATTCGCGTCCGCCGACCGCGCGTCGCAGCAACGTTTCGTTAGCGCGTGCGAAGCTTTTTCGATGCTTACCTCGGGAAGAACTAGTTGTACGTACTCGTCAGTGGTGCTGTTCGCGGTCGATAAATAAGTAACGATGTTCGATCGTCGCCGCTGCGGTTCCGAGTGCCCCACGTTAGTCACTAGCGGATTATCGACCGGATTCCGTACGCGTTTCTCTCATTCGTCTTTTGAGATCTCGTGGGCAGGTAACAATCGGTTTACGTCAGTCACTCGTTGACGCGAGGCATCGAAGCGTCGAGTGTAATCGGTACTCGTTGATATGTGATTGATCACCGTTCAACACTTATGTGTTTAATAACAGAGGGACACCGCGTCGCTTCTTCCGTCACCCCGACGAACCCGGTGTTCGAGAACTGCGATACGTTTCGCCTGCTTCCTCGCTACCGTTGGTGCGCGGCTGATGCGCGGTCGAACAGCTGCCAGGCGCATGCGCCCTTAAAGATAGACGCATGTTTCCGTCAGGAACGTGGCTTTTATTTACCGTTGTAGATCGGAGCTATTTAATAATAATAACAATAATTCTTTATTGGACAGTACACTTTACAAAAGAAAAAACATATAAGAAACCGAGAATGAGAAAGAGGAAAAGAAAAATAAAAGTTAGACTTGAACAGCATATGTAACAGTAGAGGAGTGCATCATTGAATGTGAAATTGGATATGTTTTCCTGCAGAGTAATGATTTCATTGAAGCGTCTTGTTGCTGTAACCTGATATATCTGGAATGTAGTCTAAAGAGGATTTCTGAAGACCCAGGAAAATGTGCATCTTTTAATACAGCATAGTAAATTAACAGAAACATTTCTGGTAGGATTATGTGACGGTTGATACACTGTATGCTCGGTATCTTCTTCGTTCGAGTATTAAAAATTCAGTAGATTAGATAGCTTTGTAGATTATACTTTTGAAGAGTGTACCACGATAGAGATAAGTTCAGAATATGAGAGATTGAATTTATTACACATTCTCCTAATACAGTGCTTCTCAAACTGGACACTACCACCACCTTGGGTGCGTTTCAATTATCTAACCGCATTATAACTTTGGAGGAGGGAGTTTCTCGCAGACAACTTGCTAAGGGGTACGTGTCACCTCAAGCATTCCCACTCTGTGATAAATTAGGTTAACTACAAAACGCAGATAACGTGCCCGTTATCCGATAAGCGGATCGCGTTTTCTAGCAGAGATTTCGAGATTGATAGAAATAAATTCACGAATTCGACCTCTATCCCGAAAAAGACTACTACGATTTCCGTAGGCTTAATACCAGAAAACACTGGTGGCTGTCCGATGAGAGCGAACACATGCCTGAATTGCGAACGCGTCGGCTAATGCTTCAGCAAAACAATGTGTAGCATCACCCGATGAATCTTTGTATTCCGTTGTACATATTTCTCTTTTCTAACCCTTTTTCGGTAGTCAGTAAGTCTTGTTTGTAGTTTAGTCTATGTTTAGTTCATAAGAATGACTGAGGGTTGGGTTTTTTGTGCCTCTACCCGACTCACCGTTTTTTCCCAACTTCCCATTTCACTAACTGTGATATCTAGCGAATAATATGGCAATATTTTTATTCTAACTAAAAGGCTCTCTTATACTAGAGAATATAGGTATAGAGAAACCGAATATTTAAGAGTCTTCGGTGCCTACGAACAATTAGATATAGGTATTATACCGTTTGGCAAATTTTTATGTTTTGTTTGATGGTGCCTGTTACATAAAAGCCCGGGAACCTATACACTTGTTTTCTTTCCCCTTTTTTATCCAAGCTTTCTATGAAAAGAAAATACTGCAAACGCTGCAGTTTGTTTTAACCTGCTCAGCAAGTGCAACACATTCAAAGAAGGATGTTATACATACACACGTGCCTCTAATAGAGAAAAATCTATTTTCGCGTGCAGTATGTATAAATAAACGTAAGAAAGTTAGAAAATTATGATTGTAAGTCGTCCCATAACACTGTGCAGAAGGACATCTCCGCGTCACGTGACTGTAATTATTTTCATCTAACATTTAGGCACGCGGATCGTTTAGTTCTGACATGCAATCTGTTCAAGCGGCAGTCGCGCCCTGTGTTGAACCGACGATCAGCATAATTGCATTATTGTGCAGAAGGAACGCCGATGACTGTCTCTTACAACCTCGAGGAACGTATTATTACGTGTACGACAATTAGTATGTCTCGTTCAATGAATACGTGACGCGATGTTGCGCGTTATGCGACGTTCCTTATATAAATAGCGCAACTTACATCCTATGTCAATCAGTTACAGATTACTTGGAATTTTTCATTGAGTCTACTATGGTTTGATTATCGCGCCAACTCCATGCTCAGTCGATTTAATTGTTAAAGTTCACCTCGATTAATTCACAAGGAAACATTCACAACCGGAAATTTCCGATAATGAGACTTTGTGTGAATGTGAAGCATATTGGAGAATGCAGGGAGGATTTTTTATCCTGTGGGAATTTGCTAGCGATTCACGCTCAATTTTTCTTTTGGTAGCGTGATTGAATATAAGAAACTCAACAATTTTTATACTTAAAGTTTTGTTGTATTTCACACCGTTACGAAGTAATATTTAAAAAACGAGAAACCGTGATAAGCTGATTTCGGCCCGCTGCACACATCCGATTTTTTAACGTGCGGCGACCGTAATTGCGGTTTAAAGTACTATAAATTAAATTAGGCGATGTACATTTGTTTGCAACGACGGACGACCGCGTACCCATTTTGCTTTAACCGTAATTCCGGCAACGCAAAAGCACCGCACGTTAAAAAATCGGATGTGTGCAGCGGGCCTTCACCTCTTCAGAGTGAAATTCCGCGAAAAAAGAGAATTCCTCTTTGTAAACTCCAATATGCTCTACATTCGCACGAAGTTTCATTAAAATCAGAATCTTCTGGTTGGGAACGATTTGTTGCGATATAATTTATCAGGAATGCTCTCTGTGGAATTATGTTCTTATCACTTCGTCTTACGCGTACTGATCAATAAATGCACAATACAATCATATTCGTGTTGGCGTAATCAAGATTGCACCGCGCAGCGCGCTATTTAAAATATAGCAGTATGAAGCAGTTGGTAAAGTAGCCCGCGTGAATACCATGTGTCGTTAAAATTAATTTGCAAATACCACGGACGAGGTATAGACACAGACGAGGTGTAGAATAGTCTTAACATCATGGACGAGGTATAGGATAGCCGTATCATCTTATGGAAATTCGTGTCACCACCCAAAATCTGTTACCGACCCATAATCTAGGGACTGAATTTAGTGACCTCTGCTCACCCACAGCGTCCAACTCAGTAACTACGCGGAAATGTGTCAAAATTCTGAAAGGTGTGTGTGTGGCATACGTGTAGCTTGTTTATAATGAGAATTCAAATTCATGCGCTACTCAAATTCATGCAGATTAACGCAGCTGAAACGAGATCTGATGCACCGGCATAGTCTAAATAATCTTATCTTATTAAAGTGAGTGCGTTCGTACAATATATAAAGCGCGTCGAAGAATGGTCGTGCATTAAGTTTCCCCAAGTATTGCAACAGAAACAGTTGAAACTTAGCAAGGTGAGAATCTAAGCAACTTACATGTATTGTACGAAATAATTGTACAGTTTTGATCATAAAACCAGTTCTACGATTCAAAGAATAAATTTTTAAATAATACCAGCACTTCATTGTTGCGTTATATCCGATTAGAAATAACGTTTTATTTTCCTCGATCAGCAAAAAGCCTCGATGCAACGGAAACTGCACCCATATAGTTTAAAACAAAAAGTTAAGTTTGATTTCGGTCCTGCTGTTCCATAGTTACACATCTTACTAGCGCGCGTGAGGGGCCTAGAAGATTAATTAACATATTAAAATTTATGCCCGTTTTCCTATTCATTTTTTTATAGTCCCGTGTGCAATTGTACTAAAGGTAGGTAATAAAAATTCTTAAAAATGGAATACGTCTCCGGCCGACACAGTGGTGTTCCCCCTGAAAGTAATATATAAACTTCGACCGTGTTGGTTATAATTTTATCTGACCATAATCACAGCTACACGTCGTGATATTCTTCGTGCATGATACTGAGCGTAAAACTTTGATGCGACAATGATAGCAGACGCATCACTCTACTCACAATCTACACTCGAGGCTTTGAGGCCAGTTCTTTGTAATAATACGTACACCACTAAAAAAATTAAAACTGACTTCAAAAACTAAAAATACACTAAAACGTGAAAAATAATTTTTTCCCTCATTTAATCTACTACTCTCTCATCTTTTTTAAGTCGGCGCCTCATCATTTGCAATGTATAAATCTGAGACGTTGTATATATTGACACAACATGCTGATGAGATATGCGCGTACGTACATAAAATAATAATAATTAGGTGACAATAGTCTTTATTATTAACCAAAATTGACAAAATATTGGGCTAATATTGATTCAGTGTAGGACGGGACCACCGGGGCATCGCCCTCTTTCGAATAAAAAAAAGATCATCAAAATCGGTCCATATGCGAGGAGTTATTTGGTGTCAAACATAAAAAATACATACGGGTCGATTCTACAACCTCCTCCTTTTTGAAGTCGGTTAAAAAGAATACGCATTTTAAAAACCATATATTCGGACAACGCTTAAAATATGACTCTGGCGGCAGAAATATATTACACTTTCCAGCAATGATTAATATTTCCAGGTGGTGGGTATGTATATAAAGTTTTGAAAAATCCATCACACCATCCATCCATACGGAAGGTGTTTGCAGAAGGAGGAAATATGAAGTACATATTCTGCTGCGTCGTTGCTGCCCTCCTAACGGAGGTGCATTGCCAACGGTTTACAGAAGTGGTAAGCACTGATAAGGGTGCAGTTCGAGGCAGAATATTGGAGACTGTTATGGACAACATGTCCTATTCGCTCTTCACAGGTATACCGTTCGCAAAACCACCTGTTGGCGACCTTCGATTTAGGGTAAGTCCCATTCTATTTTGTCTTGTCGATGTAATCATACAACTTAATTCTAATTTCGTCAGTTTAAGGGGTAACACCACTCTAGAGGCAGAAAAAGAGACCCAAATTTGACAATTTATTTTGGGAGTATGATAAACGGAATAGAATTTCTGTTCAGAGGGTTTATTTAACACATATTGAAGTACGAGAAACAATTTTTTTATTGCCATTTTCATACAAAATGGCGGCGACAGAGCCCGTCGTCGAAAACAGCTTTTTTGAAAACACCGCCACGGGAGGACGGATTTCTCGGCATGTTTGATTCCTGGACCAAAAACTAAAAAAAAATTATAATCTATATACAATTGGCTTTGGAAGTACGTAGGGGTTTTTTTTTTAATACGTTTTTGTGGAAATGGTGCACTTTTTAAGGAATGAATCGATTTTTTGCCCTAAAAATGAGCATTAAACTGTTTATAAAAAGAAGAGTTTACATTCAATCAAAAAACGGCTACGTACTTCCAAAGAGAATATTGTTGTGAAGCTACTGTAAAAATTTCAAATCGATCCATGCAATAGTCTCAGAGAAATCCGTCCTCCCAGTTTGAAAAAACTGGTTCCGAGAAAAACGCGTTTAAAGTTTTATGAACACTCAGCGCGCGCTCTGAGGCGCTGCGGCAGAATCGATAATTGAACCTTTTAATATTTGTTTTCAACTATAAATCAAATGGCATATTGTTTTATGACCCTAAAGTATCGTTTAAACAAAAAAAAAACACATCGACTTTTTGAAAATCCTAGAGTGGTGTTACCCCTTAAAGAAGGTAATCTGACGAATTAAATTGCTTACTGTACAATATTAACAATAATACCGAACAAACTTTACCCGGCTTTCTACCTGAAAAATGCAGGACCCTATCGAAGCAGATCCATGGACCGGAGTACTGAATGCAACTGAAGACAGCGTCGCGTGTATACAGTACCTTACTGTGACACATCGAGGAAACGAAGATTGCCTGTATTTGAACGTGTTCACCCCAGTGGTACGCGTCACCTCCGTTATATAATTGTAGGAATAGACTTCCTAATCTCTATGTGTTGTGGAGCCACGGAAACAGAGGGCCTCGGGTTATGGGACGCGTGAACCCACGATCTTGCGGGTCCTCTGCGTACTGTGCAGCCACTTAACCATTTCCACCATCCCCAACCCTCCGAGGTTTCGTATTCCGAGCTCCCTCTTATGGGGTTTCCTGATCCCAGAATATACGCCATTTTTAATGTTTCATTATTCTCGAGAGCACCACTCAATGTGTAAAGAAAAGCTCTTAATCCGCCTAATATTTGTTAGTTGAACTTCACGAAGATGGAAAGGCTGCTACCGGTGATGATTTGGATCTACGGTGGCGCATATGTGGCGGGGTCTACAACGCGCAAAATATACGGGCCTGATTTATTTCTAGAAGATAATGTGGTTTTCGTCAACATGAACTACCGTCTTGGACCTCTTGGTAACCGATTGATTTCCCAAATTCGATGAAAATGTTGAGCAGACACCTACGACGCTTTCGTATTTTCCTAGGATTTTTGTCACTGAATATGGACGAAAGCCGGGGTAATCAGGGTCTGAAGGATCAGAACATGGCAATGCGGTGGGTGCAGAAGAACATCGCTAATTTCGGTGGTGATCCGAATCAAGTGACTATATTTGGAGAAAGTGCTGGTGCCGTTTCCGTAGTCTACCACTTGATATCCTCGAAATCGAAGGGTAAGAATTCGAGAGTACTATATGTATTTAATAAAGACTGAGAAAAGTCTCATGTAAATCAAACATTCGCTGCAGTTACATACGTATAGGTACACTACAGCTTACTCCGCCGACTGTTACACTTTACTGGCTTTACTCGAAACGATTGAATATCTTGAGGTGGGTATCCACTTGTTACGTATCCTCGTATCGTATCACCTGTCTGTGATTTTTTTCCCGCCTCATTGCTGATGCTGTTGCGCATCTTGCATGAAATTTTAATATGTGGCGGTGCACCGTTGCCTGTCGATCTACAAGTGGATACCCATTTTAACACAGATGTGCACGAAGAGCCGCTTGAAGCCGGAGACCTCTTTGCGATTCGAGGCCTGGGTCAGAGCCGGGCGTGGAGCTGTTACGGTGAAATCCCACGACGCGAGGCTCGGCGAGTCTGTTTGATGAGCACGACAAAGAATGGGAATCCAAAGTCGACCCACGCGAGACCGAGTTGATCAATCCCACGATGCGGCGCGGCGCGGGGCGAGGCTTGGCGAGTATGGCGTGAGACTCGGGATTTCACCTTTACGTTGCTCAACTCCACAATCGGCTCTGACCTGGCGCGGCGTCGAGAAGCGCAAAGAGGTTTCCAGCTCCGACCGGCCCTTTGCGCACCTCTAATCTAACACAGGACAGTATTTTCGATCGGTAATTTAATTCTTGGAAAGTGTATTGTCGGCGGCTTCAGCAGGCTCTGCTTTGCAACAAATCACTCGGAACTCGTAATGTTTCGAATTTGCTATGTTATGCCACAGGCCTGTTTCAACAAGCCATTTCTCAAAGTGGTAGTACCATATGTCCGTGGGGGTACCACACACCAAAGCAGGCTGTCCAAGCAGCTTATAACCTTGGCGCACATATGGGTATTGCAGCTGAGACAAATGAACAATTACTGGACGCTTTGAAGAAAGCTGATACCAAGAACATGACAAAAGCAGTGCAAGCAATGATTAAGAATTCATTAAAGGTATGATGTATATATATATATATATATATATATAATTCAAGAGAACCGACGCTTCATGGGTTGCTTTCTAACTGTGAATTATCTCGCAACAGTTTCCACTCATCTTGCCATTTAATCCAACAATAGATGTCATTTCTTCCGACCCTTCGCCAGAAAAAGTCTTCTTGGACAATTGTCCCATATCGAAATTGAAGTCTGGGGACTTCATCCGTGTACCTACCATGATAGGCTACACTAAGGACGAATTGGATATATTGACTATACGCACAATAGGTATGCAGCAGTGGGTCTACTTCCGTGCCATAGATATAAAGCGATTCCTTAATGTAAATAAAAATGCAGCCATGTTCACTACTCGAAAGCAAGGGAAATACATTCTCACTAAACACAATGCTTGCACGTAGAAGCAACTGAAGCATCGAAGTTCCTTTCAGCTACCATGCTCTGCTCGCTAAAGTAACCCTTGTTTTGCTTTTATTATGTAATTAAGGGAAGAGGTCACTGAAATTTGGAAATCCGAAAATATTTGAGACATGCGAAATTCCTTTTAAGGGAAGGAAGTAGGTTTGAAGTAAAGGCCTTATGCCAGTGGGAACACAGTTTTAATCACTGGTTGTCATAGAATTTACATTACGTTACAAAAATCAAGCATAACTTCAAAAATCTTCTTGCGCAAAGTGTGTGATGCCACAGCCTCCAGGATTTACAGCGAAGAAGGGTCCATAGTGAAGTAAAAAATTGTGTATCGAGAAGTTTCTACGTCTCATACTTTTTAAGCTAAAAATGATTGAATTTATTAAATGGCAAAAATGCAAAATTTCATCAAAATTTTGAGGAAAAGCAAGCGCAGCGCAAAGAGTTTTGCAGATTTCTTCATGCCGATACACAATCTTTTTGGTTTCATGTCACTCTTGAAGCACGCCAAGCTGTAAGAGAATCGGACCAACAGTTTTGCGCAAGGAACATTAGATATATTAAAAAAGTAAGATTTGAGATAAATGCATTTTAAATCTAAAGAGTAAATTCCAGACTACTTCCCTTTTTGTATAGTCTAAAATCCATCTGGTTGATACACATTCTCATCAATCTTGCGTCTTTTCCTATCAGCAGCAATTTTCTTTGTGTTTTGTTTCTTCTTAAAGCGCTTTCTTGTAGTGGATTGCTGTTGTGAACTGCAGGTTTCTTTTCTGTTGTCTCTGTCTCTAGCTATACTTATAGCTGTTTCAGATACAACTTTCCCAGCTGTTTGTTTCCTCACTGTCAATGAGCGTACACAACCCATATTAAATTCTGAAACAACGCATGCCACAGGTACTTCAAGTCTTGCCTGCGATACAAATGTTGTCTTCGGGCAGGATCTCCACACTTTTGAATGGAGAGATTAATTTGCATTTTCAGTGCCTCCCTTACAGCACCTTGCCATCAAATTTTCATTTGACAGTCTTTCGTATCGGGTTTTCACTTTGGTGGCCACATCTTCAGACAGCTTGAGTGACATGTGTGTGTGGCTCATTGGTTTTAGTCTAATACTTTTTGCTCAATTGTAAAAGTACCACGATTGCTTGCCCTTAGTACATCTGGCATGGTTAGGTTTGCTGTCTATAGAGCTACAGTGATCTAAAATAGCCATCACAGCATATTCCATGGCCTTTACATTTGGCATATTTTTTACAATAGCATTTTTGTAACATTAGAAATAACTTTTGCAACCCGACAGAAAATATCAAATTGATAAAATATACATGTTTTCTACAAATCGCTCTATAACCTATAATAATAGCATGCTTCATTCTACTCCTACTCTTGCGATATTTTCTTCTAATGAGGTCCATTTCACTCGTTTTATATAAGCTAAGTTCACTGCACCGTAAAATCTCACTCTGTATTTTCACGTAAACCGAAGTTTTGAAAGATTTAAAAAAATATAGTGTCTAGCGCCCGAAGAGACTGACCTCTGTCGGCAACCACTGACCCTTTTGGGCCCGCTTAGAGAGTTACCTATTGTACATGGCGGAGTTACATATTGGCCGCGTTACAGATAGCCGAGAGATACGCAACCTGACCACGACCTCCGTCACATACTGTACTTTGTAAGAAAGCGTTCGTAGTTTAGTAGGCGCAGTCGAATGCGTTTTAGAATCATGAAACGCATTTTGGCCATTGAAGAAAATAAACAATGTCAAGTCCATGCAGTTAATTTGGATTTCCCAAAACACTAGCCAGCGATTGAACATACTCGAAGAGCTAAATAATAGAGAAATATACCGAAAAACCAAGGTTTTGGTTTTCGGCTCTTTCGCAACGTTTTGGAGAAATAGGTTTTTCTGGTAGAAAGACAACACTATGTGTCAAACCATGTTGTGTACGGTTGAACAAGGGTTCAAACTTGCCAAAAATGCAAAAAAAAAAAATCTTAGAAATGGTCGAAAATCGCGATTTTTTCAGTGTCCTCTTCCCTTAATCGACGGTCGTGTTCATATCTATGGCACAGAAGGGGAGTTTCAATTTATGCCTTCTGAAACAATTTCGACCTGTTCTCTCCAAGTGTTGCTCATCTCCCATGTTAATACTTCCAGAACCGGATTCACTAAGGAACGAAACGCTAAAACGCCTAAACGAACTATTTGCGTCCGACAAGACGGGTCAAAGTAAAGATTTCAGAAGCCTATTGAACACAGTTGCGTATGGTACGCGTTCCGATTTGGGAAAGGTAAATATTGGCAGAAATGTGCTGAGCTTATGCGTGTTCAGATGGACCTACTGATTTCTGGCGTGCTCTTCAGATAGCGACAGCCTTTCACTTCACTGGACCTATCGATTCCACGCAAAAGATGTTGGCTAAATACAATGACGAGATACCTGTTTACTACTATCGACTGTCCTATTTGCGGAACCCAAGTGCGCTCGAACAATTTGATTCAGAGAGAAGCGGTAATTTATCTCGATGCTTTCACATGTGCTGCCCCTTGAAGTAAACGCAAGCTCCACGCACCGATACTTATTTTACATCTGACTCATCAACACTTGTGTCGAATGTTTTAGGCACAGTTCACGCTTCCGATATTTTTTTGCTATTTTGTAATGACTGGGAGCCTCGCCTTGATCCAAACTCAGAGTACAACCTGTATCGGAAACAATTGGTCTCCCTGTGGACAAACTTTGCCAAGTACGGGTATGTAATCTTTAATTGAAGAAGGAAACTCGTCTTTACTCGAACTTGAACCGTGAAAACGATGTAGGGACATATTGATGGTTATTGTGTTGAAATGCCTCCTATATGGAAGCTACTGTTGATCATCCTAACTGACAATGAATGATATCCGAGTGCTGGTGAAATAACAAATCGGAGCATTTATGATTATATGTGTTTCTCGTGTGTGCAGGAATCCTACACCTCACGCTGAGCCCATCAGGGGTGGAGTCTGGTTACCCTCTGGCAAGGAAGGGCGGCAAATCGATTTGGGTAACGAGGAATTTAAAATGCATGGTCGATTACTGGATCCAATTTTTGAAAAGCTCGCGTCGTTTTACACCTTTATCCTGCCAAGTCTAACTGCATGCGTAAATCATGCTTGAAATCCTTTAAGCGCACTACACTGCCAGATCTAAGTGAATAATGCTGGTAATAATATTTTATTCAAGGATGATGGATACCAACATTTACGTATTTTGTTGCTAATTCAGTTAGAGGGAACGCCCTGGACTATGCAAATAATCGCCAGTATGTTTAACACGCAAAATATGTAGTATTTTAATAAACACTCTGAACTACTGACAATTATTTACAAAGCTTTAATACACGCACACACAGGTTTCACGTAATTTTCTTAAGTTTATAGAAAGAAATACTCGAGAATTAAGTTACCTGCTTGCCGATTGTGTCAGCAATCTGGTAACACAAAGTGAACGATGTGAAAAGGACTCCCGCGATCGCAAAACGTGTGCTCCGTTCGAGGCTCGAAGCGAGAACACGGCGGAACTCGCGCGTTCCGGAATCCTGGCGAGGATTCACCATCGCCCATCGCGCTGCACACAAGAATATCCCTATTTCTGTCCGTGGGCGCTTCCTATTTGGCTCTTTTCGTCAACAATCCACATTGTCGAAAATCGAAATTTCTCTAATTTCACTTTCTAACTTCTCAGTAGAATAAAAAACTGAAAATTATTAATTTGTGATACATTTTCAAAGTTTGATTTTATTGTTAATGATGGAATTCGCGCTCCCGGAAACCGCTGCAACTGGTTCACGTACGATGTTAGTATTCTACCTATCTATTATCTCACTGCAGGTTCTACTGCAAAGTATGTACGAATAACCAATGTCATCTTACAATTTATAGCTTACATGGGCTTTGCAACGTGAGTCGTTGACAAGCCGAGCCAAAGCTATGTCAAATTCTCTCACTCTAAGCAAGTCACACGTATACAAGCACGTACACACCTTTCAGCATTTCAACACATTTCAGAGTTGTTGCTAAGTTGGACGCTGTTCATGAGCAGATGCCACTACATTCAGTCCTGAAATTATGGGTCGGTAACACAATTTTGGTGGCGACACAAACATCCATAAGGTGTTAGGTTTATCCTATAAGGTAGTTGAACCAATCGTTGATAATTTGAATTAATATTGAGATTTTATAAGGTTTTTGGACAGTATTGTGTAAAAAATAAAATTGCAAGTTAATATTTAAGTCTTTATCTACATATATCATGAATTTTAAAGTGATTTATAAATTACATTTATAAATGGCTAACGATATTGGAGATACATATACCGAGAATCTGAATGAGCTACTTTTCATCACCTTTTTGTTTATATATGTAATTTATAAATCACTTTAAAATTCATGATATATGCAGATAAAGATTTAAATATTAACTTGCAATTGAGGCATTTGATGGAAAACGGCGCATACGCCAAAAGCCCATTTCAAGAAAATCGATTTCAAAGTTTTCATAGTATACATAATTTTGTTTATATAAATGAAGCGCAAAGATAAACAAAAAATGTTACGTTTTAAGTAAGTATTAATTTCTTCGATTTTTTGTAGCAAGTTGTCTTACAAATCATTTTTTTTTTTCCTTAATTAGCTTCTTTTCATGCGGATTCGATAATCGCCTCACTTTCTATACTTTCTCGCTTACAGAAAATATTCTATGAAACAAAAGTACTTATTGCACGACAGCGCGGTAGCGCGACCGCTCAGCGATTATGTAGCTGCGTGTCGATCACGCTACGCGATAAAACAGCATTTAGCTAATCTGAACGCGAGAGAAGTAATGTCCTTGATATATTATGTATATATAACATATACCTGAGTCGATTTAAACGATTCAAGGAAAAAGGGCACATAAGCCCATCAAATGCCTCAATTTTATTTTTTACACAATATTGTTCAAAAACCTATCGGCGTCTGGGTCAACTACCTTACCTCGTCTGCGATAAAAGAATGCCTTGAAAATAGCCTTTATTTTCGACCGTCACAGTCTTAGGGCGGTATTCATAGACGTGTTTTAAGATTAAGCAAACCAGCGGCCGTAGCCGTGATGGAAAAACACCGGTTCTCGTTAGATCACCGAAGTTAAGCATCACGGGGCGGGTACTGGGGAAAGATGGGAGGACCACCTTTCTCCCGGTGCGCCGCTGCTGCTGGGACCCGAAGGAGAGAGAGGAGAGAAAAAAGAATTATGACTATAGTTCGTTGGGCAATATAAGCGGATAAGCTTGAAACGCCATCCTGTTTAACAGGAAAAATAATATACAAAAAAAAAGATTAAGCAAATGCTTAAGCATTCGGCATCCTTTACTATGCTACTAGGTTAGTAGAGGATGCCGCATGCTTAAGCATTTGCTTAATCTTAAGACACGTTTATGAATACCGCTCTTAGAGCATATAAACATGGAGGAAGCATGCAATAGGCGAAAATGTAGACGGCGATAGAAAGAAAAAGATATACAAACATTGGGGACACCCCCTCTCTCTCTCTCTCTAACCCCTAGCGCTAGAAAGAGAAGGTGTCCCCAATGTATATCTTTTTCTTTTTCGTAAAACATTATTTTCTGAATCATCCGAAAATCCTTCTCGCAAACATTATTTCTACGCAAAACGAAACTATTTGTAAAATTCTAGCGGGATCGGAGCATGGACATTTTCGAGAGATTAGTCTCGATAAGGAAGAACGAAACCGCACCGCGGCAGAAAATGGCGCCAGCCTAGTTCACGATTGTTGTACGACGTCGAGGGGGGCGTTCAGGTCGTTTACGCCGAAGAGTGGTCAGTACACAGTGAAAATGGCGCCGCTCGAGTGAAGGTGGGTGATTCTGTGCGTGCGTGTGCCCGGAAAGTGCGAGTTTTCGGAGATGTGGCAGGATCTGGACGGTCTGGGGGGTGCGGGAGTGAATTCTGGTGGTCATCAGGTCGACCAGTTCGGCACAACGGGTAAGAAAATTCCCGTACAATCGCGATAAACCTGGCCCGACACGTACAGCAACCTGGCTGATGCCTGGGTTTTCCCTGTCAGAGCGCACGCGCTCTTTCTCCTCTTCTATCGTACACACGCCGTAAACAAAACGAAATCTCCTTTCTCCCGACCAGAATCCGTACGATCTATCGAGCATCGCTCGGCCCTCCCGCCCGAACAAATCGCATCCACCAAACGCTTCGAAACATCCTCGCCCCCATCTGTCAACAAAAAAGCGCAGCCTCCCGCAGTACCAGAATGATGATCGAACGGTCAGGTCGGCGAGATTCACGGGAATCCGAGGACACCGTTGTTACCGATTCCACGCCATCGTAGCGTTTGATAATCGATAACGCGCGATAAGTGCAGCGTTCCTAAAAGAATTCCACAAGATTGATTGAGGGAGCGGGATTATCTTGTCTGTTTACAATCACGCATCTTGAAACCGAACACCCCGTGAATCACGCGATTGCGCAAAACGCTGCGTCCAATGTGTGCCGCGATCGGTTTCGATCGCGGAAACACGATATTACTGTTATTCTTACGGGTCGGCTGGTGTTACGAGATTACCGAGCCGCGGTGTTTTGGTGACGAACGACCACACAGGCGGGACTTAAAAATCGTTAGGGTATTGTAGCCGGAGGAGGTATGCGCAGCGAGGTCGTAAACTTGGCGGAGTCGTTTATCATGTCTCCGCCATCGGCACAAACTAATTGACAGAAATGTGTGACGAAAACGATTACAAGCCACGATCAGTGGTATTTAGAACCTCCGTGTGTCGTTTTCCAGCCTCTGTACCCTTGAAGATCGGTGGTGCACGGCTATCGACCCCATCACGACGATCGCCCGTAATGTAGCGAAGCAACAGTTTCTAATTGTTCCGCTCGGGCACGTAACCTAGCCTAATCTGGGGGCCGACTTTCCGTTCGTCGCGCGAGAGAGGAAGAGGTTAGCGCACCCGTTCGAATTACATAACCTCACGGCGTGGAGGTCGAGCGTTGGGGATGATCATACGGTACCGTTCGCGACGTAGCGCAGGTGGCAGAACGCGTTATGAATGGCGTATGAATCGCGCTCTACGCACCATTTCCTCTCTCTCGCTCTCTCTCTCTCGCTGTCGCTCCCCCTCCGTTCCCCCTTCTGTTCCGTGTTTACCCTCGTTCGAGAACACAGAGCAAAGTATACGGCACGAGCGGCCGCGTTCTCGGTATTCGACGGCGCTGCGTTCCGAGCGTTATCGCGTCCGCGTCAATCAACGGTATTGTGTTCCTGCCCTTCAGTGTTCCTTCAAAATCGAGCTTCGCGCGCCAGCCGCCTGGTGCCGCGGTTGGGCGTTAACCTTTTCAAGCTGTTTTTAAGAGGGTTTGCGCCTTTACGAACCTTATTTCTGTTGCTCTTTCTTTCTTGGCACCGCGGTGTACGCCTGGATTGCTTTCGTTAATTCAGAGTCGCGTGTGGCCACAATATAAATAAGCGGATGGCGGCGGAGGGGGAAGGTGTATCACTGCGCTGTGAGTAGGGTTGCCACCCGTACTTTAAAATAAAGTATCTTACGTTGTTATAGGTAAATGTACTCTATACTTTTGAATAACAATAAAGTACGCGAAAATACTTTATTTCACAATTAATGTTATTATGTGAAACGTAACGCAATATTATTATATACTATCTGTTGCCGCCACTTCAGCATTTACTGAGAGAGTTTTCTCTGTCATGAATGTTAAGTGGCACTACGAAAGAAACAAGGCCTCCCTCCATCTAATAAAAAACGAATTATTTATACACTCCGCGCTAAAATTAAGGGAACACTATAATTTCCAGAAAATTTTGGTCATTTTCAAATGGCTGTATCTCTGCGAAAAATGGTCGCAAAAAATATTTAAAAAACGCATTTTAAAGCTTGAAGTTTCTAGTTTTTGAATCAAGTACTCAATTTTTTTTCTTCGTCCATTATGATACTGTTTTATCAAGATGGAGCGCAGGAAACAAAGTTTCAGAAATTTTTGCCAAGTTTGGACGTATGTACGGGCTGAAAATTTTTTTCCAGATAAATCCAATGGAGAACTCTTATAGAGCAAACATTTCTCTTTAATTTCGTTTTTTTTGGTTAGTTGTATGATTTTTATTGACCGAGTTATTCGCTATCAAAGCAAAAAAGGAACTTTCTACTTTGAACGCCTATAACTTGCGAACGCATGATCGTAGAACATTGTTCGTGAGTGTTTTGGAAAGCTAAGACAGTTTCCTTTCAGAACCTTTAGTTGCAAATTCAATGAGATTTTTTTTTAACCGTATTAAATTCATTTTAAAATGATCCCAAAAATTGCATATTTACCATTTCCTAGAAAACATGATGCCACTTCAAGGAAAATCATGGAATCATTCAAGTGTCCACGTTTTTTCTTAGGTGAAACTACCCCTTAAACACTGTGCAAAAGGTCGGACCGATCAGATTTTTTTTTTCGTATGTCCTCGACGGTCAAACATGCGGTACGGTCTGAAAAATTGAAGGATCACCTGTTTTACGTTATGTTGCTCTGTAAAACCCTTTCTTTTGTTCTCGCGGCTTTTGAACACTTGTTGCTCGTTTTTTTGTTAGTTCAACGTCATTTTAGTAAAAAGAAAAGAAATGCAAAAATTTAAAAAAAAATTTACCCAAACTCTTCGCAATGACGAAAACTGTACTTCGATAACTGGCATTAGCACCATCTAAAGTACGCCACGAGCTGGCGCATGCGCGGTCGGATTTACACTTCATTGTACGTGCGTCACATGGAGAGATGAAACCCTGCGGTTCGTCACTCCCGCAGTATTTTTTTACTCCAAACTCACTCTCCGATGCGTATGTGTATGAGGGAACGTGCGTGCGTGTCGGTTGCGCATGTTAATACAGTTACGAATTTTCCATTCCTGGGCGACGTTTGCGACAACAGTACCCGAACCTGGCGAATTTGGGACGATTAGCAGACGCCCTTCGCCAAATTTGGCAGAGAATTCACGCACGTTCCCTCATACACATACGCATCGGAGAGTGAGTTTGGAGTAAAAAAATACTGCGGGAGTGACGAACCGCAGGGTTTCATCTCTCCATGTGACGCACGTACAATGAAGTGTAAATCCGACCGCGCATGCGCCAGCTCGTGGCGTACTTTAGATGGTGCTAATGCCAGTTATCGAAGTACAGTTTTCGTCATTGCGAAGAGTTTGGGTAAATTTTTTTTTAAATTTTTGCATTTCTTTTCTTTTTACTAAAATGACGTTGAACTAACAAAAAAACGAGCAACAAGTGTTCAAAAGCCGCGAGAACAAAAGAAAGGGTTTTACAGAGCAACATAACGTAAAACAGGTGATCCTTCAATTTTTCAGACCGTACCGCATGTTTGACCGTCGAGGACATACGAAAAAAAAAATCTGATCGGTCCGACCTTTTGCACAGTGTTTAAGGGGTAGTTTCACCTAAGAAAAAACGTGGACACTTGAATGATTCCATGATTTTCCTTGAAGTGGCATCATGTTTTCTAGGAAATGGTAAATATGCAATTTTTGGGATCATTTTAAAATGAATTTAATACGGTTAAAAAAAAATCTCATTGAATTTGCAACTAAAGGTTCTGAAAGGAAACTGTCTTAGCTTTCCAAAACACTCACGAACAATGTTCTACGATCATGCGTTCGCAAGTTATAGGCGTTCAAAGTAGAAAGTTCCTTTTTTGCTTTGATAGCGAATAACTCGGTCAATAAAAATCATACAACTAACCAAAAAAAACGAAATTAAAGAGAAATGTTTGCTCTATAAGAGTTCTCCATTGGATTTATCTGGAAAAAAATTTTCAGCCCGTACATACGTCCAAACTTGGCAAAAATTTCTGAAACTTTGTTTCCTGCGCTCCATCTTGATAAAACAGTATCATAATGGACGAAGAAAAAAAATTGAGTACTTGATTCAAAAACTAGAAACTTCAAGCTTTAAAATGCGTTTTTTAAATATTTTTTGCGACCATTTTTCGCAGAGATACAGCCATTTGAAAATGACCAAAATTTTCTGGAAATTATAGTGTTCCCTTAATTTTGGCGCGGAGTATATTTCAATATGAATATTGAGTGCAATGATGCCATTGGAACATTTCAAAATAATAAAAATTTACTTTGTAATGCTAAAAGCAATAGAAAATATGTTTGGAAGAAATAAATACTAATTAGATTAAAATGTACTTTTAATTTGTTGAGCGTACTTTTTTTGTATAACTCACGAAAGCAAATGTACGTTATTTTTCTGTAAAAAAGGTGGCAACCCTAGCTGTCAGGGATATATGGCGCGGGTGTGGGAAGAGGAATGGAGGGTAGTTCTTTTTTTCAGTTGAAGCAGAAAACATTGATAGAGGAATATGGTATACAGTAATGGTCAGAAGAATGCTTGAAGTGTGGGGTTGGTTTCTATATTATTGGACGAGGAAATTGCGGGAGGTTTTTTAGTAAGCGACTGGAGATTGTTACGTTAGAATATGTTATATACTTTGAACAAGGTTTTGGGTGTGTATATTATGTTACGTATATACTGCGTGTTAAAAATTTCAGAAGAATTCCATATCACAAACAAATCGTATTCTCATAAGCAGAAGCTACTCTTAATGTTTTTGTCACTTAAGGGGAGAAGACTCTATAAATCGGCCGAAAAAATGAAAAAAATGTCCATAAATCGCGTTTAAAACATTTCAATAATATATTCTCCAATTTCGTATCGATACTAGAGCCTGATGAATTATAAAACGCACCTTAACCCTCGCTGGTCAAACTGGGTCAAATTGACCCTGCGTTTTTTAAGCAAAAAACCTTTTTGTCGAAACTCTTATTGCTTCAAAATTTTTTTTATGCATGATGACACCTTAAATGTCAACTTTCAACGATGGGGGTATATTCTACAATGTTCAAACATTATCTCAGAATTTTTGAGACTTAATTTAACAAATAGTTTTTAAAGAACAACTGATTGAAAATTGACAGGGTCATATTGACCCAGTGTGACAACCGAGGGTTAAACACGTTTTTGAAATTGGCCTCGGGGGTAACTCAAAAACCATTTGACCGATCAACTTTACATTTTGCACACTTTTAGTTCATAATGTTCCTCAGAACATTAACCTAAACATGTTTAACAAAATTATTCATTTCAACAATTTTTTTAAACAAATAAAGCACAATACTTTTGCGAAAATCACATTTAATTGTTTGAATTGCCGCAATTTTTTACACCATTTTAGGTTCATATTGTTACAATTGTCAAATAAATTGAAAAATGGAATTGGTCTATTTCACATAAAAATCAGAGATGCTACAACCGGTGCCGTTTTACATTTCAAAAAAGTCTTCTATCTTTTGTATTGATCATAATTTTACTGTCATAAAATGTTTTTTACCTGTTATAATGGTAAAGAAAGTACCCTTAAAGTTCTGAAAGGATTAAAAATTGATAAAAAAAAATGAGTCGTTGACAGGGACATCTCCCGTTAAACGGGACAGAGTTGCTCGTGGTGGCGGGGCGCTTCCCCCACTATTCCCTCCCCCCCCCTTACGGCGCCTAGGACAAAGTGGGGGTAGCGCTTCTTTGCCAGAAGTGATTATACACGAGCTAATTGTCAAAGCTTTATCTAGCTTTTACGAAGAACCTATTTCCGTATGAAATATGGCCCCTTTTGAACTTTTTATCCTCTCCTCGAGTGCGACGAGCACGGATCTAAAAAAGTCGAATCTTTTATTTTTGACTGTTATATTTTTCACTAATCTAAAGAAATCGGCTCAAGGTGTTTATAATAAAGCTCGCCTGTTTGCCACTTGCTCCCCTTCGAAGTCTAATCCCATTCGCGTTTATTCAGTTCGTCAACCGCGACCCCAGCCTTAATTCGAAAGACCTATTTTTAGATGTTTCGCTAAATTGCTCCTAATGAGTCCCCTTCCTCGGCCCGACTGCCATCGGGGATGCACTATAGTGTCCGAACGCTCTTTAGACCGATACTGGTTGCCGTTCAATCAAGTTCACGATCAATTATTAATCGTTAGTCCATATCCGTTCATCGATACCGCGATCGAGCCTGTGTTTGCCCATTGATACGTTGCTGAATCGAAGAATGGCCTCCTCGTAAGTTACTTATAGTCAGCGTATACAATTTTACCGTTACTTGGCACTTTATGAGCATCAAAGTACACTTTGACAAGCGGACTGTCTACTATAAATTATAATAACGTTTTCAATTTCGTAACGAAAATTTGATTACCTCGCTTCCATAATTCACTTTTCGTCATTGTGTTAAGCCCCTAGTGTGTCGGGTGTTTTGTGAAAGCTGTAACTTATTATTTTTACAGGCTCTTGTGTCCTTTATTCGTGTTAAGATTCGCGTGACTCAAAATTTATCGATTTGACGTTGGGCAGCCAGATTGTATCAGCTCCAGCAGTAATTATTTACCGTGTCCATTGTTGCCATTTCGTAAATGTCACCACCAGCAATACCCACCCATAAGGACGCAGTGGAATTACGTTGAAGTGTTTTTCTTGGGTTTTGCAGAATTGACGCCCGAGCAGCAGAAGATTCTGATAGACATAAGGCGAAAGAAGACGGAGCTGCTGCTCGAAATACAAGTGAGTCAATTGTCCTATTTCTCTCGTCGTTACGCTCGCGGCCCCGTTCCTCGCGAAATAGCGAAATACGAGGCCACCGTGGGAAAGCATTTCCCGCGATTTCATCGACGGGACTTCGATAATATATTCCCTATGCAATCCCACGTGCATCGTGGCCAGTGAAAAGTTTGTAATTGACTGTACATAAATTTGCCTTGGTCCAACGGAAGCTACTATCCACTTCCATGCATAACACTATTCAAAAGGCAATTCAGAGGAATCCAACACAAATTCGTACGAGCTTCGTCGATGTTATTGCCCTTAGATTAATACTTCCGAAATTCTTAGGTACTGTTGGAATTGATATTAACGGATGATAGGTGTACTCATGAGCGTCCGGGGGGAGGGGACGAAAGGCGCAGTTGAGAAAAAAGCGCTTATTTGTAAAAACTGATTTTTATTAAGTTTACACTAAAAAAAGTTAATATTTTCTATAGATTATTTTATTGAAATTTCGGTTTTAAATTTTTAATTGAATTGAAACTCCAAAATGGGTTAAAAAAGCAAGAGGGTCACTCCACTCGCACCGTGTGTTTTATGATCCCATTCGGCGACGTCATCGCTAGGGTTGTTTTTTCATTGCTATATTTTTCTTTACCGTCACCCCAAAATTGCCCCCCCCCCCCCCGCTCCGCCGCCCCGGTAAATAGTCTGCGAACAGCCTTGGGTGTATTCTACAGTGGCTGTTCTTAAATTACATAAGGGTAATTTTTGGTGATTTCTTACCCCCTCCCCAGTATAAAAATTCGTAAGATTTTATATTCCAACACCCCATCTCCCCTCCTTACGTAATATTGCATTTTTCAGCTATTAAAATTCTTTTAAAAGCTTACATAACTCATTTAACTCGGTGGATATACTACGGTATGATGTAATGAACTGAAATTTTGAGGGGTTGGGCGGGAGGGGGAGAGAACCTCTAATATAACATTTTAGCAGCGGGTATTTGTTAGTTTCTGAGATATTAATAAAAAACTTTCGGCATAAGACATTGAATTCTGCCTATGTATACAGACGTTACTAATACAATCATCTCCTAGTCACCGTTGAATGTTTCACAGTCGACGATACAAGGCACGATATTGACCTCATCGCGCGATGCTTGTAACTGCAGTCCCATTTTTAATATTACCAAACTCACATCGGTTCGGTACCATGCTTTACGCGCCCACAAGCGGGCGCGCGCTTACCTAGCCCCAACGTTTAATGACGACACTACAGGGTGCTTCAGGAAGCAAGGTCAATATTCCGGCGACGATTCAGGTGACGATATCATTTTAAGGAAAAATGGCCACGCGAAAGTGAGATCTTCTATACCGAACCGTTTCCGGCTGTTTACCTTACCTTCCACCGAAAGCGTCCAGCGTCGACGGATACTCGTCGCACAAGTATATTTAGTATAAGTAGAGGTTCGTTGGTTGTACAGAGACTGAAACTGCCCTACGGCTTACAGACTTATATATATATGTCTTACGGTCTAGAGGTGGAGGGGTATGACTATTGGTAAACAGGATGACTCGGAGGGTTGAGCTGTATGTTTATTTAGCTGACTATCACATTAGTCGACTGTCCTGGCTGTTGATAGTGACATTGTTGAAGTGTGGTTAAAAATGCCATCCATTGCCACCGTTGCTGTTAAAGAATACAGTCGACGCTTTTTCACGCGCAGCATTCCGCATCGTAAAGGGTTTTCCAAGATTCTTCAAGGATTGCGTGAAAGTACACTTCCCAGTGCTCATGTTTCACCTGAACGAGGAGGTTCGCGAGATGTGGAGGATACCATTCTTGATATGGTTACAGTACGTGGTATTTCTTTCTTATTAGTATAAATTAGTCTTTTCGTTCTCATTTAATTTAACACTTAATTTTAAAAGTAAATGTAGCGCCCTCTGCGCGTGGATTTTAGAATTATTCTACAGGCTATAGTAGTCCTATTGAAACAAACATTCTTCTGGTATATAGATCATCGAAATCGGTTCAGTTGTTTTTCAGTTTTGCGTTTTCAAATGTACGTACATATATGACACGAACATTTTGATATAATAGTACAGATTTCGCAACTGTACATTCAAATAGTACATTCAAAATGGTTGTATGAACATTTTTTCTTGAAATTACCGATACTATCACCTCTCAGTCTATTGACTTTTCTTCTTGGGACAGCCGGTATAAGGAAATATAAGATTCTGTTGGTGTATGGAGCAGTATCGAGATGCTCAGTGCGCATGCGCGACTCAGAGACGGGAAAGTGGATAGAGCTGGCGCCCACTTCCGCTTCAGAATGTTAATTCTGTTGGGATAACGTTAACTAGGTTTGAGGGTTGATAGATGATCTAGTATCGAAGTAATTAGTATCATGTAGCACTGTTTTTTAATTTTTACAAACCTCGCTGTTGCTCGGTAAACCTATAAACAAGTTGGTACTGCAGGGAATAGTTGCAAAATCATGGACGAACTTGGGGATTTTGGGACCGACAAATCTTTCGGGGCGATAAATTTTGGGGGCCGATAAATTTTGAGGTGTGACGAGTTTGGGGGAACGGCAAATTTTGAGCGAAAGAAATTGCAAAAGGTTTATACACAGTGGTTTGAGGCAGCTTTTAAAACAATTTTCAAAAATTGTCTCGACTCTTTTAAATTAAAATAGTTGATGATATTTTCCGAAAATTGCCGCAAACGCTTGTTAGTCTACGTGTGTCAAATCTTCAAATCCGCCTCTGTGCACAATAACATGACTCAAATAAATGTAAGCGGACAACTATTCTATCTGAATATGGAAGATTGTTATAGGTCACTTTTTCCTCACTTTTCCCTAAGGCATTTTAAATCCCACATTACGCATTGCAATATGCACTAGTGCTTAGAAGAACGTATAAATTTGAACGGTAACAAAATTAACAAGAGAACATTAAAACTTACTCTTTCATTCATCAGAGTTTTATTTACATGTAATCCTTTTTCTTTAGTAGGTACTTATCATTGTAAACTAAACGGCACTATACCCGAGCAATAATAATAATATAATAATAATTAATACCACGAAATTTCTCGATACGGTTATCGCCAATAACGGGAACGTAGCACAGCTAGAACAACGATCCAGTTTCTCTGGCACTCCTCTTATCGCCACGACCACCGAACGCTCTCGCTCATCATTAGTTTAGTCTAACAAAGCAAGTCACGTCATTCGTTAAGCAGCACGCTCCGTGTTTACAGATTTCTTTCCCGAACTGCGATGAGGGGACGACGTGCGATAAGAAAGCAATCATCGATGATAACCATTTACCATTTCCTTTGTCCCATTATTTGCAATTAACGTGATGAATTATCCAAACCTCGTCAATTATGTAGATAAAATATTTAGTCATAAGCTGAGTTCTAGGAAATTGGTTTCAAAAATTTGCTGTAAAAGTTCGCAGCAATAGTGGTCATCAGCTTTTATAGTTTTTCATACCCGAGCAGGTGCCTTCAGACCCCTCACCCTTACCTTCCCCTCGCACAGTTGTTTCCTGGGACCCCTGGGAATTTCCCCTGGGAAAGCAGCGCGCGTAGGTGCGTGAAAAGAACGTCCCCCTCTTTTGGGAAACGGCTTCGTGCGCGACGACCGTTGAATAGCCGAGGAATGGGAATTGGAGGCAGATATTGGGGTAGTTTGTGACAGAATTGGTGGGCGATATAACGGTGTACCAGAAATAGGTGGTCGATATAACGGGTGTGACAAAAATCATTGATGCAACTTTGGTAATCCTATTGTAGTCTTCCAAAGGACGAAAAAAAGTTATTTACTTCCTTTTCGAGATATCAACACTTTTTGTTTATGAGGATATATTGTAACAATGCTTACAAATTTATTTAGAGGATATGTTCGAAATGATTTCCTTTTCAATATGGAAGACGTTCAAAAGTTTCTTGTCCATTGCAAATTCTATCAAAAATCCAATTGTTGAGTGTTTCCTGACTCGGGATGTAATTATTCTAATAATTTCGAATAATTTCGAATAATTTCGAATATTCGAATCTTAAATTCGAATTCTCTGGTACCTATTCGTTTACAGCCCTATTCCAGACTACCAATCCCATATATTATCATAAACTAAAGTTTTAATAGTGACTTGCTCTGCCTCATTACTTGTGACAGTGCTTGTAATTACACGTTATGCAGCAACTCACGTAAAATGTCAATAAAAACAAACAGTGTTTATATCTAGAAAAATAACAGTTTCCTAACCAATACATGGCCTTTTTTCATCCTTAGAAAGAGTAGAATAAAACAAAATTTTCTCACTTCTGTCCCGCCTGGTAAATGATTCGAACAAATTTCATATTCACAACTGTACCATACCACTTACAATTCACTCTGCCGCATCACCGTGTACAGGCAAACTTATACGACCCCATTGAAAGCACATATGTACACTAAATGCACGCTCCGCAGGTAGAGAGAAGGGTCAAAAATATTCCAGATCACAAAGGGCTAATGACAAAGTCGATTGGTGTCGTAGTAATCACAGGACGCATCGGGCATCGTTTCGGAATGCCCGCCGCGTTTCTGCGCCCATTCTGCCTTTCGCTTTGTTTCGACCCACGGCACCATTGTACGTTTCTCCTTTTAAACCCACGTGCAACCTGCCGCCGTTGTCACGCACAGCGTGTTTTCATTGTGATCCGCCTGGCCAGATAGGGGTTTCGAGGCAGGAGGGAGGTGGACGATTCCTGTGTAAAGACTGGTCAGGTGCTTTTTTTTTTTATCCCCCAGAGCCATCTATGGAAAGAGGATCTCGGAATCGCGCGTAGACTGCTCCGTGGCTTCGGCCCATTCCAGCGGGGCAATCGTGCTCGTATCTGGACTCCTGTAAACGTTTCGCTTTTTAACCACTTTCTTCGAATCCCGCGGTTTATATGGCTAGCCGCGTGGATCTCGGAAATGCAGATCAGACTCTGGCGCTGTGTCGTTGGGAGTTTGGAATACCTACTTCAAGGTCCCTTGTACAATCTGAGGTATTGGAGAAGTTTCGCGTTCAGTGTGGGAGACAGAGTAGAGATACGTGAATGTTTGCTGATCGTATGGTGTTTTCTAATATAAAGTTGTTGGGGTGGGAACTTTTTTTATGGTACATTCGGCTCTTTTAAATATTGTTTGTGGGCCTTGGCTCGCAGTAACGTCTCTGTACACGTCCGTTAATTTTAATTTTAATTTGGTTATTGTTTGTTTAGTTTTGTACTGGCTTTTCTTCTCGATTCTTTTCCTTCACACTGTTTCTTTGTTATCTTTATGAATTGTTTATTGTAAACTAAAGGGTGTTGACCCGTGGAATAAATAATAATAATAATAATAATAATAATTATTATTATTATTATAATAATATTATTGGATCTTCGTGTTGTTCTCTGAGCTAGAAGATGGTGGATTGATTTTTGTAAATGTTTTATATTATGAGATTTAGATATTCGTAAGAATTCAGTGACGGATGTGTGTGTTTTATTAAAGTTTTGATTTAAGAGCGTCTACCTAACGGGTCTCTGGAATAACTACTGGCTTTATCTCCCGCGTCGTTGCGCCCGTAAAAACTCGCGCGTATGATAAACGAGAAAGGCTTCCTGGAACGGTTGAAATCTGTATAAGATACCAGTGGTTGTATCTATTTCCGCTTGCAGTTAAAACAGGACACCGAAAGTTGGACTGTTTCTTTTGTTATGCCGCTTGTGCGCACCGTGGGGGGCAAATAAAAATGCTGAGGGAAGTCGGAGTTGACGTATAAAGGGTGAATGTGGCGTGAATAATAATTAGAGGAATTGTTAGGCTTATAAAAAATTTAGAGGGGGAGAAACAGTTGGATGATGTCTGACGTCACTGTTGAATCCATGTTCAGTTATTCAAGACTGAGTTTCGGAATGTCGAATATGCAAGTTTGATATATCGAAGATTGAAGTACGAGATATCGAATTTGGGATATTGATTTATCGAAGTTTCAAGTGGGAGATTGTAAAATTGAAAATTTAAGTCATTCGAAATTGAATTTCAAGATATCGAATTTTGAAGCGGGAGATTGCAAATTTTTGAGGTTTTGGAAATTGAAGTTCGATATATCGATGTTGGGATTTCGATTTATTGATTTTTGAAATGAAAGAAAGCAAGATTGAGATTTTGATGTATTGAAAATTGAGATTCGTGATATCAGGCTCGGAATTTCAATATACCGAATTTTCAAGTTGGAGATAGCAAAATGGAGATTTTGATATATTAGAAATTGCAGTTCGAAATATTGAAACTGCAGGGGTTTCGTCGAATTTTTAGGTGAGAGCTAACCAAATTGCAATTTTGACCCATTTGAAATTGTGCTCTCGACTTATCAATTTTGAGCTTTCGATTTAACGAAACCAGATTTCCAAATTCCATTTCATACATATTAGCAATAGCCTCATGCTGGCAAGACAATACTGCTTCTATATCAGCGAACTAATTAGTACTTAGCAAACATCGTTCGAGACTTAGTACCGTTAAATATCACCGTGAGACGATCAGCCGAAAATGGTAATGTCACGTTTTCATTAAAAGCCGGAAATTCGTAAGTAGTAAAAAGCCTGAGAAGTATCCGCTTGTTTGTGCTGGTTATTTAATGTTACACGTTAACGTGCCCGTAGTATGTGTTGCTTCTCGCTCCTTTCCACTTTCGTACACCACATTCAGTCCTTGACCTCTTCCGTCGGTAACAATAGACTTTTTACGCGTTCCCTTGCACTTGCCGCGCAGGAAACCGTTATTTCTTAAGGGCGGAAGGTATGTAACAACGAGGAAATTGAGCAGACGCCAGCGCTTTGTCGGGGAAACTCATTACGAAGCGAAGCCCGCTCAATCGACCTCGGCTAGAACCAGAAACGTACACCGGCCAGCTTCGAAGTAACTTCGAAGCGTTTAAAGAGCCGCGTTAACCAATTACCTGCGTTTACTTCCTAATTATGACTTTGTTCGAAACTACTACTTCGTCGTTGCGCTAGAGGGCACTAGAAAACATTTCCTTGGGTCTAAAATACATACCGATCATAACGGTAATTAAACGGTAATTTCATCCTTTACCTTATGAAACTTCTATGCGATCTACACTATGGTTAAGAAGCAATAAAAAAAGTTGTTTATTATGAGTGAAACGAGAGTACTAAATTTGAATTGTTATTTTTCTTAGGTTCCTTTTTAGGTATGTAATTACATTACAATTTTCTTCGTGATTTCAACACTTTATTAATCTGAATCACCTTTCGGAATGCTTAATTAATTCTCACAATTAATTCTATTGCATGGAATCGTTTGTACCGACGTAGCAAAAGCTTACCCTGTCGGTAAGGCGGAGTCTCCGCCTTACCGATCGGTTTTGATTCGTATAATTGACGTGAGAGTATGTAACATGCACAATTCTTCATATTCTGCAGGTAACTGTAAAAGTGGATACGAAGCTGCTTTTTCATTTATCATCGAAAATAAGCCTCGATTAGCAGCCACGTATAATAACATCGCACGCAGATAATGGTCCTCCGACCACCCAGTTCGCCGAAACTTCTTATCAATTCACAAGGCGAATGATTACTTGCTATTTGCGTTCTTATTTATTACGAATTGCGTATGGAATATTACTGTCTGATATGGGGAAAGCATTTGGCAATCACCAAAGATGAATGTCACTTGAAAGATGTGCAAAATTTTTTATTTGATTACGGGAATTATTTTTTATCGCGTATCACTTTGACAAAGATTTCCATTAACATTTATTGGATGTAACTGTAATATAAGTCAATTCTTCAATTTCTGTGGAATGGCCAATCAAAGCGATTTAATTTCATGACAGTTCATAACAAGAGTACATATTTCCCTCTGAATTTTTGTGATGTCATCGTATCAAGTGACACTACGTTAAAAATACCGAAAATAAATATTTAACATTTCACGCGAGCTCATTTAGCAAATAAAGCCGATCCCCTTAGATAAGATTTCTTGTTAGGTTCGCGAATCATTTATTAGCAGATAGCTTGAGTGTTTTCAGTATCTGAAATTAATGTGTTTCTCAGTTAACCAGTTCAAGGAACTGAAATTGAACAGTCATTTCAATGCGGGCACTGTAAAGTTACATAAACTTGTTCAGTATAATTTAATTTATCTCTCCTCTGTGTCTTGAGTTTCCATGGCCCAAGTCCGAATACTTAATAACTAAATCCACAGATTTAGACCCAAAAAATCTAAAATTGATTACTTTCTTTTTTCTTCAAAAATCGTAAATATGAGTGTTGTAAATTTGGATGCCTGGTAGCTTCAGAATTTCTGCAATTTGAATCTATATTTGGCGCTCGACACGCGCGCGTATCTGTCCTCACAAAAATTCAGGGATGTCATCTTCATGATAAGACGTTTCCGCGGTGGTTGATAGAGCCGTGCTTACTCATACGCTTCGTGCATCGTAATTCTTCTAAAACGGTGAGCATTCGAGCTGGTAATGCTCTGTAAACAAAAACTCGTGACTATGGCGCGATCGTGACGCAATTTTGTTTCGCACGTACGAAACTTCATCCCCGTCGAATCAAGTTATCTCGTGGTTGGTGGTCATAGTTTCTGTAAAATATTTCCTTCAGTACCCCTTGTTCGCAAGGACTTAACATTTTAAACTTTTTGACCTCGGACGTTAAGAGTTTAAACCTCCTTGCAACAAGTAATTGATTCCACCTGACCTAATTAAAAAGTTTGACGGACGAATTTCTCAAATATCGACTACGTCAAGGGGTAATAAAGATATCGACGTGCACCGGTAAGTTTCTGCCAGTTGTACAGAACTACTTCCTAAAATTTCATACGCGAATATTTTAAGAACAATTACAATTTGACAAGAAGCAACTATATCCCCACGTGAAATCCGACCGGACCTGATTCGTCGCGAAAAAACGAACAAAAAACGTACAGCACGATTTCCTTGCACGAGCTTCCGTTTTCGAGATAATCGGTTTCGAATAGGTGTGCGGGACATGCGCGCCTGAGCGCGCGCTGAGTTCGTCCTCGCGCACCTCTCGGACCTCCTATTCGAGATCGATTTCCTTGAAAACAACGCGTCCGACGAGAAAACTTTTTTAACATTTTCGACGTATTTTATCAAGGGGAACACCCTCCGCCTGTTCCCCGCCGGTTTTTACGCGAACTCAATAATCACCGGAGCTGTTGTTAGTCGGTTGAAACGATGAAACGAGCGTGGGGAGTACGCCTGATACTGTTAATCGGACAGCACGATAGACTATCGACGGTTCGCGGGTTTCACCTTCTATGTAACATAATTAAATGTAAATCAGCGTGTTGTTGACTCTCGATAACACTCGTACGGGCTCTAACCACAGCAAGGCTGCAGCTATCAACAAACAGACTTTCACGCAGGGTCTCGCGTATCGTGTCAAGTTCCATCGCAGTTTCGATTCTAGAAGTCATAGATACAGACGCGTACATCCTTCGGAGTAATTTTTACTTTACCGATTTCCCGTTTACCTACCGATTTTCGTTTACCGATTTTTTGTTTACCGACTTCCACGTTATTGCTGGTGCTTTTTGATAGTGTATGGCCCCTCGTGAAGGGGAAAGCGTATGTGATTAGCAGAATCAAGGGAAGAGGCTCGCGCGGTCGTTAAACTGTCGCTCAGTGAATTTCCCCGGAGGTTCTCGTGTTCTCGTCGGTCTTCTTAAATGGATTTAATCGATTTAGCGGCCCGTCGTCAGATCCACGTGGGTCCTGACCCTCGACATCCATGACGTCAAGCTCCCGGCGCACCAGCAGACGAGGATGGATCGACTGCTGCTGCCCCGTTATTTGGTGGCTCCAAGGCAAACGGCGACGAGCCCGAAAGGTGAATCCCAGTTTTTGATAAGCCTGTTTACGATTTCGCGCGGAAGCTGTTTGTTGCTAGGGGAACATTTATCTTATAGCGATTATGAGACTTTGTGTTGCTTTTCTTAAAAAGTAGTGTTATGACTGGGTTGGAGAAAAAATATTTGATTTCTCCGAGTTATCGGTAATAAGGAAACGTTGCGAAATCGAAAATTTTGATTTTTATGAAACTCGGTGTGAATATCAAGCATTAAATAAATAAAGAAATAAAGAAAGTAATAAACAAATTAATAAATAATTGAGTATCCAAGGAGAAAATGATTTTTTAGATTTGTCGCTGTTTTTCATTTCTTAATATTAAACAATAATTTAATATAAAATAATTTTTTGTACTTTTGTTCATAAATTGGAATAGGAATGTTTGCAACTCGCGAAATTTGAAGAATAATAGGTCCAATGCACGTTGAAAATTAAATATCATAGATTTGCTGTTTTCCAATTTTTGCAAATATTTTAATCGGGTTAGTTGGTATTTGAATTGCACTGTTCGCTCTGTGGTGCAAACTCAGGGACCGTAGAAGAGTTCAATGGCACGTGAGATGGTTATAGAAAATATGAAAACTACGATGAGAATCGGGTCAGTGGGCCTTGAAGCGATTCCCGCGGTGTTATTGGTTGCGACGAATCCCTGTATGATGTAAAAAATGCTATTTCACCCGCGATATCTCTCGCTCGCCTCGCCGAGTTCTTCCCGTTTTCACCTACACGCGATACGGAACAGTTTCGAAAGCTTTTCCTCGATTTTATCCTCCCCTGGAAAGTAGTGACTCTCAATTTTTTGTCTGATATCGTAAAAAGTTTCCTTGTCGCGGCCAGTACGGACGTATCCTTAATCAGCCTCGTTCCATCCCCTTGGCCTTTTTTTGCCAAGGAAATCAACGTCTATTAAAGTTCTACCATCTTGGTGGTTTCCTACGATGGGCTCCTTTTTTTTTTTTTAAATGGTAGACATCCACATAGCAGATACTATGTATACCTCAAAATTTAAATTTGGTAGGTAATATTTGGAATAACACTGTGTCCTTTTAACGCAATTCTTTTAATTTGAGAACGATATTAATATTTTTATATACAGTGACAATAGCAAGGGCTTTATTTTACACATAGTAAATTGTTAGAAAATTATTACAATTAGGAATTATTTGAAAATTAGTAGAAAAAAGAGAAGGGGAAAGAAGATATAACAGAATTAGAAATTTCGGTGCAGAAGTACAGCTTTCTGCTGCTATTAACCTAAGCTGAAGTAATTTTGAGTATAAAACTACGGTCGAATTCGTTTATTATTATTATTTTTCTTATTATTATTATTTTTCTTCTTTCCCTTTTTGTTTTCCCAAAGGTACGCTATAAGAGCAGCAAAGTGCTAATCCCAAAGTCCTTCATGCCTGTTCCCAGATTTCCTATTCTTAAGATTACCGCGTGCAAATTGGATTACCAGCGCGAAGAAAAAGCGATTTAGCAATCTTGTTTTGCCCCAACGAGCTGGAACAAATAGAATTGATACGATCTTCTTCAGGGCCGTGGAGTGTCGTACACGAATCTTTTGGTGCGTTTCGCAATCCTTATCGTTTGATGATGCGCGCTCAAGGTGTGTTACTTAGAAAACCACTAATTGCGAGCAATTAGATCGTTCCCATTAAAGCTTGATTCACAAGTCGTTACGAGGAAGTTCGATCTAGCGTTACACAACGTCCTGCGTTCACCTCGAACTTTTCAAACTATTCCCTTAAACCTCAAATAATGAGGTGGAGTCTGATGGACCACATTATGCTTGAGATGCTTGTTTATTTCAACATTTCTCACTTGAGAATACAAAACAAATAATTTTTTCTCTATAATATTTACAAAAAAGATTTTATTTTAACCGCGGCGAAAATGGTCGATTTCAGAATTTTTTAAGGAGTTTTATTACAAACATAAAATATTACTTATTACACATGATTTATTCCATAGAGTCCATAAAGTGCATGGGAAAATTTATTTTAAGAAAGATTTTTGTAGATTGCTGGGATATTCATTTGCGGAATAGTGTATACAAGAGCAATTCGGTAACCCGTAATTTGGGAAGTTCGTAATTTATATGGGTGGGAAAATTAATCTGCTCGGGCGTTGCTCTTTGTGACAGCTCAGCCCGATACGACTTCGAAATTACGAAACACTCGCGGGGGGCGTAATTATCGTGAAAATTGTTTGTCACTTCGTTATTGTGCAGCCCCTGCTGACTATTCGCGTATATATATATCGAGCATCTTTGTTGAAGTGGTAGCTCAGTGATCTTGAACATTCACTATGTGCTCCTCTTCGTTTAATCACTATTCTCTGGATTAGGAGATAAATTCAATAATACTACTACAATTGACACTGAAATTATTATCATTATTAGATTTATTTAGCGGGGTAGAGCACAATATATAAATAAATGTCACTAAAAATTATTTGGACTTGTTACAAGATACCTATTCTTCAATTCCTATTTCAAATTTTTGTTATCCTATTCTTTCGCAGAATAATTTATGACATTGACGAGTCTTTGTAGAAAACACTGTAATCGACAAAATTAAGAAAGAAATACTATAGTATAGAATTCGATTTTTGGCAATTTCAGTTGTGTACAAGGACTCCTCAATTATCCTTTTATTGCAATTTTATGACATTGCGGTTCGGTGACGAGTCTCCAGGAAAACTGCAGAGAGTATGTTCAGATTCTAATCCATCTGTTTTATTTAACTCTGTGTTTCAACGTCTCCTAAACGTGCATTTTGAATCTTCATATCGTTACCTCTTTAAAATCAAAATTACAGTCTCGTCAATCTAAAAAGTACCATGTAATTCTAGTGTTAATCTTATGCTGCAGTCCACAGTCCAATCTTCATTTCTGTAAATGGTAACTCGTGACCAAATTTTTTGGTCCAATTTTCATGCCTTTCATCCGCCATTCTACTTCAGTAAAAAGAGGCAGAAATTCTATTACATCTTGCTGTTAGATTTCTGCATGGATCGACGCATGTATTCCCCCTCCCCGCGGGGCGATTAACGCAGCAGTTTGAGAACTAAATTGCTGAATGACAGTGACGAGCAGCCATGGAGGAAGTGGACGTATCAATGCAATAACCGGTAGCATCTGCTTCGTGGTAATGTCAATGGATAACGTGAGTCATCATACGGCAACCGAGCTCCATCCCTTCACCACAATTTTCCGATGTGTTCCGTGATAAATCTCCACACAATGCACTGCTCCAAAATAAAACATGAGATATTCATTTCTCATATACAAGATAACCACATCTTAGCCCTTGGGCAACTTGACAATTGGCCACAAGTTGGATTCACCATTAATTTCCATTCATAGCGTAACTTCATTCATATACAAAGCTTTAGAATAGGCTTGTATGTTAAAATTTGAGACCCTTACGATTTGAACTTGTTATTCTGTTTATAATATCTAAAATCGATGTAGGGTAAGTCCGGGGCAGATGGTCGTCACGTCGTCATCCATAATAACAAAGGAAGAAACGGCTTCGGTTAAAAAATAGAATCTGAAATTAAAACAGAGCATGAAAGGTTGCCACGGAAAAAAAATTGAAACTGATAAATCTTGATGCACATTTCCGTACTAAATTTTTAACTTGGACAACACTTAAATGTCCATACTTTCCATCTTTTGTGGCCATTTTACTTTTAAAATCAGCTAATAACGAAAAGAAAAATGTAAACAATCACATCTTGGCACATGCGCCGGTGGCGCCCTCTGCGCCGAGTTTTGCTTCCCTATTATGCCCACCTCCCCTGGAAGGGAGTCACACACCTGTCCACTTCTTCGAACCGCTTCGTGCATTCCTCATCACATTAAGCCGTGTTTGCACGAAGCCAGCGAATGCTCGTTCTTCTCCCGCAAACTTCAAGTGTAACCGAGCATTATTTACACTTGAATTATGCCGAAATCTGAGAAGAACATGCACCCGCTCTCTCAGTGTAAACGCGGCTTAACGCGCCAGAAACTCAAGCGCACGGCATTGAAGAATATCGGTAATAGGATCTACCGTGGCGCGTCCGCCGTGAAAAGGGCAAAATGACCCGGCGCGCGCGCAGCCAATCGTCGCGCGGGACAAGTTCCCACGCGCATGCGCGCTGGATCGCCCGGCGGACCGGTGCAGCCGTAGCAGGTGCACAGCCTCAACCCCCGAGGCGAGTTCGCGAGGAATAATTTCGGGAGTGTCGTCGGAAATGCGAATCGACGCGCGTGCTCGCCACTCCGGCGCTTGGAATACAGGATTCCCCCCCCCCCCCCCCCCTCCTCCTTGCTCTACTACAGCCTTCCTCGTTCGATTATCGATGGCAGCGGTTGGGGAGATTCGTCGACTTCCGAAGATAAAAGGAGCGGCAGACAAAGGCGAGCGCTTTCTACTCACGATCTTCTCATTGTAATTCACATGGGAGGAATTCGATACTTTTCCGCGGTGAGCGGATTTCGCAGTCAGCGAATCCAGCAACTATATCCCCCCGCCCCCTTTCCATTCCGCCGATATTTATCGGCCGTTCAAAAGCAGAGACCGAATTAGAGCAGCGCGGAGTCGTTATTTACGAACGGAATCAGCTCTGGGAGACGATAAAATGCAGGGCGTCCTCGACGTTTGTATGTACAATTGTAATTCCGCTGGCAGCCGTGTCCACGTCGATTCTATGCGATCCGGAGCGTCCAATTTCCTGCGCTAGTTTTTACGAACGCCGCGCCGTCCTGATCGGCTGCAGTGCTGCTTAACGCACATTGCCCGCGGTCGCCTGACCTGTACACGGGTCAGGACGGTTTCAGGTCGTGTATACAGCGATTTGTGTATATACGAGGTGTACTGAACGTGAATGATCGGATTTCGAGGGCTTGATGGAGCTTATATTGAGGATAATAGAAATGCTTTTCTAAAAAGTAGCATTTTGAATCTTGTGTTACCATTTTTTTTTTGAGAGGATAAAAGTACTTGTTTGGAGAAGGGGTGGTTGATTTAACCCTTGTATGGAAATTGGGTCATTTTAACACAAAATGTAGTCACGAATCCTCATTTCTCTTTTACCAATGCATTATTTAGTGTGAAACTACTTCATTTAATTCTTAGGGTTTAATATTTGAAGAACTTATAAAATTTGTACAATAATTTTTTTTTAAGTGATTACTGACGGTTATTAGATATTTAAATTTAATTTATGGTAGAAATTTAATAAGTTCTTAAAATATTAAATCGCAACAATTAAATGAACTGAGTTTTATTTTTGTATGCTCAATTCTTTTAAATATATGATATTGGGTCAATGTGACCAAAAGTTACTTAGGGTAAATCCGGGAGACGCGGTCGGGCCGGAGAGTTGGTCGAGTCGCTATATTTCAGACTCTATACGTAAAAACGCGATAAAGTGCAGACCAATTACTTTTCTAGAAGTCAAATAGTTGAATGAATAGCGTCATTTCGCTTCCTCCTGTGTTTTTCTGGATTTATAAGCTATAAAAGGCAAATTGAGGTTACATTTAACCTCTTTTGTCAAACAGCGGTGTACAGAATCGGATTTAAAATATATTTCTACGTTTATTTTCGGTTAATGTTGGGGATAATAAAATAGAGATATTGAGGGACAATTCAGCCAAAGTATTTGGCCATATTAACTCCTCCTCTTAAAACTAACGAGAAGACCATCTCTCGTTGCAAAAAGGAGAGATGGTCGAGTTATGATTTTTTTTATTATTTTTGTTTATTTTTTATTTATTATTATTATTTTTTTTGTTTATTTATTTTATTTATTCACGTTTGCATTCATTTGCCTTGCTAATCACCAGTAGGTAGTTCATTTTCTCTTTGACGAGTTCTTTACTTGTTCAGCGTAAACAAATTAAATATCAATAAATCGATAGTTGTATTCACTCATAAATAATTTTACTTTCTTCTTTGTTATTTTTCCATGAATAATTATGTGAGTGGTCTCTGCCAACGACGAAAACCATTTCTCCCGGCACGTCGGGAGAGGTGGTCAGATGTCATGACTTCAATTTACAATCCGACTTACAGTAAATATTGTCTTAAAACAAATATCGACCAGTTTTTCTGAATCAGCATAAAATTCTGAATATATAGGTTTGTTGTGATAAAATAAGTAAAATCTATATTAGTTTAAATAGCCATTTTATATTAGGTCGACCGCGTCTCCTGGATTTACCCTATCCGTGTAACTTCACAAATTCCGTATAAGGGTTACAGAGATGGAGGGTGCGAGAAAAGTAGTGGTCACAATGGGAGTGACAGTTACAAAGTGGGCGTGTCAGTGACAGGAGGTAGAGTGGGAGAAATGCCTCGCCTTCAGAAACTACTATGCACGATTTGATTGATGGAAACTTGATCCATCTTTTATGACAAAACGTTTTGCTTGTTGTGCACGATTCTTCCTGAACCTTTTATCCTGTTATCGAGTACAGCGTGTAGAAACAGAACAGAGTATTTGATACAGACGTGGAGAATGGAGGAACGGATCCCCATCGGTCCTGATGCGTAGATTCGTCTGTGAAAGGCTCTGGCCATTACTTCTTTTTACGCCCCGTTTACGGTACCACGTATAAAGTTGGACAAGAGTGGCCGCAGCACGGAAATACGACTCGCCCCAGTTGCGAGGATCACCCTGTATATTGCTTTATGTTTGCGTTAGCTCTCGCGCGGGGTCAAGCCTCGATCCTGCTCGTGACTCTTTTACGAAGTACCAACGCGCGCACGGAAAATCATAAATTGCACCGTGCAATTTTCCTCCGAACCCGAAAGGAAAGAGTAATACGAGTTATTTCATCTCGAATCCCGTTACATCCCGGATCGTATATTTAATTAATGCGCGGGGAAATGTCAGGTACTCCCGATTAGCAATCCATTAACATACACAGAGCGTGTCCCTTTCGTTCGTCTCTTTTTCTTTCCAAGGGTTGAATGCCACCATTAATCTAAAATCTTCTCGAGGGTCGTATTTTTTTTGAGATTTCAAGCTTATCCTTATTTTCCATTTCTGGTCACGATGCTGCACAGTTTGACAATGGGTGAAGTCAGCATGAGCTTCAGGTGGTCATGGATATAGATATTATTACCATTTTGTGTGTAGAATAGGTTTTGTAATTCCTATATGTTCAGAAGCCACGAAAAACGGGTTTCAGGGTGACGGGGGACTGGAACCCGTGATCCTCCACGTACTGGTCAGCCGCCTAACCAACTGCGCCAGTACCGCCTCCGAAGTCACTATATTCTAAGCTCCCTCTTAAGAGGCTCCCTGATCCCACAAAGCAATATTGAAGTTTATACGGGCTGAAAGAAGAAGCTAGGAAAACTATATATCGCTTGTCAAACCCCAATGTAGTCATCACTACCCCACAGAATTCCTTTCCTATCCTGGAGAGGGCCATTATCCTCTTCCATCTTCCCTCCGCGCATGCGTGTTGAAAATCTCCAAACTGCTAGCCGCAGCCACATACATCCATATACCTTCAAAATACCTCTCCATATGAATATTCGCGTGTATACTCAGACTACCCAGTGTACATATAAACCATTGAGAGCAAAAATGGACAAACCGAAATTTAAAAAGAAATTCCTTTTTCATATGATTAGTACAGCCTATCGGAGTACACCATTGCTAACTCGATTTCACAATAAAATTTGGGTTGGTCCGTTTTTACTCCTAATGCCCCATAAAACCAATGTTCATCGCAAGCTGAATATTTATCACGATTTATTTTTCTCTCGGCAAGAACGTGAGCATATCGTTCGGGACGAATGCCTGTTTCCACCCAGACAGCGTGTTTTTCTCACGAAAGTATTGCGATCGACTAAAATTAGAAGTCAGCACGGAGGCTTTCAGATTCGATTGGAGCACACTGTTAGCAGCAAGTGGGCGCATCGCGGCGCATACTTGCGAGGATCGTGGAGAGAATGCTTCCGAGAACGGTGTGGTAGGGTAGGGTAGGGGGGGGGGAAGGGGCGCTGAAATTTCGCCGACTGCTTATCAATTGCCGGCGCTCTCGAGTGTCGCCGAGGGCGTCGACAGGCCGCGGCTGAACGTGGCTGGCCGCTCTATCTCTTCGAGAAATCGTTCCTTCGTCCAGCTTCTGCATTATTCTTCCAGCACGGTCCCCTGATTAAAGAGCCATTCTATTTAGAGTAATTGCCCGCCACCGCGCCGCATCGATCTGCGTTTATGGAGTATGCGAGGCGCGCCGCCGTGCAAACGGGAAATCGGGGTAATTTCGAAGAGTCTTGTGACGAGCACATTTGAAAAAACAGCGGCTCGTCGGGTTGCAATTGGAAGTAATTAACTAGTAGCTGTGAATGACCCGGCGGAAGGGACAAAGAACTTGGAATGCAACGGCGAACTTATTGGACTGCGAGCGATATAATTGTGGGAGGATTTGGGGGGGGGGGGGTGGACACTGGGAAATATGTTTGTGAATTTTAAATGCAATTACGAGATAAAGCTTTAGGGGCCAGCTATCGTTCTTTCACCGCATCAAAGGTCAGTCGTAATCTGCGAGTGTCGCGTAATGTGTTGTTCGATTCACAATGAGCGTTGTTTATTAAGCTCCCCACGTGGAGAAGCTGCGAGGGTACGTCCCACGTCTTTCTTATATTTGGGGAATGATATGTACCCACGCACGGTACACGTTGCGTTGTGGATTTTAGTCCAGAGCTGGTCTCTATCGCCCTTTAAGGGGTTAAAACAAACCTCAAAGTCAAATTCGCACGTCCACTTTTTCGCGTCAAGGACCCAGTTCCTGATCAGAACTCAATTCCTGATCAGTTTAGTATATAAATACCAAATAATAAGTTTATCCCGACATAAATTTATTCCAAAAAATTACTAAATATTTATGAAGTATTTTTAAATTTATACGCCAACATTTGATAGCTCATAGTAAAATGTTTAGGTCCTTGACGGTAATTCCCAAAGTACGATAGTCAGAAAAAAATGTTTCAAACAAAAGTTTGATAATTTTGAAAAGAATTTAAAAAAAAATACCTGAACAAAAAAAAAACTTTTACAAAATTTTGTTAACGCAAGTTTATAGCGTTTATTGCATCATTAAACTTTTGTTTGAAACATTTTTCTGTCTGCTGTACTTTGAGAATTATACGCGAAAAAGTGGAAGTGCCAATTTGACTTTGAGGTTAGTTTTCACCCGCTTAAAGGGCGATAGGGCCAACATGAAACATGCCGTTGTTATTGTTTTGAGTCACTCTAAAAACCCACAAAGTTGAGTTCCAATCGGTGAGTCCGGGTTCGCCGTGTTCCCTTGTGAGTACATCTCGCTCACTCGCAGTCTATCTCCTTCACCGCGCCAACAACGGAAGATGCGGAGAGAATAGCGATCACGTTATTTCAACCCAGAAACCCAGTCCCTTCGAGACAGTACTGTACCACTGCGGTGGAAATTAAACTTTGCATTTCTCTTCTCGTTCTTCGGAGGGAGCTTCAACCTTCTTGATCAGGAAACAAGGATGTTTACTGCACGAGCTTTTCTTTAGAAGAAACCAGTAGGGCGTCCCAGTTGCAAGGAGCAGCCTTATTCGCATACGCGTGTCTGAGTTCGAGACACGTCCACCGTGAGGCGCCAGCGCGTCCCTGGTGCGACCGTTGTACTCGTTGGTACTCGTACGCTCGTCAGTCGCACGTCGGCCGCTGCGCGGAGCGGTTCGTTCTTCGTTCCTCCAGGGCTGATTCGGCGAAGTGACACGATCTCTGTTTCGGTTGCACTCTCGTTCTACCACAGCATATCAGAACGAAACGATCGTGTATTACTAAACAGAATGTTTTCAAAGTTACAAGTCACTCGTTCCCGTATGACTATCATACAGTGAGAGTTCATTAGTGTCGAGTGAGGAAGTTACTAAAGGGATCCCATTCAAATACAATAACAATTGTTCCCGCTGGCAGTGGTTGCCTCGAGCACACGATCTAAGTCCTTTGTGGACGATCCTCGATTCATCTTCCCCTCCGTGTGTTTGCACGCCCATTCACGTGGTGCTTCATTGAATTATCGACCGATCGGAAGAAATCGCCAAGGGTCGTTGAACCGATGGGATCTTTGGTCTCCGAGCGTTGCGGTTGCTGACTGCCGCGTCGCGAGCGTCTCGTTTCGCCTCGGCGGCGGTCGCGAAGGAAATTCGCGTCAATGTCACCCTCGGGACTAGTGGATAGCTCCTGCGACGCGTGCAGCCCGCGGTGTCAGATAGTGTGGCTGGGTTGCTCCTGAAAGTAAACACGTACCTACCGCGGTGGACGAAGTGAAGGGGCGTGCCGAGTGCAACGAATTCCCCGCCGGGTTCACCCGCAGTTCGGCGACGGGGACGCCGCCAGGAGAATGATTTTCACCGGCAGGTCGGTGGACGCGCTCGACGAGGTCCGCGGCGGAAACGTTCACACGGACAGCCGTCGGGAAGTTAGCGCGGTCGCCATAGCCGCAGGATGGTTCTCCAGCCTGCGCAGACCCGGCAAAAGGAACAAGAAGGGCTACCAAAAGCAGGCCAAGAGCGCATGGGACCTTAGCACGTTATCCACGGTTAGTTGAACGTTTTGTCTGCGCCCACTTCTCTCTGCCTATCGTGTCTAGTCGCCTCAGGGAGCTCGATCCGCGGCCTTCAATATCGATGTTTTTAATTTACACCGTTTACGCGCTGTATTGTAAATCATGCTTTTCTTTCGACGCTCTTGCGAGATTGGTGCTAGGTACAATTAGAGTCTTGGCGGTATTTGAGTTTGACATCTGTCTAATCTGATCGAATATGTTGTAATGTATCCCGAGATGTTAATAGTAGATAGAGGTATGTCTTATCTTGTGCTCTTGAATTTGGCGCCTATCCTTTGGATTGACTCATAAGCAGATGTCAAATTCATGTGTCACGCTTTGATGATACTGTACTTCTACCAGCTATGCGACTAAAATTTCGGTGTATGAATCGTTTAATCTTTTGGGTGTTGATAATTCGAACGCTCGCCGCGTGCGGGACTCCTTTAGTCGCATTTCTTAACCATTGTCGCTGAACGCCTATGAGCGTTCACCGCATTCATTGAAACGTTCATAGTACCTACAGGGTTGAGTGTTGATAATTAGCTACTGGAGATTTTTATCTTGCCTTTTTTGTAAACTAGGACATACCTATTTAAGGTGTTTTATGAAAAAGTAAGGCGTGAATTTGACGATGTCTACTTGTCAGTGTTACACATGGGGGTGTTTATATTTTTTGTTGCGTCAAGTGGAAGGAGGAATTCTTTGAAAATTGATTTTTATAGAAGAGTATTAAAACTCATTATTTTTACTATGTTTTTCTTGTGCATACGAAAGCAAACATGGACGTTCGCAACCCAAACGACAATGTCAACCTGAAGTTTAACTAAAATATTGCCGCAACAAGCGTTTCCTCGTGCCGCCCGTGTCCCCGCTAGTAGACCGTTTAAAAACATCGCCGTGCGTATTTTTGAAGTGTAAATGCTCGTCTACATGCTACGCATACCGCGACACTAATATTGTGAAACACGATACGTGTATAGGAAGCCCAGTTGAGCCGTAATTGTGACATATCCTCGAGTTAACCGAAATGTGTTTCGTTGAGAATTTCCCTTTACGAAGAATTTCCTCTATTAGGATTTATAAGACCCCTCCAGTTTCCTCCTTTTTAAATTATAAACTGAAACAAAACACCCATATGAGGAGATACCGACGCCATCTTTTTCTAATTTACTTGTCTCTTTCTATATACTAACAACTCCCGTCAATTTTTTAATCTAATGACGTAAAGGAAGATCAAGAATCAAAATAATTCTCAATGAATTTAGTAATGGAGGGGAGCCTAGTAGTCGAGATATGAAATCGGTTCGAACAAGCGTCTGACAATGGAAAGCCCGGTTCGATTTTGTGGTTAGTAATCCGCGGGGATGTCCAGACCTCGTAGCGCCAACGGTGAGCAATCGATGGGGCGCGCGATCCCAGCGATCGGTAATTGAAAAGGAGCCAAAAGGCGCTTCGCAAATAAATGGTCGGCCGTATTAAGGAGCGGAGGAACGGTGTAAAATAAGAGAGCATAGTGGCGCTCTGAAGTTGGCTGGCTGACCAAATTTATTTCTAGGTAGTTAGCAGCGGTGGAGCTGGACCGATCGGCGAACTAGCTCTGCTACGAAAGTTGTTTTCGTTCCGTAATTTAACTTTCGATTAACGGGGCCCGGGGCTGTTAGAGCACGGTGGAAAAATTATATATAAAACACGGATCAGAGGGACTACAGTTGCGTTTGACATGAAAATTTCAAATCGAGGATTTATTCAATTGCGAGGATGGTTGGCAACCATGCAAGTACTGCTTTCCGGATCGATGCGTGCAGCGGTTATAAAAATTTATTTTGCTTTGGTAGAAACTTGGAGGGGAGTTGATGGAGTATTTTGTTCCATTTGAAATTTACGAGTTACTGTATTTTATTGTTTACCATGTCGAAGGGATTCATGAAATACGATATGTATAGTTCTGTGACTACTGTCAGTGTTTGTATTTTATTACTAAAGCATACTGTTACCATTTTGGTATACATAAATTTTGAGAACTAAAGGTGCCACTCGTGGCCACGATGTTAATTCGTATCGTTAATCGAGGTCGAAACTTCCTCGCCAGGTGGGGATCGTGAACTCGAACTTATCGCGTTCTGAATCACTACTGTACTGTCCGTGACTTCTTCTAGAACGAAAGGTTTTTGCGTGCGAGTAATGGAAAGCCAATACAGTTTTGCGTTCAGCTTAAGGTGAATTTACACGGCTCACTTTGGGCGAATTGAAACAATGAGATTGAAATTTCAATATTTCAATGAAATTGACTAAACTGATTCAATTAAAAGTGACGTCGAAGCAAATTGCAGGTACCGGTGTTGAAATAATTTGTGAACGTGTAATGGCAGTGACTAAAATAAACCTGAAGAAGAAACGACAGAGAAGGCTTGAACGAATCCTGTTCTGCGTACCAAAATAATTTAGTCACATAAACGCCCTCTTTACAGTGCCTTTTTTCAGATTTGATGACCTTTAATTCCGCCATATAACGAGTGCGAGTGCTCTTTATTTTTAATTTTATATCACATTAACATCCACGCGACTGAAATAAAACTTTACAATCTTTAACATCCATGTTTACATGTGTCTAATTTGGATGAATAATCCTGAATAAATGTAGAAACTCTGTGAATTTCTTTCAATCTTCAATTTGTTTGAACACTTTAAATGGTAATTTGCACTGTTGACGTTGCTTTCGATTTTGTTGAATCAGCCGCATCGTTCACCCAAAGTGGATCGTGTAAATTCGCCTTTATATCCTCGTTGAACGGTAGGAAAGCTGAGAGCGCAGGTAAAAGAGAAAAACATCGGTCGTAAAAGGCGTATAGCATCGATCGACCGTAGAAAGATTTCAATCTTTCCTGTGTGTCTGTCTGCCCCTCCGCGATACCGTTCGATGACCAAGCGTCGCGTCGCATAAACAACCATCATTCGCATTGCAAAAAGCGGACCTTTGGTGTACCTTGCAAATTAGCAAGCTGACACGGCAGACTGCTAATTTTCGCTTAGACGTTGCTGCCACGCTTCTAGGAACAGTACGTGACCGTAGAACGCGGGTGATGCGAGGGAATGGGACCATTTTGGCGGACATTTAACCCTTTGCGCTTCGAGCACTTTTACTTTCTATCGCTAGTCCGTTACGGTTGCTTTTACGTGGTCGGAATCAGGATACTTGGTAGGAATATTGAAACGATTTTAATTTTAATTAGATGGGTATTTAAATGCCATTCTGAATAGGGTTCTCCAGTTGGGTATTAATCAGGGGCGGATTTGGAGATTTGGCGCCCCTAGGGTAACAGCCGTCTGCCACCCTTTACGTGAAATATCAAAATATTTTAATTTCGAAGAGTTGGGACCATTTTAAAATTAATTCAATATTTAGTTATTGTTAATTTGCTACAAGAAAAAAGGGAATTCTTCTTAATATGGTCTCAAGCCCCTGTGTTTAAATCACCCGGGAAAAATAAAAAAATGGCCAAAATAAAAAATGGCCCTTTTTTAAAATTACGTTTCACATTTTATTCACATATTAAGCAAATAGGCTTCAATAGAAATCCGCCCCTGGTCTAAATAATTGAGATCTGATATAAAAAAATAAATCCATTTTCAAAAAATGAATATCCACGAACGTGAGTCCCAAAGTCATTCGATTCCAAATCTCACGGTGCAGAGTTTTACTTAAACCAATGACCCGAATATCGCAGGTGTCCTTGAAATTCGTCGAGCGTTTGAATTCAAAGAATGGCACTCGTAAGCTTTTTTACCCAAGTCTTCCCGAATGCCTAGCAATAAATTTCACGGTTTTACGACCGCGTTGAAAGAACAGTGTATCAGAGTTCGCTAAAAAATTCTTTCGTGTTCACCTTGAAACGCGGTATTTATGAATGACTTAAGCGAAGCTATTCGATTTGAATATATCGACGGCGTGTGACTGTGCAGGCCAATCGCTGACAATGGCGTCAGGCTTCTGTCGCATTCCGACGTGAGAATATCATCCCGTGACGTTGCGGACGTCACGAATCGAAGATCGTATGGACAAACGGAGTCAGGGTGACTTATTTATAGAGGGAATCAGGATACAAACAGAGCGCGCGCAAACAGGCGACCATTCCCACCGTTCGATACTGTTTACCGAGTGACCGTCTGCTTTCCCCGATCGATTATATTATCGTTAATATTTAAATCGTCATCTGGGTAATTTTTTAGCCACCCATGTAGCACGTGCCATTTCCACGTAATTAGGGGCCACGAGGATCTAGCGTGGGCAAACTTGCTTGGTCATTTAACGAAGCAAGTGGCAGACTTCGATAGTCGACGAGCAATCGAATCAGGTCTCGTGGAATTTCAATGAAGCGATGATGCGGCTGTTGTAAATGCATTCTTCCTTCGAGTATGATCAGAAAACACGTTGTTCGAGCAATCGTTTCGCGGGAAGAACCTGCAGTTGCATAATGCTCCGGTGGATCGAAGTGAAGGATCTACGGGGTGTACCAAAAGTATGTTCACGGTTTTCGTAAATGAATGTCTTGCATTAAGATTGGCGAAGATTAAATTATTTGACACATTCCGAATTTCTCGTTTTACTGAGCGAATGATTTTATTTTTATCTTGTAATTCGAGGTACATTTTGTTTATTTCTACGTATCCTACAGGACAGGGAATGGCGAATTTGAAGAGGAACCATGTATTGCAAACTAGCCATTTTGTCATAAAAAGAGTTGCCAGACTTCTGTCCAATAACTCATGTCATGCACTAGTGGAGTGGCGTTACGCGTCGTCCACTTCCGCGCTCCTAGCAGGCGACAAAGTGGGAGAAGAGCTCCGCCCCCAGGAGCTTCCCTGCGCGATCTAATTGGTCAGAACTTTAGCACTCTTTTGCGGGAGAACGATTCATTTGCGGCACCTGGTTTCTTTGGAATTTTTCTTCCTTTCAGCAAGTAGAATAAGTGGAAACAAATTTTTCTCCATTTCGAAGGTGAGAGGCGACGAATCAAGAATCTCTCGTTGTCTGTTATGCCTGTAGGGAATTGATGGATTTATCGACGGTGGGTTCGTGAATATTTGTGGGCATTACGTAACGCGTTACGTGCGCAAACTAAGCTTTAATGATATTAGTTATTCGGCTCGGTAGCTGCCTGTATTTTTAGGTTAATGGATCGTCGACGACGAGCACGGGTTGGGATGGGAAAAAGCGATCCACGGGGAATAGGAACGCGAGCGACGATCGTTTCAAAGGAATACTGACATTTTTTCCCCGCGGCGACTCTCCGGAATCGATAGAATCCGTCGCGTGTGATGCTCGAGGCACCCAGCGCTCGTAAATCGTCGGACGGGGAAAAGTGTGTCGATCGTGCGTTTCGAGTTTCGCTGTTGGCTTGCATGAACCTCCACCGCGTTTACATGAATTATGTTTCGCGTCGGACTGAGAGTCTATGGTTGCTGAATACAAATATTTTGCTAGCGAAAGTTGTACTTCTGTTCTGTGTTTGTGTGCAGTAGAGGGCAATGCGTGATATAGACGAAAGGACTGTATATAGATGTTGTGAAAAGTCAAGTTTCAAACACGAAGTAGCATATTTACACAAAATTTTGTGTTTTATAAATATGAAATTTGAAATTGGAAAATTTAAATTTTGAAATTTTTACATTTGAAACTTGAAATTTGTTTGTTTACAGCCTAGCAAATTCATTGTCCTTCAGCAAACACGAAAGAAGTTGGCCTAGCGAGGGAAGTTTTCCATCCCCCTCTGTCTCATATTTAAAATAAAACAGTGGAATCTATTCGACGTGGTAGCTTCTGGAACCCCGTAGCCATCAGATGCCCGTCACTTCGCAAATACATTTATTTCGATATGACATCACCTCGCCTCGTCAGTCATCGTTATAAAGATGTCAGATCCATTGCTCCTCGTAACGTAGGTTTCATGGCCCCGAGCAGTCAGCTTCGTTCTCATTGGCAAACGAAGTACCTGGAAATGGCAATAAGTCGTGATTGGCTTTGAAACGCTTCATGTCACTTCGCGCCTTTTTCTTCTTCTGAATTGTCCCTCGATCATCCCACAGCGATGCCTATGCACTGTCATAACACTACTCCGTGGCAACGACCTGTACCAATTTTCCACTTCGAGTCTAATTCAAATTTAGACAATTTTAAACATCCTAGATACAAATAAGTAAGGTTAGAATTAGAATCTGAAGGGTTCACGTGCGCATGCTCGTGCGTGCGTTAACCCCTTGCCCCGTGACAACTAGTGACGCTCGGCGTCACGTGTTTGAATTGAATAAAGAAAGTATCATTTGGAGAATAAAATTCTTTAGCAGTTGTTAATGTACTATCTAGTTTTGAACGAATCAGAAACTAATCATTAACCTGTCTATTCTTTCCTCCCATTCAAGTTAACTTTAACGCTTGCAACCTTTACAAACATCGTAACGTAAGGGGTTAAAACACTTCCCATTGCCAACTTGCTGTGTGCAAACCGGAAATACAATAAAAGCACCATCGAGACCAACATGCCCTCGCTGCGAATAACGTTCTTAGCTCTTCGAAGCCGACGTCAGGAAATGATTCGGAGCGCCTTGAAGCCTATCACCACCTGACGTTGTATCCCGTGCCTGTACAGTTGTTTATCGGCCGAACTTTAATCGCCGGTTTGACGTCAACGCGTTGCTCGGTACCGAGGGTGCCATCGTCACCGTCGACGACGATTACATAAAGCAGACACGTGCGGCGGGGTCCGCTGTCGCTTCGGTCGCCCAGTTAAACGTCGAAGATAATTAATTGGACGCTCGAAGCTCCGCGCGTATATAGATCTGTTGAGAAAGTGCATACACGCGCCATTTGTCCACAGTGGATGGCCGAACACAGGAGGAAAGTTGCTGTGGACAAAGCGAGAGGGGCAGGGGTTTTAACACAGACGCGTATACATCTTTCCGCATCCGCTTTGCTTGTTTCCTGTCTTTTGCGTTCGCCACTCGTGTATCTGGGTTACACGGTTCCCTTTTCGGGCAGAGTGGAAAAAAGAATATCGTTGGCTGCACGCCAACGAAGCGTGCGTCGCGACGGGGACCTACGGGGGGGATGCAAGTAGGATGTCAAAACAGAGATGTTACAGGTGTACTGGGTTAGGGAGAGGTTTAAAATGCACGTGTTCAAGGAGGAGATTGAAAAATGGGCGGAGCTCTGTGGGGATAAGGATGAACTAGTTTGGGGGTTTGGTAGGTGATCTAATATCGAGGTATTGTCATTGGGTGGCTCATAAGTGGAGACCTTATATGGACTCATTTCTTTCCCATTTATAGGATGATTTGTAAACAAAGGGATAATTGTTGTAGTTGTTGGAAAGGTTTGAATGATACTGTTTTTATCCTGAAAATTAGATGCGACGAATTACGACTGAATGAATAATGATCGAAAGACGCTTGTATCTGGTTTCTACATTTACATACATATATTGATATAACATATTTGGCTCAGAATTTGTTGTAGATTCTGCTGGCACAGTGTGAACATTTCTTCTCGGAATATTCTACGTAGAAAGCATAGGGTAAAGGTGAAACAGGCTTTGTGTAAACGTGAAGATGGACCACGTGGGTTACATGAATGGGGAGATAAACGAATTAGATAGCGATAATTGAAATGGATGGTTGTATGAATGCCCGGAATGTAGATTTTGAAATGAATGATGCAGGGATGAAAGAGGTTTTTGTAAATTCAATGAAAGACGATCATGGATACATGGACAAATAGACAGTGAAATAAGATGGCGTTTGAATAAATATATAAACCCTAGCACAGAACGGATTTAGTAAACTCGGGCCAAGTTCTTCAAGGCTAGGGAGCACATACAGTGCAACAATTGCGAACACCCAATAACATTGGCACCAGTCGCGGTAGCGTACGGTGACGAGGGTGCTGAAGTTATGAGAAACAATAATGCTCCTCAAACTGTTTATCAAATATAATATCTGTGTATAAATCACTCTTCGTGCTTACGTGCAAGCTGAAACCGATCCTTGGAGCATATAGCCCAAGGATGTTCTTTCTCTATATTCCAAGGTAACACAAATGTCTTGCAAACTGCGAAGTTTGCTACTCAAAAGATTGTTGCTATCCAGTGTGTTTCTCCCAAGTTTGCTACTCCAAAGTTTGCTACTTGGAAGATTGCTACTTTCAAGATTGCTACTCTCAATTTTGTTACTCCGAAGTTTTCTACTCGCAAGCTTGCTACTTCAAAGTTTGCTACTCTCCTGCTTACTACTCCAAACTTTGCTACTCCCAAGTTTTCTACTCTCAAGTTTGCTACTCTGAACATTGGCACTTCCAAGTTTGCCCTTCTCAACTTTGCCATTCACAAAAGTCGATCAATTTTTGACCACTTTAACTCCTAATTCTCTCGACTCTGTAAATCCTTTTCATTCCCCTCGACCATTATCATCCTCCCCTTTTAAGTTCTAAAAAGCCTTCATCTTATCCAAACACAAAATTCCCACCGCCATATACCAGCATTAGTATTCTGAGACCCAAAAATGAAGATTAGGTTTAATCTACGAATGAATAGCAAGATAGGATCACGTTGATCCACGTGCCACTGGAATCCTTGAATTGCATAATTTCCGTGGTCCATCTAACTCGTCGAGCCATTCAGCACACGGTGAAAAGAGGGTAGGATAATTTTACCTGAATAATGCGATAGCGAGGCCAGCCGAGCCGTAAGGGAAAATTCTATTTATCTCGGCGACGCGGCGCGTAGGTGTGTTTATCCTGGCGGAACACGTGTCACTGGCCGGCTTTAAACGCGGCATTGTGTTTACACTGGAGACGTATCGATCTATTCTCGCCTCGTATGCATACCGCGTATCGACGGCCATTTGTCTGCGAATAAGTACAGAATGGAATGGAAGGGTGCAGCCGAGGGATTCGTATGAGCTCCGACAGCGAGCCATACATCGCAATAGTAAAAGCATTTCGCGATTCATCAGAATTCCTTTCCACTTTATCGCCCCTTATACGATGTTACTTCATCACAAATAATCAAATATGTACTAAGAAAATGCCTCTACTAAAACTGAATAAAAACTGTCCAATGAATTTTTCCCCTACGAGCCTTCACTTCCGAGAAAATTTGTTCTTAAAAGTTTGCAAGCTCTGTGACCATTTCTTTCGCAGGGTTGCATAGTTTCAGAGTAGTTTGTCGATACTTTATTCTAAATAATCGAATATTTAGTAGAATCCACAGGGAAATGAATCTTCTGATAAAACCACACAGAAAATGTCTAACAAGTATCTTAACACTACTCTTTGTTTACTGGCAAATTAGTTTTAAGAAGTTTGCAAGCTGCTCGCTTATACCGAGCCGCTCGCCAAGCGCCCGCAGCGCCATCTACCCAAGCACACGCAGCTCCACGCACATCCGACGCGCTTCTCTCGTAAACGAGGCCTCGGCCTCGGAACTACCGTTCCGCACATTCGACTGTTTCTTTCGCGGCGAATCATTGCCCCTCAAATTGTGCCGCCCACTGCGCCAAGGAAAGCGCGGAATCGTTGAAGCGCTGCGGAAGAAATCAGGGTAATCATCTCGTGGGACATTCATCTTCCGTGTTTGCTCGTCGAGATTCCGGGCGTAATAAGAAGATTGCGCGGAAATGAGTTTCCCGAAAGACGAGGTAACTTGGTCAGCGCTTGCAAGAATTGGGCTCCTCGGATTGGCGCGTCGTGAGGCACGAAAGTGGGGGAAGTCTCTCCTCCACGCGAATCCGTCCGTGCGTGACGCGCTGGTGATCAGTCCAACGATTCGAAAGCCAACAAACCTCGACGGTCGCTGTTGAATTAATGACTAATCGGTAACTCGAGTGCCGCCGCGGTTCACAGCTGACTGGCTTCTCCCCGTTTGTTTGCAAAGACGTCTTTCGAGCGATTGTAATACCTGGTAGCTTTTTGTCGATACCTCTTTGTCCCTCCCCTTTGAAGGAACGCTTGTGACAGGGAAGGGGGAGGCCGATCTGCTTCGAGTCGCTCTTCTACAAGTAATTAGATCTCTCGGAAGTTGCACTTGACGATGATTGATTCGTTGGCTCGAGTGGGCCAAAGAGGGATATCGGTTAGCGGAGGCTCTCTTGATGGAATAATCGGGGAAACTTTCTGTGTAACTGAAAGCGTGTAACGGGGACATTTCTGTGTTTGTGGATCGGACTGTTGTTGAACAGCTTCACAACTGGGTTTGGCATCTAAAGTTCGAGAATCCATTGTGTATAACTGAAATTGCTCCCTAATTAGTTACTGCGAGGTTTTTCTGAGGTTAATTCTGTTACTGCAGAATTTTTAAACAAACGTGTAGCCTAGACTTATTTTTAAGAATTAAGGCATGCTTTTTCATAAAGTTATGAAAGTAATTGTGTTTCTAATCTGTTGATCGAGGTCACCAAAGGGCCATTGCTATATTTCTGATCCTTTACGCTGAATTTATTTCTCAGAGGGAGAATTCTAAAAGAAGTTCCAAGGTCCTGGAGGTTCATATGATTCTGTTTCGACTATAGCTCATTACAGCTCGTATTTACCGAGTCCAGAGGTGAGCGTGAGTCATTGACACATTACTCACGAACGCGTTTCCAGCTTCCGATCTGGGAACAAGAAATCAGTGTCGGTTTTGTGGCTCGAAGAAAAGCAGATGGGTAGCTGGCGAGTGGAAGAACCGATACAAAGGTTTTCGTCCTACTAAAAGGAAACCTTAAAAGTCCGGAGTCATCGCCCGTTGTGCTGCGACCGAGAAAAAGCTTCGGGAGACAACGGGTGTACTTTGGTGCATCATTTATGCGCTCGGCTACCCTTTCCCTTAACGATTCATAGTTTGCTGGAGCACGGCCAGGCGGGCGCACGGTTTTCTCTTTAATAAAAGAATGTTCGGTAGCATTAAGGCAGTTGGCCGCCATCCAATTACGCTGCGCGTCCTCGGCCTTGCTGGACGCACGGGAACATTAGCATCACCCACGCCCAGCGGCCGATTTTCATTTGGAGGATTATGTGCGACACGCGTTAATTGGAACATCGTCGATGTTTTTGTATCGTGACTGGGGAGATTTCATATGAGGGGTCGTGGGAGTGTGGGCTAGTTTGGAGCGCGTAACACGCGCTTGCGAGGCAAAACATTGGAGAGTCTTTGTAGAGCGGGTGCGGGGGAGGATTTCATTGTGATCATTCTATTTACAGCGTTCCACTCTGTTGTATTCTACTGCTTTACTTTATTTTACTCTGTTTTTACTCCGCTATTCAGTCCCTACTCTACTCTACTCGGTTCCGATCTACTACATTATTCTATTCTATTCTACTCCATTCTATTCCACTACTCCACAGTACTATTCTACTCCACTCTAGTCTTGTACTGTACTGTATTCCACTTCGTTCTACTCACGTCTATTCTACATCGGTCTGCTCTACTCTGTTGTACTCCGTTCTACTTTACTCCATTCTATATCCTACTCACCCTTATTCCACGTCAGGCATTCCCAAGTAGGGGAAATCTGCTCCTGGAACACATGTTTCGGTTCTCCCTCCAACACTCCCTCTCTCAGAGGAGACAGTAACGCCGCTACGAAGCAGAGAGAGAGGACAGTAGGAATCGTCCAAGGCGCAGCGTTGGAGGGAGAACCGAAAAATGTGTTCCAGGAGCAGATTTCCCCTACTTGGGGAGGCCTGTTCTACGTCATCCCTTGTCATCGTACCAGCTACCTTCGCGCTTCCTTCTCCTAGGTCGCATCCCATTATTATAATTCTCTTCCTTCTGAAATCCGTGCACTTCCTACTCTCGCCTTTTTCAGATGTTCTTGTAAATCTTTTTTGCTACTTCATCCGTTATAATGCTGTATATCCCACTTTGCGGTCTGGTCAGTCTGTTCTGCCTTCTTTTCTTTTATTAATTTTCTTGTATTAATTTAAGCCTAGGTTAAGTTATCGTCTTAAGTTAAGTTGAAAAACAGTCTCTGACTGAACTTGGCCTTTGCTTTTGTCTTTGTTTAATTTCTTAATTTCTTAATACTAATAATAATAATGATAATAATAATAATAATAATTTCCCTGTATCTCCTTATGTTCCAATCTCCCGCAGCCTACCCTAACCTATTTCATTCAATTCTACTTCAATGCCTTCCCTATTCCACCGCACTGCTACAACAACACAACTCCTTAACATCATCCAAGTGCTAATGACCCTAGTTGCTCTAACCTGTGCGGGCCATTGTTCAACGCTTCCGCACGTAAGCCTACTCGACAACCGTTCCATAGCTCCACCCGCATTGCAGCCGTAGTTCTCTAAAGAATCCAACAAAATATCGATAATGTACAACAGCCGTAAACACTTCTTATTACTAATGAAAGAAGAACTTTGAAGAAGTCTCGCCCATTAGCAGTAAAATAAGTCCCCCCAACAGTTACAATTTCTTCGGATCCCCTAATGATAAACTAACCTCGCAGCAAGCAGGTCTCGTAAATTTCTGTCCGCCCCCGAGAAAAGGCAACCTTTCTACCTGCATACTTTCCCCGCGGGACAACAAGGTCCGCGACTCAACAGTTCGCATGTGTCTCGCAAGTGGTGCCAATATTGCAGGTAAACGGAAACTCCAGAACTTTCGTCGCAGCCGTCGCAGAGTATTCTACCAAGAAGGGGGCACTCTGTTAGCTCTTCTGCGGAAGATGAGCCATCGTTGAACGATGCTCATTGTACTGTCGCTATCACGCATGGATCGCGGACATTTCCCGCGCAACCGCGTGCGAAATATCGCGTTCTAGAAAGCAACCGTTCGCCGACCGGGCACACACAGCTGCGCCGGAGTATCAGGCGTCGATTGTAGTCCAGGCTTGAACGAGTGCGGCGGTTATAAGCGATTGTAAATTTAAACGGTGACATACTTTTTTGATAGAGAACTACTTGCAAGGGCACCGCTTGAGGTGCTACGTACCGATCTTCATGGAATATTTACTTCACTGAAAAAAGATTTCATCCATGTTAGATAGTTGTATAATAGTTTACGAAATATTTAATAATAAAATGTGGATCAAAGGGACAAAATATCTCGTAAACTTTTAGTCATCTACAGCAGTAAAATTAGTCAAATTTGGTGGAACCCCTAAATTCCGGTTTTTATACGGTTTTTTTATATACAGTGCAGTGACGACGCCGTGCTCTTTCAAATTCTGCAGTCAGGTGTATGTTTCTCGGTGCACAATTTATTTGATATTTTACATAATATATAAATTTATATATTTACTAATTCATTTATTTATATACGCGATCTCGGATACCCAATAACTCATAAGTTGTGATTTTGCTGTGTGATCAGACGTAAGAATTTTGAGGCAAGATACTCGACTTCCGAATCGCAAATTGAGCCCCGTAATTTCGGATACCCGCACATCCCTAGTTATTAGATAAACAGGTGTGTTTTATTATATGTCTACTATAGTAGAATTTAGAACTGCTCATTTCTAAAAACCATGCCATGGAGCATCACCCCTATACACTCCTGAGCATTTTAATTACACTCAAAGGGTGGACTTAACATTGCCACTGTTCCCTCAGCTCCCGCTTCCATGGTTTCCTGCGAGTGGCTTAACGACTGTTAACCTGTCCGCGGGTGACGTTAAATGCAGAGGGCTTGGACGTGCGAGTCGCTTGGGTACAGAGCCTTGCGGCGTAACAGGACTCGTGCAAGCTTTCTTGGCCGTTGTATATACAGGCATCCTTTCACGAACGGTACTTTTGTTTTCTATGGGGGCACGCGCGCACCCTTCGCAGACGTGTACACTACGCAGCCGGGTCTTTCCGGAACGTTGAAATTGATTCGCCGATTATTTAAGCAACGCTTGGCAAGCACGTGCACACACGCGTGAGCCTTATTTCGAGGCTGTAAAGAAATGCAATTTGTGCTGCTCTGTGTGAATCCCTCGCCTTCAAGGTCATTTTAATTGGCGAACACGAAAGTGGTTGGATGAAGAAATATTTTCCGATTGAGAATTCTGATTTTAATGGAACTTAATGTGAATTTAGAGCAGATTAAAGCAAATTTTTTCTAGGGAAATTCACTCTGGAGGGGAGAAATCAGCCCTTAAAGTTCTCGCGTTTTTTTAAATATAACTTTTTTTGGCAGTGTGATAGAGCATAAAAATCTGAACAGTTCTTAAGTTCATTAAATTCTTATATTTTTTTAATTCTAAACATTCTTAAATGTAAAGTTTTATTACAAAGTTGTTAAAAAAGGGGGGTGACTTTAAAGGCTGATTTCACCCTTCAGAGTAAATTTCCGCAGAAAAGATATTTGCTGCTTGCACACTCCAATGTGTTCTACATTGGGGCTGTAACGAATATTCGAATAATGCAAGTATTCGAAATTATTTGAATTATTCGAATAATTACAGCTCCATTCTATATTCAAATAAACTTTTACTAAAATCTGAATTGTCCGGTTGGGAAGGTTCCTCGGTGAGTCAAAAATTAAAGAAATTGAATTTATTGCTTATTTCAGATTGCATTGGTCTAAATAAAGAATAACTTCAATTTTTTCGATTTTTGTCAATTGTTTCGACCAGCACATGTTATGGTTGCATGAGTAAACATTGCATGCAGGAGTCTGCGCGACTAACTTTATTGCACGCTCTTACGAGCGTAATATTGAAAATAAAACTCGCAATTTCGAGGTTACTGCAGTGTTACACAAATGCAGTAGTAGGTACATTAAAGGTCACTGTGTTGCTTTTGTTGCATGTTTCTCTGACAGCTGTGATATGCCTTTAACCTTTAGAGGGCCGGGATTTTTTCATTGAAATTGTAAATTTTATTTACTTAAAATTTATGCATATATACCACCAAAATGGCCGGCAAAGTATCCAAATTCTTAGGTGGCCACTATAGTCACTATAGCCAGCCCGGCCCTCTAAAGGTTAAACTCCATAATTCAAGGTCATTTCAAGATTCAATTTTGATTATTGAAACACATATAGTGTCCATATGGTTTTCGTTGTTGCATATTGTTGCTGCTCCCTTCATGTTCATTTCAAGGTCATTTCAAGGTCAAATTATCATTTGAGGTAATAATGGTAATAAATTTATGAATTTTGTTAAAAATGTAACATAAGGTTCTTATGATATGTATAAAAAAGAACAAATTTTTTAATCAGAATTTTGAATAAGAAATGGCGGCACAGTAGCCGCAGAGCCGAAACGTATTTTCCATTTGAGTCATTCCGGGGGTAGATTTTTTCACATCCACGCCCTTGGACTTAGAACAAAAAGACAAAAAGTTCTTTAATGTACACACTAAATACTAGAGAAGTAACCAAGACTTCAAAAAAACATTGACGTTTAAACGAATGGAAAACATCTGATTTTTCTATAAAAAAAGTTTTTTTTCTTCCCCATTCCATCAAAAATCAATATTTTTTCGAAATCTTTGTTCAAAGAATCTGAGAAAAGAGGGTATTTTGTTCTTCACACATATCGTAAAATCCTTATGTTACATTTTTAATAAAGTTCATAAATTTCTTTAAAATCACCTCCAAAATTATTTTACCAATTTTGGCCCCTCACTGTGCCATTAACCTCTTGAGACATATGTAGAAAATGGGTAAACAAGAATTGGCTGCGTCTAAAATAAATAGGGCGGTGTTTGATGCGAATAAGACGTTATTGCCATTATCTAATTTAACTTTTCAAAATCAGCCTCCACTTATGCAATCTATCTTGAAAATCCACGGAACACGTGCCACAATCGAATTCTGGCCGTTTGCATGCGTGCGCAAGTATCTTTCCGCGAAGAAAAGCGCGCAGAGGATTCCGGGAGCAAAGGCGTTGCATGTGCTCTATCGACGACCGTTGAACGCTCGGCTCCGTCTCGCCGGCTTTATCGAAACCGTTGCGCAACGCCGCGCGGTATACGTATACGAAACCATGAAGGAGAATACGCGGAAAAGTGCGGATCGCGTGGAAGAACGCGAGGGTTCGTGCGAAACACGAGGCCGAGGACTTAAATATAAAACGCACGTGCGGGCATTTCATTGATACGTTGTGGTGCTACGGAATGGAAAGAGCCGCGCGGAAGAGCCGTCGAAATTACGCCTGTCGATGAATCACCCGTTTAAATAGCCCGCGCGAATTCCACCGGTGTGTCTGATATGCGCACCGCGTATGACGCACCTTTCACTTATTTCCATCATTGAAATTCGATTACTCACGGGCCTTCCTCTTACGCTTAGTAGGCTCCTCCGATGGAGCTCGCTGTTTTCCAAGTCGTCGCACGAATCGGTTTCTTTCGTCTCCCTTTTGCGAACGAGCCTCCGCGATTCGAATGACCCTGGGGGACGTTTGAATGTTGCCATTTTGAATCTTCACTGACTTCCCCGCTGTTAGGTTATTTAAGGACCTTGCAGCAAGAGGAGTGTAGTTTCAGTTTTGACAGTTTTTGAGTTATAACGTTAATATAATATACTATGTGAAAAAAATTCTTCATTTTCATTTTCATTCTTAATTCTTCATTTTTATTTTCATTCTCATTCTTATTCTTATTCTCATTTTCATACTCATGCACATTTTTCCATTTTTCTTTTTTCTTTTATAAATATATTTTGGATATATTATGTATCTTTTCTTCTCTTTTCTTATTCAATCGGTGCATATAAAAAGTGTTACGTACGCTTGTTATGTAATGGGTGTAAACACGTTTATGAATAATAATAGTAACAATAATAACAGTGCAGATTTATCTCGAATGAAGATGAGAGTTCAGTACGATACAGGTAGTCTTCCCGTCTTGCCTTTACTATCTCATCGCGTAGAAGGAGGGAGTCTACGAATACGCTGACTCATTCGCCACGGTGAGAACTGGGGAAGTGGAGGGGGATAGCGCTAACCTTAGTCGGAGGCAGGAACTCCGTTCTTAGTTCGAGGCAAAGTTGTATTTGGAGGCAATACCTTTAGTACGACAGCTATTGATTTTCAAACTTCAAACTCTTCGCATTAGTACTGACAAATTACTGTTATGGAATAATAGGAAAGGAACTCAACTTCGCACATGGATATCCCTTAAAACTGGTTAAGTTTTACCTCCCTTTTTACCTTCGCCATTTTTGTTCAGAATGAGTGAAACGGTATCAGTGTTTATTGGGGAATACTTCTTTTTTCTGCTATGGAATTTAAAACTTCTACATTTCAAAAATAGTAGAATTCAAGGAGGAGGCTTAGGGAGGAGTGTGAGGGAGGTTGAAGGGGGTAGAATGACGCGAAAAGTCGGACATCGGCGGAAGTGATTGCATGGGTGAAAGAAATTCTTATTTCCGTTGCTGTTTCCTTTTTTCGTGATCTGTTCAGGGAGAACCTTTACAGCGAAAAGGGAAACGGAAGTGACGACACGTGATTGCTTTTATCGATACGGGCAAGGTTAACACAACCGTTGGTACGAATGAACAAATGTTTCCGCGAGTGACGATAAATTCCTCGTTTCTTTCGTCAGGCGACACTTCCTGCTTTGACTTTGCACTCTATTTAGTAAGCTTTAATTATGGTGCGTTAATTAAACGTCTGATTTTGTGCTGTTTAAGGACTCTGAGCTTTTTGATAATTACTATTACACATACTAGGGAAAGCTGTGTATCTATATTAAAGATCTTCGAATTTTCCCCTTTTCTTATATTCATTTCGTTTCATTCCTCAACTCCTAAACATGAATAAACAAAAAAAAACGTAATACAAAATAGTAAGGAAGGTTTCCTAGGTGCCATTGCCGTTGGTAAAAATAAAGAAAGTGTTTGAACTTCATTTTTTTTTATAAAACAGAAGGCCCTTGTTATTCAACAAACGTCTATAAAAAATGTCGCTGTCTATAAAAAATTATATTTTAAAATAACTATTCATAATTAAATGCTGAAACGATACTCTCGAGCTCCCACTACTTTGTTGCAAAACAGTACCTATTTCGGTAGCTGGAGCCCGCCGATCCCTGCATTAATCCAAAGATATGTTGAGAAATTCCCAATACATAACGGCCCCAAGGAGAGGTAATCGAAGCAAGGATAAAATCGTAATTACCACGGCTGGTAACGTTTTAGTGGCGCAGGTGTGGGCCCCATAACAGCAGACACCGTGCACGATAATTACAATCGGCAACGAGTAGCTGCCTATTCGCTACTTTTTCGAATTACCATTATCACTTCCTATCGGTGCATTCTGGCTGGTCGCGGACAGCGTGCAAGGGTTAAATTGGAAATTAAGTCGTCTTTAATCCCCTGTCAGAAGACGACGATGCGAGAACAGCTGCTAATTTTATTAGGTATCTGGTTTCCAATTAGTGCAACGACTGGGAACGTCGTCGGGCAATTTGTCCATTTCGGTGAAAAACTTAATGGCTTAACGAGGGTTCGAAAAAATCCTGCCCGGCAGAAAGTCTGCCGCGGGCCATTAAACCATTGTCGTTCTTAATCGCTTCGAACACAGGATTGCCATGGTAAATTGAAGGCGGCGCGATTTCGCAGGGATTGGGACGTTTCTGTGCGCGATTAAACGGGAATCTGAATTCCAATGCAATAATTGGGGCTTTAAAACTCTGGCGTGTCGGTTGCATTGAATTTGAATCTCGATGGATCGGGATTATCGCGACGCGCTCGAACTTTGACCGCGGTTCTGCGCAGCGTGCGATCCACTTGGCGTGTTAGGAACTATTATTTAACACTTGGACGACGGATGGCGTGACGCCGGGTCAAATCTGACCCGTAATGGGATACTGTTATACAATTTTCAGAATCAATTCATCTCGTTATGATATCTATATAATTTAGCTACTGTGACATTTGGTAACAAGTTGAATAGTTTTCAGTGATTTTAATAATCTCATGCTTTAAAATGATGTTTACGAAATGTCATAGATTTTGGGTAGAGTTTATATAAAACTCGATTTTCGATTTTTTTAAAAAAAAAGTTTCAATTAATTCAAAAATATTTATACTTTAACATTTTTTAGTTTATTTAATACTAACGCACTTGCAAATATGTAACAAAATAAAATATACTCTATCTACAAAACCAAATAAATAAAAAGAAATTAAATAACTAAAATATGAGTTATAAATTATTATTTCATTTAGTACTTTTTTTCAGGAAATATAAACTTTTGAAGATTAGATTTACACTGAACTGTTGCTGCAATAGGTATGCCTATGTCCGAGGCGATTTATTAATTTTACGTAATTAATTTTTACATATTAATTCTAGTTTCTAAAACCGGTGTTTTAAATTTAAAAAGATTTATATTTTAAATTTAGAATCCGGTTTTCGAATGTTACAAATTCACTAAAAAAAGGTTTTAAAAGCCGACAAACCCTAATTTTGGGTGCCAAAGGAGGCGTCATGCAATTTTTGAAGCTATTCGTCACGTTTTTTTCTTACACAACTTTCTTTTCGCTTTTTATACTACCTATTTTTTTTAGTATGTTTTGGTCAGCAACCTCGAAATTAAATTGTAAGGCAAGGGTTTAATTTAAACTACAAAATGAGGTAAATTTTTTTTAGATCTCTTCAATAAATTTGAAACGGTTTTCACAATTATTCCACACAAAGTGGGTGTCCTAATACTTATCAACGACATCTATCCGCCCTAAGAAGTGTGGACCTACCTAATCCACGATCAGCGGATAATTGTCGGAATTGAAGACACTGAATCACTACTTAAATGCTTCGTGACTCGTGACCCAACGATAAAGTGCTAACCTCGCGCAGTTTCTTCCTCGTGCTTGGCTACGGGCTAGAAGAAACGGCGCGGCTCATGACCGAGCGAAAGGAGGAATTCCCTCGTCCTCTGTTCTCTTCTTGCTGGCTCGACGGCCTTGAGAGGTCGCTTTACAGGGACTGTCCGCTGAATACCTGGCGAAGAAAGGAACTGGAACGTTACGGTAGGAGGGCTGGCGTGTGTGCTCCGCTCTTTGCCCCCCATTATAATAGCGTCCACTCGGTGAAGCCAGTCATTTTCTCGCAAGATCGCGTATCGCCTTGGTAGCGGTCCTTTTTCGAAATTTGTCCCTTTCGTCCTTTTTCTATCGTTTCCTGTTGTTAAGGGAAGGGCGTGTAAAGTACTTATAGCGATATAGGAGCTCTTTGGGAGTGCGTAAAATTGGTTGCGCTATAATTTTTCTTAGGGGTGGATTTTTCGAAGCGTCGAAAGTGCGAAATCCTTCGAAATTCAAAGAAGTTTTTAGTGTCCAAAAAGTGAAATTTTGCATTTTTTCAGGATTTGAGAATTTGAAGATTTGTACTTTTTTTCGTGATTCGAGAATTCGAAACTTTGCACTTTTTCGTGATTCGAGAATTCTTGAAAATCAGACCAAAAAAGTATAAATTGTAAACTTAAATTTTTGTTTATTTTTTCTTTAACGGTGGTCAATTTATTACAGAGATTTATGTAAAAAATTTCTTCACCTCAGTTCTTAAAGCAAGAATCAGCACTTCATGTTTCGAGAGTATCGAGTTTCGGAGCCCTAAAAATTTTTGGATTCGAGTTTCCAGAATTAAAAAATTAGCTTCGAACCCACCCTCGTTTTTCTCTTACAAAAGAAGCGCATGGTTTTGGTCATCTTTTTGGGTAAAATTGTGCGTATAAATGGGTCATCCTATGTGTAATAATATATTCAATGCTCGGAGCGTATTGATTGGAATTTTTTGAGAAAGTGAATTTCGAAATCTCGGCTTGTAGATTTTATACATATATGGGTCTTACATCCCTACAAATCCATATTGGATTATTGAAAATTAGTAAAAATTATAATTACATTGTGGCTAAACCTTAAATAGATTTCAAGAACGAATCTTTCAATTGAAATTATACACGGTGTATACAAACTACGTGCAAAAGGGCGAAATCGGTGACCCGAACCTCGTTCATAGTGTCTGGAACTTAGTTTTCGAATTTACTGCACTTGAATTGCCCAGTAATCTACATTCATTCCATTTTCTTATTTTTCGTGAAGCCGTGGACTCGGTAGATTCTGATTATAGTGTGAAAAGCTCGTGGTGCGACGATTGCAGGGCAGAATGATTGTAGTCTTCTGCATGAAGGGTAGCCGCGTGATGCAGTAGCGTTCCAGAAGCTATATGTACAACAGGGATTTGAAGAAGGTGAAAGTGTAGCCTCGTTTTACGCATACTTTCCAGGGGTTCGGATGGTTGAGTGGAGGCTAGCACATGGCCACCGTCTGGTGTATCTGTCGCGCTGTAAAAACCGTTGGTTAGACGCGAATCTAAATCTGAACGAGTTTTTTCCTTCCTTGAGAACCGGGCGTCTCCCAATTATTTTTCAATCGCTTTTATACTTCCTCCATGCGTACAATTTTTACGACACCGAGGTCACATCATCAGAATTTCAATCACTGTATGATACATAATTCTTATTACGACAGGGTTTTGATATCGATATTTTAAATTGTGTGCGCTGGATGGGTGGACTTATCATTCTAATTCCTACCCTTTATAATTCAAAAGTTTCAAAAAACTGATGAGAAGGTCACAGCACAGAATTAGGTTAGAAGAAACTTGAACTTGGAATAAATTCTTCGAAGTATGTGCTGTTACTTCGATGGTATGCAGTCACCGAACACCGAAACATGTGAAACTCCGAAACAAGGACAACTAAGAGAACCTTTTCTAACAACTTCCAAATACGTTAAATCCCGAAACAAAGACAACTAAAGAACCTTTTCTAACAACTTCCAAACACGTGAAACCCCGGGGCACACATATAAAACTCCGAAGCAAGAGGCACATCTAAAGAACCCTCTCTAACAACTTCCATCCAAAGAATGCCCGAAACGATTACTTCGAGCTCGATTTACCCTCACCGAGCTGAAGACCATCAGTCAGCCACTGTTATTTCCAGAGGCAAAAGCGCAGCGACGGAGGATGCACAGGGGGGAAGAGTGCGGGGCGGGCAAATTGGAAAATTAACCTCTGAAGGCCGCGTTGAGGCCGTGTAAGGGTCGGAGGGGGCAGAAAGACAAAACGCTCTCCGCAGCGTCGTTTTACACGCTTCGGCCCGTTTGTCGCGAGCGAGATGCAAATTGTGTGGTTGACGAGCGTCGAGCAGTCGTCTCTTTTGCATAGCGAGCCGCGGCGCGGCTCCAAGGACGCCCCGGCAAGGCTGCTCTCCGTGGTCAGAAAAAATACAGCTCAGTCCTCCTTTTTTTCTTTTTGCTTGGTAGTAGTGGCGCGTAGACGCCGACGTGATGTAGGTCGCGCGGCGGGAAAAAATAGGACGAAACCCGGGGGTTGACGCTTCCGGCGGGACAGGGAGCGCTTTAAACGATCCTCTTTCGCGGGGAGAGGGGTCGTGCAAAATCGACAGTGCGCGTAATTGGCTGCTCGTGACTCGCGGACGGACTGGCGGTGATGTTAAACAATTCTGTCATGCGGGGGGAGTGTTCGAAAATTGAATTTTGAATAATTGAGTGTGGGGGGAAAATGGAAATTGGAAGTTGAATGGGAAACTGAACTGGGTAATGGATTAAATAGATCATCCTTGCATGAGGGATAGTTTGTCACATTTTCACTGAAAAATACTTGATTAATAACTTAATAAAGTTTTTGTATTCAATTTTGAGTTATAGGTGGTATTAAGGTAAATGTCCCCATTAGCGACCGTTTAAGAGTGTGACTGGTTCGAAATAGTAATTTCTTTACTAATATACGTCAATGTTTGAGTAAAGTATGGATCATTGTATTTTTTGAAGTATCTAGTTTCTTAATCAAATTAGTTTTAGAGTGATATTTAACTATATACACAAAAATTATGGTGAAAATTATATTGGACCTGATGTCCCCTTTATTGACCAACTTGTACCATTTTCGATTTTTTGCTACAATAATGAAAGAAAATGAATATTTTCTTTTTATTTTATAATTCTGTATATATTTCTAGTTAATTTGAGTAAGTTACTGCATGGATCCATATATATTTATTGTAAAATTTGTGAGTTTAATGATATCTGTAGTATAACCTCACGTTATTAGAATCTGTCAACTTTCGTGTCAATGACCAACTCCTAATTTACATGTGAATTTACTTAAAGATGAAACAATAAATTACATAGGCTTTAATTATAATTTATAAACTTTCTGGTTGATATTTCGCTTTCTGTATTGCAATAAACAATAATAAATGAATAATTGGTCACTAATGGGGACGCGGTCGCTAATGGGGACATTTACCTTAGTAGGTAATAACTAACATAATTAACATGATTTCTGGAAAGTAGGATATTATTCAAGGTTTTCCCAAATGGATTCTTTCAAAATAGCGGGATTTCCTGTTTGAATACTTTAAGCCACCTATTTCTACCTTTCGATATCTCACGGTATGAAAGACAGAGTATTCTCAGAGGCCACGTTGAGTTCTTCGTCATCCTAAAATTTTAAACTTTTGGGTCCATATATGTCCACGTATCTGTGCGGTGAACGCCTATAGGCGTTCATAGAGCATGCTCATCAACCGCGACTCAGGGATATCCGCACGCGGCGAACGTTCACCGTTTTAATTTTAGCGCTAAGGGGGTTAATATATTATAAGAAGTATACTATCTGGAGTGCAGTAACGGAGCGTTCTGTGCGAGGACCTTTCAGTGCTATTCTGACTCACGTAAAGTGTGTCGAGTCAAGTAGCCTCCCCAGCTTGTGACAGAAACAGCAGACTCGTCTCGTGGTGCCTAAAATAAACGTGCACGCTATTATCGGATTAAAGGAGGGCAGGGGAGAAGTAGGAAAAATGGTTGACGATTGTGCTTGGGACACGTGTTTCACGGGACAGAAACATGAGATGCGTTATGTAAATATTAATATTGACCCCTCAAAACGAACACGCTATGTCGACTACGAATGCTGGGAATTAGCATCATAATAACTATCGTTACTAGTGTCGGATCAAAGATAGAGTATTCGTTTTTTTAGGTTTACACCACACACTCGTTATAAGCTAACCTTGCTTTCTACATTATAAGCTCGTAGCTATTCTCTCAATTTCTGGGACCAGCGCCGGACTTCTCTGTAAAGGCGCCCGGATGCAAGAAACATTTTGGGGCCCCAAATAATTTCTTAATGGTAAAAAAGCATAACATTTTTTCACGAAGAAAATGATAATAATAACAATAATAAATAATATAAAGTAAAAATAAAATAAATAGCAGAATTAGGCAAAAATATTTTTCTTTTCTATATTTTCTCCATTTTATAACCCGGAAAAGACGAAGAAAAATCGCGAAAGTCGACACTTAATGTTCAAACTGCAGCCACTTTAAGAGTTCTTGAAATTTCAATCTAGAACTGCTACCAACGATAGTCATGCCCGAATAATTTAAGAATCTTTTTGCTGTATTATTTCGGATGAAAAGACCGACCAGAATCATGGCAACGATTCGAGTAATCTTTTTCGAGGTGGTCGGCGTTCATGGGCTGTGGCGTCATTTTAATTTCATCTTTTCTACCCCGAAAAAATTGTATTCATAATTTAAGATGTAATAAATAAACAGAAAACAGTTCAGCATAAAAATCTTTCTTAAGTCTGTAAAAAAAATCGCGGAAAAAGTTAAAAACTCTGCCGTGACTGCCATTCTAAATTACGTTTATATTATTATTAATTATGCTCAGTAGCAATTTTCTGCCAGCACGTGGAGGTACTTATCTAGCTTTTGACTCTGACGTAATTTATCATCCCTTTAATCTTGGAAGCGAAGGTCTAACTCTGACCTTTTTCTCAAGTTTTACGTAACGATATACCTTCTGATACAGAATTAAGTAATACACGGTTTTGGAGCAGATGGTTAATATTTCACGAAATATCCGATGGCAGATATTTCTAGCTTGCCTCTATTCGTTCGAGTACAGGTGCACTGTAGAGGCATTTTGTTATTTAGTTCTGAATGGAGTTCATATATTAAGAGGATTTTATTCACCACTATGACGTAATCCTGAGGATACTTCTCAGAGTCTGTTCAGTTGGCTGACCCCTGCCATGAATATTCAAGCTAGCTGGTATAAAATAACGGCGGTTATTTAAACACACTGTGCTCTGCGGAGTTTGTTCAGTTGGAACTCGCTGGTGGACACGAACGATGAATATGCGATAGTGGCTGTACAGAAGAACAGAGGGAATTTAAATGTGTCGAAAACAAAGGGGGCTGGAAATTTTATTCTTGGTAGCGTTCGGAGTCAATTGTTATATGTACACTATATCGATAATTTTCGGATGGCACAATGCAATAGTATTGATATTATTATTACTAATTATTAGTAATACCCTTCAGTTGAAGAGAGATAAATAGTATGTTGATTGCAATATGATAAGAAACTAATGTTTTTTTATTATTTATATATTTATTCACGGAACGAGTCCATTGTATTATCATGGGCATTTTTTAACGATAAAAAGATAACGGGATATTTTTCCTTCAACGGGATCTACGTGTCGGTGCTAAAGGGTTAAAAGGGTTAAAGCGTCAACTCTTCAATTCATATTTACAGCGCTTCCCAAAACCAGTCGCAGATAGGTATGCAGATAAATCGAAGATAAATGCGAGACGGAATGAAAGATAGGCGGAGCTCGTTCACCAGAATTGGGACTCCTGCAATGCGTTGAAAGCACTTGAAATTCGAATCTCCATCGTCTTACATCTCTCACGCTTGTTCGGCGAATTCGCTTCATCGCGAGTCCCTCTAATCCCTCCGCTCGCTGTGCCTGGCAATGCCGCGAATTTACGAGGGGCAAATTTGCATAAGTGCGGCACAATGCGCGAGAACTAGCGATGGAACGTTTACGCTGTGAATCGAAGTGGCCCCGACGGATTTCATCAAAAGCCCTGAAACTTTAATAACGCCCCTCTTAACACGCCCGTGGCACATACGCGCTTGAACAGGCCTGACCCCTGACCTACATGCGTCTCCTTTTGTGCATTTTCTAATTTCTCTTCATTTGCATCCGAATTTCGCGCACACAATCAGTCCGCATTCGCAATAATTCCTTTAAATTGGTATTTTGCTTTTTCTATTCCATTCACAAATTTTCATTTTCCTATTTTATGTTATTTAGTGTTATTGCTTTGTTTGTTGATTTTCTGTGTATCTGTATTGGGGTAATTGTGGAGTCAAAATGGTAAACGATGGTAAAATTGGTAAATGTCAAAGAAATGAAAAATTATTTTTTTAGTGAACAGTGTAAGTGATAGAATAATTTATTCTAGTTTCTAGAGTTGAGTGATAGAGCTGAGATTATGAGCACCAAAGTAGTTGAAAAGAAAATCCTGAAAATTTTCACTTGTGGCACTTACACTGATTATTATAATTATTTACCATTTCAACTTCTCAATTGTATAATAGCTTGGAGCTGCACCTCGCTTTCTATACATTTTTAGTGCTACGAAGTATTATTACCACTATTTACTTTTATTACTAGTAAATGAAAAAAGTGCTCAGGGCGAGTTCTCAAATTTCCATTTGCCGTGTTTTATCGTCAATCTCTCGGATCCGTGGAAGCGCTTTTTCAACCCCCGGGGCTTTGTACCATTTTTAGTTTGCTGCTCAAGTGGTTCGCATTTTGCGAATTGCTGAGGCTTGAATTTAATTAAAAAATAAGAGAAATAGATATTGCTGGTCCGCGGAATTCGGTGCTGGGCGTTCGTTAACGAGTCGAATGGCGCCCTGTATTTGAATAGCCCGCGCACGGGAAGTTGGACTCTGCAGTTCCTAGTCTGAAGTATCTAGGGAACGAAGTAAAGGAGGACTTTTCCATTTCATTTGACTCGAGGGAAATTTATTGCTTTTCATTTTTCTCCAACTACGCTGCGTCGCAATCGTATACTTTGTCTCGAAATAAGGTGATGGTTCCAGTTCTCTTCGGCTCCCTTTTAGTGCCTTATCGCGTAAAATGAATCTGAAAAATTGAGTGACGTTTATAGGCTCTCTCATTCGCCGCGGTAAGAACAGAAGACAAGTGGAGGGGTTATACCGTTCACCATCTTAGTTCAAGGCAGAAACAACCCTCTCAACTGCACACAGTATCAAAACTTTTTTATTTCAAATAAACGACTGATCAACACACTTGCATAACTACTACTTTACAATTTTTATCATGTAACGTCCAGAACCGCCCTTCCTGAACGAGAAGGGGGAGGATTTTCTCCCCGTCCCAACCTTAATCCCTATGGCCGTTCACGCGCAATGGAGTGTAACTGTGCAGGGCAGGTGTGGATTGTGCTGTTTTTAAGTATCAAGCATGAAAAGAAGAGGTGTGTTTCGTCTTTGGACAGTCACATCCAGTAAAAGGTTATTGCCGATGGACCCTGTCCTTTTCTCTTCCAAAATTGTTTTTATTATAGCCTCAATTATTGATACAATGTTATAAAAAGAGAAAAAAACATACATTTCCTAATTATTTATGTAAATATAATGGCCGTGGCGGCTCTTTTTGGTGATCCTTATCGAGTTGTCTTTGCAATTTACTTTGCTTGACTGCAATTTTTACATAAATTCATACGATATTTATTATTTCTGTTTAATTTATGCGCTCGAATTAATTTAAGTTGGCTTAAGGTTAGGGAAAAAGGAGCACTTCTGGATTTGGTGTTAATAACTACGCTTAAGGACAATTTCTCATTGCGCTATACTCTATGTTTTGTTACTGCAGATTTAATTATTTAGTTGCAAATAATATGTATATGGCAGAACAATTCCGTCACTATTTACCAGATCCAAAAATGCAAAAGGAGGACACTCTAGTCTGAAATCGTTTGAAAAGAAGAACATCCTTCTTTTTCCTTTTTGAATCCGGTAATCTGCTCCCATATTCATCACCACCAAAACTATCCTACTAAAAGCCCCCCACTTTATTCTCAAACTAAATATTTTGTGCAATGAAAGGCTCCTTTAAAAATTCCAAAACTATTGGCACCGAGCGTCGATTTAATTGGAGAAATGCGTCGAGCAGCGCGAGTGCGTCGGAATAGCGTGCCCCGAGCTTAACGGCCTGTTGCGCGCGCGCGTTCGCGGATATATACTCGCACGCAGTAGGAGCAGGAGCCGAGGGAAGAGAAATGCTGAGCCGCCGCATTCCAGGAACTTTTTAACGACCGGTAACCCTCTTTTCCATCGGCAGGCGAGCCGTTAGCTTTGGTCCCATGACACTGCCACCGAAGACCACGAAAGCCCTCTAGAGCTTCCTCCTACCTCCGAGCGCGACCCCTCGGAGTGTCTCACGCGCGATGAGATTCCTTTGATTATCGCGGTGCATCCTGTTCCCTCGGTTCGCGGCGCGGCGGACTATACGATTACAACAGCGATTAGGGGCGTTGATTTCAGCGAGTGATATCGAACGACGAGCCAGAGCGAATTTCCTACGGGGCCATAACGAGTCTGGCTTAAAATTTCGCGGGGGAAAAACCGCGCCACCGTTTCGCGTATCGCGAATAAGGTACAGGGTGATTTAAAAATGGCGGTCTGGCTTGAAAAGTTGTGATTCTGCGGGGAAATTTAATATACAGGGTGGACTAATAAGAATGGCACCTTGAACATCTAAGAAGTAGAGTTGGGCATTAACTAAATAGGAAATTCTTTAAATAACTGATCAAATAACAGTCGCTTTAACTTTATTCGTTATTCTAGGTTCGAAAATCCGACGCTTGACGAATAATTTTATTTAACTAATTCGTTATTCGACATTTTATATTTAAATAAAAAATTTGCCCCTCAATTTTTTTCTCTTACTTCAGAAACCTGAATTCTGGATATCAGGCAAACCTTAATTCCTATTCCCTTAAAGAATTATCACTAATAAGAAATAAATAACAGAAACAGCTTTACTAGCTCAAATCAAATTTTATATTACGCCGAAAGTGAAAGAAACGTGTTGAATGAGCAAAGTACATAAACGAGATGAGCAGCATAGTAACAGAACCCAGGAAGCGCGTACCTCGGCGCGCGAGTGAGTTATACGGTGCCAAACGTCAACATAACCGCGACGGGTCGTGCCAATTGGACGGGTATTCTAGTAGAATGTCACGAGGTCGAAGGAGGGGCTCCCCCGACGAGGAAAATAGTTCGCGACCAACGCTCGGAGACCAGACGCGTATTTAGCGCGAGCGAGAGCCTAATTCCCATCGAGCATTCCTCACCAATAAATCGAACTTTCTCCGACGGCTGCCCCGCGTGTCTCGGACCGGTTTCATGGTGAATTTAGTGTCATCGTCGGGCTCGTATCTTTAGCGGACGTTACGTAACGCGGTCTAAATAAGCGATAATCGTCGGCTTGATTCAACTCTGCAATTTCCCCCCAATCCGCTGAACGTGTATTCTGGACCAGACTCAAGAGGAGTAAGGAAAATATGTGTATAAATATTTTGTGGAAATTCTTGACCCGCAGTTCTGAGAATTAGTAGTTGCGTGACCAGGAGGGATAAAGATCAATGTCTTTGTTGATTCTGGTTGTTTGGACGCGCCGGGCAGTAGTGACGTCACCAGTGCGCATGCCGTGCGCAGGCAGGTTCCTTTAATTCTCATTGTGGACGTCACTATTGCTTGGTGGACCTGTGTTTGTGTATATGGTAAATAAATATTTGTAAGCGGTAGTTAGCTTCATTAATCGAGTGGTATTGAATTACCGGGAGAAGCTGGTTTTTAGGACGCCGAAAAATTGATTTTTGCAATTTTTTAACGAAGAAAAACAAAGTCGATATTCCTAAAACTTTAGGAGTATCTCAACATACATTTATATCATATAAAATGAAAATTTAATTGAAAATATTCAAATTCTCCGCGCCGAAATTGATTAATCGCTGAGGCACCTTGCCACTGGAATTGTGAAAAGCCGGGGAAAATGGAGCCCCTATTTTTCGCCTGAACTAAATAAAAAAAGAGAATAAAATCTAAAATTGACAAAATTATGGGACTTTAAAGAAAAAGTTAGATTTCGCCGAAACATATTTCGAATTTCACTCTGAAGCTTTAGGGAAATATTCTCTAAGAGTATTACTATCGATTAAAGCAAAAAATTGTGAACCAGGTTACAGTTTTGAAAGCTACCTACATATTTTAATTTGCAAGATAAGGTACTGGAAATTTTTACCTTGATTTACGTCAGTATTACTATCCCTATAAAATCGCGGGCGAAGAGAAGCAGGTACATATATCGAGCAGTAGTAAGGCTTGTAAGAGAAATGAAGAATAAGGATTTGAAAGTAAAGAATCCATGGAATGTCTTTGGCTGCCAGCCACCCTTTGCTACTTGGCTACTATCCCCTCCCCCATTTAAATCTCCATTCAAGCGTCCCCACTCTGTATTCATCCACGTTCTAGTGGAAAGGATACAGTATTGTCTCTAACTAAGGTGAGCGCTATCCCCCCTACTTCTCCTGTTCTTGACATTGCGTCTGAGCCCGAGAGAATAAACGCAAAGCCGAAAAGACTCCCTGTCTCTAAAAATGGTGACGTTTATTCCCACACCGTTATCTTCTTGCAAGAAAAATTTGGTTCGTAGATAGAAACTCATGAAGAGTGACTACTTCGGGAAGTCTATAACCCTCTCTGGGCGGAGTCTAACCGGCTCCACCCACTTCCCCCTCTTTCTTACCGCACATGCGCAGTTAAGTGGAACTAGGCGCAGTTAGTACTTGAATGGGTGACCGCTTGGAAGTATTAAAGTGTATCTAATTTCAAGATCCACGCACTGCAGACATAAATCATATTTTTCTGCAGCAAGCTGAAGATACACATTGTATTAAACACAGTCGCAACTTGTTTATCTGGTGTCAGAGTATTCTGGTTTCAGAATCCACTCACCGGTTGACTAAACAGCCTCGCTTTACTTCCGCTTCGTTCCCCGATCGTTCTCCATTCCGATACAATCAGAAGCTCTCGTAAAGCAATTCCGCAATCCAATACAAAGCGGCTTCGATTCGTCCTCGAGTCGGGCAAAATCGATGCGGGATCTTGCTCGGTCGCCAAAGACGAATCCCGCTCGCTGTCCCGTGCAGAAAATAACTGGCATTGTGTCTGTCCGACTGGGCAGCGACACGAGCGTGGAGAAAGACGTCGAGCGGGATGGCGGCCCGCGATGTAGATTCCTCGGGGCTGGTTGTTCCTGCGATTGCGGCCTATTGTAAGGGAGCCAACCCCACTGCTCCCCCCCCCCCCACACACACACACTAGGAGCATCGAGGGAAACGCGGAAAAGGAGCAGTCAAGCCGCTTCCTTTTTCGTCTCCGCGCGAGCGAAATCCACTTCGACGCGGGGCTAGCCACGAACCCCCCTCCCGAGGATCTCCGAATGGTATCTCTCTTGTCTTATTGTGCCCGCCACGACTCGGATGTTTCGAGATCTTCGTGGTGCGCTTTCACGTGCAACGGGGGGATTAGAAGCGTGGCAGTACTCTGCGGAAGCACTGAAAGAAATGTCTGGTATTTACTGATACTAGAATTGCTCTTTCAGTACTGATGGGGGAGCCGATAGGGTATTTTGTAGTAGCAAGTCGAAGACTGTGAATTGTTTAGGGATGTAGGAAGGGGCGTGAATTTTGAGATGTAAAGGATTTGTTTGTTTACTTAGTTTGCAGGGAACAGTTCATGTGTAAGTTAAATTTATAGGGTGCCTGTACTTTATGAGTGCAACTAAATTATGCTTATTTACGCAGTGTTTCTTTTTTCTAATGCTGAATTAGCAATTTTATATAGAAATTTATGACTCTTTTGAACTACTCAAAATCGTAAACCCCTACAGTTATTTGGAGTACTATCCACACACACATATATGTTATCTGCGTATAACATTGCTATCGTCAGCTGAAGAACTGACTACTAAATGTAACGCTGAAAAATAACAAAAAATAATTCCCTCCGAATCCCGTTTCATTTTCCCCTGTCTCCTTTTCCCCTGCCCCCTGGAGGGCTGATTACTGCCAACCAATTTCAAAGATCACAAATTACAAAAATCAAGGTGAAGTGACCTCACCCTTTCTCATTCTCTCTTTTACCAAACTACACGAAATCATGAATTCAATTACATATTCGGAACGCTATGTACCTATACCTCCTTATCTCTTACGCACTGCCACTTTGGAATTTCGATAGAATTCAAAATACGCACCTCAATAATTAAAGTTAACAAAATCAGAGAAATCAAAATTCAACAATTTTACCGTTTCTCCTTTCCAAAACTTTGAATACTACTAATTTCGATGCTCCTGGAAACGTATAACAAAAAGTTGGGAGACAGAGCCGCCGTTGTTACAGTTTTCGCGAGCAACCCTTCGAGTAATCTCGAAAAACCGTACACGAGCATCGAGTGTGGCTGGGACACGCGCGCCCATATCCAAAATTGTGCAAAACGGAAGTGCACTAGTTTTGCTCCATTTCGGCGAAAGTTGAGATTTTCGGTACGAACAGTAATATGATGCGATTTTACGCAGGCCGATGTCGTTATGGAATTCAATATTTCAAGTCGTGTTCCATCTGCATATGCATGTTTTAGGGATTTGCTGTGAGCAATGAAGCGAGGCAGAAGGGGAGGCTTTTTATTTGCGGACGATCAAACCGAGATTCTGATTAAGAGCCCCCTCGCCCCATGTGGGTCAAGTGATCGGGTATACAGATCGAATTCGTGTCCCTGGAAAGTCCTAGGATTCCCCGATTGGAAGCCTTCTTCTCGTTTATCGAGTATCGAGTTCGCTGGATGTTGAAAAAATTAAAAATCAATTGTCTGATATTTATTGATATTTATTTCATATTTCTACACTGAGTGGACAAGAAAATGTATTTCCCATATACAGTGAGGTTGATGGAAAATAATTACGCTTCTACTACAGTAAACTGTAGTGTGTTCTTTCGAGGAAAATTATCTACACTTTTGTGCTCATACATACTTTGAATTTTAGTCATGATTAATGAAAGAAAATTGGGGCTACTGTTAACGAAAATTTGAAGTAAACTGAGCTTGAAAATGTTCAAGTTTGGAACAATGATAATCATTGCAATGGCAAAGTTACTAAATAAATTAGAAAAGCGTAGATACGTAAGATGTTTACAAGCGGCCATTTTGGATTACTCTAAACTGGTAGATAATTTTATATTTACTGTCTGCTGCATTACAAAGTACCCTATTAAAGGAGAGCTACTTTTACTCTCTGCGAGGTTGAAAAAGTTTCCCAGGAACACGGACCAGTGAATCCTACAATTTCAAGTCACTGCCCTGCAAAGTTGGAGCTGGACTGCAGAAGTCCGTTCGAACCACTGGATGTAAACTCTCACCTTTCTGGGTCACTCGCTCGCGTTGAAATAATAAGGAAGGAAAAAATCTCTTGCCTGACGTTCCACGAGCAGGCTAGCATTTCCAGAACATAGAATTCAGGGGATCGAGAGCTAGAAAGTTTGCGTTGGCTGAGCAACTTTGCGGAGTGTCATAACTTTGGGGAGAAGGCAGTCCGAGTTGGAAGTTTGAGAAAGCACTTTGGGAACATTATATAAACCCGCAGGCAATTTGCAGAAGATCAGTGGGAAAATGTTTGGCGAATTTCGTCAAGTGGAATTGTCATTTTGTTAGGGAGGCTAATGCTACTCGTTTCAGGGATCCATATTATTAGCCTTGTGAACAGAAATGTGCTTTTCAATTTACTAATCATAATAGAGGTTCTTAAGTCGAGGCGTACCTAAGTCAAGGTTCGCTTAATTCGAAGTGTACTTAAACCGAGAATCATTTAATTTGCGATGTCTTTGAACCGAGGTTCATTTAATTTCAGATTTCTTTGAACCGTGGTTCAATTAATTCCAGATTTCTTTGAACCGTGGTTCAATTAATTCGGGATGTCATTGAACGGAGGTTTATTTAATTTCTGATTTCTGAACAGAGGTTCATTTAAGTGGAGGTGACTTTGAATCAACGTTCATTTAATTCGTGATTTTATTTAATTATCCTGTAAGTTATTAAATACAGGAAAAAACATGTCAAACAAAAATTATAGTTCTAGACAAGGAGCATCTTTCATTTTGTATTATTTTTTTTCGCGCGACAAACGGATTTCGAAAGAAATCGAAAAAGTGAACAATTTGTTTTACTTTTGAAGATTCAAATGCACCTCGAACATTTATGAATCCTAAAAAACTGTATTTTCTATTTCCCCCTTATCCAGTCGGGCTCAAACTTTACATAGATTTTTTTATTGATTGGAACTATCTTACTGGGTGCCACGAAACAAATAAGGACGCTCATGACCTCACTATTTCTCAGTACATCTACACTAAACGAAATGTTAGTGAGCTAAGATAACAAATTCTTAAAGAATCTATTATCTATAACATAATTTTACAATTAATATTCCCAATACAAATTCTCCCTAATTAACGGAACACTAATTCTCCCTTTAAACGGTACACTTGGTGAGCTTGGTCCTCAGTCCTTGAGAAATTAATTAGACAAATCACGAATCTCACTAATCGCGATCGTGGAAATATGTCGACATGAGAATTTAAAGCGGCCTTAATTTTCCTCCTCGCCCTTCTTCCTTTTCCTTCTCGAGGATAGGGGCCTATAGCTAAGATGGCAAAGAGGAATGCAATTAGCGTCGTGCATTTAAACGCAAGGAGCATTTTCTCTTGATCTGGGACGGCCGAGTTTCGTTTTCTGCGAAAACGAAAGATACGGCACGCCAGGACGAGCCCCGCGATAGAGGGACAGGGGAGGGAGATAAATAACGGGGCGTACGTTCGTTCTGAAGTGGATGCATCCTGGTGCAACAAGGAGCGATGGGCATCGTGATGCATACAGGATGCGATAAGAAAGACGCGTTTCCTTTGAGATTATAAAATCGCGTTAATGTCCATGCGAATCGCTTCAATGATGATTTATAATAATAAGAACTATGTTTACACGTGATCCTGTAACTCATATATGCATCTAAGACAAATCATCACAAAATTAGAAATTTATCAAAAACTTTAAATTTTAAACTTAAAATTTTAATATCTATTAGAAATATTTTAATAAATTAAACGATATTTTTATTTATCATACTATCTTTTTCCGCTTTTGTTCGTTTAGTGCGCTTATAATCTACCTTACAACTTCATTTATTATCTCTCTTACTCTGATTAATCTACAATTTTATTCTTCATTTCGTACACCTACTATCGGTATTAGTATCTGTTGACCATTTGACTGCTCAACGTACACCATGTGCGGGACTCCTTTACTCTCATCTGGTAACTATAGTCGCTGAACGCCTATAGGCGTTACCAGCACGCTGCACGCACCAAAGAAAGGCCACAGCATCCAGAGTTACGGAGGTAGTGGACTATTTCAGTTTCAGAAAATCGATTACTTTTTCCTGTTTTTCAAAGTCTTAACCTTTATGAAAATTTTTAACAAAATTTCATGAAAAAATTCAAATAATTGTCGATGTTATAGCAGCGAACGTAATTGAGTGCACCGTCGAGTAACGGCCTCGCAGAGCGATATTGGGATAGGGGACTTAACTTTGAAGCCGGTTTTCTCGAAACATGATTTTCAGAAACGGTGTACATCATAACTCTTGAACCAATGAATATTTTCTCTTAAAATTGTAACTGGAGTTGTAGAATTCCATTCTCTATCCTGTAGAAGTTCCGCATCAACATTGGATGTTTGTAAAACATTTTCTAACTGATTAAAGACGATTTTTTTCCGTAAAAATGTGGAAAAAATTTATTCGTGTGTAACTTCCACAATTTTTGTTCAAATTCGTCGGAAAGTTTCCGCACTGTAGACATTTGTGTATAGAATAAACACCTCAAAGCATTTTGCTTTCATCTTCAACGATTAATAACTTCGACAATTTTATACATTCCGAAGAATTTCTTGTGTAAATACTCGCAAATGCGCCCACAATAGATTGTCAAAAGCACGACTATAACAATTGTTTGGTATCAAAGTAACGTAGCGTCAAAGAAATTAACGATTTTACGTGTCCAATAGTCCACTATCCTCTTAATTACATCTCAGTAACTCAGGGGATGAACGCAGAATCATTAGAATAATATCTACCAGACGAACGCCAATTAAATTCTCCCGTCTTATCAGCGAGATTGTTCGCCTTGTGTTTTCCCTTCGATGTTATGTAAGTCCTTATCGCGGGCGCGATGATAACGCATGCCTGATCATACATGGGAGCTTGTCAGCCGCGGATGAATCATCGTTTCGCGATGCTCCTCTATCTGCTGCAGATTTGAAATGCAAATTGCCCGCATGTTTTCCCATCGATCGCAACGGGAACGCCAGATAGTCGAAAATGAATCAACTGTGGGTGCGAACAAAGCCACTAGCAAGCAATTCGATATCTAATTGCGCAATAACTAGCTTCGTCGAAGAATATTTGTGCAAGCGGATGGAGAAATCTATCGCTCCACATTCGAACGAAACTTCTGCTCCTCTGAGCCAATCATCGAAACGTCTGATAAGATGCTCCACATTAGTAAATCCATCAAGCCTGTCGATTGATTTGGAACACGTCCCTCTAATCGCTGCAGGCGTGAACACTGCTTGTTGCCTACAGTTTCCTATACAGTTATTGATTTAAGTGCCAGTTTGCTATTTGTACTCTAACATTTATTTCATGTATTTGTTAATTGGGAGGGAAATGCTGGGTAGTGGTGTCAAAAGAAAGTTTGAAACTCATATTTTTATACGTCTGCATAACTTTGTGTAGTCCAAAGTGTTTATCACCCGTTAAATGAACAGAATAGCGTAAATATATAATTCAACATTAGATTAACCTGCCAACCTCCAAAACAATTTGATATAAACTTTGAGGTATAATTCTTTCCACTGGAAATGTTTTATTTTTACTAACCCCTTGTGCCTTAAATTTTCGCTTGACCACCACTGTACGTAGCTGCCGCGCGCTCAGCTGACTCAGCTTTAAACTGCACGCCCCGGAACTTGGACCGCTAATATTCAACTGTTAATATCTCGAGTACGAAGCCTCGGAGGCTAAAACAGTAAAGGACTTTTCGATGTCTTTTTGCATCAGGATATTGCGTGCTCTGGGATGTCATTTAATTTTTTAACACCCTGTACCTATGCACATGGCTATGTACTGCTTGATTCAAAATATAAGTAGCAATTATATTTCAGGCCTAAGATAAAATGAAATTACCACCAGGAGGTATTAAAGTACTAAATTAACTGTTAAAATATGCACGAAGTGATAACGAGGCGAAGTGTCGTTCTCGATTCGCTCGAAGGGAGTAATTCCTTGGTTGACGAGAGGTCAGCGTATGGGCCGATTAATAAAAGTCTCTGCTGGGGTCGTCGTGTAAAAATAAATATCGCCCTCGCGTTGCTGGGAATAAATATAGCGCGTGTGTGCCATATTAAGCGACGCAAACGGGGTGCATATAATTTGTGTGCTCAACCCATTCCAATTCGATTACTTATACCGCAAGTAATCAAGCTCACTGAAGTCACACTGCAAGTTACACTGAACCTGATTCTATCTGACTGAAAAATACGGTACTCGGTGGTCTCGGTTTGAAAGATGGCGTTGGGAACTATAAGTATCATATTTTCATCAATAGTTCATCTTGCTAGCGCTCACCTAATTTCGAGACAGAATCTCTGTCTTTTCTTCGAGACACTACTGTACAAAATGTCACTCACTCTGTACATCACAACCGAAAACAAAAATAAAATATTAAGACCTTAAAATTTTTTTAACTTTTCCTAAAAGCCACGCTATACATGTAGTAACAACTATTTCGATTGTTAGTACTTAATCACCAACTAGCAGAGCACTGGAGTATTCTCTTAACCGACTGATATCAATAGCGCCTTCTATTTTTAAATTCCTACTTGTCATAATAAACTGTGTTAAGTGAAGCTGAGGGTCTTGATTTCACTTCGCAACCACCGATCAGTGGCCTCCCCATTCAGGAAGTTATCTCGCCCTTGGGGGTCGGCGTTGTACAAGGTCGAACCGCGGAGGGACGATCGATCCCGCCCCCGCAGACGTCTCTCGCGTTTTCGCGCCGGGAAATAAGGGGCCGAAGCCAAAACGCTCGAACGTCCAGACGCGAGAGAGTCACGCCGTTTTCTCACGCATCGCCAACAAAATGCGGGACGCCGGCCGGATGCAGACCGAAGAACGGACAAAAGGAACGCGGCTGCATAACAGACACAATACCTCCGCAGACGAACGCGACTTATTGTCCGGTGGGCCTCCGGGTACAGTGGTCGGCGGGCCCGTTAACGAGGCCCATCGAAGACAACCAGAGGACCACTTCCGGCCTCCGCGCCCTGCCCCCCCCCCCCCCCCCGCCTGTCGGTGAAAGGAATTTGGTCTGTTAGACATGTGCTCATATTCTGTTCAGCTTTTGACCCCTTAACGACACACTAAATTTTGGATGAATGGTAAAAAAATTACAACCTATTTTTATGTTTCTACATATTTTACTATAGAAATGTTTAAACCCATATTCTGTTCACCTTTTGTGAATGGCACGCAAAATTTGAGAAAAATGATAAAAAATTACAACCTCTTTTATGTTTCTATTTTACTATAGGTACAAATGTTTATGAACTGAGATGAAACACTGTTTTTTTGAAAGTAGCGTTTATTTTTTATTGTATCGAACGGAATATTGTGGGGTGGAATTTTGAGACTGGTGGCGAGAAACTGAATAGTAGGAAGGTGGGTTTTAACAGGTTAAGACTGATTCACATATGAGGCGTTGAGAACAAAAAGTAACACTCATTTTTTGCGAAATTGAGTTAGTACCAAGAATATATTCCAATAGGCTCTACTAATCATGCAAAATAGGACAAATTAATTTTTTTCAATACGGATTAGTTCGGTTTTGCTTTCATCCCTCATATGTGCCTGTGATTGTGAAAGTGGTATAAATAAAAAATGAATTTATCACTTATTTTGAAGAATTCAATTTTTTTTTAGATTTTTTAATTACACCACTTTCATAATCACCGGTACACATACCAGTTCTGTGAGGGTTCAGTGTCGTAAGTGTGAGTGGTGGAAAATAACGTTTTCCTATTTTGGAATGGAGCAGTTCACATTCGTGCGTGACAATTATTGATAGGTACTGAAACAAAAGAACCCCATTGCAACTAACGGCACTAATCCGTCACGATATGTGTGCGTAGACCTTAAAATTAAATAGTTACTACGTATGGACGTACACCAAGTAGGAAGTAAAAGTTTTATTAATATTAATTATTATTGTTACCCTACCATATGCACTTAACAATACTCGAGCAATATACACAATTATTATTCAAGCAGCGATATTGCGCTAATTGCAATTTTAACAAAATAAACAAGGTTTGGAGGACAGGAAGAAGAATTTCTGTCTTTTTTTTGGTAATTTTTAAGGATTATTCTTATATTTTGAGTAAACGTGGTTTTGGTTGTTGAGGGTGGAGGTTTCGCACTTCCCCTCGGTTACGTTATCGGCACTCCGATCACCCTATCAGAGGGGAGGGCCACACCTTCCGCAGACGTGAATGCGTTGCGGCTTAACGACCAGGGACTCCGTCTCTTTTGCACCGGTGGAAGTTTTCGCATTTCACCCCCTGGGCACACGCGTCGATACTCGGCGCTCTTTTGTCCTCGTAATCCTTGGGTGGTTTTAGTAGATTGAATCGTCTTTTTTAGAGCTCCGTTCATTTTTATTGCAGGTGGTTAAAAATCCCACGTTGTCGTTCTCATGGGAGTATCAGTATTAGTAACATTGCGAGGATGTGTCGTGGGGAAAGAATTCGTTCTTGCTTAGGTTATTTTGTGAAGATAGAATTCAGTTAGACGGCTAATTAAATACTTTGAGCTTTGTTAACGGTCATGGACAAATATAGTTTGGCCCTTTGTGAGGGTCACTAAAAAGAAGTTGGGCCTTCCTGAGGACCACTAAAAAGAATTTGGGCCTTCTTGAGGGTTACTAAAAAGAAATTAGGTATTCATAAGGGCCACTGGGAAGAAGTTGGGCCTCCATAAGGGCCACTGATCAGAAATTGTGCCTTCACGACGACAACTAAGAAGATTTTAACAACAAAAAACATTTAACTGTCTCAAAATTGGTCATTCACAATTACTGACAAAAATGTCATGAATATTTCTACACCTCTAGTCCACGGTTTACTAGCTGTGACTAGCAAACACGAATCTACCTCGCCATTGTCCCTTTTCCCCCACTTTGAAACCCTCCCCTGCACACCCAAGATGTGTACGTTGCTGCTTATAAGATAAGAGTAACGATTACAAAACGTATATACGTGTGCACCCTCATTAACCCCTGCCGGAGGGTAAGTCGAAGGCAAACACAAAGTTAGGGTGGTCATGCTTCCTTTTCTACCGGCAAACATTGACGGGGTGGCTGATACGAGCCCCCGAGCTAAATTTAAACAGTCCCCGTTTTATAAACACAGCCTCTCCTCTAAACAGAGAAACTTATTATCACGCAGCAGCCAAGACCAAAATACCGAGGATTCGCGAGCTCGTCGGTCCATTGCCCTCTCCATCTCCCCCATTAATAATTCGTTACATTGAAGTCCTCGCGGGTGTGCAAGCACAGCTGGAAGCTTCTGCGGCTTTCTATACGCGGTCGGATAATTTTCAGTATTTTTAGTCGCCGACTCCGGCGGGGCGGAAATGAAAGGAAAGGAGGAATTCCTTTTTCCTCGCTGACGACCGACCGCCGATCGGGGGAACCTGAATAACAAATAGAGCGGCGTAAAACGCGCTTAATACGCCCGCTGGTAGCCCAGGACAACGTCTGCGACTCCCCCTTCTTGCGATAAGGGTGTATCGCGTACACAACCGCCCTTGTCGTTCACCTTTGCGCTCGTTATCCTTTCATGCTCGAGGAATATTCCCTGGCTCCCGATTGATCGAACTGGACTGGCGTCTACATACTTCTGCTACTCGACGCTGAAGCTACAAATGGCATATCGAATCTCTTGAGAATTATTCGCCACTACGCGCATTTTTTATTCATCCGTGTGGCATTCCTTGGTAGCTACTGACTACGTGGGCTCCCTTTTTTTAAAGAGACTATATAATTATTGCAAGTAGTGTTAGCTTAGTATCCCGAATAACTAATTCAGTTTCAATAGTACTGTCAGTCGAGGACCGCCTACGAAATCACTTCTTACTCCCACTCTCTTCTTGACTCCGCCTACGGGCCCCCATCGCTTGGCACACCTGTATATTGGGCCGAGCCTGTTACTCACTTTCAAGGGAATTTTGATGTGACTTCGGTAGAAAGTAGTTCTTACAGAAATGTTTGACACGTATTGTTTTTTATCGGCTGATATTTATTTTAAAGGGGTGAATGGCCCTCAAAGTTGGGGTGGGAAATATGTTTGGTCGGATATCTTGGAAACTACTAGAGCTAGGAGAACGGTGTAAATGGCAAGATTGTGTATTTGCTAGTGAGGAATGCAGCTGTGCAAACAGATTCCACAAAATTTTGTTTGTTTAAATAATAATTTAAAAAAAGGACTTTTGTGGATTTTATATGAACAGCTGCATTCTTTATTAGAAAATACACAAAACTACTTTCTACCAAGTCGCACCCAAATTGGATATCGTCACTTCGATATGTTCTCTTGTTAGTCACTTGCTGTATGCACCAATTAGTATTCATATAATTATATAGCAACAGTGCTAGAGTGGAGGAAGTTTGTTTTATTCAAGTGCGAAGCTTAGACGGTAGTTTGCATGTTGGATGGCAGCCGCCTGTACCCAGCCTAAGGTTTTAATTCAAAGAGAAATGTCCCCTGCCCCAACGTTTTCCCTTCCAGGAAAACCGTTCCCGCGTCGATAAATATTTCACAGTCGCGTGTTCGCGTCATTTTCCGCCGCAACCACGAAAATCGCCTGGGTATCGCGCGAATGGGCGCGCCGTTTGCACGCTGGCATCGATTTTTCCCCTGTTTCCACGGTGTCATCGCCGCGGAGAGCCTTCGATGAACTCCCAGGCCGTTTTGCCACCGACTGCAGGTTTAATCTGCAACGAGACACAGAGAGACAGTGAAACGCTGTCTGGAACGGGGAACGATGCTCGTGTTCCTTTCAAACGGAACCTTCCTTCGACTCTTTATCTTTTTTTTTGCGATTGTCCCACGATTTTGATTGAAGGCACGGGTTTTTACGGTGATCTACTGCGGGGATTGGGTACTTATTATGAACCTAAATTGGAATGAACTGTGAAACAAAGATGTAAAATATTGAAACAAGAAATATAAAATATTCAACACATTGCAACCAGAGATATAAAATAGTCAAAACATTGAAAAAAAATATATAAAATATTCAAAATATTGAAAAAAATATATAAAATATTCAAAATATTGAAACAAAAATTATAAAATACGCAAAATATCAAACAAATAATACTAAGACCACGATTACACCATAATTATTACACTATTCTTGTTACACCATTAAAGTTTCATATATTTAACGCCAACGGACAAACACAATACTTATTGTTAAATATTTCATAGATTGTTAGGTGTCGAAATGCAATTACAGCTAAACAGGAATCAAATATTTTTCAATTCTCTACGTTTTCTCGAAGTTTCATCAAAATCGGTGCCCAACAGCTCGGGTGGTCCCCTCATAAGGCCCAGGGTTTTACAAGAAAAGGAATGTGACCCAATAATTGCGTCTTTATAGTTAACGACGAACACATTCGGTGTTTTTTACCTTCAGGAGTGTCCTTTTACACTCGAATGGGTTACAAGGTAATCATCATATCTCTGCAAGGCACAATGCTTCTCCCACATTCCCCAATTTCGATCGTGACGAGCCTTCGAAGCATCCCTGGGGCCCCATGTCGCGTTCCTTACCATCGACAAGTGTTCCACGACCCAAACGGACGTCGACGACTGGAACGCGTCGTGAATGTATCCGGTTAAAAATAAACCGTACTTCCTTAGCGGAGGACCGAGATAAATACGGTATCAACAGTTTTGGGACGAGCACGGCCCTAAAGGAAGTGGAATATTTAGGAAGCCCCGATGAACTCCTCTTTTCTCCTTCGTTTCTATTATTTCGAGGAGATAGCGCCCTATCTCCCCCGCGGCCCCTCGTTAACTCGTTTGTCGTGTTTCACTTGGAAGCCAAATGATAAACACTTAAAATACAAGCTCGATACGATTGCAGTATCCGCAACCATGAAACATGAGAAATTTTTGGAGTAAAATTTTGGAATAGAATTTATTTAATATTGACTTCTTATAATCGCGAATCGGTTACATGGAGTTCACTGCACTCCAGCGTCATTTTTTACCATGTTTACCATTTTTTTAAGTTTTTAATCTTTTCACTTTTGAGTGATAAGTGTACATTCACAATGGTCTGCTAGTCTTTTAGATTTTTGGTTAGAATTCACGAAATTTTCAAATTTTATTATTTAGGTCTGAAAAATTACAGAAATATTGGCAAAGACACCCTGGGGTGCGATACATCCCGTGTGACCACGAAAGGTTTAACAAATTTGTTTCCAATAAATTTTTTTTTATTCACTTTGCTGTGCAAATTGCATTTGTTGAATAATCATGTAAAATAGATGTAATAGTGAAAGTGCTTGTAAAGAAAGCAAAGGTGTAATTTAATATCTACTTTCTGTAATTAATTATGTTACACGAATTCGATAAATAGATACCTGAGCGACTCCTGTGGCAACTCCCTACTATTTCGTGAAATTTTATTTTAATGAACGAGAAACTGGCTACTTTCCCTCCGTATAATTGTATCGCGATAGGGCAACATTTTGATTGGCGAGTGACGCGAGAAGTTGCTACCCAGTTTTACGCAATTTTACTGTTGGTATACAGTATATTATACAAATGTGTAGTTGCAATCACCAGACTTCACACACCGCTACTTCCCTCCAATTAACTGCAATAAATGAAAGTATTGCGAAAACTCTATCATTCGCGGGGAAGACCTCGCGATTTCAAATCGAAAGTGGTCGCTGTGGAAAACATTGTTGCGCAAATTGAGTGTGAAAACAATCACTTCGACTGTCGGTGGTAATTTTATTAATATACCTTTAGCCGCAAAACTCGTATAGGTACATACAATAATTTATTAAAGGTAATTTATTAAAAATTGATTTATTATTAAAGGTAGATTATTAAAATTGTATTATAAATAAGTATTTCAAGATTATTAAATGCATATCAAATATATAGCATCGAAATCTACTTTCGCTGTATTTTACTCCGCTCCACCATCTTTATTCAATTCCATAATTTTCTTTGTATTTTTCTGTTATCTTATTTTTCTTTACAAGTGATGCAATGAATATTGCAATTAGTACTAAAGACAGTATTCGTATTTTGCTAAATATAAAATATTTTTCACATTTCTTTTCTTTTATTACTTTTACCCTAACAATCACCGTGAAATTATGAACAAAGATAAAGTGGTAAATTTTTATTTGAAGCACCTTGCAGCTAAAAGGTTAATGTTAAAGTTTAATAATTATGCCATTGTTATAAGAGGGGGAGTATTTTTTAGTAAAATGCACGAACACTTGAAAATTCGTGTCTCGTGGGTGCACATAAGAAGAAATCCTTGCCAGACATTAATTAGGGCGGATATCCTTTCGTCGGTAATTAACCAGAATTTTTAGCCCGGCCCCTGGGCAAACGGCAACTTTTTTCCTTTCGCGGTTCCGTTCCACCGCTTTTTTTTTTCGAGTGGCCGAGTCGCGGTTTTCAGAAAGTTTCGAGGTTCTTTCGACTCTGGCGAATCGTGGAAAAAGCTGGAAGGAGGGGGGGGAGCTCGTTTTCGGTGAATCACGGATGAGAGCATTGTTCGAGCAGAGTGAAACTCGAAACGAAACGGAAAAATTGAAACCGCGAAGGGGCCGTTATGGAGTTTTGGAATTTCAAACTCCAAATTTTAACGAACCTTTCGATGTGAAACTTTGCAGCTCTGTGTCTAACAAAAGATACCTCTCGTTTCGTACGAGGCGTGATTGAATATAGAGGAGAGGTGGGATGAAAGGGTCATTTTTATTTAAAACAAGGTAGTAAAAGAACTAAAGTTCCATTCTACTTCTAATTGGTAACATTAGAATGGTCAGTTATCTGACTATAACAGCATACCATACCACATTTACCTGCCGTATTTTTCGCTTTTTAAAAAGTGACAAAACCAAACAAGACACTTTCGGCATGGGCAGATCCTTTGTCTTTGAGATAATGGCAATGTCCCTTTCAACACGTGTCCCTTTCATACCACCTCTCCCCTATGAAAGCTATTTTGAGGAAGGATTTAGCTCTTGAAAGGGACATCCATACGTGGTTGAACTAAATATTGAAAGAGTTACAATATAAAACACTGAAAACACTCTAACTACAAAAGTGATATATATTCGTTCGAGTACAAGTACATTAGGGTGGTTGAAACCGTATTAACATGCTTCCTTTATCATTGAAATTAATCTGATGGAATTATACTCAGAGCGGAAAGTATTGACAGATAGCCAGCTAAGTGGGTATCCCCACCACAGCGCTAAAGCCACACCCACTGCTTTATCTCCCGCCTCTTCGCCCCGCCCCCTGCTGCGCTTAAGAGATAAGCAACGGGGATCTGCTTTTTGTGATCTCTGTTGTGAAACGCAGAAGCAAAGTAGAATAGCTTAATGTGATATCGATGAAATTTAAAGGAAGATTTAGGATTAATTAATATTTGATTCCCAACTACTTAATAGTAATTGACTAAACCATGAATTGATTTATCAGGTGATTGCTATCCTGGTGGAATTCTTTAGAATATTTCATCTCCTGTTTAGACATGAGGAAGGAAGTTATTATTGCTAAATATTTATCTTAGAACAATCTCAACAGCTCATTCAATTCATCTATTCTGGATGAGAGACAGTAAAGCTTACAACCCTGAAAATAATGAAAAAATAGTTAAACCCATTGCAAAAAATTACCAACCCATAGAACAGCTCTTACATTATACAATTATTAAAATTGCCAACCCATAGTTCCATTTTAGACTTCAAAAACAAAAAACACAGAAAATTTAAAATAATATTAATTACATAACCCATTAAGAAACATTGTAAAACAGTAGCAGGGAAGTAAAATATACCCAATAGAAATAAAGCTACTTGTCTTTAACAGTTAAAATCTTCAAAGAAAACTTACTCTGACAAATAAAATTCCATGAGATCTACGTTTATAGTCTCGAGACCAAAATAATTAAAGATACCACAACAAATCACTTGTTCGCGTTCCGCGTTCTAGAAGATCCGCACGGTGCGCGAAGAATGCTAAACACATGCTGCCATGGATACAAATTATGCGGCAGAAATATGTTACGCGTGCCCTCGATATTTCCCTTATTTACAAAGGCAGATGCAGAAAAGCGATGTGCTCGAGTGCGACGGAACGGGAGCAGGGTTCGCACGATTTCACCGCGACACACTCGTTAACAACTATGCCGAAGCGCACTCGAAGTTTCCTCGGCCTCGCATCGCAATTAAGAACGTTTTTCCGGAAACGTCTGATCCCGGATTAAGGTCGTAGGTGGCGTGTTCCGGGTCGAAACGTAACCGTGAGACAATGTGCTGCGTGGAGCACAGGGCATCGTACACGTCGTGGAAAGTTGTCGGGCAGAAGGGAAAAATTATTCCAGTATTTCTCGTTCCAACCTGTCCCCCCTCCCCGTTGACCTTAGTAAAGGAAAATTGATTGCTGAAAGCAGAGGCACCTGTTCCTGGCTGTAAGAGTGCTCGTTGCTTGCCTCTGCGTTCGACACTTCAATTTTCCGCTATCGTGGAAATGAGAAATCGTAGGTTAAAGGAGGATCAGAATGCTGGAATGCCTCAGTATCTCTTTTGTTTCGAAAGGATCGCTTTTCACTTTCTATTTGACGCACGCTCGTGGCTCGATCGGAGTCTGCTTAAATGCGGTTCGACTGGTTCTCGATCCCCGCTGGTCGAATGCCGCAAATACGGAGAGCCGGTTCGATCGACGAATTTCGTCGAGGCTTCTATCCGAAAACCCTCGATGCGGTTCTCCATTAAGAGGATTTGCTGAGGGTTTCATTTTCGGTCTCTGAGGGTGGTGTGCTATGTTTTTGAACAGTTGGTAAAAATAATATATGTGTGATGTGGGCGTGCCGTGGAACTAGTGTGGGCGTGGCGTGGAGCTAACGTGGGCGTGGCGTGGAACTAATATGGGCGTGGCGTACGAGTGCAGTAAGATTAGTGCGAAAATAGGGTGTGAAGTGCATGGATAGTGTGTGACAAGTGCAAGGAGGACTTAAAATATGTGAAAAGTGCAAGATGCGTGACCAATATTGGATATATAGGATTTATGATAAACGTAATTTATTGAATATCGAAAAATATGGTATATCTGAGATATGTATATATGATTTCTGGTATACGTGAAGAATAAGTGATACGTGACTCACCACTTTATATTTCAATCGTTATTTCTAGACATCTCAGTGCCATAGCTACACAGGAAAATATTGCTGGTAGATGTAAACCCTCCCAACTCTACCCACCTTCTTATTGCCCTACTATTCATCCCTAGTGGAACCAAGCAGCACAGTTTCTATACCTTTGCTAAACTTCACCATCCCTATTAACACCTCAGCCGTTCAATCACCCCCCATTAACCAGCCAACCTCTATAATTATCACAGACTCCAGCTAATTAAAACGAATAAGTGTACGACGAACAGGCTCCCCATATTCCGCGCCCAGAGCCAATCAAAATTCAATTATTCCTTAAAAAGAATCCACTCGCGGAGTGCCATTACACGAGCAGCAATCTCGTCGATAATAATCTCCCTCAACGGGCGCACAGAATTATTGAGCCTCTGTACTTGACTGGCCGTATTAAATCGAGCGCAAACATCTCGCGGCTTTTGCACGTTACCGCGCTTACTGGCCCGATACTCGATTAAATGGGGACCAGTCGCGGCTCGATAATCGAACGGTTTTTTCGTTCCGAGCTCGGCAAGCGTTTCCGCCAGCTCCTCCACGGGCTCTCCCCGTAACGAGTGCACCCCGAATCGGTCGATCGATGACTTTCGATAATTGCGACGGAATCCCGCCGCTGCCTAGGCCGCTTCGTTGTACAGCGAAAGGGATATCGAAAAAGGACAGAGGAATCCGCGGCACGCCCCGCTCATACGACCGGAAATTCCGCGTTCAAGGAAACTGCGAAGTTCGCAGTGCGAACCGCGATCGCGCTGCAGGAAGTCTGAAAAGGGGAATGTCTGCTTTTGGTGATCAATGTGTACACCTCGAGGTGGATCGGTTCGGAAAACCTGCAGAAATAATAATCTTGATCGTGAAGGGGAAGGTTTTTGTATTTGCGTGTATTCTATTGGAGAAGGGGTGGAAAATTGAAGGGGAACCATGCGTGGGAAATTAAGCGTTTACTCGTGAAGGGAAATGAACCGTTATCTCATGAAAGATTGTGAAAGTTTGAGCTATTCGGTGGGTGGGGTGGGGCAACGCTCCGCCCACGGAAGCAACTCTGCGGCATCCCATTGGCTGGAACTTTGAGATTCTTTTTCTGTGTTTATTAAGTCGAATTCTGACAGAGGAATCTTTAGGTATATATAATTTTTTTCATGTAGAATCTTATTAGGATAAGATTTGTTCAATTTATTTTTATATATGTTTGTTTTTCTGTAAAATAAAATAAAATCAAATTAAAGGGACCAAATTTTATGAAAATTGGTGATACGAGAGCGAGTTCATTTACGAAAAGAATCCGGAATGAATTTTTTTTAAATCCACCAATTAGTTCTTTTGTTTTTATGTTATATATTTTTATGGAACTTGTATATATACGAATGAGATTGGAAGTTAGGACTTGTGAGAAAGAATTAGGAAGATTAGATCTCTGGTGGCGCTGGCGAACACTAAGTCGCGCTCCCGTGTTGGGGCCAGGATATCAAAATGTCACAGTTTCTTTTTTTTTAAATCCTGAATGTATGAGAGATTACACGAGAATGTACCCTTAACGTTGAACAACAGAGGGTGTCTTGAAATACGCAGTACAACCCAGATGGGGTTGATTTGTGATCCAGAAATAACTCCAAAATGTAAAATAGGATGTTACAGACTTCTGTCTCAAAAACTATCAATTTTGAAAATCAGTTGAACGCGAAATAACATTCACTGAAAATAATCGCTACAAGTGTACCGCCCCCGCGTGTTTTCCAAATCTGCAAATGCACGCGAAAAGGAAGGAGAATTTAACAAGGCCTTTATTAATATGATTAGTGCACCTTGAACCAATTAAGTGTTCGATGAGCGCTACGTGGGAGGGACACTCGTGTTGCACTTGAAATGCTTCCCTCTCGGCATTCACCCCCGAAAGGTTCTTCCCTTATCTAGATTGGGAAGATGAGGGCGCCTCGGGTGAAGGACTTCCTTTAAATATAGGGTCAGGGGTGGAGATTTTTATAACAGGAAGGGAAGGGGGTGAAGAAAAATGGAGGTAGTGGATGGACGCGAGATTGAGGAGAAGTATGAAAAGGAATAATTCTTCGATCTGGGAGGAGCCTCTAATCCTGCGAGCTTCAGTTTGATTTACAACGAGAGATTACTCATTCGAATATTACTGGGAGCAACTTGATCCAGGGCATTATTCGAATACATTTTTCGAATAAAAATTTTAGATGAAATGAAGTTATTCGAGAATAACAAATAATTGTTTATTCTAATAAATTTTATTTAAAAAATTTTTAAAATAAATTATTATATTATATCAATTTTATTTTTAAAAATATATTTGAATAATGCCCAACTCTGACGTGATCAGACCACCAATGCTGGAGTAAATTGAATGTTTGAGTAAGCTGTTATTGGATCCTATTCACTAAATTAACGACAGTCGAAATTCAAGAATCCCTGTAAATAAAGGCAACCACGAGTGAATACTAAATATGGTCCCACGTATTTATCACGAGAATTGGGTAAATCTGTTTGCCCTGTCATTTAGGAGATGCTTTCACGTTGGTTAGGACGATTTACCTCGTGAAAATTTGATAATCACACCGCCCCGTAAAGGAAGTAAATACATTTAGCAAGTGCCGCGAATAGAAGGAGCTAATTCGCCTCTAATCATTTTTAAACGCCCAAAGTCGTTCCCAAAAATGAGCCAGCCAACAGGTTATTATTAACTTCCTCATAGCTTTCGCTCTTACGAGGTTCGCTGGATCGATATTCCAACTCGGAACCTTCGTTTCCCGATACCCCCCTTGAAACAATCGAGTTACCCAGACTGCTGAGCCCACGTATCTGCAATCTCGAGCTCCGGGCGATTGGTACCCTGGACAATATACTTATAGTGGGTGGAGAAGGTACGGCGATGTATTTGGGGCACATTCCAGAGGTGTCTAAAGCAAATACCCTCGAGGGCACGACTACCAAATGCACATTTGCCATTTTCTGCGAAGCTATAGTGTGCTCGGTTGAGCCCTGCTGAACATGTTTCGAGCATCGACACAAATGAGTTGACAGAAATATGAGAAGATAAGTAACGAAAGTGGCGTGAGTTGAAGATGGAATTGAAAAGGACTGTGACGTTTCGTTATAGGCCTACTAGTGGACTCAGCAGTACTTTAAGGGTGTACAAGCAACAAATTTTACGCCAAAACGGTGCGTTTGCGGCACACGGTTTCTTTTGAACTTTTTTTCTTCTCGTAAAGAAAGAACTTTAACATTAATTTTCAATGTTATAAACAATTTTGTGGAAACTGGGGTTCATCACTTTTTATACTCCCTGTACATAAAATATACCTATATATGCGCATTAAATAGATGTCTACCTTTAGCCACTATGATGCCCCTCGCGGGCCCTGTAAAGGTTAACCTTCAACCCCCTACCTCCCTTTGCTTTTCCCTTCCATCCACCTGTAACCCCTTAAAACCCCCCAAAAGCTAAGGAACTCGATAAAGCCTTGACCCCGCCCCCAGAACCTTCGACGAACCTTCCCTGCCCCGATCGTCGCCTTGCACGATCCCTGGAGCTCGGAGCTTCCGTCCCCCCAGGATTACACGAGCCTCGCCTAGCGTCGTACAAGCGAGGAGAAGCCATTGTCGCGCGACTCTCTGACACCTATCCTTCTTTTGCAGCAACTGAAAGATGAGCTGGGCGAGGTGGTGGCCGAGATGGAGGCGATGGAGGGCGGAGGTCTCGCGGCCGACGAGACGAAGCCGTCGAACAAGGCGAAGCAGACGTCGATCGGCCGCAAGAAGTTCAACATGGACCCGAAGAAGGGCATCGAGTACCTCATCGAGCACAACCTACTTGCCCCGACCCCGGAGGACGTAGCCCAGTTTCTCTACAAGGGCGAGGGCCTGAACAAGACGGCGATCGGCGACTACCTGGGGGAGCGGCACGACTTCAACGAGAGGGTGCTGCGCGCGTTCGTCGAGCTGCACGACTTCACGGACCTGATACTGGTGCAGGCGCTGAGGCAATTCCTCTGGTCGTTCAGGCTGCCAGGCGAGGCCCAGAAGATCGACAGGATGATGGAGTGCTTCGCGCAGAGGTACTGCCAGCTCAACCCCAACATATTCACGAACACGGACACCTGTTACGTCCTCAGCTTCGCCATCATCATGCTGAACACGTCCCTGCACAACCCGAGCGTCAAGGACAAGCCGAGCGTCGAGCAGTTCATATCCATGAACCGCGGCATCAACAACGGCGGCGACCTGCCCCGCGAACTCCTCGTGGTGAGTAAAACTTCACTTGCCGATTTACCGATCGGCAAATACCGATCCGGTGGGGACGCGGCTTAAGACTACCGGAGGAGCGTCTTCCCGTCTTTCTTTCGCTGCGCGATACACATTGGATTGGATCGGTCGGGAACGGGGCGGTGTAAAAGTCGATGCGTGGCTTGGATCTCGACGATCGCAGCGTTCATCGACGGAATTTTTCGCAGGTAATCGAGATTCCGCGAAAAATGGTAATTCGCGCTGTTGCGTCAGCCGCGTCGCGTAAATGTATCATGCGCGAAAGATTTCCTGCAATTAGAGCGGCGCCGCAGGTGCAACAGTCTCGTTGCGCGGGCAATGCGCGGCTGTAATGATTGAGTGCGGCTCGGACAGCGGAAACGGTCGCTTTGAAGCGGGTTTGTAACAGTAAATTAATGGGAATATTTATCGGGCGGGCCGGTGAACGTAATTCAATGCTGCGGTACCGTACAGTTTGCAGTTTACCGCTTTTCTGTAGCGCCACTGCGGGATAATCTCCACCCACTGTTGTTGGGACAGTGTCCGAGCGTCGCGTGCGGCCGGCTTTCACGAGATTGAAATTGCATACTGACGCGATTTGGGGAAGTTTGTTATTGCAAACGGAAGAGGATTGTTGCGATGCCTGGGAAGGTTTTATAGTTATATTGAAGTGTCCGAGGAGGCTGTGGAATGCACCTTTCCAATTTCAGGAGAAGTGTAGATAATACAGTTGTGGATTAAATATTAGATGGGCCTTGGGGTAGTAGATACGAATACTTGTTACGGAACATTAGAAATACTAGTGGTGATGTGTAGTAGGCTTTTAGAGATATTGGTTAGGATACTAGAAGGAATACTAAATTGCAGATGCTGAGGATACAAATGCTAGATACAAGTGATAACAGCACTAGCTTCATTGGATACTGGAGTAAGGATATTATAGTACTGCAGATACTAACGATACAAATTCTGGATACTAGTGATAAAAGTCCTAGATGCTATTGATACTAGAAGTACTAGATGCTACTGATACTAGATACTCAGGATACTGAAGGCACCGAGTACTGGGGATAATAGGTACTAGAGATGCTATGTAGATACTAAGGATACTAATAGGCCCAGTGGCGGATTTAGGAAAAAGGGCCCAGGTGGCAAACGTTATGAGGGGCCCATTTTATCGGGAACATGAAGAGGAAGTTTACTAAAAACGGGCTCAGCGCAATAATACAAAAAACAAATCTACTTTGGATATAATCATAATTTTTTTAAGGATGGGGCCCTAGGGGGCCTTACGTTCAGGGGCCCAGGTGGCGACTGCTCATCGGCCACCCTGTTAAATCCGCCACTGAAGAGGCCCCAGATGTACTAAATATAAGCAATACTAGAAATATTAGGAATAATATTGCATACTAGGAATGCCAGATATCGTGATACCACATACTGAAAATACTAGAGATACTAAAAGCTAGATATCGCGTACTAAATACCAACCGCTCGGTAGGAGATAGTAATAGCTATTACACACCAGACATCAGATACCAAACATCCTTAGGTCGATATCCATTAAATTACCTCATTTCCTCTCTTACGCTATCCCTTCGTATCCACTCCCGCTTCAATCTCAATAACCACCACACCATATTCCCACGGGTTATAAAGAATTCCCCGAGAACCGCTTAAAAAAAACGACTAATCCAATCAAGAATCATGAAAACCTCCCCGAATAAAACCCCGTACGCATTTCCAGTTCATGCACACGCGTCCCCCTTATCGTTCTCCCGTGGCACTAGCATGCATATACGTTATCGAGCGTCGCGCGACAGATTTCAGCCGCGTTGAGATTTTCGCTTTGGTGTAGGTGCGCAAGAAACGGTAGGATTGCTTGGAATAACGATTTATTATAATATTGAAACTTGTGGAGACGCTGCACGTTTTAAGAGAAGAATTATTTTTCCACCTTCGGACTCGCTTGAGTTTTGCAGGTGATAAAGAATAATGACTCCTGACTTTCGTTTCGCGCGGCGTAACTTCTTCTTTACTCGTCTCCCGAAGAAGAACTTCCCAGGCAATGCTACCGTACATATATACGCTTACCAACTACCGAAACTAAACTAAAACTAGCGCTAGGGAATTCTCAACCAAAGAGTTTCTATGTACAATAATTAAGGCGGAACCACACACTCGGTATTCGAATAACTGTTCACCAAAGTATTAGGGTAAACTGTACTAATGCTGGCACTCCTGTTTAAAAAGTCAAATATTAAGAAGCACAAGCTTAGAAAGTACTTTTTTTACAATTTCTTATTTTTCTTTCACAACAACACTGCAAAGTCCAGTAGTTGAACTACACATTTTACATCTGGCAACACCACAATGTGGGACAAAGGGCTAAGTTTTAGGTGTTTTCTAAAAATTTTGATAAGGGGTAGCTAACTATATTTTGTTGCTTTATAACTAAATAATGGATTGAAATGCAGATTTACTAAGTGTTGTAGGTATTTAATAATGAATGAAATAGTCTGTTTAAACACTTTAAACTTTGTTTTCAACTACATGTGTTTTCCTATACAACCTCAAATTTTAGGGTGCCAATGATTGTACTTTTATGCCTATTTTTGTTTTTCATTGAATATTTTTAAAATAAAAGACTTAACCGGTACTCGAGATATTTTATTGTAATAAGAAATCCACAAACATTTATAATAACTGAAAATTAAGACCATACAAAAGCTTCAGAAAAAAATATAGACATTCCAATTGGGATTTCGGCTTAGGGTGCCAATCATTGTACAGTTTACCCTATTCGGTAAATGGCGAGTGTTTCGACTTGTGATCGGGAACTGCTAATATTCGTACAGAAGCTCGCGCAAACATTTGATAATCGGCGAATGGGGTTGGGTTACAAAACAGTTTCCCGAATGTTCGGTTACCCAATTTTTTCATATCCACTATAGTTTTCAAGATATACAGGAAAGTAGGAAATCATACATTAACCTTTAAGGCGTGTTTCCACCGTGCAGAATCCAAAACGGGCAGAAACGAACAATAACCTGGTACTTCTATTAAGGTTCTCTACAAACCTGAAAACTTTAAAAAAAAAAAAAAAAAAACAGAGCAGTCAGGTAACCGAACATCCCCAGTGAGCTGCCAGGGGTTCTCAGCCCCGGTGAGCGTATGAGGGTTCTCAACTCCCGTGACGCAACACAATCGTAATTTCATTCGATCCACGATATAGTAACACGCTGAGCTGCCACGGTTTCTCAACCCCGTGAGCGTACGAGGGTTCTCAACTCCCTTGACGCAACACACTTAAATACCCACCAAATTCTCCCGCGAATTCCCTCGAATACTTATCCCCCCTGGCCGTCAGTACGCGGCCGTTTTAAAGAGTCAAGTGGGCCCTAACGAACGCGGCAGATAGCACAATAGCCATACGCAACAACGGACGCACGTCATCGCGCGCATACTTATAGGCGGGCCGAAAGGTCGTGCCTCCATTCGCGCGATCCCTGGCCAGGATATAAAGCAATTGGCGCGCTTCATACAAGTCGCCCGACGGATCGCGGTTATTAGACGAGGCTAACGGGGAAGTCCGTTGCGGTGATTCCTTAATGATAGATTTATGCAAAGTGCCACGGTGTGCGCCACAGATCCGCCGCGACGATACCCGCCGCTCGCGAGGAAAAATGGCCACGCAGATCGATCCCGATACACCATACGGAACGTCGATTCCACGGGCAGGAAGGCAATCATCCTTCCGCGATAAAATCATCGATCCCCGATAAAAGGGAACTGCGACGTTAATATTGCATTAGCCGTAGATTTACCGAGCCTGCGACGGTCTTCCTTTCGCAGCGGCAGAACCGGGGACGAAATGCCTGCCATCCCGTTTAAAATTCCCCTCCGCCTTTTTCGACAACGTCACCGCACTGTTTTCGCAATTAAAGCGAACGAGACTTCCGCGCATTGTTAACTGAGCTTCCTCGCCGATTTTTGCGCCGGGGGGAGCGGGGGGGGGGGGGATGAGAGGTCGGGATGTAATTACAGACATTTTAAAAACCGCGGAGAATTTAATCCGCCAACGTATCGCGGAAATTACGAGGGGATAAGAATGGGGTGGAAATTTGTGAGACGCGTCTCGCGCCGGACTGTAACGAGTGCGCCTTTTATTACTTTTCGTAAACGTTACCTCGCGAGCAGGCAGTTGGCTGCGGTAATGGGAGGAAACGTAGACGGGCTTCTCGGGGAAACTGGAATTTCCACTGACGCACTGGGAGATTCTATATTCCTTCCATATTTTCGATTCCTCCGTTCTATCTCCTACGGCCGGGAATATCTTTAGGTACTTATGACGGGAGGAATCAAGAAACTGAAAGCAAAACTGCGCTACGTAAAGTAAATTATTCTAAAATCAAAAAGCGAGTTTACAAAGAAATACTAAGCTAGCACAAATTCCGAAGAATAATTTATGCAAGTCAAATTATATATGTTTGCTGTTCTGTGCGGGCAACGCCTATAGGCGTTCAAAGAGTATGGATAAGGCATAGGGCTGAAGCGTTTCCGCACATGGCGTACGCTCAGCGGTGAAAGGATTAACGTGTAACGGTTGACAGAGATGAAACTTTTCTCCGTTATTTTGCAGAGTCTGTACGAAAGTATAAAGACAGAACCATTCAAGATACCGGAGGACGACGGCAACGACTTGATGCACACGTTCTTCAACCCCGACAAGGAGGGCTGGCTCTGGAAGCAAGGTAATCTTTCGTACGCGGCCGACCTACAGAGTTCGACTGTCTCCCTTTCCGACGTATTCCCGGCTCCCTCTTGACCTGGTATGATCTGAAATGAGAAAACCTCTTTGCGTGGCTGAGAGAAGAATGTCGGCCGAGGCGCGGCCGATCGAAGAATGTCGCGAGCTGTTTCACTCGCCTCGCGCGTGAATCCCTTCTTGTCGAGGAGTCCCGAGTGGATGATGACGTTAACCCTTCATAGCGACGTGTATGACGAACAAGAACCATTGTGTACCAGCCTTGCATTATTAATTGGAGGAAATTGCTAGCGGGTTTTAATTTCCGAGCCTGAAACGGCTATATGCGAACCAGCCTTGAACAATAACGTGCATATAACGGGGGCATTGCAGGAGTAGGTCTCCGAACTGGCTGAAATTTTGCACAGAGCATGTGAATCCCGTGTACAGTAATGTTGCAAAATCGTGGAGCATCATTCCGAATAATTCTTGAGGTAATTGAGTTCAAAGAATCTCATACGCGGCTCCGTGGGTAAGAAGATAACTGTTTAACCCTTGTACGGAAATTGGGTCACTTTGACCCAAAATCAAATCACGAGTTCCGCAACCTTCTTCATATCTTTAAATAATTAATAACCGTCAGTAATAAGTAATTTTATAACATTTTTTACTTGTATAATAAAATTTATTATTATTTGTAATAATTTTATTATAAAATTTATTTAAAAAATTATTATAAAAAGGTTTGTAATAATTAAATGAACGGAGTTTTATTTTTGTACGCTCGTTCCGTGTAAATATATAATGTTATGTCAATTTGACCCAAATATACTTTTCCGCGTAACTTCACAAATTCCGTATAAGGGTTAATAAATAATCATAGAAATCAGATATTTGAGCCAAATTGGTGACCCAAGCGTTCCCCCTAAGAATCGCAATATAATTTACTTCCTCCCTCAAAATTTCTATTCTTTCCGCCGGAACTTCGATCAGAACACGATTTCCATCCCCGTAAGGGATCTCATGCATCTTCCGCGGAATACCACCCGCCGCGCGTAAAGCGATACGGATCGTTTCCGCGATGATGCGGGCGGTCAGCGGACGCGCGCTCGAGATAAGCCGCCGTACTGCCGTTCGAGAGGATCGGGCATCAGCCGTCTAGTGTAATCGATTGGCGAACGGGAGACCGGTAACGCGCGAAACGGGACAGATGTGCCGGCGCTATGAGGGGTTAAAGGAACGAGTGAGAACATCCTGGAGCGGCGTTTCCCAAACTGTCAGCCCGCCGCGGAGGCTGAAGGCCTAGGATCGCTGGAATATTTTCAGCGTTATGCCGAGGCATTCCGAAGATTACGCCCGGCGCTGTTAGCTGGGCGTCGCGGGACCGTAGGCATTCCGTGTTCGGCTGGCTTTGAACGACGGCGGGGGGGGCACACCGTCTAGTTCGCGCCGGGGTGGGACGCGGAAGGGGCGAAGGGGGGTAGCGTAGAAAGTTTGGGGATCGGTGCTGCAGGGTGAGTCAGTCCCCTGGCGACGACGATATGTTCGTTAAGTCTGTAGCTACTTTTCTTATGTCGTATCGCTTTGTCCCTCTGCTGCCCTGACGGAGACAGCAGGTAAATAGCGCGCGGCGGTGTCGCGAGGCGATCCTCCGCTTCAAATGGGGCGTTTGCTGTTCCAGGCGGACGGTACAAGAGCTGGAAGAGGCGATGGTTCATATTGAACGACAACTGTCTCTACTACTTCGAGTACACCACGGACAAGGAGCCACGGGGCATCATCCCGCTGGAGAACATTCAGGTCAGGGAGGTGCAGGATCGGCACAAGCCGCACTGCTTCGAGCTGTACGCCGCCGGGTCCGAGTTCATCAAGGCGTGCAAGACCGACAGCGAGGGGAAAGTTGTCGAAGGTACGTCAGGCGGACGGAAATTAATCCGTGCCGCCATCTGCATTGCGACGGGACGTCGCTTCGTATCGCATTCGCGCTGGCAGCTCGTGCGTTTAGAGACCGAAGGCCCGAGTTTCTGAGACTGACAGGGCGTTTAGATTCGTGGCGGCCGCGGGCAATGTTACGTACGGCGGGCGACTAGGCGACTATCGTAATATTATGGTGCGAGGGTGATTTGAAAACATGCGGTGGCATTAATGGGCGGGAACTTTTACCAGATTGGGATCATGACAAAGTGATGGACCAAGTGTATTATAAACTCGATGGCTGTTGGGCTGCGATGTTTTCATATCACCCTCGCAACTGTCATATAATTATGGTATAGTACAGTTTAGAGGGTTACAGCTACTATAAACAGTGCTATATTGTCACTATAGTATGGGTTCTGCAACAATTGGGCTATGGTTGATTAAAGTCACTGCCACTTAACCGATTATAGTCACTTCTAGTCATCGTGATATAGTCAGTTACAGTTATAATGGCATAGCAATAGTGTATAGTCAGTATAATATGGTTACTTATGGGCACTGGTATAGTCACGACTAGGCGCCTGTGGTGACCGTGCTGCAGTCACTGCCGTGTAGTTGCGTATAGTCACTTATAGTCACTTATTATAGGCGGTGGAGGGCAAAAGGGGCAGTTGCCCCCCCTGCTTCTGAGAAAAAATCGCTTATTTTTCAAAACTGATCTTTATTAAGTATATACTGAAAATTTCGGTTTCAAATTTTTAATTCAATTGGCACTATAAAATGGGCTAAAAAATCAAGAGAGGTATATTTTTCTTTAGCATCATCCCAAAGTTGCCCCCCCCCCCCCCCCCCGGGAAAAAGTGTCCGGACGCCACTTATAGTCACTTTCGCGTGGTTCCTAAAGGTACGAATACACGACGACACTTTTGTGTCTAGATCAAGTGTCGGCGTGGGGACAGTGTACTAGACTGGTGTAGACGCTAAGTTTCTCGATCTAGACTGATCTAGACACTTGATCTAGACACAAAAGTGTCGTGTATTCGTACCTTTATAGTCACTTATAGTCATCGTGCTATAGCTAGTATGACCTAGGCGTCTATAGTCACTTAGAGTGCACTAGTTATAATTAGTATATAATATAGTAGTCTCCACTGTATCAATTGCTAACTATAAACGCATCACTAGTCACCTATAAGGAGCCAACTATACCAACTACACCAACTACTTCAGTAACTATTAATTAACTGTAAAGGACACATTAGGAAGTTTGCAGTAAGTCACTTAACTATTCTACGTAATCCGGAACCTTTATAATTTTGCTCGCGCGGTGAATTCCAGCATTTTCTAATCCCCAGGTGCCGTGTTAGTTTTTCATATTTTCCCACATATCAAAATACTTATGTAATTAGTGAATTAATTCCCGCAAGCCGAGGTAAAAGAACAGAGGATTAGCGAGACGTGGGGAATGGAGGAATTCGAGGTGCGTGGTGAACAAAACGTCTTTCTCACGTCGCGATCGAATCCCGTGCGTGTTTCGTTGCCATTCAGCGCGCCCTTTTTATAGCACGGCTCGCCGTGCACGGGGTAATTACGGCAGGATATCGCGGTAACCGTTATTCTCTCGTTTATTCCAGGTAAACATACTGTGTATAGAATGTCGGCGGCCACGGATGAGGAGAAGGAAGAATGGATCAAATGCGTGCGGTAAGTCGTTGCTCGGGTACGCGAATAATTAACAGGGAAATCTTGAGGTCGCGATCGGTGCGCTTCCCTAGCCGCGTTTTTTTTTTACGCTACCGCGCCTCTATTAACAGAAAAATAACTGTGTGGAAGCGTTACGCGCATTACAAACAAACATTTACAAGAATCTATGGCGTTAAAGTATGGGTAAACTAACTGTAGGTACTAATAACATTAAAATTCTTATTATCTTATCATTTGGCTAAAGGGGTGGCGTATTAGCTTACGACTCCGAAGTTCGCGAGTTCGCATCTCCTCTGACCCAGTTATTTTTTCACACGGACTTCCTTCGTGAAAAAAGTTCACTAGCGGTTACGTCTCATTCCTTGTAAATCGACTTCTCAATTGCAACTCGACATTTTCCGTTTGATTCCAGACAAAGCATATCGCACAACCCGTTCTACGATATGCTGGCGGCCAGGAAGAAGAAGGCGCAGAAGACTAACGTGCACTCGAAGAGTTAAACGCTGCCGCGGACACAGCTTCCGAGAGGAAGCTTGGCGAGACACAAGACTGGTTTATTCACGAGCCTGCGCCCATGGCTCAGGGTCGTTGGAATACAATCAAAAACACATAGTTTGGGCGGAGATCCGTCGGAGGACACGTGCACGCCGACGATCTCGCCGGAAAAAGGGCTGCAACCAATTACCTGGGGGATGATGGATAATCATCGTCGACGTAGGGTGGGCATCGTTGGCCACAGTGTCGAAGGACGCATCTCAGACAGGGGAGAGAGCAATGCCATTGACTGACGGCAAGATAAAAGTCCTGGCATTGCGTTTAGATACGAGAACACGCCGCGGTTTAGGGGCCTAGAAATACTCTTTAAAGTGTTCCCCCTGGAAAAAGATGACCGCAGAGACGTTCGAGTTATTCCATGCTCGAGGGTAGAGCCTTGTACTCCCTGTAATCCGCCACTGAGATAATAGCGGAGTACAGCATCGACAGACGTGGAACAACGGCGATCTTGTTCTTTTGTAGGAAATATTTAAAAACGTCGTCCTGTGTAGCTTCGGCGGAAAGTCCCTAGACAAGTATGACGCGAGTAGCTTGCCGCGGCGAGAAGTTGTAATTCTCGGCGATCAAGAAGAGAGCGAATTGGAAAGAGTGAAATCTTTCTTACTTCCTGGCAGCTTTAGGAAATTACGTCGAGGTTCGAACTTCCTCGCTTCGGACAGCCCGAGAACGCGTGGGATATTTATTTTGTACAGATATCGCTTCGCACGTTGTATCCTTTTGCGTGCTTCGCCGGGAAATGAAGGGAAAGCAAATGATGGAGCGTGGCGCTGGACAAAGACTCAACGCGAGAGGGAATCGGTAAGACGCGTGTATTATATGTGATAGTCGTGTATTTATTTGAAAGCGAGAAATAAACGCGTATAGATAAGGCTAGATAATATGTTTCCTTTGATATGCCACTATTAGCCTGAACTGTACATTATCGTACAGTTGGCAAGCGTGGCGTGGTTAGCCAATTACGTGACTGTAGGCTAGACGATATCGGTTTCCCTTTCATTTAAATATATTACGTATTATAAATATAAATATATACATAAATATATATATATATAGAGAGAGAAATATACATATTGCGGCGCGGAGCGTGCAGCTTCGCGCATTATATATATAAATATTGCAATATAACAGTTATTGATAGGGCAGAAAAGTTGAAATAGCAACTTGATGAGATCCAGTTAAGAGCCTGCATCCTGGACAGTATTTACATTCACGCGGATTACAGTGATGGTTAAAAGAAAGTTTAGAAGTTGAGCGGCGACAAAAGTATCGCTATTCGGTAAGGAACTATGTCCATTTCTATATCGCGCAATAGTTAGGGGAATTCCCTAGAATAGGCCAGTGACACCAATATAATAAGTGAAGTCCAATATTGAAATTACATATTTCTATAGCTATATGAAACATATCAGTTTTGAACTTTCTTCTGATCGCCACTGTGAAATGGAACACGAGCAGAACTCACATTCAATAGGTTTTTTTGACTACTCAGAATGTTGGGTACTCGAAATGATTTATTGGATTGTATTCTTCCAAGTAAACAATGTTAGACGAACATGCACATCTTCCAGTTACTTTCTTCGATTTAGTCCCTTGGGAAGCCTGAGTAAGAAGGGTAGAAAATACGATGAAAATATTTTGAGACAATTTTTTTGATACAATTTGATAAGTTTTTTGTATGAAATAGAATTTTTATAATTTTGTGTATTAATTAATACTAATCGCACTTATGTTCGTAAACCTGTTTTTCCCGAGAATAATACTTCTCGGATATTAGTCAACGATGTACCAAAATCTTGGAGCTTCCAAGTATTCCAAATCATGAGGTTTTGAATTCTCGAAATTCTGAAGTTTTGAATTTTCGGGATGTCGATCCAGCAGTTTTGGATTTTCAGTGTCAAATATTTGAAATTTCAAAATTTCAACTTTTTGCATTTCCAGATATTCAACTTTTTGAAATTTCAAAATGTCAACTTCTTGAAATTTCAAAAATTCGACTTTGAAATTTCGAAATTTGAACTTTTTGAATTTTCAAATATTTGACTTGCTGAAGTTTCCCCATTTCAATTATTTGAAGTTTCAAGAACTGAACTTCTTGAAATTTCCAAATTTCGAATCTTCAAAATTTCAAAGATCTGAATTTTCAAACTTTGTAACTTCCGAGTATCAAATAGTATCTGCACATTTCACCATATTTTCTCCGTATTTATTCTAAGCGGACATACAGATCCGTGTTCGGGTTAGGAACCTTTGAACATGCAAATCTTCTCAGTTTAAGACTTATCTGAATCTTAGCGAGCTTGCGTCACAGTCGTGTTTCGTGTCAATGCGTGAATGAGTGAAAAAAAAATGGGAGAAAGGAAAGATGCGGGTGCCTTTGAGATCTTGTTCAAGCTAGTCGTAACACAGCAGATCCGTCATGCGCGTACGAGGTAACGGAAATTTAAAACTTCACGTTCTGTTTGCTATATACAAGGAAATATCGAACATCGAAAACGCCTTATTACGATACATTTAATAACGAAACGCAGAATTAAATTATAGGTGAGTGAATCGTAGGGCATAAGTTTTTTAACGTTACGCTATTACTCATAATAGAGAAACGCAAGCTGCGCTACAAAACGGTGATTTGTATTCGATCGTAGTTTTGAGATTATATTGCACTTTCTATTCGATCGTTAATAGGACAACTGTTTCGTGACTGTTGAGACCCGTCCTCGAATTACCTTTGTACAAAATATCTCTTCTCTTTCTACCATCTGCGGTTATACATTAATAACTAACGCCTGAGGTTTTTCGATGGTCGTTGTGTTTGCCCATTAAGGTTTGCCAGAAGCGTGGAGGAGCGTGTTCCCATGTTTTCGCGAATTTATTATAGATGTAAAAAGAACACTACTGGTCACGCGTCGTTTTAGAAGTTGTGTAAAGTTAGTTTAGGCGAATTGCTTCGTTATCTCGTTAACTTGTCCTCCTTCGTGTCATGTTTCCTTTAAAGAAATCGTTTGATGTTGATGTAACATAATTTATACTTGATTACATAGAAAAGATGGATTGATTATCTTCGCTATTGCATCCCGTCGAGAAGGGACTGATCTGTTAAACGTTGTGTAATCTTAGACTGAAACGATATTCGACCTTTTATTTTCAACTGCATTCGAATAATTGGTACAGTATATTAAAATTGTTATTTAATGAAAAAGAGAAATCTAATGGTGATGAATATGTAACATTTTAAAAGTTACTCGAAGATCGATCAAAATTGGTTGAAAAGTGTACTTTCATAAAGTACCCGTAACGATGGAATTTCTAATACATCATAGAATCGATGCACACATAGAACGACAATAGAAATACATGTATTGATAAGATAATTAATTCAATCTGAAAATTGTATAAAGGGCTGTACTATACGGCAAAGAATCTGTACATTTCGTTGTATATTATTTTCATGCGATAACTGTTATGTATTCATAATGATCTGTGTACTATATCTACGACCTTATATGTATTAATTTAAACGTAATTAATAAATATTTCTATTTCGTAAGAAACGTAAAACGTAACATGTTTTCAAATATTACTGTCCACGATTTTAAGTATTAAAACAGAAAATAAAGTAATCAGTTACACAGCCTGTAGTCGAATTTACTAAAAAGGTACCTTAGGGCCGGGGCCAGCTGCTACTCCAGGGTCGTGATTGGTGCTTCCCTTAGGCCAACGTTGTCCAGCGTAGGGGCCCCTCACGCGTCTACTTCCCCTTCCAACCTTCCGTTCGAGCAGCGTGGCTTTGTCAAGGAAACCGCGCGACCAGTGGCGGATTTAAGAAAAAAGGCCCAGGTGGCAAACGTTATGAGGGGCCCATTTTATCGGGAACATGAAGACGGAGTTTACGAAAAACGGACTCAGCGTAATAATACAGAAAACAAATCTACTTTGGATATAATGGTAATTTTTTTAAGGATGGGGCCCTAGGGGGCCTTATGTACAGGGGCCCAGGTGGCAACTGCTCATCGGCCACCCTGTTAAATCCGCCACTGCGCGCGACGCTGAACAGGAGACCGCGACATTTCCGTAGACAAGGAAACTCGGACGACACGCGCAACGCCGACTTTCACTGTTACTTTGAATCGGCCGCGTCTGTGCGCCATGGCAACGGCGGACGATGGTGGGGGACGGCTTTTGCCTCTCAAGAGGCAAGTTGGATGGCGCTGCCCTACGCGGCTCCCCGGCTAAACTTCCGAAAACTCCCATGCTCCAAATTCGCTGAAATTTTGGAAACAGTTTCATTTTACATAGAAATAATGTTTTGCGAGAAGGATTTTTGGCGACTTGAATATTTTTTACCATTTAGATGGCATTCCCTACCATACGGACGCAATGTTGTATAATGGTGTGACGTTCCGTCTGTTTGGAGTTCGCCCAATAGTCCAGTGAAATTAGACGAAAATCTGCCCAATCTACGGACTAATTACCATCCAGCTGAATTTTTGCATGAGCCTTTATTTGGTCGTTGTAAGCAAGATGTCAAAAGTCCCCATCAATCCGACTGCTGCTAAAAATTTTACAGAGGGTTGAAAAAAAATCCTGTTTTTCGCAAATATCTCGCTATCTATCAGTTGTGCGACAAAAATAGTTATTATACAATTTATAGCCTAGGAAATTCTGTACAAAAAAGGTCTTGCAAGTTTTTTCGTAGGTGTAACCATTTTCAAGTAGGTCGGGTTACCAAGTTTCAACCCCCATAAATTTGACAAGGGAAGATCCTGAACCCGGAAATTCAGAAAATTATGAAACTGTAAATATGTAGGGGAAGTCCTCCTGAATACAACGCAATTTCGTTTGATGCCCAAATTCACTCCAGCAGGGTGCAATTCACCCCTAAATTTTTTTTGTGGGTATTATTACTCGCGAACTGGGTATTGGGTAAAGAGAAATAAATTCCTTTGTTACATTTTTTCCACTTTTTTTCTCACTTCTTCAGAGTTTTGAGTTGTAATTTAATTACATTGTATTTCAATTACATTGTAATTCAATTACACGCACAATTAAAGTAATTAGGAATTGAATTAATTGAAAATTTGAATTATGTAATTGAAATACAATGTAATTAAATTACAGGGTAATTCAATTAGTACAATTGTGCCAGAAGATTTGCACTCAATTATGATCCAGGAATTGCCTAGGTATGTTAACTTACGAGAAGTTAAAATAGGATGTGCAATAACAATTCATCCTAATGTCAGAAAATCATAATACCAAGAATGTTATCTTTTCCGAAATATTATGAAGAAATTAAGCTTTTTTTCACAATACTTAATTTCCTTAAAGGATATTAATTCTAATAAACACGAATGAGTCACGCTAATATCTCGGGCGAAGCCCAGACGGGGCATGCTATACTGAATTCATCCTAAGAATAATCCTACGCCCAGACTGTTTTGTGACCGTTGTGCGCAGCCTCCAGTACCGCCTACGGGCCCGACGCAGGTGATTGCTCGCAGCACTTTACCTGCTGACTTCCCTGCCCCTCCAAGCGTGGGACGTGGCCGATATCAATGTCAACACTGCAAGAGTGCAGTGTATCTACCCGGTAATTCTTTGATTCCGAACAGATATAACATCAGTTAAGGAGGTGTTCTAAATAGTCTATTTAAAATGCCATTTATTATGCCTTTTTTAGGATTTATATTCCAACAAACGATAAGATTTTCGTACAAGTTTTTTGCACACATATTTATTGATATTAAATAATAGTGCCACCGTGTATGTGAAGGCGTCGCGCGCGGAACGGTTGACAGAGAGGTAACAGGCGGTAAGACGAAGAAAATCGTAGGCGGTTAAGTGGGGGTCGGATCAACCAGCGCCTCCTCAGAATCATCCCTGCGCGGAACAGGATTATTCTTAGGATGAATTCAATATAGTATAATATAGAATGCGGTTGTTGTTATGGGGCCCGCCGGTTTGACGGGAACAGATAAAGGTCATTTGGGACTGTCCCAAACCTGGGACAAAGCACCAATACGTAAGTGAACCTATCCTCTAAGTAAGTATGTACGCATATATCAATTTGCATGGACTTAAATATACGTATGTCACGAGTAAGGTCCGTTTGAAAGGCTAAAAGATTTATATAGATGTTGATATGTAGTGGTGACTAGCCTACTGGTGGTGGGGCTTGTGCGACTCCCGGAGGAGAAATGCATCAGACTGAAGTAGGTATGGAGGGGGTCGTTCTCCTGCGGCTCTCCGCAACAAGCGAAGAGGAGGAGGAGCCACTGCGGCTCGCGAGCCGCCTATTCCACACCCCTGATCTAGAGCTAAGATCTATTGCGAAGGTCCAGAGGGAAAATCTAACGCTAGGAAAGGTGTATCGGGTAGATCTAACGATAAATTACGTATTGGTGCGTTGTCCCAGGTTTGGGACAGTCCCAAATGACCTTTATCTGTTCCCGTCAAACCGGCGGGCCCCATAACAACAACCGCATTCTATATTATACTATATTGAATTCATCCTAAGAATAATCCTGTTCCGCGCAGGGATGATTCTGAGGAGGCGCTGGTTGATCCGACCCCCACCTACGATTTTCTTCGTCTTACCGCCTGTTACCTCTCTGTCAACCGTTCCGCGCGCGACGCCTTCATATACACGGTGGCACTATTATTTAATATCAATAAATATGTGTGCAAAAAACTTGTACGAAAATCTTATCGTTTGTTGGAATATAAATCCTAAAAAAGGCATAATAAATGGCATTTTAAATAGACTATTTAGAACACCTCCTTAACTGATGTTATATCTGTTCGGAATCAAAGAATTACCGGGTAGATACACTGCACTCTTGCAGTGTTGACATTGATATCGGCCACGTCCCACGCTTGGAGGGGCAGGGAAGTCAGCAGGTAAAGTGCTGCGAGCAATCACCTGCGTCGGGCCCGTAGGCGGTACTGGAGGCTGCGCACAACGGTCACAAAACAGTCTGGGCGTAGGATTATTCTTAGGATGAATTCAGTATAGCATGCCCCGTCTGGGCTTCGCCCGAGATATTAGCGTGACTCATTCGTGTTTATTAGAATTAATATCCTTTAAGGAAATTAAGTATTATGAAAAAAAGCTTAATTTCTTCATAATATTTCGGAAAAGATAACATTCTTGGTATTATGATTTTCTGACATTAGGATGAATTGTTATTGCACATCCTATTTTAACTTCTCGTATGTTAACATACCTAGGCAATTCCTGGATCATAATTGAGTGCAAATCTTCTGGCACAATTGTACTAATTGAATTACCCTGTAATTTAATTACATTGTATTTCAATTACATAATTCAAATTTTCAATTAATTAAATTCCTAATTACTTTAATTGTGCGTGTAATTGAATTACAATGTAATTGAAATACAATGTAATTAAATTACAACTCAAAACTCTGAAGAAGTGAGAAAAAAAGTGGAAAAAATGTAACAAAGGAATTTATTTCTCTTTATATATTATAAATTTAGGAATAATACCATATTCAGCACTCATAATAATTTTTTTCTGATCGAACCCTTTACCTACATATTTCTTTCCGACCTCTTATTACCTCTCAATTTGGTTACCCCTTAATTCGTAATTATAATTCAAATACATTGTACTACGCAATTGCAATTACGAACGCGATGTATTTTAATTGAATGCGAGATCTGAATTACCAATTCCAATATAATTTAATACGATGTATCTACTTGAATTATTTTGTAATTATAATTCATGGAGTAATTCATTTGTAATTCTGCACAATTCTGCCTTCCGATATCATTCACTGTTATGAGTCCAGGTTTTACATTCCGCGTTGGTCGGGGTGTATACCCGCCGAACCCTGGTGTATCTTAATATATAAAGCAGAAAGTGTTTGGTTGTTTTTCATTTTAAAACCTCTCGAACGGTAATCTCAGGGATCACGACATGTGTCCCCAGCTCATTATACCTACTTAATACAGATGCACGTGGCTATTTAAAAAAATAAAAAAATAACTAAAAAACAATTTTTATATAAAATCAAAATCTAAATTTCGGGTGAAGCCGCATAGCATGCAAGTGACGTGGGACTTGCACCAGCGGCCGTAGCCGTGATGGAAAAACACCGGTTCTCGTTAGATCACCGAAGTTAAGCATCACGGGGCGGGTACTGGGAAAAGATGGGAGACCACCTTTCTCCCGGTGCGCCGCTGCTGCTGGGACCCAAAGGAGAGGAGAAAAAAAAAGAATTATATGGCTATAGTTCGTTGGGCAATATAAGCGGATAAGCTTGAAACGCCATTCTGTTTAACAGGAAAAATAATATACAATACGTGGGACTTGCGTTGGTTACAATCGTTGGTCCATTTGAAAACAGAGTAGCACTTCAACAGTTGGCCAACCGATAACACGTCAATGGCCCATCAAACTCCCAACAAATAAATGCTACTAGGGTGGGATGTATGTAGGTATACACGTATTTATAAATAAGAAAAGAAACAACTGAACTTGGAATATAATAACAGGTTTTTGGATATATCAAAGTTTCTGACGTTTGTAAGACGATGTTGTCTTACTTTGGTTAGCCCAATGTAGTATCATCGTGGTAAATTTTTTATTAATTAACCAACCATAGTAATTGTTGTCCCAACATTGAATATTCGTAGGCAAACTATTGTAACTATTTTGTTAATTAACCAACCATAGTAATTGTTGGCCCAGCATTGATCATTCGAAGGGAAAGTATCGTAACTTTTTTGCCGTAGGCCGTATGTTGGGAATTTGTAGGCAAAAACACTAACTATATTCCAAGTAATTCCCAACTGTTGGCTACTGTTAGCCAACCAAAAATGCTACTAGGGATATTTGCATATGTTGAATAGGCTCGGATGATCTTGACAAATTTGATCGCACTCGGCCCTCGGGGCATAAGTATGTAACATCCACAGAAGGTTCGAATTAATCTGCAACAGCAATTTGTAACCAGACGATCATTCTAACATATATGTCCGCGGTAATCCACTTCTCTGGCGCGAAAGCGTTCAAGAAGTTTCGCTACCTAGGGTAAAGGACCCAATTACTGACACCTAACCAATTATTGTCACCTTAAGCTATTTTAGTTGAAATAACGAATAAACAAACTATAGAATATAATCTATAGTATAGAATATAGGTTGAAATACATAATTCTTGTTGTGTATCACTTTACAACGTTTATTTATTTGTTATTTTAAGGAAAATAGCTTAAGGTGACAGTAATTGGTTAGGTGTCAGTAATTGGGTCCTTTACCCTATAGTGGTATCATCGCGGTACTGCTACGGGCGAGGCATCGCGCGGGCCGAATCTGCGCATGCGCAGGACCGTTCCTGGCGGGGATGCAGAAGGGGCCCCCGCACCTGGGCGGCCAAACCAAGGGGCGGCCGCAGGCCATTTATTATATGCAAAGTTTTGACTAATAAGAATAATAATTGAAACTTCTTTGCGCGATAACTGTTTAAAATTATGTTTATATAGATATAAAAAAAAACACTGCATGTCAAATTTTTAATTAAAAAATATTAAATTAGTAAGGGCGGTAATATTGTTTTTGCACCTGGGCGGCCAAAACCCAAGAACGGCTCTGCGCATGCGCGCGCGAAGTGGACTGACGTATACACGGGTCACGTGGTCTGCAAAATAGCCGCACACATGAAATGTTTACATATAAATTACATTTTAATAACGCGTTTCTGAAACATGCTACATTGCCTATGTCCGTCCTAGAGTATGCAGGAATAACGTATCAAAAGAGGAAGATCGGTTCAATAGGTCTTGAGTTTTGCGCGAACCTAAAAATCGGTTCTCTCTTTATATAATAGTATAGCTTTAGGTCAGGTATGTAAATGCATATTTTTATAAGATTGAGATAAACAACCAGTACCTACTTCGACAGAATTGTATTTCATCATTAAGTGGATGTTAAAATCCTGTTTCGTTATATACATTTTTCGTATTATACATTTCGCAAAATTCTGGATGCGCGTAGCACATTTTGCATATTTTTCTCATTTTTGGCATAAATAAATTCGTTTATAAATTAGGTAGCATGTTGAGCCTCGCCTCTGAAATTGAATAGTTTCATATTGTTGCGAGGCTGTTGATGCTCGCGACAGTGATCAGAAGATGGCTGAGAAAACGACGACTGCATTGCTTTACTGTCATACTGTCATTTAACTTTTGAGTGCCAGACGCCATTGCCAGCAGAAGGATCAAGATCCCTTTATCTAGCACTACATTATCGTTCTTTGCTAATCAATATAGTTACTTGAGTTATTGTGTTCCGGGTTCCGTTTACTTTTCTACTTCTTAACGAATCCGCCAGAATGCCCGGCGGGGGAACTTCACCTTGCAACAATATGTTAAAAAAGTTTAATAGTGTAATAGTTACATATATATTCAAAAGTTCAATTATTTAATAGTAGGTACAACAGCTTGATACGTATAACGCACAATTATTTCTTATAATAGTTTGTATAATGCAGATACAAACTTGCAAGAGATTACGTTTAACCTCTTTTATAAAACTGTAAGTAGTGTACAGAATATGTAGGTACCTAAGAATTAAATGGATGGAGTACAAAGTATCAACATAGACGAGGGGGTCGAGCCAGTCAATCGGGAGGAGAGAAGTCGTGGTGGATGGTTTGTGATTGCCGGAATCGTACACACACGTAGCGCCTTATTTGAAATGGAATTCTGAATGCTTATACATATAGGATGTATTACAATTAGCATAAATAAATTAAATTTCAATAAATTAACAAAATGTATAGAATGTATATGCAGAATAAATACAGTACATGATTACTGCTCTTTTCGGACGATTTTCGGAGGCAACTTTTCCCTATTCTCCCACCACGCGTCTTGGTCACCGGGACGGCCCAACTGACGTTAGCGATTCTTAATTCCCCTACTCCGTTTATGGTTCTGGGTATAAAGGTAGACATTATTCTACGGTGACTTCAGTCTTCCCGCAACGTGCAGATCGCGCTAACACAAGCACCGTCACTTAACCACCTGTAGAACCAAGTGTTGTATTACTACTGAATATCTGATAGTTTTCGGTATTGGGAAATCTAGTGGAGCTGTGGTGGTAAGTTGACAAACTATTGAAAGTAGGTCCGGATCACACCAAACATTCCGAATAAGTATTTATTAATCGAATAAGTAAAAATTTACTGTTCAAAAAAATTTAAGGGGTCATTCCTATCATCACGGCGCAAAATTCGGCAACATTCAGTTTTTTTTTCTCAGTGGATGCAATGAATAACAATGTCTAATTTTTTTTCATTTATTAAACTACTTATAATTTTTTAACAATTTTTTAAATACACTTTTAATTGTGTTTTTTCAATGTTATCTGGAGGTAAAATTGCGACTTTTGGAATGAAATATCTCTCTGGCGGGAGTGATTTCAGCTCACAGACTCATCTGAAACAAAAAACCGAACTGATTGTTAATCATTATGAGTACCGCTATCGCAGGTGCCAGAAATAACCACGTAAGTCAACATGTAACAAAGTTCCGCGTATTCAAACTTTAAGTCTCGAAATTTTTCATTTTTACCTGACGTTTGAATGCGCGCGATTTTGTTAAATTTTGACTGAATCTACAATTTTTGTTTGACATATTTTTTTATTTAATCAATAACTGGAAGGAAATCGACTTCGCGAGCTGTTAAACAATGATTTAAATGTTTAAGGGCCCAGGGGCACCCTTTCCCGTTATCCGATCGAGCTCAAAGTTTACAGGGATTTTTTTTTAATTATTTCGAACCATTCTGGTGAGTGCCCGAAGAAAATCTTGAAAAAATTTTTTACCAAGAGTAACTTAGAGCCACCCTACTAGGGATTGTAACCCGTACCCTTACCGCGTTCGGTATCTCGTACCGTAGACTAACCCGCCTAACCGGGTAACACAAAACATCTATAACCCGAGTAACCCGGTTAACCCGGTTAACGCGGGTTACAGTGAGGGCGGCATCTTTTAGCTGTGTCTGGCTGCTACGTTTGACTGCCGCATTCAACAAGGTTTCTTCGGTCAATTATTTTGTATTTTATATTTTATTGTATAAAGAAGAGCAAATAATATGAAAGTAATTGTTGTTCTAATATAATTATGAAACACACATTGGAAACATCGTGCCTGGAAAAGGAGGGGATCTTCCCCCCTGTGAATTCGCCGCCGCCCAGGAAAATGCCATACGTGGGCCCCAAAAATTAATTAGGCTGATCGTTCAGAGCATTTGGCCAGGGTCCCGGTTTATGACCGTATTGTCCCACGAGTCGGCGATTAACAACATTACCTGCGGGTCTGAATTCGTCGTATGCACAGACTTCTATATACTACATACGTATACTACTATATTCTATATACGTAGGGAAATCCAGAAACATTAATTTGTCTCGAAATGGTGACTATGGGGAGAAAAAGTGCATTTTTTTTTTATAAAGGTGTCAATTGCAAAGAACATATTCAAGATATCGCAAAACCGCTACGTACTTCCCTAGTTTTAGGCATGCAGAAAATAAATCTTTTTGGTTTTTTGTTCTAAGTCAAACGGTATAGCCGTGAGATTGAACGACTCAAGATCTTGCGTATCACGGCTCTACCGCCGCCATTTTGTAAGAAAAGAAAGAGTTGTATAATAACAGGCTTCATATTAAATTTTCTGTTTATTTTATTATCTGCCTAAAAAAATGCCGAAAATGACTGCAATTTTGCTCCGTCCAAGGTGGCCTAACCCTTTAACCCTTAAGTGTCTGTCTAGACTGTCTTATGTTACTAGTAACCCGCTACGAGCGGGTTAACCGGCTCTTTCTAGAATTTAGAAACCGTTCTCTCGCGGTTAGTATGGGTTACAGTAACCTTCCTTGGTTAACCAGCTTCGGGTTAGGGTACGGCGCGGGTTACAATCCCTGGTTCAAACGTAGTGTATCTCGATCTTCACAACTTAATAAATTCAAACATTTTGTCGAACAAAGGCAATTTTTATTTCCAGATACTTTGCCACTTACCATTTTTGGTAATATATTCTTCACCACTATTTCACCTAATTTTTTCTCACAATTTCAGCATAATTAAGTATATTTCGCATTTTCTTTCTTTCTTTCTTTTCCTGCCCCACATCTAAGGTTAATACATACTACAAAAATATGTTATTATTTAATTTCTCACAAATTACTTGCATCACTGTCGAAACAAACGTGAAACTGTCGCGGCTGATTATGAAACTGACACTATCTATCATGTCATTTATCTCATTTGACGGCTATTTTGATGGCAACAATTCTTTCATAATATCGAAATAAAAATCAATATAGGTAACATGAAATAAGAGAAATTTCAATGTTTTGTCGGTTTTTTACTTACACCACTTTTATAATCACCGGCACATTTAAAAGTATCTCCCATGCAGCTAAGCGGGAATGGAATTACAGTTAAAATTTAGTTAGAATTTCATTCTCCCTGGCTGAAAGCGCGTACATACCTACATACGAATGCAGTTCGTAGTTCGTAGTTCGCATAAAACCTTTAAGTGTTAAGTAATTACTGTCCTCTGCATTATCCGATAAAGATAGAATCTCATAGAAAATACATAGTTTCTTATTTTAGCATAGATACCATGAGGCATGCTCCGGTTTACGCAGTTGCGTTATTAATCGCGCATAACGCTGTAAATGTTAATGCAGCTGATACGCCGCAATGTAGAGACGAAAATAATATGCCAGTTGATTGGTGAGTACATATATGCACCGTTATCGTCCGCAACGATCTTCAAATGCTTCCATCGTGCTTTCTCTATTCACTATTGTCCGGGGGAGAGGGGGGGGGGGGGCCAACCTAGAACGGTCAAAACAACATGCTTCTTTGGAATTTTTTTCTAGAAAAACCGATAAACGGTTTAATTTTATTATGAAACATTAGTCTATTGGAAAGAGTACATCTTACGGACATTTCAGTTTTTTTTGTGGTAAAAAGTATTGAAAAATTTGTCACTTACAGGCGATGCGCGGGCCGTCGTTTTTTAGGCACTTTGCGGTGACAATCGTAGCTGGGTGCAGAATCATCCAAAATTGAAAATTCGATTTTTTTAGATAATATATGAAATTATCTAGGAGCTTTCGTGCCCGATTTTGGAAAAATTATTTTGAGACCAAATGGCGGCTGTGCGAAGTTGAAGCATCGATATTTAGCAAAAAAACGCTCGTGTTTCGGGTATAAAATAGAATTTACGTAAAAAAAGGATAAGTTCCCGATAGCGTTTAGATTTTTAACCCAAATATATGCCTGCAAAGTCTCGAGTAAATGGGTTCATTAATTTTTTAGTTATGTGTGTCACCAACTTTGAAAACATGACTTTGAGGAAAACTCGTTTAAGGGGTTACACCACCTTGGCGCTCGGAAAAATAGGTATAAAAATAAACTTTTTTTTATGCTGCCATTAAGTATATAAAATGATCTTTATTTTACACATATATATATAGTAGTTTTATGAATAATTTACAATATTAACGATGAAAAAATAAATAAAAAATGGCGGAGATATAAACCTTCTTCTTCTAAGCCATCCTTGCTGATGGTGTACTTGATTTCTCTGTTAGGCATCGTCTAAAACATAGAAAATAAATTTTTTCTCGTTTAAAAGGGTAATAGCTAAAATGTGACGTAGGATTTTTCTAATTGGGTGGCATGTTCGAAAGTTATAAATTTTTTAAACTCAAAATTTCGATTCAAATTCGAGTTTTTTTCAAACAGATGTCATTTGTAGAAAAAAAATTTAAAAATTTTCTCTACGTCACATTTTAGCTATTACCCTTTTAAATGAGAAAAAAATTATTTTTCATTTTTAAGACGATTCCTAACAGAGAAATCGAGTACACCATCAGCAAGGATTTTCAAAAGAGGGTCCTCTTTATCGGCTTATACCTCCGCCATTTTTTATTCTTTTTAATTGTTAATATTGTAAATTGTTCATAAAACTACTATATATATGGGAAAAATAATGATCATTTTATATACCTACTTAATGGCAGCGTCAAAAAAAAGTTTATTTTTATACCTATTTTTCCGAACGCCAAGGTGGTGTTCCCCCCCTTAATGTTTTGGGCCTGAGCGCTACACCGACGAACACCTACACTGCATTGCACTTTAGAGCGGACTCGTTCCGCGTAGGAATGCTCTGTTGAATGGTAGGAAACCGGCGGGGAAAGTGCTACGACGAATCGCAAAAGTGCTACGACCAATCGCGTGTGTCAGATCGGTGGTAGCTGCGCAGATCGGGCGTAAATCGGTATAGGGGCGTGGATCCGCTCTTATATGGAATAGAGTGTGCCTAATTAAACGCTTTGTGAATATTGGCCGGATTAACTTGACACTAACAGGAAATATTTTGAAGATGTACTTGAAGAAAATATAAATATCGAAAAATCGATTTTTCGAAAATTTCTTGGTAGACCACCCGCCTTAAGGTTTAAGCCATTTTCGGGGCTATTTGGAAAGCTTTAGCACTGCGCGAATCATTTCATTTATATCCGAAGAAAGAATGACAAAACAAAGTTCCAACAGTTTTCATACGAGATCGTGTAGATATGTTTATTGGAATCTAAACTACCTGGAAGTTTTCACAGCAACGCTATTTTAGGTATGTGCTTTATAAATTACCGAAGATGAGTAATTCGAATCCCCTGATTCGAGTAGGAGAGGCTTATGCATTCATAACGGATCGAACCGCGCTTCGTGGTTGGTCACTGTCCACTAGGAGCATCGGTGCCGCCAATTCAATCCTTGGAAACACATTAGCACCTCTTTACAATAACGTAAGATTTTTAGGAATTATTCAATTGGAAGCTGTAGGGTATTAAGGGGTTAGGCCACCTTGAAGGCCCTAAAATCATATGTAAGTTTCAAAATTTTTTCGGGCGAAATTAGAAAATAGATGAAAAGACTTTTATCCGCGCTACATTCTTCACGCCTTATGGTACATAAAAAAATGGTAATTTTTTTTAAACAAAATGCTGTTACTGGTGCTCGATCCATTCTTGCAGTTTTTCAACCGACACTCTTCACGGCTAGCAGTAGAAGTTCCTTATAGGTACTTCAACGTAGAATAAAAAACATTTACTACAGAAGTACATAGCGATTTTTCAGAATATCGATTTTTAAGAAAACAGTGGACATTTAAAGAGCATATCACTTTTAGCCGAAAGATTTGCCTAAATTCTATACAATATATTCATTAATACATGCCCTAAACATAAGAAGTACAGAAATAATTTTCAACCTCATAGTACTATCATAAAAAAAATTCGTCTAATTTGATGATGTTTTGGAGCGGCTCACGGCGTAACCCCTTATTCGCAATATTTCGATGAAATATCGTAAGATTTCATTGTAGGTACCGCAGAACAACGCAGCGGTTTTATGGCTGTTATACAACGACTATCCGCCAGTGAATGGCTCACAATGGAATACTGGGCACGCAAAGGGTGCAGTGATGGTTGATAATCATCAGGGCTTTTGGTTAATTCATAGTGTTCCTAAATTAGCTTCAGTCTCCAACGGTGTACCATTTAATTATCCGCCCAATGGAAAGGTAAACGGACAGAACTTTCTGTGCGTCTCCCTTGGCAGCGATCAATTTGACACCGTCGGCACACAGCTAGCATTCAATGAAATACTCACCTACGCGGTAAACATCCCGATCGGGCTTCGTACGAAGTATCCAACGCTAGTAGCTGCGACTAAGAACAACCGAAAGTATTATCAGCCGTACTATAATAAAGCTGTTATAAGATCTTTGAATTTCGTCGAGTTCATTTCGTTCGCCAAGGCCAAAAATTGGAACAGTGGTACGTAATTACGTTTGAAAATTCTTTCATTTGAATTGCGTTTCATGCAGCCTGTCCCCGCTATCGCATTACACGAAGCTGATTTTCAGATTTATATGATGCTTTTGTCGCGCCAGTATTAAATACGAATCTGTACGTGCAATCGTGGCTGAGGACTGGAGACCAAATACCGTCCCTCTGCTCTAATAAAAAGTAATATCGTCCCCTTCGGTATTCGGCAGCTTGGTTTTTGTTCGGTTCTTTCACGAGCCCGTTATTTTTACAGTATTTTCAACATTCAAAATGGTACATACGTACCCGCTACTGCCTATTACCACAGAAATTGCGATCACTCCAAATGGGCTATGTCGGACAATTACCCTGAGAATCCGCGGACCAGTTTCAATTGGGTTTGCAACGGTGACATTAACAGAGTCGTAAATATACGCACTTTTTTAAACATTTCTCTGCATTTTATGTATCAGTTTATGTTTCAAAACGTTGGCTGAATGTTTGTTTTTAGTATTCACAGCGTAGGAGGGGTGGCGGAGCCCTGTGCTTCCAACACCCAAAGGTGTGGAGAAGTTATCGCAAACTTATAGATTCAATAGAATTTTGCCCTCATTAAGCCAGATATTCCTGTCTGCCACTGAATATTGACTCAAAGTGAGTCGCGATATAATCACAGGAAAACTTACAGCGCAGCTTCCCAAGGACAATGAAACCAATACGTTGATGATGGTATTGTTTAAGCAGGATTCTTTATGTTATGTTCCACTTTTAATTGCAATAAAATTTGTGCATTTAATCACCGTAGCAACTTTATCTCCCATAGAATAAAGAATAAGCTGCATAATAGAGAAAGAAATAGGGGAGGTTTGCCTATTTTTAACCACTTTTTTATTTCTCTCTCCTACACAGGCATAACACATTGCAGAAAGGAAATAAAAACGGGAAAAGGATGTACATTTTATGTAGATTGTATCATGTACATGTAGTGCGTTGATAAAATATGTGATTAAAATAATATCTGAAAAAAACTAAACTAATGATTTCGGTCCATTCCAGGCAACCGGTTTCGTAATTTGAACCACCGGTTTCCTACGTTGGACCGCTTCTAAAAACCAATGAATTTAAATATACAATCTAAAAAACACTGATCAGGGCATTGAAAAAAATAGAAACAGGAAGAAACAACTATCTTACGGTGCGCGTAATGCAATAGTACGTTGTTTTGGTGGGTTTCACATTTCCACAACGTGTATGAACCCAGCTGCGTCTTTTTCACTGTTTCTGCCAGTTCTGGTTAATATTTAAGACTATTGTCATCTAATTATTATTATTGCAAGATGTAGAAAGAAATTCACTTGAAATAGCACGAAAAATAATGACCGCGAAATTCATCGTCACGTAGCTCTCTTGCGCCGGTTTAGGATTTATTGCTTTTCATCCGCCACTTTTGCCGCTCTCTCGTTCCTGTGTTTCGAGTACCAACCTTTCCTATTTTTAGCCTTGACTCGGGCTTACGCCCGCACTTCATCCCTCCTTTTCGACTTGGAGTCTTTTGGGGAATCAAGTCAGTCTACGAAGAACCATCAACAACACAACTTCCGACCATTCCGTAGTTTTATTTTTGTATTGTCTTTTAACCAATTTAGTTAAGAATATACAATTTTTTAATTACGCTTTTCAGACGTTGTCGCATGCTGTACACTAGTTTTTCAATTATTTTAGATTACCGTTTCCCACTAATCCATGAGACGATATTACGATATCTCTGTTATTCGTGGACCGATTTTATTGAAATTGTTCTTATTCGAAAGCTGATATGCGGTTTACATAAGAAAAATTCCTTTTTTAAAAAACTCTCAAGCATAAATGTATTATGCTGCATATTTCATGTAGAACTACGTTTCTTTTATGTCATTTTGCAAATTATTACACGAACTGTTATCAAACGCGATAACAAAATTCGTATTTAAGGTGAATGTCCCAATTTCTGCTCATTTAAGAGGTTACTCGTCATCAAGGTGTAAAAAATTTGTTTGTAATCAAAAGTTGCAGAGTAATTGATTAATTCTTTAATGGAATCAGTGTATTCTTCTTCACACGCAGGACAAATTATTTTTTCCACAGACGTTGATAGTTGGAATATTCTCTTTTTGGAACCGATTTGTTTTTTCCCTTTCAAAAATTTTCAAAAGTAGATTTTTTTATTTTTTTGCTTTTCTAATAATTTCTTTGCACGTTCGCAATCAAATTTTCTTATCATTGGTGGTTTTACTTCAAGATGATTTTTAAATGGGGAATGTGCATTCGAACTCTTGCCCCCACAGCTACTTTTCCATTTTTTAATCAATCCTGTTATCTGTGAGGAGAATTGAAAACTTCTATTAGTACTTTTGAATAGAAGAATTTCAGCTCTTTCAGGCGACATATTAATTAAAATTTACTGATCAATTTATAGGAATAATATTAATTCCTAAAAATGAGAATATTAGATCAGAACTAACGAATTCAGTAGTTACGTTAGTCACAAGTGCGAATGATCGCCATTACACATTTACACGTTTTAGATTTTCAATGTTTCCGATAACATTTAACTTTAATTCCCACCATTCGTAGCATTGCAATTATATTTTAGACTGAGTCGATAATGTTGGGTGTGACACGAAAATAGTAACGGGGCGCGCGAGCCCTCCACAGTCCTGACAAAGCATTTGATGTGACACAAAGTTACATTGGGTGCGAGGTCTATCATATACGTGGTCTGTGATAAAACACTTCATTGGTATTAGTTTATCTCCATCGGTTGTATTTCTCAGTGTTTCTTCCCATTCTCGTCCACCGGTCGTTATTGTTGTGGGTGGAACATTCGTTCACGAATTCAAGCATAAATTAAAATAAGCATAATGAACACACTACGATTTGTCTCTCGACGAAGCATTCATCAGTTTCGACAATTTCACAAATGGTGGGAACCAACATCTCATAAATGTGCTTCTAAACGAAACGTGATTACATAACCTCACTTTTGTGTACATCCTCGAACACAATGCACTTCATATTCCCCGAAGAATTGAACTCGCTTTTTATATATCACGTTTTAATAACCACGCCCTATATTACTAGAAATACACTTTTCTAAGAGGATACAGTTTACACACGGAAGCTTTGCATAGCATTAATTAGTTCCATATCTCGCTCACTCTGCTTTGTACTTTCAGTGTCGTTCAACGAACAGAAGTAGCTGCCGTTGTCAGCGAAACTACACCATCTCCCTCCGTTTCAACGAGCAGCGAACCAGACGTCAGCTCCAAAATAGACCAAATTGCTAATCAAATTACCTCTCTGAATCTAATAGAGGTAGCACAATTGAGCGACTTGCTGAAGAAGCGATTAAACTTGCCCGATGCTCCAATGATGCCCATGGGTGGTTTCGCGGCACCTAAAGCTGAAGTACGCATCTTCATTCCCATTTTAAAACAGTATGAAATCTGAATATATATACGAGGAATCGTTCCGTTTCAGGAAGAAGAAGTTGAGCCACAAATAGTACAAACAGCTTTCACCGTTAAACTAACAGGCTTCGACGACAAACAAAAAGTAGCTCTAATAAAAGAAATGAAGACTATATTGCCGGACTGCAATCTCGTACAGGTAGGACACCTCTTTCATTGGGTAAGACATTCTCTGACGCGTTTCTTTCGTCACATCCACTTTCTTCTTTCCAGGCTAAGAAATTCGTGGAAAGCGCACCAGCGATAGTCAAATCAGATCTCCCAAAAGAAGAGGCGGACAAGTTGAAAGAAGCTATCACTAAAGTCGGTGGCACGGTCGAAATTGTGTGATTTTTCGCCATTAGCTTGTGTAAATATACATCCAGAAAATCATTTGTAAGGTCTGATAGTATTTCATATGAATTCCTACATCAATTAGATCTATTTAGAATAAATGCAATCTGACATAAGTTTCTTTCCTGCAAATGTGCATTTTCCATGTCAGATAGAAACATTGTTAAGTTCTTTTATATGCTACTGTACTCTGTAAACGCATTGTTATTTGCATTTGCAATACCTAATTCAATTGTGTGTGCACCTGTGACAATATTTGTTACATAACTCATTCTACGTTTTTAACAGAAATGCCCAATGATTCGATAAATTTGTAATTCTTACAAATTTGTACATACGACGTGAAATTTGTGTAGACAGTGTGTAAATAAATGGCATGATGGGGGCCTTTAACGCCTGCGTTTTATTTGTTGTATTAAATTGTTATATAGTGGTTCACTCCGTCTAATTTTAATAGGTCGACGTTTTGAAAAATTGATTTTTTTCAACGGTAGAAATCGGAGTGCCCGAAATTACCACGCGTTTTTCAAACTTGGCGCACGGATAACTCAGTTAATTTTCATCCGAGTTACTTCAAATTTTCCATGCCGGCTGCAAATAAGATTATCTTCCGTTGTACGTAGGGAATTTTTGATTGGGTAATTAGTTTCTTCGTAACGTTGAAAGAAATGTGGATTCTTTTACCGTTTTTCGTTACTTTCATTTCGAAAGTCCGCTATTTTGTAAGAAATCATTTTTTTCGTAAACCCATACATACAACTGAAGCTATTGCCTCAGATTTTAAGAAAATGTTACAAATTTTTATTTTAATGGTCCATCACGCCATCAACTACTGTGGCTACAATGATCAATATTTTTGCATGATATTTTCGAATAAATTTTGTTCAAGATGTATACTTTCTCACAGCAATAATGATATTTTATGAAAAGTTTTAATTTACCAAAAAAACAAAGCCTCGAAATTATAGTCTTTTTTCGGCCGGCACCTTAGTTCCCCCTTAATTCAAAATATATTCACAACCAAATACTTATATTCCAAACTTTAATACTCAGTACCCAAAAACTCCGCGTTTACCTGAAAGCCTCGATCCAAAACCTAAGAATACCAATATACATATATTGCGATAAGGAAATCCACGAGCAAGCATCATCAATGGCCTTATTTTAATGTTGACTGACAAGTCTTACCAACTGTCCCATCACTCTACTCTGTCATACACTCATTCCATTCTTGCCCTACTCCCTCTCTCTCAACCACAAGCGCTGAGTTTACCAAGCCCGTAAGTGCACGTAAGTATAAAAGCAGTGAAGCATCCAAAAAATAATACACATTGACCGGAATGAATTAAATCCCTAGCTCGCGATATTTTTACTCCTTGCTATTTCGCGTGCCTCTCATCCGCGACGAATTTAACTCGCAATCGCTCGGATCAGCGAAAGTCCTTCGCGCGAATTAAAAGCGCAGGTGCGCTAACAAAGCATTTCGTATGCAAAGTATCTGGTTTTCGAGTTAATCAAGGAATTGAACAACTGGCGCTGCGATAACAGCGGTATCGATAAAATAAGGGCCGTACCAACTGGCGTCCGTCGTCCTCCTTTAATTCCCCGCGCGGCACGGCTGCGCCATAACAAACCATCGAATAACCGCTATCGAGCGCTACGGCCGCTCCGTTTTAACCGCCCCCGGATTATAGAGGATCTATTCTCGACCGTCCAAGCAGGAAGGTTGAGAGAAATATATATTTTTTTTTTTTCATTCCTCCCTTTCTCCCGACGTGCCGCGGACTTGGATCTGACGGGGACGCGACGGCACTGCGCCACGACGACTACTGCCACGATGGCCGAGGAGACTGACACAAACGATAAAGCGACGATGGAAAGTATAGCGCAAAACATACTCGAGGTTCGTGTCAGCCGTGATCAGGACAGTGCTCGACAACGTAATAGCGCCTTTCGGAGTGTCGAGAGTGTGACGGGTACCAGCGACGCAGCATTATTCGGGGTATTTCTCTGTGATTTTGACAGGTCAGTGCCGGAGGTGGGTCCGCATCGAACCAAGTGGCCGCGTTGGAGTTTCAAGCCTCGCAGGTGACAGCGAGGCTCGAGGAAGCCGTGGAGAGGGCGGCCAACGGTGGCGGTACCACATGGAACAATCCCTCGGGCTTCCTCTCGCAATCGAAAACCCCTGACGAGATATTAACTTTGATTCAGGTAAATACAACGCTAGCAGAAGCCATTGCTCCGGCGGCATTGGCCGTTTCCGTGGGACCCACTCTGCGATTGGAGGAGGGCTCGCATGGTCATCGGCGACCGCTCGTCACGTGGTCGTAGGATCGTCGCGAAGCGATTGGTCGCGCTCGCGGGCGGCGGGTCCTTTGAATATCGCGAGTTTTATTCGTCGAATGTTTGGATAGAATTGAGTATTTTACGTGTGATGAGAGTAATTAGACGCCTTAAGTGTACAAACTGAACATAGAAATCGATAGTGAATATTTTATGCAAGCTCTCAATGATCGGTAAAGATGGGAAATATTATATCTTGATTGTTAGGTAACAATTAGAAAATTTATGTGGGGAATATGTAATACTTGAACACGTGTATGTTAATATAATCAGAGACAGTAGTCTTGCCCTATCAGTGTTATCAGTAGAAGAAATATTAAGGTATTACATACACCTATTTAGAAGCGTGAAAAGTGGGGACTTTTATGAATTCTTTTTACTTACAAATAATTTTGTTAATAAAAAATCGTAATATGCATTTGAAAGTTTATAATTTAAAGAATATTTTCCGAAAAAAAAAACGCCGATAATTCGTTTTGTTCGCCGTGTAACCGCTGTTGAATAAAGCAGGCTCGTCGCGTAAGGAGTTTGCGGTGCCAAAAATATCTCCTCTGGGTGTCATCCAAAAGAAAAAAGAAAAATGTCCCTTAAAGCATGCAAAAGAAACTAGTCGTTATCATACGAAATTTTTAAAATTTTTATTTTTAAAAACAATACGAGTGTTTGAACTTTAACTCAACCCCGTAATGCAATTTCTCAGACAAATTTCATCAGTTTTTTACTGATTAAATCCAAACTGTTGATATTATAAAAAAATCCGTATGATAAAGACTCGATATTGAAGTGAGAAATAATCGTGCCAAGTTTCATTCAAATCGGTTCTGTAGTTTTTGAAATATCATTGGCACCGATTTGAAAAACGTAGTTTCGAGAAAACGGTGTTTAAAGTTTCAGGTATATTTTTTTTAATTTACAGAAAATCGTCTATTCCGGGGCGGTAGTATTGACCTTCCCTTGATGTAGCTTCGGCGAATTCTTTATTGGAAAAATCGATTGTTTCGACTATATCTAGATGTATGTAACTCCTTAATATGGTCCTTGAAACTAAAAAGAATGTTTAGTCAAGTCTCATTTAAGAGACAAACTTTTTGATGCATTATTATTTATATTTTACGGAAACGTCTGCACCAAATACTGGGTCACGTTATCTCAGCGACCAGATATACCGTGTGCGATATGTACTAAACGAGTTACATTACAGCAAGATCATCAAAATTCCCTGGGCAGTCAGTGCTACAGAGACAACACAAGAAGAATTAAAGTTTGTGCTTCTACTAGAGTTGAATGTAATTGAATAATTTGTTCGTAGGATTTGGTAATACACGAAGACGCTCCACAGGCAGTGGAAGATGGCTCGCCGGAGACGGCTGCGAGCCAAGTGGCAAGTTTGCCAACCTTGACAGGTCCAGCGAGGTTGGCGGTAATCACACACACCGTGTCCGCTTACGCGCTCGCGCTTCCAAAGTCGCACGCCCAGAAGCTAGCCGGACGGTTAGCCGCCGACACTACCAGATGGCTGAGCCACATATTCCGTTTCGTCGACTGCGCCTCCTCGTTCCACGAGGACCACCTGGAAGGCTTGGTCAGGGTGACCAGGTTGGCGCTGCACCGAAAATACCCCCGGTACATGGAAGATGGCTTCACAGCGCTTGCTGTCTCGCCACCATTAATTTACAGCTCTGTGGCTGCACCTTTAGGTGTCGTCCAGCATCTGTGCAGACAAGTACCAACCTTCAACTTCGCTGTATTTCTCATTAACCCCTTACATAAGGAATTAATTCGATACCATGTTGAGGTGACTATTTGTCCCTGGAACACGATTTGTGTCCCCGGTAATTTTTGTCTCCGATTTTCTCCCCAATTCTGAATTTAAAGTAATCATTTAAACCCCCAATTCTCGGCAATAATCCTCGATTCTGTATTTCTTCTTTAAAGTTACAAAATAATCAATACGAACACGAAGCCACGAGTTTGCTATTAAAATTCTACTAATTTGGCAACAGTGTAATCAAGTCCATGAGAAGTAGAGATGGTCCCTGAAAAAATATCTTGTGTTTCCGGAAATCCTGAGGAAAAAATACTCACCTTATATTACGTACTAGAGATCAACACTCTCGCTATAGGCTCGCCTGAACTATGCGTTAAGCGCTCGTCGCTATCCCCACCACTTGGAATCTTTCGACCGAGAATGAGAGGGGATGAAAGAGCCGACGCGACGTTATCGTATTTTACGAAACAACTGCGCTCTGTCCTTCTCCCGCGTCATCGGCGGCTTGAAATCGTCGACGCTATTCATTAAGCGCTCGCCACCAGCCCCAAGCGCGAGCTCATAGCGAGAGTGCAATGAATATCTTTGTCTTTAAAGTCAATAATACATCAAAGCCGACGTATCGCTATCTGCCGAAGCTAAGTGGTTGCTAGTATGCAAGGGGTTAACGTCTGTCGCAGCGAGCAACAGCTAAGACCCTGTATCTTGCATCCCGTAGCTCTCTCTGCCGCTTCACTGCGTAAGGCCCATCCCCCATAACACGATGTTCGGGTCACGGTACAGTATGGACGTCTCGGCTTTGGAGCGACGCTTGGCGGAAGACACGCAGTCGAACAGCGTGACGCCCCTGCTCGTGCTAGCTGAAGCAGGTTCCGTGTTAACGGGACACTGCGACAACATCGCCAGGCTGCGCGCCATTTGCGACAAGTACAACGTCTGGCTACATCTCAGAGGACATTCCCTGGCTGCCTTGGCGTTAAATAATACAGCGAAGGATTTGGTATGTTGAGACACTGTTCAGTTACTTTGATTCCTGACTGTAATACATATTCTTGTCCTTCAGCCCTCAAAGGTCGCAGACAGTATAACGTTGCCTCTTGGCATTTGGCTTGGTATACCATCGTTACCGGTAGTTGTATCCTTTTAAGTAAATGCCATAGGATGGAAGTAGCTTGCTGTTTTAACGCAGCGTTAAAGGTTAGGTTTGTCCTTAACATACACTCGCAGACCCTGTATAGACTGGCAGACACGAAAGGTGGGCGACCTACCCCAAGGGACACAACCCTGTCGCTGGTGTCGGGCTTAATGGCAGACTCGCTGTCAAGACGTTTACCAACCTTGCCACTTTGGGCTGCTTTGCAGGCGTTGGGTCGAGAAGGTGTACATAACAGATTGAAGAGGTGCTTTCTGGCTGTGGAGGAGTTGTACAATAAGATCAAGAAATTCAGTTGCATAAGGATATTGGTAATTCGGGGGCAATATCTCCGGTTTCATGTCTCGCGTCCACTTTTCACCGATCAATGTACTTGCAGAGCCAGCCACCAGGGGGCGAAGCAGGATCCTATACGATAAACGAGCTACTAACGAACCCTGTCAACAATCCCCAACTCTTCGAAGCAGTGGCCAGCGTCCTAGTGTTTCAATTTGTGCCTGCGGACAGGGATCCCCAAGCAACAGAGCGCGTTCCCCCATATTATGACAAGCTAAATTCCTGGCTGGGGCAGATTCTTCAAAGGGACATCGAGAACGTGGAAATAGAGCTCTGCGAGATCGAGCACCACGGCGTTGCGATTCGCATTTGTCCTTTGGAGAACCCGGAACAACCACCTTCCACCGAGGACATAGATAATGTGGTGGCTTGTCTAGAGCAACAGATAGTGAGTTAATTGCAGCGTTGGCTAGGTATTCATAGTTTTAAAGCACACTGCACGTTGCCATTGTTGATTTACAGGAAATACTACTGGCGACAGTGGAGCACAAAGAAACATTCGTAAAGTTAGTCTCAGAACACGAGTTGTTACAATTAGTAGAGATGCCAGGGTGGGCAGGCTTAGGTGGAGTACGCTATGTTCCTCCCACTTGGATTCACATTATGTCGGACCAAGCGAAGGAGGAAGTGAATCGATTGAATACACAACTAGTGGAAGCTTTACGCAGCACGGATGCAGCGTTCTCGTTGGGCGAAGGGGCAGACGGTTTAGCCTGCGTACGGTTTGGAATGGTTACTCAAGACACAGGTGACTTTGAATATTCCGAACAAGCTCGAAGTATTGCTACTGGAATCCAAGTCTACTTAATTGTACTTGCAGACGTAGCAGATTTATTGTCTTTGGTCCTCCAAGTCGGTCAGGAAGTGGAAGCCAGTTCCAAGTTACTGGATACGATATCCGAGGTGGTGAAGAGAGGCATCGAAGCAGCCCAAACAGATTTAGAGAGGGAGAATGCGGAGAAGCTGTGGCAGGAAGGCATCCTCAGGCATGTGCCTGTTGTCGGAACATTCGTCAATTGGTGGAGTCCGCCTTCGAAAGAGACTGGGGTTCGTGGACGTAGTTTAAATCTTCAAGCTGGTAAATATTCAAATCATGCTGTATACAGTATAGCGGGCTCTCTAGCATAGGCAGGCCTGGATTAAGATTTTTGGGGCCCGGGGCTATCAAACCTTCGAGGGCCCCCCGTGGTTGAACAGCGGGGGAGGGGTTAAAAAAATAACTGAGACAATTTATTCGATACAACATTTCCAATGAAGACAGAGTGAGGGTCCCGGAAAGTGGGGCCCAAGGCTGCAGCCCCCCCCCCCCCCCCTCTAGCAAACCCTTTAATTCAGGCCTGAACATAGGGGCCCCTCACGCATGCTTTCCGTTATTAAGAAGACCGCGCGACGCTACGAAGCCTGCCATGGCGGGCTAGCCGGTCTATCGTCTTCACGGTTAGCGTCGCGCGGTATCCCTGACAACGCGGATGAGAGTGGGAGATCCGAGCTTACGTGTAAGCGACCTTGGAGAGCCCTGCAGTATAGGTACTCCCATCTAGGACCATTGCTTTAAATACAAATATCTTCCAAATACAGGAGTCGTTGAAAGCACAGAGAACATTTACAAGTACCATATGCAACTTCAACCGAATTCGACAGTGATCAATGGGTCTGGCGCTAGGACCCCGCCTCAGCCTCTGGTGCAAACTCCAGTTGGCGCGGGGAGCCAAAGTCACAGTCGTTCGTCAAGCCATTCCAGCCTGCAAAGCGGCAAAAGCAACTCTGTGATCACGAACGCCGCTTCCCATCCGCAGGTGAAAGAGGAATCCGGCGAGGTGAAGTCGTAGTGAACGTCAAAAGACACAGTTGATCGGCAGTAAATTGCGCCTAAGTCCGCGGACTTGGCAAAGGAACGGCGCTCTAGGTGAAATGCTCGAAACGTTTCCCAGCGGAAGCTGCACTATGCGCTCCTAGCGTAACGGCAAACAAGCATTTAGTCCCTAAAGCGTACGTGCGTCGACGAGCTTGGTAACTCAATCGAGGTAAACACGCCTGGGCCCCTTTTTGTCGTTCTTTTCTTCTCTAAATAAAATACTTTACGTTTACTTCTCTGCCGTATTGAGTCGACCGCAATCTTCTCTCGTCTATTTTATCTTTCTTTGAGAAACTATTGAATGTGGCTTTGCGTACTTACTAGGCCGGTACCATGTAAAAAGTGTTATTATCGCGGTGGGAGTTAACGAGCATTAACTATTGTTTACCGACGGATTCCTCACAGCACAATGGTCAGAGATATATCGTATTATCTTGATGCAATTTCCAAAGTCATTCGGTTGGCTTTAGTTAGTTCAAATGAATAACAATATTCCAATACAGGCTAAGAGATAACGTAACTATAATAGAATAACTAAGTTCTAAACGATAGAAATTCTGCACGAAGTTGTGTGCGCATGCGTCCCAAATAAATTTCTCCCGCAGCAAGAATTCTGTTCTATCCTCCATCCGTACTCTCCAACAATATTTATCACAACGATCGAAAGCGATCCAACGAGACGAAATCGTGATCGCGTCGAGCATTTTAAAGGCAGATACTTTTAAACGCGTTCATAATTTGTAAGAGCCTTTTTTATGAATACGGAGAATCCAACGAAACGCGTCGAAATAAGAACGACGTTCTATCATTAAAGTAACAACTCACCAAAGAGAGACTTGCAAGGGGACTGAATCATACATTGCTCGTCATTTTGGCTCGAACTGCATAAACAGCTGTTAAAAGGGAATTTAGAAGGTGATCGATACTAATAGTATATATTACAATTTCACAAGAAGAAACTATCTTCATGTCGCATAAAATGAGGGGATTCTCCACTTTAGATCAGTGACATTAACATGTTGAATAAAGCCTAGATTTGAGTTATTAACACGCGTCAACTTACTTTTGACGACCATCCGTAGCGATGCACTTTGTGCATAAATATCGTACTGATTGCGTAAGACGCGGCTACATGGAATTCTGTAAGAAAATCGCATTCGATGTTCATAAACGATAGTCGAGAAAAATGCAAAAATTTAATTCCAATTTTCCACGAATTTTTTAATAGTGTGCCTTGTGCATTCAGTATGTTTTTACGCACAGAGTGACACTATTTTCAGTGTAAACTTTAAACGAAATTGGAAATTAGAATGTCGCGCAACATGCCTCGTTAGATCTTTCGAATACGACTCGAACTATTGCTGATGTAATATGTAATTTACGATGGGGTTCGAGTTTAAGAACATGAATAATAAGGAAAACGTTCGCAACGCTATGGTATTCGGTAAACTGTTGACAGATGCATTGAGCGAAAAGAAATTCAACTGTATGTATATTTATGTACCAAATTGTTGTAATAAAGTATTACGATCGAATATATCAATTCAAATGTATGCTGTCGTTTCGATTAAATGTAGGAGGGAGCTGCATGTTGGAGTTGGGAAATGTTATATATTGGGAAATATTAAATAACAGTTTGAGTGGTGTCAGCGCGTTTTCACGTCTAGGAGGCTGCATCCTGCACGGGGTTCATGCATATTTTCATGATTTTGAAAAGCAGTGTGTGTCTCAATGTTTACGTGGGGCAAATTAAGCAAAACTTTACCTGGAACATTTACTTTTCAAATCCTTGTCACTCAAAGTGTTAAGGATGGCCCTAAAGGGGAAAAGAGTTCTATTGATCAATTTCAGAATATAGTCTCAAACCTTTATTACGCACGAGATCTGCTATGAATGTCATATGTTGGTCTGCATAAGGAGCAAAGAAGATACAGTGCTCAGATACTAGTGCCATCTCCCAACTGTATGGTGGAACTATAGATTTGTCTCGAAAAAAGAAGACGTCTTTTCGGCAGGGTTGCCAGAAGGAGAGAAAACCTTATAGCAGATTCGGCAACCTGCACTGACCTGCACTAGTGCGCACTGAGTGCGAGTTTTCTTGCTTCCAATTGGCTAAAAGTCGCACTCAGTGCGCACCAGTGCGACCACGAGACAGTTAGAGGCGTCATCACGCGCATGCGTGGACGTGCGTAACTTTCCCCACTCTGAACAAGCCACGAGCGGTTTCCTTTATCTAGCATTACAAAACTAATGATGTACAAATATTGTGCCAATTACAACAATGGCTATTTATACCAAAAAAAACTGTATTGAATAATATTAAGCAGATATATTTTTATATAAATAAATATTTCAATCCGAATAAATATTTCATTTCATTCAAAATACTTGACGCTGCGAAACCAAAAAAAATGTTAATTGCCTTGGTTAATAAATAAAACAAGACAAGACACCACTGAGACAAGAAAGAAAGAAAAAGATTTTAATGCGATTTCATACATATTTATTCAGTTTAGCAACACCAATTCGGAGCGCAGCGTCAAGTATTTTAAATAAACTATTTATTTTGTATAACAATATATCTGCTTAATATTATTATCTTCCTTGTTTCTTCCGATGATGAATCTTTTATTCAATTTAAATCCGATTGTTTGTACAAATAGTCATTGTTATAATTGGCACCATTTTTGTATACCATTAGTTTTGTAAAGATATTAATTTACGACAATGTTTTTAAATGGGATTCTTTCTGATGAGATTATTAATTTACCATTCTTTGCGCCTGTATACTTGGCGCTCTTTTTTGTACCTTTTTTTAAAAAAAGTAAGGACAATGTTAAGTCGCAGAGGGGATTAGTGACCTACGAGCCTACAGCGTATGTTATACACCGTTGGAAAGATCTCGCCAAGACCAATCGATTCATACCATTTTTTAATTCGAAATCAGATGGGATCACCTCGAAAAATGCCCTCAAAGATCGAGATCTTGCAGTTTTGAACAAAAGAAACCGGTAGTAAAATCCCAACCGGCCCGACGGACCTCGGGTAGGCACCTGAGGAAAAACCGAGGGATCTATGATCTATTTAATAGTACATTCGGCAACCCGCACTAGTGCGCACTGAGTGCGAACTTTTTGAGTGCGATACCATGCCGCACATTCGGGTGAAACTAGAGCTGGCTCAGCTCTGTTCTGGTGGATTCTGGTTAATCTCAAAACCATCTCAAGATTATGACCCTATTGGTAAATTCTGTGAGAGCGCCATCTACGGTTTGAAGCTCTGCAATCGGGTCAATCGCGTTACAGAACTGGTCTCACACAAGTATTGAAATAGTGCAATAATGTTATTGACATTAAATAGTCTGTTAAATATTACAAAATCGATTATCGGAAATAAGAAAATGCCAATCTATCCACAGACAGTGTTTGCCTGAGATTTTATGCCCAACATTCCAAAAAGAATTTTATTTACGAATGTGACTTTCGAGGATAATGGTAAAACGGAAGTTTACCTCCGAAAAGATAGTCCCTCATTTTAGAGTACCTATATATAAACGATACATAAATCGGTTATGTATCGTTTGTACATCATTGTTCATTAATTTATATTATTTGTTCATCAATTGACGATTTATAATAAATTAAACAAATTTGACTGATTTTTTTCACCCAGCCCCTCAGTTAGATTTTTTTATCATTATTTATGAATAATTTCATGTGGAATCGATCGTTCGTCGTTTGCACATCTTTGTTCGCTCATTTTTATTACTTGTTCACAAGCAATTGTCCTATCGTATTTTCTATAATACACAAGTCAGGTTCTTAAAATATTTTTCTTCATGTTATAGATAAAACTTGGGAATATTTCTCCGTGGACAGGAACTTGCAGTGGGACAAATGATGGAAAGCTGTTAACTTCAACAATGAACATAAGAAGACAATGATTTTATATATACAGTGAAGTGATTATATAGACTAAGAGTGAAAATATATTTATTATTTATATACTTACATAAATAATCACTTGTACATGATTGAATCACTTTTTTGTAATATTTTGAACATGCTTTAATGAAAATAAAGAGAAAAATACTATACAAAACTGTGTTATCATTGAAAAAACCTTCTTCCCGCGAAAAATGCACAAAGTTGCAAAACTTGACTTCTAACGAGAACGCACAAAGTTGCAAATGAAATTGGGTGTTCGAGAAATAAATTCCAGGTTTGCAACTTTGTGCGTTTTCGCGGGGAGCTCAACAAAGTTGCTAACCGAAATTTGACTCCCCGCGAAAATGCAACAAAGTTGCAAAGGACAAAATTTTTGCAACAATGTTCGAAATGAAAATCGCCTGTTCGCAAGAAAAAAACTCGGTTTGCAACTTTGTTGAGATTTCGTGGGGAGTCAGAATCCGGTTAGCAACTTTGTTGAACGCCAAAATCTTCGAATATCATCTTCAGACTATTCCGATTTCAACGGATTTGAACGTCCCGCGAAAATGTAACAAAGTTGCAAGGGTCAAAATTTTTGCAACAATGTTGGAAATGAAAATCGCCTGTTCGCAAGAAAAAAACTCGGTTTGCAACTTTGTTGAGATTTCGTGGGGAGTCAGAATCCGGTTAGCAACTTTGTTGAACGCCAAAATCTTCGAATATCATCTTCAGACTATTCCGATTTCAACGGATTTGGACTCCCCACGAAATCTCAACAAAGTTGCAAACCGAGTTTTTTTCTTGCGAACAGGCGATTTTCATTTCCAACATTGTTGCAAAAATTTTGACCCTTGCAACTTTGTTACATTTTCGCGGGACGTTCAAATCCGTTGAAATCGGAATAGTCTGAAGATGATATTCGAAGATTTTGGCGTTCAACAAAGTTGCTAACCGGATTCTGACTCCCCACGAAATCTCAACAAAGTTGCAAACCGAGTTTTTTTCTTGCGAACAGGCGATTTTCATTTCCAACATTGTTGCAAAATTTTTGACCCTTGCAACTTTGTTACATTTTCGCGGGGCGTCCAAATCCGGTGAAATCGGAGTAGTCTGAAGATGATATTCGAAGATTTTGGCGTTCAACAAAGTTGCTAACCGGATTCTGACTCCCCACGAAATCTCAACAAAGTTGCAAACCGAGTTTTTTTCTTTTGAACAGGCGATTTTCATTTCCAACATTGTTGCAAAATATTTGACCCTTGCAACTTTGTTACATTTTCGCGGGACGTTCAAATCCGTTGAAATCGGAATAGTCTGAAGATGATATTCGAAGATTTTGGCGTTCAACAAAGTTGCTAACCGGATTCTGACTCCCCACGAAATCTCAACAAAGTTGCAAACCGGGTTTTTTTCTTGCGAACAGGCCATTTTCATTTCCAACATTGTTGCAAAAATTTTGACCCTTGCAACTTTGTTACATTTTCGCGGGACGTTCAAATCCGTTGAAATCGGAATAGTGTGAAGATGATATTCGAAGATTTTGGCGTTCAACAAAGTTGCTAACCGGATTCTGACTCCCCACGAAATCTCAACAAAGTTGCAAACCGAGTTTTTTTCTTGCGAACAGGCGATTTTCATTTCCAACATTGTTGCAAAAATTTTGACCCTTGCAACTTTGTTACATTTTCGCGGGGCGTCCAAATCCGGTGAAATCGGAGTAGTCTGAAGATGATATTCGAAGATTTTGGCGTTCAACAAAGTTGCTAACCGGATTCTGACTCCCCACGAAATCTCAACAAAGTTGCAAACCGAGTTTTTTCTTTTGAACAGGCGATTTTCATTTCCAACATTGTTGCAAAATTTTTGACCCTTGCAACTTTGTTACATTTTCGCGGGACGTTCAAATCCGTTGAAATCGGAATAGTCTGAAGATGATATTCGAAGATTTTGGCGTTCAACAAAGTTGCTAACCGGATTCTGACTCCCCACGAAATCTCAACAAAGTTGCAAACCGAGTTTTTTTCTTGCGAACAGGCGATTTTCATTTCCAACATTGTTGCAAAAGTTTTGACCCTTGCAACTTTGTTGCATTTTCGCGGGAAGCTCAAAACCAGTATGTAAACTTATCAACTATTATGTGTGTTGTGTGTTGAGTGCTGTGTTGCAAGTGTGATAGTGTTGTAAGACTGCTAGTATTGTGTGGGTGGCAGCGTAGTAAGTGTGATAGTGTCGTAAGTGTGAAAGGGAATTTCGTGATAGTGATGGTGTGAAAAATATGTAGGAAAAATGTAGGAATTGTTTGAAATGATAAATAAAATTGAAGTTATACATTATATACGGCTTTATTTTTTTTTATACACCCTACATGTTTCCACTATTCCTGTATTATCCTATATTACAGTTTCACAGCGTTTCCTCACAATTGCTGTGTTACCACGCTACATCACTTCATAGTTCTCAATTTACATTCCACACTTCACATTCTACACTGCACATTCCATACTGCACATTCCACACTTCACATTCCATACTTCAAACATGAAATTAGCCTTCCCGTGATATCTCAACAAAGTTGCAAACCGAGTTTTTCTCTTGCGAACAGGCCATTTTCATTTCCAACATTGTTGCAAAAATTTTGACCCTTGCAACTTTGTTACATTTTCGCGGGGCGCTCAATAGCTTACCTGAATACTTACCATATTTTGCGTGATCATGAGGCGATTGGTTCTTAACACTAGAGCAATGTAGAAGTAGTGTGACGTGATGTGTTGAAATCAATAAAGTTTGAAAGTAGGGAATGGTATGTTTAAAACAGTGCGTTAATGTAAAGATTTTTAAAAACAGCTCAGTGTGGGAGGATCATTTTAGATGTTCTTTTTATCATGTCTTTTATATATAACTTGGAATCGGAAGGAGCAAGTAGTGGAAGGAAGGCTCGTTAAATAATAATAGTCTTTTATTCCTTAACTGCATTTTATTGAAATAAGTGAAATGCGATACAATCAAATCTTACAAATGCGTTCGTAATATAGTAGATGTAGTCTTATTCCAACCGACTCGCGGGTCACACGTAGTGCCAGAGCACTGTGACTTATTTTCAATAGCAAAAACAGTATTTTATATTTGTTCTTAACTTTCCTGAAGATGATCTAAACCAAGATCGAAACGTCGAAAGCTTATATAATTATAATTGCAAAATAGCTTGTTTTTATTGTTTTAAATTGACCGATCCTGTGCGCCGAAATCATATATAATAGTAGATGTATGTACTTCATAATTTAGGTAGATCCGAAATGCAGCAAGTGATCGCTTTTAACGCCTTTTATTCCCCCAAACCCATGTTTCAGGCCAGATTGTGTCGGTATACAGCGCGCGGCATTACTCGTGTCTACTCCTGTAACATTTTTTCGACATCGATTTTACGCATTATAGTAAAGAAGAATGTAAACTATTGTAAATGAAAAAGAGAGGGAAGTTGTACGAAATGTTTGTACGGGAAGTTGTACGGGATGTTTGATCGAAATCCCACGAGAGAGAAAGAAATACACACCATTTCACTCTTGACAGCTCTGTTCTGGTGGATTCTGGTTAAGAATGGAGATAGTGATTTTTTATCTTGAGTGAATTTGCTTTTCGTGATCATAATTCTTAACATTGATTGAATAATTTTTTATAAACTACATCAATATAGCTTGTGTTAGAGTCAAAGCGTTACTTGAGCGCAATTCAGCGAATTTATACATCCTCTACTAGTCAATGTATGCACACATTGATTTGATTGGCTAAAGTATACACATATTTTTTAACTAAAGTGAAGAAATATTCGTTATATATAATATACATCTGAACTTGTATAAGAACATTTGGGAATGTTTTAAGAGAAATTGGGGTTATGTGACGCCTGTAAAAAAACAGTTATGCTCTCCACCCATCAGAAGCGATCACGAAAAATCGGTTCGCATAGTCTCCCATCTTGGCGTTGATTGGTTTGGCGTCACGGCGTCATCACGCGCATGCTCAGATCGCCATCTTGAGCACATTCTCATTGGTGTGAAGTAGTGTGAAGATCATTTCACGCGCATAGTTTTCTATAAGTTGGCTACACTGGAGGCTGCTCTGACTGCACTACCAAAAATCGCAGTGCGAGAAAGGTTGCACTAGTGCGGTGTATTCTGTTCATCCGAATACGAAGTTTGCACTACACCAGGGCAGTTCTTGGCGCCGAATACGATACAAGATTGCTCGTATGTAAAATCCTTTGTAATCGTGCCAGAAAACCCTAGAAAACATGCTGCACTGGCACGGTGCTGAGGCAGCACCGGCATAGCGCGAAACTGCGCCAGTGCAGTGCCAGTGCGTGTCTGCCGAATCCGCTATAAGCGATTGAACTTGGTGGCCCGATCGAGTGTATCCTCATAGGCCCACAGTCTCTAACACAGAGGTAGAGATATGGCACACGTATTCTCACTATTGGCCGACGCGTCACGTTGTCAACGAATCGGTCAGCAGCACCGCATAACGAAGAGAGCGAGCAGGACACAGCGAGGCCGAGAGAAATAGAGCTATATCGGGGATCCGACGAAAAGCAATAGCGTAGACGTGTTAACTTACCAGAGCAGTTCGGTGTATAGAGCAGAGATAAAACCGTGTTTGGGGCTCCACCCCTGGACAGCAGCTAGTCGGTAATAGTTGTATTAGTATATTGGTAGTATATGAACAGCTGGCTGTGCGTCACTCCAAAGATATATGGCTTAGCGTCGGATAGATAGTTTATATATTTGAATTCTCCTGTTAAACTATATAGCTTCACTCAATCGTCCTTATGCTTTACTTCAATTTCTCCTATACGGTGTAAGAAGTAAGTTCTGAAGTAAACTGTAATGAGAATTCAGCATACCACCACAATCATACTTTCGCAATTGAATCATCATCTGATTTTGTAACATTTAGAACAATGTTTATTATCTAACGATACCTACAGTGCAGAAAATCTAATCTGTCATTCTCCGGGAAACAGAAGGTACTGTATACTTTGTAATGCAACAACGAATATAGTAGTACATGCTTACATTTTATGCCAACGTAATTGTGTAACAACAGAGACGTTATGTTGTAGGTGAATAAGAACGTTGTCAAAGCTAACTGTTAAAATGCCAAGCTCGTATTTGTATGCCATTAATAATGAGGGGCGTGTGTTCGGTTTATCAACATCCGGGAACATGTGGCGAGAGTTCATGTACCTGGGCCTCGAGTTCAAGCAGCTGTCAGCGGTACCGCATTTCATGTGGGCGATAGGCGGCGATCGTCAAGTTTACGTGCATGTTCATGGCTTAGACGTGCCTATAAGAATCAAAGAGGAAATATACGAGAATGAAGTATGTTTATTAAGATCGTTACTTTAGAAACAACTGAGGGAGTATGTTAACGATGGAAAATGTTTGCAGCGTTGGCTTCCTTTGGAAGGGTTCAGTGGAAGATTATTGCCCACAGATAGGTACAACTTCTCCAGTCAAGACGGCTCGCTCGATCGTAGCCGTGACAAAGTAAAGTTACCATCCATGGCTTGGCAATGGGAGGGCGACTGGCAAATAGAAACTACGTTAGATGGCCAACCCTTGGATCACGATGTAAATATTTATAACTTCGTAATAGTGTATTTTTCCAGATACTTTTTGCTTAACTTATGCTTGGTTTGAATTTCACTTAGTATTAGCAGCCATCTCTTTCTATTATTTCTACACTCACAGTCACAATTATTTCTACATTCACAAAAAGTAATGCGGAATGAAGCAATTAATTTAAATCTCTCTAGTAACGTTGCAGATACAGATATTAACACTGTAATTGGTTTATATCACATTGCCATCAACGTTTTACATTTTTCCCTTTGTCGTTGTGTTTCTTATAACTTTCTTTTATATGTAGATTTGTTGTCAGTTGTGAGCATCGAAACAAAGCCTTATGATCACAGAGAATCTGATATTTTGGTAGGGATGGACGTACGCAGTTGATTTTCCAGCTACATATACAACAAAAAAGCAATGGAAATCTTGTGTCAGAAGAAGAAAATGGGTTCGGTATAGAAGATACAGTGCCATGAACTCGTGGTGTGCTATAGCGCCTCTTCATAAAGATCCGACGAAGGTAAGGCCTCCGATTCGCCGAGTTACAGTATCGCGAGCGCAAGATCACATCGTACAGACGCCGCAATATATTTTCAGGAGCCATTTATTGACATATCTGTGGGTGGAAATCAAATACCTGGAGGTAATCCTGGAAACCTAGTAGTCTGGGCAGTAACTGCTCACGGGAGGGTATAACTTTTAAAAAATTCTAATACGGCAGAGAGTGTTACATGAGTTGTAAAAGCTTTATAAGTTAGAGTTCTGGTTACTGTATAACTATAATTCTATCTCAATTCACTGTAAACCTTGCTCGAGCGAACCTCGAGTTGCACAGCTAACAATGACTATGCCATCGACAGGTAATGTTCCGCGTTGGAACCAGTACAACTTGCCCCGAGGGTCAAAGGTGGAGCGCCATAAAATTAGCGAATGGTTATGAGGTATCTCAAATCAGTGTTGGAATGACTGGCCTCGTGTGGGCAGTATTGATGGTCGGCAAAGGACTGGTGCGAACAGGTGTCACTAGAGAAAATCCAATGGGTACATAATCTTCATAAAAACATTAGAATATAACATACCATTCTTGTCTGAATCTTTCATACTAATCGGGAGCAGATCTGTGTGAATAGGCTAAGTAGGCTGCAGCCTGGGGCGCGACAATTTTGCGGGCGGCAAACGCTTGTTTGCCTAGGGGCGCTAAATCTGAAAATCCGCCTCTGATTCTAATAAGCACAATTCTGCTTCGTAGGGGAAGATTGGTCCGAAGTGGAACCTCCACAGAAGGATTTGAAATTAGTACAAGTTAGCGTAGGTACAGATGCTGTGTGGGCTGTGACGCAGGACGGAGGAGTGTGGTTTAGGAAAGGTATCAAAGGTGAGATGAGTGGACTTTGCGAACAGATGGCTACTGGCACCGGCTGGGTGGAGATGCTAAGCAAAATGTCGCTAGTATCCGTTGCTCCGAATGATCAGGTAATTCAGTTCGTTACAAGAGCTACAAATAGTTAGCTTTAAATTCACTTTCATCTGTTTAAATTCTACCAGGTTTGGGCTATCGGCCACGAAGACCGGTGTTTGTATTATCGTAATGGGATCACGCGATCAGAATTAACGGGTAAAAAGTGGAGATTGATAAACGCTCCCCTTCAGCTCAGTAGAGCAAGCAGTAACGCCAGCTTATCATCAACTAACAGGCACAGTATGTGCGGTACTCCTCAACAGCAGAGGCATCAAAGTTGGGGATCATTGGTATTTATCTTCCAAGAATATTTGCAATTACAACTGGTTGATATTCACTTAGCAACATGAAAGATGCGATCGTTTATAGAACCGACCGCACAGCACCAGCGAAGGTACGACGTTAATTAGAGAATGGGAAGAGCAGTCTCGTTCGGCACCGACCCCGACATCGTTGAAATTATGGCAACGGTCGAACGATGCCGCTTCTGCTAAGACCCCGAAGCAAACGTCTTTCCAGGACATATATCTGAACGAGAGCAAAAAGAGGTGAACATAGAAATATTTTACACGAAGGATTATTCGTTTATCGCATCTGTTATTTCTGTGCCCCTTTCAAAAAAACATTTTACATATATGTAATTATAGATCTACAAATTCGTTAGATATGGGTGATCTGACCGAAGCTAGCGTCGCAAATATCACTATATCCAACGAATCGCTGACCAAAACTGGGGAGTCTATAGTAGTATCTGGGAAAGGGATGGGCAGCACTGTTAAGGTCAATAGACAAGTTAATCATACATTTGTCGACGGGTCTTCCTTGGGGTTAAAATATAAAATTGAAACAACGCAGATAAATCCAGCTGCGTGGAGTCCCGTTCATTCAGTTGGCTCTATGGTGGGCGTCGAAGCTCATCCAGAAACAGACGGAAGTATATTCGACCCCGACTTGACCAGTGACTCGGGTGTCTACGGAGAAGAAGACGACAGTTCTGGTGGAATGTATTGGGCCGAGTGCGATGCATCCTGGTACAAGGTGGAAGCTGGAGCATGCTTCGCTGACCCATCTAATCCCCCAAAATGGTACGTTTAATATTCTCACCTGGTTATCCTACGATTATCACGTAGTTATAAATGTGTGTGTCTTTAAACTTGCAGGATTGCGGACACAAACGGCGCAACGCATGGAGATATAGCAGAGCCATGGAGAATACATATTTTGGAAGAGCTAAAGAGTAGATTAGAAAAAGTACAATTCGACGCGTCGATATTCGGAAAAGTTGTTGAAAAGTAAGGTCTCGAAGTGTTCATAAAAACTTACTATCCCACTATACTCTATTCATGATTCGTGATTGTTCATTGCAGGTCGTCTTGGGTGAAAAACGGAGATGCAAAGTGTCAAGTTAAAGGCAGCACGTCGTATGAAGATTGTATTATTGAGTTAGAGTGGATAAGCAGCGACAGTGGAGCCTTAGATTCTGGAACTGTAACTGTTCTGAACTCGGACGGGGCAACAACAATCGTATGTTGATGAAGGAATACGTGTGATGCAGGTGTCTGTGAAATACCCATCAGCTTTTAATGAGTGTACTTTTCAGACTCAATTTCCTATATCCGAGGTCACGTGTGTAGTGTGCTGCAGCGAGCCAGGTAGCCCGCGAATAGCAATTCATACTCCTAGATTATCTCGCTCCAAGGTACTTAGACTGCAGTTTTCCAGCGACACGGAAATGGAGGACTGGTTGTCACATTTAACTTCAGGTACGAATATATGCTTGTCTCTACTTCGCGTACTATCGATATCCCAATCTAAATGCCCGTCCACTTTCATAGTGTCTTGCCAAATGAATAATGTTTACGGGAGGCCGGGGCCCAACTCCATTTGGACTACTACTGCATTGGGAGACGTTTATGTATATGACCCTGCTGCTTTAGAAGTAAGTTATTACACAATTCGACTCAAGTACTATTAGGGAGCTGGAAAGAAGTGATATTGCCCGCAAGCTGAAATGTCAGGAGGGGAGAATTGTCGCTCGCTCCACTCAATCCTCTCCAAGAAACCCTACTTTTAGGTTCTTAACGGCTTTGAAATTTGGATTTCCCCCTCCTCAAAACTCAATTTTGGATTTCCAAATTCAAATTTGAATTTCCACCCGTCCCCCGTAGGGGAGACCGGGGCTAAAAGTTCCGGGGGTAAGTTGTTCCGATAGTTCTATCTTCAATATGAAAGTAGCTTTGTACTTTAAATTATTTTTTCCGTGTGAGTTGATCACGCCACTCTGTCAGCCATTTTAATAGAGCCCGCAACAGCGAGTTGTGTGGTAGTAAGCGAGGACCTATTAGTCGCGTACCAGATAAGTAAATATTTTCCTACTATTATTTTTTGGTTTATTTCGATTATTTAACGTCGCTATTATTGATTGATTAGTTCTTATGTATCAAATGACATTTAAGAACATGATTTAATCGTGTGGATCGTTTCAATATATGTGTAAGTAAAGTAATCTCTTAAATTGCCACATGTGTCGATTGGGGCTAGTTGTTCCCGTGATTTGGGGCACGTTGTTACCGTAACAACTTGCCCCACCGCAAATGTATAAATTGTTCCAGTTGTGTTTTAAGATGCGAACATATGAATGAAAGGTGAAATGTGGCATCATTTTCATCGAAGTTGTGCATAAAGATAAAAATTGTCGCTAGAGAATTCAATATCTGCCACTTGACTCTATCGAGAATTATTAAAAAACTACAATCTGGACAAGAAGCCACTGTAGGCTACAAGTAGGTACAAATCTCAATAACTAGGTACCCACAAACAGTTGAATGTAAGACTGATTTGTAGATTTTAATTTTTATACCAAAGATAGTGTTTATGAGTATTAGGGTAACACATACAGTTGTCGATCCCTATACAATAATTGATCCTCTTCCCCAAAACGTAGGAAATATAATATAATGCTTTTTTCCTATGATAAAATATAATTATATTCGGAACAAAAATATCTGGACCACTGAAATATAGATATATCTTATTATATAAAAGAAGCATTATATTATATTTCCTACATTTTGGAGAAGAGGGTCCATTATTTTATAGGGGTCAACAACTGTATGCGTTACCCTATATCGTTATGGTTTTCTTTTAAAGATAATACATTTTTGTTGGTCCGAACCTTCATAAATAACCATTATTATTAGTAAAATTCTGTTTTATTTAATTATAAAATGAAGTATTTCATTAAAATGCAACTTTTATATCTTAGTAACAACTTACCCCAATGCGATAACAACTTGCCCCATAAAGGGGTAAGAAGTTCCGCTTCGACCAGCGCCAAAAAAATTACTTTTTATGAAAAACCTATTGCAATATATTAAATACAAGCTTAAAATCATAAAATATAATAAATTTAACAAGAAATTAGTCAATAGTGAAGAGAATAAGTACATTATTTTGCGGTCATTTTTTATGTTTTATCGAAATCGGAACTTTTAGCCCCGGTCTCCCCTACTGAAATTTGCGTTTGAACTTTCCTTCCTATACTACTATGGACTTTGTTAGAGGGGATCGGGTGGAGCCTCCTTGCCCCTGTGACGTATCATCTTGTGGGTAGCGTGACTTCTTTCGAGCTCCCAATAGTATACCATTTATTAAGGTACGTTTCACAATAGCGTTGACCTGTGCCCGAATTGCTTACAGGAAGGTCAACTCCTCGACAATACTTACGGACAAGAATTGAACGTCGCCGGGAAAGAATTGCCGTTCGAATGTATATTGCAAAACGGTTTCGGATACGGCGGCTCCCTAAAGATGACAGTATGCGTTCACGACGATGCCGATAGGTGAGCGTTAATTGAAAATACGATCGCGTCGATTAAATCTCTTGCGCGGCGATGTTTCTTATTCGGCGATTCTCTGGTGGCCAGGCTATCGTTCAATCTAGTCTGTTACACGACGATATCGTTGAAACACAAGTCCGTGATGGAGAGCCACGACGTGGCGTTGCACTTTAATCCGAGACTGAAGGAGAACATGATCGTGCGGAACACGTATCAGAACGGGCAATGGGGCGACGAAGAGAGGAACGGAGGTAGCCCGTTAAAGCCTGGCTCTGATTTCACGTTAGAGATTCTTTGCGAAGCACGTGGTTACAGAATACTGATAGATGACACGGAATTTACTTATTATAGCCATAGGATATTACCGCAGAGTATTACGCATTTAAGGATCAAGGGGCTGATGACGTTGTGCAGCGTGCTTTATAAGTCCACTTCTGTACGTAGCAATCGTGTTTGTATAAGGCATAATGTAGTCGTAGCGTCTTATTAAAACGGATTGTAACACGATGTTGCGTCGCGCAGGTGATCATTGATCCAATTACAATGTTCTGGAGGCAGATGGGCGGGCATTTGAAGAAAGTCGAAACATGCTCTGCTGGCGTGACATGGGGGATAGGGTACGATAGCACTGCATGGGTATATACCGGCGGCTGGGGTGGTTTGTTCTTGAAAGGTATTGTAAAAGCAACAGAGCTTACGTTTAATGTAAGGTGACCTCGTCCCCGATTTTATATTTTTTCCATAAAGTTACAAAATAAACAATAGATGAAACTGAAGCCACATATTCGCTATTAAAATTCTACTAGTTTGGCAACAGTGTAAAAAAATATATAGGTATATCGTGCCCGCGGGAATCCTAAGAAAAAATGGTCGCCTTAATTTAAGGAGAAGATGAATCGATCACGAGGCTATAAGTATAGATCGAGAAAATAATGTGAACCGTTGGTGTTGACAGGGGTGGATAGCAATACAGGGATAAATGCCATGGTAGATACTCATAATTATTACGTATATGAAAATCAACGTTGGAATCCCGTTACTGGGTACACATCTCATGGCCTCCCAACGGACCGTTACATGTGGAGCGATGCCACTGGACGTCACAAACGTACTCGAGAACACACTAAACTGTTATCCATGCATTGGCATTGGGTGAGTATCCGTCATACTGACAATGAGTAACCATGAAGGGCTAATCTTATTAGCCTAACGATGAATTGTTTCGCGTACATCATTCGGTAAACTTTGTTAATACAGGTATCAGATTGGATAGTAGATTTCCATACGCCCGGGGGCGTTGATAGAGACGGCTGGCAGTACGCTACCGACTTCCCTTCTCAGTATCACGGTAAGAAACAGTTCACCGACTACGTCAGGCGAAGAAGATGGTTCCGGAGGTGCCAGTTAACGACTAGCGGTCCTTGGCAAGAATTGGGAAACACAAAGTTGACGGATGTGTCTATATATGTATGAAACATTCATAACGAGATACTCGCTACGTATTCAGTAACATGGATATAGTTAAATAATTATCTGTCGTTGCTCGTAGCAGGCAACTGAGAAACCTGGTACCGACGCTCCAGTGCATATATGGGCAGTAGCTTCTAATGGCGAGGCCCTATTCAGGAGAGGTGTTTCCGAATCCTGCCCAATGGTACGAATAGAGAATTCTACTCCCATCTTCGGCTTGAATTTTCGCTCGAATCATTCAATGTTAATATTTAGGGAGTATCGTGGGAACATATACCGAGCGATCAAGCCTTGGTGGGCATTTCATGTGGCCCGAGTGGTCAAGTTTGGGCAGTAGGAAGGAATGGTTCTTCTTACTGGAGATTGGGCATCACCACTTCCAAGCCTACAGGTAAAGTTAACGTTAGCGATTCACCTGATCTAAATAGTCTTTTAAATACCACTACTAACCTCGTTGCGCAGGGATACAATGGCAGAACGTTGAGCCACCGACGGGCGCTCATTTAAAACAAATATCTGTGGGGAAGGACGTGGTGTGGGTGCTGGACACAACAGGCAGATTGTCAGTGCGCCGCGAAGTGCAGATGAACGTTTTCCCCGAAGGAACGTACTGGCAGACTCTGCCTGCGATGCCGAACGACCCCATTCACATAGGTAACGTTGGAATTTGCACATCGTACAGACCAGCGTTTCCCAACCTCGTAGAATCCAAGAATCACCCTAGACGCTTTCCCTGAATCTAGTAGACACCCGACTAATTTTTTTTTTCCAAATATGTCGCTAACCATATATTAACAGTACATCTGATCTCTGCGCTAGTGTAGTTAGACGACGGCTGAGGCTAGCAAATAATGAGTATTTTCATTGTACGGCGTTGAATAATCTTGCAGAAGTATCCACCTTTAATTTCTGTGTGAAAAAGTTGCAGAGAAATATAAGACGCATTCCCCAAAGGCTGCGCTCCTCGGAAAACTGTGCAGGTTGCCCTTCAAACCAAGCCCCGCGTTGGGAAACGCTGGCATAGACAACACACATGCTAATTTAAACACACTCTCTGACCCCTCTTGCATAGGTATACTTTATAGGAGTTTGTAATTGTGGCGTAGATAGTGTATGTTTTATTCTGAATGGGTTTTTTCAGTGAATCAATTCCTATTATGACTTTTAAGCTTGCAAAGTTTGCCGTTACGAACATTACCGTGTTATTCCTGTCTTAAGGTAATTTACGTTCCATCGGTGCTTAACGATTTCTCGTTCATTTTAGATATGTCTGTTATCAATGCGAAGCAAGGCTTCCGAAACATTGCTGTCGCGAGGGAACAGGGCCAAGTGTGGGCAATTTCAGGAGCCGGTATACTCTGCCGCAGGATTGGCATCACTGATAAGAATCCAGCTGGAACCGGCTGGACGACCGGTATAGGGGTGAGTGAATCGTTCGCATTTATAACACTTGATAAAGCATTAGATCACGCCCTGAACACACCATTACTTTTGACAGGCAAATTGGCAATATATAAGCGTGGGAGGACTTGTAAATAAAGCGAAATGATCAATTCGTTTTTAAATCGATGGAGATTGCTTGTAATACGATGCATGGAAAAGTATTATATATTATTCTATCTAGCAGCGTGACACATTAGCTTGCTGGTTGCGCAGGGGAATTTTTCACGGAAATGATCGAAGCCGACGCATGTGAATGTACGTGAAATAGATGTTCGAATCTATATGACATAGCTTTATGATTAACTGAACTTCTGACGAGCATAAGCTTAACACGTAACGTTTCCGATAACGAATAAAGGAGGCGTTATTTTATCTAAAACGTACAAACTATAACAATAATTGAATTCGTAACCTGATCGTGCTTACTCGTTTCAAACCGTATCACTTCACTAGCTTTTTGTTATTTGTACGAGAAGAAATACACGCAAAGGTGTATGCGTGTAAGAAATGAAGTACAGTAATGCCTCGTTATAGTCCCGACGAACGGGGCTGGCGGCGGGACACTAACGCGATGCGGACACTATTCCCTTAGGGTACTTTTATGTTGGAGCTGCGATAATAGCGAAAAAAGAGAAATATTTGTTTCTCGACGCTTTTATCATTTGTCATTTATATAGTCATCTCGCTCTAATCGTCGCTCTGATCGTTTATCGCAGCTCCAACATAAAAGTACCCTTAGAGTAGTATATGCTCTATTCCGTTCAGCCGATGCCGCGAGTGAGAAAACCCCAGGGCCGAGCGAGAGGGAATGAAACAGTTGACACGAAGTTACCGTCGTCTCTTTCGTTCTCTCACTCTCGACCAAAGGATTCCAAGAAATGGTGGGGATAGTGAGCGGGATTATAACGTATGGTAAAAACGGGACGCTAACGACGAATTACTGTAATAGAATTATTATAATCGTCGCGTGCAGTCTTGCCATTAAACTACGTCATCAATATAATTGAGAAACATTCCAAGCGCATTTACATAAGTCCTAAATAGCTTACAATAATGTAACGGTAGAAAATAGCAGGGGATGTTGATTTTATTTTTTGAATAATCACATACCATTGATAGAACTATAACTGGATCGTGCCAGATGCCTTGTCTATTTAGGTAGAGATTATTTTCACTATTACAGTATACAAAAAGACGTTACAAAATCTCTGAATGGTAATGAGACAGCTAATCGAGATATTTGGGAAATCGAAATCATGATAATTTTTATTTACTGTGTGTTGTATCATGTGCAGAAATATTTGTCGGAGGCTATATTATAGCACAGTCACTTGGAACAGTGAAATTGTAGGAATAGTCATGATCATAAAGAATAATGCTGACTGTTTATAAATATTCCAAATAATTAATCGCCAATCGATACGTTTATTTAACGAAACAACGCTGGCTGGTTCTTTTAACAAGAGGTGCTAATTAAGTGTTCCTGTATGAATAAATTTCATGTAGTGCCTCTAATATGGAAATTTCATATTCGCATTTATTATTTAAAGTGTCTTACTTTGGAAATTATAACATGATCGAAAATAATAGAAGTCCACTTTTCGAAACTATTAAAATAACATATTACAAATCTGAATGAAAATGAATATTTTTTAAAACTCCACTACTAGTGACTGACATTATAAGTACCCTTATTATTATTAATATTATTAACATTAGCCCCTACTTTTTTTTATAAATTGTAAATGTTACGTCTCATTCCGTTGACAATGTATTTGTATCATGTAATTGTCTATACCGATATGTAATTACACTAGCTTTCTATACTTAATTACATTATGTGATCAATAAATTTGATTTTTTTAAAATAACAATTCAATGTAATTCTGTATCTAACACAACGCTACTACATACATACATATAATATACGTTATTCCGTGCAATTCTATGAAGTCTGTGCAAATCAATCCACAATAAGTTAATATAAAACAATATATTTTATTAGTACAAACAGTACTTAAACAATCAATAAATGAAGTAAAATTTTTTAAGAGATATGTACAGTATATCAACACATTATAGTATATAAATATAAAAAGAGGAACAAATAGATTTTACATAAGCTTACACGCTATACAATAAGTCAGATGTCTTTTTACAGGATGGTACTGCAAGTATACTGTATTTAATGCGCAGCAGTGATGCTAAACAATTTATGTGTTCACTGATTTAATGCTATTTTGCGTTGATGTGTAAAAGTATTTTATACAGTCGGAAAGTTAATGTCTTTTACCTATTCGGTAGCATAAAACGGCGAGCTACGACGAATATTATTACATTCGTAATTGAACGTCGCAATCACTTCTCGTCGTACCTAAGATTTTGTCTCGGAGGACTCGTGGACATTAATACCAAACGTATCACACTGTATTACAGATCCACTACTAAAATCGAGTCACGATCCTAACTTGATCCGCGTACTTCCGTTTCATCATGTCCGCTTCTATTTTATCCCTTTTGCCCTGTTCGCTGTGAGATATTCCGTAAAAGAAGTATATGCAGAAACCTGCGTAAAGTGGAGACAGTATTGAGATTAAGATTTAGTTGGCGTTACGCTGTAAATTGCTATTGTTCTTTTATACGTGTGTATATATACCAATGAGCATCCAGGCGCCAAATCTGATCCACGTAAAAGCGTCTAGTTGTAGCATCAAGTATAAATTAATGAAAATACTGCAACATGGGAGAAGTGGCACTAATGGTACCTGTAAGCGACAGAGATAGTTAACCGGCGTATTAAGTACTCCATCCCTTTCGAAAGGAACTCCTAAAGTAGGTACCTTAAAGGATAGCTCGATATCTTGAGTCGGTTGCCTCGCAATGGCTGCTAAATTCAGCAATAATATTATCACAAGTATGACTAGTATCACAGTTTCTACTACATCGTTACCAAAGGCTCTTGAGCCCACCTGCTGAATGAAAAGCGCAATAACAAATACAATAATACCTGTAAAGCCAACAGAACAAGTATAAAAACACGAGTTAAGCAGATGAAAAGTTTTAAACAGTAATTAACGTCAGAAGACTCACACAGAATCAGCACACCGTATTTCGCAACTTTGTCGGAAATCTCATTTATCTCCTTTTGATTGTGCAGATTGAATATTTGTTTCAGAACGTTGGCTGGTGTTGGTTCGTAACTATTCATTGCTGTCACAGAATGAGTATTAGAGGTGTATTCTTTCCCTTGGTATCTAATCATTAATATAATGAGTATTTTGTATTTAACATGAACATGCTCGCTGCTAAATATATATTCTACTTGATCTGCCACGTGGCAGATGTCAAAGTCTTATCATAACGTCTCGCGCGTTAAGTGTTCAATGTTGATCGCGTTTACCTCAATATTAGAACAGATATTGCCACGATAGTGTACGCTAGGAGTGTTCCAATGGACATCATATCTATCAGCTGTTGAAGATTGAATATAAGCGTCATAGCCCCCGTGAATAGACCAGAGATCACTGTTCCAAAAATGGGCGTCATGGTTTTGGGATGTACATTCGCAAGACGTTTGAAAATTACCCCATCGCTGCCCATGGCGTAAAGTATGCGTGGCAAGGGAAACATTGCGCCGAGCAAACTCGTGCAGAGTGCGAATGCAGCACCAATGTTAACGATCCATTTAATAGTGTTCCAGTTAATTTTCTCGAACACGTAGGGGAATGGTGCGTCTGCGTTCTAAGCGCACAGAGGTGTTGGGTGAAACTGATCGTTCGGATTTTAAAATTTAGAGAATCGAAGCTTACCTGATCGTAGTAAGGCCACATCATGGTGAGAACGGTGGAGATGCTGAAGTAAGCGAATAGGATTATCACTAAGGACACAACGATGGCTATGGGTATGTTGCGTTGAGGGTTCTTGGCTTCTTCGCCAGTGGTTGCTACTGCATCGAAGCCGACAAAGCCATAGAAACATTTGGCTGCACCCATCATCACTCCATTTATACCGAAGGGCATGAATCCTCCGGACCCGGCGTGTTTTACTGCCTCCGGTGGTATGTCTTCTACCGGTATCCTCCAATTTGCAGGATCAGCTGGAATTTCAAAGAGAATGGACCACGCGATCTTTATAGGCATCGCAAATTTGATTCTTACTTTTTTAATCCTAAAAGTGCACGCTGAGGATAAACTTCTCTCAAGGATATGAGTAAATGACTTCTTTTAAGCATACTCCCAGCAATTAGTACACTAGTGCGCAGACAGCGTACAGTTCTAGAGTTAATGTCTCCATCGATCATTGTGATTCTTACCTTTAATGGCCCCTGCTACTACAATGATTACGATGGTAATCAGATTGATGACGGTGAATATGTTATTTAACATCGAGGACTCCTTCACCCCTATGCTCAATAAAATAATGAGCAGCATCACCACGCCGAACGCAAAGAAGTCCGGATAATCGGACAGAAACTGGACATGTATTGGCATAACGGAGGTCAAGGTTTTACTTATCGTGTTCCCTATTAACGCGTCCAAGTAATTGCTCAGCCCTCGGGCGACACTTGCTGTACCTGGTGGACAAATCGAGAAGAAGATGAAACATGATTTTGCAGACGATAGAGAACTGATATTCGTTTCTATGCGACGAGGACGAGGTACATGATAAAGCTAATATTTTTAAGAGAATTCGGGTCATGTACACTGAAATGAGGAATTGAGAGCAAAAACGAACTAACACGTATTGAAAAAACCACAATATTTCCTATTTTCTGGAATACATTATTGCTACTAACTCAATTTTGCAAAAAATGTGGGTTAGTTGGTTTTTGCTCTCAGTGCCTGAAACTTCGATGGTTTTCTTGCACAATCCTGCGTGAAACAACAGTGACTCTGGAGACTATAGGTCCCGCATCACAGTTTACAATCCATAACTTGCAGTGTACGCTTCGCAATGTACGCAATTTTATTCACTTCGGGGGGTGATAAGTGTGAATTGTGGTATGTGTAGTGTTATATGAGAAGTGTGATGTGTAAATTGTGAAGTGTACAGTGTGAAGCGCCACTTGTAAAAGGCAAAGTGTGATCCGTAGAGTATGAAGTGTGACGTATATAGTGTGAAACTGGAAGTCTTGAGTGTTAACTCGGATAAAGTGTTAATGTTTGTGAAGTGAGATGTTTCAGATACAAAGTATTAATTATGTTATGCTAGGTATGAAGTATTTACCTACTGCAAAGTGCGCAGTGGCAGGCGTGAATTGCGATGAGTAGACTGTGAAGTGTAGGCTGTGAGATGCGAATTCTGAAGTGTGTGTATGTATTAGTAATCCTGTGATATGTCTGAAGTTCAAGGTATGTTGGCATAGAATCATTAAGAACAGTGATGATTCGCTTCTCCGATCGTTTGCTGCATTATCTACGTGTTCTAAGTGATGGTCATCCAAAGTCACTGCGTCACTTATATTTTCAATTACTAAAGTATGATAAAAACGAACGATTCTATTTAATAAAAAAGAGCATCGATTAGCTTGCGCTCTAAAAAAGAAGATAAATATTTTCCTGATCATAACAATCGTTCGTTTCTCAAACAAATGCTTCTTTCTGAAAACATTCTTTTATATCGTTAATTGGAGCAAAGCTATTTTAAATGCGTAACGTTAGGCCGGGCGATCTCTACATATTTCGATGAATTATTCCACACAGATTAAAGTGCTCCCACCCTATCAGTCATGGACAGGTACTACTCAAGTGGATGCCACGTTCCTCGTCGTATTTTTTGCGAAGCAGAGGAATGCCACGATAAGAGGAATCCTCTCCTCCGCAAGATAACACCGAGAACCGCGATCCTGTAAGAAGCCCGATATCTAATTGGCATCTCACGTGAAGATCAGTAAAGAAGGTCGTCTGCATGCATACCTATTACATACTCCAAAATTAAATTCCATCCTATGATGAAGGCGACGAATTCCCCCACTGTTACGTAACTGTAAACGTACGCGGATCCTGCCTTGGGGACCCTGGAGGCGAATTCCGCGTAGCAGATTCCTGAAATTCACACCAACATCCCATTTAGCGCACGTGCGAGAGATCCTTCAGAGATAATTGGGGGATTAATCGGTCAAATACTATATCTACATTTAACATTTCGCAAGCTCTTCGCAATAGTTAAATACCAAATTCCAATAATACCACTTCTTGCCATTCCAAAAACGCACCTCCTTTCCCTGGCGTCGGCGTGTATTCGCGCCGAGGCACTTGCGCACACAGTGGCGCACCCTGGGAGTGCGCAAGAGGCCACCCCCAAAGAAAAAGGAAAAAAGAGATTAATGTAACCCCGACTGAAGTAATTCAAGAGCTTCGTGAAAACAAAAGAGAACTCGATTTTATAGTTTAAATAATTTTTTGTATAATCACCTAATGAATTTGATTAAATTTGCATGAAGAATATTCTTGTTCATTTATCTCGGCTCCCCGCAAGATTAAATCCTGAATGCGCCACTATATGCACAGTGTTCGCGTGTCTTGGGCTGGGACTATTTGTCGAATTTTTCAGTATTCGAATATTCGAATACTTTAGTTGCTTAATTATTTGACGAATATAATTCGAATATCCAAGTATTCGAATATAATTCGAATATCCAAGTATTCGAATATAATTCGAATATCCAAGTATTCGAATACTATTCGAATATTTAAGTATTCGAATATTTGAGTATTCTAATAGTATATCTGATAGTATTCTGATAGTAGATATATCTAATAGTATGGTGTGAATTATAAATCAAGTTCTTTAGGTTCATTTGTCATGGTGAAATCTTGTAAGCTAATTTTAACCGACTTCATACCATACTATTCGAATACATCGAATAGTATTCGAATAATAACATTCGAATACTCAAATATTCGAAGTTTATTCGTAGCATTCGATTACTTGTAAAATATTCGAATAGTAAATTATTCGAATAGTCCCAGCCCTACTGTCTTCGCGTCAATATTTCCTGGAAAAGAAGTTTCGCATCGAACGTATCGCTCCAGTATCCACTATGCACGAAGCCAGTTAAGCAAAATTTGATCGACAGTAGTATTTGCTTAGAAAATTCTGTCCAACTAAAAGGGGCATTTTTCAAAAACCTGCGCGGTCTCCAGTTTCAAAGCTACTTGGCCTTATGAGCTTTGTCCTCGAAAGAATGGTGTACTCGATAGGTGTACTCGATAAACTAAGTATCTACATATGTCATCGAAGAAGGAAGAAAGAACAAACAACCGCTTCAGTCTCAGTGATTCGACAAGCGTCACTTGCTAGGCCTTATCGCGAAAGGGATAGGTTTATTCAATCTCGTTTATATTCAAGGGTAAAACATCGTCATCGTCGGCTAATTAGCTTCGGAGCTGATTCCCGAAATGTCCTTTAATTGGTACAAACTGCTAATATCCGGGGAGGACGTTGCAGCGTCGATTTATAATTGGTTAAACAGGTACAGCGACAGGGGCGAAAGCAGTGGCATGCTTGGGATTAGCGTGGTTTCAGGAGTATGTATATAGTGACTCATATTAGTAACTAATACTGTATATTGCCGATATTGGGGAGCAGAAGTGTAGGCACATGTAAGACCCCCTTCATTGCCAGCAATCGGCGCGCGCCAGCTCTGCCACCACTTGGCGGAATGTTTCAGCTTTAAGTATCGCGGCGGTAGTGTTGCAAGGATGTTAGAGGATTATACCAAGGGATAGCGAGGTTTACAACAGTGGAGAGGAGGTAAAACAAACGCAACGTACTAATAGTAACGCTTCGATACTAGATCGCCTACCAAACCTCGAATCTAGTCATAGTTACCTCCACACTTTCACATATGCCTATACTTCAAGCTCCTACGTCGCCTAGCTGAATAGCGATTTTGAATTAGCAATACAACAGTAAAACGCACATCTGGCGGCTTGTAAATCCAAGAATATCGCTTAGCAGTTTGCACGTCACTCGACAGTACTCCACAAACACAGTACTGTTCATAAGTATTAGGACACCTGTTGTAATCGTAGAAAATATGATATTCGGTACAGACTCAATACTTTTCACTGCTTTTGATTTAAACTACCAAATAAAGTAAAGTTCGTTAGACTCCTTCAATACCTAAATTTGCAACGTTCCTCGTAATTATTTCAAACAGACTAGGTGTCCTAATAGTCAGTGCTGTCTTTAGGCATGGGCACACTGGGCAGTCGCCAGGGGCCCCATGATATTAGGGGCCCCCAAATATAAAAAGTCTGATTTCAAGACCTAAAAAAATTATAACTTTTTATTATAAATTTTATTGATCGTTAACATTTTTAGTCCCGTGGGTGGGCAGGGGCCCCAGTGCATTGCTTTGCCCAGGGCCTCCAATGCTCTTAAGACGGCCCTGCTAATAGTTTATGAACGGCAGTGTACATGTGTAGGTACACTATGGTATCCTATAACGAAAAGTTTTTCTAATTATATCGAAACGCCTACAACGAACGTGGAGAAATACAATCGGCCGTACACATGTGTGCAATGTATAAAATTGACATATAATAAATTAAATTTATAATACGTATATTTGTATGCTATTATATAATATCTACTATATACGTATATGTATATGTATCTGTAGGATACCCCACTGTTCGTTATAGGATACATACTAAGTTTGCCCCAAGAACAGTCTATACCTACCAGCGAACGCGGAAGCGACGGCAGCGATCAGAAAGGAGATACAGACAGCTGGGCCAGCCGTCTCCTTGGCGATGCTGCCAGCAAGGACGTAGACGCCGAGCCCGAGGGTCGCGCCCACTCCTAGTGCCGTGAGATCAAACAGTCCAAGGACTCGAGCCAATTCGCCCTTGTGTTCTTGGTTCTCGTCGATGCGCCTTCGGGACAGCGCCCTCCATACCCGGCTCGCCATCCCGAGCCCTCCTTTTCACTTCCAGCTACTTCGTCCTCGTCTGAAACATGATTTCATCAGTCGCCGAAATCCTCCTTCAACTTACTCTACACAGATTTGGGCATTGATTAAAAGCTTATTCGAATAATTTGCGAATAAAATTAAATTATTCGAGAATGATAGCGATCATTCAAGGGTTTATAGCTACATTGCCTTTCTTTTACCTCCTTTCAACTACTGTAAAATTTTATAAAATTGTATTCGAATAATCTTCTACATCGAGGAAGTAATTATTTTTAAAACAAATGAAGGGGGGGCTCTCGACGTAATTTCCTCTTTACAAGAGTACTAAGAACTTTGAAGCTTGAAGTGGCTTTGTGGTGGGGTTAGATTAAAATTGCCGGATGCGATGAGAATTTGAAGAAACGATACTGTTGGCCTCGATACAATCTTGAATTTACAAGACCATGATAACTAGAGCCCTTTAAGCGCGCCATTTCCAAAGTCCAATAGAACTTCTATACAGTAAACATTCGTATTAAACCCGACGAACGGGGCTGGCGGCGAGTGAGAAAACCGAAGCGCGAGCGAGAGGGAACGAAACAGTTTGACACGAAGTTGCCGTTGACTCTTTCGTCATCTCACTCTCGACCGAACGATTCCAAGAAATGGTGGGGATAGTCACCGGGCGTACTACGCATCGTAAAAACGGGGCTATAACGAGGATTTACTGTATAGGGGAAACCTGTACAAAACCGTATACCATACTTATTCCTGAAAATAAATGAAAGAAGCCCATGGACGTTTGGCAATCGTTTTCCGCTATACTGAACTGTTAGTCAACAGAGTCGTGATGAAATGCGCTCCAGCGAATTGTTAAATTTATTCTGCTTCTAAGTGCTCTCATCTTATTTTCGACTGACTTCAAGTGAACTATACAGTGTTTTGGTAATTAAAATGCAAGTTACACGAAGATATCTATTAACAGTATCTATTCCTATTACATTTTGAAGATCGTGGCCGATAGTTGTCATTTCCATATTTAGCTGTAACCAAAAGTGTAGGTTCCACCCCGCTATTTCAAACAACAACAAGAAGAAAACACCTACACCGAATATAGAACAATCCATAAGAGCTAAAAACCAAAAGTCGACAAACAAAAAATGTAAACATTTATATTCTTTTCTTCAAATTTTTCCCCATGAACTGGTTAGAAACATAGTATACAGGTAGTTATATGTAGAGTATCCTTTCCACCCCTCGATTAAATTTATCATCGCGAAGAAATCTCGTTGGGAAGAAATCTGATCGCGAAGAAATCTTACCGCGGTGAGTGCTCGAGAAAAGAAAAAGATTCTCGGCGAAGGTGCGTTTATCGTAAACGATTACAAGATAGTAGACAATGTAGCGCAAAGGTCTGCGCATCGATAAGCATTGTGCACGGCGATAATGGGTGTAGCCTCTCGACGGATAAAATCCAATTAAAAACAATATTGTGATTTTATGCGCAGATAGCTCTTAAGCATTCCGAGATACGGTGAGTCGATCGAGCAGTCGCCTCATCCCCCCCCCCCCCCAAATTTTAATAGGCAGGATTCTTCTAGGGTCGGTACTATAATTCAGGTGGTAAAATGATCTGCGCCGTTGCGCGACACGGATAATTATCGGACACCGCTGTATGTCAATGTTGGCTGGTTTATCGAGAAAAATGGGAACGTCACGTGCGTCGTGACGTAGCTTTTGTTTCCGACAGGTGTTACAACAAGTGTGAATTAGATTAATCGATTTTCGCGATCGCGCGTACACCCGGGACCCACAGTGCCGGGCAAAAGTTATCACTTTTTCGATTTGTTTTATTTTTGTTATTTTTTTAGAACTGTGGTATGTGTTGAATATACATGTTTTGACGGATAAGTTAAAGCTGTATGAAAACCAGTTGAAGTTGAATTTATTTGACTAACAATTGAACGGGACAACGCATGTTTGAGGCCGGTAAAGGGGTTACCGTTTTTGGTAACTTTCCAGGCCGTCCCAAAAGTAAACGGCCCCGTTTATTACTTTTAAAAGTGGCAACTTCTTGCGGGCCTTAAAAGTGGGTCGCCTTGTTTAATGTTATGTGTGGCTTTTGTTTGTAATTTAAATTAATTCAACATTAACTGGATTTCATGCAGTTTTTAATTCTCCATCAGAATATGTATATTAGGTAAATGCTGTAGTGTTGAGTTAATGTTAACCCTTGCACCGAAATTGGGTCATTTCTTACCTAAAATCGAGTCATAAATTCTCATTTTTCCTTTATCAATGTATTATTTAGACTGAAACTCCTTCATATCTTCAAATAACTCTAATTTCTTTTTCTTTTTTATTTTTAATGTTTTTTTTTTAAATTTCTTATTGTAGAAATTGAGTAACTTCTTAAAATATTAAACCGTAGTGATTAAATGAACTGAGTTTTATTTTTGTCTACTCATTTCTTGTAAATATATGATTTTGAGTCAATTGGATCCAACGTGTCCGCGTAACGTTACAAATTCCATGACATTGTTGTCCGCTACTGTATCGTCTGTATCTATGTCTGCGTGACTGATGCGTGGGGGCGGAGATATCGGAAGATTAAATCGGCAGACGTTACGGGGAACAAACAACGTGGACGGTTCTGGACAATTCTAGTTATCGTAAGAATGTCCCTTTCTTCTGCATCAACGTAATGTTTTTTGGAGATAAAAATTAAAATAAGATAACAGGATGATGGATTAGTTAGTGACGGTGTCAAATGCTATATTAACTGGATGGAACGAGTTCGAAGATCGTACGGGTACTATAAAACATTCACTGTACGAAGTAATAAGGAGACGTACATATGTAAGTAACTGTTTGGAGAATGGAACGTTTCCTCGATGTTCACCATTCTCTCCTTTCAGATTTAATGCATAAATGAAATTAGGTTCGACAGTTGAAGAGTCCTTGTAGAAAAAAGTATGTGCCAAAATTAAACAAAACAATTTTTTATCGGAAAATCTTCGACGTGCCAATAGTAATATTATATTGATTTTTGACACGTACAATGTTTTCTACAAATTATACTTTCAGTTGTAGAAGAAATTCTGGGAGAATATTAGCATTTATATTAGCATTTATAGCTGGCCCGTTATCCGGAAATTATTTATGATGTTTCCAAAAGAAGTAAAATCGTTAAAAAAAGTCTAAAAATGACCTATAATCTAATCGGGGACGTATGTAATGTATATTCAAAATTTCGTTAAAATCCGTCCAGCCGTTTAGGCGTGAAAGGACAAACAAACAGTCAACGTTTCACTTTTATATAGTAGTAGGGATAGAGATAGTATAGTTGGGCTGTATAAAACAATATCTTGAAATGCCATCATTTAGATTTACGATAAACTGTATACTAAGTGAAAATAAAAGTCTAACCTAACCTACTTTATAAATATAGTATAATCGAGTTGGAACAGAATGCCTGAATCATACGCGAATACTTTTTCTACCATTTACACTGAATATTAGATTTTACTTATCGTTTTGACTTCATTGTTTCTCAAGTTGGACTGTTATTGTCATCGTTTGCTTTTTAAATTTGTTTACTATTACTGCAGATTTCCAGGCCCATTTTGATCCAGCAACGATAAAAGATCCTTCGGCAACTGGAGAATTAAAAAAAATTGAAACTTGGCAGAAATCTAGTTCAAGTGACGCTAATAACGCACCACTTTCTGTTTCGGTAATAAAAAGATAATAGGGATGGAAACGACCCCTCAAAGAAATTTGGAGGTTTCACGTTATCGTGAATATCTGCGAAACCATAAAAGATATTGAAAAGAAGTTCATGTCAAAGTTTTATGGTTTTCGATACCCTACAATATACTGATAAAGAATTTTGGAAAAACAGATTGGTTCGAAAATTCTTTATCCCCATATTATAGCATATCAGAACCCATAAAACTTTGGATTAAACTATATTTCGATATCTTTGACAATTTCGCAGATGTTTACGACAATATGAAGACCCACAATTTCTTCGAGGGGGTCTTTCCACCCTTAAAACCGTTTCATCACCGAAATAGAAATTGGTTACGTTATTAGCGTCACTTGAACGACATTCTTTTAAATGTTTTTTAATTTTCCAGTTGCCGAACGTCCCTCGTCACTAAAATCAAAACCCATCACTACCACTGTTTCCTTTAACAATCTTACGCGGAATCTTTTTAACCAAAGTAAAACTCCAACGAAACGTTTCTTAACTTTCCACATCCGTCCTTCATAGTTTCCCCTCGTATTTCAAGCACATCGATCACCCAAGATAGCCAGTAGTACAATTTGCCTGCAATCGCCTGGCGAACTACCCATTTGCGTCAAGCTAGACGAGTGAACGTACGTGTATTCAGTGGCCCTAAGCTATTTCTCGCAAGAAAGTACCGAAGCTGCGATCGCGCGAAGGAATCGCCTCACGATTGATTTATTCCGCGCTGTTCGGCCGATCGTTGCCTAACCACAAGCATGCCATTTTTTTTCCAACGACCACGCAACTACATAATACGCTTCAACGGGAATGTTTCTCTACGAATAGAACCAGTCGCGTTGGTACAGATACGTACAGCGAATCCCGAAAGACATTAAAATGCGGATTGGTTCTATTAGCATAATATTGTACACGCGGTTCATCGACTTTCTTTCCTGTCAAGTGGGGCCTATTTCTGCTAAATATTAATGGCGTGGCTGTTGGAGAGGTTCTTGCCAGTGTAATCTTCTTAATATATTACAGAGCTTTGTAGGTGAACAATTTTGGACGAAGCGGGTGGAAGAATGAGGGGATTTTAACGCGGAATTTATGGGAAATAATAAATGCAGAAATTCTGGTATTACCGTTACTAATTCTCAGGGGGGTATTTAGGTGATGTGATTATTTAGCGCCCCTTGGCTAACTGTCACGCTTTCCGTGAAATATCATTAAACATTTTAACGTGAAAGAGTGGAGGGAATTTGAAAATTAAATGCAATATGACAAACATATGAGTTATTGCTAATTTGTTGGATGAGAAAAAAGGAAATTGTTTGTTGACTTTCGCTGTTAGGGAACATAGATATTTTATTATAGAACGGAAATCTGTGCTATTATTTTCAATTTCTTTTGCCCAAAATTTTGCCGCTCTAGGCTGCAGCCTATAGTAGGTGATAACTTCCTTCCAGACGATTCAACGACACTCCGTCTTTTAAAAACTCTCTCAGCCTCACAACGAGTGTTGTCTCCGTTTACAATAGATATTTTTCCCCGGTTTGTTTGCACAAGAATTTTCAAGGCTCCCCGATCGTTCACGTCTCCGCGAATCACCTTGATCCCTTTAAGCAACGATCGTGATCGGCAATTTGAAAGAGGGACCGAAAGAGTTACGTGTTCGTGGTTTCACGTGGAACGAATACGACATGGAAAGGTATATACATACATACATTCAAGCCACACGGGTTTCCCCGTTACTGTGATTCCCTGATAGTCGCCGTAATTGCTCCATAATCGTGGACGTGTAATTTTAGCTGACGCGACATCACCTTTTTCTTCGCGATGCTTCTTGCGAGAAATTCTTCGTTTTATCTCGGCCACAACATTCCCATACTATCGCTACACCATTCTGACATCAGCTCTACAGTATTCCCGCTTCTGCATTATCCCCGCAACAGTTTTAAGACAACAGAATTCGTGTACATACTATTTTCAAGCACTCGCAATTCCCACAGCCCCACATCACTGTGGAGATTGTATAGAAATGATATGGGAATGACGCAGTAATAGAATGGAAGTAGTGCAGTAACAGTGTAACAGTGAAGTCATCTTACATCACCGGACTTGGCCGACAAAAACAATTACGATCCATTTATAATGCGCTGGTTAAGATAAATAATACAGTCTCGACTCTCGATTGCCATTGAATGTTTATTTGCGACAAGACAGGTAGGAATGTAGCTTTCAGAATCTCAGTTATCTCACTCAATGCAAGCAATCGTTCAATCCTTTCAAGCGTGCCTAAGTAACATCTAAATCCCCGTAATCCGCGGCCGTTATCTGTTAATTAAACAAGCTTTGTTCTGGACAAGGTGAGGAACACAATAAAATCAAAAAGGAAATTACATTCTGGAGATAACTAAATCCAAGCGTCCCGATATTCCTCCACCTCTGAAGCGACCCTGATGTTACATGACACGGTACAGTTTTCCATTCGTCGCGCCAATCTCTACCGTGTTTGTATACACGTCGGCGCGGATCTAACTGATCGAGCAAACCCGATGCAATTCGTTAATTCGAACCTGGCGTGTCGGATCTGGTGACGACCGGATCGCCCGAGATTTTCGAGCGGTGCACGCTGGCACCGTTGGTCCTCAGCGCGGCAAGGTTACCAGCCAATTAAGGCGAGGCGACACCGTGGTACCGTGTGTCCCCATTGCGACGATTACCCTCGAACTGCCCTCAGCGTGGTAGCTTTGGCGACAATGCGCAAATCTGGGCCAATTACCAATTCCACCGATCGCCGCCGAATCTGATGGCACCCTCCACTGTAATAACTCGTGGCGGGCCATTTTCGGTGTGCCGAGTCCGCGTTGATCTCGACCGTGGTGGGAACTCGTTAATCAGTAGCGACTCGGGGGAGAACGAAACGGTGTACGATTCACGGAACGGATTAGGCTTTCGGCTGAAGAAACCTGGGGCGATGAAATTCTGCTGTTTTCAAAGCTCAACAGGAATTCGGATTATCGAGATTCCAGCTAATTGACGGTTGAATCGCGAAATTAACGGGAAAATAATGTGACAGTGGAACCTCGTTAATTTCGAGACCGGATTATCAGAACTCAACCGGAACCCGAATTATCCGATTCGAGATATATTTACAAGTTTTAAGTGGCAGCAAGGGGATAATAATATTAGAGCGAAATGTCATGTACCTATGTATTTGGTATATTGAAGAAATCTAGATTATCCAGTTTGGGGTTGATTTTTGAATTTTCAGTCTTGCAGTTAGAAAGTAATAAATTAACGGGGATTCCGGTAACGGAGTGACCAGTGCCCTCCCTTCCGCTCTCCCATCACATTTCGAATTTGTTTACACTTTTAAACCCACCCACAGAGCGTCGATGTAAAAGCAATATCAGCGATCAGAACGATTTATCCTACACAATCGCATGATAAACAGACAATATTCAACTGATACGTTCAACGAGCGTGTGATGACAGACTGCATCGCACCAATTAATCAACGATATCAGTCCGCTATTTCTCCCTACGGATGCAAGCGTTTTGTGACGCCCGCGGGGAAAAATTACCACACAGTCACCTATTCCTATTAATATAAACTGTTACATAGTCGACCCGTGGGAGAATTCCGGGCTGGGAGCAGAAACTAGGATGTTTTCACTTCCGCGGCTCTATAAAAGTGTTGCTGAAGAAGCAGGCGTGAAACTAGAAAGAAATCAAACATAAACTTGAAACTGTAAAATAGAAACGCTCGCAGTTCACGGTTCACGAAACACGCGTCCTTAGTAACCCACGGCCAGCGGTGCCTGGGTCTTTGCGTACCCAGGCTGAACGTTGCCGAGCGCGAGAGGAAACAGTAAAAGAGAGAATACCTCGGAAGTAAAAAGAACGAATTGCCGTAATGAAAAGAACGTAGTCCAATTGCTACGGGTCTGAATGGACCCAGGAACTGATTTCTGTGCGATTACTCGTTAATTGCCGGACGGTTGATGGTCGAGCAGACACTGAAGATGAATCTTCATTCCCGAGTAGGGCGAACGCAGCCGCGAGAAAATATTCGCAGCAATCACATTTTGAGATACTTCCCCTCGCCGGGATACCAAACACTACACAGACGACAACCAGTTTATTGCTACGCGGCCTGAAAGCAATAACGAAAGAGAAAGGAATTCTTTCGGTAGCTGTACGTTATAATCGTAACGAGAAAGAAAATGTCGAAGCACGTTGCTAGCACGTCACACGCGAAATACAATCTGCACAGATTTCCTTCTTCCTTCACAAAAGGAAAAAGGATCATCTGCCATATGCACAGGGCCGTTTCAAGATCGTCGTAGGCTCTATATAGGCACTTTTGCATAAAAACTGTATTTGTAAGCCCTTTCAATTCATTGTTCGCGTCATTACATTGTTAATATATATACATTATTCTTTAAATTAAATTATATTTTCAATGTTGTTTTTGTTATATTAGTTTTTATTATTTTATTATATTACTGACTCTTGGCGACGTAAATAACGAACACGGAAAGAGATTCCGTCGGGATAAAAGTTATTTATAAATTTCGACCGTACTAATTAATATATATGATTTCGGCGCACTGATTCGGTCAGTTTAAAACAGTCTTATTCCAACCGACTCGGGAGTCACACGTAATGCAATAGCACAGTGACTCAATTTAATAGCAAAAGCAGTATTTTATATCCTTTCTAAACTTTCCTGAAGATGATCTAAACTAAGATCGAAACGTCGAAAGATTTTATAATTATTATTGCAAAATAGCTAGTTTTTATTGTTTTAAACTGACCGAATCAGTGCGCCGAAATCATATATATTCCGTCAGGATGTTCAGGGTATGTATTGAGGCACCTCTCGATATCTCGAAAACGTATCCATAGAAATTTTAGCGGCTGCTGCACAATTTTTTTTATTTTGTAAACTACTTAGGTAGTGTTATACGATTAAGGTCGACACGCACACGCCTATAACTTGTCTTCTTTTATCACGTCACCCCCCTCTCATGGAAATTGGATAAGGAATCGAGGGAATCACGCCCCGATTGTGAATAATGCAGTATAGTTTGTTGCGAGAGATCCAATTGGGTTAAATGAAAGTCGGTACGGACGATATCTGTATTAATTACATGTGCATTCCATTCGTATGAAACGAACGACAACATGCAACAGGTATAATAACTCTGTTCTCTATCTGATTTCGCTGATGGGCTTGACAATTTTCTGACAAATCGCGAGAAAAACAAAATCGACGAAATTGAATTCAGGCACTCTGGATCCGTTGAAAAGTACAGACTCGGTGTTTGGAATTTCGCCGAATTTCGATTTATCATCCCAGCTAATTAATAATACGACATGTTATCAGAATTACTTCGATCTAACAACGGTATCAGCAATCAAACAGTTCATGTCAGATACTCGAAGCAACAGCTTGAAATCAATTAATCGTATATCGGTAAAATACATTTATGCACAAAATAACTGGAAATAACGGGTGGGTTTCTCAGGGTAACAATAAGCCGAAGTGCAATTACTCGCACCGTGCTCATTGTTAATTACAGCTGCACCGTTGCAATGTTTCAAAGGCAGACTATTTTTGCAAACACTGCAACGCAAATACTTGACTAGTCATTAAAGCGATATTAATCAAGGAATAACGTAGTATTTCAATTTCCGGTACTTCACTAATTTGAAATGAACATGTTCGAGAATGATCAATTTCTAATACCTAAAGAGTAAAAGAATATTAAAGTATGCATCCGACTACCGTAGCGCAGTATATTTACAAATTAACTTCAATGTAATTCTTCTCGAATTTTAGAAGAAAATTTAGGTGAATCTTAGCACTTTACAACGAGTTAACTGTTCGTAACTTTGCTGCAATAATATCTCGATTTCAACATTGCGGAGCATTTGAAAGAAATGCGCCGTTTATCGCTAAAAGTCGATTATCTTTGTCAGTAACGGTTAATTACTAAGATAGAAATAGTTTTTCTACGAAGTTGCGGAAAAAAAATAAGAAACCGAACGCAACGAAATTATTTTCACACGTGCACAACTCGTGTGCCTATTAAGTTCTCGCACGAAGAAACATTGCAAAATCCGGTAGCAACCTTCTACCTTCACTCGCAACCTTCTACTCCTAGAGTAGATGTACAGGCTGTCACAAAACCCGCCCTTATTTGATTAATAGAATTCAGCAGTCTCTGTTTAGTATTCTGTATCACGATCAATATTTAGAAAGTTTAATCAACAGACGAGTTCGGAATGAATATGCCCTAATATAGGTTAGTGCTGTTTACATTTTCACCAACATCGGTGTTCAAATACTCGCATGCTCATTATCTCTTATTATTTCTCCTACTTGTAGCGAATATTCCTCATTTCCCTCAAGCCTCTTATCAGTTTAAAACATCTCCATAAGCTCATTCAAACGCGAGCCTAACGGATATCCATTTCACGCATGCACAGCTGATACATATTTTATGCGGGGACTTGAAAATGGTGACGCGAGATTGGCAATTGTTTCCACTTAAAAAAATTGACTATCTCGAAAACGATTTGCCTGCATACCTGCGCTCGTCAAGACTTTACGTTCCTTTTTATAAGTTTCATTACGCGGTTAAATTTAAACTTGTAATCCTGAAAATATCCGACATATATTAGAATTAATATAAACACGAAAGACACTACCGTCACCTCGCGTTTAAGCGTTGAAGAGAATGGACGATTTTATAATTCTTCGATTCTCAAAGATTACATGCTTCTATGAATGTTCCTCGGTTGTTTGCTCGATTTTAACAACGTTTCGCGCGTAATGCCGCGTAAAGTAGTCTCACCTGATTTCGGAGATGTGCGTTAGGAGGGGAACGAGCGGGCGCGTGGAGAACGTCTCACAAACGATGACACTGGCTCGCTCAGGTGGGATGGACATGCGTGATTGAATCGGAAGTAGGTCGAACACCGCGGAGAACTGGTCGCACCGGAGGACGATCGCGGACTAATAATGTGTTCTAATATAACGACGCTCACTTCCACCTGTCCGCTAGCTAATAAACTTCAATCACCTCCCACCATCGCATTAAGGCGGCCGAGCGTTACACGCTCGAAAAACCTCCGGCTCCCTGTCTGGGGGGAAGTACGTATCTGTAGCATTCGGATGTACACAAACGACTCGTACTCTTTTTGTTTTCCTTTCGCCTAAGCGGACTCCTCGCCACGATTACCGTGAAACGCGAGATCTATTTACAGACGCGGGAACCGATCCAGTCTGTCAACTCTGACAACTTGGTAACGTTTCCTAGAATTTTCGTGGCATATTTGATTAATAAAATTTCAGTTACTCGAAATGTTAGGTAACGATTCGAATGCTATTCAAATACGCTACGGAAAGGTTACGATTACGTTAAAGGAAAAGATAAACGGCTGTTTATTACTACTATTGTCTTATCATTCGTTTATTCCTCCGATGGGAGGATATTTTATATAAACAAATCACGGACCAGTTGCACGGTATAAAAATTGTTCGTTAGATATAACTGGTCCTAATGGCAGCATTTTCCATTAAAGTATTTAGTAAAAAAAGCTAATATTATTAAATTCATTCTACATACATGAAATAAATTAAGCTCTATCCGACGATCTGTGATATGTATCTGGATTCGTGGCACAGCCTGGGCACGTGTGTAAGGATTCATGGACGAATATCTCGCAATCCAAACAGAATGTTTGATTACATTTGTTGCAAATGTACACCTGGAAATAGGATATATTTTCAGATTGAATATCGCGGATATTCGTCTGGAATTAAATAGCATTCACGAATACATACCTTTTTATCTCTTTGTGTTAGAACTTTTTGGCAACCGTAACAAGTTGAACAGCTTCCATCGTACACTACTTCGTCGAAGGGTTCAACGGGGAAGAGATAATGATACGATCGAGCTAAGTGAGGGGCGGACACCAAGGTCAGCCCACATGCTCTACATTCTACTGGGAGTTCGCAGTGCTTGCTCAGACACTGGGGGCAGAGGTATCCTGTGCTCATAAGTTTCACAGACTCGTCTGCGTTTTCCGCGTGGCTGTAAAAAAGCATCTACCGTTAGTCTCGTGCGAAAAGATATGTTCCTCTGCCTCTCGCGGTTTAAAAAATCTATTTACCACATGCACACGGCCATACACGTGTCAGTCGCGGAGGAATGCAAAGCGTGATGTGGGAAGCCCATTTTCACGAGAGCAGCGTCCAATCTGGTCGCAGCTGGCGGCGGATCTATGTGCATGTTCAACTGCTCTTTGTAATGCTTGTCATCCAACGCGACACCGTGCTCTCCACCGGTAGCTGTCGCCATTCTTTTACAAATGTACAACTCAGCGGCCAGACCTATCACGCTACACCTTACGCAGTCTGATTTCATGCTCTAAAACCATAGCCCGCTGTTAAACTATTCCGACAGAACAATTACGGTGTACACGACAGTGCGTACTTGTATAGTTTCGTTGATGTCTCCCGGATCGCAGGTCGTAAGAGCTCCTATGATTACAAGGATTTCTTTACTAGCATGAGACGGCAGGAGACGCAGAGATTTCAGAGCTAACTCCAGGGAGTTTTGCAAGGAGGGCTCGCCTGCCGGTTGAAGTTGCTGCATGCCTTGCACTTCCTTTGGAGAGAAGAAAAATTTTATTATATAGGGACAAGAAGATGATTCATGATAATTCGTTTCACCTTTACGTGTTTCTTGGAATTTCCAGCCAAGTCGCTCACTTTCTCTGCTCTCTTATTTCTTGTGACGATCACTCCCAGCTGACTTATAGGATTTTGATAAAAGAATTCTTCGATAAAATCTTCCAAAAGCTTTGACAAGATAACATTCATAAGTAAGATACAATAACATAGATGGTATTAAGATCGACCTTGGATAAACACCTTCAAGGAGCATAAAAAGCGAGTCGGCTTTAAATCCTGATTCGACATTGCCTCGGAAGCGTCGAGAATTACGTAAAGATGCCTCATCATTCCTAATCTGGCGCCCACCTTCTTTTCCATCTGACGTTTCCTTTTGGCATTGTGAATGATATCTGCGACGGATGCCTCTAATAATCCATGGTCGTCTTCCTTAATCGCTTCCCTTAATGAATAATTATTTACGTCAATCTATAATCCTTCGGCAGGATAAAGAATTACTTTGTAACTACAATTGTGATGGCAAGCTTCATTTACGATAAAAGTATCTTAGAACAACAGAATAATTAAACATACAAGTGTCTGTAATAAATTTGAAAATAAAGTAAGGTAATTATAATGAAATTTTAAAGAATTCAGTACCATGTCTTTTCATAACCTGTCTCCCAACGATACTCCTTCTCTTCTTCGTCGTCAGCCATTGTTTAATTTCTGAAACGAAATTACAACGAAAAGTAGAATTTACATATTCGAAATAGTTTCATGAGCATATATAAGTGCGCCCTTACTCTCCGTAATCTGTAGATCGGATCACGTGAATTAGGTTAGCGTTGTTTATACTACGATTCACATCGACAGGACTGCGCCAGTTTTATGATCGAGCGACGTTTTAACATCAAAGCTCTCCTACATTTTCGTAGCGACTGTTGCATAAAGTCCTAATTAAATGGGGAAAATTTGAAGAAAAAAAACATACAAATAAATTCACATTAAAGCATGCATACGTTAAGCGTGCAACTTTCACGCGTGTATCCGGTCGATATAAGAATCTATTATCCGAAATTTCTCTTCGTGAATTACAAAAGCTGCGTACGAGATAGCGTCGACGCGTGGGCGTGCAGATCTACTAAAAAAAAAGGCAAGAAATAGATCATACGCGATTGTTAATCGAATAACGCAATAACCTATGACTATTTACGAAATCGTTCGGGACATTAATTAACATAAACTTGTCTTTTCTATACTCGATCCGATGCCGGAACACGGCCGAACGCGGCGAGCAAAAGCGGCAGATTTGAAATGGATAAGGAAGCGTTCGCAAGCGAGCCTTCCCATTGTGCATAATCTCGTAATTCACCTTCGACGTTCTATACGAGGCGCGGCAGGAAAAACCACAGGAATAATTCTGTGAGAAAACTCTGTTGGACGGAAGAATGAGAAGGCGAGTTGACGGGGAGGATTTTCCCGCCAAAAGGTAAACTGTTGCCGTGGCGGGCAGGCGCCATGGCGCCACCGTCGCCAGACGCGATCACTGTTTTCATCCCATCTCGTGCGGCGACAGCAATTTTCCAGATCAAACGAGGGTCTGACTTTTCTACTGGTTTACCGGGGCGTAAGTCGATATCATTGGTTTTGGGGCTCGATTTCGCTGGGATCGGTAACGGACAAGTGTGTTCGAAAAATATTCAATGGGGTAGACAGGAAGTGAATAGCCCCGAGGAGAAGTTTTCGTTACGAGAGCCATCTTGACGAGCATCGGCTTGCTCGTGATAGACAGAGGACGGGTCTGCGGTGGCGACGGCGACGGCGGCGGCGGCAATGGCATCGTTTCTAAATGTTCCCGTAGATTCTGTACGGCCCGGTCCTATCCGATCGAAATAGCTCGGTTTTTGTCGGCGACGGTCTACCACGGTGAGCCGGCTACTGTTTCGACATCCAATTATTGCCCTGTGAGTTTCAGTCGTTGGTAACTTACGCCACTGGCCGCGTTTACAATGACTCCATGCTGTGTGCCCCCCGACGTCCTGCCGTTTTATGCGGGAATTCGTTTAGTTTAAAATAAAATGTCCGCTTTTAAGCGTGGCCCGCCGGGAAACACGGGCTCGCCGGCGTTACGCCGGATTACCGACGGCAGATTCGCGTGTGTGCGTGCGTGCAGTGGACCGTCGAATCGCCGTATCGCCGTAACAACGGCAGTGGTGTCTTATTAAAAAATGTTCGCAGTTCGATTTCCACCGGCATGTTGCCTGTAAATTCTTCCGGGGCCCGCGAAACTTCGAACACCGAATGTGCTCCGAATTTTCTCGTCCGGTATATTTGCCGAGCAGCGCCAAGACAACGATAGATCTTTCGAATTCTCTATTAAAGCGAACGTTCCACTTTCCTTAATTTTTCCTAGGAAACTCCTATCGCGGAAACACTGTGTCGAATGTCGATAGGGTTCGCCGATGCGTTGGACGATCGCTAGGAGCGATACGCGTTGCAGGATTTCACGTTATACGGGGTGACCTGCGTGCATCTGATTTTGTTGTCGGAAATAGTCTTACTTTCTCTGAGTTTCCCTTTATTCTGTATTAGCTGGTCGACTTGTATCATGGATTACTGGTTCGCAAGCTTGCTCTGTTTGTGCGAGGGATTTGTCAGGGACAGAATATGTAGTAAAACAGTGGATTCTCACTTTGTGGTATACAGTGTTTGTATAAACATTACGTAGGCAGGCAGCATTATTGTCAGCGTCTGTACGCTCCGTTGTGTAATGTATGCAATGTTTCTTACGCCAAGGAATAACCGGTGATTTTGATTTCTAGAGAAAGAAACAGTGAGGATAGAGATTCCAATACTGTACTGAACAAAATGGAGGGAGGCGATGGCCCTTCGGCCATCAGTAGTAATCCTACTGCTATCAAAGGTAATATTTCTTATTTGCACCTGCGGCTGGATTGTTTTAGAACTAGTTCGCCTTTGTTTATTTCTTGCCAACGAGAAATATGTAAACATTGATGTACACGAGACAGTTGTAAGTGTGTAATATTTTTGTTAACGGGCACGAGCATATGTATTCCCTGAAAATGAATTATGAAAAAGCAGTAAATGGGAGTTGTTGTTCAAAGTCTCTTCACTAGGAGCGATTATATTCCACCTGCGAGAAACGGTCTCCCAGTGCTGAGAAACAGTTTTAACTGGTCTTATGTAATTATTTTGTGTATGTCGGTATAACAAGGCTACTCGCAGCCCTGTTTGCATAGGTGTAAGCTACTACCGTTAATTGTCGAGAAAGGGTTGAAGGTTGAAACTTGTAAGAACGCATTTTCTCTAACAGTTTCATAATCGGAAATTGTTGGATTCGTGTAATTAGTAAGTCGGTAGTGCATTGATACATTGAAACGAGGAACCTGACATACCGACTCCTTTTAATATGGATACAAGCGGAGCTCTTCCTGAAAAATTGACCGTGTATATTTCTGTGTATGTTACTAGCTGCACAAGAAGAGATGGGAAGGTTAGACGTTCTTGTATGTGGACAGTGCCATTCGGTTTTCCATTTCATCGAGGAGTTTCAGGAGCATCGTACAAAGGAAGGCGCTTGTACTCAAGTTTCACATTTCCGTGAGAATAGCAATGTTAGTAGTGTTTACGAGAAATCGTTAATGATAAGCCTGAGAGGCGATAGAGGGAGGGGAAGATCGTTGTGTGATTTGACTTTAAATTTTTGTAGAATGAACAGAAAGCACAAGTGTGGGCTTTCCTTTTGTGGAAAGACTCGCAAATCCAGCAGGAAGGTTCGGATAGAGATTCGACCAACTCATGGAAGCTCTATCAGAAATGGTGCAAAATGGATACGCACATAAGAGACTCCTGGATCGCTGCTGGGAAGACCATTCAAACTTTCACAAAAATCAGCAACGCGAAAATGCAGGATGCACCGAGGCAGAATCAAACTAGTGCTAATGTAGAAGGTGGATTTCATATGAAACGTATCTGTATTCTATTTTAAATGTAACATGTACTGACGTTCAGTGTTCTGTGCTTCTGCAGGAAAACCAGTAGTTGTCCGTAAAGTGATTAGAAATGGGCAGCCGGAGGAAGCTGATAAGAAAGACTCCAAAGCATCAGAGACGAAGAATCAAAAGAGCAATGAATCTTTCGACGCTGACGGGGAGAAGAAGGAAAAACCAAAGTTGAAACCATCCATAAAACCCAAGGTTGGCTTCCTAGCGTTACATCGATTGCCGTGATTCGCATTTAAGCAAAGCTAATAATCGATTTATTATCGCAGGGTAAATCTAGTAAAGCTGGTAACGAAGACAAGGAATCAAGCGACGAAGAGTATACGGTAGAAAAGATTTTAGCGAAGCGATTCAATCCGAAAAAGAGATGTTCAGAGTACCTACTAAAATGGGACGGATATGGGCAGTAAGTTGAATTTATAAAACGCTTTATATCTATAATAATAGACAATTACTCAGCTCTTATCTGGGGAGATAAAATACATGAATGATTACAGCGAGCACAATACGTGGGAACCTGCCGAGCACGTAGCCACTTGTAAACATCTATTGGAAGAGTTCGAGAGAAATCTCGCCAAGCAGAAGGAGCTGAAAGCAGCTCAGCAGCAGGCCAACGCGAAAGCAGCGGGGCGGGGTCACCCTGCTGCGAAGACTGTTATAAAAGCAGAAGCGAAACCGGGACCGAGTACTGCAGCTCAAGTAGGGTAAGGCAACTAGATTTTGCCTATTGCTCTATGAAATGCACACACTCACACTGTGCAACGGTTATGCATTAAGTAATAATGAACTGTGTACGTAGGCGACCGATGCGCTCAAGTAAATCAAAAGCGATGGACCAAGTGAAACAATGGTGTGGATCAATGAAAGACGAGGACAATGATTGTACGTAGTTGAAAGATTTTGTATTAGAAAATTTTACCACAGTATTACTGACGATTAAAGTATGTAAATCTGTTGCAGTGTTAGGAAAGAGGCGAATGGACTACTCCGAGAGCGACTCCGAGGACGGAGGGAGCAGCGCTGCGAAACGGGCGAAGGGTGACACGGGTAGCGACGAGGATTGGACCGGGGAGTCCGAGGAGGAGAGATTGCTGGGTAGAAGCGATGTGATCCAGCGCGCGTTCAATCGCGCTAACGCTCAATCGAACGGCTCGAACAGAGGGAGTGGCTCGTCAACGGACCTGGCGACCTCGCTGGGGCTGCAGTCTCCCGAAGGAGCGAAATCTAATCAACCGCCTGTATTGGTGGCGAACGCCAAAGGAGTGGTTAAAGTGGATCCGAAGCAAATGCCGAACTTGACGTCCGGTGTGTACGTGATGTCGCGGAAGGACGGGATCATCAAGCTGGACTCGTCCCCTAGCGGGAAGTTGGCGGTGAAAGGCTCGCCGACCACGCAAGGTGTCTTGATGGTTCAGAACCGTGATAACACTAACGTAGTGAGGAAGCAAGTAATATCCGCATCGCAGTCGAATTCCGTGACGCCTGTAAAGGTGGTATCGAAAATGGATGGGAGCCAAGTGGTGACACAGATGAAAGTAGTCTCTAAACCGGTGACGAGTAAAACAGGAGGTACACAGAAAACAGAGCCTATAAAGATCCAGCCGAAACCAGATCCGACACAGTTACCGCAGATACATGTCGTGACCGCGGTGCCGGCCCCCATAACTTTGCAGCCAAGACTAAGTACAGGAATACGTCCTGGACCTGTTACAGGCCAACGCAGCGCGGACGGTCGCCCATTGCTACCGAGACCACCGCTGCGCGCCACCACGCCGACTAGCGTGCTCGGTATCGGCTCGACGATCCGCACGCCAGTCAGGGCGCCAGCCCCGAGACAAGTCCAGTCGCAGCAAGCGCGCCAGGTGCTGCAGAAACGCACCACGGCGGTGACCACGCAAAGTAACTCTGTGAGCCCTGGGAACGTCGCACAGATTAGATCCAAGTTCACGGTGCTTAGCCCTCAGCCGAAGCAGGTGGTTAAATCTGGCACTAGCCCGGTCCAGCAGGCTAAACAGTCGCCGAAGACGCCAGTCGGTAAGCCACAGTCATTATTATCTCCCCAGCAAAAGTTACTAATGGCAAAAAGGAAAGCTCAAGAGGCAGCGGGTATCGTTAAACCAGGTGGCCGCGGCCTCCTAGCAGGTGCTCGTATTACCGCCGGGCGGGGTAGAGGGAAATTAGCCGAGGTACCAGCGACAGCGGCGGCGGCGGCGGCGGCGGCAGCAGCAGCGGCTGCTGCCACTCCTGGAAACAAACCGAAAGAAAGTAAACTGGCGGAGGGCGACGGTCTTCACATGGAGTTCCACGAGGTAGGCTCCGAGGAAAGTAGCAGCGAGGGTGAACCGGAACTACCGCCACCGGAAACCGAGACCGTGGCCGCCGCTGGGCCAGATAGCCCACCGAGGCCGTTCACTCTGTGCCCGCTCACGGGGCGCATCATTGGGCCTGACGGTGAGCCTGTGGAACAGCCAGCCGAGCCAGAGCCCGAAGCGGAGCCAGCTACGCCATTGTCCACCGTCAAACCTGCTACAACCACGTCGGAGAGTATAGACGTGAACGCCTCGGCAAGCACCACAGAGTTGGTCCTACCTTCCCTCGATTCTTTAACAGACGGCAGTGGCATAATGAGAGTTGAGATGAGCCCCGGCGGGACAACAGGAACCATCGTTCAAACCGGCGAACCGGCCCAGATGAACTTGCCGAACGTCGCCGGCCCTGCCCCGGACCTTCCCTGCTTGGACGACACTGTTCCCGCTGTAGCTGCAGCTCCTCCAGCAACGACCACAGCGACGCCTTTGACAGAGGCGACGACGACCAGCGAGTCACCGATCGCGGCTGGACTGTCAACAGCCACGGTCACCTCTACCAGCACGATAGCCATCGCGTCCACCGATTCGGTGAAGACCGAGGAGAAGATACCGGAGGAGAGGAAGGTGGCAGAGGACACGTCGAATTTGGTGACGATAACGGGGGAGGACGGCGTTGTTTATCAAGTGACAGGGCAAGCCGAGGATGGCCAAACGTTGCTGGTGACGCGGGACGCCGATGGCGAGCAGCAATGCGTGTACGTCACTACGGAACAGCAAGGGGACGAGGGGTCCGTGCTGACGTTGGACCACGCTGTGGCGGAGGCCGTGGCTCAGCTGATACCCGACCAAGTCAACCTGGCCTCGCAATTCTACGTGAAAGAAAGCGGCACGGAGCCTTCCGAGAACCCGATGGTCATGTCCATCATGGATAACACGAACGCCTCCGACGTGGCCGAGGGGCAAGAGGACGGTGACGGGCACGGACAAGTTGTAGCTCAAGTTGTGCAAGCGGAAGAGCCGACTCCAGGTAACTTGGTCGATTCGAGTCAGTTTACAGAGTGCGTTGGAATTGTTGAAGTATACTAAGCTGGTAGAGTTATAGGAAGTTAAGTATAAATGTCACTGTCAAATTCCAGTTTCGGGCCCCTTTCATTCTGTAGTGGAATTACTGGGGACTGAATGAGAGTGGAGTCCCTGAGGAAAACCTCGAATTCCTAACCTACCAATCGTTACTTTGACGCTTGAAAGATTTTAGGTACGGGTGGGGTCGAACCTAATTTTTAAATTCTTAAAACTCGAATTGGAAACTACTCGAATCCGAAACATTGTAAGGCTTCGAAACTCTCGAAACTTAAAGTGCTGATTCTGTTTTCTAAGTGAAATGTCTTGCTTTAAGAACTGAAGACAACCAAATTTTACATAAATCTCTATTGACCGTAGTTAAAGAAAATACATGCAAAAATATAACAATACAAATTCTCGAACTCTCGAAATTCGAATCTACCTTGGGTTTCGAGGTTTCGACGCTTCGAGAAACGCACACGTAATTTTAGAAATTCACTATAGCTGTACCAGCAAGAATACTAATTCGATAGGGTAAGCTCGGGTGGACCCTTGGGCTGTTCAAACGACTCCATGCATATCGTACAGAATGTTTTACCTAAATTGTAGCTAAATAGATCGCACAGAGTCGCTTTTAGATAACAGAACGTTCCCACTTCAGTAGCGAAAGACGATGTGAGAGAAATGCTTCGTTTTCGCCATAAAACGAATACTTTTCGAACATGTCCCGCGATGTGTATCGCACACAGAGTGAACAATCTCAACGGTATTGATACTGTACTTTTATTCTTGTCATTGTTTAGGAGGCACCAGAAGAGTGGTTCTACTTCTGCCGGACGGGAACCTGATGATGACCGAGGTAACGGAGGAGCAGTACGCTGCACTCGGTCTGGGCAAGTGAAGGAACACTCGAAACGCGCGTAAAGGATAAAACGATCATGCATCGAACTATACATTTATAATGGAAGTTGTACGCTTAAGGGTGATCGTGGGTTGTGTATATATGTAAGGACCGTTCACTTCGTACAATTGCAATGGATTAAAAAAAGAAAAAGAAACAAATTATCGAGATTTTCCGGCTAAACAGACGCGATGTGGAAGAAGAAAAGGAAGAAACGTAGCTGGTGTATTGTAAAAAACACACACACACACACACACACACACACGCACGCACGCACGCATACATATGGAAGAATGAAGAAAAATCAGGAACACAGAAATCTAGAGTTTAGATTTACGATAAACGACTATGTTTTAGAAATTCATGTCTCGGTGTAAAACGAATCCGCTGGAATTTTAATTTTTAATGTTTTATTTATAATTTACGGGGGAAACGCAGATGCACAGCAGTGGGGAGAGGGGAGGAGTTAACGCGGATAGATATCGCATCGTTCGATGACAACACCATTATACAACGTTTGAAATAAGCATTGTATTTGTAGGATAGTGAAGTATAACCTGGGGTTTTATATTTTCCAAACGATAATAGGCTTCTCACGAAGGCCATTAAGTCCCTCTGCATACAAAGTCCAAGTATGAAGTCGCGATCCACGCAAGTTCTCTGGCAAAACCATCCGGGAGAAATCGACGCTTCGTGATGTAAATAATAGCAGGGGGTGAGAAGGGAGATTTAAAAAAACAATTCTGTCGGGACGAATTTTTACGCAGAGCTTGAACCTAGTTTGACTCCGCGCCGAGATTCTCATCGTACGATCTACACAGGACGTTAATTACGGTTTTTCTTTCATTCTGACTTGAATTATACATACGTAACGATACATGCTGATAAGCAATTGCCCCGCGTATCAATTTACTACAACGGTAACCATGAAGTCCTTACGCGAGCACGAGAACGTGTTTTTCTTTCTTTCTTTCTTTTTTTTTTTGTTGCGTTACGTGGACTGTGTATGCTTATTCTGTAGATTAAATAAGTGCACTCCTAACGAAGAACATACATAATTTTTCAACCTACAAGACTTACAGAGAAGAGAAAAAGTAAAAAGGAAATACAGTGTTGTTTAATGGAAGATCAAGCGCGTCTGATTATTGAGCCCACTTCCTTTTCAGGTCACTAGACGATCGATCAGAGACATCCACGATTTCACAGCTTACTTGCGAGGTGAAAACCTATCGAACACGTCTCTTGCACTGTATGCTTCTATCAAACAAAAGTGTATTTTGATGAACGAACGTTTAAACGGTGGTATATCGTTGCGCCGACTTTCGGAAGAGACTCGGTATGCTCTGGAGAATCGATTTTTTTCTCGCTTGTTTGCATTGGTAGATTGTACAAAGCGTAATATCTAGATCGTATACGCGAGACCATGGTGTATGGTGTCCGAGATACACATGTATACATAGATTAAAGAGGAAGGGGGAAAGGATCAGGCAGCAGGATTCTTTGTATTTACGGATCATGATAAATACAGTTATAAATAAGTGTACCTTATGCGATCATATGGCGGCTGGCAAGAGCAGCGTCTCTGCCTCAACGTTTGTAGGGCTAAACTAGATTCAAGCGTGAAACGGTCGCGAATACAGGAAGAAAATGGGAGAGGAAGAAACACATGGACAATTTCTATATACCTTCAGTCTAAACGAAAACTATTTTGCACGACGTACGGCAATGGAATATAAAATCCTAGTATTTTAGTAACGTAACCCTTTTGTACATAGAACTTCAATCTCTCAACCTTTATATAAAAAATTGTTTCCAAATAAATCATACTCTTGAAATCACTATCTACGTTTGTTTCATTGTACCACTTCATTCTTGCTTTCTTGATATCTTCTGTACGAAGCGTTTACATGCTTCTTCAATGGGGGTAATTAATTAAACGTTCTTTTGTCAACTGCAATGAAATGCATGCTTGTCAGCTGGTTGCTTGTACGTCTGGTTGATGATATAAATAAGTAAGATGGACTCTGTACATGTGACTTATAGTGGAAATGAGGAGGAAATGGAGGCAGAGTCCGTTCCAAGGAGAATGCGAAGTGGAGTAGAGTCTAGAAGATATAATTGGAAAATATCGTACAGCCGTATTGAATCTGGACAACAGAATATTATCTTGCAGAAACAATCTTCTATTCTGTATTGCGTTAGTATTTTTATGCGTTCTTGAAACTCAGTAGAGCACCACGAATTTTGTTAAGCTTTTGGTACCATGGGATCTTTGACTCCATTTTAAAAAAATTAGAATAAATTGGAAGACATACGAATCTTTATATTATTAATTGTTTCACTCCTGCTAGAGGAATCTTTTAGACCAAAGGAAAGGGAAGAGGTTCATTAAGCTACCTAAAATTGCAAGTATATATATTCTTAAGAGGTGCAATTCTTTTCTGAATTTGTAACTACAAGAGTTTATAAACAGAATCTTCCCTTTTCCAAAGAGAGCATATAAAGTGTATTTTACTATAATTAACTACAACAGTTTTGTGATCTGAAATCTGAAAGACCGCACAGTTCCTACTGGACACAATGGAAAAGAAACATTTTGACCTCCCAGTAATGATAACGAATAATAATTTTCATAAATAGAGTTACAGAGATCGGTTGCACAATGCATGTCCTGCTGACATAAAGATGTTGAAACGTTGCACGCGAGATGTTAAAGAAGTGGAAGATTCGACACTCAAATACGCGGACTCAGGCGTCGAAGGCGAAGCAGAATTAGGTACTAAGCTCGGTAAAAGTTAATGACACTGTCAGGGTCTCCTTTCTAGATTTATACCGCAGCGATTCGTTGATACAACCACCGGAGCTGAAGGTTTGGGACGAGTACAGAAGATTGGTGGAATTAGCGCGATTGCTTCCGAAAAGAGAGCCGGATCCACAGTTGAGGCATATAACGTCTTTGCCAAAGATTCGAGTTGATAGGTACTTCTTAAATGCCTACTTACGAGGCTGACAAGGGAAGCTTCCCAACCCGCAGATTCACAAAATTATGAAACTTTGGGGATATTGGTATCTATTGCGAAATTTTTTTGCTGCCCAAATTCACTTTACGCTGGTGAAATTGGCCCTAAAATAATGTGGCCATTTTCCGATTTTGTGTTATAACTCGCGACTTGTAAGAGATAGAAAAAAAGTTTTCACGCAAAAGTTACTTCTTTTTAATTAGGACTAACATTTGGTAAAAGTGATACGCGAGTTATAACACAAAATCGGGAAATGGCCGGATTTTCAGAGGTCAATTTCACTTCCTTGGAGTAACTTTGCGCAGAAAAAAAAAAATATATATTCTCTACATATCCCCAGTTTCATAATTTTTTAAATTTCCGTATTGGGGATCTTCTCTTGAGAGTCAATAATTAACAACAATGCATCTGCAAAATTTATCACAGCAATAATAGAGATTGTACGGTATTATTTTCCAAGACGGCCGGCTTACTCTCTTCAGCACTTCTGGTTATCTTTGCAAAGACTTCTTTGTAAGGTCAATTTTCCTTGAGAAAAGAACATTTTTTTATATGAATGTACCATTTCCTTCAAATCATCGCCTATTTAATAAGGAAATAGGCGAGAAAAGAGAATCTAAAGAAAATGGTGCATAAGTGAGTTGGTTCTAGAACAATATCAATCTTCTCAGGGTATAAAAAAGCTTAAAGGGAAGTTCGGCAACTGGGAAATTCAGAAAATCTGAAACTTTGCAGAAATGTAGCTCAAGCGATGCGAATAACGTAAATATTTTTTGATTCGGGTGAAAACACCCCTTCAAAGAAATTCTGAGTTTTCAAATTATCGCGAATATCTGCGAAACCGTATAAGATCGCGAAAAAAAGTTTAATTCAAAGTTTTATGACGTTCAATCTCAAAAATCACGAGGTGACATAATTACAGATAACACCAACGCTAATAATGTATAATATGATGAATATTTCTCTGGTAGGCGGGCAAACGAATATATATATAATTCAGAATTACTAATTTTGCGGGAAGACACTTAGAATATTGAAACTGCTACATACGATCGGGCGTTAAATTTTGGACGTAATTTTTTATTTTTACCTTCGTTTCGCAAAAAAGAAACTGTTTAGGCTCGAGTTAAAATTTGACTTATACCCGTTTACTCGCCAGCCACAGATTAAAAACAAAAAATCGAAATCTTTTGAACAGACATTAAAAATGCTAGAGTATTTTTTTACTCTCCTGCAGGACACCAAAAATTGACAGGGAGAGTTTTTGTTAGCCCCTCAATTGCAGTGGGTGACGAACTCACCCCACTGTTAACCCATTCGTTTCTGATAGCACCTACTTTTCACAATTTCTATTTCGAAAATCAGGGGAGAGTCCAGGTCGCAGCCACGTTTAGGCGCCCAAGCAAAGAGAAGCATCATAAGGTCAGAGATCCAGAGAACGATATTGGTGGCGGACTGCAACTACGTGCAGTTCCGTAACTTCCAATTGAAAAGGCTGTACAAGGTACCAGGATTCGATTAGGCTCGCTCGGTCTCATTATTAAGCTACCGTTCTGTGTATGCTAGAAAACGGTCACGTTGCAAAACGTCAGTACGTCGCCAGCGAGATTTCAACTAGACGGGAGGCCGTGCCGCTCTAAGTTCCTAGTTGTAATCGAATCCGTAGCGGAGAACAGAGGCATCGTCCCGCCAGGGATGCAGGTGCAGCTGGTGATCTTCTTCCAATGCGACATCATAGACGAGCCGGAGGAAATATTGATACTGAACGTGCAACACGGGAGGCCCATCATTATCAGGCTACACGGATACAAAGACCCTCCCATTCTGATAGGTAGATATGTATATGGATTCAGCAGTGGCTGGCAAATTTGTTTAACTATCACATGACTTTTAGTGAAAGTCTTTTATATTAGAGCAAGTAGCGTTGCTACACCAGTGTTTCCCCAACCTTTTTTGTTTGGCAGGAATCGATACATCGCAGAAGGAGCTAACGAGCAACGGGAAGTTCACCATCCAGCCTTGGCATTCAGAAATACTGTCTCCAGGTGAAAGCGTAGACGTACGTCTGAATTTTAATTAGCGATTATAGCGACCATGCTCAGTAGTCTTACAGGTAAACGCGTAATACGATTATTTTGCAGTCTACCGTGGGAAGTACTGCCGAAAGCGCTGGCAGTTTGTTTTCAATTTGTCGCAAATTCGATAACAAAAGCATGACTTTCGACTGCGGCAACGGCTTCGTGGGGGAACAAGTCCACGTGCCTATGAATTTCACGAACACAGGGGGAGAGGGGAGGTTTTTCATAATGAGTGAAATCGACTGGACTTCTCTGTGTATCGAAGTAACGCCTTCGCCCCTTCGTCGTTGCGCTTTTAGTATAACAGAAATATATGATCGAGTGTTTTCTAATGTTTGCATTTTCAGTAGCTTCTTTTTTATATTTTTCATCCGGATATCACGACCACAAATGGCACAAATGTGCGATTGGGTGTTTGCTGACGTTCCCATTTTCAATTATTTCTATTTTATATTTTTGATCAGGATATCACGACCACCAACGTGTTGAAATTGCCTTGTTTTGCAATATGGCCGGCGTACTTCTTGCTGAAGCCGTGGGAAGCAATAACGCTCCATGCATACTTCTTTCCATACTGTTACGGGATTCACGTAAATGAAAGACTGAATTTGTAACACTTGTACAAATCTATTTATGCTATGATTGTTCAGCTAACGCCTTTGTGTGTCGCGTCTGTTCTTATCAGGTAGACAAACTGTACATACTTTGCGACAACTGTACTCTACTGGATATGGAAATAATCGGGGACGGCATAATATACGAGCCGAACTTCATCCAGCTTAGTAAAGTATCTATGTAACTGTTTTCACATGGTAGCGTTAGCGTAGCAATATTCTTGTACGTGATATTACGTTTTTATTTGGTAGATGCACATCGTCGACCATGTTTCTTTCGATGATCAATCCACTTTTAAGAAACCTGGGTAGCTTATAGAGAAACGTAGTACTGTATTTTCTATGAGTTCACAGAAATCGAAAGAAACACAGCACTACGTTTCTGAGGAGTTTTCAGAAATCAAGAGAAACGTAGCATTACGTTTTTGAGCTTTCAGAAATTAAGGGAAACGTAGCACTACGCGTTTATAGAGCTAAAAGGAACCGTAAGTGATTTTTCATTAGTAGCCCTTTGTATAGGGCTATTTAAGAGAAATCACGAACAACGTAGTACTACGATACATTAAAGTTGCTGAGGCGAGTTATCCTCCATACTATGGCAAATAATGAATAAGCCTCCTATTCATGAAATTGCAGCAATTAGAAAAGGTTTGGCCACTGAAGATGGACATCGACAAACACGCACGTTATTACGTAAACATAAACAGTATTCCAAACGGAACGGGGCAATGCACGATCTCTGCGACCAACATTAGGTAGAACAAACTTTCACAGCGATTCTATTTCTCTCGTTTAAAATAACATATTAATCTATGAAAGAATTAATATAAAATTGAAATGAAAATATGAATTCAATATAACACAATTTCGATCTACTACTTTCAGAGAAACTAGTAAACTCAACTCATTTACTTGTTATAAGTCGAAAGGAACGAGTTACTTTTTTTTTCATTTTCGAAAAAATCGGCTTTGCACTCTTGACGCTGCGTCCAGACGCGTATAGGAAAAGAAACCTTATGTTTGCACTGAAATGTGCAAATGTCGTCGATATGAAAACAATAGCTAAGAATTTTAATTACTCCATGCAGCGAAATAAGCATGCGCTTCCGATGGACAAAGCGACACATTCAACCCAACGAGAACGAAACGATTGAGCGTAATCGTCTTCCTTTGGAATTTCTTCGAATTCAGCCAGATCACGGAGTGTTCGCTCCCACTTCTATACACCACTTCAACGTAACCGCCGAATACAAATACTTAAATGCAGACTGTCTTTTCGCTGTTCTACAGTAAGTATACTACAAGCGATTCCTCCGGTAATTACATTAACAAGAAACGCATGCAAGTGGAACTATTTTAGATTGCACTTGGAAGATATACCACTCGCTGCTGTTTCGAAGGAACAGCAATTGCATACCGAAGAATGCGCCATGAGACGACGTAAAACTGCAGCTGTAAATCATTTCACTGGTGCTTTAAGTCGGTTTAGCTCGCGCTGTGCTCATAAAACCCTTTATTTCAATTTGTTATTGTCCATTACTAGCTTTACTTTCACTTCATCAAACTTCATATTTTCAAAAAATGCGTGGTTCCAAGAGACTCGCAGCGAGCGCTGTTGTTCTGAACAGCACTGCGAGCTTTACCAAGTTAATTAATACAATTTCTTACATCTATTTAAATACTGTCATCAGTCCGTAGATATTTGGATCGCCGACGTGGAAGTCTGGTTGCAATGCACCCCAGATGGAAGTAAAACGTGCGTAGAAAGTAGCTTTTGTTTCGCTTGAAAAGAAATGCGAAATTAAATTCCCTTTGCGATCGAATAGTGATGGAACCTCCGAAGAAGAGATGCCTTTCGACCTTGATTATTCGATACCGGATTATTACGAGGGAGCAGATACTATCGACGACTCGGAGGATAGCGAGGACCACAAATCTGCGTGTCAATTAGTAAGGGGGTCAAAAGCTCCACCCACTTTCCACTTTAGCATACCCATTGAAGACTTCCCAATTGATTGTTTATGCGATATTACAGGTAACAGATGAACTGTTCTCTCACTACGACATCGTGAACCTGAAACAATTCGAGCCACTTCTATGGAAGCAAATAATAAGCATGGGCATCATTAGACCTACAAGGCTTGTAGTTCCATAACGATTCCTTAGTTACTATCAAACCTTTATTAAAATTTCAGCAATTTTAAATCATGCTCTATAGGACTCTATATATCGGCGTCGAGGAGACCTGCGTCTTGAGAGTGAAGAATTTGTCAAGTGGTTCATTAATGTACGCCTGGGGAGAAGCTAGTGGTACCGACACAGCAAAAATGAAGCTCTGCGTGTGTCCAGAAAAGGGTGAAGTGGCAGCTGCCAATACAGAGAGAATGAAGATCACTATTGTCCCCATGAAGGAGGTTAAACGACTCCCAAATCTTTTAAGAAAGCTTCACCTTTGGAAGCACAAACGAATGGTACTTATCGAACTTCCAGGGGATCGTGAGGTCCTTTCATATACCATGCTTCGTCGGGGATACGAGGAGAATCATAATGCTGGGTATCGAGTGTGCTATTGAATCGCTTTACGTCACGCTTTACTTTCCACTGAGCGACGAGGAGCCTTTGAAGCTGAAGGATAACTTCACTCGAGTCGAATGGCACGTGGATAGTTTGAATATTGCCTTGGACTTGGCAGGCGAATCCCAGAAAGGTTTGGTATGTTTTGCTTGCAATTTTTAGCAATCTACTTCAAACGTGTCAGTTTCAAGTTTAGATTCGATACTGCATTTCTGTCTAAATGAATTATGTTTCGTATTATACAGGTTCGTTGTTAAAATCGACAATATCAATTTAATAATTAATTCTTCATTCTGTCGGGTTAGTTGAATCTACTTTTAGACAGGAAAAAGTAGTGCCTTCAATCCCTATCCCCCCACAGAATTCACGCCGTAGAGTCGACCCGCTTTTCTATATAGCTTCTGTGTAGGCATGCGCGTAGATCTCACTATTGCGCTATATATCTACCACAATTTTCTTCATTCCCAGCTAATGCAAAGCTAAATTCAACTATTATATGAATCAGAAATTATTGGAAAAGTACCGAATGCGAGAAGAACAAGAACTGCAGATTACGAATCTAGATGAAGGTAGCATCTTTAAGGATTCTTCTGCAGGCCCTTCTGGGTCTGAATTACACATGGCAGAATCCAGAGAAGAATCTTCTCCGAGCGATTCTACTTCAGAAACTATTCAAGTAACTAATCGATCTTATCAATATTCATAAAGCAGAATCTACAGAGTGATCAAACACAATCGTAGTTGAACGAGTTGGCAACAGAGCATGGAAACATACGACAAGGCATTACCGCGCCTGGAAAAATCATACCCTTCTTCGAAACAGTTCTACCAGCGTCCACGCAACCTGTTGTCATCGAATTCTTGAATTTGCCCCTGAGGATAGGTACCTCAACCCTAATACTAAAATTTAAAATATTCCTACATATTCAGAAAATTTGTTGTAAGGCAACTCATCGACTAAAAGTGACTGTACTCTAAAAGCAAACCGTCTTCTTGGTTCTCATTTATTATTCCGTGCAACGGGCTTTCAGTAAAGAAGAAGACTTTCATAATAAAAAACGAGACCCCGGTACCGTCCAACTTTTGGCTGCGCATAAAGAACTTCTATCCGATCCGGTGTTCCTGCGAGCAGAAGTCGAAGGAGGATCGTATCAAGTTCGCTTACAGAAAAGTGTTCGGTCGAAAGAAGGATGTGATCGGTAGAGATGCCACTCAATTGCAAAATCCGAAAAGCTGATTACACGTTTAGCATATTCTGTGGCAGTAAATAGTGAACTACTTGCGAGTAACTTCTCTCTTCGTTCCAGAAGAAACGCTGTGTCGGGTGAAGCAACCCGCATCAGGTGTTGTGATTTACATCGACCCCATAAATGCGGATATTGGGCCCTTCGAAGCTATTCCCGTGGACGTTTACGTCTTCGCCGACACGTGGGGAATTTACGTGGACGAGCTGGAAATAAATATTACTGGTTTACCGCGGTACACGTTAGGGATATGTATTCAAGTCGTCGAGTCACCGATATCCTTATCCATCAGCGCTGGAGCTTCATCAAGAATCCCGATCCTCAAGTGTGTAATGAAATTAATTGCAGTGGATGCTGCTCTTCAAAAAGATTACACCTGAAATATTAAAACCAAAGCCAATTCATCTGAAAAACACAATAATCGTTACTTCTTTTACACCCTGCACAGATACGGAATGAAAGCGCTCGGTTTTCGTCTGGAGAATAGGACGCTATGCTTGAAGAATACAAGCGTGGTGCCTATAGCCATCGACTGGCATACATTTGTGGTAAAGCCCACCACTGAGACATTGCCCTTCAATATTATATTTGATGTCTTCATTCCGTTTACTGATAAATTGGCATCGAGATTGAAAGCCAGGAGAGACAAGACTGACAGCGAGACACACATGGAGAACCACATAGAGCTGCAGACCCAATCAGAAACCTTGAACGAATCTAGCTCTGGAGACGATATAATTGTAATCGTGTCAAAAGAATCGTCAAGTACTTCTAGCAACACTTATGTTAGCCCACTGTATGTCTAAGCGTAAATAATCTTGAAGCCTAGAATAACTTTCAATCTTCCAGCAATTTCTTGTATTGTCTTCCTACAGTGACGTATCCTGCCCATCGAATGACAAAAACTTGCAAGGTACAGAAACTTCTATAGTATACAAGAGCAAATGTTCCTCTAAATCTATGAAAAGTTATAACGACTGTGCAGAGAACGAGAAAAGTGTAGACTCGGATGCGGCTGAAGAAGTGGAAGACACTGAATGTAAAATCTCATTACTTCCTTACTATGGCTTAGCTGATTCGCATGCTTGCACGGTAAGACGATGGAGAAGTTAGGTTACGATAAGCTGCCAAGGCGAGTATTCCAGAGCCATTAATGGTAAAGAATAATTTCAATGTTCCGCGAGGTTACACCCAGGGAAGTATTCATTCTGCCAAAGGAGAGTGCCACTGTGACTATTACCGCCACACCTGATGTATTCAGGTACATTGATTCGACGGAGAATTACGAAGAGGAATATCTCTGCAAGATTTTCGGATTCCTACGAATCGCTCCAAGCGACAAGTTCGTGCGCAGTGACAGCTAATTATTATAATCCGGCTGTGAAATATTTGATAAATTTACAGGTACCGAGACAACTGCTACTCCAGACAGGACGGATACTATTTCCCTCCCATAGAAATTGATGTTTCTGCGAAGACAGTTAAACCACACTTAGCATTTAACATCCCCAAGTCCGAACGAACATTTACGTGCTGTGTTAATGATATAATGCAGACCAAGAGGAAATTTTTAGAGTACATACGCGCGGAAAGCATTCGGGCATACTCTTTAAACAGCTGCTTCGATTGTGCGCTGCTTGGATTAAATTTAATGTTTCTAATTGTAGGTTGTACAAAACATTTTTCTTCTACAATCAGGAGAGCAACATAGTAAGCATAGCTCTGGAGACGTACGATCCGTTTCACGTTCGATCAGTTTGGATTTACACCGAAACGAATCCATGCAAGCCTGTAGGAACTATCTGCATAAACGGGCATGGATGTGCCGAGGTAACGTATTCATCTCTCGTAGAGTAGAATAAAGTTTCCAATAACGCTATCTTATAGGTAGAAATGTTATGTATCGTTGACGAGACCCTCATTGAGACTGTACTGCACACGAATAAAGCTCAGGACTTGCACGGCCCACTGATTACATTGAAAGAGCCATTAGTCATTATACACACCGATAAACATATCCAGGTTTTGAATACTTTTCTACCTTTTCATACGTATCTACAAAATGTATGGCACCAATCTCGTTACGCAATTTTAGGAGGTGGAGTTAATTTTGCAAATTTGGTTACCACTGATAAAACTATCGTCATATATGTTAGATTTTGGTCTTGTTTATGTAGGCGACACTAAGAAGTTGACGTTGGTCATTGAAAACTTGTCAAGTATAGCTACGTTTGATAATTTCTTTGGCAATTAGATCGATTTCTTCTTGTGCTAATACGGTGCTTTAATTTAACAGTATGCAGGCACAAGATTAAAGTGAAAAGAAAGCTTAAGAACGCACAATTTGCAGTTGACCACTCGGAAGTAATTTTATCGGGCTGTTACACTAAAGGGACTTATTTCACGATTACAGTTTCTTTCCAACCAAGGTAGATACATTAAATGACTCGCATTAATATTCGGACACCATGGTGTGTGAGAGATGATTGCTCTATATATTTGTTTATACTAATCTTATTGATTTGATTGTTTTTTAATATATTAAAACACTTATTGTAGTAAGTAAAAACAAATTTTATTTATTTAACGCACATACTTTTTCGCATAGTAAGCGATAAAGTAGATAATGCCGAAATTTAATATGGCAAAAATATTTGGCAGTGAATAACTTACATAAATTTTATATAAAATATATATATTTTTTTACCAGATTAATATTTCGTAGGTTGACCCTTTTGTCTTATTACTTCCTGTAATTGTTTGGGCATATTGGGTATAATTTTATTTAAATATTCTTGTGTTACACATTTCCATTCTTGTAATAAACTTTCTTTTAATTCTCTTATTGTTCTTATGGGTGTTGTCGCGAATGTTACGATCCAATTGATCCCATAAATTCTCAATCGGGCTTAAATCTGGCGATTGAGGAGGAGGGTGTAACACTTTAGGACAGTTATGTAGTAAGTATTCCCAAACGATTCTTAATTTGTGCTTCGGATCGTTGTCCTGATAAAACTTAAAACTATCGTGTATGTTCGTATTAACAGCACTTTTGATTAAATTTTGTTTCAATAAATCTAAATATTTAATTTTCTCTAAAATACTGTCGATAAAAACTAGGTCATCAACACCTGCAGTTGAGATTGAACCCCACACCATTACACTGCCACTGCTGTGTTTCACTGTTGCTCTCAATTTTTTTAATTTGAATTTTTCATTGACTTTACGCCATACCCTTCTGCATCCATCTGATCCAAAAAGATTAAATTTGCTTTCATCCACAAATATTACATTGTTCCATCATGTTTTGTCTTTAGAAACGTAGTTTTTAGCAAAATTTAATCGTAAACCCTGCGGTTGTATCTATAGTTTTTTAATATCCGATGCATTATGTCAGGATATTTTTCTGACAATCTTGTATTCTTCACGAGAATCTAATAACTTTGGAGAATGATCCCTTTCGCCGAATTGAATCGATTCAATCTTCATGAATATACCTGTGTACAATATCTTGCTTACATTTAGCAATTTGGATATTTCTCGATATGATTTTCCCTTTTCTTTGTGGTCAATAACCAGTTATCGAATTTCAAAGGATGTATTTTTACCTTTTTGTCCCATATTCACTAATAATACGTGTAATATTAACGAAGTCAATAGCAGTACTGAGTGTTCGATGCACGGTAGACATTAGACAATGTACACTAGCAAAATAAACGACTGAATCCAACAAACTTGCTATAACCAGTAAACTGTTGTGTTCGAATATTTTTGCAATGTTAAATTTCGACATTCTTTACTTTATCACTTATTTTGCAAAAAACTATATGGGTTAAATAAATAAAGTTTATGTTTCTACTAACTACAATTAGTGTTTTAATATATTACGAAACAAATAATTCAATAACATTATTGTAAACAAATATATAGAGCAATAATATCTCACACTTCATGTTGTCAGAATATTAATGTGAGTCACTGTATATAAATTATTTATATACATATTTGATTTGGAAAATCATTAAAAAGTTACAACTCTTTTTTTGTGTTTCTACTTTACTGTGCGAATGTTTCTAAACTGGGATGAAACACTGTTTTTCGAAAAAAGCGTTTATTTTTTATTCTATCGAATGTAATGGGTTAATTACATCGCTCTCAGTGCTTAATTATTGTTTCATATATAGGCAAGCAGAGTTCACGACTGAAACGTTAGAATTGATAACAGATTGTCCGCATAACGTGGAAGAGTGTGTGCTTCACGGAGGAGGAACGTTAGACGAGAAATATCATACTCCATGTGTTTAAGGAAAGAAATAATATATCAGAAAGGACACAAGTGAATGTAGGTTGACAGTGAATTAAAGTAAATTTAAGATGATGTCAGTTGAATCACCTTAACACCATACAGGCATTATTGTAAACAAATATATAGAGCAATAATATCTCGCACATCATGGAGTCCGAATATTAATGTGAGTCACTGTATATAAATTATTTATATACATATTTCACTCTTAACCCCTTAACAGCACATTAAATTTTGGAAAATCATTAAAAAATTACAACCCTTTTTTGTGCTTCTACTTTACTGTGCGAATGTTTCTAAACTGGGATGAAACGCTGTTTTTCGAAAAAAGTGTTTATTTTTTATTGTATCGAACGTAATATTACGGAGGTGGGTCTTAATGGGTTAATTACATCGCTCTCGGTGCTTAATTATTGTTTCATATACATTTACCTTTCCTAAACTAGGTTAACTGCTGATTGAAATCGACAACACTAACTGGCGCGGCAAGTTCTACCATTAAACAGACTTAAATTAATAGAAACGTCATATAAAAAGTTTGATCGCTCAACGTAAGAAAATGGAAAGTTCCTAACTCAGCAGTGTCATCATTTGACTTTTACTCCTTCCCTTCGCCGGCATTTCATTCCATTAATGAAAGTCCACTAACACTCTTATCGGCGTAATTAACGCCGTATACGTATACGGCATACCACCGTGAGAAACTGAAAATATACAAACCGGGAACGTGTACTCTACAACGCTCGTGTGAAGTACTTTCCTTTCCTCCAGCGATAAGATATATAGTTTCTCTAAAGCACCATTATCTGAATTTATAATCGAGTAAAAAGCGTATTCTCGCTTTCGCGAATCGGAGCGGCCAGCGACCGTGTGTGCGTGGTCGCAGATAAATTTGATAAATAATAATACCCGGCCGTGGCGCTCGCGGCGTCCACTCACACACCGAAGCAGCCGAATTTTTCCCGACTTACCCCGACCGTTGCCGACGGTCCCGCCACCTGGCGGGCCGAGCGCGGGTCGCGGTAGATTTTCTCCGGCGTCACGTGACCCGCCCGGCCAATCGCCGGTTTCCGAGGGCCCTATACGTGGCATAAGGCATGAATCCTTTCCACGTCCGCCATTTTGACATACGGTACCTTTTCGAGAGTGTTGGTTTTATGTTTTATCGTTTCTCGTGAAAATAATCTTTTTTACTGAAACGTAAGTAACGCAAGTGGCCTGCACGGGCGTACGTGACATTACGGGGGCGGTCTCGATAATTCAGACGGAACTTCTAAATAATGGAAGCTTGAGCGGGGAACCTTTGACGATTCGCTGGGGAGTAGGTCGGAGGTGACAGACAACCGGGGTGTACGCAGTGGCTTCGCAAACCGCACGATATTCTCCGCCTTTGTCGCAATACCTCGGTGTTGGCGTTTTAGGTAGCCGATCACGTTTTAAAAGTGCATAGAACGCCGGCGAGGCACTATAAAGTGATCCCTGACGGTATGCTAGCCCGATAATCATAGAGATGTATTGAAATGAGAATCAATAGCGGGGCAGCGTGTGAGCATCTCGTGCGTGCCTCGACACAAGTTCTCTTCCCATTTTTTTTTTTTTTTCTTTTTTATTTGTCTCCACCACTCTCGTTTGCTCGTCTCGGCGTTCGTTAAAGCCGGATTCCCCATGAATCACGTTGCTCATAATTCGCCCCCTTTTTCCGACCGCGCGCACCACGTAAACGTGCAGGTTAGCTTTTTAAGGCTTTGTGTCAGCGTATCGGTACTTCACGCATGTTTCTGCCCGCTCGCTCTCTGTCCCCCGGTGTAATTTCAACTTCTTTCGCGTGCAGCGGATCCTGCCTATTTGCTCGCTCATCTGGACACGTATCCGATCCCTCCGACACGTCTTGATTACTCATTTTCGGCTGCTAATCTTTTCGTAAAACTCATCGTTCTTTCTTTTTCTCTCTCTCTCCCCCCCCCCCCTGTTCTGACGAAATTTAAAGGTTGATGTGGTGCTACACGTCGATCAGTCGCGATTTGTGTGTAGTCTCTTGCATATGCTGGGCAAAGTTCCTTTCCTCCGTACGCTGATTTTAACTGCCGAATTTTCGCACGACGCAAAGTATACGATCACCGCGGTCACGCGTTTCTCTGTGTGCCTTTGTGTTCTCGGAAACGACGCTCTTGCCCCTGTACCAGTTCTTCGCTGACTTCTTCCTCCGCACATGTTCACGGACATTGCTTTGCCTTGCGATAATCTTAGACACTGTCTGGAAGAAGCTCGAGAAGGGAATCAGAGACTCAGTAGGGCTGTGTTGTGTCGTACGTTACTGAAATGTTGATGCGACCTAAGTCGTATGATATCGATCAGATTAGAGCGAAACGCTCGAGTCGAGCTTTTCAAAATTCCTAGACGTAATTGATTTTGATTGGTCGGGTGGTGAGTGTGCATTGATTGATCGTTCGTTGTTGCAGGTATTTACATAACCAGCACCAGCCATGGGGAATATGTTCGCAACGTTATTTAAAGGCCTTTTTGGCAAAAAAGAAATGAGGATTTTGATGGTGGGTCTCGACGCAGCGGGTAAAACCACAATTCTGTACAAATTAAAATTAGGGGAAATCGTTACTACAATTCCTACTATAGGTAAATATGAAATCCTCTTCGCTACTGTGTCTGTCATAGCTGCGTTATCGAGTGCACATTTCTCGCTCTTGTATTTTCCAATCCATGTCATTCCATGTGTTATTGACAGTAGAGAAAGAGCATCCTGTACTGAGTGAGCCATTTTACTGACCCTGAATTATAAATTTTAGGTTTCAATGTAGAAACAGTCGAGTACAAGAATATAAGTTTTACTGTATGGGACGTGGGTGGCCAAGACAAAATCAGACCTCTCTGGCGACATTACTTTCAGAATACACAAGTATGCGACACATCGTTCTCAGTACACTCCTTTCTGCGTTAAACTTTAACGTTCCACTTACAAATCCATTTATTTAAGACATTTGAGTTGAGCTTATTTTATAGTTTTCTTAAGATGCACGTAATCACCGGTGAACTTACATACATGGATGAAACTTACAGGGACTGATATTTGTCGTTGACAGTAACGATAGGGAACGTATCGGCGAGGCGCGCGAAGAACTGATGAGAATGTTAGCGGAAGATGAACTTAGGGATGCGGTACTTCTTATATTTGCTAACAAACAAGTGAGTATATAGTTTGGACAGTATTAATATACTTACAGTTGAGAGTTGTCGAGACATATAATGTTTATTATGTAAACAACACGCTCTGTATGCATGAGGCGGCTATCTCGCCAAGAGAAAATTTAAAGACAGAATAGCGATGTGGAAAGAAACGAATTGGTGAGAACGGTTTGAGGTTAAGAGGGTGTAATATTTTTAGGATCTCCCGAATGCAATGAACGCGGCGGAGATTACTGATAAGCTGGGCCTGCACTCTTTGCGTAATCGTAACTGGTACATTCAAGCGACGTGCGCCACAAGTGGAGATGGACTTTACGAGGGCCTCGATTGGCTTTCCAATCAGCTCAAGAATGCCAATCGCTAATTGGAACATTATTTTGTCAACATTCAGTTGCTATATTAACATCATAAAAAATCAGCTGCACACCTGTCCCCCCCATGAATGAGTAATAATATATAAAAGAGGTAATACTAAGTGGAAATCGCAAAGGCCCCGTCGGGATCTTCGAGCGGAGGGCGGAGAGATTATCGAAAGTTGTCATTGTGCCAGGAAGTTTTGTCGGGGGGAGGGGAGTGGGGAAAACGGCCGGAAGCACACATTCGAACGGCCACACAGGACTATTGCCTTGTGCAACTTATTATTATAATTATTATTATTATATTAGCATTATAGTTACACTTTTTACACAGAGATACCACGAGAAAAAGTGGAAAACTTGGAAGTAATTGTATTAAAGTACCTAACTCTGAAACATACAATACACATTGATTAATTAATAATTTGAGTATCTTTGAAAAAAAAAATTCAAGAACAACAACAGCAACAGCAAAACGTGAAGTACCCACGGTGTTGTCAGTTTGAATGCGTTGGACATACTGATTATCATAATGTAGCTGCATATTGTACATTACATTATTATATAAATACGATGATAAAAATGTGATCAATAGATGAGAGAATGTTGCTCTATCCACTACATTACAAAAATGTGTCGCATCGGCCCATCAGTTGACATGAACGAAAAAAGAAAAAAAAAAATGAAAACAAGATGCAGTGAGTGGTAACTGACGGTGCAATGACTTACTGTTTCTAGTTACGAAAGTTTGTTTCTATTTTTTTAAGTTTTCAGTGGTATACGTCGGGGAAAAAAGTAAAGCGGAACAATACACATACAAGAAAAAAAAAAAAATAAGAAAAATGGTTGTCTTACTGCTTGGCTGCTGGCAGGTGCGGTAATTGCACCCACCTTCACCTGCTCGCGATAAGACTAACAGTCAGCCAACCATGCAATATCTCAGTGTAAAAGAGATATCATTTATTTATTGCACCTTGATAAGGTAAAAAACAATTTAGAATATTGTCAACATTCCGAAATTATGCATCGATCGTGGCGGGAAATGCAGATTTAAAATCACTATCGAATAAATAAATATAAAAAAGAGAGAGTGAGAGAGAAAGAGAGAGAGAGAGAAAGAAAAGAACTAGGAAAGAACCTCTCGCAGCAATGAGAGATAGGCCTCGCAATTTCTAAGCCAGCAATCCAAGCTGGCACGGCGGTCTGCCGGATTGAAGCCATTTTCGCGAATCTCCTTCAATCTCCCATTGTTTTCCTGTCCTTCGAAATACATTGTTTTTACAAAGTAATCTTCCCACCCCCAATAAGTAATTGATCAAATCGCCTTTCCGTCATATGCGAAGATTCGTATAATTATATATGAATGTTTAAACAATTTGTGAAATATACTGTAATTGTGCTTTATGTAGTCTATGTGTTATTTGCCATTAAGGTAGTTGGGTTTTTGCTCTGGCTGGTTTATAAATAGAGCGTACGGTGAGAGAGTGAGAACGAGAGTCCTCCTTTTTGGGGGAGTGGTGCATGCATATTGCGCAGGGGAATGGCCAGGATAAAGGGATGCTCTGTACACCGACGGCGACGGCGAGGAACGATTATAATTCGTAGAAGCGAGACATTTGTACGTAGGCAAGGAATGTAAAGAGGGAAACGCACCTCTGTCCTCGCGGCTTCACGCTCGGCCTGCACGCATCTCTTGTTATTCAGACGACGGTACTTGATTTACAAAGCACAGCTACTTTCGTTCCCTTTTCCGAACCACTAAAGACTGCGCACCGCCCATACCGCATGTTCCATTTAGCCATTTAAGTTTCGCCCCGTTTTCCTTTTACCGGCTATAATTATAGATTAGTTTGCGGACAATTTACGAGCCGTAGGTTTTTATTCGCCCCGAAACAAGAGGAGGAGAGAAATGGCGTGAAATTTTAGCAGTAGCTTGCGCGTGACGAAATCACTTTTTTTTCTTTCCCCCCCCCTTTTCGATTTTTAAATAACGTGTGTATATGTTTAACAATTAGAGATAATGAATGGATCGTAACGAGGATATTATTTCCCCTCGGTTCTGTCGGAACGAAAATAAAAGAAAACGTAATATTTAAGATGTACGATAAAGTTTTATTACCGACAAGCGGATTTATCGACTTGTTATTGAACGAGACACGCGTGCCTTGTCTTGCAAAATTCGATTTCTCATTTTCTACCGTCGTGTACGTTTTATCAGTAATCCAGCGCTACACGATGGCAATTTCGAATCTGACGGTAATCTTGAGTAATTCTACGGCTTTCGTTAATCCGTCATATACAGTGTGGCGCATTAGAAATAGGTCGCATACCTTCGATACCATGTTTGCCTTTAAACATCATTCAAATAATATTTTCCACATTTTCTCATATTCGTCACAGCGTACTTAATTCTAAATTAGTTCTTGTTTCTAATGGGACACTGTATATACATTGTTGATCATAAGTATTGGGATACCTATACTCTACCATAATTGCGAAGAACGTTGCAAAATTGAAGAACTCTGGCACGAATTTTGAGATTTGGCGCCCATAGGCTCACAAGTGTCTGTCGCCCTTTCGACGAAATATGAAACATTTCAATTCAAAAGAGTTGAGATAATTTTAAAATTAATTCAATACAGCAAATCACGTATGAGTTATCGCTAATTCTCTATATGAAAAAAGTGAATTGCTTTTACAATTGTCGCAAGCCTCTGTATTTAAACCTTTTCCAATTTCTTTCAAAATTTGCCGCCCTTCAAAATTTGTCGCTCCCCAAAATTGGACACCCCCCAAAAATTTAGTGCTCCCCAAAATTTGTCACTCCCAAAAATTGAGTACCCCCCAAATCTCCAAGAAATTTTACTTGATTTGGTACTTAAAATAAAAGTAGTGAAATATATAATGTAGTGACGTATACAACAGATATCCTAATAGTTACGAACAGCAGTGTGGTTAGAAACTTCATGGCGAGCACCAGTTCTGTTCTTTTCTCATTTACTCGTTATTTCAGCGTGCATTGATTCGCTTAAAATTCTTATTACTCCATAGGATATTATTCATACCGTTGAGTTATTGATTGAGAGGTCGATTAGAAATCGATAATTAGAATTTGCATATTACACATATACATTGCGTTATCGGCATGGCGGCGATAAATGGGTTAAATGCTTATAAGTAGCATTCATGACATCGCCTCGTATGTGCATGACCTCAGTGTCGTGACATTTTCTCACGTGTAACCTTCGTTGTATGAGTAAGTACCCAATACGGTGCATTGTCATTTACCTTCGACTGTAAGTTACATGCGCGCAAGTAAATCCGGTTTCGTTCGAGTTTGTTTGTTCGCGTGGATGATAAAAAGAATGCCTCAATTCTCGGGGAACGGGCAGATCGACGCAAAATTGGCGATAAATTAATCTTCGGTATACACGATTGCTTAATCGAATCAGTTTCACGTACTCGACAGTTTCGAGTTTCCATTGAAAGTTGCATTTATCATTGAGGGAAGTTTTCTAGTTTGTACAATACTATAAAGCCTTTAGCGTGAATCGTCGGAATTTATAAGTGTTATTTATGAAGTAGTAATAGGTAAATGAAGAATACCTAGTACAGCTTATTTAAAAATACAGTAACCTTTTCTATCCGAGATAATGCTTAGCGCAACGCAGTGTGCGAGACTCTCGTAATCGCGTTTGTTCATCGTGGAGGCTGAACGCCCATGGGCGTTCGCCGTACGTAATACACTGACTGATTGAACGTGTACAAGTGTCCATAATGCCCACAGGGTTAAACACTTGTACCCCACATTTTCACCAATTCCATGTGTTAAAACTGCGACAAGAGTAATGTATATAATTGCTTTCATGATTACGCAAGATGTCAACTCCTGATAACGAACGATTTTTTAATAATACCAATAAAAAAACCAAGTGGGAATCCCCTAATAACTGGCGTTTGCGATCTATTTTTCAAGTAAATTTAAGGAAAGGATTGCTAAGCAGTTCTAATTAAATATACCTCTGCATTTGAAAGGCCTGAGCGACTCCAATGACCGCTTTCCAAAACCTCGCGCCACTAAAAATCTAAAAAGAAAATATTCTGCGTATTGGGAACTATGATATCGATGTGGCGACGAAGCCCTTGCAGTTTTTACATTCCCAAGTACTCAGCTTGAAATTACGAAAAAAAGATGGCGCTATCGATCGAAATGGGGGGGGGCAACGCTCGTCATTCCCGTATCTATTCAACGCGCGCTTCCTATCCATCACGCTTTATGGTAGCCGATGCGCGGCGATACGTGGACGCGAGCTTGGCGAAACGGCGCGAAGCCTGTGCCCCTCGTATTTTTAGAATTATTAACAACCTGCGGAGAGTAACGATCACGTATTGAATGTCAGACGGGAGAAGCTGTTTGTGATAGATATGCCTCGCAGACGGCGCCAGGCATCTTCTCCACGGCAATATAACGAACAGCGTTCTCTCGGCGCTGGCCGTCGCGAGGCCTTTCGGGATCTCTCTCCCTCGTTTCTTTTCGCGCAGCCTCCGCGTAAACCCGTTGATCGCCGAATAACAAATAGCGAGGCGACGAGAGGGGCTCGGACGGTTGTGAGCGCGCAAGGTAAGCGAAAATCCTTCGCGAAATGGTAATCGCGAGCACGGTAACCGTACTTCTGACACTGTCACTCAACCGCGAGGTTATCTGGTCCGTACGTGCACTGAATCGCTGGATATGAATTTTTTGGTCGAGCCCCGTTTCCTTGTACGAACGAAAATCAACGCTAGACTGAAAGGTGGAGTGGTGGGCTCGAGCAGTGTCTCCCACCACGCACGTAGCTTGTGCGGTCGATCCTTTTTTCTGGTAATTGTGTCGAAAGCAGCGCGACCCGTCGCTCTAAGGCTTTAACCGTAACCTCGGCTAAAATAGTATCGCTGTAATTACGATGATTGTATGTACAATAAGCTTATTCGATTGTGGCCACGTGCTTTCCATTTGTAGGGTCGCCACCCGTACTTTAAAATAAAGTATCTTACGATATTCTAGGTAAATGTACTCTATACTTTTGAATAACAATAAAGTACGCGAAAATACTTTATTTCACAATTAATGATATTATGTGAAACGTAACGCAATATTATTATATTCTATCTCTTCCCGCCACTTCAGCATTTACTGTGAGAAAGTTTTCTCTGTCATGAATGTGAAGTGGCACTATGGAAGAAACGAGGCCTCTCTCAATCTAATAAAAAACGAATTATTTATATATTTCAATATGAATATTGAGTGCAATGATGCCATTGGGACATTTCAAAATAATAAAAATTTACTCTGTAATGCTAAAAGCAATAGAAAATATGTTTGGAAGAAATAAAAACTAATAAGATTAAAATGTACTTTGAATTTGTTGAGCGTACTTTTTTTGTATACCTCACGAAAGCAAATGTACGTTATTTTTCTGTAAAAAAGGTGGCAACCCTGCATGGATGGCACCTTTTACTGTGGCTGCACCTTCGTCATTTTAACTTTAAGAAACTTTAGGAGTTTTTGATCCAGGCCAGAGCCTACGGCGTAACATTGCTCTAAATAAGAGTTTCCTAAGTGATGTTCCTCGAATAGTTATCTTATGTATAATAAGAATTCTAAACCTCGTGGTGCCGTCAGGGCACTGTATATAAAAGGGAAGTATTGAGGTTAGGGGTTTCGTCAAACTTTAATATGTAAGTTTGGAAGAGTTCCGTGGCAAAATTAAATTGTGAAACGCTGCTCTGAAGCAGATTTCCAAAATACTCTGGAAATGTCGCAAAGTAGGCGCCAGCTGCTTGAAGCCGGCGCCTACACTCCGCCGTGCATTTGCATAATAGAGTTGAAGTAATACTTTTTAGCTGTGCTATTGCGTCGTCCGTTGTGAATCTAAATGAAAAGCGTACGCCAGGCGATGTAGGTTACCCGTATATAAATAATGCTACGAAATTTATGGAACACCGTGAATCGTGGATTCTAGTTGAAGAAAAACTTCGATCCCCAATGAGACACATTCAGGATAACAAGACAATATACCACACCCGGGGCGTCTGGCCACGTCCAATAAGTCACGGGACATTACGAGGGGGTTGAAAGCATAGAAAATAATAGCTGGCACGATCGCGAAATATGCAGTCCTCGAGGCACATGCCTTAACCTATAACGCGTCTAGAAGCATCACGCCAAAAGGGATCGTAAAACTCGCTCACTTATTTTTTCCCTCCGCCCGTGGAGGGTCCTAAACGTCGACTTTCCATCAACGCGTTCGAAACGGACCTCGCCGTCGAATATAAAAATCCGTCGGCGCGTGCAATCGCCGTTATATCGGCGGAGGCCTTATATTTAGACCCCGTCGAAACATCGACGCGGCCTTCGGGTGAAAGTGTCTAACGGACGTAATGCAACCCGCGGCACGAGAGAAGGAGAAGACGGCCAACTCTACGATTTTTATTTCCCGCGGAGGCTTCGTAAACCGTCGATGGAGCCTGGCCAGTTTGTCCTCGCGGAATGACATTGCCAAAAGTGTGCTCCCGAGAATGCTCGCGCGGTAGGCGCACGTGGGCACGTATGCACGGGTGGTTCCTTGTGCGCGGCGTACGATAAACTGTTTTAGTTTACACGGCCGTCTGTGTTTTCCCTTGGACGTGGCGCGAGTTATCAATTTCCCTCGGACATTGGGAAAATATTATTCCACGTCGAGGCCAGATTGTTGTTGCGCCGCCAGACGAAATACCGAAGGGGTGCTTCCTCCGACGGTCCGGAGCTTTTCGATTTTAGGAGGGCTCGTCTAGTGGCACGAGCGACGGGTTAAAATTGCACTGCCTGCGATTTGGAGGTGCACGGGCTGTTTGTGAATTCGCGATGGGAATTGTATAATACATAGGTGATCGAACCGATAAAAATGGGATGAAAGGTGTTACAGTTGGATATAGTGGTTCGCTGCGAAAGGATGAGAAATAGTTAGCTAATACGAAGCTAATGAGACTATTATAGGCATTCCGTGTTTGGGAACGGCTTATGGGGCGATTGACATTAGAGATGGAGTGCAAAATCACTAACAGTGATTTATCACAGTGATCTCAGTATCGCGATCACGGTAGTGATTAAAGTTAAATCACGACCGTGATTTTTTTAACTTAAGTTAATTGTTTACTGTGATCGCAATTCTTGATCTTGATTGAACTATTTTTTATAAAAATACTTCAATATAGCTTGTACTACAGTCAAAGCGTGCTAATTCAGCGAATATATAAAATATACGTTCATAGTCAATGTATGCACGCAATAATTTTATTGGCTAAAGTATTCGCGTATGCATTATACTTTTTAACTAAAGTGAAGAAATATTCGTTAATTTAAATAGATCAAGAACGATTACATTGGTTCAAAATATACAACGGAGATTCTGTAAGAACCGTGAGGACTTGAGAATATTGAGAAAGTAGAAATTGGGGTTATGTGGCAAGTGCGAAGGGCAGTTATGTTTTCCACCGATCAAAAGCGATCACGAAAACCGCGAATTACTGTTCTGCCTGCACCAATCAGAAGCGATCACGAAAATCACGGATCACTGTGAAAAATCACCGTGATTGGGAACGAACGTGATCACATCACTCGTGATTCACAAATCACGGTTCTAGCCAACACTAATTGACATATAGGTGGGGCCCAGGGTTGCCACCTTATCACCATAGAAAACCCGGAGTGCCACACATTCCAACCCGGAGATTCGAATATAAACCCGGAGATGGAAAAGCAAAAATAAGTTTCGTTCTCGAATATCCGGAAAACAGATGTGCGATTCTTTTAAGCTCAAACAATTCAGAATTTAAAAGTATCTGTTTTTTGATTTAATAACTATTATTGTATATAAAATTGATACCATTATAATATAATACCACATTTTCTTATTACCTCATTCTTTTCTACAACCCGGAGATTTCTTCAGTAAAACCGGAGCCGGGAGATTTGCTTCGGAACCCGGAGGCTCCGGGGCAAAACCGGAGAGGGGGCAACCCTGGTGGCGCCCCGTTAGTTTAATATAGAGTTCGGAAAAGAGTAACATCGTAGAGTCTGCGTTTGGGGAATTGGTAACGTCGCTGGCCAGTACGCAGAGGACCTCCGGGAGTCCCATCACCCGAGGATTTCTTTTTCACCTAACAATATAATAACAAATAGATCCACGGTGTAAAATACCACCTAGGGTAAACTGTATAATGATTGGCACCCTAAGCCGAAATCCCAATTGGAATGTCTATATTTTTTTCTGAAGCTTTTGTATGGTCTTGATTTTCAGTTATTATAAATGTTTATGGACTTCTTATTACAATAAAATATCTCGAGTACCTGTTAAGTCTTTTATTTTAAAAATATTCAATGAAAAACAAAAATAGGCATAAAAGTACAATCATTGGCACCCTAAAATTTGAGGTTGTATAGGAAAACATATGTAGTTAAAAACAATGTTTAATGTGTTTAAACAGACTATTTCATTCATTATTAAATACCTACAACACTTAGTAAATCTGCATTTCAATCCATTATTTAGTTATAAAGCAACAAAATATAGTAAGCTACCCCTTATCAAAATTTTTAGAAAACACCTAAAACTCAGCCCATTGTTCCACATTGTGATGTTGCCAGATGTAAAATGTCTAGTTCAACTACAGGACTTTACAGTGTTGTTGTGAAAGAAAAAGAAGAAATTGTAAAAATGTACTTTCTAAGCTTGTGCTTCTTAATATTTGACTTTTTAATCAGGAGTGCCAATGATTAGTGCAGTGCCAGCATTAGTACAGTTTACCCTATGTGACTAAATTTATGCTGGACATAGGGCAAAGAAAAGTAGAGCGACACGGTTTGGCGCAGTGAGTGGGGGAGCCGTTCGGTGATTCCCAGCGGCCAATAGCTTCCTCCCCGGAGTATAATATCCCTCGCCGGGGGAATACCTGGACGCGGCTTCTCGCGGCTAGCAACGACGGTTACTCAATCGGCGCCACGCTAGACTTTCGACGTGGCCGAAGTCTCGATCAAGATTATAAATGGCGCGCAATCATCGAATCGCGGACGGGATTCGACTTGCTTCATCATTGTCCGTCTGCGGCGTACGTCGCATAGACGTGCGCGCGCACAATGGGTACGCGAACGGCGCCAACATTCCCATCTGTCGACGCGAAATGTGCTCGAGCGCGGCCGCGCTCGCACACGCCGCTAGTAACGGAGCGGTGCGGCGCGCGTGTGGGTGGCGGTGTGCCACGTAAGGGATATAAGCTGAATTAGTCGTGCACGAACGAAGAATCGCCGACACGGCCGCCGGTAATGTTGGTAAATCCAGACACGCCGGGGCGCGTACAGGAATGCCGCATAATTCAGCGATTAATTGACGTCTGATCGCCGCTCATGCAAATCCGATTAATAGAAGTCGTCGCCGATAGACATCGTGAAATATATGTCTCTCGAGCGCGCGGGGTCTCGCCGGCTGGCATTTCGCGTTTTCCAGGATGAAAATCGGACGCGCGGCGCGTCGATCATTTTTTTTTTTTTTTTCTTTACCCCGCCGATTGGATGACCGATACGACGGCTTGCGTTTCATAACGGGCGACGCCGTTCGCGCTTTATTTACGCTACACTGTCGCGGCGCGGAGCGCGCGCTCAGAAAGCGGAAGCGAGCTCGCGAGCTCGATATCATTTTCACGGCTCGAACCGCCGCCACCGTGATTTATCGATTCCACTCGCGAGCGAGGCGCGCGCCTGATTTATTTTACAGCCGCATAATTCACGTCACCCGCGCGGATTTAGCGATATTGGCTGTCGGCGCGGATGTACGCGCCCCGACGACCAAATAAATCTAATTTCTAAGTAACGCCGCGTCGCGGGGGGATAGCCGGGTGATTGAGCGCGGCCGATAGGAATGCCAGGGTTTCGCGGAACGCGGCGAAGTTGCAGATCGAAAAAGGATCGAAACCCGAGACCCTTCCAACTCGTTCTGTGTTTCAGCCACGCTAACGAATTCTGTAGCCGGGAACAGCTTTTCTAAACCCACCTAATTCTTTCGTTTGTTTTTAGGATCTGTTAGGGACTTCGAGAAATGAAAAATACTCTTTCTAATCCCTATTTAAAATAGTGGATCAAGGTGATCGAAAAAGATGGGGGTTTGTTCGCAAATGATGTATCTTGAATAATGTGGTAATTGAACTTTCTAAAGACTACACCACGGGGAAAACTTCTGCCACACATTAGTTGCCCTTAAAAATTCAACTCTATATTTTGCAGTAACCTTTCAATTATTCAAAACAACATAATGCGATTCATTTCCCCAAAATTTTCACCCCCATGCTACTCAGCAATGACGAAACAGAAGAGACCTCCACAGCGCGAATTATTCGAATGGGAATAGCGATGACTAGATTCGAGGGTTGCTAAGCGATCTAGTATTGGGGTATTAGCAGGGCTACCGTCAAGGACTCAGTTCCTGATCACTTCAGATGCAAACGGAGCAGTTTCTGATCACTTAAAACATTTTACTATGAGCCATCAAATGTTTGCGTATAAATTTAAAAATACTTCATAATTATTTAGTAATTTTTTGGAATAAATTTGTATCGTGATAAACTTATTATTTGGTATTTATATACTTAACTAAACGAATTAGGAATTGGGTTCTGATCAGGAAATGGGTCCTTGACGGTACCATACGTCTCAGTTTGACTGCAACAGTCCCGGTTTTCAACCCTAGCCCCGGGGTGTCCGGGTCGTCTCGGTTTTCTTATTTCTTGATTTTTCATGGAATTCTGCGAAGAAGTGAAGAATAATGAAACATTTCTGAAGAAAGTTCTAGGTACAGAAAAATATGTCGTATTGGTAATTACTATTGTATTATTTATAGTGTCATTTTTTAACTACTAGAATAAAATATACCTTTTTTAACACGTTGAATGCCACGCTAATTTTACATGGATTGCTTGTGGCGCCAACGTGAATTTCTTATTCTGCGATACATATTATTTTGAAATATTATCTACAACAGATAAGTTGAGGTGTATAATCATGTTTAATGAATTTGTCTTACTGGGGGTCACCGGTGACACCCGTAATGGTGATAGTATTGAAAAATTCACGAGTATTGACATTTACTCTAATAATGTGTTTTTACAAATCTTGGCGTCGCCAGTCACCAGTGGCCTCCATGGCGCTGCCGCCAAATTGAGTGCCGGTCATCGGTGATCGCCACGGTATTCAACGTGTTAAAAAATCGTTTTGTCCTTTTTTTACCTGTCCCGATTTGCTGGGGAAAGAATATGGTAACCCTAGGTATTACTATTTTGTATCTGGCAAACCAAAGCTTTTTAATGAACTTCTTTCCTTCTCATTTCGCTCTCCTTACATACAAATTTTTGTACGTATTGCTTGATACACTTACTCACTATTTACTTAACATAATAAAGACGATGAATAATATACAGAGTGATCTTAATGCAGCGCTGTCGCAGTAAATTACAGAGGAATACAAAGAATCAAATACAGCTCGAGAGTATTTTTACATTTATCGAATTCTACTGCGAAGTCGAACGGTGCTAATGTTATCGCGATCGTTCTATATGGTCGCGCGTTTTTCCAGTCGCGTGTCAAGCGTCTCTAATTAGGTATCGAGAGCTGCGAAACCGATAAAGCAGTAGAGATCGAGCGCGTTAGAGCGAATTAGAACGGATCGACTCGATGAGGACATTAATAATAGCTGAACACCGTTCGAAACTCGTATATTAATGGGTTAATTAATCGTTACAGGGTGTCTTGTAACTAACGGTGCAACTAAGAAATTGATGATGCTAGGGAAATTCTCAAAAATTTTAATTTTAACGTTGTTACATTCGAATATTAACAAGCGATCTAGACTAGAGAACATCCTATTGGATGACAACCAAGAACCTCCCATGAATTCTATTTTCCCCCACCCCTTCCTCACAATTCCTCCAAAAAATCTTACTATTGCTCGGTACACCTATGGTCACAAAAACGAAGAAGAATATTTTAAAGCTGGTAGAGTCAAGTACATGCATATTTAATAAATATTAAAAATTCGCTTTTACCAGAACACACCCCTATATAAGAAAACAGTACTCTACACTTTCGCTTTACTCCTAATCTACAATTTTTCCAAGACCTCTATAATATAAGAAAACACTACCCTTCACTTTCGACTTATTATTTCCCCACCTTGCCCTCGGCACATTAATTATCCTGTACATCCACTAAGAAACGAGAGAGAAAAGGCTGGAAACGTCGGTAGCCAGCGGTAGATCGGTTTTCTTGTAAAGAACTATGTAGCGATAAAGGCGCGTTAAAAGTGGCGTTGATAAATCCACAACGATCGCGGTCTAGGGTCTGCCGAGCCCCATATAAAAGCCTCTCGAGGAAATAGGACGCGTGCTGGCCACCAGCTGCCCGCCGTAAAAGTGTTTTAGCGGGAATGGTGCCTGAATCGGGTTTTAACTGCTGTTAGGCGTGCAAGTTGCGCGGGGATTAGCAATAAAACCGACTGTGTACAACAAGTTGTCGCTGATAACAGTGCTACTTTATCGTTTCGATAAATCACGGCGCCAGGGCGGGAGGGAGGAAGGGGGCACGTCGTTTAACGAGCTTGAAAATTAAATCGATTCGGTTCCGCGACGCTACTCTGTCCCCGCGCGAGATTCCAGTAATTTGCTGTATTCAAATCGATCCGCCGACGGTCAAGTTCCCGTTCCGCGCGCTTCTCCACTCTGCTCGACAATTTGCACGCTCGAGATGCAGGCACACTTATCCGATGCGCGATAATCTTCAGGCCGGGTCATTTTTGACCCGCAGCAAAGTCTGTTCGTCTTAACAGCGGAACGATTTTTCTCAGACCTTCATTTTATGAAGCGTGATCTGCAGTGGCGGGTTTAAGGAAAAAGGCACCGGTGGTAAGTAAACCGCCACTGCTGATCTGAATATATTTAATTTAGCAGAAGCAGAGTTGATTTGACGAGAATGAAAAGAGAAATGTGCGAATATGTATGGAATACCAATCACGAGCAACAAAAATAAAATATAGGTATCGCTGGTTGATAGTTTCTTTGGTTCAAAATCCAGTTTCTTAAACAAAACAAATAAAATTAAATTAATTTTGTCTTGTAAAACTTGTTACTGCTCTGAAAATTTCAGTTACAAAGGGACACTTATCGTGATTCGAGGGCATAAGTCAACTTGGACATCCTTCTCGTGCGCGTTAAATACTTTCAGCGACATCTCCGCCAGCGGTACAGTACATAAATATCAAGCACGCGTATGTAAATAAAAGCGTTCATAACGTATGCGCATAATCGGTCTAAGTACACACCCTGCGCATTGATGTGGGCCTACGTGTTCGGAGCAGAAACTGTTCGCCTCTTCAGTGTCCGCAAATATACGTTCGCGTGGATCTATTAGTCTACGCCTGTTTGGCATATATGCATTCGCGTATTCCAGCGGATTATCGTACGCGTACAGTAACGCCAGGACACTTTCAGCCCGTCGTGTCGATTTTTTTCACTTAAGGCAATTAACTTTATTATTGTTTTTGTGAAAGGGAATAAAAACGAGGCACAGGTTGTTGAGGATCAATTTATCCCTTTAGGATGAATTTGGGTGGCACAGCAAGCATAATTAACTGTTTAACCCTTGCACAGAATTTGTAAAGTTACACGGATAAGTAAATTTGGGCAAGATTGGCCCAATATTATATATTTACAAGAAACAAGCATACAGAAATAAAACTCAGTTCATTTCATTATTACGGTTTAATATTTCAAAAACTTATTAAATTTCTACAATAAGAAAAAGAAAATAAAAATTAAAGAGGGTATTATTATTATTTATTATTGGCGGTTATTAGTTATTTAAAGACGCGAAGGCGTTTTAGTCAGAATAATACTTTAGTAAAGGAGGAATGAGGATTTCTGACTCGATTTTGGTATCCGATACTCCATATACAGATTTATTTCCGGACCGCACCGTCACCTTCTTTCGAGACGGGTGTATTTTCGGCTTGCCTCTATTGCCTTGTCGCATGTGTAAAATGAGAGACACTGCGAATGAGCGATAGCCACCGCTGTCAACACCAGCAGAAGTGGAGGGGTTTGCGATGATCTTCTTTTGAGACAGAAACCCCGTCCTTAGTTCGAGACAATATTGTATTCCCAAAGATTCAGAACATTTTGCTTTTCCAAGTTCATCATCTTCCCTTACCAAAGGGTTTAAAGTAAATTGTCGCAACAAAATTTTTACATTTGGGATCACCATTTCAATCCACGTGGGAAGGGTACTAGATTATTATTATTATTATTATTATTATTAGTCTTTATTACTCATAAAAAATAAATTATGATAATGATACAATATGATGTTGAATACAATATCCCGTCATTTGGAAGTCGGATTAGCGAGTCGTAGGAGAAGATACCCCCCCCCCCCCCCCCCCCCTATTGCCTCGTAAATGGATAAATTCGTTGCGCCCATTTGGAAGGAATTCGCCCGATAACGAGGGGCTGGCGAGTCACGGCCGTTTTTCAAAATCGGTGTCTAAAGTCAACATTGTTGCGTTCGCCTGTACACGCGCCGAGGCATTATTCGTCCCACGCGCTCGGTCGTTATAACGCGCGCCCGCGTCGATCCTTCCCGTGCTTTATGTCGAATGCGTTTTAACCGGCGCACGCGTGTTTATGTAAATGCCCCGAGTATGCATCGAGTGACTTACCGAGTGGCTCGAGTGCGCGCATCCGAGCATTATCCACGGTGTGAAGATCAAGTGCTAGGATGTTTGCGCGCGGCCGATGAAAAGCGTGGTTACGCGCTGAGTCCTTCGATGGAAAAGCTCTGACGGGCTCTCAAGAGGAAGACAGATCGATGGGTCGTACCTAATTCAACAAGGGAACCTCGAAAAACAGCCGAGATCGTTGTAAAGTAGACGGTGAAAATTGAATTCCGATATCTTGGAGTCTCTGTCGAGAGGATGTTGAACTTGAAGTCTTCAAGTTCAACTTGAACTTCAAGTAGTGTTGTACGAAGCTCGAGTCTTCAAAGCTTTAAACCTTAACCTTAAAGACTGAGCCTTTAAGGCTAATATCATATGAAGCTCGAGCTCTCGAAGCTGGAGGCTTTTGTGTTTAATAGTAATGAAGTTAACTCCAAGTCCTTGATATAATATTTTATGGTTCCACCAATTGTACATCACTTCACTACATACAATTTATACGATTCGAGCTAGCTGTCATAGCTACGACTGCTACGAGGTTCGAGCCGTCGAGCTTGAAGACTCGAGCTTTAAAGGCTCGAGCGTTCAAGGCTACAAGCTTCGAGCCTTTAGGGTTTGAGCCGCGACTCGAGGCCTTGAAGCTCACGGCTCGAAGCTCATTTTTACAACACTAACTTGAAGCTCTCGACTCCGTTTTACCCACGGCTAGGGTTGTAAAGGTACCTCGAGCAATAGAGGGGTCTCCCATGTGCATGTCTAAACAGAAGATGAGAAAATGAGTGAGGAAGTAAGGGCGGTATTCATAAACGTGTCTTAAGATTAAGATCGTCTTAAGCATTTGCTTAAGATGCCGTCTAGATTCTTAAACGTGACTTAAGCAAATGCTTAAGGTCGTGCTTAAGCATTTGCTTGAGGAAAATCTTATTCAAATAAGTAAATGCTTGTATGACGTCACATGTTCTTAAGATCGTCTTAAGCATTTGCTTAAGATACCGTCTAGATTCTTAAACGTGACTTAAGCAAATGCTTAAGGTCGTGTCTTAAGCATTTGCTTGAGATGATCTTATTCGAGTCTCAAGACGATCCTATTCTCGCAAAATCTAGTAATATTCTCAAGACAACGTTTTCGACGTCTTAAGACCGTCTTAAGACCATCCTATTGCATCCTATTGGCCATTACCCGCCATTACTTACGTAAAGGAAGCGAGTAGAGAGCGAAATCAAAGCGAGAAAATGGATTTATTGAACATTGACGTTGTCAACATTGACATTGAAAATATCGATATTAACGATATTGATAATGGCGATGATGATAGAATAGCGACCAATAAGATAAAAAAAGATATATTCATGACGGGCAAAATCCTTATTATAAATTGTACGGCGCAAAGGAATTCAAAAGGCGATTTCGTTTTTGCGAGGACTCCGTAATTATTAGTATTCTACCAAAATGTATGAAGGATTTGCAAGATGTGACAACCGCACAATTATGTACAAAATAAATTATAATTAAACGGGGTCTCTAGTATCTGAGGTGTTTTTATTTTTATATTACATCAGATTAGTGGTTGGGTTTATATATTAGTTTATTATATAAATAAATTTTACATCTAATTTCCTTCATTATGCTCCGAATTACGTTGTTCTTGAAGTCAATGTAAGGCACCGCGAGAGGTTATCCTCGCCATTCCGGAGACTCTCCGATAAACTGTTCCCCCGGCATCGCTGAATAATATAATATATGAAGCAGTGACAGCGACAACGCACCAGGCCACATTACAAAATTTTTTCTCTACTTTATGTGATTAGTAGAGTCTATTGGAATACATTATTGATACTAAATAAATTTCGGAAAGAATGTGGGTTATGTTGTTCTCATTGCCTCATATAACCTCGAGTCCTCGACATTCACACACATTTCCGAGCCCCTACTCCGTCGCCCATCAAGGAACGAACGGAATATCCTTTTATCATTGGTTGTTCTAACAGAAATATTCCGAAAGTTTCCGAACGTGAATGACCATTGTCTTAAGCAAATGCTTTATAAAGACAGTGCTTAAGCAATTGCTTATTCTAAGCAAATGCTTAAGATCATCTTAAGAAACGTTTAGGAATACATGATGTCTTATGTGAAATAAGATCGTCCTCTAGAAGATGATCTTAAGCATTTGCTTAAGACACGTTTATGAATACCGCCCTAAGACTAGCCCAGGTAGAACGCAAGCATTATGGGGATAGCGATGAACTAGATTGGAGGTTCGGCAGACGAACTAGTATCGAAGCATCACTATGGGACAGCTGGCTCCTTTCTTAGCCACTTCCACTGCATCCCACCAATCTCCCGATTCCACCCACTTCTCGGAGTCCCCTACGTTTACATATAAATGAATTCTACCAGAACTGCAAACACGGAATAATTCGTGGAGCGACGAGGAGGTGTTAAAACGTCCTAGGTTTCTCTCCTGAACGCGATATACCAAATAGGCCCGTCGCGCCCCAAGCTCGAGAACCCCGTGAAGCTATCCCATTGAATCCGCCAGCACGACTCCTATGCATCATCGTTCCCGCAAAGAAAAAATGGAGGCGGGACTATGTATATAGTCTCATCTAAGCGAAATTTTAACGAACGCCATTCTATCTTCCTCGCGCCGGTGATTTACGCGTAACGCAATACGTTTCCCTCGGCGCAGAGGGGAGGAAAAGAGAATGAAAGGACCGGCGCCGTCATAAATATCGTATCCGCTTTCTAAAACCCGTTCGGCTCACCCTGGGGACCGGCCTTCCGCCGTTGAATCTCTAAATCGAACGAGGCGGACACTGACAAGCGGGCACCGCGAGCGGCTCGGTTTCGCGCGCGTGAAATTAAGATCGATTTCACGTCTAACGAGCGTCGTTGGCTCGGCGGCCGGTCGCGGGACAAACAAGAAGGATTGGAGGAACGGAAAGATGAGATCGAGCCGGTTCCGCCGAGCCAGTTTGCGACGGACGGCGCCCGTGATCCGGTCGGTTCGGCGACAGGAAACGCCGGGCGGGAGAGTGCACTCGCCCCGTGGGGAGGAACGAACGAAAGGCGAACGGGGGAGGGGTTACGAGAGGCGCGATCAACATCGAGGGCAGGGGAAGCCTGGAAACGGGAAGAGGAACAGAGGAAAAATGTGGGATACATGCAAGGGGAGGATGCAATGGACGAGACGCAAGAAATTGTACACAGAGTGTGTTTTGATTCTCTCTAGCCAACCGCATTTAAATAGTAAGTGAGTCAGCTTTTTCTAGACCCGATGGGCAAGGGAGATAGAGGGAGGGCTTAAGAGGGGTAGGTTGCTTTATTTTGTATGTGTGATTGGCCCGAAGGAATCAAACTCACTTCGTGTATATATCAGCTGGTGAAGATTTGTCCTGTACCACTTCGAATGCACGAAAGCCGTTACAGGAGAAGGTTCCCTCTCCAATGGATATTTCTACTGCACGGGATTAGCGATGCGCAGGGCGGGTGCGCGTAGCGTCATTACGCCGCCGGCCACTGGAAGTTGCAGGTCGAAATGTCTGGTACGCGCGCAGCTATAATCGTTAATGATGTTTGTAATCTGTGCGATGCCGTACACTGTATTACTTAATTTTTGTAATAGCATGTGCAGCCTGATGTAACTATCACTCTTGCATTACAAAGTGAATACGTAAAGGCACGTAGTCGTTCGATCTTAGAAACCTAAAAGTTTTGTTTATGACTCTATTACTACTAGAGCTGTTACTACCCGACCCGCTGGGTACCCGGGTACCCGCGCAAAAATTACTTGGTTATCCGGGTACCCATGAGACGCTAGAGCTATTACCACCTGCCCCGTCGGGTATATTTCGAGTAATTTATATTTTTTATCTGCTTAGGTGTTTTTCGGAATACTTGGGTACTCGGGTACCCGGCGGGTCGGGTAGGACTCGGGTAATATTCTTTATCTTGAGATAGAACCGGGTACCCGGGTTGCCAGTAGTTGCCCTAATTATTACGGCGCTTCGTTGAAATAGTAGTTCTTAGCTTTAAGTTTGTCAAATCCATATGTTTTATGAGATTCTGCCTGGTAAGATCGATAAATGTATTTAACGATACAGCCTTCAAAAATAACATGTGCGTTGATTACCGATTACCGACAAAACGACGTATCTTTGCTTTCAACGCGTCTCCATAAGAGGACACCGAGATAATTGGATACGTTTCATATATCGGCTGATGCAGAACACCGCTGGGAAGGGAGGCTTCTCCTTCAACCGCATTGATGCAATTGGGATACGCATGGGACGAATCATTGCCTGTTCGTGTGCGGAGAGTATCCGAAGGTGGTGGTTGGAAAACGACGGAAGAGGGAAAAAGAGGGAGCACGTCTGGGAACAGGAGGGAGGGAGGGTACGTTGAATACGTGGGATGGATAATGCTTCCTTGGCGCGTATAATGAGCTCGTCTGACGGCGCCGGCGCCGGCGCCTGCACGCTCTCTCTCCGTCCTCTTCTTTGTCTCTCTCTCTCTCTCTCTCTCTCTCTCTTTGTTTCTCACTGTAGCGTATTTATAGTGCATTATTATTATTGTAGTATATTTACGCGACATGACACAGATATGACGTGACTACGTTTACAAAATAGCGGTAGAGTAAAACCTTCGTTACAGGAACGCTATATACATTGCATTATCAAAGCGAGCGCCTTTTTTTAAATCCTAAACTACTGACATCAGATTAGTGTATGTGGCAATAATTATCGGTCGCTATCAAGATTAAAAACAACCGCCATTAATAACCTAAAAAAATCGAATTAAATATTTTCTCCAAGTTCCCATTACATAAACACAAAGACCCCCAGATCTCCACCACCCAAGAATTACATTACACATCCTCTAAGAAACTTCTAAAAGGGATTAGTTATCAGAAGAAACAGTTATCAACTCGAAGGTGTCACACAATAAACCCAAGTTATTTGGCAAGGGCTATACAAATTCTTTAACAGCGCCCCCTGGGAGGTTCCTAAGGTGACGTCTCAGTGTACGCCTAAATTTCGAGCATGTCATGGTTGTAAGCTCGCCCGTCCGGTACAGTGGCGGCCTTGGTTATTCTCGTCGAGACGTAAACGTGATTAGCCGTCGATTTTCAACAAGACGTTATCGTTGCGAAACATAGTAGCGCGTTACGCGTATCGAAAGCTTATACATAATTGAGTGGTTCAATCTTAGAGCATATAGACATATGAGTATATGCTCTAAGGGTGGAGTAGGGACGAGGACGAGGGAACCTCGCGCGCGCCAGCGATTCTTCCGTGACGTCGTTGAACGATGAAATGCTCGTTCCGTCTTAATGCGAATACTTACAATTGTGTTGGTGTTCACAGAGATTGCTTTGAAAATGGTGCAACGCTGCGCCGTCGCGTGAACCCGTTTCCTTGTCGGGGGAACTGTCAGTGGAGGAGCGTACATAACCTTCCAATATCCGTGGAAATTCGTCAGCCGGTTCCGGAAGTTGGTATTGCTATAAGCAAACCGAGTTACGTGCTTGCGACTGCGCGCCGTGTTCATTATTCAACGCGGCGACGACGACAGAAACTGGTGTTTACCATGAAAGGAGGAAAAAAAGCACGGCAGGTCTGTATTCATTTAAATTTTTCCTCTTTGGCGCCGTAATTAATTAACCTCGTTGTTGGTCGCGACTGGACGACTGCGTTTTATTCTCTGTTGCTTATCGTAATGAATTTGTTGCGCAGTACATAAGTGTACCGTTGAGCAGCGTTTCCCAATCGATGTTCCGCGGACCTCTGGACTTCCGCGAAAAGTTATCTTATAATAAAATTTAAATATTGAAAAGGTGTGGAAATTATTCGACGAGAACCGTGTACCTGGCTGTAAAATTTGAAACTGCGCACTATATACGAAAGAAACTGTTGAGGTTAAGGGGTTTCGCTAAATTCGCAAACGAAGCTTTCTTTAATAAAAATTATTAATATTGTAGCCAATTAGATTTCCTCCTATCTTTCACTCTTTAGCAATTATTTTAATCAATTTCTGTTGCATTATTTACACACGTCCCATACAAACACAAGAGAGTGCGTAGCTGGAGGTCACCGTCGCGAAAGGGCCTCCACATTCGAATAACATCGACGCATGGACTAACGGGTGGCAAGGTGGGGGAAGAGCTCCGTCCCCAGAAGCTCATTCCACGTGATCTGATTGGCCGAATCTTTAGTGCACTTTTACGAGAATATGTTTCGTTTGCGAGACATAGTTCTTCTACAACTTTTCATCCTTCTGGTGAGTAGAACACGTAAATACGATTTTAATAAAAATTTTATACAAAGTTGAAATGAGTCTGTCCTTGAAGAGCTTTCCTTGCCTTTTTCACAGACTACATGTCTGTTCATTGAATCTTTTATCGAGGGCCGAGTCTGGCGAGGCAAACAAGGACCATGTTTCTTTTCTCCGGGGCGCTCGAAAACATTCAGACGAAGGGGGGGGGGGGGGGGCGTTTATCGCGGAGTCCTCGTAAACGATGCGAATCGAGCGCATCGGGCGAGTATCCGCGGAGAAATCCGTGGGACGTGTGGCGTGCCCGACGCCGCCCTCGATCCGGTTTAATTAACGTCTCTCTGGCGGGGCCGCGAATAGATCGACGACGGCCAATAATAATCGTTATCTCGTGCTCGGAACGGCCTGATCGTGGTGGCCCGTCCAACAGATAATACGCGCCGGCCGATGGAACGTAACCGGGCGGCCTGCTGCTTGCTCGACGCGCGTTTGTTGTTTTATCGTCGCTCACGATAGAGTTCGTGACAGCGCGTGAAATGAGATCGACAGGGTTAATGGTCGGTTGGCTGTACGCGGGAGACACGTGTAATCGGATTCGAGCGTTACAGGCTCCTATGTTGGTTGTCCCATCGTAGGATAACGTGAGATTATAGCGTACGTGGGGTCGGTTCAGGCAAAATGTTCTCTATTATTTCGGTGAGGAAATGCTCTCGAATACATATTCTGTTAACGGAGCTGGGATTTTTGCAGTTCTTACTGTTTCGATTAGGAAAGACTATAGTCGCAAGTGAAATATGATTTTGAGCATGTAGCAGGGTTCGAATTAGAATGGAATTTAGGAATTTGCGTTTTTGATTAAGTGTAGCAATAATTAGTGTTTTTGATTGAGACAATGACGTTACTTTTACTTGTCCACGGATTCTACTTAATGATAAAATAAGCTTCGTAGGGACCATCATTTTTGGGTAAAGAATTTTAGTGTTGGCGAATTAGACGCGTAGGGTTGCTTCTAGGGGCGGAGCCTTCCTCCTACTCCGCCTCTATTGCATGCGGTAGTGTTCTACGAGGGTGGGGATGGGAGATGAAGTGGGGGAGCGCTCCGCCTACAGAGTCACCTGTGCGCGATCTTATTGGCCAAAACTTCGACAACCTTTTGCAAGGAAACGGTTCGTTTGCGAAATACAGTTCCTTTTCAACTTTTCATCCTTTCGCGTAATAGAATACGTAAAACTAAAAGAAAAAGAGAACCTTCACCATAAATATAATATTAAAGACAACATTACTGTCGAACATCCAATCAATCTCCACCAATTCATATTCATAAAATCATCCATGTAAGTCACGATCACTTCGTCTGTCACGCTCGGTATATACAATACACTACACAATCACACAATTTCATCAGCCAAAATCATTCTTGTCTCGTTGGAATGAAAACAAACCACTGTACACGATTCCTCGGCTCTATTCCCGTTCAGAACCGAATGCTTCTTCGTCCAGTCATCGTTGATGGGCGTGTCCCGATACGTGAGCGAGCGGTTATCCACGAATTATCATCCGTCATAACCTAGGCGTCTGGACGCGCGGGGTTGTCGGACGTCCATCATATCCCTAGTTACATCGCGTTACGCAAACAATCGACGCCGCGCCCGCTTCCTGTTTGCTTAATTCCGGCGGTTAAGGCCCTTTCCCTATGGCCGGCTTCAATTTCGGAATTTCGCGCAACTGGCGCCGGTCCAAGGTGCCGAACAAACTTGTCCGTGAAGAAAACGGACGTGCAGCCTGTTTCGATCGAAACAGAAACACGTACGCGTTTGATCGCCGTCCTCTGGAACCTCTGCGCCCGCTCACGCGGCTTCCATCGATAAATCATTCGGTTGACGCGATCAACGGAATGCTAGTCCTGACGCGCTTCGTGTTCTTTGCGCATACCCCACGGGCAGCTTTTTTCTAAATACCATCGTACGATAATTGTGCGGCATGCACGGCGTATACCGCGTCGACGGGCTTGCAACATTATTGTGTTAGCTCCGGTTCGTACGAACGTAGCTCTTCGAGCACTTGCTATCTCAGGACTAGCCTTTTAACCCCTCGAGTGCAAAGACGCATGTATACGTCAGGCGAAAGTCGTTAGCGCGGACTATGGACGCATATGTGCGTTTGCTATATAAGTTTCTTCTGCTGATATCTCGACATAAGTCCCAAATGTGGGAGTGAAGCATGAATATTAGTGATGGACAGAGGCGGACTTACCATTAGGCGCACTAGGCGCGACTTCGGAGGGGCCCCACAAAAACCAACTTTCCACTTTTTTTGAATGACACCAAATTTGATTTCATGAGTACATAATCTGTTTATGTGTTTAAAAATATGGTTAACGTGATTTTATTCTTCCTGTCTTTCCCTTTTTGTAAGGGGCCCAATATTTTCTTTTGCGTCTAGGGCCCCAACCGATCTCGATCCGCCTCTGGTGGTGGAACAGATATAGTACTTTAACACTCCAGTAGACACTTCAAGTTTGATATGCGTGTTGGGTCCGTAGGGATCCAAAAGACACATCTGACGACTATTAACCCCCAAAGCTTACATTCCTTCGTATACCATTCGAGTGGTTATCGAGCAGTTCGAAATATCTCTCCCAGAAACTATAGTACGCAGAACCCACCGACCAACGAATTCGCGCACCCTCCTTGCGCGGCGATGTTCCCCGAGTGCAGCGTTCGCTAGAATGAGGGAGCGCGTCCGGGCAGAGAGCTGTGTTGAAGAATCGGCGTAGGAGAAGCGGTGTCGTCGCGCGCGGGGAGGGCGCAGGCAGGTGTCCCGAGCAAGACGCCGGAAGGTCGTAAACCGATTCGGTATACGAGGTTTACCGTGCTGGCTGCACAGCCTGCGGGCGTTATTTGCACCTCGTGGCGCGCTGTAAACCCGTGCGCACCCGTCCCCGTTCCTCTGAACCGTCCTCGACGGTCCAGCTCCTCGACAGTGCATTCACGGGTCCATTTAAATTACAGAGGACGGCCGGGGGCCTACGGCTGGGCCCCTCTGTGCGGGTACCTTGCGCGATCAAACGTGCTTCCGCGACCGGCGACGGGATTATCCTTGACAAGGCGGGCCAGGTGAAACTAGCGGCGGCGCTGGTAACTTTATTCATCGGTGCTCCGTTCGGGCACAGTTTTTCGTAGAAACCGGCCATTGTCTTGGAGATTAATGGTGCCGCGGAAACCGTTCATCCTCGGCCCGTCACAGACCCGTAACATTTCGCTCCCTTTGTGCGACGACACCACCAGTTTCCCTTTCCTCCGATCTCTGTCGCTCTGGCTCTGTCCGGCGCCTTCCCGTTGGCCTGCCCGGCAGACGGTGCGAAGAAGACGGGCGTCAGGGTCGGCCCCGTTTCTGGGGGCCCATTCAAGCGGGCCCTCCTCGGCGAAATTAAGCACGGAGGGTGGATTTCGTTTCATCTTCCACGCTTTCTCTCCTCCCTGCCCTTTCGTCGCGGCACGCGTGCCAGCACGGGGGATTTCTTAATTGGCCGACGATATTAATCACGCGGCTCGTGTGGCTCGCTGCTTTGTGCGTGGCGCGTTCATGGGTAAAGGGACTTGAGGCCCTGCTGAAAGGGGGCAGTTGGGTCTTTGGGTGCAGACGGTTTGGGGGAACCTTTTCCTGCACTGTTGGAGAGATACTTGTGGTGTAGAGTAGAGTGTAAAATATTAATAGTTTTTGTTTTATGGCAAATGAGATTCTTAACTCCTACGAATCTCATTATCAGTATTGCTTACAAGGGATGATCCCGAACCCTGAAATTCAAAAAATTCTGAGACTTTGTGAATACGTAGGAGATTTCGTCCCGATTACAACGCAATTCTTGTTTGCTGCTCAAATTCACTCTAAGAGGGTGAAATTAACCCCTGAATATTAATGATGTTTTCTAAAATTCTGGTTTAAATAATTATGGAACAGCATAATCCATTTTTTTTTTTCATACAAATTCAGTCTTTGTTGCTAAACTGTGTTCCTCGACAATCGAAGGACTTCTGGATCTCATTGTAACGTACCTTAAGCTGCATTGGCTTAAGCTTCTAACATTTATTAGGAAATAATACCCAACACGTAGAAAAGACGTAAGATAATTTATATACTTTTTAGGCACCAGTTGCACGCGTACATTGGGGACACCCTTCAACTCCCGTGCCCCGAGGCGAATCGAAACGAGTTCAGCAAGACTTGGCTATTTATTCAGCAAACTTTATTCTCCCTTTTACATGGACCCGAGTAGAAAATGGTAGTCATCAAGAGAGGCATTGAAATGTTATGATTTTTAAGCGTTGCAAGAGTGAAAGTGGTAGGCTCTCGGTCTGCAAGGTCCGCTGTTTTTCTTCGACGACAGCTCGCGGACCGTTCGTCGACGGGTCGAGATTGAACGAGGCAATCCCTCTAGCCAACGGGCCCGACAGTGGAATAATGCGACCCGCGGGCGAGAGGCGGGCAGCCGCGCGTGTGTCTGAGTGAGAACCTCAAGGCGGAACCGCGAGGTGTCGGGTGGCGTCGCGTTAATTTAAACCAAAGATCACCTTCGGCCAAAGGTATATCGATCTTGCTCTATACATCTCTAGAGTCATATTTTAAGCCAACAATTAAGCTGGTCTCTACAATCGCGATATCCGCGTGGCAGTGCTCGAGTGCCTACGAGATCTTTCGAGGGGTTACATATCTGTCGTCGTTGTGAGCGAAGCTGAAGAGACTGGGAAATAAGGGAAAGTGGTTTTTGGGATTTTTTGAAAATATAGAGACTTTTGAACACGTTCGTAGAATATTACGGTGAGAATTCCGTGATTAATTCCGATTGTGCTGAAATTCAAATGCTGATCGTATCGCGTGTGCGGAAGTGCTCCAGTTGTATTTGTTAACTGTACTCGCTGAACGCCCATACGCGTTTGACGCACAGATCTGGATACACTAAAGTGTGAATTTTTTTAATTTTTCTGTTCTGTTTTTCCCACTCGTTGTTAATTTGATCAAATACATTAGTACTTATACTTAAACAATTCATCTAAGTCCACCGGGTTTAGAGTATTTATACAATAAAACGATAGTACCTTCTACATTTTTTTAAAATTTGAAATTATTCGACAAAATTCTATTTCGAAGCTCTTCGATGTATGTAGTTCCGAACGAATCCAAATTTAATCGACAAAGGATGATGGTACGTTGTTTCTTGAACTTCCAAGTAACCGTGCTTCTATTTGGATGGATATCTTCAGATTGCGCGCGCATCGCTTCAAGTTCGACTGATTTCTAAAGAGGTCACCAACAACGAAACCGTTCGCGAAACCGATGTAGTGCAACGGCGAGAGGTCACGTGGGCATAATATTGCTAAACACACTGTTTATTATAGTCTGCAGCAACGAGTCACGATCAGTTCGCCATATTTTGCTCGGTTGATCTACGATTCGCAACAGCGTTGCAGAATTCTGTTGGCCCGGATTCAGACAAATATTTACGATTCACGAAGCAATTTCTTCACTCATAAAATATCGATTTTGGGTCCCAACCTTTTTTGTGTCGCGATCCCTCTTTTTAAATATTCAAACAACCTGCCTCCCCCCCTCCCATGTAAGGGAAGGTAAATTTAAGAAGGTAAAGAAAACACATTAAAAATAGGTATTTTAGAATATAATTCTAACCTAATAATATTTTTAAAAAAACGTGGCGGCCACCCAGAAAACACCAGAAGACCTTGTTAATGAATTTTGAATTACAGAATACACACATGGAAATTTAGTAACTGATTTTTATAATGATCCCTGCAATCCATGCTCACAAGTGATCTTATGGGCGGTATTCTCAGTCGTTGCTTATTCTTAAGTTCGTCTTAAGCATGCTGCATCCTCTACTAGTCCTACGAGGTTAGTCTACTATTCTATCACAGTTCCTACACATTCTAACGCAATTTCAACATGGTTGCTACCTCGATTCCAAACCGTTTCTCAACATTATTCCTACCCTATCCCCACAAATTCTTCCTATCATCGACGAAGTGGTCTATGTTCTTACATCCTTTCCACGCGCAAAGTTGATTTCACAAACTTTGCATGTAAACTTTTTAAATTTTTTTTCGATTCTAAATACATGAAGTAAAGGTTAAATTGGAAAGATAATTTAATTCTTTATTTGTTTTACACGAACTTATGTTGTAACACCTATCGTATTTTCTATAATACACAAGTCAGGTTATTAAAAATATTTTTCTTTGTGTTATAGATAAAAGTTGGGAATATTTCTCCGTCGACAGGAACTTGCAGTGGGACAAATGATGGAAAGCTGTTAATCTCAACAATGAACATAAGAAGACAGTGATTTTATATATAGAGTGAAGTGATTATACAGACTAAGCGTGAAAATATATTTATTAATATACTTACATAAATAATCATTTGTACAAGATTGTATCACTTTTTTGTAATATTTTGAACATGCTTTAAAGAAAATAAAGAGAAAAATACTATACAAAAACTGTGTTATCATTGAAAAAACCTTCTTCCCGCGACAAATGCACAAAGTTGCAAAACTTGACTTATAACGAGAACGCACAAAGTTGCAAAGGACAAAATTTTTGCAACAATGTTAGAAATGAAAATGGCCTGTTCGCGGGAAAAAAACCCGGTCTGCAACTTTGTTGCATTTTCGCGGGGCGTCCAAATCCGGTGAAATCGGAATAGTGTGAAGATGATATTGGAAGATTTTGGCGTTCAACAAAGTTTCTAACCGGAATCTGACTCCCCGCGAAATCTCAACAAAGTTGCAAACCGAGTTTTTTTCTTGCGAACAGGCCATTTTTATTTCCAACATTGTTGCAAAAATTTTGACCCTTGCAACTTTGTTACATTTTATTGAAATAATTGCATTTTATTGAAATAAGTGAAATGCGATACAATCAAATCTTACAAATGCGTTCGTAATATAGTAGATGCATGTGGTATGTACTTTATAATACAAGTAGATCCGAAATGTAGCAAGTGTATCCCTTTTAACGCCTTTTATTCCCCCAAACCCATGTTTCCGGCCAGATTGTGTCGGTATACAGCGCCCGGCATTACTCAAGTCTACCCCTGTAACATTTTTTCGACATCGATTTTACGCATTAAAGTAAAGAAGAATATAAACTATTGTAAATAAAAAAGGGAGGGAAGTTGTACCGTAGAATTGAAACTCCCCGCTTGTTCCGCATTATTCGCTTAATCATGTTAAAACACCGGGACTATGTCATAAAATAAGATAATAAGGCCAAAATAGCTGCGGGAACCTGTCAATTTCGCTATCATTCGTGTAATAGAGACATGGTCGCTCAGTGTGCATATGGGTCGAGGGGAAGGGGAATTAGCTTTCAGACGCGACCGCGTCTGTTGATCTGGCTTTGGATAGAAATGGTATCAATTTATAAATAACATATACTAATATAAATAACTTTTAGTTTAATTTATAAATAATTATCTTGACGGGTGGACTATGAAAAGTAGTGGATTGGTACATATATCTAATAATTGCTCACACTGGGTTACGGCTCGAGAAATAAATGTCACAGAACTCAGAACAATAAAATTAATGAAATAATTAAAAAGCTAATATTGGGTGGTAACAAAAATTCGTAGCCTTTTTTAAGTGAAATGCAATTTATTCAACCACGTGTGTGCCATTTTGTTCCAACTTTCAGAATGAAAAAATCGGAGAAAACTCGGAATGTCCATTTTTCGTGATTTTGCAATTTATAGTATATTTTGTTGGTCGGAACTAGGACTGCAGAACTGTGGAGTCACAAAGGCTTATAAAATTCAAATCCCCCCGCAAGATAACGTTAAAGATTTGGTATAGGTAGTTACTGGTTAAAAACAGGAAATGCCTACTCTACACTGGAACAAAATATAGAATGTCCCCACTCTTTGCTTAAGCATAGGCTTCTGTCGACATGGTAAAAGAATAAATTATTTAAGAAGAAAATTACATTCGTTGAACCTTGTTTCTTTACTTAAATTTCTCGATAAAGCTGCCCTTCATATACATACATGTCATATGTTTTATTTTCAATATTCTTGAAAAAACGCTACAAACTTTTGTACCAACCCCAAAATGATTCCTGCATTAACCCATAAGCTGCTATGATCCGCACTTAGAGATCACGCATACTTTTCTGAATAAATCCACTGAAAAGCAACAAAAATCTATAGAACTATATAAAAATTCTTAAAGCGAAACAGCTGATGGACTAATTCGTTTGACTTTCGCTAAATAGTGGTTGGACGAGCAGCAGGTAGCTAGTAGTTCGTCAAGATTTTATTGGTCCGCTGCCTGGGACGCATGAAAGCTCGTTTATATTCCGCGCGTGTTTTATGCACTATGAGGCAACGTGGTCCCCGTATCGAATAAAATACATCGCTCGAGATTAGCTGTGTTACGAAAGTAAGCCAATCCCAACGGCCCCCCTGTTGGACCCTTGGACGACGTTGACGGGCTTAAATTTCGAGACGGGAATCATTAAAACTTTACTTATCGTCGCCAGTCGCCTTTAACGAGCGTATCGAGCGGTATAAATACGCAGGGGGAAATGGCACGGGCGAGTCAGACTAGAGATACGGTCGTACTACTGACTAAACAGAGTGGTTGAGTTAAATCGCTTCAGAATCGGCGTCAAATCGAAATCTCTAAAGTCGCACGTTTTCCAACATTATTTTATGCAATTAAGTCTATATTATTCCGTAATAGTGTAAAAAAAAGTTGTTTTTGTGTCATGTATAAAAATGGCTTCCACTAGTACCCCCAAATCTACAAGGATATCAGCTGGAAAGTCTTTAATTGGAAACAGACAAAAACTCTTTCCCATGCCTCCAAATATGGTTCGATTGGACTCTAATTGTGCACAGGTGGTAGTTAGCATATTTGGAGCAAAAGCAACCTGGTGGAAAACCTATATTTTATACTTGAAATAAAAAAAAATTTGTTAAACGATTTTATTTAGCTGCATCAAAATTGCAATGAAAACTTTTTAGTTTTTACTAATTGTAATAAACTCGTGGGGTAGAATATTTCATCGCTTTTCATCGCTCATTACGAAGCTTGATTATAATAATAGTTTATTTCACGGACATAAAATCCACTTATATGAAATGTATGTATGAAATTGATTCATATCCTGTTATGAAATATCCTGTTTTTAGTTTTTAGTGCATTTTTGGACAAATTAAATAAAATCGTTTGACTTAAAATTGTTTTCTTATTTTTTTTATTATTTACCTTTTAGTATCTAAGTTTGGATTTGTGGTTCTAGAGTACCTATAGACTGGTTTCAAGTCGTTTGGATTTGTGTTTATGCGTGTTTAGTGTAGGGAATGTAATTTTTCATCCCCTCGAGAGTTAGTTTTTTTAAAAAAATTTGTATCGTCATCATAACAAATAAATCAAATAAATAAATAAATAAATAAATAAATAAATAAATAAATAAATAAATAAATAAATAAAATAAATAACTAAGTACGCCTGCAAAGTTCAAAGTCTATTGGATTTGTAGAAGTGGGTTAAAATTAATTTTCAAGCTTTGAACCAAAGAAACGGATAAAATAGGAGGGAAGTTAATATAAAATCGTTTTAAAAAATGGACCTTAGTGCACGCGTATTCAATGAATTTTTATATACAGAGAAAGAATACATATTTTGCAACTTCGACTTATTCTCACGCGAAGAACCTTCTTCATCCGCAGTAATATTGTCGGTGGGATCAATATAGCAAACTCGTGAAGGTATACGTATGTACAATGGTACTCCAAGATGCCAGCGTTCTTGATTGTCTGACATCAACAGCCCAGGGCAACATTCAACATAATCTTTAGCCATCAGTAGGTACTTCAAGGCCCCGAGTGCTCCAAGGTGCATATGCGTTTTGGGCCTGCAGGGCCCAGTACTTTCATCCATAAAAGCAATTTATCAGTTCGCTACATCTGTTCCACTAACGATACCACTATCACCGCTCACCCTACTATGAACTTGTCTTTAAACAATTTTTTTTACTATAAATTATTTTATGCTTTTTAGTGGAAATATTGTATTGTCGTCGGAACTACGTATGAGTGCAAAATTTCAAGTCAATCGGATATGTGGAAGTGGGTCAAAATTAGCTTGCAAGATTTCACCCCAACAAAATATGGAACTCACAAGCGAAGCTAAAATTCAGAGATGGGCGAAACTGTTATTTAAATAAAAGTTTCGAATAACGAATAAAAGTTAAAAAAAATTATTCGTCATGTGTCGAATGAAGTCAACTTTATTAACTATTATTCTAATTTCTTTTAACTATTATTCGTTACTCGAAAGTTTTATTTAAATAACAATTTCGCCCATCTCTGAGCTAAGGAAGAGCTTGTAAAACCACGAAGCACAAATGTGACGAAGAACTTATAAATATAAGAAGGTAACAACGACTGAAAACAGCACGAAAGTAATACATAGAGAATAATAATATAAGAATGCTCGTTACATCGGTGCGCGGAAAAGGATAATACTCAAGTCCGGACGTGAGTGCCAGGCGAAATGGAGGGATATACACATTAGGCGCACGCCGACAATGCGGTGACCAATCTCCCCGCATTCCTGCGCACGACAATGAGCATTGTACGATCGTCTCGAGCGTGCTAGGCGAGCAACGTCGAGCGGGGTCTTGACTTTATTTCTCCTTTACCCGCGGTGTGCAAGGGGATATCATTGTTAGAAGGGACAGGCAAGGGTCCACGGAGAAACGTCACATCCGCTCATCGGTGCGTTGAATAGAAGTCCTCCTCCCTTCTCTGGTCGTTTTTTCTGTGAGGGCCCCTCTTGTGGGGCGCCGAGTCGTAGCGTCGGGGATCTATTAGATTTGTCATAGCACGCTGAATGGTCGTCTGATCCTTTTTACGCCCGCTCGTCGTAGCTTGCCTCACCTCTTTCCCTCGGCATCCCCGTTTCCTTTTTCCCTCACGAACCGCCCGACCTCCTTTTTCCTCCGGCTCTACAAGCGTACCTGCGAAAACGCAAGATGCACCGTCAGAATTTGATCGTAAAGCCCCCCTCCCCCCCCCCCCCTCCCTCTTGGAATCCTGCCCCGCGCTCCACAATGGGCCACCGATGATTCCTCGAAGTAATTGAGTTTCGTCTTGTTTCATTGTGCGTGTGGTCCAGCGCAAATGATCCCGCCTCGCGCCGCCCGTGGGCGCTGGCAGAATAGCCGCGATAGGGAATTGGAATAAATCATTTCGTGACCATTGTGCCTTTTGAATCGCGCCAGCCTTTTTATCTCGTGTATCTGCGGCGGTGATCTTCGGGCGGCTGGCGATCGGAATCTCGGCCGATTTTTATTCCACGCGGCGGCCGTTCGGGAGAGAAGCCGGGGAAGGTGCGTGCCGCTGGTGACTCTTTTGTGCGTGCACCATTTTTTCGAGGGGGTGCTTTCACCCTAGGGACCGTTTTATTTCGAATCAAAAAATAATTACGTTATTAGCGGCGCTTTAGGCTCATTTCTCAAATGTTTCAGATTTCTTCGAACTTCTTTAAATATCGGTTTCTAGGGATTACTTATTTCAAATCTTCTGGACGGTGTAACTTCTTTTGGGGTGGGGGATCACGCGAATCTTGGGGAAGGGTGGATCACTAGGAAAATGACAAGAGTGTTGCTATGCCTAAAAATATTTTCAAATTACCGATTTCTACTCATGCAAGTTGAATATTCCTAAATCCGTGTTTTTTTTTTAACTGACTGTGTCGTGTTCTGTATTTCTGAATATCCAGGCGAGCGCAAGTAGAAAAACTGCCCAGAGCGCCAAGTTTGGTAGAAAGAGAAAATTAAAATCAATAACAAAGTAAATTTTTTTTAAAAAGTGTAAAAATGTAGATAATACCTAAATGTTTGAATTTAGTGTCAAACTTGTGAATTGTTTTCACATCACCATAGATATAATTACTAAAGTTTTCATAAAACCTCTTTTGTTATTCAACAAATTATATTTAATTATAATGAAATATTAAGGGCGGCAAAGAAGATTTTTGCTCAAAGCGGGGGAAGAGCTAAATCGGGCCCCGCTGAGTGTTACCCTCGTATCCCGAAAGCCGCGCCTCAGCTAACGCGTCACGGGGGATGCGCGGGCCCGCAAGAGGGATTAGCTTCGATTTCACGCGCATCACCGTCGCGCAGGTGACGCGCCGAGGACGTTCGAGCATCGTGCGGGAAGCGCCCCGCGCGGTTTGTCATTGTATTACACGCTTTATCAACTCGCATAAATCCGTGACGACGGTCCTCTATCCCGCCGATCAGAACAGAACGAAATGAAACTCGAGACCACCGCGGAAACCATGCCCCGTCTACACAAGTAGAAGTTGTAGGCACCGTCCGCCAAAAGTCCGTCGTAAAACTCGCTCCGAGGCGGAAGATATTTTTCTTAGAAATGAATTCACCGCTCGTCGTCCACGACGAATGTGCATCCGGCTTAATGCCCCGCTGCAGAGCGAAGAATGCCGCAGGTATCTCACGTGGAATCTGCAAAAGCGTCGTCCCCTCTCGCCTTCGAACGCGGACGATCCAGCCGCGACCGCTCTTTCGCCATTTTTCTTTTCTCACCTTAAGGCCTCACACGCACGCTCTACCCATCCCAGCGCCCCCCACCCCCACCCATTCCACACACGTCCACCCACTTGTCCTCCTCCCCCCTCCCCTCCTCTTTCTCGTCGGTCCGCTTTTCGCCCCTTCGTTTCGTACCCCGCTCCTTCTCTAGCCGACCGTGCACGGGCAAAAAGTATAACGGCGCGACGATGAGACGGGCCTCGCCGCGATGTCGACAGACCGTCCTGCGAATTTTTACAAGCCGCTTAGCAATTAGTCACCCCGTCTTAGGGACGATTTCGTAACGAGTCCCGCCGCTGCCAGTGTCCCAACGGAGCAACACCGCCGATGCGGTGTGAGATTCTTTATTTTTGCTTCTTTGGGGTTTTGTGTATTATTGTTCCCTTTTTCGTTCTTTTTTTTAGTCGTGTTTGAGTCTGTCTTTGGGCGAGCCCCGTTGGCGGTCCGAGTAGGAAGCGGAGGGGGGGGGGGGCGATAAACGGCGGTGTTCTGTTTGACGGATATTTTGCGACCTTCTGTTCGCAGATTCGGTGTGATTTGGGAGGTGGAGGAAGGGAATTTTAAATTCTTTAGGTTTCGTTTTTTGGATGGTAGTTTTGTAGATGGCTTGGTGAAGCTCCGAGTATTAAATCGAATTTGGAATCGTAATAATATATGTATGTATCTAGCACATGATTTCGGTTACGAATTATTATACCGTGGTGAATGGGCGAGGTGTAGCGTAATTGCTGCTTTACTACCTAACCCAATGAAATGTGTAAGATTATGATAAAGGTAGAAAGGGGGAGGGGAGAAGAATAGGTGGAAAGATTGAGGGTGTCTTAAGGAAACTGAGAGCGAATGAAAGAAGAAACAGTACCGCCAGTGGCGGATTTAAGAAAAAAGGCCCAGCTGGCAAACGTTATGAGGGGCCCATTTTATCGGGAACATGAAGAGGGAGTTTACTAAAAACAGGCTCAGCGTAATAATACAGAAAACAAATCTACTTTGGATATAATCATAATTTTTTAAGGATGGGGCCCTAGGGGGCCTTATGTGTAGGGGCCCAGGTGGCAACTGCTCATTGGCCACCCTGTTAAATCCACCACTGAGTACCGCAAATTGGAAGAATATTGACAGTTAATTAACCCGCTGTGAGCATACTTATTTTCGCGCCTTGTTTTTTACTGTTTTTCACTTTTAAAAAAATCTGAAGAAATTAGAGGATACTTATTCACGTCTCTACTTTAATATATAATCGTTCTTTGCGTCAAATGTTTAAGCGATCAATTAGAAAAAATAATAATTCGAAACTCGGAAGAAGGTTTCAGAAAAGAGGCAATTTGCCCGAACATAAACGACCCAGTGTGCCCACGACGGGTTAACATGTATTAAAGAAGGAAATGAGTTAATTGTAAATTAGTGAAGAGGAAATTTCCACCTCCCTTAATTCAAATTCAAAAACCTGTGCGAGCTGAAGGAAGGTGGGAAAATCCTTTACCCATTTCCGAATTAGGATAAGGAGGTAAGGTGTCGTGTCGATCCGCAAATATAGATTACGCGCGATGCACCGCGAGCTGCGATTTTACGCATGCGACGCGCGCACCGCGGATTTGCATCTGTACGCGCGTCGAACGCGCAGTTAACGTCCTACGTCATTTCGACGCGTGTCGCGAATTAACGAGCCGAATGAAAACCACCGCGATCGCGGCTCCATTCACGTGGTATCGTCTCGCTCATTGATGCATTCCCGTGGATACTTATCTCCTTGCGCTTGTATCCGGGAATTTCTCTTCTGCTGCGCTTTCCAAGCTTTCGGTTCCATCGAGGAACGATGTATATACTTCTAGTGATATTCGGCTGTCTCCAGCAGTTTCGTCCCTTCATATTTCGTTTGGCACCCAGTTGCTGCAATGAAACATTCACGTGGGAGAAATACTTAGTACGTATTACTTTAGTTACAATTCCAAGATGTATTATCTTTAGGAATGGAACCAGGAGGGGAATGTCGCGAAGCTTGATCAGTGGTAGTTGGGGAGACCGGGGCTAAAAGTTCCGGGGGTAAGTTGTTCCGAACGGTTCTATCTTCAAAATGAAAATAGCTTTGTACTTTAAATTATTTTTCCGTGTGACTTGATTCCGAACTCGGAACTTTTAGCCCCGGTCTCCCCTACAAAGCTATTTTCATTTTGAAGATAGAACCGTCGGAACAACTTACCCCCTGGAACTTTTAGCCCCGGTCTCCCCTAAACTTGTTTACATTGAGGCTCCTTATTCCTAGAACACAAATGGGTCTAGTAATGCAGAAAGCTACCGACCCTGAAAATGACAAAAAATCAGTTAAACGCAGTATGGATCTCTTAATTTCGTAATCTTTATGTAGTAAAAAATTACCAACCTGGAGAACGACCCTTACATTATACAATTATTAAAACTATCAACTCATAGTTCCATTTTAGGCTTAAAAAAACAAAAGCTACAAAAAATGAAAAATAATATTAATTATACCATTACTATTAAATAGCCTATTAAAAACATTGTGAACCAGTAAGAAGAAATAAAATATTTTTATTTAACTAAAATCTTTAACAATTAAAATCTACAAACTAAAACTCACAATCAGTTTCAGATCATTGAGGGTTAGTAGCTTTCTACATAACTACTTAGGTCCCAATATGATTCAATATTCTTCTAACACAGTCTTTCTCAACCTTTTTTTAAGTCGCGATGCCCTTTTATAATATTCCACTAAAATAAATATTTCTTTCCTTACCATATTAAAATAAATAAGTGCTAAACATCGTCAACTAAAAATATCCGAGGCGACTCCCCGGAAACACATCGCCACCCACAAGTTAGGAATCACAGCTCTTTATTACACAATATTGCAAATTTTATCGTTGGGTAGTAAGTAAGTTTATATTACAAATATAATATTTGGAACAATTAGTACACATTAATGCCTTATGATCTCTAAGTATAAACTGCTCTGTTTCAAATAACACATAAAGCAGTTGACATGCTACCAAAAGCTTTGTAAGTCGTAGAAATGACGAGCCTTTGTGTTCTGTGGTTAGAAAACGAAAGCGTAAACTTCTTATTGACCTTAATATTTGTCCATCTTGTAACCGTCATTGTAATGCAAGAAATGGAGCTAAGTAGCAAGAATATTTTTGCAGCGTTTATTTATGGAAAACACAGAGACATGTGAGAATATATTTCATCCGTTCCAGTGGTCTGGATTTGGTTACTACCGGTCAGACTTTAACCAGAAATATGCATTTGCTACTGTTACACATGCATGCTACGGTGGGGGTGAATAAATATTCGACTGGGGTGGACCTCCACTACTCGGTCTAACAAGGAGCTTACTCCCACTCCTTTCTTTGACTAATGATTTGGACACTGACAAAGTATTTGACAAAAATAGCGATGGGATTGAACGTATCGTGTATTTTTTTGTTTGTATTGCATTAGGTTATATAGTAAAGGAGAAAGTATAAATCTTCCTCCACCCAACAAGTTCGATTTTTTTTTCTGCTCGATCCTGGCTCAATTCTTGTATTCTATCGAGCATTGGTTTTGATCGAACTTCGTCACCCAAGATTACACGACCACGGTCCTGGAATTTCGTGTCCCCAGACCCATCGTATCCCCATCTTCGCGCCCTATTCAATTTACGAGTTCGCTGTATCCGCTCCCATCTATTACACACGCATTCCGAGTTGCGCATCTACGAGCGCCACCTTCCGCGTCGGTCACCACCGATCTGCAGCCGCGCTCCTCGCGAGCGGACCCTTTTCTCGCTGAATGACCAGGTGGAGTTCAGGTTTAAGTAGACGTGAAAATGGAAGGCGACAAAAAATATTCGGGTACTAGGTGGTATCCGTAACCCCATAAAAAAATATAATATTCACGGCAATAAATTTATTGGTGCTCACGAGATGTGATTTAGATCTTAATGAAATTTATATAAATTATTCAACGAGAAACATACACCTGACTGCAAATTTTGAAACGACGTCATCAGCGCATTGTATCTAAAAACAACTATACAAGTTGTGAGTTCCCCCAAATTTTAATGACAAAATTTAATTGAGAAACGTTGCTCTAAGGAAACACCGAAACCATGCAACTTTTCCGAAACTTCAAATACTTCATCAAAATGTCTTGAATGTGGTTCCGCACTTTCCCCTAATCTCCTAATACCAAATTCTCCCAACATCGACCTCTAATCCCTCATCCTATTGCCAATCAAAATGGCACCTAGAATCCAGATTCGATAAACAAGAAGCATCGGGCGTCCCAAAAACAGCGACAGAACCGAGGAAACAAATGCGGCTGAGACGACGAAGTGCTAACAAGAAGTTACGTTTCACGCTCGCCGATCCTCGCTACCGGTGTATTTCGCCGTTCGCAGTGTTCTGTGCACGCTAAATGCGACGCCAGTGGTGGGGGGCGGTGGTGGTGGTGTGCCGGCTCGCATGGTGGTGGGAATCGCGATAGTGGTGGTGCGCGTTAGTGGGGGGAGCACCCACACGCGCGGCGCGCTCTCGCACACCTCTTGGAGACGGCACAGTCATTCGCGACACCCACCGCGACCGAGGTATCGTACACCGGGCGACACAAGTTCTCTCGGTTTAACCCCGCCGGGTTCTGTCGCGTTCTTTCGCCCGCCTGTACCCTCATCTCGACCCTCGGGGGAGAGTCTAGGACGGGGACGCGCGCTATTCCCATTCGCACGGGTCCGCGGCACAGGGACGGAAAGGAGGCGTGCAAGAGAGAGAGAGGGAGAGAGAGAGAGAGAGCGTGCACTTGCACGATAACGCGGTACATCGGGCACAGGCATAAACGCACACGCACGGACACACGCAGGGATGGGCGCACGTAGTAGGAGGCACGGGCCCCGGCGCGGCAGCGTGGTCGGCTATCCCCATAAAAGCGACGGTCTCGACCGGCCTGCGGACAGTTGTCATCGTCGGCTACATCGGCGCAACGTGTCTCTTTCGCTTTCCGTCTAGCGCATTTCGAACGGAGAGGCCCCAGTCGATCGGCAACCTCCGCGAGTCGTGGTCCCGTTCCGCTGCACCGCGGCATGCTTCCCGGTCCGCGGGCAGACTCGCATGTAGAGGCACGAAACGTTACGCGATCACGTCCGCTCGCTTCGTGACAGGCACTAGTAGCGAGGCAGAGTTCAACGGGGGAGCAGCCTGGGAACCGCGTTCCCGTGATCGGCAGAGTAAAAGAGGGAAACGATAAGATCGGCCATCATTCCGCGCGCAGATAACGCGGCCGCGATTATCGCGAGCGATCGTCGCGGGTTCCTCTCGCGCTCGATCGGCGTTGATTTTCATACCGGACTGTGGGACACGCGTCACGTGGCTCGGAAAACTATTGGAAAGGAAGAGGAGAGACGAGCCGGTAATAGCTCGCTGGCGTGCGCCAGACAGAGCGACGCTCCCGCGGCCAAAGACGTGCGGTGTAGGGTTTATACAAAAACCGACTTTCGAAAAAACCGGTTTTCGAATTTTCACAAAAAGTATATAATTAAAATAGTAAATAAATATTCGTAATTATTTTAAAAATGTTCAGTTTCCTTAATATTTATGGAATTGCAAAAATATAACAAAATAAAATATACTCTATCTATACAAAACCAAATAAATAAATAAAAATTAAATCAACTAAAATCCGCACAATTTTTTAGTTCATTGAATATTTATGGATGCACAAAAATATAACACAATCAAATAGACTGCATACAAAACCAAATGAAAAAAAAAGACTAAACTAAAATCCGCACATGATATAAATCTTTTACAGTGGTACCAAATTATAAATCTCTATTCCATTTAGTATTTTTCTTCCGAAAATATGGACTCATGAAGATTAGTTTTACAGTAATTACTAAACTGTTACCTGCTACAGTATGCTTGTATCCAAGGCGACTTCAAGTGAAAATGTAAACGTTGCTAATTAAATAATTAATTCTAGTATATAAAACCGGTTCTCGAATTTTACAAATTCGTAAATAAAAACCGGTTTTTTAAAAACCGACAAACCCTAGTGCGGTGTGTGTGCCCCTGTCCCGTGTTTCGCGCGCGCGCATTAGCGTGCCTGCGGTGCGTATATATATGTGACAGCGCGTGCGCAGGTGACGGAGGCGCGCCGGTACGAAAGCGAAAAAGCGAAGCGATCCGTCGGTGGCGCAAGCGCCGGAGCGGAGGCTTTTTCGAGCGGGGCAGCCGCGAGCAGACGGTGCCCGATGATCAAATACATCAGATTCAGTGGCGGCACGAGCGCAGAGAGCGAGCCGAGTAACAGCTTCCCACCAGTCAGTCACTCGCGATCGGCCAGTCAGTCACGGCAGTCACGCGCGGACCGTGTCAGACGCACGCTGGCCCGCTGGTTCGCGTGGATAGAGGCCGGCGAGAAGCGGCGGATAAACGGTGAGAAAGGATTTCAGTGGCAACCGCGGTAACTCGTAAATCGCTATCGAGAGGGAGGAGAGACCGCCCGGGGAGGGGGGGGGGGGGAGGAAATCGACACGCACGCGCGATGCCAGCCTCGACGAGCCACGGGACTCGGTATCATTGATGATCGATTTGACGCGAGCTCGAAGCGATCGGTCATCAGTCTCTTTGCGTCACCCGTACGAGCCGAGCGGAACGGTACACGCGCGAGCGCGCGCAGACGCGATGCAACATCCAACCGTCCAGGGGATTCGGTATCGCCGGTGATCCCTCTATGCACGCCAGCCGCCGAACAACCGAAGGACCAACTGTGCACGGTGCTCGTCCGTCGGCGACTCGCTGAATTCACGCGCAGAGCCGCGGGCTCCACCACGCGCCGTCGGTCGCGTCAGATGCGCAACGGCCGGCGTGCTCCGCCGGCGAGAAGAGAGAAGACCGCCGGATCGGGTCCGCGGAAGACAGTGACAGAGGGAAGAGGACGGAGAGGTGCCAAGGTGCTCGTGTCCCTCTGCTCGTACGAAACTCGTCGCTCGTTGTGTACCGCCTTATAAAACGCGCGCGCCGTAACACGGAACGGGCGACGACGAGCGAGAGCGAGCCGCGAGGGGAGGGAGGGGGGGGGGGGAACGGAGGAGCGCGGGGGATATAGTCCGCGTACGAGCAACACTCTGCGCACGGTTAAAAGAGAGAACAAAAAAAAGGAGCGAGCGAGAAGAGTGACGGAAAGCGGATAGAAGAGGGGCGGTGAGGGGGGAGGAGGAGGGGGTAGGGGGAAAGACTGGCCGAGAGAAAGAGAAAGAATTAAGGATCGCGCGTGCACCTATAGCCTATTAAGACCCGTCGGATGCGCTGGTCGAACGTGTTTCGAACGGTGCACGACACTCGGGCCGCCGCCGCGTTATCTGCGGCAAATATTGCGGCCAGCCAGCCAGCCAGCCCGCGGTCTCTACCGGCTCGCTGATTGTTTCCAAATCATTATCGCACGCGTTCGCGACCCTCGCGCGTATCGGTGCCCGTCGTCGGCTCTCCGCGGTCACACCGTCGGCTCCCCTGACGTCTTCGGAACACCGTGGCCCCCCCCGGAACTCGAGGCGAGGCCGTTTCGAGGAAACGAATACGAGGTGCCTGCCGCGGTAGCGGTAACAGTGGCCCCGTAACAGTGCAGAGAAGTTTTGTGTGCAGTGAACGGTCGTTAATAGACCAGTGCCGCGGCTCCGACAACGGATAGAGATAGACGGACAGAAAGGAGAGGCGTGCGGAATAAGCGAGATAGAGAAAGAGAGAGAGACAGAGAGAGAGAGAGAGAGATAGAAATAGAAGTGTACAAGTGGGAGAGGAAGACAGGGAGAGTGGAAGCGAGACGAAGGGAAAGACGCTATATGCGTTTGAGAAGCACCCGTGCGCGAGTGCCCAGGGACGAGACAGCGAAATAGAAGGTGCGTGTGCGCGAGAGAGAAAGAGAGAGAGAGAGAGATAGAGAGTACGCGTATAAGGGACTATCCGAAGAATCCGACGAAAATGCATTGCCACGGTGGTCTGCTGTTGTCGATCCTGCTTATCGCCGTTACCTGCCCGTCCAGCGTACGCGCCCGCAGGGTGGCACCCTTGATCGAAGACGATTGGGCGAGGAGGCCTCATCGCGCCGCCGGTAAGTCGCCATTGTTCCACGACCTCACGTACACTCAACCTCTCCCCCGTTTTTGTCGTCGGGACACGCGCGTTACGGTGGCCGAATGCCGTCGTTCGACGACGCTCCGACCCAACTCGACGGGAAGCGACGGCGATCCCGGCGGCGGTGCCCGCGTCCCGCGCTTTCGCCGGAACGCTGGCTGTTTCTTTCCCTTTAAAGGTTAGAGAACGCTCGAAAATACCGGGCTTCGATGTCGCGCGGCGCTTTTACGTAACGGTGTGCGACGCACGAAAAAGGCGGGAATCGGAGTGCTGATTGTACGGTTTGAATCTGTGCCGCGGCGACACGCACACGAGTGCATTCCTCGTCTCTTTTGTACTTGAAAGAACTCGGGGAATCTCCTGCGAGTCATTGGCACGAGGTTCAGCGCGTTTAAATGCGGTTAGAGAGCGAGCAGCCCGTTTGGTTATGGCGGTAATACCTCCGGTGGATTTGGGCAGTGGGCGCGTGCGTTGAACGCCCCGTCGGCGTTCGGCGAACGTGGCTGACAAATGTCATTCTAGGGTTTCCGCACGCGGCGTGTGGTTTGATGTCGGGGATAGGTTACGGATGAGAAATTTTTTTCAATTTTGTTGGGGAATATTATGTAGTCAGCGGAAAGTTTGGATCGGAATTATTGTTTTGGGTTTTGCGGAAGGAAGGAACATTGGGAAACTTAGTTGTGAAGAAGTTAGCGCCAAAGAGGTAAACGACGACTGTTCGTGGATGTCGCGACGCGGCAGGAAGTTAATGTACCGGTTCTTAAACACCTCGCACTGACCCAGATGGTGGAACGAGTTAATGGATGTGTGTATTGTAGTCGCGTTTCTGCGCAATGCTACCGCGAGCGACGATACTTTGAGAGCCTCCAAGTCTTTCGAGTTCCGTATTCGTTTCAATGAACTGTACTCGATTCTAGCACACAGTACGATGGGTATTCTGGATCGAACTGTATCGGTGTGTATTTTATAAAGAAAATAAGAAAATCTTGATGGGGCTTATAATACTTTAGTAACAAATAATAGCAGAATTATGAAACATGGAAGGTAAAATAATAGTGTTGTCATCGTTAAAAAAAATGCACGATACGATAAACTCATTTAGATTATGTAACCAAATTAGTTAAGTAAATATCGTAAATTTATCTGCACTCACGCCACCCTTCATACTTGATAATAATTCTGTTACAATATTTTGATAAATCATCCTTGAGTCTACATTTACGTGCAATCAGCGTTTAAATAAATACAGCGAGATCGTTGGTGATTTATCCTTACAAAGCAGCCGCTTGGCACTAAACAATTTGCGCAAAAATGTTTCGAGAGGGAATGCGGTTATATAGCCGGGGGGATTAATTACAGTTGCTTCTAGATTACGTAGCGTAATACCTTTAAGAACGATCGTGTTACCAGGCGAATGAGGTATCGAATTCAGCGTCTGGTAATCAATTTAATGGAGGAACGCCGAAAAGGAACGAATAAAAACAGAGGCGAGACAGAAATCATAAGTCGCGGCCAATTAAATCGACGTGGGGAAGCTAACAGGTTCGCCGGATTCGAGGGAAATGCTCGGTTCGCGGGAAAAATTCGCCGCGCACGCGTGCCTCGTCGACAGGCGCGTCGCTGCGCAGTACGGATGCGCGTCACGCCGAATTCTAATCTATTTCTCGCTCACCTCTCTCCGCGTTCTATGCGCGCGTCCGCCAGACACACCGACACTGAGCAAAGAATTAACGGAACAGGTACGCATCATCAGTTTGGCTACGTTTCCAACGCGTTGCCGACGGTCGTTAAAATCGCAGAAACTCTAACCTCCATTCAACGCGGCGGTGTTATTCTTTATAGAGGGAATACATAAAAGTGAGATAGGTATGAATCGCGTTAGGTGGCGTTTCCACGTGGGCTACACGCGGCGTGGAAGGTGCACAACGTAGAGGGGGTTCGCACGTTTCGTGTCATATGAAAGGGAATTTAAAGTGCTGATATTTGAAGGACGTGTGAAATTTCCGGCGTGTAAGAGATCGAAAGTGAAGGCGATTGCGTCAGGGGATGTGAGAGTGCGTAATGTTCTTCCCGTCGACGCGGGAAGCCGCGTCGTTTCGTTCCAGTTCCGCTGTGTATCTGAAGACCCGATAACCCGTTTAACTGCACCCACATACCGAGCGGTTTACGTTCTAGTTGAACAGCTTCCGGGCCGTTTGTGAAAATTGTGGTGATTCGATGGAAAATTTGGTGGTCGAGTTTCCGTCTTATTGTTAGAGAGACCTAACTATTGCTTTGGTACACCTGGGCTTATCAAACCATCGAATCAATTATATTAAAATCGAGGTTTATGAATGAAATCTTCGATCAGTGACCAAATAGACTATGCACATCAACGATATCCACTCTGACATTATAATCTACTGTTTCGTCCCAACAAAAACTTAGATATTCAAAATTCCACTTTCCCATTTTGTGATGAAGAATCGAAAAGGTTCTGAATGTATGTATTTCAATGGAGAGAAATCGAGATGATTCAATAGCATGACGAATCCAATGGAATATAGCGTCGTGAACAATGAAATCAAACAGTCGATAAATATTCAGCTCGTTCGCCATTGAGACTACTCAGAGTAGATGTGCTCTGAGTCTAAATAAGCTTTCTTGGACGTTCAGTGATTTACTTATTACCGCAGATCGTGGTTCCGTGAGACGGAAAATAGACGAAACGAGAGCGAAAGTTGTACTGACACGTTACATCACTCGAATTAAAATATTTTTAGTATTTCCACCTTTGCCCTCGATTTACAAGCAACGTTAGAAATTACTAATCGCTTGTGCGATGGTCTTAGAAAATATAAAATGTCTCAGCAAAATGTGAAGCACTTCGATAGAGGATTCTAGTGGTAATGCCAAGTGAACACCGCCTATTCAATAGTTTATTGATATATCTCAGATACTAAAAGTCGTATTGGCGAGTTACAAGAAGTTCGAACTTATTGTTAGATTTAGATAAAGTTTTACATCGCTTTATTTGGGATTATTTATATATGTATTATTTTTTAATTTGCATGTGTGTTTTGGTAGACCACATTTTGGTATCACGGCTCGCAGAATAGAATCTCAGTAGCACTTTAGCCTTAGGTAATAGAATCTTATTCTTAGGCTCATCCATGCGTATTTAGCTCCATGATTAATAATTGATAATGATTACTAAGTACACATGTCAAATCTGACGTATGTTATTCATAAACACGAACTTTAAAAAATTCATATCTTTATAACCATTAACAATTGAACTCTCACCCATACACCATTATTCATTGAAAATTAGCTCTAAAATCCACTGACAAAGTATATTTCTCTCTACTTCACCCATTAACAGATGAACACCTGACTACTTTTCTTCACATAAACATTGGAGAGAACAACGAAGGCGAACGGTAACTTTGGAATAAAACATTCAGAGCGATGAAAGGATCGCTTTTCTAGAGGTTGTAGTGTTCAAGTATGTAAATGGTCCAAATGCTCGGTAAACAATGGTGGATCCTCGCGATAAATACACGATTGCGGTACTCTGTTGTTATATGACGTTTGCCGCATAATTGCGCAATGTTTTTGTAGTTTCGATTGTGAAGCGTATCTCGAGGCTTGATCGACGGTACGTAGAACAAGGTCGCCTCGTGGATACGTGGCGTTAATTCCTAACAAACCGATGAGCAACGTCTTCCCCCGTCGCCGATCCAAAACTTCTGTCGCCGACGATTCTGTACCTGAGCTTCAACAATATGAATTTTCCTCGCCTCTGTTGAAAGAGGGAAAAACACGAATACAAATTTCTGCATACTATGTAGGGTGTTTTTTAAATAAAAGTGCAGTTGATTCGGATCTAATAGGAAATGCAGTTCTGAGTTAAAAGTTTTAGTACCTAACTTATTTCGAGGTTTATATTTGAAGAGAATTAGAAAATAAGGTCAAAATTACTACGGGGTAGTAAAAATTCACCCCTTATAGATATAGATATGAAGCACCTGAGATTTAATACTTCAAGCTCTAAGATTGAAACCCTTAGCACGCGCTGCGTGCGGAAATCGTACAATCCTATTCCTTAAGCATACTCATTGAGCAATTGCCGCACTAGCTAAATTATTGTACACAAAATAGCAATAGAAATATTAGAACTGCCATCTCCTTTTCGAAGTTACCCTATGAGTCCTTCAAAAACAATCAAAATTGGCCGGAATATTTAAAGTAGTCTATCGTGGCCATAGTTTATAATTTTTCTAGTAATAATCCTCATGGTCTGCGAGTTTCGTACGATCATTTTGCGTGCAACTCGTGGCGACCCGCTGCAGAAAACTCGTGGACGGTCGCGAGGAGAGATCTAAGCGGTTGGTTCTTCTGCTTTATAAGGATCTAGCAGTGTCCAGTATCGTCTGTCGCTGCTTCTGCCCTGCTTCTCTCTTTCTGCCGACTCCTCGAGCTACCTTGCTCCCGTCTCGCGTACCTGTTCCTCGATTATCGCCTTATCTAGCGTCGCCGATGTGCTCCCTCGAAAGATGCCCCCCCGTCTCGAAAACCGGCGCTCCGTCCGAGCGCCTCGAAAATGGAGCACGAAAGCATCGCTGTGGATTTTTCTCCAGGAGTCGAGTACCCAGATACCGTTTTATCGCTGGTGACATCACAATGCAACGCTTGAGCCGTTTATCGCGTAACAATAAAAACGGGAGCAACGGATATCTCTCGCCGCGTAGCTAATTCGCCGATCCGTCGTCGGCGACGTCTGGGTTCAACCTGTTTGCTTTGCACCAAATTCTCGCGACTGGTGGTTCGTGGATCTTTGCCTGTGAAGCTGGAATATTCAGTTATGTTCGTATACTTTAAAAGTTCCAAATAGAATTTTTTAACTTAATGTGGGGTTTTTTGGTGAGTGGAGGGGTCCATTTCGATTATTTTTGGCAGATTTATTATTGTCTCTATTTAGGGAAATGAGAATTTTCAAAACGTAAAGGAATTTTGTGACTTATTTTAGTCATTCATGGTCCAACTTATTTGCTCGTCAATCGAGTAGAGGTTATGTTAGATGTAGGACTTTAAAAATAGGATATACCTACTATAATAGCAGAATACTGTAGAATTAGGTTCTGTAATTCTTATTTGTTTCGGGAGCCACGGAAAAAACCTCAGGGGGTGACGAGATTCGAACCCACGATCTTGCGGATCCTCTTGCGTACTGGACAGCCGCCTAACCAACTCCACCAAAGTCGAACCTCCGAAGGTTTCTTACTCCGAGCTACCTCTTATGGGGATTCCTGATCCCACAATAGTTTCCATTACGCTGCTTTTTATTAATTACACGAATTTTATTACAAACACTAGAACTATTTCTATTACATATAAAAAGTACAGTGGATGACTGAACACCTCCCACAGACTCCGTTCCCCCCACTCCTCCTCTGACTTCGCCTACAAGTCTCACTATTGCTCGGTACTGCTCTAACTCTACACACTCTGGAGGAGAACCCGATGTTTCCAGGGGACTTTGGCTTCATTTAGAGAATTTTCATTTCACTGGGACGAATAAAAGTGGATTAGCCTTAAACGGTTGTGTCGTCGGTAGTTAGTCCCCGGCCCGAGGGATAGGTTGGGAAATCCTCAGGACCAACAGACCCAGCTGGTACACAGCACCTGTGCGTACCTGCCCGACCTACCTTGATTGATTTCTGGTGGCCGTGAGGTTAAGTACGCGAGACTACCTGTCGGCCCTGATAATTTCCCTGTTTGGATTACCCAGCCTGCCTTCAGGTCGCAGACACGCGCGCACGCACGATTTTTAGGGCTCTGAGACCGCTGTGGGTCTGGTGATTCGGCATCGCGCGAATGCCTGTTCTGGGTAATTGCTGGGCGGTGGGCAGCTTTTCGAGACAATAGGCGAGGAAATATTTGAGGACGCTTGGTTCTATTGGTGCCATAAACCTGAAACGTGACATCCCTTGGAATGGGCTTGTCTGCTGTAGGGGTATAAATATTAAGATTATTAGGGAGCCCAGTGTTGGCGTTTATATTGATCTGGGAAATTTTCAATGCGGGTGGTTTTTACTGGAATCGGGGGGAAAAGACTCGAAGACCAATTGTGTTGTAAAAGTTTTCTGTTTTAGTACGGAATATTGCAGTGAAAGTTTTTGCTTCGCTCTTTAAGCAGCTTTTTGGTAAACTGAATGTGTAAAAATGGATGGAATTTTAAGTGACAGTTTCAGGATTTTGAGATTTCAGGAATTGGGATTGGGGGTTCCCACTTTGAAGGTTTCAAATGTTCTGATTTCATATTTCAAGCTTCCAAATTTCCGATTCTGTGATATTAAACTGCAAAATTCTAGATTTCAGGTTTCAGATTCTAAGATATTAAATTTCCAAGTTACAGATTCCAATTTCTGAAATTTCCAAATTCCAGATTACAAGATTTCAGTTCTCAAGCCCCAAACACCAAGTTTTCAAATTCGATACAACTTCTACAATAAACATGTTCAGCTCATCACCACTAATTCCGCGCGCTTTTCGCAATTACCTTCTCGTTGCCCCGCAGGCGCTCGTTTCGAGCTCGAGGTAACGTGTCATCGTCTTGCGGCGGTCTCTCGCGCAGCCTCTTCCTTTTCCCGGTTCGCCTCTCCGCTGCTTTCTTTTCCCCCCAGGGCACACCTGCTTAACGTAGCACGCCCGGCGCTAATCTCAATTAGTCTTTATTGCCGGTTTGGCGACGCTGGACGGCGAGACGAGTCTTGGTCCGCGACGGGACTTAATGTGCCCGCCACGACCTCACACGAGCACTGGGGATACACGGGCGAGGATCGTGGGGACCGTGGACCCAACAGTCCTGTGTCGGTGTAAGACCTACCTGAACAACGCCCCGGGGCACCGGTGACTTGTTGTTAATCGAGAATTTATCAGGAATAAATACACTCGCGAAATGGATAATTAGCCTCTTCGAGCACACGGCGTCCTTGCATCGCACGAATTCGTACGACACAATTTTTGAATGACACACTGTGCCTCTACTACTGTGTTCTCGCTTTTGCTTCTAATACGCTGTTTTACACAAGGAGATCTTGGAAAGAGGTCGATGAATTTAAAGGCCACTAATCATATAAATGGACAAAAAATGTCCAGTCGATATAAGCTCGCGGATGATGGTTAGTGGAATTGGGGCAAGATAATAATTCGTGTTTCGTTTGTGTTGCAATTTATCTGTATGTAGTGCGTAAATTTTTATTTCTTCGCATTACGCTCTCAGTATTGGATACTGCGAGTGGCAATTCATTCATATTACTGTTATTAGTGTCCATTGGTATATGGAGTATTTAAAAGCGACTATTTTTTGATGGTCCAGTGTTATTAAAGTATTTATGTATAGAACAATAGTAAAGTTCGTAAGAGTACAGAGGAGTGAGTGAGAAACAAAGAACTCCATGGGAGGCCCAGTGCCCCGATACTAGATCACCTTGCAAACCTCCAATCTAGTTCATCCCCACTTCCACAAAGTTTACGCTGTGGAGCGGAGCTCGATGACCTTTGACCGCCTACGTAGATATTATTACTGCCGAATGGGACACGGCGATCGTTAATTTGCCCATCGATTTACGAGCTTCCGTGGCCTTGATGACTTTCATTACGACTTGCTCGGCTCGTTTCGACCGCTGTTATTACGCTCGGGGTAGAAAAAAGCGGCATTCCACGAGGGAAAAAGAGACACGAGGGTCACCTTGAAGTTTCCTCCGTGTCTCTCCGCTCGTGAAGGTGTCTCTCGCTCAGCAGCTTCCGCCAGAATCGTTTCCTTTTTTGTTATAATATCGTATTTATGCGGAACATCGAATCTGTGTAACAGTTAGTGTGAAGAGGTCGTAAATCTTCTACGTTCTTACTCTCCTTGGGCGCTGTATGGGCATCAGAATATTACCATTCTTTAAATCGGGTAGTGTCAGCAGATAGCTTAAGAGTCGACAGCGTATGTGGGGTCCACTTTGACCCATAAGCTTACATAGTAGATATTTATTGGCAGAAAAACTTTACTATCTTAACATACTGACGCTAATAAGCGATAAATGACATATACAAGTAACCTCTAATTTTAACCCAACCGAACGCAAAAATCAAATTAAATTTTAACCCTCCAATTAAAATTGAATTTCACTCAAATCGAAATCCTTTAATTCAATTAAACTAATAGAAAAGTTCAATCCACTTTTAAATGATGTCGAAATTGAATTTCATTTGGACTCGTTACAAATAGTGCGCGTGGGCAAAAATGGACCCAGCATCCGCGGTGCGAGGGTTAAACGTAACACCAAATAACTACAACCCAACGTTGGCTCGACGATCGTACATAGAAAGAAAGCACCGACCCCCGTTTCTTTCGAAGTTCGCGGGTCGAGGGAATAACCCCGTAGCGCGTGCTTAAAGGTTGCTTAAGGTCTCGCCGTGGTAAATGGATCTTATTCACGTGCAGCGCAGTTGCTTTCCCTCTCCGTCTCTCGTTTCCCCCGCTGCCGGCGTGCCGTCCTGTTTCCATGCACGCTCACCGCGATTCCCGCCGCATGATTCGCGGCTAATTGGCCGCAGCCACGAAGACAACGCGGCCGTTGTGCATTAAAGAAGTTTAGTAAGCCAATACGAGTTTTAAGTAGGTAAATCACGAGGCTCGCTGCCGCGGAGCGATGACGCTGGCCGCGTGATGCTCCACGGTGTCATTGCCGACGGCTCCTCGCTTGCTTATAGTCGGGACGAAGAATTTCGCCGCTCGGAGCCATCGCAGATCAGTCCCCCCCCCCCCCCCGCTCTACCAGAACTCCCTGCTACGCGCGAGACTTGATTCCAGAACCGGGAAACGATAGTTGTCGCGCTGGCGGCACTGAACCCTCGCGGAAGTGCTACGTGTGAATCCGCCTTTAAGAGAATCAGGAAAGGCGCAGCGCCGCGCGAGGATTGAGAAAGTTGAAACGGAACCGTTCTGGAACACGAGACACGTCGCATCGGGTAAAAATGAAACACTGAACCGAGAATATCGAGCGGCAAAAAATATCCCAGACGCGTCGCTAGACGAATCGAATGACCACCCATGTATTACGTGCGGGACCGTTTATTCGTGCCGGTTGAAGAGAGAGAGAGGGGCACAGAGTCACACGTACACGCGCGCGCGGCGCTGCGAGCCGAGAAAACAGTCGTTTGCCGGTCAAGTGATTTCGAGAATTAAAAATACGTCCGAGCTTTCGTAAGGAGGTCGATATATCAAGGACGAGCCGTGCCCTGTTTATTCGACCGCGCTCTATTATTGGATTCGAATACAACACAACGCACACAGCCGTACAATGGGATCGAAACGGACCTAATAGAATTTACATCGCGCCATCATCGCCGCCGTCGGTGCGCACGGGCTATCGAACACACACGTAATATCGCGCGGGTACAAAGATTATCCGGTCGGGCGCGCGCGGCGGACCGTAGAGAAACGCAAATAAGGCTTGATGTAACAAATTGAAAATCGGATTACCGGCTTTGTCCTGTCGGTCGCGCGTGCACGCTCCGCTTCACGCGCTTAGCCTGATCCGCCTAACGTCGCGGTGACGGTGTGTATACGTTACTGCAAACGGGGCAGGAAGAAAGGGGCGATGTTTTAACCTTTAGAGGGCCGGATTTGGATACTTTGCCGGCCATTTTGCTGGTATATATGCATAAATTTCAAGTAAACAAAATTTACAATTTCAATGAAAAAATTCCGGCCCTCTACAGGTTAAAGGGTAGTGGTAAATCTTTCCGTGGTGAGGTTCGAGTGCTGTGGGCTACGGTTACAGGGGGCGCGTGTTGTGGCGAAGACGTCAGAATAATTACCTAAATATAGTAAAAATTGTTATGGCAGTGGTGACAAGCTGATGTAATTTATTGTTGCGAGTCAAAAGGTAGGTTATAATATAAAAGCAATTGATAACTGTACATACAGTCAAGGGTCATCTTTGAATCCTTGTTTTTGAATCCTTGAATCTCCTTGTTAGAAAAATGATCCTATCTGAATAACGTGAAATTATTTAAACGTTAAGTTAGTATGCGAGACAGGGAGGGGGGACGTAGCGAAAGATCTCCCTCCACTTTTAGTTGCATTCGTTCGCCTTTCCTCGTCTCAGCGCTCACGTGGCGGCAGATGTTAATCACGCTGCCCCGCATCACGGCGGTACGGTTAATCGCATGACAAATATATAGACATCTATATTCGCTTGGCTCGGGCTACGAAGAATTTATATAGCGAGAAATGCGCGACTCACGGCGCACACCTCAAAGGATCGTATATGCGGAGTCGCGTGAGTTCCGTCCGGTGACGCGGCCCTCGATTTACGAGTTTTGGTCGCTTTGCTTTCCGCGCCGACACCCGGACCCTTTGAAGAACTATAAAAATAAAAGGCGAACGGTGGTAGACTCGCGAATCTATGGAACGACGAACTACCGACAGACAGGGCTGCGGGTGGATTTAGCGCGGCTTTTGAAACGGTCTGAAATAACACTGTCAGGCTGAGATTTGGATACTGGAGATTTCGCGACGGTGATCTACAGCGGGCTTCAAAAAAGGATCGACTTGAGATATCCCATTGGTCGTCCTACGTTAGAAATTCCCGTCTCACTCGTTTCTTTAGGTGGTAGGTTGGGTGTTAAGAATTGAGTACTAGTTGGTGAAAGTAGCGATGGGTCTGAACGTCTCGCGAGTAATTTTGTTTGAGCAAGAACTAGTTGATTATAAGAAAATAAATCTTCGGCATGAGATTGATACTTCGCCTGTATAGAGATGAGTTTAAATAGGTATTCACATATAGGGTGATCCAAAACACTGAACGATATGACAGAATCTAAGAAGTGAAAGATTTGTATGTTAACTTTCAGCTAAGATAGAAGTTACACCTAGGACAAATACAAAAGAACAACACTTACTTAATAAAGTTCCTTTGTAACTCTTATAACATTCACAAGCCTTCAACACGCCAAAAATATCCTTAAACTATAGCGGATTACCGAGAAACAAAAGCAATTAGTACAAAATCCCGTACTGCAACGGGATCAATGGTTCAAACTACACGCGGTGTCGCCTACGGATTGGTCGCCACCGTGAGCGAAATTATTCGCAACAGCGCCGGCGATATGATAAACAGAAGTGTCCCGCGATGTTTTGACTTGCCCGAATACTTCGGAAACACGATATCTCGCGCTTGTTTATTTTAAGAAATCCCGTCCCCGCGGCAACGTGCACGCGGATCGCCCAACCGACCTACCATTACAAACGCAATAATTGCACGTGCACGTTTCGTAACGTTTAACAAATTTTGGAGACGTTATGTGGACGATCGCGAGGTGCCGGCTCCCATGTGCCGTTCAGTTCACTTTTCCGTGCGCACAAAGATTTCTCTAAAGCCGAGGATAGCCGCTAGAACGAGCCTGCATCTCTTTCTTGCGCGCTCGCGAGAAAGGCTGCATTGCCGAGGAGAAGACCGCGTATATTTAGACGGGCTGCAGACACAAAACGACTCACTACCACCACCTCCGCGACGGTTACTCTCCCTCCCTCCCCGCCAACCCCCTTCGGCGACCGTCGATCCTCGTGCCTCGAGCTCTTTCGCGTTTTTTTTTTCGTCTCGTTTCACGTTCGTTTCCACCGTTTCGACGATCGCGTCCAACGAGCCGTGCCCCCCCGCGTCAGATCCGTGCAGTGGACATAACCTCAACGCGTTACGTCGTCTTTTTTCCCCATCTCGGAAACTTTATCTACGCTCCCTGAGAAATTGGCGCTGTAAGCGTTATCTGGAGAAAACTGACAAATTGAGGGGACGTGATTGAACGTTACGTACGGATAGTACGGTGAATCCCACTCTCGGTTTAGATGTACAGGGTGTTTCAGTAATTATAGCGTGATCGAGAGTTTTTTGTGCGAATACAAATTGAAGATCCAGAATAAAAATTTTCGGGTATGAGTGCAGTTGACTAAGTGTATATCTGGATTTAAAGGATTTTGCTTTATAGTTAAGATTAGTTGTTTAGACTAATTTAGACACTTCGATGCGATATGAAGGCGGAATGATGTTCGGACGGTGAACAATTTGAGGGCCCGTTGAAGGTTTATGTCGAGAGTGACACGGGTTGTGGGTAACGTGATCGGTGAACGATGAAAGTGAGATCCGCTCGCAGATTTATAACCGTTCATTAGGACACGAATATAATGCTATCTGATTAACGATTGAATCATAGCGACCGGACAGGGCACGGCAGGATACACAAAATAGGCTGTCCGCTCGCATTACCTCTCGGGCCACCGCTTAGGTGTGGTTTGCGCTCGATGCATACCGCAACTGTAATCGGTTTCGGCGTTGACACTTTTACCCATATCGCTCAGCCATCTCCCGCGACCTCTCCCGGGCCAGTTACTTTCAGAGTGATCAACGTCGAAACAAACGCGTGACGAAACTAAATACCGCTTGATAAGGAAAGTGATCGGTTGTTTGGAGTCAGAAACGCAAAAGTGTAGAAACTTGTAATTTCCGACAATGGGTCACGTAGTATGGTACAGACATAGTACTGTAACTCGGTCGCGAGTAAACAGTTTATCTGTTTTTATTGGGGGAAGTGAGTAAACTGTCCATCAGTCAAATACAGCGAGCGTGGCGATGAGATGAGGGAAGACGTGTGGGGGTAGTCAGGTGGTGAGGGGGATAGACACTCACTGGTCTTGGGCGGCCAGTGATTTCGTTCTGACTATAGAGCGACTGTCACGTCTTCACATCTGCAAGTTATAGAAAAATAGTGAACTTTGGCACAAAGAATATAACATTCCTTTCTTTCCCCCGAACAATTTTTTAAATTCTCCAGTACACACTACTCACCACATTACTAACACTATTACCGCTACATGCCTATCGTCAAACTCACGCAAATTTGTAATCGTAACCGTGCACTGGCCGGAAATGTGTTAATAGCATAAAAAAAACGGCGCGGAAGGAACTGGAGCCCCCTGCAATTTGTCTCAGCGGGTTTTAAACAGTGATCCCGTACAAAGTCGTTAATGCGTGTCAAATTTTAATGCGCCCGCGGGTTGTAAAAGTCACCGGAGGTGGCGGGGCGCACGCGCGAGCGCGCTTTTTGCCGCGGCTGCTCGGCGTGCAAAGAACGAGGGGGTCGTGCCGTGGAAGGGAACGGGAGAAATAAAGGGTGAAGCGCGGTGGGCTGGTAGGGGGAGGGGCCGAGAGGGGACAACTCGTTCGGACTTCATGAATCTAAAATTACGAAGGCGTTTATTTGTCGGTTTTGCTCTTTTCGAAGCGCATGCTTCCAAGGTCACCAGACGCAACGAAACGAGATTCCTCGTTACGTATGCGCGGCATGCATCCGCGTGTACGCGCACAGGGCCGCGCGTTAACGCTCGCGCGCTGCTCAGCGTTAATCCTTTGGGCGCTGCGGACGCATGCGTACGGCCAGGCGGTCGTCCTGTGCGGGGAACGCCTATAGGCGTTCGGCGTGCGTAGTCGCTGAATGCGATTAGAGGATTTCCGCACAGGGGGTGTCTCACGTTTGCCTGGGGATTTTTGAAAGTTTATGAAATTTTGAGAATTTCTAAAAACTACAGTGGTCATTTTTAGTTTCATTTGCGCATCTTTTAGCTTTGTTACTGAAGGTATTTGTCAAAAATCTTATTCAGTTAGTCGTAGAGACTGCTTCGGGTTCTTTTATAGAGTTCGTTTTATTTATTTATTTATTTAGCGCGGAGTACCCTTTAGTTACAACGAAGCATATAGCTAGGTAAGCCAGAGGCAGTCTATAATAATTAACCTATGTAACGGAGGAGAAAAAACCTGTTTTATTCGTTCTAATCAATTGTTCATCTCAGCTGCGCAGAGCTGTCTTGTGCAGGGGCTGTCTCGTGCTTGCGGGGTAGAGATAGGGCTTAACAGTATTCAGCTTACCAGATTCTGTTTGGGCATGCGCAGTGAAGGGCTTCACTACTGTTTTTACACCTGTAGGTATTCCTACGCATGTATCACTCTCACTGCATTCTACGATTAAGTCAGTACAATACTCAACCCCCTCCTTTGTTCAGAGGTACAGCCTAAGAAATAACCGTGGCTTAAAACAATACGACTTGCACGTCCGTTTTTTTTCCTGCAATGGGGCCATTGGTTTCAATTACTTTCAATCTGCATATGACATTTATTTTTTTTCTCTTCTGCATAAACAGCGACGGTTCATTCCAAATGTAGATTTCATTATTTTCTCCGGAGAATCGGGGATCCGCCGTCCTTTACCCGAGTTCTTGAACGTAGCACGACTCTCATGGCGGGGCCTACTTATCCATCTTCTTTACTTTCCCAGTGTTTGCCAAGTGACGAACGGCCGTAGAATGACTTAACATTCGTTCGGTTGGCGATCTCTCGTACAGCCTGTCGGGGATTACGTTCAACAATGTCCCCTAGAATTCCATCGCTCACAATTTATACACTCTGATCTTCCTTTTGGCCGAGTTTCCGATGATACGCGTCCAGCTTCAAATGTTTTGGCAAGGAACGGCGAAAACTGACGTTGACGCGACCTTCTTCAAACGTTGAACCCATCGTTCTCCAAGCATTAAGCAGATTCGAATTCGTAGATTGACGTAAAACAGGATATTTGGATCAGCGAACTCGGGAATCTGTTTTTAGAATTAACTGCAGTTTCGCGTGATGTAAGAATCTCCGGTCCCCTTTGACGCGTGTAACAATGGACGATCAGTCATCGTTCCGTGCACGAAAGCGCGGTTTCGTAGGCGGCAACCTAATTGTCCCCGTAAAACGCGCTTGTCTCTTGCAAATGCGCGTATCTTTGTCCCGTTCAGCGCCAGGAATCCGGTCCGCGAATGGGCAGCGGACTTTCCCGTCTATTTGTCGCCGCGACGGCTTTTCTCCGGGGAGAAATCGGACATCCGATTGACAAAAAGGAAGACGGAGACACGCAGATGTGCTCCGATCCCCGATGAGGAATGGAGGACATTCCGGGATGCCTGACGTTGCGGTTTCATGCATGAAGAATGCAACGCGGCCATGTCGGGTGAAATATGGGATTTCTAATACTGGAATCGACGACTATAAATGGCTAATGGGTAACCAGTTTTCTAAAAACTAGCATTAACCTGCATCGACTTCGCTTTTCTTCCAAATTTAATTCTTGAAACTCCAATATCGAAATGGAGACGACACAATCTACCGTTCAGCAGAGTCTGGAGTGCAAAGAGTTAACGAAGAATTAATTATATTATTAAGAATAAAATTATATTTCGTTTTAGATTGAGATATGTAGGAGTTGAGAAGAAGTGGAGGTGGAAGTGAGGGTACCCCATGAGAAGTCTGCATTTATTAATCACCCAACAGCAATGCCTCGATACTAGTTCCCAGCAAACCTCCAATCTAGTTCACCGCTATTCCCACAGAAATGGCTCCGCCCACTTTCCAATCCCTGCCTGCGCGCGCACCTTGGGGACCCGATTGTCGCACGGTGCACCGTCTAGTACCCTTATATCGGCGATTCCCGTCGCGAAGGCTAGCTCCGTGTCCTGGGGTGGGAACGAAGCACGCGCAGTCACCACAGAGGACACCCAAACCGCATAGTTAAAATGCACGTGCCAGGCGTCTGACGACTGCAATTACGGGGTCAGACGACAATGACGGCGACGGCCAACCTGGCATCGACATTGTATGCAGAATCCGCTGGTAATTGAGCGCGGCAAGGGTGCGTTAATTTCGCCACGGTGCGCCACGGAGAAATTGCCCGCACGCGAGGGAATCCGTCGGAGAAATTGCGGCTATCTCGTCTCGTATTCACGGTGACGAGTCGGAAACACCGACTGCCGGCCCGATATATTCAGGTACGCGGCACATTGTAACCAAATGGAACGACGCGGACCCGTGGGCTTCAATCCCATCCGGGTTATTGATGTCCGTTGATTACGTAGGCGACAGTGTCCTCGCGTTGTCGCTCAGAGAAATTGCGCGTGTAATCTTTGCATTGCACCGTGTAATCTCGATGGGTAATCTCCGATGAGGGACGGAGGGCACTGCGTCGCGATCCAGGATCCCCAAGAATGCAGGGGGCGAGGTGTCTTCATCGGTGCTCCCTCTGAGCTGCGCGGTCGAGCGGCGCGCAGCGATCTTCGTACGCCTGCGCGGAGGGTACGGTACCCTGCGCTCCGATGCTGAGACGAAGCGATAAGTATGTCCATATGTGAATGGTCTGCATATAGTGTAATAAATGTAACTGTAACACATTAGTAGGTATCATTAGGTACAGATCAATCTTGCATTTCAAGAAACTTACATTCCAGCAGATCAGTGACAAAGGTGAGCAATTAGTGCAGTACTGAGCAATTAGGTTTTGTAGAATTGGAGAAGAGTCATAGACTCATAGTGGGAGGGGTCATAGATTCTTATTGTCCATTTACTTTGTAACAGTCATGTACGCTTGTGGCAGTATTCTGTGCATGGTAGGTGGTTAGTCATTATGGACATCAAAGTGTTAAGCCGAGCGTACATAGACTTCGGGAGATAATCTCCATCTACCCGTGGTAAGAATCTCCAAATATGATTTACTCGTATATAAGTATTTGTCGAAGGATCGAGCACGTCATGTTCGACCCGTGAGGGAGCGTACAGCATGAAACACTTCGGAGAGAGTCCCGTAATGTTGTAATCCGGTTTAATACGCCATCATTTTGCTTCATTACGCGCCAAGCCGACGTGTGTGTTCCGATGTGACAGCCAAAACATTGTTGGCACAACGGAACATGACTAGCGATAAATCACGGTTCGTGTTGTGCCGGGGCCTCCGATCGAATTTCCAGCCGGCAGCCAGAGGGGATCATGGGAAACGAGGCGCGAGGCAAAAGTTGGCGTTCGAGAACAAAGGGCGTAATTGTTTATGTATCGCCGGCCAGTAAGCGAAACTTTGCACTGCCACCTGCAAGGGATTAGCTTCTTTCAAGTTCCCGGAAGACTCGTGCTTTATGGTGTTGAAAATACATTAACACTTTGAGTGATGCGAGGTTGGCCGACAGTTTCAAATCGGTTAGGCCTAGCGCCTTGTATATATGCCAACATTAACGGAAATTTAAGTTTGTATATTTTCTGTTAAATTTTCGTGAGAGTATTCCCAATGAACAGGCGAGGTTTTTCCGATTAAAATGAGCCCAAACACGACCACATTCGGACTATTTTCAGTTGAACGTAATTTGAAGGAGTTCCGAATTTTGTGGAGTACGTGCATATTAGGTATGAGTAAAAATTCTCTAAAGGTGGTCGAGTTGGTACTCATTTTTATCGGAAAATCGCATCGAATTCATTGGTCATACGTTTATGAAGATCTAATGGCGTGTATAGAAATTACAATTTTCATTGGATGAAGACATGGAGAAGATATGGACGTACAAACACGTTAAAGCTGGGCACAGGGTAGAAATCCCTCTGCGCCAACCAAAGTGATAAGTTCGGCGGTCGGTAGCGCGTATGGCAAGCTATAGTCTGAATGAAGTCTGTTGGCCGCTCGAAATCACTTCTGCACTCTAACTTATGGTAGCGTTACGTTGAAACATTTTAAACATTTCGGTTTTATTGATGTCCAGCTTGATTGACGTTATGTGTCAATGGATATATAGGGTGTAACATTTATTCGGAACATTTTGAATTTCACCTTTGTTGAAAATACGAAGAAGTGTTTGCAGTAGGTTCTACATTACACAATTTTAGAATTTACTCGTTTCGATATTCGATCAAGACAATAGTTTCTTTTAAAAACAACAGTTTGTTAGTTATTCTGTTACAAATGTAGACCCAGCTTAAGATCAACGTCTATTTATGTCGTTACCCAGACCGTTACATTCGTCTTCGATAGTTTCGTCTTCGTCGAAACGTGTCTACTTCTCGAAACGGGAGATTCTGTTATAGAAACCTGAAATCGTGGAGACGTTTGCTCGTTTTCGTGAAACTTGTCCCGATTTTACGAGCCCAGCTCGCGAATACACATAGGCGAGCGCGTGGCAGTTTGAGGTTACCCAACTTGACGCGGTTTGAATTATTTAAAAAAATCGCGGTCAGGCACGCTGCTGGTGTCTTTTTGGTACAATTCCATTTGGAATATAAAATAGTTGGGAGCCCGACTGAATTCAATGTGAATGGTAACCAAAATACCATAACTTAACCTATAAACTTTCAAATCTTGCCTAAACTTCTTTTTTATAAATTCATTTATCATTAAAGCACAAATAGCTATGCATCAGTAAGTTTACATCACTATAGAATAAAATATAACGTCCCAAATTTCTTTTTCCGAGTCTGACGTATCTGTAAACTCATAGATCCGATACAGATTTTTTATCATACATATTCTGAGTTTCCTCGTGTTCCTGTTTCTCCGACTTGGTATGGTAACCCTTCAGGCTCGCCAGGGGTGGAGCCCCTCACCTTCGTCCCGTTTGTTTTCTTCGGTTATGCTCGTTTACACGGTACTCGAATGCGACTTTTTTTCCTCCGTTCCGTCGGTAGTTTACTGATCCTCCGAAGGACCCTGAAAAAAGGCACCCGGCCTTCCGTTTCACTCCTGTACGCTGCTCCCGTCGTGTTTCTGTAACGAGTCCCGGAAAAAAAGGGCTAGCATGTTACGATCGAAGAATGATCCGAAGGAAGGGAGGAGTATCGAAAGCGAGACAGGCCTTGGCGCGCCTGGATCGTGTGAACCAGCCGCACGATGCGCGATTTTCTCTTTCTTCTACCTCACCCTTTCCCCCGGCCCTCTCCACTCGCCGATGTCCCCGCCATTGCTTCTTTTTTTCCTTCCCTGTTCCGCGGCCGTTCGCATCGCGACGCTCGGTGCACTTTCTGGCACTTGAATCGCGCCTTTTAAACGGATTCAGAGAGTCCGGTGATTCCCAAGTTATCGTTGTCCCCGTTCTTCTGCGTACCGACGAACACGTGTCGGCTGAACAATTTTTTGCCGTCCTGCTTATCCTTGACGTAACTTGGACGATCAGTTTCTTATGCGATTGGTTAAACGCATCACTGAGTCGAAGAATATCGCGTTTATAGATAGGTGGTTCAGTGGATTTGGTGTTAGCATAAAAATTGGTAGGTTTAATTGTTTATCGTCATGGGAAGGCATGTGCCGATCCGCACGATCGAACGGTCGATGGTAGAGTAATCTTTTGCGCACTCAGCTTGCGCAATCGTTAATCGCGTACGGTGGGACACGTCTATCAGGGGGAAGCTTTTTCGCCATGCATTTGCGGTATTGCGGTACGTTTACCGTAAAAACATGCGCAACGAAAGTTGTCAGGAATAAAATTTAGAAACTTTTATCTCCTATACAAGTTTTCAATAGAATTGATAGCAATCGAGATATCGACCCTATCATTCTGTCATCCTATAAAAGAGTCAAATCTATCACCTCCTGGGCGTTCAGTAAATCGAACAGTATCGAAAAAATGGAGTTCTACTGCAGGTTTCCCACTTTCGACCTATTTCCTTTCTCACCGTGGAGACTTGCCCCATTGGTGTCAGCGCCGCGATGTTAAGCCGCGTCCAAACATGCGGCACAGGGTGCGTTCCAATTTACCGCAGTGAGTGCATGAAATTCGTGGCATCGTACGATTCCCTAGAATTTCTCTCACTTTCCACCAATACGATGCCACTTCCGGTGCAGCGAGCGTGCAACAAACGCAAAAATTTCAGAGGTGAAGCAGTCACTGCGCAGCGCGCATGCGTGTTTGTTTCTACAATCTTTGATTATTTGAATTTCTCTATTTCCAATCATCTTCATTTTCGCTTTCATCACTATTATTTAACAGTATCGAGGTTATTGTACACCACGTTTCTTTCTCCATAGTAGGATTTTCAAATTTCAGGAACGCATGAACCGCAGTAACGAAACGGAACGATATGAATGCGCGCAGCGACCAGGCTGCGATCTCTGCACTCACTGCGTGAATTGGAACGCACCCTAAGTGCGCACTTCATTGCGCGTCGACCGCTTTGACCGTTTCAAGGGTGTTCTCACTGAACTGTATACACTGAATGCGATATGGGCCTCAAATTTCAGCGACGATTCAACCGCGCCATCTTTGAAAATAAACCATATTCGCCACCTGAATGGGGTTATTGGAATTAAAATTTTCCGCTTCACACGCATGGTTATTCGCGCCATTACTTGCTAGCAGCAACACTGGCGGGAACAGAGTTAACTTTGTATATTTGTGGTATTTTTGGCTGATTTATATTTCACGCCTTCTATTCTCTATAAAAAATATTTCCAATTGTCACGGAAATTTCAGGTCCACACCGTATCCAGTATATACATATAGATCAGTGCGTGTTCCGCAATTTACTTCGCGCACGTCTGGACGCGGCTTTGCTCGTCGTCCGGCTCGTATTTTATTCGCGAGTGCGCGCTCGTCGCGGCACTACGTGCCCGGTGGGCTTTAAAGCGACGGCCACGAGCCAAGGTGAAAATGCGACGGCATGCGAGCCGCTCGAAACCGAGCGTCCCGAGCGTCGAGCGGGTGTGCGCCACGTGAGCCGAATACGAGCGTCACGGATGATTTACGGAGATGAATCCCGTTCGATGGTGAACAGCAGCGCGGCCGCGCAACAGTTCGATCGTCCGACGTCGTCGTTGGCGCCTGCCCAGTCGGCGAACCTAGCCTTCCTAAACAGTTCCCACGTGCTCCTTTAAGTCCGGTTCTCACGGGGCCCCGTGGAATCTGCAGGAGGATCTGTCACTTGCGATTGTACCAATGCGATTTACACCCGTGTCCCCGATCGTTAATCCGCCACTGTATTAGTTATTAGACGCTATAGAAACGCGCATTACGTGTCCCAACCTCGCGCGGGCGCTCGTCGATTATATTCGCGAAAATCCTGTGATTTATGAGCCTGGGTGTTAGGTAACCCCACTGGGTTACCAGCATGCGTATACAGGGTGTCCAATTTTAATCTATTGACAGAAATCTTTGGAAATGTATACCGGATAGAAAATAATGCTTCGGATGCGCAGTAGTGTGTATTTATTTTATCTTTAATTTTTTTTTTAATCGTTTTGTGCATTCGTCGCACTTGTGCCTGTTTGTTATGCTGGCAAGAAGAATCGTATACTTTAGTCTGACAGAAGTTTGTAGGTGCATTTGCATTACGTATTGGAAAGATGAGGCACGCCTTTTTTTTTACTACCAATCGTGTTCGTAGTATTACAGGTGTGAGCTGTTACGCGTTATGAATATTTCAATGCGAATCGGCGATATTGGTCATCGGTGGCTGTCGCGGTGGGAGGAATGCGTTAAACATTCGCTTTGTTGCATCACTCGTAGATTCGATGCGTTCGGGAGAGCTTCCCCCGAGGGCTTTCGACGAAGCGCGCGTGTCACACTCTTAAATCACGTTCGAAATCGGACGGTTTCTCGGTAGGCCAGAACGATCAAAGCCGGCCGTTATCGGGACCTCTTCTGGACGTTCGTCAATTGAGCCGCCGGCTGCGATTGGCCGGCCGTTATCTTCCATCTCTAACGAGAATCGCCAGAACCGTGCGCAAACAGGCTTCCTTAGAACCTTGAGCGGGAAGCCCGCCAGCGACGTGCTTTCCCGAGGAATTCCGCGTAACTTGGTTAATCCGTGACCGAGAACTGCTCGCGGACCGCCTGGAATCCTCGTTCCGTGATTCCTCCGCGCAAAAACACGGAATGGCAGTGTCACGGTACCGGTTACGACAATTATGACCGCTTCTTGCAAATAACATCGCGGATATCGGAGCGAAAAGGGTTTTGGATAAAAATCAGAGGAAGAGTAGGCTGGATTTAGTGATCTAAAAAGGTGTTCAAGAAGTTTTTCGGTGCACATATGAGGCAGTCAGAGCAACAACGGACCAACCCACATTACAAATTTTTTTTCCTATTTTATATAGTTAGTAGAGCCTATGGAAACACATTATTGCTACTAATTCAATTTCGAAAAAAAATGTGGGTTATAGTCTGTTTGGGAAGGTAGGGAAAAGGTTTAATTGGAAATGTATTGAGCAAGGAAGCTGTTGTAATATTCATCTAAATTTTCGGATACAAGAGAATATAACTAGTTCACATGGGGATAAACGATTGAATAAGAACACTATATCGAAAACGAACTGTTTTGGTTATTATAGGTCTACGCACAACTGCGTCGCGCAGCTTGTAGTGAAGGAAACGCTCCGCTCTCAGACACAACTGCACATGACCTAATTGGTCAAAACATTAAGACTCTTTTGCAAGGGAACGGTTTGCTGTCCGTTACAAGGTTCCTTTTCAACTTCTCACTCTCTTACCAAGTGTACACCTCAAAGAAACGACGACTTATATATTATGAGATTTTTATTGATTTTTAATATTATAGATTTTATAGATTGTATAGATTTTATAGATATACATATATGTGATTTACTTTCAGGCACAACGGGCTTGAAAAGGACCTTGGTTTTACAATTATTCATTCATCCTTCCACTCTGACACTCATTCCAACTTATAAAACTAAAAATCTGATATAGTTCTTTTCTTTTAAACTTCCTTTCTATCCCTCTCAGCCACTTTATTTTCTCCCATTTGCTGTTCCGCCTAATATTCTTTCTATTCTGTATTCCAGTCCCTTTGCTTCCCTGCAACGAAACAACTTATCCATTAACCAATTTCATCTACAAAATCAGTGACCCCTTTTCACTCTACATCTTCAGTTTTCACCATAAAACTCCAGCTTAATTTCCCATCTCCCACTGCGATCATTAAATTTCTCTTAACCTTCATTAGCAGCCTCATGCTCCCCATAAGGACCATGCCCATTGAAAGACCAAATCATCCTCAAAATTTCTCGCAGCCTCTTCCGATTCTCGGTAAGCGATCGATCGGCGCGTTCCAATTCAGTCCGACGGGACGTTCTTCGAGCCTTGGCAGGATGCATTATTCATCGCGCTCCCAGCGCTCGGTGTCCGTCTTCGCGCCGTTGAACCCAGACACGGGGAAAACTACCGCGCCGCGATCATCGTCCAATGATTTCTCGTTAGCTCGTAGGCGTGGTATCTCTCCTACCGCGAAAACGAATCGGGAGTAATTTTCCCCGACGCCTTTTAGACTCGATCTCCCCCAGGGAAAAAATGACGTCCAGTGGCTCGATATCCACCCGAAGCCGACTATCTTCACGTCACGCGGCAATATACTCGTCCTACTCTTAATTCATACAATTATACTGCTACATTTCTATTTTTCTCCTTTCCTTCTCTCTTCAGGAAATTGACGGCTAATTTATCACGCGTCGTTAGCCGTTTTAACGCTAACATCTAGCGACTCCTGTGATTCCACGTTTTGTTAACAACGTCGGGTAACGTGAACGATGCTATAATTGAGTGGATGTTTTTGTGTTTTCTATAGCGAGGTTGCTTGTAGAGAAGTTTTCTTTTTGTATACAATATATCCTGCAGATTGGAATAGAAGAACGTGGGATATCCTTGGTTGCGGAAAGTGTACTACTAGCTAAGTAGTAAACATAACTTTGATCTACGTGCTATTAAACCGAAGTCTTCAGGCGCGCTTTCATTGGTATTTTTAAACACGTAAAAAATTTTGAAAATCCGACTAGTATTCGAAACAACTCCATCACTTTTGTAGTTTTACGACAAACTACATAATATAGCCTACCAGTAAAGCCGGGGATTCACCTAAAAGCTAAGCTAAACTAAGTTATGCTATGCTATGTCTAGTCGGGACTATAAAACATAAAAAACAGGACAGTTTAGCTTAGCTTTTGGTGGAAACGGTTTCGTAAAGCCGGGAAGCCACTTGTAAAATATAGATTGTAAAAGACAAAACGAAAGAAATAGGAACTATGTATACCCAAGGTACCAATAGGGTAGGGGGCCCATATTTCGTCCCTCATTTGTATTTGACCCTGTAGAGGGTGTATAAAATGTTACAATGAGCTGGCACTTGGCATGAATTTTCTTTGAACATTTCTCTATGTATCCACGAATCGTAAAATGAGATTATGTCATGCCAATACGAGATAATAAATAAAATGTGAAAACGTTCAAAATATGTGATCTGAAAAAAGTGTTCCTAATTTCGTCCCCCAGGAAAATGTTTGTAAAACAGGAAATAAATTGAAAAATTAATTGTTTCATTGATACAGGTGATATTACAGTTTATGCGTGCTAACAATCACGCCAAATGAACGTCTTCTTTTCCCATGGACTCCTTATTCCACTGTTTTTGTTTCGGCATCTACAAAACATTAAACATTTCTACTAAAATTGCTTGAAAACCGGTAAAAGATAATTCACTCCTGTAACTGTTCAAGTTTCAGTCCTTTTTATTTCAAATAACAAATTTTTAGAAAATTGGTCTCAATTTCCTTTAGAGTTCTGGGGACGAAATTAGGACACCTCCGGGGGACGAAATTAGGAATTCCCGCGGTTTCAATATGGTGATCGCTCTAACAGACCACGCGAGTGATGGCCATCAAAGTTATTGCGTATAAGAAACTACACGATATGCCCGACAAAGTGCTACAACTTCGAATTCGAAATAATATTCACTTCTACGAGTAACATGCTATCATACTGAAGTCTGTAAAAACTCATCGTGCTCGAAAATCTTCTTCTCCTTCGCAAACGTACAAACACCTAACCTAACACTAGCAAGTCTCTCAGAATACTGGCGTATACTGATGCAACATTTTCCACCAGACGACACTGCAAATGCAAACATAGGAATCGAGAAACGCAGGGGGACGAAATATGGGCCCCCTACCCTATCGTCCCACCAAAAGTGTCTCGCGTGGAAAGGGCATAACGTTTCGTCGGGACGGCAGGTACATCGATCGACTTGTGTTATTCCGGAAAAAATATATTTGCTCGACGATTCGTCCGCGTTGTTTTGCCCAGCCGTCTGTAAAAACATCGCTCAAGGTCCCCGAGATCGGGGTAAACTTTCGGGACGCCGGTTCTGACTCAGCCACCGTTTTTAGCGCGCGTCCGTGCCTGTATCGAACTGGTAAAAGCGTTGGACTGGACGCCACCGCCGCGAGCCGGCTCAATCGGTCAGTTTTCTTGGCTCGGCAATTGACACGTGCCAGCTCGTGGTTGACAGTAGTACCCGCGAGCGACACGTCCACGCTGGTCCACCTGCCGGGGGACAGTTTTGATTTAAACCAGCCTTAAGCCCTTGGCTCGCTTCCAATACCGTTGACTCAATACGGTGACCGTGAGTCTCGAACTTTTCGGCTCGGTCGATGGAAACTGCGCGTCGGCATGGAGACTAGGGAGTCTCGATAATTCGAAGTGAGCGGGACCAAGCGGAACTCCTAGTATTTAGGGTCAAATTCGCAGAACATGAAAGCAAGTTTCTAGTACTAAGTGTAATTTTTAGCGTTTGAAGCAAAATGATTCATATGTAAGGGTAAATTTAAATCCTCATGTCTACGACTCACTTTAGACTTCCATGTTTAGTGGGATCAATGGGCGACTGAGTAAAAGGTGAGATATATATACTGTGATGACCCAAAACGAGGCTCAAGGATTATTTTTCCAAGTTTCTTTTCAAGTCCATTGCCTCCAGTTTTCGAAACGTGTTTATTTTAACACCTGACTGAGTCGACCTGCTTCTTTATTTCATTGACCGTGTGTGTGGGGCCAGTTGAAGGGAAATAAGAAATGTGAAAAGTCATCCAGGCGTAAGGGGTTACATCGGCAGGTCGGAATATAGGGTCATTTTTATGATTTGTCTTTTCATATAAAGAAATGTTCATTTTTAAAAATTAGGTTTTACACCTTGTGTATAAATTCTCTTCAAAAGGAAATTTGATATTTTAAGAAATGGCGCTATAGCAGTCTTTTTCAAGGCCTCTTCATAATTAGATTTTTCGATTAGCGCTTCATTTAATTTTTTTTTTAACGAAAGAAGATGAAATCTTAGGTCGGAAATGTCGTGCTTGACTTTGAGGAGCTGTTATTTTTCAACAAACAAAACTTTTTAAAATGGCCCCCCGATTTATATGAAAAAAAATTCGTAGAAATGACCCTATTTTCTGACTTATCAAGGATATGTAACCGTTTAAAGTAGGGATGCGTCGACTTTTAGGATAATGGGTTTCAAAAAAATGTGAAGTATTATAGACTACTTGGACTACGTACTCATCTTTCATCTCGTTGAAGACTGCACGTAACCGTGAGATAGGACACCACAGACATAGACAGTTCTCAATTTTGATGCCTGAATGCATTTATGTCTCTAGTACCCAGCGTACATGAAATTAATATTGACGCTATTTCGGCGTACACGCTATTAGCGATTGCGTAGTTTATACAATGTCTTTGATGCCACGCTTCCGTGCACGTTGCGTAATTAGGAGTAGACAGGCACACGCAACAGGAATCCTTTTGGCGCCGGCTATATGAAAGATGTAAGACAAGACACTATGTTATCTGCGACACCAGCAGTCTGGCGATGCGAAAGATGATCACCGGGTCGCATAGTGGCATCGTGGAATCTGAAATGTATGTGAGTGCAGCAGGATCAGTCACGTAAGGACGTTAAAAATAGCCGTGGCGGGTGTTTCTTTGCTTGGAACGCGGATTATAGATTTTCGTAGATTTCGACCGAGTTCAACATCAAAGTGGCGAAATTGTATTATGTCGGGATGACTCGTGGCGGTATTATGAGAGTAAGCAGTGGATCGGTCTCCTCGCGTCGAAAGGCCTTGGGGAGTTCTATCAGCGTCGCTGAAGCGCGACCAATCACCTTTGTAACATGACTCGCCTCAGTCTACGTGTAGATGTGTCTGGCTCTCCGTGATCGCCCATTTCGCGTTGTGTTTTCCCTATTTTCTTAGTGTTTCGTTAGACTCTTTAGAGAAATTGTTTTTGCAAAACTTTTATTTGTTTAGGAATATACCTATTTAGAAATCTATCTCAATAGAAATCCAGCTATCCACAAATCTACCTCATCAGAAGTCCACCAACCCACAACTCTGCCTCGAGAATTCACTAACAGCTTACTAGCGCATGGTCCCCCTAATCCAAGCCCCTTTCATCCCAGTACACTTGCCCTCTAGTACACCACTCCACCTCTCCATGCATCCATTTGCAGTCCCACATCTCCAATCATCCCTTATCCCCATCAGCGATCCACGCGACAGTATTACATGGAATCCTCCAAGGACCATTCCACTGGGTCCCAGCTTCAGGCGTCTTCGCTCAAGCCAACCACCAACCGCTCCATCCTCTCCCTGGACCCCAACGGCGGGGCCCGCCGGAACGATAATCGTTCCGCGCTCGCTTCGCGCGCGCATACCGGCATACCGGGCGTACGCTCGCATGCGAATGCATATAAGCACCCTCCGTGCAGGCGTAGGTATGCTTATCAGCGCTTACCGATGGTGGGATCGGCCGAAAGGCTTGGCCAATACAAATGCATCGCATTACGCGTGCACTGACTTGAGCCGCGGTCGCAAGGTCGGCATTTCTGACGCGCGCATGACATCACGTAGGCGTAGCGCTATGGAACATGTCGTCTGCGCGTTTAATACGCGCCTTCGACGACGCGTCTTTGCTTCCATTTCCATGCGACTGTTGCGCGCTGCTTCCAGTAGCTAGCCGCCCCCTTTTCACCTACCGTTACACCCCTCCGTCGTGCGCGAACAATCCGCCCGGGGTGTCGCGGGATCTGCTGCAGGCCTACGACACGAGCATATCCGCTCGCAAATAGACGGAGGCGGTTCGTTAGACCGGAAAGGGGCCAGATCGCAATTTGTAACGCGACGGAGATGCAAATCGCGACTTTATGGGAGCGATTTATCCGAACGATGCAGATCGCGAGACGCCCTTCGGACGGGATGAAGCTTGATTCATGCCGCGACTGCAAAGCCTGATTGACGCTGCCAGTCTGGCCGCCGCGCGATCTCAATCCGTTTCGAATATTAATCGACGCCATTCCCGGCGGGATGAAGTTTGATTTGCATCGATCGTTCGATAGTGATACGGCGCTGGGTTCGTTCGATTGTTCGGTAGCCATCCGACTGGGCTGAGGGGCGACGTGCACGCGGTGGCCTAGTCACGGAGCCCCGGATAAATCCGTTCGGACGGGCACCTCGGTTCGGCTGATCCGATATTCGATTTGCGGGCGCAATTTATTCTTGGTACGATTACCGTCCGATTGTCGAACGGTGGAATGGGAATTAGTTGGGGACGCTGGATCACGGCGTTTATCTTTAATGGATGAGCGTCACGTAGAATGGAGCTTTGTGTACAGATGTTTGAAATGATGTGTATCACGCTGGCGCGCAGAGATTGAGAAATAGAAGTGGATTTGGTGGTGACTTAGAGCTTGGAGGGAACTGGATTGCATGGAGAATTCGAGACGAGCTGAATAGAGAATCAGAACTGGACTGAGCTGAACGTAAATTGGGAGTTAGTACTGAACTGAATTAGGAGTTGATACTGGACTTAAATTAAGAGTTGGTGCTGGATTCAATTGGCAGTTGGCACTGGACTAAATTGGGAGTTAGTACTGAACTGAATTGGGACTTGCTACTAGGGTAACGCATACAGTTGTTGACCCCTATACAATGATTGACCCTCTTCCCCAAAAAGTAGGAAATATAATATAATGCTTTTTTTATATAATAAAATATATCTATATTTCACTAGCCCAGATAGTTTTGTTCCGAATACAATTATATTTTATTATGATCCACATCTTGTAAATGTATAGATAAATCGGAAATATCACGCGGCTACCATTCTTATGAAATTGATGGAATTTGATCTAAAAATCGTAACGTTGTAGCCAATGATTTTTTCATATTTTCAATTAATAACGACAGTAACTGTATATATAATCATTACGTATGTATAAAATAGGGTCCAAAGTTTGCGAGAAAAAGTTATTTCACTCAAAAATGTCTATATTTTCAAATATACAAGAGGTGTCAAAAACTGTCACAAAGTCTTCCTACTTTATAGTGATTGACCAGGGGGGGCAATAACTAATTTAAGGTTATGGGAGTACTTTTACAGTGATCGACGTGCAATTTGTTATTACTTAGTGTTATTGGTAAGTATTACTATAATTACATAATCTGTCATGATAAAATAAATCGATAAATAATTTAAATAGAATTATTGCAAATTAAATAATATTTACTCTGAAATAAGTTGGATTTTTTAAAATATTTTCCCAAAATGTATGATTTTTAGGTTAGTTGCAATTATCATCCTAGTCAAAGATATGATAAGATATTATAACCATTTAAGACGACTACCTATTTTATATTCTTAGTGGATTATTAATTATAAGTATGTATTAGAATTGTTTAACATTTCAAAAAATACAGTACAAATACAATTTTGTATGTTTGAATTGATTCATCAGTGTTTTCATGCCTGTCCTAAAACAAGGGTCAATCACTGTTACAGAGCCTGCCAATTACTATGTAAAACCCGGTCAATCGTTATAATTTTAGGATCATCTTAATACTTAATGATTTTTTAAAGTTATTTTTGTGTGCAGTTGTATGGAGTAAATTTTTTTATTCTTTCGAAACACTTTTAATGTGATAACAACAGATTTTACTCTCCGATTTTAGCGATAAACACTTTCTTTCTATGAATAATATAGCACTCGTTCGTAAACTGTCAATCACTGTATATGTTACCCTATACTGAATTGGAAGTTACTAGTGAAACAAATTGACAGTCGTAACCCCCACCAACACTGACTGGTAAATTGACAATTTTTAAGCCGTGATTCATCGATTATACTCGAGAGCCCCCGTCCACATGCAATCCTGCCAACATCACCACCATCCTCCCTACCCCACGCATGCCATCTTCCTTCTCAGCGTCTCGGTCTCGTCCCGGCGTACTAGGGAAGACCGTCGATTGGCAGCCGCGACGTGTTAATCGTTGCGTGTTCCCCAGCGACGCGCTGAACCTGCATCGTCCGCGGGATCGTTCCGCGTAACGAGCGATAACGATCGCCGAGCGACGCGAGAGTTGACCGGGGGTCCCGCACGTGTCCGAAAACACGACGACGCGTACAACGTCGGACGAACGATCGCGCCCGGTAACCCCGCGCTCGTTTGTTTCCATCAATTGCACGCGAGATGCCGTAGGGTCGTCGTCGTCGTCGTCGCATCGTCGGAAGGCTCGCCGTGCCGCTTCTGCTCCCTGAGTCACTCAATAACACCAGCTGTGGTATTTTTACTGACCGACCTCACACGGCAATTCGCTGGTAAGAGCGCGCTGATGGATGTCGCGCGACGTGGATGACGTCCGTCGTCGCTCCAGGCGGCCGTGGCGGGAGGGACGGAGGGGAGCGTATAGCTGCGACGTTAGTGTTTTCAGACATATCGCCGACGACGTCCAGCACGCTATCAAAGGAGACCGCGTGTCGGCCAAATACTTTGCGATCGGTGCAATGGGGAAGGCGATGCAAAGCTCGGCGCAGAAGGCGCCAGTAGCGCATGCACTGCGGTTTTGTATGAGTGCGCATGTGCGAATGGTTTGCGCGCAAATTTTTCATTTGTGGAATGTATGAAGTTGGTAGATACATATCAATGTTTTATAACACACCGATGACAAGTGGCACGTGTGCTGGTGGCGACACGGGTGGGAAAAAGATGCAGTCATAACCCTTTCACAGAGTAATAAAATGTGTATTTTTTTTAATATCTAAACTATATGCATCCGTGATAATAAATGCAAAACTAAGTAGTTTAATACTTAGTTAGACTGCACAGTTTCGTATTTGACGGCTTGTCCGAATCTCTGTGGTACTACGCTGTGTGGTATCAGTGCGGGGACCGCCTAAGGGCGTTCAGTTGCAATGGGGAATATATGCGAATGAACGTTGACCGCACACGGTATACAGCACTGCAGGGATCAGAATAATTTAGTAGATAAATATATGTCTTTAGTTGACCATAATTTTCCACAATTCGTCGAAAGTGAAATTGGGTTTGCTTCAATGTTTTGCCTCGTCTCTTTCGTCCAGCTTCCATGGATTATCTCGCCCACCGCCTCCCTCATTGATTAAATCGCTCGATTCCACCGGCGGTTACAGCAAATAGCGTTCACGCGGCGGACAGTTAGGCGACTTTCTCGTTATCTGCTATGCAATTCGCGCGCGTGCACCAGCTACCGTTCGCATTCATTAAACACTAGATAGCCGGCGGTTTACGTATGCATCAATCGCTAACAGCCGCGGAGTTTTCCACTTTGGGGGGAGGTTACGATTAATTTAACGATATGCCAAGTAACGGGGCTCGGAATAGGTATTTATGTGGGGTGGTGCGCCGCGAAATAAACAAATGTGCGTACATATTCTAATTCCAGTATGTGTCGACTGGAACTGGAAACAGGGAATAAGCTGTGATACACAGATAATCAGTCTAGCTGAAAACATAAATATTCCATGGTTTACTGATAAAGTGTTGATGAGGGAACGGATTAAAGCAGTGGAGAGTTAAAGTGTTAAAGACATGAAGTAATGAGATTTGCGGTGTTAAAGGGTTAAATTATTAAGGGGGTACGGTATTAACAAGTTAATGTTTAAATGTTAAAGGGTTAGAAAGTTAAAGTTTCAGTGTTAGAGCATTAAAGTATCAGTGTTAAAGGATTAAGGAGCCAAAGTGTTGCAATTTATTTGTTATAGGATTAAAGTAGTGAAGGGTTAATGGATTTGAGTATATCAACGCGAACACTACTACCCAGCGAAAAACAAATTGGGTGGTTCCCATCGTTTGAGTCCTCCCCAACTAATCTCTACCTTGCAGTATTACACACGGCGTATGTGATACGCCCGACGATAAATAACAGTGTCCAAAAACTATACAGAATGCATCTCTCTAGTCTCTTGACTGTCGACACCTCTAGTGTGCTGTCATCTGTACCTCCTATCGCTTTTACGACTCCACTGTATCTCTTCCATCCGCATATTTATCGCTCAGCTCAGACCAAAATGTCGGAAGCACCGCGAGGGTGAACGTATCTACGGAGAACGGTTGCCAACGGTTGACGTACTTACAATCCCACTGCGCGAAACGGTGTGTTAATGACTTAATAGTACCCAAAGATCTACTAGCTCCTCCCCCCCAGATCAGCTCGGTGATGTACGGCAGTCAACGAATTCGTGACCAAAACCCGTATTTCGGTAGAATTCGCTTTATTCTTTTTAAAATTATTAAAAATTATTAAATTTAATAAATTCCATACCATTTGGAAATTATGGCAACAGAGTATATCTACACTTTTAATAGGGTATGTAGAAATGTATATAATAAAGAGGTTACGTTCGTGTTATGGATGTTCCTTGGGTTATCTGATTACGAGATACCAAACAAATGCACCTTGTTCGTTTTATCAACATGAAGAGCAAAATTGTCAGTGTCAACACTGTCAAATAAGTTTCAACCCTTGGACAGCGGGTAATTTAAGTGGGTACTCCACTGTGAACGGTCGAAAAATCAAGCTATTTTTAAAGATTTTTTCTCAGTAAATACAATATATAATGAAATAAATCTTTTTGGTTTTTATAAAGCTACTCTTATATTATACCAAAAAATTAAAGAAATATTTTTAATTTGTTGTAAAAGCGTGGTGCAGGTGATTTCCCGGCTTATTTGAAACCAAAAATTTGAAAAGATTCTTAATCTGTATGAGTGTCGCTATCGCCCGTAGCTCAATTAATAATTTTTGTTGAGAAATAACCAAATGGCGCCTGTTTGAAGGAACAAGTTCCCCAAACTGGTGTTTCTCGAATGTTCCCCGAGAAAGTGCCATATTGACGCTGTAAAAAAACAAGTAAGACAAATTGAAAATATTCTTTTTAATTCTTTTGGAATAATATAAGAGTAGCTTAATAAATATCAAAAAGATTTATTTCATTATATATTGTATTTACTGAGAAAAATCTTTAAAAATAGCTTGATTTTTCGACCGTTCACAGTGGAGTACCCTCTTAACTGTGCATCAAAAGTGGGGTTAGTTTTAGTCCATACATTTATCTCAGAATCTAAATAGATCGCCTCAGGCTCAGAATAAGCTTTTCTATTAGAATTTGATTCAGTTATGCTCTAAAATCCTTATCTTCCTCAAGAAGCGACACTAGCAAGTGGCGGAATGTGTCTAAAACTATTGGTTGCTAGGAGACAAAGGGGTTCCATCCAACATTTATAAGCCTGTCGTTTAATCTTTACAAGAAATAAATAAAATTTTCAAAAAATACGCAAATGGCAAAATACTACCATTAAAATTTTGTGAACTAAATGTATATTTTTTAGTGATTACAGTGTTTAAGGGTGCACAGGGCCCACTTACCATCAGGCAATCTGACACACTGACCTGTCCGGCCCTGCTAACAATATGTAACACATGTATTTCGGTACATGAAGTGGGTCAAAATGGACCCAACATCCGCCAGATGAGGGTTAAGTCCCATTTAGAAGCACACCCAGCAGAATCATAACCTAGAACAGTCTATCCACTACCGTATGGTCGTAAAACAAACCCAAAGTCTGCCAAAAATTTAATAAAACCCACCCATATCGAGCGCATCAAGTTTCCAAGACCATTATGGCACACGCAAGAGAAGAGCAAACTCTGAGGATCCTCCTTAAGCGAAAACAGTCCCTGATACCCGGCGCGGAGCTGCATTCCCCAAACCTTATCAGTTATCATCGTCGGTCGCGCGCTGGAAATAGTTTCTCGCCGACATTCGTTCACCCCCCCCCCCCTCCCCCCGCCCCTCCGCGCCACCTTTTTCCCGCGGCGTGTAGCTCGAAACCGGGATTGCCGAGGACGCGCGTTGCCACCCCAGCAAGAAAGGAGAAGAGAGGACGGTAGACAGAGTGTTCCAGAACAGTGTCGGCGCCTAGAGGCGTGCGAGCGTTTGTCCATCGGTTACCGCGAAACTTGTCCCTACGGCTAGCGTGCGTTATATGAAAGCTACGATATACATAGCACGCGCGGCGACCGGTGGGGGTAGTGCAGTGGCCCGTGCCGCCTGAAATACACGGGGACAACCGACTCTCTGGCACTCGACTCCATTCCGAGTGTGCCAAGCACACCGAACATCTCGTTCCCCCCTACCCGCCGAATCGTCCTTCTTTTTCCCTCCAATTTCTTCCACCCCTGCTCATCCTTTTCTCCGCAACGCGCGGTGATCCCCCTACCCTCTGTTCTTCCTTTTCCCTGCAACGCGCGGTGATCCCCCACTCCTCTGGTCATCCTTTTCTCTCCATTGGTGATCCCCCTCCCCTCCGCGCGGTGATCCCCTCCTTGCCGCGCCGCCATATGGTCGTTCGCTCTTCAAACTCAAACGCGCCTTCTCCTCCTTCCCTGCTCCTCGCTTTCGTACCTTCCGAAGAGCTCTTCACGCACGAGTGCCCCAGCGGCTCCCTTGTCGGACACCGTCGATAATACCGTTTCCTATCCTCCTCTAACCCCCCCCCCCCCCCCGGCCACTCCGTGAATCCCGACTATTTGGGAATTATGGAACGATGGGCTGAGGCTTTTTTCTTTGCCTCCTGTTGTTTTGGTTGCTCCCGGGCCTGTCTCCCTTTGCTGGCTTCTCCTTCGGCGCGCTCTCGCCGAACGAACATTCGGGGAGTGTAGGGCACCGTGATGGATGGTTTCAACGCCTTTTTTTCGGGTTTCGGTTTTTGTGCATGGGGTGGTTTCTTGCCGCGTGTTGGATTACGCTGGTTCTTTCGGCTGGCGCGCGCTGCTTGGGCGATGGTGAGTTCACCTGCTGATAGGATACGGGTTGTTAGGGATTGGTAGCTTTTGCTGGTTGTTGGTGGGAAGTGGCTTTTTTTTGGAAGAAAATTGGTAATTATTTTATCTGGAGATTTTGACGTAGAACTATTTTTATAGTGTGATTAGTATGGTGGTCTGAATTAAGTTCAAAATTTTATTCAGTGATCCAGGTAGGGTAGCAAACTTTCTTTCGAGAAAATATAGTACTTGTCAGAGGAAAGTGGTACAAACAAAAACTCCATTAAAACATTATATTTTTTAAAAGTATATGTTTTGTGGATTAGGTATGTATATATTATATATTACGTTAAAGCTTCGATTCCTTTGACGGTCCAAATTAACAGATTTAAGGAGCTCAATTTTTTATGAGAAAAAGACTGGCTCTGTTTCTCTCTTATCCCTATCACTTCATCTGCATTATACAAAAAATTTAATGTAGCCATGGAATAAAAAAATAAGTAAAAATTGTAGAATTTTATTGATGTATCAGAAATTGGTATAGTATTTTTACGTGCTATATCCTTTTATAACAGAATAGAGTGCACTAGGCAAAAATCTAGTACAATACTATATATTATAGTATGGTTGGCAACCCTACCCAGGTTAAAGTTTCAGACAATAGAAATTGCCCCAAAAAAGCACAGGGTGAGTGAGAATGTAAAAAAAATACCATATTTATTGCCTCTGTAGAGAATGATAATTATAATATACTTTAATTAGATATTGGAGTCCAATGCACACACAGTTCACTGTACAACCCTTACACATATTTTCCTCTAAAACGAAGCACCATATTTAAAGTTCAAACAGCAATATAAGCATTTAACAAGAAAAAATAATAACCATTTCAAAACGTACCCTTACTTTCCCCGGAACGCTACCACGTCGCATAATCGACATGGAGCAAAAATTTCACCGCGTTTCGCAGAAGCCAGGAGCCCGCGGCGCGTGTAAAAATTCTGCAGTCACCGATCCGGTGCGCTTCACGGCTGATGCTCGCGTAAAAAATACATTTTATACGATGCAGACGGGAGGAGTTTACGTGTTGCCTAAAAATAATCGGGGCTCGGCATCGGGCGCGGAAAGAAAACGCGTTTGTCAGAATATTTAAAAGGGCCCGCCGCACGGCGTCATTAACGATTCAATGTTTTCGCACCTTGCTACCAATAAATTTGCCCACCCCACGACTTTATAACGTCCGCTTTTGCCGGGCTACTGACATTCGCCGGACTCCCCGCCGAGCTCTGCTCTTTCACTTTTAGTCGCTTTGTAGCTTCTTTCGTCGCGTTTACGCCCCTTCGCTTCCATTCTCCTTCTTTCGAATTCCTGTTTCGCAGCAATTCGTTTAGGAAACGAGTAATATTGCAGGCCTTCTGTAGCAGAATCTTGATAGCGATGCTACCGTTGCCGTTTGTTTGTAGTGTGGATAGAAAGGATATAGCGTGGTACAGGTCTGTGGCGGATTTAAAAAGAAAGGGTCAGGTGGCAAACATTGTGGGACACCCTGTATACGTAACAGAATTGCAAAGAAATTTACGCGCGTGTGGTATGAAAATCATAATTTTTTTTGGAAGATTGGGCAGCAATTGCTCATCGGCCGCCCGTTAAATCCGCCACTGATGCCGGTATGGTAAACAACAATCAGATTTCCAGTGCGCAGACGCAAAGAGAAGATGGTAAGTGGGCGGAGCTAGTGGCTCCCTCTGCTCTACAGCGCGTAGCTGGAGGGGATAGCGATGAACTAGCTTCGAGGCGTTGATATTGCATAGTTGTGAAGGAGAACACCCTTACAGACTTTTTTGTATTGTACTCCTATCACTCTCGTTGAACCCGTATTAAATTAGTCACCCAAGTTCCAACAATTATAATTTCAATTCTAAGCCTCTGATGAACGGTTGCTGCAGTAGAATGATCCCTAGTAACAGTAGTAACATTGTCGTACGCTTCTCTTAACACCTGTCGCGGTTGCATCACATGACAGAGACAGCACTGCGTTATCACATCCTTTTCCTCGCAAGCAGCTCTAGCAGCCTGGCATTATTGCTCTTTCCCGGTCCAACGACCATTATTAATAGTCTTTACCCGTTGGCATCGACTATCTCCCGAGCAAAGAACTTAATATGCATTATTATCCGCTTTATAAATAATTGAGTTCTTCACAACCTCCCCCCCCCCCCCTTAAACCTCCCTATATATTACGTAATTACACGTTATGCAAATAATCACGATTCTCGTTCGAGTGGTTGCTGACTGTGCAACATTCAGCGTTCAGGATCGAACGAACCGATTCTGTTATATCAAGCTTGGTCGATCGAGTACGTTGCTCGTCGTTATCCATGGCCCTAAGTAGGCACATCGAACTGCTTCGAGTATTGGACTAAACTTTCAAATAGTAAACGCAGAACTCTGGTACGTAGAACAGTATACATATGTCGCTAGCTTTTGGTTATTTATTATCTAGGAGCCTGTAGCGATACCTCCGTTACTCGCCACCAGATGGCATTTCCACCGATCCCGCTCTCTCGCAAGTACTCTCTCAACTACTGATACCAATATATACCTGTTTCGTTCTACTTCCCGACATACCCGCGTCGAAGCAGGCTCTGCTATATAGATAAACCCGTATTGATGAAGTCCACTGGAAGGTCCGCCACGAAACCGCATTTCGTTCCTTTTCTCCTTTTCCGTCCTACCTTCAACTCACACCTCCACAAGCCTTTTCACACAAAGGCCCTTTCTGTGGCTCGCCCACAGGTGTCTGTAACACACCATGTATTCCTGCACTTTCAATCTCTTTCCACCTATGGTAACCCTTGGGTTCGGGTGCTATGGCATTGTATACGTGCTCTTCAATGCACGCAGTGCGTGCGGGGAAGAACGCCGCCCAAGGGCTTCAGCGCGGCTGCGGTCAAGAAACGCGACTGAAGGGGAGGAGTGTCGCACGCGGGATATGCTAAGCGTTTCAGATTGTCAACCTAGCGAAGAAAATTAAATAAATAAGTGCTGTTTTTATGAATTGCATACAATAAATTGAAACACCACTTGTGTGAGCCCTGGCACCCCCGAAGGGGCTTTGTAAAAAGAAAAAAAACTGGATTTTATTCTTTAAATAAATTGTTATAATCATCTACCGAATTTTATTGAATTTTGCAAATCTGCAAAATTCGACGTTAACTTCTTAATTCCAATATCCCGCAACAAACGACCCCGGTGGCGCTAGTGTCAATTCAGGTAATGGTTACTTAGTTTTCGAGCAGAGACTCGGACGCTCGCCATGTCCAGTTTTCTCGCTTCAGATAGCATCTCCTCCTATCGTTATTCCTATTCAAGCGAGCCGCGATGTACCGACACCCACGCGGCCCACGCGCTATCGTCCGCGGATCGACTCGATTCTGTATATTTGCGCGCGCGCACGTAACTTACGATATCCGGTGCCCTGGCGTCGTTCGTCCTACGTTTGCGGAACGACACCACCGGGCCGGTGAAATTTTAATTTCGCTTGACGTTCGCCTGAGTACACCTCCAAACGCTTACATTGAAAACATTCCCCTCCTTTGTGAGAGCAGGATATAATTCCTTGACTGCCACTCTCGGTCGCGGCACGGGACGATGGGGGGGGGGGGGGGGACGGTTGGCTCGGTGAACGATCCATTTCCGTTTCGTGGAACACACTACTTTCGTTTATTTTCTCCTTTTTCAACGGAACTATTTGCGTCGTCGATCGTGGTCGTGGCCTTGAGTGGTCGATTAAAGTGAGCTGCAGTGTAATACTGTAATGCACGGTTGTTGAATGTCTTCCACGGTTGTGAGATCCTTGGTGGCCGATGAATATTTTCTAACCTCTTTGGCTTCTTCAGAATAGTCGCATTGAAGTTTCGTAGTTTCGGGAGGGCATAGTAGTAGGTTGAGAATTTTGGTCCAATTCAGAACTGATTTTAGCGTTGCGCCAAGGTCAGTTACATTTTGTGTGAATTTTGTAATGCTCAGGAGCAAAACTGAAGTGACTGAGAAAGAAGGGAGGTCCCAGCTCAGAACTTTCGTATAGAACTCGTAGGAAATAGCAGTGGCGCTGCTGTAGAATTATAATTGCAACTACATAAATAGATTCGTCCAAAAGTGAGACTCTCAATTGAAAAGTCCTCGTAGAAAACACTGCAAGTGTCAAAATTAAAACAAAAAAAATTTATCAGATAATGTTTTACTTAATTTGAGTTTTAGCATTTACAGTGTTTTGTACTCTTCAATTCATCAATAATACAAAAGCTCATTCCTCTTTAATTATGAAGCACAGTTCTGCCGAGCTACAATGAAGTAGCTAAAAAAACGCCCCAAAGCTTTTTAAATTTTGCTTGCAATAACTCAACCACCCACCTGCAATCAATCAACCACTCTACTTTTACACGACCTCTATCATCCCCAAAACTCTATGTCGAGTACTTAATTCCCCACAGCCGTATCTCTTACAACGTCCAATCGCATTCACGTTCGCCATAGTCGAATTCGCGTAACTCCACGACAATGCCTCTGAAACGTCAGTTGGCTGGCGAACAGCAAAGAATTATTTAGACACGAGGGGGAGGGGGGGGGGGGAAATAGGGAGGAAGCATATGGCGTGTCGAGGGAAAAAAGGAAGGTCGAGAAAGTTCACAGAAAGCGACCGAATGGCGGTGGAAATAGTCGGAAAGACAACAGGGTGGTGATTTCGAGGCAAAATTGATAGGACAGCACGGTAGTGCATAACATTTGTTGGTGGGGGTAGGGTAGGGAGGAAATGAGGTAGCCTGCTCGGCAATGGGTTGCGGTGATCCGGACCAACGACAAATACGGTCATAATTACGCGTGTAAGGAAGTGTAACGGCGAACCTGCCCCTTTTCTCTCCTCGAGGTTTGGCCATTTTTGGACGACGCCCTTGTACGGACATCGCGCGACGATTTTTCTGCACAGTCTCTCCTGACTGGACTTATCGTGTCGTCCGATCTCTAGCGGGTTTCTGGCGCCAACAGTCGCGCGAATTTCAATTTATCTCCCTCTCCCCTTCTGACGCACGATGTTTAATGCAACATGTAGCCAAATTTAATGCAACGCTCGGAGACTATTGGCAAACTGTGGCGAAATTGTGGATTGATGATTTTTGGACCGTTTCGTCGAGAAGTTTGTGGTTTGAAGATTGGATTGCTTGTAAATGTTGTGGCGTTTTCTTGTGATAAGTTAACACTTGTCGATATAATTTTTTTAATTTTCTTCATGTTGCGATAGGAAACAGCGTAGTAACTTATTTGATACTTCTTACAAGAATTAATGACACGAACGTAATTTAACTTGAGAACTATTCCTAAAATTTTGTACTATACTCGCGAGATCTTCTAATACTTCACTCGGGGGAGAGTACAGTTGGCAAACAAGTGTAAAACTACCTATGTTTCAGTTCCTTTCTTTCAGTACTAAGCGAACATATCGTAAACAATTTTTGCTTTACATGTTTGTCATATATTTATTCCAATATAAGATTTTCATTGTTTAAGCATTCTGTGAGTTTTAATACTGCTTTTAGTAAAACTTACATTTCTTACGCTTTTGAACGCTCAGAACTAAAATTATTCTACATACTTTTCTAAATCCTCTTATCAATTTGTAGTCGATTCACTGCTGAGCAGATTCTAAAAAAATATCAAAATCGCTTCAGTAGTATCCGAGAAGGAGGTACCTCTATGAAGGCAAAGACACACGATTTGCAGGAGAACGTTTTTCTGCCAGTTCATTTGCATTGCGTAACGTGCGAGTGGCTTATCTTTGAATTTACATATTTGTAATGCACATAGACTTGAGCGAAAAAAATCTGATTAGCTCAAGAAATTCAGGAAAGGTTCTAGTTTTCTTTAGTAAAAAATGTTCTTCTGGAATTTCTGGTTACCTTCTACTGTACAAGGATACAGAGTGACAATTTTTATCACCGAAACTCTTGCCCCATCCCTTTCCTATCCCCTCCTCCACGAAAGTCGACCCTATTCCCAGTAACCAAGAATCTGCACCTTCGGCTACCCCAGATCTGCGTGCATCGCCGAAGCTCCACAAGAGCTGAGTTTCTCGCGGGATAATCCGAGGCGACCGACGGGGAGAGAAACGCGAAGCTTCGTAGCCCGATCCGCTCGAAACGCCCACGGCTATGCAAATCGAAGACGGGACGTCCCACGCGGCACGGTGCCCGCAGGTACCGTAGAGCCGAGTCCTCGGCGGGCGCAACGGAAATCCGCCGAGTCAGCATTAAGGTCGTCGCCCACTAGGCCGAAGCGCCGCGAAGCGAAGCGCGGCGACCACGCATCGCCTATACGACAGAACAGCGGCGACGAACGGTTCGCTTTGGTCGCCGCGCTTCGCTTTGGCGAAATGGGCGACGGCCTTTAACGATCGCCGGAGCGTTGCTCGCGAGCGCAGCAACAAGTGGCACTCGGCGGACGAGCATCGAGGGGTCGCGCTCGATTTGGCTCCGGTTTCCCTATATATGGGCCTGCGCGTACGCGCGGGCGTCAGGGGTCGAACGGCGACGGCCGTCGCCGACGATCTTTGCGACGTCGACAGCGTGGACACCGAAGGCGACGCGCGTCCGTCGGGCGCGACGGGCCACCAGACGCTGCGCGACGCTTGGCGCGGTTGGTGAATGGCCCCTTGATCCAGATTTTTGTAGGGTGATTTTTGCGCACTCAGGGCTACCTATATATAGCACTGGCCACTCGCCGCCCCATCGGCAGTCCCCGTCTCGACGACACCGCGAGACTAACACGGAGGAGACGTCTCCTCCGCCTTGCGCGACCGCTGTCCCTACTTGCCTTCGCTTTGTACTTCTTTCGCGGAGAGATTCTGTGCTGGATCCACAATTCTATTTCACTTTTTCGCTCGTTGACTTTGACCCCATGTTTCCATCGTGATTTTCCTGCGATGTTTGCTTTGCTATTTTCTTTTCTTCCTGGGGCTACGCCTTGTTGTATGCTTCCTCTGTAGTGGATTGGGATTTGTGGGATGAAGGTAGGGGAATCTTGATCTTTATCGCGGGATTGAAGAATCGAGTTGGGTAATTGCAGTGGGTTTTGAAGGATTTTTAATGTGGAGTGTAATTCGCTGGGAGATTTAAACTGTATTTAGCTGGAGGAGAGTAAAGTTTTATATGGTAGAAAAAGAGAGAAATGGGGAACAAGATTTGTCGCATTTACAAACTCTATTACTTTCAAATTCCATTTCAGGTTAGTCTTTTTCTTTGTCTGACATGTACTCACTTCCATATATTCCCAAAGATGGCGTTTCAAGAAGTTTCTTATATTGCCCAAAGAACCCTACTTACAAGGAGAGTATTTTAGGTGTCCGCCTCCGATCATTTTGATTTTTGGATATGTTATAGAGGACCGAAAAATAAGAAATACGTGTTTTTTTATTTTTCCCCGTTTTCATATTTGGGGGGTGAAAACTGCGTTCAAAGTTATTATGTATTATTTAAACAAATGGACTTTCTAAAAATCTGGTGAGTCAGTCATATTTCGCATTTAAAGACACAAAATTCGTCCATTGACACTATTCCCCTATCTCTAATAGTTCTCGAGATATTCCACAAAAATGATTTTTCAACCCTAACTTTGAACGCAGTTTTCACCCCCCCCCCCCCCAAATATGAAAACGGGGAAAAATAAAAAAACACGTATTTCTTATTTTGCGGTCCTCTATAACATATCCAAAAATCAAAATGATCGGAGGCGGACACCTAAAATACTCTCCTTGTTAGTGATGTCACTTGGAGCACTGATTCCAGTAAACTGTATTTCAGAAATTTCTTTCCAAATTTTAACCGAAATCACTTTTGCCCATTTCATTTTTCTTTAACGCGCGTTATTGTAAATTTCACGTGTCACACAGGGCCCAAGGGGGAGCATTGTCTCGCGTGGCCGGCCATTTGGTCATCGGACCGTATCCCGTCGGGCAACGGATAAATTTATTCCGAGTCAGTAGAAAACGCCGTCTCTAAATCGGCACCGACGCGGTCCGCGAACAAAGCGGCATTGTTTCACTCCTGCGCCGGTAAAACATCGCGCGTCTGTCAACCTGCGACACGCGCGACGGTTCCCCGCGTCGCTCCTTCCGATGCATTTCAAGAGATATGGAAACGCGTAAGGCCGGGTACTCACAGGTGTCATGAAAAGAGTAAAGCGAATGCCTTATCACACGATATATATGCGTTTCAGGTATTATACACATTTGGTGGTCTTCGATGTTTTGGATTTTGCTTTACACGCTACTCGACTGGGCCTTACTCAATTCGCCATATAAGTTCTATCTAGATAACCAAAATAACAGTTGATTTAAAAATTTTTTGGAAACATGTCATTCAGTTAAAATTAATTTTTATTTAAATGGAAGCCAGTCGTCAGTATATCTCAAAGAAATTTCTGAAAAATGTAATGATTAAAAAGCTTTAATTTTTACTTGTTCTGATTTCAACTAACCATTATAAATGATTAAATTTTGTTTTGCTACCAGTAACCAATACAAATGATCGATATTGTTTTTTTGGTACCAGTAACCATTATCACTGGCCCGAATTTTATTTTACTTTCAGATAACCATTATCGACGGTAAAAACATTTCTGATTATATTCGAACATCGTCAATTATTCTTATTAATGTTACTAATAATCAGTATTCATTGGCAACATGAAAAACAATTAAATACAGAACTAATATATATGTTATTAAACATACAAACGATGTAAAAGTATATGAAAATATGAAGCAAAGAATAGGATAAAAAATATTGAGAAAGATATTCATAATAATTAGTCGTAACCAAAATCATTTAATTAAATATATTAACTGTTACATCATAACTCGCAAAATTTGTCTTATATAACATGTCTGGCTCTACCAACTATACCACTTGAGTATGCAAAACTATATAGTGCCTGCACACCTGATAAATATTCAAACACAGTTTCCTAAAAAATTAGCTATATTACGAAATAATTTGATTCTACATTTTTGAATTATGTATTCAGGTAAAATCACCACCTCCTTCCGAGCTTTGTAGTAAGAGATATAGCCAGGTCGTAAATTAAACTTCGAGTCGTTATCTATTCATACTTCCGCCAATTATTTTGTGTCGACGCTCGAAACATGTTTAGTTTAATGCTCCGCTGGTTTTATAGCCTCGTTATATTTTTTTCAAGTACTGTATATCCAGCTGCTGGATACTTTGCGTGTTGCACTGCGCGCGTATGAACCCAGCCTAAGGCGCGCGGTAGGTTGGCTCGGGTTTACGCGCGCCGTTTCACGAGCGGGAACGCGTTTCGGGTCACCTGGTCGGCAGACCCTCGTATAACACAGCCACTGGATTAAATGCTCGTGTTGTAATATGGTATTTATGATGCCGTTTGCGGGAAATTAGTGCGACGCCGAGTGAATGCTGCAAATAACGCTTCGATCGTTGCATGGGCTCGAAAGGGAAACAAAAATGTCGGAATAATTTTCTGCGAGGTCCCGATCCCTTACCGAACGCGTCGCATATACCACACAATACATATACTGTTGTTTTATTCTATTTAGAAAATTTGATTACATATGGATTTCAGGAGAAAGTTCTTATCTAGTAAATATAATTTATTTATCTGTTTATTTTAAAAATGGATGCGATAGAGTCCCTTTCTGAAGACTTTCAGAAAATTTAACTTTCCCTAATAAAACGGTAAAATTCAGAAGGTGTGTTCTTCCGACCACCAACTAAAACCCTGCAATGTTACATAAAATGGAATTGAAATCTTCGATTGACATACGTGGGCAATAGTGTTCCGTGACCGGGAATTGTGTGGGCTTGGGTTTGATTTTAAACTCGCTTTTCCCTGGAACCCACGATTATACGATAATAACGGCACGTTTAGATTACGTCGTTTTACCCACAGCCATGTAATTACTTTTAATTTGAGTTATATTGGGCTATTAGCGTTTCATAACGCTCTTCAACGACCATAGAAGATTACTGAAATCGTGGCTGCGATGTAGGCGCGTATCTGTTCCGCGACTTTTTTTTCGAAACGCGTGTACCTGCGCGCGAACGCCGTGTCTACGTAGGTAGAGTCATCATTGCTCGTACCTGTAGCCGGCACGTGCACCCTGAAGGGAAAGCACGAGACGCGAGAGCGCGTCGCCTACACTATGCCCGTCTATAGTCGGAACAAAATCTGTTGGCCGCTTAAGGCCAGTGAGGCGCTATCCCCACTACTCTACCCGTGGAGAGTGTCCCCACCAATCTACCACTGGAGAGTGTCCCCTCCACTCAGCTACTGAAGGATATACCCACAATCATTGTCCAATTACCCTTGAGCCTACATTCTTCTTTCACAGTTTAAGCCATAACGCCCGCAGTGGCAGCATTGTTTATGTCAACCATGAAGTGACGCTCGTCTTAGGGACAGATCACCGATAAACAAAGGACTTCACAGACGCGTCTGTGAGTAGTATCCTCTAACGCTTTGCGGTGCCTGGGACGCGGTTGACCCAGCCGCGGGCTTTAACTTTTCACACCCCCCAAGGATTAACCATATAGATCTAGAAACATCGAGCAAATCGAGCACAGCTCCCTACTAATCTTCCATGCAACAGCGTTCAGGGTACTATACAAATCAATTTCTATGATAATTAAGCGCGATCCCGAAACAGAGTACTTAAATCTCTGTCCGTCTGACAGTGGTATCGGTGAAAAAGAAAGGACCACGCTGCAATTGCGTGCAGCTGTAAGGAGGCCGCGGGTACTCGGCTTTAAATCCTCTGCATATTAATGCCGATCGGGTCGCGGAGAAATACATATTCGATCCCAGCCGCACGTAGGTGTACACCTACGTGAAACCTGTAGCCGAGAGAGCAGGTACGGTCGCGCGATGTGTCGCCCGTGGTTTATACATAGCCGGGGACGGGCCGCGGCGAGGTGAGGGAGCGGGAGGACGTGTGCGCCGATGTCGAAGAAGTCGCGAGGAGTGTCGCCTACGTGTCTGCCCACTTGCAGACACGATGCCCGACAGCAACCTATGAGAAAGTGGCCCGAGCACCGGACCGGAAGATGAAGATAGCGGCCACATCCTCGCCGAGACGGCCGCTTCACGGCCAGAGACCGTTGCGTAAGGGCGATGTCGACGGCTACGGACACGCACCTGGTTCACCGCTCTCTCGTGTTTTTCTTATATTTTTCTTACGGTCGAGACAGTTCTGCTGGGAGCCGCGGAGACGCGACGTCGCGTTTTATTTTCGTACGGGCGCACGGCTTCGCCCACAAGAAACGTCTTCTGGGCATCTGGCCGTTGGCTGGAGCCGCGCGTCGCCTCCGTCGCATCCCACTTTTCCTTCTGCGACAAGATATCTGTCGTGTCGTAGTCACCGTCTGGTGCTTAGGGTATTGATTAGGGCCGTTGGTTGGAGGAACTATTGATGAGCCTATGGTTAAGGTTACTATGGTGGAGTTCACAGATATTGGCTGGTCTGGGCGATTCCGCGAACAACGATCGAGGGGAAATCCCCTCTCCAGCTGAGCCTTAAGGCGTAACCACATATTCGGCAAGATTGTTAAATGCAAACATTCGTACAGAAGATCGCGCAAACATTTGATGCTACTGGTTTCCTTTGTTCAACTTTTCTTTTGGAATTAGAACGGACCAAATGCATTTGCATCTCCCAGCAGTAACGTAATCCAGAATAGCAGTGAGACATTGGAAATCTGTCTTAAACTCTGTTCAATTGCATTTAAAACCCACCAATTTCCGACGAATTGACTTTCCTACCTTAAACTGCACCTGGCGGCACATATTTTCATATGCCTATAACATCGTTACCTGCAGCAGCACTGAAACGATGGAAATTAGCCCTAAAAGCAATGCGATCCTCGCATGGGGATCTACCGGTTCTCCTCGGTAAATATCCCTCGTCCAAAGCTGCCCGTGCGATGTGTATTTCCATCTCGTTACAATGCCGTTATCTGGAGTAGCAATAAAGTGTTAGAAATACGCCTTAAAGTCTCCGTGAATCGTCCCCCGTGGGCTACCGTTCTCCACCGTGGCCGCGTGGTATTTTCATCCCGTTTACAATGTCGTTATCTCGAGTGGCAATGAAACGTTAGAAATCGGACGACCGAGACGTATATACACAGCCGCGTTAAGATAAAATAACCTCTCTCTCGCGGGACCCTCGACGTGTGTATCGCAATGTCACGTGACGTGAGGCCGTATACGATGCTAAAGGTGATGTGAAACTCGAGACGGAGCAAGACGAGCGCGAGCGACCACTAGCGCGAGAGGGAACGAGCGGGAAAGTGCGGCAGCGTGATGGGGACGATGCATAGACAGTACAGACGGAGAACGAGCGAGGGAAGGGAACGACGGACGAGAGGGGGAAGGAAGGAAGCGTAGCGCGCGCGAGATTCTTGGAAAAGAAACGAGATGTAGAAAAGTGGGGAAAAAACGAGAAAAAGAAAGTGGGCCCCCGCCGGCGTGTGTTTGCGCGTTCACTCACCCGGGTGTCGCGCGCGTCGCTCCTCTTTCCTCCGTTTCCTTTCTTCCTTTTTTCCCCCCACCCCCCTTTCCTTTTTCATTCGCCGCGGAGAGCGTTATTTATTTTAGAGGGCGCGGACGTACTCATGGCTCTCCGCTCCCGCGAATTCACGAAAGCGAGAGGGACGCGACGCTGGACGGTTCGAATGCAACCGCGATTTAAATGTCGCGCCAATGGAAGAAGCAAGTGCAGCGAGGCGCGCGCCCCGTCTTCCCGCGGACGTTACTGGATCCGCGCTCGCGAAAAGCAACCCGTGAATTTATGTAACCTGGCTGCAGACGAAATTAATAACTCGGCCGACATTACACCTTGCGGACGAAAACGTTGCTCTTTATCGCCGTCGAAAATCCCGCCTGTCTCACCCGTAATTTCGAAGCTGCCGCAAAAAGAGGTGGAAAAGAGAAATTATTACCGACCCGTTGCCAACATCCCTGCAACTTTTTTAACGTTCCTTCAAGCATATATTCGTCTCGTTTATCGGGCGAGTTCGATGGAAATAAAACTCGGGCGGATATTTCTCCCGGAATTTTTTTCGGGCGTTGTTTTTTTCTTTGGCTTGAATTTTTCTTGACGTTCCTCGTGATAAGTGTGTGGTTAGGTGGTTATTATGTAGGTAGGTTTAATGGCGGTCGCGCGCGCAACGCTCGTCTAAATGCAATCCTGTATCCGACGGACGAGAGTCAACGGTCGACCGTTCGGATATTTTAGGATTAACAGTGGTCTATCCTGTCGTATTTTTCCTAAACGGACTACGGTGGAAGACTCATCGCGGTTCATCGAACTCGCGACATGCAAGCGCGCGCTCAACGTTATCCTAGAGAAGCCCTATGTCTGAGAATAGTGGCAGAAACCGTGTTCCTGGGAGTCTCGATGAAATTCGTGGGAAGCTGGTTAATGTTCGGCCCAGAGTATCGGGGTACCAGACAGCTATAATTACTTCTAGTGTTACGTGAAAAATGGGGATCCATTATCAACTCCTCTTCGTGAGATGTAGGACGTAGATGTTCTAGGTTACAAAAGAATTTAGGTTAATGGAAATTCGTTTAGCCTTAGAATTCAAAGTTACACTCTTTTGTTTCTTTGCATTCAATTCCACAGGAGGATAAAATGTGGAAGAGTTCAAAACCTGCACTGTTTATTTGGTAAAATAACCATTTATTTATGAGAAAACTGTTCATTTTTGACCTCAGAATTTCAAAATTCATTTTATTATTGTTTGTTTTATTATAGTTACACAGAGAAGTGTAGAGGTTGGGATATGGAGTAAAAGCTTTTTTGATTCATCTTTCTGTTTAGTCTAAGCCAATATTTACGTAACGAAACGACACCAGCGCTGGTGCAATGAAACTAAATTATGCGAGAGCGGACCAAACACGACGCAACTGGCGTCGCAGTTATCGTCTCCTGTTTTTGCGCTCCTCGAGACGCTCCTCGAGTCTGTGACGCTCGGGATGTCTGTTTTCCTTGCCTTCGAACTCAACTGTGTGTTACCATTTTTCATTTCTGACAGTCCTGGTACTGGATCCCTTGAGTACCCTCCTTTTTTCACGACTGTCCTCAGGGAACGCATCGAGCTTCATTACTTCCTGCAATGTATTCCCCTGCGAACATAATAATGTTGCTACCTCTTCAGTCAAGTTTTCATGTGGAAACTCGCTTTTTTATCAGTGGTCTCCAATCTATTATACTTAGCAAGGTTAAATTTGATTTGAATTTTAATATTATTCCAGTAAATCTTTAAATATGCCCACACCACATTGTATACTTAACCCCAAAACGAGTTAACTCGTCTTTCCTTTTTTTTTCTTTTGTCACGTTTACCACATGCCATGGTTACTAAATTAAATTAAAAGTTTATCTGTTTACTAATAATAGTTTTTGACTAAATTGTTTATTTATTTACTGACGAATCTTTCTGTCTTTATTTGCATGAGAAATATTAAAAATAATAACTGCTATAGGCAGGCCGAGTTAACTCTTTTTTTTTTGTCATTTATCATTATCCAGCCAGGGAACAGTCTCGGTAAAAAAATGTGCTAATTAACAGGTTAAATCCAACCACGAATTGTTCCCCATTCTTCCTTGGATATATTCAAGCCCACCTAAGCCCTCTACTTTACGGACTCAAACGCACTGAGCGCAAAGGAAATCCCTTTCGCCGAGGCAGCCCCTCGCGCCTAGGCACTCGCCATCCTTTATGACCAAGTCCCATAATCTCCGGGTACCGTAGCGCTAGGAGGTGGCAGTCCTAGAACAGAAGGAAGGAACGCTCGGTCAAGACACCTCCTCCGTTTATGTAAATCGCGGCCAATTTACGGACGTTCCTAACTCCCACTGATGCTTTTCCATTGCGCTTAATTTATGCTAATCCATTTACACAAAACGTCGCCTGTGTGTAATTCGCGTGGACGCCGCGCTGTTCCGCGGTGGACGGCTGGTTTCCATAACCTCACTTAACTCCTGGATGGACGGTTTAGTTTGACCGTTCTTTTGACGCAGGGTCCATTTCTTGTCCCATAATTTTATTCATGCAGACCTCAGAGTAATATTTACATTACATTCTCACCTCTTTCTGATCTATAATTTGTATTTTCTTCGAGAAGATACTGATAATGAGGACTAAATATAGGGTAAGTCCGGTATAGTTCGACCACCGGGAGAGTCCGACCAGTGTTGATATTTTAAGACTGACGCAAGATAGGGCACTATGTGTCATTGACACAAAAGAAATGAATGAATGCAAGTCCGAAAGTTTTTAGACCAAGTTACAGTGCTGGTGATATTTGAAAGACAGGTAAGTTTATTTACACTACGATATTGGGGGATATAATATGCATAAAACTGCAGTGTCACCCCAACAATACGTATGTATTCGTTTTAAATTTATTTTGACAAGGTGGTCGATCACTCTCCCTTGATTATGGGATAGTCCGACCACATGTGTCGTTCATACTGTAAACCCATCTTCAGATTCAGGGAGCGAAAATTCCATTCTTCAAGATAGTGATATGTCGTTAAAACACTGGGACGAAAACGAATGCGTGGAATGCGGAGAAAACTATTTCGGAATCTCGAAAAGCGACGATTGGATTAAACGTGTCTGTGTGCATTGAAGCCGTTGGTTTCATGAGACTAGATGCTCCAAATACAAGAATGTTTGCGATTTACATGGAAAACTGAAGAAGAAATAACATATCAATTAAGTTCTTCGTGTATTATACTTTTTGCAAGCTACACTTTTTGTTATTTTTCAAGGTGGGTAGACGGTCTAACCCCGACATGCGGGTGAGATCGACCAGTTGCGGTGCCAATGGTTTTGGTTGAAAATGAAAATAAATATTTAAAATTATTGCACACTATAATTTATATATACCCTAAATTGCTTAGGATTTGCTTTAATGTGCATAAAACGACAAAAATGTGAAAAACCACGATGCTACAATTTATTTTCCAAAAAGTGGTCGAACTCTACCGGACTTACAATACACTGTAAAAACCGTGAAAAAAGATATCCGCAGGTGATGGGGGACTTGAACTCGAGATCTTTGGTGTCTTGCATAGTGGTTAACCGCGCCTTACAATTAGCCACTTCGGTTACCGCCACCTTCCCAGTGTCACTTTTTTCTGAACCCCTTTTATTCTATGAGGGTTGCTGATCCCACAGTACATCGTTTGATGCGTAACTGTGTTCAAGATTAGCCGGGGGTTAATCTCGCTGAGCGTCGGGCGTGAAGGCAGCAGCACAAAAGCAAGCCTATCAGGAAAACAATGAACGGGCCCCGCTATTGGGTTTCCGTGCCCGTGCGCTGGGAGGGCGCGTTCAGCGTTCCACGAATCCAGCCGGCGGGCCGACGGTTCGAGATAAAGCGAGCGAGATTTTACAGTTCATAAGTTACAGCGGCGGAGTCAACGGTCTATGAAACGTTGGTATATGGGCCAAATTAGCACCGGCCACACTATACTCCACGCCGACACGGCCACGGCGTGCGTCCTATTCTCATCCTTCCAATAATAGATTAAACGTTTAGCGAGATTGGGCGCCTATGCTCTATCGCCGGTTACACTCTGTTGCTCGTGTTTTTCGCCGTTGTAAATCGCGGCTGCGACCGCCGCGGCATTATCCTTCCGTCCTCTCCCGTCGGATTCCTACCGAGAGGCTGCGTCCAAGCGGGGAAGCGTTGCTCATCGTTCGCCGCATTTTCGTGGAGCAGTGTCTTTTTTTTTTGAGGTTATGAGGAAGTGCTTTCGATGGAAGAGATTAAGAGTTGGGTTTCATTGGGTTCCGTTTCGCGGGATGGCGGAGTGGGGGGCGTGTGGCGTGTCGTGTGAATTTTAGAGAAACAGGCGATGGGGCACGGGCAGAGAAAGAGAAGAGGTCCATTAGGAGAATGTTGGATCGGAGCGACGGGGCGCGTCGGCCATGCATGCCGCAGCGGCAACGGTTCTCTCGGGCTTTTCTCCGATTTCGATCCCTCACTGTCTGAACTAATTCACTCGCGGACGCTTTCTCCTCGATATTCGAGTAATTTATTGGTTTGTTGGCGGACCTTGGGTTAAACGGGGCGTAGGAAGCTGGGGAAGAAGTAGATGGAATTTGTGGCATCTATTGGCACCGGGCGTCCCACCATTTATCGCCAGCGGGGGTTCTTGCTTATAAATACAAAGTGTATCAATAAACAGTGACGCAAAGGGAAACACTTACGGCAGATTGTTTCTGCTGGTTACAGTGCAAGCTGTATCGGTTGTAGAATTGATGGGTCAAATTGAAATGTACGTAGTAGATATATCCAAAGTATATCAAGTATATTTCATATATATTAAATATACTTCAAGTACGATAAATATACTTCGAGTATGCTAGATACTCGAATATATTATTATAGTAGAAGTACCTATAATAAATATACTTTTAGTATCGTAAATATATTTCGGTTATACTAGATATACTTTTAGTATAGGAATATACTTTAAGCATACTAGAAACACTGCTGGTGCATTAAGTATATCTAAGTATACCTAAAGTATCCTAAGTATACCTGAGTATACGTCAAGTATCATTACTATACCTGAGTATACTTCAACTATTATTACCATACCCGAGTATACTGTAAGTATCATGACTATAAGTATAGTTCAACTATCCTATACATACTAAATGTACTTCAAGTATACTAGAAGCTCGTCAAGTATACTAAATATACCTTACTACGACTCTTGTTCCAAGATTCAAATACATATTCACCATCCCGTTTCAATTAAACCACACGTACGAATACGCAAATTTCGCCCAAAGTATATATTTTACTAGAGTTGACTGCGGTTTCAAAAAACAAGTGTGGTTCCTCCAAAGCCATTCGAAGTATACACGTACCTGTCTCAGTTCAGACCTGATTCAACAACTGTCGATGTACCCCCGAAGTGGATAGAAGCTGCCCGGTGCACGGGACGGATGCGCGCGCGAAACGGCCGGCTATCAAGCGTTAATCGGGGAGACGAAACGAATAAGGGGGTTCGATAGGACAACATAGCGTGTACGGTTCGATTCGCATATTTGCGATGCGGTGGCGTGTCGAGGCTCTCCTCTCCCGAGCCGCCGGTTGCTTAGGACCGACTCTGCGCTTAGAACGACTTAGCACGCGCGGTGCAACGACCTCGCGCAACGAGCCTTGCCGTGTGTCTTTATTCCTCTCTTTCTCTCTTTCTCTCCCTCGCGAGCACAGCCAAAGCAAACGGACGAGTGGACGCGTATACGAACCCAAAGCAATTGAGCCTGTCGTTGTCGTCTAATAAACCGACCAGAAATATTCTCGCGGTCCGCGGTGCCGAAACACCGCCCGACCGTGCTCGCGTCTTGCCTCGTCTTGCGATCGTTCATACAACACGAAACAGATCCATTTCACGAATATTCTGCAGGCATTCGCCGTTTGGGAACGGCCTACGGTGCGATTGGCACGTAGGTACCACCCCGTTAGTTTCTATACTTTTAGAGTTCGGAAAACAATAACATCGGAGTAGTGTTGTAAAAATGAGCTTCGAGCCGTGAGCTTCAAGGGCTCGAGTCGCGGCTCAAACCCTAAAGGCTCGAAGCTTGTAGCCTTGAAAGCTCGAGTCTTCAAGCTCGAAGGCTCGAACCTCGTAGCAGTCGTAGCTATGACAGCTAGCTCGAATCGTATAAATTGTATGTAGTGAAGTGATGTACAATTGGTGGAACCATCAAATATTATATCAAGGACTTGGAGTTAACTTCATTACTATTAAACACAAAATCCTCCAGCTTCGAGGTCCAAGCCTCTTGAGTCTCGAGCTTCATATGATATTAGCCTTAAAGGCTGAGTCTTTAAGGTTAAGGTTTAAAGCTTTGAAGACTCGAGCTTTATACAACACTACATCGGAGAGCCGGCGTTGGGGGAATTGCTAACACCACTGGCCAGGACTCCGCAGATCTTGGGTTCGAGTCCCGTCGCCCCTCGGCCTCTCTTTTTCTACAACTCCTTTTTCTCGCCTGCAATAATTTAGACTATAGATCGATGGCAGCGCACAGTAATGATTCAATGGAAGTGACGAATTCTCTGTTCGATGGTGTTGCCACTTCCCATCGTCAAACAACTAATAGTGTGACCCCTTCGGATGCAACCAACCATGGAACGTAAGAACCACTCGTTGGCTCCTGGTGTCGAAAAACTCCCATTCTTTCACTGCCATTATCGGCAGAACGTAAAAGCGTGTGAATAAACAGCTCGAATTATCTGAGACGTCAGACAGTAGGGCCATTTCCGATTCATGTTGCAATTTGATCTCGCTCTCGGAACAAGAATCGAATCAGCACTGTAGTCCCTTGACAAGCTTCGCGGTTATTCGTGCCCCTTTATAACCATATCACCGTGCAAGACTGCTGCCGTCAGCCATAACTCCCTCTATCAAAAGCAACTTACGACTTCTTACGGCCGACCGGCGTGACAGCTGAACGCGTTAACATGTTACTTACCGCCGTGCATTCGCTAAAACGGAGAATCGCTGCTCGGTGTCGCGCGCGCGCGACGTTGATTTGTCGCTAGGAATCGGGGTGTCGCGGATACGTGCCGCGCGGTGGCGCGCGCGTTAAAAAGGTGCCGCGACCAGCGCGCGCACGCGGCTGCGCTAGGATCCCCCGTACACCCGGGAATGGAATAAAAGTGAAACCGCGGAATGAATGGAACACTCCCACCCCGGGGGCAGCGTTAATCGCCCGGTTCTGAATCACCGGCGCGAACCGGCGAACAGCGTCCGCTTAAAAATCGCCGAGACGACGATGAGACGGCGCGCGAAACAAGAAACTGGCGACGCTGGTCAAAGGCACGGGTGGGGGGGGGGGGGGGGTGGGCAGAGGAGAGCCGCGAGCTGGGATGAAGGAAAAAAGAGCGCGCGCAGTTCTCGCAAGGCCGTTGCCTCGTTTAAAAGTGGCGCCGTCCCACCTTCTTCCGCTAAAACAAAAAAAGGGGCAGGAATAAAGGGAGAGAGGAAAAGGGCGGATGTGTATATGACTCGTGTTACGACGTTCTTCCCTTTCCGCGTAAAAATAAATGCGCGCCACCGAAAATAACGAGGCTCAGACTGTTTTCGACGTACCTATCACTTTAGTCTGGTATGTGGCAGGTAGTATACGCGGTACTGGATTTCGCGGATGAAGAATTAAGACGGATTGGGACTATTACTCTATTCGCTTTAAGTAGCTGGTAGTTGGGTATTGAGCGCAGTTCGTTTTTGTTGGTTTGTGTTGAATGTGGATGTTATGTGTATGTCCATGTTTTTAACTCTTAATTAGGTATGTGGTACAAAATGAGTTATGATAAGTTATATATATGTGGGGTGTCCTCGGGATCTCGTGTAAATTTTTATCACTCTTTTGCATAGTACTACTACTCCTCAATAAAAATAGTACTAAATGATTTTATGATCAATAATAAAAAAAAGTTAAGAAATATTTTTAAATTTATTCTTTTTTAATATATATGTATTTAGCATTATTATAAAATGTCAAACGAATAACATACTGGGGGTGCTAAGAACCCCCCGCATATCTAATTAAAGGTTAATGGTGTAATTGTAGTTCTACGGGCTGGACACTGTGTGAGTCAAAATAAGTTTTCAATGCTGATGGAGCAAAATTAAATAAGTGGTCGCTCAAGGTCACGGAGGGACTACCCCCCACTTATCTACGGTTCACACATCCCAGAGTTCTTTCGTTTAATTTTGAAATGAATGTAAACGTAAATGGAATGGAGACTGAATTTTCCCTGAATTTATACAGACTCAATTGACTATCTATCCCCTCTACCTCACATAATCAGCACAAAATTTTTACCACCCCGTCTCCCATGAAATTAATTACACACATTCACTCCGCACAAAGCGCATTAACACTTCTGCCGGCTGATAAAAAATGACACAAATCTGCAGAATTCCAGCCCGGATTCTGTCATTGCACGCCATCGAGCAAAAGCCATCTGAGCGTTCACTGGATCAATCGAAATCGCCTGTTTTGTTGCAGAATGCACGTTCGGCAAGCAGATACGGGAACTGGGCTCCACCTGGTTCGCGGATTTGGGCCCGCCCTTCGGAGTCATGTACTGCATCAAATGCGAGTGCATTCCGGTACGTATTAAAGTGGGTGTGCCCTCACGCATTCGCCCCGTGTCCGTGTGCATGCATCGCGGGGCCCGTTGCATTCGCCTGCGTCCGACCTATGACCCCTTTCCAGCTCGCGCCGCGTCGCAGTCTCGGGCCTTGCGCGCGTACCAACATTACTTTTCCGTGTAACCGCGAGCCGACCCGACGCGACTTTTACGGGACTCACGGGCCCCATTATTCGCGGCGGTACCGCGAGCGCCGGAACACCGCGCGACACCGTGCTACAGGTCGTTTCAAAGCTCTGATGACAGTTCGAGAAGGTTTCGTTGGTTTTAATCTTCTGGGGCATTGTTTTATTTCTTTTTTGTTTTTTTTTTGGGGGGGGGGATTAAGGCGAAAGAAAGATTATCGCGGAATAGAATGCTCTTACATTAACGTATATGTGTGACAGAGGACAGGAATACTTTAAAGTTTCGCTTTTTTCCGGCAAGCCAGTAGGCGTGGCAATGCCCTTTGAAGAGCGCTGTAGGTCGACGTAATACGCGAGGCACGAACTAAATCTCGATCTGGGTGACGTGACCCACGGAGACTTGACGTGCTTTCTAATCCCATTCCTGATCCGAGACAGACTGGCGTCCGCTTCTGAGCTTGCCTACTGCCGCTGTATAGAAATGCGAGCGCGTGTATACCGTGACGCATCGTATCGCGTCCTTTAAAACTCGATCGAGGAGTTCCCGCGGCGGCTCCCGCGTCATTTGCTCCCCCAAACGTGCACTTTCACGTATAGTCACAAATTTATTCTTCGTTTCTTCTGCGCGTGTCCAGATGGGACTAAAATTTCAGTGTACAGGGCGTCTCATAGATGGTGGTCCTAACTTCATATATGAATTTAGAAGACAGAAATGATAATGGAAGATGGATTACCATGGAACGTCTGTCATATCTGATACTTTTGTGTTTTAATAAATTTCGTCATTATATTTTTTGATTTTATAAAACTGCATCGAGTCGGGGGATCATTGTTTTTATGCTGAAAAGCGCTCAGATTGGATGTCAGTTTTCCTGAGGCACGATCGATTATAGTCGCGTTCGTGGTGTATCGGTACGAGCGGCATTGTCCTGGCTCTTTTTGTCGGTGCGAAACTGTGCGCATTATGTGCTGCCACTCTTTTATTTCTGAGTCGAACATTCATGGGCCGCGCCTACGTCCGATTATACATTTATCGCGCGTACGCGCCCTCCATTTTCAATGAAGCCGTCCGCACGAATCGAATCAGTTCCGTATGCCAGATCGAAGAACAGATTCGTCGATGACGAACCCTCATCTGCCATTTAGTATCACCACAGTTACCTTCCAACAATTTAAGCCCACCTTGGGTACCATTCCTGTGGTATTTAAATTACTCAGACACTGTTATTGCGGCAAGTAATTGACTACCACAGTATTAGCTATACTGTTTATATGATACCCGATATGAATAATTGTTTTACGAATATGAAACATTTCTGAACCCTTGACAATTTGCATCAGACATTTTTGGTCCTACTAGACAATGAAAGTAAAGGCTAATATAATATTCAACTCCCCAAAATTTTAAACATTTCATTGAACTGAGAGACAGTAATCCAGAATGTTCTATAGATACACGAAGCAGTGAGGTTTGAAAGAGTTACGAAGCAGTAGTGGAAATCAGAAATCAGTGGAATATCACTGACAAATTAAATTACGGTGACCATTTTATTTCTTGGGGTTTCCGGTGCACGAGATTTTTTCATGCGCTGACCGTCACTCTTGCCCTTTCGTGATTTCCGTCCCGCAAGCGTCGACCTTTCCAACGATCCACGATCGGCAACAGCTTTCTGCATAATGCCGCGTTTACACCACGGCGAACACGAACAAAAACATTGTTCGCGAACGTTTTCGTCTGATCTTGGTGTGTCCACACCGCCGCAAATAGAACAAAACGTTCACATACGATTCGTACACTGAGTTTTGTTCATGTTTGCGGAGGTGTGGACACGGCAAGAACAGACGAAAACGTTCGCGAACAATGTTTTTGTTCGTGTTCGCCTTGGTGTAAACGCGGCATAACGTTTTCAAGCAACCACGCGCCAACTTTCTCAAGTCGTACCTTTTTCGCTCATTTTTCAGTTGCTTTTTCTTAACATTACGCAAAACTGGTGTCTACGTTTCGCAACGTCGCAATGACGATATTTTAATTAATCGCCTTTCACGATATCTTGCGCAGCCACTACGTTCGTGACTCGATCGAGGGCAACAGAAAAACGTTCATAAGCAATTTTCAAGAAAAAAGGTTAATTAAATGATCGATCTTGCCTTGGGTGGTCCAAAGTGCGTTACAAATAATTTCACTCCTCGCCACTTCTGCGTCTCCTTCGAAAGCTACGTTTCCATGTAATCCAAACCCACGGTGCAGAACTACAAATATTTCAAAGAATAACATTTTCACACGATTTTTGGCGTCGGCGTGTTGTCACGCCGAGGGAGTTGTCTTGAAAGATGTCCATATTTCCTGGAAAGCGTCGAAAGTATTTACGGAGGGTCTCCGAATGTTGGCTATTAAATCATGGGGCAAGGTGGCTTGACTTTGAAAAGGCATTTTTTTCAAAACCTTCCACCACTCAAAGTTTGAAAAACGTCGCGCGTCAAAGTACACGTCGTCACTCGTATCATTAAAAAAAAACGTTTCCTTTCGAATCCCCTTCGAATATCATTTGCGACGATATAAAAAAATATCGATGCTTTTTCGCTGAAGAAAGAGCCCTTTATCCTCCGCGACAATGATCCTCAATCGTGGGAGAATGTTTCGCGGCCGTTTGTTCGCCTGGAAACGGTCTAAACAAGGAGTTCAATTAACAAAAGGACGAATCCAGATCGTTATCGGGCGAAACACCTTTCATCCGACGGGGGAACAAAAGCGCCGTTTAAATGAAGATCCGGCGGAGATTTCGTTCCCATGCACGCGCGCTGGTCGTCGAGGAGGGATAGGGACACCGATATAAAGAGGATACCGAAGGGCTTTTGATACCCACGACTTGTCGACCGCCTTGTACCGGTCCGACTATTAAAGATACCCATCTCTTTATACAAGGCTCACCGACACCTCCCACGCGATATCTGCTTTCATTCTTCTTCGCGCCATTCAACCCCCCTCCTACCGCGCGAAACAACCGACACCGTGCTAAATCGAATACCACCCAACCTCCCGAATACCGACCGGTAATTTCCGTGAACGTGTACCGCCTGAAATGTTTCGTCCGTGCTACTTACTGTGAGTTGAAAATGTTGGGATGCACGGTTTTAGAAATGCAGAGGGTATTACATGTGCAATGGGATGTTGAAGTACATATGCGGATTAAACTCGTGGGGGTGTAATATCGCGTTTAGTGACGGGATGATAAATGTGTAGTGGTTCGAAGAAAGTTTAAACTGGCAACGGTAAACTCAAGTAAAATGGTTACGTTAGAAAAAATTATATGTTGTTTATATCCCTAGGATTGCAGGTTAGCAGAGTAGACTAAAGCCTAGTATTAATCCTTATACGGAATTTCTAAACTTACACGGGTAAGTAAATTTGGCTTAGATTGCAAATTGATCCAATATCATATAATTACAAGACACGAGCATACAAAAATAAAACTCAGCTCGATTAATTATTACGGTTTAATATTTTAAAGACTTATTAAATTTCTACAATAAAAAAAATTATTATCATTATTATTTATTGTTGACTGATATTAATTACTCTAGTTTACAAAATAAGAAAAATTGTGCAGCAGAAGCCACTATTTTTTTCTTACGTAAAATTTGATATATTGATCGATCATATCGGTCATTCGTAACACGAGGTATTCGCAATTAAATGACACTACCTTTTTCACAGACAGGTTAAAAGTTCACCTGTCGATATCTCGAAAATGCATCCATAGAAAATTTTTTAGATCATATTTTCGGAACCAGTGAGCCATTTTACACGAAGAAAAAAAATAGTGGCATCTGCTGCACGAAGTGGCTGTAAACTAGTGTTATTTAAAGATATGAAGGAGTTTCAGTCGAAATAAATAGTAAAGGAAGAACGAGTATTTGTAACTCGTTTTTGGGTCAAAATGGCCCAATTTCCGTACATGAATTAACTTATTGTTAGTTATGCAGACATGGAAAATATAAGTTTTAAACTTTCTTGGGGGTTCCATTTTACTGTTCTTGTATAACTAATTGAAATGCATATTTTCTAATCATTCTCTCTAATCATACTTTCTTAAAACTAACCAGATAAAATTATTCTTAATTTAAAGAAACCTTAAACTGTATCTACCCAACAACATCAGCACCCACTAATTCCAAAGCTAGTGTTCCTACTCTTGTCCTTTCATCGCCTGTCTAATGCAGCATTTATCTCATTGCCGTCCACATCTATTTTGCATCTTAGAATCTAAGTAATTACATATACACTTGAATTCAAGAAATCCAGTTTAAACTTTCCTTTGACCGCCACTGTATCCGTTCCTTAAAACAGAAAAAAGTTGAGAATCTTGAAACATAAACCTAGAACTATCCGATCCTAACCCGACATACCGTCAAGGACCCAGTTCCCGATCAGAACCCAATTCCTGATCAGTTTAGTATATAAATACCAAATAATAATTTTATCACGATACAAATTTATTCCAAAAAATTACTAAATAATTATGAAGGTTTTTTAAATTTATACGCAAACATTTGATAGCTCATAGCAAAATTTTTTAGGTTGATCAGAAACTGCTCCCATTGCATCTTAAGTGATCAGGAACTGGGTCCTTGACGGTAGTCAGCTCCAGCCTTCATGTAAACTGCCTGAACTTCAATCCGCTTGGAAGTCAATGCACCATAAATTACTTATCAATCAATTCAGCGAAGAAATAAATTATTGCTTGCACTGTATGAGGGATATTCTACATAAAATTAGATCAGATCACGTTCTTTGTATTAGCTGCACTGTCGTACTGCTGCGACAGGCCACGTGACTCGACTGGAATGTACAGTTGTGTTATCCATCGGTGGGGTGTCAACAGCGGGGGCAATAAAAAACTCTTTATGGGATCCAGAAGCTGGTTGGGGCTGAGTCACGAGAGAGGGAGGGTTTGGCAACCGCCGGGTTAATAACACGACCCGCGTACGTTTAATAGCGGGTTAAGAATGTGGAAATAAACTCGAGGTCAATCATAAAACGATTCGAGGCGCTCGCCGTGCGGTTCAATTAATATCCTCTATCGTAGTAACGGGTTCTGTCGTGCACGCGTTTGTCGTCCGGCCAGAACAGTCGCGACTGCCCTAATGGACTTTAATTTAGCCAATCTTCATAAACTCCGTCCTTGACTGGCTACCGTTCTTACGTGTTTGCCTGTAATATCGCATTAGATTATCTCTTCGCTTCCACGTTCCACGTTTCCTTGTTTCTTGGCTGATTTCCATTGAAATGTCAACCGTAATCCTTTTGAGGTTAAAGCTGGAGCACTTAACGTATACCTCGTGCGGAAGTACTCTAGTCATACTTATCAACTGTGCACGACGAACGCCCATAGGCGTTTGCCGCACGGCATAACCGGTTGACCGCATATAAGCAGCGTTTACTAGTTTGAACAGGTTGGCCTTGAAAATGGGGTAAAACTTGTATCGCTTGTAAGGTACTAATCACTTTATATGTTACTAACGCAAGTGAAAACAAAGAATTATCTTATGAGGTCTTCACCTCGATATCCACAAAATATGTTGTATATATATACGTTTCTTCCATCCATTTCAATATTCCAAGGATATTGATATCCTCTTAAAGAATCCCGGCGACATTCGAAAACTCCCGGTCTTTGCCGAATTTTAAACGGTTAAATTTGCGACGCATATTTTCTCATTTTCTCTACTCAGTTTGGTCAGTACTGTCTATCAAGCAAGTACTCAACCCTTTCGCCTTAGTAGTACAAACAAATTCAGTTGCCACCTATCCAGAAAGATAAAGGTTAGTTTATACAAGATGTCCCGTAGCATCTCGTGGACCATCCTCGAACACTATAATCGACCAGGTCGCCAGCTGGGAATTCGCAAAAAGCCGACTGCTAACGAACAGTGCCAAAGGCGCAGGGAAAAAGGGGGAAAAAGTCAGGTAGAGATGGAAAGATAAAGAGGGAGAGACTGCTCGGCGGAGCGTCGGCTTATGGACAGACGCGCGAACTCTATTTTTAGTTCACGGTGGAATGACAGTCCCTCTTCAGTGTACATGAGGAGCTATTGATAGGTCGCAGGCTGGGTCGGGGAGAAGCGGGCAGACACGTCGCGTGAATCACACGAGACGTCGTTTTCTTTACCTAAACTCCGCCGCTGTCCAACATAACCTCTCAAGCTTACGGACCTTACCCCTCCGCTCCTCCCTTCTCCCTCCCCTCTGTCGCTTGCTCTACGTCGCGATCGTTAACCTATATTATTATCGTCGTTACAACGAATTTATTTCGCGTTCGAAATGAGAATACAATAATCGTGTGATAGAGAGCATTACTGGCGCCTCAAGCAGAACCAACGATTGCTACCTATCCGCAGAAGTATTCGCTACTATCACATCTGCTAATTAACCTAACAGAGGTCAGTCGTAAATTAAAATGTTGTAAAGAAGACAAAGATTATGAGCGCAATGGGGAGGTACGGTTCATTTTCTAGTGTCTGTTTGCCGGACACCCTGTATGCACTGTATTTTAAACAGGCTATCATTTGGAAAGGTTTCTCACGAGGTTAAGTTCGTGTCGGACGGTCGTCTCGATTAAACAGCGTCGCGCTGGCGTGATTCATCCGCCCACGATTTTCTGCTCGGGGTAGCCATTCATTATTTTGACACTATTGCAGAAACGCTGATAGGCGCGAGCGAGCTGCGGAAGTTGGTGTCGATTCGCGCGTGGGGTGACTCGTGTGGGCCTTCTCTCGGAAGAAAAATGAAAGTTTCGGTACGAGGACGCATCCAGACATTTAGCCTCCAGCGATAACGTTGTCCCCTTATTCTTGTATTTACTGTTTTGGTCACTGGTTTCGCTGGCAGCGAAAAGTGAATGAGCAGCGCTATTAGGGACTATCCGTACAATGTAAAGTAGAGCTGTTACGAATATTCGAATATTTAAATGTTCGAATTTGAGATTCGAATAAATCGAATACCTTGAATACCAGAGAATTCGAATAATTCGAATATCAGAGAGTTCGAAGTTGAGATTCGAATGTCAGAGAATTCGAATTTGAGATTCGAATAATTAGGAACATTCGATGAATTAACCCATAGCTTCTATTTTCACACTTTATCCGATGACAATGTTCAAAATCGTTTCAAACAATACTGTCGGTCAAAAAATTCTTTTCATTCTTTGCAAGTAGCTTATTGAACCACCAATTTGACGCTTGGATGAAAATGTAATAAACAGACTACGTCGTTGATGAGCTAATATATTAGCGTTCGACCGAAGTGCAAAATGGCTGCGGCTTTTTTTAAAACTCCTGAAATGGTTCACGTTCCGTCCACATCAGTGAGTCCTATTGAGTGGCGAGTCTAATTAAATCTAATTATTATTGATAACTTCTTACTTATCCTTGTAAACACGCCTTAATTAACCCCCTAAGGATGCGTTTCCACGTGCAGCTTGAAAGCTCGCTTATCCAAGGGACAATTAAACGCACTAATATTTTATCTCGACTGGTTCTTTATGATCCCTCTTATCGTTATCTCCGCCTGCTTTTTCTAGCCCGTTAAAAAGTCCACGGTTCACTCGGTATCTCGACGGCTCGCAGAAACTTATCGGAAGTGCTCGAGGCATGCGCCGCCCCGACACCTGAATGTATCTCCGCGCGATAAGAATTGCACCTACCCGCTCAGGTCCCCGATCTCGTCTCGCGATCGCTTGTACCAACGGGGCCCCTTGAAGCTCGAAATTTACTACTGGCGCCTCGGTTCTCGTTCTCTCGTAATTCGAAGTTTAACGTCTTCGGCTGGAACGTCGATTTCTTTATTTTTCCTCGACGCTCGCCTGCTCTTCCCCCTTCCACGCCACTCGAATCAACATCGAACGTGTCGTTTCGCGATTCAGGAATGCCATGCCACCTCTATAAAACCCTCGACTTAATCTCTGCTCTTGGAGCGCCGCGACTGGGCCCCAACCCATCCTTCTCTTCACTCGCGTCTACGATTTCTTGTCCCTTCCTTTGGTCGGCAAACCGTCGCGAAAAGAATCCCTACAGATTGCCTTTTCACACCCAGAGATAGTCGTACAGGCGCCGCCGATCTGCCTTAAACTTGAATGTTTATCGTCCTGGTCACACGTGTTCGTCCGATTGCAAATGATTCTGCGCCGCCTTTGACTTGGAGGCCTCAATATTCAATGGTCCTTGGCATCCCACGTGCGTGATCTTTTCGCCTTTTTTCATTCATTCGATACTACACAGTTTCTTTGTGTTTCTGTGTATTCTACCGTATAAAATTAAGAAAAGTTTAAAAAGAACCATGTACCGCAGATGAACCGTGTTCCTGTAAAAGGATGTTCAAGTTTTGGCCAATTAGGTCCCGCGGAGATGCTTTTGGGGGCGGACTGGCTACTTTGACTGGCGCGGAAGAAGCCCCTCTGGTGGAGGAGGCTAGAAGTACACAATGCATATTGGGAAATACTGTGCGAGCGCCATCTACTTCGATAAGCTCTGTAATCGGGCCAATCGCGTTACAGGACTGGTGTCACACAAGTATTGAAATAGTGCAATAATGCTTTTTGTCATTAAATAGTCTGTTAAATTTTACAAAATCGATCATCAAACCGTTGAAATTCTCAATACTGCCCTATTACACGCGACAGCTAACCCGATTACACTGCTTTAATTTTCGCCACCAGGTGGCGTAGCGGCAATAAGAAAATCCCAATCCATTGCAGCCATTCAGTTACATATCTATTTTTAATTAATGTCCAATAGCAGATTAGAAAATCCTTGTTTGGGTTTGATCCTATGTACCAAACAATTTCAATGTTCATGTACCTGTATCACATAATCGAGCACAATTTCTAATAAAAATTTACTTGAGAATCTACTTCTGAAAAGATTGCTCATTCCACCAGCATGTGCACCGAATAAATCGGTTTTGCAAAAACAGAAAAACAGAAACTCGTGTATGAATGTTAGCGTTCTCGAGATCAAATCGTATTATCGGACGACAAACGTGTCGTACAGACAACCCCGACAAGCGAGCGTAAGTAAGACGCTCAGAAAGCGAAACAGAACGAGCAGGAACGACAGATCTATGGTAGAAAGTGGCGATCGACAAAGTCACGGAATATGGATTTATTCGATGGAAACGTTACCGCGGGACACCGATGGTAACGCCACCCATTGACCGTGGTTTGGAGATCGGTCACGCCGCGCTGACAATTCTGCCCGCGTAGGAAAGCGACAGAGACGTTAACCAATAATTTACATCCCGGTGACTATTGTAAATCGCGCCGCGGGTAATGCCACCACTGGCCGTGATAAACGGGTCCTTTGTGATCAATAACACCTAGCAATTACTTGCCGATAGGTTTCTGCCGTGTCGCGCGTGTAAACGTGGGCCAGCCGATCGTCAGCGATGCGTAAAGGGAGTAGTAAACATGCAGGCGCGTTTCCCAGTCTCGGAAACGTCGCTGTCGCCGCACTTTCCAGCGACGTCGCCGCGGACGTGTCCAGTGGGATCGTGGAGAAAGTCGAAGGAATTTGCGTAGTTTCGAAAGAAACACTACACCGCTGTCTTCCACTACTAATTGTAGGAGTAGCCGCGCCATTTTCTGTTATTCAAAATCGCGTGGTTCTAACATAAGGTTAGGACTAACACTCTGGATGGCGCAGGGTTCTACGCGGAAACGCGCCATCGCTAATTAGAGTGTTAAGGCGGATTTGCATAAATCAGTTCCGCGCCGGTTCAGTGGTTCACATTTGTGTGCGCCAGTCACTGACACTGAAGCAAAGAGCCCATTCACACTGACGGCACTCACTGAACTGACATATGTGAATCCACCTTTAACCCACTAGTGGATGATCGATCAGTTTGAATTGTAACTAGGTTATGTTCTGTTCGTAGGTACAAAAGAAGCGGCGAATAGTGGCGAGGGTTCAGTGCCGTAACATCAAGAACGAGTGCCCCAAGTTAACATGCGACGAGCCCGTTCTGCTGCCCGGCCGTTGCTGCAAGTCGTGTCCGGGGGATTTCAGTAAGTAATGCCACTTTTTGCGTCACTGCGCCGACTTCTTAAAAAATGGCGATCACACGCGGCGACTTGCGTTCGCGGGAAAGAGACAGAGGAAGAGGGAGAAGTAGGACACTCGTGGTTGCTAAACGCGACATTATCTCCGAGATAAGGAAGGCTGACGTCATAGGGTCCTGCTCCACGAGCCTGCCGTGGCAAGTGGCAACCGGTGGCCCCTTCCTCGGGGACACTTGTTCTTCTTTATCTTGCATCCACAAACTATGCTAATATCGTCCTCGATCACGAAAACTGCTTTTATCAATATTATTCATCTTTATTGCGCGAAAATACGGGGAAAGTTGTTCGTATGCATTTGTGTAAAAGCGAGATATACCTATATGTACAAACTGCGAAACGGAGGCGTTTTGAAGTTACAGTTAGACAGAATGATACATAGGCACTGGCAGCGGAGGCAACACATTTGCAAAATAGGGGTATATTTATTCGCAGTCATTAGCATCTAGATTCGAGATCGGTAGAATTTAGACTGAAAGGATTCGCCAACGATTCGAGTGGCTTAATCGATCAGCGTAGTTGTGCAGTGGACGAGTTCCAATCCACTGTACTGCGCATGCGCCGTTCCGCCTCTCCTAAAAAATTCCACAGTTACTCCAGATGAGAAAAAGACTGTTTATGTAGCACGGCCGAAGGGGCTTCGAGTAACTAAACATGAAATACGAAGACGGATGGGAACGATCTGCTACCACCAGCAAACTTGAGACGATCGTGTCTGGCGAGGATGGCGACAGGATATAGACGCAACGTATCGCCACTGGAGGCATTAATAAGAGTCAAGTGGCTTGCATAAATCATTTATCAACGATCGCCGCCTCTCTGCCCGTGTACTTCTCTTTATCGGCTTCCACGGGACCTTATTCCCCTCTCTCTTCATCGCTCTGTAGCTTCCTCGGCTGCCTCTACCCGACGATCCACTCGATAATCGTATTTGCAATGTCACGTAATCATGGCCGAGCGGTATCGCCTTCTACCTTTATTTTTATTATCCACTCGATGCCCTTATTAACGAATTAACGGATCGGCGCGTGGATTCTTTCGAGAGCGTGCCACGCAACAAGACGCGCCACCCGTTTCTTTATCTTTCTTTTCGTCGTTGCGGACACGCGAGTTCTTCCGTTCGTTGTTGATTTACAAGTTACAAGGGATGTTCGGTAACATGATATTTCACAAATTTTTTTAACTTTGCAGGATTATAATTAGGGATGAAAACACCTCCTCAATGAAATTGTGAGTTTTCATGTTATCGTAAATATGTATATCTGCGGAACCGTAAAAGATATAAAAAAAAGTTTACTTGAAAGTTTTATGGTTTTTAATATTCTACAATGTAGTGATAAAGAATTTTCGAAAAAAAATTCTAAATTCTTCTTTTCTAACGCCAATCAATCGAAAGTGTCAATTTTGTCATTGACCCTTCTTGAGCTCGCACACAGAACTCTCGGAAGGCCCACGCTTCTGTCGGTCAAGTCTGGGTCAATTTTGACCCGCACGCCTCAGGGGCGTGCTTCTTATAGCAATTGCTATTTCGAATTCTAGAGATTGCTTTTTAATACAAATTAGAAACATTGAGAACGTAGGTCAAAATAGACCCACGGCCGTCAGAGGGTTCGAGTGAATCAGTAGACACGTAAAAATATGAATTTCGAACTTTTTTTTACCATCATTGTACTATTCTTGCATCACAGGAAAAATTAAGCAGATAAAGTTACCCTTAAAGGGTATTTAATAATCTGACATTATCATTTCTTCAAAATAATTTCCCCAAAATGATCTTAAAATTGGGTGCCTAGGCCAGAATATCGCTGAAGTTAAACCAATGTTAAACTGAATCTACCCATCAAGATCGCTTCAAATAGACCATCCTCTAATTGCAAAATTATAATTACTACTTAATATGGTCCCTTTATCGCCTGTCTAATCTGCTTAGTTGTCTCATTGCTTCCCACTTGAATCCAAGTCTAGAAATCCTTACAGAGTCATATAACGAATTACATGAACGGTTTCGAACTTCCAAGCGGACTAGTTCTGCGTTCATTACTTTGGCATTATTTGTATTCGACAGAGCATTATCTCGCAGATGTGCAACTTTCACTGGAAGAGCCCGAGCCAAATTCGTTGTATGCACGTTCACTTGCCTCCTTTTGCCCCCCTCCCGCCCCCCGCCTCTCTTTCTCTCGCGCAACAGACCGATTTCTATATCGCTGTTAATCGCCATAGAATGCGGATGGAATAAACGAAACGGCAGAAATGCTTGCGCCCATTCCCGCGTCGGCTTTTAAGTGGCAATGCAGGGAGCTGCGAAAAATGAAGGCCGCGGATTTAGTACTGGTCTCGCGAACGGTGTTCTAGCCTAGCAATACCGCGCGTACAGTATGTTCCGAGCGTGTACATACCTACACGGTAGGCCGGACCATTTAACGGTCAGCGATAAATTCGCTGCAAACCAAATTGTTTGCTTGCTTTTCTGAAATATGCATTCCGCGGACCGAAACACACATTTCCCGCATCACAATATGGGAAATACTAAATGCTCCTGGATGATTAATTTTAATGGCAGAATATATTGGTCGATTGACATTCATTGGTTTCTAGAACTAGGTAATAAAGGCTGAAATGAAGATTGAAATAATGTGAGCGTTCTTTAACTGTTTCTTTGGCAAATATTGTCACGTTAATATTCTGAGAGCGCAATCAATCAAAGTTGCAAGAAACTGTCTGATGTTGAGAAAATCACGTTGTGATTTAATGGGTATTACTGTGGAAATGCTGGCATGTTTAGTTAGTCCTGGGGTAATTGACGTTGTCACGCGCGAGCGAAAGAAATCGACGGCACAATTAAAGTAGCCTGGGGATTGAGAAAAAAGAAATTTAATCGGACAAACACGCGCTAGGCGCCGAGAGTCCTGCAGTTTATTTACGAATAAGGAAACTGTGGCCACCTTTTATGTGTTTTTCTACAATGCGGTCGAGGACGTGCGGTACGAATTCTTGTGGCGAAATAGCGTTGCAATTAATGGCACGACAAAAGAGAAACGATCGTGCACAACATATTCCAGCAAGACCAACCTTCGTTTCCCTTGCTAAACGCAACAAAAACGTCGAAGCGTGATACTACGTGAAGTTAAAAATCTGTAAAACCTATTTAGTACTATGCAGATTGAAAATCTGTAAAAAAGGAATTTGCTACTACGGAAGTTGGAACCCTATGGAAGGTAGTACTATGTGAAGTTGAAATTTGATAGAATATAATACTACGTGAAATTGAAAGTTACAGAGAGAACGTAATGCACTTTGTAAAACTCAAGTTCCATTACGTAAGTATACTTTCATTTCGAATTACGAAAATCGTCAGAGGTTCAATTCTTCATCCCCAGCGTTAGAAAAACGCACGTGCTTTCGCTTGGCGGTCGCGCATTGTTGTGGCGAATGCGTTCAAACAGAAAGGAATAAATTACGCAGAGAAAAGATACTGCGGTCGTATGCGCGCGCACGCTCTGCTCGCCGCACAATACTTTTACAACGTAGGCAGCGCAATTTATTGGTTACTTAGAATCAATTAGCGAACTCGCATTTATTACCCGCGGACAAGTCCCGCTGTCATTGTCCGCCGCGCTTTCTACTTCCATTCGGGGCGCGCGAGATTTCTTTATCGTCCCCGTAGAAGCTACGCCAATCAAACTGCACGCCCACTGGTACGTTTTATTAAGCATTTTTCCTATCCTACATTAATTCGCGCAATCTCGTGAATGACTACCCGCCGAGTTCATCAGCACCACAGTATTTCCAATTTTCCTCAACACAACTGAAAATACGTAGGTATCACATCCATGCTGGACAGCTTCTCACTAGGGCTGGGACTATTTGTCGAATTTTTCGGTATTCGAATACTTCAGTTGCTTAATTATTTGACGAATATAATTCGAATATCCAAGTATTCGAATACTATTCGAATATCCAAGTATTCGAATACTATTCGAATATTTCAGTATTCGAATAGTATGGTGTGAATTATAAATCAAATTCTTTAGGTTCATTTGTCAGGGTGAAATCTTATAAGCTAATTTTGACCCACTTCATACCATACTATTTGAATACTGATGTATTCGAATAGTATTCGAATAATAATATTCGAATACTGAAATATTCGGAGTTTATTCGTAGCATTCGAATACTTGTAAAATATTCGAATATTAAATTATTCAAATACTCGTAAAATATTCGAATATTAAATTATTCGAATACTCGTAAAATATTCGAATATTAAATTATTCGAATACTTATAAAATATTCGAATGTAAAATATTCGAATATTAAATTATTCGAATACTTGTAAAATATTCGAATATTAAATTATTCGAATAGTCCCAGCCCTACTTCTTACCACAGTACTATATCATAAAAACTCAAATAAGCACCACCCAGTTTTTAATTTCTCCTCTGAACCATTGCCTGTACATTTCGAGATCTGTAAGTTACATCGTGGTAATCCTCGGCTGGCGGTGCTAAGTATTTTTGGGCCCAAGCTTAACGTTACCGAGTGTACCAGTAGCAGGGGAAACTTCAGAAATTGAGAAAATTACTTTTTCACTGCTCTAAGAAAACGGACGTCGTTTAAAGTGAGTATAACAGAAGAGTTAATACGGGTCGGAAGTGACCCAGGTACCTCCGTGTGATCACCCAGGGGTAATGTAGCGTAGCGATACCTCCGTACTCACCACAAGAGGGCGTTTCAACCGATCTTGTTTTCTCGCAAGTTCTCCCTCATCTGACGATTCGTATATCATCTCCCTCATCTCCGGCCGTAACTCCTGAGTTCTCTTTCAGGCCCAAGACGAAAAGCCACACCTCTACATATTTTCGCCTTTTCAGTCCTACCTTCAACTGACTCACACCTTCGACTCCCCCTTAGACCAGGTTCTCACTACGCCCCGGTGTGCGACTTCTTATTTCTCAGTCACACACACCTAAACTCTTTTTGCCTCGATTAGTTGTGCAGAAATTTCACTCCCTGCGCGATTGACAATTTGTTTCAAAGGCCACCGTAGGCGTTGGCATTGTATCCTCTCACAACTATGCCTCGATTCCCTTCCTCATAATATTTTCGTGTACAGATCCGCCGCTCGGAGTCGTGCCGAGGCAAGGCGAGGCAATGTTCAAATTCTCAAAATACATAAGAAAAGTATTAGGAATAGTAAAATGATCTGAGGCAAGGAGTAGGCAGCCAGCCACCAGCGAGAGAGCCTACCCAACTTTGCTTGTCAAAAGGAACCGCAATTCTGCAGAATATCGCCGCGAATCGTTTCTGAAACGTATCCGCGACGCACAAGCCCCCTGTCCGTCGTCGTGGGACAAAACAGAGCGCGGCAGATAAGCGACCGGATTAACGATCCGTGAGAGAGGCTGAATTGGCCAGAGAGGGCAGTGCAAAAAAGCTCAACGGGGAAAAAAATGTGGCCGATGATAAAGAAACAGCGGCGACAGGGACGCCAAGGGGGGCGAGTAGACGGTGCAGTGTAGTGGGAAGCTCGGTGGTCGCTGGACCCAGAAAGGAGGAGAGAGAGCGACAGAGAGACAGAGAGAGTAGAGGTCGGGCGCCACGGTTTAGCGCCATGGCGCCGGCTATATTACCGCATGGCGTCACTTCGATTAAGCCGTGCAATCAAAATGTAAATATTAGCATACGTAATGATCGGGCATAACGCGCGCGCGCGCGCGCACGCGGGAATGAGAATAGACGGACAGAGGCTGGCTGGAGGGAGGGTTGGAAGGTCGCAGGGGAAGCGTAGGAGGAGGGAGAAAGAATCATTGCGAGCCCATTCCTCCTCCAATGAGACACGCTCCCAGAGTCCATCGCCGATGCTCTCTCTTCCGTCACGTCTTATCGCCCTTTCTGCTTCTGCCTGCACGCTTTATCGCCGCTAATTTCGCTGTGCTTCGGTGTCTGATATATTATATGTTCTTTTTTAATAGTAGTATACCGAACTCTTTTAACCCTCGGACGATATAGACAGTAGAGTGATCACACAGAAGTGCGAGTGACCATTTGACACTTGTGTCAGTTTGGCCCAGGGTTACCACCTCTCCGGTTTTTGCTCCGGTTTTACTGGCAAAATATCCGGGTAGTAAAAGAGAATGAGATAATAAGAAATTGTATCCGACCACCCTTCAAAACAGAATAACTTGTTTAAAATTGGTCCAAACGACTTGAATTACAAACAACGCTATGAGCTATAAACAGTTAAAGTTGGTGAAAATCACACCCTTGGGACGCATACGCATGTTTCTCCGGTCCGTGCGGGGAACACCCATAGGCGTTCAGCGGCTATGGTTGAGAGATGCGAGTTGTGGCGCCCCGCACGCGCCGTACGTTGACCGTTCAAGTTCCCAGCACTGGAAAGAGTGAAGACCTCAGTATATAGAAATCTAGCGCGCAATACTGTTCTTTCTCTGTTCCTTATCGTCTCTCTCTGATTGTGCCTGCACGCTTTATCACTGCTAATTTCGCATTTCCTTCTCTTCCTCTTTGTCCCTTCTTGAACAATCCTATGGCTTTGTTACAGGCTCATTGGTTAAATAGCGTGGAATATTTATTATCAAACCTGTATCATCCGAATGCTCTGCTGTACTACTGCTACTGCTATTTAGTTTATCCCTCAATGGCGATACGTGCCACTGCATTTCTATAGATATAATAATTATGAGCGTAGATAACTATTTCGAACTTACTTGTCACATAAAATTTGTCAGATGTGTGTTATCGATTGTATTTTCATAGCGACGCTTCCTGACGAATTTTTTGGAATATGCGAATTCAGTTTTTATTTGCAACCTCTCCTCCCCCCTGCAACGAGATTGAGGTTTTAAGCCACTTCTAAGTAAAGTGGAATAAGATTTGAGTTTGAGAGCCCTTGTGAAGATTTTTACGTCAAGGGGAATATTGTTTAAATTTTTAGGTAAATTGATAAAAATGAACGTGAACTCGGATATTGGGAAGACTCAGGCCGAAAGGTAAAGGAATTGCTTCCCTGGATTTTCCAAGCGTTCCTCGAGTTATCGATTGAAATAGACCAAGACGCTTGTATGCGAATAAAACGGACCATAAGTGTACCAGATTCCAAACGTGCTCGCTCCTGCAAAAATCCAACAGAATGGACGCGTTTAATAAATATGTAACGCGCACCCTCGCGAGCACCGCTGATGGGAACGATTTACATATGCCCGTTACTTATTCGCGACAAAAATTCGTCCCGGTCACGTCGGTCCGCGGCGCGTAGTTGCTCGAAACGCTGAGACAACATCGCGTTCAGTTATACAGGGCGCTCCATAACAGTGATCTATAGGAACGAATTAGTCGCACAGAAATAACGAAAAAAGTTCGCATAAAGATTTATCAGAGGCTGGATCAAAAAATTGAATGAAAATTTGTTTACTGCTTTTCTTTTGAAATAATTAGAAATCGCGCTAAAGGTTTATTTTAAAATGTCTTTCGTTTAATATTATTTATCGTTATGATTAAATGTTATTTAATTTTGTTTAAAATAAATTTCAATTTTTGAAGATTTCCTTTTTTTGTTTTATCACAAAAAAGTTTACAATGGAGCTTTCGATGGTTTGATGACCCCGGGCCTAAAAAATCTTAAGCCGGCCCTGATCCCAATTACCGAGTTTGAATTATCTACCCCCTTGTTCTGAGCTTACGTCAAAGTTACAATGATTTTTGAGTTTGGATAATTTAATTTTAAAGTGGCAAATTAAATGAAATTTCCACTACTGAAAAGTAATAACTAATTAATTAAATTAAGCTTTCACTGAAACCTAAAGTAGTTATCTACATGCAACTTACGCTTGTTCAATTAGTAGCTATTTAGAGTCATTGAACCGCAGAAGTCCTTGTGTTAGTGTACCAAGCAATAGGGAGATCTCCAACGCGCATATGCAAACAGAATCCAGCACCCAATCATACGCCGATCCCTTTTTAAGACCGTCTACAAACCTTGCTATTGCTTGCTACACCTGTAAGTTTGTTAAACTGTCTCTATTCTTATCATCTACCTAATACGTCCCCGAAGTAACGCCCGCGTGCTGTGAAGCTGCCTGTACAGTAGCTGTTAGCCTTTGATCAGCGACTTTCTCGTCGTATCGATGGCTGATTTGGTTTACGACGAATGACTCTTCTTTTTTCTCGGGTCAATGCGTCGGCTCGTGACACACGCTCGTAAGATAATGGACGCGATATGGTGCTGGAATGACCAATAATAAATACATGGCGCAACGACGAATCCGTATAGCCAGAACGTAATGGGCGCAAGAAATTAGCCAACTGACAGTTCGTTTAACCGCATGTTTATTTCACTCGGTTTTAGAGGCAAGTGGGTAAAAAATGACCTATTCACAGCCTATATTATAACCCTCCAATTTATGGGATATTAATTTTAAAATATACTTCTTTCTAACGAAACAATCTTATTTTTCCTAACCATTCCCAGTTTAAGCTTTCATTTGAACATTATTATAGAATCTGATTTGAAAATTGGAACCAGTGCTGATCTGCAGCTAAACTAAAGTAACAATTGAAGATTCGAGCAATTCAAGGATTATAAGGATTCTTCTAGGGCAACTGATTATCAGCGGTTTCTTTGAGTTATTCAAAAGGGAGGTCGTCTTCACAATCTATCCTACACGTTAACTTCTCTGAGAATTTCAATTATCACACTGCTATCAATCCAGATAATGAATTATATTTTTTCATAATTCTAGCAGCATCCTTTACAATTTCTTGGTCATTTGAATTAAACCGCAAGTGGCACACCAGCAGCCTCCGCTATTCACCAGCACTGTCATCAAGCATATTCCTTTAAAAATCTTTGTAACATGAATGGGCCCCAAGAACTCTCGCCTTTCTCTTCGCGTGTCCAGCGTCCACGTCTTCTTGTTCTGTGCTGCATGTCGTCGTGATCGTCGTATTCGTCGCCGTCTGGCAGGCTCGTTACCACCCGCCGATGGAAGGTGAAGCCGCTTGGCGATTATCGATCAGCCTCTCCCTTTTGCGTTCCACGAGAAGAAACTGCGACCCGTAAGCCCTGTCGATTGAACTGTCACATCGCTTCCCATCGGCTCGAACCATGAAAATCACGTTCGAAATGTGCCAGGGGACGTCAAGAGCCACGGTATCATGACAGTTAGGGTTCAATTGCCTTGTATCCACCCATTGGCTGCCGAATTCTTTAAATGAAGACCATGGAAAATTTTGTACTGATTCTCTAATGTAGACGAAAATATGATCCTGGGGCGCGGAGTCCTCTGCGTACTATTCAGTCGTGTTACCAATTCCCTCAACGCCACACGGTGGGACAAACTGCATGTTTTTTGTCTCAAATACTAGTACTTTTGTTAGAAATAAGATAGAGCAGTGACACCATGTCACCGGGGGAAGGGCGGAAGGGGGCCAAGTAACCCCCCTTCCTTCCCCAAAGAAGAAGAAGAAGAGAAAACTAGATTTTATGGTTTAAATGAATTTTTATAATCACGTAATGAATTTTATTGAATATACATTAAAAATATTTTTATCCCTTCAACTCGGCTCCCTCCAAGATTAAATCTAGAGTGCGCAACTGAGCTAGAGGGATGAATCTTTGTCGAGGTGAAAGCTAAGATGTTTCAGAATAGGGGAAAAATATTGAAAATCTATGGCAAACAAATTTTGACCTTGAAAATCTATGTGAAAGTTGACATTTTCGAAGGAAAAATTGTTTTTATAGTAAACTGCGGCACGAAATTATAATTATCTTAAACGGTATTGTTAAATTTTAGTCGAAAAATTAATTTTATTAAGTCACGTGTGTTCTCAAGGTGCCGAGAGGCATGGAGCCTGATTTCACTGCGTTTTTTATTTTTCTCAGCATGAAGAAAATTTAATATGATTCTACTGGGTGAAACGTACATGCTAATTCAGGGGATTCCCAGCCCCAGCAGGGGATCGCGACTGTTAGTTGCTTGCGACGGCCACCAGAGGTCTAATCTTTCAAATTCATTCTTGCAAGTCCTAAGTTCCAGTGTTGTTCATATATATATATACACATGTTCCAAACTTATTCCTTTCAGTCTCCATGCGTCTAGATAAAGGTCCGTACGTTACAGTACTTATAAGTAAGTTGTGTCCTGTGAAAATGGCCCTTGTTGCAATGAAAATAAAAAATAGCACTATAGCGACACAAAATACAAAAATAAGCGATGTCCAGCATTCCCGATGTTATGAAACCTAACCCTAACCTTGTCGCGATAGTTACACAGCAGAAAAATGGCGGAGGGCTGCCATGGGAGACAACAGCTTACCTTAATTTGTAAAGACGAGGAATTGCCTCGGGGAAAATAGACACCCCGACTCCCCCCCATCACTGCTTGTAATAAATAAATAAATTGAGCAATTATGAAATATGCAAAGTTTAATACCTCCGATGCAATAACGAAAGTTTTATTGCACTACTTTGTACAAAATCGTCCCATACACCTGAAAGTCGAAGAATAGTTTAAATTTACACAAAGGAATGTGTAATTCTACTGGATCACCGAGTCGAGGGGAGCCCGTTAGGCAAGCTCGCACATTTCGGCGACTTGTGATGGCGAGTACGTTTAATCCTGAATAACGACCGTCCTTCAGTCGACCGTATCGGATAAAGCGTCGATTCTCATGGTCTCGAACACCCATTAAATCGCCTTAGCGATCTTTCTAGTCGCGTCTACTTGTCGTAAAATCACGGATCTACACCCTGCCCCTCTAGACGCTTCTGTTATTCCCCAGACGGACGGCCAACGAAATATCCTGCGATTGTTCCGCGAGAGACGAGAAGGAGAAGCTAAAATTTACTTTTGCAGGGTCAAAACATTTCAGAGTCATCAGAATCGTCTTCCGAATTGGAGGATTTCTTTTATTTCCCAATGGCGGGCGCTGTTTTATAGTCCATTCGATGCTACGTTGGCTAGATCTTGCTTCAAGGTTGGATCAGAGGGATTCCGAGAAAGAGATTGACGCGAGGAAAGGATGTTGGTTAAAAAAAATATATTTACAACCTCGCAAGGAGAGGTTTTCAAGTGTCCGCCTCCAATTGCTTTGGTTTTTGGATATGTTTTAGAGGACCGAAAAATAAGAAATAGGTAACTTTTTATTTAGGCCCGTTTGCATATTTAGTTGTTGACAGCTCCCCTCAAACTTCATATGAAGAGGTACAAAAGTTTCTATTGCTAGGTTAAACTTTAAAGAATATTACAACATTGGGTTGCATAAAACTTGATAGCTATATACAATATTAGATATAATATTTTTTAAACTAACAATAGAAATATATGCAAACGGGCCAAAAGAAAAAGACACATATTTGTTATTTTTCGGTCCCTTAAAACGTATCCTAAACCCAAAGCAATCGGAAGCGGACGGCTGAAAACCTCTCTTTGTCAGTGTAAGATGTTCCCCAGCGTGATCTTTCTCATGATGATCACGAGCATCGATGACCACACGAGCGTGCCGACGCTGACGTAATTCCTGGGGAAGTGCAGCCTTTTGGGCGTCTCGATCAGCCATTAATGCGCGGGAGATAAAGAATCGAGGCGCCATGGGCCATATGCCCCCTTTTGTCGGTGCGGTGCGCGAAACCGAAAGCGATTTTAAGCTCGTAACTTATATCTCGCGATTGCGCTGGCTATTGGGATTGACGGCGCTGGGTCGAAATTGGAGCAGACGATTTACTCGACTTGACGAGCGATAGTGCTTTGTAAAACGCGCACGCTCTTCGTCTCTCACGATGAACCTTTCCTTTTTTTTTTTTTTTTTTCTAGAAATGTTGCAAGTGGGTATAAATTATAGATATGTGTATTTTAAAATACGTGGATATGTGTTTCGTATCAGATATTTTGACGTTGCATAGAAACTATACAATTAGTTTCTAAAGTGATAACTTAAGGATTCTTGTATGAGAAAATACGAAACGTACGAGACCCCAAAAACATTCAGAAAATAGAACGTTTAGATAACAGGTGTTCGGATATTGGAGGTTCTACTGTACTTGGAACTCACTCTATAGGAACTTTACTACATTACTGGAAATATTTATTGCATCCCTGAAATATTTAATGCGTATTAGAATTCGAAAAGTACCTTTGTGCGATTGTTGACTAGACATACAGTGCCCCATATCTCGGTTAAAATAAATTGGATGGCAACTGCTTTTTCAATTATGTAGTCATGAAGATCCTTTCATAGAATGTGGATTTGGAGGTGATAGAATAAATATTTCCAGTGCTGTAGCTATACTTATCTGTTTCACGGACGATGCTTCATCCATAGAATCTCTTAGCTAAATGCCAAAGACGGGGAAAGGTGAAGCATCGTCCCATGCCTGTCACTCGCCCGTACATACACCAATTAACGTGTCGATGCGGTTGGACCGGCGCGGTATGCGCCATAAAAGCAACACTCCAAGTAGCGGTGGTTGGCGCCAGCCGCCTCTTTTCCTACCCCACTGGCATTCTTTATGGCCCGTGCACACGACGCGGCTGAATGAGGATCCGCTGCTCCCCTCCGACCCCCCCCCCCCCCCCGACTATCCGCGCGTGTGTGCGTGTCGTCTTCCTTCGCGCTCGACGCGCGGTTATTTTTGTATTTCACGCTCGACTCGAGGCAGCGCCGCCTTATAATCGATACGCCACCGCGCCGTGGATCCTTCGACCCCGCTTCACGATCGACGCGAATACGCCGCGCCGCCGCGCGTATGCGGCGCGCCGCGTCCATTATCCGTGAGAGGGTCACGCGGGTAGAAGCGCTCGGGCACGGTCGTTCGATACTTTTAGCGGCGATGGTCGATGGGCGTACCGCCACGACGCGTAAAACCTCGGCGTATATCACTGGCGCAAGAGGCGACGGACCTTTAACGAGAAGCATCTCGCCAAAGGGCGACCGTTTCCCGGTAATTTACGGGCGATCGAGGGATTCCTCGCGACGCGCGGCGCTCACCGCGCTGACGTCTCTGGGATGTGAAAATTGTCGAGTTTGCGGGGAGCTCTGGTTGCATTTGCGTATGAGGCAGGGCGGGATGATCGTGGGGTGAATGCGGGGAGGATTGTGAGGTGGTTTTGTTAAGGGATAGATAGGGGAGAGGCTTGCAGGTTGCCACCCCTTAGCTTTTTTGATCATAACTCGTCATAAAATTAAGAGGAAGTGTAGAGCTACAATCCTGAGCTACAAATCATGTAAACTCTCGAAAAAGAAAAAATATACTGCAAATTATCGAATGTATCTAAAATTGACTCCTTGAAATTTTGGCTTGCAGGTTGCCACCCCCTAGAAAAATTGCTGAAAGTGTAAAAAAACTCAAGTAAAAACCTGATTCAGAAAACTTTTCAAAATTTATTAAATTTTATTTGCAGTCAGTGGCCTTATTTTCGTTATTTGCAGGCGTTCGTTGCCGCGTTCCGATTTTCTTAACCTACGTGCTGTCATACTAAAAATGTATCAAAAATGTAAAAAATAAACGAAAATGTGACTAAAATGCAATAAAAACACTTCACTTCAAACTCAATGACAATAGTAAACATCACATAATCATGGAAAATGACATTTGAGTGTAAACTAGCGGGAAATTGTCAATTCATGATATGTTTGGAAATCTGTTTGGCATATGTAAATTAGATAAAAAAAACAACACAGTACGAATAGTTACCTTGAATTGTGGATGAAAATGTTCAATTTACGAGCACAGGGAAAACACACAATTTCAATAATTCAATTTCTTGATAAACACTATATCACCCTTCGCTCAGCAAACACAGTGTTATTGCGTCTGTCCGCTCCAGAGGTTAATAAATAGTGGCAACTACTTTTTTAACGTCGATGTGAGTCAAAGTTGAGATTATGACACTGCTAGAAAGTCGAAATACAGCAGGGGTAGCAACTTGGAAGCAGTGGCAATCTGCAAGCCTCCCCTCTATTTAATAAAGCACAGTATAGAGGAATAGGGTACCACTTTAGAGATGTACCAAGCAATGGTGAGAGTTTTGGGCGGCGTTAATAGAAGACTGGGCGGTTTTGATATGCGCATTGGAGACTTCACTATTGCTCGGTATGGCTGTAATTAATTGTAACCTTATATTTCGGATTAGGACAGGTGCTAGAAGCGTAACGCTGAAATTTTATTCCCTGACTTGCGACTCCTAAGGTAGGAGGTAGGAAAAGAGGTGAGTTGGGTAACTCTGGATAACTCTGTTAACTCGTTTTGTCGCCCTCCACAAACTACAGTATTGTCTCTCTATAGCCGCGTGTGTTGGGACCGGGCGCACGCGATTCGAGAGACGAGTAGTCTATTCGGCTTCCTCTGATTTCACGCTGGAGCCCTCAAGGGGGATGGGCAGCGAGAGCAATTTCGTATTGGTTATGAGCCTTTCTTCGGCTTTCTCTTTGACATCCGATACCCGATGCCGCGGCGCGGCGACTACAAACGAAGTAGTGGGGATAGCTTCGCGTGTATCGAGAATCCGAAAACGCGTGCAATTTGAGAGACAGTACTGTATAATGTGGGTAGGGGAATCGCTCCGCCCATGGAGTTATAACTGTTTGTTCTGAGAAAACTACATGTCTGCGGCATGTGGTTCCTTTGTAACTTTTCATCCTGTTATCCAGCAGATAGCGTAGAAATAATGCAAACCTTTGACCTGGAATGTCAAGGTCAAGCCCAACTTTATACAGACTTAAGTATTTAAAAATATCGAAGATAGCCCCAGCGAAAACAGTATTCTGCCAATTGCAAAGAATTTTGTCAACCATCCTGAGGATTCTCTTCCTCGTGTTCCAGGTACCGACATAGTGCAGGACCTGCCAGCCCAGTTGTCCTCCGAGGAAGAGGAGCGGAGCTTGAAACGTAATTACATAACCCTCTCCACCAACGAAATATCAAGACAACACACCTCCAATAATCCCTCATATTTTTCCAGATTTCGGGACCCTGCTGACAGGTAGAACGTCCCAAGCGCTGCGTCGCGACGAGCCCACCCCGACGTCCATGTACAACAGCGCCTACAATTACCTGGCAACCGGTCGCTTTACCTTCCACAGGAAGAACCTCTACTACTCCTTCTACTTATCGACATCCACGCCGCGACCACGAAGCATACAGTTTGTAGACGGTTTGGGTAGCATCTTGGAGGAGCAAACCATCGATCCCATCGGCGGTGTCTACCAGAACGCGACAGGGAAGCTTTGCGGGGTCTGGAGGCGAGTCCCTCGCGACTATAGGAAGCTTCTGCGCGAGGAGCGTCTCCACGTGTCTTTCATCTGGGAGCCTTCCGCCACGCTGACAGGACAATTGTCCCGGTACCGTGCCCTATCCACGGAGCAGTTCTCCTCTTTACTAGAGCCCACAATGGGAGTGGACCGGTCCCTGATGTCTGGCGCTGGAGCCACCGCAATAGTCTCCGCGTCCTCTGCTTCCGCGCCCTCGATCCACGTGTCTCTAGTATTCAACGGTGTGTTCTTTCCGAACGACGTGTCCGAGGTGCCTTTGATCGTCCAACTGGAGCACCTCGAGAAGGACTACGTGGTGCTGAGCGAGGAGATAGTAGTGAAGAAGCCGTCCAACGAGCTGAACTTCGGGGAGGTTCGCAGCGCCCTGTCGGGAGCGGATCTGCGGCTACTCACGCGGGGCAAGCTGTCCATCAGCATAATGTCTAGGAAGGACCCCCAGGCGCTGCGACTAGCGGGCATGGTTGGGCCACGAGTTACCTGCGACATGTACCAGACGCTCCTCCTTTCCGAGACGCCATCAGCGGCATCTGGTCTCGCCTGGGCGTTCTTAGACCGCGCTGGCTCGCTGCGGTTCGGCGTCCAGCTGATTGGCCTGGAAGAGGAGAGCCCGTTAGTAACGCTGGTGGACGAGGGAGGTAAACGTCGCACCGAGCTGGAGGACCTGACCCCGTCCCTCGTGGACGGTCTTGCTAATGGGTCATTGGATCGTCCAGGTCCTAGATTGCTGGAGCCACTGTTCAACGGTGAGCTGTCAGTGGTGGTGGCCTCCCATGTTGGCTCTGTGCTACGTGGTAGACTGCTCCAGAGACCTGTAGCCGACGCTAGGGACACTGCCGCGCCAGTGTTGCTCAGGAGGCTGTCGCAGGATCCAGTCTACCCTGGCCTGGTTGGGCTAATTTGGACGGCTGTGGACTTGGACTGCTCCCTTCACTACGAGCTGGAGATAGCTGGTTTCCCCCAGGCATCATCCACCAACAACCACGAGCCGCGCACCTTCCGCCTCTACTTGGAGACCATGCCGCTACTGGCCCAGGGAGCGCCTGTCGCCAGGAGACTACTGGAAGAGTTCACTGGCTACGTACTGGAGGGGTCTGTCACTGGACTGTCGCCTGTCGAGCTGTACAGGATCGAGTCTGGGATTGGCTTCCTTGAGGTTACCGATAAACAGGCTGATAGGATACTGAAGGCACCGTTTAAAACCAGGGCGCCGCTCAGTTGCCTCCCACATTATGCTGATAACGACGTCGCCTCGGTAGTCGCGTACAATCTTCATCCACCACCTTCTGATATCGAGACTGGCGCCTGCTTCCACGAGACCAGGTTCTACGAAGAGGGTACGCAGTGGACGTCCAGCACGGACCCCTGCTCTATGTGTCATTGTTACCGTGGATTGGCGCAATGTGACCCTGTGCCCTGCCCAGCACTCACCTGTCCCCAGGCCAAGCAGCTGAAGCCTCCTGTTGGGCACTGTTGTCCTATATGCTCAGGTACGATGTTGGATTTGTTTAATTGTTATTTATAAGACGGGACGTGGCTGTAATACTCTGAATAGTAACTTTGGGGTTCAAACAGTGGGAAGTGTTCTAGCCGTTAACCCCCTCGGTAAAAAGGATCCCTCTTGACTCGCAGCACAATAATTATGTTAGTCATTACTTGTTAGCATCACTGTTTTAAGTAACCAGAGAATATTAGACAGTAATAAGTTCGAAATCCACTATAACTTTCTCGTCTGAGGATTATACGCACAAAATTGACCCCGTGTCTTCGTAACATAACCAAATAAGTGGCCAAGCACACATTCAACTGCTGGTGTCCTCCAAAATATTACTATACACGCCATTTGAATGGGTCTTGGGTTTAGTTACTGTATCCCTGCGAGGCATAACAATCGAAATTAATAATCACCTAATCGGCACTCGGAACCATGTAACCTCGTGTAACGCCTAGCCATCAGCGGATTAATTACCCTTCCCCTTTCAACGGTGTCGCTCGATAAACTGCGACGGGGAATTAAGGCAACGGTCGCGTGCCTGTCTACGGCCGATGTTTAAATCCGATTACCCGTGACACGGTACGGCGATAGTAATCGCATAGAATTAGTTACGCCTATCTGCAATCCGTTTAAATTACACGACTGTTTAGTAGCCCCGATACAAGGGAATTATTCCGCGTCGCGTCCGATTCCACTTATCGTTCGAGCACGCATACGCTCGTTCTGGAAGATTGAGAAACCGATCGTACGCTATATTTGATACATTGGATACATCTTCCTCCTCATAGGATAGCGAAGCGATTTACTTTTCCGTGCAATACAAGGTGTGGTAGTTATAGGTGTACTGAGTAGCGGTGAGGTCTCTAATGCGCATGCCCAGATGTTAAAGTGGGCGGAGCTACTGGCCTCTACTCCATATAGGGAATTTCGTGGGAATCGGGATGACTGGATCGGAGGTTATCTGCTCTAAAAATGTGCCCACTGCAAGGAGGTAAAACTCCTCTTTGTATGTATCAATACCAACCTATTCAATATCTACTTCTATCTAGCAAGTGATCTCCACCAGAAGTGGGTTGACATTCTTCCGAATCTTGTCGTTCATTTCCTAAAACACATGTGCTTAATCCAATACCACGTAGTAGCTTGATAGGGAATCGTAAATTAGCCGAAGCCGCCTGATCCTTTTTCAGATCTGCTTCCCCAATCGGTCAGACGAATCGGTAGCCGCTTTCTAACGATAGAGACGTATTGCTCTGTCCAGTGTAGCTCGTGCCTCGATAAAAAAAAGCCACGAACGTGGAATCGAATTAAGTCGAAAGCAGCTCCGATCCGTCATCTTTCACGGCCCCTGTCCGCTGTTACATCCACAGTTCCGCCGTATCTAATTAAATTGCCCGGCTCCGGCACGCTTACCGCGCGATATTATTCCGGTTTCCAGCATTTTGTTGCGTTATTTAATCGCCTTACGAGGCTCGTTCGCGACACGTCCTTCGCTCCTTGCGTCGGTGTTCGGCACCGAAGGCAGGCGACCGCTAGTCGGCGAAGAATTAATCTTGGGCGAACGTGTCGTGCGTTGCCCACCGGTTTCCTGAAAGATCGTCCCGATACGCCCGACACGGTTCGACAAATGTGTGTCACTGTGAAGCATCCGTGAGTCAGGGGAATCGTTTTTATTCCGCGGCTTGGAACGGAAGCTTGATGATGTCTCTGCTTTTTCGAATTTTGCGGCACTCGATTAGCGAGGCGAGGCAGTATTCAGGATATGTTTATGCTCTCTTCAAGTTGGCTTCAAGGTAGTTTTAGAGTGCTTTCAAGATATCATCAAGGTGTCTTCAAGGTCCCCTTCAAGGCGTGTTCAAGGTATTTTCAAGATATCTTTAAAATAGCTTGATTCTCCAGACACAATGAAGGAACAGCGATTTGTACAGCCTACGGATGTCGACCTCGAAGTGTCACTACAATAAGAACTTTAGCTTCACCCAGTATCAATACGTAATTAATACGAACTGCTACGTAATTTATGTTTCAGGTCCAGGTATCAACATGAACGCAACGGGAAGGAACGTCAGCTCGATAACCAGGGGCTGCACGCTGGCTGGTCAGTTTCATCTCGCCGGAGCATCATGGCATCCTTATTTGCCACCCGTGGGTTTCGACACCTGTGCAGTCTGCACTTGCGACGTAAGTTCCCCAACACTAACTCCTGTCTACACTTACCGCGACACATCTGTTCTCCCTTTGCTCGTGAAACTTTTCCTCCCTAAAAATTCGTGAATCCACACCTACCAACCGTTCGAAATATTATTAAACTTAGGTCTCACATTGTGGTGAGTTGCTCAAAGCCTACGGCACGATATCAAACACTTCCTACGACACACCAACTTTAAGGTTAGGTCAGGAAGTTAGGATTGAAATAAGAATGAAATCCGCTAAACACGATAAACAGTTTCCGAGATAAAGATTCATAAGTACAACTCATTTCCACGAAAATTCGCAAAAAATTAAAACCCTGTATTTTTTAAACAAATTAAAAATTACCAAAATGGTGACTTAAACTGCTCCTAATTTCACATGGATTACATCATATTTAATTTTTAACGAAATCCCGGACAGTGGGATAAAAAAGTGATTTATTTGACGTGGAATGGTCCCTCATCATTCACGTTTCAAACCCATTCCCAGTTTCCCAACGTTCGAGTCGCAGTTATCCCAGTATATAATTTCCAGCAGCGATCTTTGGCATTCCGAACCTCGACTCGACCCTGTACGTGACTGAAAACTCCACTCGTCCTGTATTTCCCCGTGATTCTTTGTTTACCTTTTTACCATACGTTCACTCGACGCGGCGTTTCGTAACAGCCCCTAGCGTCACCGCGATCCCCGCGACGTATATTATAAAATGCGTCGCGGCAGCGTTACAGCGCAGCCGGCCGCCTTGAAAAAATCCAACCAGACACCGTTCTCGCGTCCGTTGCGCCAGAAGAATGTGGTTGCTCTCTGCCGAGTCATGAAGGAGCTCAGCTCGCTGATCGGTAATCAGTGACAGGCCTTTCTAAATAGATATTAGTAAATTGTTTGAAGTCATGCTTGGAACGCGTTGCGCGAGGCCCTGTCATTTGCTGCAGCAATAGCGGCAGTGACGTTTCTCTTCATGATTGCCGTTCGAAAACCGCCCGATCCGGCTCCTTTCTCGCGAACGCCCTCTATGTCAGGGGAGTCAGAGCAGATAAATAAATAGTTTAACCCTTTGCGTTGGTTACACTAAAACGGTGAACGTATGCCTGGTGCGGAAATCTTTGTAGGCATTCCAGGCATGGACTCTGCACACTGACTAAAGGGACACAGGTGTGCCTCAGAAGCAGCCGAAGGGTTAAACGAAGTTTGCCCATTAATCTGCGATTTTAGCTTATGAAGTTTTTATGAAAGAGTTGGAACATAAATGAGGTGTATGGATGCGTTGAAATTCAATGGGGGATTTGATTTATCGTTGCAGTCAGTCACGCTGGAGGTGAGGTGTCCGCGGGTGCAGTGCCCGCCATTGGACTGCGACGAGAAGCTCGCCTTCAGGCCGAGTAAGAAGGCCTGCTGCAGACAGTGTCCTGCGACGACGCCCAGCAGCATGTCCATCACCGGGGTCGCTGGCGACACCACGCGTTTGCCGCGCGACCAGGCAGCGCCCTCCACCCGACGCACCGCCGACGAGATACTGGCATCCGGCGGCTGCAAGTATCCCCTGGGTGGACCATACGAGAACGGGATGGAGTGGCATCCGCGCGTCCACTCGCACGGCGAGATGAAGTGCGTCAAATGCAGGTGCAAGGTGAGATAATCCAGCACTTACGAGACATTTTAATTTGTGCAGATGGATTGTAAAGTGTGGGAGGTGGATGTTAAGAGTTTTCATCGATGGCAAATTGCGAAGTGAACTTCAGTTCGGCCAGTAGGTATAGGGTGTAGATAGTAGGTTTGAGGCAGAGATATCTGATACCTGAGAACTGAGACTTGAGATACATGAGTTCTGGGAGATCAGACGCTTGAGGTACCTGAGATCTGGGAGTACCTGAAATCTATGAGATCTGAGACTTAAGATATCTTAGAGCTGAAAGTTGAGATATCAAAAGCTGAGAGATTCGATACCCGAAACCTCAGACCTGAAAGATCTGTTAGTAGAGAGATCTGAGACCCGAAAGATCTGATAATTATGAAATCTAAGATACGATACCACCTAAAAGGCTCGAGACCCGAGAGGTATGACAATTAAAATTAAAATTCTCAGACGTAACGCCTGAAAAAATATTCATGTCCATTCTATGTACTATAATATTCGAATATAACGTGAAGCTTCCACAGCCTTTCCAAACCCATTCGGAGCACATTCAACCTATCGTTGCCAACATTCGCCGTCGATAGATCGGCCGAACGGCCAAGGAGATTCTTTGCGGTCGATCCGCCGAGGTTTTTTCTTTGCCCCGGCACAATAAGTACGGCGAGGATGAAATCCCGTCGGCGCTTTCAGCGCGAAGAACGTCTGAGGATTGAGACGATTTTGTGGGGGAGATTGGCTTTCCATTTGGCACACGCAATGGGAATCCTTTCGATCGCAGATAGATTGAGTGAATTTCGGCTGGTTATTGCTGCAGCTCATGTTACGAGAGGAGAATTGTACGATCGTGAATATTCCTCACACTTTGCGATCAATAATCTACTCTATTTTGTAGATACGAGTACCTACAAGAGTTGTGAAATACAATATTATCACAGAAACAAATTATTTGTTTTAGGCTAGATTAAACTGAATTGGGTAAAAATCCATACAGACAAATTTTAAAGAGTTTCAAAATAGAAACCTGGTAAATTGATTTAGCAATCAAAATCCATTACAAATTTGGAAATTTCTATGAATAGAAATTTCTATTTATGAGAAGTAGAATACGAAATCTCTGTACGAATCAACTTCAAATGATGTCGAAAGTTTTGACATAGAATGTGAATAATTTATTTTAAAGAAGAATCCTTCAGTGGAAAACGAATCGGTCTCACCAAACAAACAGAAGCCCGAACCAGTGACACAAACTATAAAGCTTGACAAGCAGGCGGACGCCTTACAACTATACAACACACTTAACTACTTAACACATTGCAAAAGCTCATTTAAATATCGACGCATCGACCTAACTCCTCTTGTAAGCAACGTCACTGCGCCGTAGCTATTAAACTGATGATAAAATTATAAATTAAGGCGCATCTATTCAAATTGTGATAATATAGAAAATGTTCCGTAATCACGGATTTATTTCGGCGTTGCACAGCCGCAAAGTGGTTTCCATCGGTTGGGGGCACCGTGAGGAACTAGTAGCGCGAGATCGTCACGGTACTTTACTCGACGAGCGCGACAATTTCCGGTTTACACGATCGCTCTTAACCCCCTCATCAGCCGCATTCCGCACGTGCCTCAAGTTACTGGCCGACACGGTTCAGAATGCACGTCTTCACAAACCTTTTCACGGTATCGTTCCTTGTCGAACCATGGCATACGAACGTCGAAAAAGAATTGTAATTTAATGGTGCTAGGTTAAATTCAAACACTCCACCCCCACCGCAATTTTTTGTGCGGCACCCTCATCCTTCATCACCTCGAGCTCAGCAAAACATAATAGATTAGCAACAAAAGTGAACAGATATATAAAAATACTGTTTTTCATCATTTTCATCCTATCTTTATGCGAATAGTGCGAATCGATTCGTGACGTTCTCTCGTTCAACACGAGCCCAAACACGACATAAATCGGACTCCTTTAAGGATTATTGATTGTTACACCGTAACCTAACAATAATATAATCTAAACTATCAATAATCCGGAAAGTAGTCCGATTTATGTTGTGTTTGGACTCATTTTCATGGGGAAAATCCCACCAATCGATCCGTATGGTTTTCATACAGAAACTACGGTTCGTAGTTTCAAAAAAGCAGAATTTTCGGGTTACCCCAGTTTTCTTGTAAGTTGAAATATATACCTAGATCGCAGACTAGTTAGATTGACTCGAAAAATGGTCTGTATGGTTTGTGTTTGCAGAACGGTGAGGTTAGGTGCGACAGGAAACGATGCCCACGGGCGCTGTGCAACTCGATCGCGCACCAGATGAAGCGCGGCGAGTACGTGGCGGACGCGGACGACTGTTGCACGGTGCAGTGCCGTCGGGCGAGGCGTCATCATCGCAACAACCATCATCCTGGCAGGCACTCGGTGACGCCGCGCGAGCTCAGCTGAGCTTGGACGCCATCTTGCATCGAGCCGCCACCGAATTGTCCCGCTACAGGGACACGCTCCTGGGCCTTATGTCGTAGCCATACTCGTCCCGTAGCCGTCGTGGTCGTCGTCAGTGTCCCTGATTCAGGCTCCAGAGCGACTAGTACAGTGACAGGGCGGAATAGAACTGCAGGCTCACCCAACACGCGGTTGACAACCTGGAGATTTCGTGGGTATAGGAGGTGGAAGGGCTCTGGGGAGGTATTTGGGGGTGGGGTACGCGCGTGTGGCGCGTGAAGCGAAATCGATGAGAGTGCAAGTTGTGAAATGGGTCTTTTGAGACTTGTAGAGTCCTGAGGTTTTAAATACATATCTGGAAATCTAGGTCGTTGAGGGTTAGTATTTGAAAATTAAGGGTGTAACGTTAGGATTTTAATTACTAGCATTCATGTGCGCTATTTTCGGGATGTACAGTCGGCTCACTCGATTCTGGGCGATCCGATTAATATGCATGGCGGCTGGTGACGCAACTTCACACAGTTGGCCTTTCTTTGGTGAGCATGTCTGCGATATATCGTGAATATGGTTTAGAATTTTAGAGCAAAGTCACGGCATACGCTCCCGCTTAGACTATATTCACGAAGTATTGCAGAGTTCCAGGAACTGCTAACGATGTGAAGTTGGCCACTAGCAGCTGAAACAATTTTTAATGTGCACGGTTGCCAGACTCGAGTAAGCTGACTGCACTATTTTTAGGATTTTACTATGTTTCTTCCACCTGCTATACACAGGTTAAGGACCATTCCTCGGCGGTGAAAATTCTAGTGTTGGGATTGGGAACGCGCAGAAAGTGCTTGTGCTTTGATGTTTTCACGTGGCTGGTGAATCGGGATGACTGAAAAGTACAGAGACTGAGGTTTATTCTTCGACGCCTAGAATCCTCGTTGATTGGGTCACGAATGATTTGGGTCTGCGTCCAACTTTGAATCGCGGAGGGGCAGTGCCACGTAGGTCTGTGGCAGATGTAATTCGAAATTTACGAGGACGTCATTTAACGGGGGCATCTGGACGAGCAGGGTGCATACATCTCCATTAACCTTTTCGATGCACAGATATTCCTAAGCTAAATATTTTCCGTGGGCAGATGTCATTTAATTTTGTCTATCGTGCATAAACTAAATGACGTGGAAGGAAGTATAGGCACGGGGCAATAGTGAGGTCTGCAATGCGCATGCCCAAACAGAAGATGCAAAAGTAGGTGGAGCTACCATCGTGCTTCACTCAGCACAACGTTAGGACCATAATGAACTAGATTCAAGATTTTTGGGGCAGCTTCTCCACTTTTGCACTTTCTATTTAGCCACTTGGAAATTAATATTTGACGTTACTTTTCATGAAAATGGTTGCCAATCAGTGCCTATTATTATACTAATGATCCATACTTATTTATTTCCACATTTAACACCCGTTTCCATATGAAAACGTTGGCTCAGGTCGTGACCTCCCATTCTTAGCACCGGAAGGGTTAAAGGAGTAGCTTGAGAACTTCATAGTCAATCAGAAAGGCGTCGTTTGAGAGCGATCAGGCGGACGGGAAGACGGTAATCGGCGGAACAGAAGGATTCTCTGCGATATGATGGAACCTGCGATGATGATAATAATAAGAATAATAGAAGCGACAGAAGAGGACGTGGACCGTTCGTCAGACGCTATTCTTATTCCCGACCGTTTGCTAGCTCGGTAATTCGCTCTGGAGTCTGTCGCAGCACCCATAAGCCGCGTCCAGACGTCTATTAATCAATTGCCTCTCATCAACGGATAAACTGTTAGACCGGAAGTGTCAGCCAACCATCGCTCCCTGTCTCGAGTGACCTGTCGCGCGGCGCACATGACGGCTATCGTGGCAACAGGAGAAACGAAAGAGGGGGTAGGAGGGGGGGGGGGGGGGAAGAAAAACAGCGTCGCTGAGCGTAAAGTGTTCACGAGGGGATCGCGTCAAGTGTAAAGCACTGATTTCGACGAGACTTCGCGGGAAAACAGGAAAGCGAACATTATTTCACTGGTATCTGCGAGTTTGCGCAGACACCCAGTAGTTTATCCAATATTCAACGACATGCATTGTGTCTTGCTCACTGGATAAGTTTTCTGTAGATATACCGAGCTATAGTGATGTTTTCAATGCGCATGCTCGAAGTGAAGATGGGAGTTATTGGCCTCCTTTATTCCATAGTGGGAATTCTGTGGAGACACCCATCATTCATGTGCTCCACAGATGTGTATATGGGGATAAATAAAAGTTATTTGGTGACAGCAATTTTAATTTAAAAGAAATAATTACTAAATATGAAAATGGTGTTTATTGCACGAATTCAAAGGAGGATGAAGTCTGAGGTCATGAACTTGTAATGCACCACTGAGCAAAGTGCAATGTGTGCTGTTAAATGTTTCACGAAGTAGGTGTCGACGCAATGAGGTGGACGTGGGTGTAATATCTTCCGATTTTCTATTTAATTACGAAGCTTCGTCAACACCTTAACGTGGAATAACGCAATGTTACTTGAATTGATTTTATCCGCGGGAATTGTTAATTCTATAACTTATCAGTTTTTCTACTAAGATGTTTCGGTGTACATTCACCATTTGTACAGATTTGTCAATTCGCATTAGGCGCAGATAATTAATACCGAGGCCTGTGGCCGGTAAGGTGTTGAAAATTAGCGTGCAGCGCTGCGATTTCTCCCCTCGTTATTCGTGCCGGTAAATGCGGAGGCCTACCATACCCACCAACCTCACCAAGTTACCCAGCAACCAAAGAAGACTGAAGAACCTCCGATACGGTGGCATCAGTTATCATTTGCGCGCGAATGCTAACGTTTACTATTAACTCCAACTTAATATGATTATTACTACGAATATTATTAATATTAACGTCGTTAACATTATTAATCATTAACTTCGTTAGCGTCATTCTCGCGTTATTCACTGTTCGTCGTGATCGTCGTCACTTGTCATATTTCATCGTCATTCAACATGTCGCCGTCATTACAGTTATAATTACTATAAAACAATTATTATTAATATTTCTATTGCTATTTCATTTAGTACGAATATTAATGCTATTAGTCTTAACGATATCATCGACACCCGTTGCTACCAATATCACCACCGGTATTCGTTAACGCGCTCACAATCCCCTGACCCGTGCGCGGGTCAGGCGTACACAGGTCTGGACAGTGGGCGCGTTAATCATGCCGTGGTGGATATTCTTCTACGATGCATCTCTTTCCTCTGCCACGATAACCGCTATATCATCTTGTAATTTTGGCGGGGAGAGGGGAGACCGCACTCTTTTGTAATTTATAAGCGTATTTATTGCGTTGGGATCGTCTTTAAGTTATTCGATAGTGACTCCTGAGGTTTTGAGGCTACCCGGCATTGTAAACAATTTCAAAGTTCAGGAACGATATGCGTCCAACAAAACACCACTGGGAGTCACTGTCATTACGTGTGTGTGAGTGCGGTCATATAGCGGGGACAAAATCACTGGACCACCTGGGGGACACCTGTTTGCCTGTGACAATACTTGCCGGATTGTCGAAGTGTAGGTAAACTGAGCAAGCCTGAGACCATTTAGGAGGAATTGGAAAGTCGAGAATCCTTGTGTTTGGCTGAGAGTTACCCAATACTATGTATGTTATGACATGCATGAGCGGAACATACGAGGAACAGAAGGCTACCAGCTTTAATCTATTTAGCTACAAGCTAGTGCGTACCTTTAAGTACCGTTAAGTGGTACAGCAGAGGAGTCATGGAGAGCGAAGATGGGTCCGACAGGCCAGTCGTGGTCTGCTCGATTTCGCCTGTTTCCCTATTTTTCTCTTTGGGCATGCGCATTCCTGCGTCTCAGTCTTCCACGGTTTATCTACATGTACCTTCACTTCATGTCAGGTTACCTCTCCGCGAGATAGAGGGCGTAAGCTTGCGCGAAACCACGATAGATGGTGTTGCGTGCTAGCCAGAGGGTATGGAGGGGATAATCACTCAGCAGCCTCGAGGGGTCAAACGATTTTGTTCCGACTATATCGCAGATGTATTTAGCGTATGCCTGTTTTCTATGCGAAAGTGAATGGTGTTTAAGTTCGTAGAGTTCTGTTGTTTTTTTTTTCTTCCAAACGCGAGGGGAGAAGTTTTCGTAGGCGACTAGAAAGAGACAGCAACAGAGGCGAGGAAGTATGTGTAAAATTCTGCAAATATCTGTCATGGTTCAAAAGAGCCCGGTTTTTCGTTCGGCATTACCATCCGCGTGGACGATAAATAACACTCGTGTAGGCACAAATCGGTTGTCGTTCGAGCGCAAGTGCGAACAGGAAGTCGGTAGCTACGTATGGTTTGAAATGGGCGATCGTAAGCGACATTGGAATCGAGAATTTTAGGTACCTAGTGGTGAAAGTCCCCTTATTTTTCGATGTTTTAGGGACACACAAAGCTTTCGAGTTCCCAGCTCGTTTGCTACCCTCTCATCCCACTAGGTTCCTAAATTCATAGAGTATGACGTCAGTCCCCAGCTTGCACCGCGACAAGTGCGTCACGGCTTTATTTCTCTCTGTGCATTTCTTTATTATCTAGTCTAAGGCGCCGAAGCGTCTTTTCTGGGCAAGCTCGCGGAAAATGGGCGGGCGATGCGGGAGGCGTGGCCTCGGCAGCTGCGCCAGGTCCGGTTGCTTTCATGTTCGACGTTCGAACGTTTCTGATATGGTGCCACGAAACTGCAATTGTCACGTGACCAATCGGTCCACTTTTTTTTTACCAATGAGGCTTCACCATTGAAGGGATTAATTACGATTTTTTTTCTGCGAGTCGGTTATTTCAAGTAAACACGTTTCTAATAGACGCTCAAGTTGAAAGACGCTTAGATGTGACGGTATATAATTTTATCTAATCAGTGTTCTTTGTAGAATACGCGATGGATCACAGTGGAGAAAAAGGGAACTATTAGAGATCTGGGCTTCGTGGTATTGACTGATATACAGGTTCGTGGAACTTCGTAGAAGGCGTTGGTTCGCTGTTTGCCATTTGTGTCTTAAAAATCATGTGCATGCACTTGTTAGTCAATGCTGTCAGTACTAGTTAGTCGTTTAGTGGCCTTGAATATGATTTACTATCAATGTTTTGTACATAAACGCATATAATATGTAACTGAGGATCCACGACCACTATTATCTGACTATCAATATTGCGATTACTATTATTATTATTCATATTGATAGTAATAATTGGTGGCTGGTCGAATTCGCTAATATGTTAATATTATTCTATTTTATTATTGTCATTATATAGTAATACTATTTTTACCGTTATTATTTAAAGTCATCCCCCGTTGTATACGTGCATGTTAACGATCTTGAATAGAGAGGGCGTTTGCGCCGTTAAGAGACAGTTATATCGCTCTGAGATGCATTACGCTCAGCGTTACTTTTTATTTACTTTACTAATATCCGCCTAATATCGTTGCTGATACACGCGCGCTTCCACGGTGTAAGCATCGAAAAACGTAACGGTTTCTGCGCCATGCGTCGAACTATTCGCATGTATGAGATGGAAATGTGTGTATACCGGGTGTGCCGCCTAAAACAAGCCACCTAAATGTCTTCCTCCATTGTGATGATATAGAGAGTATCAAAGGGTGACTACTCTACGGGAAATACAATTCTTAATCTCATATTTCTTATATCACAACTAAAGAAGATAGTTATGTGGGACACCCTGTATACAAATCAGTGCTGTGAAAAAAGATAGTATAGGTGGACTGAGACCGCTTGGGCGCAGTCAAGCCGAGTGCGTGAAGGGGGGACCAATGGGCTAGTCGAGAGCTGCTCAACTCCGCCTACTTCCCCACTCCTCTCTTTGGGCATGCGTATCCCGGTCTCAGTCTCGCTCGGCTGACCTATATACCAGGGCCGTTCATGAGAGGGGCCCCTTAAGCGGTTTTATCCCCTCTACGCGTCACATTGCTTTTGCGTTGAGTGCTACGTGGCATTAACCATACAGGGTGTTTCAGAATTGTGGGTAACACGAAAACTGGTTGGCCGAATTCATAAAGAATTAGAATATGGGAGAGCCACACGAAATGGCTGCAAATGAGGATGCTGTTTAAAAAACAACAGTTCTGGACGAATATCGGTAATATCGAAGAATGAACCAAAGTACTCCGTAACAAGGTCCGTTAGACATTAAGTATTCATTTCGAGAATTGTCAATGTATCAGTCGTATTATTTAATATTAAGCAGCTATGTTTCTATCGACCACTGCAGAAGCACCTTGTATAACAGTGTCCATGTGTATGGCGATAAAAGCAGAGTGGGGGAAGGCCCCAAAGCACCAGAGCGCTGTATTGGGCAGCATTGAAAGTAGAAACGGTTATAAACTGGAAATGACGAACAGGTCAGCGCGGAAACAGTGTTATCGTATTGATCGATCGTGATCTATCGTGATCTATCGATGGATCGAGCGGATGCTCGTGTGAATGACAGAATAAATGTATAAAATGTTTCGTCGAGAATCGATGTTACGCGCGTTCGGCGTCAATTGTAAATGTATATAAATTGCAGGGCGACTGCGAGACACCGCGAGTAGTGCCTAAAGAAGTATAATTAACAATCGAAAGGATCAGTAAGAAAGTGTCGAAGGGACAGTATTTAATTAATTGCCATGTCGCTATTTCGCTATTAAACTTCACGTAACTTCAGGATACCGTTAACGCGACGAAAAGTGTCCAGAATTATTGGCCTCTGATCATTCTGACCAACACGAGAAACGTCACGTAAATTTCGTATCGTCGAAGTGAACGATGGAGTGTACCGAGGTACGTGTTATTCTGTGCCAAAACGATCGCCAATTAAGTCGTGATTAATCGTTAATTCGCTAGTGCCGTCGTTACTTGAAAAATCAGCTTGCAACTGCGTTACACGCTCGGTTGAATATGTATGTGCCTTATTATTCGATGGATATCAAGCCTATGTGTGCGCGTATATGCGTGGGAGAGAGTGAGAGGGAGCGAACGAGTGAGCGATAGAATGAGAGGAGAAAAGTGAATAACCAATTGTTGATATTGCTAATTAATGTAATAAATCGTATATTTGAACGTAAGCAGACGATTATATTAGAAATAATTGTATGCCGATTTCAGTATTTCCATTAATAAACAAATGCACTCGACTGAGTTTATCGATTGGTACTCGTGATATCGAAGGTTTCATAAGATTTCTTAACTGTCCGCAATCGTAGTTGTCCAGCTTACTGCAATTATAAAAACACCGATGCGAATGGTGGCGCTTTCAAAGCATCACGTAATGTAGCAATATCTTTGGTCGAAACGTGCAAACATAACAAATTTTTCATATAACTGAATCTATCCTTGCTCTTTTACTTCGTCTACACCACCTGTGCTCGTATTCATTAAAACGTTAAAGCACAAATATAATGCACATAACATAGATGAGGTACCTTACATCTTATGGATGTTCGTGTCACACGAAGTGAAATTCTGACTTCATGGAAATTCAGTGATTTTGGCGCGCACTCTAACTTTAACATAGAGCATATAAACATGGAGGAAGCATGCAATAGGCGGAAATGTAGACGGCGGTAGAAAGAAAAAGATATACATTGGCGACACCCCCTCTCTCTCTAGCGCCAGGGTTAGCAAACAAGTTAGAGAGAGAGGGGGTGTCGCCAATGTATATCTTTTTCTTTCTAACGCCGTCTACATTTTCGCCTATTGCATGCTTCCTCCATGTTTATATACTCTAAGAACATTAAGAACGGCGATTCTGAGAATTAATTCAACTGAATCACCGAAGTCGGTAAAGTTAGTAAAGGAAAAAATAGTAACGATGCGTTCACAGTGTAAATCGGCCTGGATTCACACTGTGGATCTAGATCGATTCATATTTGTGTTGTTCCATAACAATTATCATCATACTTTGTGAAAATTCTAACCGCTAAGTAGGATTCCGTTCGAATTCCACGCTGAATCGGTAACGTTGCATGCGACACGAAAGTGGTAATTTGGGTGACAAGAATTCGCATTGGATGTAAACTATAAGTAATCTATACGTACTCTATGTCGCGACTTTGACAATCTTTAAAACCCTAAAAATGATTTAATCGCCCGAAGTACCGTGAAACTTTGAAAAATAATTAATTGCTATGTAAGATGGAATAATGATTACTCTGTACAACATTTAAGCGTATAAAATATTCTATAATATACTGTCACACTAATCCCTTGAATTTTGATAACAAGAATATACGAAAAGAATAAACTGGCAAATTATGCTTACAATCACTCGTTGCTTCATTGCTCTAAACGACAGTACTTCAAACAGACAATCATTCTATTACAGTTTCGCTATGCTGGCATGTCTCAGTCCTTCGTCAAGAGCGCGCAGCACAAGGTCCACTGTTTTAGACGTAGCATTGCCTCCCAACAAGCCAATCCGTAAGATTTTTCCCATGGTTGGTCCCAGCCCTCTGCTGATTTCGACTTTGTACCTAAACGAAACGCGGGAGTTCTCGTAACTATCAGAACGAATGTAATTGAACGTAGGATTTACCTCTCCATGGCCCATTGCACGATGATGTTGCCATCAATGCCAGATGACAGCTCTATAGTGGTCACCGTCGATAATTGATACCGTGGAATTTTCACATAAAATTTAAGTCCTCGAGCTTCGAGACCTTTCCGTAACCTTGCAGCTGCAGCCGCGTGTCTAGCCCAGGATACAGGCAGGGTTTCCTCCGCAATTTCCGCCAAAGCCTCGCGCAGACCGTACAGCAACGTAGCACTTGCCGTGTGATGATAAACCCGATCCTCGTTCCCGAAACACTTCCAATAAACTCCGAGGACGTTCAGGTCCCAGTAGAAGGAGAAGGGTTTCGTCTTCCTTCGGAACAGTTTCTCCCTGTCGTTGTGAACGGAAAAGGAAATGTGTTAAGTAGATGGCGTTCGAGTCGCTGAAATTAATACCTGCTAATGATTAGATGTAGCCAAAATTTAGTTTAGAAAATTAATGGCGATAAGGGAGATTGGTAATAAGAACTGGTATTTGAAACTGATGTACCTATCAAAAGGAAGGTGATTAATTTCATGTGCAAGTGAGTATACTATAATTCCAAAGCTGTAAGTTAGAGTGCAATGTAGAATGAATTCGGCTATGCATGTCACTCTTTATGAATTCGTAAAACTTTAATTCTTAGATTTTACAGTGGCAGATACCATTCAATATGTGGTTAAAATTGAAGAGAGAAGCTCAGCGACTAAACTACATACGTACTCGGCCCGCGGGCTAAACGAAAGGGGAGCTAAACCTGGTGGGGCACCGAGGCCCTTCTGACTTCCGGTGTAAGCGACGTCGATGCCCCATGAGTCCATGAAGAACGGCTCGCCGCAAAGTGACGCTACCACATCGACGATGAGAAGAGCGTCGTATCTGAAAACAGAATTTCCTTTTTTTAAAAATAACTTCGGTAGTAATTCAATTAAAATTGAGCTGGAATTGAAATAAATTATATAAATTAAAAATTATTTAAAAAGTATTGCAGGCCAGGATTACCAGGTCAAAACATTTTTTGGTGCCCCCTTCCTACTTTTTTTAATAAAAAAGACAGTCTGTTACTTTATATAGGAAATTCGTCGCTTGTCTTTAAACAATAACGGAAATACTTGTAAAACATGAAATAAAACCGATTTTTTTATTGCGGCGCCCTCATGAATCGGCGCCACCGGCTATCGCCCATATCTTCTGGCGGCCCGTTGAGGAGTCTTTCTGATTACGGTTTACTAGATTACCGAACGTGATTCCACGTACTCATGCGCTTACACATATTTAGTTGCTCTTACTATCTTGCGGCTCAATAAATTAACCAATTCGATTAACAAACCACCTTTCGAACTATAACTTTTTAATACCACTCAATCGATCAGTGCATCGTGTGCGTAGAACGCCTATAAGCGCTCGGCAATTTTATATTGTATTGTTTGCTATATATTTTAACTGTTCCCACAATTTGTTTCACCCATAAGTAGCCAATCATAAATACAATATTTAAAATGCAAGTGATTGTTACACGTTTCTCAAGAATTACAAATTTCTCCAATTTTGGGGAAAATTGAATTCAAGCGAAAGACTCGTACTTGTGCACAAGGTCGCCAAAACCCTCCAGGGGTTGTTTTAAGCCAGTAGAGGATTCAGCATGAACCATGAACACCGCCACCGGTTTGTGTGTCCTTAAGGCGGATTCCAATTGATCCATCGTGACAGGCTTGGTGTGCTCCGTTTCTATAAGTTCCACCTGTGCTTGAAATTTGAAAACTGAGTATATACAGGGTGTTTATGGAAACGTGGGCCATTTTTTCCGGATCGGTTCTACTCACCGAACTAATGAAAAATGTTGGTATACGTATATATACAATAATGCTTAGCCGAAACGTCCATTAAAGTGTCATTTAACGGAGCCCAGCTGGGTTTCCTTAGATCGATAAATTGATTATCATTTTGCCTTTGTTTTTTAAACGCGAGAATGAAAGAATATAGTGTATTAAGGCGAATTCCCACGGCGCGTGGCTCGGCGAATTCAGTGCCGTGGGAATTCATCTTTAGGCTAACTCACGGACACCTGTCAGCCTCTTGCCTTTTATAGGTTATAGGCACTCCGGGCCAGTGTTTTACGCAATATAGAAATGCTTATAACTGCAGGACTAAGCATTATCAAACACATGCATATACCTACATCTTTTATTCTTTTAGTGAGTAGAACTGATCCTGCAAAATTGTCCCACATTTTTATAAATAGTCTAGCTTCGGATGAAACGTACATTGGCGCCAATCCGACTGGCCATGTCGGCAGCCCGTTCACCCCAAATCCCGCATTTGACGATTACTATCGTTTCACCTGGCTCCAGTAAATTTCCCAGGCACGCTTCCATTCCGCCGTGGCCGGATGCGCTTAATGCTAGGGTCAGCCTGTTCTTCGTTTGGAACACATACTGTATACCCGCCTTAATTTCGTCCATCAGCTAAAAATTGTAACGGGTTAGCCAGAAATGAACAGGCGTGTTCAATCGTATACAAAGGGGGACGTTTCGTTAGAACCAATATTAAAGAATTGCCCTTTATCTTTTTTGCTAATTGCAAATTAAACACTTACCGTGCGTACAACGTTTCAAATGTGATGTACCACAGTTTTAATGGATGAATTAAAATTTTGTCTTTGCTGGCATTCTAATGTACCCATTTCTCCTTGTTTAACAGTAATTTGAATTACTTCTGCTAATTATACATCAAGCAGTGGCGCACCCAGATGAGGTGCTAAGGGGCCGTGGCACCTCCAAAGAAAATGAAAAAATGCAGATTAATGTAACCACGAGTGAAGTAATTCAAGAGCTTCGTAAATAGAAACAAAATTTGATTTTATTCTCCAAATAAATTTTTAAAATCGTCTAATGAATTTTATTGAATTTTCATTCAATATATTTTTATTCGTTCAACAGGGCTCCACCCAAAATTAAATCCTGAGTGCGGTAATGACAGTAAGTATTATTAAAAATACTTCGAGTGAGGTCATGTTCACAATCGTTTTCATCAGGAGAATTTTGCCTATGTATTGCTGATATTTTCATTACCTTAAAAAACTTCCGATATAGAATATGGATATTAAAGTTTTCAATATTCGATTACTCCGGAAGCGGACGGTTGTTGAGGTAATGATATACAAGAAACGATCAGGGCCAGATTGCCAGGAAAATCCCTACCGTAATGGAGGGGGAACACCTACAGCAATGCGATATATGTGTGTAAGAATTTTCCTGGCAACCCTGGATCAGGGGAACTTGAAAGTCCCTAGGCGTGAGAACACGCCGACGGCGGCAGAAATATTGATAAAACGAGACGAAACGATTACCTGGCAAAATTCTGGATGAAGATGGCCAAGGATTTGATTCTGAAGCGCCTGGAGGACGCGTTTCGAACAATTTGTTGGCCCAGGCCCCGTTAAAGTCTTCACCGGCAGTCGCATTTTCATCAGAAGCTCCTTCGGTGGCTTCTTATGAACGGCGAGGTGACTCCATTCGCTATTCATGCTTGCTCTTTCACAAAACGAAACTGTTATTAAAATATTTCCTGTTACCTTAACGTCGCAAAGAAATTCGTTCGAGTTAAAATCGGATCAAGAGATTACAATCTACACATACTCCTTGAACTCAGCTGTTTCTCTAGATTTTCTACTGAGAATTACGACCGTACAACTTGTTGGGAACGTCATGTGTGAAACTAATACTTCTTCATCATGCATGATGGCTAGAAGAAATTCGAGTCTAACGTTTCAAATAGCATCGACTGAGGGTATTCCCCGAAATAGACCAGTGATGCCAACAAGACAAGAAAAGTCCAGATTTATTACGAGTTCCCAATCTTTGAAATTTTGAGAAATATCGAATTTAAACTTCATTTTGACCATTACTGTATAATTCTTAAACCTTATCTATTTCTCCCAATTAATATATAGCGATAGGGTGAATGTACCAGTAAATGAACACGTACCAGTGAATGCACATTTTTTATTACAATGAGTAAAATAAGTTATTAAAGTAAGCAACTAATTAATTAGAGACTTCTTTTCATTTCTTGCTTCATATCCAAGCAATTTTTGCAGTACGTGGAATCAATCGCGTTCCAAACATAATTTTATAATAGTGTTCATTCATTAGCCTTAAGTGTTCATTTACTGGTGCGTTTACCCTACCTCTGCGGAGTGCCATAAGACGGCATTCCAACCGATTGCGCTCTCTCGCCAGTGCTCCCTTATAACAATATCGTCCGACCTCAGAGGTGAACACGGAACCGCTTTTACCTCCTCATGATTCTGGGCGCCGGATCAGGAACGGAGCGTGAATCTGTTACGTTGCTAACTAACCACAGCATGGGTGGGGGAAACTGTGTGTCCAGCTTTTGTATGTGCTTGCAGTTTCCTCACACATGTTGTGATCAGCAACGATAAGGTGGAATCAAACGGCACGTGAATCGTCGATCTTTGCACGTGAATCGCCGAACTCACGCGCCGTCTGATCGATCATGAATCGCCAAGCCGACTTGCCGAGCCTGGACGAGCCAAGCAAGCTCGCCGATTCAGGTGCTGTCTCATTCCACCTAAACCAGGCCTGCCCCATCGGGTGCAAATACCTCCTGAATTTCTCGGACCCGAGTAACAGCCGAGCGCGGGACTGTTGTTCCATTGTTACCCGTTGCGAAATTTGTGAGAGAACTGCATGAGTGTGCGTCGTGGTACGAGCCTACATGGACGGCTGCACACTCATGCAATTCTCCCGCAACCCATGCTGTGGTTAGCAACGTAACCAGTCCCGCGCTCGGCTGTTGCCCGGGTCCCAGAAATTCAGGAGGTATTTGCACCCGATGGGGCCGGCCTGACCTAAACAGTTCCGTGCTCGGTTGTTACCCGGGTCCCGGGGCCGCGAACGTTAGGAGGTATTTGCTCGTTACCGGGCAGGAAAGGAGCGAAAACGATTGCTCGAAATCGTGTCCCCCCTACGTTGTAATATTATATCATATTTATTATAGTAGGTATAATATATATTATATAACTTAAATAACTAAATAGTACAAAAAAAATTTAAAAAAAATTAAAACCGATTTCAAAAAAATAAAATTGCGCTAAGTAGAAAATAATTTTGTTCCTTATTTAGTCTACGACTCTGAATTTTGTTAAGTTGTGGCGCCGACATAAAAAAATTGGGTAATAGCGTATTTTTATTTTTTTGAAGTCGGTTTTAATTTTTTTAATTCAATCCAGTGTTTACCCACACCATCGAGAACATAATGTTCCAGCGTTACTGGAATCGTCTAGACTAGACGGCTCAATCCAGCGCTGGCTGCAACGTAGTACAGTGTGCATGTGATCACAATGTACATACAGTCATATATACGCACGGATTGGCGGACTCTGTATATACAGTACCTTCCATTTCTCTTCCGTTCTACCTCAAACCCGTACGTCAACCTCCGCCCAAAAAATACCATCCATCACTTAAAATTTTTAAGCACAATTTCTTTACCCAATTGATAGAACTAAAATAAAAGTCCTTCATCGACCTTCACATTGGAACGTCCGCGAAATATTGGTAAGAAATGGATGTTCGAAAGTAAATGGACTTACATTTTAAACATAATACATAAAAATATAGTCACTGAATACTATTATAAGACTATGTCAATAACATCAAATGGAAACTTTCGCGTTACAACTTACAGTTTTCAGTTGCTGTCGTCACTGCTATCTCAGATGCTCAATGTCGACGTTATCGTCCTTATCGTTGGCTCAAGAATCGGTTGCACTGTTCACTGTGCCGAATCATGTAGCATACTGAAATCTCGTAACGCCGCCTTTGACTATTTTAGCTCCGAGATGTTATACTAGCGCATAGTCACGTGCCATCGTAACTGTGCGGTCAACATTGATAACCCAAAACAAATTCCATTTTTTCACGCGCAGTATCCTGTCAATGAGTCAATGAGTCACCATGGGGTCTGTACATTAGCCTACCGTATCGACTGAAATGATTATTGTTAATAAAGCTTTCGTTTATATATTTTTCATAATAGTTTCGATTAAGGATAGTTTTCACCATTTCGCTGGGTGAACACGTAATACCTTGTTACATTAATTTGTAAGGAAATATTGAATTAGAGGAGCTAGGTAAACAAAGACTTTTATAATCGACAATTTAGCGAGGGACTGAAGGGGAGCAAAGAAGTCTTTTCATTGAATGACGAAAATAAACATGATACGCTACTACCACTTGATAACCTTCCGATACCTCCTGTCAGCATGAGTAAGGCAAATGTGAATAGTTCTGGGTAAACAGTGACTGTAGAAAAGATTTGCAAAACATATTTATGTGGAAAAGTGGAATGCATTCAAATTTGATAGTGTAAGCAATGTGGGTGGGATAGCACGGGCAGTGACACGTGTGTGAAAGAGGCAATGGTCAGGTTGTAAAGAGTAAGAAGCTTTTGTTAAAAAAAGAATTTCGTTCTTCATCAACCACCGTAAGGTGAATTCCAACGACACGTGGCTCGGCGAGCTGAAGGCTTGACTCGGCCTGGCACGGCTCGAGCAGGGCTGGTCTGGAGTTCCTGAAGTAAATCCTCCTGGGCTCGAGTGCCAAGCAAAGAACTTTTTTGCTGAGTCGTCTTGGCGAGCCACGCGCCGTTGGAGTTGAACTTAATACTCTTCTCGAACACAAAACATGGGGATATAAAATAAACTAACCTTGAACGTTAATGTCAATACGAAATTTTCACCACCTGTCATCACCGAATCTGACCTTTTAGGTTGTATAAATTAGAATCAACCCTGGCGGTGGATGCTGCTCACAAAATCTATATATGTATACTTTCCATTTTCTGCAATATTTGAATTCTACTTGACTTAACATACGAACAAATACAAAAGGGTAATTTATGTATCGCGTAAAAGGAAGAAAGTCTGCTTGGAATTTCAATATTTTTAAGTCCAGTCACAGATGGGCAACTCGTGTTTGCGCGAACAATTATTTAACTGTCTGAGCTCGGAGCTTTGTAGTGGCATAGTGACTAACCGGAACCCCCTCAAGTTGTACAAACGACTAAATGCATTCACTGTCACTTACTACGTTTCAAGATACCTTGGGTTCTGGACGTACTAATATGCACAAAAGATGTTGAGCACCTTCCTGGAGTTCCAATTTGTCATCAAGACAACCAAGGGTCTTATTTGACTTTGTCTCAGTTGCTTTTGCAACATCACTATATCTCTACATAGGTACATACCACAAATCCTAATAGGGTGCGTCATGAATTGTTGTCCCAATTTACAGCCGTATGCTTAACCGGGTAACTGTCAATGTATCATATATGATCAAATGGAATAACATTTTTGATTTTCAAACGATTTAAATGAAACTTGGTATGTAATGGTTGTTGGGGTCGCTGAATCTGAATTTGGCATCGGAATTGTAAAATTCAATATGGCAGACTCAAAATGGCCAAACCAAATTGGCTGACAAATATTAAAATATTATCGGGATTTAGAAAAATTGTATATAGGGGGTGGTGGAGGTGGCTGAATCTGAATTTAGCATTAGAATTGTAAAATTCAATATGGCAGACTCAAAATGGCTGCCGAATATTAAAATACTTAGCCAAAACTTGCAGATCAAAAAAAGCTCTTGCGGTGGAATGTATGGATGAAGAATTCAGGTATAAAATTATTCGAAACTGTTTCGTAGAAAATAAAAAAACTAAAAAAGTAACCCCTTAAACCCTTATTTTTCAGGGGTTGGGGTGGCATTGAAAAAAGTAACTGCTGCAATCGAATTATAGACAAGAAAACATTCCCAAATAAAAAAAAGTTTTATAAAGAATTGACAAACTCACCCCTAAATTCTATTTTTTAGGGGTTGGGGGTGTCAGATGAAAAAAATTACCCCCGGAATCGGTTCAGCGACTCAAAAAACCTCTGTATACCAAATTTTGTGTGATTCACTTAATTTTTCGATATTACCAGTTTGGGCCCGAATAATGAAAAGGACCGTGCCAGTTAACCGGTTAATTTAATTGATTTTTAAAAATCTGATTTAACAATAAAAAATCATTGCGTTTTATGGTCGTAAATCATTTTTCCGCCAAGCGTGTGATTCCCCTTGGGCTAAGAAGCCACCAACGGAAACAGGTTAGTGTAAACAGAATTCATGACACATCTTTGTAGTCATATGAAAAATATCAGTTTTGCTAAGAAGGTAGAGATATTTACCAGAGGAACCCAAAAAGATGTGAACAGAAATACCACAACTGCGTTCCTGAAGACACGGTCGTTAAAAGGCTGAAGGGGCCACACGCCGAGCAACGAGGAGAAACGCTTCGACACCGAATATGCGCTTTGATCGAAGAAATCCATGTCTCGACACTGAATGGGCGGTCGCCTGTTCTGTATACGACGGCCAGAGGCAAAGGCAGAACGTTATATATACTCATACATTTTTTATTCCGCGAGAGTACCTTTTCAATTTGAAGCCGTCAAGTGTGATGCGACCATCAATCGCACACACTGCGACAGACTGTAACATAGAAAGTGCACAGTTAAATCGACTCTATCTGCCCTTAGATAGTTTATTTGTCGTTCGGGTATGTTTGCACGGTTATCGCCATACGGCCAGCTAAAGAGAATAAGTGCGGAATGATTCGGAAATAATAAATAATTAATAGTGAGTGGTATTGGGGTAGTTCGTTTCCACCGCCACTTTTACGATAATGCAAGGAAATGGATATCGATTGAACGGCAATCGCAGTGCAGGACATTTTCCGTATCGTTCGCTTGGTGCACTTGCTGGGAGTGCGGTCGTTGGTGAAACAGGTGCTGGACTCGGTAATGCCGGGTCCGTTCTGCTCAACCCGGCATATTCACGTCGTAAATTTAAAAGAGACACTCGTCGTATACAGACTAAAGTATAGCGGTGGATTCAGGATGTGCGGTGAATTATCAGCGTGTCGGATTCTCTACATCCCGCGAGCGAATGAAGCAGGAGAAAAAGAATATAAACGTGATCATCTCACTGGTATCCTTTCGTGCAAACTGCCCTTCAGCTGCTTCAGCGGTTGCTTCATTGAGAAACTGTATCATTGCTACCAGAGTTTCATACGTTTCGTTTATATATTGAGTAACGTTCCACTGTCACCGTCGTTTCACCAACTATCATCATCTCATTGACGTCCTTTAGTCAGAAGAAGATCTGCTTGGAGATACAGAATAATACATATTAAATCCACTTTCCCCCATAGATTATGATTACTTTTGATAATTTAATTTAATTTTGTTTCATAGGCACAATGCTAGAATTGAAACAATTCGAGCTGCTCGAATATTAGAGTATTCCTGGTGCCCTACATAGTCCGGGAGAAATGGTCAAATGTCTCCAGGAACTATATTGAATAATTTGTATTTCGTTTCAGTTTACAAAATTTGTCTACTCGTGGGGTGTGGACTATGATATTGCTATCGATTGTATGCCACCCTTGTTCACCACGACAGTGGTAATGGCGAAGTATTTCAACGGTGTGTTTCACGTACGCAAGGTAACTCGAATTCACGTAGGCTGGGTTAGAGGACGCACGGCTTCAGTAATGTAATAAGCTTCACGGCGATCAATAAGTGAAAATTCAATATATCGGTTTATTTCAATGACAATGGTTTACGATTTGTTTTTTTTTGCAGCTGGCAGAAGTGTGTTACATGATTAGAAGCGACGCTGAGCGACTGAAGGATCTTCCACAGTTCGAGGTTCTCCATTTCTACGCTCTGCAAGGAAGGAGATTCGTGGTGTCCTTCGCAGGTAAATGGATGAATTTCAATTTTATAATTCTTCTAGAATGGGCGAAGTGATTTTAAATGTTGCGTAGCCAATTGCACAAGGATATATAATTGAAGAATCTCTCCTGCCATCTTTCGTGTCACTTCGGTGTGTTGAGTTTGATTTTAGTAGTGATGGGTTCGAATAACTCACGAGTATTTTTATTCCAATGGCTAATAGTAGATATTTAACAAATCATACTTTGAAACATTGTATTCTGTGAACCCCATGGAAACGTGATTAGCTTTAAGCAAACATTAAGTAAAATTTGTTATATTTTATTATTAAATTATTTCGTATACATTATTTATTATTGATTAGTTTAATGTATTTACCGTTTGGCATATTCGCGTCTTATTCTCGACATTCTATTTCAGTTGCCCTCAGCCTGCTACTGGTGATATACCTAGCACTTCCAACCGCCTTAATCGTACACGACATTCTGACGAAAAACGAGTCGGAGGAGAAATATCTAATGTATCCAGTGGATTATTACTTCATAGATACACAAGATTACTACTATTTTGCGACAGTGCATGGTTATGTAGCGTCTGTGACCCTCATAGTTCTCATATGCACGCTGGACTCGATGTTCATTATTTTCATACAGCATGCCTGCGCGATGTTTGCAGTCACTGGGTAAAACATTTGCATTTCCTTTCAATCAGGTATAATTCTACTTATACAGGGTATTCCAGAATATAAGGGCTCGCGGGGGACATATAATATCCTGATTGAGCTAACACACACAGAGTGTCCCAAAATTACGGGGAATCCAGAACATGCAATATCCTGTGCAAAAAGACATCGAGAAGACGTCGAAAAGTCCTTTACCGTTTTGGAATCCGAGGTTTCGTTCTCGAGATATTAACAGTTGAATATTGACGATTCAAGTTCCGGGGCGCGCAGTTTAAAGTCAAAACAGCTGAGCGCGGAGCAGTGACCGCTCGCACGCTCAGCTGTTTCAGCTTCAACTTGAATCGTCAATATTCAACTGTTAATATCTCGAGAACGAAACCTCGGATTTCAAAACGGTAAAGGACTTTTCGACGACTTTTTGCACCAGGATATTACATGTTCCGCAAAATGCCTGAATTTTTGGACACCCTGTATAATGGCCAATAAGTAAGACTGGCGAATAATCCCATTCAGCGGTTAACATCATTGCTCTCAAAGCTATCCTTTTAATCGCTTTGCTAAATCGAGCGAATTTCGAAGCACATGAAATATCATTGTTAAATAAATAAATCATTTCGAACAACCGAAAATACGCGTTGGGTTCATTGTTACATTCGATGTACAAATTAATTTTTGTTACCACAGGTGAGTTAACCTGAACTGATTCCGAGGTGACTTTTACATATCAGTCTAATTGTAAGAAACACACAACAAACGTGTGCATTTTCTTTATAGACATAAGCTAAAAATGGTGCACGTTTTGGACGGAAATATATCGACGATCGGGGTCCATGAATCGAAGTTCCAAAATTTTGTGGACGTGCAAGAACGATTTTACGAGGAACTTGTGTTATGCGTTAAGGAACATCAAAGAGCTTTGGAGTAAGTGTACCGATGAATGGTTTTACATCGTTATTGCGAGTAGGTATATCGTTGCGCGACATTTCGGTGCTGTACATATATGTATAGTAAAATGCATCGATTGACTTGTAACGAATCATTTCAAATTGTTAACATTATTTAGTAAAAAGCTCTTGCACTTGCACATGTATTTCATCTTGATTCACATAGTGAAGAACAAATTCCTAAACCTTGCCCCGTCTTTCCTCGAGTAGTGCTTAGGATGCTAACGTATTTCAACATTTGGGACACTTAGAGCCAGATTCTGTCACGTAAACTAGGATGATATATTTTTCGAAAGACACTAACTATGTGCAAAATTTCAGTTATATCGGTCACTCGAATCTCGCGAACCTCGTGAGAGTTTCAACGGCGAAAGAAACATCGTTTACCAGTTAAGAGTCCCTATTTCTGTTCAGGTGCACGCAAATCGTACAATCAGCATTCTCAGTGACACTGTTTGTTCAAGTAACGATGAACATCGTAAGCCTCAGTATCACTGGAGTACAAGTAAGAATTCGCCATCACCCATGCTCATTTTGTTTCATCTATCCACCATTAAACATATACAAAGTTCTGGAAGTCTCCACTGCCAACGTATGTGCACCCTATATTAAATGTCCTGTGAATTGTAAATTACTTGCTTATTCACGCACATTCTGCAACTGTCGAATTAGGGCAGTGAACGCCAATTGACTTCTATCAGTTCAGTGTTTTCAGGATTGTTGGAATTTTTCAGGCTTTGTTGAAAATGTCTGATGGAAATATATCGGATATGTTAAGGCTGACAATCTGGATGATGGGACAGTATATTCATTTAGTTTTTATCCACTTTCCCGGGCAAAGACTGTCGAATTTCAGCGAGCAGGTGTATTACGACTCGTAAGAACACAATATGTTGACCATGTATGTTGCAAGTAAATCGCTCTGTTTTACGTTCCAACCATTTGACATACAAATTACAGAGCGTTTAGAACAGAACGGTGGCAAATTTTGAGCCGGCCAATGCACAACCAATTTAGTAAGAAAGGCTTAAGAAGTCAAAATATCGAAGGGTATTTTGGGTTTCTTTTAAACAAATGTAAATGTAGATGTAGGGTGGATGCACCAATATATGAACACGTACCAGTGAATGGCCATTTTTTATTAAAATGAGTAAAATAAGTTATTAAAATAAGCAACTAATTAATTAGAAACTTCTTTTCATTTCTTGCTTCGTATCTAAACAATTTGCGCAGCACGTGAAATCAATCGGGCTGCAAACATAATTTTATAATATTGTTCATTCACTAGCCTTAAGGGGACTAGGCAGTCGTTTTTCGTGAAAAAGAGACTCTGTCCTTTATTTATTTGTAAAGAAATGAAAGCACATCCAGGTGTACCCTTTTACCCAATGTTTATTACTACCATACAGATTGAGAAATAAATGGAAAGAAATATATATGTGCTTTAAAAATGGCACTGCAGACGGGTAAACATTTTAAAGGTGTGATTCTTGTTTGTTGGATTCATAGTTTCCGACCAAACCTATAAAACCAGAAATTAAATCAAAATTATACGATTGGTGGCCGAAAAACGGCGATTTTTTTGAGAAAAATTCGTTCTTGCTTGCACGCTACTAAAATCCGGCGACTTTTTAATTTTTTTATGAAAATTTCGAATTTTTACGGACCATATCAGAGGTTTGGTCGGAAATGGCACATGTTTTACACATCCTGTAATTTTTTCAAGTCGATCTGAACCTCCATTCGTTCCCAATCAGGTAAAAACGAAGAGAAGAAAATATTCGAGAAAAACGCGTTTAAAGTTTCTGGGCAAAGGTTGCCGCTTGACGTATTTAGCTGTCAAATCTATAATTTTGCGAATTTTACTATAAAGCAAGCGGCATTTTATTCAGAAAGGAGAGTACTTTTGGAAAATGCAATAAAAAAAATCGATTTTTCGCCTGCCTAGTCCCCTTCAAATTTCTGGGCAGAGGGGACACTATAGGTCGCCGGTTGACGTTTTCAATTGTCAAATCTATAATTTTGCGAATTTTACTATAAACCAAGCGGCATTTTATTCAGAAAGGATAGTACTTTTGGAAAATGCAATAAAAAAAAAATCGATGTTTCGACTGCCTAGTCCCCTTAAGTGTTCATTTATTGGTGCGTTTACCCTACATTTAGTATGACAGAACTGATCTCACATGTATGGTTTGTGAACTTGTTTATTCGTAATGATAGTGGTAGTGTGTGAGAACAATTGTAGAGTCCTTGTAGAAAACCATGCAGGTGCACCAGATACATACACATACTATACAACTTGTGCACACACTATGTAAGGGCTCCCCCTCTACTGCTCCCTATTACGTCATAAATAAGTAGTCCCTGTTGTCCCTACTTCTGGCATCTCTGAACAAAGCCGACTTTCCGAGGTCTTTTATTCCGATCTACTTCTTATGGAGATTCTAGATCCCACATTACAACATTAATCAATTTGTAACCTTTCTCATTCACTTTTAATATATTTGCAGGTTGGAGTACAAATGGCACAAATCTTTCCACAAGTCACGTGTTGTGTACCAGTTTTTCGTTATGAACACGTTAATCCCGTGTCGGCTGACCGCGTTGAAAGTGACAACGTTGAACATGGAAACGTTACTGTCGGTACGTAACACCTCCGCGCGAGTCTATAGATCAGAGAAATGTAATATAACGTGTGTAGTACGCGGCGCGTTTCGCACATTTCGTGCATTTTCATAATTCAGTATAGGGCCTTTATGTTCTCTGTCATTCAAATATTGAAGAGTGCAGGGACTTTACCCTTTTCTTTCAGTTCACGCAGGCTGCCGTCTCGTATTTCACTGTTCTATCATCATCGTTATAATCGGCGATAGTGTTTCCTATGCAATCAAAGCGATTAATACTTGCGATAAGATGGTTATAATGCTGCCTGAAGAAAAGTAAACGGTACTATATAGTTTCTAATGTTAACGACTCTGTGGTAACTATCCTGCATAATTCCCCAACTCGAGGACATCATTCTCTTCCCAACACTCAACACCGTCGCCAGATCCATACAGAATGCAAAGGTAATGCAAACTGAATGTTGAGGCGATACGTCGATATGTCAAGCAGTGATCAGTCCCTCCTTTTCTTGAGCAAGGAATGATCTTAAGGATATTCGTAAGGTGCAGGACGTGTATGAGTGTATACTTGAGAAACAATAAAGTCAGGAGCGTTGATATATTAATTTCGAATGTACACTTTTGGTGCATTCGCGCAACGTATGAGCATTATCATTCATCGAACATTTAAGCATTGAGAATACAATTAAATTCATTCGGCGTAGAAAATCATTTCAAAATCCATTCCAAGTATTACTAATTTCTTTATATCTACAACTGTACCGATCACAGTTCATAATAATTTACACTGGGCGGTTAGTGTAAATGTTTGCAACATCATTTTTCATAGTACTAGTCCGTGGAATTTTAGCGGAAATATCAATTGTTATCACCTGCCGACACGGAGACGCGATCCGCGTAGGCCTAAAGTGCATCGGGTTTCCCAGAGCCCTGGAGGTCAGCCTTAAGGATTTATACTAAAGTAAAGTAAAATAAACTATAAAATAATCTAAAGTAAAGTATAAAGTAAACAATAAGATAAATTAACTAAAGTTAACCACGTTATTTAAGTTTCACATAGTACTATTTGTTTTTTCCTTATAATCGTAAACTAAAAGTTTCCCCAACATACTCTAATTTAATTTTAATTTTAGATTTAAATCGCTTAACGAGCATTAAATAAAATACTAAATAAACAGTTTTCAAATTTTTTATAACAATTAAGTTGAAAAAATTGAAAAAAGAATATTAAATGAACGTACAATGTTTTCAATTATAAATCATTAGAAAGGGATAATTTTTTCCTTCTATGTTTTTGGCGCCATTCCGATATCTTTTATAGTTTAATAGTTATACAACACGAATGTCACTAACTATCCCTATCCCGCCAACTGTGCGGCGTCCGGCCGACCTGCACCGGCCGCTCGGACCGTGTGTGGCCACCTTTATAACTCAATGTGCATCCGGTCGCACTTGTCCCCTCCTCATTCTCACAAAACAAATGCTCGACTACTCCCGATTGTAGTCACTTTTCTAGGATTCGTCCCAATTATAGGTTCAGGATCCAGATTCTTGTGCAACGCCATGCGTTGATGTTTGCAGCTTACAGCCCTAGACTACATACGTAGTACGTGATGCAAAACAAATGTAAGGTAAGTGAAATTATGGTAATGTAAAACGAAAAGTATAATATTAATAATTACTTTATTAGGAAGTTAGTTGAAAAGAAACGCTATCAATATGTTGAGAAAGTAATAGGCAGCGAAAACAGAAAACCGAAACACGGCGAAAGAAACTGAAAGAGAAAAACCAAGAGCATGTGATGTCCCACTAAATTTTTGCGCTGTATTATCTCAAGTTTTCCTCATAAACCAGTCCGCAACTCCACCAAAATCCCTCAACTCAAGTCTTACCCCTTTTATTCCCCAATCACTGACCGCCGTGGCGATGTACCTTAGCAGTCCCCATCTCAAGATGGTCAGTTACAAAACTCCCTCGACTATTCGCCCTACGAGGCCCGAAATCCTCCCTAATATCTAAATTCAAACAAGACCCTCGTCCCAAAACATCTTAATTCGAGACCTCGTCTCACCCCTTCATTACGACTCACCGAGTCAAAATCCAAAGAAGCTAGTGAAACAGCTGATTCCGGTTCGCGAACGCGAGAGCAGTTACCGTGTTTACTAACATAATTTTGCATGGCCTGTGTACAGCTGCACGTCTAGACGAATTTCTCAGAAATATTACGTGTAACTTCTTGCACCTATGCAACGGTAAATCCAATTAGTGAAACCAAAACAAAGTGCTCTAACGGGTGTCACCACCGGGATCATAACTATTTAAACTTTCCCTGGTCGTTCAGTGCTACGAATCTGGCATTCGCACCTGAACACCGATTTACCTACAGTGTAACGAATCTGGTATTCGCGCCTGAGTTCCCTCAAATATTACCCCGTCTATGCCACCGTCCTAAAGACCTCACCCGGGACGTGACAAGCACAATTAAATAAATTCTTTAACATAACTTATAAGAGGCGTCGTGTGCCTTCAAAAATTTCTCCTGAATCCGAAAGTACTTCCACCATCTCATCCCCCCAAGACGACAATATTTCTCAAGTTGAGGGAAATATACACCATGGCGAAATTTTGGCGACCTCGACAGAAGACAATACTTATAATTTATCGAAATGAAATAGAAGTCGATGTAGTAGAAGTTAATGATAGTTGTAGTAAACAAAATGCGGCACTGACTACTTATACCTACCCGATTTCTTTGATGTATTTAAAGATCCATCACAATGCCCCGAACTTGCTGACAGTATTAGAAAAGCATTAGTAGAACGGGGCCCTTTTCGCGACATATCTCTACTCCAGGTCTGTCCTACTTTTGCTCTTGCCCTCGGCGAGCACCCGCGGGTGGTTGCGAGCGAAGGCAAGAGCGACGTCAAAGCTGCAGCGGTAAAAGAGTGGGGATAATTGCGTTCACAGATTCCCCCACCAATGGTTTGATGCCTCCGAGAGCGAAGAGCAACTCGCGGCTGCTCGTGCGAGCAAATCCCTGGACAGGCAGGCCTGGTCTACAGAGAAAACTATACGTCCAATTCAATATGAGCAAGTGCATTTATTGTACGAAAAACCCGTCGCTATTACGTGATGATGAGTTTTTTCAATTAACGACCTGCTTCTATTTTTTTTCAACATTTCTCAAATTTTGTACCCCGAAAACATGATTTTTTTTAGTGCTCCGCCGTTTTGTAATTTTTTGCGATTTTGATTTTTTTTTTAATCGTCACGCAATAGAGGTAGGCTTCTATGTAGTTTCTAAATATTTTTGTCTTTTTGAATTCGGATTAACCATATGGCCTGGGCACTGTCAACGCAACAAGAACGATTTTGCCGCAACGCAAATTTTGACGAAGAGTATACAGGAAATGGATTTATGAATTTGATTGAAAAAAAAATTTCTTACTCTTCGATATGTACATATTAACTATACTAAGCAATATATTGATTTACTTGCGTTGTTTGGTTGAAAAATATTCCCGAAAACACCCTTATTTTTCAGACCATTACAGTGGTCTCCCCCTTAAGGAACTGACCACGGAGTGGGAAAGACGAGGGTGTCTTCTGGTAAGCGGATTGTGATGAACCAGACAGAACTTACCACAGAACTTTTGAATAGACCGGTCGTTCCAAAATATTTCTAACATATATTGTTCATCACAATAGCTTCGGTTAGTGAAAGTTTTCACTATTTCGCTGGGTAAACATGTGAACTCTTGTTACATTAATTTGTAAGGAAATGTTGGATGCGAGGGGTTGGATGTACAACAACTTTTATAACTCTACCTTTTTAGTATGCGACTGAAGGGAAATGAAGATTTCTCTTCATTCAATGACCAGAATAAACTTGATATGTTACTGCCACTGATGACCTTCTGAATCCTCCTAATATTCTCGTATGAATAGATCTTGTTATCCTTTTAGATTATATAAATTAGAACGGTGCAACCCTAGCGGTGGATGCTGCTGAAAAAATCTATACGCTCCATGGAAATTGGACGATCGCTGATTTGCTGTGCTGCAATGTTTGAATTCTACGTGATTTAATATACGAACAAATACAGAAGCGCTATTTATGCACTGATTGAAAGGAAGAAAGTCTGCTTGGAATTTCAATAATTTTAACTACAGTCATCAAGGGGCGCCTTACGTTTGGGTGAACCATGGTTAGACAGTCATAACTGGGTGCTTTGTAAAGATATAGTGACTAACCGGAACCCCTCAAGCGTACAGTCCTGAGTGTACATTGTACAAGCAGGTAATAAATAAATGTATTCACTGTCACTTATTACGTTTCACGAAATCCTAGGACCTAGGTTCTGGACGTACTAATATTCAAACATTACCCTTCTTTTCGACTGCGGCGCGGCGTATTGGATTAAAGCACCATGATGAAGTTTATGTCAAAATCAAAGAATTTTTTATAGAAATGAGATATAGCGATGATTTTTTTAAAATTAAAGCTGAAAGATTGCAGAATAAGGGAAAATTGGAGAGATTACGGTACGAACGTTTTTTAACTTTGAAAATCTGTGTTAACCCTTCGTGGTCACACCTCCTTATAATCACACGTTGGTCACAGGGGGTTCATTGTACCCCAGCGATTCCTATCGACGCCTATCGATTCCTATGAAACTAATTCCGATGAAACTAATACCAAGAACGACATAATTCAGACCATAATGAAGGAAATTCCATGACAAATCGAATTATATCATTTGAAGCTGACTTAGTTAAAAATAGTCAGATTTACATGAAATTTGGTATAATTACCTTCGGAAAAATATAAGGAATCCATCGGTGTCACTTCCATATCGATACAATAAAGAATAAAGAATTTCTTAATAGGGTGTAATCGATATTTCACCCTCGACTGCGAGAGGTCGACCCCGATTTTCCCGGGTCGGCCGAGTATACCTCATACAACAATAGACCCTCTTTTCAAGTGCTCGAAAAGGGCCTGTGCGGCGTGTCGGTGCACTGGTGGGGGCCATGGCGTCGACGCTTAGGTATAGGAAATACCATTTGCGACGACGCCAGTTGCAGTCGCTGGCGGCTGGAGTCGCTGGAACGGCCACCTTTAGGAGCCCAAGTGGCAGCGATCACTGGGGCCCCCAAGATTCTCAGTCATTCAAGCCTATCGTACGGGCATGAGGTTGCACCGCACTCTACTACAGTTTTCCCTATCCGTGGCGCGCCCTCGTTACCATTGGCTTTCGAGCTCCCCTTCCACGCGGCTATGGTAAACATCATGGATACCGTACTCCCAAATGGCCCGATGTGGCCACCGCTGCCGTAGATTATATGGCATCTGGACGACTGCACATAACACATAATATATATCACTGAATGAATCCTTTCAAAAATCGCAGGGTTTAGAAACTTTTACTTACATTTAATAAAATCTGCTGAATCCAAAGAACTCAAAAAAAAACTTCCAAATTTTTCTAAAGCGAATTTTCTAAAGCGTTGAATGCTGTAGTAAGGTCTCTCAACTAACGGTATGTGGCGCACTAAGTCACATTTCGAATTCGTAAACGCGCGATATTAGAGCTCGAAAATTGGCTGGGGTACAATACACCCCGTGTGACCACGGAGGGTTAAACTTGAAATCGATTTTTTCCAAAATCCTGAGGTAGTAGACAAATTTTGCGAACGGATTTGAAATCAGCGTGAGAAAATGTACAGGAAATGATGTGCAACATGTCAAGAAAAAATCTAACGCGCACATGGTATTGGATAAATCACAATTTTGTTGTAATATTTCAAGTTCAACACAGATTATCAAAGTTAAAAAACGGTCGTACCATAATTTCTTTAATTTTCCCATATTCTCCAATCTTTCAGCTTTAATTAAAAAAAAAATCATCGCTCTATCTCATTTCTATCAAAAGTTCTTTGATTTTTAAACAACCTTCGTCACTTTGCCCCACTGTGCGCCGCAGTCGGGTAAAAAGGATGTGGAGCACCACCCTGGAGTCTCAATTTGTCACCAAGACGCTCAAGGATTTCACTGTTTTACACGACTTTGTTCCAGCAGCTTTCACGACATCACTATATCTCTACGTACATATACATATCACAAATTCTAATAGGGTGCGTCATGAGATGTTGTCCCGATTTATAGACGTATGCTTAATTTAATTGTTCTTTAAAAAATTATCAATAAAAATGCTAGCGTTCTATGGTGTTAAATAATTTTTCCTCCAATTGTGTGATTTCCCTTGGATTATGAAACAGTTCGCTATAAACTGGGTAAGAATTCATGACACATCTTTGTAGTTATATGAAAATAGTAGTTTCACTGAAAATGTGGAGATATTTACTATAGGAGCCCAAAAGGATGTAAAGAGAATTATCACCACTGTGTTCCTGATGACGCGATCGTTAAATTGCTGAAGGGGCCACACGCCGAGCAACGAGGAGAAACGCTTCGATAGCGAATACGCTCTTTGATCGAAGAAATCCATGTCTCGACACTGAATGAACGGTCGCCCGTTCTGCACAAGACAGCCAGAGGCAAGGGAAGAACGTTTTTTATATACGTTCATGCATTTTTTATTCTGCCAGATTACCTTTTCCATTTCAACCTATCAAATGTAATGCGACCTCCTGCCACACACTCAGCGGCAAAGTGCATTATCAGCTCGACTGTATCTGCCCTTAAACACTCTATTTCTCGTTCGAGTATGTTTGTACAAGGAATGCCAGCTAAACAGAATAACTACACAGTGCAGAATGATTCTGAAATAATTAATGAGTGATGCGTTTGTCTCCACCGCCACTTTTATGATAGTGGAAGGAAATGTATATCGATTGAACGATAATGCGAGTGCAGGGAAATATCTGTTTCCTCGCATGGTGCACTTACTTCGGAGTGCGGTCGTTGGTGGAACAGGTGGTGGACATGAAAATGCTGCATTCGTTCTTCCTAACCCGACGTATTCAAGTCATAAATTTACAAAAGCACTCGTTATGGCATTCGTCTGTAACGAGTGTGTGCAGACTGCGGTATAGCATATATACTGTATTCCACATTAAAGCATACCGATTTCGCGCAGGCACAACCCTCGGGAGGCGTTGCTACGCTCGACTCCTATGTGTTTCTCCGTCGCACGGGCATCTATTTACTCTCTCTGTTAACGTTTCGTCCACTGTTTACGTTGACAACGGTCAGGTCCCGCGTTTGGGATGTACCAATTATTCCTTAGAAACCACCATAACCAATCGCTTGCGGTTCGAACCGTGGGCAGTAGTGGGAGCTGCGCAGATCGGTCGCAAATCGGTAGGGGCGTCGGTATGCTCTGATATGGAATACAGTTTAGGATGTGCGGTGGATGTTTAGGATCTGGCGAGCGTAAGAAGCAGAAGAAAAAGAATATGGACGTGATCATATCACTGGTATCCTTTCGTGAAAATTGCCCTTCAACTGCTGTAATGGTTGCTTCTTTGAGAAACTGTACCATTGCTCTAAGTGTTTCATACGTTTCGTTTGTATATTGAGTAAGGTTCCACTGTCACCGTCGTGTCACAAACTATCATCATCTCGTTAGCTTTCTTTAGTCAGAAGAAGATCTGCTTGGAGATATAGAATAATACATATTTAATCCACTTTCCCCCATAGATTTTGATTAACATTTAAGTAGGCGCATGGGGTCAAAGCAAACTTTGAGCGCTACAAAAATACAGAACGCATAGGTTTGCGAACTTGCCGCTCCCAATGATGGTATCATAATGAGAAGATTTTATTTGAGTTTTGTATTTTTTGTAAAAGTAATAATTGTTGGTTAACAAATATACTTGTTTTTACTTTTCAAAACCTTTTGATTTACCATAAATGTAAAAAAAAAGTTGGTGTCCCTGCTGACCCCATGCGCACACTTGTGTGATTTTGCCAGAGGGCCTACTTAAGGGTTAAGTTTGATAATTTAATTTATTTCAGTTACAAAAACACAGTTTTTGGGTTTTTTGCTGGAAAGTGAAGCTCGAAAGACCTGAGTAGCTCGAATTGCTTCGGGGCGCTCGTTTTTAACGAGCTCTCGAATCCGTTCGGAAACGGAGTCCCGGCTCGTTTCGAACTTGAAGCAACTCGAATATTCGAGTTTCCCTGCTGCCCACACAGTGCAGGAGACAGGGTCAAATGCCTCCAGGAACTACTAATAATTTGTATTACGTTTTAGACTATTAAACTGGTCGAATCGTGGGGTGTGGACTATGACATTGCTATCGAGTGTATACCGCCCTTGTTTACCACCACAGTGGTAATGGCGAAGTATTTCAACGGTGTGTTTCACGTACGCAAGGTAAGGTAGCGATCAAGGTTCATGAACTCGAAGTCACGTGGGATGTATTAAACCACAGATGAGGTATAGAATAGACCTATCAACCAATGTATTTTTCTGTCACCGGTTGGGGGGTCCTAGGACCCCCTTACCATGTCAGTGTCGCATGCAACATTATCGGTGAAGTCTCGAAACAGATTGTAACGCTACGCGTGGTAGGAATTAGAATTCAGCACGGGTAAAACTAGGTTATGTTTTTAGAGTCGAAGCCCGCGATTTACAAATGTTTCTGTTGGAGTAACAATTTAAGAATCGTCTTATGAACATACCGCCCATGTATTCCGTTCAACGGAAGAGAAAGAAGGATGAATATAAAACGATATTACATTCGCCTTTTAACCTTGCTATCCTATTCCGATTTATTTAATGCAAAACAAAGTTAATGCAAAATAAACTGACGTTAACTGACTAATGTTCGGATGTTTCAGTAAGTTTATACACTATTTCCGATATGTTCGTATATTATTTTTCACACGCTATTATTTTACTAACTATTGAAAAAGCAAAAAATGTTTCATATGAAACTTTTTTTATTTGATCGAGGAAACTGAATAGTATAGGAGGGAAAAGGAGTACGGTATTTGGAATGCAAGAAGTGAATATATTTAAGGTTTGGAATACATAATGTGTTCGACATGACCGTTCTATGCGAGCGACTGCAGGAGCCCAGGTAGATGTTTTGATCTACCATCGTAGATGTTTTTTATAATTTTTAAATCCATTAAAAAATTAATAAGGACAGAGCCAATCAATTTGTAATGAAACGTGGGGATTTAGGGGCCTCAGGTCCCAAAAACTACGAATATAACTTTTACAAAAACGTTTCAATTCATAATTTTCAATGATTTACGTGACGTAGAATGGGCACCGTCTATTTAGACACGCGCGAAGTGCAGATATTTGCGAAAATGTTAGTAATAGCGTCAATTTTTAATATTTTACTGCGTACGACACGTAGGCATGCAAACAGTCTACATTTTTGCCTATGACATGCTTCCTCCATGTTTATATGGTCTAAGGGTCGGTAACACAGTTTGGGTGATGACACGAAGTCCCATAAGGTTATAGGTCTATTCTATATCCCGTCTGTGGTAATGTTAAACTTCAATAAGACGAAAGAGTAAAAATTCATATTGATGTAAAATTGGATCTCCAGGCGAGTACAACTAGGGCACATAGTATGATGAAACGCGCAAAGTAAATATGCGCCTGTTTATTGGAAAAGCAGGAGATGCTATACAACATTTGACTGTGGAAGAAATATTAAATTACTGAAATCATTCTGTTTGTTTCGATACTAGATCACATGTACCTAATGCGTGTTTATTGCAATGACAATTGTTTACGATTCGCTTTGTGTTACAGCTGGCAGAGCTGTGTGATATGATTAGAAGCGATTCTGAACGATTGAAGGATCTTCCACAATTCGAGGTTCTCCATTTCTACGCTCTGGAAGGAAGGAAATTCGTGGTGTCCTTCACAGGTAGAAGGATCAGTTTCGATTTTATTATTCCTTTTGTGATAGGCAAAGTGGTGTCATATTTGGGGAACCTCCTTTGCCATCTTTCGTCCCTCGGGCGTGTGGAGCTTGACGTTGGGATAGATGGGTTCGAATACGTCGCGAGTATTTTTTTGAAATTTTTGTGAAATTTCTTTTCAAGATTTTCATCCTGACACCACCCAGAATAGTTCCAAATAGTAAAAAAATCTGTGTAAAGTTTGAGCCCGATCGGGTAAGGTGTCCCTGGGCCTGTGAACATTTAAATAATTATTTAACTGCTCACAAAGTCGAATTTATATAATATCCTCCAAGTTATTGGGTGCATAAAAAAATATATCAAAGAAAACTTGTAGATCCAGACAAGGAGCACTTTTTATGTTGTATTACTTTTTCTCGTGGGATAAACGGTTTTCGACAAAATCTGAAGTATTAAAAAAAAATTATTATTCAAATTTTTAAATTTTAGTTTCTTCTCGAACACTTTTTATTTATGAAGGCGAAAAATTGAAATATTTATTTTCGAGGACTATTCCTTAAATATTTAAAGAGGGGTATATACTGAGATAGGTATGCCAAAAGATAAAAAAAATTCTTTCCTTATTTTCAGTGTTTGATATGTCATGAATATTTCCTGAAAATCAGGGAACAAAATTCGCAAAAAAATGGAAGATATAGACATTAGAAGTGAGGTACAGTAAACCCTCCTATAACGCGGTACTCTTATAACGCGGCTTCCATATAACGCGGTACAATTATTTATTGCGTTATAGGAGGGTTACTGTATCCTGATTGGTGACAGAGACGTAACAGCATTAATCTATAGGGTTGAAAATAAAAAATACACATTTCTCATACTCTTCATAAATAAGAAATGTTCGGCACACTTAAATTTTCAAAATTTTAAAAAAATCGGACATGAAATCTCGCACGTTTTAGGCAATAAAAAAGAAAGTATGAATCAAATAGAAAATCCGCGCTGTCAAAAAACTGAGTAATAGTATATCATATGTATAGACATTAGCCATGCAAAATTTGAAGTAAATCGATTGAATAGGTTTTGATTAATCGTGGGTAACATGTTTGAAAATCATGATTTCGAAAAAAATGCAATTGAATACCTGACCTGTGATGTCTAGATCAGGGAAGGCCACATCGAGCCATTTGGGAGCCCGGGCTCCATGATGTTTACCATAGCCAGGTGGAAGGGGAGGTCAAAAGCCAATGATAACGTGAGCGCGCCACGTATAGGAAATAGCATGCGGTGCATCGTACAATACATAGCAAGCCTATCGTACGGATATTAGGCTGCACCGCACACTACTACAGTTTTCCCTATCCGTGGCGTGCCCACGTTATCATTGGCTTTCGAGCTTCCCTTCCGCGCGGCTATGGTAAACATCATCGAGCCCAAGCTCCCAAATCGCTCGATGTGGCCTTCGCTGATATAGATCTTCAATATTTTAGCGAAATTCGGTCCCGAATTTTCGGGAAACATTCATGACATATCAAATACTGAAAATAGGGAATTTTGTTTTACCTTTTTGATATATCTCGGTATTTACCCCTCCTTAAATGTTTAAAAAATATTTCACCTTCACAAATAAAAAGTGTTCGCGAAGGATTTAAACTATCAAAATTTGACAAATAGAAATGTTTTATTTTCGAAAACCGTTTGTCGAGCAAGAAAAAGTAATACAACATAGAAAATGTTCTTTGCCTGGATATACAACTTTTGTTTGACATATTTTCTTATTTAAACAATAACTTGAATGATATTATACGTATATGAGGATCAGGCTCAAGCCTTCCGCATATTTTTTTTATTATTTGGAACTATTCAGAGGCGTACCGCGAAGAAAATTCTAAAGTCGAAAATAAGAGCCACCTTAATGCCTAATAATAGGTTTTTAACAAATCATACTTTGAAACATTGTATTCTGTGAACCCCATGAAAACGTGCTTAGCTTTAAGCAAACATTAAGTAAAATTTGTTATATTTTATTATTAAATTATTTCGTATACAGTATTTATTATTTATTAGTTTAATGTATTTACCGTTTGGCATATTATCGTCTTATTCTCGACATTCTATTTCAGTTTCCCTCAGCCTGCTACTGGTGATCTACCTAGCACTTCCAACCGCGTTAATCATACATGACATTCTAACGAAAAACGAGACGGAGGAGAAGTACGTGATGTACCAAGCGGATTATTACATCGTAGATACACGAGAGTACTACTATTTCGAGACGGTGCATAGTTATATAGCATCTATAATGATGATAGTACTCGTATGCACGTTGGACTCGATGTTCATTATTTTTATACAACATGCCTGCGCGATGTTTGCAGTCACTGGGTAAAACATTTGTATTTCCTTCCAATCGGGCGTAAATCTGCTTGTATAATGGTCAATAAGTAAGAACAACAAATCATCCCATACCAAGCTTCACATCATTTCTTTCAAAATCATCAATATTATATTTCGACTTTAGAGTTTAGGCCACCTTGGACGAAGCAAAGTTATAGTCATTTTAGGCATTTTTTTTAGGGAAATAATGAAATATTTCATTATCTTCCTGGCCTAACCCCTTAACCCCTTCGTTACGACGTACTTCCGCGACGTATTTCCGCGATAGTGTTTTTTTTTTCTAAAAATTTTTGAAACTACCGCAGATCCTGACTAAAGTCGACGCTAGGATCGGCAGCTCGTTCCGTGATGCCGATTAAAGTCGGCGCTCGTAATGAAAGGGTTAAAGAACACTGTTAAGTCCCAGAGGGAATTACCGATTCACGAGCATACAGTAATTGCTATACACTGTTTAGTATACACCAGTCTCTTTTGTTCAAAACCGCAAAGGCCGTTGAGGCCATTTTTCGAGGTGATCCCATCTGACTTCGAAGTTAAAAATCGTATTAATCGGTTCGACTTGGCGAGATCTTTCGAATGGTGTATAGCATTCGCTGTACGCTCGTAGATCAGTAATCCCCTCTGGGACTTAACATTGTCCTTTTGTCTACGTATTGATCTCTGGTTGAATTTTATGCAATACTTACGAATCTAATTAAAAGAAACGCAGAGCAAAGGATTCTATTTTCTTTGTAGACATAAGCTAAGAATGGTGCACATTTTGGACATGAATACAATGTCGATCGGAGCCAATAAAACGGAGCACCAAAAGTTTGAGGACGAGCAGGAACTAATGTACGCGAAACTTATATCATGCGTTAAGGAACATAAAAGAGCTATAGAGTAAGTATACCGCTGGATGGCTTTCCATCATTTCCGTGAGTAGATCTAGAGACGCGGTAGCGTATATTACATTTTTCGACACCGTGTATATATCGACTGTCGCTACCGCTATCATTTACTCGTCGCCCGGCTAATCCAACCTTACCTGAAACTTACCGGAAACTAATAAAATTAATTAATAGCGTGGTAACTACTGTGGATTTTAATATATTATGAATGTCTTTCACAAAAGATTGAATTGAAAAGTATCAAGGGGGGTGTGTCTTCAGCGTACTTTGTTCACTAATGTGACTTGCTCCACATTGCTCAATTTAAATTAAATTTTGTTCATTTACCTTATTTGAGAAATTTTCAAAAGCTTGTGCGAAAGAAGATGCTTCACTGTCTATGTAATAACCTTCTCTGGACAACTTCCAAATCTGCGACTCTAAATCTATATAAAAAGTCTATTAAAAAAATTTAGCGACCTAGCATGTTAATTGAGACTCGTGACATTTCAAATTTTGATTTGGAACAACTTACCTTGTTTGACACTTAGCAGGTTATAATTCAATAGTATATATATGTACAATGACGGACGACGATCCGTGCCGAATGCAGCCGAATGATCCCGAGAGTCGACGAAACATGTGTTAGTCTCTTTTTTGGCTGAAGGTGTCCGTGTAACGCGTAAACGTATTATGTGGACGAAAAATTTCGATGGAGAAGAAGAAAAATCTGAAAACTGACCGTTTCTGACTGATCCATGAGACGATATTATGATATCTCTGACATGCGTGGACCGATTTTATTGATTTTGGTCTTATTCAAAAGCTTTTATGCGGTTTACATAACAAAAGTGCCTTTAAATTTAGAAAATATTGCAGGCGTGAAGAGATATTAATGAAATAAATGTCAGGTTAGGTTGGAATAGCCGCGCGACGAGTATATATATAGGGTGTCGATTCATGTACTTGGCGTCCAGACGCTACCGCGTCTCTAGATATATTTTTCGAAAGACAGTAACTATGTGCAAAATTTCAGTTATATCGGTCACTCTTATCTCGTGAACCTCGTGAGACTTTCAACGGCGAAAGAAACATCGTTTATCAGTTAAGAGTCCGTATTTCTGTTCAGGTGCACGCAAATTCTACAATCAGCATTCTCAGTGACACTGTTTGTTCAAGTAACGATGAACATCCTAAGCCTCAGTATCACTGGAATACAAGTAAGCGTTCGCCGTCACCCATTCTCGTTTTGTTTCATCTATCAACCATTAAAAATATATAAGTCTCTGGAAGACTCACTGCCAACGTATGTGCAACGTATATTAAATGAACTGTAAATTGTACATTACTTGCCCACTCATGCACATTCTGCAACTGTCGAATTACGGCAGTGAACGCTAATTGACTTCTATCAGTTCAGTGCTTTCAGGATTGTTGGAATTTTTCAGGCTTTGAGGAAAGTGTCCGGTGGAAATATATCGGATATGTTAAGGCTGGCAATCTGGATGATGGGACAGTATATACATCTAGTTTTTATCCATTTTCCCGGACAAAGACTGTCGAATTTCAGCGAGCAGGTGTATTACGACGCGTAAGAACACAATATGTTGTCTATATATGTTCCAAGTAAATCGCTCTGTTTTACGTCCCAACCATTTGATATACAGATTACAGAGCGTTTAAAACAGAACGGTTGCAAATTTTGAGCCGGCCAATGCACATCCCATTTAGTAAGAAACGCTTAAGGGGGTAGACACGCAACGTGACACGGGCAATGCACCGCGTTGTAATACCGACAATCTAACCTGAAACATGGGTTTGGGATTTTTCGTTTTTCGTCCTTATATGAGCATATTTTGAGCTGGGCGAGGTCTCATTCGAAAGAGGAAGGTTCCATTGCGGAGCGCTCTGTTCACCGTTTGAGTCACAAAACTCTTTTAGTGACCTAACAATGCTTAGTTTATGCTGGTGTATTTTGTCGACTTTTGCTCCACTTTGGACACTCATATTATTACGTATGAACACTATCTCGTTGAACCATGAGCAGAGCGCTCCGCATTGAACTTTCCTCTTTCGAATGAAACCTCGCCCAGCCAAAAATAATAATATTGAGTCTTTTTCTATTTCGGCACACGCTTTTTCCAAAACATCCTACGATATTTCGCCACGATTTGTCTTTTTGATATAATTTCAAACCATTTTCCTAGAAATATATAGAAAAAATTCAATTAAAAGTAGTCGGGGAAAATTAATATACTGTATCAACATGCCACAGAGAAACCGTATCAACTTACCCCACAGGAAGTCATTATGTATAAACATGTCCATAAAAAATGTAGAGCATATAAACATAATTACAAAACGTAATTACCTTACCTTCAAAAGACTCAATATGATGCCAAATTACTTCGGGTTATAAAATTCTTTATATCGTCTCAAGACGGATTGGAAAGTGAACACAACTATTTACATTTTCTTTATATAAACGAAAACAGTTAAGAAACGATTGCTAACGTCAAGGTACACCCACGTACGCTGGATCGTAGGAAAGAATTTATCAACAATCTTCACATATCCCGTTGAAATGAAGCTACATATATACGGTGTCGAGATAATTAGTCTGTATCAACCTGCCTCTGTATCAACTAGCCCCGGTCTCCCCTACTTCGAAAAAATTGATTCGGTTTTATCTGGAATGACCATTACACAACTAATGTATTTGCAGGTTGGAGTGCAAATGGCACAAATCTTTCCGCAAGTCACGTATTGTGTACAATTTTTTCGTTATGAACACGTTAATCCCGTGTCGGCTGACCGCGTTGAAAGTGACAACGTTGAACATGGAAACGTTACTATCGGTACGTAACACCTCCGCACGAGTCAATAGATCAGAAAATTTTTAAATAATGTGTATAATACGCGGCGCGTTTCGCACTTTTTGTACATTCTCATAATTCTGTTACGGCCTTTATGTTCTCTGACGTTAATATATTGAAGAGTGCCGGGACTTCATCCTTTTCTTTCAGTTCACGCAGGCGGCCTTCTCGTATTTCACTGTTCTATCATCATCGTTATAATCGGCGATAGTGTTTCCTATGCAATCAAAGCGATTAATATTTGCGATAAGCTTGTTATAATGCTGCCTGAAGAAAAGTAAACGGTACAATATAATTTCTAATGTTAACGACTCTGTGATAACTATCCTGCATAATTCCCCAACTCGAGGACATCATTCTCTTCCCAACACTCAACACCGTCGCCAGATCCATACAGAATGCAAAGGTAATGCAAACACTGATCAGTCCTTCCTTTTCTTGAACAAGGAAGGATTTTAAGGAAATTCGTAAGGTGGAGCACGTGTATGAGTGTATATTTGAGAAACAATAAAGTCAGGAGCGTATATTAGGATATATTAATTTCGAATGTACACTGTTGGTGCATTCGCGCAACGTATGAGCATTATCATTTATCGAACATTTAAGCATTGAGAATACAATAAAAGTCATTCAGCGTAGAAAATCATTTCAAAATCCAAGTCCAAGTATTATTAATTTCTTTATATCTCCAACTTTACGTGTCATAGTTAATAATAATTTACACTGGGCGGTTGGTGTAAATGTTTGCAACATCATTTTTCATAGTACTAGCCCGTGGAATTTTAGCGGAAATATCAATTGTTATCACCTGCCGACACGGAGACGCGATCCGCGTAGGCCTAAAGTGCATCGGGTTTCCCAGAGCCCTGGAGGCCAGCCTCAAGAATTGGGTTACCTTTACTTCACCGAAAACCATTTCATCGACAATCATTTTACCGACACGATTTCATCGACAGCGTATTTCGCCGACAGTATTTACTCACCGACTGTCACGTCTCGCGACGTGTAATAAAATATTAATTAACCCTTTTAACTCATTCATATTTACTATTTCGTACTCTGAGGTATTATAACTACCTCGTATGAAAAACTTTACACAAAACATTATACAACGTATCGCCGATAAGGCATTATCATCATAAACAACGATAAAAAGAGATCGAGCGAAGAATACACGGACGGCAGCGAGCAGGGCAGCCAGATCAAGGAGGTGGCGGACAGCCAGCTGTATACAGTAATTCGTCATCATAGTCCCGACGAACGGGGCTGACGGCGGGCGTATTACGCGATGGGTAGTGATCCTCTAGACCAGCGATGCACAAGGAGCTGTTTTCGGCACCTAGCGGCGAGCAACCCACCAGTCTCGTTGCTAAGGTCAGAACCGGTGAGGAGAACTGCAGTAGTGCACGTGCATTTGGTATGACTTGAATCCAGCCATATTCACTGATGCTACGAGTCTACGTTCACGCACATACATTACTGCAGTTCTCCTCACCGATTGTAACCTTAGCAACGAGACAGGTGGGTTGCTCGCCGCTAGGCGCCGAAAACAGCAACTTCTGCAGCGCTGCTCTAGACTCTAGAGGATCACTAGCGATGAGGAGTGCGGACACGATTCGGGCGAGCGAGAGGGAACGAAACAGATGACACGAAGTTGCCGTCGATTCTTTCGCTCTCTCACTCTCGACCGAAGGATTTCAAGAAATGGTGGGGATAGTGAGCTGAACTATTACGCATGGTAAAAACGGGACAATAACGACGAATTACTGTACCAGGTAGCTGACCGCGCGACCACCAAGAAGGCCCAGTCAACACCAGCTGATGTCCAGCGTGGTACAGAGGCCCATATCAACCAGTGGAGACGACACCAACTTCGCGGAGCTGTGCCCCTGGTCCTCGCCAGAAGATTGCCCTCCCGTCATTTCCCGCAAATCAATCTCCAAAATAATATGCTTAACTTCAACCCCTAGTAAATAAGCTGTGCGAAACCGATCGTACAGAAAATATTGTAAACGAATAACATATACCTAAATCAAATACGAATTCATATAAAAATCTTGCTATCGTCGCTACTGGGAGTCAGGCAAAATGATATGCATTCGTCGCGAAGAAGGACACCTAAAGGGTGAGAATTAGTGGAACGTGCCTAAGTAGTAAACAAAAATCTCAGAATAAACTTTATTCAATAAAGCGCTGGGAAGATTCTTCCTGGAAGATTCCAGGTTGAGGCTGTGGGATAGGGTCTCCCACCTAGGATTTCTCATGTGACAAATCCTGGAGAAGGATGACCGACTGCCTTATAAAAAGGGCTCGGGCCACCCGCGGAGCTCATTAATTAATGGCAGTATCTTTACATATTACAATTTACATCATTATTATCCTCCGCACCAAAAAGACTTAGAAAAGTGTTAGAATCACAACGCCAACTGACAATAAAAGTGTTAGTGAAACAATAAATAAGTGAGTCAAGTTTTTCCTTCGTTTTCCTATTCCCTACCTCAGGCATCGACACCTTTTTCTATAATCAATTTTATAAATCGAGAAAATATGAATAAAGTTAATCGTGATGTGCGCCTGTCGAAGATGACACTTATAAGCAGGACAGCCGCCCACGGTGTCATCGAGTACTGGGTGTAAAATGCGATTTCCACGATTAATAACTCTACCGTTAAATCTTTCTTAAATGTTCGCAATTTGCTTCCACTAACGGTGACACTTCTAAGCAGGACAGCCGTCGCGATTTCTCTTTATTAATCATTTCTTTCATTTCTTTATTAATCAGCAACTCTACAGACTCATACAACGGAGAAGCATTGTACAACTTCGCTTACGATGTAACGAATCTCTGCTATCTTATAATTCCCTAATAAATTATTTGTGGACATGGGTTTATATAACTTTTCAACTTTTTCAATTGTTTTCAACCGTATGCCCGGGATACTCTGTATACAGAGATACACTTTCATTTATCATTTTGAACCCTTCCTATAATAACTAATTAAAAAATGATTAATCAATTATGGTAATCTTATGATATGTGTCTCGTATCAAGCAGCAGAGTACTGGTGGACCCATGCCTACATATACGTGTAACTCTACACAATCAAATCGTTCCGAAATCTTCAACACTTTTTCCTGACCAAAGGGTTGCTTTGCTTCATATGGCTTCTTTCAAACATTATCCCTTTTGAACATGCAGAGTACGTTGATGTAAAAAAATTGGTAAATTTGTCGAGAAGCTACCTACTCACCGATTTCAATGACCTTCACATATGTTTTCAATGTCGTCATTTTGAACGACATTTCTCTTTAAACTTTTTAATTCTAGTGTTAAGGGGTAACACCACTGTAAATTTTTCGGAATTTTTTTTTTTTTTATTGGCTTAAAATATGCTTTGAACCCTTTAGAATATGGGGGCAAAAACTGTATTACTTGAAACAAATTTGTTTCCTTGAAATTTCGAGCTTTTCCCCAAGCGCATCGAACTGCTTCGAAACAACTACTGGCGTTCAATTAATCCCTGCTGGGAAGGTCCTATTAATGTCCTACCTTTTGATTTCTAACTTCTCTAATACACAATGGATGTCGTTAGAAAGTTTTTATGTTCAGTTAGAAGCATTTCCAAATAAAAGTATGTTAGCGGCAACGTATTTTTCTATCTTCTTTAAACGCTTTTTTCTCGAAACATGACTTTTCAACACGGCACGCAGCATAACTCCAACAATTTTCATTCTTTTCGTTCGAAATTTTAACTAAATCTTTAAAATAACATTTTGAAGTGAAATACGTACGGGATTTTCGATAAGTTAATTTAAACATTAGTTATTAACAAATGATTGCCCTCTTTTTGAAGAAAATTGAACGTTTTTTATTCAAATACTCACCAATCGCACAAAAATCGATATTTTTAAAATCCCGTACGTATTTCTCTAGCTATAAACCTGTAGATTTGAGAGAAATTTTTTCCATTTTTTAGATTCAAATTTGCACCAGCTACACTGCGTGCCGCAGAGCACTAAAATTTCAACATGCTTCACGAGAATGGCTTCAGTGCCGCCATTTTGTAATATTTTTCAATAACCATTTTTTTTTTTAATAACATAATATATGCTTAATAACTTCCTCCAGTATTGTTATTCTATCACCTTTCCTTCCATCCAAGAAAAATTGCCAGAAAAACGCTTTTTTTCAAGCTGTTACAGTGGTGTTACCCCTTAAGTAAAGTTTTTTGCGAATATTTCGTAAACCAAAGCCGACCGCCAAAAAGTTTAAAGGGAAATGTTGTTCTGAATGATGATTTTGACAACATATGTGAAGGTCATTGAAATCGGTGAGGAGTTTCGAGAAGTTTACCAAAAAATTTAACATTAATTTTCAATGTTATAAACAATTTCGCGGACAATTTTTTTTACAAATGTCCATCGAACCAGAGGTGTAGATTCACCCCCCAAGAGCAACGACCAATAAATTTTCTACACACTGTGCAATGAATGTGGAGAATAAGTAGATAGGTGTCTTCTGTAGGAGCGAGCACTGTTAGAAAGAGTGATGTGTGACGTGATTTCGGTGTGACTGATTTTTGGGGTGTGTGATTGTGGCAAGACTAATTTGTCAGGCAGCGCGCAAAGAATGGTTGGGGGCCTCAGGCAGTGATGCCAGAACCGTGGGTTTTCGCCCACGGACCCTACCACCCCTCTACGACCAAGCGTACCCCCTGCTAGTGCCTGTACCATACCACACAAGCATACCCTTCCCTCCATCCGTGTGTCGTACGCGCTGCCTGGCCAGCGCTCTCCGGCGAGAATTCATTTTCCCGACATCGAAGCGCTGACAATGAGTCGCTCGCAAAAAGTCCAGAGTTCAAATCCCGGTGCGGATACTCTACTTTTTTTTTTTATATTTATTCTCTAATTTCTGTTTCTATATTCTCAGTAGAATAAACACTTGAAAACTAATTCAGACAAGAATTACAACCAGAATCCTTCCCGCCAATTGGAGACTGCAGTGGCAAAGCGCTCCAAGAATCGGCTGATGAATCTGCCATATTTTATAATTCTATGAGAAAATTTTTTTTTTGTACTTCTCGAATATATGTTTAAATATACCTAAAAGTTTACGAAAATCAATTGTTCCTTTCCCTTTCAGAAAAATTCGCGAAAAAATCATTTTTTTGGACTTTGTAAAGCCGGACACTCTCTTAATGCAAACGCATCTAATCTAGTGACCGATCGTCCATGCAATAGCAATCGGAGGACCCCTAGGGAAACGGAGAACACGTTAAAATTGGAGAAACATTGATTAGGCTCCCCCATAGGCTCCCCCAACTTAACCCCTCAGTGTGGAAACTTTTCTGCCCAGAACAGAACCCAGCTGCGGGATGAATTCCATTGGTCGAAACCTTGACCCCTGCTGTTAAGGCGTTACTGCATAGCAGCTCTGAAGAAGTATTGTCACACGGTTTCCTAATCTAACCAAACAGACTGGCATCCCTCTCAAACGGCCACTTTTGAAGAGGCCCTCTTCATGGCAATATTTCTTTCCCAAGGCCTACACAATGTATATGAGAAATGCACAGCACGCGTCTAATTCGGGTGTCCAATAGTCCTTGGTCCCAAGCCCTACTCGCTACGCCTCCGCTAGTTCTACGTGAAATATGCAGCATAATACATTTATGCTTGAGAGTTTTTTTAAATTAACGACCTGCTTCTATTTTTTTTATCAACGTTTCTCAAATTTTGTACCCCGAAAACATGTTTTTTTTTTCAGTGCTCCGCCGTTTTTTAATTTTTTGCGATTTTGATTTTTTTTAAATCGTCGCGCAATAGAGGTAGGCTTCTAATTTCTAAATATTTTTGTCTTTTTGAATTCGGATTAACCATATGGCCTGGACACTGTCAACGCAACAAGAACGATTTTGCCGCAACACAAATTTTGACGAAGAGTAACAGGAAATGGATTTATGAATTTGATTGAAAAAAAATTTCTTACTCTTCGATATGTACATATTAACTATACTAAGAAATATATTGATTTACTTGCGTTGTTTGGTTGAAAAATATTCCCGAAAACACCCTTACTTTTCAGACCATTACAGTGGTCTCCCCCTTAAGGATCTGACCACGGAGTGGGAAAGACGAGGGTGTTTTCTGGTAAGCGGATTGTGATGAACCATACAAAACTTACCTCAGAACTGTTGAATGGATCGATCGTTTCAAAAAATTTCTAACATATATTGTTCATCACAATAGCTTCGGTTAGTGAAAGTTTTCACTATTTCGCTGGGTAAACATGTGAACTCTTGTTACATTAATTTGTAAGGAAATGTTGGATGCGAGTGGTTGGATGTACAACGACTTTTATAACTCTACCTTTTTAGTATGCGACTGAAGGGAAATGAAGATTTCTCTTCATTCAATGACCAGAATAAACTTGATATGTTACTGCCACTGATGACCTTCTGAATCCTCCTGATATTCTCGTATGAATAGATCTTGTTATCCTTTTAGATTATATAAATTAGAACGGTGCAACCCTAGCGGTGGATGCTGCTGAAAAAATCTATACGTTCCATGGAAATTGGACGATCGCTGATTTGCTGTGCTGCAATGTTTGAATTCTACGTGATTTAATATACGAACAAATACAGAAGCGCTATTTATGCACTGATTGAAAGGAAGAAAGTCTGCTTGGAATTTCAATAATTTTAACTACAGTCATCAAGGGGCGCCTTACGTTTGGGTGAACCATGGTTAGACAGTCATAACTGGGTGCTTTGTAAAGATATAGTGACTAACCGGAACCCCTCAAGCGTACAGTCCTGAGTGTACATTGTACAAACAGCTAATAAATAAATGTATTCACTGTCACTTATTACGTTTCACGAAATCCTAGGACCTAGGTTCTGACCTACTAATATTCAAACATTACCCTCCTTTTCGGCTACGCCGCAGTCGGGTGGAGAAGGATGTGGAGCTCCACCCTGGAGGCTCGATTTGTCACCATGACGCTCAAGGGTTTTACTGTTTTACACGACTTTGTTCCAGCAGCTTTCACGACATCACTATATCTCTACGTACATATACATATCACAAATTCTAATAGGGTGCGCCATGAGATGTTGTCCCAATTTATAGTCGTATGCTTAATTCAATTGTTCTTTAAAAATTTATCAATAAAAATCATAGCGTTCTATGGTCTAAAGGGGGGATTCTACCTTGTTTGGCCGAAAAATTCCATTTTTTCTTTTTCTTTTTCTAAAAGATATAAGTCTTGTGTATACACTCTGCAAAGCTTATAGCCAAATTCGAAAAATTGGTGAGGTTGTAGCGTTTTGAAGCGAGCGGTACGCAGGTAGAAATATACATAACTAGCTTAAGGGGACCTCCCACCCTTGACCACTTCAAAATTACCAAAAATGAGCCTCTTTGTTGAAAAATTGCAGGAAAAAACTATGAGACATATTGAAGAAAGCGGATATATTTCTGAAAGGAAGAAATTAACCTTACACAACATGAAAAAAAAATTCAGTCTTAATAGGCGCCTAATTTGGTCACATTGGGCTATGGGTGTGCCAAAGCTGTGTTGAAAATTTCAAGACTTTATGTCGAACGGTTTTTGAGATATCATGTCGGCTAACTTAAAAAATAGTGAAACTGAGAAAAACGCCTTTAAAGTCAGGGGAGTGAAATTAGGCGCCTATGAAGACTGAATTTTTTTTTATGTTGTGTAAGGCTAGCCCGTTCAGAAATATATCCTCTTTCTTCAACAAAGAGGCTCATTTTTGGTAATTTTGAGGTGATCAAGGGTGGGAGGTCCCCTTAAAGTACCCGGCGTTGCCCGGGCTTCTCATATGTATTAATAACGGCAGCATTAATATTTTTAAATTATCTAGAAAACTAATAGATTCTCGAAATAATCGTTGACAATCGTGACCCCACCACCGTACAGGGAACCGTACGGACATCTCTTGTGCGCACCGCGCTGGACACCACGTAAGATTTGTCTGCCTCGCTTCACTATTTCGCTTATTACTCCGTCCCATTTAGTAATATCGAGATGATAGATAGCCTAAAACCTTCCGAAATGTTGTCTCTACACATCTGTAAAAACTGCAAAAGCATTGGTTAAGTACTTTCCGAGTTTACCCGTTGCAGACACAATAATACTTTCCGCTTTATATATATAGAGAGAAGAGAAGAGAAGAAGAGAAGAGAAGAGAAGAGAAGAGAAGAGAAGAGAAGAGAAGAGAAGAGAAGAGGAGAGGAGAGGAGAGGAGAGGAGAGGAGAGGAGAGGAGAGGAGAGGAGAGGAGAGGAGAGGAGAAGAGAAGAGAAGAGAAGAGAAGAGAAGAGAAGAGAAGAGAAGAGAAGGGAAGAAGAGAAGAGATAGAGATATGAACTTTTAAACTCGATTTTCTCGAAACTACATTTTTCGACCTGGCGTTGAAGAAATCTCGACAATCAAACAATTTGAACTTTTACATGCATGTTGAGCAAGCGTCTGTATATCTATGGTAGTAGATTTATTGCAGTATTTGTAACCGTTCGTGATTTTACTTAATGATGTTTTGCTAATTTTTTAGAAAAATTCGATTCCTCATATTGAGAAGCCTGCCATTTTAACATTTCTTGATTTATCTTAATGAATCTACTACCATCGATAGCCACATTCATACAGATTAAGAATCTCTTCCCTTTTTGTGTTTCAGATTATCCTTAGTATGGTACTGGTATCAGCCTGTATCACTTTTTTTTACTGTCACATAAAAATTCATAACAATAGCTCAAGATACAATAAAACAGCCTGTCAAACCGCAAATTAATTTGTCAAACCGTTTTTATACAAAAAATTCACCAAAATCACCGATTTTTCGGCCAAACAAGGTAGAATCCCCCCTTAAATAATTCTTCCTCCAATTGTGTGATTCCCCTTGGATTATGAAACAGTTCACAATTAACTGGGTAAGAATTCATGACACATCTTTGTAGTTATATGAAAATAGTAGTTTCACTGAAAATGTGGAGATATTTACTATAGGAGCCCAAAACGATGTAAAGAGCATTATCACCACTGTGTTCCTGATGACGCGATCGTTAAATGGCTGAAAGGGCCACACGCCGAGCAACGAGGCGAAACGCTTAGATAGCGAATACGCGCTTTGATCGAAGAAATCCATGTCTCGACACTGAACGGTCGCCTGTTCTGCACACGACTGCCAAGGGAAGGCCACAAGAGGCAAGGGAAGAACGTTTTTTAAATACGTTCATGCATTTTTTATTCCGCCAGATTACCTTCTCCATTTGCACCCATTAAATGTTATATGACCATCAGTCACACACTCAGCGGCAAAGTGTATTATCAACTCGACTGTATCAGTCATTAAACGCTCTATTTCTCGTTTGAGTATGTTTGTACAAGGAATGCCAGCTAAAGAGAATAACCACATGGCGCAGAATGATTCTGAAATAATTAACGAGTGATGCGTTTGTCTCCACCGCCACTTTTATGGTAATGGATGGTAATGTATATCGATTGAACGGCAATTCGAATGCGAGGCAATATGTGTATCGTCGCATGGTGCACTTACTTCGTAGTGCGGTCGTTGGTGAAACAGGTGGCGGACATGAAAATGCTGCATTCGTTCTTCCAAACCAGGCGTATTCGAGTCATAAATTGACAAGAGCACTCTTTATGGCATTCGTCTGTAATCGGCGGATGAGCAGAGTGTTAGGTTCTCTGATTCTGGCGAGTGTAAGAAGCAGAAGAAAAAGAATATGGACGTGATCATATCACTGGTATCCTTTCGTGAAAATTGCCCTTCAATTGCTGTAATGGTTGCTTCTTTGAGAAACTGTATCATTGCTCCAAGAGTTTCATACGTTTCGTTTGTATATTGAGTAAGGTTCCACTGTCACCGTCGTGTCACAAACCATAATCATCTCGTTGACGTTCTTTAGTCAGAAGAAGATCTGCTTGGAGATATAGAATAATATATATTTAATCCTCTTTCCCCCATAGATTTTGATTAACCCCTAAATAGGCGCATGGGGTCAAGGCAAACTTTGATCGCTACAAAAATACAGAACGCATAGGTTTGCGAACTTGCCGCTCCCAATGATGTTATCTTAATGAGAAGATTTTATTTGAGTTTTGTATTTTTTGTAAAAGTAATAATTGTTGATTAACAAATATACTTGTTTTTACTTTTCAAAACCGTTTGAATTACCATAAATATAAAAAAGAAGTTGGTGTCCCTGCTGACCCCATGCGCACACTTGTGTGATTTTGCCAGAGGGCCTTCTTAAGGGTTAGTTTGATAATTTAGTTTATTTCAGTTTCAAAAACACAGTTTTTGGGTTTTTGCTTGAAGGTGAAGCTCGAAAGACCTGAGTAGCTCCAATTGTTTCGGGGCGATCGTTGTTAACGAGCTCTCAAATCCGTTCGGAAACGGAGTCCCGGCTCGTTTCGAACTTGAAGCAACTCGAATATTCGAGTTTCCCTGCTGCCCACACAGTGCAGGAGACAGGGTCAAATGCCTCCAGGTACTACATTGAATAATTTGTATTACTTTTCAGACTATTAAACTAGTCCAAACTTGGGGTGTGGACTATGACATTGCTATTGATTGTATCCCACCCTTGTTAACTACCGGAGTGGTAATGGCGAAGTACTTCAACGGTGTGTTTCACGTACGCAAGGTAAAGTAAGGCGTTCAAGGTTCATGAACTTGAAGTCACGTAGGATGTATTAAACTAAATATGACTGAACGGCTTTAGTAATGTTAAACTTCAATAAGACGAAAAAGTAAAAATTCTTATTGATGGAAAATTGGATCTCCAGGCGAGTACAACTACGGCACATAGTACCTATGTATGATGAAACGCGCAAAACAAATATGCGCCTGCTGATTGGAAAAGCAGGAGATGTTATACAACATTTGACTGTGGAAGAAATATTAAATTACTGAAATCATTCTGTTTGTTTCGATACTAGATCGCATGTACCTAATGCGTGTTTATTGCAATGACACTTCTTTACGATTCGCTTTGTGTTACAGCTGGCAGAGCTGTGTGATATGATTAGAAGCGATACTGAACGATTGAAGGATCTTCCACAGTTCGAGGTTCTCCATTTCTACGCTCTGCAAGGAAGGAAATTCGTGGTGTCCTTCACAGGTAAAAGGATCAGTTTCGATTTTATTATTCCTTTTGTGATAATCAAAGAAGTGTCATATTTAAGGAACTTCCTTTGCCATCTTTCGTCCCTCGGGCGTGTGGAGTTTGACTTTGGGAGAAATGGGTTCGAATACGTCGCGAGTATTTTTTTCCAACGACTAATAGGGCGGCTTTATTTACTCTTGGTGAAATTTCTTTTCAAGATTTTCTTCGCGACACCCCCCAGAATAGTTTCAAATAGTAAAACAAAATCTGTGTAAAGTTTGAGCCCGATCGGATAAGGTGCCCCTGGGCTCTTGAACACTTAAATATTTATTTAACTGCTCACAAAGTCAAATTAATATAATATTGCTCTTTGTCTGGATATACAACTTTTGTTTGACATATTTTTTTTTATTTAAACAATAATTTGAAGGATATTATACATATGTGAGGATTAGGCTCAAGTTTTGCGGAGATTTTTTTTATTATTTGGAACTATTCTGAGGCGTAGTAGAAAATTTTAAAGTCGAAAATAAGAGTCACCCTAATGCCTAATAATAGGTTTTTAACAAATCATACTTTGAAACATTGTGTTCAGGACACGAAACGTCGAAGCTTCGAGCGTTCGCGGGTTAGATTAAGAATTAGGATCAACTTAGCGTATAAGATAGTCTTTTAACAATAGCCGCCAAGTATAGTCGTTAAGTTCAACTAAGGTCACGTGCACTTTGTATTTACAAGGCGTGGCACAATAAATTACAAATTTGTCCACTTAAATTAACATAGAATAACTCTTATTTATTCTAACGTGAAAGTCCGCGAGAATTAGTGTTTGAATCGGGCAGTTCGAATAGTTTGTCTGGATCGTTCCAGTAGAGCGCGAGCACGCGAGATAAAAATGTACTTGTTGTCTTGTTCACGATTCGTAGAAGAGAGAGGATGGCGATGATGAGATCGGGCCGTTCCACCGAATTCTGTGACGTCAGCACCCCACCTAACAGCTGCTCGTCCTGAGCAGGACGAGGATCGCAGCGGTAGAACAAAGCCGTTCACGCGATGAAGCGAGAGAGCTGCCTAATTAGCTGAGGTGTGCGTCAACAGATGGCCCGACCGATCTCATCACCGCGATCGTGCGTACCGCGATCTGGTCGCGTTAAAGGTAGGATTTCCTAGACACGAAAGAGATGTCGGCTGGCACCACGTAGCGAGGTCAACCTCCCGTGATGCCGCACCGAATATTACGCGATCTGGTCGCGTAAAGCTGGGATTTCCTAGCCGCGATCGGCCGCGGCGGTCCCACTAGTGCAAGGGAGAAGTATGCATCTGTGTCTTCGTTGCGCTAGTGCGACCGCCGCGGCCGATCGCGGCTAGGAAATCCCGCCTTTAGTCGCTTTAAAGTGCGCGCGGTTTCGGAAGCGAAGCCTGTGGCTGTTTGGGCCAATCCCAAACACATTATATTCAGTGATCTCCATGAAAACGAGCTTAACTTTAAGCAAACATTAATTGAAATTCTTCTATGTGTAATTATTAAATTATTTCGTATACCTTATTTGTTATAAATTAGTTTAATGTAAGTATTTATCGTTTGACATATTCCCGTCTTATTCTCGGCATTCTATTTCAGTTGCCCTCAGCGTGCTACTGGTGATATACCTAGCACTTCCAACCGTGTTAATCGTACACGACATTCTAACGAAAAACGAGACGGAAGCTAAGTACGTGATGTACCACGGGGATTATTACATCATAGATACAGATGACCACTACTATATCGTGACGGTGCATAGTTATATAGCGTCTATAATGATAATAATACTCGTATGCACGCTGGACTCGATGTTTATTGTTTTTATACAACATGCCTGCGCGATGTTTGCAGTCACTGGGTAAATCATTTGTATTTCCTTCCAATCGGGCGTAAATTTGCTTGTATAATGGTCAATAAGGAAGAACAACAAATCATCCCATACCAAGCTTCACATCATTATCTCCCTGGCCTAACCCCTTAACCCTTTCGTTACGACGTACACTTCCACGATAGTGCTTTTTTCTAAAATTATTTTTTAAACTACCGCAGATCCTGACTAAAGTCGACGCTAGGATCGGCAGCTCGTTCCGTGATGCCGATTAAAGTCGGCGCTCGTAATGAAAGGGTTAAAGAACAATGTTAAGTCCCAGAGGAAATTACCGATTCACGGCCATACAGTAATTGCTCAACGATGTTTAGTATAGTTTCTTTTGTTTAAAACCACAAAGGCCGTTGAGGCCATTTTTCGAGGTGATCCCATCTGATTTCGAAGTTAAAAATCGTATTAATCGGTTCGACTTGGCGAGATCTTTCGAATGGTGTATAGCATTCGCTGTACACTCGTAGATCAGTAATCTCCTCTGGGACTTAACATTGTCCTGTTGTCTACGTATTGATCTTTGGATGAATTTTATGCAATACCTACTTATGAATTCAATTAAAAGAAACGCAGAGTAAAGATTTTTATTTTCTTTATAGATATAAGCTAAAAATAATGCACGTTGTGGACATGAACACAATGCCGATGAGAGTCAATAAAGCGGATTACCAAAAGTTTGAGGACCAGCAGGAACTATTGTACGAGAACCTTGTGTCATGCGTTAAGGAACATAAAAGAGCTATAGAGTAGGTACAAGGTAGAGTTGTACGAGTACTTGAATATTCGGGTAGCTTGAAAACCGAACCAATCCGGGACTCGGTTTCCGAGCCGTGCCAGGTACGCGAAAGAACCGAGCGGCTCGGATCGAACCAAGTACTCGAATTTTTTTCAAGCGGCCCGAAAGAACCGAGCGGATTGGATAAAGCCGAGCGGCTTGGACAGAACAGAGTACATGAATTTTTCCAAGCGGCCCGCAAGAAACCGGGCGGATTGGATATAACCAAGCGGCCCGAAAGAAACCGAGCGGTTTGGAAAGAAACGAGCGGTTTGGAAAGAAACGAGCGGTCCGAAAGAAGTTCGAGCAGATCAAAAACTATTTGTCCGATTTATTTGAAACTTGGTACACATATTCTTAAGGGGGTAGACACGCCACGTGACACGGGCAATTCCCGCTCTGTAATACCGACAATCTAACCTGAAACATGGGTTTGGGATTTTTCGTTTTGGGATTTTCGTTGGGCAAGGTCTCATTCGAAAGAGGAAGATTCAATGCGGAGCACTTTGTTCATCGTTTGAGTCACAAAACTCTTTTAGTGACCTAAAAATACTTGGATTCATGCGGGTGTATTTTGTCGAATTTTGCTCTACTTTGGACACTCATATTATTAGATATCAACACAAGCTCGTTGAACCATGACCAGAGCGCGCTGCACTGAACCTTTCTCTTTCGAATGAGACCTCGCCCAGCCCAAAATTCGCTCATGTAAGGTCAAACAACGTATTCTACTAAACCCATGTTTCGGGCCAGATTATGTCGGTTTACAGAGCGCTGCATTACCCGTGTCTACCCCCTTAATGGTATTATCTAAACTGTAGAATATCAAATTTTTTATGCAATAACCCATTCGTATATAATAAATGTTTTAACTTTGCCTTGTTAGGTAAAAAATGATAGTGATATTTATCTTGCTCTCATTTGTACAATAACTTTTTTCTTCTCAAATCCGTATGCTACCTTGTAGATATTTAATTAATGAACACTAGAGTCATGGTATTTCTGATGTTAGATACACCTGGACATCATAATTTGATACATCGCTCGCGCGCGTAATATTTATGGAACATATGCCTTAATACGTGCTGAGCATAAGAATTAGCGAAATAATTTCCAACCTCATAGTATCTGAAAACTGACCGTTTCTGATTGATCCATGAGACGATATTATATCTCTGACATGCGTGGACCGATTTTATTGATTTTGGTCTTATTCGAAAGCTCTTATGCGGTTTACATAACAAAAGTGCCTTTAAATTTAGAAAATATTGCAGGCGTAAAGAGATATTAATGAAATAAATGTCAGGTTAGGTTGGAATAGTCGCGCGACGAGTAAAGATACACGGCAGCGACAGTAGACATATATATATGTTGTCAATTCATGTACTAAACGTTCAGACGCTACCGCGTCTCTAGATATATTTTTCGAAAGACAGTAACTATGTGCAAAATTTCAGTTATATCGGTCACTCATATCTCATGAACCTCGTGAGAGTTTCAACGGCGAAAGAAACATCGTTTATCAGTTAAGAGTCCGTATTTCTGTTCAGGTGCACGCAAATCCTACAATCAGCATTCTCAGTGACACTGTTTGTTCAAGTAACGATGAACATCCTAAGCCTCAGTATCACTGGAATACAAGTAAGCGTTCGCCATCACCCATTCTCGTTTTGTTTCATCTATCAACCATTAATAATATATAAGTCTCTGGAAGACTCACTGCCAACGTATGTGCAACGTATATTAAATGAACTGTAAATTGTACATTACTTGCCCACTCATGCACATTCTGCAACTGTCGAATTACGGCAGTGAACGCTAATTGACTTCTATCAGTTCAGTGCTTTCAGGATTGTTGGAATTTTTCAGGCTTTGAGGAAAGTGTCCGGTGGAAATATATCGGATATGTTAAGGCTGGCAATCTGGATGATGGGACAGTATATACATCTAGTTTTTATCCATTTTCCCGGACAAAGACTATCGAATTTCAGCGAGCAGGTGTATTACGACGCGTAAGAACACAATATGTTGTCTATATATGTTCCAAGTAAATCGCTTTGTTTTACGTCCCAACCATTTGATATACAGATTACAGAGCGTTTAAAACAGAACGGTTGCAAATTTTGAGCCGGCCAATGCACATCCCATTTAGTAAGAAAGGCTTAATAAGACGAGATATGGAAGGGTATTCTGTGTTTCTTTTAAATAAATGTAAATTTACATATACATTTAGTAAGATAGAACCGATCTTACGTGTATGATTTGTGAACTTGTTTATTTGTAATGATAGTGGTAGTGCGTGAGAACAATTGTAGAGTCCTTGTAGAAAACCATGCATGTGCACCAGATACATATACATATTATACTGAATTCATCCTATAGTCCAGTGAAATTAGGATCTGGCTTCGGACTAATTACCATCCAGCTGAATTTTTGCATGAGCCTTTATTTGGTCGTTGTAAGCAAGATGTCAAAAGTCCCCATCAATCCGACTGCTGCTAAAAATTTTACAGAGGGTTGAAAAAAAAATCCTGTTTTTCGCAAATATCTCGCTATCTATCAGTTGTGCGACAAAAATAGTTATTATACAATTTATAGCCTAGGAAATTCTGTACAAAAAAGGTCTTGCAAGTTTTTTCATAGGTGTAACCATTTTCAAGTAGGTCGGGTTACCAAGTTTCACCCCCATAAATTTGACAAGGGAAGATTCTGAACCCGGAAATTCAGAAAATTATGAAACTGTAAATATGTAGGGGAAGTCCTCCTGAATACAACGCAATTTCGTTTGATGCCCAAATTCACTCCAAGAGAGTGCAATTGACCCCCAACTCTTGGAGTGAATTTGGGCATCAAACCTTTTGGGACATCAGGACCGGGGTCGGACCAACCAGCGCCTCCTCAGAATCATCCCTGCGCGGAACAGGATTTTTCTTAGGATGAATTCAGTATATGCAACTTGTGCATACACTATGTGACGATTCCCTCCCCTGCTGGAACTGCCAGTTAGAACCGCATTAGATTTTGAACTGGATCTATCTGGTTCAATGCGGTACTACCTGGATTTTCAAGCAGTGATTTTTGGCAGTTCAAAAAAGAATCCGATTCAATGCGGATATTCAGATCGATAGATGAAACAGGCTTTTTCAGTTCCAAAATTTAACAGTTTCTATCAGGAATTGCCATTTGTATAAACCCGGAAGGTTCGTATCTGAAATTGCGGATCAAAAATCTTACGGATTCAATCTGGAAATGCCACAAGCCCTTTCGAGTCGGTCGCAATCTGGATTGGCAGAGCAAATAATTCTCGGGATGAATATGAGGTTCGAAGAGAAAGAATTTGGCTCGGTTTCCACCGGATTGGCGGATAAAAAATGAATGCGGTTCTATCCGGTTTTACGAAACACATACTTCGAAAAAATTGATTCGGTTTTATCTGGAATGACCATTACACAACTAATGTATTTGCAGGTTGGAGTGCAAATGGCACAAATCTTTCCACAAGTCACGTATTGTGTACAATTTTTTCGTTATGAACACGTTAATGCCGTGTCAGCTGACCGCGTTGAAAGTGACAACGTTGAACATGGAAACGTTACTATCGGTACGTAACACCTTCGCGCGAGTCAATAGATCAGAAAACTTTAAAATAATGTGTATAATACGCGGCGCGTTTCGCATTTTTTGTGCATTCTCATAATTCTGTTACGGCCCTTATCTTTCATTTATCACCCTTTTCTTTCAGTTCACGCAGGCTGCCTTCTCGTATTTCACTGTTCTATCATCATCGTTATAATCGGCGATAGTGTTTCCTATGCAATCAAAGCGATTAATACTTGCGATAAGCTTGTTATAATGCTGCCTGAAGAAAAGTAAACGGTACTATATAGTTTCTAATGTTAACGACTCTGTGATAACTATCCTGCATAATTCCCCAACTCGAGGACATCATTCTCTTCCCAACACTCAACACCGTCGCCAGATCCATACAGAATGCAAAGGTAATGCAAACTGAATGTTGAGGCGATACGTCGATATGTCAAGCACTGATCAGTCCTTCCTTTTCTTGAACAAGGAAGGATTTTAAGGAAATTCGTAAGGTGTAGCACGTGTATGAATGTGTGGTAACGGGAAAGTGAAGTACTCGGGTATTAGTCGCTGAATCCTTTATTTTCGGTAGGACGTCGAACAAGCAGCGAAGTCGTCCGTGCCGTTCGTTTTGACTGCCACGATTCGACTGTGTCGAGTTGCGGGTTCCCGGCGCGGATCTTTTGAGGGCCGTCGTCTTTCGCGCCGAACGAAATGTTTTTTACCATCGTATCGACGACGGTCCTCGCCGCTTTCCGGGAACTCCTGAGCGGCCGACGTAACGCGGCGCACCGGCGCTGAAATACAATACCTTGCCGATGCCGCCGATGCTTTAAGTGATGCCGCCTCGGACACAATGTTGCGGCGTGCTCGTTGCACGTGCCGCCACAAGTGTATATTTGAGAAACAATAAAGTCAGGAGCGTTAATTAGGATATTAATTTCGAATGTACTGTTAGATACCCCAAGCCTTCGCAGCCCGTATATCTGGACATTGTCACTTATTTCGACCGTTAACCTTTTTCCGCGCGACTTTCCCTTATACGATGTCTGGTTATCGTCACCCACTTGGACCCTTAGACCTTTTCAGGCGTACGTGCCTTAGTCGTAAACAAGCGGATTAGACCGTGGGCCTCAAGGCCCTTCTTCCAACCGAAGTCACTTCAAACGTAGGAAGTAACTTTCTCCAATAATGCCACTTCCACCCTCGCCAATAACCAATCCCAGTTCCTATTTCCTCACCCTCGTAATAGCAACCACCAATAGAATTCTTGAAGTTGTCGACGTTCTTTTCGGATCTCACAAACGAGAGTTAGAAAGCTCCGGTACTTTGTACAGTCAAGACCTCTAATACGCTGTTTAATAAAGACGTGTCTTCGTACAAGTATTCGAATTTATTCCTCCACGGGTTCACGACAGTACACTTTTGGTGCATTCGCGCAACGTATGAGCATTATCATTTATCGAACATTTAAGCATTGAGAATACAATAAAATTCATTCGGCGTAGAAAATCATTTCAAAATCCAAGTCCAAGTATTATTAATTTCTTTATATCTCCAACTTTACCTGTCATAGTTAATAATAATTTACACTGGGCGGTTAGTGTAAATGTTTGCAACATCATTTTTCATAGTACTAGCCTGTGGAATTTTAGCGGAAATATGAATTGTTATCACCTACCGACACGGAGACGCGATCCGCGTAGGCCTAAAGTGCATCGGGTTTCCCAGAGCCCTGGAGGCCAGCCTCAAGAATTGTGTTACCTTTACTTCACCGAAAATCATTTCATCGACAATCATTTCACCGACACGATTTCATCGACAGCGTATTTCGCCGACAGTATTTACTCACCGACTGTCACGTCCCGCGACGTTGAATCAAATAGTAATTAACCCTTTTAAATCATTTATAATTACTATTTCGTACTCTGAGATATTATAACCAGGGAGTCGAGACAGATAGACTTTCGGTTACGGTCGCGGTCGCGGTCCCTGACCGATTCCATGTGGCACTTTACGGGTCTCTCAACCTAACCGAGAGCGACGAGCGACCGGAAGTTTTCTCTCAACCGATAACCGGGAGAGAATTTTTCTCCGACTTACGGTCGACCGAAAGTCTAGACCGGTCAGGAATACGGTCGCGTTAATTTATGGAGAGGTTCGAGTTAATGTATGGAGAGGTTCGCAAAACGGTCACCCGACAGTCCCGACCGATTGCAACACGGTTGACACAAAGTCGGGAGAGATAGAAATGCGGACAACTAGAATTCATCACCTCATGAGAAATAGGAAGAAAATAGAAATACGTTCGATTAAAATTTGTGAAACAAATTGTTACTATCCCCGTTGCGAATCGCAAATCATGACTAAAATTATTTACTAGGTTATTTTAATTATTTTTTATCGCGTTAGTAACCTGGCCTTGACGTTAATAAATTTCTCACCATTTATAATGCACCTATGCATATTGTACAAGAAATGGAATTTTTTAACCAATTGATATAATGAATGAAATTTCAAACATTTATGATGTTTTCAATATTACAAACACAATACTATGTGTTTTTATTTTTCGACTAACATACCAGGAAGGTCATCCCACTCGATAACTTTCTGACGTCGATATCATGAATTTTGCCCAAATTGAAAGATGTTATTATTTTAATGGTTCCGAATTTGTTACAGAACCACAGTTGGGAATTAATTACTTTTTGCACATTCCTTTTTGAATCTACGCTATATTTTAGATTATTTTGCCTATTCACATAATAGTTTTTGAAATTCATTTTTGTAACATAAAAAAATATAGGCAAATTCTTATTTTCCCACTTTTGCCTGCAACATCATATGTTTTTCAATTCTAAATAAGTATGATCATTTTTCTAGCCTACTGTCTACAAAATAAGGTTTTTCGTAGGATGGTATGTACGAACTTCGTAGTCTACGAAGGCAAAGGTACGCCCCGTTTCAGGTAAGCGAGCCGCGCGCGGCACTATTGCGGGCGGTTTACCATACCTCTCGCACCCCGTATTACTTCAATCAGGACTAAACATAAAATTTTAAATTCGATTTTAACAATCATTTATTTTATATTAACTACATCTATTAAAGTCGATGGGAGATGACGAGCATCTTCTTAATGTTGTGTTTCAAATACAACAATGCCTCGGTAGAGTGTCAGAGTATTAACAAATAACTGCAACAGTCTGCTTTCACAAATCCCGTCACGAGGGAGACAAACAATGAGACCGACAGGGACAGCATACATACCTTCCCGGCCTATTCAGCTAGGTCGAACTGAACCGAACCCACCCGAACAAAACCGACCCGGAGCCCTAACCAGTCAGCGGACCTCTCCATATATTAAGTGGCGACCGGTCTACCGACCGGCAGTGATGCCAGAACCGTGGGTTTGCGCCCACGGACCCTACCACCACTCCACGACCAAGCGTACCCCCTCCTAGCGCCTGTACCGCACCACACAAGCATACCCGTCCCTCCGTCCGTGTGGTGTACGCGCTGCCTGGCCGGCGCTCTCCGGCGAGAATTCGTTTTCCCGACATCGAAGCACTTGGGTCGCAAGCAAAAAGTCATGAGTTCAAATCCTGGTGCGGATATTCTACTTTTTTTCTTTATTTATTCTCTAATTTCTCTTCCTATATTCTCAGAAGACTAAAGACTTGAAAACTGTTTTCTTATAAAACATTTTCGAAGCTTGATTTGTTACTAAAGATGCGATCCCCTTCTGGCTTGTACCGCACCACTACATGCGTACCCTACCTTCTGTCCGTGTGCCGCGCTACCTGACCGGCGCTCTCCGCCAAGAATTCATTTCACCGAAGTCCTAGAGCTTGGGTCGCAAACAGAAAGTCCGAAGTTCAAATTCTGGTGCGAATATTCTACTTTTTTCATTAATTATTCTCTAACTTCTCTTTCTATATTTTCAGTAGAATAAAAACTTTAAAACTGTTAATGTACAAAGCATTTTCGCAGCTGGCTAATGTACGATGTTGGTCTTCTGCCTTTTTTGTACATAAACAGAAATAATTCCTTGAAATGCTACTTACAAAATAAGTTCCTTTCTAGGATAGACTCTTTAAAATTCACGCCACAATGAACAGTTACAGAATCGGTGATTTCCGTTTCAGGTAAGTGAGCCGGCCGCTCCGCTATTACGGTCGGCTTACCACTCGCACTCCGGAGTACTGTAATGAGGTTTGAAAACAATATCGACTGGACTCGTACCCGTCGCAATCATGTCATTTATACCTACAGAAGAGTTTTGTTAACCCACTCTTGGCCAACGACACTCTTTTCGTGTTAATCAGGTTTATACGTATCTGCTTATTTGCTTCTTGATTATTTACGAAAATTTCTGTTTATGTACAAAAAAGGCAGAAGACCAACATCGTACATTAGCCAGCTGCGAAAATGCTTTGTACATTAACAGTTTTAAAGTTTTTATTCTACTGAAAATATAGAAAGAGAAGTTAGAGAATAATTAATGAAAAAAAGTAGAATATTCGCACCAGAATTTGAACTTCGGACTTTCTGTTTGCGACCCAAGCTCTAGGACTTCGGTGAAATGAATTCTTGGCGGAGAGCGCCGGTCAGGTATCGCGGCACACGGACAGAAGGTAGGGTACGCATGTAGTGGTGCGGTACAAGCCAGAAGGGGATCGCATCTTTAGTAACAAATCAAGCTTCGAAAATGTTTTATAAAAAAACAGTTTTCAAGTCTTTAGTCTTCTGAGAATATAGGAAGAGAAATTAGAGAATAAATAAAGAAAAAAGTAGAATATCCGCACCGGGATTTGAACTCATGACTTTTTGCTTGCGATCCAAGTGCTTCGATGTTGGGAAAACGAATTCTCGCCGGAGAGCGCTGGCCAGCCAGGCAGCGCGTACACCACACGGACGGAGGGACGGGTATGTTTGTGTGGTGCGGTACAGGCGCTAGGAGGGGGTACGCTTGGTCGTGGAGTGGTGGTAGGGTCCGTGGGCGCAAACCCACGGTTCTGGCATCACTGCCGACCGGTCCCCGTTCGTCTCAGAACGCGATCCCTGATTCCCGACCGAAATGCAATTGGTCAGGAGTTTCGGTTCCCTTTTGCAACCTCTCGCTATTACGGTCAGAATTTCTCTCCTCTTTCGTTCCGGTTACTGGTTACATGACCGAAATGTGACCGGTCTGAATTTCGGTTTCTGCTTCGGTCTCGACTCCCTGATTATAACTACCTCGTATGAAAAACTTTACACAAAACATTATACAACGTATCGCCGATAAGCCATTATCATCATAAACAACGATAAAAAGAGATCGAGCGAAGAGTACACGGACGGCAGCGAGCAGGGCAGCCAGATCGAGAAGGTGGCGATAGCCAGCTGTATACAGTAATTCGTCATCATAGTCCCGACAAACGGGGCTGACGGCGGGCGTATTACGCGACTGTAGAGTCTAGAGCAGGCCTGCCCCATCGGGTGCAAATACCTCCTGAATTTCTGGGACCCGGGCAACAGCCGAGCGCGGGACTGGTTACGTTGCTAACCACAGCATGGGTTGCGGGAGAATTGCATCAGTGTGCAGCCGTCCATGTAGGCTCGTACCACAACGCACACTCGTGCAGTTCTCTCACAAATTTCGCAACGGGTAACAATGGAACAGTCCCGCGCTAGGCTGTTACTCGGGTCCCAGAAATTCAGGAGGTATTTGCACCCGATGGGGCAGGCCTGGTCTAGAGGATCACTAGCGATGAGGAGTGCGGACACGATTCGGGCGAGCGAGAGGGAACGAAACAGATTACACGAAGTTGCCGTCGATTCTTTCGCTCTCTCACTCTCCACCGAAGGATTCCAAGAAATGGTGGGGATAGTGAGCTGGACTATTACGCATGGTAAAAACGGGACAATAACGACGAATTACTGTACCAGGTAGCTGACCGCACGACCACCAAGAAGGCCCAGGCTGTGTTCCGATTCACGCATAATGCAGCATAATGCGCATGAAGTGTATAGGGTACGTGACATATCCTATGCAGTCTATGCGCAGTATGCGTGAATCGGAACACAGCCCCAGTCAACACCAGCTGATGTCCACCGTGCTACAGAGGCCCATATCAACCAGTGGAGACAACACCACCTTCGCGGAGCTGTGCCCCTGGTCCTCGCCAGAAGATTGCCCTCCTTGCCATTTCCCGCAAATTAGTCTCCAAAATAATACGCTTAAATTCAACCCCTAGTAAATAAGCTGTGCGAAACCGATCGTACAGAAAATATTGTAAACGAATAACATAAATCAAATACGAATTCATATACGGATCTTGCGATCGTCGCTACTGGGAGTCAGGCAAAATGATATGCATTCGTCGCGAAGAAGGACACCTACAGGGTGAGAATTAGTGGAACGTGCCTAAGTAGTAAACAAAAATCTCAGAATAAACTTTATTCAATAAAGCGCTGGGAAGATTCTTCCTGGAAGATTCCAGGTTGAGGCTGTGGGATAGGGTCTTCCACCTAGGATTTCTCATGTGACAAATCCTGGAGAAGGATGACCGACTGCCTTATAAAAAGGGCTCGGGCCACCCGCGGAGCTCATTAATTAATGGCAGTATCTTTACATATTACAATTTACATCATTATTATTCTTCACACCAAAAAGACTTAGAAAAGTGTTAGAATCACAACGCCAACTGACAATAAAAGTGTTAGTGAAACAATAAATAAGTGAGTGAAGTTTTACCTTCATTTTCCTATTCCCTACCTCAGGCATCGACACCTTTTTCTATAATCAATTTTATAAATCGAGAAAATATGAATAAAGTTAATCGTGATGTGCGCCCGTCGAAGATGACACTTATAAGCAGGACAGCCGCCCACGGTGTCATCAAACAGTGGTTGTAAAAAGCGATTCGCGTGTTTAATCAACCCCGAAAACGGTTATTAACCGATCGAAATGGTTTATGAATGATCATGTTTTCCGTCTGTCAATAGTGACTGTTATAAGCAGGACAGGCGCCCACGGTGCCACTGGAAATTAGACGTAAACTATGATCCCGGAGAAATAAAGATCATTTAATCAAATCAATCCCCAAAATAAAAGGTGGTGATGCCTAGAGGATGTAGCGTATATGTATACGTATATATGTATTTCTCGTTCGACCGCGCGGTGCCATTTCATCTTCACCGAGTTTCACCGGTTGCTCACGCGATGATTCACAGCTTATGCGAAAAATAAAATTCTTTATTTTCTTCATCGAATAAATATGGCAGTGATACCAACCGATTCGTTATGTTTCCCGATGAAAATCATACCAAATGTTATGTAAATCCGACTATTTTTAACGAAGCTATTTTTACATTGTGTACATAATTTTTTCACGCGGTTTCCTTAATTATACTCAGAATTATGTCGTTCTTGGGGCCAATTTCATCGGGAACACACAAAGAAACGCAAAAATCTGATTAGAAATGCGGAATTCGAAATTCGCCGCTGCGTAGTGCGTAACATTGTATGGCCCCGCTGGTTTCGAGTATCGAAAACCACGAAACTCAGCGAGGCACGAGGTTGTCGGCGGCATGCATCGCCTTTGAATCTTCTAGCGAGAGAATCACAGTGAATCACATTTAATTGGATTGTGTTCGTAGTGAACTTCTTACCGCAGTTTGTAGAGAAATTGATGCGGTATCAAACGTGTGTTAAGCGGTGTATTAAAAGTAAATACGAATTTTGTTATAGCGTTTTATAACAGTCCGTGTAATAATTTGCAAAATGACAAAAAAAACGTAGTTCTACGTGAAATATGCAGCATAATACATTTATGCTTGAGAGTTTTTTTAAATTAACGACCTGCTTCTATTTTTTTTATCAACGTTTCTCAAATTTTGTACCCCGAAAACATGTTTTTTTCAGTGGTCCGCCGTTTTTTAATTTTTTGCGATTTTGATTTTTTTTAAATCGTCACGCAATAGAGGTAGGCTTCTAATTTCTAAATATTTTTGTCTTTTTGAATTCGGATTAACCATATGGCCTGGACACTGTCAACGCAACAAGAACGATTTTGCCGCAACACAAATTTTGACGAAGAGTAACAGGAAATGGATTTATGAATTTGATTGAAAAAAAATTTTCTTACTCTTCGATATGTACATATTAACTATACTAAGCAATATATTGATTTACTTGCGTTGTTTGGTTGAAAAATATTCCCGAAAACACCCTTACTTTTCAGACCATTACAGTGGTCTCCCCCTTAAGGATCTGACCACGGAGTGGGAAAGGCGAGGGTGTTTTCTGGTAAGCGGATTGTGATGAACCATACAGAACTTACCTCAGAACTTTTGAATAGACCGGTCGTTTCAAAAAATTTCTAACATATATTGTTCATCACAATAGCTTCGGTTAGTGAAAGTTTTCACTATTTCGCTGGGTAAACATGTGAATTCTTGTTACATTAATTTGTAAGGAAATGTTGGATGCGAGGGGTTGGATGTACAACGACTTTTATAACTCTACCTTTTTAGTATGCGACTGAAGGGAAATGAAGATTTCTCTTCATTCAATGACCAGAATAAACTTGATATGTTACTGCCACTGATGACCTTCTGAATCCTCCTGATATTCTCGTATGAATAGATCTTGTTATCCTTTTAGATTATATAAATTAGAACGGTGCAACCCTAGCGGTGGATGCTGCTGAAAAAATCTATACGTTCCATGGAAATTGGACGATCGCTGATTTGCTGTGCTGCAATGTTTGAATTCTACGTGATTTAATATACGAACAAATACAGAAGCGCTATTTATGCACTGATTGAAAGGAAGAAAGTCTGCTTGGAATTTCAATAATTTTAACTACAGTCATCAAGGGGCGCCTTACGTTTGGGTGAACCATGGTTAGACAGTCATAACTGGGTGCTTTGTAAAGATATAGTGACTAACCGGAACCCCTCAAGCGTACAGTCCTGAGTGTACATTGTACAAGCAGATAATAAATAAATGTATTCACTGTCACTTATTACGTTTCACGAAATCCTAGGACCTAGGTTCTGAACGTAGTAATATTCAAACATTACCCTCCTTTTCGGCTACGCCGCAGTCGGGTGGAGAAGGATGTGGAGCCCCACCCTGGAGGCTCGATTTGTCACCATGACGCTCAAGGGTTTTACTGTTTTACACGACTTTGTTCCAGCAGCTTTCACGACATCACTATATCTCTACGTACATATACATATCACAAATTCTAATAGGGTGCGCCATGAGATGTTGTCCCAATTTATAGTCGCATGCTTAATTTAATTGTTCTTTAAAAATTTATCAATAAAAATCATAGCGCTCTATGGTCTAAAGGGGGGATTCTACCTTGTTTGGCCGAAAAATTCCATTTTTTCTTTTGCTTTTTCTAAAAGATATAAGTCTTGTGTATACACTCTGCAAAGCTTATAGCCAAATTCGAAAAATTGGTGAGGTTGTAGCGTTTTGAAGCGAGCGGTACGCAGGTAGAAATATACATAGGGGAGAGTCGTGCAGTGCCGACCGCTCTAAGTTTTTTGGTTATATCTTCGGCTAGAGTCGATAAAAATTAAAAATTCAAAAACGTGTTTGTAGTATAAATGTAACTTAATAAGAGGAGGAAAATTATTTTTGTAAAATTTAATTATAAGAATTGATAATTCGCAAAAGTAAAAAAGTTGTAATTTGTAGGAAACGAAAAAGTACCGTCCAGTACCGACCAAGTGTTAAATTAGTAGATTTTTAAGTCTAAATGACTAACATTGTTAATAAAATGACATTTAATTGTTACAATAGAAATTTTTTCACATTTTATTAGTACAAACATCGCAAGTAAAATAATTAATATTTTTCTGATCTGTGCATTCGACGTGTGCCCAACCTTCACGTTCGATACACTGCACCCAATCTTCGTCAAATGATTCCTTGCAAATAACACAGTGGGTAACTTCTTTATTAATTTCAAGCTTCCTGTATGGTCGGGTATCACACCTATCCTTATTTACTTTATATCCTAATTTTCTTTTTTCAAGTTTTTTTTAGGTTTCCTTAATTGTCTTTTAGCTTTTCTTTTCTCTGCTTCTTTTACACTTTTCTTTCTTTCGCTTTTCTTGAATTCTCTTTTAGCTTTGTTCGTCGATACTGCACGACAGTCGGATGGTCGGTACTGTACGACAAACATGTAGGAACATTTTAGATCATGGTATATTGTGTACCAAAAAATATTGAAAAACTAGTGCGTTTTATTATATTTAATAGACTCTCTAGTCACTAGAGACAGTGCACATCATAGAACATAATCATTTACGTACCTGAGAAACAAAAAATCGGCGTTACAAAATAACTTTTAACCTATTCAATATGAACGAATACGTTTAATGTCTCATAACATCAAGCGCAATGGAGTAAACGATATGGCCCCGAAATAGGTTATACAGAATTGAGATTTTGATTTATTTATTCAAGTAAAACGCTCATAGCTGGTAGAAGAAGCGAGAACTAGCTTTGGTCGGTACTGTAAGCTGGTCGGTACTATACGACTCTCCCCTAACTATAGCTTAACCCTCTAGGGCAGGCCTGCCCCATCAGGTGCAAATACCTCCTGAATTTCTGGGACCCGGGCAACAGCCGAGCGCGGGACTGGTTACGTTGCTAATTATAGCATGGGTTGCGGGAGAACTGCATGAGTGTGCGGCCGGCCATGCAGGCTCGTACCACGACAAACACTCATGCAGTTCTCTCATAAATTTAGCAACCGGTAGCAATGGAACAGTCCCGCGCCCGGCTGTTACCCGGGTCCCAGAAATTCAGGAGGTATTTGCACCCGATGGGGCAGGCCTGCCCTAGATATTAAAAATTGTAACATTATTTTTCATTACTACTTACTGCTCAAACATGATTTCCCACATAAAAAAATCATTTAATTACATACTTATGTTGTTTTATATATTTCCGATCAATGTTCAAAATATTACCCGTAAGTCCGGGTGGGACTCCTACGTCCCATACCATAAATCAATCATTTTCACATTCTCAGCATTCCAACCGAGTAGTTTCCAAATCCGAAGTATAAAATAGATTATTTTAACGCTCAAAAAATTCTACGTTAAGTTTAAAACATCCCCGTACCTAGAGTGTTAAAGTACCCGGCGTTGCCCGGTCTTCTCATATGTATTAATAACGGCAGCATTAATATTTTTAAATTAACTGGAAAACTAATAGATTCTCGAAATAATCGTTGACAATCGTGACCCCACCACCGTACGGGGAACCGTACGCACATCTCTTGTGCGCACCGCGCTGGACACCACGTAAGATTTGTCTGCCTCGCTTCACTATTTCGCTTATTACTCCGTCCCATTTAGTAACATCGAGATGATAGATAGCCTAAAACCTTCCGAAATGTTGTCTCTACACATCTGTGAAAACCGCAAAAGCATTAGTTAAGTACTTTCCGAGTTTACCCGTTGCAGACACAATAATACTTTCCGCTTTATATATATAGAGATAGAGATATAAGACAAGAGAAGAGAAGAGAAGAGAAGAAGAGAAGAAGAGAAGAGAAGAGAAGAGAAGAGAAGAGAAGAGAAGAGAAGAGAAGAGAAGAGAAGAGAAGAGAAGAGAAGAGAAGAGAAGAGAAGAGAAGAGAAGAGAAGAGAAGAGAAGAGAAGAGAAGAGAAGAGAAGAGAAGAAGAGATAGAGATATGAACTTTTAAACCCGATTTTATCGAAACTACATTTTTCGACCTGGCGTTGAAGAAATTTCGACAATCAATGAAGCAAACAATTTGAACTTTTACATGCATGTTGAGCAAGCGTCTGTATATCTATGGTAGTAGATTTATTGCAGTATTTGTAACCGTTCCTGATTTTACTTAATGATGTTTTGCCAATTTTTGAGAAAAATTCGATTCATCATATTCAGAAGCCTGCCATTTTAACATTTCTTGATTTACCTTAATGAATCTACTACCATCGATAGCCACATTCATACAGATTAAAAATCTCTTTCCTTTTTGTGTTTCAGATTATCCTTAGGGTATTTTTCGTTAACACCAGGACCACCCAATTTTTTTTCAACGCCTCAAGTCAGCGCTCTGTATCAGCCTGTATCAGATTTTTTTTTACCGTCACATAAAAATTCATAAAAATAGCTCAAGATACCTACAATAAAACAGCCTGTCAAACCGCAAATTAATTTGTCAAACCGTTTTTGTACAAAAAATTCACCAAAATTACCGATTTTTCGGCCATACAAGGTAGAATCCCCCCTTAAGTAAGAATTCATGACACATCTTTGTAGTTATATGAAAATAGTAGTTTCACTGAAAATGTGGAGATATTTACTATAGGAGCCCAAAAGGATGTAAAGAGCATTATCACCACTGTGTTCCTGATGACGCGATCGTTAAATGGCTGAAGGGGCCACACGCCGAGCAACGAGGCGAAACGCTTCGATAGCGAATATGCGCTTTGATCGAAGAAATCCATGTCTCGACACTGAATGAACGGTCGCCTGTTCTGCATACGACTGCCAAGGGAAGGCCACGAGAGGCAAGGGAAGAACGTTTTTTAAATACGTTCATGCATTTTTTATTCCGCCAGATTACCTTCTCCATTTGCACCCATTAAATGTTATGTGACCATCAGTCACACACTCAGCGGCAAAGTGCATTATCAACTCGACTGTATCAGTCATTAAACACTCTATTTCTCGTTTGAGTATGTTTGTACAAGGAATGCCAGCTAAAGAGAATAACTACATGGCGCAGAATGATTCTGAAATAATTAACGAGTGATGCGTTTGTCTCCACCGCCACTTTTATGGTAATGGATGGTTATGTGTATCGATTGAACGGCAATTCGAGTGCGGGGCAATATGTGTATCGTCGCATGGTGCACTTACTTCGAAGTGCGGTCGTTGGTGAAACAGGTGGCGGACATGAAAATGCTGCATTCGTTCTTCCAAACCAGGCGTATTCAAGTCATAAATTGACAAGAGCACTCTTTATGGCATTCGTCTGTAACCAGTATGTGCGGATTGCGGTAAAGCATTTAGGATGTGCGGCGGATGAGCAGAGTGTTAGGTTCTCTGATTCTGGCGAGTGTAAGAAGCAGAAGAAAAAGAATATGGACGTGATCATATCACTGGTATCCTTTCGTGAAAATTGCCCTTCAATTGCTGTAATGGTTACTTCATTGAGAAACTGTACCATTGCTCCAAGAGTTTCATACGTTTCGTTTGTATATTGAGTAAGGTTCCACTGTCACCGTCGTGTCACAAACTATCATCATCTCGTTGACGTTCTTTAGTCAGAAGAAGATCTGCTTGGAGATATAGAATAATATATATTTAATCCACTTTCCTCCATAGATTTTGATTAACCCCTAAATAGGCGCATGGGGTTCAGGCAAACTTTGATCGCTACAAAAATACAGAACGCATAGTAGAGCTGTTCGAGTACTTGGAACAAGCGAGCCGGGATATACTCGGTTCGAATAACCGATCCGAGTCGAGCGCTCGGAAGAACCGAGCGACTCGATTAAAGCGAGCGGCTCGATTAAAAAACGAGCAGCTTGATTAAGAAGCGAATAGATTGCATAGTGAAGGTAGCGACTGACGTACGAAACATGTGGATCGTTCTAGCCACCCGATTGTTTTCAGCTGTTCGCTTCATTCGAGTACTCGGCAAGGCTCGGAAACCGAGTCCCGGCTCGACTCGAATTTCGAGCTACTCGAATATTTGAGTACTCGATCAGCTCTAACGCATAGGTTTGCGAACTTGCCGCTCCCAATGATGTTATCATAATGAGAAGATTTTATATGAGTTTTGAATTTTTTGTAAAAGTAATAATTGTTGATTAACAAATATACTTGTTTTTACTTTTCAAAACCTTTTGAATTACCATAAATATAAAAAAGAAGTTGGTGTCTCTGCTGACCCCATGCGCACACTTGTGATTTTGCCAGTGGGCCTTCTAAAGGGTTAGTTTGATAATTTAATTTATTTCAGTTTCAAAAACACAGTTTTTAGGTTTTTTGCTTGAAGGTGAAGCTCGAAAGACCTGAGTAGCTCCAATTGTTTCGGGGCGCTCATTGTTAACGTGCTCCCAAATCCGTTCGGAAACGGAGTCCCGGCTCGTTTCGAACTTGAAGCAACTCGAATATCCGAGTTTCCCTGCTGCCCACACAGTGCAGGAGACAGGGTCAAATGCCTCCAGGTACTACATTGAATAATTTGTATTACGTTTCAGACTATTAAACTAGTCCAAACGTGGGGTGTAGACTATGACATTGCTATTGATTGTATCCCACCCTTGTTAACTACCGGAGTGGTAATGGCGAAGTACTTCAACGGTGTGTTTCACGTACGCAAGGTAAGGTAGCGATCAAGGTTCATAAACTCGAAGTCACGTGGGATGTTTTAAACTAAATATGACTGAACGGCTTTAGTAATGTTAAACTTCAATAGGACGAAAAATTAAAAATTCTTATTGATGTAAAATTGGATCTCCAGACGAGTGCAACTACGGCACATAGTATGTATACTGAAACGCGCAAAACAATTATGCGCCTGCTGATTGGAAAAGCAGGAGATGCTATACAACATTTGACTGTGGAAGAAATATTAAATTACTGAAATCATTCTGTTTGTTTCGATACTAGATAACATGTACCTAATGCGTGTTTATTGCAATGACAATTGTTTACGATTCGCTTTGTGTTACAGCTGGCAGAGCTGTGTGATATGATTAGAAGCGATTCTCAACGATTGAAGGATCTTCCACAATTCGAGGTTCTCCATTTCTACGCTCTGCAAGGAAGGAAATTCGTGGTGTCCTTCACAGGTAAAAGGATCAGTTTCGATTTTATTATTCCTTTTGTGATAGGCAAAGTGGTGTCATATTTGGGGAACCTCCTTTGCCATCTTTCGTCCCTCGGGCGTGTGCAGCTCGACGTTGAGATAGATGGGTTCGAATACGTCGCGAGTATTTTTTTCCAATGACTAATAGGGCGGCTTTATTTACTCTTGGTGAAATTTCTTTTCAAGATTTTCTTCGCGACACCCCCCAGAATAGTTCCAAATAGTAAAACAAAATCTGTGTAAAGTTTGAGCCCGATCGGATAAGGTGCCCCTGGGCTCTTGAACACTTAAATATTTATTTAACTGCTCACAAAGTCAAATTGATATAATATTGCTCTTTGTCTGGATATACAACTTTTGTTTGACATTTTTTTTTTATTTAAACAATAATTTGAAGGATATTATACACATGTGAGGATTAGGCTCAAGTTTTGCGCAGATTTTTTTTTATTATTTGGAACTATTCTGAGGCGTAGTAGAAAATTTTAAAGTCAAAAATAAGAGTCACCCTAATGCCTAATAATAAGTTTTTAACAAATCATACTTTGAAACATTGTGTTCAGGACACGAAACGTCGAAGCTTCGAGCGTTCGCGGGTTAGATTAAGAATTAGGATCAACTTAGCGTATAAGATAGTCTTTTAACAATAGCCGCCAAGTATAGTCGTTAAGTTCAACTAAGGTCACGTGCACTTTGTATTTACAAGGCGTGGCACAATAAATTACAAATTTGTCCACTTAAATTAACATAGAATAACTCTTATTTATTCTAACGTGAAAGTCCGCGAGAATTAGTGTTTGAATCGGGCAGTTCGAATAGTTTGTCTGGATCGTTCCAGTATAGCACGAGCACGCGAGATAAAAATGTAGGGGAGAGGCTTGCAGGTTGCCACTGCTTGCAGGTTGCCACCCCTGCTGTATTTCGACTTTCTAGCAGTGTCATAACCCGAACTCTGACTCAAATCGACGTTAAAAGAGTAAATGTCACTATTTATTAACCTCTGGAGCGGACAGACGCAATAACGCTGTGTTTTCTGAGCGAAGAGTAATATAGTGTTTGTCAAGAAATTGAACTATTGAAATTGTGTGTTTCCCTGAGCTCGTAAATTGAACATTTTCATCGACAATTCAAGATAACTATTCGTACTGTGTTGTTTTTTTTTCATCTAATTTACATATGCCAAACAGATTTCCAAACATATCATGAATTGACAATTTTTTCTCATATTTTTCAAAAATGCGTCGGAATGCAAGTTGCCACCTTTTTTGGCTTGCAGGTTGCCACCTCTCTGTTTCCCGCTTGTTTACACTCAAACGTCATTTTTCGTGGTTATGTGATGTTTAATATTGTGTCACGGGGAAATACCCAAATTTGGTGACACAGTATATTGGTTCGCACGTGTTCTGCTGGACGGCTCGAAATAGCACGTGGAACCTATTAATTAGACTTGGAGTCGGGCAGAATGAACGTCACACGACAATAGGCTTGCAACGACTGACTTTCATTTATTTTCACTTGACAACGGAATCGATTATTCGTATTGGAATTTACAGAGTGGAGGGGCGATTCTTATCATTACGTCTAGAGTTATATCGGATGTGTAGCATCGAATTGCTGGGTAACGATTTAGTGTCGGGCGGCGTGACACCCCCCTTTCTGGATTGAACTTCGTCCCCGAAGTTTTAATTTCAAGACTCGCTGAATCGTAGCCTTCTGGTTGGAGATGTGATAGTTTTCAATGTGGGGAAATTGGGCGGTGTAGGCGATGGTACTCCTGAGGCAGCTGGAGTTTCAGACGTATAATGCATGGACATAGAGCTGGCAGTATTGTGATGGTGTTGACCAGCTGTGTTTGTATTAAAACAATTGTAAAAGTTGCATGGTTTACATAAACATAGGAGTACTCTCCATAATCTAAGCTTAAAAATTAGATACAATAATGATAGTATAGCTAAAGTGCCTGTGAGGATTTGTAGAAATGTCCAGGTAGTTTCGGAACGAGATAAAATTCTAGCATGAGTTGAGATTTCTTGGGCTTCTTTGATTATATCGTCAAGGAGTCTGGATTTATGTAGAAGAGAGGAGGATGATAGTATTTCATCTTGAAGTTCGGGTATTCGTCCATATACGGTGACTGTATCGTTTAAAGAAGGCAGGGTAAAGTTAGGAATGCCTAGTGGAATGGCGAGGGATTTTGGATCTATTTCGTTCATGCTTGAGTAAAGCGTGACTGTGCGTGTGTGTCCTATGCATCCTGGACGTATTTCTACTAAGTTGGTTCCGGAGAAATGAATGGTAACTGTGCCGATTTTGTCAGGGCAAGTAACTCGAAGTACTGTTGCACCATAGGACCCGTGTATCCAAGAATGTTTAGAATGTAAGGGTACCCAAATAGTTTGTCTGGTTATGACGATTGAAATAGGACACGAGTCTCTGTTGGCTGGTAGGCGGTCTAGGGCTAAACGTAAGCAAGGATCGGTTAGTTCGGAATTGAGTGTAGGATAGAGATGTTCGCAAATATATATATCGTTTAAGACGAGACACTTGTCGATTTCTCGCTCGGTGATAGTGGAATGTTGCTGCGTTTCATGATCGATTAATATAAAGTTTTCGCCATGTGATATAGCGTGTAAGTATTGTTCTGTGAGTAAGGGAATAGTTACTAATGCGTACAAGGTATACGCGGTTTCTTCGATGATAGGAATTTGAATTTCAAAGCATAGTTTGTTACCGTTTAGTACGAAAATATTTGTTTTTGCGACCTTGAGGAATTTGTGGGCAAATTCGTCAGGATCAGTGGTTATTAAGTGTTTAATGCCAAAATTCGATTGTAATATTGAAAGAGTTAATTTGACTTGCTCCTGATTGAGTAAGATTGGATCGATTTTGCCTTGTCTGCCATTAGTGACTAGTGATCGGAGGTTTTCGATCATTTCGCTGTGTTCCGTTACAATTTCAGAAAATTCGAGTAAATATTGTAACGTTAGTTCCTGAGTTTCTAATTTGTGTATCGCGACATTAGTTGTATTCGATAGGTTTTGTATGAAAGTGATTATTTTTAGCTTAAACATTTCCTGATCCCTGAGTGTCGTTTTCAGAATCGACGTTTCATTCGCGATGAGAGTGCTAAGTTTACGGTTATCTGCATATAGTTTTTCCATCTCTGTGTTATAATAATTAGCGTCTGTTTGGCTAAGAGTGCCGAATAGTATATTAGCTAGTTCGCCTATTGGGTTAAGTATTCCCCTTTTTTGTCGTACATTATGTTCTAGATTGATAGGTTTGCTATATCCTAGACTGGTTAACAATGTATCTCTTTGAGTTAAACTACGCTTAAATCTATTGATAATATGGTTCAATACAGACATAGTGAGCGGGCCTGCCTTGGTGAGAAGTGGGTGATGCAGAGCCTGTGTTATTTGCAGCTCTGATTGTCGCACTTCTCTGAGGTCTATATAGACTATTGTTTTCCACTGCTTGTAGTAGAGTCGTGTCGGCCCGATGGGATCAAGGTGAAGATTCGGGGTGTGCTCGAATCGCGTGACGGTGACGGGATGAATATCACCACCTAGTACTTCTGAGATGAGAACGAGTATTGGTAACAGCATCATTTTACCCTGTAACAGTTCAAAAATTGTTAACGCGTATATGGTTTAAGTCGATTTCCGTGGACTCTGTAGCTCCGATTGTCCTTTAAAATATGATAATTAGGAGAGTTGGACGTCAATATGGTGTACGGTCCCAACCACTCGGCGTCGATTTTGGACGTAGAAGAATCATTATGTAGCATTACGAGATCCCCTTCGTTGAAAATTTGCTGATAGCGGATGAGTCTTGCATCTTGTTGTTTCTTATGTTTTTCTTTATTCGCTTCAATGCGTTTTCTTGCTGCTTCGATGTAGGCGTTGTGCCGCTGTTTCCAGGAGTGAATTAACGTGATTTTGGAGAGAGCTGGGGTGGTGGATATGGTGGATGGTAAGTTTGCCTTGCGACCGAACGTGAGTTCGAATGGTGTAATTCCAATTCCATCATGCGATGCGGTGTTATAGCCAAAACATATCATGTTTAACTTTTCGTCCCAATTGCAGTCCTTCCCATGTAGGGCTGTTCGTATAAGATCTTTCACTAGGGCATGTGTTCTTTCCAGTGCTCCGTTACTTTCGGGATGGAAGGCTGTGGTTCGAATGTGCCTGATATTCAAGGTGTTTTCAAAATCCTGCATCAACTGGCTGACGAAATTGGTACCGTTATCCGTGAGGACATGCTTAGGTGATGAAAATATGTACAAGTAGTGATTGATGAGAGCATCTATGATGTTTGTTGTACGGGTTTCTTTCAGAGGGATGAGCATGAGATATTTTGTGAGCATGTCTTGTATGGATAAGATGTACACGCTTCCGTTGGCTGTTTGAGGTAGAGGTCCATAGATGTCCATGGCAATTTTGTCGTTAGGTTCCAGAGGTGTATCAGGGATGACTGCTTCTTCGCGATATCTTATACGGGTCGATTTGTTTCGTTGACAGTTATCGCATGTTTTAACAAAATCTATGACGTCTTTTTCAAGATTCGTCCAGTTTCCTTTCTCCTTTACTTTGGCGATAGTTTTGTTTTCGCCTAGGTGTTGTCCGATGCCAGAATTGTGACATTCAAGAATGAGCTGCCGCCTTTCATCTGCTGAGAGTTCTGTCATGCGGGGATTGGCGCAAAAAGTGATTTTAGCGTTAGGAGTGTATCTGTCGTCAAGAAATCGCAAGTATTCTTTGATCCAATACCGTTCGATGTCCGAGTATGGGTCTGATGAGAGTTGTACTTTAATATTCTTGAGGTTTTTATTAGGGCGTTTTTCGATCATTTCTTTGAGTCGAAGGAGCCATGCGTGGTCGTTGTTCGGTCTTAGATCTTCGCGAAATACTCGAATCCATTGACCGCCGTGCGCGTTTGGTTCGGTGTCCAGTACGTGAAGTGATCGATCACGCCAAGCGTTGAATTCGTGCGATAGCGAATCGTGGGAAATGGATGGTTCTGATGCGGCTATTGAAGCTGATTCCGTGTCGGAGGTATCTGGATCTTGTAAAATTGCATGTGGTAGCGAATCGTCGAGATCTGATGGAGAAGCTGTGGGACTAATGTGTTCTTCTAGCGGCTGATCTGATTCCATCTCTTCCACGAGTGTGTCAGCGTCCATGCGGCGGTTGACTAGGACGCGGGACAGTGCGTCGGCTGCTGTATTTTCTTTCCCTTTACAGTGTTCAATGGTGAATTCGTATTCCTCAAGGCGGAGTCGCCATCGTAACAATCGAGACGATGGGTCTTTAACGCCGAACAGCCACTTAAGTGCCATATGGTCGGTGATGATTTTAAACTTCTTGCCTAGGAGATATTGTCGGAGACGTTTAACTGACCATACGATAGCTAGAAGTTCCTTTTCCGTTGTCGTATAATTCTTTTCTGCATCATTTAGCGTACGTGAGATAAAGCAGCATGGGTGACCGTCTTGTGAAAGGATTGCTCCTAAACCTTCGTTTGATGCATCGGTCGTGAGTGTAAAGGGCTTAGAGTAATCTGGATAGCAAAGTACTGGTTCCTCGCATAGTTTTGATCGTAGGAGTTCGAATGCGACTTGACACCTGTCTGTCCACGCGAAAGGTACGTCTTTACGTGTTAGTTCGGTAATAGGCTTTGCAATTTTTGCGAAGTTGCGTATAAATTTACGGTAGTATCCTGTAAGACCGAGGAATGATCGAGCTTCGTTAAGATTCCGGGGTACTCTGAAGTTTTTTACAGATTCTAAAATTCGCTCGTTTGGTTTTATACCATGAGGCGTGATCCTGTGACCTAGATACTCGAGTTCTGGTCTGAGGAACTCGCATTTGTCAGGCTGAATTTTGAGACCTACTTCCCGTAATCGTTGGAAGATTATTGCAAGATTACGATTGTGCTCGTCTAGGGATGCGCCGAATATAATTATGTCATCCAAATAAACGAAACAGTATTTTCCAGTTAATCCTAACATTGCCTTGTCCATCATACGTTGAAATGTGGATGGAGCGTTTTTTAAGCCGAATGGCATTCGTGTATATTGATAGTGACCATCAGGTGTGGAAAACGCTGTATATTTCTTGGAGTTGGGGTGCATTGGGATTTGGTGAAATCCGGACTTTAGATCGAGGGCCGAGAAAAATTTGGCTTTACCTAAACTGTCAAGTATATTATCGATTATGGGTAGTGGATATGCGTCAAGGGCGGTCAGTTCGTTTAGTTTACGAAAATCCACAACTACTCTCCATTTTATTTTCCCACTCGCGTCCCTTTTCTTAGCGACTACGTGCAACGGTGCGTTATAATCTGAGTCGGATTCTTCTATTATGCCCTTTTCCAACATTTCGCTAACCTGTAACTTTACTTCTTGTTCATGGCATTTCGGCAGACGATACGGTTTGATGAATACAGGTTTATCGCTGCTTGTCGTGATGCAGTGCGATGTTAGTTTATTTGCGGGTAAAGGATCGTCATTAAACGAAAATATGTCAGAGTACGAAAAAATTATTTTCTCTAACGGTTCTCGGATGTTCTTTTCCAGATGATTTGTTCGGATATTATCCATCAGTTGGCGTAGACGATGTCCTAATGGGGCGTCTTGGTGTTCGAATGTGATATTATTGATAGGGGTACGAATATCGGAGTTGAGAAGATTCGTAAATAGAACGCGTTGCATCCCATGATCTGTTTGAATTGTCCCCGAGACGGTTTCTTTCGCGGGGATAGCAAGTTCATTTATCAATGGAATCGTCAGTTCGCTTATAGTAAGCGTTTTGCTGGTAATAGTAAAATTATGTGCGTCGAGGAATGGTAGTCCAATTATCCCGTCTTCTAATATCGGGAAATCATCTGGTATCTCAAAGAAATCATGTATTTTCCCTAAACTGGTGAGTTGTACCCTTTTATTGGTTGTATGTAAATCGCGACCCATGCAAAAATTTTGGTTCTCTGGAATTCTTGTTAACATTTTATCGAGTAGCGAGGATTTTATCAGATTTATTCCTGATCCTGTGTCAATGAGTAGTCTTCCTTTACTTCGCATTCCTCCAAGCTGCGCGTGGATGTGTCGTAGTCTACCGGAGGTTCGTGATACTCTTGGTGTTGAGATTCCGTCAGTTGATTTACACGAGGCGGGAGTTTGCCTTGTTGGCGTAAATGAAAATTTCGTTTTCTACATTGATTGATTGTATGCCCCATTATACTACAATATGTACACTTCAGGTTTGTACGCGGTGCGGGTGATACTGGAGTATTTGAAGGACTTTCGGTAGACGCAGCTGCCGTCGGATGGGAACGGCTTGTCGATGATTCCTGTGTAGTGCGTGATGATTGGAGTCGCCTTGGTAATGGCGCGGTCCTTGAACTTGGTTGGGAGCGAGAGGATGCTTCGCGTAACCATGTTTCAGTTTCTGTCGCGCATTGTTGGGCAAGCGTTAAATTTAGAGGGTGCCGGGCGTAAACTAATTGGCTGATATCTGAACGGAGATTTTGAATATATGTTTGGTTAGAGGATTCTTCTTCCGAGTCAAGCATTACCTTGCGTGCTTGGGGTTTCGCGTAATTATATTGAATTGTGTATCTTAATTCGCTATATTGCTGGCGAAATCTTAAGTTGTACGAATGCACGGATTCCGTGTTGCCTTGTTTGATATCCTTTAGCTTGCTACGCGCGTTTCCTACCGTAGTTGCTGGCGCTACATGCTTCCGTAAAGCGTCGTAAAGTTCATCGTAAGAATTAATCGATAAATGTCTAATGCTTCTTTCCGCATGTTCTGTTATCTTCTCAGCAATAATTAAACGTAATAGAAAGTCTTCCTCCTTACATTGCGTGCGGGCTATCTTAATGGACGTTATAAAATCTTCGACTCCAGTGTCGTCGCGACCGCGGAAAGATTTGATCGTGCGTACTACGTCCTTTGCTGGGATATTGGCACGGTGATTCGCGATCGGAATGGACGGAGTGACGCTCGGGTCATGCCGGGCGCTTCCTCCAGGACGCGGAACAGGTTCGTCGTTTTCGTTTTCCGATATGACGGAATAATGTGATCGTTCGTCGTCGGTGGTCATGAGTTTACCTATTCTAGCTCCTATCTCTTTAATTTCTGCTCTTCTTGAAGCATTCTCTTGAGTTAACACAGCGATGTCTGTCTGTAGTATTGTGTGGTTTTGTTCCATATTTGTCATTAGTTCAATCAACGTAGCGTTAACACCTTTGACTAATGCTTCAAGCTCATCTAATCTTGCCTCCATTTTTGTGGCAAGGGATTCGTTTTCAGACGAGTCCGTATAATATTCAACGCGAGATTCGCGGTATGTTATAAAGGAATGGTGAGCCACGCTTACCTTTGATTCCTTATAGTGGAAATTCTCAGGCCGATCTTCCTGTTGTCGTCTCGCTGGCTCTCACAGTCCCTTCGTTGGGTGCAGGCTCTCGCAGTCCTGGCCTCGGAAGTTTGGAGAAGACACTTATCACCGCAGGAGATCGTTATCCTGGCAGGATCGCCAAAATGTCACGGGGAAATACCCAAATTTGGTGACACAGTATATTGGTTCGCACGTGTTCTGCTGGACGGCTCGAAATAGCACGTGGAACCTATTAATTAGACTTGGAGTCGGGCAGAATGAACGTCACACGACAATAGGCTTGCAACGACTGACTTTCATTTATTTTCACTTGACAACGGAATCGATTATTCGTATTGGAATTTACAGAGTGGAGGGGCGATTCTTATCATTACGTCTAGAGTTATATCGGATGTGTAGCATCGAATTGCTGGGTAACGATTTAGTGTCGGGCGGCGTGACAATTGTCATTGAGTTTGAAGTGAAGTGTTTTTATTGTGGCAGCACGCAGGTTAAGAAACTCTGAACGCGGCTTTAAGGATTTTGAAGCGTTGCTCGACGCAATTAAAGCAATCAAAATCAGCCACTGTATAATATAATTTATTAATAAAATTTAATAGTTTGACTTTTTTTACGCTTTCAGCAATTTTTCTAGGGGGTAGCAACCTGCAAGCCAAAATTTCAAGGTGTCAATTTTAGAGACTTTCGATAATTTGCAGTATAATTTTTCTTTTTCGAGAGTTTACATGATTTGTAGGTCAGGATTGTAGCTTTACCCTTCCTCTTCCCAACTTATACCATAAATCATCGATACGTTAATTTTATGACAAGTTATGATCAAAAAAGCTAAGGGGTGGCAACCTGCAAGCCTCTCCCCTACTTGTTGTCTTGTTCACGATTCGTAGAAGAGAGAGGATGGCGATGATGAGATCGGGCCGTTCCACCGAATTCTGTGACGTCAGCACCCCACCTAACAGCTGCTCGTCCTGAGCAGGACGAGGATCGCAGCGGTAGAACAAAGCCGTTCACGCGATGAAGCGAGAGAGCTGCCTAATTAGCTGAGGTGTGCGTCAACAGATGGCCCGACCGATCTCATCACCGCGATCGTGCGTACCGCGATCTGGTCGCGTTAAAGGTAGGATTTCCTAGACACGAAAGAGATGTCGGCTGGCACCACGTAGCGAGGTCAACCTCCCGTGATGCCGCACCGAATATTACGCGATCTGGTCGCGTAAAGCTGGGATATCCTAGCCGCGATCGGCCGCGGCGGTCCCACTAGTGCAAGGGAGAAGTATGCATCTGTGTCTTCGTTGCGCTAGTGCGACCGCCGCGGCCGATCGCGGCTAGGAAATCCCGCCTTTAGTCGCTTTAAAGTGCGCGCAGTTTCGGAAGCGAAGCCTGTGGCCGTTTGGGCCAATCCCAAACACATTATATTCAGTGATCTCCATGAAAACGAGCTTAACTTTAAGCAAACATTAATTGAAATTCTTCTATGTGTAATTATTAAATTATTTCGTTATAAATTAGTTTAATGTAAGTATTTATCGTTTGACATATTCCCGTCTTATTCTCGGCATTCTATTTCAGTTGCCCTCAGCGTGCTACTGGTGATATACCTAGCACTTCCAACCGTGTTAATCGTACACGACATTCTAACGAAAAACGAGACGGAAGCTAAGTACGTGATGTACCACGGAGATTATTACATCATAGATACAGATGACCACTACTATATCGTGACGGTGCATAGTTATATAGCGTCTATAATGATAATAATACTCGTATGCACGCTGGACTCGATGTTTATTGTTTTTATACAACATGCCTGCGCGATGTTTGCAGTCACTGGGTAAATCATTTGTATTTCCTTCCAATCGGGCGTAAATTTGCTTGTATAATGGTCAATAAGGAAGAACAACAAATCATCCCATACCAAGCTTCACATCATTATCTCCCTGGCCTAACCCCTTAACCCTTTCGTTACGACGTACACTTCCACGATAGTGCTTTTTTCTAAAATTATTTTTTAAACTACCGCAGATCCTGACTAAAGTCGACGCTAGGATCGGCAGCTCGTTCCGTGATGCCGATTAAAGTCGGCGCTCGTAATGAAAGGGTTAAAGAACAATGTTAAGTCCCAGAGGAAATTACCGATTCACGGCCATACAGTAATTGCTCAACGATGTTTAGTATAGTTTCTTTTGTTTAAAACCGCAAAGGCCGTTGAGGCCATTTTTCGAGGTGATCCCATCTGATTTCGAAGTTAAAAATCGTATTAATCGGTTCGACTTGGCGAGATCTTTCGAATGGTGTATAGCATTCGCTGTACACTCGTAGATCAGTAATCTCCTCTGGGACTTAACATTGTCCTTTTGTCTACGTATTGATCTCTGGATGAATTTTATGCAATACCTACTTATGAATTCAATTAAAAGAAACACAGAGCAAAGATTTTTATTTTCTTTATAGATATAAGCTAAAAATAATGCACGTTGTGGACATGAACACAATGCCGATGAGAGTCAATAAAGCGGATTACCAAAAGTTTGAGGACGAGCAGGAACTAATGTACGAGAACCTTGTATCATGCGTTAAGGAACATAAAAGAGCTATAGAGTAAGTATACCGCTGGATGGCTTACCACCATTTCCGTGAGTAGATATACGTATCACTGCGCGACATTTCAGCGCTGTATAGTGAGTGATGGATACCTCATAAAGGTAGACACGGAAGGTAGATCGTGAGAAGTACTTCAGTTCCAAAATATACACCTAGTGACTTATAATGAATGATTCCAAATGGTTGCTCTTATTTAGTAAAGAGCTCCTACATAGTGATAAGATGTACTGCGCAGTATTCGTTAGCCATGTTAAATATATTTCATATAAATTCTATCCCATCAAAAAAATTTTATGTAAAAAATGGAGCCGAGTCTCGTGACCCTTTACCCATAAAAAGTTGTGAGATGTCATGTAGCGTCGAGTCTAGCGCTCTCATTAATTCTGACACTTTCATTCACAAATCACTCTAAGTCTACATCTTTAGTTAAAGAACATTTTGTGACTTGGCAATTACGCAGTACGAGAATGTGACGGAAGTTGCTTACATTTTAATATTCGCGTTTATTAATAAAGTATTGGATAAAATAATATTTATACAGGAATTGAACGTATATGTATTTATAGTGTGGACTTAATTTTACAGAACATTGTAAGGTCCAATAGCTTCTCTGTGCTGCGTAATTGCCAGGCGAACTGCAGTAGTGTAGGTGCTCGACGAGCTCGGACCTACACTACTGCAGTTCGCTTCACCGATTCTACCCTTAGTAACGGCGTACGGCTGGTTGCTTGCCGCTAGGCGCTGAAAAAGGCTCGCTGTGCAGGCCTGACGTACGGCCCGGTCCAGATCTGAACCGAACCCCGAACCGAACGCTACTTGAGTAGTTAGATAGAGTAAGACGAAGGATCTACTTGTCCTGCTCCGTCTAACTACTCAAGTGGCGTTCGATTCGGGGTTCGGTTCAGATTTGGACGCGGCCTACGGCGTCACCGTCAGGACCGAACATAAGTCGCGCGCGCGAGGGCTAAACTTTCATGTATCGTTTTTCGGTAATAGGGTGGCTAGATTTTGTCTAAATTTATTAGCGAGCACCTGGGGGCTAAAAGGAACATGCCTATCAAATTTCATGGTTATGGGTTCAGTGGTTCCAGAGATATCGAATTTCTTTTTTTATAAATTGTTAGTGAAGAGGATTTTTCCAGATTTTTTCATTTTTCCTTTCATTGTATTCCAAACACTATCTTTCTACCAAAGTACAAGTTTCTAAGGTTGCTAGAAGTACGACTGAATTTTGATGATCGGTCAGTGTCGATAAGTGAATTATAAGTGAACTATAAAAGATAGAAACGTGGAATTTTGAGGTTTTATTCCGTTTGCATAGTACTAGGTTTCTGTAAAGTTTCAAGTTTCTAGGTAACTCCAGCACAAAGATATGGGGGGGTCAAAAGTACGCTGAGTAGCTTCCAGAAAAGAGTGCTTACGGCAAGTGCCCGACTCGACTCGGCGGGGGCACTGCCGTGCCCCCAGAACTGAATATTGTTACATGGCCAGCTGCTGTGTTACCGATCTTGATTCACATTGTGAAAAACAATTTTCAAAACAATGCTCTTAGAGCACATATGCCCCGACATGCTTTGTGCAGCGTTCAGGATACCAATGCAGTCCAGCATTTATGACACTTAGGCTCGATTCAGTCAGATTCCGCAACATACTCTAGGATGATATATTTTCTGAAAGACACTATGTGCAAAATTTCAGTTAAATCGGTCACTCATATCTCGTGAACCTCGTGAGAGTTTCAACGGCAAAAGAAACATTGTTTATCAGTTAAGAGTCTGTATTTCTGTTCAGGTGCACGCGAATCGTACAATCAGCATTCTCAGTGACACTATTTATTCAAGTGACGATGAACATCGTAAACCTCAGTATCACTGGAATACAAGTAAGCGTTCGCCATCACCCATGCTCGATTTGTTTCATCTATCAACCATTAAAAATATAAAAGTCTCTGGAAGTCTCACTGCCAATTACGCGTGTGCAAAGTATATTAAATGAACTGCGACTTGTAAATTACTTGCTCACTCACGCACATTCTGCAACTGTCGAATTAGGGCAGTGAACGCTAATTGACTTCTATCAGTTCAGTGCTTTCAGGATTGTTTGAATTTTTCAGGCTTTGTTGAAAATGTCTGGTGGAAATATATCGGATATGATAAGACTGACAACCTGGATTCTGGGACAATATATACATTTAGTTTTTATCCACTTTCCCGGACAAAGACTGTCGAATTTCAGCGAGCAGGTGTATTACGACGCGTAAGAACACAATATGTTGTCTATATCTGTTCCAAGCGTTTAAAACAAAACGATTGCAAATTTTGAGCCGGTCAATGCACATCCAATTTAGTAAGAAAGGCTTAATAAAACGGGTTATCGAAGGGTATTCTGTGTTTCTTTTAAATAAATGTAAATGTACATTTAGTATGATAGAACCGACCTCACATGTATGATTTGTGAAGTTGTTTATTCGTAATGATAGTGGTAGTGTGTGAGAACAATTATTGTAGAGTCCCTGTTGGCCCTACTTCTGGCATCTCTGAACAAAGCCCATTTTCCGAGGTATTTTATTCCGGTATACTTCTTATGGGCTTCCAGATCCCACATTACGATATTAAACAATTTATAACCTTTTCCATTTACTTTTAATGTATTTGCAGGATGGAGTGCAAATGGCACAAAACTTTCTACAAGTCACGTATTGTGTACAATTTTTTCGTTATGAACACGTTAATCCCGTGTCGGCTGACCGCGTTGAAAGTGACAACGTTGAACATGGAAACGTTACTGTCGGTACGTAACACCTTCACGCAGGTCAATAGATCAGAGAAATTTAAAATAATGAGTATAATAGGCGGTGCGTTTCGCACTTTTTGTGTATTTTCATAATTGAGGTAGTCAGAGCAACAACAGATCAACCCACATTAAAAAAATTTTTTTTTCCTATTTTATATGGTTAGTAGAGCCTATTGGAACACGTTATTGCTACTAATTAACCCCTTGGCATACAAGATACAAGCCGACGGCCGCGGCCAAACCAACGGCAGAGGTGAGGCACGCGTCGAGTCCCCGCGAGGCGTATTCCTACCCCTTACTGCTTACGTACCAAGGGTCCCACCCGTGCTTTCCATCTTTGGCCCGATCCCGCTACCACGGGTCTCACACGTGCTTTTCATTTTTGGCCCGATCCCGCTACCACGGGTCTCACACGTTGTTGTATGCCAAAGGGTTAAATCTCGAAAAAAATGTGGGTTAGTCCATTGTTGCTCTGACTGCCTCAATTCAGTTACGGCCTTTATGTTCTCTGATGTTAAAATATTGAAGAGTGCAGGGACTTCACCTTTTTCTTTCAGGTCACGCAGGCTGCCGTCTCATATTTCACTGTTCTATCATCAACGTTATAATCGGCGATAGTGTTTCGTATGCAACCAAAGCGATTAATACTTGTGATAAGCTTGTTATAATGCTGCCTGCAGAAAAGTAAACGGTACTATACAGTTTCTAATGTTAACGATTCTGTGATCACTACCCTGTATAATTCCTCAACTCGAGGATATTATTCTCTTCCCAACACGTAACACCGTTGCTAGATCCATAGAAAATGTGTCCCAATTATTAAAATTGACATACAACATTCAAATTTCACCAGTACCTATCCGCCACTTTGTACAATTGATCTTTGCAAGAAAATATAATAAAATCCAGATATAAAAATTTCGAGTCGAAAGGGTTAAGCTAGTGTTGAGGCGTGAGTGAAGCGTGAGTCAAAAATAGATTTTGTAACGGCACTAGTCGATTGTTGGCCAGAGGACCGCTTCGTAGACCTGAGTCAGGGTCGTAAAGCACGGCAAGAAGGGTACGTGGCAGCGGCTACGTCACGACTTTGGGGAAAAACCCAAGCGTTCTTTCCTGTCAGTCGGCACTGTTTCCCGCGCGATTTTTCGCGCATCCAATCAAGAACCAGGTAAAGCGTCACTTTTTCGGCGTTAGCAGCGACGGCATTTCCGGCTTGTGCGTTCTTGAGGGTAAGCGGGTGACGCTATGGTCACTTTTCAACGATCACTCGGACGAGCAACACCGCTCAATTTAACATTTTCTAAGTTACTATTAATATAGAAATAATTTGTGTGTTTCATTGAATTCTTTTTGATTATTTCCTGGTACCTTTCCGCACGAACAAGAGTCCATATTTTTATTTGTACGTAAACGGTTCGGCAAACACGTTCGAGCATTTGCGTACGCAACAGCTAGAATGTTCATAAGACGATCCCCTGATTGCAATCCCCTGATTGTAGTATATAGAAGTCTGTGCTTATTACACTAAAATCAACTCCCGAGCATAGTCATTAGAACTTTGGACTACTCGCAGCACTAATTTCTCAAACAACTTCAAAATTCTCGGATGGTGCTTCATTACTGAAAAGTCTACTATACTCAATATAAATTCCCAAATAGCAAATGAAAAAGCTTCCAAGGAGCTACACTACTCCAACAAATGTAAAAAGCTACCGAGAACCACCACGTGGGTGGTTTTATTTTTCGCAACACTAAAAAAAATTCAGTGCACCTGCGTCTCGCAATACGCAACTCTAACTTTAATTCGCTGCAGCCTTCCTGAAGGCTGTGTGGGGTCCCATGTGCAGCAAAACCAGCTGCTCGGGACTCCTTTTTCCCAGGAACATGTCTTCGGACATGTCCCAGGACAGTTTCGGGGCATTGGGGTCGCAACTCTAATTACAAACGCAATCAGTCATCATCGCAACACTAACTCAAAAAAATATCAAGTATCAAACTAGGACGAGTAATTAAAAAAAACGCGATCAGTCGCATCGCAACTCTAATAAAAAGCGTACCACGAGTAAAAAATAATAAAATAAACCAAACTTTAGTAACTCCAATTCAAAATACAAGAACAATCTCAAAAACAATCGCGACTCTTTTTGCGGAACACTACAAGCAACCACGCTCGACATTCATTCGCAACGCTATGCTGGAACCAAACGCGGGGAATATTTGATTCGCAACGCTAATTTAAACCGTAATCACAATTTAGTCGGAACACTAATTGACCCCGTAATGTTCTTCGCAACCCTAATTGAAAACGCGGTGTGCTAAATTTCAGGGAGGGGGTGTCGATGGGTCAGCCTAGAGTCAACCAAACTACTACTACTACAACTACCGGCGAGCATAATGGCAAATTAATACCTTAGAAGAATGACCCTGCACCCAAGAATGCAGGACCATTCTTCGTAGCCCACATGATGTGGCCTTTTTTCTGGCCGGGCTATATTCGGCTCCATGGTCACTTCTTGCGTTGGGGGTCCGCCCTTCTGAAAGTTCCGACCGCGACCAGCGACAATGTGCAATGTCTCACTGGCGTCAAAAAGTCGACATAACGAGTCTAGAAGCGAGGGCATACCCCACTCGTGCTAGTCTGGTCGTCGACTTTTCTCACAAATTTCCTGAAAGCAGGTCATCGCGCGGGGGAACATGCGATACGACGCAGAGAATACGACGACCTGCCCCGGACCTACCTACTTATATTTAAGTCACACATTCGTACCAGAAGGTAAGTTACCTACCCTACACAACACCTATATTTAAAAAATGGCAAAACAGTCTCTCAAACACAATCATCAGTCAACCCACTCCACGATTCTCAAGCATCGCCGTCCGGGTGCAAAAGCCTACACTAGAGAGACCGTCCCGGGACGACTCCGTCACCCGAGCTTGGCCACAATCACACTCTAACAAGTACGTACCAGTTTTCACTGAAATCGGCTAGCAAAGGCAGTGACCATTGCGTGCAAGTATGATTTACATAGAAATTAATTATTTTCGATTTCAAACAATGGATTACTCGATAATGCGCATTGTACGTATTAGGTACGTACGTCAATCGTTATTACTTTCTCGTTTAATTGTACGAGATTGATTAAGTTTCATATTCCAAGATTATTTACTAGAATGATCATCGGTTGCAACAAGGAATATGATACATTGGTATAGTTATTACCATGAATAATAATATAATGTTATAGTTTCGTTAACATGATCTTTGATGAGAATCTTTCACCGACGCAAATTCCACCGCCTAACCACACAAACACACACAGGTGGAAAATGCGACGTGCACGATACACGAACGCAATGCCAGCCGCCAAAATTTAATTATTTAGTAATAAAAGTCATCGTGCCCCATTGCCTTCACCCACCCAAGTAGCGCCTGGGCACGTGGATGAGTTAAAAGGCAATAGGTACGGAAAGATATCCTGAAAATCCTCAACTAGAAAATATGATTAGTCTGTATAGTGTCTAACACGCTAGTATTCTTTCATTTTACATTATTAAGCAAAGTCACTCGACTTTCAACTTGTGAATAGTTTAAAGTTTGATAAATAAAAAAGGACTCTACTTTAGATTGCATCATTAAGAAAAATCACTCTACTCGACATTTAATGAACAAGAAAAAAGACTCTAAAATTGAATTATTTAAGAAAATTACTCTAAATCATCAAGAATTTACTTTAAGAATTTAAAACGAGCGATTCCATCGTCAAAGTAAATTTCATAAATCAAGAAAGTATGTTCTCATGCTAATTACTTTGAATCTGAAATTTGCCCACCTTCAATTGTCTTCTTGCACATGGAAATTAATTATTCTATTGTGTATGCAAACGAGTGACCTTTATACGAAAGGAATTACACTTTTCTGTCTATTATCATCATTTAGAAATCAAGTTACTTTTGAACACGTAGTATCAGAAAAATAAAAGAAATTCAAGTCATTATAATCGTCGCAATGACGAAATCGGAGGGCATCCAATTTTTCCTCTACATATTAAATAAAAATGATCGTAGCTGTGGAGTCTGAGAGTATCAAACTTCTTCGCTACATAAAAATTAGCATTCAGCCGTATTGATATTCATACCAATACCTTCTGAGCTGCTGTGCACCTTTATGTGCATTATTTAATAAATATCTACATCAATGTATTCTATTGAAAAGGCGCGGTGTACAAGAAGACCCTAGCCCTCGTCTAATAAATACATACACAGCCAAAATGTTACAATTCACGGGCATGGTTACCATACCCGCAGTCATTATGCTCGCCAAAGCACGTATACAACCAGTCACTCGTGTCGATTTGGACCAAACGTCCTACGACATGATTGAGTGACCAGAGGAACCATAATGCATGCGCACTCACATTTCGCTGTGCCCCGGTGGCGGAGACGCCAACACCCCTGCTACGACTCAGGGAAAGTTCTCAAGCTGCTCAGAAGTCATCAGGCTGTTCAGCTACGCCCAGACTGTAACAAAGGAACAGAACACAATTATAATTTCTTTCTAAAGTTACGATTGTTTGAACTCTAATAAAGAACCACGAAGCAATTTGAAACTAACGCAATTTTTTATCATTTAGACATTTTAAAGAAAAAATTAAATATCGAAAATTAAAATTAACCAAAGTTTCGTTAGTTTTTAATTGCTTGGTGATTCTATTCTAAAAATTAATTTTTTAAAATTTAAAAAAAAATTGTCTTTCTAAAATATTGAAGAATGAACTCTGCTTTAGTGGAATTGAATGAAATACATAGATACTTACATCTTTCCATTGATATCCTGCGCACAAATCTCGTCTTCAGCTGACGCACTGACTCTAATTTCCGGTAAAGAGTTTCGCTTTCAAAAGTAAAAAAAAATAAAGAAATACGTAGACTACCAACGCGCCCCAAAGATTCTAGTCTCGCGATTCGAAGGTCAGAGCCGCGGCGCCTCGTGAAAGAATATAAATTGCGTAGAAAACACTGACTCTACCCTCGCGTATCCCCAAATTTGATAACGACGCTCTACTATGAGCAACGGTGCTCTTCAAAACGAAAAACTTCGTACGTCATAAACACTGACTCTATTTGGCCGCATTGCACGCGGTCACAATCTCTGAAAAATAAATAAATCAAAATTCTTTAATTATTCATGTCTTGAATAGCATGTCATTGATCAACTACGCAGTTTCTGTACATAAAGAACAAAACTTGCATCCAAAACCGAAGGTAAATGCAATTACAACAGCTTCATAGAGCTAGATTCTTAAAAATCATTGAAATATCGTTGAATTTTACGTAAACGCGACCGAAATGCAATAGAATTCGATCATTCCAATATTTCGTAAACATCTACCGACGCCATTTTAAAAATTTTAAACAAATCTGATTAAAATTATTCAATTTAACATAATTCAATCTTTTCCCATTTCATCCCGATATTAACCGACTGCAATGTCACCCATCACGCTCACAGCCAACAATGATCTGGCTCGTGGCACGTCAATCACGTCTGAACGTGTCAAGACAAGTTTAGACCTGCACTCCAGACGCGCGTGCCGGGAACGAGTGATCGTCCTTTATCACGCTGGAGACTTTACACGTACAGTTTTGGAGCGCACGCCTGGAGTGTACGCTCCAAAACTGTGAGAAAAACTGTCCGTCTAAAGCCGGCTATTGATTCAATAAAATAACGAGAATAATAAGTATACCACACGTATTGCCATATCATTTATCCAAGGAATGAAACCAGACGCCATCCAAGCACCGTTCAAATTAACCAGCAACTGTCATGGCGTTGCCTGCCCTTTGCTTCCGATTCCCGCCTCAATGCCTGTAACCTAACGATGCAACAAGTTTGAAAGAAGAGCATTAAAACATTCGTAAGGCAATTAAACAACAAATAAACTTGAAATATGCCCAGAAAGGGATGTAATTGAATACCGAGACACGATATGTGTGCACTAAATGTGCAGAAATATCGGTAAGGCAACGAAAGGAATACGCGACGAACATCTAACGGTTTTCTCGCGATATTTAATAAATTTCGGGACGAAACTGTATTAACAGGAGCAGCAAGTGCCGATAGAGAGTAAAGAAGAAGACAAATACTGACTGGAAGTAATTATATGAGGATAGATAATGTACGCGTACCATTTAAATACGCAGCTAGCTATCCAAGCGTCTTGACTCAACGACCTCCACGGAACGAATGACCCCCGCGCCACGTCGCTGTACCTCGCGAGTCGCGAATATTAGCTTTGGTGGGGGGAGAGCAGGCAGGCGGCAGGACTCGCGAGGCAATACGCGCGTACGTATTTACGAAGGTTGGGATATCGTCATCGAGCCGTGTAAAGTTTACACTGTAAACAGAGGTGACTTCCAAAGGTAGCATCGTTCATAACAAAAGTCGTTTCCACTACACACATTCTGCTAACAGTAAAATAGAAATATTACGCGTGATATATTTCCTTCGTTTATAAAATATCTAGCATCTACATACAGGAGTGTACTTTAATTAAGCTTGTGAAACTTAACACAGATGGCTTAGAAAGTATAGGGTAACTCGGGGTAATATGCCACCGCGGGTAATATGCCACTTCTCAATATTTTTTTAAATAATGCACAGATGCCGTTATATTTGCACTAATTCCGTTCAATTTAGTGTAACTGCTAAGACGACAACAGATTTTGGCTTTTATCTTCTTTTATTTTCAATAAATCCTGGTCAGTTATAAGATTATCGGCTTGATCTAATTTCATACTGTAATTAGAATGCAGATTATACATTTGTGTGAACAGTTATACAAAAAATCAATAGATTATGATAAAGTATACTAACAAACGAATTTTATAAGCTCTCAAACATCCGTTAAAACTATGTTCTTTGTGGAGAGATTTTCCATCCTTCTTTTTATGGCCGTTTGGAGTAATATGCCACATGTTTGTCGGTATAATATGCCACTTGTATTTCTTATGTCGATTCGACTGATGCAGAAAATGACAATTGCTGTGCAATATGCAAACTCTATTATTTGATAAAAAAGGACTTAAATGTGACTGGGTAAAACCTACTTGTTGCAAAAAGTGGGTTCATGAAGACTGCGTAGAGATTGGAGACTGTTTAGGTTAGTTTGCAAGAAATAGCTATTTTTTCAAATATATTTTACGCTTCATTGAGTTCAAATATTTGTTATTAGTTGCTAATAGCTGAAATAGTTTAAAATATTGTTGATTCTCCAAAATTTGAGTGATTAGTTCGCACTTCATAGCTTGTGGCATATTACCCCACCACCTGGGTAATATGCCACTTTCGAGGACTTTTGTATTTGTACGTTTCTCATTGAACTATAAAAGTTACATACCTCTACTTATTAGTCAATACACAGAATTAGTTACACTTTCATATGCTTTTATCTTTTTCCCCGGTATCTATTTATACTTGCGAGATATCGCGTTTCAAAGTTAACTATGGCATATTACCCCGAGTTACCCTATATTCGAAAATTACATTCGTGATACACACTTTCTTATTGCAAAACTTTTTACAAGTTTCGCGATACATTCGAGAATGTCGCGATACCAATACTGTATTAGCATTGGTACATAAAATGAATATTTATTCTGTATACAGTGAGCCACGAGAGTATTCGAACGCTCGCTATTAAAACTGTAAACAATAAAAATATACATGTTAGACTAAAGTTCTAAAAGTAATGTTGTAACTACTATAAGACGTTAGTTGACGTTACAGACGGTTTAGTTGATTCTTACGATTTTTGGGATAATGATCACAAAAAGTACCACATTAATTACAAGGAGCTTTTGGCTGTTAAATTAGCCTTAGAATCTTTGGCAGGTTCCTTGCATGACTGCCAGATTCTACTTAGAGTAGATAATACCACGGCCATCGCGTATATAAATAAGATGTGTGGTGTCCGATATCCCTTATATAACAAATTAGCTAAGAATATTTGGCAGTGGGCAGAAAAAAGGAAGATTTTCTTATTTGCCTCTTACATTGCATCAGTTGACAATAAACAGGCAGACAGCCTATCTAGGCTGATAAATAAGGACACAGAGTGGGAATTAAATAGCAGGGTCTTTGATGTCATCAAAAGACACTTTGCAATGCCGGACATAGATTTATTCGCGTGTAAGGAAAATACCAAATGTAAGAACTTTTTCTCCTGGAAACCTGATCCAGAAGCCTTTCAGATTGATGCATTTACAGCTTAATTCTAAAAGCTTTGGTTAAAATCAGGCAAGATAGAGCAACGGGAATTATAGTCGTACCTGATTGACCAGGCCAACCCTGGTATCCCTTGTTCAAAGAGATGCTTGCGAAAGAAGCCCTTACTTTTGGTCCAGACGCTGAGTTACTGTTATCTTCCTGCAGGACAAGGGCACGCCCACAAGCGACTCGCGTAAGTTTTATGATCGGCAGAGAATCAGGAAAGCCTTCTTAAGAAGAGACGTACCCCAGGAAGCGACAGTAAAACAATATGATACAGCCCTGCGAAAGTGGTGGTAATTTTGCATTAAAAACAAGATTGATTTTTATACACCTAGTATCAGTAATCTCCTTACCTTCCTAACAGAAACTTTTAAAGCGGGCGCCTCAAATGGCATCCTGAATACTCTTAGATCGGCTATTTCCCTTATCTCGCAACAGTTTGAAACAGTTATTTCGGAACCTTTTCAAGCCCAGCTCGAGACCTTTCCGTACCTTTGCAGCTGCAGCCGCGTGTCAAGACCAGGATACAGGAAGGTTCTTCTTCCCCATATCCGCCAAAGCCTCGAGCAAACCGTACGGCAGCGTGGTATTTATCGTGTGATGATAACAATTGTAATAATTTTCTCTGTTTAGCTGGATAAACATGTGAACTCTTCTTATATTAATTTGTAAGGAAATGTTGGATCCGAGGGGTTAGTTGTACAACAACTTTTATAACTATACCTTTTTAGCACGCGACTGAAGGGAACTGAAGAAATCTCTTCATTCAATGACCAGAATAAACTTGATATGTTACTGCCACTTGGTAACCTTCCGAATCCTTCTGATATTCTCGCATGAGTAGATTTTTTTATCCATTTAGATTGTATTAATTAGAACGATACAACCCTGGCGGTGGATGCTGCTAAAAAATCTATACCTTCCATGTGAATTGGACGAGCGCTGAATTGCTCTGCTGCAATTCTTGAATTTTACTTGACTTAAGATACGAATACATGCAGATGGATAATTTATGTATCGTGTGAAAGGAAGAAAATCTGCTTGGAATTTCACATAATTTCAACTACAGTCACCAAGGGGCGACTCATGTTTGCGCGAACAATTGTTTGATAGTCCCAGCTCGGTAAGTACTTTGTAGAGAGATAGTGACTAACCGGAACTCGTCGAGTGTGCAGCCCTGAGTGTACAAACAACTAAATGTATTCACTGCCACTTATTACGTTTCACGACACCCTTCTAGGGTCTAAATAGGGCCTGGACGTAGAGTAGAGTCTGGTGGTAAAAGTTCGCACCATGCGAATTTCATTGTTTGAGTTGTGGCAGTTACCAATGGTGATTGGCAGTCAATTGTCAATCAAGGTAGAGTCACAAGTAACGAATTGTGTAGCTGTGTATCGTTTTGTTATCGAACAATGCGGTAACTACTGAATTTGTTAGTTCTGATGTAATATTCTCATTTTTATGAATCAATATTATTCCTATAAATTGATCAGTAAATATTTTAATTAATATGTCGTCTGAATGAACTGAAATTCTTCTATTCGAAAGTACTAATAGAAGTTTTCAGTTCTCCTCACAGATAACAAGATTGATTCAACAATGGAAAAGTAGCTGTGGGGATAAGAATTCGAATGCAAATTCCCCATTTTAAAATCAGCTTGAAGTAAAGGCAACAATGAAAAAGAAAATCTGAATGCGAAGGTGCGAAGAAGTAATTAGAAAAGCAAAAAAAAATAACATCTACTTCTGAAAATTTTTAAAACGAACAAAACAAATCGATGCCAAAATGAGAATAGCCCAACCATCAACATCTGTGAAAAAAATAATTTGTCCTGCGTGCGAAGAAGAATACACTGATCTTCGACATTCCAGAAGACTGATGCCTGGGAACATATTCCATACTAGCCTAGCCCGTTATTCGATTTCACCCGGGAATTATTTGTGATATTTCCAAAATGAAAAAGCGTCAAAAATAAAATGAGTAGCCTATAATGCAATCTAGGACGTATGTAATGTATATTAAAAATTTCATTGAAATCCGTTCAGTCGTTTACGCGTGAAAGAAGGACAAACAAACAGACAACGTTTCACTTTTATATATTAGTAGGGATAGGGATAACAACGACAGAATCATGTGCATCGGTCCACGCGTTATAAAGTTATGCATGAGCATACATTAAACTTGAATTCTAGATAATTCTACAGTACTTAGATAATAATAAAAAAACATTAACATGGTACCACCAACTCTCTCAAATAAAAGAAGAATCATCGAAATCGATGTCCTATGCGGAAGTTATGCGCGAACATACATACTTAATGAAATGTACGTGACGAATTGAGTAACCTCCTCCTTTTGAAGTCGGTTAAAAATGGGCGGAACTTCGAACAAATAAGTGTGATTTACGACAAAAATTCGCGCTTTATCTGTTTAAAAACATTGGTTAAAATGAATAATTTGAATAATATTATAAACTAAAAGTATGCATATTTTGAATTTGAATGGTTAGATAGTTTTTGAGTTATCCCCGTCGCCAATTTTGATAATGTGGTTTCAAGAAAAACGCGTTTAAAATGCGTTTTAGGTATGCTCGGCGCTCGGAGGCGCGCTGACTCACCACACTACATTATCGATATAGAGTTGAATTTCGGTCCATAACTTTGAGAATATATTTTTGAAATTTTTAAAAGCGATTTATGGAAAGAATTTCGTTTCTATTTTTCGTTCGATTTATACGGCCTTCTCCCGTTAATTGTGAACTCTTACCTCACTCTACTCTACTAATATGCAAAAATGGAGTCCCAATTTGACGTGAAGACGCTCAACGGTCTTGCGTGAATTTGTCCCAGTTGCTTTTGCGACATCACTATATCTCTACATATTTACACATACAGATAAAAATTTCTAATAGACTGCGTCATGAGTTGATCTCCCAATTTATAAAGGTATGCTTAGCTTAATTGTTCTTTAAAAATTTAATTTACCAATAAAAATCATAGCATCCTATTTGGACTATGAAGCCACGGGCACGAATTCATGGCACATCTTTGTAGTTATATGATAATAGCAGTTGCGCTGAGAAGGTAGAGATATTTACTATAGGAATCCAAATGCATGTGCACAGAACTACCACTACGTTCCTGCCGATACGGTCCTTATAAAGCTGAAGGGGCCACACGCCGACTATTGAGGTCAAACGCTTCGACATCGAATACGCGCTTTGATCGAAGAAATCCATGTCTCGACACTCAATGGACGGTCGCCTGTTCTTTACACGGCTGTCAGAGGCACAGGGAGAACGTTATATATCTGCACTGATATCTTATTCTTGACATATAAAGTGCGTAATCAACTCGGCCGTGTCTGTCTTTAACCTTTAGAGGGCCGGGATTTTTTCATTGAAATTGTAAATTTTATTTACTTAAAATTTATGCATATATACCACCAAAATGGCCGGCAAAGTATCCAAATTCTTAGGTGGCCACTATAGTGGCCAGCCCGGCCCTCTAAAGGTTAAGCACTCTGGTTCTCGTTCGAGTATGTTTGCACGAATAAATAATGTTAGCTAAAGAGAATAAGTACACGGCGCAAGATGATTTTGAAATAATGAATGAGTGATATTGCGGTAATTCGTATCCGCCACCACTGTTATGGCGATGGAAAGAAATGTATATCGATTGAACGGCAATCGTAGTGCAGGACATTATCCTTACCCGTCGCATGATGCACTTACTTGGGGATGCGGTCGTTGGTGAAACAGGTGGTGGACGTGATAATACTAAAATGCTGTGTTCATTCTTCCGAACCCGGCATAGGTATTCAAGTCGTGTGTGCAGGCTACGGTATAGCATTTAGGATGTGCGGTGAATGAGCTGAGTGTCGGGTTCTCTGATTCTGGCGAGCGTAAGAATTAGAAGAAAAAGAATATGGGCGCGACCATCTCACTGGTATCCTTTCGTGTAAATTACCCTTCAACTGCTGCAATGGTTGCTTCTTTGAGAAACTGTATCATTGCTACGACAGTTTCATACGTTTCATTTGTATATTGAGAAACGTTCCACTGTCATCTCCGTTTCACCAATTCTCATCATCTCATTAACGTCCTTTGGTCAGAAGAAGATCTGCTTGGAAATAAAGAATAATATAGATTTTGATTAAGTTTGGCAATATAATTTATTTTAATTTCAAAGACACAGTGCTAGGGTTGTTTGAGTAGTCGAAAAAGGGGAGAGGCTCGAAAAACCTGAGTACCTAGCTCAAATTGTTTCGAGGCGTTCGTTTTTATCGAGCTGCTGGAATATTCGAGTTTTTCGCTGTCCTGCACAGCGCAGGAGAAGGAGTCGAATGTATCCAGGAACTACATTGAATAATTTGTATTTCGTTTCAGTTAATATAATTGGTCGAATCGTGGGGTGTGGACTATGGTATTGCTATCGATTGTTTGCCATCCTTGCTTATCTCGGCAGTGTTAATGGCGAAGTATTTCAACGGTGTGTTTCACGTACGGAAGGTAAGGTAGCGATCAAGGTTCATGAACATGAAGTCACGTGTAGGGAATTCAATCCCGGCCATTATTTACTATCCCGGGATTGCGGGATTTTTAAAATCTATCCCGGGATTGGGTGATAAAAAAATTCAATAATTAAAATGATTTACTATATGTTAAAATTCTAAATCTTTATTTAAAGTAAACAAACATAATTTAAAATCATTTTTACGAAAAAAGAAAAACAGTCTGAATAAGTATGGGTAATATTAGTAAACCATTATGAAGCGTTTTGGAAATGTACACGAAGAAATAGCAAAGCAACTAATGTACCTATCATCTCGAAAGTACATAAAAAAATTGAAAACGCTTCAGAGATCAAAAGCGCATACTACATTGGGGCTCCGTTTATTGTTACATGTGCCGCGGCCGCATGCCACAAAGACACAATCGAAAAAAGGCTCCCCATTCCCCAAACCAACGCGAATATTCGCGGCGGCAGCGGATCCGCCGCGGTTCAGCAGTTTTTTATACGTGACGGCTTATGGCAGCTTTATCTGATCCGCGTCGGATCCGCTCCGCGCCACGAATATTTGCGTTTGTTTGGGGGAGCCTTTAAGACACTAATTGTAAGTCGGTGCGGCACGTTTCGACCTACAAAGTTACGACTTTACGTGTATCAGACAAATTGCAATTTGTAACTCGCACGATTTCGAAATTGTGGAAGCTGGGAATATCATTGTAAAAATAAATACAATTTAATTAGTTATATACAATTCAATATTATTATTTAAATAAATCATTATTATTATTATTGTCCTTATTATTATGAAATGACTATGTTGATATATTTATTCTGTTTATTCTATTATTTTTATATTTCTCAGTTGTTTATAAAATAATTCGCATTTTTAAAAAATCCCGAAAATCTGCAAAAAAAACAGCCGGGATCCCGCCTCCCGGGATTGAATTCCCTAGTCACGTGGATTGTATTAAACTAAATATGACTGAACGGCTTTAGTAATGTTAAACTCCAATAAGACGAAAAAGTACAAATTCTTATTGATGTAAAATTGGATCTCCAGGCGAGTACAACTACGGCACACAGTATGATGAAACGCGCAAAAGAAATATCTATGCGTCTGCTGATTGGAATATCTGGAGATTCTATACCATATTTGACTGTGGAAGGAATCTTAAATTACTGAAATCATTCTGTTTGTTTCGATACTAGATCGCATGTACCTAATGCATGTTTATTGCAATGACAATTGTTTACGATTCGCTTTGTGTTATAGCTAGCAGAGCTGTGTGATATGATTAGAAGCGACTCTGAACGATTGAAGAATCTTCCACAGTTCGAGGTTCTCCAATTCTACGCTCTGGAAGGAAGGAAATTCGTGATGTTCTTAGCAGGTAAATGAATCGGTTCGGATTTTATTATTACTTCTGTGATGGGCGAAGTGGTGTCCGTTTTTACGTACCCAACTACACATAGATAGATATATGAGGAATCTCTCTTGCCATCTTTCGTCCTTAGGGCGCGTGGAGCTTGACTGTGAGAGTGATGGGTTCGAATACGTCGCGAGTATTTTTGTTCCAATGACTAATATTAGATTTTTAACAAATCATACTTTAAATCATTGTATTCCGCGACCCTCATGAAAACGTGCTTAACTTTCAGCAAACATTAAGTGAAATTCTTCTATATATAATTATTAAATTAATTCGTATACATAATTTGTTATTTATGAATTTGATGTACTTATCGTTTGACATATTCCCGTCTGATTCTCGACATTCTATTTCAGTTGTCGTCAGCCTGCTACTGACGGTATACCTAGCACTTCCAACCGTGTTAATCTTAAGCCGCGTATTCACCTGCGCATTCGCCCCGAATGCGCATTCGGCGCGCACCGATTTTTTGCTCGTGCGGCGCGCATTCGGCGCGCGTTCGGTGCTCGACGTGCATTCGGCGCGCATTCGCCGCGCATTCGCCGCGCATTCGCCGCGCATTCGCCGCGCATTCGCCGCGCATTCGGCGCGCGTTTCTTTGTTCGACGTGCATTCGGCGCGCATTCGCCGCGCATTCGCCGCGCATTCGGCGCGCGTTTCTTTGTTCGACGTGCATTCGGCGCGCATTCGCCGCGCATTCGCCGCGCATTCGCCGCGCATTCGCCGCGCATTCGCCGCGCATTCGCCGCGCATTCGCCGCGCATTCGCCGCGCATTCGCCGCGCAAACGACGAGTGCGGATACAATGTATGGACCGAGATCGAGGCGATTGCGTAGCGAGCGTTCGCCGGGCCATTCGCGCCGATCCGTTTGCTGGCGGTCTATCAAAGCGCGCATTCGCGTCCGCACGACACCATGATGGAGTGGCCGCCGCAACTTTGTCTCAAGCTCCTTGAGGTATTCGAGAAACACGAATCCTTATGGAATTCCAGACACTCGTGTTATTTCGATACTGTAAAAAAGAACGACGCGTGGTGTACAATTGCCCAAAAGATCGGAACGGAGGCGGAAGATTGCAAGAGGAAAGTGGAGAGTCTAAAAAGCTCGTACAGACGGGAAAAGGGGAAAATTAAGAAAAGCACCACAACTGTGGTATGATATTAAACTAATTGCCAATCTTTCTTCCGGCATAATCGCTTTTTTGTAGGCAGTATCTTGTCTTGCAATTTTATCGCGAATATAATTTAATATAATAAAAAAATCTTCCGATAACATCCTCGCGAAGTTTTGAAATTGGTTGCTTCCCACTTCAGCATTTAAATCGCGGAGAAATGTTTCGTTGCACCCGCTGGTATATATTTTTCTCGTCCACCAACGTTTCTTCTTTTTATCCTTTTTTTTAGCAATGTATACAATACAGACTTTTCTCCTCGTTCTTCGGATCGGTGTTTATAGGGACTGTTGTGAATGCGCGGCGAATGCGCGGCGAATGCGCGGCGAATGCGCGGCGAATGCGCGCCGAATGCGCGCCGAATGCACGCCGCGCACCGACCGCGCACTGATTGCGCACCGAATGCGCGGCGAATGCGCGGCGAATGCGCGCCGAATGCGCATTCGGGGCGAATGCGCAGGTGAGTACGCGGCTGTACGCGACATTCTAACGAAGAACGAGTCGGAGCAGAAATACGTGATGTACCCATTGGATTATTACATCGTAGACACACGAGACTACTACTATTTCGAGACGGCGCAAAGTTATATAGCGTCTATAATGTTGACATTTCTTCTATGCGCGCTGGACTCGATGTTCATTATTTTTATACAACATGCCTGCGCGATGTTTGCAATCACTGGGTAAAACATTTACATTTCCTTTCAATCGGGCGTAATTCTGCTTGTATAATCTTAATATCTATGTAAAAAGCAGAAAGCATATGTTTGTGTGTTTATCTGTCGGCTAAAAACTTTCGAACGATCAACTCTGAGATCATGAAATGTGCCTCAGCTCATTATGCCTGACTAATCCAGATGAATTCGACCAGTGACCATTTTCACAAAAAAAAATTTTTTTTTATGAAATCAGAATCTAAATTTCGGGCGAAGCCGAGTAGTAAAGCTAGTAAGACGAGTATCGAATCCGCAAGGAAAGAAGCGAATTTAGGAAAGAAGAAATTGATTTGTAAGACAGTTTGCTGCAAAAAATCGAAAAAATTAATACTTACTTAAAACATAACATTTTTTGTTTAGTTTTGCGCTTCATTTTGTATTTTTCATTTAAGGGATGTATAAAAAATGGGCAACGAAGTATGTAAACAAAATTATATGTAAATAACTAAACAAAGAAGCGATTTTGTTACGAATTTACCCTATTTACGGAAAAAGGGCACATAAACCACTTGCATAAAACTATTAAATAAAGACACATATCATTTTCAAATCATGACTTCTATTTACGAAACGTTTGAAGGATATGATACTACATCCTTAAAAAAAATTGGATTTAATTGCATTACTTTTCATGAAGTTATACTATAATGAAAACTTTGAAGCCGATTTACTCGAAATGGCATTTTGGTGTATGTGCCCTTTTTCCATCAAATGCCTCAATTGTAAATGTACATTTAGTATGAAAGATCTAATTTGACTTGTTATTCGCACCGATAGTTAATTGAGTGGGAATAATTCGCTTATTCGCCTATCACTGTCATACTGCATTTCTGAAGTTACCTCAGGATATACGTTTATTAAAACTTCCTCATTTATTTGGATGAGCAGTACGCACTATAGCAGTACGATATTAAAAAATTTATAACCCTTTCGTTTTACATTTGATGTAATTGCAGGTTAGAATAGAGTGAATAGATTCACACTTGAAATGAACACTTTTTGTAAATTCTCATGATTCAGTTACGGCTTTTATGTTCTCTATTGTTAAAATATTGAAGACTGCAAGCGCTTTGCCCTTTTCTTTCAGTTCACGCAGGCTGCCGTCTCGTATTTCACTGTTCTATTATCAACAGTATAATGAGCGATGGGTGTCTTGTATGCAACCATAGCGATTAATAGGTACTTGTGGTAAGCTTGATATAACGTTGCCTCAGGAAAAGTAAACGGTACGATAGAGTTGCTAATATTAACGATTCTGTGATAACTATCCTGCAATATTCCCCAACACGAAGACATCATTCTCTTCCCAACACATAACACTGTCGCCATATCCATTATAGGGAATACATACTCAATGTTGAGGCGATATCTCGATATGTCAAGCTCTATCAGTGCTTCCTTTTCTTGAAGAAGGAAGGAACATAGGGGAATTCGTAAGGTACAGTACATGTAAGGGTGAATACTTGGGGAAAAATGAAGTCAGGGGGCACTGATATATTAATTTCGAATGTAGTCCGTTGGAGCGCCCGCGCTCTGGCAACGATTTATCCGGTTATAGTTTAATCGCGACCTTTCCGCGTCACGGATTTAGTAACAGAATAGTGACTGATTCGTCTAGCTCCATTTTTTACAGTTTCTAAGTTATTACGTGTGAGATTTTGTTATTCAACAAATACCTACTTACAAAAATTCCACTCACTGCCAAAAATTATATTTTAAAATAATTATTTATTATTAAATATAAAGGGCGGGGAAAATGATTTTTGCCCAGAGCGGTGAAACGTTTCCACGTTTCTGTACTCCCGAGGACGCCACAAGACATTATTATGTAAAATAAATATTACGCGTAATACCGGTGTTACATGCAACGACTGTTCGAACGCAAACGAACACCTTTTGATCTGGATACGACTCGTGACTCATGACTACGCTTCGCCCCAACCTCCCGACGCGCGCCGTCCACTCTCCCCTCACGTCGCTTGTTCCTGAAACCGTCGACGTTCAACTTTTCATCTCGCCGAGAAGCGTTCGACGTTCGTCACGAGAGCGCGTCAAAATTAACGCCTGATGGTGGACGATCACGACGTCCCTTGAAATTCCTCCGTGTGTTCGTTCTTTGAAGCAAAGTGTTTCAGTGATCGTGAGTCCCGCAAAAGTACGAGTCGACGATGATCGACTCCCGTAGGATCGACGGCACGCTGGTCTTCCGGCTTCTTCGAAAGTTTCGTGTTCCTGATGCCTAGCTTCCTGGGACGTTATCTTGGCCTAACATTTCGGACGGAAATATTGATAATGAACCTCGTAGGTTTGGTAAGCGACGCTCTCGAACAGATATACCCTTTCTACCGTCTCACGATTGCTATTTCCTAGCTGCGTTTCTAACCTACAATAACCTTTTCTGCGACGCGACGCTTCAAGTCGATTCACGCACATGTGTGTTTCCTATGGGCGAAAAACGGTGGATAAACCTTCGTAAGTTCTTTGATGATGTGGAATTTTTCACGGTTGCGGATTTAACGTTGAACGACAAATATGAACACAGGATGAACGTGTTTCTTTGATCGGGGAAAGGATATCGTTGTAGCGTCGATTTTTCGACGCACCTTTCATGACAGTTTTTTTCCTTTTCTTTTGGAATCTTTCAACATATTCGAATTGGTGAACAAAAGTATCGATTGTATGTTCTAACAGTCTAATGCGTAAATAGATATTTTTTTAATTAGAGAATCAATAGTACGGATTTTGTAATTTTTTTGCTACTGCAAATACTGTATTCGTGAGTTTTATGAAAACTCGTAGAGCTTGGTTGCTTACCTTTAACCGCGGAAACGGTCTCATTCGAGACGCCATTTTCCGCTTTCCCAATTTCCGTTAATTTATATTATAATTTCAGTGGTCTATAAAAATATTGAGATTGCATTCAAATTTCGTTTTTTATTTTGAGAAAGTGAAAAGAGACGTAATGGAGAAATTATCGATCGACTTATATAATCGTTTTCTTAAATTCGAAACATTTATTTCAAAGGTTAACAGCACCTTGGATTGGAGTCCCTTAAAATGGACGAACGAGCTGAAACAAATCTGGAATTTATCTCTATCGCAACGAACTCTCATTGTCGATACTATTGGCGAGGACACAATAAAAACTGGTCAGTTTTCCTCCGCGTATAGCGCCAGACCATCTTTGGAAAAGCATTAATTAAATTTTCCAATTTTGGAAAAGCATTAATTAAACTATCTTTGTGCCATGTGACTGGTTAATGGATATTTGTCACGTGCGACACATTCTATGATAAGTACGGAGTGTGTAAAAAGTATTGGCCACTGCGTTCGGGGGTGAATCTACACCTCTGAATCGATGAACATTTTGTAATGAAAATTTACCGCAAAATTGTTCATGACATTGAAAATTAACGTTAATTTTTTTACAAAAGTTCAAAAGAAGTTTCGAAACGGTGCGTTTGCGGCACCAGAATTTTTTCTTCTCAGTGAGCAGAGCGCAGTGTAGAAATAATTTAAAATTAATTTCCAATGGTATAAACAATTTTGCGGCAAGTGTTTTTCACAAATGCCCACCGATCCAGAGGTGTAGATTCATCCCTGTAAGCAGTGACCATCACTTTTTCGTGCAAGAATATTTTTCAATTGGATGTTGAAAAGATTAAAGACAGGGGAAAAAGAAACTGAACTGTAATATGAAAAATTTCACACATCCACCACTTTTTTCACAATTGAATACTGCAATCTATTTTTTTGTCCCATTAGTTAAAGTCCAAGTGGAAATGTAAAAACTGCAGAGGAATTGAACTTGTTAAAAAAAGAAATAAATGGATTATGGTTTTTATAAGAAAGCAAGCTCTCAATACTTTGCCCTTGAATATTAATTTTTCAGTTCTATCATGGGTCGTGATTACCAGAATCGTTATCGCCCACATATACACACTGACTTACGTTACGAACGTTTACCCGATAATCACGTGGAGTCGTCCGAATTTATTGTTACCCTGGCTGATCCTGAGCTTCTTTAAGAACGTGGTTCTTGAGGTGATCGTGATCGTGATAGGCCTACTGCTCTGGTACGACAGGCGGTTTTCAATACCCGTCTTCCTCGAGTTCATCCTCGTGAAATTGGTACCACTGAGTAAGTAGATGGACACGAAATTATCCATCTAAATAGTTTCGTGGCTGTTGATAAGTTGAGGAAATTGATAACGTTTCGAGAGACCGCCCCCATTTTTTGAGACTTTCGACTTTTGGGATGTTGAAATTTTGTAACATACTAACATTCGAATTTTCAAACTTTTGATATTTCAAACTTTTGAATTTTCAAATTTAGAAATGTTGGAATTTTGACACTTCCGAATTATGAAATCTAAAAATTCTGAATCTCACGAATTTTCAAATTTTGGTATCACGAAATTTTGAACCTCTCGAATTTTTAAATTTTGCAATCTCGAAATGTTGAGACTGTTATTTTGGAGAATAAATGACAACACATTAATTTCCACTCGGAACATTGAATTTTTCAGTTTTAGCGAGTTACAACTGGTATTCAAACTCCTGCCTGTTCCTGCATCTTCGCCACATGGACAAAATGCGGACCCTGCGGAGAGCGATGCGGAGCGATTCGAATTTCATCACCAGTCGACTGTATGCGAAGCTCGAGGACTCCAAGTACAGGACACGCTCGCTGACCACCCTGTTGTCCTGCGAGAGCTACGAAACTTACGACACGCACGACACTATCTCGCGAATCCTTGAGGATGTTAATCTGACGCCAGTCCAGAAAACCATGAGGATACTTCGTCTGACCGATGAGGACGTTGCGGAGGCACGTGCCAGAATTAAGAAAAGGGTGGCGCACAAAAAATTGACGGAAAAGAGTGACGAATGTTTCGAGGAGAACGATAAAATGGATCTAACGCTATACTACTCCATGGACTGCGACTACGAAAAGGAAATAAGTTCTATGCTGAGAACGAAGGATGAAGTTTTTGGCGGCGATTCAATTGCGGTAGGTTTGCATCTGCAATAATTCTTAGCCATTAAGTGACATGAAAAACGTCTAAAAAAGAAATTTCTTAACCGGTTAACTGGCAATGTATCATATATGACCAAAAAAAATCAGGCCAATTCTGCTTATGTATAATATATGATCAAAAAAAATCTGGCCAAATCTGCCAATTCTGTATCATATATGATCAAATGGAATAATTTTGTGATTCGCTTAATTTTTGGATGTTGCCAGTTAACCGGTTAATGCTTGTTCTTTTCAATACATATCAATTTTTCCTTACACGATTTTTGAACCTGCAAAAGTAACCCAGATAAAAAAACAGTGATCTCAAAATATACTATGTATGCTGTAAACAATTTTATTCAATTTATGAGAAGGTATTTTACCCAACGATCATACTGCGTTGTAATCCGCCGGTTTTCGTCCGATTACTGCAACTAAACAATATTGGGCGCGTGCAGTACTTAAACTGGGGTGACCACTTTGGATTCCAAAGTTTGGAACACCGCGTGTAGTTTTGGCGTCATCTTTTTCTTTTTCTTTTTCCATTACTGTAATCTTGTGTTCACAAGAATTTATGGTCACCATATTTTGGAAACAAAGCATTTACAGTAGGCCAAGATCATCAAACCCCTTTTTAAACGATTTTATTCAGCCTCGATTCTGTGTTTGTTTGTTTCTTTGTTGTACGTATGTATATTTGTTTCTATGGTTTAAATCTGGCAACTCAAATTTAATCCACTTCCACCAATCCAGTTGTCTTGAAACTTTGCAGGCGTACTTAATTTGGATGACAATATAATATTAAAAAAAAAAATTAACTCCGAGGGGGTTAAAATATTATCCAGTCATCAATAAACATCTTGAAATCAGCCTTTCGCGTTCTTCGCGGAAACGACTAAAAGCCGCTGCGTTCGGAACGAAATGATCAGTCACATATGTACGAATAGTAAAACTAAAACTTTGCGGGCGTTCGTAGTATATCACCATCGAAATTGTAGTACAAGAAAATAATGATTTTGTAGTGACTTTAGCAAGATAGCGTTTAAGCAATCTGTTAAACTTTATACAGTAATAAAACATATTTGTAAATAACTCTGAGTTGTGAAATGTAAATTCACAAACACTAAAAGCTAGAAAATAAAAAAATATACAAACAAATTTATGTTAAACGATTTTATTAAAAATGCACTCAAAACTAAATAAATGATTCTTTTCATGTACTACAATTTCGATGGTGTTTTTTTACTTTACATAAAATTGTGGAACATGATATTTCATAACAGGATATGAGTCACTTTAATACAGAAGCAAACGTCTAAATGAATTTATTTTGAGAAAATTTTAATTTGCATTAATGAAACAAAATGTTTTAATTGCAGGAGAGAGATTGTAATGTGACATAAAATTGATAAACTATAGTTGATGATGTTCCACTTGCCAACCTATACTTCAACTTCTGGTTGCACATGGTGCCCCACGATTTTATTTAAAGTGAAAAAACACCATCGAAATTGTAGTACAAGACAGTAATTATTTTTTTAAATTTTAGTGCATTTTTAATACAATCGTTTAACATACTTTTTTTGTATATTTCAATGACCAAAAATTTTTTCGGAACTACTCGTAATACATTACCTCTTATTGTTTCACAAAAAAGTACATCATAGAAATTCTAAATAGAGATTGAATCTTAATTAACGTACTACGTTCAGGCAAAATGCATCGTACAGGATATCCTGTAATTTGGTGTGCGCTTTACATTTTTCACTTCAAAATAGGGTAGATGTACCGTTTACATATTACAGATCATTATTATGTGGAGAATTTCACACCATAAATATTTTGTTTAGTATATCGCCCGAAGTGTAAGGTACAATTTATTGCTTACATCGAAAAATATTATATTTTTTAAGAAGTGGCCAAAACTGGTACAATTCTTTAAAGTGGCCACGAACGGTTCATCTACCCTAGTTGCCACCCCAAGGATCTACAAATCTTTCGGCTTGCAAATAATAATATACTAACGGATATTACATGCTATTCCAGAGCGAAGCAGTTTCATCCCGCACGAAGAGCCCCTCAACTGGAGAGCCACAGAGTGTGGAAGAGATGCGCCTCGGGGGGAAGAAGAGAGAAGGAACGGATCAGCTCGACACGAACAGGATGAAGCATATGAAGCTTAGCCCTCCTTCTGACCACAGTGACAGGCAAGCATCTTCCCAAATATCGAGAAGAAAAGATACGCCGAGATTCTGTTGCGGGCGACGGAGCCGGAGAAGCGTGGAGAAGAGCTGTAGCCCTGTAAAGCTGCAAGCTCTGTTCAACTGCGACTGCTTATCCACTGATTACTCGTACACAAAGACGCAGGATTGCTGCGTCATGATAGACGCTACCTTGAGGACGTCGACGCCTAGGGTGAAGCCTGACAGCGAGAAATCGATCGTGGACAACGATGCATCGCCCATTAATCTTCAAAGCACGATTGCTCGGCCGTACATATACACATGCAGTGTTACCAACGTGACGACGGACTTTGCCAGAAGTGGCTGCACCCTTATGGAAACGTTGTTCAAGAACAACCTGGAGATACTGAAAAGCGTGAAAAAGAAGGATCGAAGTGCAGAGCGGAGTCTGCTAGCTAGTGACCAATTGGCGGGGGATTTGGAACTTCTAAGACCTGAAGAAAATGAGAGACTCACTTGCGGAGACCTGTCTAGGCGCCGAGGCGGAAGGGCCGACGCGCAGGATCTTGCAGACTTTGTGAAGGATTTAACTATAACCAGAAACGTGATGGTGAGTTTGGAGTCATTGAAGATAGAAGAAGGAGAAGACGACCCAGAAGAGAAAGCTGAATCGGAGTTGCTACAGGCCGTGGTCGCTACGAAATCCTCTGCTGAGGACTGTACGTCTTAAAAATGGTTGTATAGGTATATCGACCAATAGTGAGGCTCCTAGGAAGAGTTAAGAGAAGGGGATGGGAGAAACATTGAAAAGAGAAGAATGTTGTTGTCATTTTTCGATATTAGACCGCCTACCGAACTTCGAAATGAGTTGTAATTATCGCCACAGAGTTGGCACGGAGTAGGCAGTTTTCACTCATTTTTCCATCTCATCTTTGGGCATGTGCATTAGAGACCTCGCTATTGCTCGACTAACCTATACTGCTTTCAGGGCAACATAACCAAGAATTTTATTTAATTTATAAAAGCAGGTGAGCTAAAGGGTAATTGTGCACTTCCGTAGATGTAAGTTCCGTCGAGGACAGCAACACACAACTTAACACACCGTCGGATGCTGAGAAAGACGCCTTGAAACCGGACGTTCCTGAATATTCATTTGGAGACACGAGCATCCCAAGATTCTACAAAGATTCCATGGAGATGTTCGACGGCTGCTACGAAAAGGACTTCGACAACAATCCAGAACTGCAGTGCCTACTTCATCAAATGGAGAAGAAGAAGTGGAATCTCTTCGCTGGTCAGACGAACCTCGAAACGTTACTAGCTAATGCCAGTTCAAAACGGGAGGGGCAAATTGACGAAGGGCTGCAGAGCTGGAGTTCAGACGCCTCTGAGAAGACAGACAGGTAACGAGTAGCTTGTAATATAGCAGAACCTCGCTAAATTCGAGCTCTGCTTAACTCTCGGTTGTCACAAATACTTTTTCGAACGTCGTTGTCACACTGGGTCCATTTGATCCTGTCAATTTTCAATCAGTTGTTATTTAAAAACTATTTATTAAATTAAGTCTCAAAAATTCTGAGATAATGTTTGAACATTGTAGAATATATGCCCATCGTTGAAAGTTGACATTTAAAGTGTCATCGTGCATAAAAAAAATTTTGAAGCAATAAGAGTTTCGACAAAAAGGTTTTTTAGTTAAAAAAACGCAGAGTCAATTTGACCCAGTGTGACAACCGAGGGTTAAAATACATATGCAGGATGTTCGTGTGAACTGACTGGGGTTCAAAGGCAGTTAAAAAATAGTACCATTATAACAATGCACTGTACATACCTTTATGATAAATACTGTGGACCACGGATTAGCGACGTATTAATTCTTATACATTGCCTCTTACTTGCTTATATGCTTCGTTGTAACTAGAGGGTATTCCCCGCTAAATAAATAAAATAAAATAACATCACACATTCGAAAAATCGTAGGCTCGCGAGATTCCTGCAAGCATTACTAACTAAGCCTTAAACGTATTTACAATCCAGATTCGAAGCAGCAACGTCAACCTCCTCGAGAGCCACACTGACAACCGAGAACTTGGCCAGCCAGAAAGTGCAAGCTGACGAGGATCACCGGCAGCATACTCATCCGAAACCGAGGAGCATTTCCAAACCCAGCAGCCTTTGCCCAACAAGGGATGCTTGTACCCAGATAGACGAAGTTTTCCAACCAACAAGATCCTTCAGCAGCCTGACGAACGCTAAGAAGCGCCAGTACGCGAGGAAGCGCAAGCTCTTCGTGGACAAAATTAGAAGTATTTCTCCGACCAGCAGCAGGAAGATTCCAGTCAGCAAAACGGAATCCTCTTCCTCGGTCCCCAAAGACCGTCCCAGATCCCAAATCACACAGCTGCACCGAAACATCAGCAGCAAATCCTCCAACCCGGGGACGCAGAAGCAGGGGGACTTGGCGAGGTCAGCGTCCGAAAAGAGCGTCTGCGAGTGCAAGATGCAGAAACTGCAGTCCAAGTACTGTGCCTCCTCCGAATTCAGATTGGACAAGAAAGAAGTGGCCCAGAGGACCGCAGCTAGGGCCAAGATTGACAGCTTTGGTACCGTGACCTTGTCGCAGGTGGCTCGTGTTTCCGAAGTCCCCAATGTTCTCCCTCGAAGGAAACCGCCTGTCTATCCGAAGAAGACCAAAAAGGAGAATCCTGCGCCGCCCGTGGCAAGGAAGTCGCCTCCGAAGGCGCAGCAGGATTTGTTGGAGCAAAAACGATCGATGCAGTCGTACAGCTCGAAGATGTTCAAGTCGAAGAACCGTGTACAGTCGGTGGAGGAGCAAGAAGCTCGAGAGATGAGGGCGTTGAAGGTCTACAACGGGCTCACCTTGCTGAAGGATAAGAAGGAGCTAGAAGCCAGGAAGAAACTGCTCGTTGGCAGGAACCCTGTAAATTGGGTCGTTGACGACCCGAAGCAATATTCTCGATCGAGGAAGGCTAATTTGACACGTTCCGAGAACACGGCCCCTGGAAATGTGGCTACGTTGGGCGAAGGCTGTGTGGATAAGGAGAACGTGTGCGTGGACGCGAGGACTGAGACCGATTCCTCAGCTGCCTCGTCGTCTAGGGAAACCAAGCCGTCGGGAAACACCGCAGGATTACGGTCCTTCCACGTTCCCAACGAAAAACACGACTGCTCGAAGCTGATGAGCGTGAACAAGGTCACGGAGATACTGTTGGACCATTTCGACAGGCTGCACGGTAGCCAGGTGAAGCAGGGCGCGAAGAAAGATAAAGTGGATGCTGAGGTGGATAGCAGAAAGCAATATAAGAGGTATAAAAAGCCCAAGTCGCTGATAGACAAGAAGAATGTGTCGGCGAGCTCTAGCAAGAAACTCGAGGGCGCGCAGAAGGGTCGTGAACTGGAGAGGACACCTGCTAAGGAGGATGTCAGGAAGAAGTATACTATACCTGTGAGGTCTTATCAATTCCCGAGGGTTGAGGGTCGAAGGAGTAAGTTGAATGATTATGAAACTTTCGTTAGATATGATGATCCTTGTTATACTAGTAGCAGGTTTAGCGATTTTTTTTATACTTTACTTTATTACTGGAACTAAACAACTGGGAAGATGGGAAAGTGGGCGAAGCAGTCGCCCCACCACTTCTATTTACGCACCTGTAAAGGAAGACCTCGTTATTACTCTGTATATCTATATTTTTCTTATACAGAGTGTCTCCTATTTTAATATATAAGGAAGAAAGTTATTTAGACGGAAGAAGTTATTCATTTTCAAACGGGGAAACCGACTTTTGCACTATCCTCTTTTAACATACTTTTAGATATTAATTACTTTATTAGGTTTTGTAATAGCTACTAATGAAGTAGTTATCTGTGTTCTCAACGTTTGCAGACACCACCAGCCCTGAAGCCAAAGATGATGAGCTTTTAACCACAATAATGTTGAAGATGGACCAATCTATGGTGTCCAGTTGGTCTTCAAGCGTAGTTGACGAGGGAAACGAAATCCAAGCTGCGTTTCCAGGTGATGAAACTGAAAATAATGTGATTCCTTCTTTATACCGAACTATTTATATTTCTACTGATTACTACACAGTAATTCGTCGTTATTGTCCCGTTTTTACCATGTGTAGTACGCATCCTCATCATTTCTTGGAATCCTTCGGTCGAGAGTGAGAGAACGAAAACGTCGACGGCAACTTCGTGTCAACTGTTTCGTTCCCTCTCGCTCGCCCGAATAGTGTCCGCATCGCGTCTTAGTCCCGCCGCCAGCCCCATTCGTCGGGTTTATTACGAGAATTTACTGTATTATTATTATTATTACTATATCTGTCACAATTTTTTAAAAATTAATAACTACAGAACGAAGCCTCCACCGCAATTTCGTTACTCTCCATTTTCATCTTATTTTGTTCTATAAAATCACCGTGTAAAACTCTCACCTGGTGCTGAACGTCCTGTGTAACGATGCCTCCTTCCATTTCAGAGAACACAACCACCCATGACGGAATACAACCGCCCCTAGACACCGAGGAAATAGAAGTAACGAGGGGCCCTAGGACTCCAGACGCACCTTTAGTTCCCCCTTCAAGTCCAGTGGAGTTCCCAGAAGAGACTGCAGCTACAACGAGGAGCGAGGAACACGCGATCCAGAGAGCGGGTGCCTCGCAGAGCGATGGTACCGAAGCACCATGGAGACCAGACCCGACGCACTTCACCAGGAACATCAACGTGAACTCTCTAGCTCACGGTGTCGTCCTGGCTAACATCAACGCCCAAGGGAAGAGTCGTCAAAGGGACATCCTTGACGACAGGACCGAGAGGCTGCTCCATAACGCCTTCTCGTACAAGTCGATGGACTCCCTCTTGGACATACCTCCCGATATCCTAAACGTAGAGGACATGTTGAACGACAACAGTTTAGAGTCGCCCGTCGACGAATTTGTTTGCCGATCCAGCAACGACGCTGTCGATGTCCTTACGGATCACCTTCCAGTGGTGTCCTATCAAGGGGGCAGCCTCGAGCAGACCATCCTGACCACAATTCGCAACTCCCAGGAGCACTCCTGGCTGGAAGGCCAGTCGGAGGGCACCTGCGACCTCTGCATCATCACCATCGACAACGACAACTCCGCCGTCGACCCTGAAGAGGGAGCTGAAGAGACATTCGAGGCGCTCGAAAGACGCCATCGACCGGGCGCCGGTGAACTGGAGATGAACGAGGTTCTGGCCTCTATCACGGAGGCCCTCAGGAACATGAACATCGGTGGCCTTGATCTAAGCGCTATTGGCAACGACACGTTCGAGATCCCTCGGGATTTCGCGGGAGATGGGTATGCTGAAGCACAGACTGGGGCTTTGGAAGTGGATGAAGCTGAGGATAGAGTGGATGAGGTGGAAGCTAGGGACCAGGGCTCGAAGAAGGAGGAAGAGCTTTTGAGGTTCCTCGATGACGATATTTTCACGAATATTCAGTTCCCTATCGTGATCCAGTGGTCTGACCTTGTCCCTGATGGTTTGGTTATCTCGAACGATGATCCTCAGCTATTGGATACCACGGTGGGCAGGCTGTCGAGAATGAACATGCTGACGGTGATCGAGAAGAAGGAAGCACAAGACGGCGGAGAGGAGAAGGAAGAAGGAGATTGCAAAAGAGAGAAGATAGAGGATGAAGTTGACGTGGAAGAAGTTTTCCAAGGAGTATTTGATGTGGAGATGAATAACTTGCTGGAAATGGAGGAGTTGATGGTGGCAAAAGTGCCTGAACATTTGTCCAGGGTTACTTCGGAGCATCCTGTGCACGTTGACAGTGGTGTTGAGTATCTAACGGAGGAAAAATTGTCTGCTGATTTGGGGCAAGAGTCTGTCTGTTTCATACGGGATTCCTCTGAGAATCCTTCGAAGGATACTGTGCTGTCGTCAGTAGTTGACTCACTGGAATCCCATTTAATGTCTACAGGAAATGATCCTTCTGTTACGCAGGAAGATTTAAACAAGGGTTCTGCGTTGGAGGGTATAAACAAGACATTCGACGTGGTGAAAGGTGGAAGCTTGTACGCAGATGAGGTATTCGGGATGTCTGAAGTGAAGGAGAGTATTGGGGACAAAGAAGCTGTTAACGAAATTATAAACAGTGAAGAGAGTATTAAAGTTGAGGAGGTAGGTGTGGAAGAAACTGTTGAAGCTGGATATATCAATACTAAAAACAGTGTTGAAATTGAAGAAATAAAGGCGGAAGACAGTTTCGAAGCTGATTATACAAAGACTGAAATAATCTTCAAACTGGAAGACACAACGACTGAAGAAAGTATTATAAGGAAAGAAATAAAGACTGAAGAAAGTATTATAGTCGAAGAAATAAAGACTGAAGAAAGCTTTATATACAAAAATATGCAATTTAACGAATTGAAGTATGGAGAAGAGAAGACAGGAGTATCGAACCTAAACGAAGGAGAAGTTAGCCATACCATCGGAGAGGTGAAAGATGTCGAAGAATACCGAAGCTTAAACACCGAAACCAAGCATCAAGAGATCGTTGGTGTCGATCCACAAGTGTCACTGAAAGTTGTCGTCGTGTTTTGGTTTGTCGTGTTTTTCTTCTACATCCAATATTTTTACCACAAGATCTTCACCTTCAGCCAAATCTCGAGGTCCACTTCAACCTTCAGGCCCTTCGAGGTTCATACAGTGTCTACCTCGACGTCGGTGCTCCTGGAGAAAGCGGAGCTGGTCAAGAAGATTCGAGATGAAATCGTACCTGAAGATGACGAGGACGATTCGTCAGAAAAATCCATCGAACTCGGAGAAGTGGGCGCTACCCATTTAACTGAAATACACCTCCGAGGAAATCTAGTTTCAACAGGTGCTGATATGTCCTCGAACATCATAGAATTCGAGAACGAGGACGATATCGACGTACTGACGAGGGAACTCGAAAAGTTGCTGATGAACCTCAACGAACAAGCTGCACATAACTCTGAAATTGCTTTATTGTCCAAATTTGACAAAGAAGCATCCATCCAGCGTAATATTCTTGATTCATCTACCATTGAATCGCAGGAAGAACGAGAAAGCATTGCTGTGAGTCTTCCAGATAGTGGAGATTCTCAGCTACAGTTTCCTCTTCCTGAAAGTCAAGAAGATGGATTAAAATCTGTCGATAATCTGCAAGAAATTACAAAGAAACGATCATCCATTTCAGAAGAATTTTTGGAGCTGCACAAGGGTGGAGAAACTAAGACCTTCCAGTTCGAAGAAGATGACTCCAGTTCGTCCAAGTCCCTGTTAGAGGATGATCAGCAAAGATCACGTGAAAGTCAGTTGAATGCCACTGGGAAAGTAGTTAACGAAGAGGGGCCAGGAACTGAAGAAGTTGTAAGAAGTGGCGAAAAAGTGGAGACAGATGCATTAGTTGCTGAAGGCAAGGTGGAATCGAACGAGGAGGGCGCCTCAGTTCCGAATGAAGAAACTTCGGTGCACGAAGAAACTGTCTCGACAGAGGGAAATGTCGAGGGATCTAGAAACTCTGTTGAAGGTACTGAGGCCATCTCACCTGGCCTAATTGAAACTAGCATGGTAGAAATTGACAGTTTCGATTCCACTTACACCCGACTCTCTGAGACCTCGAAGAACGGTGCTTACAACGTGGACCTCGGCGACAGTTCCATGGAAGAATTTCCGGTTACTTAGTAAATAAAAAAAACTTTTTACTATTATAGAAATAAATCAAACTCGTCGAACACACATCGGTGTCTTCACCGAACATCTTCGCAACATAAAAATAGAAAGGAACTTTTTATTATTTTAGTCTTACAAACTCTCGTTCGAACGAAGCCAGATAACAGATAAACTTAAGAACTTCGTCCTCGTCATCTTAAGTTTAAACTTCTCAAGTTAAAAAGATCGTTTGAAGACATTGAAAAAATAATTACTACTGCCTCTTCAAGAGAACACATCTTATGTAACACGAAAACATCGGTTGAAGACAAAAGAAGAACTACTAATCGATTGCTCATCGAAGATAAAATTCACTGTTCGATACTGTAAAAGGAAAATGATAAAGTAACTTGAAAATATTTTCAAGTTACTTTATCAGTTACTTAATCATCATTACTTTATCAGTTACTTAATCATCATTTCCCTTTTACAGTATCGAACAGTGAATTTTATCTTCGATGAGCAGTCGATTAGTAGTTCTTCTTTTGTCTTCAACCGATGTTTTCGTGTACCATAAGATGTGTTCTCTTGAAGAGGCAGTAGTAATTATTTTTTCTATGTCTTCAACCGATGTTTTTAACTTGAGAAGTTTAAACTTAAGAAGACGAGGACGAAGTTCTTAAGTTTATCTGTTATCTGGCTTCGTTCGAACGAGAGTTTGTAAGACTAAAATAATAAAAAGTTCTTTCTATTTTTATGTTGCGAAGATGTTCGGTGAAGACACCGATGTGTGTTCGACGAGTTTGACTTATTTCGTTATATGATTGTGTTCTATTTTTGTATTTTGTGAGTCACCTTTACTGTTCGAATAAAATTCTTTCCCAATTTCAATATTATTTGCAGGTGATGCATTAAGGGTGTTTGCGTTCACCCCTACCTTATTCGTTTATTTAATATGTATGTTACAAATGTTTAAGTTACACACGTTATGAAATGTATCTTCGTTCCTTGCGAATTAAAATTCAGAGTGCTGACATTCGAATAATATTTAGAAAAATGCGTTTTTCGTTTCTACGTATTCTACCTGCAGGGGGGGGGGGGGGGGGGGGCGAAAGTTCAAAAAGAATCGTGTGCCGAAAACGAACTGTTCCTTCGCAAAAGAGAGTAAAGTTCTGGCCAATCGGAGCGTGCAGCGATACGGGCGGAAGTGGGGGGAAGTGCTCCGCCCACAAAGAGGACCGCTGCGTTCGATTGGCTAGAACTCTAACAACCTTTTGCGGGAAAACCATTGACGTGCGACGGATAGTTCTTTTGCAATTTTTTAACCTCTTATAATAAGAGAATATGCTAGAAATACAGAAAATTTTTACTCCAAATTTGTAAAATCGGGTCAAATTTTTAAGCAGAGTTTTTTAGACAAAGTTTCCTTAATTTAGGTGTATAAATTTTACTGTCGTAACTGTGACTATTATTCTTTTTAAACCTCCCATATTTCTCTCGAATTAATCGATCTGCTTGTAGATGTACAGAATAATGTCTTTAATTCAATACTTAATCTGAGAGCACACTGGCAGCAACTTTCACCTCATAATGCTCCTCGGAAGCAGGTGAGTCCGTCACATCAGACTGTAAGTCTCTAATGGTGCACCTGTTCGATAATATACTTTCTCCCATTGCATAATTCCCCTTGATACGCTTCTTTGCTCCTTCGGGGCCATTGTTCTTGGAAATGGAATAGAATAGCACACAGAATCTCGATTACGACGGATCGTGTGTTCCACGAATACAATTGTTTTAAAGTTTAATAGAACAATAATTTCAGGACTGAATTATCCAATAGGCACAGTGTGTGAAGATTACGATGGAGAAAAAACAACATCAATCTAATTGATCCAATCAACAGATCTGCTGTTCAACCTATTTATTGTAAACCACGGGTAGTTTGTAGTAGGTCATTCAGAAGTAAAGTCAATATTCGCTCTCAGTTCCAATTTCCCGTTTGACATCATAATATAAAAAAATTAGTAGACGTTGAAAATTGGCTTTCAGAGAATCTGCGGTTAGACAACCCATTGTCAATCTGCTGTTTCGACTTTCCTTTCATTTATTAATAACTTGGCGTAGGGGAGACCGGGGCTAAGCGGCCACGTTTTTGGCGGTACCAATTTTCGGCAATAAAATAAATAATTTTACCGTACATATTTATACTGTGTAATGAAGAAATCGAAAAATTGAGGTTTGTGTATTTTCTGAAATGTCAAAATCGCCGGGGCTAAGGCGCCACCTTCTTTTCGTACCAAATTGTTAGTAGAAAATGAAAATTGTTTGAAGGAAAACACTCAAAGATGTGTTATTATTTTATTTTATTATTTTATTTTTTATTTGGCAACTGGCATGGCACGGGTTTTTTAAGTCTTTCTTTATCAACTGTCTCACGTTTGCGACGGTACGTGCATACCATGTTGCTGTAATGTAAATAACTGAGGCGTTTACAATTAAAGATAGAGTGAATTCGACTAAGTGACAAGTATGAATGTGGCGACTTAACCTCAATGGCTTTGTGGCGACTTAGCCCCGAGCGCCAGTTACAACTTCGGTCGCTCAGAAAATATTTTAGATAAAAGAAAATGAAAGGTTTCATATCAAAATCGTGTTTGGCATGCTTAATTCTCTAAGAATCACTTGGCTTCAGATTTTCCACGATGAGTGCGAAGGTGCAAACCGAAATTTTCGTTGCGAAAATAAATTCACTTTCGGCCACTTTTCATAGCAACCAACACGTTCAACGAAATCAAAATTACAATTTAGCACCTAAATGCTCCATACTCTGTCGGTTGCATTGAAATCTGATTGAAGATCTACATTATTGACCGCGAGATCATACGATGTATATGTAGATTCGGAGATATTTAATAGTGGCGACTTAGCCCCGGTGGCGGCTTAGCCCCGGTCTCCCCTACAGTAATTGGAAAAAATCGGCATAGGTGTACCAAGCCATAGTGAAGTTAGTAGGACGACTTAGAAGGAGGTTCGAAATAAACGCATTCACGAGAGATCTGCGGTTTCATGTCAATAGTAATGCCTCGATACTAGATCACCTGTCAAACCCCGAAACTAGTCCATTCCTATCCCCATTCTCCATCGAATTCACTCCACTGTTCCATCTTCTGTTCGAGCATGCGCAGTGAAGGCCTCACTAATGCCCAGTATTCAGAGCCGGCCTTCTCTATAGAGGAACCCGGATGCAAGAAATACTTTATTGCCCCAAACAATTTCTCAACGGTAAAAAAGCATAACATCTTTCCACGGAAAAAGAATAATATTGTAATAACAATAATAAAGAAGATAAACCAGAAAAATGAAACAAACATTAACATATTTGAATATGAATTTTTTAGTGCTCTATCAATAATAATATTAGATTGTAATATTATATTTTAATTTTTTTTTACAGTCCTCGCATACCATGGTATGGTTACTACAAACACAATCGTGGTGGGACTGTAATATTACCAGCTCTGTGTTCAGAGCGTGAAATCCAAGTCGGTTGATAAAATTAGATTAATTTTAAACAAATTAAAATTCTTCCGTCTGATCTTTTTACTTTCACTTTTATACTGTTTTAACACCCCCCCCCCCCTCCCGTGGCTGACCCTACCAGTATTCCAATAATTCAATTAATTCTCATATTCCTTTCACACTTCGAACCCCGCTACGGTTCTCAGTTCACCAACACATTTAACATAATGCCAGGAACAGAAAAACACACACATCAGCAACAACTTCCTCACATTTCCTTCAAAATGAAAAGAACCCTCAACACAATGAGAATGAGGAAAAGTGCCTATAATCCACAATACCCATAATCCAGTCCTAAATAATTTCCTATCTTGTTACTCCCGAAGAAGGTGAACTCGAGGTAGTTTCTCCGTCTACTGCTTACCGACGACCTTCGCAACCATCTTCCCGAAGTAACGAAACCTTCCCCCAAACATCCCCACCCCCGTATTCTGTACAACTGTCAATTTGCTCCGAACGAATTCCATTCTTCAATGTCCCTTTCCAACCCTAAGCCATATCGCTCAGCAAGTCTCGTCGTAGCCGCTCTCAGCCCCAGGAACGACATAATTGGGATCGCAGACGGTGTCTTTGATAGCCTGCATGGCGTTGGCCTTGAACACCCTGTAGTTGACTTTGCTGCTGTCGATGCGCGAGTAGAGGTACATGGCCAGCCTGTTTGACAGGACCCAGACGTTCTGGTCGTACTCATGGTCCACTCTGATGTCGTTAGGGAACACCAGGGACAAGTTGCTGGTGCCTATCACGCCCAGGTTTTGAGGGATGTACTCCTTCCTAGTGTCCCAGCACCACACGGAGTCCCTGGTCACCATGTTGAAGAACATCACGCCGTTCCTGTCCACCACGGACCCTGAAGAGTGCCCGTAGTCCTTGGCCCTGGGCCTGCCGATGGGCATGAAGTGCTCGGTGTTCGCCTCCGCGGTCTCCTCGTCCCTCAGGACGGATGTGGACACGGCGAACTCGCGGAAGCTAGACATGGGGTGGAAGAACAGGGTCCTGTCATCGTGGATGTCCATCGGGCTAAGGGCTATCCCGAAGATACCATCCGTCCATTGGAACTTGATGCCGTGCAGCTCGTATTTCGAGGCCAGCGGGTCGGGGTAGAAGAAGTGGTGCTGGATCCTGAAGGAGGTGTCCTTGAACAAGTCGTACACCAGCAGCCCGTATCTGAAGACGTCCGAGGCGTACGCCATCGCTGATTCGCAATCCTCGTTCCGGATGTCCACGACGATGTTCGTATACAGGGAATCCTCTTTCACCTGGTCGTCCGGTATAATGTACTTCTTGATGAGGCTGTCTGTTTTCAGGTCAAAGATGAAGATTGCTGGGGGGCAGGCTGGTTTGCCACCCATGGATACCTGCACTTTGCCTGAGTCTAGGACCCAGAGACGATCGCACTCGTCCACTTGCACCCTGAAGACGGACGTCAGGCTCTCGCAGTTCCCTGAAAATGACGGTTTTGGTCAGAGCTGGACACTGTCTGGATACAACGTTATTTAAATAAAAAATCGAATGCAAGATAATTAATCTTTTATTCGTTATTCGGAGATTCCAATCAGTGGCGGATTTAAGGAAAAAGGCAAACGTTCTGGGACACCTTGTATAGATAACAGAATTGCAAATAAATCTACGCGCGTGTGATATGAAAATTATGAGAAACAAAAAAGAATAGGTATAGTGTTTCGATAAAATACAAATTTTTGAAGATGAGGGGTCCTGGTGGGGCCAGCCAAGTTATCTTTAGTGCAAAATTGCAAAATTTTTATTTAGATAGAGATTTTCACCATCTCTGACTTTTTTTTATTACACTGTGTGGGCCATTTGGTGATTTGGTGATGATGACGGCTAAGTTTGGTAGATAATCAAAGTGATAATCAGGTTTGAAATAGTTAAGGGAAGATCTTCCATGCAATGGTGATACATCGATACTAGATCGCCGTTCAAACCTCCAATCTTGTTCATTGCTATCCCTGCAGAGTTCGTGCTATGGAGTCTAAGGCCCATGGCTTCGACCACTTTTTCATCTTCTATTTAAATGTTTGTCAGACCAACCTGGCTGATGCCATCCCCAGTCAGGATAAGGTGTCAACTTTGGACTCTTCGTCTTCGAGTTCTTAGGTACAGTCGCCAGCGTAGCGGGGATGCCGTTTTTCCATTTTGGCAACGTTATGAAAACTTTGTCTCTCCAAATTTCGAGACCAAGCGGTACACTGTTCTCTGCGATGAAATCTCCATCGTAGATGGCCGAATCTCGAGCCTCGATGCTGTCGTACGTGAAATCCATAGTAGACCATGCATAAACCTGTGGAAATAGCAAAAGAAATCACTTTGTGTAGAGCTCTTAATTATCAAAAGAGAATACCAGTCTTTTTAGCCTTCAAATTGAATTAATTTCTTATTTTCCCGAAATACCTATTGTTCTGAAAAGAAGATTCAGTCTCCTGTTCCCTTAATTTAATAGATACACCATGCAGTAAGGAAGCTCCTTTACTTAAAAAAAACTTTATAAAAATAGCACCACTAAATTAAATTAATCTGGGACTAAAAAATCCTCCACGACTTTCCTGCGACTCCCCCTTCTCTTGACTCCCACAAACCTTACTATTGCTTGGTACCAGAGATGGGCAAAAAATTATTTGAAATAAAAATTTACGACATCTTTTCGAATAATTTTTTGCCCATCTCTGTTTGGTACACCTATGCTTTCGTTTATTATTACTTCTTTAATTATATATATATATAATAGATTAATAAGTGAAATATGCTATTTAGAATTTTATTTACTTATTCATCACTTTCAAAGAAAAAATAATATAAACCCAAAAAAGCAGCAAAGGAGAACATGGTCGCCCCATAGTCACACCTTCTTATAATCACAAATTGGACGCATGGGGTTTTCTGCACCCCAGTGTCATTTTCAGTTAGCATTTTCGTATTTTTGAATCTTTTAACTTTTGAGTGATAATCGTACATTCGTAATACTCATACAATCCTGCCTCTAATAATCCATTTCTAGAAATGTAAATTTTGATATGATAAAATTTGTAGCTCAAGAAGTGCGACTTTTACACGGTTTTGAAAAGAAAGCGATATTTTTATCTTTTTTTCCGTGATAATATTAAATACACTCCGTGTGACCACGAAGGGTTAATGGGATCGTAATCTTTAATTAAAAAACAGAATCTACCGGTATTATTTACACTTATTTAGCAAACAATATCAGTGTCTTCGACGAAGCCTTCGACCTAAGTTGACCTTGACATTGAATGTAGAAACTCACTAGCTCCATGGCAGGCCCCACGTAGTCGTCCTCCACGTGCCCTCGGCCAGGATCGTAATTGAACCCATGGGACTCGAGTTGGTTCGCCGATTGAGGATCCCCCTTGAATATATTCAAATTCCTTCCTGTTAGTCTCGGATGGAACCTGTTCCTCTCGAACGACCGAGAAAAGTACTCGCTCGAGTCAGGTGTCGAGCCATAAAGATGGTTGTTGTACTCTGGGGTCGTGGCCAGTCTCTCCACTGAATTCTGATGGGTCGTTGAGGTAACCACGTGCTCCGGACAAGTTATGTGCCCTGGGAGCTCGTCGTGGCTCGATATCAGAGCCTTGTAATTCCTCAGTGACTGTGGGAGCGCAAATACAATTATGGTAATGGTATTCGTAACAATTATTCAGTGATAAGGTAACGTCCCTACTCAAAAATTCTGATTTTAATGAAACTTCGTATGATTGTAGAACATATCAATGGCTTACTGTACAAATATTTTAGGTGTGTCCACTTTTAACGTTTTCGAGAAAAACAGCTTTAAAAATGCAAGGAGACTTTAGAATTAAAAAGAATACACAATTCCAAAATTTCATAAAAAGTGGGCATACAATATTCTTGCAGTACGTCATCGATATTAGAGTTGGAGTTTACACAAAGCAACCTTTATCTGTGAAATATTGATTTGGTGGGGTGAACTCAGTCCTCAAAGTTATCGCGTTTTCCCTTTTTTAAATATAATTTTGTAACAATGCAAAATACAACAAAACTTACCTATATATTAGAATTGTTCCGTTTTTAATCGTTTATATAAAGTTACCCTCAACATCAACTCTACCGCTACTTAAATTCAAGATTAAACATCATGTTACCGATTCCCAGAACTCAAGAAACAAAATCAAACATTTGGCTGTAAATTCTTACATCATTATTGCATTAATATTTTTTAATCTCGTCATAGTGTATAGTAAACTCATCATGCCCATCCGCAATCGGAGACACCGATCTTCCATTAACGACTATCACACTTCTGACGAGTGGCGTAAACGATCTTCCACTATACACACGTGAAATTGCATAATGAAAACTTCGTACCGAACGGATCGCTGAGGACAGGCTTCTTTGAGCTGGCTCTCCAAGATCGCGAGAAAGCGCGTTGGTCCCAGGCTGATTGGTGAGCTGTTGAGCGCCCAGGAGGCACATGGTTAGCATCCATGGCGCGAGACCCGCCATACCTGGAAAGAAAGGAGACTTGGATGCGTGTATACGAGCGTGCCTCGACCTTCGCTGACCGATTTCTCAACGAAGTTCACGTTGACCCGGTTATCGCGTTGGCGCTCGCGATCGTTTCGCCCCGAGTTATAGGAATTCGATAATCGTTATGCAACGGGGATTGAATAATATCGAAATGTGTAACTGGGGGCTAGTCGAGGGGCCATCGATCACTCGAAAACGTCACAGGGATGATTACGTCACTGTGATGGTCGAAAGTTTCGCAACGAAAGTTCCGGGATTTTTTTATTTAACATTTTATGAATATGGAGATATTAATATTAATGATATTAATATACGTTTAATATACCATTACGAACAATGCTCCCTGCCTATATGCAAAGCTTGAATAAAACCGGTGACCTGGACCTATTGCACTCTCCTTGCTAGCGACATTAATGGCAGGCGATATTATCATGTTGCCATTTCTTCAGCAGGAAATGTGGATCTTTGCAAACACTGAATTCAAAGAACGCTTAACGGTTAAGTAATCGTGACTGCCGCCTTGATCCATGATAAAAGATTCATAACAATGGTTTTTAATCGAATTGGGTTCATGAAAGCCAGCGAGAGAGAATGCTGGGCGCGACTCGTGACTGCAATGGCGTCGTCGTGACAAGGTTTTACAATTATTGTTGCTTTCGGATCGATACTCCTCTGTAGAGTTTCGATCCGTTCAGAATAATTTCTTCGAATAATTCGAATGTTCAAATATTAATATTCGAATGTTCAAATATTAATATTCGAATACTCATAATTATTCGAGTTATTCGAATCTCAAATACAAATTCTCTGGTATTCAAATATTTGAATACTTAGAATATTCGAATATTTGAATACCTAGAATTTTCGAGTATTTGATTACTCAAAATTTTCGAGCATTTGAATATTTGATACTCAGAATTTTCGAGCATTTGAATATTTGAATACAGTTAGAATATTCGAATATTCGAAATGGCTCTACTCCGCTGCTCGTTCTCACTCCAGTTCGCAGGTTAAGTACTGGGCCTCTGGGTAGGGTTATTGATCGAATCTTTATTCTGCATAAATAAAATGAGCTTCTGTTTCTTTTACAGTTATCCTTTCACAGTTAACACAGCCTTTTGTGTTCAGAGACTTTCAGAGAGAGTATTTTTAAAAAAAGTACATACTACACAATTAACCAAAAGAATGACGTTTCAGTGGATGGCGTTACTTTCTACTACAACCAGTGGCTAATTAATCGTACGATGATTTTATCTATTCTCAATGTGATTACTGGGTAATTATTTAGCTTACAATTAGCAGATATAAATCACGAACCATTGCTTTAGAGGATGCCCAAATTTGGGCATATGATGATGATTATGCCTTTACAAGGAGAGGCAGAGAACTTGATTGCCAGTGAGGCTTCTTATTCGGTTCAAATCGAAATCGAAATTCTAATCTTTGCGGGGAACGCCCAAGGTGCGTTTAGTAAGCATGGCTAACAAATTGAACTGTTTGATTTCCGCACGCGGCGTACGTTTAATTTTTCAATCTTCGGGCGTGGAGTCTTAAATGTGAGAGACTTCGAATGTGTAATCATCCTGGGCTAATTTTGACAAACACGAGTGACAGTACAATTTTTTAAATTAGACTTTTTCCATAGACCATTAGCAAGTGTCCAATTTACTTGTGCCGCATATCATGTGTATTACTAACAATAAAATATTATTAATATTACTAATAATAAAATATTACTAATATTTCTAGTAATATTTTACTAATATTAGTAATTAATTGCTAACTATTAATATTTTACTAATTAGTAATATTTTACTGATTTGTAATACTAATATTTTATTAATTATTCCTCCTGATATTTTAATAATTAGTGATACTAGTATTTGACTAATTAGCAATAATTACGATTAAGTAATTCGGATAATTAGTAAAATATTACTAATAAGTAAAATATTAATAATAATTACTCCTAATAAAAAAAATGGATATCTAAAATTTGGAATCAACGGCTAATCCTATTCTAACGAACTCAACGTCCATTAAGGCCCAAAAACTATTTATTTCATTCACCCTCGGTTTAGGAGCCATTTACTGTCGAGCCTGAGGTGTTGGGAGTTAAATTGACCGTTAACCGTCTCGAAACGTGCGTGTTGCGCAATTCCTCGTAAGAAAACCGTAATAACCGTTAATTAACGCGTGCACAGCATGAACGGGGCGTCGAGGAAGACGCTGGATTCAAAAGGAAAGTGAACACGTACGCGGGGACTTGATGAATCCGCGGTTTAACTACTTTCAAGGTGAACACTTTCCCCTGCGAAATCCATCAAGAGCGACGCGCGGCGAATGCAATTCCACGCTAACCAATCGAAGTCCTCTATCCACTCTCAACTGTGAGCCAATTCAGGAAAAACTCAATTGAGGCGCTTTACGTAAATGATCACGTTCTTGGCGCATCCAAATTTAAAGCGAGTGATCTCATAGCGAGGTTGGTGACAAAAAGTGGACCAACCTGTAGCTCCTTTTTATGCAACGACACAAATACTTATTTAAATTATTTTCTGCTGCCATAATTTTTGTGTTTTATGCAACTTGCACTTTTTTGTAAACTGAGTCTTTTTGATATGTTATTTTTATGAGAATACTGAAGTGACTATTTAGTATTAAATACGTTATGACATATCTCTTGGTGCGGCGTTCTTGCATATTTTATATTCCCGTAATTTTAATCAAAATTAGCTGGTTAGAAATGCTGGTTACATTCAAAGTACTGGAGTACGTCCAATTAAATTAAGGACCACGCGTGCCACTTCTTCTGGAATGTAATGCGCGTGGAATATTGCGTGATGTGCTGTCAACATCGCTCGTCTTATTTGCAATCAGAATTGGAAACGAGAGAACACGTGCTCGATGACTTATATTTGAGGCTTGAGAACCGAAAGAACTTGCGCGCGGTCCTTCATGTGTTAGTACTGTCTACCTTACGTTCCCATCAATTAATCTTCTTATTAGTGCAGTGTTTTTCAAGCCACCTTATAAGATGAATAGAGCTCTTACTTTTTGACCCGTCGGGTACCCGGCTACCCGGAATAACTTCAAGCAATTAAATGTTGTATTGTTTGTGGTATTGTTTGATGTTAGCCAAAAATGATCGAACAATACCACATTCAATGGCTTGAAGTTGTTTCGGGTAGACGGGTACCCGGCGGGTCAAAAAGTAAGAGCTCTAAGATGAAATACTTCGCATATTAAACACTAATGAATTAAATTACTAATTTATTAAATTATTAATAAATTACTGTGACATACCAAATAATTACTAAATTAATAGACAAATTAGCTTGGACTTCAATAACTAATTATTACATTGCGAAAGTTTATGTAAGTATGATATTTATTACATATGCAAAATAAAATATATATTTTTAAAACCCTTCAATGACGAGACTTATTTCTGTTAAAGTCCCACTTGTTTAGTACTTTCCTATAAAAATATATATTTGCAGAAACTTCCGTAGTCTAGGTATTCACTATTCCCTTTACTTCGCTTCTTACACTTATTTATTCGTCACTCTGAATGGCAAGGCAAAAACAACTAATCGACGAAACCAACATGGTCGCTAATGGGGACATTTACCTTAATCGTCGACAGAGCTGTCAAACGAATCAGTCCACCTAATCGAACCAAGTAACTTCATCGACCAATATCAGAATCTAGAAAGCACGCTTGGCACTCCGACAGATTCAAACCATTGAAAAAACAGCACACATATTGCGTCAGAAATTCCTAAATACTCAATTTAATCACAACTATTATTACCATTGTTAGCGGGCTCTATCATTTTAGGAGGAAATGTATTTTTTTTAATTTCGTACTGGCTAAAGTTTTTTGTTTTGTGTTGTTTATGCAGAAACACATATTAAAGAGACGTACAAAAAATGTGATATTTTAACTTTTTTCTAACATTTCCCAAACTTTTAGAACTGCTATTTTGTAAGGTGGCTCTATCATTCTGGGACGCATCTCAACTCACAAATCAGTCACTATTACAAATTCCATCACTAAAGCAGCGCAAAACTTTCAGGCTGACAAAAATTTATTTCGCTTCCATTCTATAAACTGTCTTTAAAATCGAGCAGAAGATTCCTCAAAAAGTGTTTATAGTGCGAAAAGGAAAAGTTTCGGGACCTATGTTTCTATACCCAGTTTTCATTCTTAGAAAGAGCAGAATACGATACCAACGTTTGCCCACCTATTTGGATTACACCCCGTATACTATTTACAGTTATAAATCTTTGTATTTCTATTTCTGTTTATTTTTATTTTTATTTTTATATTGTTGTTATTATTATTTATTTTGTTTTATTACTTTTTGTTTCTTATTATTACTATTATTATTGCTATTGACATCAACGGATGAAACCTCTTAGTACACAAAATACATTATGGTAAAGAATAAATTAAATAGCACACTAGAGTAATATGTATCAACGTATAATAGTAGGCACTATATGCGGAGATGGTGGTCCTAATCTCCCTGTAGAGACAATTTTGAAGTGACTTAACCGACCCAGAGAAAAAATAGTTCCGTTATTGTTATTACCCTTCACAGTTTAACTTTTCCTTCAACCACCACTGCACCCGGAAGGTACCAAACACTTGCAGAGGTGTTGCCCAAGGTGACCCACTGACTGGACGTTCCCAATATCCGTCACACTAAGTTGCAACCGCGGAAACTGAACGACGTACACTGTGGCTACTATAGCGTGGCCGAAAACGCAGAAACTCGAGCAGGTTGGTAGCGCCCGCACCGCGAGTAACGCGCGAAGGATGATAGCCAGAGATGCCCGCACGGGATGAGTCCGTGGATGCTACCCGACTGCCATATTCGCTATCCGGGTCATAAGTGTGTCTAGGTGTACTACGAAAGGAGAGAATGGCGGATCCCTTCTCCCGAAGACGATTTTCCCTCTCGTTGAACGAGGTGCCGGCTGTATAGGTCATTGGCGGCGAGTTCATGGGAGCCTGGTTTCGCGCGCGCGAAACCGAGGAAAAGGGAACCACCCTGCTACTCTGGGAAATGCTCTGCACAACTGGGGTGAACCCGACGTTCTCTCGGATCCACCGAGTTTTGTCTCCTTCGGGGCAATGGTCGTTGCGTCCTTCGGTGGAATGGAGAGTACACGGCGGAATCCACCAGCGGTTGATTAAAGGTGAGCAGGCGGTGGCATTTTGGTGCGCGCTGCGAGGGGGGCTTAATCGCCGCCATTATGCTAGGAATTCCAATTCCCGGCGGTAGGTAGGGTAAACTGCACTAACGCTGGCATTGCACTTGGCACTCCTGATTAAAAAGCCAAATATGAAGAAATACCAGCGTAGAAAGTACCCTTTTTTTTACAATTCCTTATTTTTCTTTCACTACAACACTGCAAGTTCCAGTAGTTGAACGTAGGATCACAAAAGAAGTCTTGAAGGTAGCGGTGGGACGAAGGGCTGAGTTTTAAGCGGTTGCTTAGAATTTTGATGAGAAGCATGAAGAGTAACTAAAATAGAAGGGAAACATTCCGCAACGAGAAAGAGTTGATCAATCTAAATTCAGAAAATTATGCAACTGTCTGTGCAAGTAGAGTAGTTCCCCTGTAATCTGTAAAACAACTCCTCTTTTTACTGGTCCCATTGTGCGGTTTTAGGTGGTGAAATTAACCCTTTGAAAAAAGGTGGAATTTTCTTTTTCGTGGAATGTTTTGGGACCGGTGAAAGATATCGGCAAGAAGTTTAAACAAATGTTGCATGTTTTTTCATGTGTACAAACCAGCGTAAAAATAATTATCGAATTAAGGAGTGGCGAGAGCATTCTTGAAACGTATGTCTTTCAGAAAATGTAAGAAGAAAAAATCGACTTCTCCGATTTCTTGCAGCGTTTTCCCGCCTCAGGGGTGTGAAAACTAACCGCAATGTCAAATAGGCACCCTTTCTTTTTCGCGTATAACTGCTAAAGTACAAGAGACAGAAAATAATGTTTCAAACAAAAGTTTAATGGTACCATAAGCGCTGCGAACTTGCGTTAACAAAATTTTGAAAAAGTTTTCTTTATTCCGGCAAAACTATTTTATTAAAAAAAGAGTCTGTTCCGAAGCCTCAGAGCTGCAAACTTTGGGACTCACGCAGCTTTTACCACCTCACTATGTCCCTTCTAGGTAATATTATAAAATACAAAGCCCAGAAGCGAACCACGAATGATCGTTAGTAGTAACTAATGTATACTGCTTCGCATATAATCCATCAAGTGGAAGCTAATAACACTCGACAGGTGAACATAATGGACGCGTTCTCTACACGCAATGATTTAATTAACTAGAATAATTTAGATAGCTCTTACTATCTAAAGCTGTTCCAGTTCAAGTCATTACATAATTATAATTCAGTAAAAAATCACTACTTTTTAGTATATTATGTAAACAAATTGACGCATTACCAATTTGATTATGTGGTTAAAAAAATACACAATTTTCGTGTAAAATTTGTTTATAGTTTCCGAGATATTGAGGCCAGCCACTTTCTCACGCTCCAACTTTGAGGACTGAATTCGCCCCTTACATATCGACGTTCGCTGATAAACAAATACGTGCCAAATATTTTTTCAAGCGCTATAATCTATGTAAACCTCAAGAAAATCCGGTCTGAAACAATTCGGTGATGTCCCTTGTTATACAGAGAGCCAGCGACTGACGCCGATGGCTCGATATTTAGAGCAAGTTTTAAGCAATCGTCGATCTCGAGCATTGCGAAAGCAGGGAGCCCGCTCGGTCGAATGGATCGGCGCATCGTTACGCCAGCATTAAGTAATCTCGTGAGAACTCTTTAAGTTTCCTCGATCAGCGCAGATACCGTGGCCCGACGAAGGGGTAGATGGAGAAAGAGGAGAAAGGGAACATAGGGAGACGGACGGAGATAAATTGGACGCGAAGTAGATTGAAATTCCGAGAGGATTGCCTTCCATTCAAGGCAAAAGCATTTCACACCAGCTTAATGATCACTTGCTTCGCAGAACATCGGCGCAAGGATTGCATTCTTAGGTGTTGCTCAAGGGGTTAGGCCAACCCCTTAACGGCACACTAAATATTAGAAAAATGTTAAAAAATTAAAACATCTTTTATGTTTCTATTTTACTAAGTATATAAATGTTTATAAACTGGGATGAAACACTTTTATTTTTTAAAAAAGCGTAACCCGAAAGGCCGCTCTGAGAATCGCAATATTACGGAAGATATTGAAAATTGAAAGTTAAATTAGATTTTGTGTTAAGAAAGGGATAGACACTATTTCCATGATTCTACTTTTTATCCCAATTTCTGCTCTGGTTTTGACAAGAATCTTGAAATGAATTTAAAATAAATAATGATGTCTTTGAGTTTCTTTTTATGTTTACGGACGAGTAACTCGAAAGCTGGTTTGATCAGAATTGATTTCGAAATTCAAATTTTTATAATTGTGAGTGGTTTTTTGAAAGAGAATGGTGCAGATTACCATAAAATTCTTGTTGAAATTTCTTTGAAGTTACCCGAGAGCATTTTTATATTCGTTTCTCCGGCATTTCTGTAGATATGCAAATAGAAATAAATTTGACAGGGTGTATAGTAAATATTTTATGAAATATTTCGTCACCATCGAATGACTGACGATTTCTTGACGATTTCTTCTGGAAATATTTCATTGCGCCATTCTAAATACTTCTCGCCATGTTGGAGAAACAGAAAACGTTCAAACAGTCGCGTGTAACATTTTTCTGGAAAGCGATTCGCTTTATGGCATCAGTCATAATTCCAATTTTACGAGAACTGGCCGCCATTATTTTTGCAGTGCGAGAGCCTCGTTTGAATTTTACGACGACAAAACGCCGGACAGTCGTGTCAGGCATTCTTACATTTTTTGTAAATAAATGAATTCGTGGGAGATATGTACAACTAAAGAAACTCAACTATTCAAACTAATTTTATTTAAAATATTTCAATTAATTTAATTATTGGAAGGTGATTGAATTTTATGAAAATGTATTTAATATTTATTGAATTTTGTAAATTGGAAGGTTGTGTATTTATTTGGTATCTATTTAATTGTATTAAAAATATTTACATTAATCTAATTATTGGAAGGTAATTGAATTTTAAGAAAATGTATTTATTATTTATTGAATTTTGTAAATTTGATGGTTGTATAATACCCAACAAATTCCATTTCCAATCCACCGTTCTAGTGAAACGAACCAAAGAAATCTGAACGAGCGTATGAGATTATGAATTGGAGTAGTTGAGTGTTAAGTAAGAACAGATTATTTAGCAATTGACGAAGAAACTATTACAATATCATAATGTTCGTAGTAATTGTTATTATTCCTAGAGCGTAAATAGGTCTAAGAACGCGTGGAAATGAATCGAAAGTGTGAAAGAGTAATAGAGTGCAGTTTTGAAATGTAAAGTAGGCGTAAGTATAGATTGTAAGATGTGCATAAATATGTTAGAGCACCACATGGTAGACGAGGAGGATTGTAATAAATTACAACAATCAACCTACTCCATCTACGGTAAGCTTTACTAGAAATTAAAATTAATACAAACGGATAAAAAAGTAAAACTTTTGAAAATGCGATTAGAAAGTAGATAATATACATGTATAAAATTAGTATCAAACTTATAAATTGTTTTTAAATCACCCATGAGAGATAGAAGACTTTTTGTAGTCGAAAATGTTTTCAAAACTTTTTTAATGTATTTTGTGATCTTGTGCTCTGGTTGTTTTCTATTAATTTTTTAAAATATTTTACAATTTTTTTTTATTTACGAAATAGGTAGGTAGCTACCTCCTACCTATATATTTTATTGTTTTATTACATTTTTTATGAATATCGAAGCGAAAGACTTTTGTTATTCAACAAATATACACAAAGATTTCACACATTGTCAAAACATAGATTTTAAACTAATTATTTTCCCTGATCTCCTGTTTGGTCTTGCGCATTAGAAGCTCACTATTCTCGGTGTACTCACAACTTACCTCCATTAAATGATCCTCGTTTATACAATTTTTGCTTCAAGCACTCATGGTCGTACTTCAGAGCAGAATTGTCCCAATTGTACGCGAAAGAGTGGCTGGGCGAGACGTAGACGACGCCACTCGATCGTTTGGATGGATTCATGGACGTCCACTTCTTCCTCACTCCGCGTGACCCGGCTTCCGCTTTGTCGCTCCTCCGTTTCCTCGTCATAGCATGTCTACGAGAATGGGAGCTAGGGTCTGTTACATGACTCAATTAACAGGCGCGGACACGTGGTCGAGAAAGTGTCATAGAAAAACGTGTACAGCAACGTAATTGCCGCCAAGCTGCCATTCAAGGCGCGATTCCGTAACACCTTGCGACTGCTAGTATGAACTTATTTAGCTATCCCCTTGTTCGAGAAAAGAAGGTGGAACTATGGTATGGTGGACGATTATTTAGATGTTACTTGAGAATCTTTAACTCCCTATAACACCCATTCTTTATTGTGGGCATTGAAAAGAATTATATATATATTATTAACAATAATACAACTTTATTACATTCCCAAAATCACGAAGAGAAGTGATGGACGAGATTCAGCAAATTGTAGCTCTTAAGTCAAACCCTGAGACTAATGACAAAATTAAATAAAATGTAATACAAAAACTAAAAACAAGCTATAATTTACTGGCACTAATAATCAATATAATTATTCAAAATATATTTTAGTGACTAAAGAAACAGTAGAGAAATATAATATAGGGAAAATAAGTCTCTACATATACATGGTGTCCCATTTGAGGTTTCGCACGTAATTATCTCCCGAACTAATCGTTATTGCAAAAAAAGTTTCAAGCATATATTGATAGCGAGAGGAAGCAGGAGACCCTTCTCATCAAAATTTCCCCATTTGACACCTGCAGCCTTTTTCTTCCGGGGTTTCGTGAAAGATCAAATTTATTGAGAAGAACCCCTGATAATATGAATAATCGTATTCGGGATGCCTGCCAACAAATTACTTCTGCAACATTGAAGAGGGGCAACTATCTTTTAGGGATAGAGTAAATCAATGGTTTGATGCCAAAGGTCATTATTTCGAATATCAAAAGTATGAAACTGGAATTTCTAGAAGTTCAACGAAAATAAGTTTGGAACGATACTAAATGACCTTGAATGACCGCGGAACACCAACATATTTAGGTCGATGAATTCATCACGGAACGGGCTATACGTCCATTTGAATAAAAACATATACTTCCTTTTAAAAAACAAAGGTCACCTTGAAATCTCGAAGGCATGTCCATCTAGATAAGATGTGTGATATCAGAGAGTGCCTCCCTCGAAACAAAGTAAGTTTTACTTAATAGTTTTCAATAACGAATGCTTTAGGAGATAATTGCTTGCGGAACTTCAAATGGAACGCCCTGGATACTTGTTAGACTAAAATTGGTGAGACAGCGAAATCTCCGCTCTACTTTCGACAGTTTCTCAACATAGCCAGAAGAAAGAGACTTATGTTACTGCCAGAAGCGGTGGATAGGTGCATGTTCTTGTTCCACCCCTTTTTCTTTACCTGAAACTTACTTTTACGTTAAAACCGTATTTTCTCCGTAATCGATCATGTAACTCATGAAAATTGGTTTCTTGTATTCTAACTGCAGGAAGCAATGCAAAGTACACGAATCTAGTAATTCTATAAACTGAAACATAATTCAAAGTTACAGCTATCGTAATTATGCATCGAACACTTGTGGTAATAAAGACAAAGTGCATAAGACTGGAACGGAAGTTTTGCTCGCTTATTTTTTTAACATGAGCACAGACAAGCTTACATAAACCATAAGTACAGAATGTAGTTTCCTTGCTCTTTTGTATAGGGAAATGTAAGAAGGTGATGAATATTTGAACGTAGAGTAGTTGAGTTTCACTTCTTATCGTACTCTGCCAACTGTGCGTTGAGAGGTCTGAGCTTTCTATGGATTACATTTTGAGTTAAGTCTGAATTACCTCCTGAGATGGATAGATCTCGATTAAATTTGGGGTTGGTTCAATTTGGACTGGAATAAATTTGAATTAGATTCAGCTTGGTCTGGACTCAATGTACATCACACGTAAGCAGTGGCGGATTTAAGAAAAAAGGCCCAGGTGGCAAACGTTCTGAGGGACCAATTTTATCGGGAACATGAAGAGGTAGTTTATTAAAAACGGGCTCAGCGTAATAATACAGAAAACAAACCTACTTTGGATATAATCATAATTTTTTTAAGGATGAGGCCCTGGGGGGCCTTATGTGCAGGGACCCAGGTGGCAACTGCTCATCGGCTACCTTGTTAAATCCGCCAATTGCACCTAAGTTGGATCCGCGTTAGTATTGTGTTGGATAAAGTTTGATGTAGTTATATTTGGGTAAAATCTGGGTTAGGTTGAATTTGGTACGAACTGAACTTAAGAAAAATCTGGGTTAATCTACCTTAAAATTGAGTTAGGGCTAAATGAAGTTTGTATGGGTTATATGTAAGTCCTATGTACAATATAATACGAACATCTTGATTACCTCTTACTTCGTTGAAGTGCTACAATTGTACAACCTACAAAACTCTTCAACTTCCATGCTATACAGCGATAAGGAAATAAAATGGGGAACAATCTGTTCCTTTCCAACTTCACCCCGCTAAACCCAAAGATCTGTAGCAATTCTTGCTGCATCCCAGGAGTCAAGCTCATGGCCATCGAGTTGCAGCTACCGCCTCAGAAAGGATTCGATTCGCCTTACCTGTAACAGTATCTGCCTGGTTCCAGTGGCTTCCTCCACAAATGGTGCGAGACCGTTCGAATTTATCATAACACAACTTTCCACCGCGGATGGAATACTTTCGGTTTCGCGAGTCACTTCCTACTCGTACTCGCGAATTCCCCAATAACGAACCAACGATAATCCATATCCTCACAATTAAAAACGAACAACACGATGAATATCATTCACTGAACTTTAGAACTCCCTCCACATCTTACCCTGCTTGCTATTTGTAGAAAAATTCACGATGAAGTCATCTGCTTTGTATTCTTCAATTTTTTAATCCTTCAATTATTCAATTATTCAATTATTCAATTGTTCAATTATTCAATTATTCAATTATTCAATTATTCGATTATTCGATTATTCAATTATTCCAGTTTTCCATTCGTCCTTCCTTCAGTTATTCAATTATTCAATTATTCAATTATTCAAGTATTGAATTCTACAATACCTCAATTTTTCAATTCTTCTGCCGAGGGCTTCCTCTTCCCTTCTCTTCCATCTCATTTCACTCTTCCTAAACTGAATTCAGTTCATTTCATTCTCTTTATCCCACGACGACTGAACGTAAATGTTCTGGGTTAAAACTTCCTCACCTAGCCTTTACTTCACTCTTCCCAAATTAAATTCACTTCACTTATTCAGTTTACTCCATCATATGGCTACTGAATTAAACACTGCATCACTGGTCCCCAAAATCAGATTTCGAATAACTAAAAGTCTACTTAAATAATAATTCTTTTTAATATCTCACATTTTCACCTTCCTTCACCGCTTTGCCTCCTTCGACCTCTCCTTAAGTCAAGTTACCTCTGAAATCACGAGAATGGCCCGTCAGCTTACACTTTCTTCTGTGCCATCACTCTTCCAGGTGTCTTTTTTAGATGAGCTGGAATCCCACCTGGGATAGGATCTCCGTAGGACGCACGGCGCTGTTCCAGATTACTTAATCCCGCGGGCCGACACTCACGGACCGACTGAAATCGCTCTGTACGGTTCGACGGGACCGAGAAAGCAGAAACAGCGGTTTTTATGCGTCCACCGTGCTTTTCTTCCCGACCTGCGCTTGGTATGGGCAGGAGCCAACGTTATCGCGGCATCTAACGTCATTTTTATCACGGCATCTAACATAATTCTTATTGCGCGGAACGCTAGTTTATAAGGGTGTTGTACGGAAGGATGACCAGTTTCATCATTGGTAACATATTTATTATTTAATTCTGTTTTCGAAATCTGATTAAAAACTGAAATTTTAGAAAGTCGATTTTATCAATAATTCGTCCAATCTCTTGTTACGAGCCGAGGCTGAGGGCAATGAGAGTGGCGATTGCGAGGTCGAGGATTGGTTTTGTTTGTTTGAGTTTGTTAGTAGCGGACGAACCGGGGTCTGGTATTCCCGGGAGCCGCTATAAGGAGGTTGGAAGTCGTGGACGAACCGGGGTCTGGTATTCCCGGGAGCCACTAGGAAGGTAAGCTTCACGGACGAACCGGGGTCTGGTATCCCCGGGAGCCGTTAGGAAAGGTGGAAATCGTGGACGAACCGGGGTCTGGTGTCCCCGGGAGCCACTAGGAAGGTTGAAGTCGTGGACGAACCGGGGTCTGGTATCCCCGGGAGCCACTAGGAATGTTAGTTTAGCCTCGTAACTTTATAATGCGATACACCTTGAGCGGTAAAGGAGTATCTATGTGGGTTTATCCCTAAGAGGAAATTCAGATAATGATTTAATTCAAATAAAAGAACTCTGAATTAGAAATAACTAATTATATTCTATAAACTCAGTCTTTTACAATTGTTATAGTGTTTGTTTGTCGCGGTACCTAAGTCCACCTCTCGGTTTTGACGCACTGAGAAATGCGGGGGTCTCAAAGAGTTTAATAATAACAACACCTATCAGCAACTCTAAGTTCTGTCTGGTTTAAGTTGAAATAATAAGCCTCTTTAGTCTATGCGTACTAGATTTGAAATGAGCCCCCGAGTGTGGATTCGTGGCCCTTTTTATACGGTGAAATTCGGCTAGAAAGTAGTGGGGATATGAGTGCCTTCATTGAATCTTTGGTTTTCGGGGAAAACTCGGTTGCATCACACCACCGCAGGAACCGGTGACCCCGTCGGGTCACGCGCATTCCGGACACCCGAAAGGGTTAAAAAGTCGAAGATAAGTCTGCGTACGTAACATCTCCCCCCTTAGATAAAACATCGTTTATTACGATGCTTTTCCACCTTTCGGTGTCGGAAATGCACGCGACTAAACAAGATACTACTCACTCGTGCAAAGGTGTGTTGAAACCAAACTTTCCGCGGCCTATTGCGGTGTATGTGTGATAATTGTGGTGTACTGTGGGGCGATGTCGTGGGTGATGGGTGGCCTCAGGCTTCGCTCCTTTGGAAAGAGTCGTCTCTGCAAAACCTCGTGTTGAACTGCATCTTCAGCGAGTTACTAGGGATCCAGTCCTTAATGTTTTCGTCTGTCGTAGTACCGTTTTGATTGTTCCTTTGCTTTGTTGAGGTGATCCGCTGCGTTGTTGCGGATATCTGTAATCCGAGTGATTAGTTCTGTAAGATAACTCCCGTAGGTTTCTGTATTTTGGTCCACATTAAAAGCGCTGGGGAAACGAGCCGTTTTTCCAAATACCAGCTCGTGTGGTGTGAAGTTAGTGGCTTCGTGCACAGATATATTATAGGAAAACATGGCAAATGGAATGAAGAGATCCCATTCTTCATGCGAGTCCATGTAGTGTTTTAAGTATTCTGTAAGGACAATATGGCTTCTCTCCAAAGATCCGTTTGTTTGGGGCCTATATCCAGAACTAGTTAATTGTTTTATCTTGAAGATTTCAGCGAGGTGTGTCATTATCTTCCCCACAAAACTGGCTCCTTTATCTGTTAATATTGAACGAGGTGTCCCAAAGATTGAGATAAAATGTCGTGCCAAAGCATCTGCGATTGTTGTGGCTCGAATATTCGGTATTGCAACTGCGATGCAATATTTCGTGAGGCTGTCTTGCATTGTTAGAATGTAACGGTTCCCAGCAGGGGTCTCCGGAAGAGGTCCAATGGTGTCCAGAGCGAGTTTATCGAAGGGCTTCAAAGGCGTATCGGTGATGATCATAGGTTGCCGTGTTTTTGCTCTAACTAATTTTTGTTCCTGACAACTCTTACATTTCCTGATGAAATCCTGTACGTCTCTTCGTATACCCGGCCAGTGGTATTTTGTTTGTAGTCGATTTAATGTTTTGGTAACACCTTTGTGTCCTCCAGTGAGGCTGCTATGTGCTTCCTCAATCAGTTGTTTCCTGGTGTCTTCTGGCGGATTTTGAAGATTACTGCTTGCTTTGGTTGAGTGTGGTATGGTTGGGATGTTGGGTGGTTCCTCTTGATCCGAACTGCTATCTTCAGGTGGTGAAGATTCACAATCTATCAGAACGGTATCTATCATCCTGCGGGTATTTGTTCCGAGGGATAAATTTTGAAAAGGGATGGATATATTTTGTAAAGGGGTTGTTATGTTTCTTACAGGAATCGGTGTGGATGTGATAATCGGATTACTGAAAGTGGTTGATACTGGTGATATAGGGAGATTTGATCCGTTTGGTCCTTTCATGATAGTCTGTGAAAATAATTGGCTTTGATCTGCGGGTATTAATGTAGCGTCCAAAGGATTTGAGTCACAGAAAGGATTTGAATCTGTAGTTAGAGTCCTGTCCTCCTCATTGGGTTCCTCTTCTTCTTGGTTTACCAGCGTAGGTTGTACGGTTGATAATGAAGGAGCTAATAATTTCCCTTTTTGCACGGCTTTTGGTGGTTTAGTTTTTCGTTGCGTTCGGCGAGCAACCGGTGTAATGGCTTCATCAGAATCTTCAGAACTGTGTTCTTTGTAATTTGGCTTCGCCTCTTGATTTCGGCATAATGTCCTGATGCGATGTCCTATGGTGTTGGGGATTGGGTTCGTCTTCCCCTTAGAGGTGAGAGGTAAACAAACTGCTGTAGGGTTTCGTTCCTCAATTTCTGGAAAATTAGTAAATCTAATAGGCCTGATCGGTTGACTGTGAATGACGAGTGTTTTGTGGTGGTAGGAAATCTCTGCTTGCTCTTGTAGCAAAAAAGGGCTTCCTATGAGACCATCTGCTGATACGGGGAGATCTTTAATAACATAGAAATACGCTGGAATGCCATTGATATGCAACGTAGTGGTTCCCAAAGTGTGAATGGGCGAAGGAGACAGACTCGTTATCTCTATCTTTTCCCTGGAAGTGATCTCGGCCTTATCTCCCAACACGTTAATGGCGACCAGGTTAACGGAGGCTCCTCCGTCTATGAGGAACTCCCCTTGTCCGCTATCCAGTTCTGGGGCGTCGACTCTGACCCTTGGTATTGGCGCCTCTTTGAATAATCTTTGTTCTTCTCGTCGGTGAACCTGATAGTTTTTTGGGCGATCCTTGTAGTTTAAAGATTTACTTGATCCGGCGAACGAAGTTATCGGGGATCTAGTTCTATGCTGAAATCTGTTTTCCTTACAAGTCTTTCCATTGTGTCCCTTCATGCCGCAATTCCAGCAGTATAGTTCTTCCCTATCACTACTTCTCCCGGCGTATTTCCTATCCCGGTAATTACCCTCTTCTGACACATAAGAATTATAGGAAGGGGAACGTGAATCGCTCTTACATAAGGTCATAGCTGTCACGCGTTTCGGTCGGTCTTCGTATTCATTTTCTGAAGCAGATGCACTCCTGTCCCTAAAGTATTGCCTGCGATAACGCGAAGGCGAGGGGGACTCATGGTACAGAGGTCGCGGCCCGTGATCCCGTTCACGGCTCCTTCTTCTTCCGCGATACTCGTCGTCATAATCTGTCGATCGGTCGTTGTAGGTTTCACGGCGATTCCTGAGGCGACGATCTATTAGGAGGACGGCCTCAATCGCCTCGTCCAAATCCTTGTGGTTGTCGGCCAATGCCGCCATTCGCCACGCAACGCGTTCCGGTAATCCCTCGATGAAGTTTTCCAGTATATCTTTCTCCATTTCCTTAATTATTTCATCGGCGTTCGCACCGTACCGATCCTGAATTGCCGCGCGAGAGCGATGAGCAAGGCGACTAACCCGGTCGATATATCTTCTTAAGGATTCGTCACTACGAATTTGGAGTCGAGCGATTTCTCCTTGGAAATGCGCCAGGTTACGTCCCGGAGCGTATCGCTTTTTAAGATATTTTAATAACTCAGACGTATCAGAAAATGATTTATCCCGAATACTAATTCTTGCAGGACCCGTGAGCTTTGTTAATACGATTGTTAGATATTCGGGCTCCGTATTTGGCGGTATCAATGCCAACCCGTTTTCTACATTCTGCGCGAAAACCGAGAGGGCTGGAGTCTCACCGTCGAAAACCGGAATTGAAGCTGCAGCGTACTGTATGCAGTTACGCTGTGTAAGTAAAGCCATTGAATTGGCCATTGATAAAGTCAGATTAGCTATATCCTCAGAAGAGGCCGGGCCTTCTGTCCCGGGCATGATTAATTAATAAAGTAACGACCCGAACAGGCGTTAAAATAGAAGAGAAAGAATTTCTTTCCTTTTACAGATAATTTGATTGCTTTAAATTATCTAAACCGTTCACGGACCGTGCGTGAAATAATTTAGTATGCAACGAGGGCAATACAAAATTGGTTGAGTCTCGAACAAGAACTCGTTACAAGACTCGCAAAGAACTATAGGCGGATCACGTTGAAACCGATGTTCTAATGCGGTACTTGATATTTCTTTAGGCGTGGTTAAAGCACACTGTGAGCAGATTATGCTACCATCGACCAAGGTTGTAGTCCAACCTTTAATGCAAATATTCTCGCGATATTCCGGCCTAATTCTACTAGGCCTTCCCGGACGCGGGGCCGTAAATTTTGAATTGTGCGGAGAGCACATCAAAATCTGAATAACCAGCTAAGAGAATGTATCCCACCGCTGTCACCAATTTGTTACGAGCCGAGGCTGAGGGCAATGAGAGTGGCGATTGCGAGGTCGAGGATTGGTTTTGTTTGTTTGAGTTTGTTAGTAGCGGACGAACCGGGGTCTGGTATTCCCGGGAGCCGCTATAAGGAGGTTGGAAGTCGTGGACGAACCGGGGTCTGGTATTCCCGGGAGCCACTAGGAAGGTAAGCTTCACGGACGAACCGGGGTCTGGTATCCCCGGGAGCCGTTAGGAAAGGTGGAAATCGTGGACGAACCGGGGTCTGGTGTCCCCGGGAGCCACTAGGAAGGTTGAAGTCGTGGACGAACCGGGGTCTGGTATCCCCGGGAGCCACTAGGAATGTTAGTTTAGCCTCGTAACTTTATAATGCGATACACCTTGAGCGGTAAAGGAGTATCTATGTGGGTTTATCCCTAAGAGGAAATTCAGATAATGATTTAATTCAAATAAAAGAACTCTGAATTAGAAATAACTAATTATATTCTATAAACTCAGTCTTTTACAATTGTTATAGTGTTTGTTTGTCGCGGTACCTAAGTCCACCTCTCGGTTTTGACGCACTGAGAAATGCGGGGGTCTCAAAGAGTTTAATAATAACAACACCTATCAGCAACTCTAAGTTCTGTCTGGTTTAAGTTGAAATAATAAGCCTCTTTAGTCTATGCGTACTAGATTTGAAATGAGCCCCCGAGTGTGGATTCGTGGCCCTTTTTATACGGTGAAATTCGGCTAGAAAGTAGTGGGGATATGAGTGCCTTCATTGAATCTTTGGTTTTCGGGGAAAACTCGGTTGCATCACACCACCGCAGGAACCGGTGACCCCGTCGGGTCACGCGCATTCCGGACACCCGAAAGGGTTAAAAAGTCGAAGATAAGTCTGCGTACGTAACACTCTTTTAACTGGCGCACTGGCAAAATCACACAAGTGGACGCATGAGGTTAGCAGGGACCCCAACTTCCTTTTTATATTTATGGTAAATCAGAAGTTTTCGAAATGCAAAAACCAGTATATTTGTTAATGAACATTTATTACTTTTACAAAAAGTACAAAACTCAAATAATGTCTTCTCATTATAATAACATCATTGGGAGCGGCAAGTTCGCAAACCTATGCGTTCTATATTTTTGTAGCGATCAACGTTTGCTTTGACCCCATGCGCCTATTTAAGGGGGTATTCTAGTGTGCGGGCTCAAAAAAATTGATTTTTTTTGCATTTTCTATAAGTATATATTGTAGAAAATTTGTGGGTGAAAGGATTTTCTGCAATTCGTAAAAATGACAGAGTTATAGCGGTTAGAAGAGATGCGTATACATACAATGGCCGAAATAATGATAGGTTCACTTTAATTGGTTGACATAAAAATGTGTTTTATGTTGTATTTTCGATTTTATTTATTATTATTTATTCTTTCTAATGCTTTATGGCCCTGGAATAGCTGACTAAAATTTGAGGTGAGCAAAATTTTCTCCGTAATAAAAACTGTGTATAAAACTTTAAACGCGTTTTTCTCGAAAGCATGTTTTCGGAAGCAGTGCCCATGATATCTTGAAATCGACTTGACCAATTAAGCCCAAATTGTACATACATATTCAATAGACGTGTGGCTATCGTCCCTACCACGGTCATGTAAAACTATTTGTTTGTTTCCATTTTACATACGTTTAAAAGTATAAAAAATCTACTAAAATCACAACCTTATCTTCAAAATGTCGCTATTTTAATAATTTTCGCTATTTTTTCTTTATTCTGCTACCTGCGATAGCCAGTGGTATACTAACTTGGAATCTATTTTCCTTTTTTGTTTCGGATAAGCACAATCAGCAAAATCGTGTGCACCGTGCGCAGACATTTCTTTTTCATGGAACACTTCAACGCGAAATATTGCAGCCAATTTTAATTTTTTTATGCTGAAAAAATTTGTAAATACTTTCTAAGTGCTGATACATATGTAGGCAAAACCCGGATTCAATAACTTTAGCGAGTTTTTTGTAAGAAATTCCACAAAAACGCAGAAAATAACGACGTTTACACTAGAATACCCCCTTAAGGGTTCATTTCCAAGGCATCTTTGGAGTTTTGAAATTCCGGGAAAATTCGGTTACCATCGCGTTTAAATCACTTGTAGGACCACAAAACTTTTTTTTTATTTGACACAAACTAGATCACGTGTCCTATACGTATTTTGGGTAGCTGAAGTCGAAGCCGTTGCCCGTTTTGGCACATCGCATCTATGTTTTCGTTAAATTATGTATTCTATTTCCACAAACTTATAACGTCAAACTCTCTAACCTACTAACCCCAAGATCACAAATCCTCTAATTCCATATTTCGTTAACCCTCTCAACCCAAAAACCGTATTTACACATATCCCCATAACCCACTATTGGGCATTTGTATTTCAAACTCGGAAATAAATATTTTCAAATCTGCTCAATCATCAAACTCGCATAACTTCACTAAAAAAAAATCCAATTTGAATGAAACAAAGTGAAATGGGTATCCAGGGTTAAAATCCGCCCCTAAAGAGAAGTGTGCCAAACTGTAAAAATTTCTTAATGTTTGTCAACTGCGACGGAGTGCAAACAATATTTTTTGCAGTTTTTATCTATTCTATTGGAAAGTGTGATCCTTTGTCTTTAAAATAAGCCAAGCCTCATCGAAAAAGGGTGGTTGTTGACAAAGGTACAGCCATTTAAAGAAAACTTGCTAAAATCATAGGACGTCTGTAGGGCGGTCAATCCGGGCAACCAAAAAGTTAGAAGAAATTATCTTCTTTTTCCTATGAACAAATACTTCAATATCTTGAATTCTAAATCTAATTACAAAAATGTTATTTTCGCAAAAAGAAAGATTTCAGAAAATGACTATTTCTGATTCCGTTTTGGAAACGAAACACGGGACCGGCGTCTCAGAAATGGGTTCACCAAAGAAGGGACTTTGTAAGAAGTAAAGAAATCTGGATTTTATTCTTTAAATCATTTGTTATAATCACCTAATGCATTTTATTGAATTGGCATTGAAAATATTTTTATCTCATCAACTCGGCTCCCCCAAGATTAAATCCTGAATGTAACATTGCTAAAATATAAAACTTTCTAATGGAACTATTATCACTATTATGTATGTAGCAACAACCTTAGTAGTACTCAATTGAAGAGTACTAGTTTACTAGTAGAAACGATTTAACGTTATTGTTGGATATAATTAATCAAGGGACAGTGAAGAATGTTATATCGTTAAAATCCTGAAGCATTCGAGTACCTACTTAAGTGTAGAAAAGTGAATGTATGAAGAAGGAGCCTATTAATCAGAGTGTGGATTGAAGGGAATTATTAAATTCCTCAGTACTTTCTACTTTACCAATGTAATTTAAAGAAATCGATTATTACGTGCAGTTACTTCACATACTCCAAGTTCTGCCGCAATTGCAACAAGAAAGCCTTTCAAAATCACGGATCCGCGATCACAAGCATTAATCAACATTATTCGCTGACTTATTCACATTATTCTTGCAAACGCATCAGCCTCATTCGTCTACCACAAGACAAGCCACTAAACTGGAAACTCCTCTTCATCACTTATCAAAATTCCGACATCGACAATAAATTTCAGGCAAGTAGCCGCGATCTACATAATTAATGCCAATCTATAGTTTATAATTTAATTTAGGGTAAGATTTTAAAACAGCATTGTGCTATATCTTACACATTACGTCACAAAAAAGAAGAACTAACTGTGCGTTAATGTAACATACGGTAATTGCGGGAGACGCGGCGGGGCTGGAGAGTTGGTCGAGTTGCTACATATTCAGACTCTACATCTTTGTACATGTAAAAATGTGTTAAGGTTCGGAACAATTAATTCTCTAGAAATCAACTGTTTCGACCAACTCTCCAGCCCGGCCGCGTCTCCTGGAATTACCCTAAAAGGATGGTGTAATAAAGCTGTATTATTATTATTATTGTTATTATTTATCGCCCGCGCGTGGCCCAGAGAAGCGATCAGTACACTGACCGAGCCCAAAAGGTCCCTCTCTTATATAGCCCGCCAACGGAGTCCCAATATCGTGTCCCGTAATCTAACTTTTCGTTTGCCTCGAGTGGCTAGCGACGCATACCCAGGGGCCATTTACATAAAAGCAATGTACCGGGCCAGTTTCGAAATCCTGATCCGATTTCTCGGCCGCTGAGAACCCTTACGGCCAGTCCGAGGTGGATTTCGCAACACCAACAATGTCCAAAACGCTTTTGAGAGCGTTTTGTCCGGACGAGGTGGTTACGAGAGTTCTTTAAATAAAAGCAAAGTGTTGTTCCGTCGAATGGGCCGTAGATGTTGGACAGATTCCATGCCCACGCGATGCGTCGACGAAGAAGGATCCATTTCGTTGATTTATAAGGTCATGTTTGTCTTTAAGCGAGGGAAAAATTAATGCTGACTGGCGTCGGCGTGTTTTCACGCCGAGGGAGCTGCACCCTGTGCTTTCGGTGCGTTTCCACGTTCATATTTCCTGGAAGGCATCGAAAGTTTTGGCAAAGAGTCCTCGAACAGCATTTCTCGACAACAGCGGCTGCTTAGAAAAGCCTGACCGGCTTGAAAGATCATTTTTAAGACCTTGCGCCACTGAAAGGGCTAAGGAGGAATTCCAATCAACAAACGCAAATTCATACGACAACTTGTGAGTGTTTTTTTTTCGGAAAATGAGCAGGAGATATACAAATTATGAGGGTATCTTTTTATACTTATGAAAAAAAGAAAAATATTAGTTAGCAAAAAAATATTAATTCAAGGAATTATTTATACAATTGCAAGTTTGAAAATTGAAAATTTGGCGCTCCTAGGCTAACAAGCGCCTGCCGCTCTTTCCGCGAAATATAATCAAATATTTTAATTTAAAAGAGTCGAGACAATTACAAAATTAATTCAATATGGCAACTCGCATCTGAGTGATTACTAATTCGCTCCATAAGAAGAAGTGAATAGTTTTTTAATTTGTCGCAAGCCTCTCTGTTTGAATCTTTCCCAATTTCTTTCGCTCCCCGAAATTAGATGGTACCCAAAACTTGTCGCACCCCCAAATTTGCCGCTTGCAAAAATTGATCCCTTCCTAAAATTTTTCGCAGAAGGCAAAGTGGAGCACATCAATAGGACTTTTGTGGTTTTTTTTGTAGAACCTCTTTATTTACTGTTATCAGAAGCTTCAGAGCCTAAGTCAGGTGTTTGAAATGAGAGAAACTTTCTTTATAGATGGAGTGAACGTTTGATACCTGTAATTGGTGATCAAGGAGCGTACTTCCGCCTCCGATGGATCCTCTGACCTCTGACGAAGCTATGACGACCACGTTGCGTCCCAATTATTTTTCGAAGGACTGCCATTGGCCCCCATAAACGAAATATAATAAATGGAATTTCCGATAAGTGTTAGTTCACGTAAGTTCCCGTGTGGCGTCGACAATTAGCATAAATTTGCAATAATTTGCAAAAATTAGCATTGACCACGTTTTCACCGCCACTAGGGAAGCGTAGTTTAGTAATTAGCTACCAATCAATTCCAGGAAACCATCGTTGGAATCTATGCTCATAAACATGCTGGGCGCGTTATGCGGTTTTTTACGAGGCATCGGCAAAACATTTCGAAGGGAGAAAGGAATTTGAAATGCAATGAAATAATAAAGAGACTCGGGGTCATAACATTTAAAATTGTTGAATGAAGTACGAGGTCTTTCCAAAAATTGTGGGTTCTTTTTCTGTACTGCTAACAATAAGATAACTTGGTCACCAATATTCAGTTGAATAAAATACCTTTCTGTATTTTGGTTAATGCAATTGTGATGTGTTCTGTGAGTTAGTAGCGAAAGAAACAAGATTCGTTGGATATATTTATTTATTACACAGGAAATGTATAATATTAATATACGTTAAAACAATTCTTGTTGGTTTTTCTAACCTTTGAAAAACAGAAATGGCGCGCAATGAGTATCGTAAATCAATTCCCTCACGTTTGCTGACTGTATTCTAAAGTTGACGTCGCTGAAGTTCATTGTTCCCGTTGCTATCTTTTGATAACGATTCGTCAACACTAGTAACTGTTCCCATTCCACGAACACAGTCTTCACTTTCATACCGCTGGTGAATTGAAGCGTCTCGGAATTGTGGCTGATCACAATCTGCAGTGGGTAGAAAATCCTCTAATGTATCTCTGAAGCGATTGTTTATGCTTTGATTTAAAACCGAAGAACAATTTTTTAAACTTCACTTGCCACACTCCTTCTCGCTCAAGAATTGATTATTAACCCTGTGCAATTAACTTAAATACTCAGTTCAGTATAGTGCTATCTATATTCACATTTTCTATTACAATAGCAATTAGCTGGCTTGTTGGTACAAATGACTTCATTCAGAGAGTACTTCATTCCATTTTAAAAATTGAGAGCAATTACTTTTTAAATTTTTACAATAGATTAATAAAAACACATATTTGGAGAGACTTATGTATTTTGCAATAGATTCCAATTATTACCTGATTTATTGTAATAATATTGTACGCGAAAAAGGAACACTCGGGCGATGGGACACGAACCGACGATTTTCCGAACTCTACATACAAATACCGAAATCGACAGGGCGCCACCTATGTGGTAAAGTAGTATAGTAAGGAGAGTTCAAACTCAAGTCTGAGTTTTGGGAGGGATTCAAAGTCAAATTTGGATTTCCCCCTCCTTAAAACTCAAATTTAGAGTTAGCCCTCCTCAAAACTCAAATTTGGATATCTCCTTCTTGAAACCAAAATTTAGATTTCCCCTCCCGAAAACTCAAATTTGGATTTCTCCCTGCGCAAAACTCAAATTTGGATTTCTCCCTGCGCAAAACTCAAATTGGGATTTCCCCCTCTTCAAGACTCAAATTTGGATTTTCCCTTCTGTAAAACTCAAATTTAGATTTCCCCCTCATCGAAACTCAAATTTGGATTTCCCCTTCCTTGAAACTCAAATTTGAATTTCTCCTTTCTCAAAACTCAAATTGGGATTTTCCATTTCTTAAAACTCAAATTTGGATTCCCTCTCCTCATAACTCAAATTTAGATTTTCCAGCTCAAATTTTGGTTTGTATCCCAACCCAAACTCAAATTTGAGGTTGAACTCTCCCGACTGTACTGCTTGCCAATCGCAACATAGGCCGTTCCCAAACGCCGAACGCCTACAATGCGATTGGTCACTTTTACGAACAAGCCAGCGAATTTTCAGTTCGCGAAAGCATACAATCTGGAATCACAGAAGCTGGAAAAGTGGATGGGAATTCTGTGGTGGGAACGATGAACCATAGTTTCGGGGTTTGGTGGACGATCTAGTATGGAGGCTGGTGGCTACCAAAAAAAGGTTTTCTAACGATTTTCTTTTCTTCTCACTGTTACTTAAGCACACTCGAGCCAGTTCAGTTCAGTTTCAGAAAATCTCTAGTTTCTTTTAGTAAGATTCAAAGGGAAAATACATTTGATATTATCTTGTTACTGGAAGTTCGTTCCTGTCTTTTGCCAATTAGAATCGTGGATTCAGCGCAATTTATTATATTGACAGTTGCACTACTCACAATATTTTTTTCTTCGAGTGGCATAAATTCGTGCCAGCACCCGATCGCCGTGTTGTTCACCAATCCAAGGAAGAGTGTTCCCTCATGCGTCATGGCCTTCGCGCTCGATTGGGTGCGTAAAACATTTTTATATCTACAATTTAACACAATATGTCATCAAAATTTCCATAAATGCCATAAAACTTTACTTTGAACATTCTGGAACCGTTATACAGTAAATCCTCGTATCAAACGCGACGAATGGGGCTGGCGGCGGGCGTACAACGCGATGCGTACACTATTCCGTGCGGCCGATGCCGCGAGTGAGAAAACCGAAGAGCGAGCGAGAGGGAACGAAACATTTGACACGAAGTTGCTATCGACTCTTTCGTTCTCTCACTCTCGACCGAAGGATTCCAAGAAATGGTGGGGATAGTCACCGGGCGTACCACTCATGGTAAAAACGGGTCAATAACGAGGATTTACTGTATTTGGAAAGCTTTTTACGGTCCTCAGAAATTTTCCAAAATCTCTTAAACCTTGTAACTTAGGAAAACTATGATATTTAATCTAAAAGTTTAAACCAATTATCGTACATAGTAATTACCATTGAGCTATAAGAATACCTGGAGAGTGAACAGAGCAATGGCGGCCGGTCCGAGAAAGAGGGAAGATAACGGGTGAACCTATCTCTATCTTACAACAGGCTATGGATGTATAGTGCATGTGAGTGAAGTTATCTGCGCGCACACATACATACATAGCACAGATAGTACAGAGTGAAAGGGGTAATAAGAAGAAGGATAGTAGTGCTGTTCGAGTACTCGGAAAAAGCGAGCCGAGCCAGACTCCCCGCATTATATTTCTCTGTACCAAAGGGTTTTTCCCGTGAATAATAATAAAATAAAATAAAAAAAATAATAATTACGAATCATTATCCAATATATAAACATATTCGAAAGTATTCGAAACATTCAAACATCAAACTACTCGACACACCGGATTGTTCGGTACTTTCGGCCCACTAGGTACTTTCGGCCCGCTCGGTTTACTTCGAGTTGCTCGAAAAAATTCGAGTTCTCGGTTCTATTCGAGTACTCGGCTCGGCTCGGAAACCGAGTCTGGGCTCGGTCCGAATTTCAAGCTACTCGAATATTCGAGTACTCGAACAGCCCTAAAGGATAGGTTCACCCGTTATCTTCTATTTCCCTCGGAACGCTGTCGCCTCTACTTCTTCCCACTGCTGTTCTTCCTCCAGGTATTCTTATAGCTCAATGGCAATTACTCTTTAAACGGCAGGTCGTTGTTTTCCGCTCTAATGATCGCGTTCGTGTCAACGGAAACCATGTTGTGGGACGACATGGGACTAAGGTAAAGTTGTCCGGACAGAGGAGACAGGGCCATTCCTACTGGGCCGTCCTCTAATGTAAAGCTCTGTCCCTCGATCGTGTAAGTCGTCGACGACAGTTGTGGATCGTACACCAGCGCACTCGAGGTAAATCGTCGAGTAGTTTGGGTGCTTTGGTTGTAAAACAATAAGGCGTACCCCGCGACGTCTGCCATGTACACCTGTTACAAAACACTATTTTGAGGCTGTATACACAGCTGTGGGGCGTTATTTATATTTGTGGAGAATGCAGAATACATATATTTGGGATGGGAAATACTATTTTCAGTCGATACACACAGATTTAGGATGCTGTTTATGTTTATAGGGAGCTTAAAATAGGGTGGACGTATAGGCAATTCTATTTTGAGTGGATACAAACAGATTTGGGATGCTGTAAATATTCATAGGGAAGTTAAAATAGAGTGGTCACGTAGTCGATTCTATTTTGAGTCGGTACACACGGATTTGGGATGCTGTTAATATTTATAGGGAGCTTAAAATAGGGTGGACGTATAGGCAATTTTATTTTGACTGGATACAAACTGATTTGGTATGCTGTAATATGTTATAGGGAGTCTAAAATAGAGTGGACGCGAGTTGAATTCTGTTTTGAGTCGATATACATAGATGCAGGATGTCATCATCATTTTGGGGGAATTTGGGATAGAATGTGGGAAATACAGGCACTACCATTGAAACACTTTGTAAATACTAATTGAGAAATTCTTCAGCCGTATTATAACCATTGACAGAGCTATAAAATCTAGCGAGATGCATTCGAAGTATTGTCATTTAAATAGTAGTACCCATATCGTCACAAATTTCTTCGTAGTTAAAAACTTCACCTAAGAAGTTATCGAAGATATTTATTTAAGATAGCAAAGTAGTACTTACGTAAGTGTTCTCACAACGATCTCCGGACGTTTCAACGATCGGGGTGACCAACAACCCTTTCCCACTCGTGGAATTCACTGCGACGTCATGCGCTATGGTCACATTTTGTAATAATTTCGAGGTTTTCAAGTCGAAAGCGAGAAGTTGTGGCGGACATACCGCTTTGTCGCCGATCACTCCGGTGTCCAGCACCCACAATCGGTTGCACTGGTCGATCTGAGAATAATGTGCAATATAATTGAACTCATATTGATAGAAAATGATTTTACTAGCGTTCTTTTAGATTGAATAGTGGTTAACGAAGGAATCTGTGGGGGAAATAATATTGTGTTCGAAGCAAGCACAACCTAATAGACCCAGATCCAATAGAATCAAAGCAAACCAACCCAAAGTCAATAAAATCGACAGATTATGAACCAAACGGAAGTGAACAAAATCTACTATTCAGAAGTCAATTCAAACAAGCCTCCACCTGCACTTTGTATCACCCTCACTCAATGACATTCCTCAATTATGCTTACCGCGACTCTATAAACACTCGTGATACCAGTACAGTCTGTTTTAGTCCAACTCCAATCAGGATAGGGTATAAGAAGAGGTCCACCATCGCCTGTTTGCTTGGATATCACGTTCAAAGAGGAAGGCACCCCTTCGTCCCTTATTACGGTGACAAACGTTAAATCTTAAAACAAAAAATAAATATCATAGGAACTCCCAAAAGAAACCAAAATTCAAAGAAGACACCGGCACACTGTTATCACTAAACGCACCACCCTCAATTCTTAGGAAGCACAGCACACTTTACCTCCCCAGCGGTCAACGTCTATGGGAAAACATTTCGTGTGATTGTATTCGCCGGATTGAATGGCCTCTGCCCTCTGCGTTTCATTCTCGAAAAGGTAGTCGATATATTTCCACTCGAAGTCCACACACAACGGACGGTTCAAAGACGGTGAAAAAACAGCCACTGATCTGCCCAAGTGGACTGCGCCAATGCAGAGCGCCAGTAACCATGGCGTTAACATGTTTCTAAAGAAACGAAATATTTTTTAAACCCAGCAGAATGGGGAGGTGTGGGAATTATATATGAGGTTCGAATAAAAATGAGAATTTGTAAAAATCGATTTATTCGCTTACAAGGTGCTCAAGTGTTTTTATTCCCCGGGTGAAAAGTGACGATCGATTGGTTCTTGGATGGGAGTGCAAGATGTAAGAAAGGTTTCAACTAGAGGACCAACTACAGGTGAATGCAAAATTGCGACTGGTACTCTTGCATTAAATATGAGCTTCTGACCTTCCGGGGAACTGTTAAACAGATAACGATAAAAGAGGAGGAGGGGTTGGTGATAACGAAAGATTGTACAAGGAAAATTGAGCGTTTAAATATTCAGCGCCTACAGTTTGTTTTTGACGTTATGCGCTTACCTTTCAGGACTGTTGGCATGTTTGAAGAAAATTTATAAGGCCTGCGAAGCTTACTATGTACTCGTTAACCTTTTTACACGTATAAATATTATGGCTACTCTAGAACTGAAATAACGATTTTATTAAAAAGATTTATTACTTCGCAATATAACAATATTTTGACGAAATCGGAAATACTGTAAAATGAAAATTAATTCAATTTAAATGGAATTCCATTCCTGGAATTTCCATTTGCAATATATTTCCCTTTATTGAAGACTTCAAATCAATTGCAATAATTTACTATAAAAGAGGTATTTCTCAAAATCAAAATAAAACAGTAAAAAATTGTATTTGTATGATATATTCTGTCACGTTTTATAAAAGATCACAAAATGTTTTTTTAAAGGTCAAATAGAATTTCAGATATAAATGGGGGATTTGTAAAAAATTGTGGGACATTTTGATGACCGTTTAATTCGAATTATAATTCTCTTAGTTGTAAATTGGGAAAGTGGGAAACAAGGTAGCCAGTGGGGGCAGTGGGAGGTGTTTGTTTTCCCATCACCTAAGGGTAATATCGCCTGCCAAACCTCGAATCTAATGGTACTGTAAAATGCAAGGCGGGCCCCCAGTGCCGAAAGTCAGTTTCGAGAAAAGTATCTGTAAACATTACGAAGTTAGATATTTTTTTATTCATAGTGTAGTTGTTATATAATTGTCTATAATATTTAAAAATTGTATATTTCTCCTTTGTAGTTGCATTATTAAAGTTCGAATTATGTAAGAAATTAATCAGGGAAATTCATTTTAATTATACCACTTTCATGCCCAGTCTGCAGAAAATGGAGAAATATAAAAAAATTTTGCTTTTTAACATAATTTTTCATTATCTATCTAATATTTGTCAAATACTTGAAAGATATGGAATATTGAAATATATTGAATATTTAAAAAATATAGTTATAAAAATAGTCGGAGCATGATTAGATACGAGTTCGCAAAATTTCCCATAGCTCTGTCAATTTTAAAAATATGGGAATGAAATGTAGAAGGCATAGGTATGCAGAAAAGAATGTGGAACCTAATTATGCGTTTTATGCAAAATTATTTTTATCTTCACAGAAAAAAGTTGTAGATCCCCTGCGGTCAACGACACCTAATCAACCGAAATATTACATAATGTTTAAACACCGACGGCGTCAGTACCCATCGTAAAACAAGTCACTTCGTAACTTGAGTAGGGTAACGCATACAGTTATTGACCCCTATACAATGATTGACACTCTTCCCTAAAAAGTAGAAAATATAATATATTGCTTCTTTTATATAATAAAATATATCTATATTTCAGTGGCCCAGATATTTTTCTTCCGAATATAATTATATTTTATCATATAAAAAAAGCATTATATTATATTTCCTACTTTTTGGGGAAGAGTGTCAATCATTGTATAGGGGTCAACAACTGTATGCGTTACCTTAAACATTTTCTAAAGCAGACAGTTAAGGATTATCATTTCTAGTAGGTAATGTTCGTGCTGCACAACCAAAACACAAATTAAACTATTCTTTCTGAAAAATGGTACCTTCCTCAGAGACATTACTTTTTATCAAAATTGAATGAATATTTCGTAATGTTATTAAATGTTCAAGAAAAATATCAATCTCTCATTTATCGCATAAATTATTCGTTTATTCTGAAAACGTAAAAATTAAGGGTTGGTAACAATAAATGGGGAAGTGGAAACAATTTTTATTTCATCTAGATATCATTATATAAAGAACTGCGCAAATTGTTGCAAAATATGTACATGTTACAACGAAGTTTCAAATCGGTTACGCGGAAACGTTTTGAATTTCACCTTTCTTGATTTAAGTCGCTGATTTCGAAGTATGACTGATATTAATACATACCGCTCCGCGTTCCTTTCAACAAAAATATGTATTATGTACATCACGGGCACTTTGCTTCGAAAGCGGCAATTAGATGCAAAGTTGCAGCAATGAATAGCATGCTAAATATTTAACAAATTGCGCCACAGTTGAAACAATTTTTATTTATTTTATGGTCGATAGAAAGTACCTACTTTTCGAGGCTTTTAGTTGTCAATGTGTCTTAAGTAGGGAATTCAATCCCGGGATCCCGGCTGTTTTTTGGATTCTAAAACTGATGTAACAAGTTATAACTTATCCCGAGAATTTCGAGAATTTTTAAAAACGTAAATTACTTTATGAACAACTGAAAAATATAAAAATGGAATCCAAAAAATCACCGGGATCCCGGGATTACGATCACGGAATTGAATTCCCTAGTCTTAAGTAACATTTCGTTTCAATTTCAGAAATGGTAAATTTTTTAATTTTAAATTTACCAATTGGTTCGCGAAACATATTCGCCCCTGTGTATAAATATTTCATAATGTGTAAAGTTGTCGTATGCTAATAATTGTCTCATTTGAAGGTCAAGGGGAAAACAGGGAATGTCAATTTTGAGTAATTATAAATGAGACGTATGTTCAGAACTGTCGAATCACAAAGGGTTCTAAAATGGAAATGTCCATCAGACAATGCTAAATATTTAGTGTACTGGTTAAAAGCAGGGAATGTCCACCTCCACTGGAGCAATACAAGGAGTGTCCCCACTCTTCCTACTTGCACTATGTATTTTAGATTAGTGTACGCTTGCATTACGTCAGGAGTCCTCAGGAGACGTCACTGTATACATATCCTTGTTTCGATAATAATAGAAGTATGTAGACATTTTTGTTACAGTATTATACAGTGTTCCAATTGAAAGATATTAAAACAATGTAAAACAATCATCTTTTTGCTCAGTTCTTTTCTGATATCTAATTGGAGTATAAATTGTTCATGTTGTGAACAATACAGTTATGTTCATTGAACCTTGTTTCTTTACTGATGGACTAAAGTATTAAAACTTGATTTTCTCAATGAAGCTGTTTTGTGACATTCCTTGTTATCCCCTTTTAAGCCTCGTTCACATTAGTCAAGTTACTTGACTTCAAGTTGGTGTCCAGTAGTGTCAGCTGCCTTCAAGTTACTTTCAAGATTACTTGAAGCAAGTAGATATCTAAAATGGCGTCAAAGGAGGTGGTCTCCTTCGTTATTCCATAAAATATCATATTTCTCATACATTTCTAAGAACTTAGAAATCTTGCCATTGCCCTATCTATTCTTAGCCATTGTTTTATGATTATCACCTCACTTTTCAGAAAGAATAGTCAGCTTACTTCAAGTGACTTCAAATTCACACTTGTTCATACGTTCACACATAGGGGAAGCCCGGGCAACGCGGATGTGTTAAGCTTTAGTGAGAAAAATAACACAGTTACAATTGAGATAGACAAATATTTTTTATATGAATAATCATCTAAAATTAATCAGCTTTCTGATAAAATAAGGTAAAAATTGATAACTAAAACATTTAAAGCTTTTTAAAGTGAAAAACGTAAGTAAATCAATCTATCCGCTTTGCCCTACCCCCCTGGGCAAAGCGGATGAGGGGGTCGAGCAAAGCGGATGTTATTAAATAACGCAAACTCAATCTTGGCATTCGTCACAGAAGTAACTGCCAGATCCTTGATATATAGTGCAGTATTCATGGGCCCATCTGGTACATTGGCTGCACTGGATCCAGTCTTCGGATGGAGTTCGGAGTATGCCTCAAAACACACCAAGCAGGAATATCGGATATTTTCGTTGTCTTTTTTTGTCGTTTTTTTTGCTCGACGGCTACAGGTAGGGCCAGCTATTTCGGCTATTTTCGTTTTCTTGTTAAGAGGATTGACCATCCGCTTTATCCCCATCCGCTTTGCCCAAAGACCCCAGTTCGTGGAAACTTGGAATGTTTGGTAAAAGTATGAACAACAAATTAAAAATGTTAACCTCTACTAGAATCTTGAGAACACAGAGTTCTTATAAAAAATATTTACTGTGGTAAATACCGATAACTATTATTAAACCACGTACCTACCTGAGCGAAATGTGTAAGAAAACGCACAATTTTCGTTTTTTCTTCACAAACGACGCACAACAGCAATTATATACTTTATTGCATTGTCATGGCGTCTACAACCGGTCGCTTTCTAGATCAGGAAAAATTCGTGGGGCCATCTTTTATAGGAAAGCAAAAAAAAAGACTATCCGCTTTGCCCAGGGCATTCGCTTTGCCCGGGCTTCCCCTATACCTTCACACAAGAAAAGTTGAAAGACTCTCTATTTCGCTTGAAACTTGAAACAAACTTGAAGGGATATTTCAAGTCAAGAGAATAACATTAGTAAAGTAGTTTCAAATTACTCGACTAATGTGAACGATGCTTAAATCCTCCATTTGCTCTATCTTTATGCTATTGGCTACATTTTGTAATGCTCAACAAACGACGGGGCGAAGAATATTCTTCGACGTCATCGGCACACACTGGCGACGCAGGAATCCACACATTCATAAACATATGAAAAAAAATTGCTCATAAATATTAAATACTAATGTTCTAAATCTAAGGAATGTTGTTGTAGCACCGCGAGCAGCGATAGAAACGAAAACACCTCTCCAATCACAAACATAACTATCTCAGAAAAATACGACTCCCAATATTCTTCCTCCATGTCTCCAGTTCCTCAATTTTCCTTCCATAAATCCTTTGTTTTACGATACAACATAGTAGTCTTTTTTATATTTATATTTATAAATGTCCTAGAAAAATAGGACCCCATTTTTCCACAGTTCCATTATTTGTCGATTTGTCCAATTCCTCAATTTTCCTTCCATAAATCCTTTCATCTACAATACAACCACAGTAGCCGTCTTTACATTCCCTTTACTTTAAATATTAAGTATCTAATTAAGCTGAAGGCTAATTATGGTGACGGAGGAATGGTCTGTTGCTGAAAAAAGAGTACCGCCAAAAGGGCGACGACCCCTCGTAATAGTAGTTGGAGAACTGCTCGCGGTGCCACGACTTTCATTTGCTGCGATGAGATACGGCCCCACCGGCGTCTAAGGAAGTGACGTCGCAGCTTGTGCCACGGACCAGCTCGTTCACAAAGCCAGCTTGGATCCTAAAGTTGGTCTCGTTCGCATTCAGGGAACCGGTCATATACTTTTGGAAGGAGACAGTTAACACCCACAACTCCTGTTGTCCATTTTGTATCGTGATAATCTGCAATAAAGATTCGGTTTCGTGGTATTAGGAAAATTGCTGGTGCGTCTGTCCAATATTTATTTACGTATCTACTGAGTCGGTGCAGAACTTTGTTCGCTTACTATTGACTGATGTTAGGTGTACAAAAATGTCTTTTGTTACTACACCTACTTATACTTTTACCAGAAAACTGGCGAAAGGTTATAGATAACTAGCTTTACTACTTGGCTTCGCCTGAAATTTAGATTCTAATCTTATGAAAAAAAATGTATTTATTTTTTTGTGAAAATGTATCTAGGATATATTTACATCAGAAGAATTTATCTATCCAGGGTGCAACTCCTTATGAGGGCTTCATCTACCTATGTAGTATTTATTTACCTACCTAGGGCTTAGAATCTATGGATTAAACAGCTAGAATCTTATTTATTTAAGCTCCAATCACCTATCTAGGATACTTCTACCTGTGTAGGGTATGGTTATATATCTATCATGTACTGTACCTTTAACCCAGAAGGGAACTGCAAGGTTGCCGAGTTAGTAACCAGTACCTCGTTGTTGCGTCCCCCATATTGAGGGTAATGTTTGCTGTTCCAACAACCAATCGCCAGATCGGACAACAAGCCGAAGAAGAGGACTCCATTATGATCCATGGCTTCCGCTGCCGACTGCGAGGACCTTTCCTTCGCGAATGGTACGAACGACCTTGCTGCTGCGTCAGAGTTGTTACCAAACAGGCTGTAATTCCTGATAAACGATATTACATAAACTTGATGGAATCGCATCTTTAGACAGCTCCCATCAAAAGAAACCAAATTTAATATTTTTCAAATTTTTAAAAAATAATTCCACCTCGCGTTCAAACCAAAGTGGTACTCATTCTTTTCACTGAGAATTTTCCCAAAATACCAATCAGTGACTCTCTAATTTGACCCCATACGTCATCGGACTTAAGACGTTCCGCGTCACGTGGGCCACCGATGGGGCACGATAGTTATCGATAGAAAACAATTTTATCAGAGAAAAACGCTGTTTCACTATTCAGCGTCGAAATCAAATACCTAAAATAAAAATCAGCTGAAATTTGGAAAATATTGCACAACTACAGGTATTATTGTTCTACAATCGAATATCCAATATAGTTTGCTTATCACTTTCCATGGCCCTACCGAAAATCTGAATTTCCACCGTGGCACAGAATACGGTAACTCTTTATTCTATTCCCTTTAACGATCGATTACATTAAAAAAAAGCTCTATAAATAATGTTTGCCAAGCTGCAATCTGGCAAGCTTGGTAATTTAACAACCCCTAAGATTCATTAACACTAGAGCCACTAAACCAGTCAAAATGATTGGTTTTAAATTTGGTAATTTTACCATTTTTAAATATGAAAAAAATGTATTTCTACCAAGGACAGGCACTGACATGTCTCAGTCCGATTGCGATGAAACTTCGTACGTTTGTTGAGGAGGCAAAAATAAGAGACACGTATTTTTTTATCGGCTGAGAGTATTGAGACGCGACTTTAAGTAGTGAAACCACCCCCAATGTTTCGAACCAGAAGTAGAGATATGTGGAAACTCTAAATTTTTTAACAATATACAAATTAAAAATATGAATAAAGATTAATTTTCCTTGCATAACGTATTTTATAAATAACCACTCGTGTTGGCTGTTCTGGTTGAAATAGGTATACATTAATTTTAATATGGTTAGTTCTAGTGTTAATACCAACATCCCCTCACCTGATCACAGAGGTGAGCACAGATCCCTCGACCCTGCTAGCCAAAGAGTGGAAGTAAAGTGTCCTGTCGCCGTTGTGAATAGGGCCCAAAGCTAATCCCAGGATCCCGTCCATCAGATCGAACGTGTCGCCCTTGATATGGAAGGTTCCATAGGGCGGGTAAGGGTAGAAGATGTTGTTTTGGATCCTCCAGGACCGGGAGTGACGGTAATCGTAGACGAGCAACCCAAACCCAGTCACGTCCGCGATATAAGCGAACGTGTCTTTGCCACCGCGATCGTGGTCCCGTACGTCGATAGCCACCGTGACGAACAGAGAGTCCTCCTTCGTCTGATCTCGAGGAAATCTGTACCGATGGATCAGCTGGTTCGTTTGCAGGGAGAACACGTGCAGCTGCGGCAGACAAACCATTTTGTCGCCTAACTTTCCCGTGTCCAGTACCCATAGGCGACCGCATCCGTCTATCTGAGGGAAAGATGTTTACAATAGATTATACAGGTATCGTGAGGAATAGAGGAAAACATTTAAGGGGTAATGCCACTGTAGAGTCCGGAAAGGCAGCCAGATTTTGAGAACTTTTTTATGCGAGTATAGTGAATGGAATACAAATTCTGTTTGAAGGGCTTTATTGTACATACGTTGAAGTATGATCACAATTTTTTTTAATTTTTCTAATATAAAATGGCGACGCCACAGTTTAACAAAAGAAGCTTCTTCTGAAAAACAGTGTTTCGCGGCCGGAGAGATTTCTCCTTCAATTGCTGACCTAGAACAAGAAACCGAAAATTTTTTAGTTCCTTATAAGATTTTCTGGGGAAGTACACGAGGAAACTAAAAATTACGGTTTTTTGAATTAATGGTATTTTGTTATATGTTCCGTGTTATGTACATATATGAAAATATATATAAAATAAAAGAACGTGCTTACAAAAAAGTAAGATATATATATATATATATATACAGGGTAAGTGTTATCTCTTGCTTTTTTTAAACACTTACTACCTCTAGCCCCTTTTTTGAATCTCTTATTCTTATTTTTATCTCTTGTTTTTTAAAATGTTTGTTTAAAAGCACTTACCTCTATTTTCTACAAAATGGCAGCCTGATGTATTAATCCATAATAATTTTTTCAAAATAATCTTTGATTCCCTTAACCAAAAATATAGAAATCTAATTTACCAGCAGGAAAACTACGAATGGTTACTAAGAAAAGTTAAGTAAACAGGGTATAGAATTTTACGCACTTTTACAACGAGTGTTGCACCGTAGCCAACACTGGGAGTTAAAGGGTTAAAGAATTTCTGGAAAATAGTAACGCGTCGATACTATTTAGTTCGCCTGGTAAACCTCGAATCTAGTTTCCAGTGTTTAGAGAATCGTTTATGTGGAGAGTGACTTTATCCATTTACTGTTGCTCGGTATATTTATACACAATTTTCTTCTTTATAACTTCTAATTTTTCATTTTCGTAAATCAAAAATGTAAAAAAATCGAATTCATCACATATTTTGCAATGAAAGGTGATGTAACACACAGTAGGTAAGTAATGTATTCAATCTTTTTACGTTTTTGACTTACACCACTATCATAATCACTGGCACACTTGTTCTTTTTATTTCCGTTGTACAATTTGTAGACTGATTTTATTCGCTTTGTGGGGAGGACTGATAGCTCCTCCCTCTTTTTGATATTCTGTTACTACTTGAAGACTTCACTATTGCTCGATAGAACTATACATAACTTTTTTGTGTGTAACTTCCACTGTTTTATTCCTGAATTACTTGCACTTCCTGTTTCCAGTGTAACATAGTTTATAAACTGATTCTACGGTACTTCTAGTATTTGTTCGACTTCGGTGGGTACGTCTGGGTTAGTTCTATTTTTAAACGAACCTTAGTGTCCACGTCCAACTATTTCAATAAGAAACATTTAACTGCAGTTATCGTGGAAATTTCTTTTCTTACAAGTACTCGGAACTATCGATTTAATGTTCACTTTGTAAACGACGCAGTGAAGTGTCTTATCGCTCAGTTTTGTTGCCTGTTAGGCGATGCTATACTCGCGAGTAAGTACACGCGGGATAACAACAATCTTTGTCGGCGCCTGTTCAGTGCTGTTTTTGACCCACTGTGTCTTTCTCAACTGATTAATAGTTTATCATTGTGATGCTGAGGGGCGGGTCAAGGCCGGATGAAGGAAGGGGGGCTAGGGGCACTGCTTTCTAAGTCCCCATTTATATAAAAAATAATTGAATGAAATTTTGTTTGCTGTTTCCTTTTTGAAATAATTAGAAATCGCAGTAAAAGTTTATTTTAATATTTGTTTTTGACGTTTGTCTTTCAATATTATTGTTCGTGGTGATTGGATGTTATTTCATTTTATTTAGAATGAATTTCAATTTTTGAAGATTTATGTATTTAGTTGTATGTGTTGTTAGAAACATTTTTGCATTCCCTTCACCATCAATTTTCAACCAATGGGGTCCCCGAAGGTTTGATAGCTGTGGGGAAAATTTTGGGGAGCATCAAATTTTGAGAAGCGACAAATTTTGGAGAGCATAACATTTTGGGGAGCGGAAAATTTTTTGGGGGCGACAAATTTTTGAGGAAAATAAATTGGAAAAGGTTTACACACAGAGGCTTGAGACAACTTTAAAAACAATTCAATCTTTTCTCATATTGCAAATTAGCAATAACACACACATGGACTGTCATATTGAATTATTTTCAAAATTATCTCAACTCTTTTAAATTAAAATATATGATGATATTTCTGGAAGGGGTCGGAGCCCCTGGTTAGCCGGGGCACCAAATCTCCAAATCCACCCCTGGCAACACTTGCCAAAATGTAATAGAACGAAGCATTACGTTCCTTAGAAATAAAAGTATTCACAATAATGAATTCGAGGAATCCCTTGAAGTCTGGTGATGTTGAATTTGAATATTAAAAGTCCAAAGTGTAACAAGTTCCAAGAAGCTATTTAACATCGTTAACGAGTCCAAAGATAAACACTTCTTGCCAGTTTAAACATTTAACCACGTCACTTGTTTCAACACATCAGAAATGTTTAAGCATTTAACTTAACGCGTTGAGTCGCGAACCGGCAGTGCACTCAGAGGGGCGTAGGGGTGGCAATGGGTCCTAGTACCCCACAAAGAAATAGGAAATTAAAGAATTTTTTTAAATAAATAAATTTGTATAGTCACCTAATGAATATTTTTTAACCCTCCGTGGTCACACTTTCTTATAACCAGAGGTTGGTCACATGGGGTTTACTGCACCCCAGCGCCATTTCTTACCGTTGTTACCATTTTCGTATATTTAAATCGTTTAACTTTTGAGTGGTAATTGTACGCTCTTAATACTCATACAATCATACTCTAATAGTCTTTTTTCTAGAAATATAAATTTTGAAAAAATAATTCTGGATAAATGCGATTTTTTTTACTAAAATTCATCAAATTTTTAAATTTTATTATTCAGGCCTAAAAATTTGGAGAAATATTGGCAAAGACATATCTTGGGGTGCGATACACTCCGCGTGACCACGAAGAGATAAATTTGCATTAAAAATATTTTTATCCGTTTAACTCGGCTGCCCGCAAGATTAAATCCTCAGTGTGCCACTGGTCTTCTCTATTGCCCTACTTAAATCTGAACCAAGGACATGCAAAATTCTTAAGGTCAGTGGCGGATTTAACCGAATAGCAGTCGCCGCACGGGCCCCATGCTCAAATAGCCCCCAGGGCCCCACCTTCTAAAAAAATTATAATTTTATCCGAACACTACCTATATTCTTTTGTTTCCCATAATTTTTATACCACACGCGCGTAAATTTATTTTTAATTCTGTTATGTATACAGGGCGTTAGCCACCTGGGGTTTTTCTCTTGAATCCGTCACTGCTTAAGCTCCAACGAAAACATTAAAGTGATTGTTCGAAGTAAACGGTACCTGTATTCTGTAGACGCTGGTGATGGAATCACAATTCCCTGGAGCATTGTAGCTCCAACTCGGATAAGGCGCGATTATGGGATTTCCATCCACTGATATCCGATCAGTGACATAGCCCAAGGTCACCGGCACACCTTCCTGAAACCTAGGAATGGTGACAAACACCGTCGAACGTTTGTCTGGGAAAAATAAAAAGAAAATATTCAGCTTATTCAACTCGTCAAATACGGATAAGAAATTTTACGATTAAACATCGCGACGTTGCTGTTTAAATAGAGCCATCTTGCTGCAACTTTATGCTTCTTTATGTTTTTTAACTACTGTGCAACCCTTCTGAATATAACGACAGATAATTGAAATGAAAGTATAAGAATACAGGTGGCTACAAATACTATAAAATAATTCTGTACACTGTTTTATGTGGTTGTCTTACAATATTGAAGGATTTATTATTATGTTGGTAAAGTTTGGAATTCTAGATTACTATTGATACTATTGCTACTTAAACCAAGCACCACTTAACAGAATGGAATTGTATTCTTCTTTTTTCAATTCATATTCGTTACCATTTTAATTCCCATGACTTGAACTGTTTTCAAACCGAAAATTTTCAGTTCCCGCGACGAACCTACACCGCGTGCGCGATACCTCTAGTCACACCTGTTAACCATAGTCGCTGAACGCCTAATGGCGTTCAACGCACAGGCTGCGGGGATTGACCGAACATATATTGTATATCGGCTACCATAATACCCAAAGGATTAATATTAAAGTCATTACCGCCATCATTGTGTCGAAGCGGCACGTGAACTATATTAATGATGAAATTAAACGATGGAACAAATTACATCGTGTTTTTGGCAAGTCGAAATTTTCGTGTTAAATTCAATGAAGCCAAAATTAGTACCTCCGGTGTAGACGTCGACGTCGATGGGTAACGGCGCACCAGGTATGAAGTCCCCCTTCTTAATGGCAAGCTGTCTGTCATGTTCATTTGGAAAAGCAAATTCTAACGCCTTCCACGAGTAGATGATCGTCAGCTTTTCGTGGGTCAGCGAACTGGAAATCCCCAGAAGCAGCAGGATCGTCCAGCACAGCTGTCTCATCTCCAGCTTCAACGCAAACAAAGTCGTTATCGAGTTAGAAACATCTCCTGGCGCAAATAAACCGCCGATTTTCTACTCATTTGCTGGGAAAATCAATTTTCCAGTTACATCTTATGACACAACTCCTGGCAATTATTCAAAACTACAAGCCTCGCGTGATATTTTCAATCGAACACATTATTCGTAAAACGTTGTTCCGTAATTGCTGGAATAGCTAAGTATTGTCTGCTAATCAACTTGAATTTTAACAATCTGACAGGCCTCGGTGTGTTCCCACGCCGAGGGGTTTGCATGCTGCGCACGGAGTTTGCATGAATGTACGTTCGCATTCCTTGGAAAGCATCGTGAATTTTGCCCACTGTCTCGGAATGTTCGAACATTTTCAATTCTCGCGGCAAACCTACACTGCGTGCGGAATTCATTTAATCGTATCTCTTAACCATGGTCGCTGAACGTCTATGGGCGTTCACCGCACAGGCTATAGGGATGGACCGAACGTCCACAATACCCGAAGGGTTAATAGTAAGTTACACTGAACTCTTGATATTATTTTAGGCTCGACAAGATGAACTGGATGACTGAATAATTAGTTAAATTAGCGTGGGAAGTTAGTGGATAAAGTTATGTTTATTTAAGTTCGACAAAATATTATTGAAGCGTGTGGCAATGTTTTCACTAGAAATGTTTCTTTTTGAAATTCAACATGGAAGAGAAGTGTTTGAAGAGCATCATTGAGAATGAATAATTGCTGCAAACATTTACTGACTAATAAACGTCAGCATGTGACATTCAAATATTTGTCAAAGAATGGCATTATATTTACATTCTGGAAGTACGTTTATCGCATCTTTCCTCGAGAAGGAACACTTAAATTAATATCGAGGTACGTTATCATCGACGTGCGATAACTCGCAATGCGTCATAAACGTGTCAATACTTGTTTTATAATGCATTCTTCAAAACAATCCTCTGTTATATTAATAAATTTAAATTACAAATTTTCCAAACTGTATATTTGTGTTGAAAGAAATAGATGAATTCAGCATTCTTCGAAATTCGAGAAATCATGTTTCTAAATTGATACTTGTTCTTAGAACTAATTGACAGTTGTGACATTTCGCACAAGATCTGGAATAAAACTGAAAATTTCAAACGTTCTAGTTCCAAATAATTGGTATTATTTATCCAAACGTAATCAATTTCAATTTGCCATGCCCCAGAAACCAATGCATCGCGAAGAAATGAAATGGAATGAAATGAATGTTTTGCAACGAAATCAGTCATTTCTCTATTATACTCGCTTCCGATTACTTCTTCGTCCTTTCTAATTCTATCAATTCGAAGAATCAATGTAGGTATCTTCTTACCTCAGACTGTTTACAGGAAGACATTTAAAATTTCACACTTTTCAATAGAGAATCGCTGTTTCTTCTGGCGAGCAACGTAAAAAGAATATTAACTGTGGCGATTTTTAAAAGTCACCTAAAACTTGTTGATATCCAGCAAAATGGCAACTTCCGGTTGTGAGGCGCGTAATTCCTGATGCAAAGGGGACGACAAGGTTTTCTTCGTTGATGGATCGTTAAAAATGGGCACGATGTCCTTGTTGCTCGTTGTCTCGTGAAATTCAAAGCTTTTCTGTGTCGCCAGCTCTTTCTTTCCTCGTCACTTTCACCGTTGCGGAAATGGCACGGATATGAGTTTGTGGTCCTGACGGAAATTCGCGATGATTCAGTGGTCACCACTTTTTGGGGGCACGGGCGATCTTCAAAGAGGACGAGGAAAGAAAATAGCGGATTGATCGAGGTAACACTCACGTGGCTAGAAAAAATTGTTTTGTCCTCAAAGTCTAATTATGCAGATGAATTTATCTAAAATGTTGCTCTGTACTGTAAGTATTCATAATATGTGGGTTAAATTTTTGTTACCTTTGGCGTGGGAAGGAGAGTTTGTTTGGAAAACTTGGTGCTAAATGTGAAAGTCGTAAAGGCTTCGATTTTGCAAAGGTAAAAGAAGAGGGAAATGATGAGGCTTCTCCTTTTCGAATTTGATAATTCCTATTTATAAAAATTGGCGAAAAGTAACTTACGGAAGCCTCTATTTATAAAACCTAAAATTAGATCTATTCCCACTTCACAAATTTGGTGCAAAAACAGAAAATCAAGAAGATCCTCCTTCCCAACTATAATACCTGTAATTTAGAAAACCAAGTACCTACAGAAGAAAAAAAATTGATTATTACTCGTGGGAAAACTTTGCTACAGGCAAAGGAAACAAAAAATACCTTCACTCCTAAAATACGACAATTCTTATTAAAGAAAACATGGGGTAAGAAGAAAATGTCTATCTATCAAATGTCCAACCCAAGTTAACGCTAAATCGTCACCAACTTTGAACTATCGGACAACACTCAGTGATGAATAAAATCCGACGCGATCCACGTCGAACAGCAGATACGACGATAATGCTGCGTTCGTGGTGGCGCTCGAGCACTGACTGAGGAGTCATTGCCAATCGAAGATCAACGATCCCCAGCATCAATCACGCATTCTTTTTCGTGATCGAGTCAGGTCGAGCAGGTTCCTATTAAATATCGTGGCCCCTTTGGTCACGGTCGCGGAACTGGTTCAGTAGGTTCGTGAGGTTTAAACAAACCTTCCGTTTAACATCGTATGCATTATCTTTTCTTCTTGAAAAGGGATCCGGCGCGTGTAAGAATGTCAGTTACGAAATCGCGCAATGGGTTTCTCTTAAGTACTTGCTGCTACCATAAATTTTCTGTCAGACACGGATAGGCCAGAGCTGACTCGAGGAATTTCCATCGATTTGATGTGAACTTCACTCTTCCTTTTTTAATGGGAAATCTTTGATGATGAATATTCAGATAATCGATTGAATATTGAGTGCTTCTTTCCACATGGATATAATTGTAGAAATAGGTTTTGTAACTTTCGCGATTTGTGGTCCGTGGCTCTTTGCTTGCGAAGCTGGAATTTTGAGTTATGTTCGTATATTTTACAAGTTACAAATAGGATTTTTGAAATTAATGTGTTTGGTAGTAAGTGGAAGGTTCATTTGGATAATTTTTAGCAGATCCAATTATCATCCCTGCTTACGGAAATGAGAATTTTCAAAAGTAAATGGATTGTCAGTTATAGTGTTTCATGTTCCAACTTTGATATAGTATAGTACAATACTCTATAGGAATGGTTTTGCAATTCGTTTGTGATTCGGGGGCCATGTAAGAGTAGAATTCTTAAAGTAACTATATAACACTACTACGTTGTTCAGTGAATAAACATTTTCAGGACGAGATTGACTTGCTTCTTGCTTTAGTCACCTAGTGGTTCAACTATATGTATAGTATTATTTGCATTAAGTTATTTTTAATATAAGTTGCATAGTCTTACGTTTTACAATTTTCCATCCTGAATTAGTGTTGACATCAGGATGGCAATGCAGTATATCTTTCATCAAAGGTAATTTGTGAATGGCGATATGAATATTATCATTGTTTTGACAGTTACACGAAGTTATTGTTAGCAATCAGTATCAGCAATCACAGTTGACGCTTCTAAGGCCCGACGAGTGATTTATGCAATCATTGCATAAGTATCGATTATGCAATTATACTTGTGTGCGAGGGATTTATTGGAAACTTGACGAAGTTGCATGCAGTCATCGATAAGACGATAAATTTCCTGATTACGGATTCATTTCTCGAAACACCAAGATCCTGTTTACTGGTTTCCAATCATTTTCCAATGACTTAGACACTTCTTCGTTATAATTGAAAAGTGAATAACTCCTGACCAAATAACTCTGCGCATTTTGTTGACAATTTTTAAATATCTTTATTGATACAAAGTTCCCTAACGAAAGTAGATGAGTATTTCGATTTTGCGCAGAATCTCAAAAGTCAGTCACTTGTAAAACAGTGATGTTTCACAGATATTTTTAGCAAAATGCCATTTTACCACAGAGCTGTGAATGGAATCTTACAAGTCACAAGGAAATTTATGTTTTTAAATTGCTCGTTTGCGACAATCTCTGTTGTATTCCATCTTCGATAAAAATAAAGAAACGAGTATAAATAGGCGAAAGGGAAGCAAATTTCGCAATAAATAGAGCAATATTATAAATATGTGTATGTTAGATACAATTGTACCTACTGTACAATTGTTTAGATCTTGTTGAGCAATATCTAAACGACGCGACGCTAAAAAGTGCTACCGCTTTTCATATATTGTTACATAAAAGCCAAACCATGATTGTATACATAATAGTAATGGTTAATAGTGGTGCGATTCAATACTTTGTGTGGTTCCTTTTTAGATGGTAGTATGATAGTACTATTAGACAACTTCCGGTATTGTGTTTGTCGAATTTATGTACTATTCTCCTTTTTTCAACTCCCGAAATTTACTGTTCTGCTATTACTACTCTGCTTTTACTCTAAATTCTGTTTCGAATCTTAAAATTTACAAATTGACTATTCTAATACTACTATTCTACTTCTACTCTCAGGTTCTCCGAATTTCCCATTCGACTATTAGTATTCTACTCCCACCCTCAGATTTTTTAAATTTACTATTCTATTACTACTGTTCTACTTGTACTCTTAGATTCCTGAAATTTACTATTCTACTACTACTATTCAGTTCTGATCTCAAATTCTTCAAATTTACTATTCCACTTCTATTCCCAAATTTCCAACATTTACTATTCTACTTCTACTCTCAAATTCTTCAACTTTACTATTCTACTTCTACTCTCAGATTCTTCAAATTTACTATTCTGTTACTACTATTCTAAGTTTTCTCTCAGATTCTACAAATTTACCATTTCACCTGCACGGTTAAATTCTACAAATTTACTATCATCCAACCAAATTTTGTCACACATTTTCATCATGCCCACTACTATACAATCTTCCAAGGTAGTCCCACACCAACCTTAGAAATCTAGAGCTACAAATCAATGAATCACTATCAATACGAACCGCCAGTATAATCATTTATACAGTCATGATTCACAAACAAGATGACCACCACAACGTAACTAAAAGCCTAGCGTATTATTATAATAATAGAGTCGGAAATGCCCTTGGCCGTAGGAATTAAGAGCTCCGTTCTTAAGTGGCTGTTGCTCGGGCATCAGCCTCATGATTCGAATGTTGATCTCCCGCGAGTTCACTCGTCGATTGAAGAACTTCTGGAACCTGGACGTTAGGATCCAAAAGTTAGCATTGTCGCCATCTGCCCATCTTATCTCAGCCACGAATTGAAGCTTCTCTGGGCTGTACGCCAAGATCCTGAAACGGGATTGCGTGTTATTCCTCTGACTTTCATTTAGAACATAAAGATACAAAAATTAGTAAGTTTATATGCAAGGTGTGATTTGGAAACTGTCCGTGACAAAGCGCGATATATTTCAAGTGGTCTTATTCCAGACAGTGTATAGGTGTACCGAGCACTGTACAGTGAGGTTTCCAGTGCGCATATTGTGTGGGATTAGGGGTGACTAGATTCGAGGTTTGGCAGGTGTACTTGTAACGAAGCATTACTATCCAATGTGCATATTTTGCGTGAATAGAAAAAATCGAAATAAGAAGATTTCTATCGTTTAAAGAAGACTCCTTTACACCGCACTGCCAACCAAGTCTCCAAATATATTATAACTAAAAAGATACATTAATTCATATGCAAATTCTGAAGTGAACCTCTGCTGGTTGCTTTGAGGCTGCCAAGCAGCGATCGCCGTTTCCGTCAGCGGCGAGAAGAGGATCGTGTCGTCACGAGGGTCAACGACTAACGCCAAACCTTGACTAGACTTTCTGCCCACCAAGGTCACAGGTAGCTGTTCCCCAAATGCTGGTGGGCCAGCTTGAAGCGCTGTAGTAGGCACGCTGAAGATACGGTCCGTTGCTAGTGGCTGATAATAAACCAAACCGAGTCTGGCAGAAAATGCCAACCCTACGATGCCGTCCAGCAATTCAAACGTATCGCTGCCGATCTGGAAAGTGTGTTGAAAGCTGATTTACAATGACAAGGCAAACTCGTGCTGCAGATTATGTTCCATATATTGAGGCAGACATTAATGCGTTGTTGAATTTAACAAAAAAGAAGTAATTAGATCAGATTAATTAGTAACTAATTTACTTACATTTTTCTTTCATTCAAGTTAACTTTTTCCCTTGCAAACTTTAGAATTTTGTTACGAATTTTTGTGAACTTTCGTTTCTTCCGAGATTTCTTGGAATATTTTTATAGTACTCATCGAGATTTTGTAAATGTTTTTTAATTATAATTCTTTGAAAGTTCCGTTAGAATTTTTTTAAATTTTCTTAGAATTTTCTTAGTATTTTCCCAGAATTTTCTTGGAATTTTCCTTAGAATTGCCTTTGAAATTTCCTTGCAATTTCTCATGAATATTCATAACTGGAAAAGTACTCAAATACCCACAAGAATTTTTCCACAATTATTCTCGTTGCAAACACGAAAGTTCCCCGTGCACCTAGTTCCTTCGACTTCCAGCGCGCGCAGCAGTCGTCTTGCTGTGTTTCTCGACCGGACAATAAAACAGCGTGCAAAATAATTAACGCCAAGCACCAGTCATGGAGTTCACCTCGGCTGCATGAATAGTCATCGCGAAACGCGTGGCCGCAGAATTCACGTTATTTACGAAGAAATTACGCGTATCTATTATTACAATGAGTTACAGTCAATCTTCTCGTTTTATTGCATACCCCATAATTTATTCTGTTCGTTAGGCACGCCTCTTCAATGTTATTTATCTATAAATCTCAACGCTGCCAAGTTTCTTACCGCTCGACGATCTAATCGAATCATAAAATTCCAATATATGTACATGTGTCGATCAAAGAATTTAAATGATCGCGATCATTTCGCGCTTTGACTTAATGTTAACTAAATCTTACTTCATAATTTGTAATTTCACTTATATACAGCTCAGAATAAATCTGTATATTAGAATCTGTTCTCGTTATAAGGAAAATCATTGTCTGCAAGAAGTAATACTAATAATGAATGATATAATATGTAGTTTAATACTTAGGGGTTTATATTTCTGCCGTGTTAATTTAAAATGGCGTATCTGGTCAAAATGTGATTCAGAGATAAATGATTTTAGTATTTTGTGTTATGCCATCCGTATTTTATATAAATCGCATTAGGTAATTATTATTAAATCTGGTGACAAATGTATAAATATTTGTGACAAACCAGTAAAAAAGAACACTGAAAAATTAACTCTAGTTACACCTGTTACAACACTACTTAGTATTTCATTTAACAACCAGGCATCGATTTCACGTACGACCAAAATATAGACTATTATATCTTTAGTTTCAGCGCAGATATGGCTTTCTTATTTAATATGCATATAAATAAGCTATTTTTGTGGTAGTTGGCAACAATCACTTGATTTGAACCAAAGTTGCAGATACGCCTTTTGGATTGACATGGTAGATTTATAACTGTCTGTGTTAATTACCCTGTAAGTAGAGAAATCCGGATGAGGGTACATCGAAGCGTGCACCACGCGCCAGCTTCTGTCCCTGGCCCCGTCGAAAACCAATAAACCTTGAAGAATATTTCGAAATGACACGTAAGAAAAATATTTTATTGGGAATTGGAAATTACTAACCGGGCCCAGCGGTGTCAGATATATAAACGAACACGTCGTCGCAGGTGGTCGCTGAAACGTCGTCGATCAGCAAGTTGGTCAGCAAAGTATTAGGCCTCAGCACCTGGGAAGGCGAAAATAATCTTGCTACTTTTTCATAGGACACACTTCTGTAACATCTGATGTTTTACTTGAATTTACTTGACAGTTGCATGCGTGATTTAAAAAAGATAGAAGAATATAAAAAACCCGAGATTATATTAATAACAAGGTCCACAATTTTCTATATCTTGATATTTAAGTTAATATTTATAATATATAAGTTTAAGTGTCATTGAATTTCGACTGGAGATTTAAAATTTAATTATACTTTATATTGATTTGAATCTGTACATTTTGATATTTTTAATATTAATAACAGAACAGGTTTAGCAGTGCCACTCATTACTGAAGAAGAAACCTCACAAAGATCGTTTTTCACATGACCGCTTTTTCTACTATTAACGCGCAACTGTTATTGCATTTCACTATTAGGTGTCCAACTTTAACTACGAACTACATACTGTATACGGTAGAGCGCGATGGCTATTTCGGTATAAACATACGAATTAGGACGAAGAGGAATCGTCGACGGCGCGGTAGCGCAGTGGTAAGAGCAGTGATAAATAGAGATACATATAAAGTATTATATGTATAGTACCTGAGTAGAACATGAAGATAAAACGGGGCATACGCCGCGCAGGTATTCGCAGAATAACATGAGAAGAAGTATACTTTTGTAGTAATAAGACCCATTTTCTATACTGCGATTAATTGAGGCAGTCAGAGCAACAATGAACTAACCCACATTTTTTTTCGAAATTGAATTAGTAGCAATAACGTGTTCCAATAGGCTCTACTAACTATATAAAATAGGAAAAAAAAATTTTTTTGTAATGTGAGTTGGTCCGTTGTTGCTCTGACTACCTCAATTATAGTGCCAGGCACATTCTAAGCGATACGACACGAGACCAAAGAGCAACAAGATGAAAGGTCAGTGGAAGCACCAAGATGCGAGTTTGATTTTGTAACGATAAAATTGTGCATACCCGATACAGGGTCTTTAGTCTGCAACAAAGTGGAATATACTGTTATTCGTTTTATACGCTGAAATTATGTGTTAATGTTATTGTACTATTGGTCAATAAACGTATTGTTAAAAAAAAAGTGGTAAGAGCAGTCACTCGGAAACTGAAACACCCGGGTTCGAATCCCGGCGCGGTAGCCGGATCGGCCGATTCTTTTTCTCCTAAAATACAAACAAATCACCTAAAGCCTCGTTCACATTAATCCAGTTGCTTGACTTCAAGTCGTTTGAATTCAACTAACTTGAAATTACTTTACCATCGTGAACCTCTTATTTACTTGACTTGAAATATCCATTAAAGTTTCTTTCAAGTTTCAAGTCAAGTAGAGATCCTTTAAACTTTACTTGCCTTGAAATACAACTTGACTAACGTGAACGAGGCTTAACCGATAATCCCAGAAAGGAACCACCACCCCACCTCTCGAGGGAACGTGAACTGGCGGACGAGCTGATTGGTCTGCAGGTCGAACACCAGGATTTTCGGCGGGCAGACTGGCATGAAATCATCGATCGAAGTCATCACCCCACTGTCTACGACCCAGAGCCTGTTACACCTGTCGATCTTGGATCTGTAGACGGAAATCAGTTTCGAGCAATTCAGATCGCCTTTGCCAGCGCCGTGCCAGTCCCAGGACGGATAGGCCTGTAGCTGGGGGCTGCTTTCCAGCGGGAGATTCCTCGGTATGTAGTTCAAGGTCGAGGGCACACCAGCCCGCAACCTTGGAACGCTAATGAAGATCCTGTCCCAGGCGATGTCGATCCCAGTGGGCACTATGTTCTCAGGACGATACTGATTCAGGAGTTCTTGATCGTAGGGCAGAGCGAAGTCCATCAGTGGCCATTGCGCCACTGTCTCCAGCTGTTCTGCGTCGGTATAGCCGCAGGCCAATCCTGCTAGGAGGAGGAAATGTGGGATCCTGTAATTAAGAATGTTAATAATCATAGTCTTGTGTTTGCTACTGTACGCAAAGTGTAGAGGATTTCGTGCGATAAATAGTGTTGGGAGGGGATCTACAGAGTGTTTAAAAAGGAATGGTCACTGCTTTCAGGGGCGAATCTACCGTTACATCTCTGGATCGGTGGGCATTTGTGAAAAAACTTGCAAAATTGTTTAACACGTGGGAAATTAATTTTAAATTTCTTTTTACAACAGCATATTCTGCTGTAGGAATATGTACTTAGGAGAGTGCATTTAAAGAAGCATTTAAAGAGTATGCGAAGGGATATCGTTGAGGGTAAAAGTGTTCAGGTTTGAGTTAGATCTGAGTTAAGTCTTTGTGTTTCCAAAACTGGGAAATGTCTGATAATGGTTTTAATATTGGGTAGGTGCCCCTCGTAAGACAATGTTTACAATATTTGTGGAGTTTGACGCAGGCATGTTAAGGATACATGCAATTATTACTGCTGCTAGGTCCGTCTTGGATTTTGGTTAAATTTTGGGCCACTACAGATCCCAGTAGACAATTGATGTAAAATACCCACATTGTCCACTTTGGCTCATCCAGAGCTTCAAAATACCTACTGACATTTACAAGTGCTGCTATATTATTTCTCTAGACTCTTGGCTTGTCAACACACTGAACTGCACTAGAAACAAGGAGTCTGAACTGCGTGTAAAAGAATGAGTCTAATATAGTAAATAGTGCGTATAATGTGATCCGCAAATGATCGACAAATCTGGATGAATTTCAGTTGCTTGATGAATCGATTGTCTTCTTTTGTTCCTCCGCAAACAATCACTTCTCTTGTAGCTTGTAATTGTCGCCCACACTGGTCACGAGACAATAGTATTTGTTCAATTTTAATAACCAGAGCCCCGCGTCGTTCGATAACTACGACTGAGTGGACAATTTGAATCCTGCGTGGTAAGATTACATGAATAGAGAATCTAGTTACTTTTGCGCGAAGTAAATGAACGCGAAGATATGTTTAGAAAAAGTTGCACTTCGAAGGCGTGAACTTGATCTTGTACGCATCGGATGTTTCCGCCTTGCAGCTGCATAAATTACCTACCAGACGCTTATGCAAATACGAGCTCTTGCCTTGGGCAGAGTTATAATTTTCTCGTTTCTTCGCTTTAATGCGTGTAGAATGGTGATGAATGAACGAACGCTTCTAGTGTAATAATAACGATTAATGACAAAGTACATACATAACTCAGTACTTCTACCATATTTCTCTATTTACACGAATAGACAAGGAACTTATCTTGCCCAGTGTAGAAGAATTTTCAAATGACGAGTTAACTCGTCTTGACCCATCCAGAGGAATTTTCACATGACGAGTTAACTCGTCTTCCGTAGTTACCACGTTAATACCCAACGACACCTTTCACTTGTCCCCTAATTGAAGAACTGGTTAAACGAAATGGTAAATGGTAAAAGCTACAGAATAGGAATATGTTATTGCAGAATTCTATTTGCTGCAACATGTCAAAAATTGTATACCAAATCAGCTCTCTAATCAATATTAATGCGACCACTATGCATATTATAAAATTGTAGCTGCTAATAAATTATTTCTTCTATATCCAATCACGTCCTATATTTATAAAGGCGTGGCTGGTGTAATGGCTTTTGACATTTTTCGTAAATTTCCATATTGCTCACGAGTCTCTCCAATTGCAAGGACTACTTATTTTATCGTATATTCTTATGATAGTGAAAAATAAATCGAAGGAGTGTACATTTTATAATTCGTGGTTTATAACAATTCATCTTGCTCATAATGGAATCGATCGGCACAGAAATTGGAAAATGCTGAGATTTCTCGATCTAGCGGAGCATAAATCGCAGTTCGACTCTACGCAATCGGAAATTATCGATTGCAGCATTTCAACAAAGTCACGGTCTCAATTTCCCGCTATGACAACTTTTTCCGACGCGCAAGTGCAACGGGCCTCGAGTGTCGGTAATCCGTGCGTTACGCCATTCGAATAATTTGCATATTTGTGATTCATATGCTTTACTTTACTTTTTGTCTTAAATGGAAATAACTCGCCGATTTCCTCGATTTATTATCTTTAACTGTAAACTCTACTTCAGGATATCCACCTCTTTTGACAAACATCTCTCACTATTCCTTATTATCAAAAATAAATTACTTAAAATATTAAATATTAATATACAGACATTCCTCATAACAGGTCTCCTCATTTACCTAAATCCCCATTTACCTTTATTCGTTAAAAATGAGAATTCAAAAGCAGTAATGAACAAAATTTTAAATATTAATATTAAATATTAATACACAGACATTCCTTAAACTCCCCTCAATCCCAAAAAAATCAAAGCCACCGATATTAAAGTTCTCCAAAATGGGATTCGCGATAGGTGTTTCAAACAATAAATCAAAAATAAAAGGTACCAACCTCATGCTGTCCAAGAAATCTTCGATTCGGTGCGTGAGAAACAGTTTCTCTGATGAAAAAAGAGGAAATATCACAAATATGAATTTTTACACACAAGTCGATGAAAAAATTCGCGAAAAAATCGAGGGAAATCCTTCAAGGCAGTCGCTGAAGAATCCAACACGGTCGCACAGGCAGCTCGAACTAGCACCAAGTCCGTTCAACGAGCGTGTACCAAGTCCCGCTTGCTGAACACAGACTGATCTAATTTCCAAGCATCGACTAGGATCCTGGGTGTCTGAGAGACAGGGGGCAAGCTTACAGCAAAATGGACACATTGTGTAACCCCACGTTCGACTCACCTGTGTGTGCACCACCGACACACCAGGCCGATGAATGGTCTTTCATGACATTCAGGTGCACACCTCCAAAGGTGGGTGTGTTTCCTCCAAAGGTTACCAAGATGATCTTAAAGTCAAACGATGTCTGGGAAGGTGCCTGGACTTACTTAAATTTTAAAATCGAATCAATCGAACTGGTAGAGATTTTCTGATTAATTTTAGTACGATGAGGACTGAAAATAGTTTAGTGGAAAGGTAATATTCTAATCCTATCAATTTTTTAAAAGCACAATTTTTTTAAAAAACAAAACTTCTTAATTTAAAAAAAAAGTTTTTAAAGAAACTTCTTTCATTTCATATCCTTGATTAACGTATGAATTAAGGCCACTTTTTTTTTAAAAAAAGATATTGCCTTTCACAAATTTCGTGCAGTAAATTGGGGAGAGGGGGGGGGGGCAAAGCACCACCCATTACTCTCTATTTCGTTTGCGCAGGCACGTTGAGGACGTCACATTTGCTCACCATATCTATAAAACGCAATCGTCCTTCCTGAAATGCGTGAAATGAAAGAATTTCCTTGTTCCTGAAATATTTTAAGATCATCTTGATACCGTGTTAACTGTATCGTGGTAGATCTACGTGTTCAATTACGAAACGTTAGCGCCGCACGCGATACGATTGCAAGAAGGATGTTGGTCATTAAGACGTTAGGACGCTGGATTAATAACATTCTGACACGCTTAGAGTAAACGGTTTGGAAGAATGAAGGTAAACGCTCCGAAGTTCAGGACTTCGAAGTGGTAGCGCGCTCGATACGAATCGCCGACCTGGAGAAAGTGATTTATGAACATAGCTGGAAACAAAGGCAAGCATTCGGGTTTCGTGGCTATTGGCCACGTGAAACGCCCACCTGGAACGCAATTCCAAGATTCTTGTGCTGACCTACATGAGGATTTTAATTATAATTACTTCCAATTACGAAACCGAAGCTCCTCAGCAGAAATATCGTAAGGACACATTATTTTTTATCTGATCTTCGTCGATCATTAAAGAGGTACCCATCTTGTCTTGAATACGTTGATTTTTTATCGAATAGTCAAATTTGTTTTCTATTCAAGGTTATCCATGGACATATGAATAAATGAAGAGTCCCTGTACCTAGAAAACACTGGACGTCATGTTGTTGAACACAAAAATCTAAGAGACACGCATTTTTTTATTTTTGTTCAATATCAATTGATATCAATATCAATTGGTGACACAGCCCCTCGAACTTCAAAACTCGACATTTTAAGAATGAAGTATTCTCGCCACTCATGGACGCCAAATATCTAGAAAGTTATTACGTAGGGGAGACCGGGGCAAGTTGATACGTTTTTCAGTTTTCATTGTTTTTCATTTTTGTTTGAATCAATTACTTAATAACAAATATGCTAAAATATACTTTGGTCCTTCCTCTTTAATATATAGTAAGCCAAAACTTGAGAAAGTACATACAAAATTAATGAAAAAATGTTATTTGGACGAAGGCAAAGTGTATCAATTTACCCCACTGCGGGGCAAGTTGATACTGCTCTGGGGCATGTTGATACATCTTTAAAATATCTGTTTAAAGAGTTACTAATAAATTTGAAAAATATAATTTCAATCTAAATACCTTTTCAACAGTCAAAAGTTCAAAAATCAAACAGATTTTTAAACAAACATACCTAGAAAAACATTTTTATTTTTATTTTTTTTTTATGTCTGGAATATCCCACTTTAACATGAGGTGTCTTCTTCTTTTTGTTACTATATCTTAATAAACTCATTGTGTCATGATTGTATATTTTTGTGCATGGCCCTAATAATATTGAGTCTTTTTCTATTTCGGCACACGCTTTTTCCAAAACATCCTACGATATTTCGCCACGATTTGTTTTTTTGATATAATTTCAAACCATTTTCCAAGAAATATAAAGAAAAAATTCAATTAAAAGTAGTCGGGGAAAATTAATATACTGTATCAACATGCCCCAAAGAAACCGTATCAACTTACCCCCAGGAAGTCATTATGTATAAACATGTCCATAAAAAAATGTAGAGCATATAAACATAATTACAAAACGGAATTACCTTACCTTCAAAAGACTCAATATGATGCCAAATTACTTCGGGTTATAAAATTCTTTATATCGTCTCAAGACGGATTGGAAAGTGAACACAACTATTTACTTTTTCTTTATACAAACGAAAACAGTTAAAAAACGATTGCTAACGTCAAAGTACACCTACATACGCTGGATCGTAGGAAAGAATTTATCAACAATCTTCACATACCCCGTTGAAATGAAGCTACATATATACGGTGTCGAGATAATTGGTTTGTATCAACCTGCCTCTGTATCAACTAGCCCCGGTCTCCCCTATATTTTAGACCTCCTTTAGAGTTTCAGGTTTTCCTAGCCCGCCACTGTCCGGGCCCCCATTTTTGCAATTCTTAACACATAGTTCATTTTATACCATGTATTTCTTCTGAAATACACGGATTTTTTTTAGATATTTGGTGTTTATAGTGGCAGGACACTTCATTCGGTAAATGCCGATTCCAGCGTTGAACTTCGAGGGGATTTTCACCTCTTAAAATTGAGATTTTGTGCTTAACAACATATTCAAAGAAGCAAAAAATCGGCGCAGGACACCGCGATATTGTTCCTTGTGGCTATAGATTACTGCAGAATGCTACGGAATACTGCAGATTAATATAGGATACTTTAAAAGACTATAAATTACTGTAGAATACTATAGATTACTATAAATTGCTATAGAGTACTATAGATGACTACAAATCAAATTACTGTAGAATACTATGGATTGCTATACAATAATATAGATTACTATCCAATATTATAAATTACTATAAATTACTGCGGAATACTATAGAATACCATAAATTATTATGGGTTATTTATTATACATTACCATAGATTACTATACGGGAATGCTATACATAGAATACTATACAATACTGTAACACACTATACAATACTACAAACCACTATACTCCCCTATAGTTATACACAACTATAGGAACATATAGAAGAATTACACACACCTACAGTGGCTACATAAAAATTAGCACAATTGCCACTTTCTTTCAACTCCAACGTGTTAACTAACCCACTGATAACAGCTTCTTCCCCGTCACACAATCTGACGACGAGGGTAAGCACCAACAGTCTCACCACATATAATTCGTTTTTCACTGCAGTAATTTGTTTCTTCAATAAACATTGTCTGCATAGGCAGTTTCTTCGAATTGTACATAAAATTGTTCGATCCCGTTTAAATATAACTGTGATTTGAAATGCAAACACGAAACTGGTTTGTTCGAAGGTTACTGTTCTACTACACAGGCTGACAGTAAAAGTGGAAGCAAAGGCCTCGGTTGAAAGCTCGAACGGAACTCTGCTCACTGAAAGCTTGAAACGTAACACTGTGGACACGAGTGTTGACATTCAGATGATTCCAAGATGTTAGCAAGTGGAGTCGAAAGAATACGTGGATCACTAGATTTGCAAAGTTGGGAAATTGAATTGAATTTAATTGAAATCGATTTGAAAAGGACTATAGCCATTTCTTCTTTCGGTTACATATTATATAATTATCCTGGCTAGTCAAAGCAAGAAAATCTTTTAAACACATCACTGAATAGATCACTCCGATGTGTACCAGGGATTCTTAAAATAACATTCACGGAGATTCCATGTGCTTTATTTAAAAAATAATCCCTTACTTCTTAAAATACCAAATCTGTTGGATGCTCAAAAATAAAGGAACGAAGTTAAAAAAATTGTTTATTGCGCTATCTTTGTGACTCGCACATATAAAGGAAACTGGTATTGACTGTTGCAAAAGAAAACAAAATGCTAAATTAAGTATAAGTATACCCATTGTGATCTCTCAGATCTATTTAAATATTTGTTGGCAAGAGGTAAACAGCAGTTTATACAGATTTGAAGTATAACGACGTTAAGGACATTTTACGGGTAAAAGAAACGGTAAATATGTTATTGAATTTAACTACTGTGTCCACGATGTCGCCAGTGGCATGTGAAAAAATCACAATTGTGCGACGTATAGTAGTGGTACATGTTATGTGGATATCCTTGATACGTAACACCGATCGAAAGTCCCCGGAACTATAGACCGCGCCCACTCTTACTAATATACTCCTACGATTTTGGCCAACGGTTTAGAACTCTGCAATTCCGACATGGAGGAATACTGAAAACAACTATCTCCTAAACCACATTGATTTTCGTATATATCATCGTCCACGTACGCTCATATCACAGATGGTCAAAGTTTTTATTTAACCCCCGGTTGTCACACTGGGTTAGTTAAATTGACCCTGCGTTTTTTTTAAGCAAAACACCTGTTTGTCGAAACTTTTATTGCTTCAAATTTTTTTTATGCATGATGACACTTTAAATGTCAACTTTCAACGGTGGGCATATATTCTACAATGTTCAAACATTATCTCAGAATTTTTGAGACTTAATTTAACAAATAGTTTTTAAATAACAACTGATTGAAACAAATTGACCCAGTGTGACAACGACGTTCGAGAAAGTAGGTGTGACAAGGTGGTTAAACCTCCACTAAAAGGACAAATCGTCTACATAATTAAACGCTTAAACGCTTAAAACAGAAAAAAAAACAAATCTCTTGCAAAGGCCTCACTCTCGGAGCCTGAAAAGAATCGAAGGACCAACTAGGTCGAAGGCAATGACGTTGCCCTCTGTAAACGACACATGCGGGATAAGGTTCTTGAGGTTCGCATCGTATCGAGATCAAAGAAAATCATGCGGTGCCAGACGGTCGTTAAGCAACACATTGTTATAGATCTGTAACTACGCCCTGTTCATGAATAGAGCATTTTGGGCTTGCGCAAAGTAGGTACTTAGCAGTTGAGGTATCATGGGAATTGCCGTGCATGGACAGAGTAGCGAGCACTCCCACGTGAAAAAGGAAGTAACGAAACCTTTCCGTTTCCACTGGTCCCCGATTGATCGCGCGAAATAGGGCGGAATGTTGGGACAAATGGCGTTGCTAAAGATAGTGGTATGAGTATAACCAAAGTGGTCTATTAAGTGTGTGAAAAATGGGCAGTTTTTAGGAATTATTTCCTACCAAAATAAACGTTCTACATAAATACACAATAGACATGTATACTGAAGAAAATAACTTATCGATACCTTAAAGTAACTTTTTCTCAGTGATTTATAATATTGTAATATAAATACTCCCTTTGCAAGTTCGTGTTTCTTCTTTTTTTTAATATTTAATCTGACCATTTTTAAAGTAATACCGATCGTTAGTTGTCACTTTGAAGTGTCTCGCTATTCATAATTTATAATTTGAGTTCAAAAGCCTGGTTGGGGGCGATTGCAACATCGGCAGTCGAGGTCGGTTCTATCGCGACAAAACCGAATAGTGACAAAGAAGATGAATAATATTGTCTTGTATGCATGGAATCATATATCACAGCACAAGCAAACAAATGAAAGATGGGTGCAATGTACTGAATCTAAGGATTGATCACACGAAGAATCCACCAAACAGAACGTTTTTTATTTCTGTCACAATTGCGATACCGCATAACTGATTATAAATTTTACTTTTTTTTCATTTGTTATTATAATTAAAATCAATAAATATTTTAATTTTGTAAAGTTAAATTTATACGGTTGTAACGCTTTTTCCGCTTCTCATGTTTTATTAATATCCTGGATATTATTTAACATACAGCGAAACGATTGTATCTCAATAATGTCAGATAAGTAAGTGGCACTTTCGTATGAGAACTTTTTCTCTAACTGCGATAGTTCTTGCAAAATCGTATTCCAAATTCAAAGTGTTACTTTGACGCTAGTATTTAAAAACGATAAGGGCGGTTGATATGATTGCTAGAAGAACCATCACCCAATTGGCTAACGGGTACGAATGAAATTGTTCGAATGTCTGCAGCGTAAGCTTCGTTTGAAAATAATAATAGACACAAGTAATTGAGAGCACTTAAAACGATAACCTTCCAGCAAAGTACTTCACACAGCTGATTGTAGGTGCGCTCACCATTGTAGATTGCACTTTACCTTCAAGAATTCTATATTCTGTTTATACTTTCGTCAGTATTAAATAAAGTACTACTGAATACATAGACCAGGCATGCTCAGTAGGGAGCACAATACACTGTTCAACTACGGGAGGCCCTCTAATAGGCTGGGCCGAAAAAAAGAAATTTTGGATTCTTTCCTCGTCATAGTGAAAAAAAGGTGTAAGGTGTGTCAAAACGCTCTTTGATTTTTTTTATAATTTTAAAACTATATTTAGCCGCGCCCCGGCGGGGTGAAAGGTGTATTTTTTCAAATTAATAGTTTTGTAAATCATAGGGCGCAATCGGTTTCTACCAAGCTAGTAAATAACCAAAAGTTTTTTTGTTGAATTATGTCAATGTTTGACTGCTCCTCGCTATTTAATAAATAAGTGGCGGAGGCCAGGCACTGAGACGTTGGCAACGTCGCGTCGGTTACTAAGTACTATATAATACACATTCCTTTTTGCTAGCGAGGCGCAGTGAATCATTGAGATAATTAAAAAAAAAACTTTTGGTTACTTACTAGCTTAGTAGAAACCGATTGCGCCCTATGATCTACAAAAAGTATTAATTTGAAAAAACGGCACCTTTCACCCCGCCGGGGCGCGGCTAAGTATAGTTTTAAAATTCTGAACAAAAATCAGCGAGCTTTTGGACACACCTCAGACCTTTTTTTCACTATGACGAGGAAAGAATCCAAAATTTTTTTCTCGGCCCAGCCTACCCTCTAAGGTTTGATAGCCCCGGACCCCAAAAATCTTCGATCATTTTCGGCTAACATCACTAATGAACGGAATAAACTTCAAGCAATTAAATGTGATATTGTCTGCGCGATTATGATTATGAAATTATGACTCTGATACATAAAATGTCGACGTTCTTTGCACTTACAATAGGGTAGTTTGCCCTATTGCAGTGCCTACCCCTATTAGCTTAAGAGTAGAGGAGTCAGTCTTATTTAATCCCAACCAACTCTGTCAGTCGATGCAAAGCAGAACTCGGAAAATCCTAGGAAAATGCAGGTGGTTGCGGCAAACAATAGTGCGGATTTTAAAGATTTTATGACCGTGGTGAATGCCGATTATCGATGCCTGTGCCCCAAAACTCTTTTAATACGCTTGCAAACTTGGAATTGCTATATGGGGAAAAACGGAAGAAAATTGAACAGGAGCTTGTTACAGCGTCCTCGATGTCTATGACCATCGATGAATGGTCATCCCGATCGCAAGATTCCTATTTATCCCCAACAGCGCATTTTATAACAGATAATTGGAAGCTAAAAATTTCACATTTTCCACGCATGATAGGGTAAATCCAGGAGACGTGATCGACCTAATATAAAATGGCTATTTAAACTAATATAGATTTTACTTATTTTATCACAACAAATCTATATATTCAGAATTTTATGCTGATTCAGAAAAACTGGTCGATATTTGTTTCAAGACAATATTTACTGTAAGTTGGATTGTAATTTGAAGTCATGACATCTGACCACCTCTCCCGACGTGCCGGGAGAAATGGTTTTCGTCGTTGGCAGAGACCACTCACATAATTATTCATGGAAAAATAACAAAGAAGAAAGTAAAATAATTTATGAGTGAATACAACTATCGATTTATTGATATTTAATTTGTTTACGCAGAACAAGTAAAGAACTCGTCAAAGAGAAAATGAACTACCTACTGGTGATTAGCAGGGCAAATAAACTAAATAAACAAAAACAAAAAAATAATAATAATAATAAATAAAAAATAAACAAAAATAATAAAAATATCATAACTCGACCATCTCTCCTTTCTGGAACGAGAGATGGTCTTCTCGTTAGTTTTAAGAGGAGGAGTTAATATGGCCAAATACTTTGGCTGAATTGTCCCTCAATATCTCTACTATTTTATTATCCCCAACATTAACCGAAAATAAACTTAGAAATATATTTTAAATCCGATTCTGTACACCGCTGTTTGACAAAAGAGGTTAATTGTAACCTCAATTTGCCTTTTATAGCTTATAAATCCAGAAAACACAGGAGGAAGCGAAATGACGCTATTCATTCAACTATTTGACTTCTAGAAAAGTAATTGGTCTGCACTTTATCGCGTTTTTACGTATAGAGTACATCAGCAAATTCATTAGAGAATTTAAAATACAGCATTTCGTGTACTGCACATAATTTACAGTTATTCATAAAAGGCGCCCTTCATAATCATAACGCGCAGACAATATCACATTTAATTGCTTGAAGTTTATTCCATTCATTAGTGATGTTAGCCGAAAATGATCGAAAGTCGAAAGACGATCGGTTTTTGTCTACCCGGGTATCTCACGGGTACCCGGGTAATTTTGTCTACCCGGGCGAAAACAACAGCTCTAAATTTATGATTCTGGATGCAAAATTGGAAGTGAATTGGTTGAACGTAACGCGAGCTTTTAGGGCCACCGTTTAGCTGTCTAAAATCGAAAGACTTTCGGATGTGTTTGCATAACTTCCCAAAAACAATAGTTTTTTAACTGAAACTTTTTTTTGAGTAGTTCATAATACTATGTAAAGATAGTAAAAAAACGGGAAATCTGCATCAAACCGTTGACTTGTAAAAAAATCCGAAAAATGTATACATGTTCCGAGGGTTCAAACCGGTATACCCCCTTAACTTACCCTTGTAGGGGGACTGCAACACTGTTTGTGCGTGTATGCTCGTACCACCCACACTACCCACAATATTGCAGTTCCCCTACCCCAGGTCAGCTTATATAACGTACTGCGTACTTATCTTTACCTATTTATACTACATAGAGCGCAGTGTTTGTACAACGTACTATAAGTTCGACGCTCGGTTGCGACCCAAGTCCCAAAACCTAGGAGGTAAGACGGTGCGCTTTCGATTGAGAACGTCTAACATAGGCCTGTGCACGTTAACACCACTGAATTCATTGAACTCTTTGTATCACTAAGGCAATACAGCTTTACGATAATTAAGATGGCTCTTATTTACCGTAAAATGGGGGAACATTGGCAGGTTTTTGATACATTTTGTTATATGATGTAAAAATTAAAATGTTTACAGTTGCTTTAAGTATCCTATCATAACATTGCATGTTTCGTGCTTGTACTACAAGTGTTAAAATGCATAAAATTTTTGTCATTTTCTTCTTTAATACATGTTAAAAACGTTAGTGTACCGGGGTAACGTTGGCACATCGTGTAGATAACATTAACGGGTTAAGTTTTACTAATCTGAGGTCAGTAAACTTAAATTTATTTATTTTATTTTATTTTTAAATCTTAACTAAAATCAATTCGTAACGTAGGCACATCATATAAATAGCATTAACAGGTTAAGTTTTACTAATCTGACGTAAAACAACGTAATTTCGGTGTATGCCAATGTTGTCCCTGTCTGCCAATATTTCCCCATTTTACGGTACTTTGGTAAAAAAAAATTTCTTGATTTTCTTCGGGCACCCTCCAGAATAGTTCCAAATAATTAAAAAAAAATCTGTGTAAAGTTTGAGCCCGATCGGATAACGGGAAAGGGGCCCTTGAACATTTATATAGTTATTTAACAGCTCAAAAAGTCGATTTTATATAATATTTTCCAAATTATTGATTACATAAAAAATATGTGAAACAAAAGTTGTAGATCCGGACAAGGTTCATCGTTTATGTTCTATTACTTTTTCTCGTGCGACATACGGGTTTCGAAAAAGTCCAATAACTTGGAGGATATTATATAAAATCGACTTTTTGAGCTATTAAATAATTATTTAAATGTTCAATTGCCCAGGGACACTTTTTCCCGTTATCCGATCGGGTTCAAACTTTACACGGATTTTTTTAATTATTTAAAACTATTCTGGAGGGTGCCCCGAGGAAAAATAAAAAGTCGAAAGTAAGAGCCACCCTACTCACTCGATTAATCGTCATGCATAAATGTATGGGGCTAAACTTTCACGACAGTTCTGACTCCACTTTGATGGGCATCGCGAGCAGAAGTTTGTATATTTTTTTTTTATATTATGGAAATTCGGAAAAATTCTTCGACTTCCTAAGTTTCGAATAATACATTTTCCTTCGAGCGTAGAATTGCAGTTACAGTAAGACACGCTATCATTTAAGCGAATGAATATTACTTCAGTGACTTTTTACATCGTTTTTAATTGGTTTTAATAATACTTGCAGTTCTCACATCTGTTCGCCGCAATGAAGTTCCTCACATTTATCTTCATTGTTATAGCAACGTTTGCTATCGCTTCAAACGTCGTTGCTCAAAACGAGGAGTGTAGCAGGTGGTTGGGAAGCGTAAGTGCATTCTTATATTATTAGAACTGAAATTCGAAGGCGGAGAAATTGATGCTATAGGTACGGCGTTTCCGAATATGTTCAATGTTGTATGTTGATTATTTATTTATGTATCGTTTTAGTGTCACGTGACCGAAGATTGTTGCCAGAATCTCGTGTGCGCGACATATGCGGCTAAGTGCGTATCCAGTGTAAAGTAAATTTTACAAGAAACACCCTTCCACGATAAAATGGAGGTGACCAATAGCACTGAGAACAGCAATAATGTTATAATGAAATATAAACATATTCATACAAGTTATTCAGTTTGTTGTCATTACCTGCAACAGTATTTTCCATTGTCACTAAAGCACTGCTTCCCAACCTGTCGCGAAGTGTTTGCTGGGAGGTCGTTACGGTTTCGTGACTTATTTTAAATATATTATTAATTTAGAATTGTATTCTGAAATCCCTATTTTCAATCCCTGTGTTTTTCTACCTTATTACAACTACCGTTAATTTACCTTACCTTATGTGGGAGAGAGGGGGGGGGGGGGCAGGTTATTTGAATATTATAAAAGGGAATCGCGGCTCAGAAGGTTGAGAAACAGTATACCAAATTATCATTTCAATACGATATAGTATCAGTAACACACAAGCCTTTTCCCATAAAATTATTTCCAGACACATAATACATAGTTCTGGTTTTGGACATTTGTTTACTAATATTTTACCAACACTTTCACGCCGTTATGTAAAATAGTGACGAAAATTTACCGTGTTAGAGGTGTTTATGTGCGATCACGTTCAAACAATTCCTCCTTCACGGTTACCATGATTGCGCCCGTTGTATTCATCCGAAATAAAAAACTGCTTTTATTCTATCCAGCAAACTTACCTTTATCGTCCTTACTTCAGTCATTAATTAATATTCAAGAAAAAGTGGTGACCCATTGAAGAAGAGAGTTTCATTTATATAACCAAATTTTTTACTTTAATCTGTTATAACCTGTTATAAAGCATAAAAATATTGCTGATACTTTGATAGTCTTAGTATGAACGAGAAAAAAACAATTAAAGTTAATCGTCAAGTCCGCTACGCGCACGTAGCTAAGGCTCTATGCAAGTCCTCAAATTCTGCACAACATGTACGTTACATATGCACATATACATACATTTTTAGAAAATGAAAACCACAATTTTCCACGAAACCACGATTAAACCTTATGTAACGTAAATAGTAAATATAGTACGAGACACATAGTGAAAAAGGTAAAGTTATACCCATAGTAAGAAACTCAGGATATTGAGTTCACTTACGACAGTGACGGTAGACGACCAGTAGCAGTAATTACGAAAGGTCAGCCCCGTGTCTCGCGCGCAGGATCATTCGGCTCTTTCATTCGAATCAATGATTGCTCAATAGTTTGTTGAAATACAAAATCGCAGATCGCACAATCGTAAGGTCAGCTTATAAAACGATTGGAATTCTGATATATAGAAATTCAAGCGATGGTACAAAAATCGAAGCTGAAGGAAATGGTCCCCATCGCGATGTAGACCAATGTGCCATTGGCCATCAATTAAAATTCGAATTAAATGCAATAAGCTACATTTCTATACTATCCTAGGTTGAGTTAGTTGCAGCGTCGTTTACCCCTACGCATTACTACTTATAATTCTCATCTCACGTTCCATGCTACTTTGATAAAAATACACGATCATTATTATTAGGCCAGAAAACTAACGTGCCGTAAAAAGAAGTGGAGCCGTTTCGACAGTGTGGCGATATTCGAACACCTTCGTTGCACAAGCCCGCGGTGTTGGAGTTTAAACGCCTCCTTCGCTGCCTCAAGGGTTCGCGCACGTATATACGGGAATAGCTCGTAATTCAGCACGTACTTAAGGGGAACTGCAAGGTTGTTACGAGGCTTACGTAAAGCTGCTGAACGCATTATTGATGTGTATTCAGGCCGAATTCATGTTTTCCTGGGCAAGTAACACTATTGCGCGTACGTGTGTCCGGCTTGGAAAGTTGGAGCGCGGCCGATCGACCGCGCATAGCATTGTCGTGCTTATGTATGGCGCGTAAGCCGCGAGATCTTTCCCGGCACGTCGGTTCGGAATAATTTCTCCTGAATACATTTTTTTCTAAGTTTTCACTTCTGGCGTTCTTTAGCATTGGTGGAATAAGTATGCTAACGCGCCTCGGAGTGAAGTAAACTTAAAATAGTGGAAGTTTCTATGAAATTTTCTGCGTGGGTGGATGAAAGGTGTTTAGGAGATCTTGATTGTGCTTTGTGATTTAAATTTTTTACTTTGAAGACTAGGGAAATTCGCTTTAATTGCTATTAATGCTTTAAATGTCATAAATGGTATTAGGCTGGACGAGTTAACTCGTCATCTAAAAATTCTTTCAGAGGTCCACTCGTCGTTTGCGAATTCATCTGCACATAATTTGGAGTTATTTCTCATGCCCTTGAATAAACTATTGATTAACTAAAATCCATAAAGTAACAAGACCACCAGTGACACTTGATCGTGTAAATGGAAAACGTGGCGTAATTAACCACCACGTAATCGACGCAGCACATTAAGACTAATTAGTCTCACTGCGCAGCTATATTGCGGAAGGCATCACGGTTTGCAAACCATGTTGCATAAAATCGCTCGATGGTATCGTTTACACGCCCGTGGAGAACAAATCCAATTTACAAAACATAATCGTTCACATAATAGGCGGCGTGTAAACCTCGCCGGCGATCGCGATTACGAAAAATGCATTGATAACGCGACACTACCGGGTCACACTTCGATTCCATCAAGGGTACAAAGTGGCTACATCGCACGCTCGAATACTTTTATGCTGAAATATCACGTGTCGATCGCCACACGTTTGCACGCACACCTTTTGGTCCCTATCAGATTCCTTGGGGAAAGGTTTGCGGAAGGACAGAAACGAGAAATGCTCGTGAACGTCTTGGATAGATAGTTACTTACTTAGTAATATGCAATATCGAGTGGCAGAGAGATATTGTCATCTCACGAGTTTGGTTCTATAGTTGCAGGAGGAAAAATGAAGACAGTCTGAGCTTCCAGGAGCACAAAATTTTAACAACTTCCTAGACTTTAAAAGTCTTTTATAAATTTTAAAACTTCTTGGGAATTGAGAGTTATTGTGGACTCATTTAAGAATTATTGATCATTGATATTGTAATGAGCTGCGTATGCTACGCAGTAAAATGAAATCTACTTTTTCATCAACCCTTTAGGGGGGCATTCTCCTCTAGCGACGACGCACAAAAACACTACACAGTTTTTACCGATGAACATTACCCACGCGTATTTACTAACATTTCAGTACATTGTAAAAAAATTTGCTCTACATTTAAAGTAAGAAATACCTACATATTCGATAATACCAAACCAACGACAGTGTTATGTCACACTGCACCAACTTCAAAGTGACAAGAGAAAGTACCGCCATGTAAAAGTATTCTTATATTTCTTCTCCCCTTTTGGTTCCCCAATCAAAAAGTCACTCGACTGGAACGAATCAACTGCGCCAAATTCGAAAGTAAACAAACACTATTGCAAAAAAGAACACGACCACGTTGATTTTTCCTTTGATCTTCCGCCTTTCCACAGGCATAGGAATTAATTAACATAGTTAATCACTAATAAAGTCGTTCGAATGTTAATTAGAACATAGAAGGTCTGAAGATATTAATCAACGGACGTACAATACTTCGATTTTACCAAGTAGATTTAAAAATCTCTTCAACCATTCACAAAGTTGATCCTCTGGTAGTAATCGCCGAAATTTAGTAGTACATATGAATATAACTAACACACGTGTTTCTTATGCAACATAAAAACGTAATAGAAATAACGTTAGCTTTCCTTAGTGCCAACAGTTTATTTTAGCGAATATTGACTTGGTTATAGGCGAAACGAAAATAATATATCCCGCAAACATAGCCTACCAATCTACATGACTTTTTTAGAAATCGTCTCCTCCAGCTTTGAAAATGCAGTTTTGAGAAAAACGGGTTTAAAATTTTAGATACAGTTTTGTTTTTATTTAATTTTTTTAAAATACTGCCTAAATATGTACAAATATAGACATAAAGTTTTTAATTAATATAATTTAATGTTTTCTCTTAAAAAAAATCCCAAATGTCGTTAGCTTCTTTTCAGCCCGCCACACTAGAGAAACCCCTTAAATGCTACATAAAAGCAATCTCCAGTGTCTAAAAGTCTTTTTGTTTTCGTACCTAGGATCCACCTATTAAAAATCTGCAGCAATGGCCCGTCTACAGTGCACAAGACAAAACCGCGAAAGGTTAAGGTTCCCACTTAAAATAGAGCATCATAAATCCTCACGTCAGTGGAGCTACAATTAATAGCCCTCCAGTTCCAGTGGAACCAACAATTATTTTTTCCCTCCCATAGTGGGACTCGTTTCGACAGCAGAGAACGCCCACCGACATTGCAAAGGGCTAATTAAACGAAACCGTAATCCTTGTAGAGTTCTTGCGTGACTCGCGGCAAGGAATTCCACGAACAGGTAGGCGCGCGATGTAATACGATCAGCACATAAGCGAACCCATAACGCTTGGATTCGCGGATAATAAAAAAATAAAAGAAAAATGTGAACTAGAAAAAATATTGCCGTTTTTAAGTAAGAACGATTTCTTTAAAATCACCTCTAAAGTCATCCTACCATTTTTGGCCTATCATCGTGAAGTTGTCCCGAGATACCTACTGTGTGTGGAATAATAATTATTGTGAAGAGCGTCCCAAATTTATTGAAGTAACATAACCAACACTACTTTCCAATTTGGTATTTTAAATTAAAGGCAGTGGAAATATTCGATCTGTATTAAATATCAGATTTTGTTGGACAGTAGTATAAGTGAATCCATAGAGCTTGGATTTGTGGGGAATACAAAAACGAAAGGAAAGATTAAAAATAAATTTGTTGATTAGGGAATAGGCAGGTATTCATATGTGGAGTGTATAAGTTTATTAATTAAGTCGATGTTAGGTGTACGCGAGTCTATGTTGCGTAAAAACATTCTGATTTTATCTCGCCGTGTATTAACAATGCGAGCGCAGTTTCTACGCAGGATTTATTACACTCGATTTTCGCGTTCCGCCTGCTTTAAACGGTAATTAATACGAAAAGCATAAGGAGCGACCGGATTGAGTATTAGAAGGGTAATGGTATACGATTACACTTTCACCGGGATCTCGGATCGCGCCGATCCAGGAACCAAATTTGATACTGAAGATCGATTTTCAGGGAACGTCACGGCTTTTCGATCGCGGGAACGTGATCACGTAGGGTGACAATGATATCTTGTTAATATTTTGTTACCACTTATAGCGGTGGAGAGGGAATATTTCTACTGATTTAAGTGCGGAGGATTAGGGAACATTAAAATGGCGCTGCTGGTGTTAATTTTGTTGTAAATTTTTTGGAGTGGAAGATTTTGGGTGTGGTAGAATAGTCATTTGAGGGAGGGAGGGAGAATTAAAACGGGGCAGGGTGAAGATCTAGAGTTGGAGTGGTTAGTGGATTCATGTTCCGAGTCGAGTCAGAATCAAGTTAAAACTGAACTCGAGTTGAACTTGAATCGACGTTGAAACTCAATCCAAGTAAACTAGGGTTCAGTATAATTCAGTATAACGTGAGACAAAGTAAAAGTCCAGTCAAACTACAATCAAAGTTCAAGTCAAGTTCAAGCCCATGTTCAATTAAAGTTCAGTAAAACTTGAGGCAAACTTAATGTCAAGCCAAGCTCGAGTCAAGGTTAAGCCAAATAAAATTGGAGTCAAAACGAAACTAAAAATTAGAATCAAGCCACAGTCGAAATACTATTGAAGCATTCATTTATAAATATTTCATGTAAATCACAGAACGTAAGCGGACACGCAGCGCAAAATTGAGTACGATCTTTAGAAACCATACTTTAACCATTACAAAACTCGACAACCTACGAGAAGCTATCATAAAGAACCCATTTACAGCAGCACACTCGCTTAGCGAGCATTGCACCCACAAGAACGTGTCTAAAATCTATATTATGTATCCTACGTGTTTATTTTTTCTTTTATATCAACGTTCTACTGAATTATCGTACGTTGAATTTAAACGAGATTGTTTCACGTAGCGAGCAATGCACGCTAATCACGACAGAACGCTGCTGAACGGGTGATTGTAAGAGAGAAAGGTTCCTTTTTTTTCCTGACAAAGTTCCCCTATGCCGTTGCAGTGGAACTGTACGGGGTACTCAACCAACATCACGAAACGATTTGCATCTTGATTTATAGGCCTGGTCTGACACATTGGCGTAGAAGGCAGGGCGTTCTCAAGACAAAATCGGCCCGGATACAATTTTCTATCGATCTATTGGTACCAGTGCTCTGAACTACTTTCCCACGTGTTCTGGAACGACTAATGAAGCAAGGATATTGGGATTTGAAATTTCCAAGAATTTCTATAGCCCTTGTTCCTATATAGGTGTGCTTTTGAACTCCATTGGGGGAAATGGGGAGGACATTGTGTATAATACGAGGACTTGGTTGAACTTCTTAAAGCCGCCACAACGATTATTAAAGTACTTGCATGCGACCACTCTGCCGTACTTACAAAAAATGTGATATTTGGTACCGGTTTAATACTTTTCACTGCTTTTAGTTTCCGGTTTGAATTTAAAATCCCAAATAAAATAAATTTATTAGAGTTCTTCGATTTTGAAATGTTTTTCACAACTACTCCACACAGGGTAGCTGTTCTAATAATCATGAACGTCAGTGTACGTTTCATCTACATTTTGATTATTTTTCCATTGGTAACGACTCCACTGGCCTTCGACTTCACCTCGACTTGACTCTGACTTGACTTCGGTTTTAAACCTACCCCGATCCGATTTCGACAACATTATTCTCGCTGCAATATGATTTCGATTTTGACTCTGCTTTGCTTCCCATTTCGAATTCAGAAGAACTTCAATTTTAACCAAGAAGATTCAAGGAAAGTGCAGGGTGGACAAATTACACGATTCCTACTATACCTAGAAATTTATTTCACCACCTGTGCACGCACCTCCCACTCTACATAATACTAAGCGCTTGTTTGGCGCCGCAGCCCACGGTGCCCTCCATGAAGTCAGGGAAATTGGACTCGAGCACGCGCATCCTGGACCTCTTGTAATCGGCGACGACGTGGGTAGCCAGCGAACATTGGGGGCTGGTGTAGACCAATTGGAAGTAACGGGAATCGAAGGGAGTGCAGCTGCTGTCCCATCGGTACACGTCCGCCTCGCCCTCGTAGCGGAATAAAAGGGCGCTGCCATTGTCCGTACCCAAGAGGATCATCCTGTTCGGTTTCAATCCAAGATCGTGGATACGCCCGTTCGCGGATCCATTCCGCAGGTGCTCTGTTCTGATAGAGAACATACGGCTGCCGCACAGGTAGGTGAAGACCAAACAGGTACTTCCGTCTGAACGACGCAGCAAGGCGAGGTACAAGACGTCTCGCCGGGTGCATCCTAAAGTGACAGCCTGCGGCAGGACTACACGATAGCCGCGACCTGAAGTGATATCGTAGACGAGGATGGCGCGCGTAGCAGCGTCGGACACGTAGATGAAGACGCGACCGTCCAGACTGTAGTCCGCCACCACGTACTGAAGACGGGACGTCGGGCTGGTCAGGCCAGTCAGATCCACTGTCTTCACCAGCTGTGGGAGAAATGAAGGGGGAGCATGAGTAATGGCTGCGATCCGAAGGGGTCGCGTGTGAGATCCTGGGCCCCACTGGGACGTTCAGCTGGGAAGATGTCTGAGGGAAAGTCCGGGTTACCTGGTGATTGATTGTTGGATTGGTGAATGATGAAGGCGTTGCGGGGGACGATTTGTGGGTGGCTTCGAGGGAGAAATGGAGGAGGAAGGGGGATGAAAGGGAGAATGACTTTATGGATAGAGGGACAGAGGAACAGGGCGGCTGGCCAGTACGAAGAGGATCCGCAAAATTATGGGTTCGAGTCTCATCGGCTGAGGCCTTTTTCCGTGGCTCCCGGAACACATGGGAATTACAAAACCTATTCCTACAAATCTATAGAAAGCTAGAGGAGTAGAAAAATAACGGAATAGACTGATAGAAAGTAAAAGATGTAATAGTAATAAACTAAGTAAAACGGTGTAGAGTAATGGCCAAAGAATCAGATTTACCGCTTCTTCTTTTTTAGATGGGAAGAATAGAAAGAATATAGTAAAACGACGAGAAACAAAAGGACCTGGAGCGTACCTTTCCAGTGCTGACGTTGAATGCGAGGACCTTCGGCGGACATTTGCGCACAGGTTCCTCCAAAGTGTTCACCACACCGGTGTCCAGGACCCAAAGGATATTCTGAGGGTCCAAGTAAAGGTCCACTACGTTCTGCAGAGCGCTGCAGGTACCCTCTTCTTGGAGGGACCAACAGGGATACGGAGTCAGAGTCGCTTGGCAGCCTGTATTCTGCAGGGACACTTTGGCTAATGTTGCTGGGACGCCTGCTTTGTACCTGCGTGATATACCAGGTCATACAAGATTGTGATGAGGATATAGAATCGATTTTAAGCGATGAAGAACGTTTCTGTAGTTTCTTAACACTCCAGATGGTGTTATATTGAAACTAGTGAATATTAATGAAAGTGTACCATGATACACATTAGTTAGTACTCAAATACTTTATGCACTTCTAATTGTAAGTAGTCAATTTGTACAAAATATGAGCACTATCAAAGTGGTCTGAATATTTATTTGAGTATCATCCTTCATCGTTTCGATTGTAACAGAGTTCGTCAATTTTACTAAATTTATAGAAGCCTAAGGAACTTTTACATCTTAAAAATTGTCAAAGATATGCCCGAGATGTGATTTGATATATAGTTCCAAAAGTCACCTCAAACGTTACGAAAAAAAAGGGAGAAAAATGTAGGCTAAGTTCCAAATACAATATTCCAATAGGGTGTCGGCTGATTGAACATCAACCAATTCCAGACCATTTCCTTTGAGAAGAACTTAAGATTTAATTCAATCAAACCTAACGCAATCTTTAACAGAGAAAAATGATCATTTTACCCACCTAGGGAGAGCCACAATGGCATCGTCGTTGAAAATGGCAGCCCTGCTGGCGATCACGTTCTTCGATACGTATCGTCCACTGTTCTTGAACATGTTCTTCGTAGCTGGGCACGGCCACTCGAAGGATCCACCGGTCCACTGAACATCCCCACTCAGAGGTACAAGTTCCTCATCCGCCACAGCCGAAGCAACGAAGACGGTGACGGCCACCGTCAACGTCACAAGACACTTTAACTTGGAAAACATTCTGTGCAAGTCCCTGAAGGAATTGTCGATCGAGCTCGACTGAACTGAAAAATCTTCACGATCACACCAGTTATATACGAGGTTCAATGCCTCTGGAGTGACGAAACACTTGAGTTTACCAAAATATTTATTGTTCCGCCGACATGCGCAAGCATTCCGTGCTTCGAATTCCCTTAACATTTGTTTTACTTCTTGCGGACACGGAAGCTTTGTGGTAGCCTAAGCATTTAACAATTATTCAGCGTTTATCATCCTAATAAAATTTTCATTGTCCTTTGACTATGTTCCTTCCTACAATTGTTGAGGCATTGAGAGCAAAAACGGACTAATCCGCATTGAAAAAGAATTAATTTTTCCTACTTTATATGATTAGTAGAGCCTAACTCAATTTCAAGAAAAATATGGTCCGTTTTTATATTCAATGCCTCAATTCTGCCCTGGTTAATTAAAATATACTATGTACCAATTTTTAATTTTGAAGATATGTTGAAATATTTCAAATTCCACGCGTCTTTTACCTATTATGTTAAGTTGGAAAACCCTACATGCTTCGCAGAGATCTAGAAACAGTCTAATGTACATATTTAACGTAATTGTTTTTCAGGTGGCTAAAATATCCTATCTGAAACATTTAATTAATTGTTACGTTAATAATAGATTATACACCGGTATACCTGTTAGAAAAAATTATATTAAGGGGGGGTTCTGCCTTGTGGGACCGAAAAAGTAGGTAACACTTGCGAATTTTTTATAAAAAAAACTGTTGAACGGATTTATTTGAAATTTGGCAAGTTGTTTTATTGTACTTTTAAGTATTATTACAAATTTTTATGAGGCTGCGTCGATTGCAGAACGTTGAAAAAAACAGCTCGTGCTGGCGTTGAAGGGAAGTGTCCTATAGTTTATCTGAAACACAAGAAGGAAAAGGGATTCTTAATCTGCATGAACATGCCTATATATGGAACTAGAATAATTCAGAAAAATGAAAAATTGTTGAAATGGCAGCCTTTTGAAAAAAAGTTCGAATTTCGTCCAAAAATCGCAAGGAATTATTTAAATAAAAAAAGAACGGTAACAGATACAGCCATAATCGTAGTTCCATAGATAGCCATGTTCGTGCAGATTAAGAATCCCCTTTCCTTCTTGTGTTTCAGATAAAGCATAGTTTTTTTCAATGTTGTGCAATCCACGATCTATACACGCACATTTTTTTTGTATAGCTTCATAAAAATTTGTAATAATACTTAAAAGTACAATAAAACCACTTGCCAAATTTAAAGTAAATGCGTTCAACAGTTTTTTTTTTTAAATTCACAAGTATCACCTACTTTTTCGGTCCCACAAGGCAGAACCCCCCCTTAAACTGTTGCGAAATAATGGCCACATTTTTTAAATTAAACGAACAAAAACAAGGACGGCACAAAGAAAATGGCAAAACTTCAGTTTCTCGGTTGTTTCGAAATGCTAGATACCTATTAGGACATTTTAACTAAGGAGAACAGAATTATAAATTATAATTCTATTCCTCTGGAAAGTTAATTAATTTTGCATTTTCTGATATAATAAAGTTGTTAATATTGTTTCTTCTGTTACTGTAATCATCAATCTTTTTGAATTTGTTAAAATTAGTGTATTAGAATTATTATTGTTTAGCAGTCGAAGTACGTACGTTTTGTAAAATAAATTTTTAGAGTAAAATGTAGTAGAAAGGGAGCTTCTGGAGATAGGAATTTCTTAGGTTGCAAAGTTTAGTGGAAGTCGTGCGAAGTTGGAGGATTTGCAGGACAGGAACTTCCTGAAACTCGCAATATTTAGTAAACACTCGTCGTTGGTACTTTTCCTTGTTGTGTTCTAGACGTCGTGCAGCCTTGTCCGAACGGAACTGTTGCGAAAAACGGAAGAAGATGTTACTTTATAAATACACAAAGCGTCTGCTAGCAGGAGGTTATGGAATCGTCGATTCCCCTGCATATATAAGCATAAAGCCGAATTTGTCAGTCACATAACCGAGCGTCTTCGCCCATCCGCAACGAAAAGTCGCGTGAGTTACTTTTGATAATTACCTAACACATTCTATTACTCAATAGCAGTCTTTGTAAGACCAATTTTTAGTTTCTTCTGAAGGATATTCGAGAACAGAAAACATCTGGGAAGATAAATTTTTGTTCACGAGTGATGGGTTTGAAAATTTCCAACGCAAAACCTTGTTACTCTAGTGATCGTAATTTATTATTGTATATTTCGGAAATTATTGACTACCGGCTCTTGAATTTATTAAAAATTGGAATTATTTGAAAAATGAGAAAAATTAAAATTATTAAAAAAATTGGAACCATAAGAATTCTCAGTAGCTTAAAAAACAGCCGCCTTTAAATACAAAAGTAGAAGCCCACCAATTTCAATATCCCCTACCACAATTTAATATTTCTAAAAGATAGAATTCTAATAAAAAATTATAAATATAAAAAAATATTTATTTATTTCAACAGGATCAAATCCCTTAATCAAAAATTTAAATAAATTTAATTAATTCTTGAATATGATAATTTTCTTAGAGTATTTATTTTTTTTGAAGAATTAAAGTAATTAACTTTAATTTAGTCAAATGGCTAGTTCAATTTTGTACGAAAAACCTATAACATTCCCTCTCTGAACCTATCCCAAACCAATTCACATGACATTTCTCATCCACAGTGGCCCAGATTACTCTCTGCACCAAGTACCAGGATGAAGGGGTTCCTAAGTGTTATCCTCTGTTTGACGATCTCAGCGAGCCACCTCTGTCACGGTGACCAGGTGCTCCAGGACTTATCATTGACCTTGTCGGGGCACAGCCTGAATTGGCCCTGCCAGAGCACGAAGAACATCTACGAGACTAGTGGTCGTTACATCGCCAAGAATGTGATCGCCACGAGGACGCAGGTGTACAAGGACGAGGCGATCCTAGCGATGCCACGCTACAAACCAGGGGTGCCCTTCACCCTGGGCGTTGTTTCCTTGAAGGCGAAAGACTGCGAGCCGAAAGTCTCCCCCTTCCCATGCTGGGCCATCCAGGAGGAGGGCAACTGCCAGGCCCTCCAGAGCGCCGTCGACATTGTTCTGGACATGCAGGACATCCTGTGGGTCCTCGACGTTGGCATCGTCAACACTTTGGAGCAACCTGTCAGACGGTGTCCTCCCAAGGTGGTTGGAATCGACGTGAAGAGTGGGAAGGTAGGTCTGACTTTAATTCAATGATTTTGATCACACGTAGAAATGAATGGAATTCTAAGTGAATTGAATCCGAAGCGAATTTAATTCGAAGCGAATTTAATACGAAGCGAATTGAATTGGAAATGAATTTAATACGAAGCAAGTTGAATTCGAAGTGGAGAGAATTGAATTCAAAGCGAATTGGATCTGAAGCGAATTGAATTCGAAGCGAATTTAATTAGAAGTGAATTTAATATGAAGCGAATTGAATTGGAAATGAATTTAATACGAAGCAAATTGAATTCGAAGTGGAGAGAATTGAATTCAAAGCGAATTGGATCTGAAGGGAATTGAATTCGAAGAGAATTGAATTCGAAGCGAATCAAATTCGAAGCGAATCAAATTCGAAGTGAATTGAATCCGAAGCGAATTTAATTAGAAGTGAATTTAATACAAAGCGAATTGAATTGGAAATGAATTTAATACGAAGCAAATTGAATTCGAAGTGGAGAGAATTGAATTCAAAGCGAATTGGATCTGAAGCGAATTGAATTCGAAGCGAATCAAATTCGAAGTGAATTAAATTCGAAGCGAATTCACTTGGAATTCAATTAATTTTGAATTCAATTCTCGTCGAATTAAATTCACTTCGAATGAAATTAATTGAATTCCAAGTGAATATAATAAATCCCAAAGAATCCCAATTAGTACACGTGTCAGCGAATTCTGTACACGCCGACACAGTGATCCAATAACACGAACGCTTGTGATTGCAGGTGGTGAAGGTGATCGACCTGAGGTCCCTAGTGGACGCGTCCTCCCGCCTGCAGTACATGGCCGTTGACTACGCAGAGGACGGCCAAGTCTACGTGTACATCTCCGACGCGGCCACCAGAGCCATCATCGTCTATAACGTCACCGCTGACGCCGGCTACCGCGTCGTTCTTCCCCGTGCCGTCACGTGCGGCTCGGAGAAGAGGGACGCGCTCTACTTGGCGCTGATCAGAAAGAGCTCCGGCATGCAGGTGCTCTACTTCACGTACCTGGGCTCCAGCAGAGTCTTCGCCATCAAGGCCACCAATCTGAGGGCTGGCAACGCGAATGGCTCCGTAGTAGACCTTGGTCTGAAGAAGAATAAGATCGTCGTCCTGGGCACTGACAACGCGGCCGCCATTTTCTTCAGGAACAAGGGTAAGAGTAGTGGAAGCTAGGAAACTTTTTGAAAAGAGTCTAATATAAACGTCACCTTTTCTCGCGTTGTAACGAACTCTCGAATTCGTGACACAGTAATCCAATAACGATCAGGCCATTTTCTTTCACGGCTCAGACTATATCGCTCGAGGAGTCGGGCAAGTTGAGCTACCCCTAAAATTGAAGAGTTAAAGTGGTAAATGATGTACACAAGTGTCAAAAGTGAAACCTTTCAGTAGTTTCTTTTCAACCATAACGATGTTGGTATTTATGATCTCAGTTCTGTTTTACATCAGCTCTGGAAACTGAGGTAAATTATTCCAGTACTTCCAGTGTTTACTTTATTCACTTTATTCGAGATCATTCAAATCAATATTTATTCGTATAACGCTCAACACTGTTTACATCTTTTTCCGGTGAAAAAAAGTCATTTTCCATTTCTTTGGCACTTACATCCGTCACGATTTCAACCCCTCAATTCTGTTTCTATTAGCAATAAGATAAAACTTCTCGTGTAAAATTTTCCTTCGGAGCACGTGCACCAACTCAACAGTGCCGCACTTTCTGAAGAAGTTAGGGATGGCTTTGAGTTCGTCTAGTGTAACTGACGGAACGTTTATGGTTTACAGGCGAGTCCGACGTCTACATGTGGAACACAGAGACACCGTTCGTCTCGGACAACTTCCTGCTGGTGCAGAAGGGCAGTGACTGCAGACTGCCAACCGAGGTGGTTGCTGGGTACAAGGGGCTGATGTGGGTGATCGAGAGCAACTTCCAGGATTACATCGAGAACGCCGTCAGCTGTTCCGGTGCATCGGTGTCCCTTCATCCCCTGGTGAATTCCTGCGACGATCAGTACTGAGAAACAAGACTGACGAAATGAACTGTGTTTCGAGCCGTGAATCCTCAAGTGCTGCTGTTTAACACTCTAAACTCTATGATACAGGGTGTTTCAGGATTATTAGAACTGTAAGTGTCTATAGGGACTATGATGGATCATAGATTTAATATTAATGGAACTCTGATGAAGAGAAACCAGAAACAGGTGATAAAAATAAGTTACTGAATTGCAAGTTGTATTGCGGAAAATTGATGTCTATCGAGTTCACTGTGTAAATAATTAATGAGAGATGTAGGAATAATTAGATCCCTGTTACGGATTCTGTTCACGATTTCGGTTTGGTGTGCTAATTCTAATTTTTTTAGAACGTAAAATCCACACCAAACATGAATTTTCAGCGCGTAGATTTCGCTTCTGCTTGATTCTGTATTAAGCCAATATGACAGGCGAACATGAAGGAACTCGCTAGTACCGAGAAAGAAATTCATTATCAAAGAAACGAGCACCTTAAGAAAAGAATAGTTCAAGGACCCAGTCCTGAAACACCCTACCGTTAGCATCTAACTCTCAAAATCATCGATATCGCCGGTATTCAGAACAGACTTACGAACTCTGAAAGCCAAATATTGTAGTGGAGGACGTTCTAAAAACTTTTCACACGAGACACTTTTATTTGTCACATACTGTAGGATCAGGAGCCCCCGTAAGAGTATCGAGTTAGGCATTAACTAAATAAAAAATTATTTAAATAACGGATCAAATAAAAGTTACTTTAACTTTATTCGTTATTCTAGGTTCGAAAATCCTACGCATGACGAATAATTTTTTTTTAACTTTTATTCGTTATTCGAAATTTTTATTGAAATAAAAATTTTGCCCACCCCTGCTAAAGAGGGCGCCCGAAATAACGGACTTCGGATGATCGATTTTGGTGGCTCCCAAAACACAGGATAATTATAAAACCTATTCCTACAATATTACTCTCATATCTCTTTCTCCATTTTCCAAAGTAACGTTGTCTCTGCGAATAAAATACATCAAACAAAAGTGTCACGTGAGAAAAGCTCCTAGAAATTCAAAAAGTGATACCTAGAGTCATAAGAATTATTATTCTAACTCTCCTCCAACAACTACATATGTACTATAAAATCCCCGATTTCTTCTCGCGAAGAATTCACCCTGGACAAATATCAACCAGTGTCAGACAGAAAATCCCGACGATCCTTCGATCGCCGGTCGAGACGATACGACTCGTGCAGTTTTACTGTTCAAACAGTGTCACTTACGTAAATAAATACATTCTTAATAATTCCGTCTCGTTAATCCCCCTTCGACTGGAGGAAACTTCCTTGCCAATTAATCATCCTTCCCTGTAACGCACAAACAGTAGCTCGTAATTACGCTTTTTCCGCGGAAGAAATGAAACGAGAACGCGGGGACGTTAAGCGCGCAAAAACGTGTTGCGATAAGTGAAATTAAATGGCAAATATACGCGTGTGTCGTAAAACGAAAAATGCTTGATAATTTGAAGACAACTGTCTCCTTCATATAATTAAATCGTTAGTTAAGGTATATGGTAACGAAAGAACATCGAAAGGTGCACTAAATTCTGCATTAATTAGGCAACGTCGTGTAATCTTAATTACCCTCGAAGGCTGTCGTTTCACTTGACCGTTATGTAAGCATTTAAGCATCAACTATCGACGATCATTAGAAACAGGGCTGCCAGTGCCATGAAATCAGACGAATCGCGATGTCAATTTCGTCCCCGATTCCGACTGCCATCGTTCACGCTAACGCCCTTTACATAATGAACTCCGATGGCTTGCCACCTCGACCAAGCGCCGCGTTTCCTTCGACGTTCAGTTTCCCCTTTTACCGCGAACGGGACAGGTTAACGTGAGTAATTACTCCTTAAGTGATTAACGCAGGATTAAGAGGCTCTCACTGACGTTTCTTGGAATTACAAAAGGTCATCGATGGAGGTACAAGAAAAATTAAGTTAATGACATGATTGATTAAATGATTGTGTCCAGTCGCTCGGGCGAGATGAAAGATGAGTTTGAGCTGACTTTCTGGACGCAGATTTCCTGATTTCACTAGTTCCTATATCTAGTGTCTTTGTAGTGGTATTTGCATGGTGGAGGGTGGAAATTTGACGCGAAGCCTTTCACTAGCTTTCAATCATGTTCGATGTGGTAGGTCGGGATTTTGTTTTCACGTAGCCGAATACTTTCCAATCTTGACAGTTCTGGATTTAAGTGTCGATCGGGAATTGAAGTTTCTTGAGAACGGACACTGTAAGTTTACCAAGCCCCACAGGTTCTTCTGGGCATCCATGGCGTAATCGGTTACGCACGGATAGTTTTCATTCTGCAGAAGAACCGAATGACTCTCCGCCTGGAAATAAGAAGAGATATATGTCACAGAAATATGGTAGACTGCGGTAGGATTTTTTTGCAAGTTTGTTTCAAGTTTGAAGAAAAGAATGGAATTACTTTGAGGGGGAGTCTGGTGTCCCAGCGGACGCTGGCCCTCTCCGAGGACATGAAATAGTGGAGGCCGTCCTTGACGTCGCAGAAGAGACCCGAGGAGGCGCCCATTTTGATACCGTGCCAGACGGCCGTAATGTTTCCCGATTTCTGATGTATCGTGGATGAAATGAAAGAGGTTTTTTTTAGCGAATTCTGAAGGGGTTGCCACTGAAATCTACGAGAATTCTGAACGAATTCATACTGGACTCGTAGTGAATTCCGAATTGGTGCCACGAGAATTCTGAATGATTTCCTACTTGAACAAATTCTAAGTGCATTCTAAGTACGTTCTAAGAGAATTTAAAATGGACTCTAAGTGAATTCTCAGTGAATACCAAGCGAATTCGAAGTGAATTTGAAGCAAATTGAATTCGAGGCGAATTGAATTTGAAGTGAAAATAATTCGAACTGAATTCCATATGAATTGTGCCTGAATTCTAAGTGAATTTTATCTGAATTCTAAATGAGAGAACCCTCATACGAGGTCTAAGTGAATTTCACACAACTTCCGAGTAAAAATCATCGTAAATTCCTAGTGATTTCTTCCTACATTTAAACTGAATCCTGAATCACTTCCAAGCGTATTCCGACTAAATTCTCAGAACCCTTAGCGCCACCGTAATTGAATAACAAAACAACTGTGTCCTTTCTACGTACACCTTTGAACGTCGACGTGTCCTCCTCGGTCCATAATTCTTGCAGATTTATGCTAAACAAATCGAGAGAGTCGGAACCCGTCATGTACAATACCGAATTCTTCCTGGAAATAGCGAGGTCGGTGCTGAATACGCGAGGAACTTCCGGCCCATGAATCATCTTTATTCTCCACCATCTTTCCTTCTCTGCGAAGAAGTTTTCGTTCAAGGTAAGTTTACAAGAAGTCCCGGCTACCTTCCACGATCTTTATCTTCATTTATTCACCTGACATAAATGCTATGATCGATTCATCCCCGGGATCTCCGACGTACCCTCTCGATCCCGATTGATCGATGGCGAGAGCTCTTAAGCTTCGTGTCGGCACATTCGTCAAATCAGTGCACGATACCTTTTCAAATTTTTAATTCGCTTGTAACATGGAATAATTCCAAAACCTTCGGGCGTCAAATTGACAGGGGATGATCCTTAACCCCGAAATTCAAAAAATTATATAACTTTGGAGGATATATGTATAGGTGTGTATTACGCAATCTTTTTTGCTCGTTAAATTCACTCTAAGGGGATGCAATCGACCCCTTAAAATCCACCTGTTTTCCGATTTCGTGTTATAACTCGCGAACTGTAAGAGATAGAAAAATAGTTTCAAGACAAAAGTTACTTCTTTTAATTAGAATTATCATTTGGTAACTTACAGTTCTTACAGTTCGCGAGTTATAACACAAAATCGGAAAATAGGCGGGGCTAAAAGTTCCAGGGGCCAATTTCACACCCTAGAGTAAATTTGGACATCAAAGAAAATATATATTCTCCACATATTTCCAAAGTTTCATAATTTCTTGAATTTCCAAGTCGGGGATCTTCCCTTGCCAGTAACTATCAACCAACGAAAATCTTCATACAGATAATCATAGACAGTTCCCATCTCACCAATTGGTTGTTCCTCCTCAAATTATAAATCACAATCCTGGCGGAGCAATCGAAGTTGTCTGGAACTTCCAGCAGCCATAAACGTCCGCGTACATCAACGTCCAATCCCACGACCGTTCGAAGGCACTCGTCATTCTCAGGTTTATTACGCGAGACGGAGAAGAATTTCGTGGATTTAACGACCGGGAAACTAGATTCCGGCCAAGCCGCTTCGAACAATGTCGTCGTGGATGTATCGTTCCCCTGCCATCTGCAGGCCAATATTCCCATTTCACTCACGAACTTCCCGCCCTTCAGGCTTCTCTGAAATACGATTACCTCGGGATAGCTAAGAAAGCACGATTCCTCCAAACGGCGAACCTCCAGATGAAGATGTCCTCCGGCAGACCCGCCGCTCCGAATTCCCAGCAAGTGACCTTCCGCGGGACGAAAAAGATCGTGGTCGCGATGTAAACGACAAAAATTGTGTAACGAGGAAACATGACGGCGATTGGATGGACGCGCACGTTTGACTCTTTGTGGATGGATTAACTCGCGAGCTAGTACAGGCCCGTCAGCAGAAGCTAAAGCATTCGCAATCCGCGAATCAGCATTCAATGGGACTACTTAGGCACCGTGAAAGAAGGTCACGATTACGAAAAATTTGACACATCGGTGACTTACAATTAGTGCAGAAATATTGTGTGTCCACTTTTTGTGAAATTTCAGTTTTTATATGCAATGAATATTTCTTGACTGTTTTTTATGCTGTATAAAAACCACATTTACCTCTACTTGCATATACATTAAAGTTTTAGTAGACCTAAGTACCGTCAAGGACCCAGTTCCTGATCACAACCCAATTTTTAATCAGTTTAGTATATAAATACCAAATAATAAGTTTATCACGATACAAATTTATTCCAAAAAATTACTAAATAATTATCAAGTATTTTTAAATTTATACGCAAACATTTGATGGCTCAGTAAAATGTTTTAGGTGATCAGAAACTGCTCCTTTTACATCTTAAGTGATCAGGAACTGGGTGCTTGACGGTATTACATACTAAGGAACGCTAGTGAGTAGTGAGTACCGTTAAGGAACTAGTTCTTGATCAGACCCTAATTTTTTATCAGTTCATGAAATCAATCGTTCTTTGGAGTTTATGTTTGAAATAATTAGTAACATAAAAATTTATAATTCAAAAATATATGTGTTGTGTGTGAAAGCAGTGAGTATTGTTAGTTTTAGATGGTCAAAAACTAGTTCCTAGTCACCTTATTATTCCATACCTTATAAATAATTAAATTATATACTGATTTTCAACTTTTTAAAATTTTTCCTTGAAGTTTAAACATTAATTCAACTTTTAGTATAAAAAGTTTATGGTTTAATGTTTTATTAGGTTAAAAATAAATATTAAAGCGAGAAACCCTTTAAACTGATGAGAAACTAGTTCCTTAACGGTAAGTCCTCAGTTTAAGATAGATTTATTTTTGAGTTCGGTTTATGTTTGAACAAAACTACTCATTGGTATATATTGACTAGATTGTAGGATCATAATACAACCCCCTATGGGGTGTTTTTAAAAAAAAAATATTTACTTCGTAAATTTGACAAAAATATTTTTGTTCATTGTAGATATGTATGTCCGGGAATCTTATGTAGGTATCATTGACGCTAAAAGCAAGTACAAAATAGTCCACTTGAGTTAATTTTAATCTTTTCGTGCTCAAAAAAAATGAGAATGTAATCGAAATATAGATAAATGTGTACAAATAAACCGGATAGCGATAACTTTTACAAGCTCCTCATAAAAAATTCCGAAAAAACGCAAAAAAATGCTTCGTTACACTAGAAGACCCCCTTACGGAAACCAATTAAAATTTACTACCAAGCCAACGTGACACTCCACTCCACCTCACAGAGCCCACTCCCTGCATTACCTTCTCTCGATCTACTAGAGATTGGCAGAGCCGATGTATGCCGATCGGTTATCGGCTAGACTGAGCATGGATGCACAAGCATAGACGAAGTATAAGATAGACCCATCACGCAATGTAATTTTATGTCACACGCTCGGGGGGCTCGCGAGCCCCCTTACCATCTTCATGTCACACCCAACGTTATCGATTCAGTCTAAAATAAGATTGTAACGCTACACGTGGTAGGAATTAGAATTCAACACGGGTAAAACAGAGATCATTTGAAATCCGCAATTTACAAATCGAGCGCCACGGAATTCGGACATTCAGAAAAATTTCGAGCAGCCGCATTGGGCGCTTAATGATTCTGAACATTGATAGAAAAAAGGAGTGGCCCCTTTGGGCGTCTAATACTTTTCAATTTTAATGAGAAAAGAAACGGCAGCCTCTATGGACGCCTAACGATTCTCAAGACTAATAGAAAGAAGGAGTGGCCCCTTTGGGAGTCTTATACTTCTCAATTTTAACGAAAAAAGAAACGGCAGTCACTATGGGCGCTCAAGGATGCCTAATTACAAGACGGAAGAACAGCAGCCGCTTTGGGCGCATAATAATTCCGAATTTTAATGTGAAAAAAGCAGCCTTGTTTAGGCGCTAATTGCATGGATTATAATGCTTTCCAGTCTCGTTTTATTAAGAGAATCTAATGACTCGAATGTAATTAAACTTGAGAATTGTAACTCGTATTCAAAGCTTCAAGCTTTGATTATAAAATTCAAGAAAAATTATTTGGTATATTTAAAACGCGATATTACAACTTTGACCTCGAATTTGAAATTTATTTATTGCTTTTGTCTGTATTAAACATTTGGAAGCACCCGCCTTAATGTTACTGTTCACGAGAACTACTAGTATGTATTCATGGTCACTGTGCTCGCTACAGTTATCTATGCAGACAGGAAGCTCCTTCGGCAGGTTCACAGTAGTCAAGGACTGTAGTACCGAATAGAATATCACACACACAAATATGTCACTTTAATTTCACGATCAAAAAGCTCGAATCAAAAGACTCTTATATAGTTCAAGATGCGTAAAAACACTGACTCTACAGTCTACACTCGCGTATGATACTACTAACACGCATAGTCCAGAAATCGATGAAATTAATGCGGGTATCGAAATATCTCGAAATAATATGCCCACGCGTTCACTGAGGTTCGATCACGATCGCGAATAAAGTTGGACTGGCAGGTACATTGTTCGGCCATGGTGCGACTTTGGTAGAGGTCTTTGTTTATTAACGTTCCTCGAGAAGTTTTCTAGGTACTGGGTTAATTGTAGCTGGGTAAATTAATCCAGGAATCGAGATATCGCGATTTAAGATTCACCACGGCACTTTAAACTAGTTCACGTCCGATCACGATCGCGTTTCAAATATAAAGTTATCATCTAATGGTATCTACGCATTTAGGAGTGCGCGATTTGTTTGGGAAATATGGCACCAAGATTGCTATTGGAGTCTTTTTTTTAATACTATTGGAGAAATAAAATGTAATTGTAGGAGCAATATTTAGAATCGAATCTGGACGGATAGAATAGAGATTAACGAAGATAGATGATCGCAGCCAATCGGCTAGTTTTACTTGTCACGTAATTAATAATTCTATTACAATGTTACTTGTGATACGATTAGTAATTACGCTTCAAATAATACAGATTGCCCAGGTCTCACCACGTGGAGGCGCTGCGAGTGGAGACCCACCCTAACCGCGGCCCATCCGCCCTCCTTTATGCAAAATTTTATTTACATTTCCATAGATCCCCCTGATGCACGGTTGCAAAACGATCCTCGATCGCTCCACAAGCGGGCAACAGAAGGAGTCCTTCTGTAAAAAGCTACCGCGATGAAGCTAAGCAGAATTGAAAACATTTCTTTGTTTCATTCATTAAAAATTTTATGAACTTTCTGGAATATTTCTACCATGATAATTATTCACTACATAATTGGGAATGAACCAAAGAAATAATATTTCCTATTCATTAATAGGAAATATGCCGGTGCATATTTGCTATGTCTACTTAAATACTAATAATTCCTACGTATACGAGCGCTCGTATTTAATAATTGCTACTTATATTTAGTTACACACTGCAGTGTTTCCTTAAAAACTACATAATTCTATGTGACCACTAAACACGTCTTACCTAACCATATACATATCTACTTAAATTTAAACAATGACCCGCCTAATGAAAATCTGAAATTGTCATGTGTTTCTTACTTCCCTCGATGGACTCACGATGTTACCTGCAACATTATCAAAAGTATTAATAAAAATTCCTTGAGGTTTGATTTTTCATGGATGATGAACCTGAAATCCTCTTGTTGCAATATTCTTCACACATAATATTTCTGCAACAGAAACTTTCTCAGTGGCTTAATACCTATAATCTATCTCGATTAAGTAATGTAATTTCAACAGATATAGTCCTTTCATTGAATCACTATTGCCCAAATATTGAAATATCAGACAATTTGTATCTAACCAGTTCTAAAACATTTCCTTTAAATTTCGAGCAGCCGCATTAGGCGCTTAATGATTCTGAACATTGATAGAAAAAATATACTTCTCAATTTTAACGAAAAAAGAAACGGCAGTCACTATGGGCGCTTAAGTATGCCTAATTACAAGACGGAAGAACAGCAGCCGCTTTGGGCGCATAATAATTCCGAATTTGAATGTGAAGAAAACAGCCTAAACAGCAATACCTACTACTAAAATACAAATGGGGGATCACTGTTATAAACTTAAGTCAACGATTTTCCACCACGGTAAAAGTATTACCGATGGTCATTACACGAGTATGGTAAGGGGTAAGGGCACCACGTGGGTATCCGTTAATGATTTACGAGTAGACATACAAGCTTGGCCACGAAATGCTAAAAATGCATACATATAAATTCTTCGAAAGGTATTAATAATTGTGGTTGTGCATACAGTTCAATGTTAAATACGTTCAGCGCCAAAGGCTGCTTTCAGCGCCATAAGCTGTTTCGCGCACCATGTATTGTACACAAAGTACTATACATATATAATACATACATACTTCGTAGAAAGAAATGAGATCCCCATAAAAAAAAATTCGAAAAAATAAAAAAAAAATACGCCAAGCACATGATAAAATCGAGGACGGAAACGAATAAACACAAAAAAATAGAAGAAAATATACATTGTAAAGAATGATGTGAAATCAGAATGAGCTGCAAGTACATAATAAAGGTGCTTTCCACTTGCGCTTAAGATGACACAACTACATATACGCAACTAAAATGTTGTGTTCATACATTCCATTACTCATATCGCCGACATTTTAATAATGTGAAGATAAAATGTAACATCTAGACATTTGCCTAGATGTCCGCGGCCTGTAAGTCAAATACTTGGCGTGGCCAGGCAAAGTCAAGGAGTCGATGAATAAGAAGTATTTAAAACGTAAAATAATGAAAGTGTACTCATATTTGTCAGAGTTTTAAATTGACAAATTATCTGAATGCTTATGAGAGGAAAGGTATCGGTATCGATGAATGATCTTGGAATTATTTTAAAACGCAGTATAATGAAAATGTACTCATATTGTCTAAGTTTTAAATGAACAAATTATCTGAGAGCCTGCGAGGGGGAAGGTATGGGTATTGATGATCTGAGAATACTTTGCCTGGCTACGCCAAGTATTTGACTTCCAGGCGGCGGACATCTAGGCAAATATCTAGATGTTACATTTTATCTTCACATTATTAATATGTCGGCGGTATGAGTAATGGAACGTATGAACACAACATTTTAGCTGTGTATATGTAGTTGTGTCATCTTAAGCGCAGGTGGAAAGCACCTTTATTATGTACTTGCAGCTCATTTTGATATCACATCTTTTTTTACAATTTATATTTTCTTCTATTTTTTTGTGGTTACTCTTTTCCGTCCTCGATTTTATCATGTACTTGGCGTATTTTTTTTACTTTTTTTAAGTATTTTTATGGGTTGCACTTTACTGCGCAGTAATCGAAGTTACTTTCATGCAGAAAGTAGCAACAACGAGCACGCGTTAATATTGCAAATTTACTATCAATATAAAGTGCCGAATTGCATTTACCTACTTTTTCAGTGCAAATTTCGTGTCAATATCATGAAATTAAATAACAATCGCGGATGAATTTTGATCAATGCCAAAGAATATTGAAAATTTATAAAAATAAAAACTACATTTCTTATCAATCTGAAAATAATATGTACAACGAAAACATTTGTCGGGTGGGTAGGTGGTGGTGGTAGAAGGAGGATGGTGCAGCCACTTAGGGCTGCTAGAAAAATGATCAGTAGCCAGAAGGACAGCTGATCATTGTCCACTCATTAATGCAAGAAAACCGTGAGTGGACCGTTTCTTTCTTTCGCAACGCTAACTTATTACAGACTAAAATCAACTCCCGAGTATAGTCACTAGGACTTTGGACTACTCGCAGCACTAATTTCTCAAACAACTTCAAAATTCCCGGATGGTGCTTCATTACAGAAAATTCTACTATACTCAATACAAATCCCGAATAGCAAACGAAGAAGCTCCCAAGGAGCTACATTACTTTAACAAATATAAAAAGCTACCGAGAACCACCACGTGGGTGGTTTCATTTTTCGCACCACTAATAAAAATTCAGTGCACCCGTGTCTCGCAATACGCAACTCTAACTTTAATTCGCTGCAGCCTTCCTGAAGGCTGTGTGAGGTCCCATGTGCAGCAAAGCCAGCTGCTCGGGACTCCTTTTTCCCAGGAACATGTCTTCAGACATGTCCCAGGACAGTTTCGGGGCATTGGGGTCGCAACTCTAATTACAAACGCGATCAGTCATCATCGCAACACTAACTCAAAAAAGTATTAAGTATCAAACTAGGACGAGTAATTAAAAAAACGCGATCAGTCATCATCGCAACACTAACTCAAAAAAGTATTAAGTATCAAACTAGGACGAGTAATTAAAAAAACGCGATCAGTCGCATCGTAACTCTAGTAAAAAGAATACCACGAATCAAAAGTAATGCAATGAATCAAACTCTAGTAGCTCCAATTCAAAATACAAGAACAATCTCAAAAACAATCGCGACTCTTTTTTCGGAACACTACAAGCAATTCATTCGCATCGCTATGCTGGAACCAAACGCGGGGAATATTTGATTCGCAACGCTAATTCAAACCGTAATCACAATTTAGTCGGAACACTAATTGACTCCGTAATGTTCTTCGCAACCCTAATTGAAAACGCGGTGTGCTAAATTTCAGGGAGGGGGTGTCGATGGGTCAGCCTATAGCCAACCAAACTACTACTACTACTACTACCGGCGAGCATAATGGCAAAGTAATACCTACGAAGAATGACCCTGCATCCGAGAATACAGGGCCATTCTTGGCCTAGCCCACATGATGTGGCCTTTTTCTGGCCGGGCTATCTGCGTCTCTTGGCCACTTCTTGCTTCAGGCGTTCAGCCCTTCTGAAAGTTAATAGCGTGCCCAGGCCCGTCCTGCCGACCGCGACCAGCGACAATGTGCAATGTCTCACTGGCGTCAAAAAGTCGACATACCTAGCGAGGCTAGAAGCGAGGGCATACCCCACTCGCGCTAGTCAGGCCGTCGACTTTTCTCACAAATTTCCTGAAAGCAGGTCATCGCGCGGGGGAATATTGCGCCGGGGGAATATCAGAGAATACGACGACCTGCCCCGGCCCTACCTACTTATATTTAAGTCACACATTCGTACCAGAAGGTAAGTTACCTATCCTACGCAACACCTATATTTAAAAAATGGCAAAACAGTCTCTCAAACACAATCATCAGTCAACCCACTCCACGATTCTCAAGCATCACCGCCCGGGTGCAAAAGCCTACACTAGAGAGACCGTCCCGGGACGACTCCGTCACCCGAGCTTAGCCACAATCACACTCTAATAAGTACGTACCAGTTTTCACTGAAATCGGCTGGCAAAGGCCGTGACCATTGCGTGTATGTATGATTTACATAGCAATTAATTATTTTCAATTTTAAACAATGGATTACTTGATGATGCGCATTGTACGTATTAGGTACATACATCAATCGTTATTACTTTCCCGTTTGATTATACGAAATTGATTAAGTTTCATATTCCAAGATTATTTACTAGAATGATCATCGTGTGCAACAAGGAATATGATACAATGGTATCCTTATTACCACGAATAATAATATAATGTTATAGTTTCGTTAACATGGCCTTTGATGAAAAATTTTCACCGACGCAAATTCCACCGCCTAACCACACAAACACACACAGGTGGAAAATGCGACGTGCACGATACACTAACGCAATGCCAGCCGCCAAAATGTAATTATTTAATAAAGAAAGTCATCGTGCCCTATTGCTTTCACCCACCCAAGTAGCACCTGGGCACGTGAATGAGTTAAAAGCCAATAGGTACAGAAAGATATCCTGAAAATCCTCAACTAGAAAATATGATTAGTCTGTATAGTGTCTAGCTAGTATTCTTTCATTTTATAGTATTAAGGAAAGTGACTCGACTTTCAACTTGTGAATAGTTTAAAGTTTGATAAATAAAAAAGGACTCTACTTTAGATTGCATCATTAAGAAAAATCACTCTACTCGACAATTAATTAGCAAGAAAAAAGACTCTAAAATAGAATTATTTAAGAAAATTATTCTAAATCATCAAGAATTTACTTTAAGAATTTAAAACGAGCGATTCCATCTTCAAAGTAAATTTCATAAATCAAGAAAGTATGTTCTCATGCTAATTACTTTGAATCTGAAATTTGCCCACCCTCAATTGTCTTCTTGCACATGGAAATTAATTATTCTATTGTGTATGCAAACGAGTGACCGTTAAAAGAAAGGAATTACACTTTTATGTCTATTATCATCATTTAGAAGTCAAGTTACTTTTGAACACGTAGTATCAGAAAAATAAAAGAAATTCAAGTCATTATAATCGTCGCAATGACGAAATCGGAGGGCATCCGATTTTTCCTCTACATATTAAATAAAAATGATCGTAGCTGTGGAGTCTGAGAGTATCAAACTTCTTCGCTACATAAAAATTAGCATTCAGCCGTATTGATATTCATACCAATACCTTCTGAGCTGCTATGCACCTTTCTGTGCATTATTTAATAAATATCTACATCAATGTATGATCAATGATAAACATTCGCGTTAGGAACCGTTTATCTTGGAAATTATGATTATAATTTGATTCTATTGAAAAGACGCGGTGTACAAGAAGACCCTAGCCCTCGTCTAATAAATACATACACAGCCAAAATGTTACAATTCACGGGCATGGTTACCATACCCGCGGTCATTATGCTCGCCAAAGCACGTATACAACCGGTCACTCGTGTCGATTCGGACCAAACGTCCTACGACATGATTGAGTGACCAGAGGAACCATAATGCATGCGCACTCACATTTCGCTGAGCCCCGGTGACGGAGACGCCAACACCCCTGCTAGTGATCAGGGGAAGTCATCGAGCTCCTCAGTAGTCATCAAATTGCTCAGAAGAAGTCGTCAGGCTGCTCAGCTGCGCCCAGACTGGAACGAAGGAACAGAACACGATTACAATTTGTTTCCAAAGTTACGATTATTTGAATAACTTTGATGAAGAATCGCGAAGCAATTCAAAACTAACGAAATTTTTTATAATTTAGACATTTTAAGAAAAAATTAACAAAATTTTTTTCTTAAAATGTCTAAATGATAAGATGTTTCGTTAGTTTTGAATTACTTGGTGAGTCTATTCTAAAAATTAATTTTTCTAAATTTTTTTAACTTTTTTCTTTCTAAAATATTGAAGAATGAACTCTACTTAAAAAGAATTGAATGAAATGCAAACTTACATCTTTCCAGTAAAATTCAGCGCACAAATCTCGTCTTCAGCTGACGCACTGACTCTAATTTCCGGTAAAGAGTTTCGCTTTCAAAAGTACAAAAAATAAAGAAATACGTAGACTACCAACGCGCCCCAAAGATTCTAGTCTCGCGATTCGAAGGTCAGAGCCGCGGCGCCTCGTGAAAGAATATAAATTGCGTAGAAAACACTGACTCTACCCTCGCGTATCCCCAAATTTGATAACGACGCTCTACTATGAGCAACGGTGCTCTTCAAAACGAAAAACTTCGTACGTCATAAACACTGACTCTATTTGGCCGCATTGCACGCGGTCACAATCTCTGAAAAATAAATAAATCAAAATTCTTTAATTATTCATGTCTTGAATAGCATGTCATTGATCAACTACGCAGTTTCTGTACATAAAGAACAAAACTTGCATCCAAAACCGGAGGTAAATGCAATTACAACAGCTTCATAGAGCTAGATTCTTAAAAATCATTGAAATATCGTTGAATTTTACGTAAACGCAACCGAAATGCAATAGAATTCGATCATTCCAATATTTCGTAAACATCTACCGACGCCATTTTAAAAATTTTAAACAAATCTGATTAAAATTATTCAATTTAACATAATTCAATCTTTTCCCATTTCATCCCGATATTAACCGACTGCAATGTCACCCATCACGCTCACAGCCAACAATGATCTGGCTCGTGGCACGTCAATCACGTCTGAACGTGTCAAGACAAGTTTAGACCTGCACTCCAGACGCGCGTGCCGGGAACGAGTGATCGTCCTTTATCACGCTGGAGACTTTACACGTACAGTTTTGGAGCGCACGCCTGGAGTGTACGCTCCAAAACTGTGAGAAAAACTGTCCGTCTAAAGCCGGCTATTGATTCAATAAAATAACGAGAATAATAAGTATACCACACGTATTGCCATATCATTTATCCAAGGAATGAAACCAGATGCCATCCAAGCACCGTTCAAATTAACCAGCAACTGTCATGGCGTTGCCTGCCCTTTGCTTCCGATTCCCGCCTCAATGCCTGTAACCTAACGATGCAACAAGTTTGAAAGAAGAGCATTAAAACATTCGTAAGGCAATTAAACAACAAATAAACTTGAAATATGCCCGGAAAGGGATGTAATTGAATACCGAGACACGATATGTGTGCACTAAATGTGCAGAAATATCGGTAAGGCAACGAAAGGAATACGCGACGAACATCTAACGGTTTTCTCGCGATATTTAATAAATTTCGGGACGAAATTGTATTAACAGGAGCAGCAAGTGCTGATAGAGAGTAAAGAAGAAGACAAATACTGACTGGAAGTAATTATATGAGGATAGATAATGTACGCGTACCGTTTAAATACGCAGCTAGCTATCCAAGCGTCTTGACTCAACGACCTCCACGGAACGAATGACCCCCGCGGCCCATCGCTGTACCTTGCGAATATTAGCTGTGGTGGGGGGAGAGCAGGCAGGCGGCAGGACTCGCGAGGCAATACACGCGTACATATTTACGAACTGTTGAGATATCGTCGCCGAGCCGTGTAAACAGAGGTGACTTCCAAAGGTAGCATCGTTCATAACAAAAGTCGTTTCTACACACACGTTCTGCTAACAGTAAAATAGAAATATTACGCGTGATATATTTCCTTCGTTTATAAAATATCTAACATCTACATACAGGAGTGTACTTTAATTAAGCTTGTGAAACTTAACACAGATGGCTTAGAAAGTATATATTCGAAAATTACATGCGTGATACACACTTTCTTATTGCAAAACTTTTTACAAGTTTCGCGATACATTCGAGAGTGTCGCGATACCAATACTGTGTTAGCATTGGTACATAAAATGAATATTTATTCTGTATACAGTGAGCCATGAGAGTATTCGAACGCTCGCTATTAAAACTGTAAACAATAAAAATATACATGTTAGACTAAAGTTCTGAAAGTAATGTTGTAACTACTATAAGACGTTAGTATGGAGATTGTATATACCAAATTTGAAATGAATCGGATAATATTTGTAGAAGTTATGAAACATTTATTGCAAATATGTACTGCAACAGAGTCACAAAAATATTCGAACCGCATTAATTATATGCACCATATTTTAGATTAATATTCATTTAGGCTAGCTTTGGCTCCAATTACGCTTTTCAGACGTTGTGCACTAGTTTTTCAATTATTTTAGAATGCCGTTCGAATACTTTTGTGACCCTGTTTCAGTACATCTTTGCAATAAATGTTTCATAACTTCTACAAATATTATCCGATTCATTTCAAATTTGGTATTATAATATATAATCTCGATACTTGTGTCTCATCACAAGGGAAAGCCGCGATAGGTATATGTGCTACAGATTTTGATGAATCTCATATATGTATTCAACATTCAACAGTTTCCGAAATATTAAGTCATATATACTAACGCTACGATATACACTATTGCAGTTCTCCTCACCGATTCTAACATTAGCAACGAAATAGGTGGGTTGCTCGGCGCTAGGCGCCGAAAACAGCTCCTTGTGCATACATGCCTAGAGCAAAGTCTCTGGAGAAACATTGCGAAACGGATGTGCAAGCTGGCGGTCAAGAATCGACGCTTCTTGTACCGAAGCGGTTACACTTGAACGCTCCATTACGAGACGGTGTACGTTTGTTGCAACTGGTAGTTTAAAGAGTGGCGCCTCCGACCAAAGTTTGATAAACAACAAAGTACAGTTTCTGTTTTGTTCGTCGAAACGGTTGCTTTATTTTCCTTCCAGTGTGATTCTGCGTTTGGTCCTTAGACAAGATTTATGCACTAAGCCATCGACATGTAGTTTTCATAATAAAAATGAAAATTTATTCTTTTCTTGAAGATTCTTAAATTCTTTTACCTACTTCACTACGGAAGGAATTACTTTTATATCTGCTTTTTTAAAAGTAATTTTTTATGTAATTTCCGTACAGCAACCTGTATATAACGAACATTTATATATGTATATGATTGTTCACACCTACTATTCAAAAATGAAAACGCCCCAATTCAAGGTACACTTATCAAGTAGTACGACATGTTACAAAAAGATCTGTTACCTGATTCAGATTTGATCCTTTAAGGGTTGATTAAGGGGGTATACCCGTTTGAACCCTCGGAAAATGTATACATTTTGTGGATTTTTTACAAGTCCATGGTTTGATGCAGATTTCCCGTTTTTTTACTATCTTTACATAGTATTATGAACTACTCAAAAAAAAAGTTTCAGTTGAAAAACTATTGTTTTTGGGAAGTTATGCATACACTTCCGAAAGTCTTTCGATTTTAGAGGGCTAAACGGTGGCCCTAAAAACTCGCGCTACGTTCAACCAATTCACTTCCAATTTTGCATGCAGAATCATAATAAGATTCCACATCGTCCAACGAAGGCTTTTTTTATTCCGATTCCCCGTTTATTATTTATAAAGAAAAAAGGTGGATTTTTCTCTTAGAAAAATTTAACTTTACCTTTGATCTCGCACCATTTCTTTATTTTCCAAAATTTTCTAAATCGGCTTCGTTGGACGATAGCTACTGACATACTTTATAAGAAAATTTTATGGTTTTTGATTTCAGACACGACATACAGGTGTTTTCAGGGCCACCGTTTAGCCCTCTAAAATCGAAAGACTTTCGGAAGTGTATGCATAACTTCCCAAAAACAATAGTTTTTCAACTGAAACTTTTTTTTTTAGTAGTTCATAATACTATGTAAAGATAGTAAAAAAACAGGAAATCTGCATCAAACCGTGGACTTGTAAAAAAATCCACAAAATGTATACATTTTCTGAGGGTTCAAACGGGTATACCCCCTTAAGGTAAAATTTAGAAATTGGTTGTTAGACATTTGTGTTGTTCGACTAAAACTGAGTATCGATATCAAATTGAGCCGAAGAGATTTTCAGGAATCCGTGAAACACATTTTACCCTTTTCACGCTCTTTGGGGTTGATTAGAGTAATATCCTGAAATTTGTTTTTAGACAACACAGATAGGAGTAGCAATATTCTTGTGTGGGCGAAGGTGAGGGACGACGGTGGGTAAGCATTTGTCCCACGTCTCGCGATTCTGGCATCACCTCGTAGATCCGGAGTATATGTACATAGTACATACACAGTCACTAGTTCAGTTAAAAGAGAAACTTCGAAATGAGTGCTCCAGAGGAACGCATTGCCACTTGCGTTGCAGCTTATTATACTCTATTGAGCTATAAATGTTTTAAAATGCAGCAAATTAGAAAAATTACACTCCAGTTGCCAGCTCACAATTCCCACTGGCAATTGAAACACTATATTCCCCTTATCGCGTCCTTCTCCTATATCAAATACCCTACCCTTGTCACATTCTACTATTTCGGATTTTTGATAATGGGGAAGAAAGTACGGGCCTCAACTGCAGACCAAAACCAACACCTGTACGATTATACATATAAACGTTCCAGTGTATATTAGCAGCTTACGAATTCCATCATGTGTGACGTTAAAATATGATTAATGACAGACCGAGGTTGCGATACGAGGTCGACGTCGCGAGCCACGCGACGCGTGCCTCGAGCGCCTCTGTTCTTTACAAAGGAGCTGAGTGGGCCACCTCTAGGCATTACCGTCCTGGCGAGGATTCCGGGACACGAGAGTTCCGCCTTCTTCTGGCTTCGAGCCTCGAATGAAGCACCCGTTTCGCGATCGCGCGAGTCCTTTTCACATCATTCAATTTGCGTTGCCAGATTGCTAGCGCAGTCGACAAGTTACTTAATTCTCGAGTACAGTAATGTCTCGTTATACTCCCGACGAACGGGGCTGGCGGCGGGACATTAACGTGATGCGGACACTATTCCCTTAGAGTAGTATATGCTCTAAGACTATGCGGTGCGGCTGCTGCCGCGAGTGAGAAGACCCCAGAGTCGAGCGAGAGGGAACGAAACAGTTGACACGAAGTTGCCGTTGTCTCTTTCGTTCTCTCACTCTCGACCGAAGAATTCCAAGAAATGGTGGGGATAGTGAGCGGGACTATTACGCATGGTAAAAACGGGACACTAACAACGACTTACTATATATCTTTCTTTAAACTCGTGAGAAATACGTGCAACCATGTGTATGCGTGTATTAAAACTTTGTACATAATTGCTAATAGTACAGTGTCTTTATTAAAATACTACACGCTTTGTCTGTTAAACCTACTGACGATTTTTTGCATAGTCCAAGGCGTCCCCTTTAAGTTAATTCGCAACAAAATACGTAAATGTTAGTATCCATCATCCTTGAATAGAATATTGTTACAAGCATTATTTACTTAGATCTGGTAAAGTAGTGCGCTTAAAGGGTTTCAACCATGATTAACGCACGCAGATACACGTGGCAGGATAGAGGTGTACCACGAGGCGAACTTTTGAACAGCTGGATCTAGTAATCTACCATGCATCTTAAATTCCTCGTTACCCAAATCGATTTGTCGTCCTTCCTCGCCAGAAGGTAACCAGACTCCACCCTTGATGGGCTCATCGTGAGGTGTGGGATCCCTGAAAACCCGAGAAACACATATATGATCATAAATGTTCCGATTTGTTACTTCACCAGCATTCGGATGTAGGAGGCATAGGAGCTTCGATTTCAACACATTAGCCACGGTTCAAGTTCAAGTAAAAACGAGTTTCCTTCTTCAATTAAAAACTACATAGAGAATACCATTATTAGGAAATGTTGAATTATCGTTCATCATGTAGCGCTCCGATTACTTACCCGTACTTGGCAAAGTTCGTCCACAGAGAGACGAACTCTTTCCGATACACGTTGTACTCTGAGTTTGGATCAAGGTGAGGAGCCGAGTCATTACAAAACAGCAAAGGAATATCGTCAGCGTGAGCTGTGCCTAAAACATTCGACACAAGAGTGTTGATGAGTCAGATGTAAAAGAAGTATTCGTATGTGGAGCGTGCGTTTACTACAAGGGACAACACATTTGAAAGCATCATAATAAATTACCGCGTATCTGTGAATCCAACTGTTTGTGGGCACTAAGGTTCTTCAAATACGATAGTCGATAGTAGTAAACAGGTATCTTGCCATTGTGTTTAGCCAATATCTTTTGCGTGGAATCGATAGGTCCAGTGAAGTAAAACGCTGTCGCTATCTGAAGAGCACACCAGAAATCAGCAGGTCCATCTGAACATTTATAACCTCAGCGCAATCCAGCCAATATTTACCTTTCCCAATTCGGAAAGCGTACCATTCACAACTCTGTTCAATAGGCTTGTGAAACCTCTGCTCCGACTCGTTATGTCGGATGCAAATAGTTTCTTTAGACGTTTTGCCAGTTCGTTCCTTACTAAATCCGGATCTGGAAGTATTCACATGGAAGGAGTAGATTAAGGGAGATGGACAACACTTGAAGAGAACAGGTCAAATCTTTTTTCAGAAGGCACCACTTGGAACTCCGCTTCTGTGCCATAGATATGAACACGACCATCGATTAATTACATAATAAAAGCAAAACGAGGGTTATTGTGACAAACAGAGCATGGTAGCTGAAAGGAAGTTCTATGCTTCAGTTTCTGCAACGTGCAAGTATTGTGTTTAGCGAGAATATATTTCCCCTGCTTTCGAGTAGTGAATATGGCTGCACATTTATTTATATTAAGGAATCGTGCTATATCTATGGCACAGAGGTAAGCCCACTGCTGCATACCCATTGTGCCTAGATCTATTTCGTCCTTATTGTAGCCTAACATGGTAGGTACGCGGATGAAGTTTCCAGACTGCAATTTCGATATGGGACAATCGTCCAAGTAGACTTTTCCCGGCGAAGGGTCGGAAGGAATGGCGTCTATTGTTGGATTAAATGGCAAGTTTGGAGGCTGTTGCGATAGAATTCACAGTTTACAAAGAAGCCCGTGAGGCGTCGATAATCCCTTGAATTATTTTATCATACCAATGATATATCCTGAATTATTGCGTACACTGCTTTTATTATGTCCTTGATATCGGCTTTCTTCAAAGCGTGCAGTAATTGTTCATTTGTCTCAGCTGCAATACCCATATATGCGCCGAGGTTATAAGCTGCTTGGAGAGCCCGCTTTGGTGTGTGGTAACCCCACGGACATATGGGACTACCACTTTGAGAAATGGCTTGTCGAAACAGGCCTGTGAAATAAAATGGAGTTAGTTATTTAGAAGCTGGTCCTCCTCACCGATTTTGATGACCATCGGTTCGCTATCATGCTATGCACGCCCGCGAGCGTTAATCTAACCCCAACCTATACTAATACCCGGGGCAAATTAGAAAGTGGAATGCGTTGTGTCGAAATAAATAAGCAGATGTTTTTATCAAATATCTCGAGGAACTAAGGCCGAGCGGCGGTAACATGTATACTATATACTCTTTACTAAATAGATATAATACTCTCGAATTCTTACCTTTCGATTGCGGAGATATTAAGTGGTACATTACGGAAACGGCACCAGAACTTTCTCCAAATACAGTCACTTGATTCGGATCACCACCGAAATTAGCGATGTTCTTCTGCACCCACCGCATTGCCATGTTCTGATCCTTCAGACCCTGATTACCCCGGCTTTCGTCCATATTCAGTGCCAGAAATCCTAGAAAAATACGAAACCATCGTAGGCATCCGTTCAACATTTTCATCGAATTTGGGAAATCAATCGGTTACCAAGAGGTCCAAGACGGTAGTTCATGTCGACGAAAACCACATTATCTTCTAGAAATAAATCAGGCCCGCTTGTTTCGCGCGAGATAGACCCCACCGCATAGCCGCCACCGTAGATCCAAATCATCACCGGTAGCAGCCTTTCCACCTTCGTGAAGTTCAACTAACAAATATTAGGCGGATCAAGAGCTTTTCTTTACGCATTTAGTGTTGCTCCCGAGTATATTGAAAAATTAAAAATGGTGTATATTGTGGGATCAGGAAACGCCATAAGAGGGAGCCCGGAATAAGAAGCCTCGGAGGTTCGGCGTTGGTGGAGTTGGTTAAGTGGCAACACAGTACGCAGAGGACCCGCAAGATCGTGGGTTCGCGAGTCCCATCACCCGAGGCCCTCTTTTTTCCGTGGCTCCCCAACAAATTTGAATTAGGATATCTATTCCTACAATCTTATAACGGATGCGACGCGTACCACTGGAGTGAACACGTTCAAATATAGGCAATCTTCGCTTCCTGCTGTTGTCCCGCTAAGGTACTGTACACACGCGTCGCTGTCTTCAGTTGCATTCAGTACTCCCGTCCATCGATCTGCTTCGATAGGGTCCTGCATTTTTCAGGTAGAAAAGCGTGTAAAGTTTGTTCGTTATTATTGTTAATATTGTACTGTAAGCAATTTAATTCTTCAGATGTCCCTCCTTAAACTGACGAAAGTAGAATTAAGTTCTACGATTACGTCGACAATACCAAATAAAGTGGGTCTCACCCTAAATCGAAGGTCGCCAACAGGTGGTTTTGCAAACGGTATACGCGTGAAAACAGAATAGCGCATGCTGTTTAAAACCGTCTCCAATATTCTGCCTCGAACTGCACCCTTATCAGTGGTTACGACTTCTGTAAAGCGTTGGCAATGCACCTCCGTTAGGAGGACAGCAACGCCCCAACAGAGTATGTACTTCATATTTCCTCCGTCTGCAAACATCTTCCGTATGGATAGTATGGCGTGTTGGCGTTTTCAAAACATTATATAGGTACCCACCACCTGGAAATATTAATGAGTGGTGCAAGGTGTAATAAATTGCATCCGCCGCATCATATTTTAAGCGTTGTCCCAATGTTTGCTTTTTAAAATTTGTATATTCTTTTTGGCGGTGTATGTATTATTATAAAAAAAAACTGGCTCCAAAGCCTTGTGTATGGATTGCAAGTAGAGTGACGCGTGTGCTGCCACTGTCGCACCAAAGTTTTACGCGCATTATGATGGATGAATAATATCACGATGTGTGGCTGTCAGTGACGAAACTAGGGGGAAGGGGGGGCAGCGAGTGTATAGAGCAAAGACATAGTTTTGGAAAAGCTACATCAATGGCTGTATTCAAATTGATATATTACGTTATTCCATTGGAATAAAGGAGATACACATTTTATGGGACAGTATTTAAAATTGACTGATTTGTTAGCAAACAGCATACAAGTTAGACACGTTTATTATGCCTTTTATATGTAAAGTGTGGACTCAACCTCCTAAGGTGGGCAATACAAGGTGGTAAAATGTTGATAGGGAGCGCCGAACAGAATCCTTGCTCCGAGCGCTTACAACCTAGTTTCGTCCCTGGTGGCTGTGTTTATAGTCAGATAAAATTCGAAGCAGCACGGTCATTTTTAAGAATTTTTTCAGGAATAATTCAGAGTTTTCATATAAAATTTTGATTAGGTACATACCTTTAGTACAATGTTTTAAGGGACTAAAAAATGAATACAAAAACGTGAATAAATTTTAATATATTAATTAACCTTCTAGACCCCTCATACGCGCTGGTAGGATGTGTAACTGTAGAACAGCAGGTACGAAATCAAGTTTCACTTTATTTTATAAACTATATGAGTGTAGTTTCCGTTGCATGTACGGATGCTTTAATCGAAAAGAATTTTTTTTAAACATGCTTGAAAAACTGTCCATTTTATTCGCGGGTTTTCCGAACTTTTCTACAAAAGCGCGCCATTTCTACAAAAATAATTTGTTTAAAAAATCGGTATGTATAACGGAAATAAATGATGCGACAGTGGCAGCATATGCGTCACTCTGCTCGCAATCTACATACAAGGCTTTGAAACCAGTTTTTTATAATAATACATACACCGCCAAAAAGAATATACACATTTTTAAAAAGATCATGAATTATTCCAGGTGATGGGTATATAAAGTTTTGAAAAAGCCAACACGACATACATCCATACGGAAGATGTTTGCAGACGGAGGAAATATGAAGTACATACTCTGTTGGGGCGTTGCTGTCCTCCTAACGGTGGTGCATTGCCAGCGGTTTACAGAAGTCGTAACCACTGATAAGGGTGCAGTTCGAGGCAGAATATTGGAGACGGTTTTAAACAGCACGCGCTATTCTGTCTTCACGGGTATACCGTTCGGAAAACCACCTGTTGGCGACCTTCGATTTAGGGTGAGACCCACTTTATTTGGTATTGTCGACGTAATCGTAGAACTTAATTCTACTTTCGTCAGTTTAAGGAGGGACATCTGAAGAATTAAATTGCTTACTGTACAATATTAATAATAATAACGAACAAACTGTACACGGTTTTCTATCTAAAAAATGCAGGACCCTATCGAAGCAGATCGATGGACGGGAGTATTGAATGCAACTGAAGACAGCAACGAATGTGTACAATTCATTAGTGCGACACCAGCAGGAAGCGAAGATTGCCTATATTTGAACGTGTTCACCCCAGTGGTACGCGTCGCATCCGTTATAATATTGTAGGAATAGATTACCTAAGTCCTATGTGTTGGGTCGCCACGGAAAAAGAAAGCCTCGGGCGATGGGACTCGCGAACCCACGATCTTACGCGTCCTCTGTCACTTAACCAACTCCACCAACGCCGAACCTCCGCGGGTTCTTATTCCGGGCTCCCTCTTATGGCGTTTCCTGATCCCACATATACACCATTTTTAATTTTTAATTATTCTCGAGAGCAACACTCAATGCGTAAAGAAAATCTCTTGATCCGCCTAATATTTGTTAGTTGAACTTCACGAAGATCGAACGGCTGCTGCCGGTGATGATTTGGATCTACGGTGGCGCATATGCGGCGGGGTCTATATCGCGCGAAGCAAGCGGGCCTGATTTATTTCTAGAAGATAATGTGGTTTTCGTCAACATGAACTACCGTCTTGGACCTCTTGGTAACCGATCGATTTCCCCAATTCGATGAAAATGTTGAACGGATGCCTACGACGGTTTCGTATTTTTCTAGGATTTTTGTCACTGAATATGGACGAATGCCGGGGTAATCAGGCTCTGAAGGATCAGAACATGGCCATGCGATGGGTGCAAAAGAACATCGCCAATTTTGGGGGTGATCCGAATCAAGTGACGGTATTTGGAGAAAGTGCTGGTGCCGTTTCCGTAATGTACCACTTAATATCACCGCAATCGAAAGGTAAGAATTCAAGAGTATTATATGGATTTAGTAAAGACTGAAAAAAATCTCATGTAAATCAAACATTCGCAGCAGTTGCCTATGTATAGGTATACTACAGCTTACTCTGTAGATTGTCACACTTTACCGGCTTTACTCCAAACGATTGATTATCTTAAGGCGGGTATCCACTTGTTACGTATCCTCGTATCTTATCGCCGGTCTGTGTCTTTTTCTCGCATCATTGCTGATGGTGTTGCGTATCTTTGCATCAAATTTTGATATGCGGCGGTGCAACGCTGCACATCCATCCTGATACGTAACAACAAGAAAATACGAGAATACATAACAAGTGGATATCCACCTTAACAGAGGGGTGCACGAAGAACCTGTGGAAGCCGGAGACCTGTTTGCGATTCGGGGCCCGGGTCAGAGTCGAGCGTAGAGCTGTTAAGGTGAAATCCCATGACGCGTGGCTCGACGGGTCTGTTTGGCGAGCGCGACAAAGAACGGGAATCCCAAACCGAGCCACGCGAGCCCGAGTTGTTCAATTGCACGGTGCGGGACGGATCTTGGCGACTATGGCGCGAGACTCGGGATTTCACCTTTACGTTGCTCACCTCCACGCTCGGCTCTGACCCGGCGCGGCGCCCAGAATTGCAATGAGGTCACCGGCTCCGGCCGGCTCTTTGTGCCCCTCTGATGTAACACATGACAGTGTTTTCGATCGGTAATATATTTCTTGGAAAGTGTATTGTGGTCGGTTTCAGCAGGTTCTGCTTTACAGCAAAATCACTCCGAACTCATATAGTTTCGAATCGGCTCACTCATGTAGAATAGAATGCGATTGATGTTATTCCACAGGCCTGTTTCAACAAGCCATTTCTCAAAGTGGTAGTCCCACATGTCCGTGGCATGTCAACACACCAAAACAGGCTATCCAAGCAGCTTATAAACTTGGCGCACATATGGGTATTGCAGCTGAGACAAATGAACAATTACTGGACGCTTTGAAGAAAGCTGATATCAAGGACATAATAAAAGCAGTGAGCGCCGGAATAAGTCAGCATTCATTGGTATGATACATACATATATATATTTATATATTGATACATATATATATTTGTATATACATATATAAACATTTCAAGAGATCCGACGCTTCACGGGCTGTTTTCTAATCTGTGAATTATCTCGCAACAGTTTCCAATCACCGTGCCATTTAATCCAACAATAGACGTCATTCCTTCTGACGCTTCGCCGGAAAAAGTCTTCTTGGACGATTGTCCCATATCGAAATTGCTGTCTGGGAACTTCACCCATGTACCTACCATGTTAGGCTACAATAAGGACGAAGTGGCTATGGGCACAATGGGTATGCAGCAGTGGGCCTACTTTCATACCATAGATATAGCACGAGTCCTTAATATAAATAAAAATGCAGCCATGTTCACTACTCGAAAACAAGGGAAATACATTCTGAATAAACACAATACTTGCATGTTGCAGGAAGTGAAGCATTAAAGTTCCTTTCGACTACCATGCTCTGTTCGCCAAAGTAACCCTCATTTTGCTTTTATTATGTAATTAATCAACGGCCGTGTTCATATCTATGGCACGGAAGCGGAGTTTCAATTGGTGCCTTCTGAAATAAGTTTGACCGGTTCTCTCCAAGTGTTGTTCATCTCCCTTATGGGGGGATTGCGCCTTGTTGGGCCGAAAAATAGGTAATTCTTTATGAATTTTTTGTACAAAAACGGTTCGACAAATTAATTTGGGGTTTGACAGGATCTTGTATTCTATCTTAAAGGATTGTTCTGAATTTTATTGTGACAGTGAAAAAAAGATGGCAGATACAGAGAGAGCGTTGAAAAATAATCGAGTGGCCCTGGCGTTGTCGGAAAGTACTGTAAGGTTTATCCGAAACATAAAAAAGGAAAGGGATTCTTAAACTATATGAATGTGGCTATGGATAGTAGATTTTTTGCCATTTATGTTACCGTTCCTTTTTTATTTAAAGAAGTTTTCCACATTTTGAGGCAAAAGCTTTCTCAGACTCAATCAGGGCGCCTCAAAAGGCTGCCATTTTATATTTTTCTTAACGGATTTAATACCACCCATAGCCACATTCTTATAGTTTAAGAATCTCTTTTCCTTTTTGTGTTTCGGAATAACTCTTACAGCAGCAAAAATAGAGTTTTCCCTATCCGCTGCATGCCCGCAGCTTCATTGGCTTCGAGCACTCCCTTCCACGCAGCACGTCTTGGGACCGCCCACCTAAACTTTGCAGTCTTACAGTACTTTTCGTCAATGCTAGGGCTACTCAATTATTTTTCAACTCTCTCTCTCTCTCTCTCTCTGTATCTGCCATGTTGTTTTCACTGTCACACAAAAATTCAGAGCATATAGTTCAAGATATAATAAAACAGCCTGCGAAACCTCAAATTAATTTGTCGAACCGTTTTTGTTCCAAAAATTCACAAAAAATTACATATTTTTCGGCCCAACAAGGCGCAATCCCCCCTTAATTTTACTCCTTGCGTGTGAATACTTCCAGACTCGGATTTATTAAGGAACGAAACGGTAGAACGTCTAAACAATCTATTTGCGTCCGACACGACGGGTCGGAGCAGAGATTTCACAAGCTTATTGAACACAGTTGCGAATGGTACCCTTTCCGATTTGGCAAAGGTAAATATTGGCAGGATTGCGCTGAGGTTATAAATGTTCAGATGGACCTCTGATTTCTGGTGTGCTCTTTAGATATCGACAGCCTTTTACTTCACTGGACCTATCGATTCCACACAAATGATGTTGGCTAAATACAATGGCAAAATACCCGTTTACTACTATCGACTGTCGTATTTGTCGAACGTAAATGGTCACACACAGTTTGATTCACAGATACACGGTAATTATTCATCTCGATGCTTTCACATGTGCTGTCCCTTATAGTAAACGCACGCTCCACATACCAATACTTCTTTTACATCTGACTCATCAACAGTCTTGTGTCGAATGTTTTAGGCACACCTCACGCTGCCGATATTCCTTTGATGTTTTGTAATGACTCGGCCCCTCATCTTGATCCAAACTCAGAGTACAACGTGTATCGAAAACAGTTCGTGTCTCTGTGGACGAACTTTGCCAAGTACGGGTAAGTAATCGGAGCGCTATTTGATGAATGATAATTCAACATTTCCTTAAAATGATATTCTCTATGTAATCGAAGAAGGAAACTCGTCTTTACTCGAACTTGAATCGTGAAACGATGTAGGAATAAATTCTTGGCTAATGTGTTGAAATCGTAGCTCCTATGCCTCCTATATGGAAGCTACTGTTGATCATCCTTACTGGTGATGAATGATATAGCTGATGAAATAGCAAATCGGAGCATTGATGATTATATATGTTTCTTGTGTTCGCAGAAATCCTACACCTCATGGCGAGCCCATCAAGGGTGGAGTCTGGTTACCTTCTGGCGAGGAAGGGCGGCAAATCGATTTGGGTAGCGAGGAATTTAAGATGCATGGTCGATTACTGGATGCAGCTGCCCAAAAGTTCGCGTCGTTCTACACCTCTGTCCTGCCAAGTGTAACTGCATGCGTAAGTCATGCTTGAAACCTTTTAAACGGGTTCGATACCTCACTTGCGGGGCAGGCGACGAGAGGGATAAGCCTATGCTTATATAAAAAAGATTATGTAGACAAAAATGTTATTTGCATCTCTATTCCTAATAAAATTATTACTACATATTTTGTTTTGAAATTCAATTAAACAAAAAGTACGTTTAATGCAGCTAGAAATACAATATTTCCATTAAAAGTAACGTAAAACATGTGAATGAAATGACCTCTGAGGCTGTTGAACGGTTTCTTCATGCTGTCGATAAGGTAGGGAGTGCTATGTCAAGTCTGGGACCAATGGACATTACGATGGGTGGTTTCTTGACCGATGGTAAAGGTAGTGATGAGATTGTTGGATGTAGTCATGGTGTAATAGACAGGTGTTACGACTGTGTCAGAATGTGTGACTTTTTCGGCTTAGTAAATGCCTTTACGATATCGACGAAATCTGCCGGCCGGCAGAAGAACTAGGACGAAAAAGTCCCACATTCTGACACAGTCGTAACACCTGTCTATTACACCGTGGCTACATCCAACAATCTCATCACTACCTCTACCATCGGTCAAGAAACCACCCACCGTAACGTCCATTGATCCCAGACTTGACACAGCACTCCCTACCTTACCGACAGCACGAAGAAACCGTTCAACAGCCTGAGAGGTCGCGCGGATCGCGGCCGCAGCGCGCCTCCCCGTCAGCCATTTCGCGCAGTCTATGGCAGAGGCGTCATGAGACCGTGGAGGCCCGTGATAAAAGGCAAATGGCCGCCGGAGCGTACGAGTGCGGGTTACGCGTATGACGTTTTTTCCGCGGTCAGTTCGCGACGGGTACGGGTAATGCGAAGAAACGCGCGCGCCGCTCCGTAACGTGGCTCGTCGAGGAGAGGGCTAGCCCGTGATGTGAACGGCCACAGGGCGGAAGCACCGACTCACGCTGTTTCCGTTGGCCGGCGATGGATGGTGAGAAGACCAGCGCGGTGATGAAATCGGTGTCGGAGGGCGAGCTGGGCGTGGAAGAGGTTAAATCGGCGGACCCGAGGGCACGGGAGCCCGCCGCGCGGCTCAAGCGCACGTTCACGCTGCCGAGGAACCCGTTCCAGAGTGCGGCCAGGATGTCGCGGCGCCGCGTGAAGCAGGGCCGCGAGAGCAAAGACGGCGGGACGAGCGGCAAGGATAGGAACAATATGCAGCAGCAAGTGGAGTGCGTGCAGCAGAGTATTGGCCGGCTTCACTGCGGGCAAAGCTACGCGGAGAGGACGGCGGCGAAGAAAGCGTTCCGCAGGCCGTCATGGAAGAAGTTCATAAACAAGATGGTCCAGCACATGTCGAACGTGGGCATGCAGGGCCACAAGGCCTCGCACAGGGACGACATCGGGTCCAGCGCCGGGGACATAAGGGTACCGCCGCCTCGGCCGGCGCATATACCGCCGGACCGTGTGCCAGGGGTCATAGGTTTGCGCAATCACGGCAACACGTGCTTCATGAACGCCGTGCTCCAGTGCCTGTCCCACACGGACATACTGGCCGAGTACTTCGTGCTGGACCAGTACAAGGTCGATCTCTCCAGACGGAACAAGCTGAACTCGAAGAAGTACGGCACCAAGGGCGAGATCACCGAGCAGCTGGCGTTGCTGCTGAAGGCTATATGGAGCTGCCAGTACGACCCCGAGATGAGCACCGCGTTCAAGAGCGTGGTGGACAAGTACGGGAGCCAGTACCGCGGCAACCTGCAGCACGACGCGCAGGAGTTCCTGCTCTGGCTGCTGGACAAAGTGCACGAGGACCTGAACCAGGCCACCAAAAAGAAGTACAAGATCATCAAGGTGAGAGAGAGAGACAGATTTATCAGTATCCGTGCCAGTTTAAAGGCACACGCGAACACGGTGCATCGTCACCTAGCGTTGCGTGAGACAGACAGGTTTACGATCGTCGCTTGGGATTTGTTACGCAACACGGATAATCGGTAGGCACGCAGTGTTGTTGCTCGGTCCTTCTCTTGTTTTCCGGGGACTCTATCGGTCACACGATATGTATGTATATCGATCATATGTCGGCGCATGTAGTTGATACATGGAGTGTCAACTAGCTTTCTTTCTTTCTTTTGTAAATTGATGGGGGAGTATGTTCACGGCGAATGTTCCTTGAGATCGGTTTTATTTATTAGGAGGTGGCGATGGTTCGCGCGCGCGATCGCCACGAGGCCTTAACCTAAATTTATTTCGCGCTCGAAAATGTACGTGCCGCGCTTTCTGAACCGAGTCTGCATTGAAACCTTGTCGTGTCCGCGGGAAAGTGGACATTCCGGAAGAAACGAAGGGTAAACTACTAAACGGAGACCTCTCCTTAGGAATGTCCCCCTTCTTTCAACTAACTCCACGCAGATCTGAGGAAACGTGTGTGTACATTGTAGAGAAGAGAGAACGTTTCACGATAAAGTTGCGTTCCGATGTAGCTTGGATATGTGTGTACCGACAATAATATTGAATAATTCTCAGTTTATAAACTTGATCGTTTTTATTTATATTAAATACATACTGAATCTATTATCTTTTATAATTACAAATCACATTTGTGTACAACATCATTAAGTTGTATTTAATCTATAACATGTGCACTTTGGCCACCGCATCGTTTGGAAATCGCGCTTAAATTCTGATGTAATAGTTTTCTTCGTGAAAATAGTTACAGAATGCTATATAGTTTTTTGTACACATACTGGGCCCTAGACTTTGAACATAATTCGAGTACGTGCCATACGCCCTGTGCGGAAATCCCGTAATTGCAGTTGTTTACTGCGCCTACCGACCGCCTATAGGCGTTCACCGCACGGAACGCATTGATTGACCCAGCGTTTTTCTGAACGACCATAATACCTAAAGGATTACACGAATTCTTAGACACTGCGTTACATTGATCACTCTTCACAGTCATACTGCACACTAATCCCTTCCTTCTATTCACATTCATCCGTGGGACGTTTTGAATTGTTTATTTATGGGAGATGGGAGTCTCTTTAAACGTAAACAACCAACATCGAGAGAAATGTTCATCGATAATCCGCTACGACGGCTTCAAATCTAAATACTCGACAACAAACTGTTAGTTAGACTTTGATAATCCGTGAATCATTATTGTCGTCGATATCGGGAATTTAATCTCCACGTTGCGCAAATAATGCCGGTGAATAAACACGAGAACGCCCGCGACACGGTATATAAACAAGATACAACAAATCAACAGTAAAATACGACATTCATATAATTCACCGCTGGGATACTAAAATATTCATGCGCCCCTTAAAGTCAATGCCTCTGCTACAGATGCATCGATCATTACAATCGAGCGCGCCGCGTTCCCGCCATTTCTAACCTTATAAATATTTATCGAAATAATTGCCCGTGACGGTGCAAACAGTTACACGGGTATTAACTGTAAAGACGGCGATTACATCGGCTCCGCGAGATACCCGCGTGAATAATAAAACGCCGGCGGCTACCCTAGTAAGGAAGGGGGGACATTTATTGAAACGGCGAGCGTAGTCATTTTGGATCTAAAAATAGTCTCCACTCAATAAGCGCGAACTTGAATGGCGAAATGCTTTTTGTGTCAATGCGTCGCATAGATGGAGACAGAGACAGAGACCGCGGGAGCAGAACAGACGGGGGCGAATTTTAGTTCGCTGATTCACCGCGCGAGATGTTCGAGTGACAAGTGACGTAACGCGGGAAAAAAAGTGCGCAGCACGCGTGTCGATTCGAGCTTTGCTTCATGAATATTACGAGCGATAATTGCATGGCCTTAGATCGGAGATCCTGCGTCCAATGTCCTGCCTTCGTTAAGTATTCCTTTTTGCTCATTCTCGAGCCTGTTAGGCGCACTACGGTGGCGCTGCCTTCGCTCGGTTAACTTACAACAAACGACGCGGTCGCGATTACATGAACGGTGAGGTAAGAGGCAAAAAAAATTACTGCAAACGGAATCGTGAATCATCCCGTTCGTGGAAGGAAAGGGAAACAGTTCGCGACGGGACAAACGCGATTGGCAATGAAAATTGAAACAATGCCTGGATTTAGTTCAATGACACAGTTACTAACATAAACTGGCATCAATACTTCCATGAATAATAATACTTTTTTAAGTAAACTCTGTAGAACTTTTCAATTAAATTCACCGACACCAAAAATATATTAATGTCAAGTAGAATTACAAATTCTTTGAAGGCGATTTAATATGATACATATAGGGTGGGCGGATACTTTTGTGAGTAACTGTAGTTCCGTTATCGATTTAAATTTAGAACATCCAGCGCGTTCCGTAATACGCTGGAATTTCAGAATTTTGGCGGAGCTGTAAAAAGTAGATTGTATTCAATTGTAGAAATTCTTCATAGTTTCGGCTTTTGAAACTGAATTGCGAGGTACCTTTTCCTTTCAATGGTAATTTCATTTCCGACAAATGTTATGGGCAACGTTACACAGAACGTGTTAAGGCTGTTTTTATGAAGAATATTTTTAACGGCAGAGGTTACCATCCTGGAAGGAGTATTTTTTCAACGCGATAGGAGACAATAGTAGGCGGACCAGTTCGATGCGTGATCCTCAACCTCTTTGCACTTTGAGATCTCGTCTTATGCAATTCGTGTGACTAGTATTTCCTGGATGTAACGTAATTCTAAATGCTGCCTTGCTTTTTATCGCAGTTTGAAAACATTATGTAAGATAATTCGGCGCTGAGCGGAGAAGACTGCCAAGGCTACTTTGACCACCCCGAAACAGCGACGCCTTCGCCGGTTATCAAATGTTTCCATAAGGCATAAACAATTTTGTCCCGTGACTTCGACCGACGGGCAATCACCACTGACAAGGGAACATCCCGAACCCGGAAATTAAAAAAATTCCGAAACTTTGTGAATATGTACGGAATTTCCTACTGATTACAACGCAATTTTTGTTTGCTGCCCAAATTCACTCTGAGGGGGTGGAATTGACCCCTGAAAATCCGGTTATTTTCCGATTTTGTGTTGTAACTCGTGAACTGTAAAATATTTTTTCTAACAAATGATAGATTTAATTAAAAGATATAAGTTTTGTCTTGAAACTTGTTTTCTATCTCTCACAGTTCGCGAGTTATAACACAAAATTGGAAAATAGCCGAATTTTCACAGAGTAATGTCACCCCCGTCGAGTGAATTTTGGCAGCAAACAAAAATTGCGTGGTAATCAGGAGAAAATCTCCTACATATTCACAAAGTTTTAGAATTTTTTGAATTTCCGGGATCGGGATCTTCCCTTGTGAGTCTCTAAAGTCTAAACCAGGCCTTCCCAAGTAGGGGAAATCTGCTCCTAAAACAGATGTTTCGGTTCTCCCTCCAACGCTGCGCCTTCAGCTAAGGTGGGACGATTCCTACTGTCCTCTCTCTCTGCTTCGTAGCGGCGTCGCTGTCTCCTCTGAGAGAGGGAGTGTTGGAGGGAGAACCGAAACATCTGTTTTAGGAGCAGATTTCCCCTACTTGGGAAGGCTTGAGTCTAAACGAACGGATGCTTGGTGACTTCGTTATAATCTACACAGAATATATTGCTATTTTACCAGTCTTGGCCTAGATTTTAATTGACCTCCAACATTTCTTACAATTACCTAATGGAAACGTAATTATACACTATTGTAAATGAAAATCAGCCTTAATTCACAAAAGTCGTTTCTGAATGATGGAAATGTATTTGTTGCGTAGAAAGGGACAGCTGTGTCCACGACAGAGGAGAAAACGTTTGTGAAATAGCTCCCCGGATTTCGCTTCTCGGTAATTACTTTCCTAATGAGACTAACGACTGCAACGGCTAACGTGGTAAAATTTAATCTCGATTATCTAAACAACTGAATTTCTTCTTTATGTATGTGCACACTTTCTATTTCACAGTGAACTTTGCCGGTAAAGCTCTATTGTCTACCAGTTTTTGTGCCCCTTTTATCTTTTCTATACCCCCTTTCTCTGAGCAGCCTTTTATCTTTCAGATTTACTTTTCTTATGTGTATTCATGTGTTTAATTTAGCGTCACATGAATAGAAGAAAATTCTACGACAGAAGAAAATTAATGTCACAAAGAATTTGGTTATGACAAACAGTTTTATTCACAATTTTTATTCAAGATCATTCAAATAAAAATTTATTCGAACAATGCCCAACTCTGATAACAAAACAAGCATCTTTAATACTTTGCGTGATGCAAAGTTTTGAAAACAAACCCTTTCCGACCGATCGTTATTATTGAAGAAGTTTTACTTAAATCGCTCTGAAAAAACATTCGAGGACATTCGAACAATGCTTTCGATGTTTGCCAGAAAAGATCACACGATGCAAATCCCTGGGCGCGAAAACATGCCGACATCGGTCAAAGGGGTTTCTCTTTCTAAGTCCCCAAAAACACGAGTATCTTTGGAAATTTCTAAAAAATAAACTATTACGTGATTGTTCCCAAATTTCACATACATATTCATTGGCCTTTGGGCAACATATACAAATTGTTTCGTGGCCATAGAAACAATAATAAAAGTAGGTGTGTAGTTATGGTTTAAACTAGAGATGTACCGACTAGGGTTTTGGCCAACTAGCCGACTAGCCGATTAATCGGCCCCCAAGAAATCGACTAGTCACCGACTAATCGCCGATTACAAAAGTGGCCGGGGACACTAATGCCCGATATCTTCACCTTCGATAATGTCCTGGTCAGTGAACGACCAATTAGATGCTATAACCCCGGGTCTCCACCAACGCGAACACCGAACAAAAACAGTGTTCGCGAACGTTTTTGACTGTTCTAGTCTTGTCCACTCCGCCGCAAACGTGAACAAAACTGAACGTATGAGTCGTATGTGAATGTTTTGTTCTGTTTGCGGCGGTGTGGACACGACAAGAACAGGGGAAAACGTTCGCGAACACGTTTTTGTTTGTGTTCGCCTTGGTGGAAACCCGGGGTAATGTGGCACTCGTCGACCAGTTGGATGCTATCATTTGGCAATTATGTGGAACCTAACTTTAACTGGAAGATAACTGAAGGTGAAGAAATCGGCCGTAAGTCGGTAGGGTAAACCAACCAGTGAATGACCGACCTGTTAAATGAGAAACCCAGTAAATGACCGCATACTTCTAATAAGAATTGTACTTATTAATGTTTATTTAATACGCGGAACTAAAAATATGGGATATTAAAAGTGCAACTACACTCCATTTATAAACATATAATAATTTTTAAATTTATAATTGATATTTATTTGCCTAATGGTCATTTACTGGTATGTGGTCAGTTACTGGTTGGTTTACCCTACATCTCTGGTAGCAAAATTATGAAACTTCTTAGAAAAAAAGCAGAGAAAAATGGATAAGTATTCACAAAAAGAGAGCCGATCAATCGGCCTTTTTTGCCGATTAGTCGCCGACTAGTCGCCGACTACAAAACTGGCCGGATAGTCGGCCACTAGTCGGTACATCTCTAGTTTAAACTATAATAAACATCAAATATTGAAAATGTTTTCGTCTTTTTCCTAAAAAGAGAAAAACTGTCGCAGACATAATTATAATTTTAATTCATGCAATCGAAGGATATGTTTCCCTCAATCTCCGAAAATTTTAAATCTATAGCAGTGATTCCCAACCTGTGGATCGCGAAGAGTTTTCTGGAAATATTTTTTAAATATTGTTAAGTTAGAATATTTTGAAATATCTATTTTTAATGTGTTTTCTTTACTTTATTAAATTGACCGTACCTTATATGGGAGGGGCAGGTTATTCGAGAATTATAAAAGGGGATCGCAACTAAAAAAAGGTTAGGAACTACTGATTTTTAACTTTATCAATTTCTCTTATACCCCTTCTGTGAACTTTATAAATATAGTTTCGACAAAAACGGTTTCAAAGTCCATGCAGCATACTCACATAATTTATATGTATTATTCAAAAGCCAATGAACACGTATGTAAAATTTCAGAACAATCCACCCATTAGTTAAACCTATATAAATTCCTAAATAGCCACGTTTTTCAAGCCTCCAAAGTAATAAACCCCTTAAGATGTATGTTTTCTCCCCATTTTTCTACGCTCCTTATCTCCTCTTGTTTTATCCTCGCCTCACTGAGCACGATCCCCCGCCTTCTATTCATTTTTTCAGCCGTAGCCATTCCACGAAACGTTTGACACATTTATCATAACTCATACCCCAAGTCGCCTTTTGCCCCGTCCTCCGGGTGCACGGCTTCACTACCCTCGGTATTTTATCTGCCATTTCTTGCGTCGTGGTCGAAGTGTTTGCGGAGCATCAGATAAAGAAGCGATCTTCCCGCAACGAGTCGATAATCCAGATCCAGGAGCCTCTCTCGTAGCTTGTTAACGTCGCCTCGTGCCACTTTTTCGTAACCAGTTTTTTCCTCGAGTGCCCTTCGTCGGGCAAGTTGACCGACTTCCACGGAACCGGTCACTGAGGGAGCCTTGAAAATTCGATGATGCTCTCTTGAAAACGTTCACGCCTCCTCTCGTAGAAAGTCGCCTTTACACTTTTTACACGCTACTCGTCGTGATTAATTCGCCGCTCACGGCCATGTTATTACTTTCACTCGATAAGATAGTAGTAATTGCAACGGGCTGTATTCGTCGGATCGATCATTACGATAAACTTCTTTGAATTGGGATTTCTTGTTTAGAGACTGATAAGTTGGATGGAATTAAACAGAGATAGGTAGATATGGCGTGATTGGTTGGAGGTCACGTGACCGTGCGGAGTGGATGGATTGGGAATGTGAAGCATTTGAACATTAGGAACGATACAATCGACGATTTCTTCCGATAAACTTCTTTAGATTAGGATTTTTTTTTAGAGACTGATATGTTCGATGGGATCAGAAAGAGTAGGTTACATATGGCGCGATTGGTACAGGTAGGATCATGTGACCGCTCGGAGTGCATATACTTGGCATTATGTATATGTATTTGGGTGTTAAGGTAACCATTTTTTCCTTGAGATTTCCGGGGAGACGAAATATTTTTTTATTAGAGACCACCTTTACTCCTCGTAGACTTGGTTGCACTGTTGCCAAATTAGTATCTAGAATTTGAATAGCCAACTCGGTGTCATATTGAGTATTTTATAACTTTAAAGAAGACATACAGAATGGGGGACTAATAAATACTTTAGGTTAGGCTCGATATCATTTCCTTGTATTTTCTTTTCTGTTCTGTTAAAGGGGGAATCCTATTTCTTGGGCTAAACACGGTAAAGTTTGGGAATCTTATTTGGGTCACGTTTTTATATATTTTTTAAGAAGTTGCAGGTTTTTTTTATTAATTTTTAATAACAAATATAGAAGTTGTGCAAATGTCCGACACACATGCACCGCCACTGCTTAGGGATTGCAAACCGGTAAATCGGTTTGAAATTTTTTTACTGATAACGTAGTAGATATCAACGGAATTAATGAACGCATATATGCGCTACATTGCTGTACATAATTTATCGATTTACCTACAAAATTTTTTACAGGTAATTCGCCAAATTTACCGGTAATTTGATAAATTATGTATAAATCGGTTTACCGGTAAATCGCGAGAAATACCCCCAAATTTTTACCGGTAATTCGCCACATTTATCGGTAATTTGATAAATTATGTATAGCAATGTAGCGCATATATGCGTTTTTTAATTCCGTCGATATCTACTACGTTTACAGTCAAAAGAAACTTCAAACCGATTTACCGGTTTACTGGTTTGCAATCCCTACCACTGCTGCAGGTGTTCTCCTTCCACTACGAGTAGGATTTTAGCAAAGCTGATCACAGAAACGTCACACAGGCGCACCTCCAGTACTTACCTTCGCACCTTCGGCATTGTCGTTATTGCCGATGAATCACGCCTGAAAAGTGTCCCAGAGTCAAGTTCGACGCTTCTCAAGATGCACGAAGCCACTCAAGCACGTGCTAAAACGGCGATGCCACGTATTGTTGACCTTGTGATAAGATCGTTAGCTCTTGTCACGTTAAAATTAGGATGCGCGGTCTGTTTAGTTCCAGATACCGAGGCACCGTTGACGTTACTGATAACGCACTTAGTACATATCTCCATAACATGGATTTTCAGTCGTCAACTAAAAAACCAACCATCGATCAGCGTAAACTAATATAGAGAATGTTAGCTGCATAAATAACAAAAGAACTCGATAACAAAACGTTTGTCAACATTTTAAACGATATTCTGTACATTTTTAGGTTAGGTTGCTAATAAAAGTTCCATTTTTCGCTACCAAAAAAAAAAAAAAGAAAAAACTTCAGAGCAAATCTGAAGTTATTTTTGCATTCAAAAGTCCAAATTCCTATAACATCAGTATGCTTTAAAAAAAAAGTTTTTATGACCCACAATTTTGCAGCCGGGTGTAAATCTTTCCATATAGTATCCTTCCTAACGATGAACGTAAACGTGGAGCGTGACTGATTGAACAATTTGTTCTCACTTTATTTCCATAAGTAAATACACGGAGTGTTAATTAAGAGTATTAAGACTAATTAGCAGGATGCATAAAACCAGACTGTAAGGTTCGGTTTGACACGTCGATTACCCAACGCATTCTTTCCCCCCCGTCGATAATTATCGCTCCCATCTGTCGTCAATCAGTCCAACAGTTTGCTCTGCACCCGTTTCGCTCAGATTCCAAGGATTACCAGCAAAACAGCTTTATCGCCGGTTCACGATTATTTGCTGACGTCTCGCGAGCCAATTCCGCTCTGTTTGCTGAACCGTCCCGCACGAGATGTCCGTGAACAAGAACCACGTGTGTCCTTTATTCGATCATTTTACGATTCCAATTACCGACGCCTGTGGTCGCGCCTCCTGCCCCGCCTCGCCCGTATAATGCGTTATTTGCAATTCGCCCGGTATTGAGTTTACCGACAGCGTCCTTCTGCGACCTCAGTGTCTCCCGTGCCTTCCTATCGAGCGACGTGCACGAAATCGGGACACGGGAATCGTCCAAGCACAGTGCTTAACCGACTGACGGATGCGGGGTCCATTTTGACCCATCTATCAAACTACATGTATTACTTGCTATTAGCACCACTTCTGTGAGAAAATGATGATCCTAGATTGCTACACTATTGAATATAACATGACAGCTTATTTCCAAATGTATATGAATGGAATTACTGGGTACAAATGGTTAGATTAGGTGCTTGTGACACGGGCTTAAGCTATGTGCCGTCTAAGTTTTAATAGGCTGGCGGTGTCTGGATCTTTTTGTACTCAGACGCAAGGTCATCAAGCGCAGTAGTAAATAATAATGGAGAAACTCGTAGAAATCGAAGAAATGAATTACTTTAACAGAAAAAGTCGGTATTTATGGGACATTTATGTATTGTGGGTCGAAGCGGACCCAACCATCGACTGCTGTGTCATCACTCGAACCGTTCGCTGTTCAAGGGTTAAATTTGAGGCCGTGACGCCGTGTTTCATGAAAAGCTGGCCACCTTCGGCGGGACCTTGCGGCCAACGCGTGTGTGCCTGAAACGTGACACGATTTTTTTGCGCCACCAGAGGTCGTTCCGCTCTGGCGGTCAGAAAGAAAATCGGAGAAAATTATGCGTTTTAACCTACACAGCCCAAATTCGAGATAGAGAATTTTTGTGGTAATTATTCAGTCTTAATAGAAATTGAATTTATCCAATGGTGTGCTTCAAATATGTTTCTTCTTTATTATTTAAGTTTACGACTGTCGTTTGTTAGGCCGATTAACAAGTATGTTGGATTAAATGTCTTTTTAAAATATTGCACAGTTTTTTTGTTGCAAATTATGTTGCTTGATAAACTTTTAAAGGGACATTAAGTGTTACGATTTTTGGAATCCGGATGCTGAATAATATAAAGTACAATTCACACATATACGCGTGAAATAGTGGTATAGTTGAATAATTAGAGCAGTAACGCAATGTTTAATTTCATTAGTGAATAATTTATTATGGGTTATAGCAGCTGTAAATATGCAAATGGTATTTTTCTTCGGGCGACGCTGATATCGTGAGGAATATTTGATAAGAATTATGTAGCAATCGAGGAAAGATAATAGTTGCACCGGGGCTCGTCAGTGTAAACTCCAATTGTTCGTTGTCAAACATGTAATCAGGATCGTGCACTAATTTCGGAATGCTGGTTCACATAAATCATCTGTTATTCCCTCATCTCGCGCGAAAATGGAAACTGCCGTTTGAGAGGCACTCGTACATTTCCTGTTTGACTTTTGCGATCGTGCCTGCATCTGGTTGACGTTGAAAAATTTGCGAACGCGATTGCCTTTCGAAACTCGAGGGCTGTAAATTTACAAACACGATTCGCCGCGTCACTCTTGGCGCCTCGTTAGATTTCGACGATCATTTCCGTGATAAATTATTTTGAGTTTCGACGAGACCGATTACTCGAACCGTTGTCCAAATTGATTAAAATGTCGTCTGTGGATAACGATCGTCTCGTGCCTAAAAATATTTATTATAATAACTGCCACGATTTTTTGAGAGTGCTTGTACATATTTATCTTTAAAAAAATCAACTCCCAATTACATTTCACATTCTCTAGTCTTATGGCAATGTATAGGTTCCGTATAGGTGTAATATGTACGTGTTACAAGCGTTATAGTGAATTTAATTTATAGTGAATTTAATTAATTTGGGTCTTCTATGACCCAAACTTTACGCCGCTAAACTTAAGGGGGCATTCTACTGTGACATGGGATTTTTTCAGGAATTTTTTTATACTTAATGAAAGATTTTTATGCTCAACTTTTTATTGTATATTTGTTATACCTTAAACTATAAATAAACTTTTTTGTTTGTTGAAAATATGAAATAAAGATGGAGGTATAGCCCATGAAAGCCGACCACTGCTCGATTTGTTAGCATGATTCTGGTCGTTCTGTTCGCCCGAAATAAAATAAAATATTCATAACTTATTTGGGCGTGACTATCGTTGGTCGCAGATTAGGAAGGAAATTCGAAAATTCTTAAAATGGCTGCAATTTCAACATTAAGTGTCAACTTTCGCGATTTATCTTCGTCTTTTTCGGGTTATAAAATTTAAAAAAAAATTGAAAAGAAAAATATTTTGACCTAATCCTGCTAGGAACGATAGCAACACATGCTGAAGAGTTGTGCACAAGATGGGCCCAATCGGCTGCCTACAATTTAAGATATCGTGGCAACCATTTTCTAAAGCACCGTTTTGAGAACGATGCGTTCAAAGTTTTGCAAACAGTTCTAGTGAAGAAAATCCTACTTACACCTAATCTGTCACGTCTGGTCCATCATACAAATCTTTCATTAAATCCATAAAAAATTCCTGAAAAAAGTTTAAAAAATCGCATGTCACTAAAATAGTCCCTAAATATTAAATAGTATTAAAGAACATTTTATATATCGGGAAAATGAATTGCTTGACTAAAACTACTATCATCTAAAATTCTAAAATGAGTATAGTTAAGGCAGTTCCTATGGATTCTTATAAACCTATGCACCGACCCCTGCAGTTGCTTGAACCGTTTGCCTTCCGAGAGTTAAGAAATTAAATGAATGGGAAAGATAGATACACTGATTAATATCCTATGAACCTATCAAAATCAAATCACTACATAAAAATTCCTTAACTGCTTTTTTTAATATTGAACCCAACTACGCGTGATTCGTTATAGAACTTCGAAATGGCGGAGATTCTGTGCAGAAAGAATTCTGCTTTACTAACAAAATGGGACATTACGATAAGTATCGGTACAAATAACCGCCACTCGACTGTCTGACAATTTGAAATGCAGAAAGAAGCTGGGACAACGATGCAATGTGGTCGTGGCCAGTACCGTAACAACGATTGACCTTGAACGGGGCCAGAGCGTCGAGTCGTTCCAGAACCGTTTCACAAAACACGGCCAACGTGACACTCCTCGGCTTCCGTTGATGGATCGTTCGTTTTTCAGCTTCGCCGGCAGTCTAGATTATAAACATAACGGTCCGATGACATTTCAATCTGCATTGCTAGCTTTTGAATCACCAAGGCGTGAAAACGGTGAACGCAACTTGAAGGATAAGTCTATAATCTTCCACGGACGCACAATTAAGATAATTACTCGTTGCAGAAGCAATTTTCTCTTTTTCACCCGCCTCTGATTATACACCAGCGGTGATCTAAAATCTAAACAACTGTAAGAGGCTCCGTGTACCCTAAAACGTTTACGAATTTTTCTTCCGCTATGTGGATTTATTTTAGACTGCTTCTACGCTGCAGCGATACATACGCGAGACTACAACGCGATATTTTGCGGAATCCGGCAAATTAGTCGCCGAGATATAAATACATACGCCTGGATTAGCGCGAGACGAGCAAGCGGTTCAAATTTCAAGGATGAAAAAAATGCTGCATTGTTGCGTTTCAGTCGGTCACGTGATCCGTCGGATTATCTGAAGACAGTCGCCAACGCGCGTGGGTTATTCATAGGGAATTGTCTCTCCAAGGGAGGAATTTAGAAAGTGCATTCAATTAATTCTGAGGAATGTATCCGAGAAATTATCACCCGTCGGTAATGCAGACCGTATCTCCCGTAACATCCTCGTGCCGCTATTTTTTTGACGGGTTCGTGAACTTTAAACAATGACTCACTGGTCCGAAAATAATAAAGCTTAGATGGTCGCTGGCAAGCCAATTTGACAAACGAGTATTGTTTGTAAATACGCGAGGCACCGTAGGTCGTCGAATTGATCGATAAAATTAATGGATACTAATCGCTCGCACGAGCAAAGCACTGATTCTTCCTGGTTACGTTCTTAATTACGTCCTTAATTATAAATTCTCGTTTCCGTGACGGCCTTCATCTACGGTTATGCACATTGAATCATAACATCGAATTCATTACTCCCCTCCCCCTTTCTCTCCTATTCTTCCAATTATCATTGACGCGCACTAGATGTCCCTGACGAATTACACTCGCTCGTAAACGAAGCTAATTAACGAGAACACGTTGTCGACAGAAACGAAACGAAAATGAAATCATTTAATTCGATGACGAGCATTCTTTTTTATGTAATGCTAAGTATTCGGGAGATTCAGAAGATAATTTTTATTTTGCTGAAAAGTTGGATCTGTGTTAGTGGAGTGATAAATAATTAAGTCTTAAGAAGTGACTTAACACGAATTTGTTTTCTCTTTTTGTGCTTCGTAAGAAAAATTACTTTTGTTATCGGTTACTGCGATAATTCATTCCAGTTTTGAATACTTTGTAATGCTGGATTTCAAAGTCATTATAGGTATAACAAAAATTCGTTCTTATGTCACCAGCGACTGTTTATTTCATCGTGGTGCAAAAATGATGATTATAAGGGATTTAATAATAGTTGGTAAACGATGGCGTTGATAAACTCTTTGCACGGATTGTTTACCAACACCGGTTAAAGTCGACGCGACGAGTTTGTTTGGATTTATTTCGTATCGCGCAGGACACGCGTGCCAGAACAAACCTTTACCCAAACATTGTATCGTTAGAATTGCAAATATTGTTGCTCCGATCAGCGTGCACTGTGCGTGTGCGACTGTTGTCGCCCAAGGGGGGCGGTTACTTCCAGATTCCGGCAATCGAGACACGTTTCAATGCGTCCTGTGTTTGTCAGGCCAATGGAAGTTAATTGCACGGCACAGTAGTCGCTCGACAGCGATTGTTACGTAAAGAATGTTCAGAGAAGCCGAACTTCCTGTCCTTTGTTTCGCAACCGTGTAGGAAGCGATCCATCGGCACGCCGGAATTTATTGCATTCTGTTGCAACGTCAACAGGTTCCATCGCGGTACCTTTTACATAGGTGAATGCTTCGGTTACCGTGTGTCCACCTGCTGCAAGTTACTGGCGAGTTTGTACGGCCATATTTTTTGGAAAACGTCGAAAGTAACGTTCAAGTGTCCTCGCATGTTTGTTCAGGCGGAGTTAGCAAAACTATCTGGATAGTAGCGATGGTGTTGGAAAGATCTGAGTGACGTCAAGGGACATTTTTGAAAACTTTGGGCCATTTATAATGTTACGACGATGCGAGAGGTAATAAAAGTATAATTGAAATGTAAACTATGAACGGGCCCTTGTGTTCGTGAAGAGCACCTTCTTCGCGGGAAGGATTGAGAATTATAGTATAGTCAGTGGCAGATTTAACGGGACGGCTGATTAGCAGTTGTCGCCTGGGCCCTTGCCCAGAAGGCCCAATACTGGGCCTCAACTTAACACAAAGTTATGATAGGTATGACTACACATTACATTTTTCTCGTACTACCACACTTGGCCCGTTTATAGTAAACTACCTCTTCATTTTCCCCCCAAAAATGGGCCCCTCAGAACGTTTTTCTTAAATCCGCCACTGTGTATCGTACCTAGAAGAAATATAGGGAGGTCGTAATTGTTGGAAGAGTGCCGAAGTTTACAGCTTTAAGGTTCCAAAACAATAGGTTCGGCATTTTTAGGGGAGCTTTCCAGACCCCTTGCTCCGTAGCTTCAAAACTGTAAACTTTGGGACTTACGTAGTTTTTACGACCTCGTATATTCATCCGTGGTAAGTACTGTGCCGGATGATCATCTGGTAATTGTGGCGATGATTTGGGAACTATGGAGGCGTTGGGTCCAGAGTGTACGCCGTATGGCCCAAAAGGACAGTCATAAGGCCCCCACACACGACCCGAGCTAGGGTAGGGGCCCATATTTCGTCCCCTTGCATTTCTAGATTCCTATGTTTGCATTTGCAGTGTCATCTGGTGGAAAATGTTGCATCAGTATACGCCAGTATTCTGAGAGAATTGCAAGTGTTAGGCTAGGTGTTTGTACGTTTGCGAAGGAGAAGAAGATTTTCGAGCACGATGAGTTTTTACAGACTTCAGTATGATAGCATGTTACTCGTAGAAGCGAATATTATTTCGAATTCGAAGTTGTAGCACTTTGTCGGGCATATCGTGTAGTTTCTTATACGCAATAACTTTGATGGCCATCACTCACGTGGTCTGTTAGAGCGATCACCATATTGAAACCGCGCGAATTCCTAATTTCGTCCCCCGGAGGTGTCCTAATTTCGTCCCCAGAACTCTAAAGGAAATTGAGACCAATTTTCTAAAAATTTGTTATTTGAAATAAAAAGGACTGAAACTTGAACAGTTACAGGAGTGAATTATCTTTTACCGGTTTTCAAGCATTTTTAGTAGAAATGTTTAATGTTTTGTAGATGCCGAAACCAAAACAGTGGAATAAGGAGTCCATGGGAAAAGAAGACGTTCAGTTGGCGTGATTGTTAGCACACATAAACTGTAAGATCACCTGTATCAATGAAACAATTAATTTTTCAATTTATCTCCTGTTTTACAAACATTTTCTGGGGGGACGAAATTAGGAACATTTTTTTCAGATCTCACATTTTGCACGTTTTCACATTTTATTTATTATCTCGTATTGACATGACATAATCTCATTTTGCGATTCGTGGATACATAGAGAAATGTTCAAAGAAAATTCATGCCAAGTGCCAGCTCATTCTATCATTTTATACACCCTCTACAGCAGGCCTTCCCAAGTAGGGGAAATCTGCTCCTAAAACAGATGTTTCGGTTCTCCCTCCAACGATGCGGCTTCAGCTAAGGTGGGACGATTCCTACTGTCCTCTCTCTCTGCTTCGTAGCGGCGTCACTGTCTCCTCTGTGAGGGGGAGTGTTGGAGGGAGAACCGAAACATCTGTTTTAGGAGCAGATTTCCCCTACTTGGGAAGGCCTGCTCTACAGGCTCAAATACAAATGGGGGACGAAATATGGGCCCCCTACCCTACTATAACATTTTATATTTTGTATTATCTAACACAACGTGGAATGTTTAGGTCATCCATGCGATATTCTCACTTTCATTGACCCTGCATCGACTTCGATAGTTTCTTTCCAAAACAACGTTGAAGTTCGACTGATGACAGTGGAAGGATCTACTTGGTCGCATCTAATCCGTTCGACAGGGTTACCGACCGACCGGTCGAAGCTTACCTAACCTTTACGCCAGTACACGTGTACCAACGTGACATTGACCAATTGTGAGCCGCGAATCGTAGCGTGGTCGTTACAACCTGTAAGCATTGAAAATTACTTCCGGCAACCGGATCGGCGATACATCCTGCGGATGGCTCAACAGTTATCCCATTTCGTGGCTTTCGAATGCACTGTTAAGAATGATCGCTTTCACGAAACAGTTAAGCCTTATCTGCCCGATAAAAGGCGCACTGCTCTTCTTCGTAAAGGCAATCTTTCTCTTTACTCGATAAGCACACACACGGTACAGAGCTATTTGAAAGTGGAACTTTTCCCCGTGCGCGCACATGGCAGATACCTCGATAAATTACACGAGTTCCCGAGATTAGAAAAAACGATTCACTCTGCACATGAATTATTTACACACGAAGATATAGATCGGTGTTTATAAATAAATGGCGCGAGGTAAATTTCCTGGCAATCGCTGGACGGAAACGCGTGAATCGGGGAGTCAAGGCTCGCGTTCTTTCGATAGAAGTCTCTGCTGAGGAATAGGGAATTTTGATGTTCAATGCTTTGCGAAATTTGTTATCTTAGGTGAATTGTTACGTTGTCCCCTTCCGCGTGCCGTTTGTTTTTTATGGAACGGGGGATACGTGCGGCGTTTAGGTACGGTGATAGGAAGGTCATAAAAACACAAGTTTTGTGATCTGGTTAGGGGAAGCCTTCCACGAAGACCGTACGCTCTGGCCTGCGAATCCGTTGATCGGAAAGGGGACAGAGGAAAAGCACGCAAGGCTTACGGTGGAACGCTAAATACTACCGCTGGGGACTAACTCAATTATCACTTAAAAATTTCCGATCGATATAAGTCACAGTACCCATTCAGCGTTGTTACGTCGAAACAAATAGATATTACGGAACACATTCGATACTAGCATACAAGGGTGTCTCAAAACATCCAATACAATTGAAGACCACGGAGGAAACATGATAAGTCAAATTTTCCGTTTTTCATGCGGGAGCAATTTTAAAGTGCAAAACCATATTACTAGAATTGTGCTTTTATTTGGTTTTGGGATTGAATATGTGTTTTTGTCACCTTCCTGAGCATTTAAAAAATATTGATTGTCATAATATTAAAAGTATGCCGCAGGTTTTTTTACAAAAGTTCGTGGACTTATCAGCTTTTTCCTCTGTTAATAATTACTTTATTATTAATAATGTTTAATTATTTTATTATTAATAAGTATTCATTGTTCTATTATTAATAATTATTTTATTACTAATAATTTTATTATTTCGTTATTGATAATTATTAATAAGCACTTTTGCAGGTTACCCTTAGATTGTCATTCATCTTCTTATGCAAACCTTGAATATTTAATATTGAATATTTCGTGGACCTATTCAATTATTTCCCTATTTCACTTGGACTTGCCACGTTATTTCCCTGTACACCTATTTTTAAAAGCTTTATGCCTATGTTTAGACTTGAAAGATTGTTTCCCTTTTCAACTATGTCATATTAAAGTGCTCCCCTTTACCCACCAGATGGCACAAAGATCAGAAAACTGACAAAAATGGACTTATCCTTCCCCCTTCGTCTTCTATTCGCAACATTTCCAAACTCGATCGTCTCGAAAACGTCAGCCCCTAAAAAAAACACTTATCCCACTTTCTCGATTCATTTTATGGAAAGAAAGCGTCCCCTTTTGGATCGCGCCATGTACCCTACATATTTTTAGAGCACGTTGTATTGGAAAGTATGGCTCGCATCATCGTTCTCTTGTCTCTACTTTGTACACCAGACGCAAACAGGCTGGTGAGTTTAGAGAGTCGGCGACAATTGTCTGATGTTTATTAGCGTATTCCACTTGCTTTCCCCTTTCCGTCAAGCCTGTTGCGACACTGATGACAGAAAAGCGGTGTAGACGCTACGAAACTGCCGGTAGACAGTTATTATTAGAACGAACGTGTTATAAACGATCGCCTTTGTGTACCTTGGATGGTAAACTGGTTTTGTGAGCGCTGCACGACGCCTGTCACTCACGGGGAAATAAGTCAACGGAATTGTCGTTACATGGAAATTAGCAAGATCATAACAGCGCGTAACCCTTAACTACAACAATGGCGTCGCTTGAAAGCGAAAATATAAAAAAATAGGGTAATTACTCGTTTAAACCTTTTTGCCCGTGCGATTCTACTCTGAATCATTGACTTACAATTAGTTAACGTTTATAACTCATACTGTCAGCCTAAACATTCCATACGGCATCGTATCGTACATTTTTTTCACTTGGCAGATAAGTGAAAAGCAGAAAGGATTAAAAGTAACCTAAAAATGTAGAGTGACATTGTTTTTTTAGTGTTTCTTTTTCGGAAAAGTTGGATTTGAATTTTGTTAATGTGCACGACTTTTTGGGAATTGATTCAGAATTTTTCCAATAGAGACAGATCGTATAATCTCGCGTTGAGTGGAACGATCCAAACCGATTGTAAATACAGTGAGAATCGTTTTTAGGTTATGCTTCTCTCTCGGTCCGACTTTTTGCCAATGAATTGGCGCGATACTCTGTTTGGCTTCTCATCTTGTTTAACCTATCAATGACGTCAAATAAAAAGTTTCCGAGCCTCTTCAGAGGCAGGTGTGCGACAGCGAACGAGTATTTGCATTTTCGTCAGGTGTTATCGATATTCTTGCGATTTTCGAGATAAGGATTAGATCGTGTCGTCATTGCCCTGATATTTGCACAATTTTCAGTACTCAGCGATAAGGCCGCGGTGCTTGAACGATGTTTCGTAAGCAATGATGTGGCAAGTGGCGAGGGAATAAATCATCATTAATTGCAATTGAATTTGATAAAGACATTACTGATATCTGAATACCAATATACATATTCCTTATGTGGAATTAGTTCCTTATTTTTAAAGAGTTTGTTTGAAGTTACTTTGTTTGAAGTAATTGTAATATAATAAATTCTGTTTTATGGAAAATACAATAACTAATGTACCTTGCACTGATGGGAATATGACCTGGTTAAATATTCATGATAAAAGGAAAGAAATAGAGTTGCTCTGTGAAAGTTTTAAATTCCCACCAATTATGTTGCAAACAATTCTCGGCTTCTGTGATTCCGTAGTGAATTGCAGGTATTCTAAGCCGCTACAAAAATATATTCAATTAACCATTGAAAATGGAGCAAAATAATGCCTTACGCTTTAGAAAGTTTCCCCGTTTTCTCTCAGAATGTCCACTCACCTCGTTTCCGCTAAATTAGTGCGCAATATCTAGAACGAAGGAGGAACGAGTCAAGCATCCACTTGGGTACTGCAAAAACCATTATCAATTCCTTTGAAATCTTCCACGACTTAATCGAAATACTTTTTACATCTTTCCCACCAGTCAACAAACTTTGCCATTTCGATTTGGTAAAAAGGGAAAGTTACCGAAACCAAGACTAATTTTTATTTTCTTTCAAATCTCGTTCTGATTGTTGTTGTATCGCAAATTCAGGTTCGACTTAGAATATTAATTGTAGGTAAGTAGATTAGCCTTTTGTACCGTAAGAACATATTCATCTTTAATTCTGCATATGGTGTTCTATTAACACTTTGAGTGGCCTTGGGGTGTTGATAATAATAATAATTAATAATAATTATTAATGATACATTATTAATGTAATCTATTATTAATAAGTAGCGAATTATTAATAATAATTAATTACAATAATTAATAACAATAGTATTCCACTTACAAAACAGAATCCGCACTTCAAGTTTCGAGAGTTTCGAATCCTTAAAAAATTTCGGTTTCGCGTTTTGCGAATTTAAAGATTAGGTTCGAAGCCACCCCTAGTTAACACATGTTCTTTATTTTTGTTCACAGAATTCCTTCGGCAGACCAGACGACATTGTCGCGGCGGAGACGCTGGCGAATCATGTCCGCTGCAATAATTCGTTCGTGCACGCGGTGTTCCAAGCCCAGTTTCGGTCTAGTCTCACGTGTCCGCGATGCCACCGACAGTCGAACACGTTCGATCCTTTCCTATGCGTGTCGGTACCAGTTCCTCAGAATCACCGGCAGATGAACCTTTTCGTGAACGTGCTGTACACGTCGCAGCAGCCGCGGCAAGTGAAGATCGGGGTGAGCGTGAACCAATCGGCCAACGTGAGGGAGCTCAGAGAGATTCTGGCCAGTGACACGGGAATCGAGGAGAATCACATGTTACTCACTGAAATTCACGACGAAGGATTTCACAGGTAACTTGCCACTGTTATTATTCCACTGGATGTGACAGAAATAGTTCCACATAAATCTTCAAGATGACTAGAATACTCCCCTGAACTTTATCCACCTATTTCTGTTACACCTAGTACAATCCTAACCGGTGTTATTGCTGTTTAACCGTTGCTCGATGGATGCAGGCTCTAATAAATGGAATCATGTTCAATACGAAACTACACCTGTTCCTGGTTATTAGTATTACCTCTTCAAAGAGATAGCGTGGAACTAGGAAGCCCCATAAAAGGGAGCCCGGAATAAGAGACCACGGCGGGACGACTTTGGTGGAGTTGGCTAGGCGGCTGCTCAGTACGCAGAGGAACCGCAAGATCGCGGGTTCGAATCCCATTGCCCGAGGTCCGTTTTTTCCGTGGCTCCCGAACGCATAGGAATTACAAAACCTATTCCTATAATAGTATAATATTAAATCAGAAGAGGATTAGAATCTAGTCTGAATGAAATTATATAGGGTAAAATTGGACCCTCGTCTCTAACGCTAATCGTGCTTCTTTATTCTTTACAGAACTTTCTCAGATTGCCAACCTCTATCTGTGATCACCGAAAGCGATCCGCTCTACTGCATAGAACTGCCACAGCTGAAGGAGCCCACGGAACAGGCGTACATCCTGCTAGTATGGATCAATGTTCTAGTGAAGGGAGAGCTGAGGCAACGCTTCGGCAGCCCATACACCATGCAGGTGTCCAGGGAGACATCCTACGAAGACCTACAAAAGCTCCTGTTGAAGGAGATGCATAGCGTCCTAGCTGATGATGTCCTCACATCCAGCCAGAGTCCAGGCCTGTTCAACATCCGCGTGGCGGACCCAGCAGCTACCCCCATCCAAGATGAACACCCTTGCATCGACCCCTGCGTGGAACACCCCCTGTACACGGAGCAGATCGAGCAAGCTTTGGCTTTGTGCGCTGACGATTCGGGCCCCCAGCACGTGAAGCTGATCTTGGAATGGGACGACGCCACTAAATGCAATATCATTCAGGACGACAGCGATCAGATAGAAGAGCACGCCAGTGTAAAGCAGCTGAAGACCAACTCGGAGTTGGGAGGGGCCGTGACTCTAGAGGAATGCTTTGACCTGTACACGAGGGCCGAGATATTGGGGGCGGAGGACGCGTGGCACTGCCCATACTGCAATAAGAAGCAAGAGGTGGTGAAGAAGCTGGGGCTTTGGTCTCTGCCTGATATACTGGTCATTCACTTGAAGAGGTTCCGACAGCAGTCCAAGCAGAGGTCTACTTCCAAATTGACCATGCTGGTCGACTTCCCTCTGTACGGCTTCGATATGACGCCGCACCTTGCCCACAACGGAGTCCAGGCGCATAACAACGTCGCTAGCCTGGGTGGGCTGGGCTGGTCGCCTTGGAAAAAGCCCAGGCCCCGTCAACAGAATATCCCCAAGTACGACGAGAATGTGTACGACCTCTACGCGATCTGCAATCATCACGGCCAAGATCTGCAAGGCGGCCACTACACTGCGTTCTGCCGGAACCCATATGACACTCAGTGGTACTGTTTCGACGACACTCGAGTGGAAGCCGTGAACGACACGAATCTGATCACGAACTCGGCGTACATGCTGTTCTACCAACGAAGGGGCCTGACGAACAACTCCGGCAACTCCTCGGCGGCCTCCACTAGCTCGGCTGGGTCGGGGCTCGATCACTGGGTCTCGAAAATGCCACCGTTTTACTTCAACAATAAGACCAGTAGCATTACGAACAATAACCAAAGCAAGTCGCAGGAGGTACTTTCTCAGGAGAAGATCGTCGAGGAGAAAAATATGACGAATTTCAACAGAGGGTGCCGTAATTATGCCACCCTGCAGCCGAAGAAGAGGAACGTTGCCACGGAAACGGACATCGGACAGATCGATCATTATTCTGATGATGAAGCACCTTGCAGAAGGGAATGGGTAAGCTGAGAAACAATTATGTATTCAATTATTGTCAGCCGTAAGGTATCCGGTCTCGGTGTGACTTTCTATGCCTCTTTCTCCGTCTGTTACTACATCGTATGCAGTTGCCGATGAATAAACGATGACACTAGGCTCCATTCATCACCATTCTGCTAACTTCTTCATTCAGTTACCCGTTGCATCTTGTACGGGGTGTTCAGTAACAGATAGAAACCCCTGAAGCATGGTAATTCGATAGTCGGTTACCGTCAAGAAGGAGATCTTTACTTTCCTGCCATACAATAGTAATACCTCGATACTAGATCGCCTACTACACCTCGAAACAAGTTCATTTCCATACCCACAAAACTGCCCAATTTTCTATCTTCTTTTTACGCATATGCAATGGAGGCTTTAGTAACGCCTAGTATGCCCATAATTCAATTAATTTTGACCTCCATCTCACATTTTTGAAAGTGAAAGAAAGTGCCGTGCTCCAGGCGTTTCTGACTTGAATGCTTAAAAATTAATAATTGAAAAACGAAGCCTCTACTGCAATTTCGTTTCTTTTATTTCTCTTATTTTGTCGCCTAGCATTACCCATTTCAGTTTCTACTCAAGTTACCAAACACCCTATATGATATGCTTTTTTTGCATAACTTTGATCGATCATTGTAAAAATAAGTTTCGAAATTATATTCGATTTTAACCCCTAGTATCATGATTTTTTTATTTTACGCAGAAAAATTTTTATCGGTGCATTTTTGTTTGTACATGACCGTAAAAATAACCAAAAAATTCCTAGTGTAACAATTTTTTACATAAATGAAAACATATGGATACAAATATGTATTATAAAGTTAAGCCAATGCTGGGTTTTGCAGAATGTTACACTAGTGCTCCATACATTATTATGATAAACCGAAATAACTGAGAGAAAAAAATAGCAGTCGCCTGGTACTTTCAGCGGTGGCGAAACTATGAGTTGTAATCAACAAGACGAGACAGTATATCACAGTAAAATTTCCACGTATGTGTTTTTCCCCTCAGGACACTTGTAACATACGGTAATAGTAGTAAGTAGAGCAACGCTTCAAAGTTCGTGAAAAAGCCCCTAGATGGCGGGCATGTTTTTTCCCATTCGTGTAACATGGATTTCTGCTGCACTATGATACTGAATAAATAAAGGGTTGATACCACAGACTTCTATATACTACACTAGACTGCTAACAGCCGACAGAAAGAGTGATGCGAGTAGTGGGGGGTGTCCGCCATTTGCAGTTTAGGCAAGAATATGTAAGAGGCTTATGGAGTTATATGGAATTATAGGAAAAATTAAAGTAAAACATATTTATCACAGTGTGAAAAATTTATTACAAAATATCGGTATATAAAAATATATTAATCGTAAAAATTGTATTGCTATATGTATAAATTAATCGTTACCAAATGCTAACGTCAGATGCTGAAGTCAGTGCAGATTTTTAATAAATTTGTAATAAATTTTTCACACTGATAAATATGTTGTACTTTAATTTTTCCTATAATTCCATATAGCTCCATAAGCCTCTTACATATTCTTGCCTACACTGCAAATGGCGGACACCCCCCACTACTCGCATCACTCTTTCTATCGGCTGTTAGCAGTCTAGGTTAGTATATAGAAGTCTGTGGGTGATACAGAGAATTTCGTATACCTAGTTCGATAGATTAAAAAGCAATTCTTATCAATAATTTTGTATTTATGTTTGCAGGCCTCGCCGAAACCTGTCCGAAAAATGTCGTCCATCACGCTGACGCCGCAAATACAGCAACCGACGATAATCCACACCGCCAGCAGCGATCCAAATACAACGATAATACACGAGTCAACGTTGTAACATACAATTTAAGCCAGGCCCGATCTGGCTGCAGCAACGCTCAATGTATAGTGCCTGGAACACAGTGTGCCGCGAAAGGTTCAAGAACGCTAAAACAGCTGTAGAGTGTAAAGACAATTTCTCGTGAACGTTAAATCCATTACTTTCCTATCAAGCGAAAAAAAACGTCGATATACACGTATATCGCTTAGAAGAAACCTAGAACCTGTCGCTCTGAATTTCTTCGCAAGGACGCTTTTCTCTTTTGTATTCGACGTCCCTTGGTATTATTTCGAATGCGACGGATCGCGAGCGCGCGACGGCGTGTATTCTGAGAGGGGGAGAAACTCGAGGCATTAGTGATTTTTTGTAATTTATAACGTGTTTGTATACAGGTTGTGAATCGTATTGTACATTGTAGCTATTATAGGAACTTTTTAAGAGAAAGACGAAATATTATGTTCAGTGTATCGAGGATCGCGAATCCCTCGTTAACGAAGTACGCCTGTTGTTAATACTTTAGATCTTCAACGCAATAGGTCGATGAGATCCTACATATGTCCAGAGGGGACGCGCCCTGTGTGTCAAAGCAATTCCTCCGCGACCTGCCAACATACACGCGAGTCGTTACAGTGAAACTATGACAATAACTTGAGCCCGTGGGCGAGTCAAGATTCACGCATTTACGGTCACTTCGTCTCACAAGCGTGACGCTTGTCTGGGCATACCGTGTAGAAACGCTAACCGTTGCTTTAAATCTATGCTTAAATAATAATATTTATATCGTATTTGTATCACCCACTAGTGGCCTTATCTCAGTAATTAAATATCGACATGTAATTTGCGATCGTACGAGCACGTTTCGGGAGCGTTTTTATTAAAAGAAAATAATACGACATCGCATTGCGAAAGCCACAGGAGTTATATATCACACGTGTATCTGCCAACTGTTCTTTTGATTCGCATGCGCAATCGACGACCAAGAAACTATACTTCCACTGTTCGCAATCCCCCCCCCTTGCCGTTCTTCCTGCGATTGGCACAATCCAGCGTTATCGTGCTCGGAAAGCGAGACCCGTCGTGCCCGAGACAAAGAGTGGCTTTCTTTGTCATCTAATCCTGCGTTTCTTCGATCATCGAATACTCTTAAATTTTCTAGTTATAACGATCATTCCACTTGCGCGCGTTTATCGGAGGGCGATGGAAACACGGAGGCATAAAAGTGAAACAGATTATATATATATATTATACATATATACATATATGCACCACATGTATAATTAGCGAGTGAAAGATATTTAAGTTATTTTAACGGTAACATTTATTGCTAGTCACATGTATCTTGAGGGTAGCGAGTGCAGGGGTGCGTGAGGTGAATTGTAAATTCAGCCAAGTGTCAAGTTGAGCCTCGGTTTTACGAGAGATGAAAGCATTCGGTAGGCCAAGTTGTGTAAAGTATAGTCAAGTATACTGCTTTCGACAACGTAGCTGCGTAAATTGATTCCCGTGACGAGTGCCGCGGCACTCTTAAAAAAGTAAGACTTGATTCGACGTTATTAAACTCAGAGATCCGAAGAAGATAAATATTAAATATCGTCTCAAATTTAACCAACACCTTCTATCCGGAAGATGTTTATTAACCGTCAGACCGCGTGCGGAGAACGCCTTATGAGCGTCCGGCAACTGTGGTTAACGAATAGCGATTAACGATTTCCGTACAGGGGGTGCGAAAGATAAGAGGTCTACCGGAAGCCGCTCCGTCGTTGCAAAATAAAAGTAAACAGCCTCTATGAATACTTTTGGTCGCACTCAATGGATTGTACGATGGGATGAATGTGCGGGACGCGTATGATAAGGAATAGAAGAGGGAAAGAATGATCGCCGCTGCCCGTCATTATTATATGATTTTAGAAGTTGCGCATTCACGTTAATCGACTGAGGGATACACTATTGATTAATCATATTACCACTGCTATTTTGTTTGAATAAATAGAGGATGTACATAATGTAGAGAGAAAGAGAGAAGACGAAATGTCATTCCATTGTATGCACGCTACGCTACGTCAGCTTTTACCTATGATTCTTATACTCCACCGTCTTTTAAAAGTAACATTGCCGAAGACTTTTATAATTCCCGCCGCTTCTCAAGATTTTCGTAACACTTCGAGGCGAGCTATTTCCACTCTATCGAACGGACAGCTACACCAGAATTGTTCACGTTCGTTGGAACCACCCTCTCCCCCATCGGAACTGTAATTTGCGAAAAAATAACGAGTTCCGTCGATCTTGTTTTTAATCACCGATTCGTCGCGGATCATAGATAGTAGACGATTAGGCGGCAAAATGTTGAAGTCGAAACGAAATCGTTGTATAATATTATTCAAAGCGAATGTAAAAAGTTTATAAATAATTAATGATAAATGAAACGTACTATACAGAGATTTGTCAATAAAAGGTAATATTCGTACGTGAACTGCCTGGTAACTCAGTAATATCAAGACACCGTTTATGTATTTCACTCTCATTTTACATTGTTCGGTCATGGAACATGCGTTGATTTCGGAGATATGGGGACCCCTGGATCTTTCGTAACTTATATTTGTCATATAAAATATTTTTATTTGGGACTCCAGTGGGTAAATATTGATGATAAGTGTAGTGTAATATAGGTTATACTTTTTAATAATTTCAATTGTGTTAGGAATAGAAAATATCCCATTCTTAAGATCGTTAATCACATGCCACCTCTCATTTCTTATTGAACACAAGCGGAATATAGATTTAACCCTTTGGATACTAACAATCCGAACGCTCAGCGCATACCACGTGCAGTTTTCCTCCAGACATATCTCTTCATCATAGCCGCTGAACGCCTATGGGCGTTTCTCGCACACATTGCACGCACTGAACGCGTACATGCACCGAAAGGGTTTATACGATAAATAACCCTAAAAAGGAGGCTTTACTTCATTTCGAAATGAGACATTCAGAGTAACCCAATTTTTTTGCGAAATTGAGTTAGCAGCAATAATGTATTCCAATAAGCTGTACTTATTAATCGCATATGAAATAGGAAAAATTAATATTTTTTCAATGTGAGTTACTCCGTTGTTGCTCTCAATGCCTCAGATATTGGTCTAGAGACGAAAGGCGCCTTATAACGATTTTTTTAATTACGATAGATCCAACATTTTCAACAGAAATAGACGTGCACCCACACAACCCGACAATTTACTCTGCAGTTAAGGTAGAACTGTGGAGCTACAGAGAAACATTAGATCGATAACATTGAAACTGGAAATTCGTTACAAACCTGCTACCTTCTGCTGCATTACATACGAATACCTTTTACCAAAATTAAGAATGGATATATAACTTTGGTACATTCCCTTTTTATTGCCTTATTACTGAACGTGAGTGTAGAGTGAGAAGACTCGGCCGGTAACGCCAATTTCGCTCTCCTATGGTGAATTTTTTAAACTTCATTTCAGAAATAGATAAATATTCTCAACCAATGGGGCACTCAAGATTTTATCTTGGGGGAAGATGAGTTGAACAGCTAAAAATATTTTAAATGTAAATTCAATAAAATTCATTAGGTGAAACAATAAAATCTAGCTTTCTTTTTTCACGAAACTCTGGAATTACTTCAGGCGTGGTTACATTAATCTCCTTTTCCCTTTTTCTTTTGGGGGTGCCAGACCTCCCCCTCCTGGGTAGGCTACTGTTCTCAGCACACTCTAAATTCAGAATGTACTGAATTTTATCACATACTTACAAGCTTTACTACTCGGTTTCGTTCAAAATTTTGATCTGATTTTATAAAAAAGAAAAATTGTTTTAAATATTTTTTTTGTGAAAGTAGTCACATTCATCTGGATTAGATGAGCTAGGACACATTGCGTTTCCCCAGAGTTTACCGTCCCAAAGTTTATAGGCGACAGGCAAATACACAAACACTTTCTACTTTATACATTAAGATATTTATAATACGTAAGGATAAGAGATACAGTACATTGAAACTCACTCCTATATTTTTCGCACGCTGCGGTAAACAAATTCGAGCACAGATAAATGGTTTCGTTTTAGAGCGACATCGCAAGGGGAAGCTTTTCTTGCTCGATACGATTGGTCCAACTTGCTCCAGCCAGCGGCGTCGCCATGTATTTAACGGAGAAGTGCATTCGCGTAGCAGAATACGTTCGCTTGCAATATTTACATCGCGCGGAGTGATTCCTGCGAGGGAGCCGTACATACGGCGGGAATCCGGAATGCGCGCACACTTTGCAGATATGAAATTCATTTCATAAATCATACATGTCTAATCAGTGTGCTTCGTAGCGACAGCGAAAAGGTTTAATAATTCGTTGAATGAAAAATGTGGTATAAGTACATTCCTGTTGATTTAAATTTTTGAAATGTAATCATGTTTCTGTCTTTAAGTAAACAGAAAGAAGATAATTGATAATAATATTGAAGCTTGCTCTGGGAAGGAAAGAGAAAAAGAGAAAGAATTATTAATATTTTGCGTCTAACGTAAAAATAATCGTCGCTGGACTTTTCTCGTGTTGCAAGACTACGTCTACATGCGACCCTGCTTGAGTAAAAAAACATGTTTACATTCTCCTCTCTTTCAATCGCAGCTTTAAATATCTTCCCACTCCACATTTGATAAACATATATTTCCAAGTAAACCTCAACCGTCCTCTCCTAACAAATATTCCAAATACGCATTCGCCAATGAATAAAATGTTGTTTAAACATTTCGCTAACGATTCGAGTCTCCTTACCAACCGCGTAATGTCGTCCCGCTACACCACTGTACTCGATGCCTTTACTCGCGACATGCCTCGACGCTTATTCCTAACGTACATTTGAACAAACAACTTGAATAATCCTCTGTTTACTGGCGCGCCGGCGTGCGATGCCATTAAACGTTTAATCGTTTATTTGGGCCGTTAAGGACATCCTACCGAACCGCGCGTTGTTATCTAGACCGCGCTAGTGTGTTAGAAAACTGTCGTATGAATTTCATATCGGTGAGGTGTACACAGTCATTTTTGACTGCCGCTGTACGCCTTACGGGAGGAGATGGGGGATCGCGTGGTAGTACGCTGGGATTGGCGGTGGCGCCACCCCACTCCGCGAACGCGTTCAGTCGAGTTCGGACCTTCGTCGGGTGCGGAGTGCGTGTCGTTACCGTCTAGTGTCAGTGTTCACATCAACTCACTGAAAATCAAGGTAAGAGACCCTCCACGCTTAAACACGATATCCGCGAAGGTGGCCCGCGAGGCATGCTCCATCGCTCGCTGGGACAAACGCCCGCCGCGTATCCCGCGAGAAGGAGCGTGTTCGGCTGTTGTTCGACAGCCACGGACTTCGCACAGGGACCGGGAGTGTGGTGCGCGATCGAGCTTCGGGCGATTCCTTCGCCGGCGCTCGAAATACCGGGTACCGGGCCGAGTAACCGTCGTTCCGTTCTAACGAAAGCAACAACACGGGGAGGGCAGCGCCTCTCCCACGAGATAAGAGGGACAGAGACGGAGCGTGGTGGCGCTCAGTGTCGTCTTCTCCGTGTGTACTCTCGGGATCGATACACACAGAGCACCACGCTTGGCGCGACGTCCGTCCGCTCGCCTGTTTCCGTGTATAAGGTTACGGGGGTTCGTACGGGATCCATGCGGGTGTGTGGGGCCCCTCTCTGCGTCGCTATGCGTGCCTATGCGCTGCGTGCGTGCTTCCTCCGCGGTGCCGGAGGGTGGATTTTCGACCTGGCCAGGGAAAAAAATTCAAAGAAATTGTCAAGTACGCGCCGCGGCTATGCGGGCGCCTCGTGAAACGCCACCCTCCCTCTCTGCAGGCTGCCGCGCCGGCCACCCGAGCGTTGCAACGGAACGGCGGCATGAGAATGACAGCGAACCAGGAGGTTTGAAAACGGGCGACCCCGGGCTTTCGTATGTCGCGCGAATGGCAATGAGGGGACTTGTCACGTTACTCGGTAAGAAGCGCACGATTCACGGTCGAACGCGCGTGGTGGGGGGGCGTCTCTGGTTTATCTCGCGATCTCTTTAGTTACGATCCGCTGGTTGTTGATATCGTTATTGTTAATGTGAATTGTGACTTTTCTAACGAGTAACGTAGTAGAGTAACGTTAAGCGCAAAGAGGAGGTTCGCTGTTGTAGATGTTGTTACTCGACGTAACTATAGTTAATGAATAGCCCTCGGTGAATTAATATTCGGTTATTTCGATGATTGTGGGTTTTAGGAGCTTTCTAACGTCACACGATAATTGTGATGACGAAAGTATTATGCACAGTTAGGTGGGGATAGTGTTTTACTTCTAATAATGCCACTTAGAGACCACTCAAACCGTTGAGAACCCATTTTGCGGTCTATTTATACTAACTGATAATCATCAAGTTGCTTGAAAAGAACGATTCAAACCGCAACGGCTTCTTAACTTCAATAAAAAAAGTAACCTGATAGGGTCACACTATGTGATTGAGTAAACGAGCTGGATTTCCAATGATATAATCCTCCTACGTTTCTAATCGTCCCAGCTGAATTATTAACGAAACCCCGTTTCTCACGAAACCTTTTATGGGGAGGGCAGGGGGTGTGAAGCACGGGACCCTACAGGGCTGTCCACTTGTTCTCCTATTGAACGATTCCGACATTTTCACTCGCGTGTTTCTGAAAGTCGGGTATGTGGTCGACAACAGAGGATAGTCATAATACGCTCGACTGATGTGGGAACCGTGACCGCACGAGCGCGCGCGATTGCCGGGGTAATGATGGAATCGAATTTAATATGTACTCGCGTGAGCATGTAAAATTATATAAGAAATCTAAATTTTCATTAATTCGAATAAATATCCTGTTTTATCGACAATTACAGATCATTATTTTTGTTTAATGAGAACGCCTATAATAGTATTTATATGATATTGTTCTGTAAAATTTATGTGTGTTTATATTAAATTTGGTGAATGCTCGTTGCCACTGTTTTTATCTTCCAAAATGCTGATGTAAAACAAGAACAAATTTCCACCGCGTTTGACCAAACTCGCTAGACACTCGACTCTGTCGCTACCCCGAGATTAGGATAGTCTCGGCCAGTAGACTCCACTGAGTTTTTGCGTAACGAGAAATACCCTAACCTATTTATCGGTTGGACGAGCAACCGTGTTTATCGGTGGAAAGACCGATATCGACGTATTTCACAAAAATCCTTCCGTGTCTGCTCCCTTATTTCTTGTTTCGTTCTCGATTGCTAGAAGGTTCGATGGGCACGCTATATTTGACAGGCTTAAAATAATTTCCGTTAACGTAGGTAGATATATCACATGTTTCAAAATGTCCCTTCGACATCTGTAGGTACTTTAATCTCGATTCACGTTGTAAAAGATTGAATTAAAATTATCAAAACAATGGCAATCCAGTTATTATTATTATTTATTAAACGTCTTTTATTGCACAATATAAGCAGAGGACAACAAAGGGAGGTAAACATCGACATAAGCATAGGCGAAGTGCAGTCCGAGACTGTTTTTTAACTTAACCTTAAGTTCAAAAATGTTTCAAGTCTCTAATCGAATATCGATGGCATGTTAGATGTAATTATAGAACATTTTCCCCAAATTCAAGGCACATATTTTTCTTCTTTTATCTGTATTAGCTCCAATTTACGACTAATCTTTATTAGGTTAATTAGCAATTACGATGTTTGATACTAGGGCATCGGAGAAGGTAGCACTAATGCTTCTTCAGAAGTACAACAGGTTTTCATTAATTAATAATCTGCTGTACGGGTCAATCTGTGACCTTAATTCTTTTTACAAGCTTTAATTTATTAATCGGTTTCTTCTTTCTGTATTATTGGTAGGAGTACTGGGATGGTCCGAATGCATTGTGGTTTAAATCTTCACTCGACCAGTTATATTGACTGAACTATTTACTACTACTAGAATCATCTGACGGTCATCCTCAGCGGGTCTAGCTGCTTCATGAACCATCTGTGAAGCATCCTGTGACTCACCTACGACCTATACTAGGGTTGCACGTGCTAAACGCACGCAGCACTCGACTTATGTGCACAGGATGTCCGCGTTATTATTCTCGAGCATTCCTCTTATTCTCTACTGAATAGTGTTAGAGACAAATACAGAGCAAGGCAGTTTTACCAGTTTTCTTATAAAGATTGCGGTGTTTGGACTTCAGTCCCAGAATTTGCAATATATCTCCAATCACAAATGTGACATTAATCGCTTTAAAGTGAAAAGCTGTGTTATACTGTTTTTGTATCAGGCGAAAAGAATGTCAGAGCAAAGTCAGATTTTTATTGTTTTTCACTTTTGACGTAGTACCTATATTGACGAAGATTATATTATAGAGCAACCTTCAAGGGCGAATTTAAAGATTTTGCGCCCCTAGCCTAACAAGCGTCTGTCGCCTCTTTCGTGAGATATCATCAAATATTTTAATTTCACAGAGTTGAGACAATTTTAAATTTACTTCAATATGACAACTCATGTTTGAGTTATTGCTAATTTGCTACATGATAAAAAGTGAATTGTTTTCACAGTTGTCTCAAGCCTTTGTGTTTAACCCTCATACAACGAATGCAGGGTCATTTTGACTTAACTCTGACAAAGTCTATCACGATGTAATATTTGTGTTGGCAATGGCAAAATATGGTATATGATGCCTAAATTTCAGGAACATTATTTGTCAAAAATCATACAGGAGATATACTTTTTTTATGTACCAAATGTACATAAATAATTTTTTTCACGTATTTCTTTATTAATAAAGTTTAGTTAATGTCAGAAATTTTAATTACTTAATTCATTTTATATTCAATTTTTTCGCGAACCTGGTGTATCATACAAATGTTGCTATGGGTCAAAATGACCCTGCATTCGTCTCACGCGACCATATCTACCATTCGTGTTCCGAGGGTTAAATCTTTTCCAATTCCTTTTGCTCAAAATTATTCGCCCTCCAAAACTTTCCGCTCTGTAAAATTTGTCCCTTCCCAAAATTTATCGCGCTCCAAAATTTGCCGTTCTCCAAAATTTAATACTCCCCAGAATTGATCGCGGCACAAAATTTGACGCCCTCTAAAATTTGCCACTCCCCCAAATTTGCTACCCATCAAAATTCACTGCCCTTGGCTACAGCCTACACTCAAAGCCGCTGGTAATCTTTGCAAACTTTCCTGTCATGTGTCATTGAATTTTGCTTGACGTCCGTTTTCCCAGTACACAACTAAAAGCTTAAGATTTCCATTGACAAATGTTAAGGTCATCGTCGTAACAGGAAATTCATTCTTATTCTTCTCTATAGTTCTTTTTTTTCCTCTTAAGGTGGAATTACACATTCGGCATTCGACAAACTGAACGTTCGCCAAGGTAGTATTCCCGTGTATTTTCCCACTAAGTATGCGCTTGTTCGGCAAATGAGCGTTTCGAATTCGTAAACATTTGGCAATTACAGAATGTCGAATGTGTGGTTCCGCCTTTTATACAAAGACAAATAGGAGCTACCAATAATCGTTCTCAATACATTTCTTATTGAAGGAGTATGCATTTTTTGTCTGGGCCATGGAAATCACCCAGAAAGCAATCAAAAGATGTATAATAATAATCAGGGAGTCGAGACCGAAGCAGAAACCGAATTTCCGACCGGTCGCGACCGGTCTAGCGACCAGTAACCGAAGCGAAAAGGGACCGATATTGCGACCGTAACGGTGAGAGGTTGTGAAGGGCGACCGAAACTCCAGACCGATTGCCTCTCGACCGGGAATCTCAGACCGAAGGCATGACCAGTCCGCCGACTGGTCGGTTGACCGGTCGCAAACGGTCGCAACCGGTCGCAACCGGTCGCAACCGGTCAGAACCGAGGTTTCTGTTCCTCTCGATAAATTACGAGTCGGAGCAGTTCGGAGCGGTTCGGTTCTGTTCGGATCGGTTCAACCTAGGTGAATAAGCCGGGAAGGTATGGATGCTGTTCCTGTCGCTCACACTGTTTGTCACTCTCGTGACGGGTTTGTTGATAGCAAAACTTTTGCAGTTATTTGTTACTGTAACACTGTCCATTCCAAAGTATGTCGATCTGCCGAGATATTATTGCATTTCAAACACTAGTTATGTATTATTTTAGTAGAAGCAGTTAATATAAATAAATTATTGTTAATATACAAATAACAAGAAAATGACTGAAAATATAATTCTTCATGTGATTATTTTATAAGTATGTCCAAGTGTGGAAAAAAACAGAAGATAGGAATGTATCGCGCGAAATTTATATATATCGTCATATCTTCTACAATTATTTATTAATCAGTGTGAAAATTGGTGAAAATCTTCCTTGTATATTAAGGAAAAATTTTGTCGCGATATATTATATTTTCAATCATTTTCTTGTTATTTGTATATTAGCAATAATTTATTTATATTAACTGCTTTTACTAAAATAATACGTAACTAGTGTTTGAAATGCAATAATATCTCGGCAGATCGACATACTTTGGAGTGGACAGTGCTACAGTAACAAATAACTGCAAAAGTCTGCTATCAACAAACCCGTCACGAGAGTGATAAACAGTGTGAGCGACAGGAACAGCATCCATACCTTCCCGGCTTATTCACCTAGGTTGAACCGATCCGGACAGAACCGAACCGCTCCGAACCGCTCCGACTCATAATTTATGGAGAGGAACAGAAACCTCGGTTCTGACCGGTTGCGACCGTTTGCGACCGTTTGCGACCGTTTGGGACCGTTTGCGACCGAGAGAAATTCTCTCTCGAGTTTCGGTCGAGAGAAAACTCCTGACCGCTCTCGCTCTCTACTTCGGTCGAGAGACCCGTAAATGCCATATTGGTCGGTCTCACTGACCGCGACCGCGACCGAAACCGAAATTCTATCGGTCTCGACTCCCTGATAATAATACCATCTCGATCGCCAGGAGCAGCACGACGCGTGCCGCGCGCGCGTTTTTCTCGCGTTGCCAAGGCGACCGAGATGAAACGGTGTTACTAACCTTAGTATTCCCTACGGGTGAGGAAACGTCGGATCGTAATGAAACGGAATCGCGTTGATTTATATTACGTTTTCGCATTTGTAACCACCAAGTGTTTGTGTAAAATTCTCTCTCTACATTCAAAGAGGGGAACGTAGCCCGAAACGTTCCAACGGTCGAGGCTCCCGGGAGATTGTTTTCGCACTACGACGAGGGATGTTTATAAACAATGAGAAGTGCGAGCCACGAAATATGTATGTACTCACATACGTCATATTTGAGTATTGTTGATTCGAATTCGATCATTCTCGAATGTTTTACGATCGTAAAACCTGTTTGTAATTTCGGATACATTATGCGTTCGGAGATAGAGAAAACGACCGGCGTACATTGGAGTGAAATTACGGTGGTCGCGTATATTTGTACCTTGGCCATAAAACGAATCAAATATTAATAACTGTCGATGTAAATTCTCCTTTACGCGACGAATTGAATTGTCCGCTTTATTTGCCGCAGAAGTATCGAGATGCTCGAATCAATAACGAACGACTGAAAGTGGTGTCAATTTCAATGAAACTGGAACGCGATGTTATTATTCCATGAAGCGCACGCCCGCGAGGTTAGGTTAGAAGCTTTTGCCATGAATTCGAACTTATCGACAGAGTTCCGCGGAAAATATGTTTTCGGCACGGGAGTATCAGACTCCAATCTTTTTTTTTCATACTTCGTTATTTTGATCGATTAACATTTCTGATAATTATATTCTATTTGACAACTCGTTCTTTTTGAATCGTTTTCTCGTATTATACATTCGTACGTCTGAAAATACATTCCTGTGTATTATAAATACATTTTATCTGTGGTAGAGTTTTGCAAAAAATTATTACAGTTAAGTCAGAGGAAAAATAAAGATAGATAGCTTTTACTACTTCTCTCATAGAGACTTCTCCCATTTATTTTCTGCATTAACTCTTTGGATACTCACGTTAATGCATTATTCGACAGAAGTAGTGATGGGTTCGATCAAATCACGAGTATTTTTGTTTGAACGACAACCACTAGATTTTAACCAAGCATACTGAATTAATTAATGTACCAGATTTACATAATACTTTATCCAAGTAGTGATAGGTCTGAACCCATCGCGAGTATTTTTTAACAAGATCTCAAAACTTCCTTTACACTCGGCCACCGAGCCACCGATCTCTACAATCATATCCCTTTACTATGGCTAGTGCGCGCGCACGTGCTTCGCGAGCGCGAATCGAAAGCGGAAGCGTTATTGAATCGGTGATACAGGGGCCTCGTGGTCGCTTCATCGGAATGCAATGATGCATCGCCGTATATACATGTCAGTCAGGAGCGCGCGCGTGCGCGTGCGTGCCTCTTCGGCCTCGGGAACAAACGATATTGGTATGCAAGGTGAGAGGGTGATCTATTCAGAGGTCGACGGGAATGCAGAAAAAGCCGACATTTCAGACAAAAGCTATCGGCAGGCTTCGCCCCGACGAAGTGGTCGTCTTCCTGGCCGTCCCGTTATTCGCCTGTCGGCCTGCTTCTTCACCCTTGAAGCGCGCCTCGGAAATCCGAGATCCTATCTGAACAGACTCGTTTCACCGAGGGTTTCGCGCTCTTCATATTCGACGAGCGTGTTCCTCGTGCCTTTTTATGGGGGTCGGGATTTTTAGGAAGGGAACACGCATTCGATATGACAAACATAAATAATAACGAAAGAGACACTGTAATATGGTTTACACTTACAGGTAGGGTTGTACCTACACGTACTATAGTATATTTTAGTTTAGTCTGCTATGTGCTTTTAGAAAAAGAAACACTACGTAAAAATACTACTAAATTTAAACTTTAAACAGAAGTTCAGAAGAACGCGATTTAAAATACTTAAGGCAGTAAGAGTGACAACGGACCGACCCACCAATACCTCCCTCGATGTGGGGAGGATAGTACCAGTTGCAGTACTTAGTATTCGATAGTACTTTAACACAAACGATCAAAAATACCTTCCCGAGGTACACCATAGGTGTCGTCAATCGTTAACAAAAATTACTGTGCGTTATACTCGCACTTTCCACATTACCGACCATTCTTATCATTCGCAAAGCGACTCGAGCTGCCACGGAGCTGCATTCGCCGGAAACACGATTACCGGATCAACGAGAGAGGAAAAGCCAGGACGAGCGAAAGAACTCGCGACGAAATTTCAATTAGGGAAATGAGCCACGGAGCGATTCGTTCTACTGCAGAGAAACATCGTGTTTCCTTTTCGCCCGCCTCCCGTCGCACGCTCAAGCACGAAACAAAGCGAGTGGCCCCGACAAAAGCTGGGGCGACGGTTCTTCGGGCGCTTCGAAGGAGAAGGAGGAACCGAAAGCGTCTCGTAATCATTTAGACGTACAGTGGCGGCGGCAGTGGGGGGCATAGCTTTCAAGCCCGTTTCCGCCGCAAATTATCTTTGAATTAACATCTCGGACGGTCGTATATCCGGGGCGAGCGAGCGCGCGCGATACGCTACCCCTTCCCTGCTCCCTTTCAGGCCTCGAATTTTCCGTGCAAACGCTTCGGGGCTCCATGTCTCCACGACTAGCCCGGGGAAGAAGGGAGGAGGCAGTTTTTTTAGCCGTGGAATTGCAAAGCAAACTGTGCTGAAGCGCCTCGGGTGTGGATGTTGCGAGCACGCGCGCAACTCCGTGGCTCCCGTCGGCGTCGGTGAAAGGAAAAATTACTCGGTGAAAACGGGGTGCAAATAAATTACCCCTCGACAGGGACGGGGGGGGATATCGCTGGGAAACCCACTTCAACACCGTTCGGTAATTCATTCGAACTTGGCTGTCCAGGCGAGGCAGGGATGCCCATGGTTATAGGGCGAGAGGCCGGAGGACCGTTCGCGGGCAATTGAATGTGCAAATGGTTAATGGAGTCGCAGAAAGGTCGAATTTTTGGCGATATGGTGGTATTTGGTTTCTTGAAATTACCTAAATATTTAATATTGCAGATGCAATTGAATATGCAAATTCAATTACTATAGGGGAAGTCGGGGTATTGTGAGCCACGGGGAATCGTGAGCCAGCGCCATATTTTTTTCCCTAGTGAATAATGACAGCTGCCAACAACTGTTATTTACTTGTCTTATGATAAGCTAATATTTCCACGATCAGTGAACGTACGCACCCGCATCGTTACTTTGCTCTGTTAACAGATAAAAAGTGGCTGATCTCGATGTATTATTTTCACTTCGTGTGTGGTCTATTATTGTGACTCTTTTCTGTGAATCCGCGTAGGTAACTATTTTTATAATACTCGTGTGACTTCAAGCTTTCGAAATAATATAGGAATTTGGCATTAAGTTAGCATTGTGTTATTTATTTGTAGCCATGTTGTAAAAATAATGGTTCGGGAAATTGCGAGCCACTCGATTCTTGACATTTAAAGAGCTAACCTCACGTGTTTGATGCTTCTTTATGATTGTTTATGTAATATTTGAGCACAATATATATATGTAGATCGTGTCAAAAATGACCCCCCGGTTTTTTTTGCAATTCTCGACGTTTCATGACCCACTGACTCTAGAAAGTCAAAAAATGGGGTATAAAAATGCTTGTGTGTGTGTGTTTTCTAACAAGCATTGTCATTTTTATTCAATTTATAAAGTGGCTCACGATTCCCCGAGATTTTTCAGATTCACGAAAATGCAAATTTTTTGTAATAGTCTGAAAATCATCTAATTTGCAAATATTCGATTCCACTATTGTGACTAAAAGAAAGGTAAATCTTCATACTACAACATCCAGCTTTGAAATTTGAAGAAACACTTGATTTTATAGCAGTTTGTTAGCAATAAAAAAAAGTGGCTCACGATACCCCGACTTCCCCTACAAATGGCACAAACATTGCGACTTAAATCCACACATTTGTAAGTATATTTCGGAAATGTGAAAAATATAATACTATCCAGCAAGGAATAATCAATATTTAACACAAAAAATACATTAAAATCCGTACAGTAGTTCCGGGAAAAAAATTCATGAGAATAAACCCCTTGTTAGACCAGAAAAGTATAATGGCTCCTTAACATACAGTCTAATCTCCATAATCCGAATTTTAAGCTCTACCTACACCGATGTCCCAGATGTGGTCCTATTTTTCGATTCTTATTGTCCTCTCGTCCCAAGGTTTTGGCATCAATTACACATATCGATGGCTGGTTGCACAAATATTGTATGTCCACTTTTTGAGCAGTTTTAAAAATCATTGAATCATTAAAGAAATACAAATTCCACAAGTTCGCAAAAAGTGGCCATACAATATTTGTGCAGTAAGCCGTCGCTACGTGGTATACTTATAAGTACCATTTTTCAACGGCCACTGTATATTTCATCCGCGTCCGTGATAATTCCAGCTCGTCTTAACCTTCCCACCCTGGTATCATTAAGCTTCCGCTGCGCACTCGTTTACATGCCACAGGATTTCTTGTTAAAATGTAGGATATTGCTTGCGTGAATAAAGAATATGCGCCAAGTGCGAGTAAAGTAAATAAGTACAAGTAAAGCTTGAATTCTTAGCAGAATTTTAAAAGGGGGAAAGGAGGCGCTTTGACTCGCGACGGCGTGGCCCGACGCATCCACGCGAAAACGTTACGCCGTGATTAAATTCGTTTGCCCGCCGACTTCGTTGCCTCTCGTCCCTTTTCTCGTTCACGTGAGCCCTAGTTCCCCATTGTTTATCCCTCAACAAAGTGACAAAAAGCGTTGAGGCTTCGGGGCCGCCGCCTTTGCCGGCTTGCATCGTGGTAACGGGCGCTTCCACGCGTTTTTCGACAACGACCTTTTGTCCTCGAGTCTCACCGTGCGTGCGCGCGTAAACAGAAACAAACGCGCACTTTACATGGACGAATAATCTTTTAGGGTTGGCGGATTGATTGTCCCTGCGCTTTCCCCTCAAATGAGCAGCTATTATTCTAAATTATTCGTATATCCTCAATGAGAACCTGCAGTTTGAACTCTTGTATAGATACGTATCCTTTTCAGATGTGTTTATGTACCTGTGCATGGAGTCGCATATACAGGGTGTCCCATTTAATTCGAACATCCTATTTCTTTTATATTTTAACTGAAGGATATTAAAAAATGTTTCAAAAAGAAGTCTGTATGTGGTGGAAGTGTCAAATTTTGTGAGCAGTGAAATTATTCCCTTCAGCTTGTAATTTTCGAGAATTCAAGTTTATTTGTGTTCTCTTAAACGAAATTGAAAAATATGCAATTTTCAAGGAATCTCAGGATCATCAGTTTTTCAAAGGGTATACCATTAGATTTCTTCAAATATAAAATATAAAGTATAAATTATAAAGTATAAAATATAAAATACATCAAATATATTATAATATAAAAATACTATTATATAAAAAAAGAAGTAGGGGAGAGTTGCCAATATCGTACTGGTCACCTAAATCATACGTCATCAATTTCTAAGTAATTAATGAATGTAAACGACATTTGATAATAAAAATATCAAGTAAATGCGAAATAAGGAATAGAAACAAAATATTTTCAGCTTACACCCTATTTTGTGCGTGCTATAAACATTTAAAAAAATCAGGTATGATTGATGTAACTTTTTATCAGTTTATCGTAGCTGATAATAATCAAACAATACAATTTTGTCCCGTATTTTTGTATTTTTCTAAAAGCAGGTTTAATGTAGAATATTTGACATTCATTTTAAGTGCATATTACATTCATTATAAAGTTTAAATTGATATTTATAAATAAATTGATCATGTTTCCTAAATCATACCACTACAATCCTACTAGTAGGATTTGACAACTCGTATGTTTATAGGTTATGTACATATATCATTTACATAGGATATTGCGGCCTGTGTGTGATCCATATACATTTGTATATGTAACTATATAATAATCATTACTTTATTTTTAATATTTTCTTATCTATTTGCTATTTATACTATTTTTTAGTAGAGGTACGATTTTGGAAACCGAGAGGTACGATTTAGGAGACCGGTTGTCCGAATCGTACCTTTGACAGTATGTGACAAAAAGATTAATATCAAATTAATTTGTTCTTAACAAAAGGCTAAGCATATAATAGTAGGTGCCTAAAAGATCAAGCTACAATCCAATAGTCATTTGCGTTCATATGAGTACCAAATATGAAATATAACGTAAAATGTCTTAAGTGGTACGATATTGGCAACTCTCCCCTACCATTTAAGAAGAAAAATGTCGATGCTCCTGAAATGTAAAAAAAAAATTTTGAAGCGAAACGATATTCAGAATAATGCAAGTTAAATGGAACACCCTGTACATGTACTTCCCAAGCGAATGCCCTAATCTGAAATCGAATTCACTCTCCCACTGCGGTATAATACTCGAAACTGTGAATAGATAATAGATAAGACAATACCACGTTGATACTCGAAATCGTTACGAAGTCTCCACACTGAGTCAATCTCCCTGCCTTGAAAATTATTAAACGGGACTAAACGAAGTTAAGAGAGTGTCCTTAATTGTCCAAGAAACTTCGCCCGCCTCGACGGCTCCCTGGCGACGATCTTTCGGCGGGAAACTCAATTAGGGGTACTTTCCTGAATTTAGAAAATCCTCGAGGGAGTAGATACCCATCCTCTGAAAAGCCTTTCTACAAAAATTACCGAACATCTTCATCGTTCCTCTTTCTCCGCAAAGGCACTACACCAACTTTCATTTCAAATCGCGCGCACTCGTCGTGTGCGTGAACCCTCCATGCCCGCATATTCACCGTACTCCTTGAACGCCTATAAGCGTTTCCCGCACGAACCTTGCGCACGCATTAAACTCGTTTACAAATTCGTAGGATTGAAATGTTTAAAAGCCATTGGGTGAGACTGGTTCACCAAGAAGACACGTTTCGAGTACTACTTCTCCGTGGTTGTTTGACGTACCATAATGGCAATGATAACCCACGGACGTTATCGATGAAAACGCAGAGGGGAGTCGTCACGAGACGATTGTTCGCGAACGAGAATGGTCGAGTGGGTTCAAAAAGTTGCCAGCGAACTGGGTAACGCGAAAAACGGACGGGGGAGGGGAGGAAACTTTTATAATTAAAAAGCAGAGGCGGGAAGTGGTGCAAACAGCGGGGGCAGCTCGCGTGCATCCGACAACAAACATTCATTCAGTTTAGAACATAATGGACGTTGGGGGAAGTAATTACCGTGAAACGCGAGGAATATTAGAATTAAAACGGCGAATATCTTTTCGCAATTGAATGACCGCGGGGCCTCGGTCTCCTTCTCCATACAGGGTGACCAAAAGGCAGGGTGGTCAAATTGTTCGCACCATCAAAATTGAAATTTTTTATGCGCGATTAATTAAAAATTCTCAATACGAAGTGATTTCATTTCGAATGGAACCGGCTTTAATTGCAATTCTTTATGAAATCTGAATGATTCAGTGGGAGTAGCGATGAGCGATTTATGAATCACTGTATCTGCGTAGGTGATTCAGAAATCAGATTCAATACGTTTGTGCTTCAGCGCGGCTTGGAGGATTGGTAACAGCTAACTTTGCCACAGTTCTTAAGCTTGAGAACCACTACGTAGCAAATTGACGGTGTTATTTAAATCAGTTCATTTGCAAAACAGAGAGACTTAATAGGGTGCTTCGGGGACATTGTTATGCATCGGCCGTGAAAAAAAGCGCGTCCGCGTGGAAAATTTCCGATATATTAATTACGTAATTCCTTTGAGGGAAGGGGAAAGTTGAATGGTAGGCACTTGTTATGTTGCGCGTGAATAGCGAGTAGCAGAAGCGTTAGCTAAATATACAGTTTCCAAATCTGTAGAGCTGATGATCAGTTGTTCACTTTGTAAAAATGTAACGTATTGGAAGTTATTCTATAACAGAAAGAATTTAAGTATGGATATTGTTCAATCGTACAGTTCAAGTGTAAAAATATTCCTTTGGCAAATATGAAGGCTTGTGTCGTTCCAAATTATTTGAAATAAATATTACTGCCACAGAATTCACAAGTATATTTTGCAGCTGAAAACTAATGAACACATTCTAATAAACTAGGATTGTTTTTCCTCTGCCACCCAGTAGTAATGCTTCGATGCTAGATCACCTGCCAAACCTCGAATCTAGTCAACTCTATCCCCACAAAGTTCGTTGTGTGGGACTTTCTACTGCTTGTGCGCATGAGCGTTGGAGATCCCATTACTGCTTGGTATACCTACTCACAATCAGATGCAAAACGTGAGTACCCACCTTGTTGTGCCTACAATAATACTTTTAACGTCCCAATATTAAAAATGGTTTACTCTCCGCGATTTCAACTCTCGGCACCCCAAAAATTCTAAACACTCACCATGATTTCCGTGAACAGTGATGTCCACAGGCGTTGACAGCCAACGGCCTGCCCGGGAAAGAGATTCTCACCGAGTCTCCAAAATAAATAAAACATAATTTTATACCTCCATGTTTTATTAATATAAAAAAAATGGTAAAACAATATCAAAGGAAAAGCAATTGTGTACCGACGTCGACTAGCTGTTAGGATTTTTTAGCCATTTTTTTAAATAGCAATTTTATTACAATAAAGCACAATATATAAGCCGTTTATTTTGAAAGTGGCCTAAGTCCATTTGCCAATTTTTTTGTTGACTGTAATAACGCGTACAACTTGCAGTTGGTATTAAAACTTTATATATTAAACATTTTTAAATGTAAATGGACTTAGGTCCCTTTCAAAATAAACGGCCCATATCGGAGTCGCCCCCCCCCCCCTATCCCGCCCTCGTCGTACCTAGTGATGTCTATTCCAATATTTACAATCCCCAGTGTCATTTTTGCCCCACCGTTTTCGGCAACTCTGGAAGTGACAGAGGATAGTCGTAAGGAAGCAGAAGCGGTTTCAACTGGGCGAGCATAGGAAACGGTCCAGAAAGGAAGGCTGACCCGAGGAAATTTCGTAACCATCTGGCCAGCACGTTTGTTTACGTGAACACATGACGCAGTCACATAGTAACCGTCTCGAGGAACCGTTGTAAATCATCGCATTTACGAGCTCCTGTCCCTACGGCCATCTGGCCAAAAACTTGCGAGAGAGTGCTCTCCTCCACCCCGCAGGGATAGAGAGCCTGCCTCGAAGGGCGGGGATTTTTCCGGAGAAAATCGTCCACCCTCCTCGGTTTCCCTTAAGTCCGTTCGCTTGGAGGATTTAAAACCGCCACCGAAGTTGCAGGCAACGCGGCTCGCGCGGATGTTTACTCCGCACCCAAGCTGGGATTTCTATCAGGAAATAGCTTGCGCGAGATTAGGTTTCGTGGCGACCGAATGGTTCTATACTCCTCACGATTGAAACTGAAGGGGCTGGTTAAAAGGGGGGGTTCTCGAGATTAAGAACTTCGAGGCCACTTCTAAAGGCGTCTCCGTTCTAATTTTACGGTGTAAATGGTACCCAGAGGTGGACTAAAATTTTATTTAAATAAAAATTACCAATAACGAATGAAGGTTAGAAAAATTATTGTCGAATGAAAAAATTAACTTTATTCGTCAAATGATCTAAAGATGAAGTGATTCTTATTTGATCCGTTATGTAAATAATATTTTATTTAGTTAATGCCCAACTCTGATGGTACCGTTCATTTTTTTCGTCATACATGGTGGCGTGACATTTTGTGATGGTCACTGATCCACTCGTTGCATCGAAGATTCTGGTGGATGTTGAGTATGTACTGGGCTGTGGTCGTCATTCCAATTTTTATACTCAAACTGGGATTTCTGTTAGGGAATAGCCTGTTTGAGGTTAAGTTGAATAGCAACCCCATGGCTATACAGAACTTGAAGGCAAAGTTGAAGTGGCTGGTGAGAAGGGAAGCTTTTCTATTTTTGGAGCGTATATTTTAGAGCTATTTTCATAATTCCAAAAAGCGTTTGCTGGAACATTTCGAGGAGTATTAGAATCAAAATGATGGAAAAAATCGATTTTTTCAGTCGTCCAAAGTAGACAACTTCGTTAAGAATAAATCTGTCGTGCAATCACTTAAAAAATTAAGGTTTTTTTTTAAGAAAACTGTAGCACATAGGGTAGAAAGTCTTTTTGATATTGATTTATACATATTTTAACAGGATAAAATAATATTTATTGTTTTTTCCCCAATGTAATCTTGAATAAATAGCTATAACTGTGACGGTGATAAAAAAACGGTATACATGAAAACAAAAGAACTAATTGTCGTATTTAAAAAATTCTTTCAGTACCTATTCTTTTCATAAATAAACTCGCTATCACCAACTTTTGCTAAAATATGTATATAGATAGTACCAATCATTGAATTTTCATTATTCTGCAGTAACGATCCGTAATACGATAACCACACTCATATATTTTTTGAAAAACTTTGGAATTTTGATTTCAGCTAAGCCTATCTTGAAATCAGAGAAAAAACATCGAAACCAATTTTTTTATTATCTTAAAATATATATAAGTCAATACCAAAAAGACTTTCTACCATATCTGTTACAATTTTCTTTCCGAAAACTCAAAAATTTTTTAAGGCATTACACGAGAATGTGCCCTTAAGTTATAAATGGTACCATTCATCTTTTTGTCACTAATGGTGGGCGTGAAACTTTCTGACAACCACTGATCGACCCTCTGCATCGAAGATTCTGATGGACATTGAATACTAGAACGTCGTCGCCATTCCAATCGAGGAACTCGATTCGGTATTTGCATTCCGTAACCATTCCTTGAGCGACATTATTGGTTCCACGAAGCCCGAGGGGCATGGGCACGGGGTCAGGATTAATATGAAGAATTGAACGAGACCCTCAGTGCAGATGTGCCTCTACCTCGCCCTCCTCCGTCGCCGGAATAAGGGAAGGTATTTGAAGATTTAAACAGTATTTGCGCAGCGGTTCCAACCGGCTGCCATTTTCTCTCCCACCTAGTCCTGCCGTGAAGAAACTTCAATTATATATCCCCATGATCTCACGTTTTTAGCGATCTTCTAGACCGGGATGGCTATTGCCTGGATAAAATAGTTATTCAACACGTTCACCACCAGATGAGTTTCCTCGCGTGGCGCTCAATATGGCAAAGTGAAATTTCATTACTGCGAGGTTAAGGATTAAGATGATGAAGCTTTATGGGGTATGGTTATGTTTCGGTGCACCGTCTGGTATAGCGTGTGTATTTAGATAGAAATCATTTTCATGAACGTATTTCATTACTTATCAGCTTTTAGAATAGTATTTATGTTTAACATTATTATTATTAGGTATCATTATTATTCATTTTATTTTTCTCCCTTTTTGTCTTATTAGGTATTATTATTATTATTAACAAGAATCCCCTGGGAACATTATAATTACTACACTAACACTTTGACCGGTCCCACGCTTCGGGTTGCCATTTTGCAATTGTTAACACAGATTCTCTACAACAGATATGCATTTTTACCAAAATACGCATACGTCATTTTTGGCTATTTCCCTAAAATTGAGACTGTGCAAAAATAGGAAAATACGTGTCCCATATTTTTGTGCGCAACAATATTTTTCAAGAAACAAAAATCGTCGGACACCTCGATAGTGTCCCTCGTCAATATTAATTTCCTGGCAAGGGGTGTAAACCCCCCAGCCATATTCATTCTCCAAGCGACGGCAAGTGAAAGCCTTCTCACCTCCAATTTGATATTCAAAATTTTCATCTCGATACAAGTTTTCCGAGTTTGGGTTTCCCAACTTCGTTTCCGAGGTGGAAGGGGTTGTGTAGTTTAGGGGGTGGATTTTTCTCCGCGCCACTAGCGAACGATGTCAAGGAACAGATGAGAGGGGGAGCTTCAAAGGGTTGAGCCTCGACGTTTTGAATCTCAGGTCGCGGTTTAACTTTGTAACGCGGATAATAGCGTCGCGGCAAGTTTCCCCCCCACTCCCCCGCCCAGCGATAATTTCGTTTCGCTGGGAGCGTACGTTTTTATCGGGTTTCCACTTGCTTATCGGTCGCCTTCCTTCCTCCGCCGTGCTTCGCGCAAGTTTTCGCTCGCCGCTCGAGCTCGAGGGACAGGAAGGAGGATCGACCCGGCGCTTTCTTTTCCGAGCAGTTAACGACTGTGTACAGAATGAGGCTTTCGAAATTATTACCTTAATTTGCGTGACTCTAGAGGGGATAAAATGTGGATCCGATGAAATATACTTTGAAGACTTCGTCTCGTTTTAAAGAATTTTTATTTTTCATTTGGAGATACAATACATCTTTATTATTATGATTATTACATCCGTATTGTGTTAACCCTTATACGGTGACGTGGAGTCTAGGAGACTCCAGCCTCCAGCACAATTATTTTTCCTATATTTTCCTTCAAATTTATTCAAATTTGTTTTACAATATGTCTTGTCGTGAAGACAACTTTCAGTGGTTTTCAACGAAACATGCAAAATTATATATGTAATATAGTGATTAATAACTCCAGAATATATATGTTAAAAATAAATTTAGGCTTCACACTGTCAAATTATTAAAGGGGAGTATGTGGGACTCCACGTCCCCGTTTATGTTACAAAGTGAGACGTCACCGGTTGAGGGTTAAATATGTGCGATGGACACTGTTTTCGGGGGTGAATCTAACACCTTTAAATCGGCGAGGATTTGTAAAAAAACTTGCCCTAAAATTGTTTATAACATTGTAAAATTGATGTTATTTTTTTACATCAATATATTCTCCTCGTTGAAAGAAGAAACGGCACAAAGGCACCGTTTTCTCGCAGATTTTTTGCAAGTTTCCACCGATCCAGAGGTGTACATTCGCCCCTAAAAGCAGGGACCACCACTTTTTTCAACACCTTGTACGCGGTAAAGGGTATCAATGGAAAGAAATTAAATACATGGAAAAAAGACAAAAAGTAAACACAATCTTAGATTTAAAAACAAATAGGTCTGACCTAATAGCACAAAATATCCGATAAATATTTTTTCAAATATTGAAAAAAAATTTATCCACACTTTTTAATATGGCAAAATTTTGATTTCATGTATTATATACACGTACAGAAAATGTGAAATAAATATATTTTAATTTTTCACTGTTTGTATTAAACCAGTAATGAGCAACTCGCGGCCCGCAATTGTTTCAATTGTAAATCCACATAAAAAATAACAAATTCACGCCATAATTTAAAATTCTTTGATTAGTATATTTAAGTATTTAACATTGCGGCCCCCGTAGAGTATTAGCCCCGTTACGCACTTGCGACCAGTCGCCGGCAACATTGGTCGCCGAGAGACCAGAAAACTTGGTCGCCGCCGATTTGTCGCAAGTGCTTAACGGGGCTTAAGCTTCCATTTTTAGTCTCCTACGGGTCAAAAGTTGAGCATCACTGTATTAAGCGATATTTGAAAAAGTAACTATTTCAAATTTTACCAATCATTTGCAAACATAATGTATTTATAAGGCAAATTACTATTATAGTTCGTTATAGATAAGTCTTCTTTATTTTTTTAAACAGAAGTTAAACGCCACCTGTATAATAACGAACGATAAAAGTTTCTTTCCATTTCGTTCTGCACTTGAAAATATAAAGAGACTGGAGAAAAGTGACTTTATTCGATTATAAAAATAAACTTTTCCTATTCACTTATTTTTGGAACACCGTTTACCGAGTACAACTGGTTGAGACCGATCCGCAGCGAATAATTGGACGGTGTACGCGTGATCTGGTACAATGTCAGCAATGGGTCGAAGAGGAAACGGTCGAGCGATACAGAGAAAGAGGGAAGGGGGGGCGGGAAACGAGAGGGACGGGAAGCAACGACTTCCGCCGATCGATTTCTGCGCTTGCTGGTTAACTCCCTTGGGCTCCTTTATGCCACGCCTTGTCGCTCGATACTTCCCTTTCGCCGTTATCGGTTCCTCGATACTGTCGATCGGGATCCTCCTGTCATCCAGAGATACGCGATCGAACCACCCCCTTATCGAGTCAATCGATACGGAATCGAATCACCACTTGCGATCTCTCCAGCGTTGATACCGTGTTGGTGTCGCTAGCACATAACATAGGCCTGCGGTGAAAAAACTTTTTTCAATATTGTAGCTATTTTTAATGGATAAATTTGTTGGTCCCCAATTCAGAAAACGCGCCACTAATTTCACTTAATCGCATATTATCACGTGAAAACATTAAAGGAAATTGTGAAAAATGGACTTGCGTCATGGAGCAAATCTTATTTTTGCATTTAGAATTCCAAATTTCTATGAAACTAAATAGCATACATTTTTAAAAAAAATTCATGACCCTCAATTTTACAACCCTGTGCAATGAATCCTAATGATACTGATTTTGTTTGAATCTTATACTCTTGAATGAGAAATTTCGGGAGAAATCATGGAAACAGTGTTTTTTATTAAATTCATTAGTGTGGAGAGATTTAATTCTAGGATAGAGGATAGTTTCCTGTTCATCGGATTAATCATGCTCATTCTGATTTAAAGTTCTTAACTTCTTAAAAAAATAATACTAGTGATAAGGAAAGGAACACGCGTAGTTCGGTTTTTAAGATAGGACAGAATTGATCCCGTGTCTGCCACACAAGGGTTAAGGTTTGAAAGTATGAAGTATAATATTACGAATATACTTTTTCGAAACGCGTGGTGTATCGACTGAAAATAAACACTTTTATCTGGAAGACAAAAATAACTGCTTCGAATTTGGCTTAGTAGTTTTCAAAATATGGGGAAAAAGAGTTAGAGCTTGCACCGCGCGCAGCAGTGAGGAGTTGGCGATGACTATAGTAGGGTCGAAGAAATTCGGCTGTTTAGATTCATTCCCGTCTCTGGTCAGTCACGTGATTCATAATCACTATTTTATGTCTGTTCCATATTTCTATATTCTGTATTTCTAAATCTCCATCGCAACATGATCTTCGACTTCCTCTTTACTACTATTTTTACAGTGGTGGTCAAAAAAAAGTTTGAAGCTCATATTTCTACACATCAGTGTAAAAAACTTAATACCTACTAGTAGGTTTTAACCTATGTTTTAACTAGTGGCAATATTAATGGAACGACAAACATAGTAACAAACAAGGATTCTCTAATAAATTAAAACCCAGATTTCCACCATCGCCAGGCATTTCGAATTTGTTGTTTATAATGTCCTTTCACGGTAATCCGGTTCCTCGTATTTAGTTGCTAAGCCGTCGCCATTGTATCCCCGTCTGAATGGACCGCTGTGCTTGTAGCGTCCGAAACCAGCTGGCTAACAGCGAACGAACTTCCTCGCGAAAAATGTTTCGCAACCCCCCTTCGAATGCTAGCCGTGGAAATTTTTTCCTTCCGCGGTCGCCTGGACTTTTTGCTCGACAAGGGCGGTGGTTCGGCGTTCCAGCTCCAAGCGGGCATCGTGGAAAACGAACTCGCGTTAAAATACCGTCCAGGCCGACTGCATCGACCGTCCGTCGTAAACGTACGAAGCTCTTGTGGATGATCGTATAAAACGCTTCCTTGAGAAGCTTCCGATGCAATCCCATCGGGAAGAAAGTATTTCTCTGGGAAACGATATGGAAACGGGAGGGAAAAAATGCAATAATTCCGCGCTGGGAGCCGTAAAGCGGGAGCGCTCGCCCGTAAAAGCCGGGTATCGAGCTTCGAAGGAAATCGTCGTTATCGGTTGTCGGAGATCGAGAAATGGAGGGGCGAGATCGAGGAAGAGAGGGGGAGGAACACGTTCCTGCGAGACGCATCGATCGGAAGTTTCGCGTGGCGAGTGAGATCGATGGTACGCCGTGGAAAGGGAAACGTCACGCTTGTACTTTCTGGAACACGCTCCCTTTTCGTGGATGGACCTCGAGCGACATTATTAACGCTAAAAGCTCGTTGCAAATGAAGCCTGATGGTAACGAGGAACTGTCGATGCTCATCGTCGCGAAATTGCAACGGGGGGCTCTGTTGTGCCGTTCGAAAACAATGAGGAAACTTTCGCTATTTTTTCTTCCCCTTTCCGTGATGCAACCGAACCGTGGGATATTCGAAAATGCCCCAGGAAACCTCTACGCGCGTGAATATTGCCGAGCTGCATCTCGTTGGGCGCTGATCGCTCGTTATCCGATGCGGCCGGTTTTAACGAGTTCTCCGTTAGGAACGCCGTGCAAGGCGTCTGGGGTGTTTAGGTTTTTCGTTGCGGCCATTCAGGTTGGATTTTTTTTTTGTTTTACTAAGTATGCAAATGATTATCTAGTGTAATAGGACTTAAAAGAAAATTAACCTTGGAGGCTTTTAAACCTTCATTCCGCTCGCCGATGGGGCGATTCTGCTCCGTTGGACGGTATTTGATGAAGGTAGTGATGGGTTCAAACGCATCGCGAGCATTTTTGTTTGGGTGTATGTTATTAAATTCTAACCAAATGAACATTATAAAGGTTGAAGCAGTTTGGGGTTATGAATACGGATTAAAGCTGATTCCAGCAATGATGGGTTCGGTGTAAATAAAAACTTCATATCTTTCAATTCTAAACAAAATACCAATCAATATTTAAATAATCTGAATAAATAATGTGACATGTAAACTTCCTCTTTCGATGCACTCTCGAGTCACTCGCTCACAAACTATGCATACGCTGACCACTAATGCCGCAAACATTTTACATTGCAAAATGAAAAAATAATACAAGTTAAAGCAGTTCGATAACGTTATGATCGAACATATCCCGTTGAGAAATCCCAATACCGCGTTCCAATGATCTTCCTCATCGTCCGCGATCTTCTTTCCACGAGGGAAACAAGCGGATAACATTCTGCGCGCGGAATAATCCGCGTTTTTCGAGCAGCTACCGCGCAGTTTCCAGCGTGGAAGCTCCCGCCCGAGGGCCGGGAGGAAATTACGGTCGCGAAATAATTAATCGCGGCCTGCTCGGCCGTACGTTTTGAGTTTTCACGCGTGCCCGCGTAAACGTTGGAATTACCGTGGGCCGCCGTGCACAGGCCGCGGCCTGGAAACGGAAATTATCCAGCGCGTTTAAACAATTCCGCGGTGGCGATGAGTTATCGAGACGCGCGCCAACCGGAACGAAAGATAGCTCAGCTTTCTGACTCGTAACTCGTGGCGCCGCGCAATTACTTGCAGACAAATAAGGGGGGGGGGGGGGGGTAATTATTTTTAACGTTGTCAAGTTTTCTTTTCATCGCCCGTGACCCGCGATATTTGTCGGACATAATTCGTTCGTCGAGAGACAAGTGTATTTTTTAATGTAGTGTCAGGGCAAAGCGGAATGGTAAAAAGTTGACGTTTTGAAATGTTTACACAAGAGCTAATTTTGTAGGACTAAATATTGTAAGCTGATAGTAATTTTGAAAGTTTACAAATATTAGACAGGTCCTATCCGCAATTCTGTAAAACTGACCATTGAATTTTACTTTTAACGAACTCTTGCAAGTTTGAAAAGTATTTGTGACATTTTCTACGATGAAAAATCTGGAATTCCATGGTGGCACGGAAGATGTTAACTTCGGATGCTTAAATTGCAGCGTTACTCAGAATCAGCGAAAGTAGTGATGGGTTTGAACGCATCGTGAGTATTTCTGTTTGAATGAAAACTCCTCGATACTGATAAAGCGAAATTTGAGCTTTCAATTGATCGATAGTTGTGAATAGACGCGTAAATTGATCGTAACAAGAAATAAAAATTTCGTATAAACAATCTTCATCGCTATTTTTACGATCATAGTTGCAACATAACGATAATAATCTATCTTGTCATGTCATCGTGATTTGTCTTGAAAACATTATTATCCCTTTCTTAACATTCATATTAGTACATAGTTGTTATCCATATTATTATTTCTACTTTGAATTTAATTCGTTAAATTCTCGACATATCACCAACGTGCACCGTCATTTCTTATATCCCTAGAGAATATTATCTGCGGCCAATAAATCTGTCTTCCATACAGCGAAGATTTAAGCGTCTAATTGGCGAGACGAGGTTGCATCACACGAGTTTGTTGCAAGGCCACGAGCAATTTAACGCGATCCAATTCCAACCCAATCAATCGTCGAAGATAATTCGCGACAGCTGGCCATAACTATTTGAACGATAGCATTACCTAACTCGACAGTCCCGAGAAAGCCCATAATTATTCAAAATATAAGTTGTTATAACATACACGCGATATAAGTAGATAAGGAAGCAAAATCTCTCCCAAGATATATATTCGAGACATCCATATGGATTTACATTATTTTCTGCTCGTAAACCGCAGCTATTATTCATCCAGCTTTGTAGCGACAAATTGTTTTATTATCTCGAGTGGGTACTTCCTAATTCCACAGTGTGGCTATTATAAATCAGTGTTTCCCAACCTTTTTTTGAGTCGCGATCCCCCTTTATAATATTCAAATAACCTGCGACCCCCCCACCCCTCTCTCTGTATAAAGTAAGGTAAATTTAATAAGGTTCAAAATTAGGTATTTCAAAATATAAATCCAACTTAATAATATTAAAAAAAAATAAACAGGAAACACTTCGCGATCCACTTGGCGGCCCCGACCCAGCGGTTGGGAATCACTCTTATAAATATCTAGTCACATTTATAGAGCCATTATTTAATTTTTATACCTCCAATTAAATCTTCATATAATTTATATCAGATTGATTCTCTAATCTTTAATTTACAATTAAATCTAATATAAAACTATTTACTTTTCAAACCTCCAATTAATTCTTAATATATTTTACATCAAATTTACACATTTACGATAACTCGCCAAGAATGTAATTTTTGTTCTTTTAACGTGTTACTGTAACTCTCGATTCTTATCGTTAGAAACACACTTTTATATTCTCTCTTCTAATATACGTTACTATCGACACGTACGTGGTAATAATATTTTTTTCAACACCTGCATGAAAATGTGTGCTTTTTTACGCCTGCTGAGCGGGAGCAAAGTGACCAATTTCAGACGTATTCGCGGAAAATCTTTCTCCCAAGGGAAAAAGACTTTACGCGCATGCGTATTCGCAATTTCTTACTTTCCTCCCAAGGAAACTGGACTTTGACGTTACCCTGTGGTATGAAGTTGCAGTTGTTCGACTAATCATTATCGATTTGTTGGAATATAAATACACGTATTTATTAATTTCGTCAGAATAAAAAAGCAATCGAACATGCATATTTTTTGCGATTCGCTCAGCAGACTATCAAAAACACACGTTTCATGCAGGTGTTGAAAAAAATATTATACGTGATAAGGGAGAGACGCGATTTCGGCTCGCGTGAATTTCTGCCCTCGCTGCGCTCGGGCAGCAAACTTCACCCTCGTCGAAATCGCTTACTTCTCTCCCTTATCACGTAATGTACTATTTTTTAATTTCCCAGTGAACAAAATTTTTGTTTTTGCTGGCTCGTTGGCGAGCTCGCCTATTTATGTATTCAGGAACGGCACCAGAAAGATGGGCGTGAAAAAGCCCGAGGAAGAAATGGTCGGTGCAAGGACGCCGACGCGTGGCAAAAAAGCCTGGACTGATAAGATAATCCAGGTAGCCGTGGAATCGTTGTCTGCGCTCGTTACAGGGAAAGCAAGAAGTTGCAATCGTTTCCTGGTGTTCGACGCGTCTAACTTTTTTCATTGTGCTTACGTTTTATCTCGTGCTCCCTGCTACCTCGCATCTGATGCAAGCATTCATTAGTAACAATGGTGGAACGTGTTCTCTCCACGATATTACCATCGCTACCAATGCTTTTTTTTTGCACTACCATCGGATTCATCGATATTCTTTTTGTCGAAGTAATTGTCTATTCCCGTCTCTTTTTCATATTTACCGATTTGTAATCAATTTTTATAATCGTTGTGTGGGTGATTGTAGGATAGTTCTTTTGGGTGTGGGCTTTTGGAGAAACTCAGATGGAAATGGGTTAAAAATTTGGTACTTCAAGTTAAAGTGCTAGTGATAAAGTGCTAGCACAGTAATTCCCAACCTGTGGGTCGCCACGGTTTTTTTTGTAATATTATTAAGTTAGAATTATATTCTGAAATACCTATTTTTAAGGTGTTTTCTTTATCTTATTAAATTTAAAGGTTTTCCAAAGGTTGGGAAACACTGTGCTTGTTGCAGCTAGCAGTGATAGAGTACAGTGTTTGTTTGTAGATATTTTTTATTCAGAATTCATTCTACTACCACTCTCGGGTCTTTTTTACCCACTCACGCTTTTCATTAAATCTAGAAAAAAAGATTTTTTGTTCTTGTTTATACATATCGTAAGGACCTTATGTTACATTTTCAATAAAATTCATAAATTTCTTTAAAATTATCTCCAAAGTTATGTCACCATTTTTTGCCTATCATCGTGGCGTTACTCCTTAAGGACTCCTTTAAGCTTGAGAGCAATATAAGGAAGTTCAATCTAATAGTAAATGTATGAATCAATTGGGGACCGCAGTAGGGTTAGTGTTCTTCGTTGAATCGGCTGTTCGAAGAACTTCGTTAGTGTTTTCCATGAAAAGAATTGAATTAGGAGGAAGGAAGTGGGTTGTCGGTGACTGCGAGGCAATCGTTGGAATCTCGTAATTGTCTTCTCCCCGCTGCTTGAGTAATTGGTATGAGTGACTCTTTGCAACTTCTCTTTTATGGGGGACAGAAAGCAACGTGTGTTATATGGTAGACTAAACGAGATTTACCTACTATACATTGCTATGTGTTTCTCTTTTTTCTGTTTAATAAATTTTCAGAAGCTGCTCATTAATAACTGTATGTTCGCAGCGCTGAATTCTAGGTTCATTTTTAAAATTGACACCATTCCTCTTATCCTTAAAAATGCACTGAAATCACTGTGCAATTCATTATTTGGCTTGGTACATATTTCATTTGGAAATCCTGTATATTTATAGATAAAACACTTTCAGCGTCCAGGAAAGATTGAATTGATGACATTTTTAACCTTTTTATAAACAGGTTTAACGAGAAAGACAACGTTTCACTTAGTTGCTAGTGTAATGGATATGTGTTTGCCAATATTTCTGTGAATTTTCAAACCTTAATAATGCAATTTAAATATTTTGTGAATTTTATGGAAATGAATGTCTTTTATCCACAACTATTTTTTTAAATACAAATTTCAACATATCAAAATTGACATTTCTAGAAAAAGACTATTAAAGCATGCTTGTATGAATATTATGAATGTACAATTATTATTCAAAATTTAAAAAATTCAGAAATACGAAAATCGTAAAAATGGTAAAAAATGGGTGACCAAATTGTGATTATAAGAAGGTATGACCACGGAGGGTTAACTCAAGTGTTTAAATTTTCTAAAAATCCTCCTCTCAATGCCAAATCGAATGCAACTCATCACTGTTCTCAAGAAATCTTGCACACTTTGTAAATTGATCAGCAATTTATTCAAGCTCCCTTAGCATTTGCCCCAAAGTTCCTCTAAATTCCCTAGCATTAAAACAACATTCACCTTATCACTGTTCAAATTTCCCCCCTTGTTAAGCCTAATCCTACTTTCCCAAGAATCTCCTTCCTCCTACAAACCTTAAGCAATCTTAATCATTGCAATCGTCCCAGGAACATTCTCATCTCTTCCTAGTACGTTTATCGTTAACATGATCACTGACTCAAACGCTCCCCACATCCGTCCAGATTACTTCTCGTAAATATTATCTGACGAGGGGGCTATACGTTTTACATTTTCAAACCGCGAAAATAATCGAGCGCGGTCGGCTCTACTATCTGTGTGAACCTGTATCTACGCGTGCCTCCCGCGCGCGCGAGCGGTCACTGCTCCGCGCTCAGCTGTCTCGACTTTAAACTGCGCGCCTCGGAACTTGGACCGTCAAGATTCAACTGTTAATATCTCAAGAACGAAGCCTCAGAACGGTAAAGGACTTTTCGGTATCTTTTTCCATCAGGATATTGCATGTTCAAGAGTGTGTCTCAAATTTGGGACAACCTGTATATCTTCAAAGAAGAACCAAAAACTCGACAGCCCTAAAGTCAAATAATTTCAAAATGAAGGAAACCAGAAACCCAATCGGTATACCTCGTTTATAAGTCCCTCCTGATTGGTTTCTTCATCAGTGCACATAGCGAGAATATACTATATATGTATCTCCAAATAAAACTCAAAACCGTGTGACAACAAACGCTTCCAACTCAAATAAGACGTCAGAAAATCTCGTGGAAGAATGCCCCGTTTATAGATCCTTCCCAAAAGTGTTCGCCAATGCACATACCGAACCGCACGGCCCAACGTTTTCGTGCGCGGTATCAGCCTGAATTTTTCAGTCATCGGGGAGGGCAGGGAGGTTAAATATCTGCCGCGGACCGGGGAATAGTTCGCGTGTAGCTGTATTAGCAAACAAGCATTGAAAATTGATGCAGGAATCCTGCCGCGGAGCCCGCCGGGATCGTAACCCAGTGTAACCCGGTGGATTAGGTTCATCGGGTATAATGGTGATTAACATTTACGAGCGGTGTTCCGCGCGAAAGAGTCGCGCGCAATCACTCGCGTGGATACAGTTGAATATCTTCATGAATATTTTTCTATATTAAAATGAAAAGCTAGGAAAATGGGGTTTGTTGCAAATGAAAGATCACTGTTTGAAAGCATTAAAAGAATTTTTATTAAAAAAAAAGCACCCTCTCTCCCCTCGCTATAGTCGCTCAAAGTTGGTTCCTCGCGAAAGGCGGAATTCATGGCACCGCAATTCTACTCACTCCGCGCGGGACCAACTTTCAGCGATTATGGCGGGGGGCGGGAGGGTGCTGTTTTTTAAATAAAAATTCTTTTAATACTTTCAAACAGTGATCCTTCATTTGCAGCAAACCCAATCTTTCTAGCTTTTCATATAGAAAAAATCATAAACAATGCTTAATTCTCGGACAAAAACGTACTATGCCCCCCTTAAGGCTGATTAACACGTAACAGACTAGAGACTGCACCGACACGCAACTGATACCTGTGGACCCGCCTTTAGAGTTGCCATGTAATATATTATATGTGGTGTGCACTAACTATATGCAAAAGAAGCAATTGGTAAATTAGAATACTTTATACAGCTCCCGCGTCGAACGATGTTTGCGAGAAGTAATCTGGGGGAAAGTGGGGAGGGTATGAGTGAGAGATCATGTTAACAATAAACGTATCTACTACGTTGGAAGAGATGATTACCACGAATAAGATTGCTTGATGAGGCATAATGGCTGAGTTCTGGTTTCCTTCGATTTGAAAGTATTTCATCTTAGGGTTGACGAGTTTTGATTCTTCTTTGCATATTCGTCAAGCTTTAAATAAGCAGAAGTCAGTTGAATCCTCTGAGAAAACCGAGAAATAAGGTTAATGAATAGAAGGGGGCCTCAGAAAGGGATGATCAATATACTAATATCATCTGTCGTTAATACACAGACTACAGTGATGCACGATTTTTAATAACAGTAATACCTTATTAGTACAGGTTTATAAATCCAAGATCTTAATTAAACGTACCCTCCGCGCGTGATAACACGTCAAAATTTCTTCCTAGAACACATCAATAATCTCCAAAATCATCGTCCATCTCCAAAACTTCAAGTCAGGAATAAATTACCAATACGGTACCTATTAATTTTACTAAAAATTATCCAGCAATTCTAAACTTACCAACCAACCCACTCGAGTCACATTTACCGAATAGGGTGGATGTACCAGTAAATGAACACATATCAGTGAATGGACATTTTTTATTAAAATGAGTAAACTAAGTTATTAAAATTAGCAACTAATTAATTTGAGACTTCTTTTAATTTCTTGCTTCATAGCCAAACAATTTTTGCAGCACATGCAATCAATCGCGCTGCAAACATAATTTTATAATAGTGCTCATTCATTAGCCTTAAGCGTTCATTTATTGGTGCGTTTACCCTACTTCATTTATCGCCACAGCCCCACTATTTTAACGGAGAGCAATTCGAGAAATGGCCCCAGCTCTATCAGGAAGCCGCGGCTTGCATTCCTCCATCTGATCTTTTCCCACGCTCTTCGTGCCGTTCCGCGAGGAAGTTCAAGAATGGACCCAATTTCCCTCCGCTCCACCTTCCGACATTTTTGTTCGTCCTTCCCGTTCAAGATGCCTGGCTACTTTCGCGGCTGGGCATTTATAATCCCGCGGAAGACAAAGGGCCACGGAAGAATGAAAAGTAAAGTAAAGCTCTCCCTTCCTCCCCTTCGCCGCTTCTCCCTCTGTTCTCGTATTAATACGGATGCTTCCAGTTGCGCGATCTAATTGAGCCCTTTGTTCTGGAATCATCATCTTGGATGCCATCGACCTTGACGGTTTAAACGGAAAAATCATTTCACCGGTTAATCTTGTAAAATGCAACCCCTTAGTTCATCTTATAAACCTCACTGATGGTAACTCCTCGGATCTACAGGGTGGCGAAATTAACCAATAAGTAAAATAAACACGTGCTTAGGGCATCAGGAGAAAGGGGGCCATTATATAAATTTTCTGAATTCTAAAATCTAATTTTTGTTAGAAACCCTTTATAGTCTAATTATCGGAAGTATGAAGCGACCACCATGTAAAGGAGGGCCTCAAAATCTTTTAAGTGCTTACGGCCTCTAGAAGCAGAGGCGGATTTACTATTAGGCGCACTGGGCGCCCTCCGAAGTCGGGGCCCCACAAAAACCAACTTTCCACTTTTTTTTAATGACACCAAATTTGATTTCATGAGTACATAATCTGTTTATGTGTTTAAAAATATGGTTAACGTGATTTTATTCTTCCTGTCTTTCCCATTTTTGTAAGGGGCCCAATATTTTCTTTTGCGCCTAGGGCCCCAACCGACCTTAATCCGCCTCTGTCTAGAAGTCTCGATTCGGCCCTGAGGGTGGTCTACTTAACCCTTAGCTGGTGAGGTGGGAAGATACCCCCAATTTTTATTTGTAATTATAGAGTAAAATTTTCACTTTTTCTTCCGAAGAAAAAATTCAAGTATTTTTACAAACATTAGAATGAATATTGTATACGAATTGTAGGTATTTAGTTTATGTAAAACGCTCGAGCGACCGATGGTTTTGAGAACAAGGTTTTCCACTGTATGTAGGATATTATAAAAGAGATTTGTCAATATCGTCACTAATTTCGACCGAAATTACCGACCGAATAGCCCCTGACTCGACACTGGCCCAGAAAACGTTCCCCAGCGTAATTTAATCCCGAACGGAGCCCTTAAATCCGAAACTGTTACGATCGCCTATTTAACATATCCAAAGCTAGCGCGAGTTACTGGGAAGTACTTCTGCAAAGATAATTTCCTCTCTAAATGGCCATATCCTGCAGTTTATCGCTGAGACAAGGAGAAAGGGAAACGCGAAACTACGGAAAATTCAGCGGAATTGATGGGTCTCGTTCATCGAACAGTATCCTCTGCATCTCGTTGACCTGTTTCTAAGATTCTACCGGAAGCCACCAATTTTCTACAGCATCGAAAGCTTCGATATTCCCATTCGACGATCGATTCGGTAGCGAGCCGTCGCGTCGCCGCGAAATACAAGCACAGAGGGTGAGTTGTAAGTTCTTGTACAGTTCACAGGATCCTGTGTTTTTTTTTCTCTCGTGTAGCCGAATCAATGCTACCGATAAGGGGACTCTTCTCTATGTAGCGAACAGGTTAACCCTTTCGACATCGAGTTTCTGTTACGGACGACGATCTTCGTTGTCGATGGCACTTAAATCCCAACCGAATACATACGTAGTTTTCCTCGTTGTATTCTGTTTCGCATGAGTATCGACGTCCGTGTGTTCGTCAGCGTAGCGCATGACGTTTAGAGTGCTCTTAACCCTTTGGACTACTGTAGGTTCATATATCCGTTCAGTCAATGTGTACTGGCCGTGCGGGAAACGCCTACAGGCGTTCTGCGTAGATGGTTAATGAATAACAGTGGAGGATTTCCGCACGTGACACATGCCAAACGTTCACATCTCTATAACGAGAGGGTTAGAATGATATAATTTAGGAATATAGTTTCTTATTGTTGAAATTATTATTATGGTCGTCATGATAATAGTAGGTACCTAATTATTTTAATGTTGATTATTATTATTGTAATAATCAGATTTGTTATTGGTATTAGTAATATTAACTTTAGCATTATTATTATTAATATTATTATTATTATTATTATTAGTAGTAGTAGTAGTAGTATTATTTGTATTATGCTCAGTCTTAGAGTATCACTTCGCGTTTCCCGAGGCTCTGACTATCGTGGCTTCACTGTACTTAACGAGATTTTGGACGGTTGCTTTACGTTTCATCAGAATTGCTAAATCCAGCCAGGATATTATTCCATACCCGCGGAAATTGTGCCTCGGATAGATCTACCGTTCGAAATCGAGGAAGACAAAGGGTAGGCGTGGGTGTGGCCGCCGAAAGAGGGATAGAACAGCGAGAGACGGAACGGCGGTTGCTATGTAAATCGAATGCACGCGTTGGGAGGCCATCTAATCAAACCCCGCTATCCAGGGGAAAGCGTATTTTCTTCTGCTCTTCTTTCGATTCGGCGCACTCGCATCCTTCCGTCTTATTTCGTTCGTTGCGTCGTGTTTATTCAGCTCTTTATTGCCTCTGTTGACAGAAAAGCAAGAAGGGTACGCAGAGTTTTGCGAAATTTCTTGGCTACGGAGCTGCGGGTTACATATTTTTCATTTACAAATGTAAAATTCTATTATTATTTTTAAAACTAAATTTAAGGGGGGGATTATACATTACGCTACTTGCGCTAAAACAGGCCGCTAAAACAAGTCCTAAGAAACCTTTAGGATTTTTTCTAGAGAAATTGTGAAGGAAATCCAAATCATTCTGAACTTTTTTATCGCTTTATATTTAAATTTTGAGGATACAAAAAATAAATTTTGTGTTATAAATGTGCATTGTAGATGTCGCTATCGAGGCATCCTGCTACTGCGTCGTCGCCAAAGTTGCAAAACGGTAAATAAGATCCTAAGAATTATCTATTTTGTTGTGATTTAATGAAAGGGTATCCTTAAACCTGTTTTTCTCGAAAATGGTAAAAGTGGACATACAATATTTGTGCACTGAGCCAACTAAGATATGTTTTGCCAAATCTATTCTTTGCTTATATTTCCCTACCCCAAAATATCCCCCACAAATAATAATAATAAAGTATCTTTATTACACCACTCTAATTCACTCAATTTCACATTCTTCTATTTCTTCTAGAGTTTCCACTCTCCCCAACTCCTTCCCAGTGCCGAAACACACGCGACCGCGAGCCTACCCAGCGCTTAATCCGAGTTGCCAATAACTCGCGAGCCCAGCGATTGGCCCTCGTGGTCGCGCTCGAAACGCCCCGACCCCCCTAGTCTAGTAATTCGTTAAAAACGGATCTCGAGATACTTCCGGGGAAGAGGCACGCGCTCGCCGGAGCCCACGGTGCCGTCGACGAGGCAGCTGGCACAGATTTCATTAATTAAGCGCTCGTTGCTTCCACAACGCCGCGCTGGGCGTAATTGAATCAGCCCTAGGCTAAGCGTTTTCGGAGCATCGGCCGTATCCAACAAAGACTAAACCACGTCGGGGGGTCGTTCTGCCTGGATTCGATTTCAAACTAAACGCTGCCCCGGACCCAAATCCAAAATTCGATACCCAGTACCGAGACCCGGCCTCATGACCCATGTGCACCGCACGTGCAAAGTATATTTGTTGCTGGGAATGTTTCAGCACCGGTGAATCATGGGATTTACAGGAGAAGCTTGAGATTCACCTCTATCGGGCGGCAAAGTAAGAAATGTCCCGTAAATATTCAAACCTCGGGCTTCCATCAACAGATGCTGGTAAATATTGGGATTTACCGATCAGGTCCGTTGGCAAAAGCTCGAAGTGGAAATATTTTTTAAGATATTTCGAAATTACATGCCCAATACGGTAATAAATGCGGTGGTTCACCGGTAAATTTTAAGATTCACTGGTAAATTTTAAGATTCAACGGCAAATGCTAGGATTCACTGGTAAATTTTAAGATTTGCCGGCAAATTTTAGAATTCACCGGTAAATTTCAAGATCCTAGAATTTTTACAGTAAGTTGACGACTCGTTTTTGTTTATTTTTTTAAAAGATTCGGAGTACTTGATGTTCCAGAAGAACAGAAAGAATTCATCTTTAGCTTTGTTCGTTTGATTAATAATAATATTGAGTTATTAATGGTAGGATGATTGTTCAATGTGGGGGATTGAAACGATAGCAAGCGACGTATCGTCAGAAGTGGGGATAATCTTTCCGAAGGATCTGGCCACATTTTGGGGAGGGTGCCTTTGGGGTACGTCCGCGAGGAGTCACACTTACTCTAGAATTTTGAAACCGAAATTGTGTTTCTGCTCTGAAATCTGCCCGGCTAATAATCGAATCTAAAAGATATTCAAGGATTATTCCTGAAAGGGTAAATAAGTATTCACATCGAAGCCTTCTTTCACTCTTTCGTAGGTATAACGAAAACACTGTAAGTATCAAAAGTCAAATGTTATACCTACTATAGTATTACCACTAGCACAGAACATTTGCCGATAAATTTTTTTTTTAATTTTGGCACTCACAGTGTTTTCTACAAGGAGTCTTCCATTAATGACACTGAATCGATTTATCGCGATGTCATATCGACACATAAGTCAAAAATCGAAAAAATTGAATTTATAGCTTAATTCGCATTACATTGCTCTAAATAAGCAATAAATTCAATTTTTTCGATTTCTAACTTTGGCCATTTTCTTAATCACCAGCATACCTATATGTATAAAACTAATTGCTATAAAGATGTATATAAAACAGAATATTTAGAAACGGTAATTTGGATGCAGAAAGTGTAATTTCCCTGCCCTACTTTTTCTACATTCTACAAAATGGAAGCCTTGAAGCTTCAGCCGAAAAGCCTGGAAGCAGTTGTTAACCTAGTGACTGGTCGTTGTTTCAGGCCTCGTAGCATGTCTTGACGAGTAGGAGGAGCTCTTCAACGGGGTTTTCGGCAGACAAGGGTTCTCCAAAATGGCGGGCGGTCAGCAGCTTCCCGAACAGTACACGGTACCGCAGCTCGCTAGGGTCTTCCACAGCCTGCCGCACCTCAACGTCTCTCTTCACTCGGTCAACAACACCTTCAATCCACATTCCGAAATCTACCTAGAGGTAAGCGCAGCGGTTTCGCTTGTTATTATCCTATAGGCACTCATCTTCAGCCGTATATTTTATGCGGTGCTGGTGTGCGGGGTGTGTTCGCGGACCGTGGAATATTTTGTTTTTAGTATTTTTCCATAACTGTATTTTGAAGTCGGATTTATCGTCGCTTAGCACGTGTTGATATAGGTAAGTGACGAACTCGGAGGCGTTCTTAAAAAAATGGCAATTATTGCGGATTCAATTGCAAACTCATTTCTGCAATGTAATGCAGAAATTATTAATTTGGTAATTTGATGCCAAATTTAGTTATTTCGCGAGCAGTTCAATATAAAAAGTGTCTCAAAATTCTCAAAATTTAACTTCCTCAAGAGCCTGCATTACGAACAGTGCACATATGCCGTTCCCCTCAAACCGCTTTGGATATTTTTCCAAAACTGAACCAAATTCGTACCAGATATGTAGAGAATCCGTCATTCTTTTACCATTTAGCAGTAACACTGTAGCTTTGTGGACGAAATTATGGATCAGAATCCCCAAGAATTAACTTGTTATAGTAGCCAAAATGATAAATGGCAGGTACCTATACCTAAGTATACTAAGTTGTCTTAAACAGCCAGTAATACTTCACAAAATCTGCTGCAAATTCGTCCCAAATTTTCCCCCAGAATTCTCCCCAAATTAACTCTCGCTTACAAAAATGAATTGGCCCCTAAATCGCAAATAGTGTCTACATCGAGTTCCCTCGAGCATCCTCCAGTATTTTTCCAAGCCTGTCCCCAATTCGGATCAGATAGAGATTCCGTCAGTTTTCGACAATGTTGGGACAACTGTCGCCCAGTGCGCGAGACCGTCGATCGTGATGCACAGTCGCGGATAAGCTTCTGCTGGTTCAGCAGAATAAATCGTCCGCTGCACGATTAACAATCCACTGGTTCCCGAGGCTGGGGCAACATCGATATATCCGAAAGCAATTTCGGCTCGATTCGGTTTTGGCGTCGGTACAAAGCGTCCGCGCTGATATTTCGAGCAAAACACTCCTCCCGATCGGGTCCGAATATCCCCCGCCTTCCTGGGATCGCGGAGGAGACGGCCGCGAAAGGGATTCTTTGGCAACGCTTCTCGAACGAAGATTCCATTCAAGGGACGTTTCGCTACGTTTGAAATTGGAACGAGCGAGACACAGTTTCTGGATATTAGAATGTACCTATTTGGGTTAGGATATTGTATGATATTTAATTGCAGCTTATGTTGGACGTAACAGCTTTCTGTCACCCTTCGCGTTTTAAAAAAGGCACTTATAAGAGTTATAAGGGAACACCGCGAACCCGCAATCACCGACTGTTTGAAACATACCGTTGTTCTTGTCTTGAGTCACTCTATAAATCGACAAAGTTGCGTTCCAATCGGTGAATAACGTGTAAATAAACCTTGCACATTGATTTTTATTCTACATTAAGTAGTGCCCCGAAAGAAGTACGCGGTTTTTGTTTCGATGTAAGATGATCGCTATTCCCTCCACTTCCCCTATTCTTATCGCGACGAATGGGACCCTCTTAAGGCATGCACATATGTAACGCATATTACCAATGCATACAGGTATATGTGCATATGTGCACAGTTCGCATCGTGTGTGGACGCGTCGAGTGGCGTGGCATGTCGATAGTGTGTTCCCGCCTTTATTCTACGCGATATAGCAATTTAAGCAGGCTGAGAAGATTATGTAGTTAAAAAATTAATCTAAAAAATAAAATTGTTCGAATGAATGAAATAAATAATTCTAGCATTATAATTTTTTAGTATAATAATTATTCTGATAAATGATATAATTGAGATTTCTAGAGTTATTCATATTAATATTACACTGATAATAATAAATAATTGATAATTAATGTTTTAATTGTATTAATTTAATTATTTATATTTCAATGTAAAAGCAGATCAAATTTTGAATTTTAAAGAATTACAAATATTAATAAATATAATGTAATTAATAATTCAAAATTTTCATATTACTTTTTTGAAAGAATATTTACACTAATAAAAATAAAGAATTTGTAAGTCGAAAGATTGGATGAAGACTACTCTAGAAATTGGTCTATTAAACAAGATAGTTAAATATATCGAAGTGAGAGTCGATGAGGTGGGAAAATTATAGCTTACTAATTTTCTGTTTCTGTCTCCATAAATTTTTCAATTCGAATATCTCAGCACAAGTTTAACGCTCAACTCAAATTCAATGATTTTCCTTTACTCTCCATTTCTCGGACTTGATTAAATTACTGCCATGGACGGAGTATTTTAGACGCAGCATCTTCCTTAAGAACCTTTGAAAACACCCACATATTTCCATTCCTTCGCACAATTCCATCAGCCTTGAGATAATCAGCGCAGTTATGCCTACTGTCATCTCTCATCCTGAAATCCACGATAAAACTAACTCAGAGCCACCAACCTTTCCAAAGAATGAGGATCTCAGTCGCCAAAGGAATACGTATTCCTGGCGCACTCTGTCCCGGCAGAGTATATACTCCTGGTTGGTTGTCCCGTCGAAACGGTTGTTCAAAAGGCAGCAAAAGCTTCTGCATCGAGGAGAGAATCATACGGTTCTCCTTGGCGAGGGAGAGGAAGGAGGGGGTGGGGGCGGGCGCACGGAGAGAGGCCGGGGGGAGAAAGATGAAGACAGGGAGGAAAAGGACGAAGCGAAACGCAGCTGGATGCCACGAGTGCACGGGAATCCAAGCTGTGTGTAACTGGAAAGCACAATGGCCGGGAAAGCTCAAACAATGCACAAAGGCTTTCGTATAATACGCCCGGGGTAACGTGTGGGCTTTAACGGGCTCGGACCGTCAAACCCGCTAACTAGCGATGGCCTCGACGCGCTATGAAACTTCCCCATTTTTTCCCGCCAGTAATATTCGTATATACAATCAAGCTAGAAATTATTGGCCATTTCGAAATGTCCAACGTTTGGATTCTAATGGTCTGCAGGACACTCCAAACGCTTCGAATTTGATTCGTTAAAATTATAAGAAAGCAAAGATTTGTTATATGTTAAGTAAATTAATAAGTTATACGACGTACAGAAGAACGATTATCACCACTGTTATTGTTTACACGCCTTTGTGAAGCTTCACTTTGTGGCAGGTGTTCAGAAGTCCCTTCTTCTCCGGAACAGTGACTTTCAGTAGTTACTCGCCTAAAGCTGGTTCTCAGTCCCTGCTACTTTCGAGCGCACCGATTTTATGGTTTCATGTGACTCTACGAACAAAAATCAAACGGCCTGCAACTTTGGTTAATAAGGTCGCGAAAATTTGCTACTTATAACTCCTTAACTTTTTCTTTAATTATATTCCCAATTTAATTAAAAGTTGCCGATAGCAACGAAAGGACACATCGATATTTCGCGTCCGTTGCGAGCGCTGGCCCATCGCTGTGCCAGCATAGGCTCCTCTCCTCCCACCACTTGCCCCTTCCCCCACTCTGTCACCGTTGTGCTCCGTTCGTACTTACCTTTCGATGAGAAGCGTGATCGGCTCGCGCAACGTCTTTCCTCGCAGATGTCGAGAGCACGAAAGCCAGCCTATTACTACGGGCTCGAGACGGATCTTATTGCTTTCGAGCAATTTGATTGTCGCACGTTTCCGTACGGATGGCTACAGCGGTGCTCAGGAGCGCCGATCTCTTTTTTCCCCTGCATCCGTCAGCCCTCTTCCTCTAATTATCGCCCGGGCAGGTGCAAGGATAACGAGGGAAGAGAGGAGGGAACGGGAGCATATGGCTCGAGAAGGTTAATGGGGGTCTGCGTGGCTGTAGCTACAATGTGCCGTTTTTGTCACCGCTTCCACGAAATTTCGCGCAATTAGCCAGGATTCGGAGCGTCCTCCAGATTCCTCGTATTATAAATACACCTCACCTGTTCAATTTAAAGTAAATTTAGATCTGCATCTAAGGATGCGGATTTTAGATCTGTATTAATCATTTACTTGGCGGATTTACTATTTCATAGTATCCAAATTGCTTGATAGAGGAGTGGAAATGAATTTGTAATGACTCGGATTGTAGACACGTTGGTGTCGATACCGATTGCAGGTTGTCGAACATTAGTGTGTGCCCGAGCAGACGGTTTCCTCTTTCCTGTTCTAGTTCTCCCCTCTCTCGTATTTCTTACTCTTGTGCTTTCAACCACTTTAGAGAAAACGACTTCCTTCGCTTTATACTCTTTCCCTCTCGTTCGTTTCCCCTTTTTTCTGTCACTTACTGTACCTCCCTCCATCCGCTCTGCCCCGCTCAGTCGGTAAATACTTCAGCTCCGCCCCTCGTTTTTTTCTTACTTTGTTTAACTTTCTTCGTCTCTATCACGCATCACTCTCTGGATTTTCTTTCTTCGTCTTTTTGCCTCCCTCCTTCGGCGCCTGGGTATCTTTTTTCTTACTAAAATCTTCGTTTACATAGGTCCCCGTGCTTCGCTCGTCTCGCTTCTTATCGCGAGGCTAAAACGTAGGCGGAACCATTTCCAAGATACGACGATGGTTTGAATCAGTTCGATACGTGTTGCTGTGTCAGCCCTTGGACATTATTGTTACGAATAATCAGGGCCATTCCTGGCGGAGGTGCAGAAGGTGGCGCAGGCCATTTATTAAAATTTTGACTAATAAGAATAACAATCAAAACTTCTATGATGATTATTAATGATACAATTCCTTTTCTCATTTAAAATTTTTTAAAAATTATCCAACGCTGATTTTTGAGATCAAAATTCAAACGTACAATCCATTTTCACGAAAATAAACAAAAATTGAAAAATTTATTTTGTATTTTTAAAAACAAATTTGAAATCGGCAAAATGATGACTTACCCCCCTCCCTAATTTCACAAGGACAACAACATGTTACATTTTTAACAAAATCTGTTTGTTCAATTTATTTCTTTTGCATGATAACTTTTGAAAACTATGGATATAGTGATATAAAAGGAAACACTGCGGATCAAATTCTTAATTAAAGAATATTAAATTAATAATGGGCGGCCAAAAGCCAGGAACAGGCCAATTCTATTGCTTGCTTGGAAATTGATTCAGTGCATCGTATTCTTTATAGAAGAATATCTGAAGCTCTTGAATTTTCTTTTGTCTCATTCTTTGATCAGTGGCCATGTGAACACCTCCGTTTCCAGTGGCATCAAGTTACAACAGAATCAATTGGCCGCTCAAGGCCACTACAGTGCTATCCCCACTCTACTCTTTGACTCTAACCCCACCACTCGCTCCTCTCTGGCACCTCTTCTCCCTACATTTCAAACGAGCATACAAATCGGCGAATTACCGTAAAGTAGGACTCGTACATAGCCTAATTCCTATCCAGGAAAGTCATTTTTAACGTTCAGCTTGCTCTGACTTAGTATTTGTATTTTCAATGGCGACAAATATTGCAGAAGAAATTTTAGATAAGATTAGCTGGTGTCAATGAATCAACTGGTAATAAAAAGCCGTTCTTCATATACAGTGCCGTTCAAAAGTATTCAATCACTTGTTACGTATACTTTTGATAATAGAGAAAATACTAAATAGAATAAAAATTAGCATAGTTTATTATTCCTTCTCTATATGAAATCACTACAAATTTTTCTTATTATATATACAACTTTGCCACTTTAATACATAAGATTATTATTATTTTCAGTTTTTACGTGATCCGATTCAAATTTCTATTCGAACTTCTATTCAATTTTGTCCTTTCAAAAAGAGTCCTTGTACAAAACAAAAAAAATTATTCGAAAATGTTCTACATGCTAATGGTAAGAATATAGAATATTATTTAGAATAAGATTTTTGGCACTTACATTATTTTCTACAAGAAATCAATTGTTTAATCACACTTCAATCTTAATAATGTTACGTTTCATGATTGACTATATCTATTACGGGAAGTGTTTGGTTATGAAGAAGCCGTTTGAGCCATCAAAAGCTGAAATAAAACGAAACGATTGTTATAAGATAAGAATATCCGAGTTGGACCACAACCGTGTGGAAAGACGTTCCATTTTCTCTTTCGTCAAACGTACCCAGAAGTGATCGATACTTTTGAGCGGTACTGTACGTCTCTTATTTACGGTAGATCGAAACAGATGACGAGGAGACTCGGAAAGATAGAATTAACCAGTCGCGACTATACCCAGCCCTCGTGAGACGCGTATCGATGACGTTGTTGGGGCGTACGAAACAGCTGGTCCCCGGGCACACATTTCTTCTGCGCGGGTCGGTAGGGTAGGTAGTCGGCGAAGGAGGAGCCTCGAGGAAAAGTCTGTCTGAGCACCCTCGACGCAACACGAGCCCCGGTAATTGGGTGCCTAGCTATTGTTTCTGCCGCTCGAAAATATTCCAGGACGCGGCCGGTGCAACGGCACCGTCGAGTAATTAAATCGTGAACTGGCGTTTTCTTGAATTTTTCATCGATTCTTTTCTAACCTCAAAATCGAGTGAATAACACGGAAGCCGGTGCTTGGGTCATTCTTGACCCGTATCAACTATCCCACCATACGCATTACTTTTCTTAAGGTGTGACACTACCTTGAGACTTTACATGAGACTTTTCTATCATAAGACAAAATCTCGGCAACACAATGTAAATAATGAAAATAGTCGCGAAGTGTGATTTTTGAAAATATAGCTTGAAACTTGTCTTATGAAACTAAGTATGTAACTGTACTACTCAGCTTCGTCCGGAATTTAAATTCTGACTTTAAAAAAAAAAATTTGGGGGGGGGGGGGGTAAAAATAGTCACATTCATCTGCAGTAGCCAGGCGTAATGAGTTGAGGCACATTTCGTGACCCCAGACATTACCGTTCGAAAGTTTGTCGACACATATAAACTTTCTGCTTTATATATTAAGATGTCAAGATAATTAAAAAATAATAAAATAATAAAATAATGGTCTCATGAGGTTATTATTCGAGATTTTTATCCCATCGTGGATTTGCATCTTTAGAGTAATATAGAAGTAAGTTTTTGTATTATCTAAATAAAAAATTATTTAAATAACGGATTAAATAAAAGTTACTTTAACTGTAGATTGTTTGACGAATGAATTGAATTTTTTCATTCGAGAATAATTTTTTTAACTTCTACTCGTTATTCAAATTTTTTATTTAAATAAAATTTTCGCCCATCTCTGCTATCATTACACTCGGTAACGTTACGCTTGGGTCCAAATAGATCCAGCACCGCCGGCCGAGGGTTAAAAATCCCGTACTCCCCCTATCGTCCTGCTCCCCCCCCCCCCACCGCCCGCGTTCCTCACCCTTCGGGCGAAAGTAGCATCGAATATCGGAGGAACCCAGCTGAATACTTTCGGAATACCGAAGTTTTTGTAACGATTATCGCGTCGTTATGCAGATGGAGCTTTAACTATCCATGTCGTCGTGCTAAGAAGGCAATTTCCCCGGAGCTCGAGACGAGGCGCGTTTTAAATAAAAACCGCTGATCTCTTGGACGAAACGCGTGACTAGCTTAAAAAGACGCGCTGCACTTTAGCCAGTTAAGAGGATTTTGTAGCTGTAATAAAGGTATCTTCACCCGTGCGCCTCGAAAGAAATCGAAGAAAAGCCGACGGGCACAACGACCCTGCTGCCAACCCCCTCCCCTCTCAGGCGTTCTATTTTCGGATTAGCATAACAAGCAGGTAATATGACACGACTTAATTACTTCGTCGCAATTTACAGTATTAGCATACTCGTAGCTGTTTAAGCTGTCGCGTGTGCGTGCAAATCGGAGTATTTACCGATCGAGATTAACCGTCAGGGGTGGCGCAATTAATTTCGTATGGACCGGTTCCCGTCTCGCGGAAAAAGAAACTTTTTCTACCTCGGCCTTTTTTCCCGGTGGAAAATGATTTCCACGCTTTCGACACAGTTAAGCGAAGCAATTAAAATTTACAGCCCCTTCCGCGCGAATAGTTCATCGTTTATTAGCGTGATTTACGCTTCGCAACGTACTTCGCAATACGCCGAGGATCCGCCGTAATTTTCGGTAAAACTTCGGAACACGGATCATCGTGATTTACGATTTACGGTGTATAGTTGACCTACTTTTAATGGAAGTGAATTTTCCTGGGGAAATTAGTCTGGGACCTTCACTATATAGGTCGACTCTTCTTCCTGTGAGGTTAGGATGTGTCGGGACGTGTGAGAAATTATAGGTTATGTCACACGGAATTTCGTAAGAATTGTGTTTCACTGTATTTATGGATTTGGAAATGTGTGCACGAAATGAGTTGAATTACAATCAGACTTCCGCCGATGAAAAATTTCTGGAATATCTAGCATAAATTCTGGTTATTACAAAGATTTGTGTTTCATCTGGCAGGGGCACGGGTTTTCTAATTGAGGGAGGTTTCTGGCTTGTTGGGCCAAAAAATGTTCGATTTTTCTCCAATTTTTTATGCGAAAAGTATTAAATATAGAATGTTGATATGAAACATAATGAAACATACTTTTACTTTGTACAATATTATGTATAAGTTGACCTAGAATCAAGAAGAAAAATTGAAAAATAAAACAATAGTGAGCGATCGAAGATAGTTCCAAAAATTTTTGCAGTTTTTTGTTCATTAAATAAAAACGTTAGAGTATTTTTGGACAATTCTAGGTCATCTTATACACAATATTGTACAAAGTAAAAACATCTTTCATTTTTTTTGCTTCAGATCACCTGTCCGAGACTTAGGACTTCCGCAAGCGATGAATATAATCGTCCGCGTCCCGACATACGTGGCTCCTGCCACTCCCACTACCATGTTTTGTCAAACTTTTAAAATTTTTTTTATGTTCAATAAAAAGTCGCTTAGTCAACATACCAAATATCAACATTCTATATTTAATACTTTTCGCATAAAAAATTGGTGAAAAATCGAACATTTTTTGGCCCAACAAGCCAGAAACCTCCCTTAAAACAGATTCATAGCGAACGGTCAAGCACCACCAACCTATTCTACCGTGCAGTGCTGACAAACTTCTACTTGCTAGCTTGCTCTGTGACTACGGAAGTAAATACACTTTAGATTCTTTTTTAGATTTTCAGGGGAACGCACGTTCGCTTTGCATTCTGGACAAGCGGGAGGAGGATAAAATTGCATTTTCGGGAAAATGTGGGCTAATGGGGTGAACCTTGACGGAACGCAAATCGTGTTGTATAGTGAAGGTCACAGTAGTGATAGGTTGCAAGGAGGTTAGAACCACTTCGAGCTTACGATAGAAAATTCGAATCATTTTGTGTATTATTCGACTCTCAAGAATTTGAAGTCTTCTGAACATGGGTAAGGGCGTTATTCTCAGTCGTTGCTTACTAGTCTACGAAGTTAGTACTTAGTAGAGGAATTAAGAATAAGCAACGACTGAGAATAACGCCTTAAATGTTCGAAGACCGATAAATCCAATCAATTACTGGCGGTAAAGATCCAAAATATCTCAGAAACCATTATAAACTTTAGACGAGAATTGTCAAAAAACGGGAGTATAACACTAGAGTCTAGGGATGGGCGATACAGTGTCGATACACCCCTGTATCGATATTTATTCTATTTTCAAAATAAACGGTCCATATTGTTAAATAAAAGTACTCGTATAATAAATGTGCATGTATAAAAAACAATCTAGTTTTAATTAAACTTTAATTAAACCTTGGGTCGTTATTGTTTTTTATTTTATGTATCGGAATGTACCGGTACTCGGTGTATCGATATTTTTAGTCCAATATTTTAATTGTATCGATATTAGGGCTGTTTTTTCGTATAGTTACGCTGTATCGATATTTTTAGGAGCATCGCCCATCCTTAATCCCAATAAATGTGAACCTAACGTAGACCCATGCCCGGCGTTCAAATATTTTACAAGACTTTTACCGCCCCGTAGCGGTGACCGCTGGGATTTACCGGTAAATTCTAACAAGATTCCCTCATCTCCGAACTTTCACCATAACATATACACACGCCACTCAAATGGAAAACCAGAGTCCTCACAACTTTCGTAGCCCATCCTAACTTCCAATAATATTCAAAGCGATTCGAAACAGGATTGAATGAATTGAATGGCCCACCACTGCTTCGCCCACCACACTTGAAAATCGAGCGTTAGCAGCACAAAAGAACTAACACGCGGCAGAGGGAGCCACGAGCCCGTATTTACTCTTTCAGGGTGTCCGCGAGCCTCGAAAGAGAATCCATTTGCGATTTTACATGCCACCCCCTAGACACGCGAGTCCCACCAACTTTGAGACCCTCTCCTCCTCTGTCCTTCTAGCTCTCCCCATCTCGAGCACCCTTCCGGATATATTCTAGAACTTGCGTCGCGGTAGGTGCAACGACCGTTTTCTCCCGCGCGTTCCGTAAACAGAGAATTCCTGTCTAGACACGGGTCTTGAATTTCGGGTCACTTCTTCAACCTCTCGAGGACTCGGTTTTTGATGATGGCAACGATTAACTCTCCGAACTCAACTTTTTTTTATTTCTAACGTACATTGCTACTACTTTTGCTGCTTCTCTGAATTGTACATGGTCGATATACAGGGCGTCCAAAAATATTGTGAACCTTTAGAAACACTTCCGAAACCGAAAATTCTGATTTTAATGAAACGTCGCGCGAATGTAAAGCATATTCAAGTTTGCAAAGAGGGATTTTTTCGTATAGAAATTCATTCCGGAGCCCTTAAAGTTATCGCGTTTTTTCTTTCTTTAAATATAACTTTACTTTTTAAATTTAAGATATTTAAAGCTTTCTTCTATCTCGCACCGTTACAAACTTGTAAGAAAGAAGGAGCAATCGCGATAAATTTAAGGGCTGATTTCACAACTTCAGAGTAAATTTCCGCAGAAGAAAAAAACTTTGGCACTAAAATTTCTTCAATTTAATTAAAAATTCGTAAATTCGAATTACAATCTATTTCTGCGCGTATTTCTAAGGTTACTCAAGCAGAATGCAGCTTTCAGCTCCCCAAGACGATGTGAATTTATAGGCAAAATTCTCTGGCTCGGATAGGTCCGTGAAGTTCGTTGGAGGGAAAACCGTGTATCCGTGGCAGAGTAGCAGGAAGAAAGATTTTCCATAAATTCACGCGGGGGGGGCGCGTCCCCGTTTCATTCGTCTTCGACTGCTCCCAGCTGTCGGCCAAGTTTTTCGACAAAAGTGAGAAGCGGCTATCTCACCATCTACGACCCTGCCCTGTGATGACTTCCGTTTTCCAGTTTCCTAGGCGCTGGGGACGCGTCGCAGTTTCCTTTAAAGCGGCACCGATCTTCAGCAACTCTCTCTCCCGCCCCCCTCGAGCAACTCTTTCGAACGAACACACTTGAGACAAACCCCCGAACGTATTTTTCACGAGCGATCTCACGGCTTTTCGAAGCTCCCTCTGTTCTCCGTGCGAGTGGGGAACGGGAAAGCTTATTCATACGGGTGCATTCTTAGTATTGAAAATTCAAGTCCCTTATTTCACGACGAAGGGCGTTACGTCGAATTCGAAAGGGACTGCGATGGATGAGAAGAGCAAGGGTGGTGGAGTAAGAGTGTGAAGTAAATAGAGGGTAGATTCTGCGATGCTGGTATTTTTTAATCTTGACGCGGGGAACGCGAGTTTTGGATTAGGGACCATTTTTAAATTGCGTAAGGGTAATTTTGGCGATTTCTAACCCCCTGCCTCAGTATAAGAATTCGTAAGATTTTATATTTCAAACCCTTCCCCTCCCCCTGCTTATCGTGATATTTTTTTCATTCCACCTTATCAGATTATAACTTGACAGGGTCAAATTGACCCAGTGTGACAACGACGTTCGAAAAAGTAGGTGTGACAACCGAGGTTAATGGTTTATGTACCTAGTTCATTTAACTCAGTTTCGCGTGTGCGATGAAACATCGTTTTGTAGACTACTCTGCCCAGAGGGCCCTTTTGGGCGCCGTGGCCCCTAAAAAATTATGATTATATCGAAACACCAAATTTTTATCTGTACTACTACACTTAGCCTGTTTTTATTAAATTACCTCTTCATTTTCCCAAGAAATGGGCCCCTCAGAACGTTTGCCACCTGGGCCTTTTTCTTTAATCCGTCACTGGGCTGCTCATATTGAATATAAGGTTTAAAAAAAATTACATGTGACACTACCTGACCCTCTCTCCCTTCTTTCTAAGAAAACGTAAGAAATTCGAGGCCCAGCCCCCTGGAGAAAGCCTTACGTAATTTAAGGACCACCCTTTATTGAAAGTTTGCAGTTACGTGGTGGATGATTATAGCTGTTGGAGCTCGGCTAGGAATTGTGAGCGAAGTTGTATCGATGTACTGTAAATAATGAACGCGATATGTACATACACGGGTCGATTTACCGAGTTTCACAGGGTGGCACGCGAGCTGGGGGTGGTTGACCCCGCGACATGCAGGTCTTTGAGTATCGCGGCAGAAAAATCAAATTTTCCGCGAGCAGACGACGCCTGGAGCGTGGAACGCCTTTGAAATGCAGTTCATTCGCTCGCTCAGAGGGAATGTGCAATTGCATTTTGGAGTAATTTGCGCATTTGCCGCGCCTCTGTGAAATGGATATACGACGGAGCGACGTCAGTTGCGATGATAACAGGAACGATAATAACGTTCTAATTCGCCTGCATTGGGTTATTAATTGTATATACAGAGATGGTGATTATAAAGTAATTGATGTTGGTCGGTTTTTAAATCGCATTATTAAGTAGGTGTCACCTCCGAGAATTTCAATTCGAAATTTTTGAATCCCAAAATGTAGAAGACTTAGAACTTCTCTAATTGTAAGACTTATATTTATTTTCTTCGTTGAGGGAAAAATACACTTTATTCACCCCTATAGCTATACTAGTGATTTCCAACCCGGGGTGTCGCCATGATTTTTGGTTTTCTTTTACTATTACGAAGTTAATATCTATTTTATTAAGAAATACTTATTTTTAATGTGTTTTCTTTACCTTATTAAATTTACTGTAACTTATGGGGGGGGGGGGCAGGTTATTTGAATATTTTAACTCCTGGTATATGTAAGCGTATAGGGTAGATGTCTCTATTACTGTCAGTGTCCCTATTACTGCCACTCTATTTATTTTGCTTTATAAAAATGTAACGTATAAAGAATAGTGTACAACAATAATATTAATAATAATAAGAACAGTCACAATTTAATAATAATATTATTGTTGTACACTATTCTTTATACATTACATTTTTATTAAGCAAAATAAATAAAGTGGCAGTAATAGGGACACTGACAGTAATAGGGGCATCTACCCTACATGCGTTCGTTATTTAACTGCATGTATTGTGTGCGGGAAACGCCCACGGGCGTTCAACGACTATGGTTAAGAGATACGACTGGTGGAGTCCCGCACGACGCGTACGCTCAGCGCTCCAATTGTCAGCACCCAAAGGGTTAAACATCCGCGACAAGTAACTCATCTTACCCAACCCAGAGCCATGTCTATCACGACTTATCTTCCCAAGTCAACAAGTTAAGACCGGATAACCCTGTCGAACCTAACCTATCAGGAAGTGACCTTCAACACCCAATGCGTCGTTCCGCCTGAATCAAAGCCGTTGCAATATCAATTTATCATAAAAGCGACATTCCCCAGTCTAATACCGCAATATGAACGGCCGTGACTCACCACAAGTTCATGACTCACGCCCTGCTCGCGATAATCGTCTCAATCCGCAAGACACGAATCTGATAGCGCCTCTGACATCCGGGCCGCGCATTAATTAACACAGACAAGAGGAACAAGATGAACAAGAGGACTCTTCCCTAACACCGCCCACGAATTAATAATAAGCTCCAATTCGAACGTTGGCCGCTGCAGTCGCTCGACGCAAATCGTCCGCAACCGTTTAAAGGTCCATGCACACATATTACTTCCGTGCCCGTTTCATGTTGATTCTACGCGGAAATGGGACCTTTGCAATAAGGGGGGTGGAGCTTCATCTTTACCAACTTCGAGTAAATTAGAAACAACTGTTTATAAAATGATTGCTTTGACTTTACATTGAAAAGATAACACTAATTCAAGAAGATATAGTTTCACAAAATAAGTAAGTAGTAGTTATTGAGTCGATAAGTTTTTATTTCTATTTTTGGCGAGAAAATATTCTATAATAAAAATATTAATATTAATATTTCTATTTTCCTTTATTTGCAATAAATCGCTCATTTGTTATCGGATTTGCATTAAACGTGCACCAAACGACGTTGAATTTGTTTTACGCATATGACACGTCATAACTCAAAAACTGTCAAAATTGGTCCTGCACTACCATGCAACCTTCCATACAATGATTAAGAATAATCAGAAGTATATCATGTTGGGTGTCATTTTCCCGAAAAAAACACCAGCAATCCATTACTGTCACTTCTGTAAAGATCGAATATGAAATATAGAAATCGGCATTTTCATTATGTATTGAATACTGAATAGCCTAGTGCTGTCTTTGTCTTCATGACTCTAGCGTTTAGAACCCTCGAAGCGCGTGGATCGATAGCTTCGACCGGAGTACCCATCACGGTCACAAAAGTGATCCCATTCAACCGATTTCAAAATTGAGAGTTGATCGAAAAAAAACTTGAACGTTTGCGCTTAGCTACTTGCGCTCGCTTTGATGCTCTCTAGCTCAAGTATTTTAACACATTACTTACCGGCAGCGAATGAAACGAAAACATACAAATTACCGGTCAATTCGAATTTGAATTTTTACGTGGAGAAAAATTCGTGGTCAATTTTTGAGGGTTAAAATTCTTATAACAAGTTTGATAAAACAAGTAAAATACTATTATTATTGGCAGTTAGAGTATGAATATGCTTAACGATTTTTCTACTATCGCCGCTAACAGATCGAAGAAACAGCCGATTTTTAGTCGACCGATCGTTAAACGCTGGCCAATTAATCGTCTCCCGGTAAGCAATGTGTTAAGAGATCCCTGGCTAGTATTTCAGGGAAACCTTCTTAAAGCTGTGGACGTTAAGAGAATGTAATAAAAAAAGAAAATCAGACTTCTCCAACCAGTCCAATGGGAATACCCTCTTAATTCGAATCGACGTTGCGTCATCGACCCCAGCGATTACCAACGTTGGTCGTGTTGCTCCAGGACCACGGCTCTATCCGTTTCACTGGAAATACCCGTTCGAGCCGGGCCGCCCTTCTTTTGCGCTTCTTTCCATCCCCGCGCCTACTCGCTGGTGGGATTTTTGTCCGCCCCGGGACTCGTGCTTTAGCCTTAATTAACGGTACCGCGGGCGTACGAAGACGGCCCGGCGCAGAGTGCGGCAGGCCGGTTAATTAGTGGAAAGCGCGCGCGGAGGCTCCGCAGGATTCGATGTTGCGCTCGTATGAGATTTCGGCGCGGAGGCAGAATGGGGGAAGGAAGCGAGCGACGGCGACGAAATTAGATCTAATTAAGGCGTTGGGAGTCGGCCCGATCCGCCGAAAGAACGTTTTAATTACGGGGGAAAAAGATGGTGAGGGAGGGGCGGACGACGGTGGCATTAAAGGCGCGCATCTGATAACTAACGTTTAACTTTTAATTAACAGAGCCTCGGGATACTTGGCAGTATCCCTGCAGCCTGGTTAATTCTGACGTTGCTGGTGCTGTTGGTGTACCTGGTAACGAGATGCTGCGACCGGAAGCCGCGGCCCAGGAGGTCGATAACCCTGCTGAAGTGTTCGCTGGCCATCCTGGCGTTGCTCTGCAGCGGGGCTGTCGCCGTCGGCCTATACGGCAACGACGACGTCCACAACGGCCTAGTGCAGCTGGTGGCCGCCGCGAAGAACGTCGACGGGATCCTCATGGGTTTTCGGAATCAGGTTGGTAGTGCTGGGGCTTGACTTGTTGTGCGTCGGAAATAAGGTGGAAGCTCGATTGCACGAAGGAATATGTATGTAACCGAGCGTTCGGTATTTCATATGTACGCGCAGTGGACGGCGTGCACGTAGAGAACAATGGTTAGGTTTGCAGGGGGAGTTCACAGGGGGTGGAGAACAAAGGAGTACGTGTCAATCTTGTCAAACCTCGAAACTAGTTCATCGCTGTCCCTACAGAATTCACGCTGTAGAGTCGACCCACTTTTCCGTCTTCTGGTTAGACGTCTGCACTGGAGACTTCACTACTGTTCGACACATCTGTGGCTGGACAATTTCTCGATTGAATACGATCTCGGTGTAGTTGGGAATGATTAGAATGGAATCACACTTGCGGCGAATTCGCTCGTTTGTCCTAGTGCAGGGGAATTTTCCAGTGACGAGTTAACTCGTCTTACCCAGGTTAGAGGATTTCCCAAATGACGAGCTACCTCGTCTTAGCCAGGGTAGAAGAATTTCCAGATGACGAGTAAACTCGTCCTGGCCAGAGTAGAGTGACGAGTCAACTCGTCTTACCCAGGTTAGAGGATTTTCCAGATGACGAGTAAACTCGTCCTGACCAGAGTAGAGTGACGAGTTAACTCGTCCTGATCATTACAGAGAAATTTGCAAGAGAGTTAACTCGTCTTACTCAATCCAAAGGATTTACCAAATGACGAGTTAATATGTCGTCCCCATTTAAGCATCCATACCCTGATCATAACTCTTATTGTAGCAGTGCATTAATTATTATAATCTATAACACCTTTCTCCTTTTCACTTTTTAATTCGTTACGTGTCGATATACGACTCGCGCGTACACATCCGCCGTCGTTTTCCTTCCCGCCACTTTCTTATTCGTTCATTCAACGCCGCCGGCTCGTATCCGTACTTTAATCGCGGCAAGTAGACCCGCAGCCTCCGCGTAATTAGTTTACGCTCCACTTTTTTTCTCTTTCGCTTTTAAATGTGCCGCGTGCCCGCGCGCGCTAATTTGGGTCAAGAGTGGTAAGGAGTTCCGCGGACACACGACCGTAATGGAATCGAGTCCCGGGATGCAGCAAGATCCGTCCCGAGATAAATAAATCTGACTTACCGCGGCAATTCCATTTTTTAATTAAACGACCTCACTTAATGGGAATTGTACGAAAAATCGCTCTGGTACCTACTCTAAGTTTTCCAGATAAGAGCAGACTCCAATATTTGGTAAGAGGATTGTAAGAGCTACATCAAACACTCTTTTCTCTCAAATATTGTTCACATTATAGTTTGAATCACGGAATCGATGCGGACAAAATTCAATCTGAAAAACATTCAATCTGAGTTCCATTTTATCATATTAGTTTATTCTATTCACAGTTTCAGATTCTGGAAGATTAAAAATATATTAAATAGTACTTTTATTTGATTCCTTCGAGCCTTCATTTCGTTAAAATCTAGTGTAAGCACCACTCGGAATATATCATCGTATCTAAAAAATAACGGGTGACCGAGTCATCCTATATGTTAGTCGGAATGATAGGCGAGGAAACGTTCCTATTCCAGACCGACACCATCGAGGCGACGCTGAAGAAGAAAGTGCAGCCGCAGCTGACCGCCCTGGGGGACGATTTCGACGCCCCGGTCAGCAATAAGACTATGCTGGGCTTGCTGCTGGTCGCTCTAAATAGCATGACGCAGAACACGAGCATCGCCGTGAACCGGAGCTTCGAAATTCGAAAACCGCTGAGCGGGATCAGCCTCGCCGGGGCGATCGGCATGGGGGAGAAGATAGAGCAATTAAGGTGGCCCGTCACCATGGCCGTCCTAAGTGCGCTCCTCGTTCTTTGCGTGGTGCTGGTGGTCGGTGTTGCACGACATTCCAGATGCGTTCTCATAACGTACGTGTCCCTTTCGCCCAGGCATGCAAAAAGCGTGCGAAAAGATCCATCTGGATTCAACCAGCTCCTCTTAACTTTTCCACCGTTTTTCTTGGTCTTGCTTGGCTAAGGCCGACAACCTCCAACCGCGTGCATAACTTTCATGGATATTTCAAGAGCTGTGATGCAAACTCGGTGGGAAAAAGATTGTTGGATATGTGGAGACTAGGGATTAGCATTGTTGAATTTAAGGCTAATCCTAAACCGGGCCCAGTTATGCAGAAAGCTACCAACCCTCAATGATCTGAAACTGAGTAAAATTAGTTCGAAGATTCTATTATAATTAAAGAAAAATAGCTTTACGTCTGTTGGCTGTATTTTCTTTCTTCGTAATGGATTATTTAATAGTGAGTAGTATAATTAATATTATTATTAATTTTCTGCAGCTTTTGTTTTTGAAGACTGAAATAGAACTTTGGCTTGGTAGTTTTAATAACTGTATAATGTAAGAGTTGTTCCATGGGTTGGTAATTTTTGCAAAATAAAGACCACAAAATTATGGCACCCGTACTGCGTTCAACTAATTTTTTGTCAGTTTGAGGGTTGCTAGCTTTCTGCGTAACTAGGCTCAACTGGTATAGTGACATTCATAGCACACAATGTGATTAATATTATAGCAATGAATTGCTTGAAGCTTTTTATAAATAGGCTCTTTTGAAGTCAATGAAACTTCCAGAAAAGAGGTTGGAAATCTCAACTCTTTGTATATGTACGAACAATGGCCCAACTGGCATAACTTTATAACTCTATTAAAAGAGATGCAGTGGTTAAAAGCAACATTGGATTCGATATTTCTATTTATGGGTGTAAATAAGCTGATGAATTCCCTTTCTGTGTAAAAGTTTGCCTTCTTATCTGACTATGGTACTCCAAGTGTGGGTAAGTATCTTCATAATAACAATACGAATGCTACACTGGAGTCAGAGTCTATTGATGACGGCTCATTAATTCAATATACCGCCTCCCTTGCGCCAGTCACATTGCAATCACATACACCTCAATTCCCCTATCAGTTGAGGATTAAAGTTGCACCAAGCAGGGCCAAAACTAAAAACGCCCTCTTACCGCCCTTCATTCTCAAAGCCCCGACAAACTGCCACAGTTGCTGACCATCTACAATCCCATTTTAGATTCTCCGTGTTCGGCCTGTTCGCTGTGATCGTCTCCTGGCTGATGGCTTCGCTGTACCTGGCGACGTCGGTGGCCTTGGGAGATCTCTGCGTGTCGCCAGACGGTTACCTAACCAGGGCAGTGCCGTCCACCCTGGCCTCCGAGGTTCTCTCCTACTACACGCACTGCGAGAACACGCGCAGCAATCCGTTCACGCAGAGATTGCGCGACGGCCAGCGGGCGATCAGCGACATGAGGCAGAACCTGAACACCGTCAACAGGTTGGCTCTGGAGCTGTTCAAGGACCAGCAGCTGCAGCCGAAGCTGAGCAGTCTCGCCACGGACGTGAACACCGTCGACAGACTGATGTCGGGCCTGGCCACGCTGCTCGACTGCAAGCCCCTCCACAAGCAGTACGTCCACGCCGCGAAGAGCCTATGCCACTTGGGGCTGTAAGTGTTCCGCGAGGTCCTAGTAGAGTAATCGGGCGAGCCAATCGATTTGTCTGATAAATCCGGGTGCATAAGGAGTAATCGAATTGCCCAGGTACGGATTGACCTTCATGCTGCTGGCGAGCCTGGCGGCGGGCCTCTTCTTCACCGTGCTAGTGTGGGTGGACTCTCACACCTGGATCTACATACGGAAACGGTGAGCGTCGCGTACGGTGGCTGCGCCGGGACGAGTCCGCGCGGAGTATGATTAACGACGAGTTTGTTCTAGAAGAGATTACCATCAAGTGGACGAGCAGGACCCGTACCTACCACCGTCGGCAGCGTCGCAGGCGATAGCAGCGCGGACCCTTCGAGGCCAAGGGTCGTACCCGCCTACAGCCCCCTCTCTTTATCCGAATGCTCATGGCACTCAAAATACCATTAAGCAGCCTCTATTGCTAACGCCGCCCCCGCCGTCCTACGCTACTGCGACTGCTCGAGCACGTCAGCTGCACGAGAGCATGCTAAAGTTTGTGCATGAGATTTTTTCTTCGTTTTAATTTCTTAGCTATGGTTAACCTTTATCGTACCAAGCGACGAATTCAAGTGTTTGTTGCTAAAGTTGGGGGAGTTGAAACGGCAATCGGGTTAAGGAAGTTTGGCGTTTCATTGTTGGGTGAATTTAGGGAGTTAGAACCTGGCAGGTTTAGTAGTCCTCAAGGTCAATTGGCTCTTACGTTTGCGTTTATAGTGTAGGAGTAAATTTTAGCACGGGGTTGGGGCAGAAGAATTTTTTAATTGCTCCGCTGTATGCGCAGAGTAAAATTTTGTACGTGACAACGCTAACGATCGTTTCGCAATTTTTAGACAACACCGGTATTTGTGTGCCTTTTCGGCGGGCGCGCGTCCACTAACAAGTCTTCCTTTCTGCGAAATATCGCCAAATATTTTAATTATTAAGGGTCGGGAGAATTTCAAAATTAATTCAATATGGCAACTCGCATCTGATTGCGAGGCATTGATAATCGGCTACATGAAAAAAGTGAATTGTTTGAAGTTGTTTCAAGTCACTGTGCTTGAACATTTTGCAGTCTTTCGCTTAACATTTGTCGCCCTCGACATTTTTCAGCTCCTCAAATTTGCGGCTCCCCACAGTTTATCGTTACCCCAAATTTGATGCTCTACAAAATATGCTGCTTTCTAAAATCTGTCGTTCCCCAAAATTCGATATTCCTCAAAAATTTATCACTCCCAAAAATTTTCCGCTCCCTAAAATTTGCCGCTTCCCAAAATTTGATACTCCCCAAATCTTGCCGCACCCCATAATTTGTTTTTCTCGGGTTAAACAAATTTCATTCAGCTGCATTTATAAAAAAAAATCAAATAAAAAGAATCTGGAGCAGTGGAGCAGTAAAAATTTCCCGTAGGTACTCCAGCTCCGTCGCTGCTCCGGGTAAAACCCCATTGCTCCGCGCTCTAGTTCCGCTCCAATTCTCTGAACAAAGGAGAGATAACAATTAAGAAAGCATATTTACATTTAGATTTTTATTTTTCTAAGCAATGACAGAAAAGATATTTGTACGAAAATTACACATCATGCATTTTCCGCGCACTGTCGGGCAGTGTTAGAGATCATGTCACTTGGTAATAACTGTAGGTTAGAGAACATTGACCTTGAAGACACCAGTAGATCAACTCCCCACGCTAGCTTTCAAACCACAAGGAACTCCATATTCCAAAGCCGTCTTTAGTTTCATTAATGACGCAATTAAATGAGTAACCCTGAGTGCGATAAGGGTTAAATATTGAACAGCTGTGTGAGCTGCGAGAGTTACTCGGACTAATTTCTCAGTGCCATCGAAAAGGGATAGAATTTTATATCTGTGTATTAAATACTCGTTTTGGCTTGCCTCTACTCATTGTGATTGTGGAAAGGCTCGAGGTAACTAAATGGAATAGAAGCATTCTCCCTTTTCATAATTGCCAACAAGTTGAAGACTTGATGTGAAGACTAAAATTGTCCAATTACAGAATCAGTGATTCGTAAATCGTTACATCAAATCTTTATTTTATTGTCCGCTTAATACGGTGTTGTTCTCTTTACAATGCTCTGTATTGGTGTTCGATTTTCTACAAGTGTGTTGGACCGGTTCAGTTACAGTTGATAATGTGACTTGTCGATGTCGATAGATACTGTGTTAGGTTTGAATGCCGCTTTAATTGTATTACAACGCCACGGTGGCAGCAACACGAGCACACTGCAGTCCCGTTATTGATCATTCATCGTTCCTTTCGGACGAATTACACGCGGTTAATAAGCAATTCAGGCCAATAACTGTGCGACCGCGTCGTCTTCGTTTCGCTGTTCTCACAGCGTCCTCCAAACGTTCATTTGTTACTTCGCGGGGGCACATCCGCGCGTTCCAGAAATACTCTCTGTGATCGATGTTTAAACTAAAGAGTCCGTGTTTTCTATGAAGACATTAGCGATAGTGCGCTTTCTTGCGTGTTTTCGTTTACATTTTCATAGCGTTCGTACCTTTCTGTTCTTCTAGAGTGTTCCACATAAGAAACGAGAATGACCCGAAGTTTCCTCGATAGGATTTATACGTATATACGCGTAGATGATATCAGCGAACCGTCCGAGAGAGAGATAATGCTGCAACTTTGTTCGTTTCGGTTTGCTATTTACAGAGGTGGGGGTGTTAACGGGAGCGGGGGAGGAGGGGATCACAAATCGGCTCAGCATAATCAGCAATCGACAGGTGGACGAGCTGAACACCGTTCTGGACTCGGAGATCAACCTGGCCAGTACGCGACTCTGAGCAAACAGTGCAAGACCCTAGAATCCAGTGACTTTTACTGAGGGCACGCCCCCGCAGGGCCCGGTAATTAAAACTTTCTACATTCCTCCTATCAGCTTGGTTATTCAGCAAGGGTTGCGTTTGAACGGTGCCGTTTCACTTGCAAGGGATGGAGGAACGGTGTCCATACTTTTCAAGTTACTCCCACCTCCAATCATTAATCCGATAATTATTTTAAAAAAAGTTGCAACTTTTGTCTAAACTTCTTTTGGCTATCTCTCACCGGTCTCGAGATATTCCACGAAAAAGAAAACTGCATTCCTTTCACGGGGTGCATTCACCCTCTAAAAACGCACTAACTGTGAAAATAGGTAGACAGCTATATATTTATTGTATATTACCTGCGTCGCCCATTACTAGTGTCGCAGATAACTCTAGCCTCAAATCCCCTAACCCATTCCAATTTCAAACCACGTCCATCTAAGGATCCTGCGTGTTGATTCGCAGGTAGAGAACCACCTTGGACACCGAGCGTGGCGTCGTTCACCGGTACCCTGTCTCACAATTCGCACGGACCCGCCCACCTGGCCACCTTCCAAGATTCTCGCAAGACGCAGACCCTGGACCCGAAGAATCTGGCGAACCTGAAGCGGGGCCCGACGCCCGCGTGGAACCAGAATCGGCCGCTGCCGCCTAACCCCGGCGCCCAGCCCACCTGGGAGTTCGAGTCCCGCTCGCAGACCAACATGAACCAGTTCCGGTCGTTGGTGCGCAACAAGGCGCCGAACATACGCATTCAGGACCAGATGCAGGACCAAGTGCGCACGCTGGACAGGAACTTCACCAGGAACCAGTTCAACGGCGCCGCCCAGGGCAACGCTGTGCCGAACATGTACGGAACGTACAATCGGGCCCAGTCGAGACAGGAGAACAAGTCGACGGTGGCCACCCTGAGCCAAGTACAGGGCAGCGATCCGAATCTGTACGCGGTCACGGAATTGTAATCGCGAAACCGAACCGTGCAAACTGCCATAACCCTATGAACGACATCCACGATGTTTCTTATTCTATTTATTCAACGCTGAGGACGTTGTACGCGTCCACGCGGGTGGGAGGGTTACACTCAGGCGGGTGGAATAACTAATAGCGAGCTCGAGGCAAGCTCAAGTGGAATCTCCAGCGTTATGCTTGCGGGCACAAGTCGCCAAACATGGTTTTCATCATTCCCTACAGGGCTGTACATTTGTGCGGAGATAGTGAATGCTAGATTCGAGGCGCGGGCTATCTAGTATCGGGGTGTTACTATTGGGTGGCTGGTAGCCAACGACATTCCATGAACTCTTCTCTTCACTTCCTGGTTCTAGTTAGAAACACGCAGGGAATCATTCGACTTTGAATCCACCCGCAAAGTCGCTGCCTAGTAGTGTTCAGAAACTACAGAGAATGTGTCTCCGTGAGCGAAATTAATGTCCTCCGCGGACTGCATTTATGAGCTCGCTATGTGCCTCCCACCAGCAGCACAACACACTTGCGCGCAAGGAATATCATCACCCTCGGGGAACAGTTTTTGAGAACCTTCTACATTTTTAACGACCCACGGTAACCACGTATGCGTATTTCAATACGCATCCTTCTTTTTTACGAAGTTCACTCAAAAACGCTCAATTTATTCTCGTTTGGGTAACGTCTTTTGATAGAAGCCCCACGGGGCGGCAAATTTATACGTTTAAACGTAAGATTTTTCGAAAAACTGGAATTTTATAGGCGCGACCGGGGAATCGAGGGGGAAGCGAGGAGGCGTAAAGCCGAGGGAGCCGCGTATCCCAAATTTTACAAGCACCAACGTTTGCACGTTCAAAGTTTCTCGTCGAGTCTCTCAACGAAAGAGTTGTTGCGTGGCCATCACAGCGCTTAGGAGGTATCGACGAATATTTACACACGAGGAAGTGGCGACGCGATCAAGGAGGTCGGCGAGTGATGTGAGCGGTTAGAACGGGGGCAGAAGTTGCTTGGAATCCGAAGAATCTGCTGGGAGAATATGTACTGCGGTGTAAAAATTCGCGCGAGGGCCGAAGAGGCAGAGAGATTCATTTACATCGATAAATAAGGTACACTAGATGGATAACACAGCGCGCAATATTTTCCGCAGGAATCTCGAGAGCTGGGGCGACCTTTCTTCTCGTTCGCGCGTTCCAATGGACGTTCATAGAAAATCGGGAGGGTGTGCGAACGACACTTGGAGGAAGAGGGTCTTGTATATCGATTTTGAAGATTTTGTACTTGTATATCATTGTACAGTGATTGTCATTTTACGTTAGCCTATTCTGTAAATGATCGTTGCTTCTCGGCTAAGAAGCAGGCGAACGGTATAATAAGCGACACGGAGCTTCAGACCGTGAGGTCGTCGTAATTTATTGCTTGTTAATTCTCTGATTTCTCGAAGCCTACGAACACGAGGGAGAGCACAATGAAGCGTACACGCAACAAATTAGCGTTTAGATTGCCTAAAGACACCGCGAACACTTAACCGTTATTAGCGATCCACGGAAAATGTTGAAAATTTTTTATTCCAACATTCACCCTCACTCGGTACAGTTGATCCCGTTGTACTTACAATTAGTTCACTGTTGTTTCCCGTGGCCTACTATATTTTCACACGTTTTGTAAACTAGTTGGTAAGTTCGCTCGTTCGTACGAGACTCATTTCCACGAATTTTGTAAACGTTTACTTTCCATTCGCTTTCACGTATTCCGCGCGACGGTATTGTCGCGCTCCATTGCTTTACGAACGGGCGAAACTTTTAAAACGAACGCTCACGCGGACACGCGGCGATTCTACTAAACGCGACACAATTTTTATATATACTTTTTACACTTTTACGGAGCAACAAAGCGCGCAGAATTTTGCATTGATTTCTTCGCTGATTTTTTACATGTCCCGTCGAAGAATATACTTTATCTATATATATAAATATATATATATATATATACATATATATATATAAGAAGTTACCGCGCGGAACAGGGAACGAATGTTTCGCGCAACGTATGTATATTTATCAACGTTAATATTTAAAGTTTGTAGCGGCGTCCAAGGGTTTCTACGAAAGTAACAAATGATATCAATGATCGGACCTAGTGAACGATTTTGCCAATACTCAGGCGCGAGCATACGTTTTAAGTACAAAATCCACGGTGGAAGTGCAGCTGTCGTATATGCCACCTTTCATTTTCTTTTTGTACAGGGCGTTTCGGAGCTATAACTAAAAATCCATCTAATAGAATTTACAAAAACGAACAACAAAATCACAATAAACATAGGTTCGCGGTTGGATCGATTTCAAGATATTCAGCTTCATATTTTGCAAGTCACGTTTATTGTTTAACCCTTTCAGCGTTATCAATTCATATGCCTGTGCGAGGAACGCCGATGGGCGTTGAAATAGTATGATTACCGGATAGGCGTAGAGGATTTCCGCACACGGCGAATGCGCTTGAATCGGTGTTGAAAAAGGTGACGTAGAATCACTGGCATCTCGTCTGGCGAGTGTATCAGTAGTATCGACGTGTATTACTTTCATTTACATTTTTAGTAGTAGAGTGATTCACGAAAGTCTGAACACCTGCTTTAAACATATCCATTACGAGGTCAACTGCACGTTGCTGATACTCTGAACCTGCCGATTGCCAACGATTCTACGGTATGTGTAGTCGTGCAGAGACCTTTGCTCGCAGAATAAGGAGCTGCATGTCCAGAAATCAATCAGTTTACCAAACTGTGTTCATCGAAACTTTTTCTGTGTCTTTTAGTGAGTTCCTCTAGACGGTTAAGTTACCCCGCGACTTCTAGAACGCCCTGTATAACGATAGAAAACGATTCAGTAGTCGTCTGATGTATCGGTATCCTTTCAGAATTCATCGATAGTATTTGTTTGTCGCGAAGTCTTTGAAGGATACTGTCGATGAGAATACCAGTCCACGATTCGTCGATTGTTATCCTCCCAAAGTTGAAATTCACCGTGGACGAAAATTTTTTTGTTGCGGAATTGGATTTAAAATATTAGCCCTCAATGGTCGACCGTTTTTATAAAAACGCAACTTCAATATTACATTTCCGGTTGAGTGGATTACGTTAAAATTTAAATGCCTTTCAAATTCTGCCAGCATCAAGACGATTGAACATCCCGGTTATTCTGATTTACAAATGCAATTACGGTTCTATCGCTGGTATTCTCGTCGACGCGGAGTTCCCTTAGAACGGCGGTGTTGCACCCGATATGTATCGAGATTGAATTATTTGCGGAGCGCAAAGTCTTCCTGTACGACCTTGACCGAAGGTCCCCCCCCCCCCCCCAAAGGTCGATCGCGATCGACGATGGATATATTTGCAACGAAACAGCGGACGGCTTTATATTCCGCATCCTATTCAGCGAGCAAGTGTAAATAGAAACGGAGTAGCGTCGATATAAATTTGAAGCATAAAGAGGGGATTTGAGGGCGTGTGATATCGAACTTGAATCTAGGTGTTTACAAGTTCTTGCTGAGATACGAGATATGTACATCGTTCTCTACCGTTTCGTTTCACCGTTTCTTTACCGACAGAGGGAGATCCCCGCGAGCGAGAACGTTTGTAAGTGTACCTAGCATTAGCGACATCTCTAACGCGCATGTACGAACACAGGAGGGGGAAAGGGGGCGGAGCTATCGATCCTCCACTCTACAACGCGAATTGTGTGTTTAAATTCAAATTTTCCAGCCCACTTGCAATTCTCGTTACCACCGTCTGCTCGAGCATGCGCGTTGGAGACGTCGTTACTGATTGGCACACCAATATGGAAGCATCGCGGTATTATGAATTGAAGAGTTTAAGGAGGATGAAGATGAAGATCGCCCTCTTAATTCGCGGCGAGCATGGAAACGGTGTTAGGTAGATGAAGCATGATATAGGTGTAACGTTTGGTCTACTTGTACATAGTTGTAATATTTATTAAAGAAAGCAAAGTAAGCAGAGCGATCATAGCGCGTATATAGAATAGCGACACTTAGTTCTTAGCCGTTAAACGATTAATGTTAAGATCGAAAGGAAGCTGGCGCGACGGAGGCGGAGCAGAGCGTCGTCTCCTTCGCAATTTATCGAAGAGAAGAAACATCCTAGTCAGTAATAACAAAGGTTTTTCTTTTCGTAACACGCTCGATCTTATCCAGTTGCGGACGAGGGATCTCTTGCCAAAATTCCCGACGAGGCTCAACGCGCTCGAACGTAGAGGGAGACTCGTCTGTTTTCTTCGGTCTACGCATCGTTGCTCTATCTCTAACTAGTTGTGAACAGCGAGGGGGCGATTAACTAGGTCGTTAACTGGATTCGATCACCCTGATGTTTCTAGATCTTAGAACTCGCTAATCTCGAGTACGTGGAACAAGATGGCGAACGAAGGATCAGCTGTGCCCTCGGTGTTTCTTTGAGCCTCCGAATTGATAGGAAAGGCTACTTACGATATCTTAAAGCAACTTTGGGACATTTTTGCAAGAACAAGAAAAAGGCCTCGTGTACATGTATGTCCAATAATCTTCTATCCTTTGGTTATAAACAGTTTTTGAAATACAAGGGGACGCGCCTACAGAACTGTACCGGTTTAAATAGAACGCCTATGGAACTGCAACCCGACATACATAGACCAGTTTGCTACAAGCTACACTTAAGTCTCTAATATTATTACAGCCTTTACTACTACTTTTAAGCTGGAAGCTGTGTACGAGGATATTAGGACAATTAATGCACAGCATTGTGTGGTGGTTGCTGTTCTACAGGCGTCCTTGTTGGGTATTTTGGTGAATTCAAAATATAATTAGAAAATTAAGTGGATATACGTGTACGTGAGCTGTCTTCATTATTTTGACGTCCAGAATGAATTCTGAAAAAATGTCTCACTTTTTCTTTACCACCCTGTATAGTACTCATAATATCTACACCATATTCTTTTCCTGCATACTCAATTTTCGATAGTCGGCTGAAAAACTGTTTTAAATCAAAGGAAACACGAATACATAAAGGAACACTGTGGACATGGTCGACGAAAAAACAAAAATCCACGAATTTTCTTCTCTGTCATTGAAGACTGTTACAAAACGCGCAAACGGGATCAATACAATACTCTTCGGATCTTGGGGAAGCCTACGAGCAGAAAATTTTACGTTCGTTCGAGACGTTAATCATCTTATGAACGCGGGGACGTTTTTTGAAAGTGTTCTGCCGTGGTGAAATTAAATAGAAAGAAAGAAAGGTCGAATGAAACTGGAGACGGGGATAATATTGTTAAAATTTTCTAAATAACGCGAGTGTGTAGCCTAGATGATTGTTGACGAACGTTTCTTATTCTAATCGTTTGTCAATTTGTACGGTTATTATTGCGAGGGCCACTGCTCCCGACGAGTACAACTGCATTTAATTTCACGCATGATTTTGATACGGTGAGATATATGGCGAATGACAGAGGGAGAATATGTATGCGTAGATGTGCGAGAGAGCAAGAGCGGGAGAGAGTTAATTATTTTCAGGAATGCTAGTAATTCGAGTAGCGTAATCACAGAGGGCGCGGAGAAAGAATTTCGAATCGATGCGTCGTTCTGGCCTATGGGAATTTTTTAATCGAAAATATTGCACTGATAGCGTTAGACGATAAGAGAGATGAATCAAAATTGTCGAGAGAATCGAACGAGTAGTATCGATGAGCGCGCGGAAACTACCCTCGAACTAACACGATACATTCGAAACTGATGTTTTGTTAAGTCTCGACACACAATTCTCACGTTTTGCTTTTATAAAAGAAAGTTCTGTAATAGTTGTCTTAAAATTATGAAATAATTTTGGCACGTGGCTTCTATTAGAATTTTACACTTTTTTTGTTGTATTATAAAATTGTTAGGGAGGTTGAAGAATATTGAGATCTTATGCTTAAAAAGAAAATATCCAACGATTCCGTGATTTCAGTAAGGAGTTTCTAAATTCTTCTTTTTTTCTCTTTTTTTTAAGAAAATTCGTCATTGTATTCTCCATTCTCCTATTCATATTTTTATCTAGCTGGGATTTTTGTCGAATTAGATATATTTGAGTTAAAATTGTTACAGCAAGCATCGATAAACATTCGTTCGATTATTCGATAAAACAACGCTCCACCGCGAGATCCTTAGGCCTTCGAACGTTGACCCGCGAAAAGATACATACGTTCGTCTCTGTCCTGTTCTTTCTTCTTGTTATTTTCGTTTCTTCTCTCTCGACGTGCGAAAGAGATTCATTCACAAAGTGTGTAGAGAGGCTATCGAGACTTTACGTAAGTTTAAGGATTTCTATATGGTGTTTTTTGTATGCGCGAAAAGGAAACACTTTAGATGCGTGTATTGTAAAGAGGATTCATTGGGGAAAGGCATATAAAAGAGGAGCATAAACGAGACTCGTGAATCGATACCGTTTTTGTGCATCACGTTTACGTCTAATTGCCATATTCCAGACTTAATTCCTCCTATTGTAATGGTAAACACGAATATTACGAGAAGAGAAATAAAAACGTAAGATCCACAATCGTGTACGTTAACGCAATTACGTTCCTGCTGTTTTATGGCGAGGCGAGCAAACTGTTGTAACTTTCTTCTCTGCACTTCTATCTGCCACGTGGTACAGATATCTTGAGAGAATATGACCGAATTCAACTTGACTTCGAAATTTGAAGTTATAGTTTACCTTATTTCCACGTGTTTTGATATACATACTCGCAAAAGAAGTACAGTGCTGTCTCTCAAATTGCACGCGTTTTCGGATTCTCTATACACGCGAAGCTATCCCCACTACTTCGTTTGTAGTCGCCGCGCCGCGGCATCGGGTATCGGATGTCAAAGAGAAAGCCGAAGAAAGGTTCATAACCAATACGAAATTGCTCTCGCTGCCCACCCCTTGAGCGCTCGAGCGTGAAATCAAAGAAAGCCGAATAGACTACTCGTCTCTCAAATTGCGTGCGCCCGGTCCCGACACACGCGGCTATAGAGAGACAGAACTGTATATTGCCCACTCAAGACACTCAAGATCACAGAGTGCCTACAGCAGGGTCAGTGTCCACGGGAGAAGGCCCCGTAGCTAAGTACTACGCTCACATACAGAATAGGTGTGCCTTAATTCCGAAAAAATTCAAGAGCTTTATTGGTCAGAACATTGATTCTTTCTCGATAGGTTCATCTCGTATTGGTCTAAGTATGCTGTTGCGTGGCCGTCTGGGAAATGAGGTCTTCTCCTGGAGAATTCAGGCGCAGGACGATGCCCGTGGAACGCTAAGGAGTTCTGCTCACTGGACGCGGATTTTCAATGATAAATTTAATAATAAAAATGATAATAACGTAATAAACCAATTTTAACACAAATAACTGATAACTTTAATGAACACAATAAACGATTTGAACACAAATATGAACTTCTCAAGGTTTTTATAACACGTCTGTTCGCTTCAGCTCTTGGGGCTCGAGTGTCCTTTCAAAGGCAAGCGCTATTACATCTTTTGCTCCGTACAAAATGTCCTTAAAATCTAAAAGGCAATGAAATATTTATTAGCTATATTCCTATTGGTCAATTTATTTCCTTTCGGTTATTGATTTTTGGGAACAAGCGTTTAACAACATTGCGCTAGAAGAGACCCTTTACGCCCCTCTTTTTCTTACCAATGGCACGCCGGAACGGAACGGACACAGAACGGATATGTGTGCGTGGACCTTTAGAGTTCGGTTCCCTGGTTCAAAACCGCAATATCTCGATCTTTGAAGCCATTTTTCGAGGTGATCCCATCTGATTTCGAAGTTAAAAATGGTATGAATCGATTGGTCTTGGCGAGATATTTCCAACGGTGTATTGGGAAACCAAGTGGAGGCGTGGCTTAGACTTCAGCGTTGTTGGCTAACTACTGCAAGTAGGCCCGGATCCCACCAAACATTCCGAATAAGTATTTATTAATGGAATACAATTTTTAATCGTAAATATTTAGTGTTCAAAACAATTTAAAAACACTCTTTTTTCACAACATGTCTATATAAACACTGATAATCGACGGATGTAGGCCTACTCACAGTAGTTCAATTTTCCGTCACTAGTTGGCGTATCGAAATTCTTGGTTTCCCAATAGCACACGCTGTAGGCTCGTAGGTCACTAATCCCCTCTGCGACTTAACATTGTCCTTACCTTTTTTTAAAAAAAAGGTACAAAAAGAGCGCCAAGTATACAGGCGCAAAGAATGGTAAATTAATAATCTCATCAAAAAGAATCCCATTTAAAAACATTGTCGTAAATTAATATCTTTACAAAACTAATGGTATAGGTACCAAAACGGCGCCAATTATAACAATGGCTATTTATACAAACCATCGGATTTAAATTGAATAAAAGATTCATCATCGGAAGAAGCAAAGAAGATAATAATATTAAGCAGATATATTTTTATACAAAATAAATAGTTTATTCAAAATACTTGACGCTGCGATCCGAATTGGTGTTGCTAAACTGAATAAATATGTATGAAATCGCATTAAAATCTTTTTCTTTCTTTCTTGTCTCAGTGGTGTCTTGCCTTGTTTTATTTATTAACCAAGACAATTAACATTTTTTTGGTTTCGCAGCGTCAAGTATTTTGAATGAAATGAAATATTTATTCGTATTGAAATATTTATTTATATAAAAACATATCTGCTTAATATTATTTAATACAGTTTTTGTTTGTATAAATAGCCATTGTTATAATTGGCGCAATATTTGTACATCATTAGTTTTGTAATGCTAAATAAAGGAAACCGCTCATGGCTTGTTCAGAGTGGGGAAAGTTACGCACGTCCACGCATGCGCGTGATGACGCCTGTCACTGTCTCTACTCTTGAACTATCTCGAACACTCCGAGCTATTCCGTTGTATTCCGTCGCCAACCGTCGCAGCGCACAGGTGCAACGCAGAACAAGGAATATAAAGTCATTGTACCACGTGTTATACCTAGAAGTTTACGAAGAATTCCAACATCTTCTAAACAACAAGAAGAGATACGTAATTATGAACAATTAAAATTTCAAACTATCTCCTTCGCGAAAATCGGTATATATGTACATATAAGACATGTCTTGCATGCTGCAGACGAGCGAGGTTTGTCGCGCGGGCATTTATGTCGTGTAAGACTAAAAGACTCAAACGCAGGAGGTAACGGTAAAAATGTTATATTCCTCCGATAAAGTATAACGATGCGTCGTCATCGTCAACGCGATACATTCACGAATTTTCGGCATCGCTATTGTCCGAAGCTTGTTTTGTTCAGACCACGACGCAGTTCTCCGAAAGACTTGGTTTACAACACCCTCGAGTGTCGATTTTTCAATGGCTAAGTTGACAACCGCTAAATGACCGTTTGGGAACTCGCTCGTCTGTCTCGGGCCTAAGGGTGTCTCGTAATTTCTATCTTATCTTGTTGAAAATTGTAACGCGACATACATCGCACTAGTTTTAATAGTAACCAATTTGAATATATATTATTCTGAATAATGATTGGGGTAAGACGTATGAATTAAGATATTGTTAAAACTAGCCTCATTTGTCGTATTTTGGCTGTTTATTGGTACTATTTCCAAAAAGATGGACGAAAATCATAGAAATTGAAATTTTCATGATTGGATAATACTAAATACATCTCGCGGCACTAAATAGCCCGTTTAACGCGTTTGACGAGAAATTCTCGCGAACCGGTACCCGCCGCCCGATCATGTATACAAAACATTTTGCGTCGTGTCTCTCGTCGTCCGAGATCTGTTTTTTCATAATGTATTTCTATACGTTCTTCAGTCGGGTACAGCATGTTGTAAGCCGTATGTTGATAAATATTGAAGTCGTAATTTAAGGAAAGTGGCACAGGTGGCAAACATTACGAGAGGCAAAATTTTTATTTGAATAAACATTTCGAATAACAAACAAAAGTTAACAAAATTATTCGTCATGTGTTTTATAAAGATTACCCGTATTAACTTTATTCGACGCACGGCGAATTATGTTTTCCCTATGAAATTGGCCCCCAAAGCGACACAATTCGGGTCATAATTAAGGAAATTACGTGAAAAAATTGATTTGCATAATTTAAAATTAGCTTCGTTAAGTACATAATCCGATTTACAAGACATTTGATAGGATTTTAATTGAGAAATATAAAATTTATTGAATATAAAATGTATTAAGGGGGGAGACTCAAGTAAACCGCTATAAATAAGGTGATTTTGGGAGGTTTTTTAGGATATAAATGGTTGATGAAACTTTCTGGTACTTTTTGTATATATTTGTTAACCAAGAGTTTGCTCGCATGAGCAGCCGCGAGTTCCTCTCCGCTCTTGGAGCCACGGAGCCAGGCTCAAGAGCGAAAGGTCTTCTTGGTGGGGGAATCTGTGAATGTAGTGGTAGTAGGAAGAAGAGACTAGCGATCCCTTCTAACTAGCAACCAGCCGTGCAATGACGTATATGGTGTATTGAAAATTGCTACGCGTACAGGATAGTATGTTTGGAATTCAATGAAGTTCTAAACTTTTATTATTCTATTTATGAAGTTAAATATATGCACATAAGAAATATGGAGATAAATTTTGTACCACAGAAGTTCTAGTTAACGTGCGAGTACAGACAAAATACACACATATAATAAGTAAAGACACGCAAGTACACACGGAAAAATACATAGTTACAAACGCATACGTTGCAGTAAGCAATAGAACGAAAATGATATACATCTCATACAAAATATAGAATATAGAAATTACAAATATATGCACGTACATACAATAACAATGGACACGCAACTACTCAGAAAAATTGAATGTTCGTAAACGAACAAGATCGTTTAAAAACAATTCACACGCAATAATATTTACACAATAATGAAATCCATTTATACATTCAATACAGAAGTTAGCGGTAACTGAAAACTACGCAGTGACATACATACTCAGAATTATTAACAGAATTATTTGCAAATTGGTACAATCTACCTTTGCAGAAATGTTAAAGTACCGCTTGTATACGTAGATCTGTGTAACCACACAAATAGATAGCGAGACTTTAAAATTTTCATTGTTCTTAATGCATACAAAAGAATAAATATATGTATAGGGTGAAGATTTTTCTTTACTTCGAAACAAATTACATACAAAAGTATCAACTCTTATTCAAGTAACAGCGGTATAGTTTTTGCTACGTGATCAAGGTATGTACCATCACCGCATGCAAATGTGTTCGTAGCAATTTATTTTGAAGGTGCTGGTTGTTGGTGCTTGGAGTTCATAATTTGAGAAATATTTGTACTATGTTTTGACACGTGTTAAGAATCAATGCACATTTTAAATTGTAATTAGTCAAGCCTGCTCGATGTACAGATTTTGTTCGTTTTAATATTGAAAACAACTGTTCGCAAATGTATGTTGTACCAAATATTGAGAATATTTTCGCTACTTGTTTGTGAAACCGTGGAAATTGAGATTGAGGCAAACGTTGATAAAACTTTACAAAGTTATCGCTGGTCTGAAATTTCGCCTCCAGTATTGTATCGTATTGAAATTCAATTAATTCTATTTGGAAATCTTTGTGAACTGCCTGTACATCTGTAATAAACTGTTGCCTAATCATATTAAAATCAGCTTGTAAGCTGAATAAATCGGTAAATCTATTGGAAATTTGTTCGTACAAAGTACATAAAATTTCTACATATGGTGCAAAATCGAAATTTTCAGATAATACAGTTAATAACTTGGGAAAATGTGATGCATCGGTATATTTTGTGGCTGATTTATCCATAATTGTAATTTTAATTTAAAAGCTCTAATTGAGAAAAAAATTTAATTATTGTGTGATTTTTCCCTTGCAGCGTTAGGTTTAATACATTTAAGGCTGCCGTCTCACCGGGCCTTGAATATGTGCGTACGCTCACACAAACTGAGTTAAGCGTGTACGTATATGCATGTAGTAAACAAACCGTAAATTATAACTTTCGTCCTCGAATCGGCCAGAAGGAAGTTTTTGCGGGTAAAGTTACCTTCAGAATCGAAAACGGACAGAATGAAGCTTCAAGGCTTCTCCGTTGGAAAGAAAAGCATTTTTGTTCAAACTCCTGGCAATGACAAAAACTGTACTTCGATAACTGGCATCAGCACCACACAAACCGATAAAAATGTTTTTCTTAAATTTTTTAAATCTTTTCTTTTTACTAAAATGACAATGAACTAACAAGAAAAACGTACAACAATCGTTAAAAAGCCGCGAGATCAAAAGAAAGGGTCTTACAAAGAAACATAACGTGAAACAGGTGATCCTCCAATTTTTCAGACCATATCGCATGTTTGATCATCAATGACATACGGAAAAAAAACCTGATTGGTCCGACCTTTTGCACAGTGTATACGGGTAGTCTTAGGTCGCAAAAAAACGTGGACACTTGAATGATTCTCTGATTTTCCTTGAAGTGGCATCATGATTACCAAAAAATGGTAAATATGTAATTTTGGGGATCATTTTAAAATGGATTTTATACGATGCAAAAAAAACCTCACTAAAATGGCAACTAAAAGTTTTGAAAGGATAATTTCTTAGCTTTCCAAAACACTCCTGAAAAAATTTCTACGATCATGCGTTCGAAAGTTATAGGTGTTCAAAGTGAAAAGTTCCCTTTTTGCTTTGATGGCGGATAAATCGGTCAATAAATATCATACAACATAGCCAAAAAAACGAAATTACAGAGAAATGTTTACTCTATAAGAGCCCTCCATTGGATTTATCTGAAAAAAAATTTTTTGGCCCGTGGATACGTCAAAACTTGGCAAAAATTTCTGAAACTTTGTTTCCTGCGCTTCATCTTGATAAAACAGTATCATAATGGACGAAGAAAAAAAATTGAGTGATGGTTTCAAAAACTAGAGTCTTCAAGCATTAAAATGTTTTTTTAAAATATTTTTTGCGACCATTTTTCGCGGAGATACAGCCTTTTGAAAATGATCAAAATTTTCGGGAAGTTATAGTGTTCCTTTAATTTTTTTCAGGAGTGTATAATTGATAAATTTATTTATTTAATATAAAATGTGAGCAAGGCGAAACATTACTTTTTTGGTTTAAAATAGTTTTTTGAAAAGCACAACGCGTCTAATGTCACGTCAGCCAATCTACTTCTTTTTTTTGTGACAAAATCTGCGGCTGTAGAAAAAATTATGTAGGTAGATACATAGAGACATAGATACATAGATACATATAGATACATAGATACATAGAAACATATAGATACATAGATACATATATGTAGAAACAATATATCACAAGGTTACGTCAAACATTGTTCTGCCACGGGATTGCACCATTTCCACTGAAGTGTCTTGCAAGATGCAAACGCAATTCTTTCGCAGTATTTACTGATGTTGTATTTGACGACATATCGCCGTCATTCCTCCAGTTACCCCCAATTAGCGGTCCAGTTTCCTCTGTATTTAAACTTTCTGCTGGGGTGTATGCCTGGATCGAAATGGCATTTCTTCTTAGGAAATTGTGGAGATATACAGTTATTAATGCAACTTTTTTCGCAGTTTGGGGGCGTAACGAAATAGGTTTTCGCAACACTCGGAAAATCGAAGTTAGAATCCCGAATGCGTTCTCCACCACTCTACGCCCTCTTGAGAGTCGATAATTAAATATTCTTTCGATGGTACCGTGGTCCGGTTCACCGTCAAACGGCCTCATTGTATACTCGTTTAACGCGAACGCCTTGTCACCGAGTACCATATATGGTACCTTAACAGCATATGGTACTGCTATAATTTCCGCAACTGGAATGCTCAGTCTCTTGTTTTGTAATTTTTCATACAATTTCGTGTTTCGGAACACGCCGCCATCAGAAATTCGCCCCTGACAGCCGACATCGGCGTACATAAAATTGTAATTCGCATCAACCAATGCAAATAACACGATACTAAAAAAATGCTTATAGTTGTAATATTCCGTGCCACTGTGGGCAGGCGCTTGCAGCATCACCTGCTTCCCATCCATTGCACCTATTGCATGGGGAAAGTTCCATTTTTTTCAAAGTTTTCCGCCACAGCCAGCCACTCTTCCTCCGAAGATGGTAACTGTAATTTGTAATAAACGATTTATAATTAATTTTCGAAGGTATCGTCAATCCTCACAAAAAAACTTCAAAAAAGTAAAAAAGTTACGCCAAGTACATGAAAAATCAAATAAATCACAAAAATAGAAGATAATAATTACACAATAAAAAGAAGATGTGAAATCAAAATGAGCTGCAAGTACAATAATGACATAATGAAAAAAAGATGTGAAATCAAAATGAGCTGCCAGTACATAAAGGTGCTTTCGAACTGCGCTTAAGATGACACAACTACATACACACAGCTAAAATGCTATATTCATACATTCCATTACTCATATCGCAGACATTTTAATTATCCCATCAAAAAGAATCTCATTTAAAAACATTATCGTAAATAATTAATAGCTTTACCAAATTAATGATATACAAAAATTGCCCCAATTATAACAATGGCTATTTATACAAAGAAAAAAATGTATTACATAATATTAAGCAGATATACTTTTATACAAATAAATATTTTAATACGAATAAATATTTTATTCAAAATACTTGGCGCTGCGAAACCGAAAAATGTTAATTGTCTTACGTTGGCATATGCACATACAGTATACACACATTCACGGACGCACGCACAAGAAAGAAAGAAAAAGATTATTGCAATTTATACATATTTATGCAGTTTAGCAACACCAATTCGGAGAGTAGCGCCAAGTATTTTGAATAAAATATTTATTCGTATTAAAATATTTATTTGTATAAAAATATAGTTGTAGTTGTGTCATCTTAAGCGCAGTTGGAAAGCACCTTTATGTACTGGCAGCTCATTTTGATTTCACATCTTTTTGTATTGTACATTTTTTTATTTTTTGTGATTTATTTTATTTTCATGTACTTGGCGTAATTTTTTTAGTTTTTTGAGGTTTTCTATGGGGATTTAATCAAATGATGATGATGACCCAGAAATCACCTTTACTCGACCAAATTAGTGCGTAGTTTTATTTCTGCAGTTGGAATTTAACAAATTAGATAAGAGTAAAGAACGAAAGTTGAAGATTTTACAAATAAGAGGGGGAAAACGAGACAGTAGCCGCCACAATCAGTAGCAGTAAACAATGCGAGTATTACAATTATATTGGTTACTCTAATTGACCATAATGATGTTCAACTGACTTAGTAACGGAAGGGGGTGAATTTTATACATCATTAATACAATAAAATGGTTATAAAGGGAGAGAAACAATTATATATAAAATTATTTTTGCTTTAATTAATTATTTTTATTTTGTCTTAATAACTGTTTTAATTAATATTATTACGTTATTCATAATGATTATTTTAATAATTGTGATTATGAAAACATTTAGAAAATCACTTACTAAATTATCAGGCCCTTTCCCGACCACACTGCGTGGCAACACCGCTCATGTGCGGATCGGGAGTCCTATTTTGAATAGTGGAGTTTTGTATTCAGCATTATAATTAACGTTATTTTGCGGTATAAAATTATACTAATATACAGTAGTTTTGATTAATTCTGTATAAGGAATACGTAAATATCATAACTATAGTAATTAGAAGTAATACAGAAGTATATTAATATTTATAAATGTGGTATATAGTTTGTGGACTCTCGAAATAGTTTAGTGTTGTGATGCATTATATTTGAAATATTTACAAAGATTTCAAGAAAATAGAAGTGTGAAACAAGTTAAAACCATCTTTAAACCATATTGAAGGATTTAAAAATTGATAAAGGTATGTATAAGTTAATACAGTAATGCCTCGTTAGTATCGCGACGAACGGGGCTGGCGGCGCGATTCTAACGCGATGCGGACACTATTTCCTTAGAGTAGTACATGCTCTAAGACTATTCCGTGCAGCCGATGCCGCGAGTGAGAAAACCCCAGAGCCGAGCGAGAGGGAATGAAACAGTTGACATGAAGTTGTCGTCGTCTCTTTCGTTCTCTCACTCTCGACCGAAGGATTCCAAGAAATGGTAGGGATTAGTGATGGGATCAAGTATATTGGAAGTAGGTTCGAATCTGACTGCATAGTTTCGAACAGTTCACGAGTACTTCGGAAAAAAAAACACTACTTTCAAGTAGACTCGAACCTTGACGAGAAAGGTTTGAACTCTTTATAAGAACTTTGAGAAACGTGCGAAACAGCGGTACTTGCAAGTATAATCGAAATAAATGTAATGTGGACTACTTTTATTTGCGACAATCCTATGTCGAGTTATACTGGCTACTGTCGACGCTGCTTTTTATTGTAGCAGAGCATCCTGCATTTTTCTATTTTTCTAAAAACGAGTTTATTGTAGAATATTTCACACTCGTTTTATGTACATATTACATTTATTATGAAGTTTAAATCGATATATATAAATAAATTGAACAATCATGTTTCCTAAAATCGTACCACTGCAATCGTACCAGTACGATTTGAAAACTTAAGTCATATGTTATATGTATAGGTTATGTACATTTTCAGGGTTCGATTACTACTTTTACAAGATTCGATTCTTTCAAATGACAAAGTACTTGCAAGCACATATTCGCATCCTATAAATAAATGAGTAGAAATCGAATCCCATGAAGTGAACTTTTTGTATTGTATTCGACTTAGTTTCGTGAGTACATATTGAACTTGATCCCATCCCTACTAGGGATAGTGAGCGCGATTATAACGCATGGTAAAAACGCGATACTAACGAGGCATTACTGTAAGGACCTGAAATATGTGTAGACAAAATTATTGGTACGAAGCCAAACAGGTTAAGTGCCCGTGGAAAAGAGGTTAGCATAATTAGCTATCGAAAGGAACAATTATGCAGTTAAATATAAAATCGTGTTAGAAGACAGTATTATAAATGTGGAAAATTTCCTCACCATTTTACGGGTATTTACCATGGCGCGTTACCTTTTTTTTTATTATAATGGGTTAACTTACATAAAATATGTTTATGATTTTCAGATTGCAAATGTTGAGATTCCAAATTACCATCATTTATTGTACATGTATGTCCTCGATACCAACAAAGGTATGCGCGAAAAGTTAGGGAAAAAGAGTTCCCTGAAGCATTAAATATTAGGAACATCGAGGAAGCAAAGAATATGTTTTATTTTGTATAGACAGTAAAATAGTACATTACGTGATAAGGGAGAGAGGGCAGCGGTAACATGTATAGGAAAAAGTTGTTCAGAATCTTGATCTTGATAACATATCCAAAAATCATTGAAATCGGTGAGGACGGAAAACTTCTAAATAATTACAAAAAATTTAGAGGAAAAAGTTGTTCAGAATGACGTCCTTGACAACATATTTAAAGGGCGTCAAAATCCGTGAGGTTGCCCTCTATATATACCATTACCAAAAAATTATGTAAAACAAAATGTCCAAAAATGCTACAGATTATATTAAATAAATGTGCTACACACAAAAATAAAGATCTGTAGGGTTAATATAAATAAATAAAACACCTAGATTATTGCTCCGTTTCTGATATTTAGAGGACTTTAGTACCTACTACATTAATAGAAACATTTAAAAGATAAACGGGAAACTGAAAGGCCGGTAGAGGGAGACTGTGTAACCGGGAGGCCGGTGAGAGGCTGAGAGGCTGATACGGTATATATATTCTTTCAAATGACAAAGTACTTGCAAGCACATATTCGCATCCTATAAATAAATGAGTAGAAATCGAATCCCATGAAGTGAACTTTTTGTATTGTATTCGACTTAGTTTCGTGAGTACATATTGAACTTGATCCCATCCCTAGTTTTGAGAAATCCAGAGCCTCCGATTGACCGACTGGAGGTGGCCGGGTGTTCGAGGCTGGACAAAAGTTGGAACGGGGGTGTTTCCTTGGGTGTTAACGAGATGCGCCCCCTCACCTTTGAAGCGTTCACTTAAACGGCAACATGACCGCGGACGAGCTGCGACCTCAGTTGTTGGCCCTGATTGCCAAGGGCTGTCCGGCCCTCGAACAGCTCGATGTGTCTGGCGTTTTTGCTACGCCATCGGCTTTTCGAGAGCTGGCTAATAACGTTAGCTCCCTGAGGGCACTGTCCGTTGGGCGTTTCTGCAACAGCAGCGACTCTCGCATGACCAGTGTTTTTCGTACCAACACTCGGTTACGTGATTTCTTCGCACAGGGCACCGATTTCTCCGGGAGGTTGCTGTTTCGTATAGCACCGGGCCTTGTTAAACTTCATCTCACAGATGTTACGGCCAGAGGAGAAAATATCGTCGCAGCCGTTGAAAATTTAAATTCGTTGCAACATCTTAAATTGATTAAACCGAAACAATTTCATAACGATGTCTTGTCAAAGCTAATGGAAAACAAATTTCTACACAAATCGATGTTGTCGATCGAGTTCGTCGGCTGCAACCCCCGGCCCGGGACTGGAGGGCCGCAGGAAGAGGAGGAACAAGATGAGCAGGAAGAGCTCGAGGATTTTTTCGAATTCGACCTCGGTCCTGTCGGGATCGCTGTTAGCCTCCCGTCCTGTTACCCTCTGGTGACCGAGCTGGGGGTTTCGTTCTGCGGCTGGATCGACGACTACTTTGTTTCCGAGGTCGGTCGACACATGACCGCAATTGTAAAATTAAACATAGATGGGTGCACGAACGTCAGGGGCTAGTTTAGCCTAGAGCCGCTAACTGGCTATCCAAGTGCACAGAGCTACGGATGAGCCTGCTTTACCCAGACGTCGGTGGAATGTCGTCTCTCAGGGAGTTAACGTACAGAGACAATCAGGGAATAACGGATGAGGACGTCAGCGGTCTTGTTAGGAGAGTAGAGACTACAGCTCCGAATATGTGTTGGAGGAACCAGGGCAACTCGGTATAAAAGGGGCAGGTAACTTCTCCACGTCTCTATTAGTTACAATCGACAATCTTTGTCTCCTTATGATTGATGCAAATATGGACCAGAAGCAAGAAGAGGAGGAAGAAAAGCAGCTGAAGCGGCAACAGCGGCGGCGGCGGGAGCTGTTGAATTCGGATAGGGAAGTTAAAGTAATAATAACTAGCCCTGACGAGGTGATTATTTACGAAAGAATTAGCGATTATTCTTATTGCATATGTATGTACCTATTATATAATCCTCCGTTTACAGGGAACCCGGTCGACCTCGGGCAGGGTGCCGCCCTTAGAGTGGATCTCGAAAAATTCTGGGAGCTACGGGAGGTTTTGTATAGGTTGCGCAGCGCTCACAATCGAGTGCACACATAGGTAACTTGGTGTCAATCACCCGGAAAATTTATGTCTAAAAATCCAAATGTATCTAATAAGAGGGATTATGAGCTTATATATTGTTTAGAACTAGGTAGAAGATGACTGGCCACGACAAGACCGTACACAGCTGCGATCTTTGAGCTGCAGAAAATAACTTCTGTCGAAACTTTAAACGCGATTATCTCGAAACTACATTTTTCAAACTGGATGCATTGATAACTCAGTCAATTTTTATCGGATTCATTTGAAATTTTCAGGGAATATTCGTAATACAATTATCTTCAGTTGCACGTACCAGTTTTTTGATCGAATAATTCATTCAATAGTAACATTGAAAAAACATGTTGATTTTTTATACTTTTTGGTCAAGATTTCTTCTTAAGTCCGCCATTTCTTCAAAAATGAATATTTTTTAAAACCCGTACGCGCAACTGAAGCTATTGAAATATACTTTAAGAAACCGTTCGAAATTTTAAATTCGGATCAATTGTTGGGAAGTCATACGTGCATCCGTTTTCTATTTTTTTTGTGCAGAGCCTAACGTTATCGTATGCTGTGGCCATACTACCGAAAAAAATTTCAATCTCAAAGCATAAAATATTAGTTGAAGATATGTATTTTCAGTTGGTAATAAAGATTTTTCGTAGAAAGTTACATTTCATTATAAAAGAATGTCTTGAAAATAGCCTTTATTTTCGACCGTCACAGTGGCTTCCCCCCTTAATATCTCTTAGTTCCGATTAGATATCACCTTGGTTTTCATTTACAACGGCTGCCCACACAAATACCTGAAACTTAATTTCAGGATTTTGCCCTACTCAACCCCTAAAGGCTAATAAAATTTTGTAGCAATTTTTAAAAAAATTTCGAAAATGATTTTCGACCACTGTGCGCCGTCTCGTTCGCCGTCCCCGTCCCTGTCCACGTCAGCGGCAACGTCATGGATGGAGGAAACTCAAAACCTTTTCAAACGTTTGGGTAAGTGAAATTTGACTCGTTCGAGACGATCGCGATCGTAGGACCATACTTCGTCTCGCGAGTTCTCTCGGTTCTCTGTTCTCATTTGATATTCGCGGCGATCGTTACAGAAACCAGCGATCTCCACCCGACGGCGACGGGGGACGGGTCACAGGACGAGGACACATCGGAGGAACAGATCCTAATTAGACTGCAGAAAAGAGGCGTGTGTAGGGTGAAAAAATCAAAATAAAATGTATTAAACAAACAATAAATTTGGTGTTCAAGGTCAAGATGTCGATGAAAGTTACTAATTTTCGTTTTGTTTGCTTTTTGGCTTAGGTAAAAATGAATTCCTCCGCCGTTTTGGACGCCTACAACTTAAAAGAAAAGAAGACCGTGTATTTTACACTGCACAGTACAGAAGTGAAACTTGCGACAAAATTTACATAATAAATTTACATAAATTTACAAAATGTACATCATAAATGGTGTCATGTGCAATTCTTCCTTGAATTCTCTGAATTGACCAATACCTAAATGGTGGGAAAGGATAATTCTTCAGCATGTTCGTCAAATAGCAAACTGTGTGGAACATTTTTTTCACTAGTTGCAATTCGTAAATACTTATCGTCATTCCATAGCAAAGTATTTTGTTGAGTAGTCAAGCTATCTTTGATCAATATTTCTTCGCTAATATCACTTTGAGGAATTAGATTAATATAATCATCATTGAAAAAAGAATCGTCTGCTTTTATATCGTACAAACAATAGAGTGGAGTTTTTATCGAGTATTGTAACTATATTTTAATATTTCTCTTGTTAACCAGACCCATCAGATAGCTTGATTTATGTATTTTTTTCGTTTGATATGAACATTAATACAATGATCATTGTCGATATTTCTTGGCAAAGAATTAAGCATGGTGCTTACTGACACGGGGACATTGATGATTTGTCCAAAAATGCCAATTTGATCATGCACGTGTCGCAAACGTCGTATTTGCATAAATGGTATGCGTGGAGAAATTAGCCGCTCTGAGACTAAATTCAATTTAGGCATATGCGGTGGTATTTCTGGGTATTTAAACCCATTGAACTTTGATAATATTGGCGCGTTATTTCGGTTCAATGATTGTTTGCAACTTTTACATGCGCTCATCGCATTGACAATACTTTGCGGAAAGGGTATTGCGTAAAATTTCTTCATGTTCCGGCCTAAGAGTACTTAAGTCACTTTTAAACCATAATCTGTCACAAATCGAACACAATGAGCTACACGAGTTGTCTATAAATTGTTTTTTGAACTGGTTATGAGCACTTCTATTTGCGTTGAAACGAGTGTATGGTATATTTGGTATTTTTTCAGTAATTAAATTACAGTGAGAATTTACGGATGTGTCAATGCTAGTCGATGCTACAGCAAAGTTCACTACTGTTTGAGTAATTTTTATAGTAGTACTTGTGTGGTTGCACTATTATCTGTAACACTGGCTTTTAATGTATTTTGTTTTACTCTGTACTCTCGAACACGTTGAATGGAACTTTTTGGCGGCTGTTTAACACCTAGAGGAGGTTGTGCACGTTTTCGCTCACGCCAGGCTCTCGATCGCTCAGTTGATATTTTCGGAATGATAGGCACTAATCGTATTAAATATCATACACAAACATAATAACACGTACGAAGTATTTTATTTAAACACAAATCCGAATACGTTACGTATACTATTAATCACGCAGAAATGTTAATGAGGAACGCAGCGAATTCACTCGATTAAAGGAAGAAAACTTTTTCGTGTTAGAACAAAGGAGTGGGTGCAGCGCAGGGCTGCAAGGGAATTCCCCACCGTAGTGGAGGGGGAACACCTAGGTGACGTTTCGTTACACATTCAGCGGCATATTATTTAAAATAAAAGAACAAATAATTACTCCAAATACAATGACAAATAAGTTTATTTGAAAATAACGATGTATGAAAATAAATTTCATAATCTTATTATTTGAGAAATAAATTATTTCCAAATAACTTAATTATTTCAAATTGTAATATAAAATAACGAAGAACCGTTTTTCATTTAATACGCATATTCATTATTGTAAATTACTGCTTCTTAATATAACCCGATATTCAAACATTTTATCCGCTAATTGACTTGCAGACTCATTGATAATGGTAGCAAAAGAAAAGGGTTCCACTCGGCTTGGATTGGTGCTGGCGTCGATGAATTTTCCTCTTGGTGGTGATTGGTTTAGACGGCGGTAGTAGACCCCACTCCAATCCTACTGCAGCCTGCAGGTAGTTTCCTCGCCACCCTGGGTCTGTGGTATTATAGCGAATTCGGATGGTCGCACCGGTGCACTGAGTGCGACTTTTAGCCAATTGGAAGCGAGAAAACTCACACTCAGTGCGCACTAGTGCAGGTCAGTGCAGGTTGCCGAATCTGCTATTAGAGTCGGATATGCCATTATTCGACACTACATTTGGATAACTCCTTAATCTAAGTAGATAACTGCTGAACTGTAAGTAAATAAAAGTTTCAGCTGTAAAAAGTCAAATGCATGTTATTGGTTGTGTATAATTGAGGTTATACGCTCTTGTTTGTTTTATTTAGATGATTAAGGGAGTCGATTTATAAACAAAAACGATTTATAAAATAACAGAAAATATTGTTAAAAACAACCTCACCTCATAAGAAACTGATTGTGAAATTGATCGAATTGCTCCTAATATTGAATAATTAGAATTTGGAGCTCATCCACCAATTATAATAGGATAAACCCCTATTCTTAAAACTCTTAATAAATATACAATACCAATTTTTATAGAATATATAAACTATTTTAAGGGTGTCGATTTATAAAATCTACAAATTTGGTAGTTTATTAAACAGTCCGCTAAGATGGCAGAGGAGAATCATTGCATGTATTTCGTGAGGAGGAAGAAACGTTATTGTCGGATGTCTGTGAAAAAGGGGAAACAGTATTGCGGCGAACATCAAGAGAGTTCATTGAAGACTGGCAGTGTCGAAGAAGATGGGGTCAGGGATAAAAGAGTGCGATGCCCGATTGACCCCACACAGTAAGTGAAATCCTATAGAAATATATGTACTACATTCTCCTTCATACGTATAAAATTTATAGACCATTTCCAGCACTTGCTACGAGTCAAGATTGCCCAAACACTTGAAAGTATGTAACGCCAAACGACTAATAGACTCGCAACCTTCGTTTATAGTGAAAGGAATTAATATGAACGAGATGCACGAAGTACCACGGCATGTACCACTCTCAGAACTTAATCAACTAGTAATAGATGTGGTGATAGACAAAGTAAAGGCTGCTTATGGTTGGTATACTTGCGTGTGATACATTTGTTTTTATACCATAGGAGACTATGAAGTATTTTATGCAGTATTGAATTTTTCTTTTAGGAAAGCTACCACAATTTCCAGAAGCGGTGCTACAACACAAGATACTCGCAAACAAACTAAACGACGAATATTGTGGGAGAGCGATTAAGAAACATCTATTACAAAATTCATCATTACTGTCGCATTTAGAACAAGCCGGTCTTGCACAAGACGATACTTGTTTCATTGAATTTGGAGCTGGAAAGGGCAAATTAACTTATTGGTTGGGGCAAATGATAAAAGATAAGAAGAGTAGTTGTATTCTGTTAGTGGACCGTTCGAGTCACAGGCATAAAAGTGATAATAAATTAAAGAATGAACAGTCCCCCCTGGCGATAAGGAGAATACGGGCCGACATAGCTGATTTGAAATTAAATGGTATTACAGAAATTCAGGAATTTAATCACAAAGTCGGTATTGCAAAACATTTGTGCGGATCAGCTACAGGTACATGATTCCCTGTATATTTTTTAAAACACAGCAAAAGCCATCTGTATTATAATACCTATCGTCCCGCAGATTTGGCTATAAGTTGTTTAGTTCAAGCGATGCAGAACAAACCCAACTGTAACGTTACTGGTTTAGTGATTGCATTTTGCTGTCACCATAGATGCGAGTACGCATCGTATGTTGGAAAACAATATTTGGAGCAGTGTGGATTTACGTCAAACGAATTTACAATCTTATGCAGCATCGCTAGCTGGGCGACTTGCGGGTCAAGTTTAAACAAAGCATCCGGCCAAAATGATTCGGAGGGCAAGAGGTAATATTTTGTCAATATTTCCTCTTTCAAATGAATGCTCAACTCAAATATGACTCCTTCCGTACTATCGCAATTAAAGGGAACTAAATACATAGAAAGGTTTTAATCCTTTTAATGCTGGGAGGTTGATCTTTGCAAATCTCTCAGAGATACCTTGAATTTATAGAGTGGTTCTTCAAAAAAGTAAAGAAACCGCCTTCAAAGGCGCGCTAAAAAGTAAAAATAATTTTTTCCTTATTTAACTTACGATTCTCAATTTTTTTAAGTCGGCGCCAGATTTAATTAAAAAATTAAATTATTAACTTTTGTAAGAAGATTTAAGAAAAAACAGTACTCTACAATATTATATTTTTTCCAGTGCAAACACAAAGAATTCAACTTCCAGCGACAAAGAGAATATTGGTAGGAAAGTGAAATCGTTATTGAATTGGGGTCGTTTGGAATTCCTGAAAAACGTTGGCTTTCGAAGCAACTTGGTTTACTATACCACTACCGATGTATCCTTAGAAAATATGTGTATAATAGCCACAAGAAATTAAAAATAGTTATTTATAAGCTTTATGAACTGCCAATAAATTTTTTCTGGTCAAATCGAATCGCTACCGTACACCATTTATTACTATTGTCAATTATTAATCATAACAATCTATTAATATTACTTTTTTTTTAATTTCTATACTTTAGAAATATAATATTATTATATACAATTATTCAGGGCCGGCCTTCTTTATAAAGGGGCCCGGGCGCAAGAACTATTTTGGGGCCCCAAACAATATTAATTAATTTCTCAACGGTAACCAAACACAACATCTTTTCACAAGATAAAATTACGAAGAAAAGGATAATCAAAAAAATAAAAGAAATAAATATTAACACATTTAAATATATTACTTTTTTATTGCCATATCATTAATAATATTAGATTACTATATTAGAAATTATGTTGTAATTTATCTTTTTCTTAATTTGAATCGAGTAAAAAATTTTCATCTCATTTTTTCTTTTTCTTTTTCTGGGTCCCTCTACAGTCCAGAGTCCAGGGCCCAGGTCGCCGGTTTACATTATTTCCAAAGAGGAGATATAATAAGAGGCGTCACTCCAGGCGGAACCTTTGAAGTCCTCACTTGACCTTGGTATTTAAATTGGTTGTCTATTTCGAGCGGGATATTCAAATCGACTAAATGTACCTTACCACAATTGGCTGATTATTGCCGAAGCTTAGCGATCATTGCCAAATGGGCATTTAAAATTAGTTGTCTAGTGAGTTCCCTAGTTTATTTCTGTCCTTGTCGAGTGACTCCTCTTATTATCTCCTCTTTGCCTTCGCTTCTTCCATTTCCTCAGGAATCGGAGGTCGCCGGCCGGTGTTGATGGGGGAAGGACACCTACAGGAGCGGTGGTAATGTGTGGGTGAATTGACCGCAGCGCGAAGCCAGCCAAGTGGGCGACTACAATGGCGAGTGCATAGACTGCAGAGAAAGCCGTCCCGTTTCAGTTAATGAGGGCATTGGTGGCGTTGGTGGTGCACAGGATTCCCTAGAATTCTCCCAGTTCTAACGCATCAAGCATGCAGTTACTACGCGTATGCGTATTTGCGACCGCGGGATAAGGATAAAATGGTGTGTATTTTGCAAATAAATATAATATTGAATAACAAGGGAAGATCCCGAACTAGGAAATTCGAAAAAATCTGAAACTTTGTGAATATGAAAGGAATTTCCTCTTGATTGCAACGCAATTTTTGTTTGCTGCCCACAATTTCTCTTAGGGGATGTAATTGACCGCTGAAAATGCAGTTATTTTCCGATTTTTTGTTATAACTCGTGAACTGTAAAATAATTTTTTCACCAAATGATAGATCTAATTAAAAGAAGTAACTTTTGTCTTGAAACTTTTTTCAATCTCTTAAGCATAGTTCGCGAGTTATAACACAAAATCGGAAAATAACCGAATTTTCAGGGGTTAATTTCACCTTCTTCGAGTGAATTCGGGCAGCAAACAAAAATTGCGTTGTAATTAGAACGAAATCCCCTACATATTCACAAAGTTTCAGAATTTTTTGAATTTTCGGGTCCGGAATCTTCCCTTGTAAGTTTGCTTTAAAGTAGTAAGAACTACCCAAACAGCACAACGTCTGGTAAAGTCTTAAATACGTCTAAAAGACGTCTTTAAGATGCCTTTTAAACGTATTTAAGACTTTACCAGACGTTGTGCTGTTTGGGTATCTAGTGTATTTAGTGCTCAAGTAGCAATTATATTACGAAGACTAATTAATTAATTCGAGGCTTTCGTCTGTTATAGGTAAACAATTCTTTCCTTTGGAAGCGTCGGTTCGTGTCAACTGGTGTAATGAAAACGCACTGGACGAGTGCAGCATTTACAATACGTCGTTTTTAAGTGGAAGTTAAACTTAAGTAATTAGACAAATGGAAATAATTTCATTATAATAATGTAAGCACATTTGTACTAAGTAACACTGTACATTATTCAGAGTATTTGAATAAACCACATGTAGAGAAAAACCGCATCTTTTACTTTAGAATTGTACCCTATAACTTCCATTTCCATTTCCTTCACACTCTCCATACATTGCACTTCACGCTTCACACTAGTCATACACTTTGTTAAGTTTTCGCGGGGGAGTCAGATTCCGGTTAGCTACTTTGTTGAACGCCAATATTTTCCAATATCATCTTCAGACTATTCCGATTACAACGGATTTGAACGTCCCGCGAAAATGTAACAAAGTTGCAAGGGTCAAAATTTTTGCAACATTGTTGGAAATGAAAATGGCCTGTTCGCAAGGAAAAAACTCGGTTTGCAACTTTGTTGAGATTTCGTGGGGAGTCAGAATCCGGTTAGCAACTTTGTTGAACGCCAAAATCTTCGAATATCATCTTCAGACTATTCCGATTTCAACAGATTTGAACGTCCCGCGAAAATGTAACAAAGTTGCAAGGGTCGAAATTTTTGCAACAATGTTGGAAATGAAAATCGCCTGTTCAAAAGAAAAAAACTCGGTTTGCAACTTTGTTGAGATTTCGTGGGGAGTCAGAATCCGGTTAGCAACTTTGTTGAACGCCAAAATCTTCGAATATCATCTTCAGACTATTGCGATTACAACGGATTTGAACGTCCCGCGAAAATGTAACAAAGTTGCAAGGGTCAAAATTTTTGCAACAATGTTGGAAACGAAAATGGTCTGTTCGCAAGAAAAAAATTCGGTTTGCAACTTTGTTGAGATTTCGCGGAGAGTCAGATTCCGGTTAGTAACTTTGTTGAACGCCAAAATCTTCGAATATCATCTACAGACTACAGTAAATACTTTAAAGCGCCGTATCTCCGTAACGGTTGGTCCTAGGGCATTTTTGACCGAATTTTTTAAGAACTTCAAGAGTAGAACCTAGCTTTTCCGTGCAAAAATAGGGAAACTGCGAACGAAGCGATCCGAGCATTTTTAGAAACGCCCTCGTCGCCCACCCTCATCAAAGTTGCAAACCGAGTTTTTTTCTTGCGAACAGGCGATTTTCATTTCCAACATTGTTGCAAAAATTTTGACCCTTGCAACTTTGTTACATTTTCGCGGGACGTTCACATCCGTTGTAATCGGAATAGTCTGAAGATGATATTCGAAGATTTTGGCGTTCAACAAAGTTGCTAACCGGATTCTGACTCCCCACGAAATCTCAACAAAGTTGCAAACCGAGTTTTTTTCTTTTGAACAGGCCATTTTCATTTCCAACAATGTTGCAAAAATTTTGACCCTTGCAACTTTGTTACATTTTCGCGGGACGTTCAAATCCGTTGTAATCGGAATAGTCTGAAGATGATATTGGAAAATATTGGCGTTCAACAAAGTAGCTAACCGGAATCTGACTCCCCACGAAATCTCAACAAAGTTGCAAACCGAGTTTTTTTCTTGCGAACAGGCGATTTTCATTTCCAACATTGTTGCAAAAATTTTGACCCTTGCAACTTTGTTACATTTTCGCGGGACGTTCAAATCCGTTGTAATCGGAATAGTCTGAAGATGATATTCGAAGATTTTGGCGTTCAACAAAGTTGCTAACCGGATTCTGACTCCCCACGAAATCTCAACAAAGTTGCAAACCGAGTTTTTTTCTTTTGAACAGGCGATTTTCATTTCCAACAATGTTGCAAAAATTTTGACCCTTGCAACATTGTTACATTTTCACGGGACGTCCAAATCCGGTGAAATCGGAATAGTCTGAAGATGATATTCGAAGATTTTGGCGTTCAACAAAGTTGCTAACCGGATTCTGACTCCCCACGAAATCTCAACAAAGTTGCAAACCGAGTTTTTTCCTTGCGAACAGGCCATTTTCATTTCCAACAATGTTGCAAAAATTTTGACCCTTGCAACTTTGTTACATTTTCACGGGGCGTCCAAATCCGGTGAAATCGGAATAGTCTGAAGATGAGATTGGAAGATTTTGGCGTTCAACAAAGTTGCTAACCGGAATCTGACTCCCCGCGAAAACTCAACAAAGTTGCAAACCGAGTTTTTTCCTTGCGAACAGGCCATTTTCATTTCCAACAATGTTGCAAAAATTTTGACCCTTGCAACTTTGTTACATTTTCGCGGGACGTTCAAATCCGTTGTAATCGGAATAGTCTGAAGATGATATTGGAAAATATTGGCGTTCAACAAAGTAGCTAACCGGAATCTGACTCCCCACGAAATCTCAACAAAGTTGCAAACCGAGTTTTTTTCTTGCGAACAGGCGATTTTCATTTCCAACATTGTTGCAAAAATTTTGACCCTTGCAACTTTGTTACATTTTCGCGGGACGTTCAAATCCGTTGTAATCGGAATAGTCTGAAGATGATATTCGAAGATTTTGGCGTTCAACAAAGTTGCTAACCGGATTCTGACTCCCCACGAAATCTCAACAAAGTTGCAAACCGAGTTTTTTTCTTTTGAACAGGCGATTTTCATTTCCAACATTGTTGCAAAAATTTTGACCCTTGCAACTTTGTTACATTTTCGCGGGACGTTCAAATCCGTTGAAATCGGAATAGTCTGAAGATGATATTCGAAGATTTTGGCGTTCAACAAAGTTGCTAACCGGATTCTGACTCCCCACGAAATCTCAACAAAGTTGCAAACCGAGTTTTTTTCTTGCGAACAGGCGATTTTCATTTCCAACATTGTTGCAAAAATTTTGACCCTTGCAACTTTGTTGCATTTTCGCGGGAAGCTCAAAACCAGTATGTAAACTTATCAACTATTATGTGTGTTGTGTGTTGAGTGCTGTGTTGCAAGTGTGATAGTGTTGTAAGACTGCTAGTATTGTGAGGGTGGCAGCGTAGTAAGTGTGATAGTGTCGTAAGTGTGAAAGGGAATTTCGTGATAGTGAAGGTGTGAAAAATATGTAGGAAAAATGTAGGAATTGTTTGAAATGATAAATAAAATTGAAGTTATACATTATATACGGCTTTATTTTTTTTATACACCCTACATGTTTCCACTATTCCTGTATTATCCTATATTACAGTTTCACAGCGTTTCCTCACAATTGCTGTGTTACCACGCTACATCACTTCATAGTTCTCAATTTACATTCCACACTTCACATTCTACACTGCACATTCCATACTGCACATTCCACACTTCACATTCCATACTTCAAACATGAAATTAGCCTTCCCGTGATATCTCAACAAAGTTGCAAACCGAGTTTTTCTCTTGCGAACAGGCCATTTTCATTTCCAACATAGTTGCAAAAATTTTGACCCTTGCAACTTTGTTACATTTTCGCGGGGCGTCCAAATCCGGTTAAATCGGAATAGTCTGAAGATGATATTCGAAGATTTTGGCGTTCAACAAAGTTGCTAACCGGATTCTGACTCCCCACGAAATCTCAACAAAGTTGCAAACCGAGTTTTTTCCTTGCGAACAGGCCATTTTCATTTCCAACAATGTTGCAAAAATTTTGACCCTTGCAACTTTGTTACATTTTCACGGGGCGTCCAAATCCGGTGAAATCGGAATAGTCTGAAGATGAGATTGGAAGATTTTGGCGTTCAACAAAGTTGCTAACCGGAATCTGACTCCCCGCGAAAACTCAACAAAGTTGCAAACCGAGTTTTTTCCTTGCGAACAGGCCATTTTCATTTCCAACAATGTTGCAAAAATTTTGACCCTTGCAACTTTGTTACATTTTCGCGGGACGTTCAAATCCGTTGTAATCGGAATAGTCTGAAGATGATATTGGAAAATATTGGCGTTCAACAAAGTAGCTAACCGGAATCTGACTCCCCACGAAATCTCAACAAAGTTGCAAACCGAGTTTTTTTCTTGCGAACAGGCGATTTTCATTTCCAACATTGTTGCAAAAATTTTGACCCTTGCAACTTTGTTACATTTTCGCGGGACGTTCAAATCCGTTGTAATCGGAATAGTCTGAAGATGATATTCGAAGATTTTGGCGTTCAACAAAGTTGCTAACCGGATTCTGACTCCCCACGAAATCTCAACAAAGTTGCAAACCGAGTTTTTTTCTTTTGAACAGGCGATTTTCATTTCCAACATTGTTGCAAAAATTTTGACCCTTGCAACTTTGTTACATTTTCGCGGGACGTTCAAATCCGTTGAAATCGGAATAGTCTGAAGATGATATTCGAAGATTTTGGCGTTCAACAAAGTTGCTAACCGGATTCTGACTCCCCACGAAATCTCAACAAAGTTGCAAACCGAGTTTTTTTCTTGCGAACAGGCGATTTTCATTTCCAACATTGTTGCAAAAATTTTGACCCTTGCAACTTTGTTGCATTTTCGCGGGAAGCTCAAAACCAGTATGTAAACTTATCAACTATTATGTGTGTTGTGTGTTGAGTGCTGTGTTGCAAGTGTGATAGTGTTGTAAGACTGCTAGTATTGTGAGGGTGGCAGCGTAGTAAGTGTGATAGTGTCGTAAGTGTGAAAGGGAATTTCGTGATAGTGAAGGTGTGAAAAATATGTAGGAAAAATGTAGGAATTGTTTGAAATGATAAATAAAATTGAAGTTATACATTATATACGGCTTTATTTTTTTTATACACCCTACATGTTTCCACTATTCCTGTATTATCCTATATTACAGTTTCACAGCGTTTCCTCACAATTGCTGTGTTACCACGCTACATCACTTCATAGTTCTCAATTTACATTCCACACTTCACATTCTACACTGCACATTCCATACTGCACATTCCACACTTCACATTCCATACTTCAAACATGAAATTAGCCTTCCCGTGATATCTCAACAAAGTTGCAAACCGAGTTTTTCTCTTGCGAACAGGCCATTTTCATTTCCAACATAGTTGCAAAAATTTTGACCCTTGCAACTTTGTTACATTTTCGCGGGGCGTCCAAATCCGTTTAAATCGGAATAGTCTGAAGATGATATTCGAAGATTTTGGCGTTCAACAAAGTTGCTAACCGGATTCTGACTCCCCACGAAATCTCAACAAAGTTGCAAACCGAGTTTTTTCCTTGCGAACAGGCCATTTTCATTTCCAACAATGTTGCAAAAATTTTGACCCTTGCAACTTTGTTACATTTTCACGGGGCGTCCAAATCCGGTGAAATCGGAATAGTCTGAAGATGAGATTGGAAGATTTTGGCGTTCAACAAAGTTGCTAACCGGAATCTGACTCCCCGCGAAAACTCAACAAAGTTGCAAACCGAGTTTTTTCCTTGCGAACAGGCCATTTTCATTTCCAACAATGTTGCAAAAATTTTGACCCTTGCAACTTTGTTACATTTTCGCGGGACGTTCAAATCCGTTGTAATCGGAATAGTCTGAAGATGATATTGGAAAATATTGGCGTTCAACAAAGTAGCTAACCGGAATCTGACTCCCCACGAAATCTCAACAAAGTTGCAAACCGAGTTTTTTTCTTGCGAACAGGCGATTTTCATTTCCAACATTGTTGCAAAAATTTTGACCCTTGCAACTTTGTTACATTTTCGCGGGACGTTCAAATCCGTTGTAATCGGAATAGTCTGAAGATGATATTCGAAGATTTTGGCGTTCAACAAAGTTGCTAACCGGATTCTGACTCCCCACGAAATCTCAACAAAGTTGCAAACCGAGTTTTTTTCTTTTGAACAGGCGATTTTCATTTCCAACATTGTTGCAAAAATTTTGACCCTTGCAACTTTGTTACATTTTCGCGGGACGTTCAAATCCGTTGAAATCGGAATAGTCTGAAGATGATATTCGAAGATTTTGGCGTTCAACAAAGTAGCTAACCGGAATCTGACTCCCCACGAAATCTCAACAAAGTTGCAAACCGAGTTTTTTTCTTGCGAACAGGCGATTTTCATTTCCAACATTGTTGCAAAAATTTTGACCCTTGCAACTTTGTTGCATTTTCGCGGGAAGCTCAAAACCAGTATGTAAACTTATCAACTATTATGTGTGTTGTGTGTTGAGTGCTGTGTTGCAAGTGTGATAGTGTTGTAAGACTGCTAGTATTGTGAGGGTGGCAGCGTAGTAAGTGTGATAGTGTCGTAAGTGTGAAAGGGAATTTCGTGATAGTGAAGGTGTGAAAAATATGTAGGAAAAATGTAGGAATTGTTTGAAATGATAAATAAAATTGAAGTTATACATTATATACGGCTTTATTTTTTTTATACACCCTACATGTTTCCACTATTCCTGTATTATCCTATATTACAGTTTCACAGCGTTTCCTCACAATTGCTGTGTTACCACGCTACATCACTTCATAGTTCTCAATTTACATTCCACACTTCACATTCTACACTGCACATTCCATACTGCACATTCCACACTTCACATTCCATACTTCAAACATGAAATTAGCCTTCCCGTGATATCTCAACAAAGTTGCAAACCGAGTTTTTCTCTTGCGAACAGGCCATTTTCATTTCCAACATAGTTGCAAAAATTTTGACCCTTGCAACTTTGTTACATTTTCGCGGGGCGTCCAAATCCGGTTAAATCGGAATAGTCTGAAGATGATATTCGAAGATTTTGGCGTTCAACAAAGTTGCTAACCGGATTCTGACTCCCCACGAAATCTCAACAAAGTTGCAAACCGAGTTTTTTCCTTGCGAACAGGCCATTTTCATTTCCAACAATGTTGCAAAAATTTTGACCCTTGCAACTTTGTTACATTTTCACGGGGCGTCCAAATCCGGTGAAATCGGAATAGTCTGAAGATGAGATTGGAAGATTTTGGCGTTCAACAAAGTTGCTAACCGGAATCTGACTCCCCGCGAAAACTCAACAAAGTTGCAAACCGAGTTTTTTCCTTGCGAACAGGCCATTTTCATTTCCAACAATGTTGCAAAAATTTTGACCCTTGCAACTTTGTTACATTTTCGCGGGACGTTCAAATCCGTTGTAATCGGAATAGTCTGAAGATGATATTGGAAAATATTGGCGTTCAACAAAGTAGCTAACCGGAATCTGACTCCCCACGAAATCTCAACAAAGTTGCAAACCGAGTTTTTTTCTTGCGAACAGGCGATTTTCATTTCCAACATTGTTGCAAAAATTTTGACCCTTGCAACTTTGTTACATTTTCGCGGGACGTTCAAATCCGTTGTAATCGGAATAGTCTGAAGATGATATTCGAAGATTTTGGCGTTCAACAAAGTTGCTAACCGGATTCTGACTCCCCACGAAATCTCAACAAAGTTGCAAACCGAGTTTTTTTATTTTGAACAGGCCATTTTCATTTCCAACATTGTTGCAAAAATTTTGACCCTTGCAACTTTGTTACATTTTCGCGGGACGTTCAAATCCGTTGAAATCGGAATAGTCTGAAGATGATATTCGAAGATTTTGGCGTTCAACAAAGTTGCTAACCGGATTCTGACTCCCCACGAAATCTCAACAAAGTTGCAAACCGAGTTTTTTTCTTGCGAACAGGCGATTTTCATTTCCAACATTGTTGCAAAAATTTTGACCCTTGCAACTTTGTTGCATTTTCGCGGGAAGCTCAAAACCAGTATGTAAACTTATCAACTATTATGTGTGTTGTGTGTTGAGTGCTGTGTTGCAAGTGTGATAGTGTTGTAAGACTGCTAGTATTGTGAGGGTGGCAGCGTAGTAAGTGTGATAGTGTCGTAAGTGTGAAAGGGAATTTCGTGATAGTGAAGGTGTGAAAAATATGTAGGAAAAATGTAGGAATTGTTTGAAATGATAAATAAAATTGAAGTTATACATTATATACGGCTTTATTTTTTTTATACACCCTACATGTTTCCACTATTCCTGTATTATCCTATATTACAGTTTCACAGCGTTTCCTCACAATTGCTGTGTTACCACGCTACATCACTTCATAGTTCTCAATTTACATTCCACACTTCACATTCTACACTGCACATTCCATACTGCACATTCCACACTTCACATTCCATACTTCAAACATGAAATTAGCCTTCCCGTGATATCTCAACAAAGTTGCAAACCGAGTTTTTCTCTTGCGAACAGGCCATTTTCATTTCCAACATAGTTGCAAAAATTTTGACCCTTGCAACTTTGTTACATTTTCGCGGGGCGTCCAAATCCGTTTAAATCGGAATAGTCTGAAGATGATATTCGAAGATTTTGGCGTTCAACAAAGTTGCTAACCGGATTCTGACTCCCCACGAAATCTCAACAAAGTTGCAAACCGAGTTTTTTCCTTGCGAACAGGCCATTTTCATTTCCAACAATGTTGCAAAAATTTTGACCCTTGCAACTTTGTTACATTTTCACGGGGCGTCCAAATCCGGTGAAATCGGAATAGTCTGAAGATGAGATTGGAAGATTTTGGCGTTCAACAAAGTTGCTAACCGGAATCTGACTCCCCGCGAAAACTCAACAAAGTTGCAAACCGAGTTTTTTCCTTGCGAACAGGCCATTTTCATTTCCAACAATGTTGCAAAAATTTTGACCCTTGCAACTTTGTTACATTTTCGCGGGACGTTCAAATCCGTTGTAATCGGAATAGTCTGAAGATGATATTCGAAGATTTTGGCGTTCAACAAAGTTGCTAACCGGATTCTGACTCCCCACGAAATCTCAACAAAGTTGCAAACCGAGTTTTTTTCTTTTGAACAGGCCATTTTCATTTCCAACATTGTTGCAAAAATTTTGACCCTTGCAACTTTGTTACATTTTCGCGGGACGTTCAAATCCGTTGAAATCGGAATAGTCTGAAGATGATATTCGAAGATTTTGGCGTTCAACAAAGTTGCTAACCGGATTCTGACTCCCCACGAAATCTCAACAAAGTTGCAAACCGAGTTTTTTTCTTGCGAACAGGCGATTTTCATTTCCAACATTGTTGCAAAAATTTTGACCCTTGCAACTTTGTTGCATTTTCGCGGGAAGCTCAAAACCAGTATGTAAACTTATCAACTATTATGTGTGTTGTGTGTTGAGTGCTGTGTTGCAAGTGTGATAGTGTTGTAAGACTGCTAGTATTGTGAGGGTGGCAGCGTAGTAAGTGTGATAGTGTCGTAAGTGTGAAAGGGAATTTCGTGATAGTGAAGGTGTGAAAAATATGTAGGAAAAATGTAGGAATTGTTTGAAATGATAAATAAAATTGAAGTTATACATTATATACGTCTTTATTTTTTTTTATACACCCTACATATTTCCACTATTCCTGTATTATCCTATATTACAGTTTCACAGCGGTTCCTCACAATTGCTGTGTTACCACGCTACATCACTTCATAGTTCTCAATTTACATTCCACACTTCACATTCTACACTGCACATTCCATACTGCACATTCCACACTTCACATTCCATACTTCAAACATGAAATTAGCCTTCCCGTGATATCTCAACAAAGTTGCAAACCGAGTTTTTCTCTTGCGAACAGGCCATTTTCATTTCCAACATAGTTGCAAAAATTTTGACCCTTGCAACTTTGTTACATTTTCGCGGGGCGTCCAAATCCGGTTAAATCGGAATAGTCTGAAGATGATATTCGAAGATTTTGGCGTTCAACAAAGTTGCTAACCGGATTCTGACTCCCCACGAAATCTCAACAAAGTTGCAAACCGAGTTTTTTCCTTGCGAACAGGCCATTTTCATTTCCAACAATGTTGCAAAAATTTTGACCCTTGCAACTTTGTTACATTTTCACGGGGCGTCCAAATCCGGTGAAATCGGAATAGTCTGAAGATGAGATTGGAAGATTTTGGCGTTCAACAAAGTTGCTAACCGGAATCTGACTCCCCGCGAAAACTCAACAAAGTTGCAAACCGAGTTTTTTCCTTGCGAACAGGCCATTTTCATTTCCAACAATGTTGCAAAAATTTTGACCCTTGCAACTTTGTTACATTTTCGCGGGACGTTCAAATCCGTTGTAATCGGAATAGTCTGAAGATGATATTGGAAAATATTGGCGTTCAACAAAGTAGCTAACCGGAATCTGACTCCCCACGAAATCTCAACAAAGTTGCAAACCGAGTTTTTTTCTTGCGAACAGGCGATTTTCATTTCCAACATTGTTGCAAAAATTTTGACCCTTGCAACTTTGTTACATTTTCGCGGGACGTTCAAATCCGTTGTAATCGGAATAGTCTGAAGATGATATTCGAAGATTTTGGCGTTCAACAAAGTTGCTAACCGGATTCTGACTCCCCACGAAATCTCAACAAAGTTGCAAACCGAGTTTTTTTCTTTTGAACAGGCCATTTTCATTTCCAACATTGTTGCAAAAATTTTGACCCTTGCAACTTTGTTACATTTTCGCGGGACGTTCAAATCCGTTGAAATCGGAATAGTCTGAAGATGATATTCGAAGATTTTGGCGTTCAACAAAGTTGCTAACCGGATTCTGACTCCCCACGAAATCTCAACAAAGTTGCAAACCGAGTTTTTTTCTTGCGAACAGGCGATTTTCATTTCCAACATTGTTGCAAAAATTTTGACCCTTGCAACTTTGTTGCATTTTCGCGGGAAGCTCAAAACCAGTATGTAAACTTATCAACTATTATGTGTGTTGTGTGTTGAGTGCTGTGTTGCAAGTGTGATAGTGTTGTAAGACTGCTAGTATTGTGAGGGTGGCAGCGTAGTAAGTGTGATAGTGTCGTAAGTGTGAAAGGGAATTTCGTGATAGTGAAGGTGTGAAAAATATGTAGGAAAAATGTAGGAATTGTTTGAAATGATAAATAAAATTGAAGTTATACATTATATACGGCTTTATTTTTTTTATACACCCTACATGTTTCCACTATTCCTGTATTATCCTATATTACAGTTTCACAGCGTTTCCTCACAATTGCTGTGTTACCACGCTACATCACTTCATAGTTCTCAATTTACATTCCACACTTCACATTCTACACTGCACATTCCATACTGCACATTCCACACTTCACATTCCATACTTCAAACATGAAATTAGCCTTCCCGTGATATCTCAACAAAGTTGCAAACCGAGTTTTTCTCTTGCGAACAGGCCATTTTCATTTCCAACAAAGTTGCAAAAATTTTGACCCTTGCAACTTTGTTACATTTTCGCGGGGCGTCCAAATCCGGTTAAATCGGAATAGTCTGAAGATGATATTCGAAGATTTTGGCGTTCAACAAAGTTGCTAACCGGATTCTGACTCCCCACGAAATCTCAACAAAGTTGCAAACCGAGTTTTTTCCTTGCGAACAGGCCATTTTCATTTCCAACAATGTTGCAAAAATTTTGACCCTTGCAACTTTGTTACATTTTCACGGGGCGTCCAAATCCGGTGAAATCGGAATAGTCTGAAGATGAGATTGGAAGATTTTGGCGTTCAACAAAGTTGCTAACCGGAATCTGACTCCCCGCGAAAACTCAACAAAGTTGCAAACCGAGTTTTTTCCTTGCGAACAGGCCATTTTCATTTCCAACAATGTTGCAAAAATTTTGACCCTTGCAACTTTGTTACATTTTCGCGGGACGTTCAAATCCGTTGTAATCGGAATAGTCTGAAGATGATATTCGAAGATTTTGGCGTTCAACAAAGTTGCTAACCGGATTCTGACTCCCCACGAAATCTCAACAAAGTTGCAAACCGAGTTTTTTTCTTTTGAACAGGCCATTTTCATTTCCAACATTGTTGCAAAAATTTTGACCCTTGCAACTTTGTTACATTTTCGCGGGACGTTCAAATCCGTTGAAATCGGAATAGTCTGAAGATGATATTCGAAGATTTTGGCGTTCAACAAAGTTGCTAACCGGATTCTGACTCCCCACGAAATCTCAACAAAGTTGCAAACCGAGTTTTTTTCTTGCGAACAGGCGATTTTCATTTCCAACATTGTTGCAAAAATTTTGACCCTTGCAACTTTGTTGCATTTTCGCGGGAAGCTCAAAACCAGTATGTAAACTTATCAACTATTATGTGTGTTGTGTGTTGAGTGCTGTGTTGCAAGTGTGATAGTGTTGTAAGACTGCTAGTATTGTGAGGGTGGCAGCGTAGTAAGTGTGATAGTGTCGTAAGTGTGAAAGGGAATTTCGTGATAGTGAAGGTGTGAAAAATATGTAGGAAAAATGTAGGAATTGTTTGAAATGATAAATAAAATTGAAGTTATACATTATATACGTCTTTATTTTTTTTTTATACACCCTACATATTTCCACTATTCCTGTATTATCCTATATTACAGTTTCACAGCGGTTCCTCACAATTGCTGTGTTACCACGCTACATCACTTCATAGTTCTCAATTTACATTCCACACTTCACATTCTACACTGCACATTCCATACTGCACATTCCACACTTCACATTCCATACTTCAAACATGAAATTAGCCTTCCCGTGATATCTCAACAAAGTTGCAAACCGAGTTTTTCTCTTGCGAACAGGCCATTTTCATTTCCAACATAGTTGCAAAAATTTTGACCCTTGCAACTTTGTTACATTTTCGCGGGGCGTCCAAATCCGGTTAAATCGGAATAGTCTGAAGATGATATTCGAAGATTTTGGCGTTCAACAAAGTTGCTAACCGGATTCTGACTCCCCACGAAATCTCAACAAAGTTGCAAACCGAGTTTTTTCCTTGCGAACAGGCCATTTTCATTTCCAACAATGTTGCAAAAATTTTGACCCTTGCAACTTTGTTACATTTTCGCGGGACGTTCAAATCCGTTGTAATCGGAATAGTCTGAAGATGATATTGGAAAATATTGGCGTTCAACAAAGTAGCTAACCGGAATCTGACTCCCCACGAAATCTCAACAAAGTTGCAAACCGAGTTTTTTTCTTGCGAACAGGCGATTTTCATTTCCAACATTGTTGCAAAAATTTTGACCCTTGCAACTTTGTTACATTTTCGCGGGACGTTCAAATCCGTTGTAATCGGAATAGTCTGAAGATGATATTCGAAGATTTTGGCGTTCAACAAAGTTGCTAACCGGATTCTGACTCCCCACGAAATCTCAACAAAGTTGCAAACCGAGTTTTTTTCTTTTGAACAGGCCATTTTCATTTCCAACATTGTTGCAAAAATTTTGACCCTTGCAACTTTGTTACATTTTCGCGGGACGTTCAAATCCGTTGAAATCGGAATAGTCTGAAGATGATATTCGAAGATTTTGGCGTTCAACAAAGTTGCTAACCGGATTCTGACTCCCCACGAAATCTCAACAAAGTTGCAAACCGAGTTTTTTTCTTGCGAACAGGCGATTTTCATTTCCAACATTGTTGCAAAAATTTTGACCCTTGCAACTTTGTTGCATTTTCGCGGGAAGCTCAAAACCAGTATGTAAACTTATCAACTATTATGTGTGTTGTGTGTTGAGTGCTGTGTTGCAAGTGTGATAGTGTTGTAAGACTGCTAGTATTGTGAGGGTGGCAGCGTAGTAAGTGTGATAGTGTCGTAAGTGTGAAAGGGAATTTCGTGATAGTGAAGGTGTGAAAAATATGTAGGAAAAATGTAGGAATTGTTTGAAATGATAAATAAAATTGAAGTTATACATTATATACGGCTTTATTTTTTTTATACACCCTACATGTTTCCACTATTCCTGTATTATCCTATATTACAGTTTCACAGCGTTTCCTCACAATTGCTGTGTTACCACGCTACATCACTTCATAGTTCTCAATTTACATTCCACACTTCACATTCTACACTGCACATTCCATACTGCACATTCCACACTTCACATTCCATACTTCAAACATGAAATTAGCCTTCCCGTGATATCTCAACAAAGTTGCAAACCGAGTTTTTCTCTTGCGAACAGGCCATTTTCATTTCCAACATAGTTGCAAAAATTTTGACCCTTGCAACTTTGTTACATTTTCGCGGGGCGTCCAAATCCGGTTAAATCGGAATAGTCTGAAGATGATATTCGAAGATTTTGGCGTTCAACAAAGTTGCTAACCGGATTCTGACTCCCCACGAAATCTCAACAAAGTTGCAAACCGAGTTTTTTCCTTGCGAACAGGCCATTTTCATTTCCAACAAAGTTGCAAAAATTTTGACCCTTGCAACTTTGTTACATTTTCACGGGGCGTCCAAATCCGGTGAAATCGGAATAGTCTGAAGATGAGATTGGAAGATTTTGGCGTTCAACAAAGTTGCTAACCGGAATCTGACTCCCCGCGAAAACTCAACAAAGTTGCAAACCGAGTTTTTTCCTTGCGAACAGGCCATTTTCATTTCCAACAATGTTGCAAAAATTTTGACCCTTGCAACTTTGTTACATTTTCGCGGGACGTTCAAATCCGTTGTAATCGGAATAGTCTGAAGATGATATTCGAAGATTTTGGCGTTCAACAAAGTTGCTAACCGGATTCTGACTCCCCACGAAATCTCAACAAAGTTGCAAACCGAGTTTTTTTCTTTTGAACAGGCCATTTTCATTTCCAACATTGTTGCAAAAATTTTGACCCTTGCAACTTTGTTACATTTTCGCGGGACGTTCAAATCCGTTGAAATCGGAATAGTCTGAAGATGATATTCGAAGATTTTGGCGTTCAACAAAGTTGCTAACCGGATTCTGACTCCCCACGAAATCTCAACAAAGTTGCAAACCGAGTTTTTTTCTTGCGAACAGGCGATTTTCATTTCCAACATTGTTGCAAAAATTTTGACCCTTGCAACTTTGTTGCATTTTCGCGGGAAGCTCAAAACCAGTATGTAAACTTATCAACTATTATGTGTGTTGTGTGTTGAGTGCTGTGTTGCAAGTGTGATAGTGTTGTAAGACTGCTAGTATTGTGAGGGTGGCAGCGTAGTAAGTGTGATAGTGTCGTAAGTGTGAAAGGGAATTTCGTGATAGTGAAGGTGTGAAAAATATGTAGGAAAAATGTAGGAATTGTTTGAAATGATAAATAAAATTGAAGTTATACATTATATACGTCTTTATTTTTTTTTATACACCCTACATATTTCCACTATTCCTGTATTATCCTATATTACAGTTTCACAGCGGTTCCTCACAATTGCTGTGTTACCACGCTACATCACTTCATAGTTCTCAATTTACATTCCACACTTCACATTCTACACTGCACATTCCATACTGCACATTCCACACTTCACATTCCATACTTCAAACATGAAATTAGCCTTCCCGTGATATCTCAACAAAGTTGCAAACCGAGTTTTTCTCTTGCGAACAGGCCATTTTCATTTCCAACATAGTTGCAAAAATTTTGACCCTTGCAACTTTGTTACATTTTCGCGGGGCGTCCAAATCCGGTTAAATCGGAATAGTCTGAAGATGATATTCGAAGATTTTGGCGTTCAACAAAGTTGCTAACCGGATTCTGACTCCCCACGAAATCTCAACAAAGTTGCAAACCGAGTTTTTTCCTTGCGAACAGGCCATTTTCATTTCCAACAATGTTGCAAAAATTTTGACCCTTGCAACTTTGTTACATTTTCACGGGGCGTCCAAATCCGGTGAAATCGGAATAGTCTGAAGATGAGATTGGAAGATTTTGGCGTTCAACAAAGTTGCTAACCGGAATCTGACTCCCCGCGAAAACTCAACAAAGTTGCAAACCGAGTTTTTTCCTTGCGAACAGGCCATTTTCATTTCCAACAATGTTGCAAAAATTTTGACCCTTGCAACTTTGTTACATTTTCGCGGGACGTTCAAATCCGTTGTAATCGGAATAGTCTGAAGATGATATTGGAAAATATTGGCGTTCAACAAAGTAGCTAACCGGAATCTGACTCCCCACGAAATCTCAACAAAGTTGCAAACCGAGTTTTTTTCTTGCGAACAGGCGATTTTCATTTCCAACATTGTTGCAAAAATTTTGACCCTTGCAACTTTGTTACATTTTCGCGGGACGTTCAAATCCGTTGTAATCGGAATAGTCTGAAGATGATATTCGAAGATTTTGGCGTTCAACAAAGTTGCTAACCGGATTCTGACTCCCCACGAAATCTCAACAAAGTTGCAAACCGATTTTTTTTCTTTAGAACAGGCGATTTTCATTTCCAACATTGTTGCAAAAATTTTGACCCTTGCAACTTTGTTACATTTTCGCGGGACGTTCAAATCCGTTGAAATCGGAATAGTCTGAAGATGATATTCGAAGATTTTGGCGTTCAACAAAGTTGCTAACCGGATTCTGACTCCCCACGAAATCTCAACAAAGTTGCAAACCGAGTTTTTTTCTTGCGAACAGGCGATTTTCATTTCCAACATTGTTGCAAAAATTTTGACCCTTGCAACTTTGTTGCATTTTCGCGGGAAGCTCAAAACCAGTATGTAAACTTATCAACTATTATGTGTGTTGTGTGTTGAGTGCTGTGTTGCAAGTGTGATAGTGTTGTAAGACTGCTAGTATTGTGAGGGTGGCAGCGTAGTAAGTGTGATAGTGTCGTAAGTGTGAAAGGGAATTTCGTGATAGTGAAGGTGTGAAAAATATGTAGGAAAAATGTAGGAATTGTTTGAAATGATAAATAAAATTGAAGTTATACATTATATACGGCTTTATTTTTTTTATACACCCTACATGTTTCCACTATTCCTGTATTATCCTATATTACAGTTTCACAGCGTTTCCTCACAATTGCTGTGTTACCACGCTACATCACTTCATAGTTCTCAATTTACATTCCACACTTCACATTCTACACTGCACATTCCATACTGCACATTCCACACTTCACATTCCATACTTCAAACATGAAATTAGCCTTCCCGTGATATCTCAACAAAGTTGCAAACCGAGTTTTTCTCTTGCGAACAGGCCATTTTCATTTCCAACATAGTTGCAAAAATTTTGACCCTTGCAACTTTGTTACATTTTCGCGGGGCGTCCAAATCCGGTTAAATCGGAATAGTCTGAAGATGATATTCGAAGATTTTGGCGTTCAACAAAGTTGCTAACCGGATTCTGACTCCCCACGAAATCTCAACAAAGTTGCAAACCGAGTTTTTTCCTTGCGAACAGGCCATTTTCATTTCCAACAATGTTGCAAAAATTTTGACCCTTGCAACTTTGTTACATTTTCACGGGGCGTCCAAATCCGGTGAAATCGGAATAGTCTGAAGATGAGATTGGAAGATTTTGGCGTTCAACAAAGTTGCTAACCGGAATCTGACTCCCCGCGAAAACTCAACAAAGTTGCAAACCGAGTTTTTTCCTTGCGAACAGGCCATTTTCATTTCCAACAATGTTGCAAAAATTTTGACCCTTGCAACTTTGTTACATTTTCGCGGGACGTTCAAATCCGTTGTAATCGGAATAGTCTGAAGATGATATTGGAAAATATTGGCGTTCAACAAAGTAGCTAACCGGAATCTGACTCCCCACGAAATCTCAACAAAGTTGCAAACCGAGTTTTTTTCTTGCGAACAGGCGATTTTCATTTCCAACATTGTTGCAAAAATTTTGACCCTTGCAACTTTGTTACATTTTCGCGGGACGTTCAAATCCGTTGTAATCGGAATAGTCTGAAGATGATATTCGAAGATTTTGGCGTTCAACAAAGTTGCTAACCGGATTCTGACTCCCCACGAAATCTCAACAAAGTTGCAAACCGAGTTTTTTTCTTTTGAACAGGCCATTTTCATTTCCAACATTGTTGCAAAAATTTTGACCCTTGCAACTTTGTTACATTTTCGCGGGACGTTCAAATCCGTTGAAATCGGAATAGTCTGAAGATGATATTCGAAGATTTTGGCGTTCAACAAAGTTGCTAACCGGATTCTGACTCCCCACGAAATCTCAACAAAGTTGCAAACCGAGTTTTTTTCTTGCGAACAGGCGATTTTCATTTCCAACATTGTTGCAAAAATTTTGACCCTTGCAACTTTGTTGCATTTTCGCGGGAAGCTCAAAACCAGTATGTAAACTTATCAACTATTATGTGTGTTGTGTGTTGAGTGCTGTGTTGCAAGTGTGATAGTGTTGTAAGACTGCTAGTATTGTGAGGGTGGCAGCGTAGTAAGTGTGATAGTGTCGTAAGTGTGAAAGGGAATTTCGTGATAGTGAAGGTGTGAAAAATATGTAGGAAAAATGTAGGAATTGTTTGAAATGATAAATAAAATTGAAGTTATACATTATATACGGCTTTATTTTTTTTATACACCCTACATGTTTCCACTATTCCTGTATTATCCTATATTACAGTTTCACAGCGTTTCCTCACAATTGCTGTGTTACCACGCTACATCACTTCATAGTTCTCAATTTACATTCCACACTTCACATTCTACACTGCACATTCCATACTGCACATTCCACACTTCACATTCCATACTTCAAACATGAAATTAGCCTTCCCGTGATATCTCAACAAAGTTGCAAACCGAGTTTTTCTCTTGCGAACAGGCCATTTTCATTTCCAACAAAGTTGCAAAAATTTTGACCCTTGCAACTTTGTTACATTTTCGCGGGGCGTCCAAATCCGGTTAAATCGGAATAGTCTGAAGATGATATTCGAAGATTTTGGCGTTCAACAAAGTTGCTAACCGGATTCTGACTCCCCACGAAATCTCAACAAAGTTGCAAACCGAGTTTTTTCCTTGCGAACAGGCCATTTTCATTTCCAACAATGTTGCAAAAATTTTGACCCTTGCAACTTTGTTACATTTTCACGGGGCGTCCAAATCCGGTGAAATCGGAATAGTCTGAAGATGAGATTGGAAGATTTTGGCGTTCAACAAAGTTGCTAACCGGAATCTGACTCCCCGCGAAAACTCAACAAAGTTGCAAACCGAGTTTTTTCCTTGCGAACAGGCCATTTTCATTTCCAACAATGTTGCAAAAATTTTGACCCTTGCAACTTTGTTACATTTTCGCGGGACGTTCAAATCCGTTGTAATCGGAATAGTCTGAAGATGATATTCGAAGATTTTGGCGTTCAACAAAGTTGCTAACCGGATTCTGACTCCCCACGAAATCTCAACAAAGTTGCAAACCGAGTTTTTTTCTTTTGAACAGGCCATTTTCATTTCCAACATTGTTGCAAAAATTTTGACCCTTGCAACTTTGTTACATTTTCGCGGGACGTTCAAATCCGTTGAAATCGGAATAGTCTGAAGATGATATTCGAAGATTTTGGCGTTCAACAAAGTTGCTAACCGGATTCTGACTCCCCACGAAATCTCAACAAAGTTGCAAACCGAGTTTTTTTCTTGCGAACAGGCGATTTTCATTTCCAACATTGTTGCAAAAATTTTGACCCTTGCAACTTTGTTGCATTTTCGCGGGAAGCTCAAAACCAGTATGTAAACTTATCAACTATTATGTGTGTTGTGTGTTGAGTGCTGTGTTGCAAGTGTGATAGTGTTGTAAGACTGCTAGTATTGTGAGGGTGGCAGCGTAGTAAGTGTGATAGTGTCGTAAGTGTGAAAGGGAATTTCGTGATAGTGAAGGTGTGAAAAATATGTAGGAAAAATGTAGGAATTGTTTGAAATGATAAATAAAATTGAAGTTATACATTATATACGTCTTTATTTTTTTTTATACACCCTACATATTTCCACTATTCCTGTATTATCCTATATTACAGTTTCACAGCGGTTCCTCACAATTGCTGTGTTACCACGCTACATCACTTCATAGTTCTCAATTTACATTCCACACTTCACATTCTACACTGCACATTCCATACTGCACATTCCACACTTCACATTCCATACTTCAAACATGAAATTAGCCTTCCCGTGATATCTCAACAAAGTTGCAAACCGAGTTTTTCTCTTGCGAACAGGCCATTTTCATTTCCAACATAGTTGCAAAAATTTTGACCCTTGCAACTTTGTTACATTTTCGCGGGGCGTCCAAATCCGGTTAAATCGGAATAGTCTGAAGATGATATTCGAAGATTTTGGCGTTCAACAAAGTTGCTAACCGGATTCTGACTCCCCACGAAATCTCAACAAAGTTGCAAACCGAGTTTTTTCCTTGCGAACAGGCCATTTTCATTTCCAACAATGTTGCAAAAATTTTGACCCTTGCAACTTTGTTACATTTTCACGGGGCGTCCAAATCCGGTGAAATCGGAATAGTCTGAAGATGAGATTGGAAGATTTTGGCGTTCAACAAAGTTGCTAACCGGAATCTGACTCCCCGCGAAAACTCAACAAAGTTGCAAACCGAGTTTTTTCCTTGCGAACAGGCCATTTTCATTTCCAACAATGTTGCAAAAATTTTGACCCTTGCAACTTTGTTACATTTTCGCGGGACGTTCAAATCCGTTGTAATCGGAATAGTCTGAAGATGATATTGGAAAATATTGGCGTTCAACAAAGTAGCTAACCGGAATCTGACTCCCCACGAAATCTCAACAAAGTTGCAAACCGAGTTTTTTTCTTGCGAACAGGCGATTTTCATTTCCAACATTGTTGCAAAAATTTTGACCCTTGCAACTTTGTTACATTTTCGCGGGACGTTCAAATCCGTTGTAATCGGAATAGTCTGAAGATGATATTCGAAGATTTTGGCGTTCAACAAAGTTGCTAACCGGATTCTGACTCCCCACGAAATCTCAACAAAGTTGCAAACCGAGTTTTTTTCTTTTGAACAGGCCATTTTCATTTCCAACATTGTTGCAAAAATTTTGACCCTTGCAACTTTGTTACATTTTCGCGGGACGTTCAAATCCGTTGAAATCGGAATAGTCTGAAGATGATATTCGAAGATTTTGGCGTTCAACAAAGTTGCTAACCGGATTCTGACTCCCCACGAAATCTCAACAAAGTTGCAAACCGAGTTTTTTTCTTGCGAACAGGCGATTTTCATTTCCAACATTGTTGCAAAAATTTTGACCCTTGCAACTTTGTTGCATTTTCGCGGGAAGCTCAAAACCAGTATGTAAACTTATCAACTATTATGTGTGTTGTGTGTTGAGTGCTGTGTTGCAAGTGTGATAGTGTTGTAAGACTGCTAGTATTGTGAGGGTGGCAGCGTAGTAAGTGTGATAGTGTCGTAAGTGTGAAAGGGAATTTCGTGATAGTGAAGGTGTGAAAAATATGTAGGAAAAATGTAGGAATTGTTTGAAATGATAAATAAAATTGAAGTTATACATTATATACGGCTTTATTTTTTTTATACACCCTACATGTTTCCACTATTCCTGTATTATCCTATATTACAGTTTCACAGCGTTTCCTCACAATTGCTGTGTTACCACGCTACATCACTTCATAGTTCTCAATTTACATTCCACACTTCACATTCTACACTGCACATTCCATACTGCACATTCCACACTTCACATTCCATACTTCAAACATGAAATTAGCCTTCCCGTGATATCTCAACAAAGTTGCAAACCGAGTTTTTCTCTTGCGAACAGGCCATTTTCATTTCCAACATAGTTGCAAAAATTTTGACCCTTGCAACTTTGTTACATTTTCGCGGGGCGTCCAAATCCGGTTAAATCGGAATAGTCTGAAGATGATATTCGAAGATTTTGGCGTTCAACAAAGTTGCTAACCGGATTCTGACTCCCCACGAAATCTCAACAAAGTTGCAAACCGAGTTTTTTCCTTGCGAACAGGCCATTTTCATTTCCAACAATGTTGCAAAAATTTTGACCCTTGCAACTTTGTTACATTTTCACGGGGCGTCCAAATCCGGTGAAATCGGAATAGTCTGAAGATGAGATTGGAAGATTTTGGCGTTCAACAAAGTTGCTAACCGGAATCTGACTCCCCGCGAAAACTCAACAAAGTTGCAAACCGAGTTTTTTCCTTGCGAACAGGCCATTTTCATTTCCAACAATGTTGCAAAAATTTTGACCCTTGCAACTTTGTTACATTTTCGCGGGACGTTCAAATCCGTTGTAATCGGAATAGTCTGAAGATGATATTCGAAGATTTTGGCGTTCAACAAAGTTGCTAACCGGATTCTGACTCCCCACGAAATCTCAACAAAGTTGCAAACCGAGTTTTTTTCTTTTGAACAGGCCATTTTCATTTCCAACATTGTTGCAAAAATTTTGACCCTTGCAACTTTGTTACATTTTCGCGGGACGTTCAAATCCGTTGAAATCGGAATAGTCTGAAGATGATATTCGAAGATTTTGGCGTTCAACAAAGTTGCTAACCGGATTCTGACTCCCCACGAAATCTCAACAAAGTTGCAAACCGAGTTTTTTTCTTGCGAACAGGCGATTTTCATTTCCAACATTGTTGCAAAAATTTTGACCCTTGCAACTTTGTTGCATTTTCGCGGGAAGCTCAAAACCAGTATGTAAACTTATCAACTATTATGTGTGTTGTGTGTTGAGTGCTGTGTTGCAAGTGTGATAGTGTTGTAAGACTGCTAGTATTGTGAGGGTGGCAGCGTAGTAAGTGTGATAGTGTCGTAAGTGTGAAAGGGAATTTCGTGATAGTGAAGGTGTGAAAAATATGTAGGAAAAATGTAGGAATTGTTTGAAATGATAAATAAAATTGAAGTTATACATTATATACGTCTTTATTTTTTTTTATACACCCTACATATTTCCACTATTCCTGTATTATCCTATATTACAGTTTCACAGCGGTTCCTCACAATTGCTGTGTTACCACGCTACATCACTTCATAGTTCTCAATTTACATTCCACACTTCACATTCTACACTGCACATTCCATACTGCACATTCCACACTTCACATTCCATACTTCAAACATGAAATTAGCCTTCCCGTGATATCTCAACAAAGTTGCAAACCGAGTTTTTCTCTTGCGAACAGGCCATTTTCATTTCCAACATTGTTGCAAAAATTTTGACCCTTGCAACTTTGTTACATTTTCGCGGGGCGCTCAATAGCTTACCTGAATACTTACCATATTTTGCGTGATCATGAGGCGATTGGTTCTTAACACTAGAGCAATGTAGAAGTAGTGTGACGTGATGTGTTGAAATCAATAAAGTTTGAAAGTTGGAAATGGTATGTTTAAAACAGTGCGTTAATGTAAAGATTTTTAAAAACAGCTCAGTGTGGAAGGATCATTTTAGATGTTCTTTTTATCATGTCTTTTATATATAACTTGGAATCGGAAGGAGCAAGTAGTGGAAGGAAGGCTCGTTAAATAATAATAGTCTTTTATCACTTAACTGCATTTTATTGAAATAAGTGAAATGCGATACAATCAAATCTTACAAATGCGTTCGTAATATAGTAGATGTAGTCTTATTCCAACCGACTCGCGGGTCACACGTAGTGCCAGAGCACTGTGACTTATTTTCAATAGCAAAAACAGTATTTTATATTTGTTCTTAACTTTCCTGAAGATGATCTAAACCAAGATCGAAACGTCGAAAGCTTATATAATTATAATTGCAAAATAGCTTGTTTTTATTGTTTTAAATTGACCGATCCTGTACGCCGAAATCATATATAATAGTAGATGTATGTACTTCATAATTTAGATAGATCCGAAATGCAGCAAGTGATTGCTTTTAACGCCTTTTATTCCCCCAAACCCATGTTTCAGGCCAGATTGTGTCGGTATACAGCGCGCGGCATTACTCGTGTCTACTCCTGTAACATTTTTTCGACATCGATTTTACGCATTATAGTAAAGAAGAATGTAAACTATTGTAAATAAAAAAGGGAGGGAAGTTGTACGAAATGTTTGTACGGGAAGTTGTACGGGATGTTTGATCGAAATCCCACGAGAGAGAAAGAAATACACACCATTTCACTCTTGACAGCTCTGTTCTGGTGGATTCTGGTTAAGAATGGAGATAGTGATTTTTTATCTTGAGTGAATTTGCTTTTCGTGATCATAATTCTTAACATTGATTGAATAATTTTTTATAAACTACATCAATATAGCTTGTGTTAGAGTCAAAGCGTTACTTGAGCGCAATTCAGCGAATTTATACATCCTCTACTAGTCAATGTATGCACACATTGATTTGATTGGCTAAAGTATACACATATTTTTTAACTAAAGTGAAGAAATATTCGTTATATATAATATACATCTGAACTTGTATAAGAACATTTGGGAATGTTTTAAGAGAAATTGGGGTTATGTGACGCCTGTAAAAAAACAGTTATGCTCTCCACCCATCAGAAGCGATCACGAAAAATCGGTTCGCATAGTCTCCCATCTTGGCGTTGATTGGTTTGGCGTCACGGCGTCATCACGCGCATGCTCAGATCGCCATCTTGAGCACATTCTCATTGGTGTGAAGTAGTGTGAAGATCATTTCACGCGCATAGTTTTCTATAAGTTGGCTACACTGGAGGCTGCTCTGACTGCACTACCAAAAATCGCAGTGCGAGAAAGGTTGCACTAGTGCGGTGTATTCTGTTCATCCGAATACGAAGTTTGCACTACACCAGGGCAGTTCTTGGCGCCGAATACGATACAAGATTACTCGTATGTAAAATCCTTTGTAATCGTGCCAGAAAACCCTAGAAAACATGCTGCACTGGCACGGTGCTGAGGCAGCACCGGCATAGCGCGAAACTGCGCCAGTGCAGTGCCAGTGCGTGTCTGCCGAATCCGCTATAAGACGAACTTAAGAATAAGCAACGACTGAGAATACCGCCCATAAGTTCGAAGCCGCGAACTAACGAGGCAGCTTGCTCCTTGATCAAGACTTTGACGCAAGATTAATACAGCGGAAGCTTTTGATATAGTAGGTTTAAGAATAAAATTATATCAAACCTCAGCTCACGGTATAAGTGGTAACGGTTATTCGACGCCACCTTGATTACCTGAGTAAATCGGTCGAGGGACCATAAATGTGTCGCGAATACAAATAAAACCAGGTACTAAAATGGCTTGGAAAAACTGATGAGTATCATGTGAATTTTGATCTACACCTCTAGATTCTAGTTAGTTTCAACTAAAAATTTGAATCGATTAGCCAATCAGCCAAAAGTATGTGTGTTTGAACATTCATTTACGATATTCAAATTTGTGGAAGAACTGGTAGCAAAATAATTTGAAAAGATCAGTAGATTCCATTTTGGTTTGGATCTGGATTTTCAGGTAGAATCAGCTTAAAAAATGAATAAAGTTACTCAAGAAGTTTACTATAGTAATATGCGAATTACTTTGTGTAAATCCGAGCAGAACCGATGACAAATTGTGCTAGGAAATACAGATAAATACCATCAAGATTTTTACATACATATTCAGTTTGAAACTGATAGAAAATATTTCATCTGGTTCAATCTACAATTTACGGGAAGAAAACCGCATCAATCCGGATTTAAAAATTTTTAATGCGGTTCTAACTGGCAGTTCCAGCAGGGATTAACAGTTCTTTATCTTTGGCATGGTGACAAGGACAGTGTCGCGGTTCTGTGTAAATAGTTACTTACTCGAGCTTTGTCGAGGTAGAAATTCAGGAATTATTTGGATAATATAATCTTTCGACAAAGTTTAGAAAACACTCGTATCAATTTTATCACAGACCAGGTATAGGGTAGACTTTAATGAAGGGTTAAAGAATCCTTCGAGAAGGATTTAAACTTTCAAAATTTGAAAAATAAAAATGTTTTTTTGTGTAGCTTTTCGGACTCTTTTCGAAAACCGATTGTCGCACGATAAAAAGTAATAGAACATAAAAGATGCTCCTTGTCTGGATCTACATATAACTTTTGTTTGACATATTTTTTAATGTAATCAATAACTTGGGGGATATTATGTAAAATCGACTTTGCGAGCTGTTAAATAATTATTTAGGGGCATCTTTTCCCATTATCCGATCGGGATTAAACTTTAAGCAGAGTTTTCTTTTATTATTTGGAACTATTCTGGGGGATGCCGGGAAGAAAATTGAAAAGTCGAAAGTAAGAGCCACTCTAGTATCAGGGTTAGTCAACTTCGTAGACTAGTAGAGAATGCAGCATTCAACTATAAATACAAATACAAATGAGAAATTCTTTTGAATTCCGTTTTTGGGTCAAGACGTCAAGAGTGAACGCTTTTATTCTTGAACGATCGGTTTTACACTTTTTGTTAAACAAAAGCCAATCGCAAATTTATTTATAATTTAGCTAAATTTCTATTCGTCGATGCATTTCCCTTTCGGTTATCGATTTATTTAAATAACAAGCGTTTAACAACATTGCGGTGATTTTGCCCTTAGGAGAAGGGATAAAAAAGTGGAGCTCATTTGTTCAAACATCCGTTTATTTATTAAAAGAATCTCCAACTATTTTCAAACCCCTCAGGTTTGTGCGGACTTCACTTTGTTTCCATTTCCTTACATTCGTGTGATCCGATTCAAATTTCGCGCTTTTATGCTCCACGCCACCAGGCGAGATTTGCAGCTGCGCGCCTCATGCACCGCAAATGGGAGAAATTCTAGAGAATTTCGGGAACAGGGAACGCACCCTATATTTCCTCTTTGCTATTTTTTTGAGAACGCGACCACGCGTCGTTCCGTCGCCACATGCGAACGGCGCCAAAAGTATTCATTTCTCGTACTATACCGTACTATACGCAACGCCCCGCCCAAATACAACTTGTTGTAACAGATTCCAATGAACCAAGTGACGCGTGTGTTCGAGATGACTGCGTCGTTACCTAAATGCTGTTACTATTAAATTGTCGAGGACGTTAGTTAGTAAAAGTTCTACTAACGTGCCAAATAAAGACACAGGAGTGAAAAGAAGTTCCCTTACGGTACGTAGCGTATTAATATGTTGACTTCCTTAAGCCATTCAAGTTTCCCTAAGTTTCTGCCGTTACGAACTCGTTTCATAAATAATAAAGCGCAGTGAAAACATTACGTTTTCATGCGAAATAAAGAAAACATACCGCAGTAGGGATGAACATTGGCGAATAAAATTCAATTGGTTTAATTAATCCTAATCTCGTAATGTTGACCTCACGCCACGCCTTCGGTTGTCCAAGCATACAAGTAGGTGACGCGAGGCAGATCTCTGCTCTAAGAAAATACTTTATAGAATCGTAAAATGTTGTAACGTTGGTTTTCAAATTTATCGCTTCAGATTGCCATTCTCTTCAGTCGATTCATAAACTCATGTGTGCCAGTTAAAAAGCTTGTGTACTGAAGGGAAAACCGTCTTTGTCTTTTTCAGAAGAATCTCAGTCTAAAATTTATAAAATGTCCATTTTAGACGAGCGAGAGGATTACCTCAAGAATCCCTACTTCGTTGAACACGAGTACGGTGACTTTACGCCGTTTTACGTCGCTGTCACTGTCTGCTCTCTGCTATTCGTGTTCCTCTGTATTTTGAACATTGGATTCTGCTGGTGCTCCCGGCATCGTGCGTACTGGCAGAGCCCCCATACTGGTGAGTTCTCGACGAGCGGGATCCTAAAACGTTTTGCTTTTCCAATTCTGTTTTATGTTGATCTAATTGCTTTTTATGGTGCTCATTCGACCAGGGAATAGATGGATTCAGCCCCTGTTTACAGTGTTGCCATATAAAACGCCACCATTAGATTTATCCGAATTGGAGCCAGGGCGTGCTTTCGAGTCGGAGGAGAAACGCGAAGTCTTACAATACCACAATCCCAAATCATACAGAGCTGCGCCCCAGTCGCAAGACTACATGGAGATGCAGAAGCGTGAGAGTGAGATTTAATTAAACATTAGATCCACCATTTATGCATACAAGAGTTGATACAGATTCTAAAAGGTATTAGTAACACGCTAGGAACATTCGCGTCTTTTTCTCACGAACTGACATATTGTACAGCCAAAGGTAAACGTGTAGGTGTACAAAGTACGTTGCGTAAAGCTATAAAATTTTCGAGATAGTTTAAGTAGAAGATTACGCCAAGATGGGGCTGCACATATTCTGGCCAGCGACCACATGTGTCACTCTATTCGTCGTTGGTGTCGTGATGATCCTATTGAAATACGGATCGCGCGTTTGCAAACTGCGCCACGCGCCGCTACCATCCGATCAGGAATGGGAAGAGAAGGCGTACGCGCGAAAAATCTCTGTCTCTACGGCGTAACAGTAAGTAGATATCACCATGCGTTTTCAAAAATCTGTTCACATTATGTAGCAATTCCAAGCAAAACCTATGGCAGCCTGTAAGAGCACATTTACACACACTCTAAGCTTGAGCATAACATTTTATAAACTTGAAATTATTTTTTTTTACGAATATTGTTTAAATGATTGCTTGAACGAATATCCATGCAGCGATATCATTCGTATAGTATAAAGTAGCGTAGCTGTAGGTTGAAAATTAATTGCTCTATATCTTTTATATAGTACTTTTTATACAAAGTATAGTATAGTGCTAAACAGTTCCGTCCATTTACATATTTAGCGTATATATAACTCTTATTAAAATTTATACATGTGTCGCAAAATTGCCATTACAATTTGAATGGAACAATCAAATGGACAAAAGGTTGCCTACAATTGTGGGGTGAAATTAATCAAAACGCGCGCAGTAATATCAAATATTTGCGAATTATATTTGGATGTATCTCGCGACACAAAGAAAGATTAAGGAATATATAAAGATACATACATCGTGATTACAGTACGAAGTCAAATTAACGACTATCGAACATGTGCGTCTCAGTTTTTGATATTTAATGTTTGCGTAATAGCAATTTTATCTTTGTCTACAAACTTTTGTAATTTTTATATCTGTTTTACTTGCAAATAAAAGATGCTCGTCATTGCGTACGCTTGTGTTTTGTACGCCCCTGTACGAATTCAGAATCTTTCACTTAATAAACACCACGTGCATGCTCATCGATCTATAAATGTTCAAACTGGATGAATATTTTATATATAATATTCAGTTTTTATTGACAACATTGGATTTTTATTACATGTGTAACGGTTACACAATTATTTAATAAGTAAGTAGATACATTATACAATTTCTGCGTTCAGTTATAACGTCAGCTAGTAAATAAATCACCGACGGTTTCCCATGAACTACGAGATATTTGATTTAAGAAACATTAATTTGATTCGATTCCCTAGGCAACTAAAACCCTCAACGTACGTATTATCAAAACATCGTTCCGCCAACCATCCTAATTAACCAATACCCTAGCCATTTTGATCCGATGCAGAGACACTTCCCTCGCCATTCAGGCCAATGGAAATGTCTAAAGAGAAACCTTCCTCACCATTCGATACTGCTAACGGGTTTAATCGACACGAGCAATGATCAAGCCACTCCGCTGACCGAATCGAACCACTAGGTACCATCCTTTTTAAACGCCTGGTTACGTTGCCAGTACAGCTGGCAGATGAAACATTTAGAGAAAACAATTCAGTGCTCTTCCACCGTAAGGGAAATTTAAGGAGACTGTTTATCCCTAATCGGTAACGTACCTTCTATTATCCTGCTATGTTACAATGCAGTTAAAACACGGAGAACTTCCATCGAGCTCCACACAGAGAGGTCAAGCATGTTATTAATTACGCTCGGTAAACGTTTAATAATATTAATTAGAAAGAGACCATAGAACGTAGACAATGATATTCTTACCCTATCGACAGATTCGTTTTTTTCCTTCCTTTATGCGTAATGATGATATGGTGTACATATGTAATCTAGTCTACGACCATTGACGCCGGTCAACAAACGGTCAGATTCCCGTTCGAACAGTTTTACGTACGGATCTATTCCGCGTGTATACTCGGCGCCCTAACTTCAATCAGCTGACATTAATCGTCGATTCTTTGCTGTATACATCTAGACTTAAAAACAAATACAATCTTGTATCCGGAGGTAGGGGTAGGGAGGGGGGGGGGGGGATAAGGTTTGATTCCTCTATAGTTTCAATGGAACGTCTCGTAGGAACGGCTTCTGAATGAACTGCAGTAAACAGGGATGATCTGGAATTCTTGAATAAATCATACTCTTAGTGGAGGGGGAACACCTACAGCAGTGGCGATAATGTGTGCGTGACAACGTTGTGACGTCAAGCCAACCGAAGCCAACGTTGCCACGCACACATTACCGCCACTGTTGTAGGTGTTCCCCCTCCACTAAGAGTAGGATTTATTCAAGAATTCCAGATCATCCCTGCAGTGAACTCTCACTATAGGCGCGTGCTCAACGCGTGCCATCGAGGATTCCGAGCCGTCAATGGCGCAAGAAAGAAAAAGAGTGAGAGAGAGATAGAGCGTAGGCATGTAAAAGACGAAGCGAGACAAAGTATCATGCTTTCTCTCTTTCGTAGCCAACGGTAACGTCGCGTCGACTCTTTAGTCCTCTCTCGCTCGTTCTCGGGTTCCTCTGACTCTCGATCGAAAGATTCTAAGTGGTGGGGATAGCGATCCGTATTCAACGCACATAGCGAGATTTTACCGCACGTTCATTAGCGCTCCAGCTCTACGAGACCGTTTGAGACTTTTCGTTATTATGTTAATTTGATTTTGATGCTCATTTGGCTTTTCTCGTTACCATTAATGGTTTTCATTCAGAGATAGTACGAGACACATATAACAACTGTATACACCGACCTTTTTTTTTTAGCGCAAGGGACACGCCTTGCCCGCGAAGGATCGTTAGTACATGTCGGAGAGAAATATGTAGTAATTATCGAATGGTGCTTATTAGGTAAGGCAGCAGTTCCCAAACTTTAGGGCGTGCCGAGATTCTTTTGGGGAAGCTTCCATTTGCAAGGTTCCAGCTGGGGACTGGGTGTCGCAAAACTGGAGCTCCAAGTGAGAAGTTGATAATTCCACGCGAATGAATGAGAGACTGAAGTATACTCCGAGGCAAGATTACCTGATTTGAAAGAAGCGCATACTTGGAACGTAATTAAAATAATTTCTTTCGAAACAAGACTTCGTTAAATGTTATTCTAAGTTTCTATTCTAACTTATCCCTCCAGCGTAGGATTAGCAACTTGTGAATTGTAGCATTATTTATGGTACACCCTGTACAAATATTTTCCAATTCGCCCTCTGACATTTACAAAATATTCATTTGCCATTCGAATTACGATACAGTATTAATAAAACGTCCAGAAAAAGTTTGGGAACCGTTGGATGCATATAAGTCAAAGTCAACACCGAATATTGTATATTACCTACGCGACAATCAAGAGGATATATTCCTATCCACAGATATTGTACCTGGTTTCAAATGTAAACACTGGTAAACGAGAAAAAAAAAAGAAGAAAAGAAATCGAACGGAGAGAGTCTGGTTGAAACAATCGTCGGATAAAAGTGTGCGAAAGAAACACAACACATATTCTCAATTGAACGACGTCATCTTACTTATTTCCTTTTAACCAGAGGAAGACAAAGCTAACCTTAAAAATGCAGACGTGCAACCGCCTCTTTCTCTTTTTTCCTTCTCATCTTTAAACGTCTCGAGGGAAGGATAAACTCCTAATCGTGGATTTCTACTCACGCTATGACCGCTAACTATATAACGTTGTAAATTGAAATGGGTTTTAAACGACGTACATTCTAGACAATATCTTTCGTACAGAATCTCAACGGCAGTCGTTTGATTTCACATCTTGAAACTGGAGCTTAATCGTCGATTCAGTGGCACGGTGTGTGGCGTTCGTCAATGATCATTTTCGATAGAACCGTATCGACAGTCGTCTTATCAGTCGCGTCGTTCTACGGACTGTATATACACCTAGAGAAACACTTGTCCATTCGACGTTGCTTATAGAAGAATATAAATTTCTTCAAATAGATTTATAAACACGAGGGGGGGAACGACAAAAGGGGCTAACGATTTTCAACGAATCCACGGTGCCACTGTATCGACTTCGTTGCACCCACGGTTTCGTGATATTCGTGCGCAAATTGTTCCACAGCGATTCGAGCGTCGGCAGAACCATTAACAAGGGCAAATAGCTCAGCTATGCGCTTTATTAAGTTCGCGTCGGAACTAATGACGTTTGCCCACGCGCCATGGCACGTGATTTGCGTAATGGAAGTGTACGAGCGCGATCGATAGACATTACCGACGATCGAACCGTGTACCGGCGCGCGACGATCGCGCACCAATGGAACTCGGTTCCGCGACTGTCGCGCGGGAAACGGTAGCTTGAAAATCTTTCCCCTCGAATTACAGACCACTGCCAGTATACATTGGAATGTTTTGAAAGGTTTCTTTTATCGTTTGATCCATTGACGCGCGTCGTTAGACAACATTTATACGAGAATTAGAGGTTCGCCTCGAAAAGACAAGATTGTGTTTTTGTATTTTTTTTTTTTCTTTCGTTGCCTGTTGCCGAAACTGATCGTCGCGCACCCCTCGAGTGATCGACCGACGATGTTCCTCGTTTACTGCTTACCCGATTTCTTATTCGCTCGTTCGCCTGAAACAGATCGAAGTTGGATTAAATGTTACAAAGTTCAGAAATTATTTGATAGCCTTCTTCTCACGTTTCCAATTCTAATAGTAATTTTGAAGCAGATGTGCGTCTATCTATGTGAACGAAACTATAAGTACAGCCTTTTCTTAGTTGTTTAAAGGGTGCTTTTAAATTTTCGGAAATTGTAACTTCGTTTCTGAAATAATGAAGTTACGTTAATAGCATTAGTTATCTATTGTCGGTAATGGAATTGATCGATATCGTATCGAAACTATTTTAAACGCGGTAGCAGGGGACGATGGAAGCTAGAAAAACTTGTTTTGCATAATTATCCATGCGTGCTTTTTATGATCCAGCAGAAGTGATCACTTTATGCGAAACAGAAAAACGTCCTCCTTGGACTCACGTTCTTCCGTCTATTCAGACGTTTTACATAGCTATCATTTATTGCTTCTTTTGTCCGTGACCCCACGGAGGAGCTTCAATAACCTATCTTTTAACTCTGTCAATGCCATCGTCAAGCGTTCTCGATGAAGCGAGGTGCGGTGATACTAGTGTCAATCTCGAGTACAACTAGACTACAACAGACCATTGAGACGCCAGACAATGGGGTTGTTGCGTCTTTCAATAAAACCTCAAGGAACTTCATTTTTGCGTCGTTCTGTCAATGACAAATTGATTTCGTTGATCTTACGCTCAAATATAAAATCTTTCGATTGTTTCAATACCTTTTACCTACAATTACCGAATTATTTTGTCACCGAAATACGAATGGTTGTTAATGCTACATAAAAGGATAACTTTTTTTTTTAAATATCTCTTAACAAAAGAAGATACATATATAGCGACAAGAATCATTCGGAAATACGAAATTTTCATCCCGTTTAGGTGCATTGCAGTGAACTGCATTATCGTCCGATAATCTTAGAAAAGTATTTGTGGCGATGCAAGCTAGATGTCCCCGCATTAGTGATGGCGATATATCCCCACATGTATCGATATTTCGTATCGTATTGACAGTCCAAGTATCGATACAACTGATATATCGGAGACGAAGTATCGATATCACCGGTATCGATACCTACGAATCGGCCTATGTATTTCTGCCTTCCTTGCATGACCTTTTTTTTTTACACACCATGCACAATATTAGTTAATATAATTCAATCTCTAGCGTCCGTGTTGCGGTGCGGTTGTATCGATATCGATATTCATGGGTTAAGTATCGGTACAACAATATATCGTCACATTAAGTATCGATACGATACTTAAATTTGTAAGATTTAGCTTGATTTGTCTAAAATGGGGGTGGTCAGAGGTTAAATTTTCTAGAAATTTATTCTTTGGAGGAAGGATTGATTTGTAAGATTTAGCTTGATTTGTCTAAAATGGGGGTGGTCAGAGGTTAAATTTTCTAGAAATTTATTCTTTTGAGGAAAGTATAATTTAATTTCAGTTAATTGATTAATTGAATTAATTGATCTATAAATTTCAATATCGATGTATTAGTTGGAGAGTATCGATATTCCGATATATCGATACTGTATCGCCATCACTACCCCGCATTCGATTTTATCTTATTATCCTCCCCAAGGCACGCCATTGCGTCGCGGTGATGAGAAATTGAAGAAAGATAAGCGATAGGAAATACCTTTGGGGCTCTTCTTAGTGTTGGTCTCCGGTTTACACCTCTTGGTGAGTCGGCGCGTCTTCTCGCAAGAGGCATCGCTGTTCGCCTTCAAATTGTCCACTCTGGTAATCAGCTGATTCACGCATCCGCTCCACGTGCCCTTCTCGTATCGGCAGGCTGCGTTGTTCCCCGCCGCGCATAGGGATAATCACGCCGCCATAAACTCCATTAGGTTCACCCACGGCACTTACATACGTTAACCGCGACAACGGTGCATCTCGTGTTACGAAACGACACGACGATCGGTTCTTCGGGCCTTTTCGTACGTGTAAGGCGCTTCCCTAGCCCGTGAATGATATTTCGAACATGTTCACGCGTTATATTCTACGTTTCTTCAAAACGAGTATCTACTGTCAAATGGAGTGACTTTGATCACAAAATTAGATTTTAAAACAAAATCAGCCCAGTTATAACAGCTGGGTCTAGAAATGCGGCATTTCGAATTTAAAATGTTTCGTTCCTTCTTAGCGACTATTTGTAATTAGCCACGCATAAAAATTTAACGTTTCAACTAAGGTTTTCCAGCCCCGATCACAATTTCCACGAATTTCTCGATCAGAACCGTCCATCTAAAACTATTTTTCTCCCGAAAGCGTACAATTTACAATTCACCAATTTCCTTCGCAGATTCCGAATATTTTCGGCTACTAGATCAAATCAGAATCCCAGATGTCGCATTTTATGTGGGTTGGAAGGGTTTCAGCTACCAACAGCGTCCATTAAATTAAAAAGTTCCTTGATCGCGGGTCTGCGTTCGATGGCGCGAGTCCAACGAACTTGTGACAGTGACTACGTGCTTGCCCAGCATAATTCCGCGGGAAAATTAATTTAACTGGTCTCCCCGCGCGAGAACGAATCACGAGATCCCATCGACTTGGCGGAATTTATCAAACCTATCACCGTATTATTCGAACCCGAATGCACCGTTGTCCGAAATCGCCGATAACTAGGACGCGACGTGTCGTTCTTTTGCCTCCCGTTTAATTAATTAAGATCCGTTCCTGGGTGGTACTCGCTAATTAGCCGGGTCCATTAAGCCTTGTCCTATCTAAGGAACGCGGAGGAACTGCATGCTCGATCGTACCACCCCGCTGGATGAGGCTGTTTTAATTACGGAAAGACACATCGCGTTGCTTCCCACCGAATGGAGAACGAACGTGGCCAATCGATTATTTTTTCACGAACTGTGGTATCGTTCGGACCCATTCCTTGGGCTCTGCTGAGGTCCTGACAATATTATTTGTTAAGATAATTATCTATCTTCAGTTTGTCTGGACCCCAGCAATTATGGAAATAGGTGGGGAAATTAGACTCGACAGTGATTGAACTGTTCGAGTACTCAAGGAAAAGCAAACCAAACCGAGTACATTCGAGTATATCCCAAGGTAGATGAAAATAAGGTTTAAGTAGTTCGATTAGCTGAAAAACTCGAAGTTGGAGGTGTAAATATTCAGATATTTGAATAATTCGAATCATTACGAATACGAATAGTTTCTTCGAATAATGTTCGAATTTTCGAATATTCGAACCTAAAACTCGAATTCTCCGGTTTTCGAATATTTCGATATGCGAATATTCGTTACAGCCCTACTCGAAGTAATTACTGGCATAAATGAGTACTTAACTTGGATACTGGTTACAATGGGACGAGTCTCATTCGACTCGAATTTGCAGCAACTCGAGTGGCTCGAGTCCTCGACCAGCTCTAGAGTGTGGAGGAATGTTGGGAGAGGGAGCGAATGGAGAATGAATCAATGTCCAATACCTTTTTTGCACTTCTTCTGAATGGTCTTGGTCTGCTCGCAGGACTTGTCGCCCTTCTTAAGGTTCAGGGTACGGGACCGTGTGTTGGTCTTCGAGTCGCATTCCGACCATTGACCCTTCACGTATCTGCACGACGCGGTGCTGCCGGATGCTACGTCAACACAGATGCGAAACGTCAATAGGGATAATTGGAGGCACGACCGATCAAGTGGACTGAGAAATTTCCGAACGGATAGCAAGGCTCTTAATTACGAGCACAGAATTACTTCTTCCTAGATCTACTGTTCCTCGTATCCCCCACCCTTCTTAATTAGACATCTATTCTTAGACTTCCCGTCCAAGGTGGCAGAAAAACCAGAGAAAATTCTGCTTCCAGATAAGTTTCAGAGTCAGTCCAAGATCAACCTCCAAGCCCACTTACTTCAGTTCCATTGGTATCTAAGAACACTCGTTCAAACAAAAATACTCGCGATATGTTCGAATCCATCACTACTTTCGCCAAACAATGCCCAAGTCTCGATATATAAACCATCAGCCAAGGAAATGCTGAAATGGAAGAGATAGCCCCATTTCTGAGCCTTAAAAATCGATTTTTTTCTTCGACCCTAGAACGTTCGTGGAGGGTGAGGGGATAGAAAGGAGTGAAATAGATTCTAGGAAGTTTGTAGGCCAGAAAGGATCTAGTCCAATGTTGGAATTTCAGCGATGGCTTTCTTTCGGGCGACCCATCTCTACCTTGAAAGGGAACTAGAAGAAAAGTCCCCTCCCGCCCCGGAAGGCTCCTGGCCTCGGGAATAAATTTCTAAGGGCAAATGATCTTAGCCCCCGACAATGAAACGGCGCACGGGCGCTGCTGGATGATATTTCAATTGTATTCAAGCCACGGGTGTGGAAGCCCGAAAGATGAGAAAGAGCTGGAGAGAGACAAAAGGGGCTTTTCATCTGTACGCCGGGGCTACGTCCTTGTGAAACGACACTTCACTCCCCCCCCCCCCTACTAACCCCCTCGGTTCTCATCACCCCTCCCTTCCGTGACCCTTGATCGTCGTCATAAATGTCGCGTTATCGACGGGACAAGGAAACGAAGTATCACCCCCCGTTACGGTTAATAATCGCGCACGTTTTATCAGTGCCATCTTCGCTAAGCTATACAGTTGTTCCAGGAGAACGTTCGTCGAGACGCTTTCGCGCGGAAGGCGCGCGATAACGATGGGTCTTGCGAAACAGGCCACGTTTTTTAGGCAGCTGGATACTTGCAAGGAACGTTCGTTAACTTGAAAATTTAACAAACTTTGAAACTGGAGAGATGTAGTTCAAGTGATGCTAATAACGTAACTTTTTTTTGCTTCGGTAATGAAATGGTTCTAAGGGTGGAAAGAACCCCCAATGAAGTTGTGAGTTTTCGTATTATCGCGAATATTTGCGAAACCGTAAAAGATATCGGGAAAAAGATCGCTTCAATGTTTGATGGTTTTTGATATCCTACAATATGGTGATAACGAATTTTGGTAAAAATGGGTGGTGCGGATAGATTTTGCAAAAAGTAATTTCTTTCGAAAATTCTGGTATTGCTATATTGTAGGATGTCAAGAACCATCAAAACTTTGAATTGAACTCTTTTTCGATTTCTTTTACGGTTGCACAGAAATTCGCGATAATACGAAAACTTACAAATTGCAATACGGTTTCACATGTTTCATTATTGAAATAAAAAATGGTGACGTTATTAGCAATTTGTTTGGAATTCTCCAGTTCTTTAAGACATATTATATTCCAACTGTATAATATATTATAATAAACCCTTTTTGTTTGAGTATCAAGTACAAGCAACATAATCAGCTCTTTCCAGAGATGATCCAAGCATACTCTACAATACAAAACAATGACGATTTGACAACGATCTAGCTCGCCCCTGCGAATCCCAATTCTCTTGTTTCAATCTTAACTAGATCTTGATTAAATCTCGGACATAAAACTTAGCCCCAACTAAAGTTCCTAAAACTCCAAAAGTTAAAGTGCCTGCTACATCGTCGCCAGTCAGCTTACTGGTATTATTGACTCGGGAAGATAACATTTTTTACATCAGAACAAGATGAAAATGTTCAGTGACAGATTTTTCTAATGGTGTGCAGGAATGAAACTATGGGGCAGAATGGCCTCTGTGTCTGAGGGTTGAAACGATAAAGCTCAATTATTTTGTACCTCGTTCCTTGGTGCCGCGAACGGTCCGCACGAGTACCTCCTTGTCGTCCTCCTCCCAGAGATCGGAATCCGCCTCGGTGGTGGCGACGATCGTCAACAGGGCGACGCCCACCAGCGCCAAACTCCACCAGAGCTTCATTCTGCGGGGAGAAAAAGAGAAGCAGAGTTAAAGGGACGTCTCGTTAATCTTCCCCCTTTAATTAGCGTCGTTTTAATGATTACACCGGCGGAACATCGAAAGGAACGGCTGGATGGGCTCGAACACGGGGAAACAGAAAGGGGCGGAGGGGGTGGGGGGGGGGGGAGAGCACCGCGAACACCGGAAGTGGAAGATCGGTGGAATCGAAGCGGAACCACTACCCGCAGCCGACGTTTTTCCGTGCTCGGTTCGGAATTAGCGTTTCGCGGCGGTTACTGTGAAACGTTCGTGATAATTTTCCGGAATATTCTTTTTCGACGTTCCGTTTTTGTTGGCCGGGACGAGCTTCGTTGGAGATTTTCACGATAAAAGCATGATTTAATCCTCCCTCTCTCTTTTTCTCTATTTTTTGTAGCAGTCGAGGGAAATTTCGGCTCGGAGTTTCCAACGAGGGGTATATTTCTGTGAGAGCTCGCGTGTTTGTGCCTGAAACTGTGGGAAAATTGATTTACATCGTAGGCAATAGTTTTTCCGAATGCTATAGCTTTGGAGGGCACCTATGCTATTTTTTCTGTGGGCAGCGCGTATAAAATTTTATGGCGCGGAAGAGTTGGATTGTGCTGTTTGGGTGTACATAAGTGAAATGAACATTCGCATGGAGAAAAAGTAATAGGTACATGTTGTTGCCGTTATGCGACTCATTCAATCGCTGTTCTGTAGAATAGTGTTATCTATATAAGTGTTAGTTGAGAGTAAAACACGCATATGGACGCTTATGGACGTTAATGGACACTGTTAATGTTGCATGTAAGAGTCTTAAACAAGCAAAAGATGCCGCGTGGAGGGGAGCAACAGCGTGTGGAGGGGGTCAAGAGCGCGAGGAGGAGGGTAAGAGCGCGCGAGGCCCCTCCCATGGACAACACAGGTAAAAAAAGTTCCATTCCTGAATTCTACTGTATAATTTCCAGAAGAATCGAGAGATTCATCTCCTTCTCCATCACACGGACCACAGATAGTCGCCATTTTTTCCAAAAATACTATTCACTTCACTATACAAAAACCGTTTCTACTCGAGAAAAACATTTCCAAAAAAGGTAAACTACTTTTGCCCTCGCTAAACTCTAGTATCAAAGCATCCAATCGAGTTCCCTGCAAGGTGAACGTAGAGCCCCGCAAAGAGGAAGAAAAACGAAAGAAAGAAGCGACCCCTTCGCTGCCCTTTGAAACATGAAACAGTAAAAGGCCTCACATAGTGCTTCATACTACCTAATGGAAAAATTGAAACATGAGATCGACCGTAAGCAAAACTTTTTCCAAACGATTTGCGAGGTCGACCCAGGGGTGATTGTTAGTCGACCTTTATTGTCTGAACGAGTTCGATCGATTATCCCGGCAAAGTGTCATCGAGTAACGAGATAAACGTCATCCATTGTTCCATTGGCATCGATTGTCGAAATCGCCGATGCAAATGGAAAAGATTTCCGTAATCGGCGCGCGAACGTAAGAGGCGAACGAACTGCTCCCTCCCACGCGAAGAAGGTGGCCATGGCGGGGGGGCTAAGGGCGTGCAGAGGGGCGGGGCGAATCGCTTTCGGTATCATTTCGTCGCCCCCGTACTTCCCTATTAATTAACATGACGATTTAACCAGTGCACACGTCCACGTTACACCCGTGTGCAGGGGATATTTAATATTCCGACCGAGCCACGATAAATTTCCCTTTTTTACGTGCTATATTAAGGGGGGGGGGGGAAGCGTTCCGCCGTTTATTTAACCGACTACGTTTGCGCCGCGTTATATCCACGAATAACCGATAATTACCGTTGGGAAGCATTCCAAGCTTCCGGTTTTAACAATTACCATTCTCCATCTGGCGTTTCGTTTAAAATGTTTACGTTTGACCAATACAATTAATTCTACCATGAACAGTGGTATGTCAAAGTAATTTCCAAAAAAAAAAAATATATATATGTATCATTTCGGCTTTGCAGCCGTGAAATGGAATTGGTTTACAAAATCAAGTTGTTTGTTATTTTCTCCATTGCATACTTTGATTCACTCCCACTCACTTCCATTCATCCTCACAATAAGGGTGAAACCCCTCCTCTATAACACTAATACTTTCCGCTCCTTTTTCATTCTCTTTCCTTCACCTCTATATATGTATACTAAACAATGTGTTATAAATTATATTATTGGTTTATATAACCTAAACGTACCTAGTTTCTATCTTTATTTTCTGATACCTACCTCTATTACCTAATTGCCTAATTTTTTAGACTATTTTAATTGCTCTGTCTCCTCCCTCTCCGTCTCACACTCTTTCTCACTTATATACTAACTTTGTACTAAATTATAATCGTGTATACTCTACACTGCGTTCCACATTAGAGCATACCGTGGAAGCGGCGCAGATTGTTCGCAAATCGGTAGGGGCGTATAACGCAGTAAATATCTTAATTCACATACTATTTCTTTTTAATTATATGCTGACAACGAGATGCAAGATGGCTTCCCAATATGATTCTGTGTCGATATGAGACTAAATTCGAGGTTAAGCAGGCGATCTAATATCGAGGCATTGCTATTGGATGGCTAATAGCCAAGCACCTCCCACAAACTCCTTTCCCTCCCGCCCTGTCATCTCAACTCCTCCCACATACGTCACGATTGCTTGGCACACCTATACAGTTCGGTAATCGCTTCGATCTTTGTCCCAAAAAACATTGTTCAGTTGAAACAGCGTTCGAGGAGCCTTTATTCTCTAGGAACTCCAATTTCCCCCGTACTGGCACAGCAAATCCACCTAATATTTTCGGGAAAGCCTGAGGAATTGCGCGAATCGCAGTGAAAAGTGTGCGGGGTTTAAAAAAAGGTCAAAGCTCGATTGAAAAAGTGAAAGAACGACCGGTTCATACACGATAAACCGATGTAATCCGCTATTACAGCCCCGTCGAAGCGAGACCTATCCGGGGGTATTACCGTCAGAAGCTGCAGCCTCGCGCGTAGTATTAATTCAGTCCGCTCGAAACCGCGCGGCGGACGAAAATTCCCGTCGGTCGTCATAGCGATACAGAGGCCCGACAACGCTAATCCTTATTAAATTATACGCGGTCGTTCCACGGGGAACAGCGAGTCCGAGCTGGGGAGACCAGTTCATCGCAGATTCACGATTATGAATTTTCATGTAACGCCTCTGTCGTGGCTCCATCGGGAAAGAATGGCTTCGAGGTAACCGTATGACGCATGACAATAAAAATCTGCATTGCACGTCCAACCTCTTCTTTTTCACCCTCTACCCACCCTCTATCCTGCTCGCTTGCTAGTGAATGAGAATCGTTCAGTGAAAAATGGTAACTAAGTAGACCGGAGGTTTCTCAGGCGATCTATATAGTATCGAGTACTGTGCACTGCTGAGAAGATGTCTAGCGGAGTGACACAGGGGCAAGAGGGGTACTTCGCGATGTTGTTGTGTCGGCCAATAGCGATAATACGTGTGCCCTACCTTTACGATCGTGTTAGTCTAGATCTTAGTCGTCTTAGATCTACTTTTTCAATCGGACCCGCACTCCTTCCACTTGCCACTGTAGCGATACCTCCCATTCCGCCGCCAGATGTCATTCCGATCGATTTCGCTTTCTCGCAAGTGCTCTCTCAAATACTGATTCGTACATATACCAGTTTCGTCCTACCTCCTAACATCCCCGTATCTAAAGCAGAGCAAAGCTAAGGTAGATCTAATGCTCAAGAGCCCCGTGTTCACATTAGTCAAGTTGCATTTCAAGGCAAGTAAAGTTGAAAGAATCTCTACTTCACTTGAAACTTGAAAGGAACCGGAATGGATATTTCAAGTAAAGTACTTGCATTCAAGTGATTTGATGAAGTCCATGTAACTTGACTTAATCTAAACGAGGTTTTACTGAGATAAGTCCACTAGCAGGGCCCAAGACGAAACGCCAATCTTCCTTCTTGTTCCTTTTCAGCAGCGCAAACTATCTTGCACACTGCCAACTGAAGATCTCCCCTCAATTGCTTTCTCCCCCACTGTACCTCCTCTTAACTCCTCCCACGAACCTCACTATTGCTTGGTACGCCTATAACAACGCTTAAGCCTGTCTACCACTTTAGCAGAACTTTTCAAACAGAATTCGTTGCTTATTACGTTGGCGAACCTTTGGAATCGTCGACGATGCACTTTCGAGAAGAATTGTCGCCGCTGTCTGCGATCCAGCAACGGAGATATCAGTTTCGTCGCGGAAATGCAGAAAAGATTGCGGGTTTCCAGGCGAAACGAGGTCGCTGGCGAGTGGAGGGGAGGAGAAGGATGGTTTTTTAAATGTCCAGAGGGGCGCAGCGGCATCGATGCATCGTAATCTTCGGCAGGGCGAGGGGGGATGTATATTAATTACTTCTAAGAAGCAACTGTCTTCGTCGACGCAACGAGAACGCAGCTCCCAACTTTTTAAATTTGTAATTAAACTGGTTTCTTCTATCCCCCTCTCACCCCCCTCTCCCCTCTCTCTAGCGGGTTCGGGAACTTGCGACCATACTTTGCTTGAATTTTAATAAAGTCCAGATACGAAGTTTTCTGTCTTCGAGGCTCTCATTAATATTTATGTCGCGATGTAATTATATAAGTGCCGTGGAAATTTTTATTGCCTCGTTAAAATTAATGCCAGGAAAGTTGGTGATTCTTGTCTGTCGACGTTTCATAAATCCTGTGCGGACCTTGCATGAGAAGTTCGCGTGAATGGTACGAGTACTGATGCTAAAGATGTCCAGAAAGTAGTGGTCATGGTTCTTCATCAGGAATACCTAAATAATTATGACTCTTGCATCCTTTCCAACCCGTAGACGCATATTTTGCAAAACTTCTATTAAAATTGATTACTTTTTCTCTTTACCTCTTTCCAGTTTTTTCTCAACTACAAATTATCTTAAAAAATGCCATCACCTCTAGATCAGTCCACTTTCAAACTTCAAACTTAAAAAACATTTGTACCCATGAATATTCACTTCCTTCGCATCTGTACAATATTTATTAATAATCTCTACTATTCTTTCGCTCAATCGATTTTCTCGAAAACAAAAGCCCGTACAAAGAAACTTCATTCCCCAATTTCGATTTATTTCCACACAGTAAATCACCCCATTCGGAAATTATTACACGTACGGTTTGCATAAAAATAGCCTCTACACATTTACAAAACCAGCTGCCGCCTGCCGTAATTATCCGGTGATGTGGGTTAATCAGCGGTTAGGAGGGGGCACAAAGAAAGTATCAACGAGGCAATACCGCGACGCGGATCCCCGGATCGGGCGGGATCCGTGCGATGGAATCGAGAATGGGCTGGGGCGAGGCGGCCAAGAATGAATTCTAACGAGGCGGGACAGCGGAGAATGGGGCAAATCGGCCTGAAACCGGCGACGAAAAGTTTAATAACCGCGCGTTAATGAACGGCAGCTGCAGTTCCGCGAATCCCGCTAGCTGCAGCCGTTTCGCGCCGCCTGCATTCTTACCGAGTGAAAAGAACGGCCAGCGTGAAGGAAAAAGGCCCGTTGCGCGGGACGGGGGAGGGGGAGAAAGGGCGGTGAAAAATCGAGAACGTGGCGCGACGAAAAAAAAGCTTATAGAAAGAGGGAACGAAAAATATGGAAAAGAAGGGAACGAAGGGTGGGGGTGGGGGCGGGGGGCAAAAGTGGGAATACGGTGGGAGGGGAGGAAAGTGTAATTGAGAGCTCCGAAGAAGGGGAAAATTTGCGAGCGACAAAAACGGAATATGATGAAGGGAAAATGGGACGAAGGAGGAACTTGAGTGGTGAGTAATCATAAATTAAGGTTTTTTTTAATGTGAAACACTTTCGTCTGTCCGAAATATTAGGAAGCTTGTAAAAATTTCACTGTGTTGGAAGATTCGAAGTGGGAAGCAAGTCGAGTATTTCGTTTACACTTATTTTAAAGTGTGAATAAGCCCCTACGACTTTAGTGATAATTTATTCTCGCGATTGCATCGTAAAATTTTTAAGGAACAATGGAAGCTATTATTTTCCAAGTGGTTTGCAACAATAGATTAACAAAAATCCATGTGGGGATAGTTGTGTATTTTGCAATAGCTTTTGATAGCTACCCGAGTCATTGTAATAAATTGAACTTTAAATTCTCATTTATTGAGTATTCAAAAATATCCACCTGATCGGTTTTACTAAGCCAATGTATCTCTGCCAAGCAGTTTCAATATTTCTAGCAGCAATGTAGGGTAGGCGAGGGGCGATTGTAACAGGAGGACGATTGTAACACGTTAAATATCTCAGAACATATGATAGATATTAACACAAATTTTGGATATATGATGAAGAATGAGATTTGAAATACACACATCCATGTCTTAACAGTATAGATACACAATAGACATGTATAGTGGAGAAAATAACTTTTCGATACACTAAAGTAACTTTTTCTTACTGATTTCAAATTGTAATGTAAATACTCCCTTATCCCTTTAATAATTAAAATTAATAAACATTTTAATCTTGTAAAGTTAAATTTGTGTTACTATCTCCATGCAGTGTTACAACGGACCGTGTTGGTACAGTGTTGTAACACTTTGTCCGCTTCTCATTTTTTATTAATAACCTCGATATTACTTGACAAACAGCGAAGCTGTTGTGGCTCAATAGAGATCAGATAAGTAAGTAACATTTTCGTATAAAAACTTTTGTTGTAACTTTAATAGTTTTTGCATAATCGTATTCCAAAGTCAAAGTGTTACTACCGCCCCCGGTCTACCCTATATCCAGAAAAGTATGTCTGTGTCATTGAATAAGTTGTTAATAAGAAGCATGCCGACAGTGAAGTTTAGTAATTTGTGGCACTGTCTGTTGTCACATGTTGCGGAGCAATTGAAGAAATAATTGACGGAAGTGGTGTAGATGAAAGCGGAGATGGCGGATAATAAAACAAAGAAGCTGTGGAAATGGGTTTGACGAGGCTGGAACTGCACACGCGGCTGGGGGAATTAAAAGGAAGAGAGTGAGGTCGGGAAGGGGGCAGTTTAAGTTATAAGGGGTAAGAAAAATTGGGCAAGAAGCTGGGAGTGAAACAAGTGACAGATGAAGAGAGAAATTAGAGTAGGGGGAGGGCGAACCAAAAGAAACGTGGAAAGGAGAGATGAAAGTGGGAAATGAATTAGTCGTGTGTGTCATGCCTGAGACAAATGAACGATATCGAGACCGAGGTGAGGGTCCACAAAGAGTGGTACAATCGAGAAGGGAGACTTTACGGGCACAAAATATTATGTATAAAATGTATAAATAAATGTGGTGCAACAGTGGATGAAATAATTCTTCGTGTAAAAACAAATCGAAATTTTAGAATAAGCTTTAGTTTTCAGGATAAAAATTTCATTGATGAAACCCATCAATCAAACGCACTCGTGCTCGATGCATTTCCAAAATTGTTTGTCTCCAAAACAAAGCGATATATTCTGGAAAAAGTTATTCCACCAATTTGACTTGTTTTTGTACAGGGATTTATTTCGACTACAATTTTCCATATTCATTGCTGCATTCCGTCAATTTATAGTCGGCCAAATGTGTACCTGCAAACTTTTCGAAATAGACTTCGAAATGGAATGTATTAAGGAATATTCTGGGTACAAAAGTACTTATTCGAGAGGGATTGATCCTGCATCTGTTTCCATTTATATTAATATTTCTTCATAAACCCGCCGTGCTCCACCCTCACTGCATATTTTTCATCAATTTTTAAACCACTCAGGTTGTAATTAAAGTAATACGAACGTTGTGTCTTTCAACTCGCTTCTGTATGCAATTGAATGCTGGCATTACCATGAAATATTCGATAAATCGCAACGCACAGAGAAATATCTTCGAAACAACGTGGTCGTGCAGAAAATTTAATATATTACAGAGAGCACATGATATTGTAAATTGTAATTCACGTTACCAGCACGTCACGGCAATTATTCGTTATATTAATTTCCGAAACTGACACCCGGTCCTCAGTTCTACAATACGTTGCGCTTTCCAAATAGAGTACTCTTTAGATTCGTTGTCACAAAATGGCTGGGAAAGAGCTTTTTGTGAACTTTTACAAATTCATAAAACACCCAAAAATAAATATATATATTTTTTATTTGTGACACATTCACCCCCCCCCCCCGCGTTTCGTCCTCCTCTGAAAACTAGTTTAAAAATAGACAAGATTCTCAGGAAGAATTGCATGAAATTTTACAAAAGTAATTTAGTACATACACGTATCGGCATAATGATTTGAAAAGGAATTCAGAAAATTACTCTCGCCACTCTAATTTTTGACGGGACCGACGTGTAAAGTTCGTTCAAAATTGAAGTGAAATATTTAGATGGGAAAGTCACATGGAAATGTAATTTAGATCAATTTTGAAAAGATCAATGTGTGATCCTCGATTCTATCTGTAGTTACCCAAATCTCTAAATAGCCCGTTGTGCTATTTTCCTGTAAGGGTTTAATACGATTACAGTCATTAAGAATTCTGTATTACGGAATTAATTATTGGATTAGTATTCAACCATTTTTGTGCCACCCTATATGACGTTCCATAATGCCACGAGGGAACAGTAGGAATTATTCCGCGATTAAGAGTATTTTCGTGCGTCCATTAGGCCTCCATTTACCACGTATGTATATCTGTACGCGTGTACGTCCTAATGCGAGTACAATTGCATAATCCCTTTCCGACGCGCGATGCAAGCGGATGCACCTAAAAATCTGAATCATCGAAGCCTGTAATGGAAAATGTTCTTATAATGTCTACCTAGGTGTACTACCACACCAGGCTCTTGCAAAAGAAGAGGCCCATCAAGACTTCCAAAAGCCATTGAGCCCTTTAATCCTTTGCTCTCCAATTACAATATCTAGACACAATGAAGGGTTAAATCAACGTGCACCATTGATTTTCTTCAATTTTACAAGGACACAAAAATATGTAACTAGTAGGGTTAAGCAAAGCACTCATTTTGAAATTAAAGAGTGAAATAAAAAGAAACGTGAATGATAAATGTGACTAATGTAAAATACATGTATAAAAGAAAAAATTCATAAATAACTCTAAATTCTTTGTAAATAGTGTAAAGTGGTTTGTGGCATTCCAGGGGACTGAGAATTTCCTGTACCTATAACAGCAAATTTTTCAATATAAATATATATTAAGTTAGCAGCTCTTCATTACTTGCTTAAATTGGAAGTTAAATAATTTAAAAGCTAGCGCATCAATTTTTCTAAAATGTAGCGGGGGGTTTTACTATTGCGTAGGGATTCATTCCTCCAATTTTCAAATATTTTCGCTGATCTTTAATAATACTGAAGTTCGGCCTTATCGTTTGTAACAATGTTCAAAAGTGAAAATCGCAAAAGATTCCTATTTCCGTAGACTCGCCCGTAGGTATTTATGTCCCTCAAATTTCGTTTATAGGGAGTTAAAAATTTTGAACGCTAATTTTTTGCTACCAGCAGTGGCATTGCAACGAGAACCCTGCCTTCAAATAAACGCGCGCTAGAAACGAGGCGCGATTACGGTAGCCGAGGGAATTGCAGCGTCGGCCCTGACCGATCCCAGCCGCGGAAGCTGCAGATTGATTCGAAAGGGTGGCGCACAGCGACGGCCATCCGTATAAATCATTGTTTCAAGGTCCCTTCCTTGCGTCGCCCGCCCACGGTGCACCCGACAGAGGCGCATAGTAATATCCGACGCTTCGAGCACATCTTCAAAGGGACCCTTGAAATTGATATAGAATCTAGAACACCGGGGGCTCGCCAAACAAGGGTGCGAATTGTGGGGAATTGCGAATCATGTTCCATCGATTTCGCCTTTGTACTATGCATTCCATTCCTCACGCAACTTGTACCACAAAATTGATTTGTGATTATGTTACTTGGTTATTATGCAATCCTTAATTTTATTCAAAGGAGAAAGGTATTCTTGAGTTTAGTGTCTAATTGAAAATGGAGTAAAAAGAAGGTGCTGTAACTGAATATTGCAATTTAGTTTTTTCATTAATTTTTATAGAACTACCAAATATGTATCTGAATTTTCAGAGTGGCATGGAAAATTGTTTGATTTGGTTTGGTGGAAGGAATATACGTTAAAAGTTTCTAATGAAATATTACTACTGTACGAATTATTACACGTATACCTACTCTCGAAAGCTGAGAAAAGGGAACTAGATTATAATAGGCATACTTTATAGATCTCTAATTAAAACCTCCCCTCTTTTTTATCTCTTCCAATCACTCTACTTAATAGAAATAATTCTAAACACAGCCTGTTCTAATTTTCCACTTCAACAATTATCCTCCACCAAAATTAAATTCTCACAACAATTTGGACTTCAAAGCGAAATATGAGAACAGTACCTATAGTGCAACTTGTTCGGGAATGACCACTAGGCTACCTGTATTGATTAAATTTATCAGCAATACACGGACAATAGAATCATCGAACAATACACACATGTTTTTCAGGATAAAGCCCGCATCCCACGCGATAACAATTTCGTCTGTCGACAGCCTGGTTGCTCTGATCCGTTCGCGGATCGTGGCGCAAATATGTAATACATTTCCCGCATGTGTATGGACACAGCGAGGATCGATAAGAGGGATCGCGTGTACCAATACGACTGGTCGAATCTCACTATTGTTAGCTGGGTCCGTTGGCCTAGAACGCGGCACGAAACGCGACCAGACAAGAAATAGTTCTTGTCTGGCACAAGAGCAACGCCGTGGACGAGAACGATATCAAGCCACGCGAATTTCCACTGAACAATGGCATCAAGGGATCTCGGTGGAGCCTTACGTTAGAGACGTTGTCCGTGATAGAGGCACGCTCCTTCAGACGGGGCGAATCTTTGCCGGTGATCTTGTACTCCGCCGTTCCTGTCTCTGGCTAAATACATATTGGTCTCTCAAGGAAATGTATCTAGTTTCATTTGAAAATTTTAGGTGCGTTGGGTTAAGCTTCATGTGTTACTTAGCAGCTCAATTTGTACAGATGGAAATGGCTCTGTGAAGTTTGTCGTGGGTTATTATTGTCGAGGGTGCTCCAAGATCCTACGAGTACTCGGCGAGTTTGCTGCGCCAGGCGGTTCTAATGCTCGGTGGAGGGTAGCTTTAATTGTTAGGCTGGGTTAGGCTTGTATTGCAGTTCTATTCAGTATTGTTGTGGGTTTCAATTTTCAGTTCGGTGGAGTTCTAGCTCTCCACTGTGACACTCTCCATTTTCAATTCAGGGCTGTTTCAGTTTTTAATTCGGGGCAGTTTCAGTTTTTAATGCGGGGCAGTTATTAGTTTTGAATTTAAGACAATTTCAGTTTTCAATTCGGAGCAATCATAATTTTCCATTCACAACATAATCAATTTTATATTCAAGCAATTTTTGTTTTCAATTTAAGGGTATCCGCCGGTAAAAAATCGTTTAAACATTTGGCAACCATCACCCAGTTGTTTCTTAACACTAACTGAGGGTAACGCGATAACCACATATGTGTAATTAAGGAATATCTTTGGTTTTTTTATTTTGGATGATCCTGTCTAAAGTTATCGTGGCGATAGTGCAGGCCAGTTTTTTACATTGATGCAGCACGCAATACATATCAGAGGCAGGGGTGAGCAAAAATGAAATAAAAAAATTGTTTTACACTCGTACATTGTATACTTTTTTCTACAAAAAATCATAAAAATCACCTGCGTAAAAATCAGGCGACCGGAGGATGCCCTTAAGGCACAGTCAGTTTAGAATTTAGGGCAATTTCAGTTTTCAATTCGAAGGAATCATTAATTTTCTATTTAGAGCAGTTGTAATTTTCAGTTTAAGGCAGATCTAGTTTTCAATTCGGGGCAATCTATGTTTTAAATTTGGGGCTGTATTAGTTTTCACTTTAGAGCAATTTCAGTTTTCCATTTGGGGCGCTCATAATTTTCAATTCCGAGCAGGCTCAATTGCTATCTACATTTCTGAGCAGTTTCAGTCGCAGTTTAGGGTACTTGAAAATTTCAGTTCAGGACAGTTTCAAGTTCTGAATTGTTATTCAATACTACTCTAATGTTCAATTTTCAATTCAATGCAATTTCAATTCACAATTCTGTACTCCTTAAACTTTCAATTCAATGCACCTTCAACTTCTCGCGCCCTCTCCATTCTCCACCGCTCACCCCACAATCCCGCCATATTACAACGTGAACAGAATCAGAAAGCAAGCACCGCCGCGCCGCATACCATTTCCAATATTGTAGTTCGTGAAAAAAAAAAAAACAGTTCAACGAAACCAACAATCTCGCGTAACCCAAACCGCGACGGAATCGAATTCTTTCGCAGCTCTCCGCGCTCGTTGTGGCGACGCCAACGCTGAAAACAGCACCTGGTGTTGCGTTACTTGCTGACTACCTCTCTGCAACGTTATTAACCAGATAGAATTACCTCCTCCCCCACCCGCCTATAACAAGAATACGCTAATTGATTAATCTACTGAATTACTAATTAAAAGCATTATCTACTATTCAGGAATTCTACACACATCATCGAGAAACACATTCTCGTTCAGGTCCAAAAATTGAAACCTCGTTTTTGCGTAGTTAAATCAAACAAAACTAGCCACTCTGCGCCAACCCAGCCGAAATATCATGTTCACATGCTCAATGACAATTCCGAAAATTAGAATACTCTATAACAGTGTTTCTGAAACTTTTATACTTTACATACCTACACCCTGGAATAGTGTATATAACTGGCATATCCCTTGTATAAGGAGATAAAACTGTAGTTGTAGTATAACTAATGAAGTAAATTTAATACTAAAATGTACTTTACTTTACTTAAATTTAATAATTTAAATAAACTTAAACAATTGAATTTTGTATTCACAAAAAGTGATATAAATAATTTAACATTCACCTTGAACACACAGGGTGGCAATATCTTACGGTTATTAGATCGAGGGAGTTTGCCGCGTACCCCACGTTGGGAATCACTGCTCTATAAAACTATGAAATCAAATTGCTTAAAATTTGAAGTTCAAATAGACATATGACAAGCGTGTAGCAAACGATATTTTTCACCACTAACACTGACGTCACTGAACTGTCACGGGACTGACACGTGTGAATCAGCCTTTATAGTGTCAAAAACGTAATCGCAACGGCTCAGATTGACTGGAAGCGAGCTTAAACCTTCGAAACGTCGTCTGTGGAGAATCCAACGATTATGAAGAGGGGCACTGGGGGGGGGGCGACGATTTTTATGGACCTCGACCTCGGGCTATTAAACAGGGGTTTAGCACTATTCAAGTCGAAAGAAATGCGAGAGGATTATCTCCGAGACACGTGGTGTCGTTGGAGGATCCGAGCACCGCCAAGGAGTTTCCAGAGGAACCTTTCAACGCGAATACTTAACTCTCGACACGTGCTCCTGGCGATCGTACGACCGCACGATCGTCTGTCGCCCACGTGTTCTGGGTCCTTGGAGACGGATCTCTCCCAGGGGGCACGCAACTCTGTTTACCTCTGGGGTAAACACTCGAGTTTACTGTAGGGGTGATTCCTTCTGTGGAATTCGGGGAGGCCACGACCCGGGGGTAGGTTTCTGAATGAAACCAGGGGTTACATATGTAGAGGATGGTGTGTAAGGAACTCCTACATGAGACTTCAGTGACGAGTATATTTTACAATGTGGGCCTGTGGCAATACAATTAGGGTGATGCAAAGGGTTTCTTATCGCGCCGAGTGGGAGTATATGTCCGGATATGTGCCACATAAACTTCCACCAGAAAAGTGGCAAAGGGTCGTAGATAGCCAAGGAGAATAGTTTGATTACAAAAAACATGTAAAATATTTTTACTTTTAACTCAAGCTAATTTTCAATCAGCAGTTATTTAAAAACTATCTGTTAAATTAAGTTGCAAAAATTGTGGGATAATGCCCCTTTGCAGGATAAATCATACGGCGGTGCGCATCAAACTCCAGGGAAGCAGAGTTGCCCTGGAGGACTACATCCTCTTCTTAAAGAATAGTTTCAGCTAAAAAGTACTTAGATTCCAAAAAAAAAGGATGACCCCTATCTTCTCTTCCACTTCTACTCCAAAATCATTCAAGAAGCGCCCTTTTACATAGGAACCTCTCCTTCCAAATACGAACTCTACTACTCACTTTCAATTACTCGCGTTCTATCTTTCCATCCAGAACACCAGCGTTTCCAAACGAACCCAAAACACATCTACATCCAAGGAGAGCGGCTGCGCCACTTACAGTTGGAGAACTGGAGTGACGACTCCCATCTATTTGCATCTAGAATATCAACATTCCCGAAGAAAAAGAGCAGGTCTACATAAGAGTAAAAGAACTCAGTCAGTTATTTACACCTCTTCACCCTGTATATTAGTATCCACACGATGAGGAAACGCGTCTACGTAAAGATAGGAGAACATGAAACAGCGCTGCAAAATGGCGACGGGAAAAGGGGAAAAAGACGAAGAAGACGAAGAAAATGAACTGTCAGGGAGAAAGTCGTCGCGGCTCGCTTTCATGAGACCGTGAAGAGGGTAGCAAACACGGAGGCGAGCGAGTCGATACGAACCGCCATGCACAGAAATGTCCCTTTTGACGGGGAGAACCACCGTCGATTTTTCTTTATACGATACGTACAGCGAAGAGGAAGAGCAAGCAGGCGTGAACTGCGAGAGGGGGCGGTTGTAATATCCATTTCTATGTAATATCCAGCCGGATGTCATCGACTGTGCACCTAGAACGACGCCACGCCAAAGGAACTGACAGAGACATCAACGTCAAGGATTTCCGCGGCGCAGTTGCGACCCCTAAAGGTGGATTCACACGTATCAGGGAATCAGTTGCGGTATTGCCTCGAACTAAGGTGGGCGCTATCCCTTCCACTTCTTCTGTTCTTACCACGGCCAATGAGACACCGTACGAGCGGCATAAGGGCCGGTGATCTCAGTCATATTTCTTCTACGCGATACGGCAATAAAGCAAAGCCGAGAAGACTCACTTCTCTCCAAACTAACGTTCGAGACCGACATCAATGGTAAAATATCAGTAGTAAAATAATATCGGTGAAAACTATATCAGTAGTGAAAGATATCAGTGGTAAAAAACATCCGTGGTGAAATATATCAGTTGAAAAATATATCAGACGTAAAATATATCGGTGGTAAAATATATCAACGTTAAAACACATCAGTGGTAAAAAATTTCGTTTCCCTGTTGCGGAATGCAGTAGTTGACACTTGGCCGTGCCGGTTACTGATACGGACACAAAGGGAGCACTGACACTGACACTAACGGCACTGACCCGTCGCGGAATTGATATGTGTGCATACACTTTACTATCTCGACCAAATAGCGAGATGGGAAGCCTCGATTTCTCCTACGTTTCCCACGGTGTGTCGTGGAAATATGGGAACGTCGGTAGTAATCCCCTGCTTCTATGAAATTTGAGTCGACACCCTTATTTTCCGTACAGCGCGTAAGGTATTGCCACGCATTGGGGGCGGAAGTCCGTTTCGAAGGAATTTGGTGAACCTCGAGCTTCTGAGATTCGTGGGCATCGAGTGGTATGTACAAGGAGGGTTTCTACTGCATTGTTCGTGGCATATTCGAGGAAAAATCAATCTCTGGGGGGATACAAGATGAATCCGAGGGATGCATGTGCTGGATGATTGCGATTGGAGAACGGGTCATGGACGAATCGTTGCAGAGCTCTGTGGACGACAGGAATCTCCGAGTACTTGAAACATGTTCCAGAAGGAAGTTTAGGTTTAATTCATCTGTGTTTCAGAGAATTTTAGAGAATGCTGAGAAATAAGTGATATTTCAAGGGCTACAATTCTCCTGTTTTGCTGTAATATACCAATGTAATTTCAGGGACGAATTTAGCACGCGATTATAATGAAAAGGGTTTATGTAATCGCGAAACAGTACACTTTAATGATGTATTTGAACCATAGATGTTTTATGATTAGATAATTGTTAGTAATTCTTAAATTTTTATTTTTTTTTGCTGCCAACCACCTTGTGATCCCATTTGCAAATTCCATGATTTAGAATGTAGAGTACTATTGCTCAGAAAAAAACTGCTAGAAACGAATCATCTTCTCCTAAAAGCTTCTGAGACCAAAACGTGAATATATACTTTGTATATCACAAAATGATAATAGATAATTGTGCCATGATTGCATTAACATATCCCAAACATGGCATTGCTGAAGGAAGGCTCGAAATCTATTATGAAAAAAGTTGAGGAACTTAAGCTCGCGACAGAAAGCAACACGACTAAAGGGGGGAAAAAATTCGAGACACTTGAAGCTCCAGCGCAGCAAGCCGCGAAAGGCGTTAATTTAATCCAGCGTGTCACTCGGAAAATTCTCTTTAATTACGGAAGTCCACTCGAGACTTTTTACACCCCTAACGCAAGGAACTACGCTTAAGGGATTCCGCCCTTATTACGGCTGGGAAAACTCCTCTTTGATTAACCCACTGACGAAATAAAATGAGGAAAGTGTCACCGAGAACGGGAGTATTATAATGGAGGCAAAATAAAAACCTTTTCTCCTTTCTCATTTGATTGCTGGAATATGCGTAAGTCAAAAAGAAAAGACAGGAAAGAGAAATTGGAATTTGTAGTACAAGAGCACCCCTGTTATCAGAATACTCTGCTATTCCATTGCTGAGCTATTCGAACGCTCTAATACTCGAATGCTCCGGTACTCGAACGCTCTGATATTCGAACGCTCTGAAATTCGAACGCTCTAGCATTCGAACGCTCTAACATACGAATGCTCTGGTACTCGAACACTTTGCTATTAGAACGCTCTGATATTAGAATGCTCTGATATTCGAACGCCCTGTTATTCGAATGTTCGGCTGCCCGAATGTTCAGACATTCGATTGCTCTGGGATTGCAACGCTTTACTATTCCAATATTCCGTCACCCGCACTCTCTGTCATTTGAATTCCCCATTATTCCAATGCTCTGTTATTCAAGCGCTGTTTCCTGAATGCTTTTCGCGTGCTCCCAGGGGCGAGAAAGGGAACAGACCGCGGGCCACGCTGTGCAAATGCCCCGGCACACAGGTAGCAACAACAAGAGGGAATCCTGGCGATGCTTGTCGACGTGGTTAACCAAGGAAATTCTGTTTAATTAGAGAAACCCACTCGAGGTCTTTCTCGCCGGGAAAGCTATTTTTAAAAGGTTCCTCCACCTACCGTCACGCTGCCTGCTCTCCGTGTCCTTTCTTCTCCGGTCGACGCTCAACACCAACATCGCGTCGCTACACTTTTGTTCACGGAGGCGTGTTAGTTGATGCAAATGATGTCCAGGGGGGGGGGGGGGACGCGATAAACGAAAACGTACAGGAAAGAAACTTGCCGTGTATCACAAATGAATGAAATATAATAAAGTGCAGCAGATATAAGACACATAGAACGTATTATGTGCCTTGCAGAGATATACATAGTCATATCGGAAGAGCAATAGCAAGCGAAATTGCTTGCAACCTAAAGTGTCTTACAAACAAACCAACACTCGAGCAACATAGGTACTCAGCATACTTTTCGAATATGAACCCTAGAATGCTAATGACTTTCGATACGCGCTCTTTACTGAATTTGATTTTTATCAGTATTTTGGAAATTTACTTTGTCTACAATTGTTTTCTTTTCTATTCCTTGTACCAGAGCGTTCAAGTATCATAGCGCGCGAGTAGCAAAGCGTTCGAGTATCAGAACGCTCGAATAGCAAAGCCTTCTAAGACGGAGCAAGACTCCGTCTAATGACTCAAGTGGCGTTCGGTTCGGGGTTCGGTTCAGATCTAGACCGGGCCTAACAGTAAAGCACTCAAATAGCGGAGAGCTGGAATATCAAAGTATTCCGATAAGAAACAAGGATGTATAACTAATTGTAAGAACAGCAAAAAATCAGCCAAAAAGAGGGAGCAAATCTAGGAATCGTTTGATTCTCCCGGGAGCCGGTTCTTAACACTGCCAATAAATAACCCAGCGACAAGTGAGGGAAGCTGATGGTGCCCAACGATAGAAATCCACGCGCCCATGAGGGTCAATCGGGAACTGTTAATATCGGGCCAGTGTGTCTCAAAATAAAACGATGCTGGGTCGAGTGGGATTGAAAAAAAAATCGCGCAACGCGGAAGCAGGAAGACAATGCTCCAACTTCCACCTTTGACGACTATTGTTGTTGCTCTCGATGACAGATGTATAGTATAGCTCTACCGCGGGCTTCGAAATTGAAAAGGAAAGCCGGGATCCGGTGCTGACTGCTGTCTCCACCGACAGATAACGTGTTATCGAGGGACAGGGGCGAACCTTGCTTTGCTGCTGTTTAAAAATCAAGTACTAAAAACACAGTGTGGTATGGATTCTTTATAGAATGATGTACGAGTTACAAGGTGATTCATGAAAGGAGGTTAATACATTTGGAGGTAATATTATTGATCATTATGAGAAAGAAAATTTGTGGGAATGCTATGATCAATTTTGAAGGGTGAAGGCGATAGAAGCATTATTAGTTATTATGAGCATTTGAACCATTTTAGCCTTATTGCTCTATTTGTTCTGTTTAGTGTAATAGTTTTACTACTGTTATCTATTGTGAGTGGTACTAAAGAATCTTTTATAATATTTAACTGACATCTTGGATGCTATTCAAATATTAAAAAAAAATCTTGGAATAATGTTTTGAGCAGAGAGGGTAGAGGTTTTTGGAAGGGTGTATTTAAAATTGTTTTGTAAAAGATAGTATTTATAAATTGTTTCAAATGACAGGGCGAGATAACACTTTGAAAATAGTTCAAATGTGCCATATTATATAAAAATAACTTTGCCTGCATGGAATCAAAAATATTGTGGCACAGAATGCTTAAATAAAAAATATTCAACGCAACATTGTTTGCGCAGTTTTCGGTGGGCCAAACGCGCGTGTGCTCCATGCACAGTTCTCAGTGATTTTATTGAGAACGAAGGCTCGCGTGCAAAAATATCTGATGCACATTTTCGACTGGTTTTTGGAAGAGGAATTCTGTGTACGCGTCATGCCTTGTAACGACCTAAACAATAACTAAAATATAAAAGTAACGCGATTTCGTAGCTTACCTATAAGTTTCTGTTATCTTAATTAACAAGATTAACAAATGCTTTTTATTGAAAATATTCTTGTATGTTGCTTGATAAGGACTATTTCAAATAAGACTTTCATTAAAAAAAGAAGAATTCCCTGAAATTTGATTTTGAAAACCTGAAAGAGCACCATTGATTTAATACAAATTCATATTCAGAACTTTCATGTAACTGAATATGGGAATTTAAATTTCTGATCAGTTCTTTAGAGTTCTATACAGAATTTTAAATTCTACTGCAGCACTCAACCTGTTAACCCTTTGATTACTATGCGCATACTGTGCGGTAAACGCCTATAGGCGTTCAGCGAACACGGTCATTAAATGCTACCTCAAAATATCCGCACGCGACTAATGCAGAAAATTTAAATCTTCACACCAACAGTGTTATTAACCATCGCAAACACCTCCATTTTATCCCATCCGCTTTTGCACAAGGAGAAAATAAACATGACGCAGGCAACACCCAAACCGTCGCAAGAGTTTCCAACAATTTAAATAATTAAAAAAATCTCGACACGTTAATCGCTCATTAACTATCTCTTCCCTCGTTCCGACCAATTTCGAGCATCTTCCGTGCGAGCTGCGCTGAATTGTAATCGAAAGCGTCGATTGCCACACGCGATACAGCGCGCACGCACATACGTACGTACACTTCTAATTTAAGACGATAAACAGCTCTATATTTAGATATCGTCCAGCGGCGGCGAGATAGCACGCGGACGTTCCCTTTGTCGAACTTCCTGCAAGCATTCATCGAGGGAAAAGGGGCGAGGCAACGAGAGAGGAGAGGGTGTAGGGGGCCCGACGGATTTCAAAGTAAACACGTAGATTCGCAGAACCATTGACTGCGCGCGGAGAACGCGAGGAAAATGGTAAGCAACGGCCGGGCGCAGCAACAGCAGGAGCAGGAAACGCGGCGTGTCCCACTTGGCAACGCTCCTGATTTGGAAATGTTGCATACTTGAGCGCGATAAAGGAAATGGGGTGGCCGAGGAAGCGGAGGGGGAGGCAGAGGGGAGTGGAGGGGAGGGCGGCGCGAACGAGATCCCGCCCCTCGAGTCCAATTAAATTAACGAGGGATCGGGGAACACGTGGAATTGAAAAACACCGTTTAACCGATAGGAAATTACTACGCGTACGCGATCGAACGCCGAGGGTGGCCCCGATAGATTGGTATCGGGACGCGTCGCTTCGGCGAGGCTGGAAATTTTACCGTCACCGCCGATATATGTATTTAATAAGGTAAATGTCCCAATGCCTGAACACGTCCCAATACCTGGACACTAGTGCAAATAATGCTGATTATTACGTTTAATATTCGCTTTATCCATAAAAGAATTATATTATTCAATTACTCAAATATTTAATAAAATATATTCATATGCATATTTTTCTTAGTAAACTTGTAACACTTGTAATAAACATAAGTTTTCTTGAACTCTCCAGTTTACACCATTTTAGTATTGCTCTTGTCTGATTTGCTAAACACTCTCTACTTTTTCTTAAGCGAATATTATTAATGATGTTTAGTATATTGGTACAACTAATACAGTTTTAGAAAAATGGTACCTTGTAGAATTATTATTTGATTGGAAGATTAAAATTGAAGTTCGTGTTAGCTTTTTATTCGCATGTCTATCTCCTGGTACAGTGAAATCCCGGAACGAACCTAAACCTGACCACGTGTACAAACTATGAAATAAGTACGTGTTATTGTTGACACAATAATAAAATAATTATTTAACACCGTAACAATAATTTGCACCCTGCAAACATTTTGTATTCTTCGTATCTTGTTTTAATGATAATATTTCATTCATGTGTAAAATTCGTGTGTTACACACGAATACACATAACCTTGAAATTAGTCATTCAATAATAGATTGCTTTTACTTAAGTTTGTTTACTGATTTGAATAAATTACTTATACACAAGAAATATGCCAAAAGAAATAACTATTGTATTGTTGTCTTTTTTATTTAATTTCCCTAGAAAACATCGAAAATCATGTGTCCAGGTAATGGTACAGTAAAATCGGGACACCTGAACATACTATATAGTTCAGCTGTCCAGGTATTGGGTCATTGTAAGGATTATGAATTTTCAATATTTTACAAAATTATTCAATCCTACAATATGTTTTTTTTGTTTAATGATAAAGTAAACACCATGCCCCATGTAATTGCATAATCGTTTTTATATAAATCGATTTGTATAACCGAAAAATTCTCAAACGAGTGTCCGGCGTACCTTAAATGTCCAGGTATTGGGACATTTACCTTACAGGCACTGTGGAATGCTCGCGCGGAGGGTGAACTAAGTACGCGTGACTGATGAATAGCAGAGAACTGGGACTCTGACTGACCGGTAAGGCGGGTAAGGCGACCGAAATGATATCCCAAGTTCCACAGTCCCTTTCATACCTTCGGATGCACGTAGGATAAGGATTGGCAAGTTTATCTTCGGGCTTGTAGTTTGTAGTGGAGTTCAATGACCTCAGAAGTCGCTCAAGTCGGCGAAGAAAGTATCAAGTCCGAGTAAACATTCGGCAGGGGACGCGGATCGATAGTTTCCGTACCAGACTCGCCTCGGCGCGGAAACACGCCGCTGCCAGGCGACAAATGCAACTGTGAATAAAGTCACTTTTTTGGGAAATGAACACTCTTGAGAAGAAATTGTATTCTATGTTTTTCACGTATCTCTGGTGGGCTAGCAAACAAGTATAAGTCAGATTTTGGTCTTTTTCGTGAATCCAAGTTGAAAATACAAATTTCTTTTACCATATGTGTTATCAACTTTCACGTCAAAAATTTAACACCCGATCTTATATAGCAGTTTAAATATTCTAAGTGTTTTCCTGGAACAGTAATAATTTTTACTTATACTCGGCTGCCCGCCCACCAGAGGGCAGAGATACGCTGCGTGGCATTGATAGTGGCATAACAAAAAATGTGAATTTAAACAAATTATATTATCAGTGTCCAATTCTTAGTGTAAAATTTACATTTTCTGATTTATTTATTTATTTAACAGATAAACGGTAGAAAGCGCATTTAGGGATATACGTATGTAAGTTAGACTTTTCTCTATTTTTAGTGTCATTTTAATTTCAGTATTTTATTTTCATCTATTTTTAGTTTATTTTTTAGTCTAATTTTAGTTTTAGTTTTTTTGATTATTTAGTTTAATTTAAATTTTAGTATTAACAGTTCACTTTCCTTTTGGAAATCTAGTAGAGATAACACAAGTAGTAAGACAAAACAAAGAAAAAGAACAAGTGTCAACTGCTGTGCCAAGCGGAATCATCATTTGTCACGCAGAATTACACCAGCTTTCAATTTATTGTACCACCAGTTATGACACGAGCTGGATATTGTTTGTTAACGAAAGAAGCTTCTTCAGCGCCGCAACCTGCCCTTTTACGCCCAAGTTCCTAGATATAGCTTTCGTTAAAACGCTTACCCCAAGTGTTAGCACGTTCCCTACCGCGCGTCACATACTTGTGACACCCAATTTCTTCTGGCAGACCAGCGTCGCAGGTACCTGACACACCAACAAAATTTTGCACTTCAAGTCGATAAAACAAGGCGATATCCGGAATGCCAGCTTGACCTCCTTATTACATTCTTGGTGCACCTAATTAACCCTTGCACGGCGAATGAGTTGCCAATCGACCATACGCGGATACCGGGTCTATTCTGACCCGTGACATAATTTCACGTGTAACTTTTGTCGTAGACGTAGTAAGAATTCTTATTTCCTAGCAAAAGTGGTCTTTCGTCAGCAATTACCAATATAATTAGTTTGATATAAAAAAAATTATTAAAATTCATTAAATTTTTTGGGATAGTTGAAAATGGACTCTGCACTCGTCAGGCGAGGGTTACACATGTACACGTTACCGTAAAAGTTCGAAAATAGAGGAATTTCAGGATTTACCGCTACGGTGCGGTAAAAGTCTCAAAAACCTTATAAAATATTTGAACTTCAGGCTTGGGTCTCGGTTAGATTGACATCTCTCGGGACACTTCTCGAGATATTTCGGACTTTTACTGCCCCGTACCGGTAAATCCTAGGATTTGCCATTGGTTCGATCACACGCCGCGAAACTCGCCGAGCCACGTGGGATCGCCCCTCAGCCCTTTCACAGTTTAATAAAACTTCAAATTCCAGTTCAACAAATGTATAGTTTTTATGTTCTATAATATTTCCGTATACGATTTATCATAATTTTTCTATAATTCTTTGTATTTTTTTTTATTTTACTCTGCCCATGCCTCGCACGGGATAAACTGTCAGAAGTTAAAGATTCAGCAGCCTTCGAACTTTTACAGTAATGAGTAACATAATATATATACATATTGAATAAGAGTAATGTAAATGCACGTGTTAGCGAAAATGTAAATATCGCCCGGTCCCATCCCTCACACCTGCTTCGGTTACATCTTATCTTGCTACCATCCCCTCGCGTCTCGACCCCTTTATCGCAGTGTCGAAAAGTGACTGCAGGGGAAACATGTATACAGGTCGACGCGAAGATGTTCGACAATAGGATCGACGACGAGTAACTTGGACAAAGGGAAACGTGCGTTTATTGTCTCATTGTCCTCGTCTCCACTCCGTCGCTCCAGATAATTTTGTCAATTCCGTCTGGCGGACGACATTTTGGCTGGCCGAACTTCGGCGCAGCTTCCAGCGGCGTAGGATCGATCCGCCGTGTTTAAGTGGCCTGGAGTGCTCGATCTACGCTCACTTGTCGATGTCGAGCAAATAAAACTCGGTTAGAGCGTTCGGGTATTGCAAATACTTGGCACATTCGAATATTACAGCTTCGTCACTTCACTGGACGCTCCCACAGTTCGAGAACTGTTCGGTGGTGTTTGGAGAGGTTTCGAGTGCTTTAGGAAGGTTTAATCCCCGTGCGGCGGTCCTGGGTCTTCTTGGACCCAGGCGTAACGCTAACGAGTGTAATAATATGGTAAATGTCCCAATACTTGGACATTTAAGGTACAGAGGAAACACGTTGGAGAATTTCTGAATTATATAAGTCGATTTATATAAAAATGATTTTGCAATTACATGATAAACTCTGTGTATTTTATCATTGAAAAGAACATATTATTGCTCGCAGGGGCATGCCTGTCCCCCCACTTTGCCTGCCGTTGCGTCAGATAGAGGGGGAAGAAACTGATAACAAAGCAGCGCCTATCATTGATCAAAACTTAAATAACTACCTGTCAGAAAATGGTTCATTTCAAACTTTTCAAGTTCTTACGAAATATTTCACTTCAATTTCCAATTACGATGAATTTTCCACTCCCATCACAAAGCCTTCCCTTCCCAACACCCCCACACTTTCAATCCTGTCAGTCAAACTATCGAACTCGGCTACTAAACCCACAAGACACCAACAAACCTTGATAAGATATTGCACCTCGTGTCTCACGAGCTTTATCTCGGGCGAAGAAGGTGTGAAGATAATTTTAATTTTGGTCAAAATTGTTTTACCTAATACAGATAAAACTAATGCAAAATCAAATTTTGAAACTATCTATGACGATGAATAATTAACTCAACGGCGATTGTGTCTGAATATAATTTTTAGTAAAAAAATCACATGAAAGGAATCAAGATTAGGGCCATTTTTAAACGATTTTATTTAGCTTCACCTGTCTTTCCATTTGTTCGGTTCACATCTTAGTAACTGAATTTTAACCCACACCCACTTCCACCGATCCAATAGATGTGAAATAGGCCCCACAATTTTATTTAAAGTGACATATCACCATCACAATTGTAGTACAAGAAAATAACTACTATCTTTTAGTTTTTAGTGCATATTTATCAAATTAAATAAAATTGGTGAACATAATTTTTTTTACCTACTACAGACAAGTAGTACCTAATGCAGTATCAATGGTACTGAATTTAAATCTATCAATGACAATGAATAATCAACTTAACGACTCCCAGCGTGGTTACCCTTTTACCACCTTTGTAACTGGCACACGGATAAACGCCGATCCCCTCCAACGCAGGATCGTCGTTCGCGCGTTCATTTTCAAAAATTATTACGATGTAATCACCCACGAGTGCACTTTGAAGAACCCGTAGAGGGGGCGTGCTTCTTTGAGCCTGCTCGTTTCGAGCCGTGGTCATATATTTTTAGTTACCTGACCCTCTCTCTCTCCCTTTCGCTTCCTGCATATCACCCCCTGGATGCGGGCCTGCGAGCAGCCTTTTTCACCGCGGTCCGAATAAATGGCAAAGTGGAGTCCATGCGTGCTACTCAAAGCCGTACTTTTAAATCCACCACCTCCCCCCCCACCTCCGCCCGTCCCCATTATATGTAAAAATCTGATTTCTCTCGCTTGCTACCCTCCCCCTGTTTCCATGCTACTGCATTAAAAAAAATGGGGGTCAACGATGACAGAGGTAAATCACACGTTCGTGGAAGAGTATCGAAGGATCATTAAGCGAAAAATCGCGGAAAAATGTCGCCATCGACAGAGAATCTCCAATTAAAACTTTCCCCTTCGAATGTCTGCGAGGTATGCAAATGCAGCCGCTGGAGACGGAGAAAGCCCCGTAAAACTGGAATCTGTCCGTAACTGAAGTCTAACGTTTATAAAATAATGAGCTCGAACATCGTCCACGCTCACCCCCTACAGTGTTTCCCCGTTCTTGGCCTGCCCATGAATAATGCAGGAGGGTGGGGACGGGGATGAATAATAAAATGATACGAATCGTCGCGTCGTGCCGCGATCTCCCCAAATGCGAATGTCTATTGTTTTTGCGTGTCGCGAAACGACGATTACGCGACGTGATCCAAACTGTCTAGTAATTGGGGATAGTGGAGACGGAGGTTGGTTCGGGGTGTACAGGGTGCGAAGAAAGTAACGCTCGCGGATTTAAGCATCAGTCAGAGTGGCCAGATTCTCGGGAATAATTGTAAAGGAAAACTCGGAGTGGAAGGGAGGGGGTGCAATGGAAAGGGCCTTGGGCCTGCCCGTGATTTTGTAATAATGACGATAGTAGCAATGATAGTAATAGTAGTAATAGCAATGATAGTGATAGTAACAGTAATAATGGTAATCTAGTCTTATTGTAGAATAATGCTACTGTTACCAATAATGCGTAGGTTTATATATATACACAATGTATGAGAAGGAGCAGTGGTTTCATAACGGTAGGTCAAGCCCTGATAATTGTGACCATTACGTTTTCACGCCCTGTACAGGGCGTTCCTAAATGGGAGGTATACGTGGGAGGAGCTAAGCGAAAGGGGCGGGACAAAAGGGTCAGTAAGAAGTAGCTTCGTTCCCAGTTATCTAATAGTAATTGGTTCATACTGAATAAAGAAATAATATACAAAGCTGAATAAAGAATTGTGGAATTTAAAAAACGAATTTTAGTTTCCAAGAGTAAAGCATTCTTGTTATACACATATGTGTTGATATACCATAATGTGACTGATATTTAATGCGGTGCAAGTGAGTCAGTGAGAAGTCAAACTTAACAACTCGTAAAAAAAAAAATAAGAATAATTGATAAGTTTAGCACTAATTATAATCTCGATTGCCAGAATTTAGAAATTTATAGAAAAAGGAATTGATTAGCTTCACTCCTATGAAACTAGGTTGTTACAGTACGCTTCGATAGTATATTACAAGTATGTAACTTCATTCGAATAAATGATTTTCTAATTATCGGGAGCGCCGTATTTCTCCAACAATTTAACTGCATTTTCGTTCATTTATAACCGAACAGGTTCGTGTCCCGAGGGACGCACTAATAACATGGAGAAATCGCTCTCGAGGTTGCATTCCGACCATTTTTCGACCGTGATCGACGGGGAAAAGGAAGAAATCACTGCTGCCCAGCGGAGGTTAAAGATAAATCGTATCAGGGACACTATCGCCGCTTCTTTTTTCTTTCCTCGGCACTCTGATACACTGGTTTTACGCCCAACCGTTTCTCTTTTTACTCCGCGCATCGATGCACGAATGTCGACGTTAATCGTTACTCGTTCAAGTTTTTCATGTTCGTCGCAGCCGCTGATAAACCTGTATGCGTGACGGGCAGCAAACTTAACAGCGCCCGACATACAGTGCGTATAAAAACTACAACTCACAGTGACTCCCTTCACGGATAAATTTACACACCTGGATTGCTGAAAACTTGATAAAAAGTCCTATTACAAAATAAATCTTGTCTTCCAAATTCAAGCTAGAATATTCATCCTTATACCTACACAATCTACTCAATAAGACGATAAAAGTTTGAAAATGAACCATGTGTCGCAAACGAACCGTTTTCTCGCAAAAGAAAATTAAACTATCCGCCAATTAGATCGCGCAGGGCTTCTGTGGGCGTAGCCTTCCCCCACTCAGTCTCCCGCCGGGACTCGTAGAGGGGGACTAAGCTACACCAGATTCCCAGAAGCTTAACAATTCCCCTAAAAAATAAAGGGCACTTCAAACGTTCCAACATGCATAAAATTCTAAACATTCAAAACCTTCAATGTTCACATTGACTCAAAAAATCTCCGATGTTCCAGGAGCACCCAAAGCGATTCGAATTTTCTGCCACACGTTCGAAGTGTCCCGAGGCCCCCATCCCCTGCTCCAACCCCTCTCCCAACCCTCGGCGCACTCAAGTCCACGAAAGCGAACACCGAAATTCGGGTCAGTGCACACCGTCACAAGCGATTCTAAGGCCGGGCATCGCGGCGTAATATCGCGACTCTCCGCCTAATTGCTACTGATGGCTTAATAAATCCCTCTTCTTCACTCTGCAGCCTGGATCCTTCCAGCGATCCTCTTGTTCATCGCCGAGCTTCCCGACGCACACGCCCGTCCCTCTCCGCCATTCTCCATCGTCTAGTTTCCCGGTTTCTCATCACGGAGGGCCAAAGAGAGCCTGGTTTTCTCGAGCGAAATACAAATTTGTCCGGACGCGTTTGAAAAAGTGCTCAAGGGACAGGGGTGCGGAAACGCGAGCGCTTCCGGTGCCCGGTGAATCATTTATCCCCGTCGTTCGTCTCGCGAGCCCGCCCTCCTCCCCTTGCTCTCTTTGCTTTTCTCCTCCCCCCCCCCCCCGCGAATATCCCGCGCACGTCGCGCATATCCTCGATCTCCCCGCGCTTCCACTCTTCTTTTATTTTCCCATTCACTTCTTTATTCCACCTCCATCGAGGGCTTCCAGTGGCACGGGGCTTCGCGGGTTACTATGTAACTTCTTTCGCGCTCCTCGGTTATTAACTGTCTGGCTGGATTATAAATTGTATGGCCGCGAGTTGGGGAACAACGGTGCACCATTAACGCATGTGCTTGTTGAATTGCAATCGATCATACCCGTTCTATGTTTGCACTGCGACAATGATGAGGATAAATGATTGAAGCGAAGGCGGGAACGGCTAAATTTTCCCTGCGGCTCCTCGTGTGGACCCCGAGAATCCTTGTCATGGAAACGGGGCTTACGGACGTGCTTCGTGCGCGATAACAGTGTAAACGATTTGTGGAATATATAAGTATTGTTAAGCGATATTTATCGAGGTTTGCTACTATTTTATATCTTAATAGGGATTAAACACATCCCCAAAGTTGCTCTTTAACGGAATCACACTCACGACGCGCATTGTGTTCCCTATATTGGAACAGAATTTATTTAGTTAAATTTTTGGCGTTTTCGTTTCGTCCTGAGATGTTAGGGGGTAAGTCGAAACAGGTATACATAGGAATCGGTAGCTGAGGGAGCACTTGCGAGAGAGCCGCATCGGTCGGAATGCCATCTTGCGGCGGAATCGGTGGTATCGCTACAAATTCTTACGCAGTCGTTGATATTTTAATGTAATTTTAAACGATTCATAAGTGATTAATTAGTGTATCTGGCTGTTTATTCTGTTTAAGTTTACTGTAACGCTTGTAATCTGTAGAAAGATCGTAAAGCACGGAGTTATAATGAATAAAATATGGAGAATAACGTTGGTCAGAAGTTACCGTTGCGCAGTAGAATTAAAAGACTAAAGTGATATATATTGCTGCGGCACGAATGCGTATATGTATGTAGTTGAAATTACGTTGGTGAATATTAATATCTAGTTAACGTGGTGGCAAATTCGTGTCGTTTTGTTGCCAAATTGGGGGACTGCGTACAGTAACTTCGTTAAGACGCTTTCCGTGCGCCGCGGGATCCCAATTACCCGAAGATAATTAATTGGGATCTATTGCTCCAATTGCATATTAATGTCAATTTGCATAGAGGAGTTCCTCGTTGTCCTTGCTCTCGACTAGAGTGCTCATTGATGCACGGAACAGTTGTTGTGTTTCCTTGAGACACTCTCGACGAACATGACCACGAGCCAATGTATGTATCTCGTCCACTCGTTACTTCTCGAGAGCTGTTCCATCGCTCGGATAGTTGCATGAATTTAATGTTTGGCCAGCTGACGCGATGATACAAGAAAGATATCCAACGACACAGTAGCACAGACCTAGATAAGTTCTATCATAAATCATAAACGAGTCACGTCGAAAACGCACACAATATTTCAAAAAGCACAAAACAGTAGCACTATGATATTTCTTCCAACATCAGACTATAAGTATGGTTTTATGATTTTTGAAATGTTTATGTGGGAATTCGACAGATACCGTCGAATGTTGATACTGTGATGCAACTTACGGTGTGGCTGATCAATATGGAGTGATCTAGTATCGGGGTTTTACTCAGGGGCCGATTTGTATATAGGCTAAGTAGGCTTCAACCTTGTGCGTCGAACTTTATGGGGCTGCAAATTTTTGGGGGGCAGTAAATTTTTGACGAAAGAAATTCGGAAACGTTTAAACACGGATGCTTGAGAACTTTATCAAATTAGCAATAACTCCTATGTGAATTGTCATACTAGATTAATTTTAAAATCGTATCGATTCGTTCAAATTAAAATATTTCTCGACAGGGATATATTGCGGCAGATGCTTATTAGCCTATAATGCTGAATCTCCAACGCCGCCCCTGGTTTTACTCCGTTCGGGTGGTTAATAGCCGAAGACCTTACACTTCTTTGTTGTCACAAAGCCAGTGCCAATTGAGATCAAGCCTCTCGAGTCAAGTTAAACGAATCGGACGTTGCCGCGAAGCTAACGAAATTCACCGAGCACTCGTGAAAATCACAGCCGGCGAAGACGATCGGAAAGATAGCAGAGATCCCAGTCGCGATTACTCAGCGAACGCTAAAACTTGAGATCCAGAAGCGGCGCGGATAGAGCCCTGCCTCGAGTAGTATCCGAGAGATACAATCGACACGTGGGTACGGCAAGGAGCTCGCGCTCAAAGGTGGACGTGGTTCCTTGGATGGGAACAAAAAGGAGGAAGTCGCGTTAAGCCGCGATAAGAACCGTCTTGCGGTTGAGATCGTTACGGGACGATCCATTTTCCTTGCCGGGCAGAAGAAACGTGGAAGGGAGGGGAAAGAGGAGGCCGCTCGTTTACATGTCTTCCGGCGATTCGAGGGAACCTGGCCAGTGGCCCTTCTTTCTTTAACCTGCGTGCAACGAGACGCTGCAACGTTTTACCATGATTCCCTCTGACTTTCCCGACGTCCCACGGGGCTTACGAGTTAGAAAGGGAATGGCAATTCCGAGGTACACCTGGTGGAATAAATGTGGCTGGTTACGCGGCACCACTGATCTATACATATATATACTGGAGTCGATAGAGGCTTAAGTGGAGGTGCCACCTTTTTGTAATATTCAACAGATGTATACCAAATGCCATTAATCAGATTTTCTATTGAGTTCATTATTTAAAAGAAAAAAATTGTTAAACAAAACCTACGATTTTCATGTGTCCAAGATGGCATCATTGGGAACAAACCATTTTGCTACTTGAATAGGTTGATTGGAACTACGTTTCTGGATTCACATGTGTGCTTATTTCAAAATATCTCCTCGACGTTTGTCTTTTAATATCATTTTTCATTATGATGAAATGTTATTTAATTTTATTCAGAATAAAATTCTAATTTTTGAAGATTTACGTATTTTACTGTATGTTTTATTTATTACAAAACATGTTTACACCCCCTTGCGCTTTTCAACCAGTGTGGGCTCCGAATGTTTGATAGCCCCAAGCCTCAGAAATCTTAATCTTGCCTTGCTTATTCCTCATATAGTTCGCAGAGTAATAGAAAATATTTGTTACAGAAAGCAGAAGGGATGCAGTATAAGTGAATTAGAAATACCCCACATATATAAACCACGTTTAAGTTTACCGCAATTCATCCGACGCAAGAATCCAACAAATATTCTACGCCCTCGATTTAATTTCTCAGAAAGTAACCGACCCTTTGTCCAGGATTTTATCGCCTATCCTCAGACACCCCGTACATGTATATCTCAGGCCGTAATGCTCGCTGAAAGGGTTAAACCCCAGCACAGAACGAATACATTTCGCCCCGTTGGCGGTGAACAGAACAGGAAGCTAAGGCGTCTATTATAAAGGAGACAGGAGAAACTAGCTAAGGGGGGAGGCTCGGTGTAAACTGTGGCGCATTTGCATACGATATATCCGCAACTGAAACCGCATTTTCTGCTTTACTCGACGTCTACGTCCTACATGCTGCGGCGAGAAGGCCGGTTTCTAGTCCCTCAATGATTTACTTCGCAAACGCACGGTCGTCGACGCTGGGACGTGTTCACGCCGACGCAAGTACAAATTTGTTGACGAAGGGAGGGTGGAGCGGGAAGGTGCCTTGGAAAAACAGGGACGGAAATCTGTAATCGTTGGAAATCGTTCCCAAGCCGGGGGGCAATGTTACCTAATGGCCGAGCATCGATAAAGCACGTTTTAGAGCTCGAATTCATTAGCAGGCGCGCGAGGGCGCGCGTGGCGGGCGAATTATCGAGCGAAACGACCGGAAACCGACGTGAACCGCAATGTCAGGGGTAATCGACGCTTCGAACGATTGCGATTTCGCGGGCGAGTCGTGGAATCATTGGAATTACGTGAAACATGATACGGTGTAATTTTAATTTTGATTTAATTTGGATGGACCGTGTGGTAGGTACAGTTATTCAGGAATGTATCTGCCCACCCTATATGTATGTACAACATATTATAGTTATTCAAGTAATGTTGAATTCAGAATTACCTACTATAATTTACTTTGATGTAAAGCTTCATTAAATATTTTTAGTTGGTAACATATATCAACGAAATGGTCACCGTAATTTTGCCAGAAGAATGGAATTTAGGATTTTAGTTTAATCTATGCATAATAGATCGAAGCTTATTACAAGAATATTAACTTATTGTAATAACGTTTGTGTAAATTAAATATTAAATTTCGGCGAATATCTTGCGGGATCTTTGCTACTTTTAAACTGTGAACAATTTTGAAATTGAGTGTACTAAAAAAGAAAAGTATATTAATGTTAATACTTTCTTTGAGGGTCAATTTCATATGTAAAATATGTTACATATAGGGTGGACCGTGGGTAACTGTATTTGTAGAGTGATTTGGGATTAAAAGGGTGCTGGGATTGCATTGGCACCGGTGGAGAACTTCCACCCAAGTGGAATTGAAGAACATAATTTTTAACTTGAAAATATCAAATTCGTAGTTGCTTGGGACGTCTTCGAATTGGCACTTCAGATCGGTTTGACGCGTATGTGTATTACTAACAGGAGGAGGGCCCGACATTTAGATCAACCATATAGCAGAGCGGGTGAATTTATATTTATAAGAAGGAGATCTACCACACTGCATATTATATCCTAAACTTTATATCCCAAAACTGTCGTTCCAATCAGAGGCCTTACAATTGTGCCCACTGATTTTTATTTTTGTTTCTACACAATGACAATGTGCGTTAATGCCACAAAACTATTCCGAATGCAACCACTCTCCTGCTTCTCCTACAAGTTCTTTATACGCATTCTACCACCAATAACATTGGTCCCAATATCCCCTGTGTATGTACAATGCAAAGCAACGTAGGCATTCAAACGACAATAATTCAGTAAAGTTTCTCAAAAACTGTTGACGTTGCTACGTTGCATGCTCTCCAAGTGATAGAAACACGAGGAGTACCATGAATGGCGATTCGACATTGAAATTCGAAGAGGCGAGGACCCACCGATAGAAATCTCTCGACCAAGACTTCCTGCCGAGGTAGAGGAAGGCTAATGCATAATTTATGAAAAAGAAGCGAAAGGTTAATTCTTGTTTACCCAGGTCGACATTTTCGTACGGATTTCCGGGATCGATTAAACAAGAATCTGCCGGTGCTGTCGAATAGGTGGATTAGTAAGTCGCTTACCAACCCACCATTTCCGTTTCCGTTTTGCACCAATCAAATAGGCACGCCTTTATAAATATTCCCCTTTATATGAGACAGAAAACGTGTTTCCTTCTTAAATAATTACCCTGCATAAGAAAAGAAAAAATATAAAACATTGCATTCCATTTCCAAATACTCGATTTACAAATATCGCCGAAACAGAAAGATTCTATTCGTAGAGGTCGTTAAAACAGAAATACTGCGTTTACGAATGTCGTGCCCGTTTATTTATTTCCTTCGCATTGTACTTCCCCAGAACATGAATCTATCCATATCTCCGAGCCCAGCCTCGCGCTGTCTTCTTTTTTACCCCAGAAAGAATCGAGCGACGAGGTTCGAATTTAAAATATTTCTACTTTGCCATGGCCATTATGTCAACATCCATCCATCCGTCCCCCCCCCCCCCTGCCCCCGTTTATCGGCCTTTTCCCCGCCATTCTGTTTTCCCTTTACCCGCAAAGCATCGTCCGGCTCGAATTACGAAAGTATCACCGGGGGAATGGGTTTTACCCTATGGAAACGCGTCCGGGAGAAGCAGGCCCTCTGCACTGTAGCGCACATCGCGCGGGTACAATGGGCCTCGATTCGCAAACCTTCCGCCGATACACGTCTTGTTGGTAATAATTTAGCTGCGTGGCCGACGCCGACCGACCCTGTCGATACGGCAAACTGCTGCGAACGCGAGTGACGCCGGCAAATTAGCAGCAACTATGTCGCCAGATGCACTGTAAATTGGGGCTGATTAAACGGGGAGACGCCGTGCGACGACAGGACCATGATACACGCTTAAATAAGCGCATGTTCTTAATTGTCATTACGGGTGCGCCCTTCTTGCGTGAACTGCTGTACGCTACTTGGCATGATTAAGCGCGTGGTGTCTTTGACATTTTAATCGTCGGTCCCACAACGTGCCGCTGCCAGTTTGAACTTAATTACAGAGTTGCGCGGGTTACAAGCGATGAAATGTTTTCGGTACAACCATCCACGAAGAATTCTTAAGGGGGGAGGAGACCACTGTAATGGTTTGAAAAGTAAGGGTATTTTCGGATTTTTTTTTAACTAAACAACGCAAGTAAATCAACGTATTGCTTAGTATAGTTATTAAAATTTTCAATCAAATTTATAAATCCGTTTCCGGTATTCTCTCCGTCAAAATGTGCATTGCGGCAAAATTTGGCCGGCAAAATTCCTGTGGCGTTGACAGTGCCCTAGCCATATGGTCAATCTGATTTCAAAAAGACAAAAATATTTAGAAACTAGAAGTCTACGTGTATTGCGTGACGATAAAAATAACTCTATACCGCAAAAAATATTGAACAAAATGGCGGACCACGAAAAAATCATTTTTGAGGGTTTAAAAGTTAAGAAAATGTCGATATAAAATAGAAGGAGGATAATTAAAAAAAACTGTTCGTCACATAATATTGACGGGTTTTTCGGACAATATAGGTCTGCCTTAAATGCCCTTGCTTATGTCAATTGGGTGTATGTATAGTTTTCTTTGGATACTGTCAACGCTGTTGAGAAAGTTCCGCTCGGATCGGTCGCGCGCCTGCCACCGCTTCACGGAAAATACTGTAGCTCTGTCAATTTTGCGAATTTCTTCATAAAATTTGGAGAGAGCATTCTTGAAACGTACGTCTTTTAGAAAATGCGAAAAGGAAAAATCGATTTCTCCGATTTCTTTACAGTGGTCTCGCCTCTTAAAGAAGCCTGTAAAGTGAATATGAAATATTTTAATTCTATATTCTGTATATTCCACGGCGTCCTTGGGGGTAAATATGTGGACCCCAGACTGGAGCTGAGGTACTGAAGGATACGCATTTCAAGATTCACTAATGGGTACATAGAAATGAACATCTATGATCGGAAATAGAAATCAGGAGAAACTGGACCGTTTCAGCAAGTAAAGTGTGCTTGTAAGATTAAAGGAAGAGAGTGCGCAGAGGTATAAATTCTTAATTGTACCGTTGGGGCTGTAATCTCTGTCGAAGAAATCCCGAGAAGTCGCCGGTAGCGCTAAGAATAAACGCGGGACGCCACGATAAGCAGGAAATCACGGAATGAGTGTCACTCGTGCTTCGAAGCTCATACGTCAAGCTATCCGGTTATTCGCCGTACGCTTGCGAAAGAAAATCGAGAGATGGGTTTCCGTGGGCGAGACGTGCGCGTAGCGTTGTACGCCCTCTCTTTCTCCCTCCATCCCTCCCCCCCCTCTCTCTCTCTCTCTCTCTCTGTTTCTCTCTCCCGAGATCTCGTGAAAGATACGCGTGTCACGGTGTCATCGTGAAAGCTTTTTCGACACGATAAAACTCGACGTTACGAATTGCTCACATGTGTGCGGTGGACTCTCGGCTCCGTTCCCTATCTCTTCGCCTCCCTACGGCGTAACACGATTCTACCGCGGGAATGGCAAATATGGCACGCAATTTCCCCTCAAATTGGTCTCGCGTAACTTAATTCGCTCGCGATGGCCCGAAGCGCGGCGACCCTTCCCTCTTCTTTTATTCTCCATCGACGATAATTTTCCCCGCGGTATAGGTCACACACGGACACGCTCCTTTTTCCTTTTTGCAACCGTTGACCGTATTTCACGTTCGCGTTACCCCGTCGGTACCGAAAAAATATGCCTTGTTACACGGCCATTGTAGCGAAGAATAAAGCGGAGGACGTGAATTACGCGGAAAGCGTACTTCGACGATAAATATACGTGATGGTATAATGTAGATATGGTTTTGGATACTACGCCGGTGGAAATAATAGGGAGCTCGCGATTCTGAACGAACAATTTGTGAACCAAATAGACACATAGGTACTACATTTAGCATACTTTATATTGCTAAACAGAAGGATCGTGGCAGTTCTGACGGTCCCTATGCAATTCTAGAGGTCCCACCGCGCCATATTGTTTCTACGAAGCACACAGGATTACTAGATCTAACTGTGTTTACAAAACTCTTCAAATACTTGTACCCTTTTCTTCCAAGTAATAAACAGAGTCATTTTATATCTGAAAGGGATTTCCCACGTAAAATACATATGAAAGAATAAACCAAAAATAACGAAAATAAAAGTATGTACATACCACTGCGAGGTCATGAAACACTCCAGGGCTATTACGAAAAATTTTAAACCCAGCCACGTAGCTATCGCATTACCCAAAGGAGAAAAGACCAACAGTGCACTAATGAGCGAAACACGATATCTATGGTTAAATATCTCGTAAGCAATTAGGTGTCTACGAAAACGGCTCAAAACAGATAAAACACTTTTGCAGTCTCTATCTTAGAGTTTCCCAATTGGGGTTTCGCTTATAATAAAATGAAAGCATTAAAAGAAGTGTAAGTTATTCAACGAGACACATACACCTGACTGCAAAAATTTAAAAATTTAAAAAAGAATGTTGAGAATGGGGTTGCGCCAAATTGTAGTAAGTTTGAAAGGGTTCTGTGGCGTGCATATCGTCGGATTTCTAGCGGAGCAGAAGGCGACCAGGTATATGGTAATAAAGTTCAACTGAAGGTCTCGTGGCCCCTGTCTCAGGACTCGGGGTTTTTTTTTCTGATTTTTGCACGCGGTACGCGTTTCTTTCGGTTTCGGAACGAACGCAACTGTTGACTAGGTTTCAAGTAAACGACATTTTTCTCTGCAGAAGGTTGCGTGTTACGACCTCAAATAAATACCAAGTACTCTTTGTTGAGTTTATTAAGACACGTAATTCATTATTATCCTCACGTCTCCCACCTCAGTTCCATGGCAAAATTTAATTAGAAAAGCTGCTCCATCTACTGAAAAACTTCCATCAAACTCAATATGTAACACGTCGTGTAATCCCCTTCGAAACTCCAGACCCTACAACAGGACTATTTTAAACCATCAGATACTTAACTCGGCAACAGTCGTTTATGCAGACAATTCCCTATTATTCCCCAGGAACGTACTCCTGCACGGCAATCCTCCACTCGCAATTCACCAAAACGACCGCAAAACTGGACTATCAAGCGATCATCGATGGGATCCTTTGTACCCGCGCTACTACCACCAAACAACCATTGTTCCATGGGACACAATGCGCGTATTCCATCGAATTACTAGCCCGGCGAATGCTAATTCAGCCACGCGCGTTAGTGATCCTCTAGGTAGTGATCGGCAGATGTGTCTACCATTTTGTCCTAAAGCGGAAGTCACAAATCGGCGGGCACTTCAGTATTAAATGAAGTTTGCTGCTGATCCCACTTTTCGCTCAATGTTGTGGAATCCAATTGGTAGATGTTATTGCTTCGGCCAATAGGAAAAAGTACTTGCTCTCTCTACTTCCGGTTTCGGTCACTAATGGTGTCGACCAATAGAAAACGGGGACCACATTTGCCGATCACTAGCTAGAGGATCACTAACGCGCGTCTATTGTCACTGCCCTCTGCCGAATCCAGCGAAAAACATTCGCGTAACGCGATCGAGAGCTTCGGCGAAAAAAAAGTTCCTAGGACCGTCGCGTGGCTACATATAACTCGGTTATTCGCGTTACAGAGCACCGAGTTGCACGTGGACAGCATTCTACGTTCCGAAAAAACGACGCCAACCGTGTAACGTCTATAGCTGATCGCTTTCGTTCGCGTTTTAGCAGCTTCGTCGAACCGAATTCATCGCGATAGCGAGAGGGGAAACACGAAAATGATCGGCCCTCGTGTATCGACGTGTTTTTTTTTTACCGTGCATCAGCTTCGAGCGCGGTAGTTGCGAAATCGCCGACACCTACGCGATCTTTTAATGAATTAACACAACGAACGCGCTGGGGGGATGAAAAATCGTTAAACAACGCTACTATGGAGGCTACGGTGCTCGACATGAGCGCGTATGCTAGGTACCACTTGTCGCGTCGATGGGAACCTTGTTATAAATACAAAGACGAAAAGCGTTGCGGCTATCCTCCAAGGGTGTAATGTTGCTTTTTTCCTAGATAACACCTGATGCAATTTCTGACTGATTATAGTTTTAATAAATATCTGATTTTAAATAGCTGGAAGAAGAAGAGACTTAAATCTTGATAATATGAGTTTTAAATTATGCGCTGTATACTTTTAAGCGATTTGTTGCATATTTATTTAATGGCAAAAGGCTTGAAAGGTTAAAGACAGTTTTCAACAGGATTCATCAGATTTATAGTTAGCAGTAACTAGGGTTGCCACCCGTACTTTAAAATAAAGTATCTTACGTTATTATAGGTAAATGTACTCTATACTTTTGAATAACAATAAAGTACGCGAAAATACTTTATTTCACAATTAATATTATTATATTTACATATTTCAATATGAATATTGAGTGCAATGATGCCATTGGAACATTTCAAAATAATAAAAATTTACTTTGTAATGCTAAAAGCAATAGAAAATATGTTTGGAAGAAATAAAAACTAATTAGATTAAAATGTACTTTTAATTTGTTGAGCGTACTGTTTTTGTATAACTCACGAAAGCAAATGTACGTTATTTTTCTGTAAAAAAGGTGGCAACCCTAGCAGTAAGTGTATAACGTATATATGTACATTGTTGTGGAATAAGTTGCCCTTAAAGTGGCATAAACCTTGAATTACACTATTATGAAAGTTTCTTAGGTAATAAATTAAAGTAATAGCTAATTCTTTGCTAAATAGTTACGTTGTAGTTTAAGGATTCAGTAAACTGCCACATAAAAATTACTGTTAATTATTCTTCTTATGTGTAATACGAAAATATTTCGTATTTTGCGTGAGTTTAGCGATAGCCCGATTCCATTTCAAACTCCAATCATCGAGCAAATAGAGTAGATGGGGGAGGGAAGTATTTCGCCCACTCGAGTACAAGGGGGCATTGAAGGAGCACGGTATACCATAGATCGTATTTGCAATAACGATGGCCTTCCTCTTCAATGCCTCGTTGTATTCCGATATTCGATACGCAACGAACCCCGCCACAAAAAGTCTCGTGCAAGTATCAAAAACCAGACATTCTCTTATCCGCCGCGAAGGAAAAAGCGCAAAACTCCTATCTCAAACGCGCTCGAAAAGAACATCAGAATTCTGTTTACTACGTACCTAGTGCCAACAGTTGCTTTCGATCCCGTGAATAACTTCGATCCCTCGCTCATAAAAACAATAACCACCTCCTCCTGTTTGGTAAGTGCGCGTGCACTCGGGTCAAAGTTCCCTTTCGACGAGCTCGTTCGTCCGTTTGTAATCCGAAAAGCAGCATGTCCCTTTACCCCCGCGAGCAAACAACGTTACGCGCAGAAAAAAGAAGCTACCGAACGCATCGTAAACAACGAAGCCCATCCGAGAATCTCGGGTAGGTACGTTTATCGTTGCTCGGATGGGAATGTTTTTCACGATTCCGTAAATAACCGATGAAACGTCCCCTCAATTCAAGCGGAACGTTCCCGAAAGCTCATCTACGAAGTGAAATCACGAATAGGTCCGCGAGAATTCAACATTTTTTTTTTGAAAGAGAAAATAATTTTTTTTACATTGCATAGGTATGATCAAAATTTTGTTATAAAGCACCGGATCGTCGAGGAAGAAAAGTATTTTTAATAAAAGATAGTTTCGTCGCGCAAGCATGATAAGTTCGTTGTTTTTCGTGGACCGCGCGACGAATATGTGCCGCGGCACGCTGGAGGCAGCGATCGGACTTCGATCTGCCCATTCTATCGATGCACGTAAGACACGCGTGGGTCCATGGACGGTTCGGGTCGACCAGCGAGCGCGTCGCGGCGAGAAGGGGACGGCTAGGGACGATTCGGCGATAGAGGGTGAAAGAGAGAAGCCGATAGAGGCCATCGATCGTCCGCGGGCAAAACGCGCGCGCGCTCGTCGAAAAAAAGGATCACCGTTGAGATTCGCGGCGGCAGTCGATGGGCCGTGTACGGTCGGCGCATCCGAAATCGTCGCCCCGCTAATCTAGCCCCGGCGGAATTCGATCTCGACTTTGCGGAGGCATACACAAAGAGGCAGATGAAGAGGGAAACAGAATGGGAAGAGGAAGAGAGAGAGAACGGTAAATTACGGGGCGGGTCTTGCCGTGGAAAATCGATGGGAATACACGGAGAGCGCGTAGAACGAGCCCCGACGATGCTCTAGGAACGTTCGTTCCGCGTCTCCGTAGACGTCGCGCGGTCGCCTCCGCGCGTCACCCGCGCGCGTCCATTTCCGCAAGCGGAGTATAAATATAGATGTACTTCGCGGGGGAGGTGAAACGGAAAAGGGAGAAAGAAAAACAAAAAAAAAAAAAAGCAAAGGCAACGTTACTCACCTCGCGCCGTCTCGAGGGATGCAAAGCTCAGCTTCCGCGACTTATTTTCCAGGGGCGACTCGATACGCTCGGCGGTCCTGCTGACGTTCACCGTGGGGCTGCTCTGTGTGCCTGTGTGCGTGTGTTGACACACGGTCGACGGGCGCAGGTGGTGTAGTGACGGCGACGTTGGAATAGTGGTGGTGGGTACGGTGGTAGTATCGGTGTGGTACGAAAAAATGTATAATGGTAACGCGACTGCGCCACTGGACCGAGTGACTGCCTCGAAGCGAGTCTGCCAACTACCCACGACCGAGCGTATCGCGGGACCGTGTGCGTCCTCGTCGCGGTGCTACCGTGTACTACGTGTTGCTGCTGTCGGAGCGGCTCGGAGCCACTGCCGCTCTACCCCGCTCGCCCTAAACCTCTTCCCTTCCCCTCTCCCCGCTCCACCGCCTCCTTCCCCCCTGCCCCGCCCCCCCCCCCTCATCCCGCCGGAGGCTTTTTCTCCTTCTCTGCGTGCCACTCTCTACCATCCCTCCAGAGAGTCCACGCAGCGAGCTTAGCGCGGGGTTGCCGCTACCAGCGTCGCCCCAAGGATATTTTCAAACGCGTACGCATACACTCCCGCATCGCTATTTTCCATCGCGCTCTCCCCAAGCCACCCGGCACGATAAATATTATCCCGCGGCGGTATAATGTTGCTAATCGTTCGTAACCGGCGGGATTACGCGGGAGGAGGTAGAGGTAGCAAGGTGGGATTAAATAAGAGTAATCCGGGGAGAGTAAATGTAGATCAATGTTTCCCTGCGAGACACACGAAATCGGTGGAGTTTAGGATGTTGTTTTAGTGATCGTTAGAGGGAGGGATTAAGGGTAATGGAGAAGGAAATGCGTGGAAATGGTCAGCTTACCGGGAAACATTTTTCTGCATCTCGATTGGGTGGTTTGAATAGATTCTGTAGGTATGGCCGGTTTGAGAAAAATCGGAGAAACATGTTTGTTGATAGGAAGTATTAGAAATTAGTAATTGACCGCATAGTAGTGAATGACCATTGGGCAAAGAAATGTCAATTATAAATTGAAAAATTATTATATGTTCACAAATGGAGTGTAGTTGCACTTTTAATATCCCATATTTTTAGTTACGCGTATTAAACAAACATTAATAAGCACAAATCTTATTAAAATTATGCGGTCATTTACTGGGCTTCTCATTTAACAATTCGGTCATTCACTGGTTGGTTTATCTATGTCTTAAAGGAAGTGATCCATGAAATGTTGCGATAAGTGAATTGCCTGAATGTCACGTTAGAAAGAAGTTATACATATTAGAGTCGATGTTCGGAAGAAAGAGCGAGGGAATGCGAATGATTGACACTTCGGTAGTAGAAAATACGAGCTTGTTCTGCGAATGTTGACCAAATTCGTGGCTGAAATGAGATTTCAGACTGGGGAACTTAGTTTTGCAACTCTGTTTTTTATCAACGCGTTTCACATTAGATCCTCGTTTTAAGGATACTTACATAGAAGAATTACGAGCAACTGTGCTCGTAAGATATGTGAGATATTCGAGAGTATTGAACTACCAGAGTCTTAAATTTCTTCTAATCTACACTTTCCAGTGGAAAAAGAATAGAACTTGTGCAAACTATATTAACGCAAAAGCGATACCACGTTTTAATAAATCTCGCGCTTCCTACGTAGACTACATTACTATCATTCCTACGTAAATTCGCCACAGTGCACGCATACAGGGTGTCCGAGAAACAGTTCACATGATTAACCCCTTTACACGTGCAATACACATTTTCAATGAGAAACTGTTGAGCTGAACCTAATGAAGACAGATTAAACGAGATATTTATAGATAACCACTTACGACGCCAGAAAGCGTGCCAAAGAAACCATCGAAAAATTATCGATTATCATTTTGAATATTTACAATAATTCATAAACATACTACCCTAATATATTTCACGTTTAATTTAAAATTCTGGAGTCCGAAATCGACTTTAGATCGTAATAAACACAATATACTTCCATTAAAAAAAAACATCGTTAGCCCTCGAAAATTCTAAAAAAAGAAAATTGCTTCAAGCCCTAGCGTGACAACTTGCAATTCAAGTTACGGCTGAAACATTTCTCTCGCAATAAAGCGAGTCAATGAGCCTCTGCAGCGAGCCACCCTGTACATTAGCCGCCAACTCGTCTTCCTCGTATCTAGCGAACGATTAATCTCCGTAACGTGGCGATTAAACCGCGATTGCGAGTATGCAAGAATATCGATTCAGACGAATCGGATGCAAAACATGGTGGTTGCACGCTGACCAGAGCGTGCGTACGCTCGGGCTCCGAAGCGAGTACTTAACCGTTACGGCGAGGGACAAAACCGCTCTAACAAACATCCACGTTGACGAACGGTCGATCGATGTTTCTTCTTTTTTTTTTCATCCCCGCCACGCCGAGGCCAGTGGATTCTGGTAAAATTTTTTAGCGCGAGCACCGCGACTTCCCGAGAGCGGGAAGGGAGCGACTAGATTTAACAAGGCGGACACGCTCCTACGCCATATATCGCGCGTGCAATGGTACCCCCGGCATTTTCTCGGAACGCGCGGCTAGACCGTCTTCCTGCGCGTAACTCAGCTCGTGCACCGTTCCCCGGTTCCTTAATCGCCGAGCCAGAAGTGGTTTCTCGCTCAGGGGGCACACCGTCCAGTTCCTTTTTCGACGGTACACGCCCGACGATGCTTTCGCGCGCGACCTTCCGCGCGATCCTGTTCCACGATCGTGGGACGATCGCGGGAGAAAAATCGCTTGCGCAAGGGCTCGCCGCGCTCGAAGTTTCTTAACGACCGGCTGAACTGGATTTAAAGCAAACTGGATCCGGCGATCCTGTTATTCGGATCTTACGGCCGCGCCGCAGTCGTATCTCAATCGTGCCCGCGAGATGTATTATGTAGGATTCGAGGAAAAATGGGTTGAATGTTGAATCGCGCGCCAGTATAGATAACCATTGTCGTCTGTGAAGCGTACCATGGGATCGACCTGTTAAGAGATCAAAGAAACTCGTTACAGAGAAATACCTTCGTATCTGGCGAGACGAATTAATTCGTTATGAAAGCTCAATAATAAAAATAGTATCGTTGTTGTTGCGCGATTCCGTGGGGATTTTTATTAGACGGCGGGTCCGTGCCCGTGGAGCGCTAAAGCACTCAGCTCGCGAGTTTGCGCGGGAACTTTAATGATGTGAGATAGTAAAATGAAACACTTCTGAATAACTTTTACGTTGGGATTTGAATTTGATAGCTTGACATTGACCGTTCTGCTAACTAGTTCGATCTGACGCTTTTACAAACTCGCTCCTCGCTTGTGCCCTCTGAGCGTCCTACTCCTCCGACTCCGGGGCATCTTTCTAAATTCCTCCTCAGGTCCTTTCGTGCAATCAAAACGATGACATCCCTCAAGCTTCGTCAGTGGGTTGTCCTCTAGCCGTCTCTCTCTCGAGACACGTTTTCCTATTACATAGTTTACATAGGCTACATTCATTACATACACATCTAGAAGACAGGTAAGCGCAACCCTCAGGGTTAAGAAAACATCGGCCGAACAATGTTTATAACTTTATGACTTTCGGCCATTCTCGACCAGAGTTTTTACCCTAAAGCTTGAAGTATGCATCTGTTTCTCCCTTGCACTAGTGGGACCGCCACCGGCCGGAGCGGCGAGCCGTACACTAGAGATCAGCTTTACAGAACACCGGCAATTATTGGAAGAGAGGACAGAATTTTAAGTGGTTTTACGAGACGAGCCGCTGCCCGCTTGGCGTTTTTTTGGGGCATGCAGATGTGGAAGGAAAAATTAAGCTATTTACTATCCTCGCCTGGCCTAACTGTAGCTTTGAAAGCTATTGAATTCAATCCCGAGCTCTCGTACGCCTTCTGACTTCAGGTATCTGCTACTAGTATTGTAAGGACACGTTCGAAAAGCTAGCAAAGGAAAACCCTCGAGAAACACAACCCGCTCTACGTGTTTATCAGTCCTGGCAATAAACTCTTCCTCGTCCTCCGTTTCAAACTTGCTTAAAACCTTCCAGATGTGCTGCTCGCTTCGGACCCGCATACCTGCAATAAATCTTTCGTTACAAAGAATTTTGAATTAAGATCTCAGATCAAACCTTGATATCCCTATGTCCTACGACTAACTTCGTATAAGACACGGATTCACACCAGCGGAGATCGCAATATTGTATCATAATATTCGCCGTGGGCAAAACAAGTTGGTTCGCCTGTGCTTCTTTTTAACCACGCAGGGGGTGTTCCTAGTCGGGGACTGGCGCAAGTTAATCGGTTGACGATGTATTAGGTAAAGATTACCAAAAGTACTTTACACAATCGAAATTCTTGTAGAAAATACTGTAAGTGCCAAAATTAAAAGCGAAAAATTTTTATCGGAAAATACTCTACGTGCCGATGATAATACTGTAGTGTAGAATTGGATTTTTGGCACTTCCAGTGTTTTCTACAAGGACTATTCAATCATGTACATATGAAACCCTGAAAGGAAGAACGTCGTTACCAAGAATTAATAATTGTTAACATATAATATCCGCTTTATAGAGTTTGGATATACTAGTCAATAAATTCTTGTTGTAAATATTCATTGCCACCAAATTTGGGATAAAAATATCGCTGGCCGCGTGACGTCTCTGGGTTAGCGGGTTGACGTCGAATAAAATGAAGACTTACACGCGATCGTGGTACGTGTGCACGGTTGATACGTGCACGCGGCGAGTGATTGTCAGAAGTGACACGGTGCGGGGGAGTAAATCACGTCGGTATTAAGACCATTAGGTGGAGAACGACGGGTCGTGCCGCGTTGGGCGACGCGTCTTCGACAGAAACAGATGTCTGATATGCCCTTTTATTTCGACACCACGGTCAATCGCGTATTACGCGTGCAATGCCACTTAAAATCATACAGGACAATATACATATATGGCTTTTCTTTACAGAATATCCTGAAGCTGAATTAAAAATAATTACCACACCGTGATTTCTGTTCCTACATCTTAAAAACGTCTAACATTAAACGTTGCAAGTTCTGAATGATGTTTCTATTTCATTGGTTCTACGTATTAAGTAAAAACATTTGAAGCAATATTAAATTAGAAAAAGATCTTTCCAAGAAGGCACCGTACGATTTCAAGTGACGTTCAGTGCACATAAATTAAACACTTATTCGAACCACGGGACGTACGTAGGATAAACGCATGGGCGTCGAATCGGGGGAACATTGAAAAATGAGATGAAATAACGCGGCGGATACCGTAACTTTACATAACTATACGACGACGTTTCTTTGTCGAAAGAGGTTCGACGAAAAAATCGTTATTTAACGTATAAATATCGCCGCGGTGCACACGCGGCGATAAAAATACATTGCGTAGTTTTATAATGGTCCCATTGGCGTAGAAAATGCCAGCGGCGGCCGTGCATACGGCACGATCGAGTGCGGGTGTGCGCAAAAGTCTGCCCGTACTTTGTGGTCGTGCAATTGCGCGAAGGAAATGAGATCAAGTTTGAGTGATTGCGGACAGCAGTCGAGGAGAGGAGGAGAGAGGCAGGGAATGGAGATAGGACAGTTCAAGAACCGAATCTACAGATCGGCAGCTGGATAAACTGGAACGGACGAAGCACCACATTTCAACGAACATCGAGCACATCCAGCATTTTCGAAAAACATTTGCAGGCCTTTCTTTTTATTTACCGAGCCTTCGCCTGTTTCTACAAGACAAAGTTTCTCTCGGAAACATGGGGCATGAAAAGAAGATTGTGAATTATCATATGTGCATACAGGGCGAAGCACTTGAAATTAAAGTGTATACATACATGCTCTCCTTTAAAAGCAAGCAAACATTTTTCCGAGGACCTATCCGACCCGTTTTTCACTAGACACGATAAATTTCAAGTGCCCCGTTCTGTACGGAGGATCTCCGTCGACTCCACATTTGAAAATAATTACACCGTTGATTACGATTGCTTTCAAAAATAAACATTTATTTCAAAATTAATGCTTACCAGCTGTATCTCCTAAAAACTAAGATCTATCCTATACACCGACTGTGTTTAGGTGTGTTTTCTTAAGAGTTCATTGCATCATTAAGTCGTGTACAATTCTTGCTTGTTTCTTTCTTTCCGTGTCTGTCCTGCATAGTGCCGTGTAATAGCATCCACAGCAAGTTCCGAACGCTTTTTCCGATTTCACATCATCACATCATCTCCTCGCGCGCACACATATATTACATTCAAATGGCAGTTACCAGAATGTCATCCTTTAAACGGATTCAACACATTCGGCAACCGCCCTTACAAACTGGATCACGTGCTATTCCTCGCCGCCAAACTTTACTCTCGCCCCTGGCTCGAGTATCTCACTCTCCTATGTCTCGATAAAGATTAAAATGATAGTACCGCTAAGTGGTGGTATCACATTTATGGTTCGGAGTATGTACTGTCTGATCAGTCGACAAGAGAAACGGCCTCGCAGCGGACCTAGACAGCGTCTTTCGCGGATTGTACCAGTTCCCCAAACGAGGCTTCCAAGCATTGTCGCAGTTCTGCGTAACTTACTACTAACACGCTCTGTTCGTCCCGTGACATCAAGCATATCTAGAAGAGTATGCAAGAGTACTTGGTATAAAATTTGATGCAATTAAGAAGACAGAAATTAGAAAAAAATCCCAATGAGGGGAAGAAAAGTATACCTTATCCTGAGAACCTGAATCCAACTTATTTAAACAAGATACAACATGTGCCATATCTAACCAGGGCCTGCCATCAGCCGCTACCTGGTGGAAAACGTAGTCCCTAAATAATTTGAGCATGTATCGGTCGCCCGTCTCTGCCCACGAGGGTTCCATGTTAAGCTCGGGTCGTTCGTTGATGGTGGCTAATTTCACGAGCAACTTGAACAATCTCCCATTCTCCAGCTCCTTGGCAAGTTCGTTCTCCAGCACGTCCGATCGAAGCAGGGCTGCGTCTAATTGCGTATAAAATCGTGCTCCGATCATTGGCATGAGATCTGTTACGCTTCTTCGCGTTTGATTAGAAAGTAGATACCTATAAAATGATATTCATATACGAACGCACGCAGATAGGATTCGAGTAGCATACGAGGTACGCCACACCCTTTCTTGCTCATTTTATTACGAAACATTTTCTTCTCCCTATTACTTAGAGGCAAAACCAACGAATAAAGGCGAAATTTATACAAACAGAATAAGATTTCGAAGGTCCGTGGAGTAGGAACGTGCGACCAGCTCGAGGGAGGCTTGCATGTTGTCACGGTGAACGGCGAGGAGGCTGCGACACGCTAAAGCCAACACCAGCTTCCCCAGGGCGATTAAATCCTCCTGCTGGTAATGCGGTATAAGCGAGAGCGGATTCGCCGCGTTCCCGTCGAAAGTAACAACGTCTGGTATCGCTACGCAACTTAAACGGAGTCTCGTTCGCGATGTGAGTAACACTTTCGTGGGGTCCAAACATCTGTATGCCAAGCCTATTAAAGATTAAAGGTATAATACGATTAATATTTGTACGTTGAGTCAGGTAACCGAGGGATGCTTACCAGCGGCATGTGTGACGCGAAGTGCGGCTGTCAGTTGAATTATGTAGCTCCATATGACGCTTTCCGGTAACATACTACTATGTTGCTGTCTCAGAATGGTATTCTTAGTGTGACTATACGGTCGAGGGGCGTTGGGATCCGAGGAGAACGGGTCCGAGTAACCGTTCAGTTCAGTCGCCGAGAAATGCTTGTTCAATAATGTTTCCGACCCCGGATGGTAATCGTAAACAAATACCATGGCTGAAATGGCGAAATGATGGTTGTTTCAATAAAGATACATTGGCTAGATATGTTTAGTACGTTAATACGGACAATGGTCACCAAACGCCTTGGTGGTGAAGACTTCTCTCAACTGCACCAAATTGGTGTGCGCCAATCGCTTCCACATATCTACCAGCACCATACACTTCGTATTGGCGAGTCTGAAATCTAAGAACATATGAAATCCACATTTCAATACCGGTCCCGAGCGTTCCGTGTGTAATCGTGTATCGTAATAACGCGAGGGCGCTCACCGTGAATACGACGTAAACAGTAGCGCGTGCCGCTTTTGATGCTGGTGGCTTTGTACGTTGATGTTTGATATCCGAGCATCGTCGAGGCGGGCTTATGGATTGGTTCTAGTGGGCACAGTTCGTGATAATTATCTACCTCGTTCGGCAAATCGGGGAATCGTACTACATCGGGTTGTGCTAACGTTAGTGCATTCTTCTGGAGAATATCCATTCTCAAGCTCTCGCTGACAAAGAAGCTAGGCGTTGCTTGGGGGGGCGGAGTCGATGGAGCAGACGAGCTATTAGACGACGGAGGTTTCCCCGGCTTCACAGGCTGAAGATGCGCCGGTGTGCCCGGATAGACATAGCCCACCTGACCTGCCCCCACGTTCCCAATCTGTCGACGAACGGTGTTAGACGATTAGCAGGCGGAAGCTAACATAGAAACTAATCGCCGCTGCGCTCGAAAGTTCCTTACAGTTTCAGTCCCCTCCTCGGACCCAATGCTATCGTTTGCGGCATTCCCAAGGTAAAAATAAGTAGTACCACCCACATTCTCTTGCAAATGATAAGAATTATTGAAAAGATTCGGGGAACTGCTGTTGCTACTAAGACCCCTTCCAGGTACAAATTCTGGGCTGGCAGTTACCTTTTTCTGTGAGTCCAGAGAAAGGTTTGACAAGTGTTTTGTCACGGCGGTGGTACTTAGAGTTACCCCTGGACTTTGACGATTCTGTCGAGAAATACACAATAAAACAATTGAATTTCATTGTCATTCCCTGTTATATTTAATCATACGTGTCTAATTCTTATGCCACGTCGCATGGAATCTTTTACTGAGATACAACTATCCTCCAATAAATTGCTGAAGAGCGGTACCATACCATGTAGGTAGCAAGCTTGGACTCCAATGGAACGCCGTTTGTTTGAGGGGTGTAAGTAACAAACATCGATGGGTCCATCTCTTCTTCAGCCACTGCATTTACCACTGTCGTGCTTAACCCTCACTTCCACTCCCTCTATTTTCCTCCAGCTGTAAATTCCTTGGCACCTGGCTCTCTCAATTGCGATTAATAAATGCGCTTTATCACACTGGCTTCCTTTTACTGTTATACAGACGCACGATACGGTATTGGTCTGCAGATCCTGCAACATATCTTACGAACACATGAGTAAAAATGCAGAACAGACCTTTAACGACGGATTACCGTTACGTCATCTGTGCTGTAACGCAAAGATAAACTACAGAATATACAGTTATCGTGGCTGATTAAGTAGAATCATCTCTGAAACAAGGGAACTGCCTTTATTTTACTAAACTTCTTCTAGTAATAGAATCTCTCGATAGTAAACAATTCAGTGGCAACATACCCACGAAGCTGCACATAACATTTTAGTAATTTTGTAACGGCTTGCGTAACTATAGGTAGAAACATGGCGAATGACTAGAACTCGTGGGCAGAAACAAAGAAGTTTCGATAAATCACACGTTTGTAACCCAATTGTTTTGGAAACATTCCTTCTTCTTGGCTCATAAGCCGGTAGTTTGAAGAGTGAGCAATATATCAAGAAGTTCAGCACGTCGACATGCTATAATTTTGAACCGTTCGCATCTCATTACAAATTACTTGTACTTAATTTCTTTCTAAGCCGACAAATTCTATCATTAATCTTCCTCGATGTTTCCGGAGTGCACAAATTAATTTAAACCACATTCCTACAAGTGTTCAAACGCAAACAGTTACGCGAGGCTGACGGCGCTCATTGCGTTACAAAGCTCCACAGAATCATAAATATCTCGATAACAATCAGTTAACCGATGTACATTTACTAAAACTTCTTTGTTTCTTCTTACGACCTCTACTAGCTGAACTGCTACTGATAATTTTCATTCGTCGCTACAAAAAAACTAACAGTTAACAAACAGAATTACGCCAAATCTAAACAGACACAGTAAAATACACTTGCTCATTTGCAACAATAAAGTACGAGTCGCGTCCCACTAACAATTAAATTATCCGAGAACCGCACAACATATGTCAAAAAAAAAGAAAACATAATTCACTCATAGATACGCGGAAATAATTGAGTTCCATTTACTATACCCCAGATCCAGTGCGCGTTCACTGCGAGCCCCGAATTGCTACTGAAACGGAGCGAACCGACTCACTTGCCGCGTACAGATCGTGCAGCTTGGGAAGCGGCGAATATACCGAGAGCCGTGAATTCTGAATGAAATTTCGAAGGTGGCGAGCGCGGCTTCACTCACGGGTCGCGAGGGTGACGAAAGGAAGAGAGGAGAGTCGAAAGGGGCAAGTGGAAGCGCACGCTATAGCAATGGCAGCTGATTTTGACAATACAGGGAGAGAGACGCACAGGATATAACCTTGGGCTGCACGTTAGTGGCGACGGAGATGCGTGGTGGTCCGCCGTGACCGCGAATCCGATAACAGCTCCGTGACGGTGAGCGGCGCGAGAACGGTGGATCGGGGATAGAGGCCCGAACGGAATGGTAATACGCGAACGTGCTCGGTGGGACGCGTACCAGGTGTACGCCGCGCCAACATAACCATCTACGCTGTCACCGATGTGTCGACTCGCGCGTCGCTGCACGGCGCCAAAATTCCGATCCCACCGATGCCTTGCTCCCGACCACAGGCCGCGGTGAAATGCGCGCAGCCGAGGGGCGACGATTAGAGACGATTAGAGGTGGCGGATTCGATATCGGTCCCCGGACCGTGTTACAACATCTTTTCCTGTACAGCGGGACAAAGGAGAAAGCAGAACCAATCCGACGTTGGTGTGTTTACGGTACTCTCCCTTCGCCGCGGCCTCGTATTTCTCTCTCTCTCTCTCTCTCTCTCTCTCTCTCTCTCTCTCTTTCTCTCGCTCAGTCTCTCCCTCTCTCCCTTCCCACCCTCCTATTCATGTCCTTCGATCGGAGCAGCTGTCCCGCCGTCACGGCCTGTCTCCAGGCGCGCGAGACGCGAACTTGTATATTTACCTTTCGGACGCGCTGCGAACGGCCCCGTTTCAAACCGTCCCACGCCACTCGCTCGATTCCTCCGCGATCCGAGCGAATTATTTACGAAAGCACTTGCTCCAACTTGCTCCTACATCGTCGCGTACTCGCCTGATACCTGCGGGTGAGTTCAAGAACGGGCAATGTCAATGTCTGGTTGTTTAGACTGTTTAGAAAATTCCCAACCAACAGAATGCATATGTTTCTGCGAAATTTCCGACGACAATTAAGCAGCCCAAAGTGGCGATTTCGACTATTCTCAGACTAGCACTTCTCGAACTCACTCGCAGACACTATATCGCATGCAATTGGTCGTTGAAGACGAAAATAGGGGGTCGGTTTTGGTACGCGACGCGTATGGGTCGCGTTATTGCGTCGCGTGTAGAATCGCCCGTCTATTTTGTATTTTCACAGATATATTGCGGGAAACGTTCGTGGGTCGATGCGACCACCGTTTTTATTAGAAATGAAATTCTGACGATGGTAGTGTGTTAAGGACACACTGTATTTGTTTATGGAGAATTAGCGTGATACGAGGCTTTTGAGCACGATGCTACTTTGCTAAGATATGTGTGCATACATCCGCGAATGCGCGTGAGGCGGCTGATTTGTTACTGTCTATTTGAATCGAGGTGGATACGCAGCGAATGTGTCTGGCCCACGTTGGTTTCTTGCAATTCTACAGCACCTGTATGGTACTCGTACTGTTATAATTCGGATATTTACAATAAATGTACGAAGCTTCTCTGGGTAACTGTAATCGCTTCGACTGGTCCCACACGACTGTGCTTTCTGTTTCCATGAATGTGTGTTGGCAACAGTGGGCATACTAGGTATAGTGCTACGCTACAATTTGTATACGGCCTGCTTGTGCTTGAATCCAACGTTTCCGTTTATTTATTAGATATCACGAAAGTTGAACCGTTTGACGAGTAACGTGACCAAGTGAACTTGAGGAAGTACTTGTTTCAGCAAGTTCGTGACAATGATCATACCTGTACGTTGCTTTACATGCGGGAAAGTGATCGGGAATAAATGGGAGGCTTACCTTGGTTTGCTGCAAGCGGAATACACGGAAGGGTGATTATTATTATTATTATTGTTATTAATATATTATGAAATTTAAAAAGACTATGAAATAGCGGTGTATTAATTTGTGGATAATATTCGCATTGTAAACGAACCTAACCTCAAATCTTGAAAGAGAATGCCAAAGTGCACAGAAACGCCGCATGTAATATTCCGATTAATTTAATTAGTAATTTATTTATTCACTTTACCACTGAATAAACATTATTTATTAGTATTCTCTATCGTACATCTACACATTTTTTACGATTCTATATTGTTCACGAATTTATTCTGCACTGTTTGGCACATGGATAATAAATAACTTATCAAAATATTTCAAATGTATTGTACTTACTTTTTAGAGACGCCCTGGACGCACTGGGATTAAAACGATACTGTTGTCGCAGGATGCTGCTCGGACATGTCGACTTAATCGAGAAGCTTCTGAATTATGCCCCGCTAGAAAAATAGATAGTATGTGAAATTTTCATTTCCATTATCATCGCCTTGTACATTTATACATATTTTGTTATATAAATGCATAAAATAAGTTAAAAAATCACTATTTTAACACTGAAATGAATATAGAAACTTATTCCCAAATCTGAAAATGTTATTACTGTTATCTAAATATTACGAATTATTATAACATTGTACATAAAACGGGAAGGAACGAAGACACGAAATATATGGTAAAATATTCTGTATTTTATAATCACCTTTGTTGCATTTCTCATTTTTTTTTGTTATGGGTGTGAAAGTTTTTTAACAATCATATAAAAAAACTAACAGATTTACAAAAGTGTGAGCCGAAATTGGTTTGAAAAATCGTATGTTAAATGCAACGGGAGAAACACTCTATACATTGTAATTTAGTACTTATCGTAGATGCAGAATTGCGTATGTAAAAATTTCGTATATTAGGATACTTTCATATGTGTACCAGTAGTTTCTCTAATTAAGTTGAAACGTAGGAAGTAGGAGGTTAAACTCTGAGTTTTAATTATCAATTTACGGAGCCAACAGCATTGGGTCTTAATTTCTTTAATACGAAACACATACAGAAATAGAATAAAAACATTTTTAGATATGCTGACTTCTCTCGATCTTTGTCAGAGTAAAAAATGAACGCGCAATCTGCGCTCCTCAGATCGAATTCGTGTAAAATTTTAAAACTGCTGTGAAAGCACCATACGTTTCTGCGCAGGTCGATTTTATTACGACGAGAATTAAAAAATTATCTTTATTCCATAAAATTAATTGTTGTAAATAATACAAAAGGCTATCCTCGTTTTTTTTTTTAAATTTTAATTAGTTATTCATCATTCTGATATAGATTCCTTAAATAATTTAAATACTGCCAACGTTTCGATCTACGGTCATTTTTTTTCCAGTTAAATAGAGTTCCCACGGTATTATATTTTACGAACAAACGAGAATGTATAGTTTTAAACTGATTACTAAACCGATATTTTACTAGCGATTAAATCCTATTACAATCTTCGTTGACGTTGACTTTGTGGTGTATAAATCGGTTGTGTGTGGATACAATGATTTGAGCTACAGTATTACCGAATGTCGGTTTTAATATTCCCTATCGTTCTTCACTTCCATTCGCGCTGACATTTGCACGGGAATAGAATAATTCATGCTTGTTATTGTAACGAATAGCTTTCGCTTATCTTACTAGGGCACTTCTTGTAGACACGCAAACAGCACCTAAATTTCTGATACAAAATATCTTTACTACCGTACGAGTCTTCTAATAATTAAACTATCGTAATTAATATTTCGCGTTCACCTGATCCTCCGCGTTCCACACGATTGTCTCTCTGTAAAGTATCAAAACTATCAGAAATTTATTGCGTTAGAATCCGTTGAAGTGGCTTCCAAACGTGTTCGGCTTGGAGCATTGGAATATGTACAAATCTATACGTAGTAACGAAGACGACTGTTTTTTAACTGTATAACTTCACGATGTCTATCAATGCGCTACGAGATCCGAACACTAGGGCCATCAGACCGATCACGCATATAACAACGTTCTTCAGCGCCACCCAGTTCCCCGGCCCGAACCCGACGTCCCAGTATGTCACCGTCTCGACGAACACAGGAATCAGGAGTCCTAATATGGAGAAGCAGAACGCGCCGATCAGCCCAATGAAGGGCGCGATGGTCGGCACGATTACAGCCAATAGAACTGAAACATACATTTAATTAATTTAATTTATGCCGCCACGTAATTCAGCACACAGAATATCCTCGGCATTGAAATTACGTTATACGGGATGGAGAAAATAATCAGGGCCGCGTTTCACAATTCTGTGGGGCCAAAGAAAAAGCATATGTACTTCTAAATTTTATAATAATAAATATCTATGCATAGGGCCCCGCAGAATTTACGTTGAGCTTTCGTAGACTCGCACCGGTCCTGCAAATAATCAACCAACATTTGGTTGGTGCACACGAAATTGTCGTTTCGCGTAGGGAAGTTCGAATGAAAATATTTTCTACTTTTTAACTACTTTATCTTTTTTAGTTTCTGTGATATTTCTCGCGCCGCCGAGTCAGCGCTAGCGATTGTTACCATATCTCCAGCATAAACAAAGGAGCTTTTAACAATTTCGTACGTACCAACCCAATATTTAAGGTATCGGAGATCAATGAAGACATTTCAAATGAACCGTACCTGCTCCTGTGACCATGACTGTCCTCAAAATATAATTCGCTAGCATTGGCTTCTTCTGGAACCTATCCTTTATACCATTCCACGCGATATCCAGGCAGACGTAGAATTGCAGGCCAAACGTACAGTAAACAGCCAGGGCTATTAAAATCTGAGCGACTTGGGCGGGACTGAAAAAGACAACGTTCGTACAGATACCATCTGCATAATTCTCTGAAGCTTTTCGTTTACATGTGAGGGGCCCAGTCGAAAACAGGCATCAATTTTCGTTTCTTTGTACCATTAATTCATTCCTGCAATGTAATGTAATTTCACTACCTCCTAATATAATAGCATGTAAGTTTCAGCGAGCAGAATCATATTAAATGTTCTGCACGCTGAGATAAAAGAAGTGCGTGGTGGAAAAGAAAAATGCGCACGACCTAATAAAATTAATTTCTCACCTAAGATTTGATAATAGTTTTCATTTACCAGCTAATCCAAGTACCGTTCAAAATAATTCCAATTCCGCACCACATTTCCGATGAAAACAATTCTTTCAACTTGCTTTCCTCTAAAATCACGAAAAAATTAAAAAAAATTAAAACCCACTTCAAAAAAATAAAATTGCACTAAAAAGTAAAAAATAATTTTTTCCCTTATTTAATCTACGACTCTCATATTTTTTAAGTCGCCGCCAGATTTACACGGTGCAAGTGATAATGAAATAAAAAATATGAGGGTCGTATATTATATAAGGGAATAAAGTATTTTTTACTTTTTAGTGCAATTTTATTTTTTTGAAGTCTGAATTTTTTTAAAATTTTTTAGTTTTCAATTTTTAGGTTTATATATATTGACACAACATGCTGAGGAGATATGCGCGTACGTACATAAAATAATAATAATTAGGTGGCAATAGTTTTCATTATTAACCATAACTGGCAAAACATTGGGCCAATGTTGATACAGTCTAGGACGGGACCACCGTGGCATCGCCCTCTTTCGAATAAAGAAAAGATCATCAAAATCGGCCCATATACTGAGGAGTTATGCGGGGACGAACATAAAATAAAATACAGATGGGTCGAATATATAACCTCCTCCTGTTTGAAGTCTGTTAAAAACGGTGGCATGTGCCTGTTTCCCACTGGGCCCCTGTATCGTTACGACTCTTACATCTCTTCCGTCGGCAGATTCAACGTGATACTGTCTTTGGTGTTGTCCTGGTACTTTACGTAGCCGAGAAATCCGAGTAGAATATATATGAGCGTGACACCGGACATTCCCTTGTTGAGGACGCCGCAGATACCAACGATGTGTTGCGGCGTCTTCATGTTGTTTTCCAACGGCATTACGACACCTAAAAGACAGAATACTCCTTCAGTATTTCTCCTCCGTTTCCAATTACACAGCGGAGGCGCGAGCTACGGTACCTATTGCTTCCATCGCGAAGATGGTGATGCTGAAGAACTGGGGGAAGCCCTCAATGGACGCGAACAAAGGTACAGTCGTGATGGGTGGTAGGTCCCAGACTAAATAGTAAAATGTTATTCCTAAGCCTGTCCCCATGAATAGATTAGCCACCATGGACACAGGTGCGAGGTATTTCAGATTGGGTATCCAGCTGAGCAGTATCACGGGGATCAGCAGACAGGCGGTGATCAATCGCAGACTGAATTCACCGGACCCTGGGTCTTTGTAGTGCTGAATGATTTGGTCGAAGTTCGCTGCGACGATCACTGTGTACACGCTGCAGGTGCCGAAGTACGTCGCGAATAAACTAATTTGTATAAGGTACCTGCACAAAGCAACGACGGGATGGTCACATAAGTATAATTTATGGTCACGTAATTATAATTTCTAACGACTCCCGATTAATCAGGCGGTAATTGGAGAAGATAGAGGGGACCGGGTTTCTTACCTAACTGGCTTCGAAAACTTCCTTCCCCACTCTGGTCCCGTGGCAAACGCTACTTCGGCTACGTCGGCGAAACTCATTTCTGTGCGCCGCGTTTTGTAGTAGAGCACGTGCGCGCATTTTATCTAGGGTATAACGAGTTTGATGTACATTCTTAATGTTATTACGGTGTCTATAGATCATTTAACAAGTCGAGTCAGTAGAGATAAAGTAAATATCTAGGTGTTAAACGCGTTAAACATTCATTACTATTAGGCGTAGAAAATAATTCTGCGCTTTTACGAGTCTATAAAATCACTTGAAACTGGCAATGAGATATTTTCCTGCTTCTTAGCTCGTGTGCAGCGTTGACACTCGCTTGTTGTTATTGCGGAGCGATATCAACATCGGTTAATCAGTTCGCGTGATGAATAGGGGAAGAAGAGATACATGTAGACACAAAGTCATGTTGCTCAAGAAAGAAGTAATCTTCAGCTTGGGCTGGGAAATTTTTCCACACGCGACATACTCAACAGACTTAGCTCCAAGTGATTAGTTAGGTCAGTCAAATATTGCCTTACTGCTACGCACTGTAACACAGTTGATGCTCGAAAATGTATCGACGATTTAATCGATTAAGAATCGATAGAATTCTTATGCTATTCGAAAGATGGAGGAAAGTCATCGCTAATAAAGAAGAATATTTTAACGATTGCCCTTATTTCAATTTTCTTAAAATAAAGATTGAATTTTGCCGAGAAAAGCACAGAACTCTCTCCTACACCTAATACTTGCTAACCGCCCTACATAATGTCTATCGCGTATATTTGCTTACAATCACCAGTGGCGGATTGAAGGAAAAAGGTGCACAGATGATAAACGTTCTGGGACACCCTGTATACGTAACAGAATTACAAATAAACAAAATAAGCACGTGCTTAGGGTACCAGGAGAAAGAGGGGAACCGTAGAAATTTTCTGAATTTTAAAATCTAACTTTCGTTAGAAACACTTTTTAGTCAAATTATCGGAAATGCCTAAGAAACCGCACATTGCGTTGAAGTAATCACTTCAAAATCTTTTAAGTGCTCAGAGCATCTGAAGGTCTTAATTCGGCCCTGCATGAAAATTATGAGAAACAAAACCTAAATTTTTTTTGGAAGATGGGTCCCAGGCGGCAACTGTTCATCGCCCGCCGGTTAAATCCGCCACTGACTACCATCGACTCATTCCATCGAATTTACCATTGTATCCCGATTACTTACCAAAATATATGCGCAGTGCGTGCAGACAAATGCTACGAGGATTGTGGCGAATACACCGACGAGAAGGCCAGCATTCTTGAAAGCGATTGGCATGGACAATATGCCCGTGCCCAGCGAGGCTTTCAGTAAATGCGTTAATGTGTCGCAGTCGCTACATGGAAACAAGTTGAAAATTTTGATTAATTCCTCTCGATACGCATAATGGTCATGAATACTCATAAGCGGTTCTGAATCAGGCTAACAGTGCCGTTCAATTGTAATCAGAATGTCGATAAACTAGTTCTGCGTTCCAATTTATGCAGCATCCTTTATGATTATTCAGTATATACCCCGAGCGCACTTACGTCGTCGGGTTATCAACCCTTCGTTCGCTGAAGGGGTCGAAGGTTTTCCCGTCGCCTGGTCCTGTCTCCACATCTCGCGGAGCGACTTGTACTTTGTATCTGCGGGGCAGACGAAACGTTATTGATAGCGTGGCTATGAGAAAGCAAAATGGGGTCTCCGGGCGCTGAGACATGTTGCGATAAATGCACCGACTCTCAGCTTTCATCACACGTGTTACTACCCACGTGTGCAGATTGGTTTCCGCGTTTCAGCAGCAGAAGCGGAACTGGCATCTTGTTCACGCGCCTGGCTGGGGAGCAAGATGCTGGTTTCGTGAAACCTGAGAGTCGGTGCACGCATCGCGACATGCTTCAGCGTCTGGAAACTTCTTTGATAATGTAATGTAATCTTTTGTTCTGGGTGGCGCGGGGAACGAGTGTTTGGGGTGAAAGAGATATGTACCGACTACCGAGCGAGTGTTTAGGTTTGGGAGCCAATTGTGAGCGAGAATGATTCTTCGAATACACGTGGACAGTTTGGAGGAGTGTGTGGTGTGTGTCTACGTTCTTGAAAAGTAGGGGGATGATCAAGAATCGAGAGGAGAGTCGGGAGAGTGTATACAGAGGTGAGTTTTGAATGCTGAAGAGAATCGAACGGAGTGAAAGTTTGAAGTTGTAGAGTAGGGACGAAACTAGTAAGGAGTTAAAGAGTAAAAGAGTTAAAAGCCAATAGTAAGTTAGGAGTATATCTAATATTATACATGCAGGGTTAACCACTTGACTCATTGTCAAAACCCGCGCGCGCGGGAACAGATCTGAGGTGGATAACCCTGTATTATTGTTAAGGAGTGCCATTTTTTTCATGTCAGTCCCAGTTACCAAACATTCATCCACAATAGCGGATTATATTCTAGTAGATATGATATAAACAGTTCAATTGGCGTTGGCGCGTATCCACGCCAAGGGATTCTTTAGCGTGCTGTGACGACTCAGAATATTCTGCGAAGTATCAAAAGTACTTTGAAGAATGTTTGCTTGAGGCAACTCAAGCAGAATATTCTCGGCAGAAGCGATTGCTTGAAACTTTGCGCCACTCAAAGTGCTAATACAACTGTTAAGGGACATAATATGTAAATTGGGAGAGTGCCTGATTATTTGGGTCAGATATGTGTAATTTTCAGCGGTAACAATAATGTTAAAGTGGTAAAAATAACTGAATTTCTATTTTGCTTCTCTTTTTAAGCGATTCGGGTTATTTTAAGATTGATTATACATATCGTACTTGGATAGTACTCCGTCTTTCAGATTGGACCCGTCATTGGGCAGGAAGGTGTCCATCTCCGTCGGCGTTTTGTTATCCTGCGATAAAAATGTGATACATTACATAATTACAGGTGAAAAGAGTTTATATAAAGAAATGATTTATTAGCTGATATTTCCTCATACGTACCATTTTTAGGCGTGTTTGTATTCCTGTGGCTAATATACGTTATCTGTAACAGAGAACACGTTGACTTTTTAAAACATCCATAATAGTAATTATATAAATGAAATAGTCAATTGAAGATTTTTTTTTAATAATTGGTGAAATCCGTTCAGAGATATTTGAGGAGGATGAAACAAATACTCTTTTTTTTTATATTTACAGATGTGCGTAAAAATAATTATCGAATTAGGGATCGGCGGTGGAGGAAACTTGAAAGGTATAGTACTTTTCGCTAACTATTTTATCGCAGTTTCGTAGATATAAATAAAAAGACGTAACTTTTGTTTAAACTTTTTTTCGATATTTCTCACCGGTCTTGTGATATTCCACGAAAAAGAAAATTCTGTATTTTTTCAGGGGGTGATTTCACCCCCTACAACTGCACTACGGCATCAACAAAAAATAGGTTTGTCTTACAGATGTCTTACTACTCTACTTGGTGGAAAACAAAGCAGTTTTTCAGTAGTCACGGAGTAGCTACGCCTCGATACTAGATTACTCGTCAAACCTCCAATCTAGTTCTTCCCTACCCCCCCCCCCCCCCCAATAATTCGCACTGTAGAGGTCTCTTCTGTTTAGGCATGCGCATTAGAGACCTCACGACAAATAGTACAATAACATGTTTTCCAACGTCGTGTATCGTTGTAAGCGATCGGGCCATTTTAGTATATCCTAATAGATAAACAGATCATGCTACAATTATTTTTAATTACTGAATTTAATAATTATGGGAATGTCACCTTGTTTACTTAAGCTTTTATTTTACAATCGAGTTTTGCGATTGAATCACTCGTGCCATACAACTACGCTAATATTGCGAGTAGTATTATCAATCAGATAATTTGATTCTTGTCCGATCAATCAAATCATTATCACACTTTCGAAAATACTACTAGATTTGTCTGTTTCGATATTAGCGCCCCAGATTGGCAGAAATCAGACACGTAAGCAAGCATTGGAAAATCAATTCGATCGCCTTATCTGATACGATTGACATAACATATGACTTGAGAGTTCCGTTGAGTAATTAGGGGAGTACAAACGCAACGGAAACATGCGAACTTAATAGAAAGAATGAATCTTCAGATTTGTAGGCGCGCCAAGCTATGGGAGAATTATAAAGGTATGCGAGACCCCCGATGGTCGAGTCGGGTCCTCGAAAATTCCAAGGACCCAATTGTCGTTTCGTAAGGAAAATGGCAGAGACATTGTTAATTCTCTGAAGTGCAGACATCAGTCAGTTCTAAAAATATGAATCCCGAAGTGCTCAGGAACCCGTTTCGATCCCGACAAAAATTCTTGTCCCGACTCGACCGAAAATTTTCGGGCTCCCGCGCACCTTTGGAGAATTATTATTTCATAACATATATATTCCGAATAAAATTATATAAGGAAAACCAACCCCCCCCCCCCCCACCTTCAAATATACACTAATTTAGCGCTAAAAGGAAACGTACTTATGTACGAAACGAGAACACACTGAGTAATCGACATAACGAGGAACGTAATAGCCGGTGTAGTTAATTTGAATGCGATGCACATTCCGTATCTCATTATCTTTGAATTATGAAGATATTCATTGATAATCAGCGCACAATCGGTACTCCGTTGCGATACCCTTTTGGCATCGTTACGTAAATCGATAGAAGCCAGCCTTTAGCTTCGCAAACTTCGGCCTTGCGGGTTGCGGTTCTGCGTGCATTAATGACGTGTACGGAAATACGAAACTGTGGGCGACACGTTGCACGAGAAAAATTAACATAATCGACAGTCTGTTGGCGGCTGTTCTCGCCTTGGTCGTGTAAAGAGTGAACACAAACGAACTGTAGCTGCCACTGCCATTGTAATTTTACAATTTTCGACAAACTCGTTCTTTTGCTTATTCTTACCATGCCATTACATATAGTACACCTGCGCGTCGTTAGCAGTAGTTTAGCTACGCCATTATTCAAATTTTTATTGTCCGCGGCTTATTTCCAACGAGGCGTCAAAGTTTCAGCTATTTCTACGAACACTTAGCAGAGATAAAGTTCTTTTTCTGAATTTTTTAAGTTTTTGGAAACCCGCCTTCACCGAACAAGTGAAATGGAACCTAATTCGAAATGTCAACACACTCGGGGGTCAACCCTCGCGGAGCGTCACGCTTCGATAAGAATACTAGATTCTATATGTAGTTGATCTGAGTTATCATAATACACCACATTAAGAACAGGTGTAAACGCCATAGGCGCTAATACGTTTCATTAGGAACACTTGGTCTAATTCACAGTTCCTTGGTGCTAAAGCCGTGTAAATGGATCATAATTAATGTTAAACTGTTATAAAAACCACCTTCTAGGAAATGAATTAAATGTGATTTGTAGGTTAATTTTTATTCTTTTATTTTTATTTCATAAAGATATGCCAGAAGAACTGTTCCATATTTCCGATATTTATTGCCAGCCATTATTAAATTCTAGAACAGTAATTTGTGCCGCGAAGAATAACCCTGCCCGCATTCTCGAAAAGAGAATCATCGCCGTGACATAGCTGCTTTACCACGAAGATACGAGTATGCTTGTTATTATTGCTCATAGTTCCACATCTTTCCCCAGAAGGCCGCAACAGTTACGACCTTCGACCTCTGAAATCCTATGCACGCGCAAATGCCATTGCACGCTTCCTATGGAAAAAGTCACTAGACTAATCTTGTTCGGTAGCTTCACATCGCTCCGATTGGCCAAACTATCTACGAAATGCGTAACGAGTGACGTAAATAACTTCTTGAAAAGGTTCTAAGAATTCTAAAGCGATGGAGTTATACTACAATGCACAAAACTGACAATTGTCATTTTCTTTAAAAAAGAAAAGAAACTTATGATAATTGATCGAAAACATCGATGTAATAGATGAAAGACTTCTTGTTCCTCTTAATAATATTGTACTAGCGTTCGCCGAACAAAGAGCTGCATTGTTACTGCGCTAATCTCCTTCGACTTGTCTTCTATCATGGAAAAACCACGGAGTTGTCGACCCAATATTCCCGTCTTGCCTTCGATTATTTCTAATCACATTTTATGAGTGATACACAAAAGTTTTTTAAAGAGAAACCAGAATACCCCCTGCTCAAAATATTCAAAGAAAAATATAGTTGTCCAAGAAAACGATTACCCGGTCAATACACCGGTCATCTTTCCACTTAGCGACAGAGAATTATCAATTAAAACATTCTTCAATCACGTTCTCTTTGAAAACGTAAAACTCATTGACGAATGTTTCCATGCAGTTTCATAAATTATCCCGCTCGTCCACTTCCAGTGGTTATAATTATCAGACCACAAATGTTATAGCGCTGTGGTTACGAGGCCAAACAGCCGACCGCAAACATTAACAGTCACCTAAATTTAAAAACTCTTTTTTGCCTCGGTTTTACGTAATGTCATTTATTTCAAACCTCCCGTTATATAATTAGAAATACGACAGTCATAAGTGCCCTGGAGCCGTTTGAAAACGCGGGATCTCAAAAGAAAAATCTTCCATTGGTCATTTTTATTCCCTACTGGGCAAAGTACAGAGGGAGGCAGCTATGTGTAGTTAAAACGAAAGGAACCATGCGGGTTTCCACGAGTCTGACGTTCATCGATCATTCTTGACGCTGCTCCGGACATTGTCCTCAAAAATATATAGAACCGTTGGCAATCGCACACGGGAGGAACTGATGGGTGCGCGCGCGTCCAATCTAAAAATAGTTCACGAAACGACCGTGCAACGCCTCGGCATTATCTTGGCTGAATAACTTTCCGTGATTACAGAAACAATCAATACTTGTCCACCTTCCGTGCGGCGAGTAGGTACACGCGGATCACAGGGACGGCCTTCAATCTCCGCTGATCGTTGACGAATGGTTCGCAAGTTTATTACCTGCTGGAAGGCAGCCAATCGAATTCTCACTGCGACTGTCCATCGTACACGATAAGTCACCACGCGAAACAGGTACGGGCAACTTCGAGGCACGACATCTGGCCAAATTACACAGAAATCGGGCGTTTATCTTCCGAGGTCCGTTCACGCGTGCGTGCAGAAACCCTCCCTCCACGGAACGCTCCTTGTCGCTCTTACTCACGCTCTTATTCAAGTCGCGACCGTCAGGGGTCGAGGTGGTGGGTCAGGTGGGCAGACGAATGTTTGAGACTCGTATTTTTAGAGGTTTGCATGAGAAAATTAATTGTAGTAGGATTCGTGTATTACGTTGGTATCAGTGGTACTGCTATTCTAGGCAACCCCACAATCTACGAGATATAGAAGATATACGGCTCGGGACTGAATGTCACTCTTATATTGAGACAGCGAATCTTTTTCTCGGTTTATCATTTATTAGATGTGATTTCGGCGCACTGGTTCGGTCACTTTAAAACATTAACAATCTAGCTATTTTGCAATTAATTCGATATTTATATAAATTTCAATATAAAGAAACGAATACTGCGAGAGCTATTGAAAATAATAAGTCGTAACGCTCGAAAACGGACGTGCGACACGCGAGTCGGTTGGAAGAAGACTGAGGTAAATAGTAGACAACCCCAAATACCATTTATTGCCTGTGAATCAGAGAGGCTGTGAATCTCAGTCATGCCTCATTCATCGGGGTAAGAAGAGGAGAAGTGGAGGGGATAGCGACCAACTGGTCTCGAGCCAGATGCCCCGGCGTTCTTCAGAGACGCTACTGTAATTCCCTCTAATGGAACTGTTTTACTTCTGTCACCGTTTAGAGTTTACACTTTCTATTGACTACTACTTGTAAATATGCATGTCTATCAAACGGAGCAGTTGACAAGCAAAGTGATATCTACTCTATGAAATCAAAAGGCTAGAAAATTGATTAGTTTAGCGTTAATCATCCTCGACTGCTAGACTTGGGACGTTTTCGGACAGTGGAACCAGTAAATCCTTTTTATCTTATTTCTATTTATAGCTATCTTAGTTTTGCTACTGCTCACAGTTTAAACTTTCTTTTGGCCGCTACGGTAGGCGCTGCATGAAACACGTGCGTCGACAACGCGTCTTTGACCCTGAAGCATTGGGACTGGAGGTCAGGCGCACTTGTTTAATGTCGTAAACCTAGAAATAGGTATCTGTTTTACATAACCCGTGGCGCTGTGGATTGTAGTTCAGGTTCAACTGCTTATTCGAACGTACGTATTTTCCTGTTTTAGATCGGGCAGACGGAACTGCGCAAAACTGATTTCTGGATTAACTTATACATATATGTTTGCGGCATGCTAATAGACGAACAAAGCGTCGGGTTTTCCACTTACAAAATTATTTCTTAATATAGCAAAGCAACGGGAACAGATGACTCTTCAGAAATAATAAAGAAATAATAGCTTGAAAATTCCAAACAAGATGATATGTTATTGCAACAGCTCAATCGCAGAACTAATAATTATTCTGCGGTAATTACTATTCCTTCCACTTGAGATTCAATACGTCGCGGGAATCTCAAGCCCAGATCACTTCTAAGGAATAATAAAGTTGCAAAGTCTACTACGCCATGCTTTAAACAAGCTCCGTTACTATACATATAATTTCCATGTCATTGCAACCTGCTTAAACTATTCCCACGATTTTTCAGCAAAAGTTAAGAAACTCCGAGGAGAAAGGAACCTGACTGATTTTTTGCCCCAGAGCTGATCGAGTAGATTGAAATCACGCGGCGGTTTCAGTTCGACTAACGCGGGATGTAATTTAATATATCTTACGAACTAATCCGCGGCCGCTTGCGCATGCGCCTTAACGATTTAATTTCATTCAAGTGGTATTTAATGAGCGGGTGTACATGGAAAATTCGTCAGTGCCGAGGGTATCATTAACACGAGGTAGCGTGATTGTTATTTCAACGAAAGGCGAGGCGGCCCCGCGAGGGAATATAAAATAAGACCGAGGACTGCAATTTGCCGCCATTCATGCGTCAAGCCAGTCGTTTTCGCGGCGATATGCTCGCAGTTTCGTCTAATGCAAATTACACACCTGCCTCGTGTAAAAGGAGTGTTAAAAAAAGGTCGCCGTTATGTAATCACGGTGTTTGCTCTTGGCTCGATAGCGAGCCACGTGTGTGCTGCCCCGTGAGCTTTTCTTCCTTTCGCGACACCTTCAGAGCGACACCCCGCTGCCCGGCGGAAAATCAGATAAGGGCAACTGTCATAGCAACCGGCACGATTCTTGCAATCCACATTGCAATTAATTAATCTTTAATCTATCCTAGTTGAAGCGACAATTACAGAAGCTGGTGCATTACACGGTGGCAACTGGGTCGTTCAACTTTCCGCAGTTAACCTTTCGTTAATTGTGGTCAATTTTATGGTTAATATTGGTTTACGAGGCTCGCCGAATACGTATTTGGCGATTTTAGGTTAAATATGCTGTATAGATATTTACAAATAAATATATGTATTTGAAGAGCTGGTGGTCGTTTCAATACTCTGCGTTCTGTATCTTTTGATTGGAGATTTGCCGCTGCTAGGCTAACAAGCGTCTGCCACCCTTTCCACGAAAATCAAATATTTTAATTTAACCCTTCGAATGCAGTACCGGAGTCATTGGTGACTCGGTGTGAGTCAGAAGTGACTCCGGCATAGATTCAGTAGTGCGAGAGTTAAAAGATTTGAGACAATTTTGAAATTCATTCAATATGACAACTCACATATGAGTTGTTGCTAGGGGTGGGTTCGAAGCTAATTTTTAAATTCTCGAAACGCGAATCCTAAAATTTATAAAGCTTCAAAACCCAGAGTTCTCGAATTTTCAGCTGAAGCTGCTGATTCTGGTTTTTAAGTGGAGTATTTTGCTTCAAGAACTGAAGTCAAAAAAATTTCTGCATAAATCTGAGCTCAAAAATTGACTGTAGCTGAATAAAGTACAAACAAATATATAACAATATACAAATTCTCGAGGAACGCTGCGAGCGATTCTTTGTTCATTGTTTTTCTACTTTATCTTATTTGGGTTTCGAATCACGAAAAAAGTACAAAGTTTCGAGGTTTCTAGGCTAAGAGAAACGCAGTTATTACTAATTTACTAGATGAGAAAGAAGTGAATTCTTTTTAAAGCTGTCTCAAGCCTTTTCCAATTTCTTTCACCCAAAATTTGCCGCCCTAGGCTGCAGCCAAATTATCAGTTAAAATTGATGAGAGTTCGTTGAAAGAATTATTGTAAACTAAGTTTTGAGAATTATTACAAATGCACCGACTAGTGGCCGCCTATCTGGCCACTTTTGTAGTCGACAAAAGAGGTCGATTAATCGACCTTGAATTTTTAGTATTACTGATAACTTGATAAGCCACAGAAATAAAAATGCAATATTCTTTCTTTACTCTCATTAGTATAATTTTAATAATGTTTAATATATTGTACCTATACTTATACATAATTCTATGTAACAAAATTATTACATAAAACATTAAAAATAGTAATCATTATTTATTGAACCCAAATAAATAAGTGCCAACGAAAACGAACGGCGGACTACTTAGTCGGTACTTAGATCTCAAATTATTATATTCGAGGGCATGTATTCAAGCTTTCGCTATTCCTAATTCTTTAAAGGGTTTAAGGGGACTAGGCAGTCAAAATTCAAGTCGCTCGAAAATCAAGTATTTCTTGCGAATTAATTACAAGGAGATGAATACAAATTGCGACTAGTACATTTGGGTAATTTTTTCACACAGAAATCAGAGATGACCAGAGAGCAAATTACCTAAACGGAAACTACAGAGGCAGAGACCAAAGCATGATTGCAAGGTTCAGATGTGGAAACGGAGAGCGGGGAAACAAGTACTGGAAGGAGGAAAAACACACAGTATGCAGACTATGCAATGGGGCTAGAAAGAAGCTGGTCACATGCTACAAGACTGTAAGGAGCTGAAAAGAGAGAATTCAACGATCAGAGCGATTTTAAAGGGAGAAGAAGAAGGAGCGGACTGGATGAGAATGGTTCTGGAAAAAAGGAGAAGAAAAGAAGAACAAGATGGAGGAAGAAATCAAAACGAAAGCGCATTCTTAAGTTAGCAGTCCCAGAAACACTTACACACATAACACATGTAACCCCATTTTGAGGCCGAAAGGCAAAAAATAAACCTATTTACTACATTTGAGTAATGTTTATTAATTCAATAAACGGCAAAAAAAAATTCTTTTGTAATATTTACATAGGGGAGAGCGGGGACAAACGTAACGGCGTGAAGAAAGTAACACGCCTTCTCCCGCCTTCCACGAAAGTTTCCAAAATGTTTGCTTTATATAGTTACGCGTGTTTAGTGTTTCTTTTCTTTCACTGACAATGAGTGACGCTGGGCAATACGACGATTTGTATACCGTGGGCAAGCTGATTTCGTTATTTCGACCATTCAGGTAAGTGTCCCCACTATTGGTTTTTTGTTAATATTCACAGTTAAACTATAGACATTGATCCAATTATTTGTCAGAGCGTTCTTAGATAATGTCTTTATAAGTTTCTGTATTTGATTTCAATAAGTCTTGTATAGTTTGTTCGTTATAACAGTTCTATGCTGAAAAACATGGCTGGGGACAAAAGTAACACGTCACTACGAGGAGTAATTGAATCCAATATTAATAATTGTTTTTATAAAAAAATCATAAATATTAATTACTTTTGGGGCCGTTACGTGAGATTCCATATTAAATCAAATACACAGTATCAAAGAAATGCTTGAAGCTGGTCATACTTTTTTATCGTTACCTCCTTAAAATATGTTTATTTAAATGTTTGTTTCTATCGTTTCTGATAATAAAAAGTCCTATTTTGCTTTGGAAGAAGTGTGTTTACTTAATTCTCCTCAAAATAATTAGTATTACTTTCGTCCTACCCCTGCAGGACAAAAGTAACAATGACAATCACTGGGGAAAATTGCCAAAACTCTTTGACTACTTATCATGGAAGGCTGAATGTGTGGGGAAATGATAGACCAAGAAACCCACTATCTTAAAGCATAATTTGCATTTTTATATTAATAAGAGGTAATTGGCAGCTGGCCAAATGTAAAAAAATGTTACCTTTGTCTCCGCTCTCCCCTATTAAAAGCCTCTGTATTGTATGCGTTGCGAGTTGTGGATAATGGAAAATAACGAAAATCATTAATTCGTATCGGTGCACGTTTATAAATACCACGATATAGTTAATGACCGAATAATGACATTCACGAGCGTTTTTGGTAGTTGCACGTGATAATTGACTCACGATAATTCAGGATACGACAATTTCATGCGAACGGAAGTTCGTATTGATACGACTGTTTTGTTGACCTATGTCAACGTGTATTGAAATGCTTATACCGTTGCCGTTAAACCGCTTCGCGAAAGTAATTAGCTTCTGGGTATCGAATTAAGCGGCGTTCTTCGCGGCTCATTGGATTCCGCCTAATTATATTCAGTACTTGGAACCTGGCCGCCAGAATTGCTCGAATTAATCGTATCCGAAGAATGGTATTGACGTTGTGAAAGGAATGAAAATGTAGAATGGTTATTATTAAGTTTTTTTTCACAGAACGATATTTGAGTCAACTAATAAGAGAAGAAAAAAAAACTGAATTATAGCCTCGTTGCGTATGGATATCCTTATCTACCAGTGTCAACGGAACTTGACTAAAAAATATGACTCCAAATATGTATTATTAATGCACGTTGGAAGGGGGCGCGAATTTACATGACTGGTATCTACTTGACAGATACTTGACATGATTTTACAATATTTCAGCCATTCCGTAGTAGGCAGAACCACGTCAGTCTTTATTCTAGATTCTACATTATATTTGCGAAATATTGCACATTCCACTAAAAAATACTGGTGTAACTAATATATAGTATGTAGTATGTACTTTAATTACAACGTCACATGCTTGGTATGTCCATTGCAAGCATTTCTACAATATTCCGCGAATATGGTGTTAAAACAGAACCACGCTATAGGCTCTACTTTAGAACACATGCAAGAAATATTGCGTGTATATAAAAGTTGGAGATATATTTTTAGCCGCGTGGGCATGGATACAATTTTTTAAGCGCTTCGTTTAGATTTATATATACAGGGTGTTTCACCTAACTTCATCACTTGAAAATTTTTTGCTATTCATAATTCCGCCGATTTAAATTAAATCTGCTAATTCCATTAGCAGAAATTTTATTGTAAATATAGCAGAAATATTATTGTTATTAATTAATATTAATAATATTACATATTATTATTATTATACATATAATATTATTATTATTATTAAAATAAGAAAAAGAAAGAACAGTACTATCGCAAAGTCGATGTTGAGTCGTGAGACTGAAAATATTTAGGTGAAACACCCTGTATATTAAACAGAAAATAAGGATTCACACATGTTTAACGGTTGTTTCTTAGTCATCGTCTCCGAACGCGCGCGAATACAAAAAGTTAAGTCAAATTTTTCTGTGATTAAACGATCCAAAAATTCTTCGATTTTGCCTTTCTACGGTACTATATTAAACAGAATTCCAGTATATTCAGTATCTTTTGATTAGCGTTTTCCTAGATGTTTACTTTTCAGTATCACACCCATCTTCTCGCGCGATTCAGTAACCCACGAGCACAACCTGTAAAATGTTGGTAAACAGAGAACTGGCAACTATCAGTCTCGAGCGAGAGCTGACTAATATCGAATGACTGGCATCTTGCAGTAAAAATAGTTACTAATGCAAATAAACCAGCCACTTCTAATAGCCGAACGTTAAGCCCAACCTTCTTTTTTTTTCGGGTGGAAGAAGCAAATAAGGAATCCCGCTCGAACCTAATCGTTTCCTTCCCAGAATGCTTTAGTTTTTAGACCATGCAATTCTGATCCTCCTAAGCATTATATTTAAACAAACACTGAACGACTGTTTACGTTCGGTTCTCAAGTTCGATAGAGGTTATGTATGTGTAACTCTGCGATAGATTACCAGTTTCAGTAATCCAATCACACATTATCTATTGGTGCAATGTTGTGCTCGTATTGAAAAACCGTCTGCCTATATGCAATCGGTGTTATGAAATAACAGAAAAAATGTTTAATGAAACGGTGGCAAATATAACCTTTGTCTGAGAAAAACAGATTGTACAAGCAAGAGGATGGTTGGATGCAGATTGGAGAAGTATTAATTTCTTCCAGAATCGAAAAACAAAATTACATTATATACACGACGCACGTATCACTGACGCGCCCGAAGAAAGGGCTTTGTAAGAAGAACAGAAAACTGAATTTTATTCTTTAAATAAATTTTCATAATCACCTAATAAATTTTATTGAATTCGCATTAAAAATATTTGTATCCTGTCAACTGGGCTCCCCCTAACAATAAATTCTGAATGCGCTACTGGTACATATGAGCATATATCTTTGCTTAATGATTGCGAGATAAGTTTAAACCATCAGTCATTAAAATATAATCCAAAATAAACGATTGAACTGCCTACGCCCTGTATGTTTGTAATAAAGAATAATTTATCAAAATATGGACTACGCGTTTCTGTATCTTATCTTCATGCTGATTTTTCTCGGTTTTCGTCGTTATAAAAGAAAAACATCAGCACGGAATAAGTTCCGTGGCGATTACGCGTTATCGGTATTATATTTAAAAAAAAGATGAAAAAACGCGATAATTTTCTAGCCTGGTTTCACTCCTTCGGAGTCAATTTCTTCGACAACAAAAGTTGCTCCTTGCATGCTGCAATATGCTCTACATTCACACGAAGTTTCATTAAAATCAGAATTTTCCGGTTGGGAAGGTTTTCTTGCAAGTTATCCGATTTCTGCGTTTTTGAGCCCCACTGACACCTGTCCAGGCGCTCAATCGGTAACGCACATGAAGGAACATACATATCGACGTGCGTTACGAAAAGTAGCACGTTTCAATTTTCTTACGAAAACTAGCACGTTTCGGTTTGCCACGAAAAGAAGCACGTTTCATCGTTTCTGACGAATACTAGCACGTTTCGTCTTCCGCCGCGAAGAATAGCACATTTCGTACTGTTGCGGCGAAAACTAGCACGTTATACTGTTTCGCCACGAAAAAGAGCACATTTGGGAATTTGCGGCGAAAACTAGCACGTTATCTGGTTTGGCCACGAAGAATAGCACGTTTTAGATTATACTGCAGACTGCAAAACTATTACGTTTCAGTGCGTGGTCAGTTTAAAAGAATTCAACTGTTGAAAATATTGTTTAATAAATAATAATTCCATCTATAATCTCTATACTACCCAGTACCCAACAAAGCATAATTTTCTCATAGTTCGGTTACTTAATTCTAAATAAAATCACGGCATCTACTAAGGTAAATAAAGGCATCTTGTAGTTTTATCAATGTACATGTTATACATGTAAATACAAAGTATACCCAATATTTAAGATCTTATTATCTATTTGTAATATAAATGTTATATTTTCAATCTTTAATAATATTTTCATAAAAATTATGGAATTCTGTTGAAATAATGCCTTTAGATATCATCGTCGAAAGATCGTCTTTTTTTTTTGATGATAGAGGAATTTTACCGTTATATGCATTTTTTAGTTGATAAACGTTAATATCTTTTTCTGTGACATGCTTTTTTAATATTTTCATTTCCTTCGCATCTTGTTCAAAATCATATTTTATACTTATTGAATGCCCATCTGGTCGTACACTTATCTCTCTAACGCTTGCGATTATCATACGTGACTTATATGGGCCCGCAAAAATCAAATCCTGTCGGTTGCTGTGGTATAAATTTTTTTGTAGCCAACCATTTCAATTTGCTTCTTTTCATCGCTACAAATGGTAAGTACATACTACTTTTCGTGAAAAATCACTCAAACGTGTTAGTTTTCGCAGCGAAAGACGAAACATGCTATTTTTCGTGGCAAACCGCTCAAACGTGCTAGTTTTCGCAGCAAAAGCCGAAACATGCTATTTTTCGTGGCAAATCCTTCAAACGTGCTAGTTTTCGCAGCGAAAACCGAAACGTGCTAGTTTTCGCAGCGAAAACCGAAACGTGCTAGTTTTCGCAGCGAAAACCGAAACGTGCTAGTTTTCGTAAGAAAATTGAAACGTGCTACTTTTCGTAACGCACGTCGATATGTAGTCACCAGTATTGACGTTTAATCGCAGGTATTAGACACGGCTGACAAGTAGGACAGCTAGTGACTGGCTTTCCTAGTTCGTTGCCACGCGAGTAGGTGTCAAGGTTCCACGATTCCAAGAAACAACTAATAACAATTGTCGAAGGAAGGGATTAAATCTTCTCCAGCGATTAATTTAATTTATTTCGTTACACAGCCGTCGGTATCCCTTTGATAATTGACTCAACAATGATTGATTAACTATGCAGTTAACCCTACTCTTACTGTGTGCAAGCTGCAAACAATCCTATACGTGTATACAATAAAATAGTTAATAGATATTTAGTTAAATTCAATTTTTCAAAAATGTATAAATTTCTTTGAAAAATATCCACCTCAAAATTCTTTAATTCTATCGCCCTCCTTAATTCTAACCCTCCTCGCCTCTGCTTTTTAGGAATAATATAGCTTCTTTAACGATACCTCCATATTTTAAACGACAGTTTAAAATGAGACACTTCTGTCTTATTCAATGCCTCTTGTATGGAAAGGTGTTGTAGTTACCGAGCGTGGCGTGTATACACACATCGTAAATATTAATCGAACGCGACAGTCGGGAAAGTACAATTTCGATCCATAAATCAGGCCGTTATGAGAATGCGTAATGAAGAAAGCCAGTCGAGTTACAGTTATGCAGGATAAGGCTGCTGTGACTGCAAGGTCAATGAAATTATTCATAGTGTAGATTTTCACCCTTGGACAGTGCGCCGACCGGATCACGTATTTCTTTCAGTTCACGAGTTCGAGGGACAGCTGTTATTGATGCACTTTAGGATTATTGGACGATCACTTTGAACGATTTAAAATATGTTCTATATCCATGGAGTATAAGGTGTTAGGGGAGCATGGGGTTAAACTTTGGGAGCATATTCTTCAACTAATCTTCAGAATGAAAAGAGTATTTAGACTTTAGAGCTCGAAAGGGAAATATCTCTAGACAATTAATAGACATATGATTCATATGAATAAGTGTGCAAAGCTCGACTACCTGTTTCTAAAACTCCCAGTAGTTTTCACTTTCGATTCTACAGGGATATTATTAATATCCAGGTAATTTTTGGAGGCAGTTATTGCGGTCTAGACGAGCTTGACCGAGCCCCTTCCGTTCCAAGAAATGGCCCCTTTAGAATACGTCTCCCTATCCAACTTGGCAACGTCGTAATAGGCAATGAAAAATTATAGCTTGATCGAAGAAAACGATTTAGAAGCACACACCTTTGTCACTCTTTCGATTGTTTGATGGCTTAGATATTGCGACACTGTTTGGCGAACTTAGTGATAGGTTAGAACGCACCGCGAGTATTTTTGCTTGACTAAGTATTACACTGTTATAACGAAATGAATATTGAGTATTGAAGGCACTTGATATTCGTGTGTTTCGTGTAAATAATTGTTGATATATACCCATTATTTATTATAAAATGTTTCTAATAGGTTGTTCAATTCTTACAAGATAATATAAGCAAAGCAGAGAATAAAGGTTCTCGTCGATAAATACCATCAAGTTCAGTCTTTAATCCGTTTATAGGACTATTAGATACAGTATGTACTTCTAATTCCCTCTAATTGTAAATCCCAGTCTGTAATTCGTTTTATAAATACACTAGTTCAAAATTTAACAATAAATTCATTGTAATTTCAATCTACACGTATTTTCTAAGTGAGTTATATATAATTGAGGCATTGAGAGCAGAAACGCAGAGACTAACCCGCATTTTTTTGCAAAATTGAGTTAGTAGCAGCAATGCATTTCGATAGACTGTACTAATTATATAAAATAGGAAAGATTAATTTATTCCATGTGGGTTAGTCCGTTTTTGCTCTCAATGACTCAATTCTATGTATCATACTCTATTAACCTGCCAACTCATTCTCTACACACGACTCTGGCGCAATACAACGTATCTATCACTTTCATATTTCTACTTCCTCATCTTCCAAATCTTCCACTACATATTTATCGTCACCATTCCGCTGCATTCTCAAGAATTCGCTATTCATTAAACATTCCATCAACAGCCATGTCGAAATTCTGCCGCGAAAACCACGAGCCAAGTTCAAACCGTTACGTCAACATGATGCAACTTATCGCGCTCATTTCTTTCGCTGATCCTTTGCTCCCGCGGCTATTCTCTCGCCGCTGAAGCGGTAGAACTCTCGAGCTGGTTATGGAATTTCAACAAACCACTTGCCAGAAATCGCGGAAATACCAGAAAAATTGATGCACAGGTTCAGGTTTAATCGCGGGAAAAAGTTGTTTCTAGACGGCACACGGTGCAACGAACGGGTTCACCTGCATATATAGAGGTTTCGATGCGCGGGAACCGAAATATCGACGCGAGGTTACATCATGCGATGCTACCGCGCGCGCGTACCGCCATCACGAGCCATACAAGTCGCGTCCACGCAAACTTACTATGCTCCACGTGCTCGCTTTGCGGCGTGGAACACTGACGAAACCAGCCACGAAGCTTACAATCTCCGAACATCCTGAACGTGGATAAGAATTCGCGATCTCAATGATTTTCAGAAATTCTGTCTTCATATTCCAGTCATGCTAATTAAAATCGCAACTGATTATGTATGTGTAATTTAATGTGCTGCATCTTTAACGTGTACCACCACAAAATACATTAAATTCCAATATACAGAGATAACTGAAATACTGACAATCAAACTACAGCGTATTCCATGTGCGGGAATCCTCCAATTGTATTCGGTAAGCATAATTAACGAACGCCCATAGGCGTTCACCGCACAGACTGAACATATGTGTAGCGAGTATTCGCAGCGATCGACATTTATGGTGAATTGGAATATTTTTAAAAAGGTAAGGTCCGAGGTTCGAGGAAGTGGGAAAGGTTTCTGTGGAATCAGAATGTCATTCCTTTCCCAAGAATTTTACCTGCCTCGTTTCCTCGTTAACGGTGCATGCCACGGATTACGATCACCGCTCGAATGTGGCTGGTGAACCGCGTGCGCGAGGGGATTCCCAAAATACGCGCTGCCTCACGTTTGAAATTCGCCGGAAAGGCAGAAACAGTCGACAGACATGCAAATGGCGACAGATATTTAAATAAACGCCGTGACTCGCGTACGTAATATAATCGTCGTTCCTGGCTCGGTATGGTTTATCAATCGCACCGATCAAATTCGCGCAATATGGCAAACTTTAACCGTATCGGTACTACCAACGCTTAACCTTCGATGAGCCAGTGGAGCACGTGCGATGGAACGCTCGTAGGCGTTCACGAAACGGGGCCGTTCACACTGTACTCTAATATCCCGCACAGGGGGAGGGGGGTTGCAGAATGAAGTAAAACCAGCAGTATACTATTCAATATTAAAAGAAATAACCCCGAACAGTATTCGAACACGTGTATCTTGATTTTACAGTAGAAACGAGGAGGAAAGCGCGGGGAAATAGTTTTCACTTACATCGCGAAGGAAATGGAGCGCACAGCACTTCAGATAGTGCCAACGGGTAGCTAATAATGGATTTCGAGTAAATGGGATTCTTACGTACCTTTGTCGGGCACAGCAGAAGCTGATTCGCTTCGTGGTCGAGGATAGAGGGGAAAGTGGTGCGAACAGAGGGATTCCGTCGTCCAGCGTTATTTCATCTCTGGCAGACGCCGGTACGATATACTGTGTCACAGAACTGGTCGACGAATTCTATCGGAACGTGTGAACGCGACGGTAAATGGCCCGTAGCTGCGCGTCCCGGTACCGGCGTGCACCGCCTCGAACCACCGATCGAACCAGACTGGCGCTCGTACGCACGCGGCACAGGAATAAGCCGAAAGTTTTTGTCCCCGGAAGAGCGTCCGCCGCGAGTTTCGTCGCACCACCGCCAGAGGGTTGGCGCCGTACTCGATCGTCAATCGAAATCCCATTGCACTTTCTTAAAATTTCTTGCGACATTTCCTATTATCAAAGTACATTCTGAAACTGAAGAATAAACGTGATTGTTTTTATCTGATTAAGCGATTACTGGGTAATCACCTGATAAGTCCTTATGCTCTTGGTTAACCTGTTCCTTGGTACGGTGGAAATTCAGATCTTTGGTAGGAATATAAGAAGAGACTAGATAATTAAATCGCGATATTCGGGTAGAGAATAGTAGTGGTTGTGATATTTTAAAATAGTAATATTCTCCATAGTTTCAGATCTTTTTGCATTCGATTTTGATTTTGTCACTGAATTGAGAAACACTTTTTCTCTTTTATAAAAGTTTCACCATTGATAAATATCGTGGCATCGAACGTGTTAAAGATGGGTAAAGAATAATTTTATACGTTCTATTGGAATAGAATAATAATATTAAGGCGTAGGGCGTTAGTATAATATGCTTGAAAGGTCTGTAATGAAGGGAGAGTAATAATAAAATTGTAACCCGGAAGGGTGGCAATAAAGCTACCTATCTATCTATCTAGTTTCTATTGTATGATTTTAAATTTCTAATGTTAGTAATCAGTTGAAGGTTGTACAATGCTTCGTGTATTATATTGATATCAGTGGTTGCCAGTATACTCTGGGGAACCCCCATGTATGGCACACACAGTACTGTTAATCGTGGTACGTAGATGGCCAGATCCACATATATGAATGTAAATTGTGGTGGAGAAGAAGGAAAATATTTGCATCATCTTCGGCTTTCAGGAATATTTAAATTATGTTTTTTATATTTTGTACCGTACTTCTGAGATTTGAAGACTTACGTCATATGACGTACTCGAATATTTAAAGTACGTTTTATATTCGTGACGTCTGAAGACTCGCGCCTTTCGACTTGCTTGAATATAGAATTGTTATAATGGTGATTCTATTGTTAGCATGAAACCGAAATCCTCCTCAGTTGAGTCTGTCGGGTTTTAAAATCCTGTTATTAAATTTAAAAAACCGGTTTTATATACTAGAATTAATATGCAGAAATGAATTAATTATTTAATTAAAAACATTAACATTTTGCCTTGAAATCACCTCGGAAACAAGCATATTGTAGTAGGTAACAGTTTACTCGTTACTGTAAAACTAATCTTCAATAGTTCATATTTTCTGAAGAAAAATACTACATGGAATAAAGATTTATAATTCAGTACCACTGTAAAAGATTTATATTTTGTGCAAATTTTAGTTATTTTAGTTCTTTTTCTCATTCGGTTTTGTATGCAGTCTATTTTATTGTGTTATACTTTTGTAGATCCACCTATATTAAATGAACTCAAAAATTGTACGGATTAGTACAGATTTTAGTTAATTAAATTTTTATTTATTTATTTGATTTTGTATAAATATAATATATTTTATTTTCTTATATTTATGTAATTCCATAAATATTAAGGAAACTGAACATTTTTAAGATATGCACAAATATTTATTTACTATTTTAATTATATATTTTTTGTGACAACTTGAAAACCGGTCTTTTGGGAATAGTGACCTACTCTTCAGCGAGCACGTGGGCAGGCCGGCTGATGAAATTCTGGAAGGGATGTTATAGCTTGCTCGCGCGATTTATGAGATCGTAATGTCGAGCCATTTCATTGACGAGCAATAAGTCTCAATCGAATCAGAAATATTTTCGCCTGTTATCTTCTTAACAATACTGAACGACATCGAACTACTTTCTTACGGGCTATTCGATACATTTCATCATCGTCGATTCTTTTAATTTCGTCCTCGTCATTACTGTCCTAGCAACAACATAAAATTTCTATCGTTCTGCAATGCGATTATTCACAAACATATTGGTTTATGTTACATAACATATAGGCTGTATCTTTTGAGGAAATGATGACTTGTTATTTAAAAAACAGTGTCATCGAAAAAATTATTAAAAATGAATCAATTGGAAAAGTAAATAGTACACGCCCATAGAATATTTGAGGACGGAAATCGACAGGCGATTAAAAAAGTACGACATAATTTCGAAAGACGTACTAAAACAGAAGATTTTAGAACTATGGAATTTTATCGAATCTAAAATAACTGTAAAGCTAGTGCAGTTAGAAAATGTTTTTATTCGCGCCTGCAAGTTGCATGCGGTTCGTGTGCTGTCGTTTGTTTCGCACGCGTGTGGTCTCTCGGCACGCATCTATCAAAAGGCCTTCGTCTGTTCCGCCGAAAGGGATGTTTATACAATCCGTATCGACGACGGCCCTCATCGCGTTCCGAGAACCCTCACGGTGGCAATCGTAGCGCGACGCATCCGCGCCGAAATTCGATATCGACTCGTCGGCGACATCGGCCAGGATAAACGTCTCGTCCTAATGTGGCGGCGTGATCGTTGCACATACCACCACAGTGCGTATAATTAAAGCCGTTCGAATACTTTTGCGGCTCTGTTTCAGTACATCTTTACAATGAATGTTTCATAACTTCTACAAATATTATCCGATATACGTCTTATATATAGTATAATCTAGGTACTTGTCCCTTATAGTGGTTACAACATTACTTTCAGAAGTTAAGTCTAACATGTATATTTTTATTGTTTACAGTTTTACTGGCGAGCGTACGAATATTTTTCGGCGACAAAAACGAAACTGTTTTAGCTTTGACCAAAATTTGACTTGGAATATTTAGCGTGTATTCGCTTCCATCACAGCTAGCATTAGTATTCGAAAATTATTTTGCGCGATTTTTAACATATATAATTATGATGATTGTTTTGTAGCACGTGGATTTGGGAGTGGCGCAATAATTATTCCCAATACCGTATATGCGTGTACTTAACCGTGGCGCCGCGCCGCGTCGATCCATTCAGAGTCCAGCTGGTAGCAATCGAGGAAATGCAAATTTGACACGCGCGAAGGTGACACACTTGTTCAATTAACTTTACTCGCGATATTCCACTAAATTTACAAGGGAACAATATTTCTCCACTAATTTATCTCGCTACTCGGTATAATACGAAAGCAAACATCGAATTCAGTCCCAGAGAGTCGTAATAAAGTAATTTTCGCTGACGTGCTGCTCGCGACGTTTCTGGAATTCGCAGCCATCATGCAAAAAGGAAACTGTAACCGTCCCGTGGGTGTGCGAGGCGAAATTTAATAGAAAGACCGCGCGCGGGTTTGATTCTGCGCAGTAAAATGTAAAATGTATGTTTGCATGCGATAGTAAATCTGGAACTTTGAATTGAGTCCATGTTTGCCTCACAGGGGAAGATTTGCAATCCGGAAATTAAAAAAATTGTGAAACTTTGGGGATATGTAGGTACTATACAGTTTTTTTTTGCGGACCACTCTAAGGAGGTGAAGTGGACTTTGTGCTAAAACTCGCGAGCTGTAAGATAACTTTTTTACTAAATGCTAGTCCTAATTAAAAGAGTAACTTTTGTCTGAAAACTTTTCTGCTATCTTTTCATAGATTCATAACTTCAAAATTTCATAATTTTCTGAATTTTCCGAGTTCAGGATCTTCCCTTGTCAGATTCCTTTGTCCTTAAATCCACATTCTAAAGACGAAACAAGAATTTGGGTTTCCACCATAATAAAACACATTTATGGGGTGCAATCAGTGATTCCCATAATTGCCATCCACTCATTTACTGGTTTATTATGGTTCAGGTAGCTTCGAGGTTCTCAGCACTATAGGAGACTGCGGTTCACAGATTTATTTTGAAACATATTTACCCGATTTATATTAATTCTCGTGGCAAGTACAGTGGGTGATCAAAATAATTATTTTTTCTTGTGTTTCTACAGAAATAAAATCCTCCACGTAACAAACAATATACTATTACAAGTAGTACATATAACTTGTATTGTAATATAAATGATATAATATTGCATCATACAGTGTTGCTAACTGCATATCTGCAACTTGCACACATCAATACTTCATAAAAGAATAATAAGAATTCAGTGTAACTAGGCTTACTACTTGATCACCCAGTATATTATTATTATTATTGAACACATGGAAGAAATAAGATTTTATAGTGCGTTTAATTGCATCAGTACGACGCACCTTTACGACGATTACCTTTATCGACGAAAAATTGTGACATTTATGTAACACGTTTCACAACAACCTCGTCACTGATTTACTATCAGCTATGATAACGCTTGTGCAACTTTATATACGATTCTAACCTACTTGCGTGTAGTTTACCTGAAACTCGCCGCGGGTTCCCTATCTCGGAAAATAACAATCACTAAGGCTTCCAATATATTCTTTATTTACCATTTTCAGAAGTAAATATTCCGTAAAGTTAATAATAAATTTTGTTAGCAAGAGATACGTTATAATTGAAGCATACTGTACCAAGAAATAGTGAGATCCCTAATGAAGAAATGGAAAGATCGACTGCTAAGCTTAGAATCTATACCATTATCCACCCAGAATTCTCGTTGTAGGCTCACATTTCCATTTTCTATTCGAGCATGCGCAGTGGAGGTGTCACAATTGCTCGGCACACCTGCACCCTACCCATCTAACGGGTAACACTCAACTTTGTCGGCATGTTCTTCGAGTACCACGAATGCAAATCGTGCAAGAAAGGCCTCGTTAATATCCTCAGCTCTTTCTGCCGTTCTAGGTCAGTTCCCGAGAATCCTATCTCATTACAGAGAGGCTGCCAGCGGCTGTCACTATCGAATCGCGTTTTATCATCGTCCCGTGCATCCTGGTGCTGCTTTGCATCTCGATGAACACGCATGCAGGCTGCGAAGCAGATCGCAATCATCGGAATTAAATTTTGAAAGATGAGAAAGCAGTTTAAACGGGAGAAGGAGACAGTGGGAGCTAATTTCGCGAACGTACGAGGTTTCTGTACAGGGCAAGGGATCTTGGTAACTGGTTTCTTTCCACCATCATCTTGAGGCAAGGTGTAGTCGCTTCTGAGGACAACCTTGAAGGCGTCGGCTCGATCCAGGGTGTCCTTCATACTCGTGTCTTCTGGATTCTGTTCAAATTCGAGCGTAATCCTGAGTTTCAATTTGGAGAAATATTTCAGATCGGATTAAGTGGAATTCAGATTGAATTCAAACTACTACCTATTAATGAACAATATCGACGAGCGTTACGAAAAGTAGCATATTTCATTTGTCGTACGAACACTAGCGCTCTGCTCATTCTGACCACGAAGAACAGAATGTTTCGATTTTGTTCTCGAAAAGTAGTTTTCATTCATCGCCACGAAAACTAACATGCTATGCTGTTTCGCGTCGAAAGGTAGCACGTTTCGGTACTTTGCTGCGAAAAATAGCACGGTTTGCCTTTAGCCGCGAAAAATATCACGTTTCATAGATTGACTAGGAATCTACTGCAAAAATAAAAAGATAAAAGTTTTTTTAAGGGCAGGAAACGTTTTTCTCAAAGAGTTGGACGAGGCATATTACAACTGTTCCACCACTTAGAATCTGTAATTGTTTCATTCACTTAGCTAAATTCGTTTAAGGGGATTTTTTATTGTATTTTCAAAATTGTAGATTTGGCAGCTAAATCGTCAAGCGCCAACCTATAGCGTCGCCTTTGCCCAGAAACATTAAACGCGCTTTTCTCCAATTTTTTTTTCTTGTTTTTTTCCTGATTGCTAACGAATGGTTCAGATCGATTTGAAAAAATTACAGGATGTATAAAAAATTTGTCATTCCACTTGGAATCTCTGATATAAAATTCTGTCCATAAAATTCGAGATTTTGGAAAAAAAATTAAAAATTTACCGGTTTTTAGTAGCGCACAAACAAGAACGATATTTTCTCGAAAAATCGCCGTTTTTCAGCCACCAATCGCATAATTTCATTTAATCATTGTTGTTATAGGTTTCCACTGGAAACTATGAATCCAACAAATAAGAATCACACCTTTGAAATCGGATTACGTTACATTTTAAGACCGATATTAAGACAAAACCACAGAAAACGTTAAAATGTTTACCAGCCTGCAGCGCCATTTTTAAAGCACATATATATTTCATACCAATTATTGTTCAATCTGCATGGTAGTCATAAACATTGGGTAAAAGGATACATCTGGATTTACTTTCATTTTTTTACAAATAAATAAAGGACGGAGTCTCTTTCTCACGAAAAGCGACTGCCTAGTCCCCTTAAAGAAACAGAAATATTTTCAAGTTTCACGTAGTGGTGTACTTACAATCATTATCTTCGCTATTAGACATTGTAAACTACTCGTATACGAATTTTTATTTAAAATAATTTTTTGCCCATCTCTCGCTGGGGCACATGCTACGAGACTGCAAGGATCTAAAATGGAAAATGTAACGATAAGAGGGATACTAAAGGGAGAAGGAGAGGATGCGTATGGTCCTGGAAAAGAGGAGAAGAAAGGAAGCCCAAGACGAAGGAAAAAGGCAAAACTGAACCACAATTTTGAGTTAACCCACCCAGAAACACGCACACAAAACACATGTAACCCTATTTTGAGGCCGAAAGGCACAAAATAAACCTCATTACTGGTACTAATAATAATAAAACGTCTTTATTACACCAAGAAAAAAGAAAATATAACAGAAAAGAATTAATATACAAAAAAGAAATAAGAACGGGGAAATACGCGAGGTTCAGCATAGCTGCTATTAGGCCTCATTTGAAAAAGAAAAGGAGAGGGGGTACCTAAGTGCTGAAATACTGAGGATATGTGAAGGTGGTTGAGTAGGAAAGCTTTGGTGGCCTATTGCTCACTGGATTCGTGAGACCATTAATCTAGCGCAGTTTATTTAATTCAGTTAATTTAATTGGACTTTTTAAAGTACACATGCTTCATGTTTCCGTAATTTGAACTATTGGTGTACTTCAATCTGCATAGATATTGTTACCTGAATGACAGAATAATTTGCTTACAAGACTGGGTTTAACAAAGGGACTTTAGTGGGTTAATAGCGACAGGTGTGAGCACGCGATCACGCCAATCCCAACCAACGTATTGCATGTTCACATTTCGCGTCTATTACGCATACTTGCCAGCGTAATCACGTATCCTTGATACATGTGCGATGCAAAATGCACGTGACGCGTTGTGCGCACTGTAACGCGGGGGGGGGGGGGGGAGGGGGGCAATAATGAGGAGGGCAAACAGGAGTGCGCAACCACCATTTTTCTAATCCCAATTATGCAATACTAAATTCCTTGCGGGTATATGAAATAAGTTTAAAGTATCGCTCTATCATTACTCGTAAAAGTTTAGAAAAAGGTAGAATCACTTAGAATATTATTTAAATCTCACTAACATTAATCCTTGACGATTATAGAAAGCTTTGGTGATATTTCTAAGTCTCAATAGGTCTTAAGAATCCTTGTTCTTTAAGATTAGAATTATAAATTTGTATGTATATGCAGGAGTTAAAAATATTTTCCATTGTCGACTTGATATATCTCAAATGACAATGAATAACAAATTAAGAACCCTCCAGACATGCGACATTTATCAGAAACTTTCACGATTCAGTGAGAATTTCAAAATTGCAATTTGATTGTAGGGCTTTTAGAAGTACGGTTATTGCTGAATCGGTTGAACATTTGCAAAAGGGAGGATCGAATGTTTAGTATTTTATTACAGTACTGCGAATCATTCCATAATTTGGAGTATACTTTTGAGAGCATTCACTTTTGCAATACAGAGAGCTCTGACATTGGTCTATTTTATTTATCTTATCAACTCCAGAATTAAACTGTGACACTTTCGTGCATTGGAACACGAAGTTTACGCGCGTACAACAATTGTCAGCAATTTGAAAAGGTTTTTCGTTCGCGTCGTATTCCGGATATTTAATTCCACAAACGCAATGTTCTCACGCTGTTAGTATCGTGACGGGCGAATCGTTTAAAATTTTAAAGTGCTGCGCAGCTATCAGCACCATGCAATTATGAATTATCAGGAAGTTAAAATTGCAATTTGAAATAATTATAGGACTTGCAGTGTTCAACGAAGAACTTCTTCCAGTGTCACCTTCTCTCAGATAAGACAAAATTTATTAGCCAGGCAATGACACAGATATTACGAGAAAAGCTTGACAAGCATTTACTAAACGCGCCCTACTCTCAGTTTCTTAAATTTTTCCCAAAATGATAAGAAAAAACTGCTTTTGGATGTCATTGATACCTTCAATCGATGTATCGCACCCGGTATATATTTTCTGGGATGATCCAACTCTAGTGTCTCGCTAATCTTCCTCTCCTCTGTTTCGGATTCCTTCAGCTTTTCAATCGCATAATCATTTATATCTCCCACTGGAAGACTCTTTCTTCTTCCAGCATCATCCTCCCACCAGAACGGCGGTTTCAGTAACCCACATGGTTCATCGTTCTTCCTGTTGAAAATATCGCTTCATTTCCTCTGACACATACAAAAAAAGCTAAGTGTAACGTTTACTTTGGTGTTTCTTCTCTTCGTGAGCATTCTACAGTTACAACCTCCGGTATTGCGACCCCTCTCGCTCTTCTATCGCGAATGTACCATAGTTCGTACTGTGGTGAACGGGGAAAGATTGAAGGCGGAGCTAGAAATTGTAAATTTCGACTTGAACCAGTCACATTTATTGTATTATTTATTAACGACGGATATTTCAAAAACGATTTTGCCCATTTCAGGAGAAATCGTGCTTTCATAAAAATTGTACAGTTTCTGGGGACCACGAGATGCAAAGTACAATAAATTTTGTTCGCGATCGAAAAGAAACTTCGTCTGGACGAATTTTATGAACACAGTCGATATGGAACGACGCCTAGCAAGTAGTGTTGACCAAATTTTATTTAACAAATATCTTAATTTAAAACAAAATTTATTTAATTTTTATATTTAATTTAACGAATTTATTTAAAAAATTAAAACCACTTCTAATATTAAAATAACACTTTAATATTTTTATTGTGTTGTTCCATGGCTTGGAAATAATTAAGTTACACTTAATTTCAACATTTTTAAATTTTTCCTTAAAAGTTTAAAGAAAATTTTAATATTAATATTAGAAGTTTGCCCACTTTTTCAATAAACTCGTTAATTTAAATATATAAACTAAATAAATTTTTTCGTAGGCGGATCGCCTCGTTGTGGTTCATAGATTGGTTTCTCGGACCTCCTATCGCTTGCGTGGTCCATATTTGATTGATCGAAATTGTCGATGCGGTGCCCTCCATTACTTTAAATAGAGAGCAATTAATGTACCAGGCGACTGTTAAGCGCCAGAAGAACGCCCGCCTTACGTTGGGTAAGACGAGTGATACCCGACCTCGTAGGACTTAATGAATTTAGCGCGCATTCTTGCTGGCAGAAGGTAATCATCGCCTGTATTTGGTCCACGGCGTCTACTAAGCGACTGCGGTAAAATTTCTGTTGCAAAACACGATTTTTTTTATCCATTAACCCTGCATATTATGGCTAATTATAAATTATAAGCGTTCCATTTATAAGAAGACGATTGGGGTTGTCGCTGCAGTAAACAAACTCCGATAACCAGAAATATTAAATTGTAAACTAATCGTCGTCTAAATTTAGTCCCTAGCATCTGCAAAGCGATTGTATTAAAAATTTTATCCCGTAATCCGCTGTGGTATGAATATAATTAATCCTATCAGGCATTATTGTCGCCGCTATCGGATCAAACAAACTTTGATAACTCCAATTACTAAATAAGTTGTAATGTACTCGCGATCCACTTCCATATCTGGCCCACAGCTTCTAACTAACAAGGGAACATTAGCTGGCCACACACGCGGAGAATTTTCCGCGGTCTTCATATATCGCGTTTCAACACTGCGGATATACCGTTAAGGAACTAAATAGTTCTTGATCAGCCGCTAATTTCTGACCAGTTCTTGAAATAAATCGTTCTTTTAAGGTGCCACCTTGAACGGATGAAAATCACAGGCCTATTTAGCAATTTCTTTCTTTTAAATAATGCACTCAATAGAAGATCTGATTAATGGCATTTATTATACATCTTTTGAAGAATTGAAATTTTATTTAAACTTAGTTTTCTTAAGAATCGGATTTTTGTTTAATCTTCAAAATATGTATAACAAATGCCATGAATCACAAATCAGATTTTCTATTGAGCTTATTATTTAAAAGAAACAAATTTGCTATCTAAGCCTAGGATTTTCATCCGTCTAAGGTGGCACCTCGCCTTAAGTTTATGCCAACAAAATACTTGTTTGACATAATTTCTAAAATAAAAATTGACAATTTCAAAATATGTGTTAGAGTATTTCATAGCTTCTAAATAATTAAATTATACTTATTTTCAACTGTTTTAAAATTTTTCCTTAATGTTTAAAGATACATTTATCTGATATAAAGTTAATGAAACATCGTGCGAATGTAGAGAATAATGAGGTATGCAAGGAGCAATTTCTTTTGTAAGGAAATTCACTTTGAGGTGGTGATATCAGCCCTTAAAGTTACAAGCTTTGTCTTTCTTTAACATAACTGTATAACGGCGCTGGATAGAACAAAACTTTAAATATAAGAATCGTTCAGTTTTCTATAATCCAACACGCTACGAAAAGATTGATTTTTGGGAATGTTCCGTTGCAGGCAACCGTATCATAGTTTCTGTAACAAAACACGGTACTGTATCGATTAATCTTAGATATCCACGACCAGTTCATTCACGATAGGAGGATTCCAGCCGTTAGTGGAGCAAACAAACTTTGATAACCGCCAATGCACACGTTCGCTGCGATCGTAAATCAGCTACAACGTAATGGCGATGTTAGCACTTACGCTTCTGCCTGATCCTGTGACGGTGCATCGGTTCGGGCATCCATTGAAGCGTTTCGAATACCATCCCATGGTCCTTGCCGGAAGGCTCGACGTATCCTGTGTCCTCCTGTTCCAGCCATCGCTCCAAAGTACGCGGATCCAACTGCTGTATCGGAGCTAGCGGGTCGCCTGCAACGATTACGTGAACTTTCGTCCAATTCGATCGCGTCTAACTCGATTTGAACGGCGGTTTAGACGCCGTCGACCGGGATGGATCAATTAGGTGACGCGTGACAATCGCTTGCCCCGACACGCGTTGTATTCGATTATCGCGTGCTTCAAAATGGACGAGGGACCTCGCCTATTATCTACTATTGACCGACGCCGGTATTCTAATCCGTAGCTTCCTTTTGGGCAGCTCTGATTTCGAAACGGCTTCTTTTACAAAAGTAAATGACACGGAGTTAGTTTAATCTTGTTGATAAACGAATTACTGGCAATTGATAATTTAAGAATATGATAATAATAATTTATAATAATAAGTGTTAACGGCATTAAATAGACTTAAACTGTATACGGAATTCGTAAAGTTACACGAATAAGTAAAGGGTATAGCGGTATAGCCGGTTGGAATGGTCATATGTGCCTCTCAACCGATTGGACGCGCGCTAAGTCGTTCGAAAGCTTATAAAAAATCAACCATTTGGGGAAAATTTCAACTTGGCATCGTGACGCGAGGGTTAGTAAAGGGCAAGTATTGAAAATCAGGGGCAATTGGATTCAGGGGCAAATTTAAAAAGATAGCAGTGAACTTGAACTTTCTGTGATACCATTCGAGGTATGAGTTTCAAGGCATGTTCTGTGTTTGAAACAGATATAGAATCGCCATTGGGATTCCGGGAATGGCGAATAAAAATATTATCACTAATATTTGATCTAGCGGATGGTCACACAGGGCGATAAACTTACTTACAGTCCTTTTTATTGGGCTCAGCTGTTTTCCTATGTATTTATGAGTAGGTGCCGGATTTCCATGGTGAAAGACACCATCCGATAAAAAGATAGGCGCAATGTCGGTTATATAATAATCGAGGGGTGGTGGTTCTGGAAACTAAAGGCACAGGTATTAACGTAAATGATCCCATAACCCGTTCAAGAGTTTTTCATTCTTTTTTTCTAATACTTCAATTAATACTAAATACTTGAAGAGTATTTTATTATAAACAGCTTGAAGAAGTTTATTATTCTGAAAGTACTTAAACGCAATAAAATGATACACCCGTTATACATGTCAACGAATAACCTCCCAACTTTACGTTAATCGACGCCTTCGCAACTCAAACAATAAATAATTTAATAAGACATATTTCAATTTCAACCCCCCCTTTCCCATTTCACACTTTTTTCATCAATAAATCTATTTATCCATCATCTTTAGTGTGACAATGAAAAATGAATGGTAGATAAAGGGGTCGTGTGCAGTTATCAATGAAAATATTTATAGAATCCTCTAATATTCGTACCATGAACATCCTGACTGGCAAAGATTTACGGAACCAAATCAATCTGCTGATAAAACACTTCCTGTTCGCATGAGATAGCGCGATTTACGATATCGCGTAGCTTCTATCGATGACGCGACAAAGTTCTGCGGAAACTGTACTTCGTCTGTTATAGAGAATTATCCTGCCTACCTATGGGCAGGCCAGTCCGCGATAAATCAGCGATAATCTCTGCGTTATCCCTGCCAGTCACCCCGAGAAATCACAAAACCCGCTCGGTCTGTTTGTTTACGCGCCACTATTCAAACGGCGCGCAATGGCGGCGCGATGTCAGACGGCCCCGAATTACCATGCAGAAGTGAAACCAGTTTACCAAGGTCGCGCGCCCCAGTGGCCTGAAACCATCGCGATAATTACCAGTCCATAATTATCGCTGAAACGCGATAAGAACATTCGCAAACTTCACGGAAATGACCGCGTCTAACCCCCATCGTGCTGATATGGTAGCTGAAAAAGGTATGCCAAGGTCATAAATTAAACCATCAGCAATTCTGAGTTCTCTTTGTCTTCTAATATTTCTGTCGATTTGTTTGAACGGACGCTTGAAACTTATTTAAGGGGTCACATACCTTTTACAGGTCAGAAAGTAGGGTTATGTTTATAATTTTTTTTGACCGATTTCAATAAAATTTTGCACGAATATTCTTAAGACTATAATCTAGTACTTGTCGAAGCCGATTTTTTCGATTTTTGTCTTGCTTCTTTTTATTAGAGAAAGAAGATGACAACTTAGATCGAAAATCACATGCTTCACTTTGAGAAGCTGCCAATTAAAAACAAAAAGATTTTTTCGAATCCGGCTTCGACAAGTACTGGATTTTGGTCTTAAGAATATTTGTGCAAAATTTTATTCAAATCGGTTCAGTAATCCCAGAGATATTTTTGATACCACAAATGCTGTACCTATAACTGTGAAGAGGCCTTGGGAGAAGTGGCTGCTACAAGCCCAATTCTTAAGCAATCAAATTTTTCTTTTGGAATAAAATACAGCCTAATTTATATAGAAAAAGGTGTAGGTCTTGATTTTTCAAATATAACAGCTTTTATATGAAAAAAATCCTAAAAACTCCCCTAAAAAATGTAAAATGTATGTAACCCCTTAACTAGGGTTTTCCCGTCCCGGTTTTCTTATTTCTTGATTTTTTACGGAATTCTGCGAATAAATTCAGAATAACGAAACATTTCTAAAGAAAGTTTCACGTACAGAAAAATATGACTTGTCTCTCAAATAGATTGTTGCCGCACTTGTATTTACTATTGTGCTTTTTAACCATTCCAATAAAAGTACCATTTTTAAAAAAAAATTCGTTCCGTCCTTTTATTCACCTGTCCCGGTTTGCCGGTGAAGAAACATGCTAACCATACCCTTAACGATCCACCGATTGTCAATTCCCGCAGCTAAACTACCTTGCTACCTCTTCCAGCTACTGTAACGCCCGACATTTAAGCGCCGATGGTGGCCCCTAAAAATCCTCTGTGATCCCTGCGCAACTCAGCATCCCTGCTGATTTATCGCTCACGCATTAATGGAGCGCGCGCTACGTCCCAAGAAGCGGTCCACGAAAGGGGAGAAGTGTAAGAAGGAAACGGAAGCGGTACCACCACTGCTTGGCGCCCGCGAGGACGCTCTCGATGATGCGAAGGAGCAGTATCTGTTCCTGGTGGAGTTCTACATCCACCACGTGACTGGCGACCGCTTAGCGAAACTGAATCAAATGTTCTTCGTCCCCACTACGATTTTCTTCGAGTTCCTGCGGTTCACTGACGAAGACGGCTTCGAGATCACGCCCGTGGACCCTCTGTTCAACCCTCAAGCCGGGGTGGCGGATGACATAGAGCACTTTTACTCCGGACGCTCGATTTTGTTCGCCATCGATCAAAACACGGTGGTGAATAAGCTCTTCGACTTCGTGGTGAAGCTTTGCGTAAGGAAGCGGATGCCGGAAGGCGTGAAGCCGGATGTGCTGATAGGTGCCGGAGAGCTGGACCTCTCCAAGCACTTCGCTGCTCTGAGAAAGGAGATGTTGCAGTGCTGGAACAAAATGGCACCGCCGCCGAAGACGTTCGAGGGGGAGGTGCCATTGATGTATAACGATGATGTTATTGGCGCTGTGTGCTTGTTCGTTAGGATCTCCGCGTACGGGCAGACTATCGTCACGGAGTTCGACGCGCCACCGGAGAGGACCGTGTCTTCATATGTTTTCAGAGGTGTGTAGCGTAATTCTGTTTTTTCAATACTGATCTAGATCAAACTCCTTATTAACCGACTTCGAAAAGGAGGGGGTTATAGATTCGACCTGTATGTATGTTTCTTTTTTATGTTTGTTCCCTCATAACTCCTCAGCATATGGACCGATTTTGATGATCATTGTTTTATTCGAAAGGGGGCGATGCCTCGGTGGTCCCATCCTACACTGCATCAATATTGGCCGAATATTTTGTCAGTTATGGATACTAATAAAAACTATTGTCACCTAATTATTATATCTCCTCAGCACGTTGTGTCAATATATATAAAACTAACAATTTAAAAAAAATTCAAACCGACTTCAAAAAGATAAAATTGCAATAAAAAGTAAAAAATAATTTTTTTCTTATTGAATCTACGACTCTCATATTTTTTAAGTCGGTGCCTGATCATTTGCACTGTGTAAATCTGGCGCCGACTTGAAAAATATGAGAGTCGTAGATTAAATAAGGAAAAAAATTATTTCTTACTTTTTAGTGCAATTTTATCTTTTTGAAGTCGGTTTTAATTTTTTTACATACATAAAAGAAGATGTAGAAAAAGATACGAAGAAAAGAGAGCAGTAGCAAAGCTTCGATACTAGATCATCTATCAGACCTCCAATCTAGCTCATCGCTATTCCCACTTCTGTGCCCTCTTTCCCACCTCTGTTTGCGCATGCGTGCAAGAGACCCCACTATCGCCCAGTATGCTTACAACTCAACGAGCCTCTACATCCTTTTCATTTACATTTGCCACTGAAAGCATCTAACAACAGTAACAACCAAGTCACATTCTAAAATAAACCAAACATCCCCTTCTGCCACTCTACCCTCATCCCCAATTCCTCTGATACTCATCCCCCGCAGGCGACGAGACGGACCAAAAGTCACTAGTCTACAACTGTCGCATGATCGACTCCAAAGTCGCCGACATCTGCCGAGACTCCAAGGACGAGCTGCTGAGGGAGGCTCCCTGTCGCGTGTGCGTGAAGGAGCAGCACCCCTGCACCCCCTGCGGCCATTCGCAAGGGGCCACCTTGAAGCCGAACATGACGTGCAGGTCCGCTGAGACGCAGAGGCCCGGCAGGTCGGTGTCGAGGTCGCGATCGCAGCCAGAGACGTGCTCGGACGTGCACAAGCAGAGCGGACTGATTCAATCCAGCCGGGGCCCCGCGCAGCCGTGCGGAAAGGCGGTGGTCCTCAAGGTGTCCGGGGTGCTGGACACCGGCACGGACAGGAAACCGACGGTCACGGTGGCGCCGGAGTGCGACACCGTTGGCCCAACGTCCACTGACCCCGATCACGATGTCTTCGTGCTGAGGATCGGGAAAAAGGGCATCGTCGGGGCCGGCGAGAAGTCTGACATACAGGTGGAGATGAAAACGCCGAAGGGGCACGAAAAGGGCCCGCCCATCAGGTACGAGACCAGGGATGTGCAGACGGACAGATTGAGCAGATTCAGGAAAGCGAGAAAGAAGAAGAAAAAGAATTGATCTATGGTTTTATTTGCGTGTAATTGGCGAGGCTGATTAAATGAATTTTTCCAACACATCGTGCTAGTTGTTTTCTTACTTCTTATATCTTGGGAAGGGAACTGACAATGCGAGAGGTTTTTATAACGATTTGTACCCTTCTGTTTACTAAAGAGAGGTAAGGGCAACGGCAGTTCTGCAGAACCTGATCGATCCATGTTTATCAATTTTTGGCGAGAAAACGGTTCATTTTTTTAAGGTTTTGTTCCCTTATTAAGTAGAATATTTAGAAGTACAATAAGAAGTGTTAACTTCGATTTTCAAAATTATGATGAATTTTTCTGTGAATTTTAATTATGAAAAATCTGAGCGTTACTTCTTTATCGCCCTGTATATCGTTTAGTGACAAATGTAGACTGGTGAATTGTACACTATCAGGCTTCTAAACTATCTATTCAAAATGCAGTGCGGAGTGCCCCCTAGTTTGACTTAGACTTCTCGAAATTCCTTGTACTATTTGGCGAGTGCATCCAAATTACCAGTCTAATGAATAAACCACCGTAATTTCCTTTGGAACGAGTTGCACGGACCATGAAGAGAACCTCAGATAGCTGTTGAAACTACGCGAAGCTCGAAATGGAGGAGGAACAGCAGCTATTCCTAATCGAGTTCTTAGTCGACAAAGTACAAATTCCCGTGATAAGAGCTATGCAAGACGAACTGTTACCCGCCTCCACCTGTGTCTCATTTCAAGTAACTCCCAACTAATTCGCTAATAAAAGATTATAAAAGAGTTCCTAAAACAAACCATAACCTTCGTGTAAACATTTTAACCTTTTATCTCACCACGCCTAGTTGTGCCTACTTTTGCCAGAGAACTGGCAAAGGTCAACATATTTTTACTTTGAAAAAAACACTTTCACCGACCGAATAACTTCCATCCAGAAGAAAAGAGTAATAAAACAGAAATAACTGTATAACCGATGGGTTCACAGATCCTCTGTCTGCCGCCAGTAGACATTTGCCAGGAAGCCCCGACGGATGGCTGCGCCTGCCACGATGGCGACACGCAGGTGTTCAAGAAGGGCAAGTCCTGCTTGTTCGCGTTACCGTCGATAGTGCTCCAGAGGCCTCTGTCCACGTTCCCCATCAAGATGTCCGTCTACAAGAAGCTGCCACCGGGAGTGCTGCCGGACGTGATGATGGTGGGCTGCCACCAGATAGAAGCCAAGGCCCTGGTGAACGCGGTGCTGAGCCAGCAGGTCTTCAAGATCGCTAATCCCTGCCAGACGATCAAGGACACATTCAAGATCAGCACAGCCACTGGCCAGTGCGTGGGCTCGGTGACGGTGTACGTGAGGGCATCCTGCTTCGGCAAGAAGATCGTCACCCAGTTCCAGATACCCCACAACAGGAAACCGTACCTCTTCAAGGGGGCCGACGAGAGCCCCGTGTTCCAGTGCAAACGGATACCCTCTCTCTGCTACACGCCTGCGCCGCTCAGGTGTACCTGCAAAAAGCCGGGTAACGACGGCAGTGGCGAAACAGCGAGGACCTGTTGTCAGACGCCGATCGTCCAAGCAGCGTGTCCACCGATACCTGAGAACAGAGAGCCCGATTGGGGTCCACGACCCTGCTGCTTGTCTCATCAATCCTCCCCTAGGTATCGACATAATTCTGCTCTACCCTAACGTTCAACCACCCCCAGGCCCTCACTTTTCTTCCCTTTGTCGCCGTGAACCGGAATAATTTCGGAACGGGTTTGTGGGGTGGACAATGCAGCTCGTGGAGATCTGGGCGAAGTAGGAATCTGTAGGATTATTGTGTGTACAGGGTGTAGGAGAGTCCTTTCGAGATACAGTTGTATTTGATGGAATGTTGCAACTAGGGCTGTTAATATTCGAAGAATTCGAATAATTTCGAATACCCATCATTTATTCCTATACGCTTAATTTACTCCTAATTATTCGAATGATATTCGAATTATGGTATTATTACTGGGATTGTTATTATTATTTCGTTAAAAATGCAAGAACAACGAGTACAGTGGAAATAAGGAACTATACCGCCATCTTTCATCCGTTTTTAGTGGACAAACGCCAAATTGTCCGCCCTGTTCACCGACATCATTTCGAAAGGAGCAGCAAGCCCGCCCCGCGGCCAGTTGTCAGCCATGTTGCGCGCCGACTGAAATAACGCCTAAATGCGGCCCTCCTTGTCTTCAACCCGTTCAAAGGTGCCCACCCTGTTGCGCGCCTCCGCCAGAACCTTCTTGCCCACCCTGTTGCGCGCCTCCGCCAGAACCTTCTTGCCCACCCTGTTGCGGCGCATCGCCTCCGGTCGCGTCGAAGGGGTACAAAGCGTTCAGCGACCTCCTCGGCAAAGAGGGGGCCGTGAAGAAGTGCGGCTGCGCCGCGAAGGATTACAGCTGCAGCTGCTCGCGAAGGAAATGAAGAAAGGACGCTCGCCTTCGTGAAACGCGGAGTGGGACGTTTTCCGGATAGCGGAACAGCGAAGGGAGGATTTATCGCGGTGGCTGTATATAAGAGCAAGATAACTGGAGGTAACTGCTACGTTTATCGGCGAAATTCGTAACGGAGCAGGGCGATGATATAATTTTTACGATGATAAAAGTTTCCACGGGGAAATGGATAACGGCCCATCGAACGAGCAGAGAGTTCAATTACGTTCGTGTGAGAAGATAAACTTTCTGGACCGTGAGTGATTCATATGCGTATGTGCAGAGTAGGTTGAACTATCCGATACAAGGGAGGGGAAGGTATTTATCACACGAGATGGGTCAAAGTTGTGTAACCAATTTTTTTCTTGGCACGTATCCGTTTTGGGAAAACGGGTTTGCGTGATACAAAGTCGTTAGGGTAAAGATAGAGTGCTTATATATTAGGGTGGTCCTTATATGTATGGTAAAAAATCAAAGTTTTTAAAATTTTCTTCTGACCCTCTCAGAACCTTCCAAATAGTTTAAAAGAATTTCGCTTAAGATTTTGTTAAAATATTAAGGATTAAAGGTCGCTCAGTGGCATTGAAAGTGTACATGCGAAATATAAAGTCCTTGAGCGATATTAATATATCAAAATATACAAATAAAAAACGACGATATTTTTTTTTGGCAAATGGAAAATTTTAAGAGGGTCAGACAATACAAATTTGAAAGTTGAAAAATAAGGACCACCCTATTGTATATTTATTGTAAACTTTAGAAAAACAGTAAGGCTTTTTGCATTTGTTATTTGATTCGATTACTTGCGCTATTTTATCTCTTAATATGGCACTATTTGACTCAGTCGAGTAGATTTGAGTAAAATTACCCTCTCAGCGGTATGAGCTCGTGTGTATATTCTACGCGGGGAACGTACATGGATGTTCAAAGTGCGGAATTAACAGGTACGACTGAAGCATTTCTGCACACGGCGTGCGCTGAGCATTTGAGTCTCGTGTTACGAGCGCTGAAAGGATTAATATTCATTATATAGGGGCAATTTCAGAGTTAATGGATCGATTAAAGTGAAATCATCCCCTAATGACCACATGTGTATGTACTTTTGTTTCAATACTCCACATCAGACCATTTACCATCCAAAATTCAACACCGCAAGAAGGATTCTCCTTTAACATGACAAGCATAATAGAAACACACACACCAAACGAAACTGTCTTTACACTTTATTCGGTAAATACTTCTGCATTTATCCCCCAAAATACATGTTTTTAACGCTTTGCCTAGTCGAGGTTAGATACGGGGTTCATTTCAACCGATAATAAAATTTCGTTTATACAATTTGTTTTTTAAATAAGCTTTCCTGATAAATTTATAGCCAAACTTATATCCCTACAGCAGCGCAGCATAAATACAGTTATTACTGAAAACAACTACTTCACGATTTTCATAACCCCGTGATTAAATAAATTACTTGGCATCCGATTATTTTATCCAAAGTGTCGGGTTTTGAATACCTACCCAACAATTATATGTATGATAATATTACCCCAATTTCAATACTAAGTATATTAAGGTATAAAACACTAAAAAGTGTTAAACATTCGAGTGCCAAGAAATGTTTAGAGCAGTGTGGTTTACGGTGGGTCAAAGAGGACCCGGCATCCGCCAAAACTTCTATTTTTCAAATATTCATTGGGTTTTGAAAACCATTAAAACAGCACATTATTAGGTTTCTATATGATTTAACTCTGTCGGTGATGAAATACAATTGATTTCTTAAGCTCACAGAAAGTACTAAATCAAAATCGAGAAATCACACAAACGTGACAGCGGTCGTCAAAGTCGTAACTATTATAAACAACAATATAATAATAAACAAAATAAAAAAGATTCTACAATCGGTGGTCAAATTATTACAGCCACAGTACGAAAAATATGTATCCTGTGTTTCTACAGAAATAAAATCATCCACGTGACAGGGAATCTTGGCTAAAGTATTTCGAAGTGTGTAACTGCAATTTGCAAACACCAAACTTCCTAAAAAATAATAATCCTGTATACCTAGGCTTCCATTTAATATTAATTATTTTAATATAAAATCGTCAACTTATGCAGGTGGCCCAAAATTTCATCACCCACTGTACACACTTTTCTCGAAAATTTTCAGGTGACCCGGCCACTCGACATTTTCATTAAGCTTCTAACCGAAAACGTGCTGCTAGCTCTCCAATGGGAAGCTGCACTTGCTCGCGCAGTCCTCCAACTGCATAGCAACGCGCGGGGAATATTAGCAGCCGTCGAAGACGCCGGTACTTTAGCGCGATCGAAAAGGCCGGAAGTAATAGTGAACCGGCAGCCTTGGGAGCGGAAAGACGTAAGAAACGCGGGGGAGGTGAGGACGGTGCAACAGGCTGGGCAGAAGAGGAGGCGAAAGAGGAAGAAAGGCGGTCGCGCGGCGGAAAGGAGGCGGATGGAGCAGCGGGAAAGGGCCTTGCAACGCGAGAAGGACGAGCAGGAGCGGTTGCGGAAGTGGGAAGAGTGCTGGGATAAGAAGATAACCGAACAGGAGGAACGCGACAGAGCTGAGTGCTGCGCGGCCGACGGACTGTGCCTGAAACCGAGGACGCAATCGAACATCTGGATTAACGTGACGCGGGACAGGTCCCTCCAAGAGATACACATGACCTTCAAGTAAGGAAGCAACGTGATTCCGTGTTGCCGAAGGATTTATGCGAGAAACTTTCGTATGACGGCGGAGATACTTTTCAAGTATGGGTATTCTGGCCCGGGCAGACAATTTTAAGATCATTTTGGGGAATTTATTTTGAAGAAACACATTACGCTGCATTACCCACACAGCACACTTCGTTGCGGCAAAGTTGCAGGATAGTTGCAGTAACCTTGCGTCGTTGCGTGGTTGCAGCGACGTTTCCGTGCAACATTGCACGGAGCGGACATAGAATTGTTGCTGTATAGTTGCGGCATCCTTGCGTGAATCGTTCCCATCTTGCACCGCAACTATACTGCAACTATGCTGCAACGAGAGTGTGCTGTATGGGTATTGGCGTCTTGTGCAGATGGTTATTAACACTTTAGCTACTTGTAGAATTTTTTTTTAACCAGCTATTGACAATATTTTAAAAGTTATCGTTCGCGCAGTACGTGCTTCATAAAATAAGTATTTGTGCAGTCGGTGGTATGAAATACAAAATTCATGAATGTGTCAATAGTAATGAATGTAGTTATCGTACCTACCAGGATGAATAAGATACGAAAATTTTGACAACTTCTCGAGGAAAATTCGAATACTGAAATTATTAAAGAAATTCTAAATCTTGGAGTTTTAGGGTTCCTTGATTAACTGCAGAATGCTTTGAATACCAAAGCCAGGTATCGTATTTGACTCGATGTCATGTAACAGATCGCTATTATTTGCTTTACCAACTTCCGTCGCGAAGGAAGCGTAGAGGCATCATCCTACTAAAAAAGAACCGTGCGGCCTTGGAACCTTCGCGTCATCTCTTTACGCGGCAAATTACCATACGCCAACTTCCTCCACAAAAGAATTGCAGATACATGATCGTGCTGAGAAGAAATCACCTCAGACTTGGGATATTTTTGTCATTTACGTAGATATCGGCCATGTAAAAACGCGAAGCATATTTTTAATCCACACAGGCATGTTCCCGTCCCAAGGCCAAAGCCTCCGCCTCTGCCACCGTTACAGGTTCAAAAGACGACGGTGGATGTGTGCGCGGAGGAGGGCACGTTTGTGAATAAAGCGAGCAACACAAGGAGGAGGAAGTACAGAAACCGATAAAGTAAGAGACCAGTTGCCTGTATCTCGCTTCTTTTTGACCCGCGGGACTTTATCTGTCGCCACGATGTACATTTCTATTTACCCGAATAGTTCGTAAAAATACATTGGACCGCGGCGACATCGGGGACGCCGTCGTGACGCGTTATTCTCGACGCTGGAGGTGCATTCGCCGAACTACCAAAATGGAAATAGTGGAGGAACGGGAGGACAAGAGCGAGCGCGGAATATCATCGCCCAGGGACGTTCCGCTCTCACTGGGGCACGCTGCTTTATGCAGTTTTCTGATTAAACGAAATATGTCGCAGCACATTCGCAGCGATCCTACGTGCAAAACTGTAGGATCTTGAAACTCGAAATAAATAGCCAGGATTCTCTCTGTATATTGGTTGACTTTGTATGTTAAGGGGTCTACTTGGACAGTCAGACCGCTCTATTCCTTGGAATATGTTTCTCTTAGAATCTGTACTTTCAGCTTGAACCTCGGAAAAAAGAATTGAATCAAAATTATTGAAATGGCGACTAGGAGAAGGCGATTTTTACGATAAATGTCAATTTGGGGGGGGGGGGGTGCACATTATCTCGGAACCTAGAGTTTTTACACTTCAATGTTGAGATTCACCGCAGAAAGGAATATATTTTGAATATGCTGTAGAAATTTCAAGTAGACCGAACCCTCGTTTTTTTTTAAATCACTGCAAACCACAGAAAAAAACGCACACACATCAGATATGACTGTAGCGCCGTAATATATGTGGCTATACTATTATTTAAAAAAGAAAACATTTTTTTGTGGTTTATAATATGAATAACCATTACCCAAAAGTATTAGTCACAATTTGTATACATTTCTTTGTAATTAATTCCTCCAAAAAGTTACACTTTTACCAAATCTGACTATCTCAGTCCTCTTAAGGGGAGGTTCCGGTCTTAAAATCAATTTCTTCTTTATTTCATTTTTCGAATGTTCAATATGTTAGGCATACGTGTTTAAAAGGATTTTTTTAAACTCCTACCGAAGTTATTGGCATTTGAGTAGCGGCACATAAATGGGTAATACTCGATCTTCGGCACTCACGTAAAATTTTCAACACGATTTTCTCGAAACAATGTTCTCAAAATCGGTGGAACCTGTATCTCCAAAAGTTATTATCCGATTCGACTTAAACTTTTTTATTTTGAAGAATATAAGTACTTCTGGCTCGTGGATAGACCAGTAAAATTTAAAAAAAAAACAGCAAAATTTATCATTTTTAAAGGCGTTGAAGGGATGAAAAATATTGAGAAAAAGTGATTTCAAACTTCAAGTGTCGTTACTTTCTCGAAAAATGTAATTTTTGTAATTTTTTCTGGTCTAGGTAGTCCATCAGCGAGGGAAACTAACTAGGCTGTGAAAATGATTCAAGCTATGCTCGTGGTACAAACTATGCGCGCGCGTAGCAGTAATGAGGAGGAAGGGAAAAGTGTTAATGAACGTGGGTTTGCAGTCAGGCTATTTCATTTCATTTCATAACACTTGTTGTGGAAAATGTTTTTCACCTCTGTTCTCGTCTCTGATAAATCGACACGTTTTTTCGTTGAGGTTCGTACCACATTTTTTCTGTCCTTCTTGATAGCAATTCTAATGAAGACTCTGAAGCAAGAAGGGGCAGCCCCAAATGTATTAACTTTGGAAAATTAATAAAAACCTTGTTAACAAAATATTTTTAGGCATATGTTCAAAGTCTTTTACCCGCTTGAAATTTACATATTGACACATCATTTAGCATTATTCCCAAGGAAAGTAAAATTGTATAAAATCACTTTTCTCCGGTAAATAATTACATTAAACACCGTTATTATGTTGTGGAATTATGTATTAGTACAAAAAAAAAGATTAGAAAATAATAGTAAATTACATTTACCATTCTCTGTAACACAATCCAAAAATCTTCCAACTTAACATGCTCCCAGACAAGCTGGCATCTTGAACCTCAGAAATCAATAACTAACACCCCCAAACCACAATCAATCCCCATCGATACAAGACCCAGCCCACATCGCCAAAAATCAATTCCAAACAACCCCTAAATCGCACCCTCAAAACTCCAAATCCTGCTCAAACCATTTACGACCCCACGCCTACGGTCCCACACAATACCAGTGAAAAGAAAATTCGAACTTATATCCCCCGGATTTGGGAGTTTTACAATACACCAGTGCCGTCGGTGCAGCACCTAAAGCCTTGCCAAAGTATCAACTCCATCGAGTTCCAAACTTTCCTCCGACCAGCACATCACATCCCATTCCCCTATTCGCAGCACCCCCCTCCCCCCACCGCACAGCCACCCACAGCACCCCCAAACCTCCTCCACGTTCCTCCTCGACTCCCTCCCGGATCGCCGACCGTCCCATTCATTTCCCGTCTCCCCGAAGAATATGCGTCGGTGCAGCAGCAAGGACGTTGCACGCCGGGCGTTATTCCTGTCCCGACGGGGAGCACACGTCCGAGGGAGGGCCAGAAGGTGGCCGATAGAAGGCGGCCGGAAGGGGGTGAACGCGCGGGAGGAGGAAGCGAGGACGGCGAGTGCGCGTGCTCCCGCCGCCGAGCGCGTCACCCCCCGTTGCCACGCGCGCCACGGGGTTGTATGCCGATATTGTCGGGCAGGCGCATTGCCCGCTAACGGCGGGCGAAGGAGGATGACAATAAAAGAGCATATATGATCGCGGCTAAACGCACGTTAACCTCGGTGCTGGCTGGTCGGTCCGGCTGACGTGTTGCCTCTACCTCTACCTCCCCCCTTTCCCTAACCCCCCGATCTCTGAAAAATGTAAGCCACGATGGGTGGGAAAAGGGAGTGCGTGGAGACGTTCGAAGTGAGCCTTGTGCACGCGTAACGTCCTCACCGGAGGCAGATATCCGTTCTCGCCGTTTGGGGGACATCCTACTCTCTCCCTCTTTCCCTCTCCCCCTCTATCACCCTCTCTCTCTCTCTCTCTCTACTTCCCCTGTGTGTGCGTGTGTGTGTGCGGCAGAGGAATCATGAACAACTCGCCGCAGAATACGGAGGTGGCCGGGCAACAGCACCGTGCCGGCGCCGAGAACAGCGACGAGGAGGAATGGAGTGGTGTCGTGGAATGTGTAATGTTACTGCATCGACTCGTGTATCGAAAGAATGATTTTTATTTGCTGAAACAGCCTTCCTCGAGCAGCTTCTTGTTGCCCATTTCGAGTTGTTTTTCGTGGTCAAGGAAGTTCTGTGGGCTGCACAACGTGTGTTGAAATCTTATTACCTAAATCGCTTGCACCTTTCGATCTATTCATACCGTCACCGCTCGCGCACATGTGTAACCGCGGCGGGATGCGTTGCCCTTTAGCGGTGCATTATCTGTTGATTCCGCTCGTTCCCGGCTACCGTTTGACGGAAGCGGGCACTCTAGAGGCCCTGGGCCGCGGTGCTTCCGTTTGCGATGCTGCGGATCTGGCTGTCAAGCTTTGGGAGCCTTTTTCATAGTGATCTTGAAAAACGGGGAAGATCTTGCGAGCTTTGTGTGTGGAAAATAGAAACGCTTTGGGTCCGAATCCGCGTATCTGCGGGAGAGTGTCTGAATTATTTTCAGATACAGATGCTCTTGTCGATTATAATAAGCCTTGCGATCGGAAGCGTTTCTAGGCATATGGTTGCACGATCCTCGTCCACCGCCGAGAGGCGTAGAGCGAGCACCCAGAGTTTGATAGCTTGCTTCAAGAGCAGCATAGTGGGAACGATACGTTAATCTGTTAGAATTCGTCGGTTCCAGCGGGATTTGGATTTTATTTACCGAAACGTGCGATCTCGGCGAATGAAATCGGAGTCCGTCTGCGGTCAGCTCGCTATAGTAACGTATCCTTTCGTAGGCTGTTCTGGAAAGGTCAAAGTCGGATCGAGTGACGCGAACGGATGAAGACAGACGTCGACGCACTATCATCGTCGAGAAGAAGAACGGCACGTACGGTTTCACGTTGCAGGTAACGTAGTCTATCCACGTGTTCGCACCTTTAACGATATGCAGGGTATATACAGGGTGGTCTGGAGCTGGTAGCATAGGGGGATAAAAACTGGCGATTCTGTGTGGAAGCATACGTCGAAAATGTGGAATAAAGTTTTTCGATGGGAAGCTTCGTTTTGGTGGGAATCGAGTTTGAAAAATTTGACTACGTAGAGGTGCATTTGAGCAACACTTTGGGGACTTATGGGGTATCATGAAGTAAGAGGAATGTTTCATGATTTCAATACGAAGATATTTTATTCGAAATATTTCACTGATATTTTTATGTCAGCAGATTTATTACTGCAACCATCAGTTTGTTCATTTTAAGAAAGTATATTATTGTAACTGTTGCATAGTAATGTATGTTATGAGACTATCGCGGAGAGGCAGATGTTGGACCGAAAGAAAGGAGCTGAAATAACACCTTTTCACGTGAAATTGCAGAGCTACGGTATACATTACAAAAGGGAGCAGGAAATCGAGATGGTCACGTACGTGGATTACGTCGAATACGACGGGCCAGCATTCAAAGCTGGTATGCGAGAGGGCGACGTGATACTTTCCATAAACGGCCATGAAATGGACAGGGCCGACCACAAAACGCTGGTCAATTTCATAAAGAACTGTGATACCAGGATGCGAATGGTCGTGTCCTTCGAGGACTGCGTGAGAAAGGTGAGCGAAGCACGTGGGGTACGTTTTAGGGCCAACTGTGTTTTCTACCATCAAATGTGTATCGCGGAGGCATACAAGCCTAAAACCCACCTTGACCCAACTTACCGTACCTAGCATATAATCAATTGGCCCAGGGTAATTTCCTCAACTGCAGGTAATAATCTTTCCCTTCTTTCCCAACCTCCATAGCTTTAGCTCGCAAGAACCACGCCTTCACTCACCTCTGCTTTCATGATTTCAGTCTGAATTTTAATCGAGCCCGATATCGAATATATGTTCCAGGTGGAACTGCATATGCGGTATATCGAGCTGCAACGTGCCCTCCAATCGCGCATAGGCGAGCTGGAGAGGCTCTGCGAAAGGGAACGGTCTATCCTTATGGGTCGATGGAAAACCCATTCACTGCCAGCCCGCAAGAGAACGCCCAATAGCGTGACCACCAGCAATCCCAATCAGCCGTCGCCATCCTCCAGCTTCAATTCCTCCACGATTCAGTGCTGCAGGCCAGCTACCTCCACGGAGCATCTGTTGCTTTACAACGTGGTATTCTAAAATTCAACCTAGCCACCCAGCTTGCTGTAACCAACCCTTGCTTTTCTTACAACTTCGGAGGGAAGCCGAGATATGCTTATTGTCAAGCGACTTGATATATCCACTGTTAGTATTACTTTTTAAAAGTTCAACGATTGTAAATCACGGCAAGATCTATATAGATACTAATAGAATTACAAGTTACAATGTATCCTGACTGCAATGTGGGGTCATAGAAAGCTTTCCCCTCCGAAGTTGCATAGAAGATCATAGTCCTTAAGGACCCTGGACCCTGCACCACATCTACGTATAGTCAGCAAACTCGTCAACAGACGAATCGTTTACAGTTCTCGGACGGTCGGCCATGCTTGATACCTCGTAACGCGGCCTGCTTAGTAGCGGTGGGCCCGCCACGGTCCCGAAGCGACCACCACCACTTCCTCTCGAAGATGTCCAGCGACTCCGGGATGACCGCCTCGTCGCGGCACAGCTACCATCAGGCAAACGGCATGACGGGCACCCCAGCGAAATCCAAGTCGCACAAATCCTGCCAGCAGCAACAGCAACAATCCACCTCCGCAGCGGACCCAACGCCCCTTCACCCCCAGCCTCAGAATAGCCTCTGCGTCGCCTGCATATCTAGCGCGAATCGACGCAGGGAGCAATCGGACAGCGGAAGCCTGGACGCCTACGACTTGGCTAGCCCTTGCTGCGACCCCAACTGCGTGCCCAGTCGCAGGCGCAGGGAAAAGCAAAGGCGGGCAAGGAACGAGCAGAATCAGCAACAGCAGCAGCAGCAACAGCAGCAGCAGGTGCAGCATCACCACGTGCAACGGGAACAGACGCAACAGCCGCAGCAGCAACACGGCCCTCATAATTGCTCGCGCACATCCGGTCACAGTCTCCATTCCATCACCAGCAGCGACGTCTCCACCACCGCTGACAGCGTCGCCTCCTGCACCACTAGCCTGAGCACGGACACCCTGTACTGGGACCCCAGTGTGCACCAAAGACCACCGCCGTGCCTTCAGTACGCCAAGCCGAAGTCCTGGGACAATCTGACTACCAAGGCGTTCGGTGGCTACGGGTTCGGTTACGGTTATCTGGACACGGCCACCGCGAAGACCCACAGCGCCGAGAGGCCCGGGAAGGGGGCCCATGGGCGGGCGAAAACGCCGACCGGGACCGTGCAGAGAAGAACCAGCAGCAGCACCACGTACTCCGGCAGCTCCACCAGGCACTTTCAGCCGACAAAGTCTACGGAGAGCCTGCTGATACCGCCGCCCTATCAGGCAGAGCTGGATGCTAGCTTGAGCTGCGAGTGCTTGGACGGGCCCGCCGCGAGGTGCGTGCAGGTGCTGCAAATGGAGAAGCATAATCGGCAGGAGGAGGGCTATATCATCAGCACGCACGCCCAGGTTCGGCACCGCAGGTCTAGCCATTCCGATGGGAAGTTGAGGGCTTTGAACAGTTCCGAAGTGACGCGGCTGTAAGTCCTTCGCTCTATTGGAAACTGTACCCTAATGGGATGCGAGGATGGTTTATAGGTTATAGCGGCGGATATTGTATAGGGGAAATTTACCGCCCACTGTATTAGGGATTGACGAATTGAGCGCTATATAGCCTGAGATGTGAATACTTTTGCTGGGATATCTTTGATGTGCAAGCAGAGGAGAATAGGAGAGAGTGTCTGTATTAACTGTAGGGACACTGGAATTCTATATCGCCGATGTAAATCGTTCGTTCTGAATACCAAAGATATATAGGGGAAATTATTAACGCTCTATTAGGGCTAATTGGAACGCTAGTCGAGACTAGTATGGACCAGTTGTATCATGCAGAAAGCACAATCGACGAGAGGATGATGGTTGCATCGGTAGTACGCACACATTTCAGTTCGACGTCGGTAACCCGATTACAGTAGATCCTCGTTATGAGCCAGTTTTTACCTCCCGTTGACGGCCCGGCAACTATCCCCACCATTTCTTGGAAGTCTGCGGAAAAGAATGAGAGAAACGAACCAGAGGCGGATTAAGGTCGGTTGGGGCCCTAGGCGCAAAAGAAAATATTGGGCCCCTTACAAAAAAGGGAAAGACAGGAAGAATAAAATCACGTTAACCATATTTTTAAACACATAAACAGATTATGTACTCATGAAATCAAATTTAGTGTCATTAAAAAAAAGTGGAAAGTTGGTTTTTGTGGGGCCCCTTCGAAGTCGGGGCCCCAGGCGCGCGCCTAGTGCGCCTAATGGTAAATCCGCCTCTGAACCGGACAACGAGTGAGAGGAGACGAAAGAGTCAAACACGAAGTTGCCGTCGGACACGAAAGAGAGAATCATTTCGGCAACCCACTATGAGCCCGCCGCCAGCCCCGTTCGACGGGCTCATAACGGGGATTTAGTGTATTGCGAAGGGTCCTAAATATTTCGAAAGTAACGAGACTTGAAATAGTCTGGTCTAATGAAAACCGTGCTTTAATACCCATATGATTACTGATGTATCTACTGATGTTTAGGGGAAATTGCTAATGCGTTGCAAGAATGAATTGAACTTGAATGGTACAGTTTCTCAGTCTAATGGAAGAGCACTGTCGATAAAAGGACGGTGGTAATATTATCAGTACGTAAATTCGAAGTTCGACACCGGAGATCCAACTATTCCGAAGGGCTCTAAGTAATTCCGAAGTGGCACCACTGGAAACTGAACCAAAAATAAAATATTCGTATGATCGTATCAATATAAAAAAAAATGTATAGGAAAAATTAGTATTGTATTCGCCGAACGATCGTGAAAGACGGACCACGTTTTTTGACACTTTTTCAGGAATACACGATTGGTTACGCGTTTGTTTAATTGAATTATAGTTTCGATCAACGAATCATTTTCCCAGCGATGTTTTCCTGGATAATCGATAAGACGCGATCGACGTTCGCGGCGCTTTTTGAATCTTTTTTAAATTTTTACAGGCAGTTGATTGTGTAGTTGCTTAAGGGTAGTTTTAAACTGCGATAATCGTTCATAGGGACATTATCGTTATCGTAAGGACGAATAAATTATGAAATTGTATCATTTCGAAATTAAAGAGATGTGATTATCCTGCAATTCCTTGCGACGGTCAAGTAACAGTAAAACAAAACGAATCTTTTTATGAAAATCTAAACGTTCCAAATATTTTTTATTTTTCTAGGATTGGAACATTCGTTGTCGGACTCAATAGATATATTTGTTATTAGATATGGAATCGGGACATTATTAAATCACCTGCCATTTAATCAATTAATAAATAATTAAATGTTTAAAGTCATAAATAACGTTAGACCGCAGAATACAAATTTCCCACCGTTTTTCATTTATAGTAACTAGCGGCCGGTATAGACCAATGAGATACGACATCTGAAATTCACTAGGAAGATTTCATTTCTCAATCTGCCCAGCTTGCGCCTGTTCGCGCTATTAATTTGTGTACCAAACCAATCGCGAGTTAGGTTATGTTTTGATTTATTGTATTTGAAAGTATCGTTAGATAGATAGGAAAAAAGATGTCGAGGAAAAAGCACAACATCTCGTACATTAAACCGGATGAACCGAAATTCTTGCGCGAATTGAAAGAGCAAGTTGGATACAAGGAAGGACCTACTATAGACACCAAGGTACATTTCAATGTTTAATATTAAAATCTATGTAGTCATTAATTGCTTAATTACCGATTTAATCATTGCAACACAAGTGCGTTGTATAAATGATCGACAGTAGTTAATGGTATTTAGAATGTGTACAACTGAAAGCACGAAAGCTTTGGCTATGACAATAATGCTAAATCTTATCGATTTATGTTATCGTGTATTTTATGTCTAATGGGATCATTAAGTATATTATAATTGACGCTTGTTTATAACTAGCGTGAACAGCGATTTAAATGACTTCTTAAAACAGAGAGAAGTATTGCCACAAGACTCTGACGACGATAGAGACGAGCCTACCGAAGAGCAGCCAGTTGTGGTTGTTTTGAATTCGGGTGATTTAACAGCAGAGGAGGCAGACGAGTTTGCGAAGAAAAAAGAGGAAGGTATAGAAATGTTTTGTGTCTGCAAGCGATGAATTTGTTGAAAGATAAATTATACATGAATTTTGAATTGTAGAGGAAGCTAATGCTCCGGCAGATTTATCTAAGAGAATTATATTCAGAAAGAATAAAATAGTGGACCCAGAATCGGATGCCACTGACAAACCAGTGAAGAAAAAGATAAAGAAAGCGAAACAAGAAAAAGCTGTACTATCTTTTGATGATAATGACGATGACTATCTTTAGCATTACCAGCACACTACATGATTTGATTCCATTGTTGAGAGAAAAAGTTTCAAGTTTATTTTGCATACATGAAAGAATATCATGGAAAGTACATGCATCGATATACAATGGATAATTATTGCAAGAATATTTATATCTATAATAAGACAATATTGGACTTTGTAAAATATAATTTAATATAGAGGCTGTAACTTTAGCTCTTTCGTTTATATTTAAATGTAAATATTATTTATATATGTGTGTATATATATATATATATATATGTTAGACCATATTTCCCAATAGTAACATAAGAGAATTAAGATAGAATGAATTTTGTAAATATAGAAGTGTTTTAATAAAGCTACTTTTATTTTAATATTGATAGAATTCTATGCTCGACTTTCGTCCAGCGTTTCGAACGAACGAAGAAATTTTTTACTGCTTCACGTAGTATGTGCATAAAAGCAGAGTACATACATATCGTATATACAATATACACGATATATAAAAAGAGTTGCGAAAGAGCGTTAGAAGAAGGTTGAAAGATTTTTCTGCCATTCGCTCGGTCGGTCGGCTATACCCGTCGAAGGGTTTTACGGGAAAGGGCAGGGGCTTGTTATTCAACCCCATTATTACACGTTGTTGCGATTGCAGATTGCCCTTATTCTTGGGAGGGTCTCTCATTGGATGTGCACGTGTACCCGGTCACGTGACAATGTATAACAAACGCTACTGGTCGTTTTGTCCCTTTAACATTACGCGTACGTCATAAAATTTGCGGTCACGTGATTATCGTCGCCATCTTGGCAGTTTTCGACGACGGAGGTAAGAAGGATCCGTGACGTCGGACCCAAATAAACAGAAAGTATATGTGAAGAATTTCGATAGAAAAACGGTGTGCGCCGAGTGCCGAAGGGAGTACGCGTGTGTAGCCGCATATTTCTCGGTGCCCCGAACGGTCAGTGAATTTAAATAGCGCGGCATTTGCGATGCGTGTGTGTTTCGATTATCGGTCCTCTTTTGGGGGGATAATCGCGATCGGCCAGCGACCACCACGGCAGCTGTTCGACAGCTAAGCCAGCCCTTACGAAGAAATGGCGGGAGCTTTCTAAATTTCGATAAACCCCGTGAACACGAGTGGCCTGTTCTTCGCTCTTAGGCGAGAGAATAATGTATCAGAGAGCCGCCGAGGAACTAACGATTGATTTCTTGGATTTTATGATTTGTACAGTTGTGATACCGAATAACACAATATAACCAGGGCCGTGACGATCCCCCCAATTCCCCTGCGCCATCCCCTCCGATACTATTCCGCTATTCTTCGAGATTTAGAAAAAATCCTTTTTCCCATCGTAACTAAATTTCGTTTTACGCTCGCGATCCTTTAGCAATCTCTGTCACGAATACACTATCGCCTATGACAATACGATTTATTTGTCGTGCATCGATCAGGAGCAAATAAATGCAATCGTATAAACAGAATTTTTGTTTCGCTAATTGTGCACAAACTTTTTGTAATTACATTCGATGCGATTATTTAAGGAGCAAAGTTGCTCGATAGTACCTAGTTTGTTTTGCTTTAAAATTGTAACAGTGTCTCCTTTCCGACCATGTTATCTCCTCGCGTCTGAATTTTGCCTACTCAGGCGCATTGTCAGCAAAACGAAGAGTTAGAATTCCGAGAAAAACTTCCATACGGGAATCGAGAAACTCGTGGCCGTTAATTATACATACAAAATAGAAATTCGAGCATTACAAATATATACATTGAATATTTATAAATTCGACTATCCAGTGGCATTTTTTATTTTTCATTTCAACGTGCTCGGTCCTCGAAGACTCTCCTGTATCACGAATTTCCATTAAACTCCATACCACAGATATATCCCGAAACGAAAAAGTCAGGAAACACACGCATTCTACATGAGAAGCACTCAATCGATATCCTTGTCTGAGCATCGTTTCACGCGTTGGGGAATCTATCCATCAATGAACGTTAACAAAAAAACCTAAGAAACAAGAGAAACGTAGCAAATAATCTCGGCGTTTTCGAGAACAGTCGTCTCCGCTGAATATTCAAAGGAGCAAGCGAACGACAATGATGAGATTAAAAGTGTAACGCCGATTAAATAGACGGAGTGAAATCGTGAGAAAAGAAGCCACACTCCTCCCCCCCTCCCCCGCCGCCTCACCCCACCCTCCCCCTTCAGTCCGCCTTAACCCCCGGACGAAAAGTGCCCCGCGACTATGTTGCGACGGCCCTGGGCATAACTTTTTAACGTTTCCAACCGTCGCGGCTGCCCTCTGGTGCCTAATTTTCAGCAATGAATGTTCACTATTTACAGGTTTTGTGAATAAATCGTGTATCGTGCGTATAAGGACGAATCGTAGGCTCCCGCCGTCGGCGCCGCTCCGAAGATCGCTGGTCGTGAGAAATGTCGCGGTGTCAGGGAATCGTTTAGGAGATCGAGCACGGTCAGGTGCGTATTATTCTGTGGCTGGTGACAGGATACACGGGAGTCACGGGACGGGTGTTCGGTGCGCGTTCCATTTGTGCCTCTCTGTGCCTCTGGCCCGCGGAGAACCGCCGGGGATCCGTGAATAGCGGGGAGTTAAGTGGCACAAGACGTGCCCCGAGCCGAGCGCAACTGAATGGGCCTCCTTCTATTCCGGATCGCCGATACTCGCGTTAGCCACTAAATTCTCACGTTCTCGGCTTATTCCGATTGAACGGCGCGGAGCCGTGCCGTCGCCCACGGGATCCACGCTCCCGTTCCGGGGGACACGGAGGCGTTCGGTGTAGGTTAAAAGAAGCTATGCCTCTCAGCATCGTTCCCGTGAAACGCTACGGTGTCCTTCGAGCGGACCTTATCTTCGTTATCGTCGGTGTATATAATAGATCAGCCTTCGAGTACAGGGGGCCTCCCGGAATCGAGGACTGGCCGGAGATAAAAATTGATGGGATCCCGGGTAGGCCGTGTCGGGCAGAAGCCCTCCGCCTCCGGTGGACAGAAATTCTATAGATAATCTAACGAAATGGGCCGCATTTATCTAGTTCCCTTTTCGTTCGCGTACGATAATCCGCACGCTGGTGGTAGGATCTTGGTCGGCGGTGTGCGGCTGCTTGCTCGTTACTTAAAGGCCGTAGAGTTCGTAAGGGGGATATCCGCGTAAGTGGAATAATAATCGTCGTGGGAGATCAAGTCTGTCACGATCGGATTCGGTAGGTCATAGGGTTGTTCGGTAGGTGGTTGGCGTGTTTGTCCCGTCCGGCATGTAGTATATAGTTAGGAAGGTTGCACGCGCGCGCGCGCGCGCGCCTTTGGATGGCGAAGTGATAGAGACGGTTTTTCTGTGTGATATACGTATGTGCATGTGATTTTCTGTGCGTGTGTATGGAAAGAGAGAAAGAGAGAAGGGCGGAGGGGGAGGGGGGGGGGGAGAGAGAGAAAGAGAGACTCGAGTTGGATGTGTAGTAAGCAAGTAGGTATAGGTGTAGGTTGGTAGGTTGCTGCGAAGGTTGAGAGGAGAGGTACGCGGAGGGCTAACTGACTGGCTGGCTGGCTGGCTGGCGCTCGGACGCGGTGGCTGGCGAGTGCAGGTGACTGACTGAGAGACGCTAACCATTCGAGATACTTCACAGGACTCTCCTTCGTCTGATCGTTTCTATCCAAGCATCCGCGGGTGACTCTCTGCCTCCTCGATCGCACCTACGAGCCGTGCTAGGGCCAAGATTTCACGTTCAGAGGCGGACGCATCTCGGCCACGCGCCGACTGGAAGTCATACGTACCACGGCGAACTTTGTTGGTTATGGGAACAAGGAAATAGGAGTTCGGAGATTCGCAGCGCCATTTTGAAAAATTCGGCCCCGCTAAAAATTCCCTCCCTCTCCCTTGCCCCCCCGCCCGGCCCCCCCCCCCCCCGCTCACCAGCCATCCTCCCTCCCACCCTTCGTCCGCCCTCGCGTTCATGTCGCCGCGGATGTAATGAAACGCGTCGTCGCCACGAGCCGCTCATCCCCGTGTTCTTGTTAATTGTTTAGATCAACTGTACAGTGGTGGCCCCATGGAAGGCACGTTGGAAGAACCCCCTGTTAAGGACTCATCTCAGGCCAGTCCTGACAAGGTTCTCAAAGGTATGCTCTCTCTACCCTTGCTTGCAGCTTTAATCACTCCTCTGAATCATCCATCATCGTTCCTTCTGTGTTTACTTTCTACCATCCTCGGTTCGCATCGGTCTTGCGCTTGGTGGTTCTAATGTATCGCTTCGCTGACATTCTAGAGCGGTTGATTTAATTAACAAATTTGTACGTTGGAGGGGGGGGGGCGTAGCGCACACAGATGTATAGTATAGTTTGCGATACGTAATTGGTGGGCATTGTTAGTTAATGCGATTAATTTTCTGTCGCTACTGTTAACAATTTTGGGCTTCGTTAGATTTCTTTGAATCGTTACGTTGAAACGCTGCTATTTGTATAAAAACGTTGTTCGTGTGTTTTGCAGATGTGATTCCAAATGGTGTTAATGGAAATTATAACGACGGAGAAGAGTTTGTTAGCGCGGATAGCGATGCGTCTAAACTGGAATCGAAAGAAGCCAGCAGCGCGACATCGGGCGACGGGGAGGAGAATGGGGAGGAGGAGGAGGACGAGGACGAGCATAGAATGGAAGATGAAATGGAGGAAGGGGATTTAGATTTCGAAGACAGCGAGGAGGATAGAATATCGCAAAGTAGGAGTAAAGGGGGTGAGATGTTCGAGTCGGAGGATGACTCGAAGGTATGCGAATCACCTGATGGTGTTAGTGAGACGAACAATTCTAGTGAAGTGTCTAAAACTGAAGATAAGTGTAAAAACACATCCTGCGAGGCTATGGAGGTCGATGAACAGAGTAACAACTCGGACGTCGAATGTCTGGACGAGAGCGTAACAGAGATACAGTCCGACAATGACGATGTGTTCACATTGAAAAATTCTGCCCAGGACGATAACGACAAGAATTTATCGGGCTGCAGTGATATACAACAGCTGACGGATAGTAGCGAAGTTACCGACAGTTTGGATATATCCGACGTGAAGATCTGCGAGGAGAACGGTAGCTGCGACAGTCCTGATATCGAAGAGATAACAGATAGCGCGAAGAATGGTCTTAACGTGTCACCGGAGCGCGCGAATAAAGATCCTGCGAAGCAAAGGAAACCGAGAAAACAAGTAGATCTTAGTAGTATTACACCAAGGAGAAGTTCTCGTAATATAAAGAGGACGAGTTACATAGAAAAGGAAATAGAGGAGGATGTGGATGACGATGGCTCGGATATAGAAGAAATTAAGCCTGAAGATCCTTTGGCTGGTGTGGACACCAAGGACAAAGAGAATTCTAAACTGAAATCACCGATCAAAAACAGTAAAACTACTATCGTAGTGAATGATACTAAACGTTTGGTAGAAATCGCCGCCGGTAGTAAATCTATGAAAGGAGGAAAGAAAGAGCCCACCTTAGTTATTATAGACACAAATTCTATTCTTTCTGGGCGTGGTGGTGTTCCTGTGAGTAACAATAAACCTCAGCATACCGTCTCGAGTGGCAGCTCTTTTTCAGTAGTCCCGATGGGTATGACAACGCAGACAATGTATCCTAACATGAGAACAACCATCACACCGGTACCCATGACATCCAAAGCTGCTCAGCTGAGTCCGAAGACCAGTATGACCACGGTGACGCCCACCGTGCCTCCTATACTGCCTTCTTTAACCGACGATATGTTCGTGGTAGAGGCGCCATCTTTTATAGTACCGTACGTGTACGAGAAGCCGCCTCTGAAACCGTTAAAGGAGTTTGTCACGAAATTAGAGAAGTGCTTGGAGGAGAAAGAGAAGGAGGAGAGAATCGAGAGGAGCGAGAGGAGCGCGGATGAGAGCAAAGGGGAAGAATCCAATGAGGACACATCGGATTCGTGTCAAAAGACTAAAGATAAGAGCGAGGAGAGCGAGAACGAAGGGAGTTCTAAGGGGAAGAAGGAGGGGGAGGATAGAGGAGGTGACAATTCAGTGGATTTAACTGAATCCGGATTTAGTAATATAACTGATAAGCACGATGTAAGGCAAGACGATAAGAATAAAGTACTGACTTATTTTGATTTACCGCTGGGAAAGTTTTTTATGCAAATCGGTATGAACCTTGTGCAAGAGTACGTGCAGACCGATCTTTTACGGACGCAGAAGCGCAAGCAGGGCAAGGGTAGCACATCGGCCGAGACTCAATTAGCTATAAATTCGCTCATCAAGAATCTAGAATTTAGTAAAGAAAATAATGAACCATTCCATTTAGAACTGAAGAAATGCGAATTCTGTAATTTCAAGACGGAATCGACATTAGTCATGCAGCATCATCTAGAGACACCCCATATGCGCAACTACGTCTACAAATGTAACTTTTGCCCGATCGAAGTGCGCAGCCCTCACGACATACTATTTCACATGGAGGCGGAACATAATACTCGCGGAAGGTTGGAGCGCGGCCCTGCCTTCCACCAATGCCCTAATTGCCCGTTCGAGGACAACCAGAAGGGCAAGTTGACACGGCACATACTTGCGTGCACCAAGAAGTTCAGACCGGAGAAGAATTTGGAGCCAGCCGCTGACTGGGAGCCGCCAGCGAAGATCCCAAGATTAAATCGAGCACGGGCCGTCGGCCCGACTAACCCCAGTGCGCTTGCCATGGCAATGAGTGGTAAAGGGGCACAACCGCTTTTACCAAAATTACTCCCCGCTCCGATCACGGGTCGCGGAAGGGGACGGCCGCCTATGCAGCCACGATACTCGGACATGAAAACGTTGCGACCGGGTGGCACGACGATGCGGCAAGGTCAGCGGAATTTCACATTAAACCGAAGTATACTATACTCGTGTCGTCACATTGTTATAATAATCTGTACATTACAGATAATGTTGCAGGAATGATGTATCGCCCGACATCTTCCGGTCTGCTGGTCCCCACTTCGTACCAGTTTGGTAGTAACCAAATATTCCAGGTAAAATTCACTTTCATTCTACCTACTTCCTTCTGGTAAAAACTAACGGAAACAATGTGAAATTTTATCAGTAGAAGAATCAGGAACGGTGATTATTGTATCACATTTAATGATATCATGTCGAAAGGGCAATGATAATTGCAAAAAGTCATGCCCCTAGTGTAGCGTAAATTCAAATATTATTGGCATTAGTGTAGAATATGTAAGATATAAATATGCGAATGGTTTATCTCAGAAGACATATGAAACGCAAAGATGATTAAATTAGTCGTTGCGTTATTCTAACAACTATGGGGATTAATATTAATCTCTCGAATCGAAACTAAACGTTGTCCATTTCATTTACTTAAACTGAGGCATTCCATGTTTTTTCCTCTCCGCTGTCCGTGGTACACTGTCATTTTATTCCACTACGTCCATTTTCTTATCGGTCGCTACTGTACATAAGTACGGGTTCGTAGATTCCTGTAAACAAAAAGTTGAAGGATTAGTAAAAAGATATATGGGTGGTGGCAGGTGGTGGGTGGTTCTGGGACTGTCATGTCGGCTGTCTCTGGAGTGAGTAGCAGTAGCGGCGGCAGTTCCGGTCAACCCACACCAATTGCACTTGTACCCAACGTAATCGACTCTCTCTGTAGGTTGTCCTCGTCACAGGTAAATAAACATTAAACGTTGGAAACTACCGGGAACGGTTAAATTGATTTTTCCAAAATTTGTGATCGCATGGATGATGATGTGTTCTGCAGGCGTAAGGGAAAAGGCTTTTATAACCACTTTCTCTTAATAGTTTTTTTTTTTTTTCATTAATCGAAGCTACACATAATCGCTTATAGGGTTTAACAATCTTTTCAATTTTATAGCTACGTGCCATTAGTATGCAGCCCTCCTACTAGTGCCGCGATTATTCATTTCAGCAATGTATTTTGTCCATGTAGTATGTTGCGTTATGGAGACCTGTCTGATTTCGCATTGGCATAATCATATGTTGTTTATGTATTTCGGGGGAACCAAATTGCAGAATTCTGACAAATGTGAAAACATTTCCTTTGCAGACGATGCAATCTCCCGTATTATTATCTGTGCGAAACTGAAATTACCAACTAATTCCTATTAATGAATATCGTTTGGAAACAAAGCGTATGAATATATTTATTATTTTTGTTTATATGTTACATGCAGTATAGAGATGTTCGCTGGAGGTGAAAGAATTGGAAATTTCAGTTTGTACTGTATAACTTTTTAGGTGGACCCTATTTGACATAACGAATACTGTGTACTTTCTGAGAAAATAACGTTTGATCATCCTGTACACGATTGTCTCTGAAACAATTAGAGTGTTTTATGTATTTCAGAACACAACGAGCAGTTCTAAAAATCCTACAGCAAAATTACTAAGTCAACCAAGTATATCTATAACCCCGCTACCGCGTACAACATCTCAAAGTTCTATTCCTGGTTCCGGGACATCGTCAAAGTCTGGAGGGAAGACCACGTTTGTCATATGTGAAATCTGCGATGGTTACATTAAGGTAAAGTAACTTATTCTTCATCTCCGACGTTCCTGACAATTGCAAAGTACAGGAGTGAAATAATAAATTGTATAAATCAACAAGTCATATACACGCGCGCTTTATTCGTCGTGTACAGTTGTTTCTTTGTTTCTTTCAGGATCTAGAACAACTACGTAATCACATGCAATGGATCCACAAAGTAAAAATACATCCAAAGATGATTTACAATAGACCTCCATTGAACTGCCAAAAATGTCAGTTTCGGTTTTTCACAGATCAGGTATACGAGCACATAATTTTTGTTTGTGCAGTAGAATAACTTGACTCGTGCCTTTTTAAATATCATCTTGCCCAATGAAGGTTTTAACTAGGGATGGGTTTCTCGAAGCACCGAAATCTAAGAAAGTTTCGAGTCTCGTGAATTGGATATTTTGCACTTTTTTCGTGATTCAAAAGCCTTTTAAGAAAAAGCATAAAATCAATAAATAGAGAATCTGTATACTGTCATGTTTCGTTTAACTGTGGTCAGTAGAGTATTTATGCAGAAATTTTGTTCACTTCAGTTCTTGAAGCAAGATATTCCGCTTACAAAACCGATTCAGCAATTCGAGTTTCGAGAGTTTCGCGTTTTGTGAATTTGAACAGCTATACCCTACGGTAGACGCAGTCTACCTTCCGTACCTTCTATTCTTATCGCACATTCCCCCTTTCCGATGCTTATTTAAAAGAGCAAAATGTGTAATAATATTGCTATGTATGTTGGTACAGGGTCTCGAAAGACACTTACTCGGGTCTCACGGACTGGTTACATCTAGTATGCAAGAAGCAGCGAATAAAGGGAAAGATGCAGGTCGATGCCCCGCGTGTGGAAGGGTAAGTTTGATTCCCTTTCTGATTATTCAACGCTCAGGAGCGCGCGCGCGCCCGAGTCTCGTGATTGTTGGGTTGAGCAGAGCGGGTACCTGAGTGTTGTGGAACTTAATTTCTAGGTGTATCAATGGAAGTTACTAAATCACGTTGCGCGAGATCACGGGATGACGTTAAAGCCGGCCCATCTATCTTATAAGTGTACAGTTTGCACTGCCACGTTTGGGATGTATAAGCAGTTCGAGAACCACGTTTATTCGGCCCATAGTGTCGTAGCTAAGCGAGTAATGGACAAGAAGAACACACCCTCATCTCCGTCGTCCAGATCCAATGACTCCCTTCTGAAGCCATTGAAGATCAATGACGAGATCACGATTATTCCACAGCCGGCAAAGCCTACGACCAGGTCGGGCGGATCCCAAGGCAGAGGAAAATAGCAATGATCAGCAGAGTGATACATGTGTCTTGTCTTACTGAATTTCACGTAACTTTGTGGTACTCCATACCCGGTCATTTGTAGTACACAGTGACTGACGTGCCGTGTACATGTGTATGCATATTATGCTTAAGACGCAATTACCAACCCGTAAAACCTACAACTCTGGCAGAAACGAAATAAGGGGGGAGGGGGGAGGGGGGAGGGATAATATAAAAAGGAAAAAAAATAACAGAACCTAGTTGATTGCGTATAATAATATTCCATCAATGATTATACCGATATATTTATTTAAGAATTTTTATTGTTGTTATCGGACATACATAAAATAGACTGTAAAATATTAAAGGGTGGCCTTCAGTCTAAATTCCTTGGTTTATCCTAGAGCTGCATAAATCCTCTGACCTACACAACACGCCTATGGAAACCTATAAATACTAAGTGTATTTACATTTTAAAGTGCGACACTCACCATGTCATATTGCGAATCACTCTTTGAATAGCGAATTCACTATAATATAAATTCTTTTTCTAAGACAAATATATTTGAATTAATTCTATTTTGTTATTAACGCTAATAACAATATTACGTAGGGCAACGAACGACGAGAAAAGCTGTCCTTAACTCTACGCATATATTCGATACGTCTACGCGCCACGTTGCGAACTGCGAAGCAATTTCCGAACGATATACGAAGTAAACAAATTGTACTAATTAACCAGAGTGCCCTAGACTGTCCCGCTATATCTCGTCTTTTCTTTTACCTGTTTCTGTCTTGGTATGCGACTAGATACCAAATAGTTTCTCGCCCGAAATTATCTCCTTATCATGTACACTTTTACTTTCTTTTCTCTCCTAGTTCCGCACGTCGTACCTTTAAGCGACGGTGGCAGAACTCGACGATTCGCTGTTTAATCAGCTTCTTCTTCTTCTTCTTCTTCACTTTCTTTTTTTGTAACATTTCGTAAAGTTGCGTGTACGAGAATAAGTTATAGTGTCAAAGATCTTCGAAGTTGTAAATTGTATCTATTACCTATAAGTTGACATCCTCGGTCGCAAAGTATTTTAATAAAACATTCGGTTTTATTCCTTCTTTTTTTCTCTTCTTTTTTGCGCTTTTATAAGAACAAAAAAATGTACATTAACATAGACTATATAATATAAACGATTATATCAATAAAATAGGATGGCACACATACGTGTATACATTTTTTCCGTTTTGGATTACGAGAGAAATTTGATCATGGAGCATTGAACATGTTAGCACACGTCGCGGCATATGAATATACAACGTTTTATGTATGTATATATATAATATCCAGCTGAAATATTATATATATAAATATGTAAAGTTTACTATAGAATAGCGATAGCGTGGTATAAGAAGGGAAGACAGTTAATTATCTTCTTGTATGCACTCTGGATTGATAATAGGCTTATATTGAATATGTAGATAGTCGAAAGAAGTGACAGGATTAATTTAATGATTTCGATTTCCTTTTCCTCGATAAGTTTTGTACGTTATTGTAGGGGATAATTTTAGAGAGGCAAACGAAACTGCATTCGATATCGAAAAAAATAACATAGTGCGTTTTTGCACTGTACGGCTGTATTATTTAATTTTACCACTTGCCCGGCCACTTTTATGGCTACGCCATGATGGTAAATGCAGAGAAACATTCGTAAGCGTAATTACAGAAATATATAGTTTACTGTAATAATTTGTACAATATTATATGATTATTAAAATAAAGTGTACCAACATTGTATTAATATCTCTCATTGAATCACCAAGCCCCTCGTACTGTACGAAACAGTACCGATTTACTTTGGTATGAGTATTAATAGAACTATTGAAAAGCTATGCTTACTTGTAAACAATACTATCGTTATGAGATACAATAGTAATATGATAAAATATATTTATAAAACGGGTAATCAATTATCATTATGTGTGTACACGAAACTAATATAAGAGCCCCCCCCCCCCCCCCCTACTTCTACCCTCACAGTAATACTATAATGAAATAATTATTTCTCAATTGTTAATCGACAATAAGTAAATTGAAAGAAAGGGAAAAATGAATTATTAATTTTAACAATTTAGTTAAATACAAGTAGAAATCTTATATAAGAAATATCAAAATTATTATATACATTACTTTCTTCAATAATCTCAACACGTTGTTTATAACGAGTCTTAAATCCCACAAAAAAATTCAATTCTACTTCCGCCCCTAGCGGATTAAACAGTTTACGTTGATTGGTCCGTTCACGAATCTCAAACGAAACGCGTGACTTGATATTCAGGTACTTACGCAGCATTTATTTCAAATACATACCCGGCACATTATCCACCTATAACACTTCTCCCACAACCGAGATTGCTTGTCGGAAATATAAATTTATCGTTATTACCTACATCACGATTCTCGAGTCTCGATTGAACAATAAATACATCCCGTTCGTACGAGGGAAATGAATAACGTCTTTTTGAACGTATCAGGATTTGGCGGGTAATTGCATCGCATGAACGCACCTCGTTGAATGCAATTCTCCGTTCATCTGAGACGAATCATCTTCGTCTCTGACCGTTTCCGTCACAGTTGCCTGCAATTGCCGGTGTTTGGTTTTGAAGAGGTGAAATTGAAGAGGCCGCAGGAGGATCGAACAGAGCGATGGACGATATTCCGTATTGCGTCGAGTATGCGAAATCTTCGCGTGCTTCTTGCAAAAACTGTAACAATTCTATCGAAAAAGATACGCTGCGACTCGCCGTTATCGTGCAGGTACGCATCACTTTGAACACGCACAAATATTTTCGTCACCTGCCGGTTCCAGATTTCGGAATCGCAATCGTCTTTGTCCGATAATTGCCGGTGACATTCGATCTGTCCAACATCGCCAGATTGTATTTTTCACTTATGCTTGTATTTGTTGTAATAATTTTTTAATAGAATTGCTGGTGTATGCTTTGTGTGGCTTTACTTTTAGAGCCCTATTCACGACGGAAAAATAACCAAATGGTATCACTGGAACTGTTTCTTTATAAAACAAAGGCCAAGGAGCACAGCGGACATTGCCAACTTTGATAACATTCGGTGGGAAGATCAGAAAGAAATTCAAAAGAAAATAGGTTCGTTTGTTGGATACTAAATTTTGTAATGGGATAGTTTTCTACGGGGTGCCTTCTCCGTCTTTCTGTTTATGTAGAAGAAGCGAGTAAGCTTCCACCACCCACCACTGGAAAGGGAAAGAAACGCGGCAATGCTGCGAAAGCTGTGGGCGCTTTACGCGACTTTACGATTGAATATGCCAAGTCCAGCAGATCTTTATGCAGGGGATGCGAAGAGAAAATAGTGAAGGGCGAAGTAAGAGTATCGAAGAAAGATTTTGAAAGCGAAGAGGGCAGAAAATATGGTGGCGTAGACAAATGGCATCATCTGGATTGCTTCGCAAAGATTAGAGAAGATTTTCAGTTTTACGAGGCTGGCGATGTGCTCCCTGGTATAGAAAGTCTTTCCAAAGAGGATCAGGCGACAGTTAAAAGCACTTTGCCAAAGATTAAACCAGACGGTGCTCCTCCAGTTAAGAAAGTCAAGGATGAAGCGGAAGACGTGGAAGAGGAGAAAGAATTGAAGAAGCAAAATGACGAATTGTTTAAAATTAGAGATGCGCTCTCCAAGTTGAAGAAAACTGATCTCACTGAAATATTAGAGAACAACGAACAACAAATCCCAGAAGGAGTCTCAGCTGTAAGTTCCATCGACGTTGCTTATAATTTTAGAAGAGGTAGATGCGTAGATGTATTCGTGATTCTCTATTTCAGATGATAGATCTCGTGTCCGATGGCATCTGTTTTGGGGCTTTAAAACCGTGTCCAAAATGTAGTGGACAACTTATGTATAGTTCGGGGGTTGGGTACAAATGTACCGGAGACTTGACGGAATGGACCAAATGCGAGTACGTGACTCAAGATCCTCCAAGACAAAAGTTTGTGATATCATCGAATATGAAAAAGGTGCATCCAAAGATGTAAGTGCTTTCTTTGGTTGCTATTATTATATGTCGTATCTGTAAGGCACCTGATTAATTATCATTTAAATGTTTATCAGCAAATCTTTAAAGTGCAAAGTAAAGAGAAGGCTCGTAAAAGTGACCGCGCCATCGACATCTAGCGCGGTAAAAAAAGAAGACACCGTTGACTCTGGACCAAAGGTTGCCGCAAAACCAAAGCCGTTGAAGCATATGCAGTTCGTTATTGTGGGGCGGACACAGAAAAATAAAGAGACTTTGAAGAAGGATATTCTGCTTTTAGGAGGAGAGGTAATGACAAAGATCCACCAACACTTGACGGCTGTTATATCGACTGAGAATGAATTGGAAAAAAATAACAAGATAAAAGAAGCGAAGAATCTTGATATTCAAGTTATTACCGAGGACTTCGTCGAGGAAGCTAAAGACCACACAAAGTCGGCGATCCAGCTGATTAAGGAGAAAACCATTTCAAGCTGGGGCGGTAATCTGTCAGACAGGATTAACAACGTGGCAGAGAAGTCTGCTGCTAAGAGCAAAGGTAAAAGTGCCTTCGAGAAGTCGGGGTCCGGTAAGGTGAAGCTACAATTGAAAGGCGGTGGAACTGTCGATCCAGAAAGCGGTTTGGAAGATATTGCGCACGTGTACCAAAGCGGCAAAGACAAGTACACCGTTACGTTAGTACAAACAGACATACAGACGAAGAAAAACAGTTACTACAAGATGCAGATACTGAAGCACGACAAACAGGAGAAGTACTGGGTGTTCAGAAATTGGGGCAGGATAGGGACAACTATCGGTGACACGAAATTAGATAACTTGGCCTTGAAGAATTGTATAGAACTGTTTGAGGATATGTACGAAGAGAAGTCTGGAAATATCTGGAGTCAAAGGGAACACTTTGTTAAAGTACCGCAGAGAATGTACCCGGTCGATATTGACGATGGAGAAGAAGCTTCGACGCAAATCCTCGACTCTGAAATTAAGAGCGATCTAGAGCAGCCGGTGCAGGATTTGATGAGACTGATCTTTAACGAAGCGAACATGAAGAAGGTGATGGCAGAATTTGAAATCGACACGGATAAAATGCCTCTTGGGAAGCTATCGAAGAAACAGATACAGAAAGCCTATTCGGTGTTGACGGATCTGCAAACTTTACTAAAACAACATCACGCTGATCGAATTGACTTGGTTGACGCGTCTAATAGGTTTTACAATCTAATACCGCACAACTTCGGCGTGTCCGAGCCTAAGATCCTGGAAACAAACGAAGAAATTCATCTCAAGTGTGAGATGCTGGATGCACTGCTCGAGATGGAGATTGCCTACTCTCTTTTGCATACCAAGACTGATCAAACAAAGAATCCACTTGACGCTCATTACAAGCAACTGAATGCAGAGATCAAGGTGATGGACAAACAGGGTGACGAGTACAAGGTGCTCGAGCAGTACGTAAAGAATACCCATGCACAAACTCATACTGCGTATGAACTCCAGATCGAGGATGTGTTTGTCGTTAAGAGGCAGGGAGAGGAGTCTAGATACAAGCCGTTCAAGAAGCTGCACAACAGGAAACTATTGTGGCACGGTTCTAGAACAACAAACTTCGCTGGCATACTTTCTCAGGGATTAAGAATAGCTCCGCCGGAAGCTCCTGTTACTGGTTATATGTTTGGTAAAGGTATATACTTCGCAGACATGGTGTCGAAGTCTGCGAATTACTGTTGCACGAACAGCAATGACTCTGGATTATTGTTACTCTGTGAAGTGGCGTTGGGTAACATGTACGAGAGATACAGAGCAGACTATATCCAGAAATTGCCGAGTGGTAAACATTCTACGGTGGGATACGGACAAACTCATCCTGATCCCGAACACGTTCATAAGATGAAAGATGGCGTTGAGGTCCCGTATGGGCCGGGGGTGCCTGCTAAACTTCCTAAGAGATCAGATTTATTATACAATGAATTTATTGTATACGATGTTGCTCAAGTGAAAGCCCGATACTTGATTAAGATGAAGTTCCAGTACAAGTAATATATTTTTACATGATTCACCTGTTGAAAGAGTATTAAAGTATTCGATTAATATTATAATATACTGTTATACTCAGCTAAACTTGTCTCTTTATACCTAAGATGTTCGTATATATTTAGTGATGCTACCTCTTGCAACATAAATTTCATAAGGATTAATTAAGACTACCGTTTTTGTTAATATGATACGTATTATCCATTCCATTTGTATCAAGTTTGAAAAATAAATTTATACAAAATAACAGGTCGTTGCTTTTCTTACCGTATATAAGCCTTAGCTTGTTTCGAGCAAAGTGAATGGAAGGAACGTGTACCACTTATTGTATCGACATATATTTATTCGTTTTTATCTCACAAAATTAGTATTCAAAATGGAAATCGAAATAAGATTGATCGAATGTATTAATACGGACGTAACCGTCCTCCCCACCCGTCGAGAAGCTACGACCATTGGGATGAAAAGCGAGAGAGTTGATTGGACCGAAATGTCCTTTTAAACGAGCAAATTCTTCTTCGAATACCAAATGGAAAAATCGGGAGTCAAATTTTCCTTGCCGAGTGGATGTTGTGGTGACATCCATGGCATCCTGACCTCCTCCGAGAACCACCTATGAAACATATAGCTCCCGTAAATTTTCATAAACGTTATTATACCTTTAGCTAGATACTGTTCGCAAACCGTACATGATCGAAAATTGGAGAAATTGTCGCGGAGTTCACAGGCCTTTCTGTTTTGTACGTCTTTAATAGCACCAGCGATTCGCTGTCGAACAACTTCGCAGTGTTATCTTTAGACGCAGTTACAAACATGGTGCCATCTTTGTTGAATTGCATGTCATTTATTTGTGACTTGTGACCTTTGACGCTTGACAACTTCTTCCTTGTCTGCAAAGAAAGACGACACATCGATCAATTATTATATGTATATATCAAAAATGGTAAGCAAATTTCTTACTTACTCTTACGTCCCAAAGAGTGATTTCACCATCTTCGTGACCAGTAATAATAGTTTCATCCATTGCGCCCCATAAAATAGCGGAGATTCTAGGACCATTCACTGCGATTCTAGTAATCGCATCGTCCTGTGAAAATACTGTGTCGACATTTCTGATGTCAATGACGAACATCTCGCACTGATGTCCCAAAGCTTTGTCCGTAGAATAAACAGCGAGGTCTGCCGAATAACTGAAGCTGCACGTTCTCACCGAACTGTTTGTATTAAGTTGGCCTATTTCTTTTCCTAAATACAAATTGTATCGTGATTCGACACCGGCTACAGACGCAGAAACAAAATTCGATGAAAATGGAATACGAACCAGTTTGGCAGTCCCAAACTCTTAATGTGTTGTCACCACTGCCGGACAGAAGTCTCGACGTATCCCAATTAACATCGATACACCATACCGAACCATTATGACCATTGAAAGTTCCAAGTCGTTCGCCGTTCAAAGAGTACCAAACATTTGGCATTTTATCTTTGCTCGAGGAAAACAATAAATCCCCTTCCCTATTGTACTTGATCTTTGTTATGGCACGTTCGTGCCCGTGCAACATCAAAGGTTTCTGTAATAAAATAAAACATTATAATTTCTATATAAACTATCATTTCTACGATATGTAAACTAAGGTGATTATTTTTATCTTGGATTTTCCAGGGAGATGAGATATTTTCTTTTTTTGTTTTAGAGACCACCTCTATTCCTTGTAGACTCGGTCACACTGTTGCCAAATTATTAGAATTATAATAGCAAACTCGTGGCTTCGGTCTCATATTGATCATTTTGTAACTTTAAGGAGGAAACACAGAATCGGGGACAAATGATTACTTTAAATTGAGAATTGGGGTCAAAAGGGAACACGGACCGTGTTCCGAGGGCTGTCCCCAGGAATCGGGGACGAATGGTCACCTTAATGTAAATTAACACGAGCGTAATATGTTACCACACAACGGCACTGTAACCTTCGGTAATTCTGATAATTGCAAAAACATTGTTAATGCTCCGAAATAAGAAATTGACGTTTCTAAAGCGAAATATAACACTTTTTACAAATTCCATTTACTTATATTTAACAAACTATGATAATGTTAACTATGCAGTAATGTCATCGAGGTTAGGCTGACACATGTTGAAAATATTTCATGCGAAGCTTGTATTAAATCATTGATCGCGGCAAATACATAAAATCATTGATTTGTGTAGAACAACTAACCATTTTGTATAAAAATACACAATCCAACAAAGCAATCGAAATTCCAACAAACGAACACTTCACCAGTCAAATGTAATTACAAAAACTCTCGAGTATTGAAAAGTGATCGAAAGGGCGCGGACCATCGGATACACAGAAAGGATGAATTCTTTAATTTACATCATTCGTGTCGAAGTTGTCAATGTCACCAACATTTACTTCAAAAACTACAAACATAAAAACATACATTAAAATAAAAATCGATACATTATAATAATATAATTAATATCTGCTCTTCAACTCTTTATATAAGTACTACTGCGCACAGATGCCTCCGTTCAATGCCATGCGACCTGTGCGGAGAACGCGCGACGGGCGTTCATCGACTATACTCAAACGACGCAATTGCCGGAGTCCCGCACGCGGCTGAGCGTTCAAATTCGAAACATTAATTTATGTTATCGAAACGATCGCTTTCACGTTCCATATCCGGAATATTTATTGGCAGACACGCTTAGATCGCAAGTAGATCAGTTCTGCTACTTTCCAACGTAACGTGCAGATTTGGTACAGATCGCAACTTTATCCACCAATAAGAATGCAGCGCTGACTGGTAATCGATCTCTAGTAAATTTTCAGAGATCAGTAAATGCCCGAGCACGAGCGAAACGTGCGTGCAAAAGGAAGCCAAAATACGGGGCAGAACTGAACGGTGCCGCAAAAAGTCAGTGAACCCCGTGAAGCATTTTTTTGAGCCCGCGTTCGGCCAGTAAAATTAAAGTGTCGCATCTTGGTTGCGAAGGATCCAGTCCCGTTCCAAATTCCGTTTGTATACGCGTGTCGTTAGAAATTGGAAAAGGAAACGAAATTGAAACGGCATGTCCGAAGCTGTTGGCCAACATGAGATTAATCAGAGCTATTGTTTCAAATGGAATGACTACCAGAACCATTTGTCTGATGTTATTAGGCAGCTTCTGGAGGAGGACTGCATGGTGGACGTGACACTGGCCGCTGCAGGGGAACGCATCCATGCCCATCGCATAGTCCTCTGCGCCTGTAGCACTCTCTTTCGAGTAAACAACTTTCGTATCTTTAAGCATAAGCCTGAAAAAGTCGCGAACCTGCTCCAAGCTTTCATGATTCTCTCCAAACGTTCGTGACTTGATAAAATTTCGATCCTGCGATACATTTCACTATTTTTGCTTGTACGGATCAGTGCTCCGCAATCTTATCTCACCCTCGGCCCACCTAAGCCGTTCCCAGAATTTCATGGCAAACCACAAGCAAAAATATACAAAACGCACAGAAATTACATTTATTTATGAAAAATTTCGTTGAAAAAAAATCCTGTGCTTTTTCTCCACCTGGAAGCATTGTGTTAGCATCGTCTAGTGACACACCAAGTTGTGGAGCATTGCTGTAGATGAAAGAATAAGTCGTGTAGACGGAATGACATCCTTTTGTATGATGCTCCATTTTTGAGAAAACAATGTTTGGGTGTTTCTCAGATATGGGTGCATTCCATCGACATATTTTATCATTTGATGAATTCTGATATATGTGTTAGTAAAGGGGAATACCTGACTTTCTCTTCGTAGGATGTTTTAAGTCAAGTAAACGAAGATCATCCGACAATAATATTGAGCGATATATCTGCACAGGATATTAAGTCTATCATAGAGTTTACTTACCATGGCGAAGTACGAGTTCCAGTGGAGAATTTCAATAGTTTATTGGACGCAGCACGTTCCTTGAAAATAAGTGGTCTCATCGAGGTTGTCTTCTTTTTCTAAAACAATTCAATGAAACTATCATTCGACTTCTAATATCTCTTATGTTCGTAGATCGATAGGGTAGACGAGACTGACTCAGTTTCGAGCACAAAGGATTTTAACGATAATAATGAAGAGCCAATGACTGTAATCAGCGAAGTGGAGGATAATGTTATTAGCGCGCTGCAACAGAGTTACGAAGAGTTAGATGATCAGCAAGAACAAGAAGTCATTGAAAATGCAACTATGAGCAAAAGAAAGAGGCGCAGGCGTGATACGACGAAACGGGATTATAATGACGACATGCTAGCATCTGCGATAACTGACTTAAAGTTGGGGCAAACATTAATAGAAGCTTCGACTAAGCACAATATACCGCGTTCGACGTTATATATGCGTGCCAAAGCATTGGGTATACATTTTAACGCATCACGAAACGAGTATCCAGCGGAATGTGTGAAGGCAGCTATAAACGCTGTAATCGGTTGGTGTTCACATTCTAATTAGGTATTACAGTTTCTAATTATTCTCAGAATAATTAGATTCCATTGTTACCATAGGTGGAACAAGTTTGCAACATGCGTCAGAAATGTTTAGCATACCCAAGACTGTACTATGGAGAAGGATTCAAAAAGAAGGCTACCAAATATTGCGCTCCGAAATGAGAAGGTCCTATGACTCTGACAAACGAGAGGCCGCAGTCAAGGCTTTGGAGAGGGGAGAGAATCTGACCAAAGTTGCGCTCGAGTTCAAAGTAATATTTGTTGTTCTTCGATCGAACGATAGCCGTAACTTCGAATCTCTGAGAGCAGTGCCAGTGATTGCATTTTCAGATTCCAAAGACTACTTTATTTAGGGACAAGGCTCGGTTGGTAGACGAGGGAAAACTGCCGCTATCATTCTGGAAGAAGCGAAACTCCGAAAACGAGAAATTAAAGAAATCTCGGTTAGAAGAAGCTGTCGCTGCTTGTAAAGGAGGGAAAATGTCACAAGCGGCGGCGGCGATGACTTATCATATTCCTAAGACGACGATATGGAGACGTCTTCAGCAAGACGGCAAGAAGTTGGAACGCCCGTTGAACTCAAGGAAACGACGAGTGTCCGACTCCAAGCATGGCGGAGAATCGAAAACACAAGAGGGAGCCGATTTCACTTTTTGCGAGGTATTAAACAACTTCGGCCTCTCGGCCATTAATCGTGTAACGTATCGCTGCGTCGTAGAAACATTAAGGAATTTTAATTTCAGGTTTCTTCGGAGATTCCTATAACTTATATAGACGAAAGTAGTATACCCGAGGATTCTGTGATAATATTAACGGCAGAAGACATGGACGGACTTAATTTGGAAGAAGGACGGCAGATAATCGTTAATTCGGTACGCACTCTTATTTCTTTCCTTTCGGAGCTGTTAAATATATATGTATCTATTTTGCAGGAATCGGTACAGGAATATGTTCCCTGTACTATAAGTATCGAAGAGAATTCCAATTACTCGCAGACGGAGAGTTAGCAAGTTAGCGGTGACTGTACGTCTACGAGCGATTAATATCCCATTTTGTACAGTAATACACATTATTTTACAATTTCAGTAACAATACATTAACGGACATAAATATTCACCTACAGTAATTTAAACGTTATTGTTCAGTGTCTTTAGTATTCGGCGCTTTCTATTTTACTCGTACCATTTCTACGCGTAAGTCTGATTACTTTAATTTTGTACAGATGAATCATGTCCACGCGTTAGCGATGTTTAAAGTGCACGGGATGCAATTACGTATTTCGTTGCAACTCGACTCGTTCAGGTGCAATAATAAACTTGTATAGCAATAAAAATAAGTTTTCTTAGAATATCAGAAATATGTACTGTTGTTCCTCTGGTGGTTTCTATTCTCAACATAGCATCCCATACTTTCTCGTCGCATGGAAATCATTAGTCATTTCCATTGGCGCCCGAGTGAGTAGCCAATAGTGGGATTAGTGGGTAGCCTTGAGAACGTTTCCGCGGAGTAGATTTAAGATTCGCGTGCGTTGGAAATAAATCGTGGGGCTTAAGGCTGGGGATATTTATTGGGATGGTGTCTTGTGGCCGGTGATGTGTTATGCGGCGATATTAAGGACGGGATCTACGAAATTTCATCATATTACGTGATAACTGAGAAACGCAGGAAATATGGCCCACCAGCTGTTGTATTCAGCTACCAAATTCGAAAGGTTCATTTTGAAATCCGCGTATAAAAATGCCGCCACAGTTCAGGTACAAATCGTAACCTCACATAACCTATGCCCCTTTATACTTTCATACAACGATTATCTCCGATTTCTTTTGTGATTTACGCTTTCAATCGAATCACTCAATTGTCCGTCGCTATTAAGATCCTCTGCAAAGGCTATCATACGTTTCTATCCATTTCACATATTTTAACATTTATCGTACAATTCACTCTAAATACACATACATGTGTACATATAGGCTGTTTCCCGGTGGTACAACTGAAAAGTTAATGATTGATTCTGCCTGAAATATGCGTTCGACAGCATAGAATACAGATTTTGCACTCAAGGCGTTTCGGAGAAAAATGAATTTGGATTATTTGGCCTTGCTATAATTGTCTTCACTGTAAGTTACTTATAAGTCTGTTCATGTTTATAGTATTTGTTGCTAAACATGGGAAGTTATTTTTCTCCGGAATGAAGCCCTCTGCGATAAAGTCTTGTGTTATATTTCCAGCTGATTTTTCATGCTCAATTATTAGCTCGATGGTTGTGCCATTAAATGTGAGTCAGAAATGGTAGTTTGCATCGAAATGATCAACTATAGCAAAGAAGAAAGTTTATTTTATGAGAAAGTTTAACTATGTAAATATTTTCAGTTAAGAAGGTACTTATCACTGATGAAAAATGGCAATGAAATGACAATGATGGAACAGTTGCAGCGACAGTGGAGGTTACTATGTAATCAACCACCGAAAGGGTTTGAGAAGTTTTTTAAAGGTCATTATATTTCTGTCAATCTGTTTTACCTAATGTAAGTTGAACGGATTGAAAGACGTATTTTGTTTCTGTAGGCGGAGGAAAAGGATCTCCCAAAACTACTGAGAAAGTAGCTGAAAAAGTTAAAGAAGGATCGGCCAAAGAGAGCAAACCGTTGTCGTCTAGCTCATCTTCCCGTAGCACACCTCCGAATGCTAGTAGCGATAAAACAGGGTTCCAATGGAACTTTGACTTTAATCTAAGTGGACCGGGAGGGAAGAAGCCGTTTGAAAATACGAAGAATGAGAAAATGCTTCTATTCGGCTTCATAATTATGGCAGCTACGATCGTATATATGCAGCTGCTGTCCAGTCCAGCGGCAGAAATTACGTGGAGAGATTTTATATCACAGTAATTGAATTATTTCTTGTTAGGTTAATACTCTGTCTGATACGTTCGTTCCGTAATATGTAATCGAATAACTTGTGCCAATTCTCGTCAGGTGTCTGAGCAAATCAGTCGTAGACAAATTAGAGGTTATCAATAAGCAATGGGTCCGTGTAAAGCTATTGCCTGGACATTTTGTAAACGGAGCAGTGAGTTTGTAAAATTATTGCGCAACATATGAATCTATATATGGTATACCTAGCAAATGCATAACTGCTTTAACGCCTTTCATAGGATGTTTTGTGGTTCAATATTGGAAGTACCGAAACATTTGAGAGAAACCTAGAGAATGCACAGATCGAGTTGAACATAGAGCCACAAAATTATATATTAGTAGTGTACAAAGATGAACTTGAAGTACAACATATTTTCAAACTGATGCCGCAGATACTAATGTGGGGTAAGTTACACTGTTCGTAACGACGTATCGATAGTCCGTGACTTTAACGTTTAATTACAGGATTCCTTATATTTATATTTCGAAAGTCAATGCAGACATTCAGCACGGGCGGAAAGAAGGGTGGCCTCTTTGGTTCAGTAATGGAGTCGACAGCAAAATTAATTAACTCCAAAGACATCGATGTTCGTTTTAGGTAAGTCCTAAGTATCCTTTAGCATTTTTGAATTATGTAGCCGTTTATCAAATTTCTTTGTTACGAAGTCATCGTAAATGGTACCATGTGTGTTTAAAAATTTAGAGATGTCGCTGGTTGCGAGGAAGCAAAAATTGAAATTATGGAATTTGTAAATTTCTTAAAAAACCCACAACAGTACATAGATCTTGGCGCGAAGATTCCCAAAGGTGCAATGCTGACGGGTAAGCATGCGCTTCGTTCCTTAACGTCGTACACTAGTTCTACGTTTGGAGAATGGTTTTCAAACTTTACGCTACACTCCGCAGGCCCACCTGGTACTGGAAAAACGTTATTAGCCAAGGCTACCGCTGGAGAGGCGAATGTCCCTTTCATCACAGTATCTGGTTCTGAATTTCTGGAAATGTTCGTTGGCGTTGGTCCCTCAAGGGTTCGAGACATGTTCGCGATGGCACGCAGACACGCCCCATGTATATTATTTATCGACGAAATCGATGCTGTTGGAAGGAAAAGGGGAGGTCGTAATATTGGCGGTCATTCCGAACAGGAAAATACCCTTAATCAGCTTCTAGTTGAAATGGATGGTAACGTCACGGCATCAGCCGAACATACGAGACATACTGTCACGAAGCTTAAATATAATCAAACATTCGTTTCTTCCATTTTCTAGGATTTAATACAACGACCAACGTGGTGGTCTTAGCAGCAACAAATCGAATAGACATCTTAGACAAAGCACTGTTACGACCTGGAAGATTCGATAGGCAGATATTTGTCCCCGCTCCGGACATTAAAGGTCGAGCGTCTATCTTTAAAGTGCACTTAAAGCCTCTGAAGAGTACGATAGACAAAGACCAGCTGGCTAGGAAGATGGCTTCCTTAACCCCAGGATTCACAGGTATAAAGATCAGACAGATTAACCGAGCGAAGTTTCGTCGAAGGAGCTATCGACGTTACATTGTCAGAGTATCATATATATAGATGTTTCTAGGAGCTGATATTGCTAATGTGTGCAATGAGGCAGCTTTAATAGCGGCGAGAGACATGAACGATAATATTCAACTGAAACATTTTGAACAGGCCATTGAGAGGGTTGTCGCTGGTATGGAGAAGAAGACGAATGTCTTGCAGCCGGAGGAGAAAAAGACAGTCGCGTATCACGAGGCTGGCCACGCGGTGGCAGGCTGGTTTCTGGAGTACGCCGATCCGCTTCTGAAGGTGCATTTCTTGATCCTGTAGCGTGCCGCAGCTATTTAATTTAACTTCAAAACGGCTTCGTCTTACCTGTGACAGGTGTCGATAATCCCGCGCGGAAAAGGCTTAGGCTACGCTCAGTATTTACCACGCGAACAGTATCTCTACACGAAAGAGCAGCTGTTCGACAGAATGTGCATGACGCTCGGCGGACGAGTGTCGGAGGAGATATTCTTCGGTCGCATAACAACGGGAGCGAAGGATGATTTGCAGAAGGTTAGTGACACGTTGCTACATCTGCTCCGAAACGAAGATCACAACATATTCATTTCTCTAATATCGCCGTCGTTCTTCCTCTATTCAAATCAGATCACTGAAAGCGCGTACGCTCAAGTGATCCAGTACGGTATGAACGAGAAAGTCGGCAACGTCAGCTTCCAGATGCCGCAGCCGGGAGAAATGAGTTTCGACAAACCGTATTCCGAGCACACTGCACAGCTAATCGACAGCGAAGTGCGCGAGTTAATCGAGAAGGCCCATGTGCGCACCCACGATCTGCTCACGGAGCACAAGGAAAACGTGATGAAGGTATGGACTACGATTCCGGATGCTTGGCGAAAGCTGGATGTTCATAGGAGAATGCGTGCTTCATTTTGTATCCTCAGGTGGCTGAACGGTTACTGAAACAAGAGATACTGAGTAGAGACGACATGATAGAACTCCTGGGACCCAGGCCGTTCCGCGAGAAGTCCACTTACGAGGAATTCGTTGAAGGGACGGGCTCGTTCGAGGAGGACACCACGTTACCGGAAGGTTTGAGGGAATGGAATAAATCTAAAGACTCCCCGGATGATAAAAAGGAAGTAGTTCCCCCGTCGTCGGACCCGGCCTCGGCCACCGCCGCCTCTAAAGATCACCCGCAACACCGATTATAATTATACAGTTTAGACTATAGTCTGCTAAGTACTTTGTATTATAGTTTGAAATATATAACTGTAATAAGTAATAACACAAGAGTGTCTATTCGATTGCATCGATTGCGATGACCATATTTTCGCGATCCGCGCGCTATGAAAGCTGTCGTCTGCGAATGCAATTGATATTGAACGCGACTCTGCGATTACGCTGCTCTTCACGATTTAGCATTATCGTTTTAGTATAAGCGCTATTTATTATCTAACAAATTGTTTCATATCGGATAAGCTGTGTATGGCATTTATAAAGGTGATATGGTATCGCAGGATGCAAAACGATGCTAGAAGAACCATACAATTGTATTATGCGCGATTACACTGTCGTTTTATAATGATTGAATAAACAGGTGTAGCAGGTGAAATAACAGCGACAATTTATGTTGTTTTTTTTGCAACGTATAATTAATAAAGTTTACAAATGTAGTGCAATTGAACTGTCTTATCTTTAAGTATTGTAAGTACATTGATAATTTGTTAATTGGTAATTGGGTTTCGCTCTGGCGGAATTGTTGGTACCTTCCGATGGAACTGTACCACACGTGTCCTATGTCGCGTGTTTCTGTGTGTGTACGAGAATTGAATCCTTGTCTATTACATTCACCGAAAAGAAAAAAAAAGGAAAGAAACGGAAGAACGGTTCTATTCGCGTTCTTCGTATAAGGTTTATACATACCCTTTATGACAAAGTTGAAAATCTTTTAACGTGACGAAGGTCTGTTTATGGGTTAGAGCATATATACATGGAGCTCTCATTGCCTTAGCTTGACTGCCTCGAAACTGTCGGCAACATCATGCGACAGAGAAAGACATGTGCGAACTGGTGGGAGCGAGGGAAGTACACGTCCTATTCGACCGTGATGCGCATGCGCCAATATCGTGCGAGAGAGAAAGACTTACTTCCCTCTCTCGCACCAGTGCACACCTATTTCTCTCTCGCACGATATTGGCGCATGCGCATCACGGCCGAAGAGGACATATACTTCTCTCGCTCGCACATATCTTTCTCTCTCGCACCATGTTGGCAACAGTTTGAAGCTCTCAATGAGGCCTCAATGTATATACGCTCTAAGGTTTAAGGATAAACCTCGTGGCTCTAGGAACAATAACTTCTCAAATATGATCGATTAGTTGCAAATAGATTCTCGAATCTGCGACTTGTACCTCGACGTCGAGTTACTTCTACATTGAATCGTTAATACGTATAAAAACGATACCAATAATAATTTCAAACTGGCATCTGCACGTTACAAAAGTAAAACTGCAGATCAAGTTTCCTATAAAGAGTACTTGAACGAAATCTGTTCAAAAGAGAACAACGTGCACCCATGAACGTGGATGATGTAGACCTTCATCTGCTTCTTCTTGGTCACTCGACTCTTTCATTCTTTATCGTGTCGGAACATTCAAAAACGATCTCCATGAGATAAGCTTCGAGCTCGTTCAGACGTGGGTTTTAACAGGATTTGGAGCGACAGATGTGCATGCATCTCAAAATATCCACTATCAGTCTTGGGATTTTCATTGAAATTTCATTACATGATTTGAAACGCCCTTGGGAATAAAGGTGAACGTTTAGTCTTGAGACCGATCGAGAAGTTTCGTTTTCCCCGTCGATTCTATTCGTATTTTGTACAGCTACCTTTGCGCATGCGCTTTGCTTTGAAAATGAAAAACTACAGTTTAACCATTTTTACTGTTACAATGCGGTTCAAGAAATTTTAGTTAAATTCTTTAGTGTGGTACATCGATGCCTAAGAAACACGTAAAATCTCACAGAGGAAAATGTTGAAACAGTCAAATTTTCATTTAATTCAAAAACTACGATTCGCAAGATTGAGGTTATGTGCTCGATAGGAACCAAATGCACGCATGCTCAGTGGCAGCTATTTAAATTTAAAGTTCGGCGAAATACCAAATGTGAATCAACTATTTTGTTCAGTCGAACGTATTCACTTTTGTCTTTTTGTAATTACAGTAGATTCCAAAAAACACAGGAACATGTTTCAAATATACATAATGGGAAAAGTTTCGACAGTGTTCTTTGAAATTTTCTTCTGTAACGCCTGCAACGTTACATGTTCACGATTCCTTCGTTGGAAAAAGTGGAATAAAACAAACTTCTCGATCGATCGATCGATCGTTTAAAGAAAGTGTCGTAAAATATATATATATACCCGCGCATATTTATGCAGTGGTTATTTCACAGAAATCAGGGCCAGAATCTAGAAACATTAAAGTTCACATTTCGCTTTAAATGTCCGTATTGCAGGTTACTTTTTGAATTCTTTCATTCGCCGAATTCTCGACAGTGCATCGGAGCTGTACGGTATAATGAATGGAGGCGGGCAAGTGGATAAACAATCGACATTTCGAATCGTATCCTGCGACGATATCTCGGAACAATAAAATCTCACTTATCGAAATCATCGGATCGTGACGACGATTTGGCACCATGTTTAGCGCATCGACAAGAAATACTGCTTCGATTTGAACATACCGTGTTTCCCGCCAATTTTCCAATCGACTGAATTCCAAGTAACTTTAACATTGAGCAGTCCAATATTTGTTTGTAAATTGAGGGCACCCCAATCGACGAGGAATATGTTGATGCAAAGCATAGTCAGCGCGTTTGATTCTGGCTGTTCTAACAAAAAGTTAGAAGGCTAGTGGTTCACTTCACATGCTTGGCATCTATTTCGTAAGTAATTATTTATTGCTTCAAACGGGGAGAACCCTTCTATAAAAAGATAACATATTTTGATAGCAATTTAAAATTGACACTAAATATCATCCTCAGTTATAATAATACTAAAAAATATTTCATATGTAATCTGAATGGCATTAAAAAGATATATTCAAAGTTATTGAAATTATATATAAAATGTTTTCTGCATCACAATTGAAGATGATATTTCGGTAGCTTGTTTTAAGTGGGACACCCTGTACATTACAGAGTTGTATGTTGTATCAGTGGTTCACTGTTTCCCGCGATTCTATTACGAAAAAGAAATCGTAATACCAAAAGAATTTAGCCCGCTCTATTTATTTGCGAATTAATAAAGTATAAAATATAACGTGCTTTTACCCCAGTCCATGTTCACGAAAAATTGTAGAAGAGTCCGCGAATTGAATAGTAACCATGTGAAGTGGGCCACTCGCCAGCGTGCATTTGCGTTAGAGCGACGAGTGGCCCACTTCACGTGGCTGGCATCCGTTTCCTGAATATTTCCACAATATTCCGCGAATATAGTTTAGATGGGAGCCTATAACGAGCTTTTCCTCTGGACCATATCCATATCCATGGACAAATTGTAGAACAGTTCGGGAAACCGATGCCAACTGTATGAAGTTGGCCACTGGCCTCCGTGCAGTTGCGTTAAGGCGGAACCACACATTCGGCACTCGACATTCCACAAACATTTCACTAAAGTGTTCGCGTGCATCTTCACACTGTGCGCTCATTCCACAAATGACGCGCGTTTAGATGATCGCGAATGCTCGGGAGCTGCGAGCATTCATACAGAAGCACGCGCAAACAATTGACAATCGGCGAGTAGGGACCATTTGCCTTCATCGCTAGATCCACACGTGTAGCCCCGTGTATAGTCGCTCGTGGAACGACGAGCATTCGTTATTTGTGGTGCCGCCTTTAGTGCCACCGGAATCGAGCGAGACGATTGCATAATGATCAATATCACGAAGTTATCGGCGAGGCGAACATTTCGCGAAATCGCCACAGGATTTGTTGTCGATGCGTAGTCTACGAAGAGGACAGGCGGAAAGTAACGCATTCGTGATCGAACGGGGCGGAGTGTGGGGGGTGGGGGTTGTTGGAGGGGGGGGGGGGGCGGGGCAACCTCACGGAATCTTGCTGCGTAAAGATCGTCTCGCGAAGCGATTGAAAAACTTTTATCGTCGATCGTCAGCCTTACACGTTTCACTAAACCCTTTCCCCCGACATTCGTCGCTTAAATCATTGATCCCAAGACACCGTTTTAATTATTTATTTTTTTTCATTTTTGCTCTCTGAAGTGGCGCGTCATCCCAGCGTTTCTACAAAACTATACGATTTATCGAGTAAATATTTATACGTTCCGAAACCTTTACCGTTAAACTTAGCGCGCTAAACTCACTAATCAAATATATCATACAATCACTAAATTATTGCTTTGTCGTACCTTGTATATCACACTAATCTAAACCCTATCTGTTTTCTCTCAGCTACCTTACGTTTTTTCACTTTTTTCCCCTGGTTTTCCTTCTACCCAGTTTTGTTCTTTTTTTTCGTTTTCTTGCCGGCTCGTTTCGTGAAAAGCCAGGTACACCGATGATCATGCCCTGCCCCGTCGCGGACCGTCGCTCGAACGGACGCGTCCTGTTAATTACGGCTCGTGACCGCCGAACTTCGGGCGTCCATGCGAAACTGACTTCGATTGCGTGCAAGTTAAGCGCAGGTTCCGTGCTTATCGGCTCTGCATAAATCTTCAGCGAAATCTAAATTATCGTACGGGGGAGGCGAGCTAGGATCGCGCTCTAATTAATTTCGTAATTGGATTCATTAATAGGGCGGGGAGAAGGGGAGGTGGAGGGGGCCAAGGGTAACCTATTTCTTATCCACCGTTAACAAATTATCCGCTTAATTATGCCGCGGATAATTCATTTCTCGCGCCTCCTTCCGTCGCGTCGCCGCGAATAATTTTACGCCGAACTGCCGTGTTCGAACGGCCTTGGTAAAATGGAGCGCAAGTTCGATCGATAATGATCACGGAATTATGAACTATCGGTTGCAAGTAAAGCTTTCATGTAACATTCTGCGGTGAATGGAAATTACGGATACAATGTTGAAATAGGAGGACTCACAATAGCGTACGTAAAGTACGCGCTTATTCGGTAATTTTCAAAGGATCAAAGGAAATATATTAAAGCTAACGTGTATAGTGTTCGAGGGCATAGGAAACATTTCGTTTTTACATAATTCCTGTCTCCTAACTTTTTGAACTTGCAAAATGAAATGACCTTTACATCAAGGGGCACTCATGGAAATTTAATAGACATCAAAGTAAATGTATGACTACTACTGTACGTTCGTTCCTTAGTTTCATAAAAAGATATAAGTTATCTCGAAACTTCCAGAAATATATACACACACACACACACACATGAAATCCCTCGAACAAAATGCATTTCGTTTAAGGGGTTACGCCACCCTGAGACCGTCGAAACTAGACGAATTTTTTTTACAGATACTATGAAGTTGAAAATGATTTCTTTACTTCTTCTGTGTGGAGCATGTTTTAGTGCATATCTTGTATAAATACTATACAAAGAAATTTAAAAATGGCCAAGTTGTTTGTGGTCCCGGGAAGCTCCTCCGCGCGGGCGGTGTATCAAATATCTCCAGCACTATTTGTCCGATTTATTTCAAACTTGGTACACATATTCTTAATGGTATTATCTAAAATGTAGCATATGGGTTTAAAGAGAAAAAATTTATTGTACAAATTAGAGCAAGGTGAAATTTTTTACCTAACAAGGCGAACTTAAAACATTTATTATATACGAATGGGTTATCGCACAAAAAAAATGATATGCTACATTTTAGATAATACAATTAAGAATATGTGTACCAAGTTTTAAATGAATCGGACAAATAGTGCTGGAGATATTTGATACACCGCTCGCGCGGAGGAGCTTCGCGGGACCACAAACAACTCGGCCATTTTTAAATTTTTTTGTATAGTATTTATACAAGATATGCACTAAAACATGCTCCACACAGAAGAACTAAATAAATAATTTTCAACCTCATAGTATCAGTAAAAAAAAAATTGTCTAGCTTCGTGCGTCTCAGGGTGGCGTAACCCCTTAAAAAGAATTCCCTTTGTAAAAGTACCTCCCGTATTTTAAAGATGCTTGGAAATTTCGAAATTAATCAGAGGCGATCATCCACGGGGAAGCTTCTGTGCGGAGCGTTGGACTACCATACGCGTGGAGTCGCACGTGATATGCACGTGGAATGAGTTAATTAATTACATTTACGCGGACAATCATCGTCGCGCGTTGTTCGTTGTTCTTTTTACCGTGTTTTCAAAAATGTACAGCTTGACCCTTCGATACGCATTTTCCTCTCTCTTTGGCCGCTCCCCTTGCCCTGCGCCATTGGCAATGCGTATCAGCCGAGAAAGCAATATCAGTTACAATTATACAGTTATCGCTGCGTTAAGGGGCGCCACTGTGCGTGGGCGTGGTAACGTTTAAGTACTTTTTTGGTCCTCTTTGGAATCTTTTTTTTTTCCCATTAACACTTAAGTATGAGGCGAGAACGGTAGATCGGTGGCAACGCAGTGGCGTGGGAGTTAGCAGGAAATTCGCCTGTCCGCCTGGTTCTCGCGTTTGGCTCGCGGCGCGGCGTCCCTTCGGCTCGCTTTACAGCTAAAGATACGTGGCTTTTATCGACGTTAAGTGTGTAATCGTGCCTGTGTGCCAGAGTCAGGGTCGGGGGGTATTATCTAATAGAAAAATTCTGCTAAGCGGGGGTTCGTGACGTGGTTAACGAGCGCGACGGGAATCCGAGCTAATTGACTGTAACGGCGTAATGCGCGCTGTCAACGATTACGTCGATAAGGTAACGCGTCGCAATTACAAACTTCGCTTTAATCGCGAGGCGGAGCTTTTATGTTCAGATTGCTCCACGACAAACCGATCCGAACGATAACGGACGGCCGTCGCGAGGAGCGTGCTTCACGTTGGCAGCTCTGCCTCGCTGGAGTGTAAAGCGGGTTCTCTAAATCCAGGGGAACGTATTTACAGATTACTGTGCAAACAAGATAATTCTATGTACAGGGAGTCGAGAAATAGTCACCGTCCTCAAATTTCAGATGTGTCTTTCCCCCCAAAAAAATGTGACTGAATATCAAAATCAAATCTCCTTCATGGAGACGAACAGAAGGACAGCAAGGTTTATAGGAGGGATTAATGGAGAGTGGTGGGAAAGAAAGCAGTGCGCGCGAGGTCAAACCTCCAAACTAGTTCAACCTAGTTTCCCTCTCTTTGGACACGCGCAGTTGGAGACCTCGCTGTTGCTCGGTATACACGTGACATCGTTTCCAGAAAGTGGCGACGATCGTTGCAGCAATTTAACTCGGATCACCGCCGTGCACGTGAACGATTTAAGCTCGATTCGGAAATCGAGCACACACTCAACAGAAGCCTTTTCATCTTGGATTTTACGAGGCATGATCGTCCTAGGGCCTGGCTTGGATCATTTTCACATTCTAAAAAATAATGTCGACTGCCCGTTTATCGTGACTTCCATTTGTTGTAGTAGTTGTTGGCTTTTGTTCAAGTACGCTACGACGGATCTAATATTAAAATTTGTATTCGCGGGTATCAGTTCATTTCACCCCCTCTCGTCCACTCGATTCCACAATGCGCGTCCTTCTCCCCTGAATTTTTTGCTACTCTTTGCTATTTTCCGGAGGGCAGGACGCGCTTAATACCTGCGATATACAATTTCGAGAATATCTTCGACGCTGAGGCGTTCTTCGACGGTGGCAACGAACCACGAAGAGTGGCGCGATACAATTTGTAATCTGGGAAAGCGGAGAAATGGCAGGCAAGTGCCTCCATTTTTTTTTTTGAGCACGTAAATAAGGTTGATTGGGTTCGTAATTCTTTTTTTTTTTTAGTTTTTAAGTGCCAGGAAATTAAGCTGGATGTATCGTTTATTACTAGTAATCAGAAGTTTTTTAAAAAATCACAAACCTTCCAATAATTTTCTGTTCCATATATTTCGAATTTCGTTATTTATCATTTACAGCATTCCCAGCATTTTCTTTTTAAAATCCTTCCCTCAGAGGATCGTTGCAGCGCCGAAGAACGGTCCAACCGATAACGCTATAGTTCCTCTCATTTTGTCTCAGTTATTGACTACCGTTACGTGGTTAATTCTATTTAATTTATAGATTCGATTGACTGCCGAGTATTTGTAATATAGTATAAAGACTGGTAGCTTGCGAATATCGTTAAAAGTGCGACCAAATCGCGAAGAATTGTTCATCCGACCTCCTCGCGGAGGTTATGCTCGGTTCGACGACATAGGCGTAAGCTTTGCGTGTGCTTCGCCTTCGTTTGGACTCGAGAATGCACCATTAAGGGCACTTGCACGTGAGAATCCTTAAAAAAATCGAACTTTTTCTTTCGTCACGTTTCACAATTACATTCTCCCGCGAATAATATTGCAATACGTATAGGTTATGTGTCCATAATATCTTTATAGAAGAGCCAGAAACAATTCGAATTTCCCGCGTACAAAAGTACACATATCTCAAAGATTATTTAAGGTAGACGGTTGAAACTTTGTACAGCCTCTTACATCTAGGTTTGAATGAAAGCAGACTATTATTACGTCTCAGGCTTAAAACTGAAACATACTTGCCAAGTTTCAATACCTATTAACAGTCACGTTTTCGGCCCGCGCGCATAAAAAATTATCTGCACAGAAACCACTAACGACAGAAAGATAATAGTAGTCTATTTTCAACGTTTGCATATCACGAATATGTGGTAAAAATTTCAAACATCTAGCTTCAACACTGTTTGAGAAATGTGTGGACGAACTTATGTTCTGACAGCGGCCATCTGCTCTATCACGTAAATCTTGTTCTTCGATCACTTCAATTTCTGGCGCAGTGATATAATTTAACAAACGCAGAAACATGACCAGTCTTCTAAATGTGCTCACGCAGAAGTGCCTTCAAACGTCCCACAACTTCACGTCCCGCGGAAATGAACGGGCGAGAACGATTTCGGGGCAACGTTCCCCCGTCGCCGAATTTTATTCAGTCAGAATCAGACTCGCTTAACCAGCTACGAATCGAAAGAACGAAGACACAGCAACAACTACAGCTAGGAACTCTACTTAGGATCACAAAAATCATCTTATTGCTCGCTCGATCGTTTCGTGTGACAAAGTATCGGTGAAAAAATAATGGGGGATCTATGTACAGGTCAACGATCTCGATCATTAAATTTAACATTAGGATCGAACAAGCGCCAGGCAAGTCTATTTCTGACTTACCGCGCGAGCGATCGCGGGCAACGTGCAGGCGTCTTGTCGTTGCACAGGTGTACTAATTGTAAACAGTAGCGAGGTGTATAGGAGGTGCCATTGATCGCTGGTCACGTGATCGTGACGCTTCGATACAAGATCGTTTGCCAACCTCGATTCCTCCATTTGCTTTTCGCGCATGCGCACTGGAGACCTCGCCACTGCTCGCTACACCTCAACTTTTTCAGTTCCATCGAAGTCGAATTGTTCTAAACTCAAGGTATTCTAGCCAACTCACTCCCTTCTCCTTTTTTTTTCTTCATTCAAAGCTTTGGTGCAATCTACGTCGCTTGCTCGTTGCCCGCGCCCAGCAGGCGACTGTGGATGTTAAAAATGTAAGGTGTCAGCGAACCACGGTTCGAAGAAACGGCTAGACTGCTCGCTGCCGACAAGTTTGTACAACTTAAGTGACTAAAGCTGTCGCGGAGCGTACGATCGTTGCTCCATCGGCGGTTTCCCTTTTCGATTACTTCGACTAACGGGCTCTTTCACCTTTTTTTTTTGTCGTTTTTTTTTCTTTTAATTAAATTAAGTACGCAATACGTTCTCCTCCCTTATCGTATAATCGCTCAAAATGTCTCGTACCAAAATATCATCTACCGTGTATATATAAAAAACTCGCGTCATCACGCGAAAGCAAGAGAGCAACGCGACGTAAATGAAATAAGATCTCGAGACCCCCTGGAGGATGAAACGATACAATTGAAGCGTAAGCACGCTGACTAGAGCGTAAGTCTCTTCATTTCCCATTTCCCGCATTCTCCTCGGGCTACTCTTTGGTTCCGCTCGCGGGACATTCTCGTCCCGCTTTGCAGGGCATTCTTTTCATCGCTACCGCTCGGGTGCCGACCACTTTTCCCCCCGTTTCTCCGCTTTCCGTTCGCGTACCCGCCTCGCTCCCTCGATTCGGCGTTTCTAAATTAATATCACACGGGGCAACTCGGCGCGCTTCGCGCTGCGGCGCCTGGTAGCACGCTTCCACGTGTACGGGGGTCAAAGAAGGAAAACGGGTGCTCAAGAGGCAGCTGCTATTTGCTATCCTGGTCTCTCATCGAGATTCGCAGGGCACCTTTAATGATTTGATATGGAGGTGAAGACTTTGCTGCAAAATGAGGCAGTTCCGTAATTTGATAGGTAGCATTGACTGTATTATAAAAAACATTAGCTGCGAGTTAATTGAAGGTGAAAATTGTTTTGTAGTTTCTGATAGGGGTGACGATCAAGCAGATGGTAATGGTGTTTGATGTAATTATTTACCCGATAGAATTTCGTGGAAAAAAGGCAGTTCTAAATTTTGAAAATTTACCCTGCCATGGAGGAAGGATATTTTTGCTTACAATTAGTAAAAGTGTTGGATGCTGTAGAATTTAAGAGGGTAAAATACTTTGAGGATACCTATGTTTAGAAATATTTCGTTAACACTATTTTTATTAGTTTTGCAAAAGCTAATGCACTTGGAGCTGTCTTCTGCTTGCAGCAAAGTCTTCATTTCGCGGGATGGAAAGATTACAAAGTTTAAATAATTCTCGCATTAGTATTAGCACCTTAACAACTAAATTCGCAATAAAGCGCGAAATAAATAAAACGCAATAAAGTCTTCTTCTCGCGTTAATCGCCGGTTGCACAGACTATCAGCTATACTCCGCGGGAAGAATGAATTTATAAAAGTAACCCACCATTTCGATAAAAAAAAGAACAGATAGGAAGAAACCAACTGTTGCATTACACGCCCCCCTCCCCCCAACACACGTAATTCTCCATTGAAACATTTCCTCATCGAGCGATTAATTTAAGGCAGTCGATCTACAGAACTCACCGAGTAAAACTTTCTTCCTATCACCTGTACCAATCGACACCGAACACTTGAGCACTCTTCCATCAACCCCCGCCACGCACCTCGAACCCTCAACGAAACAATATAAATAAACTCAACGACTAACGACTAGAAGAAAGGAACGAAGGTGATCCAAGTCTTTTTTCATCTAAAAAAATATACATCTGACTTAACGACTAGCAACGAATTAAGAAATTAATGAACTCGATCTACGACTAGAAGATCACTAAAGTGTTATTACGAGCCGATGGCTACGGACTAGCGGCTCTTCTCAGCGCACCTTCGAAAGTAATTCCTCCGGAAGGGGGCAGTGGGTTCCTCGCGCGGTGGAAAAACATTTATCGATAAGTTTCAGCTAGACACGAGCGGCAATTGGTCGCGAGACTGCGCTCTCGCGTGTTTTAACAACGAGGAAATTACAGGAGGATGTTCTATAATTCAGGGGAGTAGAACGACCGACCCTTTCGCCACCGAATGGTCATTCCAGCGAGTTCAACAGGTGGTCCAGTTTACGTGAAATGTTGATGAAAACCTTCGACGTGTATCCAGGACGCGTTGGAACTTGGAGGAGGGAGAAAAGAAAGGACGCTTCGGTAGGTTGGCGAGGGAATAATCGCTGGAGGGCTCCGCGTGACTCTGCCGAAAACACGATGACGATGACTGTCCACTGGAAATCGTTAACGCGTTCCTTTTCCATCAACGAGTCAAAAGACTCCGTTCGGCATTCATTTCATCTGCGATCTACGATTGTGGAGCCTTCTGGGTCGTTTTAAATACTCTGGAAAATGCTGTGGAGGCTTGATTATTCGAACTATGCCATTGGGGAACCTGACGTTTGGGTGATGGAGCTTTTAAAATTTCAACCCCCGCCTGCAGGTCCAATTTTGTGACCCAACCATTTTTTTCCACTTGTTAGTTGTTCGTATCAAGTTTATTTTGAGTATTTTATGAATGAATTTATGTTATAGATCAAAGTGGAGTCTATATCCCCGAGTAAACGGCCAATAATTCGAGCAATCATACACAAGTTGATTCCTGGGTGTTTTTTGGATTTGTTCTAACTCCCACTGTAAGTATTTTAGGCGACGTTCTTTTGGTTAAAATTCGTTTCTTCGATTTTTCAATGTCTTTCTATCACTATTTACTATTGTGCTTGGTAATGGGAGGAGTGGGTCTAAAAAGAGCCAGACGCTGTCATTCGAGGGTTGATGAACGTTTCTATGGAAATATGAGTTTAGTAATTGTTTTGGTGGTTTATGAAGTTGTGCAGAGTGTAAAAAGAGCGTTGACCTTGACCTTGAAATTCTGCGTTTGTTTTTTTATCGTAACATGTTTGACTCAGTAAACCGAGAAAAAGTGTTAAAGGAACTATGTTCCAAAGATGGTTCCTCCGACACTTTTTATTCTCCCAAATATGAGAATATATTAAAATAAAAAAATGGAGCCTGAATTTCGAGGCCAAGATCAATTTTGCGGCACATTTTTTTAACAAATCTCGACCGATCCAGAGATGTCGGTGTGACATACAATTTTTTTACACCCTGTGCAATCCCTTTGGCTTAGGTGGAATCTCGCTAATTCGATGTGAGCTGGACCCTAACTGGGAAGTCTAATATGTGAGGAACATTTGAGACTAGTAGAGACGCTTGAAAAAGAGAAACCTATCCACGAAAAGAAAGTCAATGTTGTCTTCATTAGAAAGTCTCTGGTCCTTGAGTAAAATTCAGAGGAAATACAGGGTGAGTTTGAAAAACCTATCAAAAAATTCTCAGCCGTGTTTTGCACCTCAAAAGATTACCTTTGCACATCCAGTACAATCACTTCAATTTGTACCATGAACTAGAACCAAAGTTTTGATATTGATGTAGGAAGTAAGATGAACTGGGAGGAACCTTATCGACAAGTTTATCCACGATTTTCGCTCGCGTGGCGTGTACCGGTGGAAAATTGTTAAAAAATCGTAACAACGTACAAAATACGCGCACTACAATAAATTACCGAGCAGTGCTCGAGTAGATACGTGAAACAATCAATGACACGTATCGACGCGTGTGTGGTGGCTGTCCTTGGCGGCCATTTTGGACAATTGCTGCGAAGTAACGCTTCGAGGTAAAATGTGGCTGTATCTTCTACACAAATGTTTTTTTAGCGCATGTTTGTTAGAGCTTTTTCGTTTAATTTTGAGGTGCAAAGTGAGCATGTAGATTTTTTGACAGGAAATCTAGACTCCCCTAGTATATAACGTTGTTTAACCCCTTGCCTTATGAGTCACGCTCAGATTATGTTCCCTATATTAGATCAGAGGTCGTTACATTATTCAATTGAAGGAAGAAGGAGCTAGAGAACTCTTAAACAGTCATTAATTTATTAATCTAGTCATTAACGATGCATTAATAAATAATCAGTCAATCTATTCTATTCTCCCCTTTTAGTTGACTCTGTTGCAAGCAACTTTTATGATAATCTTGAGGCAAGGGGTTAAATATCAAGCTCCTCGGTGCGGATCGTGAGACTAAACCATCAATCGTTTGCCGTGTGCGGAAACCCTACAGTTCCACTTGTTACGCATACTCCTTGAACGCCTATGCGCGTTCCCCGCACAAGTTCTGTGCATTGAATAAATCTACATACACGACTCACAGCACCGAGGGGGTTAAAAAATGAAATTGAGGGGAAAGGCTACATTTCACAGTCACGTTGAGACTGGCAGAGCATCGTTACCAGATTCTCCAACTTCCACTGTCCCCGTTTGCCTCGTCGACTTGGAAGTTCGGCTCGAGTCGATCTGGTTCCGTTTCCGCTCGCGGATCGACTCTGGATCGGCTTCGCGTAGCTTCGTTGAAACGAATTCTTACTCGCGAATTGGTGGTCCCACGATAGTATTGTATCGATTACACGCCCTGCCCCCTGTCGCCCGCGCGTGCTGCGGGCGGGATCCTTAATTGCGAATATCGGGAACGCAGGGGCGTTCGGCTCGTGTTCCCTCGAAGCCCACGCGTGGGCTATCGATTCCTCGGCGACATCGAGCGCGGAGGGATGAAAAGAATGCCATTCGAATCGCGTCGGCTCGCGGCGCGATCGATGCCGAAGAAGCTCGCGCCTCACTGGCGTCGGACAATAATCCCTGTGCGCGATAGAAATCGATCGGTTCGGTAACACTAACTTCGGTATCCACCCTCAACGTTCCTTCGTGCTGCACGAGGAACTAACGCGAATCATTCACCGTGTTCCCGCGGCTGGCTCGTCTTCGGTGCTCATCAGCGGACTCTTGAACCTCGGGGGGCGACTGCTGCCCCCCGTTTCACCGCTCCCGTAGACGGAATTCGTGCGGTACGAACGGCCGAAATAAGTCTGAGATCGTTGTCTTACCCAGATAGCGTTCGTTGGCGCGCGACGACGGAATTTCGACGTCCTCGTCGCGAGCTGGGTCACCTGTGGCGTTAACGATGACGGCTAGAGCTCCCCTTGCTCCCCACCGGTGCGAACGAAGGTATCCAACTCCGCACGTGAAGGTTTCTGGGGGTTTCGGGGAGGAGACAGAGGAAAGACGGGGGTGAAGTCGCCGTCACCGTTGAGGCTATCGAAATCCAAACTGATTGAGACGAACCTGAACGTGACACTGGGACGGCGGCAGTGTGGGAACGTTCGTTTTCCACTTCCTGGCCGACGAGCACGCGATATTCCTCACCTTCCTTGCGCAGCAAGACGTCTTTGGCGGCTTCGAGAAATCTGGCGACGCGGTTCTTAGGTCGCTTATCGTGTCGCTAGCTGGAAAGCAGAATTTTCAATCCCGGATCAGCTGTTCTTACCTCTGAGGGAACAGAGAATAGCTAATGATACGTAGGTATACCAAGTAATAGTGAGGTTTGTGGGAGGAGCTAGAAGAAAGAGGCGGGTCAGATGGGAGTTCCCGTGCGCTCCTTGGTCGCTATAACTCCGCCACGGTCCAATAACCACGCCCCGATACTAGATCAACAGCGACACCTCGATTCTACTCGCCCCTATTCCCACAGACACGAGCTCCATCTCCGCATTTAGTTTCTGCACATGCGCATTCAAGACTTCACTACTACTTGGTGTACCTACTTTCGTGACACCCTATCTATACATACTATTCTCTCTCTCTCTCTCTCTCTCTCTCTCTCTCTCTCTCTCTCTCTCTCTCTCTCTCTCCCCCCTACAGTAGTAAACTACAGTGTAGCCGTCAGAGTCTCGGTCACAAACTTCAATCCATCTGCTACCTCTCTAAAGAGTTCGGCAAATTTACCTGACTATCAGCGGCAGCGGCATCAACGTGTGCCCTTCCGAGCCGGAAGCGCTTAGAGGGGCGTGTCGACGTCGTTGCTGTTCTCGTCGTTCTCCCTCTGGCAGGCGGACTCCAGGTGCTTGTTCAGGTATGACTTGAGGGCGAACGACTTGTGACACTTGTGGCACTCGTAGTTCTTGTCGGCGGAGTGTGTCTGCATGTGGGCGCGCAGATTCGAGCGATCGGCGAACGCCTTGCCGCAGTGGGCACAGCCGTACGGCTTCTCGCCCGTGTGACTCCTCAGATGGCCTTGCAGCAGCCAAGGCCGCGAGAACATCTTGCCGCAGACCCCGCAGCTGTGCGTCAGTTTGTGGGTGAGCACGTGCATCGCCAGCGCCGGCATGCTGACGTACGCCTTGCCGCAGTGGATGCACTTCTTCGCCGACTGGGAGTCGATGCTGCGGTGCGTCTGCTTGTGCCGCGACAGGTTCGACGACGTGGCGTACTGCTTGCCTGGGAACAGAGGATTTCCATGGGTGAAACACTGGTGGCGGAGGCGTGTCTTCTGGTGAGCGGGAGGAGCCGACTTGGGACACCTCCCCGCCAATTGGTTTGCCAGAAGGAAGCTCCTCCTTCTTAGCATATTCTTGGTTCACATCTTAGGCACTGAGCGTTGTGGTGTACTGTATTGTTGTCGCGAGCAAAACTGAAGGGACTAGGAAAAAAGGTAGAAGAAGAAGTAGGAGACCTTTTGGTGTCTGTTCAATTCCACCAGCTTTCTTAAGATTCTGTTACTTAGCCCTGTCAGCTTTGCTTATGACACCTATAACTTTGTCTTCATCGTATTTAATTCAATACCCTTAGAATATAATAAGGTATACTAATATAATATCTAAGAAGATGGAAGTTGGACAGAGTACCGCTATAAGGAAGCAACTGTGGACCCGAGTCACATTCAATTCTAGGTATCTAGGACGCTCCTGAGGTCCCTGGTGATCCACAAATCCCAAGTTATCGTACAAGTCGTCTTAACCAGCTACTAACCCACAATGAGCCAACGTTCTAACACCACAATCCACCCACAGCCCCACAATCACCGCTTGAACAAGCCACTAAAGACCTACCGCATTCACAGCACACGTAGCGTCCAATCTTCGAGGTCTCCGGTGCCTCGACAGGCTCCGCCTCCTGCGCCTTCTGCGTGGACGCGACCTTTTTGTTCTTCGACCTTCCATCCGCTACCAGGAGAGTGTCATAAGTGTAGCTAGCTGGCTTGGCTTCCGTCTGCTCGGTAACAGTCTGCACCTCTTTATCCTTCTGGCTGGGCTGCGAGTTCGGATTGTTGTTCTCGATGTCGCTGCTGCACTCCGAAGTGGGCGGGGTCAGCGGTGGCGCCGCCTCGATGCTCTGATGCTGTTGCTGCTGCTGTGGCGGCGGTTGCAGTGGTTGCTGAGCGACGATCGGTGTACACGGGATGGACGGTGTGCTGTAGGTAAGCAGTATCTCTTGAACGGGCGACAAGGGGATGAAGACGCTGCCAGTTTGCTGGACTATCGTCGCGCTGGGCTCGTAGATGATGCTGGCGGTGGAGGGTTGCTGTTGCTGGTGGTGAGCGTAGACTGTGGAGTTGGCCAGATCGATGGTGTTCACTTGGTAAATGGACTGCTCCGGCTGGTAGACCGTCATCTCTTGGATATCGGTCGCCGGGCTCTCTATGACGCTCTGGGGCCCGATAGCGACGCTTGGAGGTGGTAGAGGGGGCAAGGACCTCGAAAGCTCCAACAGGTCGTGAGCCGCCTCCGTTTCAGCCGCGGAACGGTCCTTGAACATCGAGGGCACGTGGTTCGAGACCACGTTGCAGGTAGACCCTATCCTTAAGTCGGGGGTCGAATGATTCGGGGTGTCTTCGAGGTGGTAAGGAGTCGCTGTGCTGGATGGGGGGGACGGTTCCCCCGGCGGCGAGTGATGGAGGACCGTCACGATTGCTTGCTGCTCCACGGTGGCTCTGGACGGTGACTTGGGCGTGGTGAAAGGCGACGTGAACGTTGCTGAGGTCTCGACGAGTGAGTTGACGGGCCCTGTTGGCAACGGCGTCGTCGACGGCGGACTCGTGCTGGTGATCACCGTCGTCGTCTCCATCCGTGCCACCGTGGCAAGCTCCGTAGAGGTCGTTGTTGCGTCGCTGGTCGAGTATGTCGTCGCGTCGACATTGCTGGGACCGTTCGCCCCTTCCCTGGGCAGCTCCTGGTCACGTGTGGGGTCCTGCGACTGCGATGTCAGGTATTCTGTAGCATAGAACGGAATTTTGTGGTGTCACTTTTTCGGGGAACATAGACCTCCATGATGGGAAAATGAAAAACCCTCTAGGAACTAGTGGGACTCCAGAGTCCCATTCAGACTAACACATTTTTATTTACGGTCCATCAATAAGATCGAGGTTTAATAGGTATAGTGACTTTTATTAGGCAGGGAAGAAACTGTTTGCACCATCAGAACCCAAAATTAAACTTTGTTCTGTCATAAACAAATGAATCTAGTTGACGCTATTGATCGTGATCAGTGCCTGTTGCAATTTGTCGACAATTTTGATAAATATAAGTAAGTAATAGAACTTTTTATAGTAAAATAAGCATATATATAGTAAAAGTGAGTCCTACTTGACAAAATACTGTATGGGCACAGCACTCTATTTACGTTATATATAGAGGCTTTCGGGTTAAAGTTATGGGACCTGTATGTCCCACCGGGACTTAGGAGTAAATATTTATGAAAATTGTTAAGTACTAATATATCATTCTTATTTCTTTAAATATTCATATTATTCTATATTATTTGTTAAATCGTGTATAATTACATATTTTTATTAGTGTTTATGTTATTTATCGTTACTACAGCGACAAGATGTCTGTAACAAAAGCAATAGTTGTTTTTACGATTACCATAAAAAACAGAATAGGGGAAAGGTGGGATAGTTGATAACAGTTTTTCTTTTTTATTCAAATAATAATAATGGTTTGCTTTGTTTGTATTTAATTATTTAAGTTGTGATATAAACTGATGTGATCATGTATCCCCGCTGATTAACTATCCAACCTTTCCCCTAGATATTAAAAATTGTAACATTATTTTTCATTACTACTTACTGCTCAAACATGATTTCCCACATAAAATAAATCATTTAATTACATATTTATGTTGTTTTCTATATTTCCGATCAATGTTCAAAGTATTACCCGTAAGTCCGGGTGGGACTCCTACGTCCCATACCATAAATCAATCATTTCCACATTCTCAGAATTGCAACCGAGTAGTTTCCAAATCCGAAGTATAAAATAGATTATTTTAACGCTCAAAAAAATTCTACGTTAAGTTTAAAACATCCCCGTACATAGAGGGTTAAGCTAAAGAAAGTTGTGCTCCTTTCTTTCCATCTGTGTAAAGTGTACGAATATGAGACACTTTGAACCCCCACAGTGTTCAATCTATACAGTAGAGGCAACATAACAGTTCCGCGCATCGGTTGTTACCCGGGTCCCAGAACCTCAGGAGGTATTCGGCTCCCGACTCGGCAGGCCTGCAGTAGATGCGCCGCCCCTTTTTTTTTTCCATTTGCGCATGCGCATTGGGGACCTCACTTCTGCTCGATATCCGTAGACATACGTGTGCTTCCACAAATATTCGAAACTTTCAAAACCAACCACTCAGCCGCAATCATCAAGAAGAGTACAACCCACGGAAAAACAATCCTCGAGAGTTCAACTATGAAAAGATTCCCCAGAAGAAGGATCGAGTAACCGTAATTCCCCTCCACGCGTACCAATTAAACTTCCCAGGCATCCAGGCGGCGAATCCCCCGAAGGAAAGCGAGAAGCCTCGCCGTGAAATCTGATATACCTTTCTGGGCTATTGGAATTTCGTTTCTGATTGAAAAAAAAGAAAGAAACTTTCGCCCGGGGCAGAAGAGACGGGGAACAAAGCAGCCAGAAAGCTGGGCAGGCTCGGGAAAAGTACGAGGGTCTGCAAGAGAAAGAACAGGAATATACCTAGCCTCTTGTTTCCCAGTTCCTCTCGAGGATATTAACGGGACGATTGATGAGAACCGCCTAACTCGATTCCCTTAATTTGACTTTTTAATCGAGATTTAACGACGATGGGACAGGAGAGGGGTGGTGGTGGTGGTGGTGGTATCCCGAGTTCTGTTGTCGACGTGCCAGCGCAGAGTGTCGAACCTCGACGGAGAAGTGGTGCTGGAGGGGAGCGGAGGGGAGAGACGAGGTGGGGGGGGGGAATGGGCCGTGAGGGGAGGATTATGACAACAAGTATGTCGGGAACGGGGTCAAAGGGGACGAGTGGATGGCTAAGGAAGGTCTACGAGTGCGGGCGGATATAAAATTTCACGATAACTCGGTTATGAAGCTGCGCGTTTCGTTGCAACGGCGGCGTACCGCGCCAGAAGTGGCCGCCGACGTCTTTTCGAATCGGTCCAAGTTGTTGTTATTGTGGTTTTTGGCCGTCACTTTGTCCCGCGGAAACTCTCTCGGGCTGGGACTTTTCCTCGATTAGTGGAAAGTGGATACAGACGACCGTGATATTTATCTGGGATCTCTTAGATTCGATTTTTGGGAAAATCTTAGGTTTTAATCAGGTAACTACTTGATTCTCTGTGGAAGGATGGGGGGAAAGTATCAATTTGGAATGGAAAAGAATCGTCTAACTTTGTTGTAAATTGTCATGAATATTCTTAAGGATATTAGAGTGACTAAATTTGTTTTAATATTCGACGTGTAGGGGAGAGTGGGGTAATCACGAACACCTAAGCGAGAAAGCTAACAGAACAAAAACTATGTGAGATACGAATTTGTATTTTATTTATAAACATACTCAAACTAGTCCTCTATAAACTAGTCTAACGAATTTTGCAAAAATTTTAATAAAAATCAACTTTATACTGAAAAAGAAAAACCCTTGGTGTTCGAAATTACCCGACTTACCGTGGGGCAATCCCGAACAGAGTGCTAAATATCGGAGAAGTCGCACAGAAAGCGCGATTTCAATGGTCAATCCATAGAAAATGTTGCTACAACCCATATCTAATGTATTTTTGAAACTCTTCTTCTTATGCGTTAGAAAAAATTGCAATTGGTCGGAATATCGAAAAAAAAATAGTAAAGGTCATTTTTAAACTTTTTTTCTGAGCCTGTAATGCAAATTCAAAAATCCCTTTTGTACATTTAAATAAGTTTTATACATGCTGCAAATTTCATCAAAATCGGTTAACATTGCTCTGAGTTACAACGCGCTTAAAGATGTGTTCGTCATTACCCCACGACATCAAAAAATAAAAAGGAATTTATTTCAAGGGTTAGAATCATGATTCAAGCCACGCCTTGGTCACAAAATGTTGGTAAAAAAGTGCTTTATTTCAACTTAAAAGAATCCCAATTGTGTCATTAATTCAACAGTAATTACATGCAATTGAAAATGGACAAAATATTACTTGAAACATGATGAAAATAATAAATTGCGTTTATCTTAACTAGCATTAGCATTCTGTATTTATTACTTTCTGCCCGACGTTGGACACGTCCTAAACTATTAGTTAGTGGAGAGGAAACCTCGTTTTTATTTATTAAAACCCTCTAACTAGCGTGTTCGGAATTACCCCGCGTTCGTGATTTCCCCACTCTCCCCTAAGTCATGTTTTTTTAAATATAAAGAATAAAATTGTTTACCTTTCAGAATTGTGTAAATGGACACACGATTTGGGAATCTTAAGTGGAACTGCTGATAATTTAGTAGGTTTCTGCGAAGATTTTGTTAATCAAGTTCTGCTAAATAATTTTCAAAGTAGCATTTTAAACGATACTGCAAAGTGTAAGTCGCTAAGGGGTCTTCCTAGCGTGATAGCTGAAAAAACTTCATTTCTCGGGAATTAGAAGAATAAAAAAGTATTGCACGTATTCTTTGCAAGTTTATAGCTTTATCCTATTACCTTTCAAGATTATAAAAAAAATTGTAAGTAAAAATATCGATGGATAGCAGAATAGGAAGAGAGAGGAAGGAACTATAAGAGAGCAAGTGGAAGAGGATTGTCTGTGGTCAGACGCGTCCCTGATCCAATATGATTCGAGCTGTATCCCTTCGTACCTCCTCGTGCTCGCGTTACATATCTCGTAATATATATCGAATAAAAATCATTCACGTTAACAAGAAGTTTACGAACACACGCACACATTTACTCACCTTAATTCCATTTAAGCCTCTTAAGCTACTTTGGTCACCCCCTTAGAAACATCCCAACGTTATCTTTCCTATAATACTACAAAAGTCTTCTCTACCAAGTGTAATAAAAGAAAATTACACATCCTTTAACTTATACATGTACTAAATACAAATCATTTATTCTTATTAAAAAATTGCAAATATTACGATCTCTTCACAGTAAATACTCCTGTACCTCAATTCTCATATTCCATACCGATGTTTCTGTACGTTCTATCATAATATTTCCATATACTAAGTAAACCTTCATACAATAATAATAATTTCGCATGTATCTACTTCCCAGAGACGACACTGTTTCAACAAAGATATACAGTGCTGGAAATATTTATTGCATCACTTGAATAAACGCTTTATATTTTTCTTGAGGTATATTTCTTAATATTTTGCTAGTACCTACTAATCATAAGAGAGGTATAAGTTATCACTTATATTAGGAAAATATTATTGCAAAAATGTGTAGCTCAGTACTTTCCAAATTAAGTTGGATACGAATTATTTTCTGAATTATATTGCTATGAAAATTCTGCATACTCCAAAATTTTTAAAGTGATGTTATCAATATTTCCAATACCGTACAAACATAGAAACAGTGTAAATATATGCAATATACCATAAAAGTATCTCGTGTGGAAGGCGCGTAAGTTGCAAGTTGAATCAAGGCGAGTCCTAAATTTTCTACAAGTTCCTTCGACTGAAGGTAGTGTCAGCCGCTTTCAGGGTGAAACGTCGGTATACTTCGCATTCGATTGTCCTGGTTTCGAGGCGACGAGACAAGCGTGCGCAGGCATTGTAACGAGCCTTAAGTACGCTCGTTGCAGCTCCATTAGCGTCTCCGGCGAAGTTTCGCATGACACTTTCTCGTTCACTCGATTATGAATACGAAGCATAAACCGAGACCTTACGTAATGGGGGACCGTCGTTGAACCGCCACCGGGCAAACGACAATTCAGACAATTAATGTAGTTTTCCTGGGAGCAGCGACACATTACCGTGAATTACATCCAACGAAACCTGATGTTCCCACCGCCAGCATTACCCTGAATATTGGACAATCTTTTCTTTACGGATACTAGTGTTTTCGCTCGGACATTCATGCGCCTTCAGAATTTTTTTATTAAAGGCTATGCAATCTATACTCTGCAAGGCTGGCAAGGGAAAAGAAGATTCTTGATGTTAGAAGCTTAAGAATTAAGCAAAGATCATTTCACCTTGTGGAATTAAATGTCCACGAAGGGTTAGGGAATAAAAATTAGGATTTATTGAAATATTAAAGAGGTACGATGTATTCTAAACGAAACGTGCAACTCATTTTCCATTTCATCAATTTCAAAATGACTCTCCTCCTTGTTACTATAATACAAACCTCCATGGCACTAAATAAAACAGAATACCTACTGATTGTTAATTAAAAAAGAACCACACCTATTTCCTATTTCAATACAACTCACATAAACATAAATATTGTGTTGGTGTTGTATAGCATAAAAGTTTCTTCATTTATGGCGAGGATACGATAATCACAGAAACTAAAAAAAAATGGAATAGTTAAAAAGCAAAAAATATTTTCATTCAAACTTTCGTATGCGAAACGACAATTTCATACGCACCAATCTAATACATACACCACTCAGAACAAGTAAAGAATCGTCTACCAAAGCAAGTTGCGCCGCCATTTTGAAAGCTAATCACGCTACAGAAATAAAATATTTATTAAAGCCCTCCCCCCAACTATTTCGCAATTCCCGTTTGACCAATCCCCCATTCACGAAATATTCCGAATAACCCATGATGTGTTTGCCACCTGATAAATTCGTCTGCATTTTCATGGTGAGCAGCTTTCGCGTGCAGAAATTTTTCTTCCCTTGGACGAAACACGCGCTCGTGTGCCGCGCCAACACGAGACGAACGATATATGGCTAGGGAGTGAATCAATACCGCGGGCCTTCGAAACAAATAGCGATATTCGCATTAATTGGACGTAATAGCCGCGGCCAAAATATCGATTGCTGTATTCCTTCACCGCGTTCTCGATGACGAATGGGTCAGCCATTCGGATCATCCCATTTCACTCGAGATTTCCCCATACCTAATTCCGTGCGTGCATCGATAGGTGGCTCGACCGTTCGCCGAGAAACGAGTCACCGATCACATTTCTCGAAATTCTGAGTCCCAGAGATTTCGCGAGCAGTTTCTCGTTCTGAACTTTTGCATCCGGGGGCTGCACGTGGTCGGAATGTTCGCGGAAAAAGAGGATTACGCGCAATGTTGTGTAATGAGAGGAAATAATGATGGATTTGAGATCGCAAAAATTGTTTTTACCTCTAGAACACAAATGTTAGGGCAGATGTCCCAAGTACTGCCAGTGTCCTTATTACTACCACTTTATTTATTTCAGTTAATAAATACGTAATGTAGAAAGAATAGTGTATAAAAAATGTATTATTGAATTGGAACTGTTATTATTATTATTATTGTACACCATTCTTTATGTTTCTCTATGTTTCCTATAGAATATTATGTTACACACAACGCAAAACATACTAGTCATTCTGCCAAAAGCTTTGTCAGTCGTAAAATGATGAGGTATTATGGTCTAGGGTTAATGTTTAGTCTAAAATCTTTGTGTGGCTAAGGCAGGTCAATTGGGTAATTTCTGATTTCTGAAGACTGTTGGTGTTTTTATATGTACACAATGATAGTTGTGATGTTGTGGTCTTTGCTGTGAGTTGACCTTTGAAAGTGTGGAAGAATTTCTTCGGTATTATAATATTGAACTCTTCGATTACCAAATCACTGAGTTATTCAAATTGTACCCCCTTTTCACTACTTTGCGTCTTTTAAAACATTCAATTTACGTTGCACATTCCAAGTAACGCAAATAATGGAAATTTCAAGATAAATGACAAATTTGAAGATTAATAACAACATGTGACTAGCTCATGCCGCCTCAAATTAACGAAGATGATTAAATTACAGCACTGAGTTTATTACACGCATAGAATGTAACAAGATACTTCATCGGGTGGATTAAATACGGAATATTCTACAGAAATAGTATCCCTTTTGTTTGAACAGGATTTATGAAACAAGATCTGAATTTCAGAAAAGAGGGATCTGGGTTCCTGCAAGGGAGCGCAAGTCCTCGCTCTGCAGTACCACCAATCTTATATTTTTGTGAAAACACGGAGTCCCAACTGAATTACCAAACATCTCATTTTCCACAATCAAATCCACATTTATGGGAACAAGATTCAAAGACACAGAATATTGTAAAGAAAACGTCACCACCATGTTGCTGGCATTACATGCGAATCATTTTGAAAACGAGTACAAACATGTAACCATCCACCTGAACGATATAAAAATTTCCAACTTTCCCAAATTGAAATCATCGAATCATAGAAGCACTAATCAAATATAACAATCAAATTACAATATCATCATTACCTATTGATATGTTTGAAAATTGCTACCGGCAACCTCCCGAATTTCTGATCAATCTGAAGCACATTAAAATCTCCAAATCCCCTATTTATCCTCTATTTGCAATATATCCCCCATTAATCACACCGAGGGTACCTACCGAGTAGCAGAAATACTATATACCTTCAGAACGACACTGTGGGGTGATCGCTGACGCTTGAAAAGTTTAATATTCTCTACAGATAGGGTAAACTGTACAATGATTGGCACCCTAAAATTTGAGGTTGTATAGGAAAACACATGTAGTTAAAAACAATGTTTAAAGTGTTTAAACAGACTATTTTATTCATTATTAAATACCTACAACACTGAGTAAATCTGCATTTCAATCCGTTATTTAGTTATAAATCAACAAAATATAGTTAGCTACCCCTTATCAAAATTTTTAGAAAACACCTAAAATTTAGCCCTTTGTCCCACATTGTGGTGTTGCCAGATGTAAAATGTGTAGTTTAACTACTGGACTTTGCAGTGTTGTGAAAGAAAAATAAGGAATTGTAAAAAGTACTTTCTAAGCTTGTGCTTCTTAATATTTGACTTTTTAATCAGGAGTGCCAATGATTAGAGCAGTGCCAGCATTAGTACAGTTTACCCTACTATAAACACGATCTTTATCTCCTAAATTTAAATCTTCTTACTGTCACCGAAATCCATGTACGAAAAATACCAAAAAAATCTTTCGGAGACGCTAGAATTGCAAGAGCGTGGTTCTAAAGCTAGAAATCGAGAAAGGGTCGTACCTTGAGCAACAGGGGGTGCGACGCTCCCTTCTATGGGCGAGACCGGTATCTGCATGGTGGTTGGCGATGGCGTGCTCCTGCCGCGACCCCAGCTCTCGAATCCTCTGGCAACGCTGCTTATGTACTTGTTGCACAGGGCCTTCTTCACCATGTAGCACCGCGGCATCTTGGCTGGCCTTTGTTCTATCGGAACTGCAGAAACTCGAAAAGCTCCTCTGCGAGCTCTCGCATCGGTCCCTCCCTGCACCCACTCCGCACGAGCACCCCGGTCCTCGCGAATCGTTTATCGTCCCCGTGCAAAACCGCCCTTGACGCCGATTCAAACGAGCCTCCTTCGAAGAAGCCACGCGTTTCTGGGACACCGAGTGTGTGCCCGCTGTCGATCCTCGACTGTCGCGCGGCTGTTCCTCCGGTCCCACGCGAATTCGTCGATGGGAAACGTCGTCCTGGTGGTCTCCGCGGAGGCCACCAGGATCGAGACTCGCGATTCGATCCTCCGATCGATGATTTCACTATAAGAGAACGCTGTCCACCTGCAATGCTCACTGCATCCTCGATCCACCAGCCTCCTATCCCGGTGGAATGTCAGAGAGGGGCCTCCTTTGTCGCTTTCAGCCCTGTTTCGAGGTTATCACTGCCTCTCCCGAGTCCTCCTCAAAGAAAGCAACCCCTTCTCGCGGCCAGCATGGGTATCGATCCTCGTCGAATTGGCACTTCCGTCTGGCGCGAACGGAAACGTCCATCCACGGTCGGAGGTTATATCAGCGACGAAGTCAGAGGGGGCGGCGTATTAATTCTAGATGTCGTTGCACGATCGCTTAAAAGAGCTCCTGATATATATGTGTATACATCTACTTTCTTATGTATAGATATATTTCTATGTATGCGTTTTACGTGTGTATATGTATCGTACATACAGAGACTTGTGTATAACGTGTATATTAAAATATCTTTCGGCGAGAAGCGAGTCAGTCCAGCCGGGGGAGGCGCGTGGACGCTTGGGCGATCGAGCGATCGAAGGATCGAGCGGGATCGCCGGCTGAAGCTTGCTTCGTGGCGCGCGAACGAAAGTACGGCGGCGGTGGGATCGCGGTTGTGAGCTCGTTCAGGTGTCTACGGTGCGAATTGGCGCGGCTTTGCCTTGCTTCCTTCTCTCTATTTCTCCTCGTCTTGTCGCTTTACCTTGTTTGTAGTATTGCTTTCGTTGTATTCACGGGTGGAAGATTCACGTCATGGCGGGGGCGGCGCGGCGTGCGCGCGGGCTGGCACGCGCGTGTACCATTCCCTTAATCCCTCCTCGCTGCTACATCTACGCTTGCTTTCCTTAATCATCTACGGTCTGCCCTGTTTTCCGTTTCCTATCACCCATATCGCCTGCCATCCACGGGATAATCCTACTGCTAATCGTTTCCTTATCCTAACCGCTCGGCGCTCCTCCAGCTCCTTATCTTAATCCCTTCGCCGCTCCACCATCTTCCTGCATCCTTATCGAGTATCCCTCTTACCCTTATTTCTCTCCCATAGAAGATCCTCCTTAAGGTCTCCTATCAATTTCTTCGGAGGTGCACACGCTCGAGCGCTGAGGTGGCATCTACTAGTTCATCGTCCAGCTCGCCCCTTTTCTCGACTCCGCGAAGGCAGAGAAATCTCGTTGGTGTCTGAAGGTCTACTCGCCTGGCTGGTCCCAGCAACGTCTCACTCCGTCAGCAACGCTGTCGTCCAGTGTCGCGATCGTCGGGCGTGTCCGTTCGCGCGACACCCTCATTTCGACGGCACCCGGTGCGCTGGGTCCAGCAAATGGTGGTAGCTACGCTGGTTACTGGCTGCGTTGTCCGTATCGGTCGCTTGGATATTCACAGTCTTCCTTCTTTGGTGGGTTTCAATGGCGGGGAACGAAGGTTTTAGTAGCAGGGAATGGTTATTAGGTGGTGACGTAGTTGTACGGGATGAAACGGGCTCCTGCTCTTCGAGAGCGTTTGTTCTTCTGGCCAGTGGGCTAATGGCTGAGGAAGGGGCTGCAAATGGGAATGATAACGAAGATTCACCTTCTTGTTCGGGGCTTTTTACTTTGTCCAGTGTTTCCTGGTAGAGCGGTAAGCAAGGTTTCGATTCAGCGGGGATCCTGATGACATAACTAATTTTACACTCGTGGGTTCAGTTTCAGCCTTCTGCTTTCCTCTTCAACTGTTTCTATTTGGTTCGGTGGTTCAATAAGAGTATCAATGGAGAACTGAAGAATGAGATTTCGAGGAGAGAATGGTCAGTGCTTGGGGGTGCACCAAGAGGACTTCACCTTGGATCTTCCACTTCTCTTTGAAAGCTTTCTCTGTTCAAGGTTCACTGACGGGCCAGTAGCTGAGGAACAAGACCTGTTTTCGTTTGGAATGGAAGATTGAAGACTTTTCACAAGCTTAGCTTGTCGTCAAACATCCTTGCAGCTGCAATCCTCTTTTTAAAAGCTTCTCTTCAGCAACGTACTTCACTGGTGGACCAGCAATGGAGGAGCCAGGCGAGTTTCAAATCAGAAATGACAAAATAAAGCATCACTTCCTTTCTTCCTCAGATCTTTCTTGCTTATCCAGCGTTCATCGTAAATCCAACAGCCAAGGAACGATTCAGGTATCAAATAGAAGTGCAAAAATGACCAGTGTCTATAGCTGCGAGGTGTCAGCAACCATGTCTTCGACTCCAACCCCCTCTTCTTTCTAAAACCACTCTCCTCTATCCACCAGACGCCAGCAGGCCGAGAATCCAGGCGGCGACGTTTCGATTCAAATGTGCCAGGGAACAGATGAAATCATCACCATCCGCATTCCGTTCCATCAGGCATCCCTTGATCCCTCGTCGAAGCACTAGGTAGCCCCGAGCACGCTCCGTTTATCGCGGAAACCCGTGGAAACCAGAGGGATGTGTGGCAGGGTTTCGCACAGGTCGTCGGCTTCGTGGTCCCTGCACGGTCGCTGGCTTCCAATCCCGAGATCCGCGACGTCCTTGTTCGTTCGTCTTCAAAAACGGGTATCTGTCATCGAGGTGGGCGGGTGTACCTTTTGCAGGGACGTGCAACAAGTTGGACAACAGGTCCGCGATGTTTGTGTATCCGTACGTGCGCGCTGTCGCCTTACGCGTGTGCCCGATGACTCCCTCTGCTGATTCCCCCTCCCCTCCCGCCCCCCTTCCACGATCACAGCCCGGTGTCGCTGCGTCCCGTCCAACTGGGCCCGCGGTCGGGACGAGCCACCGAGACGGGGACCCCCCTCGAAGCTACGAGTCTGCCCTCGCGCGGTTGTTCCTCCTCTTCGGCCTCCTGGCAGCCGCAGAAGCTTCGCAAGCTCCGGACACACTATCACCGTTCACCTTCCCTTCGTCCCCGGCACTCGGATTTCTCCCGACCCGCTTAGGTCCCGCTCGGGCCCCGTTCACAAGCGTCTTCGCATCTCCTACCCGCCTAAAGGGTACGGTTTCCGCGACACAGGGTAGACGAAAATGAAAGGAAGCGAAGAAACGGTGGTCCCGGAGAAGGGTCACGCGACACTACCGACGCGCACGAAGCGTAACCACGACGACGACGACAACGACGACGGCCGCGACGACGACGACGACCACCACGGCCACGTTTACAACTATCGCGCGTTGGGTTTGCACTAGGAGCACCAGGTGGGACCGGGGGCTCGGCCCGAGGCTCGTCCACGGGGGGGGGGGGCACAGGGGCGGCTGGACGACGCGGCCAGCCGAGGCGTCTGCGAGGACGAAGATCGAAGACGAAGATGTACCACCTGTGGGCGCAGAAGCAACAATTGTCCGCCGTGTATCGCGGTGGAGGGTAGCCCGACTACATGGCTCGTACCGGGTGTGGCTGGGGTGCAACTGCCAATGCAGCGTCGCCGAGCACAGCGTCGCCCAGCGTCCTGGGGCGCCTGCGTCCTCTTCTCCTCGCTTCGCGCAGCGAAACTCTCTCTCCTTTCCCTCCCCGGGACCCGTCCGACTTGCCCCGCGCGCGGCCCTCTCTGTCCTCCACCCTTTCGCCCGCCGACGTTCGCCACCCTTTCCCACCAACCCTGCTCGCTTCTCCGTTTCGCTTTTGCACCGTCCCGCCGGCCGACGGGCGCGTAGTTCCACGCTCTTCTCCCTGCCTCTCACTCTCTCTCTCTCTCTCTCTCTCTCTCTCTTCGCAACCCTCCACATCAGTGGGGGGCCGCGGAACGAGGAAGGAAGAGAGGGCGGACGGTGAATCGCCAGGGGAAACCCCTCGCGACGTCGATGTGGCTCTTGCCCATCGATTTTGTACGAGTTCGGGGCCGGAGCAACACCTGTTACCGCGTACGTTGGAAGGGTGCAGCGCGCGCGGGGGCGACGCAGACGGAGTGGGAGGAGGAAGAACGGCGTTGGGGAAGCAGGCCGACGGACGGAGAAGGACGGCTCGCGGGGGGGGGTGGGGGGGGGGCGGCGGTTGAGAGGCTTCCGGGGCGACGGAGAGGGGAACTTGAGTTTCACAGAACAGAGGGCGACAGCGGGCGTGACGGAGAGGGGGTTAGCGCGGACGGCGGGAGAGAGGGAGATCGGAAGGGGACAGAGAGGCTTGAGGAGCGGCGATCGGGGGCGAGGGAAGGGCGAGCGAGACGGTGGTGAGAACGCGCGAGGGAAAGAGAAGGTGAAAGTGGACGGGGGTGAGCCGGCGGGGCGGAAGGGGGCGAGGGAGGGACAGAGAAAGGAGACGTCGGCGGCGGGCAAATAGCGACGTCGAGGAAACGCCGACGCCAATCGATAGCAGCGACCCCGGCGTCGTACCGCGTACGCTGGCAGGGCTCCGCGATAGCGCATCGCTCACGTTCCCTTTTCTCTCTTCCGCCGCCCGCCCTCCCCTCGTTACCTCCTCCTCTTCTGCTTCTGTTGCAAGGCTTTCCCTCTCTCTCCCTCTATCTCCGCATCCCTGATCGCCCTCCTTCTCCCGCTTCTGCTTCTGTTGCAAATCTTCCTTCCCCTTTCTGTCCCTAGCTACTCTCCAGCTCCTCTCTTCCTTTCCCCGCACCGTCACGTCGGGCTCCTTCTCCTCTTCTCTCCGAGCTTTTTCCTTTTTGCCATCAAACTGCTCAACCCCCTACCATCCCTCCCCCTCAGTCGGTTCCTCGTTTCGTTGCTTCTCCCTTAACCCTCCCTTCAACGTTCATCTTGCAGGCGTTCCGCTTCCTTCTCTCGCTCCGCAGGCCCTCTTCGTCCGCTTCTGGCCGTGGATCCACGCTCCTCCACCCCCTACCGCTTCGTGGCGATGGTTTGTATGCGCACCTTATAATCCCGACGCTTATTCTCGGACGTCGTCTAACCGCTCGTATCGTCTGCGTCGTTCGCGATAGCGCGTCGTTTCGCTCTTCTCCTCTTTCTTTTTTTCCTTCTTTTCCTACCACCGCTCTGATCCTTTTAGCTCCCCCCCCCACTCCCACCCCCGCCCCGCCTTCGCCCTCTCCCCCTTTCGTACGTTTCTACTTCGCGTCTTCGTTGGCTGAGATACCCGCGGGGGGATGCGATTTTTTTTTGTCGCTGATTTAACGTCGGCAGCGGTTTGAAATTCTTGGTTGCGCGGTGGATTGTTCGGGGTGTCCCTTTCGTGGGGATAGCGGGGGTTGTATTGCGGATCGTTTGGAATGGGGGATGGGGCGCAATTGTGGAATTGCGAGGTGGAGGGAAGGGGGATGGAAATTGTAATTAATTGGGAATCGTAAGTTTAGCGGTGGGAGGGAATTAAAGTTCGGATTTGACGGTTTGGGGGATCTCTTTTGATCTGGGAACCGGAGCTGCGTTGAATGTGGAATGAAAATGGTATTGAGCTCAAAATTGGAAGGGTACTAAACTTGGAATTGCAACTGTAGGGAATTTAAATTTAAAATAGTACCCACTTAAAAGTTGGAAGTATGCTGCTCGCAGATTGAAAATCTTTGAATTGGGAATTAAAAATTGACATTCTGCTAATCTGAAATTGTAACCGCACTGAATTAAATAGGCTGCTTCCGAGTTGGAATTTAAAGCCACAGAACCGATAATTGAAACTTCACTGAAGTCAAGATTGCAGCAGTTCTTAATTGAAAACTGCAATCACCTCGATACCAGATATATTCAACCAAACAACACCACCACACTCCACATGTAGCCGTCTGTGTATTCCTCCCACAATTCCTACCATCTATATTCCCGAACCCTTAACCGTCTGAAAGCACAACCCCTTGGCTAACAACGCCCAACCACTCGCAACGCATTAAAATTCCCATTTCAATAATAAATTACCGCGCACCAAGGAGCATTCCCCGTTGAAAAGAAGGATTATTCGTTTCGTAGCTGGAACTCCCCCGCGGAGCAGAAATATTTCGCCAGTTACTTCGGTTACGCCTTTGAGCGCGGAATTAGTATGTTTGTAGGAACGTTTCCCTGCTGGGAATGCCAGAGTCCGCTGAAAAATTCGAGTCGCCGCGCCGTAATGGAGAAGGAAATTTAAAGTCCGGCCTTTAAAAGGTTAACGCGATTGGAGCGTTCGCGTATATTTCCCAGGCCGACCCTTTGCCCCGTCAATTTAATCGCGGCTACCGTCGCTACCGCGAAGAGAAACAGCGCCATTTTATTTTCTCGCCACTGTTCCGAAGAAACGGCCCTGCTAATCGAGCCATTCGGACACGCTCGAAATGCGGACCCGCGACTGGCGATTTTCAAACGTTGAATTCATCTGGACGTGCGCACGTAAGCCTGCGGGATTATAGGGGGTCTAATTAACGAATCGTGTTATCATTCGAACCGTTATTAAACATATACGAATTTCCATTTGCCTAATGGCCGCGATTACTCCTACCTCCGCGCTGGCGTGAAGTTGTTACGTTCGGGTAACGATTTTCGGTTTGGAATAGTAATTGCAGCTGGGAATTACGCGGGGCTACCGTGGACTGTCTGACCATACACACTCGCGTTCGTAGTCCACTGAAACCGTGGCGGAAAGTAGTCTCGCTAGCGCTGCTCTGCTGCGGATTGTATTCGAAGGAGGGTTGACTTGGTATCAACCTGTGTCAACAAGTGGTTAAAGACACGACACTTTCACGCGAGCTTTCTAATTTTTCTTGTTTTAACGACAGAACGTTTCAGCTTCCACATTTAGATCCTAGTCGCTGCAAGTAGTTAATAGATATTAGTCCGAATAGTCGAACTATTCGAATGATTTCGAGTACGAATAATTTATTCGAATACTCCAAGTTATTCAAATAATATTCTAATATTCGAATCATTCGAATTGCACGGCTATTCGAATATTTCAATATTCGTATCAGCCCTACTTGTGATCTCAGCTCTACCTTGCGACGACCCTAGAAATTATAATGAATTATTCTAGGTACAGCGTTTACCACCGTATTCACCATGGGATTTCTATTCTTTTATTTCCTTGGTGCTTACATACCTCATCGTTTCAACTACTAAATTGTGAACTTGTGAATGTGACGGAGTAATGTACAGACGTGGGTGTGAGGTTCAAACCTAGCGAGGGTCTGAGGGCCTATGCTAGACAGTGGCGTGTTTAGCTGTTTTAGCTTTTGAGTTAAACTGATCAGTAATAACTGATTTGAGTCACCGATTTGATTTTATAAATAAGGATGCTTTATGCGAGTTACTAATCATCACTAAATTCATCACTAATTTAGAAGATGGATACTTTATAGGGCCCAGAGCGAGAGCTTACAAGTCCTTTTTTCATTAGTTTTGTTAATTAATGGAGGCATTCATCAAGGCATGCTTTCATTTATCGTTCTGCCTAATTTATATGTTTACTACTTCGTTACTCACGATAATTCTGGGTGGCACGAGCAGAATTAAAGAGGCTGGGCAGTACGAGAGTGGGAAAGCTAGTGGAGTTAAGTGGGCCCCTAATGGTTGACTCGTTCTCCTTTCTCCTAGGTTTCCCAACCTATTCAACTGTGCTCGTGATATTTATGTTGCTCTAGTGACTGAAAATTGGGCACATGCTTGGGCCTTATTACACCGCACACTTCTAGGAATATAGGTATTCACATATTTTTTACCTTTTATCTGTGTTTAAGCCAACTCCATTCGTGTCGAATGAATATATATTTAAAATACCAGTCGTGATTCACAGAGGGGCCTCTTGAGGAAATAAGGCCCATTCGAGGATAGCTGAATCTGGATTAATTCTAAATTGCGACACGAGTCGGGTCTTTTTAGGTCTAAGTTACATATTTACTCCGAAGGGCCTTTTTCAGGATAGATTTAAACGGGGGTATCGATCGGTACCGACACCAGGCACACCAGTGGGTTATCACCCGTTGGTTCTCTGCGCAAGGTGAAATTAGGTGTAAATTAGATCTACATAGGTCAGGTTTGCATTATGGGCATATCTATTGTAGAAGATCTCTGTCCGAACTATATTCAACACAGGTTCGGGCCTGCGTTAAGTCTGCGTTAGATATCTTGCGTGGGAGAGTCCCGCGCCGCTAACAATAAGCGTTCTCTGGTTTCAGCGGACGGCGACGATCGCGTGCGGGCCTCTTACCTTCGATCGCGTTAGATGGCCGGGTAATTGCGGGATACATTCTATTTTGCAATCTCCACCCGGTGGTAACTCCCACTTGGACGTCCGTTCGCTCGTTCTCGCCCGGTCCGCCGTTAATTGCGCATATTCACCGGTTGCTCGGCAACCTCTGACGCTCGGCATCGGCTACGCTGCTATCCCGGGACCGGAATGACGCAAGCTGCGACCAAGCCGCGCGGACATCGTCGCGTCGCCCTGTACCCAGAGGCGGAATTTTCGGGTCAAGAATAGAAATCGAATAGCTGTCGATCTGCCCGCGATTTGTCAATTCATCTGTGAGAACCGCTTTCGTCCCCTACATGCAAGGGGCGCCTCGGAATAGGTGGTGTTCATTCCAAGCATCGACTTGGGACTTTAGGGACAATACTGTTATAAACGTATGACACATTTAACGTTGTTTCCAAATCGCGAGTTTTGTGGTCTGGCAACCTGTGCCTGCGTACACGTTGCTTCAAGGGAGGCATGGGCGTCCACCCGGGTTGGGGGGGAGGGAGGAGGAGGAGGCGGAGGAGCTGTGTCCCTTCTGGCTTAAGATAAATCGCTTATTTTTAAATACTAATCTTTATTAAGTTTATGCTAAAGCGGGGAATATTCTTAAATTTCAATTTTTAATTTTTAATTAAATTAGCGCTACAAAAGCAATAATGAAAAATTTAATTTTGCTTTTTCATTACTATATTTTTTCTTTACCCCCCCCCCCCCCCCCCTCCTCCCGGGAACAAAGTCTGCGGACACCTTTGACAGGGGGTGGTAAAAAAGAAACGTGTGTATTAATAAAAGCCAAAATTGTTTAGGATACCTATGTTATTACATCTTTTTGTAAAAAATTCATGAAAAGTAGGGGAGACCAGGGCTAAAAGTTCCGGGGGGTAAGTTGTTCCGACGGTTCTATCTTCAAAATGAAAATAGCTTTGTAGGGGAGACCGGGGCTAAAAGTTCCGAGTTCGGAATCAAGTCACACGGAAAAATAATTTAAAGTACAAAGCTATTTTCAGTTTGAAGATAGAACCGTTCGGAACAACTTACCCCCGGAACTTTTAGCCCCGGTCTCCCCTACCTATTTTTCGAGCGCCTTGACATCGGGGTCCCCTTAATTATATAAAAGCGAGCTTCAGAGATCTGAATATTCTGTGGGTACGCCGATGAACTAGATTCGGGGTCAAGCAGGGTATCTAACAAGAAAAATACGAAACAGGTGTTTTTTTATTTTGCCCCGTTCGCGTGTTTAGGGGGTGAAACCACCTCTTAAAGTTATCTATAAGATTTTCAGCTGTTCTTTGGCCAAAAACCAAAGCAATCGAAGGCGGACACCTGGGATACTCTCCTCGTAGGTAGTATCGAAGCATTACTATTTCTATCATGGACTCCGTAGTTTCACAAAACCCGCCCCGAAACGTCAACCCGTCGAAACGCGTTTCACTACTTAGAGCGCCAGAAACGAGGGGCCCACGGTAGACGATGATAAAATTGATGATCGATTAAGGCTACCCGACTGATTCACTGGCTTATAGGCTGATCGCGGGTAGAAGTGGAACGTGGGTCTTCATAAATCAAAGGATTACTCGTGGATTATCCGCGAATGAAATACAAGCGGCCAGACAGAGTTCGCGAGCCGCCATGATCCTGAGTTCCGGATCGCACGTCGAATCCAAGCATCTCGCGAATGGGGTAAGAGTCCTGCTTTCCTCGTGGATGAACGGCAATGTGGTAGAATTATTCACGCAAGCGGAGGAACAACGCGGCGGATAATTTCCACACCCTCGAAGCGTGCAATATGCGAGTCGACTTGCGACAGAGATGGACTCCTTCGGAAATCGGTCCGCGTTTGCGCGCACCTATACAGGCTAGCCACTTCTACGTGATTTAATCTGCATACTAAAAACGCCAAGGGAAGAGGAGAACAGATGTGGTGGAGCAATCTACTTCTCCGAGAATTGTTTCGTTCTCGTGGTACCAACCCATTTGGGAACAACTGTCTGTTCTTGCAACGTTTCTCCGGAAGTTAGTTCTACGCTTTTCATTGGCATTCAGAGCAACACGGACTAATCCTAGTACATACTCCACAAACGGAGACGTAGGCGATTAAAAACATAGGGTTCCAACAGCATTTTGTTTTGCAGGCCTTGTTGTCGGTGCAGAAATAATTTTTAGCTTCTATGTAATTATTTAATTTTTCATTTAATTTTATTAAGTGTTGCACAGAGAGGTCACCATAAAAATTCCATGCAACAAGTGACTCTGTTCATATGGTTTGGATTGAAAAAAAAAAGAATTTTGCCTATTTTATATGATAAGTACAGCCTATAGGAATATATTACCGCTACTAACTCAATCTCGCCAAAAATTTGGGTGTAAATATTGTGTGAATTTTCAACAAAACCTAATTTACGGTGATAAAACATTGCCAAACTGATCGGATAAGACAGCTGCAAGTACCTCCGCAGTGTCTTACAAATAACAGCTGTAAAATGATTCCGATTTACATATGAGCCGTTTAATGCAAAAGTGCTGTAAAGTTAATTTTTTTTAACATGCTTTTACTTCATCCCTCCTTACCCAGTAATCAATCTTGTTGACTTACACCTCTTTTCCATTAAACGGCTCATACCTATGTTTTATGAATCGCGCATACTTTTTGGTACCCAATAGTAATGTTGTATATCCTCCAATTTCCTCAGAGTGTTAGAAAATGCCAGCACAAATATCGCGAGCCGTGGCTATACCTAGCCTTATAATGGCGCACTCTGGCTGACGCGTCGCCAAGATGGCGATAGCTTATGGGTCGTCATCTGTCTAAAACCTAGCAAGACACTGAGGATTTGCCGCAGCTGTTTTACTCTTCGGCACAAGATCAAACGTATAAATTATTATCAAATACATACACCGGACGTTTTATTAATACAGCCTTGTTTCGTTGACACCATCGCAGCTGTGCTTATAAAGCCATCGTGAACGATCCCCCGCAGAAATTGGTCGAGTAAGACAGGCGTAACTTCCACCAGCTCACGGCATTATCTTAAACGCTCCTCGCCTAAGACAGTATACATCTTACTCTCTTCTATGGTCTCTCGCACTTGTGGGTCGTCCCCTCGACGTTACCTTCTCCAACGCGTTCGCGTTTATTTCGCGTCCTTCGTCGTTAATTCGCCTTTCCACGAAAGCGACTGATTTCACTTGGTCGCGTTGGCCAGTCACGTAGAAATGGGGATCGATAGCGAAACGATCGAATCGAGGGGAATTGCGTTGCCAATGATAACAGATGGAAATCACTCGATCAGTGAATACTGATGATTGAATTATAGTTATTACTTAGTTGTTTCAAGTGGATGGCTGGATGACTTGTGTGGAGAGATTATTATGGGGATGGCTGCTTCTACGCTTTTTGTTTTGTTTTATGCATGAGTCTGATAAGCAATAATGAAGCTCGTAGGAGGAGATAAGGGGCAAGGGGCAGGGTGCAGAAGAACGGAGTCAGTGGGAGGTCTTTGATTGAGAGCCATCAATTCGATTAATAGCAATGTCTCGATACTGGATCACTTGTCAAATCTCGAAACTAGTTGATCGACATTTTCAAAGATTTCGCGCTGTGAAGTCGCGGCATTTTTACCTCCAGTTCGAGCATGCGCATTGGAGATCTCACTATTGCTCATTACACCTGTAGATTCATCTATATGAAGATTCTACTGCACCGAGTTCCACCAATCCCGACTCTTGTCTATTCCAGTCGACGAGCTCGGTCTCACCTGCTTCAAGGCGAGGGAACTATTAGTTAACCCTAAGTAGGCTATTAGTTTACCCACTTTACCCTAAATTGATATCAGGTGTAACAAGCCCATGATCTTCTTTACCCCAGCTTCTCGAGTTCGAGCTCATTTAAGTACCTCGGCCTGTACAAGAACAGAATTTTCAGTTTTAAATATCACAAGCTCATTGTCAGTATTATCTATAGCTGATCCCACAAGCGTAACTTCCTCTAATTCAAATCCCACGAACAGAAAATGCTCGATACCCGACGTCGCAATGTTAGCCTCTACAATAGAGGTTAAAAGAAAGATTAAACTCCGAACAGTGACAAAAATTAAATAATTTCATTAGAAAGAATTATACCTCAAATAGATCCCACTTGAAAGTTTCCCAGGTTAGACTAGCGATACCAACATAATACTTAAAGCCTACTATCAACTTTCTCACACAAAGATGCAAAAATGTGAGTTTTGACCACGAACCAGGTGAATAATCTACATAGTGCTCTAAAGAACCTCAAAAAGCATAAATAATTAATTACAAAAATTATTGTAAATAACTTTTTTCTTGCACTTTATGGGCTAATAAACCACATGTAATAAGTATTTTGTTATACTTTTTTTTAATAAAATCATTCATTTTCGCTGCGGCTGAATTTATGTAACCCCTTAGAACCGCAGTGGTTTATTACACCCCACATGGTTGTGCGGAAGGTTAAACTTTCCTTTCACCACCATGTGGTCAAGTCCGATGGACTCACGCTTCGCCATTTTGAGACCCACAAATTGGAACCCGTTGAGATCCTGTCCGACAAGATCCCGCTACCCCTATCTCGCTTCTCATGGTGTTCTATTAACCATGTACAGCGTCGTACATTAACATGTTCTCCTACACATATAATAGTGCTACTAATTTCCCAAACAAGTTGATGTTCACGCGAAAGGTCTCTATCGATGCGCGTGTGCCATTCTTGTTAAGCCGCCTGACATTTCTATCTCTACTGCGGAGGGTGGGCAATGTTGCTGACACTGGAGTTGCCGCAGCAACACGTCCAACAGACAGAGAGGGACGACGTCGAGAGAGAGAGAGTGAGAGGTTAGGTCTCGTTTGAGGCTGTAAAATGCCTACGTTACCGTGCCGCTCGAGCGTCAATGCACGAGGGGATGATTCATCCCCGCTGCCGCGGAGCAGGGTCTGCTGAATCAGGAATGACTGCGCATACATTAAATACATCGGGCAAAGAAAAGTACTTCCATGAAGACACATGTGTCCCCGTGAACGAGGCCCACGTGTTGGAGTGATTAATTCGTCGAGCCGCCTCGTAATTAATCACACGAAGCACTTTCGGTTGTTCGTGGAAACTGGGTTGCCGGGTGAGATCCGACCCCACTGGTCGTCGAGTCCTAATTTCTTTAATTAGACTTCATTAGTAATTACTAATTATACAGGAATGCGTGTATTACAGGGACTTAATACCGGTATTTCGCCAATACAGCTATACCGAAACCGTTATTGTACCGAAAAAAATAAATACCGAATACAATAGGTTACCGAAAACCGAAATAAATACCGATATTTTTTCGGTATTCTTTTCGGTAAACACCGAAACCTACCATGTTACTGTAGAATACCGAAAAAATACTGGTATTTATTTCGGTTTTCGGTAACCTATTGTTTTCGGTATTTATCTGTTTCGGTATGATATCGATTTCGGTATAGCTGTATTGGCGAAATACCGGTATTAAGTCCCAGGCGAAGATACAACCGAAAAATACCGGTATTTTACGTACCGGTAGGAGTCCCTGGACTATTAAATAGCGATGCTGGGAACGAGTGAATCCAAGATGGCCGTGTTTGGAATTTTAGTCAACATGTATATATTCAGATTACGAAGTATGGAATGCAATATATTTGTGCAAGTAGTGGCGCACCCAGAGGGAGATTAATCCTATCCACCACTCAAGTAATTCAAGAGCTTTGTAAAAAGAAAAGAAAACCGGATTTTATCCAGTAACTATTTGTTTATTTTAAGTTATTAAATTAATGTGCTTCGTTCAGTCTGGATCCCCTCAATTCATGTTCGCCCGGTTAGTAGATTTTCAGTGGCCAGGAACGAGGTTCTAGTTCCTTTTACTTAGTCATCGATCGATGTTTTCCTTGCCGAAGACCTTGCCCAGCCACGTTTCCCCTGAATTACACGTAGATCTACGTCAATTAATGGAGGGAGGGAGACAGAGTTGTTCCGGTTTGCGGAGAGCTTACGTTACCATGGCGTTCGAGTAGCGCCGTGCATAGGGGATAATTTATTCAGGAAGTACGGCTATGGGTATCGCCTCAAAGACACTGCGAGCACGACATGGGCACTCCGTTTCCCCCTCCCCCCCGTCACTGTCACGTTTTACGATCTCCGTACGTTCTTGCACATTTACGCGGGGACAAATCGCGCGGTAAAATGAAGAGTAACGCGAGATTGCGTGTTTTTACTAGGCCAAGTGGAAATCTCGCATGACTGTTCCGCGTCCTCCTTTTAGCGCGTCGAAATAATGCCGCGCCTGGTTCAAATGGCTACCCGACGTCCAATTGCATTTAAACAGCGACCGTTTATGGAGCATTATTCTTTGCCCGCGTAGTAGTAACGTTTGCATGCGGATCGGAGTCACGTAGTACTACGTTCCACTTGGCTTATTGTTAGTATCACGTAGCAGTAAGTTGCACATCGACCAACATCACGTAGGTAAGTATTACTACGTCCATCACGATTCCTCATAAATCACAGCATCGAGTACCAGTAGGTTTCGTTACTTCCAATTGAACAGCGCTAGGTTCCGACAGATTATCAGGGAAATACAGACGGCGTGGTACTACGTGCATTCAACAACCGACGCAAAGCCATGTTGCTCACGGGTCGAGGGAACTTGTTCGAGTTCTCGCCCGCCGGTGTCCAAGTCCCGCGAACGTTTACGCGGCCGGAATAAATCGTGTCCCGCGCCGCGCGTATTTCTTCCGCGACCCCCCCTCCCCCCCCCTACTCCCTAGCGGAACGTCTTTCCGTTTCGTTACTCCAAGTTATACCGCTCGGTACAATTTTCCGATCCATTCTTTATAAATACGACGCCGCCGCTACGGGTTTACACGTGAGCACCGGGGCAACCCTTTCGACCTAAGCTCGGAAGTATTTACGTTGCCCCGTGGGGGATGATTTACCCTGGAGGCGAAGGAAGGGTCCGGCGCGGTAGCAACGGCAAGATCGTCTTCCAAGATTAGCATAACGCGGCACAAAGCAACTATAAAAGATGTTGGATGCGACGCTGCCTTCGATAAACGGCGCCGCGTCGCGACACAACTCCCGTACACCGTATCGCACAAATACGGGTAGAAGCATTCCGTCGGTGACGAATAAGATTTGATCCCTCGAACGTTGTATAGTTCCTCGGCATTGAATCGAGGCAGTCGTCGAATTACTTTGTCCCCGCAGCCACGCCGCGCCACAGGAATAAAATAGTATTACGTTCATTAAGAGGCGAGATTCATAGACGCCATTCTTTCGTATTATCGCCCTGTTCTGTAATCCAATCTCCCCGGGTTTAAACGATCGAAAATTATCTCAGCTTAAACGGCCGCGCGTTCTCCAAGCCCGATTAGCGGGTGATTTAAATTAACAGCTACTGCTTCCCCCTGAACCAGGAAAATTCGTCGACATCTCTGGAACGATGTCAAAACGGCAGGTTTCCTTTTCGTAATATTTCTTTAAGGATACAAAAAATATTATACAACAGAAATCTAACGATAAGAGAGAAACTAATAAGAGTCTGCTTGGATAAGACTCAACCCAGCTCATTGACAGATGTTGTACCTTAAGGGGTTACATATCCTTGACAGGTCGGAAGATAGGGACATTTCTACAATTTTTTTTCATGTAAAGACACGTCATATTTAAAAATCAAGATGTAGGTACACTTTGTTTTGTATAAACTAAGCTGTAGGTATTCTCATCAAAGAGAAGTTTCATATCTTAAGAAATGGTGCCACAGTAGCCCGTTCTCTCAAGGCCTCTTCATAGTTACAGAATTTGCGGTATCGAAAATATCTCAGAGATTACTGCGCCGATTTGAGTAAAATTTTATACGATTATTCTCAAGATTATCATCCGGTACTTGTCGGCGTTGATTTTGAAAAATGGCAGCTGCTCAATGTCAAGCATGTGATTTTCGACCCAAGTTTTTATATTCTTCTGTTAATAAAAACCAAACAAAACGCTAATGGAAAAATCGTCTCGATAAGTACTAGATTATTATCTTAAGAATATTCGTGCAAAATTTTCTTCAAATCGCTCCACTAATCTTTGAGATATTTTCAGTGCCGCAAATGCTGTAATTATGAAAGGGCCTTGGGAAGGGGCTGCTATGGCACCATTTCTTAAAATATCAAATTTCTCATTGACGAGAATACAGCTTAATTTATACACCGCAAAGTGTATACCTTGATTTTTAAATATGACCTGTCTTAAGTTGCAGTGCAGATTATTGGATTAATGAAGGGACGGAGGTAAAAAATATCCGTCTCGATCGGAAGACGGACAATTAAACTGCACTGTCGTTGCCGCCAATAGTCGGATCGCATCTCGATGTAAGGGGATACAAATGGATTCAACGCTCATCGACGGCCACAGGCTGCTTAAGTTGGATGGCGCAGGGAGCAGGGCTCGATTGTATCGCGGGCATATGATTCACCGTGGATCTGCGGCAGGGTGCAGCACGAGCACTGGCCACGAGCACCCTTCACCCTCGATTAGATCTCCTAGATATACCCTCAGCGTGCCTCGTGCTGCCCCCGATCCGCGCTCCTCGGATATTCATTTAGAAGACACTTGGTAAAGACACTGCGGACCAGCGGCCGTAACTCGAGCTCGATACTCGCGAGGACTGTCAAGTTTGATGGAAGCATATTGCGTAAAAATTGACTGTTTTCGGAAGTGAGAGATATCACGGGGATATCGTATTTTATGGTTACTAGAATCAAATTGTACAGGAAGGTTAGTGGAACTGACATATGTTGAAAATTCTGTTATCTCGATTCTATGGAACCTAGTATTGTTACAAAAGCATTCAAAAGACACTTCGTATCCATTTCACCAGAGAACAACTTTCGATCGTGTCACGATGTATGGGGACAGAATTGGTTCAAGTGAATCAGATAATTTGGTGGCCATTCAGAGCACCTCCTCGACCCCTTTATGATAGCTAGATACACCGAGCAACAGTGAGGATCATAAAAGGAGCCAAGAGGAAAGGATGGAAAAGAAAGTTCATGGGAGGTCTACGTCCCAGCCACTAACACATCGATATTAGATCGTCCACCAAACCTCGAATCTAGTCCCCTCTATCCCCGAAAAATATCGCCCCAATGGAGGGGATGTCACTCTGCCCATTTCCCGAACTCCGTGCGCGTGCGCGTCGAAGACCTCAGCGTTGCTCGATACACCTGCCCGATTATTTCCTACACTCCCGCATACATCAACCTTCCACTTTAAATTCACGAAACATTCCCCGGCTCTTCGCGGCGCGAAATGAAACAGAGCACCGTAGTGGAGATTAAACGCCCATAATTCGTCAAACGGGGATCGATCGGCTGCACCGGGACAGGAGGCGCAGTTACGGGAGAAGATGAGGTGGAGGGGGGGGGGGGGGCGCGCGCGGGTGATGTCGCAAAATAAAGAAGCACGGGGGAGAAAAAGTACGAGGAGTACATGAAATTCCAGGGCGAAGCAGTAAATTCCGATGTCACGGCGATATTTTCACTGTACGCGACGTTCGTCGAATATGTTCATCCCTCTGGCCTCCGATTCACCCCCTCCCTTCCTCGCCGGCCCTTCGATCGCGAGAGGGCGAGCTACGAAGCTGGAAAAGCCCGATTCTGGTGCTCCAAATAAGCGAGCGTGCCGCATTCCTTCGCTCCTCACCCCCGCGCAAACTCACCGCCCCTCTCCCCCCCCCCACACCCGCCGCCGTTCCCTATCCGCGGCCTCTTTCGAAACTGATTCCCGCGCCACTGCTGGCCACCCCCTCGAAATCTTCCACTCGTGGGCAAGGGTAGGAGCACGGCCCGCGCGCAATTCAAGCAGGAATGTAGCTAAGGGCGGTCGAGTGGGGCTAAGTAAGCTTAGCGTGTCACCCCGAAGAGGGAACTCTCTTCCACCCCCCTCGCCATTCTTCTCTCTGCTTCCTTTATTGTTTTAATCGAATGCACCCCCGCGGAGAGATTTTATTAAATCGAGGACGTTCCTCGGCGGCGACGATTTCTCGGGAACGGAATTTTATAACGGCAACCAAAATAGCGGGCCCTCTTCTGGACTTAAATTTGGGGGGGGGGGGGGGGTGGGTGGTTTGTGGGAGGGGAGTTTTGTTAATTATTTTGTAGGATGTTTTTTGGATGAGAAGCGTGCCAAGGCTCGCGAATAAAAACGGGGGCCCGTGTTCCCGATGCCATCGGGAGGTTAATTAATTTAATGTGCCCATCGAACAGAGGAGCTCATTAAGGAGAATTTAATGAGAATTGTTTCGCGTCCATACTTTCGACCGCGCTTCCGAGGGATGAAATTTACCTTCGCGTGCTATTTGCCGCGAAGGTGGGCGGGCTCTGCAATAAATGCTCCGTGTATTTATTAAACACATTCCTGCTCAGGTAGCCGGGACGTTTAACGTTTGAATTGTCACGTGCTTTTATTACCGAAGCCGCCGGGCTTCTTTGATAAATGCGAGATTGAATTGAATTTAATAAAGCAACGGGGAAATGGATTCTTTGATGAATACCGCTCTATATTTGATCGTGCCCACTCATTTTCGATCCTTCCTCCCTTATCTTTTAATTTCCTATGCCCTTGCGGAAAACTTGCCGGAGCCTTGACGCAAAAGCTGCAGCTGGCAAGGGCTGCGCAAAGTTGGACGTAGCATCGCGAAAGATGCAAATTTTTCCACTTGCTTAGTGAAAAAAGTATGTAATGCAGTCGACTGTGATGAGTACGCCCATTTCCCTTAATTTTCCGCTTCAGTCTAATCACTGTATACATGACTACAACGTTGAAAAATCCAAGGGATAATGATAATAGCTAAATTTTGTGTACTGGTTTACGATTAAAAGAAAAACTGGGCGGAGATAAAAGTTTTGCATCATAAAAGCTGTCGACTACGATACATATAGGCTGTTTCATAACGTCTGGGTATAACTTGAGAATGTTCTTGTTATGTTACTGGCGCTTTTATGTTTTAATAAATACCTTATACATACTTCGATATTCCAATCACTAAGCATTTATTTAATTAGTTATCAGTTTTCACTTGAGAGATCAGTCGGGCCACGTTATTCGGAAACTTACCAACTCTCAAGATGCCAAAAAAAAAAAATGAGTTATACACAATACGGATCCCATAATTTTGTGATCTTTGTTTTGCAAAAAATTACCAACTCATAGAATAACTCTTACATTATACAATTATTAGAACTACCAAGCGATTGTTCCATTTTAGGCTTAAGAAACAAAACCTGCAGAAAATTTAAAATAGTATTAATAATATTAATTATTTATATCTACTACTTATTATTAAATAACCCATTCAAATACATTGTAAAACAATAACAGGAAGTAAAATATACTCAATAGAAATAAAGCTATTTTTCTTTAACAATTAAAATCTTCAAACTAAATTAATTCAAGTTCAGACATTGAGGTTTGGTACCTTTCTACATAACTTGGTCCAGTTAGGCTACCTCAGTTTCGGCCAATTTCTTCACCTTCAGTAATCTTCCAGTTAGAGTTATGTTCTACATAACTGCCACATGATAGCATCCAACTGGTCGACGAGTGCTACCTAAATGATAGCATCCAATTGGCCGTACACTGACTGGGAATTTAACAGGCAAAAACGCCTGTAACTTGGGAACGAGATCAGATAAGATAAACTTTCACACGAACATTTTTCATCGTTTCTGTATGTCTAATTTGTTTTTACAGTTCTGGTCACGTGTTATGGAACGTCCTGTGTAATAAAGGAAATTGCATGTCTTGGACTTGTGATCCATGCACCAAACACGTTCCCGGGAATAATTCGAGTAAAGCGAAACATAAATACGTACCGTTTGAGCGCAACTAATGTGTCCACGCTTAAACGGATTTACCCATTAGATTTATCGTTTAAACCGATTTAAACGGATCGTGCACGCTCCCACGGAAGGACAATGCAAGAATAACGCGTCCGACATTAATAAATCTACCGAGGCACGGTCGTCGATTTAATCCGAGCTGCGTAAATCCCTTACTCGACCTTCTAATACGTTATTTTAGGCGATTCGTTTTAATACCCTGTTTGGGAAGCGTCTCTACCCGGCAAATTCTTTCTATTTACTTATTCATTTATACAGAATATACTCGTTGATATCTGCGTGCAGCCAACAATGAATAGAAAAATGGGGATGGCGATGAACTAGATTAGAGAAAATGTCAGGTGATCTAGTATCGAAGCATTACTATTAAAATTTTGATGGACCAAAAACAACCACATTTAAGTATTTATACTTGTAAATTTTATAAGAATAAATATCCATCCATAGGGGCCCCATAAAATTTACCATGAGCTTTTCGTGATCTGCAGGGCCTTTAAAGGCGCGGGGCCGGGGCCTGGGGAACGCGTTGAATTCGCCTCGCGCCGGCCCTGCGCATTAGGGAGCCAGCAATAAATTTAACATTGCCCGTGGATTCGTTGTTATTCACATTCAATAATATTTAATTAATGCCCCACATTGAAAAGTCAAACACTTCTACAACGAAACGGCAACAATGACCCTAAACAACTTATATCTCCACATCAAGCGCTTTAATCCAATCACTAATCCTGTCAATCTGTTCACTGCACTTAAATTCAGAAAGATGGAGACTAGACTAAATCACCGGAATATCTCAGAGTCCCCTAGCCAGAATACTTAACTTAACAATTACCATTACACATCACCATCGCAATCTCATCTTTCAAATTTCCAGCTTCCCCTAGTCAGACCTAAAGAGACTCGGCTCTCATTACCTTGATAAAAGGAAGCAACTAAGAATATATTTTCTGGATACAAGAAAACCTGCATTAAGCTTTAAACGAGTTTCGTTAAGAAGTCGTTGGGATACCACGCGATAAAGTGCAATTAGACGGCAACGAGGGGTGGACGTTTACGCGATTCGCAGCAAGCGGATGTTCAGAGGCGAGGAGTGGCAAATGTTTTTTAAATCCAGGTAGGAGGAGGTGGCGCGAAGAATTTAATTAAAGGGCGTCCTCCTAGCGAGACAAGAGAGAGAGAGGGAAAGTGGAGAGTGTTCCAAGGTTGGAAATTTTTCGAGATACCTCCACCTGGTCGCGCTCAGCCACTAGTTGCCATGCTGTTCCTGCGCGACTCGCGGAGCACTGGTGAAACGCGCCACCCCCAGAAATCAACTACCTGTGGATGCGACTTTAAGTGACTTCGCGGCGCGGCGGCTTGCAGCCGTTACCTCCCAATTATGCGCGATAAGGTTTCAATAACGCGAATTTCAGCCCAGACGCGGCCGCCATTATGCAATTAATCGAACACTTTCTGTATCCTTCCTCCGTCATCGATGGCAAACCAGCATCCGCCATGCTGATTGTCGGCCATCTTGTAACCGAACCCCTATGTCTCCTTGCACTCTTTTCTTGTTGTAACTTGGACCAGGGTGAAGAATATTTAGAAAAGCCGGAATACACACTATTTTTAAACTACCGTTTTATACTAAGCATTTGTTCCCTTTAATCAAAGACAAATTACCTCTTTCAAAACAATCAAACATTGTATATTCAATTCCTTGCATGGGCTGTAAGCAGGTTTACATTGGACAAACTTCCAGACTTCTAGAAAGACGCATATATGAACACAAAAGGAATATTTTTTCATCTCCCCTACAACATACTGCCTTAACTAAACATTCATTAGAGTTTGATCATAGTTTTACCTTCAACAATGTTAAAATTGTGGATAAGGAAACTAATTTGAACCAGAGAATTCTTTTGGAGACAATACACATGATTAAACAGCCTAGCGTAAATGTTAGGTATGAAACACCTAAAATACAAGAATATTACGCAACATTACTGAAGAAGTAATGCTTTATGACGTTTTTTGTGACGTTGTGACTAATTTTCAATGGCAAAACGCAGTATTCGTTTTTATATTGGAACTTTCCTTGAAAATGGTCAGAACGAATGACCGAAACGTCGGAAATTAATATAAATATTTAATAATTGGAAAATAGCTATGATTTATTTTTTAATTTAATTAAAAAATAATTGTTTAAAGTGACCGAACCAGTGCGCCGATACCATTTCAGTCAATACAGAGTAGACTTAACGCATCGATTGTTAAGTACTTCTGCGGTTTAATTGCGTACTATCAAAGTCTAATTACGCAATTAACATACCACGTTATTCCCCTAACAGTAATTTCGTTCAGGAGATTACAAGTGGAAGGGTATATTACAAGCATCCGAGGAAAAATCGCAGATTCTAAGCGGCGATACTGGTGACCAGAGCTGCCAGTCAACCTGTTCAACACGAGAACGTGCGTTATAACGAAAAGTGGGCTCTATTAAGGCGGATTCATACATACCAGTTCCGTGACGGTTCAGTGACGTCAGTATCAGTGGTAAAAATTATCGCTTCTCTGTTTTGGGATGGAGTAGTGCCCACTTGCCGCGTCAGTCAGTGACACTGAAACATCACTTTTACCAAATGACAGTCCTAATTGAAGGAAGTAACAGACAATTTTAACAGAAAATCGGAAAATAGCCGTATTTTCAGGTGCCAATTCCACCCCTTCAGAGTGAATTTCGGCAGCAAAAAAATTTCCGTAATGCATACTTACACGCTTATCCTCTGGATATCCCAAAAGTTTCGTAATTTTTTGAATTTGTGACAAACAGACCACTAGCAGTGAACCGTCACGAAACTGGTACGTGTGAACCCGCCTTTATCCCGCGTTACAAGAGCCCGAAGCGTGAACGAGGAAAGCGACATATCTATCTCACGAATCTGACATAAGAAGCCGACAGTCAACGAAATACCAACACGGGGTTGCCTATTATAGGGGGATATTAATGTTGCATGAGGCGCTCCATAAAATTCCTATATTACAGGCCAGAGTTGCCCGTTCCGCGAGTGGCGGGAGCCGCGCGATACCGCGATAACAGCGTGGCCAAATGAGAAGGGGCATTAAACGTTAATACGACGCTGGGACGGTCGACAACGCGCCGCGTTATGATACTTATTATTATTGCCGTCGTATTCGCGCCACGGGCGCGGGGAGGATAACGATTATGCGAAATCGTTATTAATTACGCGCCGTTAGGCTTATCGTGGTGGGAAATCGAGGTCACCGAGCGCCGCTCAAATTATTTCTCCGCGGGAGTGTATCGGGCCGAGGGGGGGGGGGGGGGTGTAACGTTTTCGGTCACGTACGCGATTCACCCTTAATCTTGGACCAGAGGGGGCGAGGGTGGGACCAACGACGTCCAAGAAAAACGACCACCCGCTCCAGCAGCGTTTCCAATTTCCTCCCGCGCTTCGTTCCCGACTGATCGTCTGGGTGGATGGAGAACCGGGACGCGAAAATACGCGGCGTGTTGGTAGCCGAGAACGCCTATTGTCAAGTGTGTCATTAATAGTCATTGTTCCTGTGGATGGGGCAGGAGTTTTGTCTACCTCCCGAAGAGGAATTTCGGGCGAAGTTGGGTTAGACGCTGTGGCGTAATATGTAGGGTGAAATGAGCTGAAGCATTTCCTGGGGCCCCACTTGAGGTATATACAGCTCTTTCCACAGACAGAACCTCTGCGGAACTTAGTAGGTATTGCGACTTGGGGAGATACAGTGACTACCCAGAGAACTACGCGATACAGTCAGGTGGTGAGTATGTAGAAGGATATCCCTGAAGTTTCAAAGTACCAAATATGTTCATTGGTCGTCTATTCAATACCTGAGATTACTTAGTTGATCTCATTCTTACACGCCCTAGTGTAGTAACGCTTCTACTGGCATCGACGTGTTTTCACGCCCAGGGATGCGCATCCTGTACACAGTTGCGGCGTGTTTCCACGTGAATTAGTTATAATCCGTGTCACGTCCCAGCCATACCGCGGGAGTGTGACTGTTAGTGCTCGCCAGCAGATGTCTAATCTTCCAAACCTCTTTCTCGCAAGTGACAAGCCCCAGTCTCAAGTTAATTCCTATCGGGCCCCATGCTTGTGGGGCAGGGTCCGTCAGCTGTAGCTCGAACGGCGTTACATTTTCAGAAAAACCCTTACGTCGCTCGAAGTGTTGTTACGATACCAGCAATACAAATCACAAGAGATCCTAATCCCAGTTACACTTTTCTAATATTTTCTATACTGTTAAACGAACGAAGGTTCTCTGTATTCGCTTGGGGTAGGGTGTCATAGGGGTGAGGACACCGGCCGAGGTGTGCGCGCCGAATAATTTACGAGACACGGTCCGATCCGATTTAGGTCCCGATCCCAGGCACACGGCGGGACATCGCGGCGAGATTCTCCGCCGTGGGGATGAAAATTAGGCCCGTCGTGTTATCCCCGCGCGCGATACGAATCGCACGCGACACGCCACTCGCCCGTGGCCCGTAATCTTTGCGAAATATCTTAAGGGACACGGCGGAGGGGCCAAATTGGTTCGGGCGTGCTCGGGCAAACGCGGAGATAAAGCTACGAGGCTTTTGGAAGCTTCGCGAATGGATTTTCGTGAAAATTCGAGGGGGAATCGAAGGATGTTCGATGAATCTGTAGAACAATGGTGGATGGTAGTAGTGTTATCTGTCAAGCTTTAGTAGTAGCGGAAGATTTTTGAGAAACACCCTTTTGAGTCGAGAAGCTTAAGTCGTCCCCCGCGTAAATATTGGGGAGGGGGGGGGCAATAATTTCGATTCTTTGCAAAAATTATCGACGTGGAAACGCGCCAAAAGTGTGCGCAGGATGCAGTAAACTTTGGAACTCTCGCAGCTTTTACGACCCCCCACTCTGGAATGTGTAGGAATATAATCAAATAAGTGCAGCTCTGTGACAAGTGGCGAAAGACACATTTAGGGGATAGTACGCTTTCCACGGTTAGCGCGCGCCAGAGAAAGTGTTGACATTTTCTGTCCATCTCCTCAGCGCTGCAAAGTTTTCTTGAGATTTGGAGAAAGAGGAGGATCGATCGTCTTGCCGTTTCACGCGGTACAAAGGTTCCATTTCAATCGCAAATCCCGACGTCTCTCTCTCGGACGGAAAAAGGGATCAAAGGGGAACTGGGAGCGGAAAGCACGTGCTCTCTGGTAATTGACTCTCTCCCCGTTCGTGCCCCGATTTCTCGCCCCACCCCCCATCCTGCCCCCCTCCCCCTGAAACTGTTTTCGCGAAAAACGAAACTTTCCAACAATGCTCTCGAACCTCTCTCCTTTGTGGCGTGGCTCTGTCGAAAAAACTGTTCGCTATTCTCTAATACCTTTTCCCGCGTTCTCCACGCAAGAATGGAAAATAATGGGAGGAAGGGGACGAAGGGGAACTGGATTCCATGAGAATGGAAATTCTCTTTCGACATCGAACTTGAATATTACATTTGCATATGTGAAATGAAACTAGGGATCTCGAGTAATGGAGGGAACGAAGTGGAACGATGGAAGATCTATGAATTGCATAGAAGCAAACACTTGCGGCGTTTAAATTGCTTTTCGCAAGGGATGGTTTTATAACTCGCCGACAACTCGGATATTCTCATTTAATACAGACGATACTAGCTTAAGGATGTATTGGACGTACAATATCAGACAAAAGTATATGAAATTTGAAATACTTGAATATCTACGTCTTACGCATAGTAAATCTAGATGTAAGGAATTCGAACGACAGTTGGAGTTTTATTTTTAATCCTAGGAAGGTATTTTACATTTTACAAATGCTATCTCAAGCATTATTTACTAAACTTCTGGCAGTGAAAATGCCCAGAATTCACAATTTTCTCAAGTTATAATTTATTTCTTTAAAACGGTGTAGAGAATACAATTGAAACTCGGCAGATATTTTCATCAACCCATATACTGCATGTACAAAAAAATTTAAAACATTGATACTATTTCTTCAACATTTTTTCAGATGGTTTATTCGTCAAGATCGCTTCTTTCCATAAGAGTACGTGTAAAATCAGTGAAAATTAAAATCGTTATAACTCAGTAACCATTTAGTGAATTCATTTAAAAAGTTTAGAGCACATCAGGAAGATTAAAAAGAACGATCTCACAAATTTTCATCAACTTGGAACTATTTTGAAAATAGGTCCAATACATCCTTAAAAAGGACAGATATAAATAAGGAATATGTGAATTCGGTTGAAACACGCGTGAAACGGGCTTAGCTTACAATTAGACCACGATTATCGCCCGATACCACATAACTACACTAGATCATAAAAGAATATAGTGATTACAGGTTTGATATTCCTCGTTAAGCTTACCAATAGACGGATTATCTCTCCCCTCCTATCGAAATCAAATTAATTATCACGTGCCATCCAGACCATTCAGAACGAATCCTATTTACCACTGTTTTGCGTATAAAACTATTTTCCTCGTAATCCCATTAGGAGCGGCGAGCGTTGTTCCCGGGCACGAGCAGCACGCGAGCAATTACTCGCGGGAGAGCGTCTGCGGAGCGATTTCTTAAATAAAGAAATAGAACGAGGCAAATGGAGGGAGCATCGTTGCACGGTTCGTGTGACTTCAATCACCGAGGCCCTTTGAGGGGCACACAATTTACTTGCATCGAGGAGGGAGATCAAAGGGCTTCTATCGTACGTCGAAAATACTTCTGGGTTATTTCCTTCCTTCTACTCCATCCTTCTTCTCTTCCCCCTACACTACCCGATCTTCTTTTTTTTTCAAACTTATCTCTCTGTCTCCTAGGATCTTAAAATCCCTAAACGAAACACGTAACTCGCGCAATCCTTTGAAAAGAGTTGCTCCGTTTCGCAAAATTTTCGACCTCCCCTCTCTTTACGTCCCTTCCCCCGCTTTTGTTCGAGGAAAGAGTGCCGATAATCGTCCTTCTTTCTACCCGTTCGCTTCTTGCTCCCCCGCGTCGTCCTTTGGCCGCGCTTCGACTGCTTCGAGTCCTCCCTGATTGCTTTTGTTCCGAATTCAATTACGCGGCGTCGACAAAGGAGCGAGGTGGCGAGTTCCGCGAACGATCGATTAGAAGGGCCGTGCAATTTTCAGGAACGGGAACACCGGGTTCCTCGTGGCGATGGAACGAGTCGAACGTCCTGCGCTTCTACCTTCGCTCCTCCTACATTTCCTTTTCCCCTGTTCTCGGTCTGGCGATTCCTTTTCCCCGCGATATTTATGGTGTTCCCCTGGAAAGGCGAGCACGCAGCGGCGAACGAGATTCTGGCACGGGGAGCGCGTTTCTCAGGCGCGCCTGACGCTTCGAATCATTGTTCGTTCAGCTGGAGATACAGTCTTTTTGTACAGCTTAAGGTGCATTCTCAAGCAACGTATTTTACAGTAGTGTCTCGAAACGGGGACGGGATTTCTGTCTCCAAGTAATGTGAGCGCTATCCCCTCCACTTCTGAGTCTTCATCAGATACGTTTATAACGCAGTCTTTCTTATTCAACGCGATACGGTTTAAGGTTAGGTTGGAAAACTAAACTTTGTCTTTGCGCAATTTTTCTTTTTTCTCGTTGCTTCGTATTCATATTCTTGTATTGTACAATAAAGGCACTTAGTAGTAATAATAAGACAATAAAGGCAAGTCCGAAAAGACTTCTTCTTTGTTTCAGAACTATAACTGGTTTTCAAGACAAATCTGTTGAATGTTAACTCACGCTTTTTCGACTAGACGGACAGTGAGAACCAGCCTCAGTAATAATTTCTTCGTGTGATACTGTTAGTTTGAAGATACATCCTAATTTTCTATTACGTTAAATGTATTTTGGAGTGGCGCTATCTTCGACAAGTGGATATATCGGAAATAAAATTCGTAATTCATAGAAATGCCTCGGGTGGGAAGGACCTTAAGATTGTGAATGGTGTCGGCGCGGGCATTCTGTGCACAATTTTTTGACGTGTTTTCACGTGAGTATTTTCTGGAAAGCATCGAAAGTATTATCTAATGGTTAGTTATCGAATGTTTATTTGGAAAACAAAGCAAGTTCATACGAAATTCGAGTTCTACCCTTTGTACTTGTTCTCCGCACGAAGCGATCGCTGGAAAAGACCTGACCGACTTGGAAGGAAATGTTCGGAACCCTGCGCTAGGCGAAGTGCTAAGCTCAACTCTAAAGCAAACGTTCTTCGATAGGTTTTGATTAAACCTATTTGGCGATTGCAGTCCCAATTTATAATATTTGTTTAATTGAAATACACTCAATTACTATATTTTAAATTAACATTATTTATTAAATAAACACCCCATACGAAACCGTGTACAAACAGAAATCAGAGTTCTTTGCATAACTCCTGCCAACTAACTATTAATTTATTAAAAGAGTAACGTTGCTTAACACCAATATAGTCTAGGGGAAAAACTCTAGGAACCATTAACACGAGATGCTACACCTACTGATTAAACGAGAACCTACATTTTAAGATGTACTGAAGACCTTTTCACATGAGATACTTTTGTGATTCCTTCGAACACATTTCCATATTGTTATCTATACTCAACATGAAACTAACAATAAGAAGAAACATATAACGATCAATTTTCGCTTAAAATCTGTCGGAGCGAGGGTGTTAAGCTCCGTTTTCATGTAGAAATTTTGTTTGCGCGGAACCATGCGTCCATTCCTTTTCATATTTCATCGTGAAAAACGGACGAAAGCGAGGAAAATAATAAAGTTGGCGTACTCGGATGGTTACGGTCAAAGGAAAGCAAGCTGTTGATCCATGAAATTGAATTACGAAAAATTCTAATGAGGCAACTCCCTTGTTTTCGACCTGTTTCCCTCCCTTTCGCCGTACCCCACGTCGAAAGTTCAAAGTTTCAGCGAACGATCGATCAGGAGGGGCATAAATTAATGGCTTCCTCCTTCCTCCGTCGTTACGAAAATCAAGGACGACGGGGGGAGGGGGTGGGGTAGGGGGGGGGGGTTCCGGATACGTCGACCTTTGTGAGCGATCCTGAAACCCCGGAGCCATCAACGGCAGGAAAGAAAGGGAAAGGAGAAGGAAGGGGGATGAGTCATTACGGGTGACCTGATGCGGCTGGATCTGCCATTAACTTTTCTTTTATCCGAGATATTAATGTATATTCGTTTTGCAACAGCTGCGCGATAAATCGAGGGGGAAGGCAAAGCTGTTTGCGCAAAGAAGAGCACAAACAATTTGATTGCACTAATCTAACTTCTACATTAGCCTTCTAGCTGCTACTATATTTTGTGAGCAACCCTCTTTAGTTAATAATTTACGTCTATAAAGAAAGCGTCTAATGGACAGGAATGTTTATTTTTTTAGGAATAAGGACCCAAAGTAACCATTAAGTTGATGTCAAACCAAGGATAATGTCTGTGAGTGCATATTGAAAAATAATTTTTCTTCTCAAGGGGAAGCGTTTTTCAATTATTTTGAAAAAATTTCTAATATATTTTGACTTCCGTTATTGTTCTGTACTAGACCATAGCGAGGTTCGTATGGCAAGTTAAGAGACAGTGATGGAGAATGAAACCTCAAGACTATATATATATGTAGACCACCTGCTAGACCTCGAAACTAGTTCATCCCCACTTTTCTAGCTTCTGTTTGGCCATGTCCATTGCAGACTTCACTGTTGCTCGGTTGTATACTGTTGCTATAGTATTTACCCAGAACTTCGTACAATATTTAAAAACAATCCAAGTGCACACAAGTTGACACCATGTTTTCACAATCAGAACACCACAGAAAGTTAGCCTGAAAAGCAAAGAGTTTCGTAACAGTAAGAATTATTTAAACAGCATATGTCATAGTGCAATCAACAGGTATTAAATAAAGTAGAGGCACCATGGATCGAGCATCAAGCTCAAGAAGCATATCAGAAGGTTTCCAGCATGGAATCAGGTTTATCAGCCAGCAACTGGTTCATGGGTAGTCACGTATCATTGCGCGAGGCGGAAGATTTATGCACGGCATCGCAGATTATCGCGGACTCGAAATTATCTTTTGAAAGTGGGGTAGCCCCGTCACGGAACGGTCCCAACCTCCCTATTGCCACGAGTGTTTTCACCCCACTGTAAGTGCGTGCCAACTGTTATAAGGGGTGGGTCATCGGGTGGGGGATGGTTCTAAAACAATACGAAAGCGCCGCAGACGTATCCGCGGGGCGCTTTATCGCGATGCAGGACAGATTTACGGTTTTCGTGGCGATGGGGAATCGGGGGATTTAGATTCCGTTCCGCGCATCCTCGTATCGACAATGCGCAATCGATGTTTGATTTGTAACCCCCGATTTCCTAGCGTTCTGCTACTTTTCCACGTATTCTTGCAATTCTTACCTTCGGATCATGTTGCAGGTCAGTGATTCTATCGATGTACAGGGTGTTAAAAAACTGACGGTCACTGCTTTCAGGGGTGAATCTACACCTTTGGATCGGTGGTGCAGGAGATTTGTGAAAAAAACTTGCTGCAAAATGGTTTATAACATTGAAAATTAATGTGATAGGAAAGAGACCGGGGGAAGGGGTGGCCCCGCCCCCAGAAGCCACTTCGTGAATTCTAAATGGCCAATGTTTTAGCAATCATTTGGAAAAAAACAATTCACTTGAAATGCATGATATATTTGGAACATTTCTTCCTCTGCGAGAGTGGAATTCGTAATAATTCACAGAATTTGAATTTCGTTCGTATTTATATTCATTCGCGAATTTCGTGATCACCATTTATTTTCGCTCTATTATCGTTTATAATTAAAATGATTCTGGCTTTTCATTCAGTAATAAAAAAGAAATCTGTCATGTAACGATATTTCCTTCGGGATTTACTGTATTACATTCAAAAACATTTTGTAACACCAACCGAGTATGTGGGAATCATTGTAGTGCTCGGTTTTCCAACTTTGTTTGCGTCGTTTAAAGAATTTTCGTTTTAAAGTATGAAATATTAAGGCTTTTGAATGAAAAGGGAGGATATAGCCGGCAGCGCCTCGACCAGTTGCGCTTTCGGTGTAACTTTTCGTTTTAACCACTCTGAAGCTCGAAAGGCCAGAATATTCCCTGCAGCATTCTACTTTACTTTTCAGCCACCCCTTCAACATAAATTTAAATGTTGGCTTACGACGTCTCTGCTAAATATGAGAGAAATAGATCGCATTAAAGAAACTTTCTGTTTACATTAGTTATTCCCTAGAAAAGAAGTGAACATCGTGCTTTAACACTCTAGGCGTACATAATTTAATTTGGCACTATGTTCAATGGCATTTGATTTAGGAAATTATTGTCAACACTAATTATTTTTTCCTATAAAAATCGCTTAAACACCACCTAGTTTCCCCTTGCACAGCAACTAACCTGACGAATAACTAATTGTAAGTAACCAGCTTGTGATTCAACACGATTGATTTTCTTCTTGGAAAAATCCCAATAATTTCAGCAAAATACCACTGACGGTATCTAAGGACGATCTGATCGGAAGAATTTCTACGCGCGTTACAGTACAATTTAATATTTAAGGAAATTTTTGATTATTAGTATTGTGGATCTAAAATCTAGTCCTATACAGGCCCCGCAATGAGTGATTATTAGGAAACCGGAATTGTTAGTATTGAATTAAATGAGCTTGAACGGGATGTCTTTATTCCTTTTTTAATTTAAATGTGTTAAAGGTCGAAAAGTCAAAGGTTAAATCCCAGAATATTAGCTAACGCCAATGTTGACACTCCGTCACCTCTATTATGATTATCGTTTTGAACAGAAAACAAAGAATGAACTCTTATGTGAGATGGCGCTCTCCGTATGTCAATGAGAAAAAAAAAGAAGAAAAATTAAGTTACATTTCGGTACGTAACAACAGAAAGGGATGCTTAAGGGGTTACGCCACCCTGAGACCGTCGAAACTAGACGAATTTTTTTTACAGATACTATGAAGTTGAAAATGATTTCTTTACTTCTTCTGTGTGGAGCATGTTTTAGTGCATATCTTGTATAAATACTATACAAAGAAATTTAAAAATGGCCAAGTTGTTTGTGGTCCCGGGAAGCTCCTCCGCGCGGGCGGTGTATCAAATATCTCCAGCACTATTTGTCCGATTTATTTCAAACTTGGTACACATATTCTTAATGGTATTATCTAAAATGTAGCATATGGGTTTAAAGAGAAAAAATTTATTGTACAAATTAGAGCAAGGTGAAATTTTTTACCTAACAAGGCGAACTTAAAACATTTATTATATACGAATGGGTTATCGCACAAAAAAAATGATATGCTACATTTTAGATAATACAATTAAGAATATGTGTATGAAGTTTTAAATGAATCGGACAAATAGTGCTGGAGATATTTGATACACCGCTCGCGCGGAGGAGCTTCGCGGGACCACAAACAACTCGGCCATTTTTAAATTTTTTTGTATAGTATTTATACAAGATATGCACTAAAACATGCTCCACACAGAAGAACTAAATAAATAATTTTCAACCTCATAGTATCAGTAAAAAAAAAATTGTCTAGCTTCGTGCGTCTCAGGGTGGCGTAACCCCTTAACAATGAGATATAAAAACGAGAAAGGAATATGTTGACGCGAGGTCTATAGTCCCTAACTACTGTAATATCAACACCTTGATACTAGATCGCCCACGGAGCCTCCAATCTAGTTCCCTCTATCCCCACATAGTCAGGTGGTTCACGCGATTCAGTGGACCCACCTTCCGCCCCCTGTTGGCGCATGCGCATTGGACGCCCCGCTTTCTCTCCGTACACCTACGCCATCACGATTCCCGGCCACACAAGTCCATCATATCCTCAAACAAATAATATCCCTCGATCGACGTTCGTTACCCTGCTGACGGTAATGCAAACATTTACCCCGACACAGCGTCGTCTTCGCGTCGCGGTCGTTCCGCGAGGGGATCCGGTCGATAACGCGAAACTCGCCGCGCCGCGCCAGGGCGAAGTGAATTTCCTAGTTACGTAGGCAGGAACATATCTGGAACTTTATCCGATCCCTCTTACGCCAATCTCTTGGCATCCTGCCCTTTTGGCTGGCGGTGCTGGGCATCGGGTGGCAAAACGTCGGAATAGAGTCCGCGCCCTGGGAAAGATTAGTCGGCGACGTGTTCGCGCGGGGCTCGTTCCATTCCATGCCACGACGCCACTGGTTATTCCAGGCTCTTACACTTCGCAGAATCTCGGAGCCCGTGTACTGCAGCTTCCATTGGGTAATTGTATTTGAATTCAGGTGGAATATAGGGTGCCACAAAGGAAGATGGCCACTTTAAGGGAAGGCTGGTGGTTGGGAATCGTTACCAAGCTGGCAGATCTGCGCGCATTAACGTTCTGGGTGCACCATCCGTGGATGGTTCCAATGGGAAATCTGTCTCGAGCCACCGGTGACCCATAATCCGAATATTTCTGTTTCCCCGGGGCGAGTAACGCGCGGAAGAGCCGTGTCGAGTCAACAAGTGAGGGAAATAAATAGCCGGATTCCTATTCTCTCGCTCGCTACTCGCTCGTGACATATTTTTGCCGCGGGGAATCTCATTACCATCGACTACTCTGGAATGGCACCGGGCGATAGTTCTGTTTCTGCTGAGCAGACCGTGGCTTTGAATCCGTGATCGCGGAGACAATCGCTTCGTTCCACTTCATTCCGCCGGCAACGGTTCCATCGAGTATTGCGTAACGTCAATCGTGTCCGCGAGGATCGATCCGACACCGCCACGAGCACCGACGAAAACTGCTTTCGTAATCTAAATCCCCCGCTCTTAGCAACAGGGAGTTCGAGCGCCCCGCGACAATAAAGCCCCTGCTCTTTTTCCTCTCTTCTTCTCTCCTTTTTTTTTTTTTTCAAGTAAGCAAGTAAGCCCTGGGAGGGAAGTATAATGACACGTTTCTCGCCAAGGGTGCAGATATCGAGGATGCCTCTTCCGAGCACGAACGCCGTCCCTTGGCTGGCAGCTTCAGAAATCTGCTTCTGAATTCTTCCAATAGGTATCCAGGCTCAGTCAAAGGTGTAAAATACTTTCGATAGTCTTTCGAAAATGGGAGCGAGCTACATTGGGCATGGATTCTCCGCGGCAAATCATTATAATCTGAATGTGTATTTAATCAGAGTTCTCCTGTCCTCAATATACATGGAAGAGCGTAATATTTTCATATATAGATGCCTACTTTTCGAATCCAAGTAGGTATGTCTTACTGTGCTACAATTTGGGAAAATGGGAGAGTGGAGTTCTACCTGATTTCTTTCGCGCATGCGCAGTACAGATGTCACTAAGTAGTCACTACTGCTCCGACACCTATACCTGCCTTGATTACCATTTCGCGAGCACCAGAGCCACAAGCAAAGATTTGCCCACACTTTTCCATCGACTCTAACAACTCATCGCTAGTTTCCATTTAACCAAACTCTCCTCCCAGTCACTCCTCGCACATTTCACAAAATTGGACTATCTCCTACCGCCTACTAGGCTGTCTGTCCGCGTGCCCGTGCGTGGGCAGGTGAGAATCAAAGGGGGAACAAAAAAAAAAGAAAGGAAATAAACCGACCAGCTGGTGAGTGAGCAAACGAGATTAGGTTGTCGAAGAGCGTGCAAGCGTGACACGTTGGGGCGCGCTGTGCCAAGGATGCATACGCGGAGGTCAGATAAATCACGGGCGAGCAGGGGAACGTGTAATAAGACCTAGCTCGCGCCAGCGTTTAATTAGCGATTGATTAGATAGCCCGCGAATGATGAACGCGATACCAGATAGGGATTACGATGTAATAGCCATCGAAGTTAACGTAGAAACGGCGCAGCGGCTCTTCTAGGGGCGCAGTTAACAGCTTGACGAGTTTATACGTCGAATCGTGGGGAGCGTGGAATTAAGAAGGAGCGAGAGTTAGTGTTCGTCCCTCGAGCAAGTAACGCGCGGTTGTTGGCCGCGATTAACCCTTCGAGGAAGGGTCTCTCGCGATTGTGAGTTATTCTGGTCAGCGACGCGTGTCGGTCGACGGTCAATCCCCAGGGGAATGAATCTTTAAAGCACTTCGGGCGTAAGTGGACTTACGGCGATGGGAAAAAATAGCCGTACACCTAGGCCACTTGATTTCAATGTACGGTCACTTGCCGTACACTATGGTGATTGTGTAATACCACCGTACAGCCTCGTTCACATTAGTCGAGTCGTATTTCGGGGCAGGTGAAGTAGATAGAATCTCTACTTCGCTCGAAACTTGACAGAAACCCGAAAGTGAATAACAGGTCCACATTGGTAATGTAGTTTCAAGTTACCGGAATTCAAGCGACTTCGAGTCAAGTGACCTGACTTATGTGAACGAGGCCTAACAAGGTGAGGGAACTTGAACCCTAGGGACAGCTATGTTCATTACACCTAATCTACATTACGATCGATCTGCGTCCAAAACCCGTAGAAAGTTATCGTAGGTACAAAGTCACGAATATCCAGACCATTTCTCCAGGTGATCCCATTCGATTTCAAAAATTTAATCGCTAATTCCCTTTCAAGTTACCATATCTTACTGCACACGCTTGAGTGTTTGAAATAATTTAGCTTAGCACGTTTGGTACACTAAAAAATCCTTCTACGAAATCCTTTCTTGTTATTATTATTGTTATTACTTATTTAAACGGGACTAGCTCTTGGTACGCAAATTGTACAGTTACAATAATTATTATATGAGGCATTATTTATATACAAAGTTTCGCCGAGGTACCTAAGAGCACAGTTTCACAGTTGCTACGTTTTCCCGTTTACATAATAAATAATAATAATAATAAAATTGAAAATGGTATCGAACGATTCGTCTCGACAAGTTCTTTCCAGTGCGCTATGCTGCCCAGAAGTCGCTTCACGCTCGCAGCTCTAATGACTCCACTCTTAAGTGATCGCAGTGTCCCCTGCGAGTGACTGTAACAGAGGAAGCTCTACAGGTGCACGCAATTGTTTCCACGTGGCACCGCCGAAAAAGAACTCCGACCTCTATACTTGCCCCGAACAGTTGCTCTTTACAAGACCTTCAAATTACACTCTTGTCTCCCAGCTGAGCACACAGCTTCGAAGCGTCCTGTCGCCGTAATCCGTGTTAGGGGATTATCGCCCGCTACAGGGCACAGGCGCGTCCTATGAACACACGTTCTCCGCGATCGATGTTGCGAATCGAGAGACGGGACACGAATGCATCAGCTGCCTCGCCGCTCCGTCGTTTCGTCATATGGCGCGGTTATTACCGGCCACCACTTAGGAAGTTTGCGGGCGTTTGGAGGAACGGCAACGTCCGCGGTAAATGGGACCACGAGGAGAAGTTCGGTGAACATCTGTCCGCGGAACCGGCCTCGGACCAATTTCGATATTGTCGCTAAGCGATCGGTGCAGTTGAGCTAGCTCTCTGCTCCGTGGAACAATTGTGATCGGTCCCTTGCTTTTTCCATCTTACAATTAGTGCGTTTTGTTTATTTATCTGGGTCTGATAGGGTTGGTTAAGGGGTCTCCCTCGTTTGACGCTCTGAAAATAAGACAAATTTTGGGTAATTTTTTTTAACAAAAAGTATTGAGTATTGTAATTCCAAATTTTGTACGTTCATTAATTGATATTCGAAGATTGTGCTCAATTTTTTTATGCAATAATAATAATAATTTTGTTCAAAGTTATAGGGGTAGTAGTAAGAGGGGTTTGAAAACAGTTTGTTGCTGGCGAATATGATTCTGGCTGTCGTAGTCATCTGAAACACAAAACGCAAAGTTTTATTAATCTAGGTATATGAATACGGTTATCGCATAAACTAGAATGAATAAAAAATATTGCAAAACAGAAAACTGGTAGCATTTCAGATAAAAGTTCTCATTTTTTCGGAAAAGAATTTGTTAGGTTTCTGAGTTGCAGAACTCGAATTTTTTAAATCATAACCACGTAACTTTAAATTTTACAGTTTAAAGTGGGAAAAGATAAGAGATTTTCATTGCACGAGGTTTCCAATGGCGTTGGTTCCGATGAAAGATTTACTTTCATAAACGGAACCACATAGTTTTTGTATACAATAATCGATGTTTTATTATTCTCTATAAGAAAGCATTAAGGTATTTGTATCGTGAAGGGATACAGATTACAGGATTACAGGGAGTCTTTTCGGTTTGCCTTTATTGCCTTATAGCGTGGAATGGGAGACTGCGAATGAGCAACAGAAACTGAGTGACCCTCTCACTCATTCGCCGCGGCAAAAACGGAACAAGTAAGGGGGGGGGGGGGTAGCAGCGATCATCTCAGTTCGAGGTAATACTGTAGTCTGAATGATATTTGAACTGCAATTGTGTAACATAGTAAGGGGACCTATGCTTGCACGTTTCTTACGGACACCTTTGAACGTAGTGGCCAACAGCTTGTACCTATATATTGGCAAAATTTATTAGGAATGGAAGAAAAATAAGAGAGTGGAAAATAGTAGAGATAAATAGCACAATTAACGGATAATTAAGCTTAATACTTAAAAGTCTAATTGCATGTGTCTGTGTGTAGATGTGCTTAGTATGCACTGGTAACTTGAATCTAGAAATGGAACTGGGAAATAAATTGAGGAACTGTTGAACTAGGAGAATCCCTTTTGAAGGAAACCCCTTGGAATGGGTTCAAACTTGGCTCGCTTCTGTGATAAAGGTGTTGATATGGGTGATTCCTAACTTCAGATCGGTTAATTGAAGAACTTGCAGAGGAAGATCTGAGCCTTGGAAATTTCGGAAAAGAAGAAAAATTTGAAATACTATATATGAAGATTACCTAACGGTGGTCGAGGCTTGCTTAGTTATTTCTTATCGTTTAAATAACTAGTAGAACAGGCATTTGAAAAAGTCATACCCAGGATAGAAATATATATGTATTCCCAGGAAGTATAAGGAAATAGTGATGCAACGCCCCAACGATATTAAGAGGTACAGTGGCTACCGCTAGAACATCACCTGCAACGCCCTTATCTGGCTTGCTTAATTGTTCAGCTGGCCAATTAAAAGAGATTTGCGATCGATCACCCAGTGATCCGTTGCGTGAGCGTAGGGTAGCTTAAGTAGGCGTCGGCTACAGGGTACAACGGTATCAGTGCATCAGACCTCTGATGAAGCTGCAGCTGCAATGCCTGGGACGTCGATGCAATATCCCACCAACGCATGGTTTCCGCGCTCTGGTAGAGTATATTGTTATAAATAGTACACCACTCTTTATTGTCAAAATTCACTCTAAAGAGGCGAGGCTCAACCCTCGAAGATTGAACTGTTCCACGCCGTATCTCGAAGAAGAAACGCTTCACGTTTATATGACCCTTTTCATCCTCGAGACAAGTAAAATATGCCCATCTCGACGACGTGTGCCCTGAAGGCTATCATTCACGTGCTACCAGAATCTCGAGAATCATCCTATCTACAGCATTGGCCAAAAGCAGATTTACACTCCGAACGGTGACAGAAGTAACATAATTCCATTGGAAATAATTATATCTTAATATTCATATTACAATAGATTGGAGAGCTGCCAGGCTAAACCTGAGTTATCAACATGCTACTTCAAGCCTAGTATCAAGCTAGTTACGCAGACATGTGAAAACAAGAATTTTCAACTTTCTCTTAAAGCAAGTTTTCTATAATTTTCCACTATCAACAAACTTACAGTAAGAAGTACAATCTTAGATCCGTTTATGAGACATTCCTATCTAACTTTCAAGATAAAAATGATACTAAGATCCCTCGAACGGTGTGCAACGATCGTCACCCCCCCCCCCCCCCCCTCGTTGCTCGGAGAGACGCATGGTATGCGCGCGGCTGGTGTGTGTGTGTGTGTGTGTGTGACCCGAAATCGTGAAGCGTGTTGGCCGTTTTCGCGGCGTAACAGTTGGTATGTACACTCGTCCGTCCCATTAGGAGTGTTCTCCGCGAGAGGAACGATGAAAGACACGAGGGGGGTTGGCGTGGGTCAGTAGACAGGACAGGAAGGCCAGACCGTGATATTCGATAGGAGGGATCGCGTGCGCGGGGTGGTCGGTGGCACCCTAAACGTGGCACGTGGGGCGCTACCAGGTGTTCCCTTGGCCGTCGGGTCGATGACGAGGGAGGGCGCACGCGCGACCTCCCCTGCCCCTCCCCACTCCCGGTGGCAACACACTCGCCTAACCCTCGCGGACCTTTAGGGTCCCATCGCCTAGCCGACATTCCCGTTTCTGGCTCCTCCACCCTCGACTTTCCCCCGTTCTCCGCAGCGCGGCGAGGGGCAGAGATAGAGCTATCCCTCTGCGCCCCCTTCGATTTCACCCCCAACGCGTGCCGTCACCTCCTCCCCCCCCTCCCCCCCTCCCCCTCCCACCAACACCGACATCGCGTTACCAACAAGTTCGCGTGGTGTGCCGACGACACAGCGTCACCGCTATGCAGCCAATCTTCCATAGGAATTACCATCGGCCTTCCCCTCCCCCTAGCGCGCGAGCAACCCCCGGGAGTTTACACACTCGTCGCGAGGCCAGGAGCGAGGACGGTGCCCGCGGCACCCCAGCCAGCTGTTCCCTCTTCCGTTCTCGATGTCTACATTCGACACGGCCACCGAACGCAACGCGGAGAGAACCCCGCGCGCCGTTGTCGCACGCTCGCACCAAGCTTCGCTGGGGGCTCTCGCTGAGGGTTCGCTGGCCTCCCTTTTCCGCGCGGTCTAGCTTCAGGAGAATTCGTCGGCGACGGCTTGGGGTGCCAGGTCCAGTCCGGAGGACTTCGAACGTGAACTTGAGGAGTATTGAATTCAAAAGACTTCGGATGAGTAGTCAACTCGATCAGAATCGACTTTGAAGAATTTCTAACGTGACCTTAACTTGACGAGCAGTGAAGTCAAAAGACATTCGGAGTATCGAATTCGAAAGATTCCGATATACAATCTAGCATTGCTAGCATAGTAATAGAATATTCGAATGTCCAGATTAGATAATTTAGAAACTGTCGTGAGAATTCAAATATATGTTTAGGTTTCCAAATTCGGTTTAGACACGAGCTTGTGGGACGCCACTATTACTCGGCTCTGTACATATACTATATGTAGATTCTATAGCCTTGCTGTACTCGACATTCTAGGAATCACTGATGCTCATAAGCTCCTACATTTTAATACGAGTTCGGATCGGAGAAAGCTCATTCAGATCGTGACCTTTCCTTGACAGTTGGACGCGGTCAGTGCTCACGACGATGCCTGAGCATCTAAAAATTCTTAAACTCTCTGAATGAAGCCGTTTATTTTGAACTTCGCGTTTGACTATTTTTAAGAAAATCGATAATATCATCGCTATAATTACAAAGTGAGGTTAAGTTTTCGTTTACGAAAGCTTTCTAAGAAAGAAACAGTGGACTCACATCACTTTCAATTCACGATTCAAAGAAATCCAGTTAAAACGAAGCAATAAAAAAATTCTACGCATCCTTCTTGATTTTTTCAATACTTGTTCTCCACGTTTAAGTAGTCTATTCCTCCCTATAGGCTAAATTTCTTAAAATTTATGGAATGATCTGTTGGATTACAGATTGTAGCATAGGAAATTTGGATGCAGAGAGACTGCGACGGATATCGAAGGATCGTCAATCTTTCAGTCGAGACTGGTTATAGTCCAGACAAACCAACCCCGGCGCACGGTACTCCAAGTACACAATTCCCGCGGACTACCATAAATCCGCGTTTGCACAAAGTGCGCGAGAGTACACGGGACTGTGTTCGTGGGGAGAGAGAAACGCTCTCCTGGCGTGCACCCTCGTCGTCACGGCGCAGGGGTGTCGCCAAGCGGGGATTACCATTCGCATTTTCCCTTGGGCAGCCTCAATTGTGTATCGAATCCTAAAATCGTCCATACACAAATTTCTAATAAAATTAAGACAAAAAAGTTTACAAATTGTATCGCTATTAAGCTGTTTAAGGGACACAAATAATTCAAGTGCAAAAATATTCATTACAGGACCGTACAGGCTGAAAACACCTGTTCGTGTAAGTCTACAAAAATCTTTCATGGCAACATCTAAAATTTGCAAGAAGTGCAAGTCTGCGCCATTCTGCCTCCGAACACCCAAGTATTCTACTTCCTCTTCCCCCCCCCCCCCCTGCTCCATAAGAATATAACGAGCTACTTCACCACACTGAAGTACCATCTAAACCGATACCTCGAGAATTCGATACGATTCGCGAAATCAATTCCTCCCCATTCGACACAAAGTCCCGGCAACCGCCAAATGTCTGACCACCTTGCTCTCCTCAAGCCTTCCACGCAACAGTCGAAAAGCCACAAACAAAAACGTAACCTTGCACTCGAGACCCAGCCCCATACCAAACCCTGTAACCTACTATATTGCATCCAGCTAGGCAACAGTCCCATCGCGTCGCTGCAACTATCACGGAAAATAAACGATCGCCCCGCGGCCAGAGAACTCTGGCTACGCCAATGTGGACGGTCGCGCGTGCGCCTGTCGCGCGGTCGCGCACACAATCAAAAGGCCTGCAGGAATCGGGAACTGGCATCAGCAGCCTCGAGGGGTTGCGCAGCCATCCCTCGCCGCGGCGTAAACCGTCAGCAGCGACGGTGGCGGCGGCGATGGAGGTAGCAGCAGCGCCACACAGTGGGGCGAAGTGACCAAGTTTGTTTCTAAATCAAAGAACTTTTGATAGAAATGAGAGAGAGCGATGATTTTTTGTTTACAATTAAAGCTGAATGATTTCAGGATAAGGGGAAATTAGAGAGATGGCGGTAGGAACGTTTTTTAACTTTGAAAGTCTGTGTTAAACTTGAAATATTACAAGAAAATTGTGATTTCAAGTTTAACACAGATTTTCAAAGTTAAAAAACGTTCCTACCGCAATCTCTCTAATTTTCCCTTATTCTGCGATCTTTCAGCTTTAATTTAAAAAAAAATCATCGCTCTATCTCATTTTTATCAAAAGTTCTGTGAATTTGACACAAACTGCGTCACTTTGCCCCACTGTGCGGCGCGGCGTATTCGATTAAAGCGCCATGATGAAGTTTGTGTCAAAATCAAAGATCTTTTGATAGAAATGAGATAGAGCGATGATTTTTTTAAAATTAAAGCTGAAAGATTGCAGAATAAGGGAAAATTGGAGAGATCACGGTACGAACGTTTTTTAACTTTAAAAATCTGTGTTAAACTTGAAATCGATTTTTTCCAAAATCCTGAGGTAGTAGACAAACTTTGCGAAAGGATTGGAAATCACCGTGACAAAATGTACAGGAAATGATGTGCAACGTGTGAAGAAAAAAATCTAACCGTACATGATATTGGATAAATCACAATTTTCTTGTAATATTTCAAGTTCAACACAGATTTTCAAAGTTAAAAAACGGTCGTACCATAATTTCGTTAATTTTCCCTTATTCTGCAATGTTTCAGCTTTAATTTAAAAAAAAACAATCATCGCTCTATCACATTTCTATCAAAAGTTCTTTGATTTTGAAACAACCTTCGTCACTTTGCCCCACTGTGCGTCGTTGGAGGTAGCAGCAGCGCCACCCCGCGACGCTCACTCGATGGGGGGAGCCGCATCGGAGGGGCGACGGTGCGGCGGCTCACGGTTCCGCGGAGGGGCAGATAGGGTCGAGGAGATCCGCTCGCTCGGAGGAGCGACGGAGACGGTGCGTACGGCGGAAGGGTGGGGGATAAGCGGGAGGCAGCGCCACCGACCAAACAGTCGCACCCCGTCGTCGTGATCGTATTCGAGGGCACCCCCTGTCACTGGCGAGAGCTGCGACAGGGTGCGACCTACAGAGAGAAATATCAGACGGACGGACAGACGGACGGACGGACGTAGGGAACACACCGGTCAGGCAGTCCACACGCTGAGGCCAGCGAACGAGAGTCAGTGGTGGGACGGAGGATCGTCCAGTGTACAGTCTCGGGCGAGAAAGGGGAGCACGCCGAGGGTGGAAGCCGACAGAAGAGTGTGGAAACGAGGATACAGGGGGCAGGCGGACGGGACGGGAGTCGGGTAGTAGCCAAAAAGTAGTAATATAGCGAGGTAGTTTGTCCCCGTTAGTGGTAGTAGAGGGATATCGGGTGGCGCGCGACGGATAGAGGGACCGTTATTATAGTCCGTGATCCGTCGAGGGGCGTAGGCCCGGGAAACGTGGAGAGAGAGGACGGGTTGTTGGCGGCGGACGAAACTGGCATGGTGGCGGTGCATCCCACGAAGGAGCTGCCCTCGCCGTGCCGATGACGAGGCTGCAGATCACGCCCCGACGTGAGCAAGGCAGGACGAAGAGGAAGGGCGTACCGTGCACGAGTAGCTCGGCCGCCCGCGGGGTGACCAAGCCGCCGATTCGTACGGGGCTGGGCGGCGACGGACGGCGTCGACGGAGACGGCGGCGTCGCGACGACACCCACGACGACGTCGTCGACGGCTGGCGGAACGGGGGACGGGCGAGCGGCAACGCCGGCGACAGAGGTGGCGGGCTAGGCGTCGCGGTAGTCGACGTCCTCGGGATCGTCGATCGGTACGGTGTTGCTAGTGGTGCGGTTGGTGAGGGTGTTGCTAGTGGTGCAGCTGGCCGGGCGGGTTTACGTGACAGGGATACTGGTATCGTTCCGTCGGTTACGCCGGCCGTGCGGCTAACGGTGATCGTCGTAGCGTCTACGGGCGGCGGAGGATCGCGTCACCATGCCGCGCTGCCTCATGGCCAAGAAATGGAAGGCCTACCCGTGGCCGGATCGCGTGGACGATCCCCAGGAGGAGCAGACGGAGCAGCACCCGAGCCTCCTGCAGGAGCACACGCTCGGGGCCCACGGGATCCAGCAGACGGCCGCCGCGATAGAGAAGCGGCAGCCCAAGCATGAGCCGGAGGAGGAGGAGATCGACGTGGTCGGGGACACTGACAGCAGGCAGGTCGATCATCAGCAAACCTGTTGGGGTCCGCACAGTCCTACCGCTGGCGCCACTGCACCCAGCCCACCACCCCTTAACGCCTCTGGTGCCCTTTACTATCATGGTGAGTAGACTTGCCTGCCCAGTTATCGACTAACGGGGAGACACGTCACCTTGATCCCTGCCCGTTCTAGCAGGCGGCCAAGCTTTCGTGTCTGTTACCCAACAGGCGTGCAAGCCCGGAAACCTAGCGGAACTAGCGCACCTAGGGAACCTTGCTAACCCTTCAATTTTATCTTGCTCCCGCTAGTTCTTATCTGTAGAATATTATCGGCAGACACTTAACGGGGGAGTCTAAATTAATCTACCTTCAAGTGTACATTGTTCATACGGATGTACTTGGGAGTGGAACACAATATTTTTCGTTGTTCATTCAAATTTCATTGGGTCTTTTTTTTTGTAGAGGTATCAGATATCGCCAAGGCATGAAAACAAATTGCGAAGTCACAGTAGTAAAAAGGGAGGAGTATTCGATCCCCGACCTCTAGCCACCTTGCCATCTCAGTTACGTCACGCTTCTCACCTTCCACAACTACGTCCCGAGAACCTCGAGCTTAACCCCTCCAGCGTCTGCACCAAACATTCCACGGGCAGCAACAAAACCATCCACCACCCCGGAGAAAGCAGCCCCCGCATCGATATAAACCCCCCCCCCCCCAGACTACTTGAAAATTCAACGCGCAGAGGTCCACGAGAATCTCATCAGGCGTCCCGGGTGTACACCCATAATCAGAATCCCTCGCATTTGCATCCCCGTGCCACGCCCTACTTTGCCCGCGTACGGAACGGCTCTAATCCCGCGCGATCGTAAAAAAAAATGGGAGGAAGGGAGCAATAGAGAGAGGAGGAAGGACGAAAGGCGAGAACGTGCCCCCCAACCCCCAACACTCCCCCCGCCGTTGGATTTTCACCCCCCTGGGGGAGCCGACCTTCGGAGTCTGGCCATGCGTCGAGCCACGGGGGTGACACACCCGCCGATTGGCCGATCGGCCCGTGTGCTATAGAGAAATTGCGGCAGTCGGCCGCGACGATAACACGGGCAAGCTCCCGCGAGACCCCCGGCGAGCTGAATATCCATCGGGTGGCCTATACTTCTGCCGCGTTAATGATTTCCCTCGCCTCGTAGCGCCGATCCGCCGATGGATTCTGGCCGTGCGTCGCACGCGCGCACACCGCCGCACATGCACGCGGGGCGGAGGAGAGACACACAGGTTCAGCGACACACCCGCTGGGCCGATCGTTGATTTTACTGCGGATCTTGGGGGAGGAATGATCCCACCCCTCCGCGTCCCATTTGGGTCACGTTCCTTTGACGAACAAAGCGGTCCACGCGAGCTACCTTTTTTTTTCTCTCTCTCTCTCTCTCTCTCTCTCTTCTTTTCTCATCCCTTCTTTGGGTACGCTCCCTGCTTCGCGCTACGGCGAATGGGGACGCAGCAATTTTTCGAATCGAGGACGTTAGAGACATCTTGGGCGGTCTTGCTCCAAGGGGGGGGGGGGGAGGTGGTGGTTTCGGGGCTGTTGCATGCCGCACGGATCGATCTTGTTGCTTTGTTGACTCGTTTTCGGCGGGGCACAGGGTGGGGGGCTTTTGGGTGACTACAGTCGTGGCCAATCTTCTGTAATGTCGGCTCTTTTTCAAGCTATTGGGGAAATGAGGCGCTAAGTGGTAAATTGGATATTCCGGGTGATAAACGGTAGGAACATTGTGTAGATTAATAGGTAATCTCGTTCTATTAACAGTTTTTGGAAAATGATTTGTAATTTCTCACCTTCGGTGGCTGGTAATGGTATATTCGTGAATTATTATATGCAATACCTATACGATGCTGGAAATATTTATTGCATCACATTCAAATTTACGTAGTATCTACGCATAATTTTCATAGCAATATGATTGGAAAAATGATTCGTATCCAACATATTTTGGCAAAGATAGGGAGACACATATTTTTGCTATAAATATTTAACAATAATATTTTCCTAGCACTAATAATAAGAGAGGTATAAGTGATAACGTGTTAGATATTCTAGTGATGCAATAAATATTTCTAATACTGTAAGGTGTAAATATACATAGTATGGTGTGTTACCTACAAACTACAATAGATTATAGAAAGTTAAAAGCAGATTTTAAATTTGATTTTTGATGTATAGTTCATTGGTCATTGGTCTCTACTGAAAAGTTCTATTCCTCTGTGTTATACGAGTACGTATTAATAGACTGTGGAGTATACTTTGTTTAGTTAAAAGTTCGTACTTTTGTTATAATTAATATTTTGAAATTTTCTTTGATTGTGGCTGTGGGAAATATCCACGATTTACGCGAGATCGTCCTTTCGGAATTTAACTTTTAAGTAATGATTCCTTTGAGTGATACGTACAAAATTAAGTGATGAAAGTCAAGCATTAAGGCAACCGTTCCCATTCATCCTAGGGCAAGTTTCTTTGACCAATTGCAGTTCTCGGGATTATTTCTGCCACTGCATGCACTCACCTCGGAATTGCTTTCACTTATTTGTGACTAAAAATAGAAGGGTGCAAACATTTTTTCTAAATTTTCAACCAACTTACGCTTAATATTATTTTTAAACTATATCGACAAGTAGAATATATTTTCTCATACATGTGGCTAAGCTGATTCAAACGATAAAACAATTTGATACAGGGATTCACATATAAAAAAGAAAATTTACGGGTCATCGAAAAAGTAATGGAGGAGGATAGCTTTCAATTTATTACTTGATCTCCAGTTTCAGTGTTATATAACCATTTCCAAACGTTGCATAAGCTTTCACAATGTCAAAGTCAGAAATCCCGACACACTGCATCCAATCACCTACTCAAAAACGATTTTTAGTAATTCATCCTTAAATCGTCACCATTTTGAGGCAATCTTTGAATTTTCAATAGCAGAGGCATAATAAGTGTGTGACAGTTTTAATCGAAATGTAACATTGATCCATGAAAAGTCACTACGCCTAGGTTACGTGTTGAACACGTTCTACAGGTAGATTTATAAGGCTTATTAGTCTCTGTTCGATTTTAAAGGAATTGAATCCAATCCCCTCTGTCGCGGCACGTACGTAGAAATCGAGTTTGAAAAATGCACCAAACATTACAATTAACAATTTCCATATGTATTCCCACTAAAAATGAATACCACCGCACTTCATGCATACTAAATTTCAGAAAAAGCTCCCTATACTAAAAAAACCCTTACATCTCTTTTTTCGAATTGAGCTCATCCCCTTTTCGACACACCACGTGCCACAGAATTATTATTCAAATTCCCTACGTGGTACATAAACTTAAATCCAATTACCATTGCAAATTAAATTAACATACGTACACCAATTCATTTTTTCACTCTACACTTCCAGCCCGCCATACATATTTCTTTGTATGCACTTTGGTGCATCTTTTGTGTCGCATAATGGCCGTTACCCACTAGACACTTTCGTTAATTTTATTGGTATTTTGAAGAAATTCACACATTTCCCATTTATTTCCCTCCTAAGCTCTACCCAGTCGTATCAGTACCGTCAGTGTGAATGGTCTCTTTGTTTCAGTGTGAGTAACGTGCAAGTGTGAACTGCTCCATTCCAAAACAGAAGATATTTTTTACCATATACACTGCACTCAACCCTCACGGAACTGATATGTGTGCCGACAGACCTTTGCTCCCTACCATCTGAGTAAAATGTGTGCATCTAAAGTATCAGCTGTGACTCACAAAAGTGTCCCGTGCGAAAAGGGCTTAAACTAATCGCGTGAGGGGCCTTAAATCGTTGCGAAAACCGCTCGAAACGCAGCTCTTAATTGAATTTCGTTATCGATTGTAGGCTCCGGATGGTCGGGTCTTTAACATAGCGCGAAGCGTTATGTAACACGTGCGCATCTGCGACAGCGTGGACGCGAAAAAGAGATTATACCAGCGTCCATGAAAATCGAAACGATCGTTAGAGCTTCCAATTTCCATCATCCACGAATTTGCACAAGTACACTGGCAATTTTTATTTTCAATTTTCAAGGCTGCATCAAGCACTCACGATTTGCAGAATTATTTCTAACAATAGCTGAATTCAATATTCTTCTGTTCCATATTATTTTTTGCATGGAATAATGCACGTTTGCGTTATCACTTTCTTAGTATGTACTTTGTTTCGTGTAAGCTTTCTTTCTGGTTTTTGTTCCTTTTTGTTTCTTAAGCGGCGGTGCGACCCTGGGCATGAAAGTTGACGCGGGCTGATCAGAATTCAGGTCAAAAATATGTAACGGCCACGCGGCATCGATTAAACGGCTTCCTTTTGCTGTAATTCCATCATGAATAACGAATTGCATTCTCCTCCTGACGGTCACGTAATGCTTCATTGTACGGGCTCCTTTTCGCGACGGAGGGTATTCTTACTTCGCCGTCGGTCTTCTGATTAATTAACAACGCCATTGTGATATATTCGGTTCGGTGCGAGTATTCCATTTCTCCCTGCCGGTGTTCGATATTATCTGTTAACCCGTTAATTCGGTCGGTTCTTTGCCAGAAGCGACTTCCCTTCGTGTCGTTGCAAATGATTTGCAGCGAATTAACTGGTGTCATGCTAAGATCTTCATCTACATAGTATATAGTTCTAATAGAGGAAACCTCGAGTGACACTTTTCCCGATTTCCTTCAAATGCGCCAACCCGTAGCATCGTAGAGGCATAAGTATTAGTAAACAAAACCAGGCATTTTAGATCAGCCCGCCCCGAAACTAGTTCACATCTACCCCCCGGAAGATTTAAACAACGAAATCTCTTATATTCGGGCATGTGCACTGCTCAAGTCACTGCCACTTAGTATATCTCTACATTTTGACATTTCGATGAATTTTATTAAAAACTGCACAAGCAACCCCATCTTCGAACAAAGTGTTCACACCGGCCATCCTGGTCTGGTGCCATCTTCCACTTGTGGAATCAGTCACGTTAACTTTTGTATCGAAAATTACGTAAAAAGATCACCTGTAAGTTAGGAATTTTATACGATCTTCCTAGCGTTCTTGCCGTGTTCGATTCGTCCCCGTGACGCGCAAAGCCGTCACACGTGTTACGAAACAGCCTGTACACCCTCGGCTAGCGATTCACCTAGCATGGCACAGTTGGGCGAGCATTGTGTCGGCCGTGTTCGCTGGAAACGATCGGCGAACAACAACGGCAAAGGACCGCGCGTCGCCCTTTCGGAAGGCTAGAATCAACAGACTCGTGGGAGCGTGCAGAGCGTTCATTCGACATTATTGATTCTCACCCCCTCCCCTCCCTCTCTCTCTCTCTCTCGGCCGCCCACCGCCCCCCTCTGCCGTTGATGAAATGCACTTTCAGGCACGGCCACTCTCCTTTCCTGCTGCCTTGTGCGTGTGCCCGTGGCCCGTGTGTGCGCCGACTTCCTTTTATTTCAGCCAATAATAGATGCGCGCCGGTTGATCGATCGCCTTGCACAGTTTTCTGATTTATTGCTGTCACGCGTCCCTCTCCCCTACCGCCGTCCCTTCAGCAACCATCCAAGGAAATAGGCCCCCTGCGATTCATCCAGGCGGTCCTTTCTCTCTCTCTTTTTTTTTCTTTTTATTTCTCCTCCGTTAGAGAATCGTCCCCGATCTGATTTACGCGCGAGGGGAGATCGAGGCTCGAGTCCCCGCTAACCGATCGATCTGTCCCCCTGGATTGGACGGGTGTTATCGGGAGGGTCTTATCGGCGGAGCACGTTTGAAGCTGACGAGTGGGATTTTTTCCTCTCCTTTTTTTTTTCTGTTTTCGTTTTTTTCTTCTTTTCGCTTCGAGCCACGAGGTGTGGGGTAAGAGTGCGGGGACAGTCGACGGGTGATGGCTGCTTGATTCATTGGGCTGCGTTGGCGCCAAATGCATCGGATTAACGGCTGATGAGTGTAGTCGGCCACGGATACTGAGGGGTAATTAACGCCTGAGCGAGTAGGATGCTGGGTTCGCTTTGATTTGGAATATAAGTTCGGTTGTATGTAGAGTCTGTTGCGGGGCTCTGTGTAAAGCTATTTTCGGAACTATAGTATTTCAAATTCGCAATTGAAACAGCTGGACCTCGCCTTTTGCACTCTACTTCTACTTTTCCGTATATTATATAATTTCTAACTCTACTATTTTTCTGTTTCTTGTTTTCTTATCTGCGGGTTATTATTCGTAATATTTCGTGGTGCAATAAAGAATTATTATTATTTTAGAAGTGGCTTTCATGCGGAACTAACCCAATTATCCGAATTTGTCTGAGATAGAAAATACCGTTTGAACGCAACAGTTGTCTGAAAACTTTCTGATCTAGAGTGTTTTTCGACTTATCATCTGGCACAAACAGAATATTATAATATAGGGAAACGTTCGACTTCCACACAACCCATCCCCTTGTACCACCGGTTACGGGACACCCTGTATATGAACTGATCGACTTAAAGGGGCAATTTCCAAAACCCAGCGTTACTCGAACCGTTCACTATGTGTCAGTTAATTTTCCGACGTATGGTTACGTGAAACGTAGCTTCTGACGTGGATAAAACGGACTAATTCGTGCTTAATCGTTTGTGAATGCACAACGAAGGTTTCTAGTCACGAAATTAGGCTAGCGGTTAACAGGTGAAGGGATTTCTGTTACTGGCCGCGATTGTTTGGCGTACTGGTTATAACACGGCAAATTGTGGAATTAGTGCAGTAATGTTTGCATGAATATGTAACGGTATTGTAAATCATGTAATACTGTTGGTTGTTTGTTCGTGGCCTGTTCTTGATCGCGCTATGAATAATTTATGAACGGTCCGATCGCATTTGAATATCGCGAATTCTGATTTCATTTTACCACGGGAGATGTATTGGAGCGTTTCGAACTTTATAAAATAGATTGCACAGCTGCGATTGCAATCAGAGAGCACGGGAAATCCGCTGACAAATTTGCCAGAAGCGTAGAAGCTACGCGTAAAAGATATTCTGGCTGCGAGAAATTATTATATCAACGATTAACTCGTCGACTGGCATTGCCGCATTTTCTCGTCGAAATGCGGAAAAACTTTTATCCCCGACGTTTAATTTAGGAATAATACAAGGTAAATCAAATTTCATTTCGCCAGTCAACTGCGCGTAGGGTATAGGGTCCATTTTGACCCATGGCACAGTTTCATTCATACACATCTCAGAATAAACTTTATTATGATCTAAAATTCTTATTTCCTTAACGACCCTCGGGGGTCCGAGACCCTAAAGGTTTTCACCCTTGGGGCCGTTTTATTGCTGAATCAGAAAATAGTTATGTTATTAGAAGCACTCGAGCTAAATTTCTGTAAAGTTTCAGATTTTTTTTTTAATTTTCCAGTTACCGAACTTCTCTTATAAGTAGGTATATTAGTATTGTATACCTGGCTATTACACTCACAATATTCTCTATTCTCATTTCAAACCGCGTAACAATTTTTAATTACAATTAAACATTAATTAAGTACTTTTAACGCAGTATGATCAAACAGATACCACTGAGTATGTAGTTTATGTTTGCTGAAATGATATTTATGAGTCGATTCACCAATAATCATGCGCATGACGGTCAACCTGTTAACCCTATATATTTATTAGTTAACAATCCGATTCCAGGGCAGCTGCAGGGTCAATTTTGGCCCGCAATTCAATTCACGATTATGATCTAAAGTCCTCATTTACTTCAAGAAGTGTAATGGTGTGTAATGCGAGCAGTTCGATATTTAAGGTAGGTTTAAATTGACCCTGCATCCACCATGCGAGGGTTAAACGGCAAGCTAAATAAGTGACTCCAGTTGGCATCCACTAAACGTGACGCCGCGCGCCTCGGATCGTCCAATATCGTTTCGATTCGATTCCTTTGTCCAGCGATTCCGTTTCTTGGTTTCGCGTGACGCGTCCCAAATTGTTTAAGCGGGCGCTCCTTCTTTTTATTGCCACTGTCCACGCGACAGGACACGCGACAGTTAGCCTTCGATGCCTCGTTGCCTTCCACTGGACACGATCGATACAGCCCGCTGCGACAATCTAACGCAACATTTCGCGTTGCCCCCTAACTAGCGGGCGAACGTAGCCGCGCGCAAAAATCGCTAACGCGTCATTTCTCCCATTTTGTTCTCGGAATCAGCTGTGCACCCTTTTCGAGCACAGTTACACGGAAATTTCTGGCACAACTACTTGGTAAGGTTATTCTAAACCTCAAAATAAATCGACATTGTAGAGTAAATTGTTTAGAAATTCATTTTGAAAATCCGTCGAGTACACGCGTGCACGTGACTCAGGAATTGTTGCATTTTTGAAACTGATGTTCTCGGGAAAGGATGTTATATAATATCAGGGCTGTATTTATACTTTTGGAGGCCCTCAGTGCAACATCATTATGAGGCCTCAAAAGTACAAGTCTATTTCTACGGTCGTGTGAAATATGTAGCTATAGGGAGCAACATATTACCCGAATAGTTTCTTGCCTCGTAGGTGGTACGCTCGGCTACATGAATTTTTGTGCAATGCTGCAGTTCCTGTTAGCTTTATATTCTAAGGAAAGAACGATGTATTTCAAATTGCGGCTGTAACGAATATCGGAATTAATCGAATTATTTGAATATTACAGTTTTATTTCCGATGGAGACTGGAGGCCTGACAAATTTTTCAGCTGCCTCTAGTTTTCATACTATGAATTTAATATTTAAAAAGAATTATTTTATTTCACAACTATAACTAGGCTCTTCTTTATGTTTTTGTTAATCAGGAGTACATAAGATTTTAAAATGTGGCCTCAGCTTGCGTCTGGTACGCCTCGTGGTAAATTTGGCCCTGTATAATATTAGTGTAGAGTTACCTGCTTTTCTGGTTGCTAGGTGCTTCGAAGATAGTAATAAGCAGTTAAAAATAATATTCCACGTGTCTGATTTATTGCTTCGAGGGGAAACTATTTTTCACGAAATGAACGCAAAGTTTCCCGCTACTGCGCAATTCTTTGTGTAGCGCTACATTTCAGCGTCCCACAGGTCGCTGGTCTACCTTATCGATCAATTTTGCTAACAGCCTAGGCCAGCTTAATCATTAATAAACGGCGCACACGTGCATAGAGTCGAATTATTCTTTCATGCGGCGCTGCTCGTGTTTGTCACTGATGACGTTAACAAACTTTGCGTTATCGATCCTCCCCTGGGGATAGCGAAGCCCCCTTCCTTTGGATGTATGTAAAGGGGATATCATCTTTTCCCACGTTTGAGTAACAGGAAATTGCGATTCAGGGAAAGAAGAAGTTCAAAGCAGGGCTTCATGACGCAAAGTAGATTGATAGGGGTCGATTATCGTTAGAAACATCGCTAAGGGTTGTACGAAATTATCAAGGCATGTGATAAGAAATTAATTAAAATGGATAAGAAAAATATCCTAAATCAACACTTAACAAAAATTTGTTCACAAAGCTTTAGATGGAAGTATACAAAAATATACTAAATCTCCCGTTAACCTACCTACGTGCGAATTGGTGGAAAATAGAGAAATTTCAATTGGATTTGATAAAAGGGTGGAGCAAAAATGGAGAACCACGTGCTGCGAATGTGGTAGCCATACGGCCGAGGGTTTCGCAGAAATACATTATTTCTTTCGAAAAGACACCAGCAACAGATACCCCTCGTGATATCGCGTAGAAGCTTTTTAACCCCTCGCTGTTTCTCCCCGTCGTTGCTCTCGTTACTTGCCGCTTCCACATGGTGTGACCAGCTGGCACCAGGAAATGAAACCGACGCACCGGTTCCAAGTGATTCACGAATTCAAATATTCATGGCAAGTCCACGAAGGGTGAACCGTACGGCTGGGGCAGGGAGAAGGTGAAGGAAATGTTGCGTTACGTAATTGGCGCCCTCTAATTTTCGTCCAGAACGTCATGCATTTCGTTCCGCCCGAAGAACTTCACGGGAGTCATTATTAATGGGGGGTGGATTGTGGCTCAGCTGGCTGTTTTCAGCGACTTTGCAATATTGTCTTGTCACGTCCAAAATTGCCGGAACATTTTGGAGGAGAAGAGGAGTTCTTGCCCCGTCGCCTCCGACGTAACCTAAACAATGCAATGGAGTACTGTGCGGGGCGGGTGGATTGGCTTTAGAAGGATCTTGGAGGAAAAGAAGAGGTGTGTTTCGTCTTGGGGCGTCAGTCAGACTCATCAGTAGGGCTATAACTGACGGTCCCTGGCCTAGACACACACGGGGACACAGAGGACATAATTTCGGAACTTGTACATATATGAAATAGTAAAGGAATTAGGACTACTGAGAAGATTTGAGCTCTGGTGGCGCTCGTCGACACTAAGTCGCGATACCGTGGTGAGGCCGGGACGTCACAGTCTCGTTAGAAGTTCGTGTCCCCTGTTTCGTTGGACGTACATTTCTATCCCCACTGGGAATGAGTGTCCTGTCGTACATTCTCAATCTCTCGTAGGTACTTGTCGCGGGAAAGAACAAAGGCCAGCGGACTAGCATACCGTTTCGGTAGAATTTCGGCCTATCCCCCGAGCGTAGAACTTATAACGAGACAAAGGTGCTCGCAAATTTAATAAAACTGTAATAGTGTCATGAAGACACTCCTGCCGAAGCCTGATGAAAAATTAAATTGAATCAGTTATGTATAACGTTCCTGTTCAGGTTACACGCACGAGTCATGGATCAACCACGAGGAGCCACCGAAGTACGCGACGCTTCGGTCGGCAGCGGAACTGGCACGACCGGTAGCCCCTTCGCCGCCGCCACCATCCGCGCCTCAGGAGCTACCGGTGGCCGTGACTGGCTCCAGCCTGCATCAAACTCACCCAGTCCCGACTACGATCCCATCGTCCTCCACGTCGCTCAGCCTGCCTCCCAGAAAGAGCCTCTCTATGTGCTTCACCAGCACGGGGACTGCCCTCTCGCTACCCCCCAAGAAGAAGGACATCTATCGGCCGTACAGCCTGCAGCCGACGTCGGAGATCCGCACGTCGGCGGAGGAGGACCTCTCAGCCGCGCAGGCGATCCTCGATCTAAGCGCGTCCCCAGCTGCGCCCACGCATTCGGTCTTCATCCACACGTTATCGCCGCCGCCACCCGCAGCGCCGACGGTGGCGCCAGTGGTCGCGCCGACGGGACAGCTGCAACCTGCGCAGCTGCAATCGGCGCCCGCCGCGCAGCCCATACCGGTGTCTGTGCTGGTACCCGTGCCCAGCTCCCAGACCAGCCAGCTGCGACAACAGGAGCAAACGCAGCAGCCTCAGTCGCCGGCCACAGCGGAGGCCAACGCGAGTAGCTGTACCAATAGCAGAGATGGGTGAGTATCTGGGGTGGAATGGATATAGCGGGGTACGAAAGTGACTGGGGGAAGTAGAAGCTGAAGCTGTTGTGTATTCGGAGCCAGCAACACGGGAATGATGTTAACGTAGTTCTTGGACGTTAAAGTAAAAGGGTAAGGGACTTTAGCGTGGGAAACGGTAGCTTCCAGGGTGAATGTAGGATATAAAGGTCTGCTTTATCTGACCTTCGTTCCCGAGCTGCAATAGAAAATCACTTAGCTTAGATAGTAAGATGAATCAGTGAAAACGAGGAACATGATGCATAATGAAGAGAGAAAGTCAGATAAGATAAACCCTACCTGCGTCTACCTCTTTTCTATAAATTCAACTGCAACGTTCCCAGTACCACTCCTACAGACCCCCGGTCAAACCGCCCAAATCCCCACCGAATGTGTTTTTAACCGGCATTATCATCTTCAACATAGTTCACCTTCGCCCAACAGCAGCAACAAGACGGTCGCCTACACGTACGAGGCGTTCTTCGTCTCTGACGGCCGCTCGAAACGTCGGGGGAGCAGCACGAACGGCGCCGCGGTGCCCGACAAGGAGGCCGCCGCGGTGCCGGACAGGCCGAAATTCACCTGCACGGAGTGCGGCAAGCAGTACGCCACGTCGTCGAACTTGTCGCGGCACAAGCAGACGCACCGCAGCCTCGACTCCCAGTCGGCGAAGAAGTGCATCCACTGCGGCAAGGCGTACGTCAGCATGCCGGCGCTGGCGATGCACGTGCTCACACACAAGCTGGCCCACAGCTGCGGGGTCTGCGGCAAGATGTTCTCGCGGCCTTGGCTGCTTCAAGGCCACCTGAGAAGTCACACCGGGGAGAAGCCGTACGGCTGCGCCCACTGCGGCAAGGCGTTCGCCGACCGGTCAAATCTGCGCGCGCACATGCAGACGCACTCGGCGGACAAGAACTACGAGTGCTCCCGATGCCACAAGACCTTCGCACTAAAGTCCTACCTGAACAAGCACCTGGAGTCCGCGTGCCTCCGAGACGACGAGGTGCCGCAGCAACAGGGCGGCAACGGCGGCAGCACCGTCGCGGCGGAGCACCAGACCGGCGGCAACCGCGGCTTGTAGCAGCGCTACGACGACGGGCCGTCGGCTATGGCAACGCTCGAGGGGAGCTTGGACGCCGCTAGGGAGAGCTAGCGGGTCGTTCCTGGTGGAACGGCGACGAGTGAAACGAGGTTTGCCCGTAGGTTTTAAGTAGAAAAGTGCCAGTAGAGAATGGGAGCGTAGAGCGTTTAATCGAAGGGAGGTAGGATGACGACGATGATGGGTGAGGAGGTTTTCTTAAATAATGTCTAACATTAATAAAAACGTCCAATAATGTTAAGTCTTACAAACGAGAGAAAGCGAGAGAGAACAGGCGAGCGCGCGCCAGCGCGCGAAACGGAGAGAGAGGGAGAGAGAGAGAGAAAGAGGGAGAGAGAGAGAGAGTGTGAGAAAGAAAGAAGCGAGAAACAAAGAACACGTCGAACGGTGACGTCCACACTGCAGTCTAGTCACTCTAGTCGATTATACTTATTACATTACGATATTATATTATTATATTATATATATATTATATTATTATATATATATAGTATATTTACTAGCGCGTACGGTTCTAGTTGCGAGCTCGTTACGGAGACACCTATTTATTAATAATTAGCTGCCTGAGAAAATATAAGAAGGGAAACCGATATCTCTGTCCGAGGATAGAACGAACGAGGGGGGGATTATTCAACGTGATGATGGATTCGAGATACGACAACGTCGCTAAAGCTCGAGTCACGGACGATCGTTGGATCGATCCCGCGGCTGCTTCCCGACCCATTTTGCTATCGTCCAGCGGCCCAGCACGATCGGATGATCCGCGCGGGTGTCCAGGAAGCCGACCGCGGCGCTCGATCGTTCGATCTCGTTGGAACGCACAGCCGCGACTGTCGACTTCGTTTCTTCCTGAACGCCTTCGACGACCGCCTCTCGACAGAGAGACAACGACCCTCTTACATGTTCCTTCTCGACGACCCCTCGCTGGCTTCGAATTCTATTCGACCGGGGATCGATTGACGGGACGATCGACGTCCTCGATGGAGTCGCTGGTGCAGGTCTGTGCGTTCCGTTCGATTTATTATGAAGACAGCCGCGCATAACTGGCGCGTGTAACGTGTATACAATCCTCCCTGGAGGGTGTGAATTTTTGTTTTACCCTGCGTTTCATTGCTCGATGGGCAAGTGGTGGGCCAGTGAACTGTTTAAGGGAACTTAACGGTTTGAGGAAGGATTAGAAGGGAGAAAATTAGTTAGGTTTCTTGGGTCCTGCAGAGATTAATGTGAATTCATGTTTTTAGATTGCTTGGTGGATTAATTAATAGATACAGTTTTGTACTGTTCATTGTGTTCTTGGAATTTACTACAAAGTTGTAGGCTGAACCAGAGGAACAAAACGAGAAAGACCTCTGGTAGGTATACGAAATGTTTTATAGACGTAAAGGAATTTCATGTTCGAGCACAATTTTCTCGCAATCTAGGCGATTCAATGGATAAATTTGTCCACTTTCTCCATTTTTTAATCTTCTTTACTAATTGCACCCACGGTTTAGTGGACGGTTTACTGCTCCACGAATATGACTCGCAATGGTTCACTTCGAAGGTGCCATTCAATATTAATTTAGTAAATCATCATATATTCCCTATAATGTGAAGGTGGCAGGACAAACTTATCGTAACATTAACATTGTGAGTATCGATATCGAATCTTAGAGATTGGAATGCTTACGATTTTGAACTTCGCTTCGCCCACCACTCCTATCGCAAAGTAAACGCATTTACTACTATACATTATGTAAATGTGCTGCTGTAAGCAGGACAACATGGATATTTTGCAAGAAATTATCGACCTACTTTTAAAAGCTGCAAAATCATTTTTTTTTTAAACTTTAATCTGTTTCCCCCAACACCAAAGCGTTACACGATCGGCTATGCGCGAGCTCGTGCGGGAAACCGATGATTCCAAACGCGAACACATATACATAAGCACACGTATGCAGACACAGAAAGGGACACGAACACGTAGGAGAGACAGAGAACAACACACACGCGCGTATACACGTATATTTAGAGCAGAATCGAGCAATAGATTGCGTAAAGATAACATTGTTATACACATATTTTATAGAAGCAATATAACGAGTAAGGGATAAAAAAAAAAATGACGACGCGTACGGTCAAAAGCAATGTTTCGACACAACGAATTATATAATTATACATAGACAGAGGCGAACATCGAAGTTTAACGTGATAGATGAACGATGGTTTGCTTCGGCATTGGAACTTCTTTCGATCGTCCTACCACACTCTTCTGTCGGTCCATTTGTCGAAATATTCATGAAGAAATTGGCGCTCGAGTTGAACAAATTTTCTGACACGCGGTTCCAGGGACCTGTCTCTTTGCGAAAAAGAAATAGAGAAATTTCTCGGACCCCTGTAGGGGAAATGATATTGTAATAGTGAAATTTCTCTTTGAACGTTTAATTACGAGATTGGTCTGATTTTGTTTTCTTGCCATTTAATTGCTAATAATACCATTAAATCTATCGAAGTTACCCTCAGGATGTTATAAAAGGAAATTTCTAATAAGGGAAATCACTCGAATTTCATTCAAATTACAGCAACACCAGGTTGTCTAATTGTAAGTAAAGCACTCGAGAAAAATTTGGCAATTGCATTACTGACATTAGTCTGTTTCAAAGCATCGAGTTAGTTCCATCCAAAAGAACAGGACTTCAACGATAAAGTCAAAGAAAATGATTCTCCGAAAACTTTCCAAAGTCCACACTAGTCAACGAAAAGAGTGTTCTAAATCAGCGCAAGGAGAGGGTCACTGAAACCCTGTCAACCACAACCCAGCCTTCATTATTCAAATTTCATCGCAGCAAAAGCAATAATCGAGCCACGACTGGTTCGCCCATTGGCTGCACGTCGAAGAAAGACGAGAGCGGAAGTAACGTAGAAAGCAAATCGCGAGTAGGACGAAGAAGAAGAGGGTGGAACGACGCCGGCCTAACTGGTGCGACGATCCAACGAGTCCTTTTTGTAATAATAATTGCCGACAAATAATTACTGCGTTGCATGTGTACAGAGTAGCCGACCTCGCCCGCGAGCATAACCGACACCGAGTAATAATAATAAGTATCGAGATTAAAAGCGGGAGGGGGGTAAAGAGATGAGAAAAAAAAATACGAAAAACGTGAAAAAAAGAGGACGAAGCAACGGGAACGTAACGAACGCAGCACGATGTCCTTCGCAGTGGCGCCTCTAGCACCGTTTTTAGAGCGATCCTAGCGCTGCGGATCCCTCGAGGATCGACGTGGTCGCAGCGGTGAAGCTTTAAAAGGCCAAACCATGGTGGACCATGGTGGTTCAGCTTCGTTCCATCGAAATCTCTATGCAACGATCGCGCCCCAGCGATTAGTCGTGCACGTGAACGTAGAGCAATAAAACCCTAAGCAATATTAATTAATTAATTAATTAACGAGCTAACGAGCTAACGAGTTAACGAGTTAACGAGTAAATTAGCCCCATTCGGTTTGGGTAGAGAGCAGAGACATATTTGCTGAACCAAGTGCACCGTTTGACGCGTGTATTTGTTGTTTTAGTGGATATATAATATAAAAAGGTGAGAGAGGGAGAGAGAGGGAGAGAGAAACGAAGGGGGGGGGGCGATGAAATCGAAACGTTGTTTCATTTTCGTTCTCCGCCGAAACTCGAGCGACCCTCGCTCACTTCCGGTTCGCTCACTTCACGCCTCGACATACTCTTCAACCGCCGCGCCGACGCTCGGTACTACCACATCTCTCAAGTTTCTTTTCTTTTCTCATTTCATAGGCGTACGGTCGTATTATTCATGATTATTCATTGTTTTCAATTACCGTCTGTATAGTATTTATTTCTTGCGAATTGTTGTCAGTATTATTATTACTATTATCAATACGTTTGCAGCATTATCGTATTTATTATTGTCATCGGTATTTATTATATTTATTATTATTATTATTATTATTGATATTGTGTACTTTATTTATCCTTACATTGATTCACCTTATTGCAATGTTGAGTTTCTGTTGTTATTGTTATTAGTGCTGTTGATATTATTGGGTGGTGGTGAATAATGCTGATCATTATTCCAGCTTATTTCAACTTTTCCTGCATTCATACTCTTTTGTTTAAGAGTTTTAGTCTTTGAATGATCTATTGCGCGAAGGTTGCTGTTCGAATTTTATAATATCCGAAAGTTCTTCTATTCGAAAGTTCTACCTTCGGGAGTTTTATTATTCAAAGCTTCGACCTTCGAGCGTTTTATTATCTGAACTCTGAAGTTCATTTAAATCTTTAGATTACTATTCGCGAAGGAAAAATTAAACAGTTGTAAAAAGTGTTGAGGTGCAACGTACGTAGCATGTGTTGAGATACAAAGCAGACACTTTATGCATTTCCTTTAAAATCTTTTGTATTTCCGAAAATGTGGTGTACAGCGTACACTACCCTTGTACAAACTCCATTTTTAATCGTTTCATTGTGAACATTTACTCCCTGAAGTACTGCCACGCTTTTACAATCACCCTGTACATTCAAACGCGCAGTCCTTCACTTGTGGTTGGCGAGGGGGTCTTTAAAAACGTCATATCACAATAATTGTCCAGTTCTAGATTCAAAAATTTCCAAGTAACTCAACAAGCTTTTCTGGAAAGCTATATTAATTATAAAAAAAACTTGATACTAAACCCATGAAATTAATAATCATAAAATTTTCAAAAATTTTAAAGCTGACCACTAAAGCTGATCTGTAAAAGAAACAAAACAGTGACAAAATTAAGACGATATTAACCTCCAATTTCTAAACCTCAATCTTTTGAAAATTTCTATCTTGAGATCCATTCTAATCAAAACAGACCCCAGACCCCTAATTATCAGAATTTAAGTAACCTTCCCTCCATTCGAGTTTCGAGTTCGTTCCTTTAAGGTCAACGACTGCGATCAAATAGAAGCACGCACGTCGATCCGTCGATCTCCAATTAAATCAGTGAAGAAAAAAGTCTATGGTGGATGCAAATAATCGCGAGCGGGGGCGTAGAGGGGGCATCGGAGTTCGTTACTGGGAATTGCGCTGGTTCGTTAGGAAGTCTCGCAGACAATTAAAGTATTTTAATTGGCCAGGCCAGCCAGGACCATTTCCCCACGCACGTCCCAACTTCGCGGCATTACCACCGGCTGAAACGAATCGCGTTCTCAGTTCTCGAAATGATTAAAAGTTTCTCCAGCCATCCCCCACCGGGCGGGAACTTTCAACCCCTATATTCGAGTATTTTTACATGATCCTGGCAGGATGGGGGGAGGGGGATAATTGGTTATCTCGTGTCGCGAAGGGAAGCGTCCCATCTATCCCGATCAAAACGGGATCTCCATTATCACCGTTTACTTCATCACCCTTAAAACGAAGCTACTAACTTTTCTGTTTCATCCGTACAAGGGTGACAGCATCATTTGCACGAGTACGAGTAATAATAATTCGCATAATTAGGGGTCATATTAGGCTACATCAAGGGACATCGAGACATCACCTTTAGCTGTACCTACTTCATGCATTTCGCCTGTGTGTGCATAAATTTTATCAAGTAAAGTCAACCCGTGATTGCACACTTCGTCGAAGTCGTATTTTTATGATTAGGTACTTCAAGTTTATGGTGTCACAAAGTACAGAAGCAAATGTGAACAAAAGACACGAAACACAAGCTTCACGAATGAAAAGCGTATCACAATAGTTCTCAGTTTTTAAAGATAGGTACATTGTAGAAATGCCACTTTCACTGTATGTTTATTGGCATGACGGGAAGAAAAGTAGAAGTCCGAGTCTGAGGGGTTAATAGGAGTTTTTAATGGAGGCTGTTAGAATCCCGAAGTCCACTAAAAAATTGGCGACGCGACTATTTATTAAAAATTGTGGCTACTGGAAAATGTTTCTTTTGCGCATGGGACCTTGCACCTTCCATTCGCCCGACTATGACGCACGACGAACCGGAAGTGGCGGTCAGGATCGAATGCCGCGCTTTCGGCAGCAGAATAGACACCCCGACTTGCTAGTCCTAAGTAGGAACTATTCTTGCCCCGTTGGACAGTATTTCTCATATGGACACCATCGAGAGTGCTCAAAGCTGTACTTCTATCGCTCGATCGTTTACTACAAACGTTCGCTATCTCTTTCTACTGCAACGTCTCGTTTCGACGGTCAAAGTGCTTGCAATACTTTCAGGCGCGCCCGAAATATTCAAGAACGCTCTAATGAGATGATATTTTGCAGAATTACCAACTGTCCCTCCGTAGCCAATTTTTCTCGAGGAGGACTATACGTCGCCTCATCTATTATAGTCAAGAAGCGTGTACATCTCAAATGATGCATTCTGTACATACACACACGCACGTATATATATACATATATATGTACACAAAACCACATACTAGGTGGATCTATTATCTCTGTAACGCGTAACTACTTAATCTAATCTTCCTCTAATTAGACGACCGTCCGTCGCCCTTGCCTACTCTATCATTCACATTTTCGCTTTGAAACGTCCACGTGGACGACGTCGACGTTCTCTGCTCTAACAGCAACTTGCGCCAATCAACTTGCTTGGCAATCTCTCTGATTGATTAGTGGAAGTCTGCTTGGATCGCGAAACACCTCGAAACGGGGCAGTATCACGGAGAACCATTCTAATATTCTTTATCCCGTCATTGCTCAGTGAGGATCTTGTCGACAGCGTTTTAGGTCGATTGGTCCAAGATATTCGGGGTTCACATCCATGTGGATCTTGAGATGTTCGGTGTTCAATCGCGATCGACAGCAGATCATGAGGATTTTAATGAATAGCGAGGATCTTATTTCACGGTTCAAGGAATTAACATCGATTAGAATTTGTAGAATAGCTTTGGGAATTAACGTCGATAAATCCTCCTGAAGATCTTGGTTATCGAGGCGGGATTTCTGTTGGTTCACGTTCTTCGAGATGTTGCTGGCGCAACTGTTGCTGCTTCAAGCTTTCGTGTCTCCTCGACTGCCCGCGCTATTCGTTCAACTCCTACCTTCAGTGTCTGCGCACTTTCGTGAATTTCTGCCGGCGCTTTGGTGATTATCGCCGCGACGCGACGCATTACCCATCTCCCTCGAACGATGATCCTCCCGATCTATACTCGCCTGGTGTTCCAGGTATGTATGTCGAACATCAATCCAAGGACTCGTTCAATCTCTATCTTCCAAGCTCTTTCTCACTACTTACTGAATTAAATGACATTCTGGCCCATCCGCGCAGCAACTTTCGTATGCAGGCACAGCAAAGCTAATGGTCCGCGAGGCAAAATTGAAATATACCGGAAGATAAACAGTTTTGATAGTGAAATGAATTTGTAAAAAAATTTCATAGCAATTCAAGTGAAGGAAAGGAATTATTGGTTTTAGTAAGCATTGGACCTACTCTTTTCTTTGTACTGGTGGAAATTTAACCCATTACTAGAAACAATGTATAATAAAAATATCTGGAACATCATCGTTAAGAATCAACGAAAGTTTAAAAAATTGGAAAAAAATAACGGGTGTCATAAATGTTAAATATTAATATCGATCTGCTCGCATTGTTTATTAGCCCGTCCACCAGGAGACTTTAAACGAACATAAAGGGATCGTTTCCAATCGGCATTTTTCCCCAGTTCCCCTTGTATCCGCGTCAGTTTTGTTTACACAACACGGTCGGATTAATCGAATTCCAATAATCGGAGGTCCAATTAGGAATCGCAATTTTCGAGCTGCCATCGAGTCGACCGTGGCACCCCTGGACACGAGGGAGCCATTAATTTTAATTGGAAACGCGATCGCTGGACCAGCTTCCTCGATTTCCGATACGGAGCACAGCTCCAATACGCGGGCGAGAAATGATACTGTTATCGTGGGAAAAGGGAGCGAACCTCTCCGAAAAGACGAATATTTCCAGGTCGCGGGATATTTCTATCTGTCGCCCTCAACTTCGCCTGAATCTTTGCTCTTTCAAACGCTTCTAAAATCTAAACACCTCTTGATCGCCTCTAGATCACGCTCTTCGTTGTAGCTCGATACCTCTATCGAATGCATAGTGTGGAAGGAAAAATAAATGAAGAATATGTGCGTTAAACGAATTCTATCGTCAGACTGCAGTCTGCAACCAATATCTGTGGGAACATACATTATTTCGTCCCTCGCTTTAAATGGGGTGGAAGAAATACAGAGAAAGGGGTGGTACTGACCCATGCCCAAGTAGGCAGGGATATCGATGAACAATATTGGAAGCTTAACGGGCGAACTAATATCGAGGTGTCGGCATTGATAGCAATTAAACAACTGCCAGCAAGAGTTTTCTTTCTCGCCCCTTCCTCTTAACTGCTTCCACAAATTCTTGGTAAAAGGCCCTACGATTCCCAGCATTGCAGGTCATCGAATTCGTATTTAAATCCTAAATTTAATTGTACATCAGAAAGTGTGACATTTCCAACAAAAGAATTGTTTGCAAGTATTCGATGCGTTTTATTAGGCAGGGTAGTTTTTCGATAACGAGAAGGTACAAGTATATTTCCGACCTGTATTTCTTCCACCTACGACACCACCCACTCGTCTAATAGGTGCGATTCAAGATGATGAAGCAGGAGTATGGCTCGTGACTGAAATGCCAAATGCGAGCGGAACTCGTCGTCCTTGCTGCATTAAGGACGAGACTCTCGTTCCGGAGTAGCGTCGTTCGTTATATTGGACGTAGCGTCAGGATTATCGACTCGCCCGCCCCCTGGCCCATCTTCTTTATCCCGAAGTTTGGCGACAAGCAGGGCGGGTTGCGTGTCTCGGCGCGTCACGTTTCAAAATCCTTCCAACGAGAGCCTTGAGAATTTTTTAACTATTCGTTAGTTGCCTTAGAGTAAGCGGAGAGAAGCGGAGAGGAGGAAAGAGCAAATATAACGGGAGGGTCCTCTGGTCCAAGCTTTTGAAAGGCGAGTTTAGGATCAAGCGCAAGTGTTTCTTCTCTGACTCGTTACTGTTCTTAAATTCATCGAAATTCTCATTCGTAGCATCGGTTCACTCGTTCGAATTGCTTCTGAGTTTTGGATAATTTGCTTGAGGGGGATCTAGAAATTGATTGATGTACATTTCTTCTTGTGATTGAAACTGTATTCCTTCTTATATAGTTGGAGCTCTATTTCAACTTAGTGTTGAAACCCTATTTCTTCGTATGGTTGAAACTCTATTTCTTCTTATAACCAAAACCCCGTTCCTTTCACGATTAAAACCAAAAAATCACCGTGACACTGTAACCAAACAATGAGAAACACTATTGCGCGATCAACGACCACCGCGGCAGACCACTTCTCGCGTCGCGGAACCAAATCGAATCTGCGAAACGGAGATCGAAACTCGTCGACGGCAACCCGAAATTCAGAATCGACGGGGAACGTGAAAACGGCGCGTCCCACGTCGGCGATTTTATATTAGCCATAGGCGCGAAACTTAGTGGCACTGACATATATATATATATATATATATATATGTATATACGATATATTATTATACATAATATATTTTATATATTCTGACGAAGGCGTAACGATAACGATAATGGGACTCGTGTAGCTTTGCCAATCGGTGACTTCCATATAACGCACGCGATCGTCAGCGTGACGTCTTTCACTTTTTCATTCATCTTTCCTTCTTCAGGCGTCGAGATCGCGAACGACAGCCCCGTTTTCGGGACGACTTCGAGAGACACGGGTACCTTAGACTCCGTCGATTGATAATAAGATGCGCGTATGCGAGAGGAAAGAAAGAGGAAAAAAAAGAAACAGCCACGATACGTCAGTTTATTAGAGAGAACGATGTGTTCAGGATCTAAGTAGTTCTAGCGTTAAGTACGTACGCATCGGGCCTAGTAGCCGCCGTAAGCGTATTCCTCGACGATCGATCCCCGCCGTTAATTCAGCGTACCTTAATTGCTCCGATTCTAATTCGAACACTTGGATCGCGGCCCCTTCCCTTGAGCCCCCCACCGCGATTACCGCGGAGAATGCACGCATCGCGAGTGGCTGATTCGCAATAAGGGCGACCCAATTCAGGGGTAACGTCCAGACAATGGAAAGATGGCATTGTCGCGGATCACGCTGATCACAGTGCACGTGTGCGAGCTCCATACTTCCATTACCAGTGGTACGTTCGAGAATGCCCTGGGAAATGAATATTGAGCGGAGCCGGATATTACGCGAGTACGTTCTCATTGAAATCAACCCTCGCCATTTTCCGTTCGAGTCGATTCGCTTGCTAATGAAAGTATCGAATTGTCATAGTTCAGCACCTGTCGTTGTTAATATTGATATCGATTTGGGAAATCAATGGACACAATCATTTCAAAAAGGGCAGAAGCATCAATTCTTTTTTTTTTACTACTAAACAAAGAATCATTGTTTAGCAAGTCGCTAGTCGCAAAGTTTAAGCCTCCAAACTTCCCTATGATAAGTCGGGGAAGAACCAACTCGTCCAAAAGGGCTCTCCACGCGCGTGCATTCTTCACGGAAATCGGCCGCGTTCTAAACTGGGGACGAAAGGCGATCCCCGTCGCGACGAGCCGTCAGAAAAAGCCTTGATTTACAATTAGTTCCTCGTTCATCGCGCCACCTGCAAAATTGTCCGGGTCTAAAGTAACTACATATACACAGCGCGTGAACACGAATATGTGGAAGTTGCGCAGCCGTGTTAGCGCCGCTTCCTTTTCCGTTCGACGTCGACCAATAATATAAAGTAGGTACATTTAAAATGCTGGAGAGCGACATGCAAAGGCAGAGATAAAGGGCGAAAGTGGCGAGAAGAGATGAAGAGAAGCGTGACGGCAAAATGCAGAGGAAGGGGAACGAAAAGCTACGGAGAAAGAGATTCTATATTATATTTTACCAAGGGATGCAACGAAAAGACATGTTCGTTATATTTTCAGGAATACGACGAACGGGCACAGTCGCGTATACCCGATCGCTCACGCACATTCTTTATATAAATATATATATATGTATATATATATAAACATGAATATATATTATATAGAACGTATACACCTATGATATATATACATACATATATATGTATATGTATATACAATATATATAATATTCGCAAAACGAATTAACGAAATCACGACTATGAATCGATTATTACGGACTAATACCACTGCGACGGTATTTATTTGCCGTTTAAATACGTTTAATAACGATCCCTTCGTTCAGTCGCCATTCGTTTCCCCTTTGGTTTCACATTTTAATGTAAATATTGGGAGTCCCGCGTAGAAACTGGTGTAACGAGTTGTAAAGAGTCACCGTAGAGTTAGTAGAGGTATTAAAGGTGGGAACTTTAAGAGCGTTTAGATATAAGGTAAGGAATCTCAATAAACGAGGTACACTATACAAGTAAGTAACGTTAGACTGGCGAGAACTGGGCTCCCCAGTCGGGCCAATATTCGATAAATATCGGTGTGAAGGCCTAGTTACTTTTCTCTTTACCTACCAATTGGGTTCGTTCGTGATCGCGCGACGATCGTTGCTTTTCTCGGATCAATAGAAGCCTGTCTCGACGTGACATCGTTTCTATCGTGTCGATAAAAATGGTCGGAATGTTCTCCCCAGTTTCTCGGGCGCCGCGCCGCGTCTTCTGGACGATGATATCGATGGCGACAGCGATAGATCTCGAACGCGATTAGCATCGATGGTAATTAATATTGGAGGTAACTGTGCGAGCTGCATCAGCGGCCGGCACAGCACGCCGACTATCATTTCAATCGTGGTTGATCTGCTGCGACGTGCATTAACCAGCCGATAATAATGGTAATCGGTGTTGACCGGGACGAACAATAGTCGCGGCTAACTCAAACCTAACCTAATTCAGATCTATAGGTTGATAGCTGCAGCTGATGTTGGTCCCAATGAGACTGATCGATGAAATCGATGAAAATGTAAATTGCATCGTTGAGCAGATTTGTACTTGACACAAATTGGATAAAAACCGGTAACGACACAAACGCCTCACGTCCGATTATATAATTCTGAGATGCCGGTAGTGCAAACCGACCTGAGACTGGGTAGACTCTTAGATCTGATGGATTCGCTGACTTTTAGGGATACGTAACGTCCAATACTCGTACTTTTCGAGGTTAAACACGATCGCGAAAGTAAACGCAATGAACTCGCGACCGCTCTTCTGTCCGGAACAATTCTGCTGGGACACGCGACACGCGAATGGTTAAATGCAACGAAACACCACACCAAACAGCCTTAAAGAGGGATGAGAACCTGACAAACGATCGAGTTAACCGAGAACTTCGCGGGGGATACTTGAAGCGTGTTTGTTTGTCGTTCAAACATTACGTTCCGTTCTGAGACATCGTACACCAACGAACCACGTTATGAGATAATAAAAAGACAAAGAATGTTTCATTGAACTTGTATTCGATGCTGTTGAGTAGCTCGTAACAACTGCAAGGTGGACATCAGTTTCGAGGATCACTATTTAGGTCGCGTGCAAACCTTTCACTTACGTGAACGTGTCGAGGGAGCGAGAAAGTTTGGCACGCAACTACACACCAATTACGCTCAAAACACGAGATTAAATGGCTACCTGTGTGTAACCGCAATTTACGTCGATGTTTGATGTTTGTGGGAGAGAATTTGCAACGAGAGCATGAAGGAAGTGTTGAATGTTCAATTATACTCGTCGTAAATATTCGGTAAGGGAATAGGGAAACGTGTCCATAGTAATTAAACTATGGAAACAAGAACACCATGTTAAGAACAAAAAGATTTTGAAAACGACTGGACTATTCGGATGATCGTCGAAGCGGCAGAGAACACCTATGTTTCTAGCGTTTCGACGCGAGCTCAAAGAACGAAAAAAAAAAAGAAAAAAGAAAAAGTGATACCTTAATTTCGCTGATGAATTAAACGATTCGGCTCACGTCTAATTAAATGTAACTAATCTAACTCCAGTCAGGCCGAAAGCAATACTCGATGTAGAATAATTTCTCGCGCGTAAATGTCCATGATTATTGTACAAACGTTTGAACACCGTTAAGCGTATGGAGTTGTCACGATTAAATCGTGTTCGGTGATCGGCAATTCGTTGCGAGTGATGTTTGTAATGCGACTCGACCGGTGCTCGACACTCGCGCAACACAGCCAGAAGCTATGGTGCTAGCGACATAGGGTGCGTTCCACTTACGCCCAAATCGGGTGTATCTTCATGCTGGAAGGATGATTCTCGCATCCGATAAAGGACTGAGCTTTCCCTAGGACAGGCTTGCAGAACTCGATGCTCCGGGAGCAGATTTCTGGGGCTCGGAGCCGATAGCTCGTTGGGAACTAGAGAATAACAATCACTGCGGCTCGCTAGAGACCCAGGTGTATATGTAGACTCGGTACGAGTTCTTTCCACCCAGTCCACAGCTAACGACCTAAGCTGCTTCGAACGTTGCTCTGACTCTGCTCCCGGAGCAATCGCTTGCTCCCAATTCAGCCACTTGCGCAGGCCTGCCCTAGGGCAAAGAAGTGTTTGAATGACGATCTTTTGCAATGAGAAAACGAAATGGCCCATAAACGTCGAGCGTTCGAGCATCCTGTTGGGTCATCGTCGCAGGCTAATTTACATAAGCAATAATAACATACTACTCCGCGTAATAATCATATGAGCAACTCAGCGACATAGACCATTCTGAGTTCCCGTTGTGGTTCCACGTGTGACACCCGACAACGTGAAACGCAGGCGGAAAGTGCGCGCGTTCGATATTCGGCTTGCTCAACAACTAGTAACGAGTCAATAACGAGTCAATAACGAGTCAATATCTTCGTGTCTCGTTAGTTTAATTAACGATCGTAGCGAGTTAATTGTTTATATAGCGGCGATATCGAGTACAAAGAGGGAGGACAAGGAAACGGAAACAGGAGAACGTGTAGTCGACAAACGCCACTACGGTTCCATGAAGTATCACTTTCTACGCTCTAGATGCGATCGCGCGCAGTCTCCGTCGGTAAAACAGATCGGGCAAAAGTGATCGCCGAAGATTGCGGGGCTCAATCGAGCGCGACATTCGTGGAAATTCTATAATTCTCTAAAAGGAACATGCACGGCGGCACTAGTGCATACGAGTGAATATCAACCGAAACTTTCGATTTTCCCCGCTGGTCACGTGACGATCACTTTTTTCGCGTCTCGCGTCACGAGAATTGTCTCTCTATGACTGTTACTGTTCGCCGTACTTTTCACTTCGTCTGCGACCTATACACGCGTACGTCGACACCACCAGTCGCCCAAATCGGCAAAAGCGTTCGCAATTAATAATGAAACTTTTATGAGGGGCACGTATACGTACATGCTGATTGTAACGACGCTGATGTTTTATAGACGTGGAAATCTAACGCTGCACGAATAATTTGCAGCGTATATTTTACCTAAACTTGATATACGTATATGTTTCGTTCTCAAACGATAGGTAGCTTCTTTCTCGAAAGCCTCTTGAAAGTTAAGCGAACATTTCTATTCAGAAACGAGCGTCTAATCCGAGCGCAACTAACGTGCGATGCACAAAGTCAAAAGCGTCTTAAGATCATTGTAGGCCCCTGGACAAAACAATTCACTGGGGCCCCTGAATAGGACTTTATTTAAATGAGACTTTCTTCTATTTGGAGGCCCCTACTATCATGGGGCCCCTGGTGACTGCCCAGAGTGCCCGTGACATAAAGACGCCACTGCACAAAGTACCACGTCCGTAAACAGGTGCGCAAAAGTGGCGGAAGTTATCTCGTTCGAAATCCTCCTGTCTGTCGCTGTCCCTTTCCGACTTCAATTTCCACCTTTCGACTTCGATTTCCACTTTTCGACTTCGATTTCCACTTTCTGGCTACGATTTCCAGTTTCCGCTCCCGCGCAAACCCACTCTAACTTCGAACAGCCGTTGCAGCTGCAATGATCGAGAGAAAGTGTGTAAAAGTGGTGTTATACAGAGAAGAAAAGAAGGAACGACTTTCAGTCGTTGAACGAAAAGGTTGCTTGCAAGTTATGGGCCGCGGGACGTCTCGTCTCTCCTCGCTCCTGCCCCTACCCTTTCACCGTCTTGATAACCTTTCGTTGATCGAAGCGATTTGATAATTCCTCGTCGGTGTGACACGCGCGAGTTTTTCATTCGGGCCCGTAGCGTTTCTAAATCTAAGAAACGGTTGTCTGATTACGAGGGAGGATCACTTTTTGGGGCTGAGGAGCTATCCCCGTCGAAAAAAGAGTGTAATGGGATTGGTAGATAAGTTCGTGGCGCAGTTGCTCTGGGTTAGCGTATGATCGAGAGTGAGAGAGAGAGAGAGCACGAGAGAAATGAGATGAAAGATTGAAAGAGAGAGAGAGAGAGAGAGAGAGAGAGAGAGAGAGAGAGAGAGAGAGAGAGAGAGAGAGAGAGAGAGAGAGAGAAGGTGAGAGCGGAGATAAAAGTGCCTATACACCAGTAAAATTATTCGTTAGCGTGTATACAAAAAAAATGCGTTCCAACGAGTACGGACAGTGTCAATTACAGGTTTAAAAAGCAAAAACGAGACGAAACGAAATGCAACGGACAAAACGAAAGGTGATACGGAGGACGACGACGAGCAAACGAAAGCAATATCGACTATCGAGAGGCGATCCGAGATTACGAAAGAAAAAAATAATAAAAGCAAGAACGCTTATGAGTACCAATTATTAACAACGATTTTCGACGACGACGATAATGATTGCGAACTATGATTCTTATTATTATTATTATTATTGTTATTATTGATTGCGAACCTAAATTAATGAGCTAATCACCGCGGGGCGTCGTTCGAGCTGCTCGAGGATGAGCAGATGAAGTTTCGAATCATTACAACGATCAATTTTGCGAGTGGATAAAAATTACAAATTCGAGGATAGTTATATAGACGAATATGGAATTAAAGATATCGTCCAGAAGAGGGATTATAAGTACCGTTTCACATTGCAGAGGGAACATATGTAGTTCCGTTGAGAAATTTGTAGGTTTTAGAAGAATGAGGTTAGGAAATTGTGCTTCCGATGCATCGCGCCGACGATCCTCGTAAGCCCGCTCGACGTGAATCGCGGCTGATTAGGGACGGATGTGATATAAGGGTGAACCTTAACCTTACCTATAAACGCATATAGATATTGATATTGTATGCATTGTGATAGTACCCTCGAGGAAAACGACAACAACAAGAAGAAACACCAAACATTCCCCCGCTCCCCGATCTCCAGTCAGTCCCCTCCAACCCCCCTCCCCCCCCGCAGAAACTGTAAACCGAGTAACGATAAAAATCGACTAGGGATACCTGCCTCCTCCAAAGTGCGACTGATATTTACAGGATATTGTTCCAATTGGATGCTCCCAGGGAAGCCGGGGTATTCAAAAGCAATAACTTCGTAGGCGGTCGCGGATCCTCGACGAGGCGCATGCGCGACCTATTAATATAAATAAAATAAATAAACGGCGGAGAAATAAGGGAGATAAAGCGATTCATAGGCCAATGAATTTTTAACCGTAAAATAATTTTAAATTGTAACGACGACCTAGCGACGCAGGATTCACGCATTTACGTCATACGAGCCTGGATCACGACATTTACATACACCGGAAACGAACGTGTACACGTGAAAACGTGAACGCGCCACACACACACACACACACACACACACATAGAGAATAAGGGTTTGTTGCTCGATACAACAATAATCTATGGAATAAGGAGTAATTAGCGATGGTAGCGAGGAAGAGAGGGAGAGGAAGCGTGAGTGAGAAGCGGTAGATAAAAGTAGAGATAGCGGATTGTTTGAGCACTGGCGCCGGGTTCGCGCGCACGCGCATGCGCGGGTACACCTCCCCCGCTCCACGTATGCATCGACACACATACATACATACACGCAGTGAGCCTAACGAACAGTTTAGTAAGACTTATTATTGTAATGATTATTATTATTGAAAGAGAACGATGATGAGACAGGGAGACTAGCGATTGCTTTTATAAGACGATGTAACGCGACAAACGTGCACCACTGGTTACATTGATATACATAAATCTATTATATACATAAATATATATATATATTATATACATAAAATATATACATATATATATTATAATATTCGAACTGTAGTTCGATAAAAATAGCGACTACACGACGATCGAATAGAGAGCGCAAAAGTAATTACACTACGTCTCGTCATGATCATTCGAGCGAGTAAAATGGAAGAATTAGAGAGAGAGAGAGAGAGAGAGAGAGAGAGAGAGAGAGAGACGAGTGCGTGGATGTGTGTGAAAGGAAAGAAGAGTAAATTTAAAGAGAAATTAGAAATCGCGCAGGTATCCATATTTTGTAGCTTTTTCCTTTGAAGGTACGGTACACGCGGAACGCGAAGTTAACTATATTTATAGAAATATGTTGGCACGGGGTTACCGATGATATATATTAATATATCGAATTACGGTAGACTGGTATTATTAGTATCGTTCTCATTATCAATATTGTTCGCATCGTTGGTACAGCAACGCGTAAACTTCACATGACGACGCAGCCGGAAGCAACAAAATGACGTTTACGTATTTAAGTAGAAAACAAACCGGCGTTGCCGTTATTATTGTCATCGTTTTAACCACGATCGTTTCACGCGGTTCACGATTATCATTTGAATCGACGAACGAATACCAGTTATACTGTATCTATTAACGGTGAAACAAAAAAAAAACCTATACCTTGCATGACTACGTAGGGCTATACTGCCGCTGAAGCAATACAAAGAGCAATATAGAGTTAAAAGAATAATTAACGAAAAAATTAAAGATACTAAAGGTAAACGATATTTAATAACTTGAAAGGGGAATGCCGTAGGTACATTTACACCGCGTCGACACTCACACACCACTTGACACGAAATACACACCCACACACACACACACGTGCGCACAAGTACAATTACACAAGACACGCGACACGTGGACACTATATATGGTCATTAGTTTATTCTGATCGTAGTGCTAATTGTACTTAGCATTTGCGTAGGTAACACTAATTGCCTAGGTCGACCAGCTCGTCCAGAGTTCCCGTTACCGTGTGCATCACCCCCGCCCCGTTCCGCGCCAACACCTCGATCCCCTTCGCCAGAGACGGCGATGCAACTGTACTTACTTACCCCCATTGTCTCCTACGGGGCTCATCGACGGCAATGTCGGGAACTCTGGTTGATCGAATTCCGCCTAATAAAAAAAGGTAGTGATATATAGAGTTATCGTAGAGTCGCTAATGTATTTCACTCGGTGCCTGTGACAGCTAAGATCGCTAACTCTGTTCAAGAACGAAACGATTGACAATACATTGTTGGGTAGAAGAGCAACGCCATTCGAACCTATTCACCTTCCTCCGCAGGCACGGCGACGCGCCGCGCCCCCCTCCTCCCTTTCTTTCTATCTTTCCGAACCTTCAACTGTCAACTTCTCGCCTATACCGGTGGATGTCATTTCATCGGTACACCGTTCATTCCCGATTCCTCCGCTGCGGGGCGCTTGAGTCCCTCGAGTAGTTCGAGTAGATCGAGAAAGTCTTGCTTCTCCTCAGCAGGCCGACTCCTTATTCTACTTTACCTGATTTTTATTGGAACGAAGTATGAGTCTATGATTTATGTCAGTTCAAATATCTATTCGAGTGGGCCTGATATTGTCGAATTTGAATACAATTTGAAATTCAGCTTCATAGCCCTTCGTACACTTTTGATTATAGAATCAGGCAGTTGAGTTTTATAGAACTTTTGGAACACCTGCGGCTCACATTACTAATTGTAAATAAGTCAGTCGGCCCGTTGAGCACGTTCGAAATCGATTTTCGATCGAAAGTGGATCGCCATTCGAAACGGGCTTCACCCCCCCCCCCCCCCCCCCCCCACGGAAAACGAACGGCGGGATCGTTATTTACTTCCGATTTGTCCCTTCGAAACGACAATTCCCCGTACTTTTCATTTCTCACGTCGGAAACACGTTCGACCCGACTACGACACGGCTGTTCACGGGTACCACCTGGAACACGTAGTATTAGCATGGTGTGAAAAAAAAAAACGATAACGATGCTAGATGAATTAGCTTTAAGCTTCTTTCTCGCTAAGAGGGAACCTATTATTATTATAACGATATTTACATACATTTGTATTATTTGTAAACTAGCGCTAATACAAAACTCCAATTGTGCATCGACACGCGAAACCAAAGAAACAAAAAAAAGAGGACAAAGAAAACGAAAAGAAGAAGAAGATGAAAGAGATTCTCATCCTGAAACACATTCTCCCGGAAACCACGAAGCCCAAACGAGGGATGAGTAACATTTGAACAGACCCCTCCCCCCACCCCCACCTTGTTCCTTGTCCGCTCGATCGAACGGACGACAATTTTTGTAAAACCCGGAACTTCCGTTTCTCCGTTTCAATCTGTAATCTGCTCTATAACGTCTTATCGTCTATGCAATTTCTCCTGTATATCGGGCCTTTCCTCCAAACGAAATAAAAAGAAAAATAAAGAAGAAAAAGACAAAGAAGACGAAGAAGATGAGGAAGAGAAAAAAAATATGAAAAGAACGTGGATTAAGAGAACACATTACCTGTCCCGACATGCTTCTCATAGTGTTGGATGGTAACGTTACATGACAAAAGGGATGAAAAAAAAACGTTAATTGAGCATTGTTATCTATGTAATACAACATAGGATGTTTTGTATTATATTTTCATAATAAATAGACACGTAGAAAAAGACGTATTAACCATACCAGTGTTATTTTTGTCTCTAGACCCGTTTCTCCCTCTTTACGCTCTTTATCACGGTATATATTCCTTTTCTCTTTTTCTTTTTACTTTTCAAGAAGATATTCATTTATAGCAATGCGAGCCGTGGAACTCAAGGAATGGTGGACGCAGTCAAAATACGAAATGGACACTTTCGCGTTTCACTTTATTTTACGGGCTCGGTTCGTTATAGTTCAAGGTTAGATAACATATTTACCAGGGAAGTGGTGGAAGTAATACCAGGAAGTTCCCCCTCCATCCAGGGGCATGGTAGGTGGCGCATCGGAGGGGGTGTTTAGTGGGTATTTGGCCTATTTGGCGGCGTAACCTCCGGGGTATGCATAAATGCACTTTGCCCCTCCTTAAAAAAAAAAAAAAAGAGATAACATATTTATCAGGGATGTGTTAAAAACTACTTTGCACCGTTGTTTGCACTAATCTCCAAACCATCGCGACGCGAAAGCGAATTGCATAAGCATAGGGTAAGCCGGGGAGAGATGGCCCACTTTTTTAAAACAATCAGTATACCGTAAATTCAGTGGTTTTATAAGGGACAAAAATATATTCGCAAAAGGAAATACAAATAATATAAAACTGAATTAAAAAAATAATCGTACATTTAACAAAAATAAAATAGAATTGTAGTTTATGCGAAAGGCCATCTCATCCGGATTGACCCATATAAAAAATACATGTTATGAGGTTAATGAAACGAAAAATTATTTCGTTCTCTTGCACAGAACTTTTCTACAGCTTATACAGCGAATACAATTATCGGGCTTCGATGTAGGTACAGCTGTACTGCTCCCCACAACCCACTCATTTTGCCACTTTGGACTGTTTCTACGGCTTTCAACAATGCCTGGTTTGTCCATAACTTCCTACGCTTATTATATCTTCGTTTATATTCCGTTGACATGTTCTACAAAAACATTTACTAGCTATTATACATGATTTTATGATGGGCCAACTATCCCCGAAAAAATCAGACCAACTAACTCGAGAATTAAGCAGCGTTGACTCGCTTGTTTTTTCAATAATGCTACGATAGTATCTCATCACAAGAACGTAAATATATCATCAAAACATCATATTAACGCACTGCATTCAGAAAAAGTCATTACTTTTTCGTAAAATGTCAGTAAATTATAATTTAAAGAACACCTAGAAATTCAAAAAATTGAAGGAATTACAGCCAAAAATGCACGAGCCTGCGCATGAGGTCGCATAACGACAAAACTGCATGTCCAATTTTCAACGTGATTTCCCAGAAACTACGTTTTCCAAAACGGTGGACATTTCCTGTGAAAATACAAAGTTAACCTTCCGTATCTCATTAAGTCTTCCCAAAGGAATAATATTATTGTTACTATACGGTTTCCACAAAATTATGCATCTTTCGTAGAAAATACATATTTCTATGAAATTTTATCTAAAATTTGTATATTAGAAATATTTCAGGTTATTAGGTGTTGGGTGACACACTCTGTATAAAGTCCAATAATTGTTTGTATTTCAAAATTTGAAATACAATTCATATGGACAATATTTTCGATACTGTCCAGAATATATCGACATGCAAAACTCGAAAATGGGAAACTCGTGTTGTTCCCACTTTATCTGGCCATAAACACAGCCACTTGTCGCATTATTCTTATGTGAATAATAATGAACATAAATCCATGTGACAGTGGCAGTGACTGTGACACCTCACACATAACTCACAATCTATGCCCGAAGCTTTGAAGCCACATTTTGTAAGTCTAAAGGCCGTCACACACGGTCCTTCTTGCTGTTCGAGTTTACTTGTACAGGCTGTTAAAAAATGATGATCATCGCTTTAAGGGGTGATTCTAAACCTCTGCATCGTCGAAGATTATTAAAAAAAAATGCTGCAGAATAGTTTATAACACCGAAAATTAATGTTAAAGTTTTTTCTTTACATGAACCTGCCCAGTTAAACGTTTTAATGCAGAATGCAGCGTGTGCTCAATGAGCGGCTTATTTTCGTCTTTTACTGCGCATTCCCAATTTCCGCACTATTAAAATATTTATGGATATGAATGCATATGTATGTGTACGGACGCGTTATTGAAATGTTGACAAATTCATTCTATTTTATTGGTTGAGATCCAATATGGAGGACCTTGGGAAGGGCATGTTATTGGCTAATCTGGAAGGCTGCGCAAGAGCACACCTAATGTCCTTACATCATGGTGTAGGTCACCGGCAGTCATGCGTTCAAGCTATTTCATAGCAAAAATGGCAGATTTAAGGGGCTATAACCGTTTGAAAATTTCAGAAATCCGTTTTTTATTCTTTTATACATTTTCATAGATTGATATTTTAAGAACATTATAAATTAAGTTCGATGTAGAAAATGGGAAAATTGAGGAAATTTGTAGAATTTTTAACGGACCGACGCAGGTAGCTCAGCGGTAGGTAGGTACTATTTCGCCAGTGCTCTGCCCTATGCAGCATAAACCTGTTACGAGTATTCGAATATTTACAGCTCCACTGTACTACTGTAATACAGTACTCCCCGGATTAATGAGAATATTTACTCTGACCCCGGATTTTTTTGGAAGGCAATGTGTACGTCCATAGTAGTGGAAACACCAATGTTTCCAACCAGGAAAATGAAGTTACGGACGTTGAAAATGTAAGCATCGCAGTTAGTAAGTTGCAGACCTATTTAGTAAAAGTGTGCATTGTTCGTTCTCGAGTCGAAATAAAATGAATACACGTGAAACTATGAGCCTCCATGGCCTCCATGGAAAATTAACAGGGAAATTAATTCGTCAACTGACAGGTTATTATGGAAATTCTATTGCAGGAATGAGAAAAGAAATTTGGGCAACCTTTTTTCATAAGATTTCCACGGATGAAAAGCCGCAACATTAAAATTATTCCGCAGGGAACGACTCGTGGTGCACGTGGCAAAAGACGAAAGGTGAAAAGAAAAATCAATATAAACATAAGCCTGCTCTGATGAAGGAAGATACCGAAGCAATAGATCTCATCTGCGAAGAACTACTTAGAGGTGTGACAATCGATTATCGAATTTTGGATATGTTTTAGAGGACCGAAAAATAAGATATAGGTACGTGTGTTTTTATAGCGGCCCGTTTTCATATTTAGGGGGTGAAACCAACCCCCAAAGTTACAAGATTTTCAGGTGTTCATCTCCGATTGCTTTGAATTTTGGATATGTTTTAGAGGACCGAAAAATAAGAAATACGTGTCTTTCGACTTTGGCCCGTTTGCACGTTTAGGGGATAAAACCACCCCCCAAGTTATAAGATTTTCAGGTGTTCATCTCCGATTGCTTTCGTTTTTGGATATGTTTTAGAGGGCCGAAAAATAGGAAATCCATGTCTTTCTGTTTTGGGCCATTTGCATGTTCTAGGGGTGAAACCACCCTTCATAGTTTTTCCCTAATAACGGTGATTGACGACAAGAACATCGTCCATGCAGCAAGGTATGACGCATATCAAGTTTTACTCAACACAATTTTTGTACCCCGTATGAACTTTGGGAGCTGGTTTCACCCCCTAAATATGAAGACGGGCCGCTATAAAAACCACGTATTTCTTATTTTTCGGTCCTCTACAACATATCCCAAATTCAAAGCAATCGGAGGCGGACACCTGGGAACTTCTCCTTGTAAGAAAGCCAGAACTGCTAATTGATTGTCGAGAATAATTGCTGAAAAAGGCGCCCCGTTTGCAGAAGTCTTAATAAGATTGAGTTACACAAAATTGCATTTTATTTAACTTTTCTCCAAACTTTACTTTCTAGTAAGATTGGGCATCTGTTACCTACTGTCGCCTTTTTTTAATCCGACACTCCGCTTTTTAGTTATAAAAAAAGGAAATGGAAATCTGTTCTGGAAAATCAACCTTTTCTTTAACGTGCTACCGTATCTTTCTTTCTCAAACTTTTGGAAATCAGCTTGGATAACAGCTATTAACGTGTTTAATAAAAAATGGCTCATTTTTTTTATTTCAGATATGAGAGATGTGCACCTTTCGACGGTTACCGCGCAGGTGTGTAAACATAAATGATCTTCGGACATACTTATATTCATAATTTCTGAATAAAAGTTATTTCTTAACTGAGACTTTTATTTTTTTTAAGTACTTTGTAATATTGTGTAAACATAGTAAAAATTAAATCTTTTTCATACAGCCATTGAGTTGTACGTTCAAATTGTTATACTACTTTAGAGTTGCACACGTCGCACGCTAAGGCGTTCATGGGGTCTTATTGTTTTTCTCATTACAGTATCTTTTTTTGTTATACATATATGAACATATGATCTCAAGCAATTCATTATAAATTTCTTCGTTCATAGGTAAATAATTAAACCAATCCACAAGTTGTAGCTTTAATTCATTTAGTAAATGGACATTTTACTCGCGATCTTTGCTCATTTTTCTTTTTTTCTAATAATATCCACTTCAGTTTAAGTCATGTTGTTTATAAAAGTGTCAAAAAATGTGCAAAAGAAAACTCGAACACTCGAACGGCAAGAAAGAGCATGTGTGGCGGCCTTTAATACATACATCGCCAGAAGCTATATGCATTTTAAGCAGATGTATCGGGACAAGCTCAAACGATTACTATGGTAAACGAAATTTATTACCTTTTGCAACAATGTTTATTGTTTCCACACGGTATATATATGTATATATTTAAATATTTCAAGACATTACACAGAAGGTGTTCGCAAAAAGAAGAAGTATGAGGTACGTGTTCTGCTGGGTCATTGTCGCCCTCCTGACGGAGGTGCATTGCCAAAAGCTTACGGAGGTCGTAATGACCAATAAAGGTCCGGTTCGAGGCAGACAATTTGAGACAATTTCGTACTCGGACCCATATTCCGCCTTCTTGAGCATACCGTACGCGGAACCACCTGTTGGCCCTCTTCGATTTCAAGTAAGTCCCATTTGTAATATATCTGTAGCTACGTACATGTCGATCTGAACGATCGCTCGTCGATGTAATCGCATGAGAAGGGGAACTAGAGAAGGACTCCTCAATTTAACGCCGAGAGCCATGAACCCTTATTTCCAAATTCAATTTTGTTTTCAAATGGAAAATACCGATTTTTTAAAAAAATTTATAATATACTTTTCGGAGTACTAAAAAAAGTTAAAGACTTTTCAAATGAGTGTTGCACCAGCACTATATTGGGAGTTAAAGGGTTAATCAAGAAGATTCTCATTTCTGAAAAATGCAGGACCCGGTCGAAATAGGCCCATGGACAGAAGTGAAGAATGTAACTGAGGACACCACCATGTGTATACAGTTCTTACCTATTGGTCCAAGAGGTCAGGAAGATTGTCTATATTTGGACGTGTTCACCCCAGTGGTACGCGTCGCATTTAATATAATTAATAATAATAATATAATTAATGCCTCCTGAAAAGCGGTTAATTCGGCGAATATTTGGTAGTTGAACTTCACGAACATTACAACGCTGAAACCGGTGATGCTTTGGATCTACGGCGGTGCATTTGTAACGGGGCAAACATGGCATGCGGTATACGGACCTGACTTTTTTCTGGAGAATGATGTAGTTTACGTCGCCATGAACTACCGTCTCGGACCTCTAGGTATTCCATTGATTTATTCAATTCGATAAAAACGTTCAGAAGACAACCAACGGCTGTTTCATATTCTTTTAGGATTTTTGGGACTGGGGCTGGAAAACGCAGCGGGTAATCAAGGTCTGAAGGATCAGAACTTGGCTATGCAGTGGGTGCAGAAGAACATCGCCAAATTCGGGGGTGATCCGAATCGAGTGACTATATTTGGCGAAAGTGCTGGTAGCGTTTCCGTAACATACCACTTACTATCTTCGAAATCAAAAGGTAAGAATTCAAGGGTTCAGGCATAAAAGTAGATAAAAAAAGTACCTTTACTTTTCTGATCGAAATGAAACATTTCGCAGGAGTATTCCGACATTCTGCAGCTTTACTCCGCATACTATCTAGTTTTACTCGATATGCTTGATTACGTAAGAGAAGACGATGTTTTTCAACAGTTTCACAATGTATCTGTAATTTAATTCTTCCCGCTTGTACCGCCCCGCGCCCTACGAAAGAACCACCCCGAACTCGCGGACTTTTCATTCTGCTCAAACATGTAGAATCCGATTGATATTATTCCAATTTCCACAGGCCTGTTTCAGCAAGCCGTAGCTCAAAGTGGCAGTGCCTTATGTCCTTGGGCATACCACACACCAGCCCAGACTGTCCAAGTGGCATTTGATCTTGGCAGCCGTATGGGCATTCCAGCTCTAACAAGAGAGCAATTACTGGAGGCTCTGAAGACAGCTGATGTCAACGATATAGTATCTGCAGCCTTCAGCATGGTCAATTTGCAATTCCCGGTATAATATAGTACATTAATAATTCAAAGGGAACTGACGTTTCACTGTCTTTTTTTGCAAACTCTTTAAGGGGGTAGACGCGGGTAATGCAGCGCTCTGTAAACCGACATAATCTGGCCCGAAACATGGGTTTAGTAGAATACGTTGTTTGACCTTACATGAGCGAATTTTGGGCTGGGCGAGGTCTCATTCGAAAGAGAAAGGTTCAGTGCAGCGCGCTCTGGTCATGGTTCAACGAGCTTGTGTTGATATCTAATAATATGAGTGTCCAAAGTAGAGGAAAATTCGACAAAATACACCCGCATGAATCCAAGTATTTTTAGGTTACTAAAAGAGTTTTGTGACTCAAACGAGGGCCAGAGCGCGCTGCACTGAACCTTCCTCTTTCGAATGAGAACTCACCCTGCTCAAAATCTGCTCATATAAGGACAAACAACGTATTCTACTAAACCCATGTTTCAGGTTAAATTGTCGGTATTACAGCGCGGTGCATTGCCCGTGTCACGTGGCGTGTTTACCTCATTAAGTATTTTTAGGTCACTAAAAGAGTTTTGTGACTCAAACGATGAACAAAGTGCTCCGCATTAAATCTTCCTCTTTCGAATGAGACCTTGCCCAGCCCAAAATCTGCTCATATAAGGACGAAAATCGAAAAATCCCAAACCCATGTTTCAGGTTAGATTGTCGGTATTACAGAGCGGGAATTGCCCGTGTCACGTGGCGTGTCTACCCCCTTAATATAACATCCAAGTGCATATTTTGTAACGTTATGAAGTATTTTGAAATCGACAGACTGTATAATGGGAGTTTTCTTGCAACAGCTTCCGGTTAGGGTACCATTTGGTCCAACCATAGACGTCCTTCCATCTGATCCTTCGGGAGAGAAAGCCTTCCTGGATGATTGTCCCATATCGAAATTGAAGTCTGGCAACTACAACCATGTACCTACCATGTTGGGCTACAATAAGGAGGAAGGGATTTTATTCACAATAGGTATGCAACAACAGTGGGTCTTACTTCAGTGCCATAGATATGTAGAAATAGGTTTCCTCATTTATGTGTTCGCCACTTAACCAACTCCCCCAACGCCGAACCTCCGAGGTATCTTATTCCGGGCTCCCTTTTATCCGAGTTCCTGATCCCACCGATATAACACGATTTCCTAATATAAATTAAAACTGCAACTCTGTCCACTAGTCGACGAGAAGGGGAATATATTCTCACCCAATAGAATGCATGCACGTTGCAGCAACTGCAGCATAGAAGTTTCTTTCAGCAACCACACTGTGTTCACCAAAGTATTCATTTTTTTTTTACGCAATTAATAAAATTAATCAAATTAATCAACGGCCGTGTTAATAATTATGGTTTTAGTAACGGAGTTTTAATTGGTGCCTGCCAAAGGCCAAAGCAAGTTTGATTTCTTTCCGCCAAGTCTTTCGTGCTTCTCTTATTCTGTTCCTTTCGTGTGCATACTTGCAGCGACGGAGTTAGTAAGGCAAATACTGGTGGATGAGCTAGCCAACATACTTAAGTACGACATCACCGATGTGGCCACAGGTGTCGTGAATGTAATGAGCCAGTTAGCGAAAGGTTCCATTTCCGAACTCATAAGGGTAAATATTGGCACGATTTTGTGATTTTAAGTTTGTGTGTGCTCAGGGGGAATTACTGATTCCTGGTGTGTTTTTTTCAGGCATCGACGATCTATTTCTTCAGTGCACCTATCGACGCAACACAACAGTATTTGGCTAAAAGCAATGGCGATAAACCCGTTTACTACTATCGAATGTCGTATTCAACGGAGCGAAATGTACATAAACTGTATAATCCACAGATAAACGGTAATTGATCTGCATTCACATATCCTTGTTGTACATCTGACTCATCAACACTCCCTTGCGTCGAATGTTTTAGGCACAGCACACGGTGACGACCTGGGCATACTATTTTATAGTGATTTGCTTTTTCCTCTTACTCCTGACCCATCGTACAACGAATATCGGGAAAAGGTGATCTCGCTTTGGACGAACTTTGCCAAGTACGGGTAAGTAACGAAATAAGGAAACGCGTCTTTATACGAACTTGAATCGTGACACGATGTAAGTAGGTATAAATTGTTGGCTAATTTGTACAAATAGTAGCTACCCACTATATGAAAGCTACTGTTGACTTTAGTGGCATAGTGGCTGAATGATACGAGGTGAAGTAACACGTCGGGGCATTTATCATCGTATGTGTTTCTCGTGTTTGCAGGAATCCTACACCTAACGGTGAGCCCATCAACGGTGGAGTCTGGTTACCTTCTGGCGTGGAAGGTCAGCAAATCGATATGGACAACGAGGCGTTTACGATGCACAGTCGATTACTGGAACCCATAGGTCAACAGTTCAGGTCGCTCTACACCTCTATCCTGCCACAGACGTCTGCATGTACGAATAATTCTTGGAACCCTCTCGGCCTACTACCCAACCCGTTCTAACTGAATAATGCTCGTAACAAATCTGGCCAAGGAGGCTGGTCACTAACATTTCCATATTTTAAAGTCACTTATGATGTAATTAATAATTAGCTACTGTGGGCGTGATATCTGTAGAATTTAATGTACCTACACTGATATAAACGTACAGGTGTTGGTTTTTACTATATCGGTGGTGTCTGTAGTTGAGCCCCGTACCCTCTTTCCCATCAATTCCCTAAAATTACAAACAGTAGAATGTGAGAAAGGAAGCATTAGATACAGGAGAAGGACGCGATAATGAGAATATAGTGTTTCAGCTACCAGTTTGTACTGTGAGCTATCAACTGGAATTGAATTGTTTTAATTTGTTGCATTTTCAAATACAGTAATTCGTCGTAATAGTCCCGACGAACGGGGCTAGCGGCGGGCGTATTACGCGATGCGGACACGATTCGGGCGAGCGAGAGGGAACGAAACAGTTGACACGTAGTTGCCGTCGATTCTTTCGTTCTCTCACTCTCGACCGAAGGATTCCAAGAAATGGTGGGGATAGTGAGCGGGACTATTACGCATGGTAAAAACGGGACAATAACGACGAATTACTGTATTTACGGATGAATAAAGTATAATAAGCTGCAATGACCACTCGACCACTCATTTCGAAGTTTAACTTTTAACTGAACCACTGACCGTGTATGTGCAGCTACTCGTCCCTCACTTTCGCCCATCGCACTGCACACTCATGGATGGGCAAAAAATTATTTGAAATAAAATATTTGGTTCGAGTAAATGACGAAAATTTTATTCCAGACTCGTCAATAAGAATGACTCGAGTCAATTTTTAATCGAAGCGCCATGATTGAATTACTTCAATCATGGGAGTTCAAGCATGACTGACTGAACAATCTTTTCGTATTCATGCGTATTTCAGTCGATTGAAGCTCGAATAATAGCCTAAAGGTGGGATCTCCTAACTGCGACAGGTCGCAGCGACTTGACCTAGCGACTGGTCCTAGGCTGAATCTCCTTGGCTGCGACAGGGTGCTGGCTACAGGGTAATCCTGGACCCACTGAACGCAAAGAGATGCCGCCTGGCACCCTGTGGCGAAGCCCCCCCCCCCCCCTCCCGTGGTGCCTCACCGAATTTTACACCTTCGCCCCTCGAATGGGTTTGAATATCATTAAGAACTGTGAAATGACCAGGATTTTCGGATTTCTCATCAGATCTTTCCGAAAACCACGCCAATCGAATCCTTATGTTTCGCCTTATGAACATTAATTACTTTATCTTTTGTCTGCAATGTGTGATCTAATATTTGAAATCAGAGGATCCGATGAAATTAAGAGATTGTGAAAAATATCCTCATATGTGCGTTTTCTGTTTATTTTTTGACCGGTTATTAATTCAAGATCAACAAAAAATCACAAGAACAAAATATGTTGAGAGGATCTCCGTTATAGCCTAGCCGATAGTCAGGGTTTTTCCCTATAAACAGCGTTCGTCATCTGGCGGACACTTGGCTTGCCGTTCTCGTCCATAAACTCGGGACTTTTATTTAAAACACCATTGTAAGCCTACTGAGTGCAGCTATTAGCGCAGCCAATTTGGAAAGTTCCGGGGGATTAGGACAGCAAGCAGATGCGTGTTTTATTGCGGCCGCGCGCTCACCACGCCAAGTCCCAAACTTCGCGTCGCGTATATCTGTAGTTTTTCATCGGTCCCCGACACGCAGGGGGGGGACTTAGAATTTCGCGCGCTACGTCAAACTCACCACTGCTCTTCACGACACGGCTACACACCAATCAATTGTCTTCAACCCTCCTCCTGCAATCCTCACTATTTCGCCAAATTCCTTGGAGAGGGAATTTTTACCTTTCCTGCGAGCGACCACGACACCAGAGTGGAGAAGAACTTAAACCTTGATACGAAGATTCACACGACTCTAGAACTCAGCGATAACTCAATACTTTTGAAATTAATATCACTTCAATAGATTCACAGTACTCAAAGAACTCAATACTTTATAATCAGACTCACATTACAACTACAACTCAACGAATATTAACAATTGTATGCTTCAGTAGCATTCAATGTAAATTTGTTACCCGTTGAAAATATATATTTTACGTGTCAGTTACTTTACTAAAAATTCAGTGAGATTTTGTGATTTTAACCCATCACAAGAGTGTGACAAAATAAGACCAGTCGTCAATCAGATAAGATTTGATCTTACACGCCGTAACAAAATAGTTTATGTGTGTAATATTTATGCCATTTGTGATAAAGATATGATAGGTCACGTACAAAAAGTTTGAATGTCCAGCAATTTATACGTTTCGTCCCACTGTCCGTTTACCTTCCTTTCTCATAGGTATTCATTTTTGCAGAAAATAATAGTTCATCTCCTAAAGCCCTTTATATTTTTCCGAAAACCAGACAAAACTATTTTTAAATTTGCTAAATTTTCAATGTCTCGTAACTTTGCTAAAATTCATCCAAAGTTGATGAAACAAAAACCATTTTAAAGTTTGAACTTTCTACTTTTCGACTCGTTGAATCACATTGATCGAAATGGGTGTCCAGGGTGTAAAATGCGCCCTTAAAGAAGAGTGTCAAATGCTAGAGAGTGCAAACAATATTTATTGCAATTTTTATGTTCACTGTCGAAAAGTATGATCATTTGCCTTTAAAATAAGTTACACCTCATCAAAATAGGATGTTTTTTAACAAAGATACGGCCATGTCCAGAGATGTCTAGGTTGCGCCCCACTGTGCGACTGGTCGCTAGACTCCCTTCGGGAGCAGTCTAGCGACCGGTGGTCGCAGTGCCAGCCTGCGACTAGGTATAATGGGAAACAGACCCTCAGCGCATTGTGTTGCATCTCGAGTAGCCTAGGCTGGTACTCAAACAGACTCGTGTCAGGTTCCTACGTCTGGCGCATACCCGACGATCGCAGTCGCATGTAGGAGAACAGATACATGCTTCCCCATTGCACCAGTATCCTGCGACCCGTCGCAGCTAGGAGATCCCGCCTTAAGAGCTGGCTACATAAGGGTCAACGTGACTCAATGCAGTCACAGTTCTTATTTAAAAATGTTGGATTAGTGTTGCCGAATACGAAATCGCCGGTCTGCCGCGTCAGTCCGGGGAACTTACGACGGTGGTGGAAGGTCAAATATTCTCAAAAGTATTAATAAAAATTCCTTGAGGTTTGATTTTTCATGGATGATGAACCTGAAATCCTCTTGTTGCAATATTCTTCACACAGGGTAAAGGACCCAATTACTGACACCTAACCAATTACTGTCACCTTAAGCTATTTTACTTAAAATAACGAATAAATCAACGTTGTAAGGTGATACACAAAAAGAATGATCTATTTCAACCTATAATCTATACTATAGATTATATTCTATAGTTTCTTAATCGTTACTTTAACTAAAATAGCTTAAGGTGACAGTAATTGCTTAGGTGTCAGTAATTGGGTCCTTTACCCCATAATATTTCTGCAACAGAAACTTTCACAGTGGATTAATACCTACAATCTATCTCGATAAAATAATGTAATTTCAACAGATATAGTCCTTTCAATGAATCACAATTGCCCAAATATTGAAATATCATATTTGAAGCTACAGGCCAAAACGCAATATGGAATATCGATTTGATATTCAGATGAAAGAAGGAAAAGATTAAAAAACACTTCTTCATTGTCAGCAGACAAAGTAGGCATTCAAAACATTAGCAATTCATGAAAAAGAAGCTACTAATGATATTACATTTCATTCCGAAGCATTTGTTATTCATAATATTAAGCACTTTGGGTGCTTTGTTACATCAACTCAATAATTTCCTTCTAGTTTCTCATTAATTGGCATCTTCAAAGTTTATGTATGAATGACTCGACGATCAATCATAATATACAATAATCAAAAACATTTATGCAAATGTTTAAGATTGGAATAATTGCACTTTACTGCGCAGTAACCGAAGTTACTTTCATACAGAAAGTAGCAACAGCGAGCACGCGTTATTATCGAAAATTTACTATCAATATAAAGTGCCGAATTGCATTTGCCTACATTTTCAGTGCAAATTTCGTTTCAATATCATCAAATTAAGCAACAATCGCGGGTGAATTTTGATCAATGCAAAGGAATGTTGAAAATTTTAAAAAATAAAAAAACTACATTTCTTATCAATCTGAAAATAAATACATACAACGATTGACGAAGTTACTGTGCAAAAATCAGCAACGCTAATGGGGACTAGCTACTACTACCACCTTTCAAAGACTCTAATTAGAACTTTAATTGAATGGAAGCGTGTCAGAAGTCTGCAATTTCTATTACAAATAATGAATCACACCTTTCATCACCATTCTTTCAGTCACAAAATAAAATTTTCCAAATTATGTACCATGGAAATTGGAACGTATAAATTTAAAAATGTTCTAAAAAAATTAGCTTACATTTGTCTGCAAGATATGAATATACTTTTCAAACAATATATCCAGTGCAAACATTCGATTCAAGGGTGGGTAGGTGGTGGTAGGAAAAGGAGGATGGTGCAGCCACTTAGGGCTGCTACAAAAAATGATCAGTAGCCAGAAGGGCAGCTGATCATTGTCCACTCAATAATGCAAGAAAACCGTGAGTGAACCGATTCTTTCTTTCGCAACGCTAACTTATTACAGACTAAAATCAACTCCCGAGCATAATCACTAGGACTTTGGACTACTCGCAGCACTAATTTCTCAAACAACTTCAAAATTCCCGGATGGTGCTTCATTACTGAAAATTCTACTATACTTAATACAAATCCCGAATAGCAAACGAAAAAGCTCCCAAGGAGCTACACTACTCTAACAAATTGTGGTTTCATTTTTCGCAACACTAAAAAAAAATCAGTGCACCTGTGTCTCGCAATACGCAACTCTAACTTTAAATCGCTGCAACCTTCCTGAAGGCTGTGTGGGGTCCCATGTGCAGCAAAGCCAGCTGCTCGGGACTCCTTTTTCCCAGGAACATGTCTTCGGACATGTCCCAGGATAGTTTCGGGGCATTGGGTTTGCAACTCTAATTACGAACGCGATCAGTCATCATCGCAACACTAACTCAAAAAAATATTAAGTATCAAACTCGGATGAGTAATTAAAAAAAACGCGATCAGTCGCATCGCAACTCTAATAAAAAGCGTACCACGAATCAAAAGTACTAAAATGAACCAAACTTTAGTAACTCCAATTCAAAATACAAAAACAATCGCGACTCTTTTTGCGGAACACTACAAGCAGCCACGCTCGACATTCATTCGCAACGCTATATGCTGGAACCAAATGCGGGGAATACTCGATTCGCAACGCTAATTCAAACCGTAATCAACATTTAGTCGCAACACTAACTGGCCCCGTAATCTTCTTCGCAACTCTAATTGAAAACGCGGTGTGCTCAATTTTAGGAGAGGGGGTGTCGATGGGTCAGCCTATGGCCAACCAAACTACTACTACAACTACCGGCGAGCATAATGGCAAAAAAATACCTTAGAAGAATGACCCTGCACCCGAGAATGCAGGACCACATTTTTCGTAGCCCACATGATGTGGCCTTTTTTCTGGCCGGGCTATATTCGGCTCCTTGGTCACTTCTTGCGTCGGGGGTCCGCCCTTCTGAAAGTTCCGACCGCGACCAGCGACAATGTGCAATGTCTCACTGGCGTCAAAAAGTCGTCATAGCGAGTCTAGAAGCGAGGGCATACCCCACTCGCGCTAGTCTGGTCGTCGAATTTTCTCACAAATTTCCTGAAAGCAGGTCATCGCGCGGGGGAACATGCGATACGACGCAGAGAATACGACGACCTGCCCCGGACCTACCTACTTATATTTAAGTCACACATTCGTACCAGAAGGTAAGTTACCTACCCTACACAACACCTATATTTAAAAAATGGCAAAACAGTCTCTCAAACACAATCATCAGTCAACTCACTCCACGATTCTCAAGCATCGCCGCCCGGGTGCAAAAGCCTACACTAGAGAGACCGTCCCGGGACGACTCCGTCACCCGAGCTTGGCCACAATCACACTCTAACAAGTACGTACCAGTTTTCACTGAAATCGGCTGGCAAAGGCAGTGACCATTGCGTGTAAGTATGATTTACATAGAAATTAATTATTTTCGATTTCAAACATTGGGTTACTCGATAATGCGCATTGTACGTATTAGGTACATACGTCAATCGTTATTACTTTCTCGTTTAATTGTACGAGATTGATTAAGTTTCATATTCCAAGATTATTTACTAGAATGATCATCGGGTGCAACAAGGAATATGATACATTGGTATCGTTATTACCATGAATAATAATATAATATTATAGTTTCGTTAACATGATCTTTGATGAGAATCTTTCACCGACGCAAATTCCACCGCCTAACCACACAAACACACACAGGTGGAAAATGCGACGTGCACGATACACTAACGCAATGCCAGCCGCCAAAATTTAATTATTTAGTAACGAAAGTCATCGTGCCCCATTGCTTTCACCCACCCAAGTAGCGCATGGGCACGTGGATGAGTTAAAAGGCAATAGGTACGGAAAGATATCCTGAAAATCCTCAACTAGAAAATATGATTAGTCTGTAGAGTGTCTAGCACGCTAGTATTCTTTCATTTTACATTATTAAGCAAAGTGACTCGACTTTCAACTTGTGAATAGTTTAAAGTTTGATAAATAAAAAAGAACTCTACTTTAGATTGCATCATCAAGAACAATCACTCTACTCGACATTTAATTAGCAAAAAAAAAGACTCTAAAATTGAATTATTTAAGAAAATTACTCTAAATCATCAAGAATTTACTTTAAGAATTTAAAACGAGCGATTCCATCTTCAAAGTAAATTTCATAAATCGAGAAAGTATGTTCTCATGCTAATTACTTTGAATCTGAAATTTGCCCACCCTCAATTGTCTTCTTGCACATGGAAATAAATTATTCTTTTGTGTATGCAAACGAGTGACCTTTATAAGAAAGGAATTACACTTTTATGTCTATTATCATCATTTAGAAATCAAGTTACTTTTGAACACGTAGTATCAGAAAAATAAAAGAAATTCAAGTCATTATAATAGTCGCAATGACGAAGTCGGAGGGCATCCGATTTTTCCTCTACATATTAAATAAAAATGATCGTAGCTATGGAGTTTGAGAGTATCAAACTTTTTCCCTACATAAAAATTAGCATTCAGCCGTATTGATATTCATACCAATACCTTCTGAGCTGCTATGCACCTTTATGTGCATTATTTAATAAATATCTACATCAATGTATGATCAATAAACATTCGCGTTAGGAACCGTTTAACTTGGAAATTAGGATTATAATTTGTGTTCGTACCGACACGCACGTGAAATTCGATCTTCCTTTCGGGGTTGTAAAGCCCGATTCACTTTTTTTAGAACGCGTGTGTCGGGCGAGCGTATCACCCGCCAAACTAATATTGGATGACTGTTTTTATTTATTCGTAAAAATTAGACTCTGATCCGCACGATGATCAGATATTAAAGTCTATGTTCGTGCTTGAGGTCCGAACGGTGACCCGATCAAGCTGCTGAAGTTCACTTCAGGTGAGACGAATGAATTCTTACTTCTAGCCTTGATGTTGAAGGTCGACAAGACACCGGAATTTGGGAGGTGCCAAAATGCCTGATTGGCCCCGCTTCCCTTGAAGAGGAGGAACCTTCCCTCCTAGATTTCGGTGGTGGAGGAATCCTCTCCCTCTTGGTGAGTGCGGGAAAAACCGGGCATCTGGCTGACAAACCTTCGCCAAGTTGACCGGTCGAAGAGTTTCGCCCAGGGTCGCGGTTTACGACCGTATTGTCCCGCGAGTCGGCAGTGATTCGAGTTTACGGTATACCCCGCTGGCGAAACAATGAACGGATTTTCTCAGAGCGAGGACGGTCGAGCTGTCCAAAAAAATGGCACGATGTCGATTGCCGCCTATTAAACATCTGGCAAGCAAATGTTTCCTGGCAATATCGAACTGTTAAATGACCGCCTCGCTCTGAGCCCCTTTTCGTTCCGGTAAGACGGAACAATTTGATTCTATTGAAAAGACGCGGTGTACAAGAAGACCCTAGCCCTCGTCTAATAAATACATATACAACCAAAATGTTACAATTCACGGGCATGGTTACCATACCCGCGGTCATTATGCTCGCCAAAGCACGTATACAACCGGTCACTCGTGTCGATTCGGACCAAACGTCCTACGACATGATTGAGTGACCAGAGGAACCATAATGCATGCGCACTCACATTTCGCTGTGCCCTGGTGACGGAGACGCCAGCAACCCTGCTACTGTCCAGGGGATGTCATCAAACTGCTCAGAAGAAGTCTTCAGGCTGCTCAGCTACGCCCAGACTGTAACGAAGGAACAGAACACGATTATAATTTCTTTCTAAAGTTACGATTGTTTGAACTCTAATAAAGAACCACGAAGCAATTAAAAACTAACGAAATTTTGTATCATTTAGACATTTTATGGAAAAAATTAAACATTAAAAATTAAAATTAACAAAAGTTGCGTTACTTTTGAATTGCTTGGTGATTCTATTCTAAAAATTAATTTTTTAAATTTTTTAATATTTTCTTTCTAAAATTTTGAAAAATGAACTCTACTTTAATGGAATTGAATGAAATACATAGATACTTACATCTTTCCATTAATATTCTGCTCACACATCTTGTCTTCAGCTGACGCAGTGACTCTAATTTCCGGTAACGAGTTTCGCTTTCCAAAGTAAAAAAATAAAGAAATACGTAGACTTCCAACGCGCCCCAAAGATTCTAGTCTCGCGATTCGAAGATGAGAGCCGCGATGCTCGTTAAAGAATATAAATTGCGTAAAAAACACTGACTCTACCCTCGCGTATCCCGAAATTGTTAACGACGCTCTACTATGAGCAACTGTGCTCTTCAAAACGAAAAACTTCGTACGTCATAAACACTGATTCTATTTGGCCGCATTGCACGCGGTCACAATCTCTGAAAAATAAGTCCGTTCGTGTTATTCGAATAATACTTTAAAATATATCACGATCTTTATAAATATCCAAAATTCATGGCAAGAATAAAAATTCGTTAATTATTCATGCTTGAAGAGCATGTCCTTGATCAACTACGCAGTTTTTGTACATAAAGAGCAAAACTTGCATCCAAAACCGAAGGTAAATGCAATTACAACAGCTTCATAGAGATAGATTCTTAAAAATCATTGAAATATCGTTGAATTCTACGTAAACGCGACCGAAATACAATAGAATTCGATCATTCCAATATTTCGTAAACATCTAGCGACGCCATTTTAAAAATTTTAAACAAATCTGATTAAAATTATTCAATTTATCATAATTCAATCTTTTCCCATTTCATCCCGATATTAACCGACTGCAAAGTTACTCATTACCCTCACACCCAACAATGATTCAATAAAATAACGAGAAAAATACGTATACCACACGTGTATTGTCATTTACTTTTTCCAAGGAATGAAACCAGACGCCATCCAAGCATCGTTCAAATTAACCGTCAAGTGTCATGGCGTCGCCTGCCCTTTGCTTTGGATTCCAGCCTCAACGCCTATAACCGAATGATACAACAAGTTTGAACCAAAAGCATTAAAACATTCGTAAGGCAATTAAACAACAAATAAACTTGAAATATGCCCGAAAAGGGATGTAATTGAATACCAAGATACCATATGTATGCACTAAATGTGCAGAAATATCGGTAAGGCAACGAAGGGAATACGCGACGAACATGTAACGGTTTTCTCGCAATATTTAATCAATTTCGGGACGAAACTGTATTAATAGTAGCAGAAAGTGACGATAGAGAGTAAGAAAGAAGAGGAATAATGATTAGAAGTAATTATATGACGGTAGATAATGTACGCATACCATTTAAATACGCAGCTATCGAAGCGTCTGAACTCAACGACCTCCACGGAACGAATGACCCCCGCGGCCCATCGCTGTACCTCGGCGAATATTAGCTGTGGTGGGGGGAGAGCAGACAGGCGGCAAGACTCTCGAGGCAATACACGCGTACGTATTTACGAAGTGTTGGGATATCTTGGCCGAGCAATGTAAACAGAGGTGACTTCCAAAGCTAGCATCGTTGAGTCATAACAAAAGTCGTTTCTACACATACGTTCTGCTAACGGTAAAATAGAAATATTACGCGTGATGTATTTCCTTCGTTTATAAAATATCTAGCATCTACATACAGGAGTGTACTTTAATTAAGCTTGTGAAACTTTACACAGAAGGCGTAGTCAGTATATATTCGAAAATTTCTTACGTGATATACAGATTCTTATTGCAATTTTTTTTCAAGTTTCGCGATACATTCGAGAATGTCGCTTTAGATTTTGGCTACCTTTGGCTCCAATAACGTTTTTCCGACGTTGTCGCATGCTGTGCACTAGTTTTTCAATTATTTTAGATTGAAAAACTGGTTATGAATACATACTTGGTACTCGTGAATTGTTACATTAACGCGCGTGCTTCCAAATGTTTAATACAGACAAAAGGAATAAATAAATTTCAAATTCGAGGTCAAAGTTTTAATAACGCGTTTTAAATATTTCAAATTATTTTTCTTGAATTTTATAATCAAAGAGTTATACTTCTCAAGTTTAATTACATTCGAGTCATTAAATTCTCTTAATAAAGCGGGAATGGAAAGCATTAATTCCTTAAGGATTTTCAACTATATAACTTGAAGGACTTTCTCATACAAATAATAATAACTGAGAATGACAGTTGATATTGGCACTACTTGGTTCCTGTGCTCGTTACTTCTTCTTTTCTCTCTCCTTACAATATTTAAACCAGCCTAGCAATAAGGCTTAGTTTAAGAACTTTATTCGTAAGACTTTTTCCAAATTTTCAAAAATGCGCAAAGCATTGGTCGAATATGGACCAGAAATATTTCGTAGAAATGGGTCACTTTCGTAGGTACCTCCGCGCTGGTGTGCCTGGACTTGGTAACGTTTCCCAAGCATTGCAACTTGTGAAATGGAATCAAAGACTAAAGCCTACGATCTAGGTTAAGGGCCCAGATCGAGCCAAACTTACATTCAGTGAGTTTCGTTCGGTCTGGACATCTATTAAAAAATGCACTTGCGTACTTCGAGCGATAAGCTTCTCTTCCGTCTCGTTCTTTTTAAATATAAGAGTGCCAAACGCACTCTTCTAGAAATACAATTCGCCTTCGATCACTGATTTCGATTTCGCGCATGGTGTGCTCGCCCTCCATAGGCTGGCTGTGCTGGGTACAACTTATTACGGCTTTACACAGATGACCATTGTTAGACGATGATGTGGGCCAGTTCATGACCATTCTGATTTTCTAGTTATCGCGCCGATACTAGGCTTCGGTCCACCTTGGCCCGCTCTGTGATCTCAGAAGACTCGTTCTCGGCCACGCTCGCCATGGCTGTATAAAGTCGTGATATGGAGCCCGCCACATAGAAACGAAAATTCGGTGCATCGAGGGTTAATGTTCGAGTCGCGTCGCGTGGCGTCTTTCGGTCCTTTAGTCGTTTAGTCTCCTTTGCAATCTCAATCGGGAGACTCTTAGCTTTCGCAAATATCCCTCGAAAGTTACGCAAGTGCATATTTGCGATAGATTATGCCACTAGGGCCTATTGTAAAGAGTGTGATAGGCTTAATTTAAGGGTAGAGGTACGCTTGCTTGTTGAGAGTGACACCTTTTGCTTTCGCTTTTGCTTTCTCTTACAATTAGCTTCACCGTGCACCGTGTCGTTTCTCATTTACCATACTTTTAAACCCTTGTCATAGTGACTTCTATATTCCCTATTTTCAATTCTCTTTTCTTTCTTTCCGGAAATATAATTCGCTCGCGGGGGAGATCTTGAATTAGCACAAGATGCTCGGGCATGATGATGCATGTGATTTAATTGTGAGGTGGGTTGCTGTGAGTCTGACCCCCTCGGAGTTTTGTATACTAAAGGGTTTTCCCGCTGAAAATAATAATTATTATTTCGATATTATTATACTCGTTAAACAGAAAATATAGTAGATACATAAGGACAAAGTAAGATACGAGTAAAGGCGAGGCCGCAGTAATTAAAATGTAAACTGCAAATGAAAATATTCTCTAACTATTGAAAATAATTTTTCAAAAATTCATTTTCATTTCTTTAGTCATTCATTAAGAAACTTTAAACAAAATATTAAAGTACTCGTGAACTGTTCGAAACTATAGAGTCAGATTCGAACCTACTTCTAATATAGGTACTTAATCCCGTCACTACTAATAACCACTATGCTCGTTACAGCAATCATTTGTTCAATAGCATGCAGAAAAATTGAAAAAATTAAAATGTACCACAGACAGGCAGCAATTATATATATATATATTCCTTATTAGCAACATCAATTTATATATATATATATATATGTATATAATTATATATATATAACACAGATTTTCAAAGTTAAAAAACGTTCGTACCATAATTTCTTTAATTTTCCCTTATTCTGCAATCTTTCAGCTTTCATTTAAAAACAATCATCGCTCTATTTAATTTCTATCAAAAGTTCTGTGATTTTTAAACAAACTTCGTCACTTTGCCCCACGCGCGCGGCGCTTCCGAACGAGGTAACTTGTGGCAAAGTGTGTTATCTGACGATAAACACAGCCACTTATCGCATTACCTTTCGTGCACGATTATCGGTGTCAAACTTTTATGCGACTGTGACAGCACACGCGTCACTCTACTCACAATTTACACCCGAGGCTATGGAGGCAGTTTTTTGTAATATTACATACATCGCCAAAAAGAATACGCATTTAAAAAGCATAAATTAGGATAACGCTTAAAATATGATGACGGCAGATGAAATTTATTACACTTTCCATCAATGATTAATATTTCCAGGTAGTGCGTATATAAAGTTTTGAAAATCCCAACACACCATACGGAAAGTGTTTGCAGAAGGAGGAAATATGAAGTACACACTCTGCTTGGTCGTTGCTGCCGTCCTAACGGAGGTGCATTGCCAACGCGTTACAGATGTCGTAACCACTGATAAGGGTGCAGTTCGAGGCCTCATGTTGGAGACTAATATGAACTGCGTGCCCTATTCTACCTTCACGAATATACCGTTCGCAGAAGCACCTGTTGGCGACCTTCGATTTAGGGTAAGTTCCATTAAAATTTTGTCTTGATGATGTAATCACAGAACTTAATTCTAATTTCGCCAGTCCAAAGAAGGACATCTGCAGAATTAAACTGCTTAATGTGCAATATTAACAATAATAACGAGCAAACTTTACACGGTTTTCTACCTGAAAAATGCAGGACCCTATCGAAGCAGGTCCATGGACAGGAGTACTGAATGCAACTGGGCCCAGCATCACATGTGTACAGGACCTTCCTGTGCAACAAGGAGGAAGCGAAGATTGCCTATATTTGAACGTGTACACCCCATTGGTACGAGTCGCCTCCATTCTAATATTGTAGGAATAGATTTCCTAGTTCCTATGTGTTGGGGAGCCATGGAACAAGGGGACCTCGGGCGATGGGACTCGGGAACCCACGACCTTGCGGATCCTTTGCACCTAACCAACTCTACCAACCCAGACGTTCCGAGGTTTCTTATTCCGGGCTCCTTCATGAGCTTTCCTGATCCCACAATATACACCGTTTTTAATCTTTCATTATTGCCGCAAGCTAATTGCCGTTACTGAATACGTAAGGAAAATCTCTTGATCCGCCTAAAATTTGTTAGTTGAACTTCACAAAGATGGAAAGGCTGTTACCGGTGATGATTTGGATCTACGGTGGCGCATATGCTCAGGGGTCTACATCACGCGATATGTACGGACCTGATATATTTCTAGAAAATAATGTGGTTTTCGTCGCCATGAATTACCGTCTCGGACCTCTTGGTAACCGATCGATTTCTCCAATTCGATGAAAATGTTGACCGGACAGCTACGACTGTTTAATATTCTTTTAGGATTTTTGGCACTGGGGCTCGACGGCGCAAGGGGTAATCAGGCTCTGAAGGATCAGAACATGGCTATGCGGTGGGTGCAGAAGAACATCGCCAATTTCGGGGGTGATCCGAATCAAGTGACTATATTTGGAGAAAGTGCTGGTGCCGTTTCCGTAATGTATCACTTAATATCCCCGAAATCGAAAGGTAAGAAGAGTCTGATTGTGAGAAAAGTTTCATGTAAATCAAACATTCGTAACAGTTAACTATACATATCGATGTGCGTTACGAAAAGTAGCACGTTTTAATTTTCTTACGTAAACTAACTTGTTTCGGGTTTCGCTGCGAAAACTACCACGTTTGAGCGGTTTGCCACGCAAAATAGCACGTTTCGTCTTTCGCTGCGAAAACTAACACGTTTGAGTGATTTTTCACGAAAAATAGTATGTACTTACCATTTGTAGCGATGAAAAGAAGCAAATTTGAATGGTTGCCTACAAAAAAAAATTTATACCACAGCAACCGACACGATTTGATTTTTTGCAGGCCCATATAAGTCAAGTATGATCGGATATGATCTAATAAAAAAAATTTCCTGTTCTGATCTTTATATAGAAGACAAAAGTGAGAAATATTCAATATGAATGAAATAGATAGAAAGTTGAATTCTTTTAAACTGACCACACGCTGAAACGTGATAGTTTTGCAGTCTACAGTATAATCGAAAACGTGCTATTCTTCGTGGTCAAACCAGATAACGTGCTAGTTTTTGCCGCAAATTCCCAAATGTGGTATTTTTCGTGGCGAAACAGTACCTATAACGTACTAGTTTTCGCCGCAACAGTATGAAATTTGCTATTCTTCGTGGCGAAGCAGTCAAATGTGTTAGTCTTCGCGGCGGAAGACGAAACGTGCTAGTTTTCGTGAGAAAATTGAAACGTGCTACTTTTCGTAACGCACGTCGATATAATAGGTATACTACAGCTTACTCCAGCCAAGGCTAGTTCGAGCCATTTGGGAGCTCGGGCTCCATGATGTTTACCATAGTCGCGCGGAAGGGGAGCTCGAAAGATCAATGATAACGTGGGCGCACCACGGGAAAACTGTAAGAGTACAGGCTCGCACCCCTAGGAGTCCCAGTGGGAACGATCACTGGGACCCCCAAGAATCTCTGTGATTCAAGCCTACCGTACGCGTATGAGGCTTGAACTGGCCTTTGCTGCGTTAAGGTGAGATCCCAGAATCGCAAAGAGGTCTCCGGTTCCGATTAGGTTTTCGTGCACCTCTGATCTAACACAAAACAGCGTTTTCGATCCGTAATCTAATTGTTGGAAAGTGTATCGTGGTAGGTTTCAGCAGGTTCTGCTTTGCAGCAAAAGCACTCAGAACTCGTAACGTTTCGAATCTGTTCACACACGTAGAATAGAATGCGATTAATGTTATTCCACAGGCCTGTTTCAACAAGCCATTGCTCAAAGTGGTAGTCCCATATGTCCGTGGGCTTTCCACACACCAGAGGAGGCTGCCCTAGCAGCTTATGACCTTGGCGCACATATGGGTATTGTAGCTGAGACAAAGGAACAATTACTGGACGCTTTGAAGAAAGCTGATGTCAAGGATATAATAAAATCAGTGTACGTCTCAATAATTGAGCGGATAATGGTATGATATTGTATATAAATAATTTAAGGGAACCGACGCTTCACGAGCTTCTTTGTAAATTGTGAATTCTCTCCCGCAACAGATTCCAATCACCTTGCCATTTAATCCAACAATAGATGTCATTCCTTCTGACCCATCGCCGGAAAAAGTCTTCATGGACGATTGTCCCATATCGAAATTGCAATCTGGGGACTTCCAACATGTACCTATGATATACGGGTATAATAAGGACGAAGGAATTTTATTGACATTAGGTATACAGCAGTGGCCTACTTCCCTGCCATAGATATAACATGATTCCTTAATATAAATATAAATACAGCCATGCTCACTACTCCAAAGCAAGGGAAATACATAAATTCTCACTAAACACAATGCTTGCACGCTGCAGCAACTGAAGCATAGAAGTTCGTTTCAGCTAACCCTCGTTTTGCTTCTATTATGTAATTAATCAACGGTCGTGTTCATATCTATGGCACAGAAGCGGAGTTTCAACTTTCAATTGATACCTCTTGAAACAAGTTCGATCTGCTCTCTTCCATGTGAATACTTTCAGCGCCGGATGTACTAAGGAACAAAACGGTAACAAGTCTAAACACACTATTTGCGCACGACCCGACGGGTCTGAGCAGAGATTTCACAAGCCTATTGAACACAGTTGCGACTGGTACCCTTTCCGAATTGACAAATGTAAATATTGTCAGGATTGCGCTGAGCTTATGTGTGTTCAGATAGACCTACTGATTTCTGGTGTGCTCTTCTCTCTTCAGGTAGCAACAGCCTTTTACTTCACTGGACCTATCGATTCCACACAAAGAATTTTGGCTAAATACAATGGCAAGATACCTCTTTACTACTATCAACTGTCGTATTCGACGAAACACAATGGTCACAAAATGTTTGATCCACAGATAAACGGTAATTATTCATCTCGATGCTTTCACATGTGCTGTCCCTTGTAGTAAACGCACGCTTCACATAACAGTACTTGGTTTACATCTGACTCATCAATAATTTTTTGTCGAATATTTTAGGCACATCTCACGCTGACGATATTACTTTGCTATTTACTGATGAGTCGAAACCGCTCCTTGATCCGAACTCAAAATACAACATGTATCGGAAAAAGCTCGTCTCTCTGTGGACAAACTTTGCCAAGTACGGGTAAGTAATCGGAGCGCTATTTGATGAACGATAATACAACATTTCCTTAAAATGGTATTCTCTATGTAATCTTTAATTGAAGAAGGAAACTCGTCTTTACTCGAACTTGAACCGCGAAACGATGTAGGGACAAATTGTTGGCTGTGTTGAAATCGTAGCTCCTAAGCCTCCTATATGGAAGCTACTGTTTATCATCCTGACTGGCAATGAATGATACCCAAATGCTGGTATGTGTTTCTTGTGTTTGTAGGAATCCTACACCTCACGGTGAGCCCATCATGGGTGGAGTCTGGTTACCTTCTGGCCAGGAAGGACGGCAAATCGATTTGGGTAATGAGGAATTTAAGATGCATGGTCGATTACTGGATCCATTTATTGAAAAGTTCGCGTCGTTCTACACCCTTACCCTGCCACATATATCTGCATGCCGAGCGAAGCCTTGGAATCCTTTCAGCAGATTATAAGAAAGACAAGACACAAATTATGGTCCGAGCTTTTCATTCAGCATGTTTTGCAGATGTAGGGAGTTTATCCAGAAGAGCCACAGAATGTACGAATAATGAATTCTCCTTTGTTTGAAATAAATAAATTCTTAAACATACGATGTTTGAATCAATCAAGTTGACAATCCAAATTTAAATTTTTCAAGAATGCCCTGTTTGTCTCTATCTCATTGTCAGTCAGGATCAATTGGAGGATTTGGTGTTTTTCAGAGCCACGGGAAGGGGAGTTTAAAGCCAATGATACCGCGGGTGTAGGTACAACGGATAGGGAAAACTGTAAGAGCGTTAGTAGTAGAGCAATAATACAGTTTTCCCTATCCGTTGTACACCGACGTTATCATTAGCGTTCGAGCTCCCCTTCCGCGCTGCTTTAGTAAACATCATGGAGCCCCGGCTCCGAAATGGCTCGAACTGGCCTTCGCTGCCGTGACACAATCGCTTAACGCGCGTGACTAACACTGTCGGTGCCACACATTTTATCAAACTATTTCGCTTCTGTATTGAAAAAAAAACGTAACTTACGATTTCTGTTTATGTTTTCCGAAGGAAAAATGTCTGCTGCATCACGTGGGATGGTCAGATTTTCTCCTAGACCCTTAGTTTTAGAAATCAATTGAAAGATATCTTAAAAAATGGGTGCATTTCAGGTGTCTCTTTCCCTTTGACCGATGTTTAAACGTATTTAAATGTTCATGCTGCAATAATATCTTATATCGTTGAAAATTTATAAGTTGAAAATTTACAGTCTTTTTTTCAAAATCGAATTTCTCAAAAACTGAGGGTGATGGCGACAAACGGTTTGTGGAATTATTTTCAGCGCACGAAAACCTATAAGAAACGGCTATTGAATGTTACAAGTCCAGATGGCTGTCGAATTGTGTACCTAATCAATACAATGTTATTTGTACTTTAAAGTTATTGCTGTTGTTGTTCCTAAATTCCTGTTAGGCCTGTTTTACACCTCACGTCACGGCACCGCAACGGCACTGTTTATACGGCAAAAGGAACGAAGAACATATAGGGTAAATCCGGGAGCCGCGGTCGGACTGAAGAGTTGGTCGAGTGGCTATATTCAGACTCTATATCTGTGTATGTGTAAAAGCGTGTTAAAGTTCTGAACAATTAATTCTCTAAGAATCAACTGTTTCGACCAACTCTCTGGCCCGACCGCATCTCCCTGATTTACCCTAGAGACCTTTGACACGTGCCGTCGCCGCATAGACGGCGAAAGTTCTCTTGGTGTGAAAGGTCTCTTGCCGTATAAACGATGCCGTTGCTGTGCCGTTGCCGTGCCGTGCCGTGCCGTGACGTGAGTGTATGTGATATTTGTAGGCGTTAGTGCAAATTCGTGTAAATGCTAGTAAAAGTGGTGATTAATATTATTTTGGCAGTTAAAGATATATAACAAGTAATCATGCGGTATGAAAGGAAAACGATAAGGAAAATACATTGTTTAAAGTAGAGCTCATACATTCTGACCCGTCGGGTACCCGTCTACCCGAAAGAACTTCAAGCCATTGAATGTGGTATTGTTCCATCATTTTTTGCTAACATCAAACAATACCACAGACAATAAGGTCAGGCATAGTAACAGCTTACTAGCTGCGCCTCGCCTTTTACTGTAGTAATAAAGACGTTTAATAATAATAATAAAAATAATAATAATAATACATCATTCAATTGCTTGAAGTTGTTCCGGGTAACTGGGCACCCGACGGGTCAAAAAGTAGGAGCTCTTAGTTTAAACGTTACGCTAACAACTGAAGGCATATACAGGGTGTTCGACAAAAGCTGACAGAAACTTTAAGGGGACCCTCCAGTTAAAATTTTTCAGAAAATCGATTTTTTTATATACATATATTTTTGTAGTAAACATCCCGAGAATACCCCGTGAAAGTTTCACATCAAAATTCGTAACGATACTGTAGATTATACAATAAGTGGTTTCAGCGCACTAGTTCGGTCAGTTAAAACAGATTTAAAAGCTAATTTGAAATTTTAAAAAAATTTTATAAATTCCGACGTTTCGGTCTGTGGTTTAGACCATTTTCAAGGAAAGTTATAAAGAATGCTGCGTTCGCTTTAAAGTAAGTCACACGTTTGCTAAGACGTGTAACACGCGGGTCGGTTGGAACGTGACTGATACTATAGATTCTACAGTCACATAACCAATTCAGGCTCCGAATGCAGGTATGAGCAGAGAGCACTATGAACACGTTTTTCGCGAAACATGATATATCGAAATGGTAACCGCGATTTCAGAAGAACTAGCGAACCGATTCAAAAAATCCTTGTGGCATTTCATTAGTAATTGGACTCGCTATCGCAGCACCCTATAACATAATTTTTTGAAACACGGGTTTATTTATTATTTTCACGCGGAAAATTATCTACTTTTTTTGGTCTACTTGGATGAAACGTGCCCCAATCATCGTAGTTTTCGTCGTTTTTGCTCCAAGATATAAATTTTAGATGATCCTGTGAGTAAATTTCGTGGTTACCGTTTTGATATCTGTCTTTGGTCGCGCTGCACTAAGCACCACCTAGAAAATGCATCAAGACCAAAAACATGAAACAACAAATTTGTTTGCACCCTAACGAGTGTATCAATAAATGCCAAAAATATGTTTTAGGGTATGTTATAACCTCTGCTAATAAGAAATTCATAAAAATCACCTATTTCCCGAGCATTTTGATCGGAGGGTACCCTCCGGGGGTGATTTTGCATAAAAAAAAAATATGTTCAATACAAAAAGTTAACCTTGAATTCTAGTTTCGTACGCATGGGCCGAAATGGAGTTTTGTCCTACGGGACACCCTGCGCCCTGCGGTATTGGGAACACCTCTCGCTTTCCGCAGGCGGTTCCCCATACCACTGCGTGCCAACAAGTCGTCAGAAATTGTGATTCGGTGCACGCGTATTCGGTTAAGTTAAAATTCAAAGCCAATTTTCTGGAAAGTGAAACGCTGTATTCAATTACGCTGCGTGCCTGGCAAATTTGGAAAGTAGAAATAGTGATCACCTTGAATTATACATTACGTTGCTATTACGTTGTTGTCATCTATGTCATTAACCGCGTGGCATTTATCTTGCAGATAAGTACTTACAAAACGCTTTAGGCTATATAAATGACTGTTTCAGGCGAATGTTTTTTAGTTTCATGGTTGTACGTAACCCGGTGTCACCTTGCCATCTATCCGTACCTACCTACATATGTATTCAAATTTAGTGCTGTCGAATTTTCTTTCCTCGCCGATCAAAATTTAAACTTACTTCTAAACAATTTCCACGTATTGAATAATCTAATTGGTAAGAATCCACTATCATCTTCTTTACCTGATCACCACTGTAGGCAGTCTAGTTTTTCCTACGTTGTACGCGCACTGAAAAAGACCAACCAGTATACGCATAAATACAGAGTAACTGGTGCGCAGCTCGTTCGTTGCCGCTTGGCTGAGCCTTCCGCGCAGGGCATAGGTACTTATAATTACCGAAGTAAGTAAGCCGGAACATGTATTAAACAGTCGAGAAGTTAGCGATCGAATGCCAAATTCGAAATATAGAGAGGAACTTTCACATTGTTGCAATTACATACCACCATGCAATAAGCCACAATTCGCTCAAGCAAACGTAAACACTGCACTACTGCTCCAGTGGCAAAAAGACTGCGGAAGTTCGTGCAAGTATGAAATTTTTTACGATAATTGCGACTTCAGCACGTAGTGAGTGTTGGACTGCGGATGGGCATTGCGTGTATCAAGTATTTATATCAAGTTTTATTCAACACAATGTTATAATATTCTTTAAACTAACAATAACAACTTTTGTGCCTCTTCTTATGAACTTTGAGGGGTGGTTTTATCCACTAAATATGCAAATGGGCCAAGATAAAGAAACGCGTATTTCTTATTTTTCGTTTCTCTAATAATCCAGTGAAATTAGGATCTGTCTTCGGAATAAATCCCAGCAAGCAAATCCCAGCATTGGTATGGGCCTCTATTTTGTCGTTTTAAATAATATGTCAAAAGTTCACAACGATCCGACCACCGCTAAAAAAAATTTTATAAAGGGTTGAAAAAGATAATAACGGTTTTTCGAGAATATCTCGTTATCTAACAGTTTCACGGCGAAAATAGTTATAATCAAATTTATAGCTTAGGAAATTCTCTACAAAAAGGTGCTATAAGTTTTTTTGTAGAAGTTATCATTTTCGTGTATGTCGGGTTATCAAGTTTCAACCCTCATATTTTTGACAAAGGAAGATCCTGACCCCGGAAATGAAAAAAATTATGAAACATTGTAAGTACGTAGGGATGTCTTCCTGAGTACATCATAATTTCACTCTAGGGGTGTGAAATTCGTCCTTGAAAATCCGTTTTTTTTTCAATTTTGTATTATAACTCGCGAACCTAATTAAAAGAAGTAACTTTTACCTGAACACTTTTTTCTATCTCCGTAGTATTTACATAGTATTTTTAAGTTTTACCCGGTTGAAGTGTAAATATTTAATGTTTAGTAAATCATCTCATTTGGAGCAAAACCGGGTATTTGAGTATGGGGAAAAATCGGGTACCCATACTTTCTACGTAGCTATGGCGTAAATGTCTTATAGGAGCTGATTTCTAATCGTTAAAAAATATTTTAGCCTATTTAGCATATTTTTGCCTATATTTGTGCTGACTATTATAATTCCCTTCCACCCAATATTCGAGGGCTAAATTCATTTCCTGATTTTAAATGTAAAGCTCAACGATATATATTTCTACACTATTCCTCAGTCGCCACTATATTTCTCCTTTTATTTGTCTCCTCCTTGTTTGTCCATCTACGTTTATATTTTTCTGCCTTAATGCGCCATAATAATTTTTTCTCTTAATTTTTCTGTCTTTACTTTTCGTTCCCAGTTTTAGTTTTAGTTTTAGTTATTTAGTCATAGTTAGGCTTCTAACAGTATTCTTTGTATGTTCCCAAGTAATAAAGACGAATAATACTGATAAAAAAAATTACACGTATAGGTTACGGGTGGGTTCGTGAGATTTGCGCAAATGTTGAGCAGGGCGACAAGACCTTTATTTGTGATTTTTGTGCACTAGATAAATGAAAATAAATTTATGCACAAATTAATATTTGTTAACATATCTTTCTTTGTGATAAAAGATATTAGTAATGAAGGTTTTATGATTATATAATATTTTATGCGGGTTTTCAATAGGTATCCGATATTACTCACATCTATACGGTAACACCGGGTATTTGCATACTTCCGATAAATCTTGTTTTCCTGTGACCTAAATAGTTTTGTCAAAAAAAGGACTCTCATTTTCTGATTATGTAAGGTCCAATTATGATCTCTGGCAGTGTCCAAAGTTTATGTTGCCCTCTTACTCTTTACTAGCAGGAAAAATACATTAGGCACCCGGTTTCGCCCCACTTTCCCCTAATTACCTCATATTCGAAATCAGCGTCCCCGAAAATTTACCTATACGCACTAAGTTTCTTTCGAATTAGCCCATTTTCTGAAATTTTGCTGTGACATATTCGATTTGCCATCTTCAATTTAAAAAAACTGACCTCAGTTATCCTTTATGTTCGGTTTATTTGGGCCAGTAGAATCGCTTTCTAAAAGAATGCCCAGTTGCAGTCGAACACTCTGTAATCGTGTCCGCTACTACATATACCTACTCCAGCTAATTCCTCAGCAACTTTTGTGTGTGCTATAAATACGAAACATATGCAAATCGTGCAAAATAACAAAAAAAAATTCAATACCCACTAATGCCGATATACATATATATCAAGCAAGGTTCTATCAGTATGGTGTGTTTGTATAAAGTTGCGCAGTCTGTTGACAAGCGGTGTATAACACCACTTCTACTTTATATGACATATTTCTTATTGTCAGTAGGGCTGGAACTATTCGAATAATTTACTATTCCAATATTTTACAAGTATTCGAATGCTACGAATAAACTTCGAATATTTGAGTATTCAAATGTTATTATTCGAATACTATTCGAATACTGCTATATTCGAATACTGATGTATTCGAATAGTATGGTATGAAGTGGGTTAAAATTAGCTTACAAGATTTCACCATGACAAATGAACCTATATTCGAATACTTAAATATTCAAATTATATTCGTCAAACAATTAAGCAACTGAAGTATTCGAATATTCGAATACCGAAAAATTCGAAAAATAGCCCCAGCCCTAATTGTCAGCAATTATATACACATTCTCACACTATTATGCACGCTAGTAAAAAAGTTAGTCACACAGAGGCGAATACAATAACGCTATTGTAAGGCAAACGCCAACAATGTAGCACTCTCGATGTGAACGTATATAAACCAGACTTATGAACTCCGCTACATGTTGGATTAACGACTTTCACGAAGGAGGAGCAACAATGAAGTCCGCTCTCTTGTTGGTCACAAGTGTCCTCGTGCCACTGGTACGCTGCCAGAGTTTCACCCAAATCGTGGATACTGACAAGGGTCGCGTTCGAGGTAGAGTATTGAAGACAGCTTGGCATTCCATGCCCTATTCTGCATTCATGGGTATACCGTTCGCGAAACCACCCGTTGGCGACCTTCGATTTAGGGTATGTATCATTTTCTTTTGTCTCTTCGATGTAATCACAGAAGTTAATTTTACCAGCCTCGAGAATGAAATTTCATAATTTAAAACCTTAGCAATAATAACGAGTAAACTTTACACGGTTTTCTGCCTGACAAATCCAGGATCCCATCGAAGCCGACCCATGGACAGGAGTGCTGAATGCAACTGACGAAGCCCCCGCCTGCATACAACATGTGGTCATTCGTACAATAGGGCAGGAAGATTGTCTATATTTGAACGTGTACACCGGTGTAGTATGTAGCGACTCTGTTGCACCGTACTGCTGCACTCAATAACTATGCTCCATCTTAAATTGTCCATTAATTTCGAATTCGTCTAATATTTGGCAGACGGACTTTAGGAACATTAAAACGCTGAAACCGGTGATGGTTTGGATATACGGCGGAATATTTGTATTGGGGGTGATTTGGCGCGAAATATACGGACCTGACTTCTTTCTGGAGGACGATGTGATTTTGGTCGCCATGAACTACCGTCTTGGACCTCTAGGTACTCGATTGATTTCTCCTCTTCGATGAAAACGTTAAGGAAACGGTTTAATATTCTTCTAGGATTTTTGGCACTGGGGATGGACGAAGCACGGGGTAATCAAGCTCTGAAGGATCAGAACTTGGCGCTGCAGTGGGTCCAGAAGAACATCGCCAATTTCGGGGGTGATCCGAATCGAGTGACCCTGTTTGGTCAAAGCGCTGGTAGCGTTTCCACACTGTACCATTTACTATCCCCGAAATCGCAGGGTAAGAATTAAAGAATACAGTAGTTAGTCTAATCCGAATCAAATAATTCGTAGGATATTTAATACAGTTTACTCGGCCGTATGTAGAATCCGATTGATCTTGTTCCACAGGCCTGTTTCACCAAGCTATTGGGCAAAGTGGCAGTCCCCTATGTACCTGGGGGTACCACACACCAGCGCAATCCGTCCAAATAGCTTACGAGGTTGGCAAACGTATCGGCATTACAGCTCAGACGAAAGAACAATTACTGGATTCTTTGAAGCAAGCTGATGCCGCGGATATAGCGCACGTAGCATTTCTCATGACCAATGTCGAGTTACCGGTATAGTATAGACAAATAATTTAGAATCTCAAGGAGTAACTTGAAGTGGCCAGGCTATAATGGCTGTATTCTTATTCTTGCAACAGCTTCCAATTAGGGTACCATTTACTCCCACCATAGACACTATTCCTTTTGATTCTTCGCCGGAGCAAGTTTTCTTGGATGATTGCCCCATATCGAAATTTGAGTCTGGTAACTTCAGTCATTTACCTATCATGTTAGGCTTCAATGAAGAAGAAGGGATTTTCTTTGTAATAGGTATGCAGCGGTGAGCCTACATCCGTCCCATAATATAAATAAAATCTTAAATTCCTTTGAGCTACCGCATTGTGATCGCCGAAGTATCCCTTTTTTTACGTAATTAATAATAGTTTACAAAATTATTTTTTTTTGTGCAGCAGATGCCACCATTTGTTTCTTATGTAAAATGGCCCGCTGATTCCGAAAAAAAGGTTCATACAAATTTCTATCGATACGTTTTCGAGATATCGACAGGTGAACTTTTTACCTGTCTGTCAAAAAGGTGGTACCACTTAATTGCGAATATCTCGGGTAGCGAATGTCCGATTTGGTAGAAAATTATATCAAATTAAAGATAATTGAATTACCAACAAATATACCTCACAAAATTTTCAAATCGGTTCCATAGTTCGGGTGAAATCGATGGAAATATGTGAAAAAAGTCATTTTTTTCCACCCAAATTGAGATCGACAATTCATTTAATCATCTGGGAAAAATCGAAATCGCAACAATGGGCCCAGTTTCTCAATTCTTACGTAGAGTCTGCAGTTTTACGAAGAAAACAAGCTGCTGCTGATAAAAACCTATGGATAAATACCGAAGCTAGAGACAATTGTGTGAAAACACTAAAATTCCATGTTTTCTCGATTTTTGTGTTTTTTTTTCAATTCTATTGTTATTTCAATTTTAATTAATTCTGCACATTTTTTCAAGTATAGTGAGACTACCTTTTTGACAGACAGGTAAACAGTTCACCTGTCGATATCTCGAAAAAGTATGCATAGAAATTTTTTTGGACCTAATTTTCGGAATCAGCGGGCCATGTTACATACGAAACAAATAGTGGCATTTGCTGCGCAAAATGACTGTAAACTAATGCAATCAACGGTCGAGTTCGTGTTTATGGCTCGGACGCCGAATTTCAATTGGTGACTGCGGAATAACAGTTGATTTGCTCTCTCGAATTTGTTCTGCTCCCCGCCTCTCATTTTTTGTTTCTTCCATGCTGATAATTGCAGTGTTGGAGTTAGTAAGGCAAGTAGTGTTCAATATTCTACAACAGCTATCTATGCTGGACTTCACAGGCCTGAGTAAGGGCGTCATTAACGTAGCCAACGGAGTTGCGAGGGGTATCATTTCCACCCTGATACAGGTAAATATTGGCACGATTCAGTTAAGTGCATACATGAGGAGAAGGTAGAACTGATTTCTGGTGTGGTCTTCAGGTAATGACGGTCCATTACTTCAGTGAACCAATCGATATCACGCAAAAGTATTTGGTTAAACATAATGCTGATATACCCGTCTACTATTATCGACTGTCCTATTCTACGGAGCGAAATTTGCACAAAGTGTATAGTCCCCAGATTAACGGTAATTGATTTGCATTCTGGGAAGTGTGGTGTTATCCCCTGTACATAATGAACGTACACTCCAGATGTTCTTCTTTTACATCTAATTCAATAACATCCTTGGGTCGAATGTTTTAGGCACAGCTCACGTTGACGACATTCGTCTACTATTTTATATCGGGCTGCTTTCTCCCATTGATCCAGACACACCGTACAACCAATATCGGAAAAAGCTCGTCTCCTTGTGGACGAACTTTGCCAAGTACGGGTGAGTTAGCATCCCGCACGCTAGTTGATGAAGGATAATCCAACTTTTCCTTGTAATAGCTTTCATTATATCTGAATCTGTAAGTTCATGTGGGCTTTTTTATGTACGCAGTAATCCCACACCTAATAATCAGCCCATTAACGGTGCTGTCTGGTTACCTTCGGGCGAGGCGGGGTTGCAACTAGATATCGGCAACGAGCAATTCCAGATGCATGACCGTTTACTCAATCACATTACTCAAGGCTTGGAGCCGTTGTATATCGCAGTACTAAAATTACGACAGAATTGCCCAAATGGATCTTCGAACCTTTTGGGCATATTATGAGTGGATAATACTTGTGGCAATTCTGTGGACGAATGAAGAATATAATGTTACTTGAAGTTTATACAGTGACGTTGATATTCCTGAATTGCGGTTAACGCGATATTTATAGAAGGTGGTGCACATATGTGTAAATGCTGAAATGGTGATTAATATAAAGAATGGTGGTAATGTCTACACTTGAGTACCGCGTTTTCTTTTTCTTTTTCTTTATCCGAACAGTAAAAATGGATAAATGTAGCATGTATGTATACTGAATATACTGCATTTAAACAATCAACTGGAGGAATATACGTACAGGGTGTTTGGCACCAGGGGTCTGAAACTGCAGAAGATGATTTTACACGAAAAACTACGTTGAAGATGCAGAGTAAATTTTTTACACGAGCACCGAAGTATGTACAGGTTTTGTCGGCTGAGAGGGCACGCTGAAATAGGGGGAACAGTCTACGGAAAGCTCGACACTTTCTCTTTAGCGAATTGTACGTATAATACTAGGTTATATTGAATATTGTTTACAGCTCGTTTCATTTGTCCACATCAGGACGCTTATTTCAAGTGTATCTAGAGACGCGGTAGCGTCTCGACGCCAAGTACATGTTTCGACACCCTGAATATATGTCTACTGTCGCTGCCGTGCTATTCCAACCTAACCGGAAACTTATTTCATTAATATCTCATCACGCCTGCAATATTTTCTAAATGTAAAGGCATTTGTCTCATGTATACTACCGGCTTCTTTTGTTCAAAACCGCAAGATCTCGATCTTTGAATTGGTCTTGGTGAGATCTTTCCAACGGTGTATAGCATACGCTGTAGGCTCGTAGGTCACTAATCCCCTCTGCGACTTAACATTGTCCTTACCTTGTTTAAAAGAAGGTACAAAAAAGAGCGCCAGATATACACGCGCAAAGAATGATAAATTTATAATCTCATCAAAAAGAATCGCATTTAAAACATTGTTGTAAATTAATATCTTTACAAAACTAATGGTATACAAAAATGGCGCCAATTATAACAATGGCTATTTGTACAAACAATCGGATTTAAATTGAATAAGAGATTCATCACCGGAAGAAACAAAGAAGATAATGATATTAAGCAGATATATTTTTATACAAAACAAATAGTTTAATCAAAATACTTGACGCTGCGCTCCGAATTAGTGTGGCTAAACTGAATAAATATGTATGAAATCGCATTAAAATCTTTTTCTTTCTTTCCTGTCTCAGTGGTGTCTTGTCTGGTTTTATTTATTAACCAAGACAATTAACATTTTTTTGGTTTCGCAGCGAAATATTTATTTGTATAAAAATATATCTGCTTAATATTATTCAATACAGTTTTTGTTTGTATAAATAGCCATTGTTATAATTGGCGCAATTTTTGTACATCATTAGTTTTGTAATGCTAAATAAAGGAAACCGCTCGTGGCTTGTTCAGAGTGGGGAAAGTTACGCACGCCCACGCATGCGCGTGATGACACCTCTAACTGTTTCGACTCTCGAACTATCTCGAACACTGCGAACTAAACCGTGTCGCAGCGAACAGGTGCAACGTAACAAGGAATTCAAAGTGATTGTACCACGTGTTGTGCTTCGAAGTTTATAAAGAATTCTGACATCATCTAAACAATAAGAAGAGATACGTAATTATAAACAATTATAATTTCAATTTATCTCCTCCGTGGAAATCTCTATGTATATATATATAAAACATGTCTTGCATGCTGCAGACGAGCGGGGTTTGTCGCGCGGGCATTTATGTCGTGTAAGACTAAAAGAATAAAACGCAGGAGGTAACGTTAAAAATGTTATATTCCTCCGATAAAGTATAACGATGCGTCGTCGTCGTCAACGCGATACATTCACGAATGCTTTTCGCTAATGATAACGTGGGTGTACAACGGATAGGGAAAACCGTATTATTGGTCTACTACTAACACTCTTACAGTGTTCCCTTTCCGTTGCACCTACACCCGCGGTATCATTGGCTTTGAAATCCCCTTCCGCGCGGCTCTGAAAAACACCAAATCCTCCAATTGATCCTCACTGACAATGAGATAGAGACAAATAGGGCATTCTTGAAAAATTTAAATTTGCATTGTCAACTTGATTAATTCAAACATCGTATGTTTAAGAATTTATTTCTTTCAAACAAAGGAGAATTCGTTATTCGTACATTCTGTGGCTCTTCTGGATAAACTCCTTACATCTGCAAAACAGGCTGAATGAAAAGCTCGGACAATAATTTGTGTCTTATCTTTCTTATAATCTGCTGAAAGGATTCCAAGGCTTCGCTCGGCATGCAGATATATGTGGCAGGACAAGGGTGTAGAACGACGCGAACTTTTCAATAAATGGATCCAGTAATCGCCCATGCATCTTAAATTCCTCGTTACCCAAATCGATTTGCCGTCCTTCCTCGCCAGAAGGTAACCAGACTCCACCCATAATGGGCTTACCGTGAGGTGTAGGATTCCTGCAAACATAAGAAACATATACCAGCATTCAGGTATCATTCATTGCCAGTCAGGATGATAAACAGTAACTTCCATATAGGAGGCTTAGGAGCTACGATTTCAACACATTAGCTAACAATTTGTTCCTATATCGTTTCACGGTTCATGTTCGAGTAAAGACGAGTTTCCTTCTTTAATTAAAGATTACATAGAGAATACCATTTTAAGAAAATGTTGTATTGTCGTTCATCAAATAGCGCCCCGATTACTTACCCGTACTTGGCAAAGTTCGTCCACAGAGAGACGAGCTTTTTCCGATACATGTTGTATTTTGAGTTCGGATCAAGGGGAGGTCCCGACTCATCAGTAAATAGCAAACCAAGATCGTCACCGTGAGATGTGCCTAAAACATTCGACACAAAATTGTTGATGAGTCAGATGTAAACCAAGTATTGGTATGTGGAGTGTGATTACTACAAGGGACAGCACATGTGAAAACATCGAGATGAATAATTACCGTTCAACTGTGAATCAGTTTGTTTGTGTCTATTATGGTTCGTCGAATACGACAGTTGATAGTAGTAAAGGGGTATCTTGCCATTGTATTTAGCCAACATTCTTTGTGTGGAATCGATAGGTCCAGTGAAGTGAAAGGCTGTCGCTACCTGAAGAGAGAAGAGCACACCAGAAATCAGTAGGTCTATCTGAACACACATAAGCTCAGCGCAATCCTGACAATATTTACCTTTGTCAATTCGGGAAGGGTACCAGTCGCAACTGTGTTCAATAGGCTTGTGAAACCTCTGCTCAGACCCGTCGGGTCGTGCGCAAATAGTTTGTTTAGACTTGTTACCGTTTTGTTCCTTAGTATATCCGGTGCTGAAAGTATTCACATGGAAGAGCGCAGAATTGAAAGTTGAAACTCCGCTTCTGTGCCATAGATATGAACACGACCGTTGATTAATTACATAATAAAAGCAAAACTAGGGTTACTTTGGCGAACAGAGCTTGGTAGCTGAAAGGAACTTCTATGCTTCAGTTGCTGCAACGCGCAAGCATTGTGTTTAGTGAGAATTTATGTATATCCCTTGCTATGGAGTAGTGAGCATGGCTGTATTTATATTTATATTAAGGAATCGTGCTATATCTATGGCAGGGAAGTAGGCCCACTGCTGTATACTTGATGTCAATAAAAGTCCTTCGTCCTTAGTGTACCCGTATATCATAGGTACATGTTGGAAGTCCCCAGATTGCAATTTCGATATGGGACAATCGTCCATGAAGACTTTTTCCGGCGATGGGTCAGAAGGAATGACATCTATTGTTGGATTAAATGGCAAGGTGATTGGAATCTGTTGCGGGAGAGAATTCACAGTTTACAAAGAAGCTCGTGAAGCGTCGGTTCCCTTAAATTATTTATATACAATATCATACCATTAACCGCTCAATTATTGAGACATGCACTGATTTTATTATATCCTTGATATCAGCTTTCTTCAAAGCATCCAGTAATTGTTCCTTTGTCTCGGCTACAATACCCATATGTGCGCCAAGGTCATAAGCTGCTAGGGCAGCCTCCTCTGGTGTGTGGAAAGCCCACGGACATATGGGACTACCACTTTGAGCAATGGCTTGTTGATACAGGCCTGTGGAATAATATCAATCGCATTCTATTCTACATGTGTGAACAGATTCGAAACGTTACGAGTTCTGAGTGCTTTTGTTGCAAAGCAGAACCTGCTGAAACCGACCACGCTACACTTTCCAACAATTAGATTACGGATCGAAAACGCTGTTGTATGTTAGATCAGAGATGCACGAAAACCTACTCGGAACCGAAGACCTCTTTGCGATTCTGGGATCTCACCTTAACACAGCAAAGGCCAGTTCCAGCCGCATACGCGTACGGTAGGCTTTAGAGCTATTCAAATACCCGAAAAAAGCAAGCCGAGCCTGACTCGGTTGTTCAAACCGAGCCGAGCCGGGTACCCGAAGGAACTGAGCGGCTCGGATAGAACCAAGTACAATTTTTGGGCCGTAAGAAAACCGGGTGGCTTGGAAAGAAACGAGCGGTCTGCTCGACCTTCATTCGGACCGCTCGTTTCTTTCTAAGCCACCCGGTTTTCTTATGCCTCGCTCGCTTACTTTTCAAGCCGCCCGGTTTCTTTCGTGCCGCTTGGAAAAATTCAAGTACTTGGTTCTATCCGAGGCGCTCGGTTCTTTCGGGTACCTGGCTCGGCTTGGAAACCGAGTCCCGGATTGGTTCGGATTTCAAGCTACCCGAATATTCAAGTATTCGCACAGTTCTAGTAGGCTTGAATCACAGAGATTCTTGGGGGCCCCAGTGTTCGTCGCCACTGGGACTCCTAGGGGTGCGAGCCTGTACCGCACGCTACACTCTTACAGTTTTCCCGTGGCGCGCCCACGTTATCATTGAACTTTCGAGCTCCCCTTCCGCGCGGCTATCGTAAACATCATGGAGCCTGAGCTCCCAAATGACTCGAACTGGCCTTCGCTGGAGTAAGCTGTAGTATACCTATTATATGTAGATATAGTTAACAGCTGCGAATGTTTGATTTACATGAAACTTTTCTCACAATCGGACTCTTCTTACCTTTCGATTTCGGGGACATTAAGTGATACATTACGGAAACGGCACCAGCACTTTCACCAAATATAGTCACTTGATTCGGATCACCCCCGAAATTGGCGATGTTCTTCTGCACCCACCGCATAGCCATGTTCTGATCCTTCAGAGCCTGATTACCCCTTGCGCCGTCGAGCCCCAGTGCCAAAAATCCTAAAAGAATATTAAACAGTCGTAGCTGTCCGCTCAACATTTTCATCGAATTGGAGAAATCGATCGGTTACCAAGAGGTCCGAGACGGTAGTTCATGGCGACGAAAACCACATTATTTTCTAGAAATATATCAGGTCCGTACATATCGCGTGATGTAGACCCCTGAGCATATGCGCCACCGTAGATCCAAATCATCACCGGTAACAGCCTTTCCATCTTCGTGAAGTTCAACTAACAAATTTTAGGCGGATCAAGAGCTTTTCCTTACGTATTCAGTAACGGCAATTAGCTTGCGGCAATAATGAAAGATTAAAAACGGTGTATATTGTGGGATCAGGAAAGCTCATGAAGGAGCCCGGAATAAGAAACCTCGGAACGTCTGGGTTGGTAGAGTTGGTTAGGTGCAAAGGATCCGCAAGGTCGTGGGTTCCCGAGTCCCATCGCCCGAGGTCCCCTTGTTCCATGGCTCCCCAACACATAGGAACTAGGAAATCTATTCCTACAATATTAGAATGGAGGCGACCCGTACCAATGGGGTGTACACGTTCAAATATAGGCAATCTTCGCTTCCTCCTGGTGTTCCAGGAAGGTCCTGTACACACGCGGCGCTCGGCCCAGTTGCATTCAGTACTCCTGTCCATGGACCTGCTTCGATAGGGTCCTGCATTTTTCAGGTAGAAAACCGTGTAAAGTTTGCTCGTTATTATTGTTAATATTGCACATTAAGCAGTTTAATTCTGCAGATGTCCTTCTTTGGACTGACGAAATTAGAATTAAGTTCTGTGATTACATCGTCAAGACAAAATTTTAATGGAACTTACCCTAAATCGAAGGTCGCCAACAGGTGCTTCTGCGAACGGTATATTCGTGAAGGCAGAATAGGGCATGCAGTTCATATCAGTCTCCAATATGAGGCCTCGAACTGCACCCTTATCAGTGGTTACGACATCTGTAAAGCATTGGCAATGCACCTCCGTTAGGACGGCAGCAACGACCAAGCAGAGTGTGTACTTCATATTTCCTCCTTCTGCAAACACCTTCTATATGGTGTGTTGGGATTTTCAAAACTTTATATACCCACCACCTGGAAATATTAATCATTGATGGAAAGTGTAATAAATTTCAGCTGCCGTCATCATATTTTAAGCGTTATCCTAATTTATGCTTTTTAAATGCGTACTCTTTTTGGCGATGTATGTATTATTACAAAAAACTGGCTCCAAAGCCTCTGGTGTAGATTGTGAGTAGAGTGACGCGTGTGCTGTCACTGTCGCATAATAGTTTGACGCTGATTATCGTGCACGAAGAGTAACGCGACAAGTGGCAGTGTTTAGCGTCAGATAACACACTTTGCCACTAGTTACTTCGTTCGGAAGCGCCGCACAGTGGGACAAAACGACTAGCCTAAATATTTTAATGAAATTGGACTCAATTTAACCGCAAATTGACGGTCTTTAAGTTGTATTAATATAAGTGATATTAACCCTCGGAGGTCTGTGCTGGACCCGTGTATTTAGACCCATATTTTCGAAAAGTGGGGCTACAGGCCAATTACAATTCACATTTTATTAACATTACTGTAGGGGAGACCGGGGATAGTTTGGACAATTTTTTATTAATAGTCTTTAGCGGGCCGGTAAGATGCCTTACGGCTATAAATGGTACAGCATTCGATAGCTCAGAATGTGCGCTATTCATTTGAACCTGATAAACGGGCCGCACATTCCCTAGTATTATTTTGAGATGAAAAAAGTTCAGAGATGCATATTGTCCAAAGTATCCCCATTGGTGGGGTTACATTGGACATAGCACGGGGATAGTTTGGACAGGTGGAAATAAATGATAATGAATAATCCAATGAATATATAATTTATTTAAAATCACAAATAGATAAGAAATAATGAAGTTTAAAAACTTTACAAGATTTGCTTACACCAGTTGGGGCCTGTTGGGCTATTAAGGGGGGATTCTACCTTGTTTGCCCGAAAAATCGGTGATTTTGGTGAATTTTTTTGTACAAAAACGCTTTGACAAATTAATTTGCGGTTTGACAGGCTGTTTTATTGTATCTCGAGCTATTATTATGAATTTTTATGTGACGGTCAAAAAAAAATGTGGCTGATACAGAGCGCCGACTTGAGGCGTTGAAAAAAAATCGGGTGGTCCTGGCGTTAACGAAAAATACCCTAAGGATAATCTGATACACATAAAGGAAAGAGATTCTTAATCTGTATGAATGTGGCTATCGATGGTAATAGATTCATTAAGATAAATAAAGAAATGTTAAAATGGCAGGCTTCTGAATATGATGAATCGAATTTTTCTCAAAAATTGGCAAAACTTGATTAGGTAAAATCAGGAATGGTTACAAATACGGCAATAAATCTACTACCATAGATAAACGGACGCTTGCTCAACATGCATGTAAAAGTTCGAGTTGTTTGCTTCATTTATTGTCGAGATTTCTTCAACGCCAGGTCGAAAAATGTAGTTTCGAGAAAATCGGGTTTAAAAGTTCATATTATGTATACTTGTACCTGCGTACCGCTCGCTTCAAATCGCTACAACCTCACCAATTTTTCGAATTTGGCTATAAGCTTTGCAGAGTGTATACACAAGACTCATATCTTTTAGAAAAAGCAAAAAAAGAAAAATGCAATTTTTTGGCCAAACAAGGTAGAATCCCCCCTTAAGGGGACTAGGCAGTCGAAAAGGGCAGTCGTTTTTTTAGTGTGACTTACTTTGTCATTCGTGGATGGAACACACCATATTGAATATCAGTTGATTTGGTGTGAGCATAGGCACAAACTACAAAAAAATTGCGATAATCATGACACTATGTTGGCAATTTTAAAACTGTCCAATGTATCCCCGTGTCCAAACTATCCCCGGTCTCCCCTATTATATTGTTGTAAATCCAGTTTCTTAATATTTGCTATTGTTTTCATGTGATCGGTGCTCAAATTTTGCCAAAATCACAAAACTATCGCTTATCAAAAACTTTTATATTTCCAACAGTTTTTATTCACGATTCTGAAAAAAATTTCTTTGAGAGGTGCAATTTGAGTTAGTTACAAAGTAATTACATAGTGAAAAGTGACGAAGTTTGGTGTATGTTATATACAGGGTCATCCGTTAAAACTGTAACCTACGCGCGCGCGAGCAGACGAAAATGGCAATACCGCCTCACGGACGCATTCCACTACACCATTCACCGGCCCGGCGTTCGGAGGGTTGCAGCGACCGCTGGACAGCAGTGATCAAGCTCCTTCAAATTAACGTTGCAAAGAGCTATTTGAAATTTCCCGGTCCGGATTGAAGAATTTGGGGCCGTATCCGTATAACTTTTGATTGTTACGAGCCGGGGCTGCGGCAACGCGAGAGGCTGGCGAGAAGGGTATTTCCCATGGAATACGGTTTATGAGATTATTATTTAAGTGCACGGACGAACCTGATGCAAAATCAGGGAACCTCTGGGAATAAAGTTCACGAATGAACCTGGTGCGAAATCAGGGAGCTGCTGGATGTTGGATTATTCACAGACGAATCTGATGCTAAACCAGGGAGTTGTTAGGAGGTTGCATTATTACAGACGAACCTGGTGCGAAACCAGGGAGTTGTTCGGAAGTTGGTAGATTTGCAGACGAACCTGATGCGAAATCAGGGAGCTGTAGGATAAGGACTGTTGCGAGGTTTGCTGGGGTGGAGATTCTCCTGTAGAATCTTGCTGCACTCCGCGGGTGTCCTCGAACGAATCGTTCCTCGGGCTCCGATAGGTCGGGTGAAAATGCCGGGAACGGGATTCTCGGGTCAAGCCGAGAGGTAGTGGATAGTGCCGGTTAAAGAGTTGGAACTCACCGTAGTTGCACCGATGCGACGAGCGATCACGGGCGTGATCGCGTACTGCTCTTTCACAATTGACATGACTGATTGATTGGTTGTGGGTTTACATACAATATTTGGGATCGCGGTTTGGTGGACGCGGGGAGGCCTAATGGTCTCTGCCCGTGGATCTGGGTCTTTGCAGCGTATGCGTTTCTTTCGATTGCGCGTTCTGCTGAGTTCGCTGGTGTCCGTTACGCCAGGTGTTATGGGTTATGATTCGTTGCATAACAGGACGAAACTGATGCGAAATCAGGCAGCTGTGGGATACGGACGAACCTGAAGCGAAATCAGGCAGCCGCACAGTGAGGCAAAGTGACGAAGTTTGTTTCAAAATCAAAGAACTTTTTATAGAACTGAGATAGAGCGATGATTTTTTTTAAATTAAAGATGAAAGATTGAAGAATAAGGGAAAATTAAAGAAATTATGGTACGAACGTTTTTTAACTTTGAAAATTTGTGTGACTCGCCGATTGTCACACAATTACTAAATGATCAGTAAGTAAACATGATGAGTAAGTAAACTAAAACTTGTATTAAATAGTTGATAAGTTAGCGGTCGAAGTGCGATTTCATGCTACAGAGAGGAATTTTCACATTGCTTCAGTTACATAACCCAATTAAACAAGGCACAATTCATGCAAGGGAAACATAAACATAACACTATACTGTTCCAGAAACAAGTAGACATTTCTTACGATAAATACGACTGTGGCAGTACAACACTGCCGCAATAGTATTTCTTTTTTCCTGTTGCCGGAGGTATTTCCAACTTTCACTTATTTTCTTCTGCATACCTCTTTACGGCTTTTTGCCGTTTTTTTTTCTAGCCGGTATCAAATGTTTACATCCTCCGCATCATGGGGCGCTCAGACCCTTGCGAGCCGGAGTGCTGTTTTCTGTCAGGACTTTCACTTCACTCTCTCGATGTTTTTTTCTGTATTTCTGACCTCATCTTCGTTTCCGGGCTGTCGCTATCTTCCTTATTTGGTATCTCTAACTCTATCATCACTTTCATCCTATTTTAATCGGCGAAAACCCGTGGTACGCGGCCACTTGGTGACGAACCGGCTCTCGGAATTGTAACGCGCACGCCTTCTACCTACTGTTTACTGTTTATTGTTTTAATGTTAACAAATTGAGTTGTATTGCGTGCTGTACATCATTCATACACCGAATTACCTCAAGACCTAGTTACATACAGGGTAATCGAGCACAGATGGGCATTTTTTCAGTGAATGTATCTGCGGGCAAAAACAAGCACGAAAATGAAAAATGACGAAATTGTGTTTGAGGCATCGTTTTCAAGTTATTAATAATTGTTGCAGATTCGCGAGCAGTGCATCTAACGCAGATACAGGTGGTGGGAGCCAATGCGATCGAAGTAGCCCCCTTGTCCCCCGTATCTTCCGGATTTCTTCTTCTCAGCAAACGACAGTACGTATATGTATATTAGGGTCTCTTATTTTCGACTTTCCAATTTTCTTCGAAACACTCTCCAGAATAGTTACAACTAATTAAAAAAAATCTGTGTGAAGTTTGAGCCCGATCGGATAACGGGAAAAGGGACATAGGGGCCCTTGAAGATTTCAAGTAATTATAAAACATCTAAAAAAATCGATTTTATATAATATTCTCCGAGTTTAAGATTACATAAAAAAAATATGTGAAACAAAAGTTGGTAAATCCAGACAAGGAGCATCCTTTATGTTCCTTTTTCTCGTGCGACAAACGATTTTCGGAAAAAGTCCAACAATCTAGAAAATACAAACATTTTTATTTTTCAAATTTTGAAAGTTTAAGTGCTTCTAGAACACTTTTTATTGTTGACGGCGAACAAAAAAAATTGAATTTTTATTTTCCGGGACTATTTTTTAAACATTTAAAGGCAAGGCATATACTGAAATATGCCAAAAAGATAAAAAAAAATGTTTTCCTTATTTTCAGTATTTGATATGTCATAAATGTTTCCTGAAAATTGGAGATCGAAATTCGCGAAAATATCGTATTCAAATGTATTTTTCTGAAGATCCTGATTTTCAAACATGTTCCTTACGATTACTCAAAAACTATGCAACTGATGTACTTCAAATTTTGCATGGCTATATGATACACTATTACTCAGGTTTTTGACAGGGCGTCGATATAACCATGCAAAATTTGAAGTACATCGGTTCAATAGTTTTGTAATAATCGTGGGTAACATGTTTGAAAAGCATGATTTTCTGAAAAATACATTTGAATGCAATATTTTCGCGAATTTCAGTTCCAAAGTTTCAGGAAATATTTATGACATATCAAACAATGAAAATAAAGAAATTTTTTTATCTTTTTGGTATAATTTACTATATGCTCCCCCCTTAAATATTTAAGAAATAGTCTTCGACAATAAAAATTCCATTTTTTTTGTTCGCCTTCATAAATAAAAAGTGTTCTTAAAAGCACTTAAACTTTCAAAATTTGAGGGGAAAAAAGTCTTTTTATTTACTTTTCCGGACTTTTTTCGAAAACCGTTTGTCGCGCGAGAAAAAATAATAGAACATAAAAGATACTCCTTGTCCGGATCTACAACTTTTTCTTGACATATTTTTTTATGTAATCAATAATTTAAGGATATTATATAAAATCGATTTTTTGAGCTGTGAAATAATTATTTAAATAAGGGCCCAGGGGCACCTTTTCCCGTTATCCGGTCGGGCTCAAACTTTATATAGATTTTTTTTGATTATTTGAAATTATTCTGAAGGGTGCCCCGAAGAAAATACGTCGAAAAAAAATTTACCAAGGCTAAGTAAGAGCCACCCTAATGTATGTGTATTTCTCGGTGGCTACGGCAGTGCCCTTGCTGTGATGGCATCAGTAATCTAAAGCCGTCTTGTCCAAGATGCGTCGCGTTATAGAATAAAATAGTGCGCGTAGAGATCATTCATACGCCGCGCCGGGCATCTTGACAAATGCAATTCAGTGATCAATAGATGCGTCGCACAATTGGGCGCTACGCGTGCGCGTCTATGACGTGACGCTTCGTGGATAGACGGCCTAAGTTTCTCGCGTCAGACGGTTTTTACTAGAGTCATCAAAGGCGATGCCGCCAGCAATTACGCGCCTGGCCGAGTATCGGTCCCCTCGAGGCTTCGAGGCTCGAGACCAGCGGGGCACCGGCCGGAAAAATCAATTTTTCACGTAATTTCCTTTATTATGATCCGAATTGTGTGGTTTTTGGGACCAATTTCATCGGGAAACGTAAGGAATCGATTGACGTCAATTTTCCAAAGATCTGATTGGATATGTCAATGTTTAGTGTGCAACATTGTACGGCCCTGCTGGTTTCGAGCGTCGAAGGACCCGAAACTCAACGAGGCGCGTGATTGCTGGCGACAACCCCGTTTTTTAATAACTCGAAAACAAGGCCCCAAACGTAATTTCGCTATTTTTGGTTTTCGTGTAATTTTAATACGACGAATCACCCTCCACAACAATGCCCACAAATATTCGAATACCCTGTATATCGTGGCCGCTACTATACTCGACCTAATTCGTAAGCAAGTCCTGTATGTTTTGGAAATATACAAGCTATTCAAAACATATGCGATATGCAACGCGTGCAAAGTAAAGAATACGTTTTCTAAGCCCTGTAATGACGAAACATATGTCTAACAAAGTCGTCCCACTTGTTCAGTCCTTCCCTATTAAACTATATATATGCATCAAAGTTGCGCAGTCCAGTGACGAGCCACGTTTCAAACGAATGCAACTTTGTGTCGTATATTTCTGAGTAATATTATGCACATTCACACACTCGTTCGCATGTTAGTAAAAAACTGAATCACCCTGGGGCCCGTACAATGATGCTAATGTGAGGAAACGGGAACAATGTTCTATTCTCGATCTGAACGTAGGTATATAAACCAGATTATTAACTCCACTACATGTGTTGGATTAACGACTTTCACGCAGGAGGAGCGAGTATGAAGCATGCGTTCTTCTTGGTCTCCAGTGTCCTACTACAGCCGATACTCTGCCAGAAATTCACCCAAATCGTGGATACTGACAAGGGTCGCGTTCGAGGTAGAACGTTGGAAACTGCTTTGCATTCCATGCCCTATTCTGCATTCATGGGTATACCGTTCGCGAAACCACCTGTTGGCGATCTTCGATTTAGGGTAAGTCCCATTTTGTCTTGTCTTGTGTTGTCAATGAAGGTAACCACAGAACTTAATTCTAATTTCGCCAGTCTAAAAAAAGCATGCCTCAAGAGCTAAATTTATTAATTTATAATATTTATAATAACAATGAAGAAATTTAACACGGCTTTCTACCCGAAAAATGCAGGACCCTGTCGAAGTCGACTCATGGACGGGAGTGTTGAATGCAACTGACGAAGCCCCTGCGTGCATGCAACATATAGCTATACGTACTATAGGCCAGGAAGATTGCCTATATTTGAACGTGTACACCAATGTGGCTAGTAACGCTCCATCTTAAATATTGATGTTCAATGCGCGAAAAAGCGATAATTTTATTCGTCTAATATTTGGTAGACGGACTTCATGAACAGTACCACGGAGATACCGGTCATGGTTTGGTTCTACGGCGGTGCATTTATAGTGGGGATGATATGGCGCGAAATATATGGACCTGACTTGTTTCTGGAGGAAGGTGTGATTCTCGTCGCCGTCAACTACCGTCTTGGACCGTTTGGTAACCGATCGATTTCTATTTTCTCCAAGTCGGCAAAATCGTGGAGGAACCACCTACGATGGTTTTCTTTTCTTTTAGGATCTCTGGGGGTGGGGGTTGACGAAGGACGGGGTAATCAAGGTCTAAAGGATCAGCACTTGGCTTTGCAGTGGGTGCAGAGAAACATCGGCAATTTCGGGGGTGATCGGAATCGAGTGACTATATTTGGTGAAAGTGCTGGTAGCGTTACCACAATGTACCATTTGTTATCCCCGAAATCGAAAGGTAAGAATTCAAGAGTACAGTACTTAAGAGGGACCGGCCTAGATACAGTAATGCCTCGTTAGTACCCCGACGAACGGGGCTGGCGGCGTGATTCTAACGCGATGCGGACACTATTTCCTTAGAGTAGTATACGCTCTAAGACTATTCCGTGCAGCCGATGCCGCGAGTGAGAAAACCCCAGAGCCGAGCGAGAGGGAACGAAACAGTTGACATGAAGTTGTCGTCGTCTCTTTCGTTCTCTCACTCTCGACCGAAGGATTCCAAGAAATGGTGGGGATAGTGAGCGGGATTATAACGCATGGTAAAAACGCGACGAATTACTGTACTCAGCTTTAAACATTTGCAAGCGTTCTACATTGCTGTAAGAACGTCTATAACCATACATGTATATGTATATTCTGCATCGGTAGAATGAGATCTACATGCGTACAAAGTTGCATAAAAATCTTCCACGTCCACCTAGGGACGTTCCCTCGTTAGTCATTTCTAATATAAATCAAATAATTCGCAGCAGTTGTCAATATATGTGCTGCAGTCCAATCCGTCGATTCTCCCACTTCACTTGATACGATTGAATATGTAACACGCGACGATGTTTTCGAACAGCACCACGATATATCCGTTACTGAATTCTTGCAAGTTTTGCAGCGAGAACACTTAGAAGTCGTACTGTTTCAAACTTGATGCTGGATAATTCCACAGGCCTGTTCCATCAAGCCATTGGGCAAAGTGGCAGTCCCCTATGTACGTGGGGGTACAACACACCAGCGCAGTCTCTCCAAGTAGCTTATGAGGTTGGCGAACGTGTGGGTATTAGAGCTCAGACACCACAGCAATTGCTGGATTCTTTGAAGCTAGCTGATGCCGCGAAGATTGCGCGCGTTGGATTTTACATGACCAGTTTGTTATTACCGGTATAGTAGAGTCTCCGTGACATTTCACGGGTTTCTTCGTAAACTACTTATTTGACACGGGGCATGCAGTACCCTATAGGTACGGTCCATGCGTCACTCCGAGTCGACAGGCTGTATACGTAATATGATGGAATTTTCACGCAACAGCTTCCAATTAAAGTACCATTTACTGCAACCACGGACGCCATTCCTTCCGACCCTTCACCGGAAAAAGTTTTCTTCGATGGTTGTCCCTTAACGAAATTTCAGTCTGGGAACTTCAGCCATGTGCCTACCATGTTAGGCTACAATAAGGACGAAGGGATTTTATTCACAATAGGTTTTTATGCACAATAGGTTTTTATTTACAATAGGCAGCAGTTTCGCGCCATAGATATAACACGATTCTGTAAAATATGTTCACTAAATAGTCGAAAATATTGGAAATACGATCTCAATGCTTGCACGTTGCAGCCGCTAAAGCATAGAAGTTTCTTTCAGCTAAGGTACCTACTCTGCTCGCGAAAGTATCCCTTGTTTTGCTCCTATTTCGCAATTTATCGACGCGACGGTCGTGTTTATATCTATTTCTCGAAACCGGTATTTCAATACCTAATTGGTGCCTCCTAAAAAAAGGTCGATTTGTCCCCTCGAAGTTTTCCTCACCTTCTAACTTCTGTTTCTTCCATGTTGATACTTGCAGCGTTGGAGTTAGTAAGGCAAATAGTATTTGACGTTCTAAGCCAGGTATCTAGTACGCTCGACATCATTGGCGTGAGCAAGGACCTGCTAAACATAGTTAACAGAGTTGCGAAGGGTATCATTTCCACACTGATAAAGGTAAATATTAGCAGGATTCTGGTAAGTTCGTGCATGATCAGACGGAAATAGTGATTTCTGGTGTGGTCTTTAGGTAACGACAATCTATTTCTTCAGTCAACCAATCGATGTCACGCAAAAGTATTTGGTTAAACACAATGGCGATATTCCCGTCTACTACTATCGACTGTCCTATTCTACGGAGCGAAATTTACACAAACTGTATAGTCCGCGGATAAACGGTAATTGATTTGCATTCTGGGAAGTGTGCTACCCCTTGCAGTAAAAACCTACTTACACTCAAAATGTTCTTCTTTTACATCAAATTCGATAACTCCCTTGTGTCGAATGTTTTAGGCACAGGTCACATTGACGACATTCGTTTGTTATTTTATATTGGGCTGCTTTCCCCAATTGATCCAGACGTACCGTACAATCAATATCGGAAAAAGCTCGTCTCCTTGTGGGCAAACTTTGCCAAGTATGGGTGAGTTATCGCGACGCTACTTGATAATTCAACGTCTTCTTGTAATAGCTTTCATTATATCTGAATCTGTACGTTCAGGAATCCTACACCTAATAATCAGCCCATTAACGGCGCTGTCTGGCTACCTTCGGGTAAGAGGGGGTTGCAACTAGAGATCGGCAATGAGCAGTTTCAGATGCACGAGCGTTTACTGAATAAAGTTACTGAAGATTTCGAGCCGTTGTATATCGAACTACTAAAATTCCGATCCAATTGTGGGAAGGGAACTTCAAACCTTCTTCAATATATTACGAGTGAATAATACTTGTGGAAATTCTGTGGACGAATGATGAATACAATGCTATTCGACTTTAAAGTTATTGCTGGTGTAATATCTAATTAGAGTAATGCGATAGTTATGAAAGTTAGCGCACTGTGGTGGTAGTGTTGACACTCGAGTCTCACGTGTTCCTTTTCTGTATCCAAACAGTAAAACCTGTCAAAAAGTAGCATATAATACAGTATTTAATGAATTAAGTAGAAGTATATCCCGGATGTTCAGCAACAAGGGTCTGAAGCTTTACCGGGTGATCTTACATGAAAATCTATGTCGACAATGCAGAATAAAATTTTTCGATATTGTGCTTGGTTTTCGATAACATTGACTTTGAATTCTAGTCCAGTATGCGAGCTCCGAAGTACAGTTTTTTGCGCCTTGGGGTCACGCCGATACTACGTATAAAGGCACGGTTAAACACGTGTAATGCGCGCTACAGAACACCATTATAAAAGAGTCGATTTTTATGGTCCGGCGCGCAAGGAGGGACCTCGTGCCGTATGCAACTTGGAGTGTTCGGCGCGCAACGCGCGCTGTTGCAAGTGTTTAACTCTGCCTTAAGGGAAACGGTCTACGGAAAGCGCGTCTTGAGTGATTCTATGACAGAATAAGAAGAAAATCAAGAATAACAATATTGCGGTTGATGCTACGTTTATTAGTTAAGGTAGGTGTCCACTTGAGAGCAATTTCGAAAATTTTTGCTCTCAGGTAGGCGATAGAAAACTTGCCGAGAGCTTAGGACGGTATTCATAAACGTGTCTTCCATTCTATTGCATCCTATACAGCCATTACCCGCTATTACGTATGTAAAGGAAGCGAAATCAGTTAACAAATGGATTTATTGGACATTGCAGTTGACGTAAATATTGACATTAACATCGAAAATATCGATAATATCGAAGATATCGATATTCCCGATATTAACGATGGCAATGATGATACAATAGCGGCGAATATGATAAAAAGAAGATATGTTCGTGACGGGCAAAATCCTTACGAATTGTATGACGCAGTGGAATTTAAAAAACGATTTCGGTTTTGCAAGGACTCTGTAATGTTTGGTATTTTACCAAAAATTTATGAAGAACTTGTAAAACACGACAATCGTGGCTCGCCTATTTCACCGGAATTGAATTACATGTGTGTTTGCGATATTATGCAACTGCAAGTTTTCAGGTAATTTACAAATATAATATTCTATTTTTAACGTTCGAAATATTGATAAGTAAAGAGTGTACATGAGGAAAATATATTTTTAGCAACTGCTTGGTGACACAATGCACATCTCTCAGCCGACAGTGTCGAGAATTGTTTTCCGTGTAAGCTGCTTACTTGCGAGTTTACTTTCGGAATATATAAAAATGCCAGGGGATTTTGAAGCACGCATGCAGAATTGACGTTTATTCGTTGACAAAGGAAAAGGAAATGAGGCAATTGGTTTACCGGGTATTGATGGAGCGATAGATTGCACACATATCAGGCTAACGTCCACAAGATTCCACAATATTGCAGAAATTTTCCGGAACCGTAAAGGATATTTTTCACTTAACGTGCAAGTAGGTTTACATTCAAGTTTTTAATTCGTACTTGAAATATTATTATAGTTCATCAATTATATGATTTAATATCACTCTTTTTTTTAGTCTCCACATTTTTCTCTTTATTTTTTTTTATAATTATCATCTTTGTTGCAGGCTGTCGTTGGTCCGAGGATGGAGTTCTTAGACATAGTACTAGAGTGGCCGGGCAGTGCGCACGACAGTCGTATATTTCGGAACTCTTTGCTGTGTATGTGGTATTTTCAAAGATATTTGGATGGCATGCTTGTTGGCGATAGAGGATATCCTTGCTTGCACTTTTTAATGACACCACTTACAAATCCACAAACAGATGAAGCATTGGTGTAAGTATTCTGTTTTAAAATTATCATGTTCTTCAGTATGAAAAAGAATTATATTTATTGACTGACTGTTGTATCATTGCAGCTATAACAATATCCAAAGTAGAACGGGCATCATTGTGGAACGGACTTTTGGCGTTTGGAAACGTAGGTTTCCATGTTTGTCACGAGGATTAACGACGAAACTGATCTGCTCTACAGCAACTGTTGTGGCATGTGCTGTGCTGCACAATATGTCATTAATCTTCAATGACATACTGCCAGAAGATGATGACTTCAATGATGATGAGGATGATAATGAAGTACCAGTGGCTGCTGCGTAAAATGTTCAAAATGCCAATGGATTTGCTGTGGTGAGGCGCTAATTACCCGGCTTTTCAACCAATAGACACGGACGCACAGAAATCGGCGCTTTTCAGAGCCACCCTGATGTACAAAGTCCGACTGTGTAACCTCCTCGTGGTGTACATCGGGCAACGCTAATACCAGCGGCATATAAATTATATATCATCTATACATATATTTTAAAATAATCTGGTTCTTGTATGTGAAGTTATTATTATTATTTGTTAGGAAATGGTATAGGCGGATCCCACTTCTCTTCTACACGTTTCGAATCGTCATGACGTAGTCGAGCATCCGAGAAGAATGGCATCATCTTGTTCTCTCAAAGTTTTCTTTTATGTAAAGTTTATTTGTTCATATTAAGAAGTTTCGTATTAAAGCAATGTGACTAAATAATAATCGAAGTGTACTTGTGTTTGTCTATCTATGAATAAGAAAGGAAACCTATTCATCCAAGATGATCCAACTAATTCTCCCCATCCAATATTATTTCGCTAAATATATCAAGTACGTATATCCATTATAATCACTATAAACAACGATAAGAAGAGATCGAACAGAAAATACACGGACGGCAGGAAGCAGGACAGCCAGATCAAGGAGGTGGCGGATAGTCAGCTTGATACCAGGTAGCTAACCGCACGAACACCAAGACGGCCCAGTCAATACCAGCTGATGTTCAGCGTGGTACAGAGGCTCTTATCAAACAGTGGAGACGACATCACCTTCGCGGAGCTGTGCCCCTGGTCCTCGCCAGAAAATTGCCCTCCCGTTATTTCCCGTTCAATCAATATCCAAAGTAATATGTTTAACTTCAACCCTTAGTAAATAAGCTGTACGAAACCGATCGTACAGAAAATATTGTAAACGCATAACATATAAATCAAATGCGAATTAATGTAAGAATCTTACTATCGTCGCTGCTGGGAATCAGTTAAAATGGAACGTGCCGAAGTAATAAACAGAAATCCAAGAATAGAACGATGGGAAGATTCTTCCTGGAAGATTCCAGGTGGAGGCTGTGGGATGGGGTCTCCGACCTATGATTTGTCATGTGACCCGCGGAGCTCATTACCATGTTCAACTATTATGCTCATTGACATACATCTTACAAATAAATTCACGAACTCAGTGTAAGAAAAAGACTAAAGTGAAAAATAAAAGAGTTATAAACATTACAAAAGTGAGTGAAGGGTTACCTAAGTTTTCCTATTCCTTACCTCAGGCATTGACACCTTTCCTATAATAATTTTATAAATCGAAAAATATGAATGAAGTTTAATCGTGATTTGCACTCGTCAAAGATGACACTTATAAGCAGGATCGCCGCCCACGGTGTCATTCTTGTTTGTTACATTCGTAGTTTCCCGCGGAAGCAATAAAAACTAAAATTAAAACAGAATTATTAAATTGGTGCCCGAAAAATGGCAATTATTTCAAGAAAAATTCGGTCGTGTTTGTGCGCTACAAACATCCGCGACTTTTTAATTTTTTTTTATGAAAATCTCGAATTTTCAGAGAGCATATCAGAGGTGTAGCGGGAAATGCCACATGTTTTTTTTGTTTTACACATCCTGTAATTTTTCAAATTGATCCGAACCTCCATTCAACACGCAAATTCGAGAAAAACGCCTTTAAAGTTTCTGGGCAAAGGCGACGTTGCAAGTTGCCGCTTAACCTTTTTAGCTGCCAAATCAAAAAAATTTGCGAATTTTAATATAACCCAAGTGGAATTTTATTCATACAAAATAGTAATTTCGAAAAATGCAATAAAAAATCGATTTTTTGACTGGCTAGTCCCCTTAAGGGGGGCGACTCGTGTAACTCCACGGAAATGAGGCGATCTTTGAGAATTATTTTCAAAGAAATGATTCTTTGGATCTGTTTGAAACTTTTAGGATATTTAATTGAACATGTAAGAAACTTGAGAAAATTTTATTTTCTGTAAAATTATTCGTTTATTGTAAATTGCGGAGGTATTTCTCCGCGTCCTCGGCGTAGTGAATCGACGTGCAGCCTACTGTCCGTTGAACTCACCTAAAATTTATGAAATTACTTTAAAGAAAATGTTCTGTGAAAATCGCAACTTGTTCTGGAAGTAGTAGCACGTTTGGCCAGGATGCGCTTGTTTCGTATCGTCGACAGGAAAAAGGGTATATACCTACCTATCGGTTTAAATGCCAAGTTGATTGGTTTGAAATTCTGGGGGCGCTGGGTATAAATGCCACTACAGCGTCAACCATCATGCTGGGACGTACCTACTTGGCTACAGAATTAAATTCAAAAAATTATTAACTATGTTACATTACGCGAATTACGATCTCGCCACGTATGTAGTATGTACCGTAGCCACTACTATACTTGAACGCATTCGTAGACAAGCTCGGTACTAGAACTTTGCAACATATGCAAAACATGCAAAATAAAAAATATGCTATTAAAATTCTCTAATGACGACACACATAAAAATACCTATACATATAGGGTGTTTATAAATATTTGAAACAATATTTGAAGGTCGCTTCTACTTATCACATAAGCATATGTCCGATAATGCTTAGTTTTAAAGTTATAAGCATTTTTATATTCCGTAAAATACCGGCCCGAAACGGCTAGTAAGGTGCAAAACCACGACCAGACAAAAATATCGTGTCTAGCATGAAACTTTAATCTCTATTATTATTATTCTATTATTTTCAATACTTGCATTTTGATGTCGCTGAGAGTTTTGTCTCATGACAGAAAAGTCTCGTGTAAAATCTCATCGTGGATGCCGTTAAAGGGCAACCGGCAGACTGCTGCGTTCGTTAGTTGGCCTAATACATCCATATTTTCATTCATATCCTTTCCTTCGCGCCTTTAAACAATATATCGATCCGCAGAAAGTCAGAAACACAGCTGGGCTTCGTTTAATAGCCGTTTCGGTTTCGCGTTTCACGAAATATAAAAATACTTATACATAACTGTAAAAACTAAGCCTTATCAGACATTTTCGTATAGCAACTTGTCTTCTTATCTAGATGAGTAGAATCCATCCTGAAAAATTGTCCCACATATTTATATACACCCTGTATAGGTATTTGCATAAAGTTGCGAAATCTACTAACGAGCCACATAACAAACCAATGCATCTTTATGTCATACATTTCTCAATGATATTATGCACATTTACACGGTATAAAGCATGTTAGCAAAAAACTGAATCACCCTGGGGTCCGCACAATAATGCTAATGTAAGGCAAACGGGAACAATGTGGTATTCTCGATCTGAACGTAGGTATATAAACCAGATTATCAACTCCACTACATGTTTTGGATGAACGACTTCCACGCAGAAGGAGCGAGTATGAAGCACGTGCTCTTCTTGGTCTCTAGTGTCCTCCTACCACCGATACTCTGCCAGAAATTCACCCAAATCGTGGATACTGACAAGGGTCACGTTCGAGGTAGAACGTTGGAGACTGGTTTGCATTCCATGCCCTATTCTGCATTCATGGGTATACCGTTCGCGAAACCACCTGTTGGCGACCTTCGATTTAGGGTAAGTATCCTTTTCTTTTGTCTCTTCGATGTAATCACAGAAGTCAATTTCACCAATCTCGAGAATGAAATTTCATAATTTAAAATATTATCAATAATAACGAGCAAACTTTACATGGCTTTCTACCTGAAAAATGCAGGACCCCATCGAAGCCGACCCATGGACAGGAGTGCTGAATGTAACTGCCGAAGGCCCCGCGTGCATACAACATGTGGCCATTCGTACAATAGGGCAGGAAGATTGTCTATATTTGAACGTATACACCGGTGTAGTATGTAACGCCTCTGTTGCATTATAATATTGTACTCAATAATTACGCTGCATCTTAAATTGTCTATTAATTTCGACTTCGTGTAATATTTGGCAGACAGACTTCAGGAGCATTAAAACGCTGAAACCGGTGATGGTTTGGATATATGGTGGTGGATTTATAGTGGGGATAGTATGGCATGAAATATACGGACCAGACTTCTTTTTGGAGGACGATGTGATTTTCGTCGCTATAAACTACCGTCTTGGAGCTTTTGGTAATGAAATGATGTTTTTAATTCCATGAAAACATGTAGGGAACGTCTACGACGGTGTAATATTCTGCCAGGATTTTTGGGACTGGGACTCGACGGCGCACGGGGTAATCAAGCTCTGAAGGATCAGAATTTGGCTCTGCAGTGGGTGCAGAAGAACATCGATAAATTCGGAGGTGATCCGAATCGAGTGACCCTGTTTGGCCAAAGTGCTGGTAGCGTTTCCACAATGTACCATTTACTATCCCCGAAATCACAAGGTAAGTATTCAAGCGTACAGTACTTACAATTAGTACTTTCTAATCGAAATCAAATAATTCGCAGTACTTTCCAATAGGTATAATACTGCTTGCTCGGCCGCATGTAGAATCCGATTGATCTTGTTCCACAGGCCTGTTTCATCAAGCTATTGGGCAAAGTGGTAGTCCCCTATGTTCCTGGGGGTACAGTACACCAGCGCAGTCTCTCCAAGTAGGTTATGAGGTTGGCGATCGTATGGGCATTAGAGCTGAGACGCCACAACAATTACTGGATTCCTTGAAGAAAGCTGATGCCGTGCATATCGCGCGCGTTGGATTTTACATGACCAGTTTGTTATTGCCGGTATAATATAGAGTCTCCGTGACATTTCACGGGTTTCTCCGTAAAATATTTGACATGGGGCTGCAATAGGTACTTTGTACTATCACGGCGTGACAATATGAATTTTTATCGGACAGATTCCAATTAGGCTACCATTTACTCCAACCACAGACGCCATTCCTTCTGACCCTTCGCCGGAAAAAGTCTTTTTCGATGGTTGTCCATTGTCGAAATTCCAGTCTGGGAACTTGACCCATCTACCTATCATGTTAGGTTACGCTAAAGATGAAACAATTTTGGCCACGGCAGGTATGCAGCAGTGGGCCTATTTTCGTCCCATATATATAGCCCGATTTAATATAGATAGGGGAGACCGCGGCAAAATGGGGACGTTAAGGATAAAAGCTCATAACTTTGATATTATTAATGTGAAAAATCATTAGAATATACTCTTTATTAAAGAGTAGTATATATCCAATTTTTTTTCAATAGAAAAACAGATATAAAAAAATAACGATTTAAAATATGATCCGTTTTTACGGTATACTACGCCATACTACACACTGGCCCTAGTACCTACAACAACGAAACTCATCCAATTCTTCAGTCCCCCAACTAGTTAGACCGAGCTGTAAACTGCACCAAACCTTCATTCAATTTCGATGAACCCTATGATTCTTGGACATAAATGCAAATGCCGTCACCGTCTCATTCACCACTGTTATCATTATCTTTCGGTGTGTTGTTTAAAAAGTATCTAACTCAACACTGTCAAAAGTGTTTCTTAATGATCGAAACTTAGATCGGAGCCTTCAAAAACACAAAAGACGATACAACCTTAGTAAGCACACCTGTAACACGATCAGTATTTGTTGATGAAATAATACACATCGCGGCAATATAGCAGTTTAAAAAATAATAGCACGTCCCGGTTTTACCTAGGTATCCGGTTTTATCCGAGTTTCCCCTATGTGTAGCACTGCTGAAACAAGTTCGATTTGTCCTCTCTAAATGCTCCTTACCTCCCATTTTCTGTTTGTAACATGTTGATATTTGCAGCATTGGAGTTAATAAGGCAAGTGGTATTTGACGTTCTAAGCCAGGTATCTAATATGTTCGACACCAGAGGCCTGAGCAAGGGTTTTATCAATGTAGCCAACAGAGTTGCGAAGAGTATCATTTTCACCCTGAAGCAGGTATATACTACCACGATTCTGGTGTGTTTATGCATGATCAGAAAGAAGTGCTGATCTCTGGTGTGATCTTCAGGTAACGACAATCTGTTTACTCAGTCAACCCATCGATATCACGCAAAAGTATTTGGCTAAACACAATGGCGATATACCCGTCTACTATTATCGAATATCGTATTCTACGGAGCGAAGTTTGCACAAGGTGCTTAATCCACGGATAAACGGTAATTGATTTGCATTCTAGGAAGTCTACTATTCCTTGTAGTAAAAACGTAATTAGATTTCAGATGTTCTCCTTTTACAACTAATTCAATAACACCCTTGTGTCGAATGTTTTAGGCACAGCTCACAATGACGACCTTGGTTTGCTATTTTATGCTGGGCTGCTCTCTCCTATTGATCCAGATACGCCGTACAACCAATATCGCAAAAAACTTGTGTCCCTGTGGACGAACTTTGCCAAGTACGGGTGAGTTATCGCAACGTTACTTGATGATAGATAATTCAACGGTTTCTTGTAATAGCTTTTCTTATATCTGAGTGTGCAAGTCCATATGGGTATTTCTATGTATGCAGGAATCCCACACCTAATAATCAGCCCATTAACGGCGCTGTCTGGATTCCTTCGGGCGAGGCGGGGTTGCAACTAGATATCGGTAACGAGCAGTTCCAGATGCATGACCGTTTACTCGATAAAGTTACTGAAGATTTCGAGCCGTTGTATATCAAACGACTGAAATTCCGATCCAATTGCGGGAATTGATTGTCGAACATTTTTGAACATATGAGTGGATAATACTTGTGACAATTCCGTCGGCGAATGATGAATACAATGTTATTTGTACTTTAAAGTTATTAATGTTGATAAATGTATGATAATTTTATTATCGTGCAAAAATTTGGAGACGCCAAAAATTTTCTTGCATAAGGGCGCCATCCATCCTCGCGCCGGCCCTGTTGGTTGGGTATTCCAAGCAGAGTACGGGTAATGAGCGAAGGAGGTGAGTAGTTCATCAGCGATTCAATACCGGAGACATAACTTAAGATGTAATTAAGCAGAACTTTTACTTCGTGGCAATGACACGATTCCACGCAACCAGGCGTCGTCCATGCAAGTTTATGTATACCTATTATTCCAGACATTAGTTCAGTATTGTCTGTTTACAAAAATCTTCCCCCCGCGATGCGAATTCTTTAAATGGCGTCGTATGAAAAACATGTGGACGCACTGGAATAAATGATGGAGCTAGTAAGTTGATGCAACAATATCGTTTATACGGATTACTTTACTATCTTTTAATTTGACGTGCAGGATTTTCGATACATCTATGAAATCCGTCTCCCATTCCGTTCCCTATAAATATTACACAAGGTCAGAGTTGCGCGTTTTGTGCAATTAATCTCGTATTGTGAAAGTATTTCTATACATAGTATGTAACATAGTTGTTTAATAGTATATGGTTTCGGCGCAATGGTTCGGTCACTTCAAAAACACTAACAATCAAAAAGCTATTTTGCAATTAATTCAATGATTTATACAAATTTCCAACGTTTCGGTCTTAATTTAGACCATTATCATTAAATTAAATTAATATTAAATTAAGACTGAAACGTTGGAAATTTATATAAATCATTGAATTAATTGCAAAATAGCTTTTTGATTGTTAGTGTTTTTAAAGTGACCGAACCATTGCGCCGAAACCATATACTATTAATAATTCCGGTCGAAATTAAATTTATAAATAGTTGTTTAATACTCCATGCAAACAACCGATTACGTCCGTACATTTGTCATACTGGCTAAACTAACTATTTATAATTTATATATAAAATATTAAGTAGTTTTTCTAACATGTTTCTGATATTGTATTTAGGAGTAACTTCTAATTATAAAGAGTACACGTTGCTTGGCACCAGTGCGAGCTAGGGCCGCGTTTCCCGATTAAAATTTGCCATGGAATTGTTCCAAATTCATTAAAATTAGTGAAATTTGATGGAGCCCCCAACCTTAGCAGTTTATTTTATATACAGCAGTATATACGCGCCGTTTCTAATATTGCCGTCAGATGTATGTTTCCCGCTCAATAATTTACACATTCTAGTACCTAATATTTAAATTTTATTAGAAGATAACATTTCTCGGAACATTAAATGGGAAACGTTGATTTAGGGAAAGAACTTGAGAAACTACTGAAACAAGACGCTATCATTAAATACAGCATCGAAACATGCCACGCGAAAGAATTTTATTTATTGGCCATCTGCGTTTGTTCTCCGTATAAGGATAGTTTGATCAACAATATATACGTATCGAGTGATGTGGAACGCAGCACAATACCCAATGTTTGCAAAAAATTACCCAGGCAAACGAAAGATGTATTGTTGCACCGACCTGGTCACGTTGCACCTCCGAGTATATATACTGGCTAGTTCACTGTTCTCGGCATGTTTTTGAAGAAGCTTGCATCGACAAAACCTAATCATCCCTAAGATGAAGTTCGTGCTCTCATTGGTACTCGTTGCCTACGTGGCGACTGCAGTAGAATCCATCTTTTTGAAGGTAAGTCTGACTTTGCCGTGCAAAACCTCTCTGCATAATCAATTGTTCCGACTTTCAATCAGATATTGCAGTCGTTGTTACGATTTGGATCAAGGGACGGTAAATCCCTGTCGGTTTCTTATTCACTACAACGAGATCAATCACTATTCGATGTTATGTAATAATTATAAACCGTTTAGAGGTTGTTGAGTAACTGCTTAATTCGATTAAACATTTTTCCCGACGTAAAATCGGTAACATCCACTAGGTCCTCGAATCAGTTTGAATTAAATGAAATCACGCTTACGTGACTGCGGGAGATGAAGTGTTAAGAAGTACATAGTAACACACCGTGAAACCAGGTTTGCTGGGAAATTGTTTGTTATGTTACCTACTTGTTGCGCTTACAGGAAGCTATGGGTGCGATGTCGAAACTTACGTCATCAGACTCCTACTCTTCACCTTCGTACTCTGCACCTTCGTACTCTGCACCTTCGTACTCTGCACCTTCGTACTCTGCACCTTCGTACTCAAGCTCATACAGTGCACCTGTATACGAGGAGGCGCAACCTGTTTACGTAGTTAAACCTGAAAGCAGGGAATATGTGACTGAAGTCCATAAAGTTAAACATGTAAGACACACTTCGTGTTAGTTGAAGCGCTGCGCCGTACCTGGAAGAAACTCTCCGCTCATTTTGCTTATTGCATTTGCAGGTGCCAGTGTACCCGGTTAGGAAGTATAAGACAAAACACGTTTACTCTCAGGCAAGACACATTTCTTTTTAAGTCCAATATCACGGTTACAAAGAATAAGAAATTCATGGTATTTTGTTGCATTCGCAGGGATACGACTCCGGTGAATCCTACTCACGCGAGTCAAACGAATATGGCACATACAACAGCGGCAGTCATGTAATACACTTTTATATCAGTAGAAGCGTGGTATGTAAAAGAACCTGCCATTTCACATTGGTTTTTGCATTTGCAGGTGATTTACCGTCGTGAAGCACCGGAACCTTGGCCGCCTGCAAGTTGGAATTGGAATAATGGAAATAATGGAAATCCCGGAAATAATGGAAATCCTGGAAATAATGGAAATCCCGGAAATAATGGAAACCCCGGAAATAATGGAAACCCCGGCCAGGTATGATGCATGGTTCCTTAAACAGTTCGAGTGGTGTCGGCGTGTTTTCGCGTCGAGGGATTCGCGGGTTTCCTCTGGAAAGTATCGGAAGGATCACCCTAGAGTCCCCGAATGTTTATCGTGAAAACGAATTAAGCTTAGAGCGTGTTTCAAAAGCTTGCCCCCACTCAAAATGTTAATATCGAGGCCCTGTTTACAGCGGACAATCATCTCACGTTATTTGCTTTGATTGCAGAACGAACCCTGGAGAGGTTAAACACGTTCTGTCCTAGGATGAACATATCGCAGTTTCACTCGACAGCAAAGGAAACGATTCTTATTTCGAACGCGGAATCCACGAAAATATTTTGCAGAAAGCAAATATAATTATCCAATATATAATATATGCCGTACGCGTTATTATGTTGTAAAATTCTTCGCAATAAATTTTCTCACCGCAAACAATGTGTCATTCCTTTCGATCGTTATTGTTCAAACGGCTCAACGGATTGTGTGAGTTATAGGGAATAACATCGTGATTCGACTGATTTCTATCACAACTTTCTCAGCAAGCTATGAACACCGCTGTCGCGAAAAGGCAATGTAAAATAGACAAGTTGAAAATTTCAGATGGAATTTAGAAAAATCAAGGAGATTGCGGTACTACACGCCCAAATCCTTTCAAATTCCTTAGACCCAATTTCACCATTTAGTAAGGATGGATAATAAAGTTATGTAATCCATTCTACTTGTACATAGACCCACGTATAAGAAAGATCAGCGATGACACAGAAGCCCGTTAAAAATAAAAATTTGCAGAATGACAGCATTTTGAGAGAAATGTGGGATTTTTACTAAAAATTTAGCGGTTCTCGTTCTGTAAAATGAATCTTTTACAAGATAAAAACTCGTCCGTGGTTTCAATCACAGCAGTAAACCTTGCTTTCTCCATTTCAGATGATTTAACAATCCCAACACCATCGCCCGACGGAAATAATTTTTTTTCAAGAAGCTTGCGACACCGACTACATGCATACATATATCTATCTACGTATCACTATACACTGGATAAAAGCTAAAAAAAATTCAAGTGTGCCAGGCCAAACGCCAGACAATATAAATTTATAGATTTTGTTAAATAAATTCCCGAAATATAGCGTTGAAAAACGAACAGTTATACTAGAGTACAAAAGTTCACGAGGTAAAAAAATCTAGAAATATAGATATCTCAATTAGAAATTGTTGAAGGAAGAATGATAAATAATGAGAATTCTGGCAACTTCGATGGAAATTCTAACGCCCCTATCCATATTTGGGAATGTTACGTGTACGTTGGGCGGTGGGACTACCGAACGAATCTCTAGTTTGCTCTCGGGATGGCCCCCATTCCCTATATCGCACAAAACCGTCAGCGTAGATCTTTAGTCTGCATGAGTCTAACACTACCCTAGTCCCTCCTTTAGGGACCGAGGATTTTCCATTGAGGATTTCTCGACGAAAAAAAAGTTGGTCCACAATTTACCCAACTTGGATCGAAACTGGTTGAAAGTTGAAACTCTTTGTCAGTCATTGGTTTTGGAAGTTACTGCTACTCAACCTCTTCGATTACTCGAGCCGTTTAGAACGCTAACCTTCCAGTGTAAAGTGTAAAAGGAAAGGAATGATGGGTAAATAAAAGGCAATTATGAATCGTTACCTGGAAATCCAGAATAGGGCTGTAGCTGTGGACCGGGCACCCGAGATACCCGGGTACCCGGGTACCCGTGAGATACTCGGGATGAGGAAAATTCCCGGATAAGCGCTACCCGGGAAAACTACCCGAGATACTCGAGAATCTTGTGAACTTACAGAGTACAGAACGTGATTATGGTGCGACGCCTGTCAGAGAGATGTCGTCTGGCACCCCGTGGCGAGGTCAACCCCCTGCGGTACCTCACCAAATTTTATGGCTTTCGACCCACTCTATGAGATCTCGAGACTTTCGAGCATCTCGGTTAGTTTACCCGGGAATTTTTTTTTCCCGTGTATCTCACGGGTACCCGGGTACCCGTTCTCCCAGGAATCAACAGCTCTAATCCAAAAACAAATTTCCTTCTTATCTTCTGTCTATTCTAAAAGGAAACTGCATAGGTATCAGTAACAAATTGCTTCCTCCGCTTGAAAGGAATTGGTCATTAGTCAATTAGTAGCTAATAAGTAGACTGCGTTAGTTTACCCAAGTGTGATATTTACTAACGATACTTGCGACCTGGCAAATTTATAAGCAAGTTCTGTATAGGTATGCGAGAAATATGCAACACAGGCTATACGCAAAATAAAAAAAAAGTAAAATCCTCTAATGACCGAACATGTTTCTATCAAAATCCCTCTGTGGTGTTCCTCCTTTCTTATGAAAATCTATAGGTATTTGATTAAACTTCCGTAGTAGTAATAAGAAAGAAAAAGAAAAAAAGAAAGAAAAAGATTCGCCTTCTTCCATTGGCAAATCATTGGACTATTAATTAAGCACAGGGTGGTCCCTTCTCGAGGAATCTAACGATCGAAAATGGCTACCAATTGTAATGTAAATATTCGATTACGACAGAACCTTCGAATCATACAGTTACAGGGGCACCATTTAAAATATCTACCGCCTGAACCATGTGGTACCTACGCAGGAACAGTATTTTACTGTGTTACTACTTACAACTATAGATGAAATCTAAGAGCAGCGGAAAGCTTGTCAGCGTAAAGGTGAAATCTGACGGCACGTGGATCGGCGAGCTTAGCACGAGACTCGCTCAGCCGACGTGCCGTGAGAACACTTGTGGATCGCCGGCTCGCTGATCCACGTGGGATCAGATTTCACCTTTAACCGGTTAACTGTCAATGTATCATATATGATCAAAAAAAATCTAGCCAATTCTGCTTAGGTATGTATCATATATGATCAAAATAAAATCTGGCCAATTCTGCCAAATGTGCCAATTCTGTATCATATATGATTAAATGGTATAACTTTGTGATTCACTTAATTTTTCGATGTTGCCAGTTTGGGCACGAATAATAAAAAAAGCCGTACCAGTTAACCAGTTAAAGAGCGTGTCGGCTGACGAAGTTCGCATAACCCAGTGATTAAGATTGAGACTTGATTGAGAAACCTAGTGACACGACTGGCCTCGACGTGTTTTCATGCCATTTCACGCCGAGACTCTGCCTCAGTGGCGTCTACATGTAAAAATAAGTCGAAAAAATACGATACAATTTTACTCTATATTTCCAAATATACGTGGAATAAATGGCGTGAAAAACTGTACTCCGGTGCACGCGTACCTACTCGGTTAAAATTCAAAGTCAATTTTCTTGAAAACGAAGCGCGATATCAAAAAATTTTATTTTATATTTTCCACTTATTTTTCATGTAGAATCACCCCGTACTTGCTGTGGGCAGTGATGAATCAGTACAGACAGTATTTCCTATACATATTGCAGTCCGATATATGTTTCCCGCTGAATACCTTATATATTTATGTATATAATATAAATTTTTGTTATAAACTAACATTCCGCGGAAGAATAATTGGGAAACGCTGGTCTAAGGAAAGAACTTGAGGAACTACAGAAACAAGACGCTACGGATAATACAGCGTTGAAACCTGCTACGTGTAACAATTTGATTTATCGATCACCTGCGTTTATTCTCTATGTAAAGCAGACGAACACGTGCCATTCCATTTTGTAAGGAAAGGTCGATCGAAAATATATATCGTGTGACGCGGGACGCAGCATAATGCCCAATGTTTGCAAAATTACCCAGGCAAACGAAAGATATATCGTTGCAGCGACCTGGTCACGTTGCACCTTCAAGTATATATACTGGCTAGTTGTCTGTCCTAGGCATGTTTCTGAAGATCTTTGCTTCATCAACACACAACTGTCCCGAAGATGAAGTTCGTTCTCTCGTTGGTCCTCGTCACCTACGTGGCAACCGCAGTAGAATGCGGTCTTCTCCCGGTAAGTCTATTCTATCTTTACTGTACACCGAAACGAATACTGGACATTAAGTCAGATTGCAGTGCGGTTTCGTTAATTCACAAACTTTCTTGTGCCTTCTTGGGATCCCTTAGGGTTAGATACAAGGGTTTTTATACGTAAATCTAACTGTATATAAAGTGTTATAGTCGGGTATCCACGTGGATGCTGAGCTATGCCTGGCTATGGTATAAATAAAATATAAAAATCGTGGCACCGCTTAGCTTAGCTTTCAAGCGGATTGATGGCTTAAGAGGCACCAACACACCGCGAAAACATGTTTCCTGCGAAGTTGGTCGTTATGTTTCCCGTTGTGCTTGCAGGACTATAAGGTCCCATCTCTATACGGCGATTCACCTTCATACGCGACTACACCCGCGTACGGGACAACAGCTGCATACGGCACCACAGCAGCATACGCGGCTCCAGCCAAGTACGAGACTCCAGCTCCATACGCGGCCCCAACTACATACGCGACTACAGCTGCATACGCGGCTCCAGCCAAGTACGAGACTCCGGCTCCATATGCTGCTCCAGCCAAGTACGAGACTCCAGCTCCATACGCTGCTCCAGCCAAGTACGAGACTCCAGCTCCATACGCTGCTCCAGCCAAGTACGAGGCTCCAGCCAAGTACGAGACACCAGCTCCGTACAAAGCTCCAGCCAAATATGAGGCTCCAGCCAAATACGAAGCCCCAGCCAAATACGAGGCTCCAGCCAAATACGAAGCCCCAGCCAAATACGAGGCCCCAGTCAAATACGAAGCCCCAGCCAGATACGAGGCTGTAACTGTTATCCATAAAGAACATGTAAGACACACTTTATGTTAGTTAAAGCGCCGTGATTGAAAGAAACTGTCATTTCATTTTGTCACGATGCATTTGCAGGTCCCCGTGATTGTGAAGAAGCATAAGAAACATCACCACCACATCATCTTGAAGGTAGGGTACATTTTCCTTTAATTCTAATATCACCGTTACAAACGCTAAGAAATGCACGTTACCAACAAATATGGTGGATTTGCAGGAATCCGGCTCCGGCTCCAGCTCCGATGAATCCGACTCGTCATGCGAGTCGAGCGAGTCTGCCTCATACAGCACTGAAAATGTAAAACAGATTTTATTTTCCTACAAGCCTCGTGTATAAAAACAACTGTCATGAAATGATTTGCTTGTTGCGTTTGCAGGTCCTCGTGAGGAAGCACAATAAGAAACATCACAAACTTATCTTGAGAGTAAGACAGACTTTCCTTTAAGTTTCCTTCCGTTACGAAGGATGAGAAATGCACGATTTTTTTTTTTGCGTTTGCAGGGATCCGGCTCCGATGAATCCAGGTCAGGCGAATCCATCGAATATGTCGCAAGACCCTCATATAGCCGAAGGATCTCGTACAGCCCAAAGCCCTATAGCAGCGGAATGTAAAACACATTTTATTTTACTCTAAGCGTGGTGTGCAAAAAAAAAAACTGCCATTTCATATTGCTTTTCGCATTTTCAGGCGTACTAGAGTGTATTAAGACGAACATAACGCACTTTCACTGGACAGCAATGGAAACGAATCTTACCTCGAACGCGGTATCGATGTTAATATGTGCAGAAAAAAACATAGTTATGGAAGTTGTGAAAGCAGCTTTCATTATATAATACCCATATAATATATGCCTTAGGCATTATTATACTTTGTAGTTGTTCGCAATAAATTTACTTACCGCAGAAACACTGTCGTTCCTTTCATCCCCTATTGTTCAATCGACTCGACAAAGTTATAGAGATTTAAGTACCATAAAACACTTAAAAAAAGTAAAAAAATACGCCAAGTACGTGAAAAAAGTAAAGACGGAAAAGAGTATTATAAAATTAATCATAAAAAATTTAAAACAATAATAATTACAATATAAAAAAGATGTGAAATCAAAATGAGCTGCAAGTACATAAAGGTGTTTTGTAATAATCACGGACATTTTAATAATGTGAAGATAAAATTTAACATCTAGACATTTGCCTAGATGTCCGCGGTCTGGAAGTCAAATACTTGGCGTGGCCAGGCAAGGTATTCTCAGATCATCAATACCCATACTTTCTACCTATCACTACCCATAGGCTTTCAGATAATTTGTCCATTTAAAACTTAGACAATATGAGTACATTTTCATTATATTGCGTTTTAAACTAATTGTAAGATCATTCATCGACATCGATACCTTTCCTCTCACAAGCTTTCACATAATTTGTCAGTTTAAAACTCTGACCATATGAATACACTTTCATTATTTTACGCTTTTTAATAATTCTTATTCATCGACACCTTGACCTTGCCTGGCTACGCCAAGTATTTGACTTCCAGGCCGCGGACATCTAGGCAAATGTCTAGATGTTAAATTTTATCTTCACATTATTAAAATGTCCGTGATAATTACAAAACACCTTGCACCTATGTACTTGCAGCACATTTTTATTTCACATATTTTTTTATATTGTAATTATTATTGTCTTCAATTTTTTTATGATTAATTTTATAATAGGTACTCTTTTCCGTCCTTAATTTTTTCATGTATTTGGCGTATTTTTTTTACATTTTCGCAGTTTTTTATGGCGATCTCACTTCTTTTTACGAAGATAATTTGCATAGGGAATGACTTCAGATAAATTTTAATATTATAAATTAGAAAGGTTCACCATCAACAGCCATGAACAGCCTTATCATAGGACAGAATTAAGGATAATTTGTACACTTTAACAACTATGAAACAAACTATGTGCACCGCATTGCCGATCTATATGTATTATGTATATGTATAGTACTTTGTGTAGGGGAGAGTAGGGTAAAATGGAACACTTAACTTTGGAGGGTGATAACTTAAAATCGGAAAGAAAAAAAACACGGGACTTCAACAGGAGTCTTAACTGGACCTTAGACTATTAGAAAATCAAAGCCTTTGTTAAGAAAAATATTTGGCAACAAAGGAAAATGGGATTTACCGGAGGTATTGACATCATAGACGAGAAATAGGATAGATCTATCACGCAATGTAATTTTGTGTCACACGCTCGGGGGGCTCGCGAGCCCCCTTACCATTTTCGAATTACACCCAACGTTATCGACTCAATGCAAAATACGATTACAATGCTACCAGTGGTAGGAATTAAAATTAAAATTTATAGTGTTATGACTAATATCAAGAAACATGTTGCACAATTCCATTCACTTGTTACGCTACCGCGTGGTAACATGTGGAAAAAGCTTAATGTTAGAAGGCTCTACATAGCCAAGTTTAGACGCGCCAGATGTAAATTGTTAAGGGAGTGTCCTGCTTTACAAAGTCCAAAAAAAATTTTTTTCGCGAATTTTTTTGAAAGGGAAAGGAACAATTGATCTTCGTAAACTTTTAGGTATATTTAACCGTATATTCGATGAGCACAAAAAAAATTTTTCTCATAAAATTATAAAATATGGCAGAATCATCAGCCGATTCTCGGAGCGCTTTGTCACAGCAGTCTCTAATTGGCGGAAAGGATTCTGGTTGTAATTCTTGTCTGAATGAAAAAATCAAAATGATTTTTAATACTCATATATTTTTCTTCTGGGTGAACTAAGAAAAAGCAGAAAAAAGCGCGAAATCATAAATTTTTTTAGTTTGATAAGAAGAATGTCTATTTTTTAAAAATAACGGCCGCATAGTTTTTTTGCTATCACACCCGCCAATTTTAAAGAATCGTAAAAATGAAAACTGGAGAAATCGCCCTTTAAAGTTTTCACTCGCGGACGATCGCTACAATTCTCTACGTTCAACTTATAAAATTACTAACTCACTCTGCTCTACGACTATTCTGTACTATTACACTGCACAACTCTGCCGATCCGATTGTCTTTAAAAGTAATGATCGACGAATTGGGACGCGTCAAATTACAACGCGTCTATTACAAATATGAATCACACCTTTCATCGCCATTCTTTCAGTCACAAAATAAAAATTTCCAAATTATCTACCGTGAAAATTGGAATTTCAAATTTAAAAATATTCTAAAAAAATAGAAAACATTTGTCTGCAAGATATGAATATCCATTTAAAACAATATTTTCAGTGACAAACACTCGATTCAAGAGTGGGTAGCTGGTGATAGGAGAAGGAGGATGGTGCAGCCACTTAGGGCTGCTACAAAAAATGATCAGTAGCCAGAAGGGCAGCTGTCCACTTATTAATGCAAGAAAACTGTTTCTTTCTTTCGCAACGCTAACTTATTACAGACTAAAATCAACTCCCGAGCATAGTCACTAGGACTTTCGACTACTCGCAGCATTAATTTCTCAAACAACTTCAAAATTCCCGGATAGTGCTTTATTACTGAAAATTCTACTATACTCAATATAAATCCCGAATAGCAAACGAAAAAGCTCCCAAGGGGCTACACTACTCTAACAAATATAAAAAGCTACCGAGAACCACCACGTGGGTGGTTTCATTTTTCGCAACACTAAAAAAAATTCAGTGCACCTGTGTCTCGCAATACGTAACTCTAACTTTAAATCGCTGCAGCCTTCCTGAAGGCTGTGTGGGGTCCCATGTGCAGCAAAGCCAGCTGCTCGGGACTCCTTTTTCCCAGGAACATGTCTTCGGACATGTCCCAGGACAGTTTCGGGGCATTGGGGTCGCAACTCTAATTACAAACGCGATCAGTCATCATCGCAACACTAACTCAAAAAAGTATTAAGTATCAAACTAGGACGAGTAATTAAAAAAACGCGATCAGTCGCATCGTAACTCTAGTAAAAAGAATACCACGAATCAAAAGTAATGCAATGAATCAAACTCTAGTAGCTCCAATTCAAAATACAAGAACAATCTCAAAAACAATCGCGACTCTTTTTTCGGAACACTACAAGCAATTCATTCGCAACGCTATGCTGGAACCAAACGCGGGGAATATTTGATTCGCAACGCTAATTCAAACCGTAATCACAATTTAGTCGGAACACTAATTGACTCCGTAATGTTCTTCGCAACCCTAATTGAAAACGCGGTGTGCTAAATTTCAGGGAGGGGGTGTCGATGGGTCAGCCTATAGCCAACCAAACTACTACTACTACTACTACCGGCGAGCATAATGGCAAAGTAATACCTACGAAGAATGACCCTGCATCCGAGAATACAGGGCCATTCTTGGCCTAGCCCACATGATGTGGCCTTTTTCTGGCCGGGCTATCTGCGTCTCTTGGCCACTTCTTGCTTCAGGCGTTCAGCCCTTCTGAAAGTTAATAGCGTGCCCAGGCCCGTCCTGCCGACCGCGACCAGCGACAATGTGCAATGTCTCACTGGCGTCAAAAAGTCGACATAGCGAGGCTAGAAGCGAGGGCATACCCCCACTCGCGCTAGTCAGGCCGTCGACTTTTCTCACAAATTTCCTGAAAGCAGGTCATCGCGCGGGGGAATATTGCGCCGGGGGAATATCAGAGAATACGACGACCTGCCCCGGCCCTACCTACTTATATTTAAGTCACACATTCGTACCAGAAGGTAAGTTACCTATCCTACGCAACACCTATATTTAAAAAATGGCAAAACAGTCTCTCAAACATAATCATCAGTCAACCCACTCCACGATTCTCAAGCATCACCGCCCGGGTGCAAAAGCCTACACTAGAGAGACCGTCCCGGGACGACTCCGTCACCCGAGCTTGGCCACAATCACACTCTAATAAGTACGTACCAGTTTTCACTGAAATCGGCTGGCAAAGGCCGTGACCATTGCGTATATGTATGATTTACATAGCAATTAGTTATTTTCAATTTTAAACAATGAATTACTTGATGATGCGCATTGTACGTATTAGGTACATACATCAATCGTTATTACTTTCCCGTTTGATTGTACGAGATTAAGTTTCATATTCCAAGATTATTTACTAGAATGATCATCGTGTGCAACAAGGAATATGATACAATGGTATCCTTATTACCACGAATAATATTATAATGTTATAGTTTCGTCAACATGGCCTTTGATGAAAATTTTTCACCGACGCAAATTCCACCGCCTAACCACACAAACACACACAGGTGGAAAATGCGACGTGCACGATATACTAACGCAATGCCAGCCGCCAAAATGTAATTATTTAGTAAAGAAAGTCATCGTGCCCTATTGCTTTCACCCACCCAAGTAGCGCCTGGGCACGTGGATGAGTTAAAAGGCAATAGGTACGGAAAGATATCCTGAAAATCCTCAACTAGAAAATATGATTAGTCTGTATAGTGTCTAGCTAGTATTCTTTCATTTTATAGTATTAAGGAAAGTGACTCGACTTTCAACTTGTGAATAGTTTAAAGTTTGATAAATAAAAAAGGACTCTACTTTAGATTGCATCATTAAGAAAAATCACTCTACTCGACAATTAATTAGCAAGAAAAAAGACTCTAAAATAGAATTATTTAAGAAAATTATTCTAAATCATCAAGAATTTACTTTAAGAATTTAAAACGAGCGATTCCATCTTCAAAGTAAATTTCATAAATCAAGAAAGTATGTTCTCATGCTAATTACTTTGAATCTGAAATTTGCCCACCCTCAATTGTCTTCTTGCACATGGAAATTAATTATTCTATTGTGTATGCAAACGAGTGACCTTTAAAAGAAAGGAATTACACTTTTATGTCTATTATCATCATTTAGAAGTCAAGTTACTTTTGAACACGTAGTATCAGAAAAATAAAAGAAATTGAAGTCATTATAATCGTCGCAATGACGAAATCCGAGGGCATCCGATTTTTCCTCTACATATTAAATAAAAATGATCGTAGCTGTGGAGTCTGAGAGTATCAAACTTCTTCGCTACATAAAAATTAGCATTCAGCCGTATTGATATTCATACCAATACCTTCTGAGCTGCTATGCACCTTTCTGTGCATTATTTAATAAATATCTACATCAATGTATGATCAATGATAAACATTCGCGTTAGGAACCGTTTATCTTGGAAATTATGATTATAATTTGATTCTATTGAAAAGACGCGGTGTACAAGAAGACCCTAGCCCTCGTCTAATAAATACATACACAGCCAAAATGTTAGAATTCACGGGCATGGTTACCATACCCGCGGTCATTATGCTCGCCAAAGCACGTATACAACCAGTCACTCGTGTCGATTTGGACCAAACGTCCTACGACATGATTGAGTGACCAGAGGAACCATAATGCATGCGCACTCACATTTCGCTGTGCCCCGGTGGCGGAGACGCCAACACCCCTGCTACGACTCAGGGAAAGTTCTCAAGCTGCTCAGAAGTCATCAGGCTGTTCAGCTACGCCCAGACTGTAACGAAGGAACAGAACACGATTATAATTTCTTTCTAAAGTTACGATTGTTTGAACTCTAATAAAGAACCACGAAGCAATTCGAAACTAACGCAATTTTTTATCATTTAGACATTTTAAGGAAAAAATTAAATATTGAAAATTAAAATTAACCAAACTTTCGTTAGTTTTTAATTGCTTGGTGATTCTATTCTAAAAATTAATTTTTTAAAATTTTAAAAAAAATTGTCTTTCTAAAATTTTGAAGAATGAACTCTACTTTAGTGGAATTGAATGAAATACATAGATACTTACATCTTTCCATTGATATTCTGCGCACAAATCTCGTCTTCAGCTGACGCACTGACTCTAATTTCCGGTAAAGAGTTTCGCTTTCAAAAGTACAAAAAATAAAGAAATACGTAGACTACCAACGCGCCCCAAAGATTCTAGTCTCGCGATTCGAAGGTCAGAGCCGCGGCGCCTCGTGAAAGAATATAAATTGCGTAGAAAACACTGACTCTACCCTCGCGTATCCCCAAATTTGATAACGACGCTCTACTATGAGCAACGGTGCTCTTCAAAACGAAAAACTTCGTACGTCATAAACACTGACTCTATTTGGCCGCATTGCACGCGGTCACAATCTCTGAAAAATAAATAAATCAAAATTCTTTAATTATTCATGTCTTGAATAGCATGTCATTGATCAACTACGCAGTTTCTGTACATAAAGAACAAAACTTGCATCCAAAACCGGAGGTAAATGCAATTACAACAGCTTCATAGAGCTAGATTCTTAAAAATCATTGAAATATCGTTGAATTTTACGTAAACGCGACAGAAATGCAATAGAATTCGATCATTCCAATATTTCGTAAACATCTACCGACGCCATTTTAAAAATTTTAAACAAATCTGATTAAAATTATTCAATTTAACATAATTCAATCTTTTCCCATTTCATCCCGATATTAACCGACTGCAATGTCACCCATCACGCTCACAGCCAACAATGATCTGGCTCGTGGCACGTCAATCACGTCTGAACGTGTCAAGACAAGTTTAGACCTGCACTCCAGACGCGCGTGCCGGGAACGAGTGATCGTCCTTTATCACGCTGGAGACTTTACACGTACAGTTTTGGAGCGCACGCCTGGAGTGTACGCTCCAAAACTGTGAGAAAAACTGTCCGTCTAAAGCCGGCTATTGATTCAATAAAATAACGAGAATAATAAGTATACCACACGTATTGCCATATCATTTATCCAAGGAATGAAACCAGACGCCATCCAAGCACCGTTCAAATTAACCAGCAACTGTCATGGCGTTGCCTGCCCTTTGCTTCCGATTCCCGCCTCAATGCCTGTAACCTAACGATGCAACAAGTTTGAAAGAAAAGCATTAAAACATTCGTAAGGCAATCTAACAACAAATAAACTTGAAATATGCCGGGAAAGGAATGTAATTGAATACTGAGACACGATATGTGTGCACTAAATGTGCAGAAATATCGGTAAGGCAATGAAGGGAATACGCAACGAACATCTAACGGTTTTCTCGCGATATTTAATCAATTTCGGGATGAAACTATATTAATAGTAGCAGCAAGAGACGATAGAGAGGAAAGAACAAGACGAATAATGATCGGAAATAATTATAGGAGGGTAGATAATGTACGCGTACCATTTAAATACGTAGCTATCGAAGCGTCTTGACTCAACGACCTCCACGGAACGAATGACCCCTGCGGCCCATGGCTGTACCAAGGCGAATATTAGCTGTGGTGGGGGGAGAGCAGGCAGGCGACAGGACTCGCGAGGCAATACACGCGTACCTACGTATTTCCGAGCCGTCGAAACAGAGGTGACTTCCAAAGCTAGCATCGTTCATTCATAACAAAAGTCGTTTCTTATGTAGGAGCGTGGATGGTCGGATGCCAGTGACTCTACTCGGAGGACAACGAAGACGGTTTATTGTAACACACACACAACATATAAAGAATAATTATAATCAGCATGGTCCGCGTTCCTTTAACTCGAACTATTGATAACGGACGTACTCGCGTCCACCGCGTGTCTTCAATAACGGTCTCGTCCGCGCTCGATAACATCCAGGTTATCACCGATCACACGTTACACGTTACACGTACGACGAACGACAATCGACCGATCTATATCGCTCGTTCGGGCTCGCTCGCGTACTCAGGCGTTATCGGGTGTCATCGGCGGATCGCTCGCTTAAGAGCGTCGGAGACGCCTGTCTAATTGGTCGAGGCCCTACACTTAAAGCTTAATTAAAGTACACTCCTGTTACGTCCTAATACTGAAATGGAAATAGAAAATTTGGAAGTCACCTCTGATGTCGCGAACCACGGAGATATCCAGCAACGCCCGCGACAATCAACGGACACGGACAGGTCTGAGCGTTGGGGGATCTCTCCGTGGTCGGTGACATCAGAGGTGACATCCAAATTTTCTATTTCCATTTCAGTATTCGTAATTCTAGATGTTCCGAACATCTAAAATCGCTTGCACTTCGCAGAAAGTTGGACATTACAATACTGCCTGCTTTAGTTAAAATGTCCTATCTAGCATTTTGAAACAACCGAGAAAACTGAAGTTTTACCTAAGCCTTGTTTCACACGTGACCGCACGGCACGGCAACGGCGCCGTTTAAGGTCCACGCACACATATCCGTTCCGTGTCCGTTCCGTTCCGTCGTGCCATTGGTAAGAAAAAGAGGGGCGTAGAGGGTCTCTTCTTCTTACCAATGGCACGACGGAACGGAACGGACACGGAACGGATATGTGTGCGTGGACCTTTATACGGCGAAAGGAACGAAAATCATATGGAGACCATTCACACGTGCCGTCTCCGCAATTGACCGCATTGACGGGAAATTTCTATAAAATCGTCACATGTTTTGCCGTGCCGTGCCGTGCCGTCACGTGTGAAACAAGGCTTACTTTGTACCGTCCTTATTTCCCCAAATTCAAATTAAAACATGTTGTCATTATTTCGTAACAGCCTAATATACACTCCTGGAAAAAATTAAAGCAACACATTTCCCGAAAATTTTGGTAATTTTCAAATGGCTGTATCTCCGCGAAAAATGGTCGCAAAAAATATTTTAAAAAAGCATTTTAACGCTTGAAGACTCTAATTTTTGAAACCATCGCGCAATTTTGTTTCTTCGTCCATTATGATACTGTTTTATCAAGATGAAACGAAGGAAACAAAGTTTCAGAAATTTTTGCCAAATTTGGACGTATGCACGGGCCAAAAAAATTTTTTTCAGATAAATCCAATGGAGGGCTCTTATAGAGCAAACATTTCTCTGTAATTTCGTTTTTTTTTGCTATGTTGTATGATTTTTATTGACCTAGTTATCCGCCATCAAAGCAAAAAAGGAACTTTTCACTTTGAACACCTATAACTTGCGAACGCATGATCGTCGAAATTTTTTCAGAAGTGATTTGGAAAGCTAAGAAATTATCCTTTCAAAACCTTTAGTTGCCATTTTAGTGAGGTTTTTTTTCATCGTATAAAATCCATTTTAAAATGATCCCGAAAATGACATATTTACCATTTTTGGTAATCATGATGTCACTTCAAGGAAAATCAGGGAATCATTCAAGTGTCCACGTTTTTTGCGAGCTAAGACTACCCGTATAAACTGTGCAAAAGGTCGGACCAATCAGATTTTTTTTCCGTATGTGTTTCATCATCAAACCTGCGATATGGTCTGAAAAATTGGAGGATCACCTGCTTCACGTTATGTTTCTGTGTAAAACCCTTTTTTTGATCTCGCGGCTTTTGAACGATTGTTGCACGTATTTCTTGTTAGTTCAATATCATTTTAGTAAAAAGAAAAGATTTCAAAAATTTAAGAAAAACATTTTTATCGGTTTGTGTGGTGCTGATGCCAGTTATCGAAGTACAGTTTTTGTCATTGCCAGGAGTTTGAATCAAAATGCTATTCTTAAATTTACTTCTTAGGTTTACTAGCTTAAAATTATTTTAATGGAAGGGAGAAAGAAATTTACGTTTATATAACAGCCACTTTGGCAGCTGTCATTTATAATTACATAAAGTAGCGAGCATAGTGAGCAGGTAGTACCAACAATGATTGTCATTGTTAATTTATATACCAAATTAATGCCTTCTATACGCGGTGTTCCTTTAAACTACTAACATTGTCAATAAAAGTTGTCAATGTAAATAATGTTGTACTTTGTTATTGCAAATAGGTAAAATAATAAACGAAATTAGTAGGTACATTATTCAATTATTATTTTTACTTAAATAATAAGATGCGATTGTTATCATATCCTATTATATTACAGTGCGTAATTTATTGCTTTTCTTTATTGACATTATTTATACTTTCTGCATAAAATAAAACAACAAAACATAAGTTTTACATGCTATTATTTGATTAACAAAGTAAACAACAAATATAATCATTAGAATGATCTGATTGGCAGTCTTTCGCTCTTCTTTTTTATATATATTTACATATGTAGCTGAAGAGTACCTACTCGGGAAAAGTTATAAGACAAAATTCGTAACGTTATAGATTCTACAACGATAGATGGAAATCGACCTCCGAACGGCCACTATAATTGTATTCGAATATATTTTTGGCCAGCTTTTACTATACATATGACAATGTGTCTGTCAACATTGTCAACTTATGAGTCCATTCTTATGAAATTCTAAGTTTATTTACACTTGTCTCAATAAACTTCTGGAATGATTAATTTTCTATTAATTTTTAGTCCCTACATATTAAAAACGGCCCGGCACGTGTGCAATTAGATAAATATTGCTTATAAATGTGTTAGCACGCACAGCTAAAAAGTGGTTCCCAATTAAAGATTGCCACAGAACCCTTAAAAATTCACTAAAAGGCGGAATCAATGGTGATTCAGTACAATATTGCAGTCAGGTGTGCATACTTTTTTCATATCCAAATTGTATTATAAGATAGTGGGGAATTGTTGATCTAGGGAAAAAACTTGAGCAACTACTGAGACGAGATACTACCCTAAATACAACATTGAAACCTCTCACGTGGAACAAATTGAGTTATTGACCACTTGCGATGCTTCCCGTGTAAAATACATGGACACGCACCATTTCATTTCGATGAAAACTATATATCTTTTGACGTTGAAGGCAGCACAATAGACGATGTTTGCCAAATTACCCAGGCAAACGAACGATATATTGTTGCAGCGACCTGGTCACGTTGCATTTTCGAGTGGTATATATACTGGTCGGTCGGCCGTCCTCAGCATGTTTCTGAAGATCTTTGCTTCAACAACACACAACCACCCCGAATATGAAGTTCGTACTCTCCATGGTGCTCGCCACCTACGTGGCAACCGCAGTAGAATGTGGGCTTATGTCGGTAAGTCTATCCTTGCTGTACACCATATTCGCCATAATCAATAATTGTACTGGACATTAAGTCAGATATTACAAACGTTATTACGATTTGGATAAAGGGAAGATAACTTGCGGCCAGTAAGATACGCTTTCACAATTGTAAACAGGCCACTGACCAGTGTGGAATTGGCCGTAGGCCCCTTGGCTGAAGTTTAACTGACTTTCTTGGCTTTTCTTGGGTTTCGTTACAAATGTTTTTATATCTAAACCTAACAGTGTGCCAAGTCCTTGAATTTGGGGTTGTTTAGGTACTACATACTAGCGAGCTTTTATTCACCACAACAAGCTCAATCATTATTCGATATGACCCAATTGTTAAACCGTTTAGACGTTGTTGAATAGCTACTTAATTTGATTAAACACTTTTCTTGACGTTCAGTCTTCCACTTTGGAGCAATCTTACGCTCGCCCTTGTACTTCAAATTTCCCTTTTATTTGTTGTTTTCTGGCGCATACGCGATAATAAATCGAGACGGTGTAAATAACCTTACGTGGCTATGTCAGATAAAGAATTAAGAAATAGAAACGCAACGTGCAAATGTATTTGCTGGGAAGTTGGTCGTTATGCTGCTCGTTCTGCTTGCAGGGCATTATGGACTCAATGAAGAAAGCGGACTACAACCCCGCACCTGCATACTCGGCTCCAAGCTCGTACTCGGCCCCAAGCTCGTACTCGGCTCCAGTATACGCCGAGGTTAAACCTGCTTACAAAGTTGAACCTGTATACCAGGAGGTGAAACCTGCTTACAAAGTTGAACCTGTATACCAGGAGGTGAAACCTGCTTACAAAGTTGAACCTGTATACCAGGAGGTGAAGCCTGTTTACAAAGTTCAACCTGTATACCAGGAGGTGAAACCTGTCTACAAGGTGCAACCTGTAATCAAGGAGATCCACACTGTAAGACACACACACACTTAATGTTAGTTGAAGCGCCATGATTAAAAGAAACTGTCATTTCACTTTGCCACGATGCATTTGCAGGTCCCCGTGATTGTGAAGAAGCATAAGAAACATCACCACCACATCGTCTTGAAGGTAGGGTACATTTTCCTTTAAGGGGGTATTCTGGTCTGACCAGAGGCGGATTAAGGTCGGTTGGGGCCCTAGGCGCAAAAGAAAATATTGGGCCCCTTACAAAAAAGGGAAAGACAGGAAGAATAAAATCACGTTAACCATATTTTTAAACACATAAACAGATTATGTACTCATGAAATCAAATTTGGTGTCATTAAAAAAAAGTGGAAAATTGGTTTTTGTGGGGCGCGCCTAGTGCGCCTAATGGTAAATCCGCCTCTAGGTCTGACGGGTAAAAAAGTCGATATTTTTTTCACTTTCTACTGATACATTATGTGGGTAATACGTGTGCAAAAAGTTTTTTTCCCAATTGGTAATATTTGCAGAGCTACAGGGTCCACAATAAGTAAGTAGGTACCTATACGGTGCGCTCACTGAGCGAAACGGCGACGCATAACAATTTTGTTCCTGCAAGTGTATTTCGGCGGACTGTTCTTTCTGGGGGGGGGGGGGCTGCATTTGTGTGCCTTTTAGAACACAAAAATCAAACATTTGGTTCTAAAGAGACGACCGCTACTCTCGTAGATCACAACTTAGTTTGGCTTCGAACGTTGAATAAACTTTAAACGCGGTTTTCTCCAAACCATGTTTTTCTAATCAGTGACCATGATATTTCCAGATCGATTGGACCAACTCAACCCAAGTTTCGCATATATTATCAGCACACGTGTGGCTATCGTCCCTACCAGAATTATGATAAAATATTTTGTTTTTAAACTTTCAACATTTGGTTAATTTACAATATTTTTTTATCATTCTGGTAGGGACGATAGCCAAAGGCATACAAATAAAGCATCTCTTTACATTTTTTGTTTCTGATCACTAAAACGAGCCTAATCATGGTCACAGTGACCTCATTATTTTTTCACCATTACTTTAAAGCAGACAACTGCGTTTGATTTTATTTTTTCTATTGACAAAATTTGTAAAGATAGTTCAAATATCAATAAGCATATAGCAATAAACTAAATAATACTCAAATTTATGGGTTCTTTGTAAAAAAAATTCTGAAATGACACGACGAAAACGCTCCGTGAGACCAGAATATTTAGAATATATTTAATATATATAATATATGTATAACAAATATGTTGGACTTACAGGAATCCGGCTCCGGCTCCAGCTCCGATGAATCCGACTCCCATTCAAACGAATATGCCGCATATAGCGCTGAACATGTAAAATACATTTTATTTTCCTACAAGCATCGTGTCTAAAAAAAACTGTCATTTCATTTTGCTTGTTGCATTTGCAGGTCTCAGTGTACCCGGCTCACAATGTTTACGCGAAGGTAAGAGACATTTTCCTTTAATTCCAATAGGTATCACCGCTACAAAGAATAACAAATGCATGTTGTTTGTTGCATCTGCAGGGATCCGGTGAATCCTACTCACGCGAGTCAAACGAATACAACACATATAACTCAAAGCCCTCATATGTCAGCGGGACTCCCATGTACCGCCGTTAATCACCGCAACCTTGGGCGTATGAGATGAACACATCTGACAGCAATGGAAACCAATCATACTTCGAACGTGGTATCGAGGCTAATATTAATGGCACATATTAATGTGTAGAAAAAGCATAGTTATGGAAGTTGTGAAAGCAGCTTTCGCTATATCATATATTATAATATATGGCTTACGCATTATTATGCTGTATGTTTTGTAGTTCCCAATAAATTTACTTATCGCAAAAATCCTGTCGTTCCTTTCGTTCATTGTTGTTCAACCAACTCAAGACTTAAGTTTACTGCCGTCAAAAATTCTATGCTGCCAACCAATGTTCAAATAACATCGCGATTCGACTGATTTCTACGAACATCATTGCCGCGAAAAGGCAATGAACAATAGAGAAGTTGAAAATTTCAGATGGAAGTTAGGAAAATCGAAAAGATTGCGGTACTACGCGCCTAAATCGTTTCAAATTCCCTAGACTTTTTCTTTTCCCTAGACTTTTCTTTAGACCGAATTTCAGCAATCAGTAAGGGTGGAATATAAAGTTAGTTAATATACTGCGATCCATCATCCTAAAGTTGTTGGTGATGTTGAGCATTCGTCCAGCTTTTTCAGATGGCTCCCAGGTTACGTCCCCCAGTGGAGTTGCATCCTTCGGTGTGGGGTTGCTGCAAACTGTAAAGAATGGTGTGTAAGACCTCTAAAAGAATAACACGCAGAGAGTATGGTTTAGAATGTTATATTTTCACGAGGAAGCAACGATGCATCGTCGTCAAAGGTACATTCACTTCGGAGCTGTCAAAGCACTCAAAACCCCTCTGTATTCAGGTCCCGACACGCGACGCCGCTGGCTCCGTAAAGATCTAAGTATTCTAAGTAGTAGTCGAAATCTCATATTTCTTACATTCCGCCAGCCTCTAAGTCTGTCCTCGGGGTCATCGTCTACAAGCAAAATAATATTAACTCGAAATTTAACATGAGCAGCGTAAATACCAGATGTCACAATTGTCAACTTATATCCTTTCTCCAAAGGACGGACAGGTTAGGGCGATAATTATATGATATGATATCAGAGCTTTGCCCGGAAAACACATGTTTTACACATCCTGTAATTTTTTTCAAGTCGATCTGAACCTCCATTCGTTCGCAATCAGGAAAAAACGAAAAGAAAAAACTATTCGAGAAAAACGTGTTTAAAGTTTCTGGGTAAAGGCGACGCTATAGGTTGCCGCTTGACGTTATTAGCTGCCAAATATACAATTTTGCGAATTTTACAATAAACCAAGCGGCGTTTTATTGGGGAAGGATAGTACTTTCGGAAAATGAGATAAAGAAATCGATTTTTCGACTGCCTAGTCCCCTTAATCCGGTAGTGCACACTTTGGGGTGAAAATTATCCCACAGGTTTTTATAACACTGTCACATAGTGTTTTTACTCAGTTTTTAGCACATTTGCACTTATTATATTCATATCATAAATGATTATCTTATTAGATAACATATTATATGATAAATCTTAATTTGCATACACAACTAATTCTAATTTCGATTTGTAGTTTCAAAGTTTGTACCAGATCAGAAAAACAATTAGGTACATCGTGCGACAATTGCGGCAAACTTATTTGCAAACATACTATTTAAGTAGCACTCCTTTTTCTGAAAACTGTACCTTTGAACTATATTGTCAATAAAAGTTGTTAACGTAAATAATGTTGTACATTATTATTGCAAAAGAAATTAATATATTGCTCGATTATTATTTTCACATTGTTATAATATCTTATTGTATTATAGACTAAAAAAGTATAAATTTGTACGTGTGTTAATGAGAGATTTCGACGCGTGTGCTCTTGGATTAACGTTGCAGGGCGGCGTACGTAGCATAGCAGCCGTCTTCCTAGAAAGGACATACATATGTGTTGCGTTGTAAGCACGCATCTCGCGGGACAAAGCGATCTCTTAACGAAATGGTATGCCATTCGGCTCACCTTTCCTCTTTTCCGTCGTCTTTTAGTAAGGTAGGTGTCCACTTGAGAGTAAAACACGCGCGAGAAGTTCTCGACAGCGGACGCGTTGCAACTTGCTCTCGAGTGGATACGTAGTAATATTACTATCTGACAGTTGCTTCCAAAATACGAACCAGGTTCGTATTCTGCGAGTGCTGTCGCGAGAGTAGATCTTCTGGGTTAGGTAGACTTAATAAAATTGTTACGCCCCAACAATACTGTACGCTTCTTGGAAGTGTCCGAAAGGAATTCGCCTCTTTTGTGGCAACGGAGCGTGCTGGCGACCGACAAATGGTGAGGCTGCACGAATCGACAGCGCAGCGCGATCGGCTCGACATGCCGCCCGCCGACAAGCCACATCGTCCCTGCGACTTGAGCGAGATGGACCATTAAAATAAAGCTCAATATTACACAATATATCTTTTTTACTACCATCACCTTCGGCTGTATTAAATATTAAATATCGGTTTTTTTTTTAAATATTAGCAATAATTAAAGCGCTAAGTTTTTGCTCATCCATAATCACGGCCTCACTTCGTTCGTAGCTTAAAAGAAACTGAGAGAAACTGCAGAGAGTAGGCGCAGACCAATTTCTAGTGAACACGGTTCTGATAGTTCTATCGGATAGTAAGCTCTCGGCGAGTTTTCTATCGCCTACCTAAGACATTTATTGCGCAAGAAACTTGCATGTGTGTTTACACTACAGCAATTTTTTCCCGCAAGTTCTTGCCTGCAAGTAGTTGCGAGAAAAATCTTACGGAACAGCAAGTTTGGAAAGATGAGGCTTGAGAGAAGATTATCGGGTGACTATGACAGAATTCGCTCGCAAATAATCAGAACTTGCTACAGTTACTCTCAAGATTGTTTACACAGCGCTGACATCAACTCTCGCAATAAATGTCCCAAGCTTATTGCTAGTGGACACGAGGCTTTACGCCCGTGAGTGACTCTGTATTAGCAGCATTCTTGCAATAGACGTTGTGAATTTTGAAAATCTCAGTTCAGCTTCGTTGTTAGCAGTCAGCAAAACCCCGGGGAACAATTCTAGGGCAGCGTTTCGAAATTCAAGTTTGCCATGGAACCCTCCAAACTCACTAAAGCTTGGCGGAACCACTGGTGATTCGGTAAAAGCAGTGCGCCGACGAAGCCGCGCCGCGGCCGTTTCCAACATTCCAGTCAGATATACTTTTTAATATTTAAATTGTACAATAAGGTAACTTTTAGCGAAATACCAATTTAGAAAGGCTGATCTAGGAACAGAACTTATCGCCAAATACAGCATTGAAAACTGCCAAGTGGAAGAATTTGATTTATCGACCATCTGCGTTTGTTCCCTGTGTAAAGTAGACTAACACGTGCCATTGCATTTTATAATTTTGTAAAGCAAGGTCGATCGAAAATATATATCGTGCGACGTTGGAAGCAGCACAATGCCCAATGTTTGCGAAATTACCGAGCCAATCGAAGGATATATTGCTTCAACGACCTGGTCACGTTGCATCTTCGAGTATATATACTGGCCAGTCAACTGTCCTCGGCATGTTTCTGAAGATCTTTGCTTCGACAACACACAACCCCGAAAATGAAGTTCGTACTCTCCTTGGCATTCGTTGCCTACGTGGCAACCGCAGTAGAAGGCGGCCTCATATCGGTAAGTCTATCTTTGCTGTACACCGAAACGAATAAGTATGCACCACATTCTGTATAATCAATTGTGCTGAACTTTAAGTCACTGACCAGTGTGCCGCTCGACAGAGTGTCGGTGTGATCTTAGGCCCTTAGGGTGAAGTGTGACTGACTTTCTTGGGGCTGGATACAAGGGTTATTATAAATATGTAAATCTAAAAATATGGCAGTGCGTTGATGAGGATCGTGTTGGAGAAAGTTACGTAGGCATCCAAGCCTTTGAATTTGCTGCGAAGTTGGGAGTTATGTTACCCCCTGTGCTTGCAGGACTCGATGAAGAAACTCGACTACAACCCGGCACCTGCATACTCGGCTCCAAGCTCGTACTCGGCCCCAAGCTCGTACGCGGCTCCAGTTGCATATGCTGAAGTTAAGCCAGCATATGAAGTTAAGCCAGCATATGAAGTTAAGCCTGCTTACAAGGTCGAGGAGGTGAGACCTGTCTACCAGGAGGTGAAACCCGTCTACAAGGTCGAGGAGGTGAAACCTGTCTACAACGTTCAACCTGTAATCAAGGAGGTCCACACTGTAAGACACACACTTAATGTTAACACTTAATGTTAATTGAAGCGCCGTGTTTAAAGGAATCTGTCATTTGACTTTGCTGGATGCATTTGCAGGTCCCCGTGGTTGTCAAGAAGCATAAGATACATCACCACCACGTTATCGTCAAGGTAGGACACATATTCCTTTAATTCTAATATCACCGTTACAAACGCTAAGGAATGCACGTTATGTGTTGGATTTGCAGGAATCCGGATCGGGCTCCAGCTCCGATGAATCCGACTCGTCTTGCGAGTCAAACGAATCTCGCGTATATATCTCAAAGCCCTCGTACAACTCAGTGCCCTCGTACAGCTCAGTGCCCTCGTACAACTCAGCACCCTCTTATAGCAGCGGGAATGTAAGACACTTTTATTTTAGTAGAACAGGCGTGTCTAAAGGAAACCATTACCATTTCTCATTCCTTTTTGTTTTTGCAGGCGTACTAAGGCGTCTGAGAAGAAGGCTTCTGTAATAAGACAAAACGCACTTTCACTGGACAGCGATGGAGAGGAATGTTACTTCCAACGCGGTATCGACGCTAGTAGTTTGTAGAAAAACGTAGTTATGGAAGTTGTGAAAACAGCTTTAATTATGTGATATATATACTATACGCCTTATGCATTATTTTGCTTTGTAGTTGTTCGCAATAAATGTATTTACCGCAAAAATTCTATTGTTCCCTTTGTACATTAAATATTGTTCAAAACTTCAAACGACTCAACCGAGTTACAGGGACTTGAGTTTAACTGTTGTTTAATGATAGAGTAGCTGTCGTCGAGAAATTCTATCGCGACTTTCTCAGCAAGCTATTAAAAATAGGAAACTTGACAATTTCAGACGGAAATTAGAAAAATCGAGAAATCGCCTAAATCCTTTGAAATTCCTTAGACCAAATTTTTAACAATCAGTAGGTAGGTATGGAAAAAAAAGTTATTTAATACATATTATACTTGTACATAGGAGGTACAATGTACAATGTTATACTGAGACGTAATACGGTACAATAAGAATTTGCTATGCGAAGAGATCGATATCGTGCATCGGTCCGATGATTTCATTACAGCCCGTTATGAACGGCAAAACGAAATCCAGCAATTTCTCGAATAGGAGAATTGGTTCGGATATCACATCACTGCGATCCAGCATTCTAAAGTTCTTGCTGATGTTGAGCATCCGTCCAGCTTTTCCAGATGGCTCCCAAATTACGTCCCCTAAAGGATTTGCATTTTTCGGTGTGGGGTTCCTGTAAAGATCAGTTAGGGTCTAAGTAGTTTCAGCAGTGCGATGAGAAGCAGAAATTAGTGTTTAAAGAACGTAATCATATAAGTCTAGACATCTAAATATCTAAAAACTCACTTGTTCACGAGTTCACAAATTCAAGGGTTCAGATGTAGGAATCATGGGTTCAAGTACAAATGTTCAAGGCTTGAGGGCTAAACCCTTCGGGCGGTTCTTTATGCACTTCTGGTTTAGAGAAATGTATTCAAGACTTTAAGAGTACAAAAGTTCACGAGGTAGAAAAATGGTACATAAATATCAGAGTCCAAATGCTCCTTACAATCATTACAACTAGTTGAAGGAAGTGGGTAGTAGTGGGTAAATTCCAACGTACCCGTATTTGGCAAAGTTGGTCCACAATTTAACCAGCTTCAATCGAAACTGGTTGACAGGATCCTGTGGATCTTTGGGTAGCTTAAATTTTGGTACATTGAACAAAATCGGAACTTCGTCGTAGTGGCCAGTTCCTAAAATCAATAGGTATATAGGTCAAAAGTAGGTACACAATTTCATTTCACAAGAGCAGAGAAATTGTTACCATTTATCGGGTTATCAAAGTGTTTGTGAAAGCCGTACGGCGAGTCGTATAGCAGCACGTAATAGTAAACAGGATGACCATCGTTGTTTCGTACCAAAAATCTTTGTGCCAGATCAATCGGTGCATAGAAAGACAAGCGCGATGCGACCTGCGAAGATAATCCATATATGTAGGTAGATCGACCTATGAATCTTTCACATTTCACAGGACATTCGATGTAAATCGGAAATTAAAAAAAGTTACCAATGATGTGTCATCTATTACTTTGTACAACGCCCTTCGATCCAGCGGATTGCTAGTAAAAGTGGCGTCCCAAACGTCTGCAGCACGGTTCACTAAATAAGTGAAGCCTACAAAATACGAAAACAGAAAGTACATACTATTAAACATGGAATTGACAGGGCTATAACTATTATTATTAGGCATCTTTATCGCATAAAGATACAAAAATAAGGAATAAAATAAGGAGGAGAAAGAAAATAGCACAAAATTCGAGGCTTAAAGGGAAAGGGTAGGAGAAATTGCGGAACATGTGAAACGTTAGCCAAACGAAATATATTTTATTGAAAAGAAAGTCAAGTGGCTTGTGAAAATTTCACATCCATTTTCATACATATTATGAAAGATTGCTTCTCTATTTTACAAGCACTGAGCGAAGCAAAGCAACCTCAGACTGGGGGTAGATAAATGTTGAGTTGATTGCTATTTAGGATCTTGAGTTATTTTGCCAATTGAATTTCTTTCCATTTTATACGACGCAATAATGTTTGCACGCACCGCTCGCAAACGTAATCATTTCGTTGCTAGTGAATCCCAACATCATATCCACTTTGTTGTTACGTCCCGTTTGGTACAGTGTTATGGGACACTCCGACAGGAATATGTCCTCCGGATCCGCCAGGCTGGCATTCTCTTTCGTGGGTATAAAAGGCAACGTCAACTGCAAATACAGAAATAATTATGTCTGCGTGAACGATTTGCCCTAGAAAATATTGCTACTCGATCTTTACGATTACTGGAACGGGCGGCGACTCACGAGCCATGCAGTATATATGCAAAATATATTTTTAAACCCCTCTAATGAGGAAACATGTATCAAAGTCCCACTTGTTTAGTCACTTCCTATATATTTGCATAGACAATATTGTGTATAGATAATATTGCTAAAACCGGATCGAGCTCAGATTTTTCTCGAGAAATCCAATGATCGAAAATGGCAACCATTTGTAATGTAAATTATTCGAACGTTCGATTCATACAGCTGAAGGAAGCACGTTTACGACGTCTGCCGCATGAATCATGTCGTACGCAGGTACAGTATGCAAAAAGCGCAGGATTTCTTCTGCGTTTCTAGACTGAAAGCCAAGGACAGATGAGAGTTTGGCAGCGTTAGAGATCGCATCGGCTGGCGACTGGTAGAGGAGCAACAGCGGTGATCCACTCTCGCTGATGGAACGCTGGAACAGGCCTGTTGAAAACGTGCAAAGTTTAATAGTAATAGTGAATCTTTGATTATCCGAATAAATTGGGACTAATGGGGCTCGAATAACCGAGTGATTGCGATTGAGATCGTTTTTCACGCCGAGACTATACCTCGGTGGCATAACAAGTATGTATAGTGGGGGACAAAAGTATGTGGACACCCTTTAAAATCTAATACCTTTCGATCTTTCCGATAATAGATGCAAGCTGACTGATCCGGAGCCCGAACTTTCACCAAACAGCGTGACTTGATTCGGATCACCCCCGAATGCAGCGATATTGCCCCTCACCCACTCCAACGCCTTCACTTGGTCCTTCAATCCAGCGTTGCCCAACGCGCCAGGGAGATTCAACGACAGGAACCCTAACGTTTCAAGTTTCCTCGATTAATTTCGAGTCGTTCTCCACGCGATACATGTATCGTGCTTTGCATAAGTAAAATAATTATTATGCCCAATAGGAGAGTGCACGAGGGACGAGGGTCACCGATTTCATACGAAATCACGTTCAAAGTGACACCGTTTCCAGCATCTAGATGTTTATAAAACTTGCAACATAATTTTCACGCGAAATTGCGGGTAGCGTACCCTATGTCCTCTATATTTAACGCATTAGCATAAATCGCGTGGACTCCCATTTTTCGGAGTAGTGGGGGACAAAGTCGATAAGGCCCTTGAATATCTCCGACACTTCATATCAGCATACTTTTTACTTTTTAGACATTACACCTTCCCTTCCTCTAAAGTCAAAAAAGTCCAAAGACTTTAAAGTAATCCGCCCAGGTTAGTCACTGCAAGTGCATCTCCGATGTACACTATGCACACGACGGTGCATAAAATTCAACTTTTAATATATTGCCGGAGCAACCCAATAGTTTGTTCTCTATGCTGGTTAAGATTTTAATACATTTCTCAGTGAAAGAGCCTTCGTGCTCCCCATACGTTTCTTGCGCAGCGCGCGACCGAGGCGATGGCTCTTTCACAGTACCTACAATGAGCGCGGCGGGCGTCCGAGACCAAAGAGATGAAACGCGCTTCGTGTACCTAGAGGACCGAGACGATGGTTGATGCTGACCAGGACCACATCCTCCTCCATAAAGAAATCGGGCCCGTAGAAGGTCGTGTTAGTGTACCCCCAAGCATAGGCACCAGGGTACACAAACACCATGACGGCCCGTCCAGTCGAGCTCCCATCGAATTTCCTCTAACGTGGTCGAAACATTCAAGGGGGAACTTCATCAGTCGCGCGTTTTAAAGTCCGGGCACACTTATCAGTTCCGAAGCCACTATAGTAAGATTATGATCTTGAAGCGGCATATTTTCTAATAATCATAATATGTGTATTCTGAAGAAATTAAATAATCCTTAACCTTATCAAGAACTCCGTAGCAGCGTACTAGTGGTACATAAGAAGAAGACATCCTCTACTTGCGCCAGAGGTGCACACGGAGTCGCTTTTACAGTAGCGGACAACAAAGTTACCACTTTTTCGAACCACTCTACTTCTATTACTTTTCAATATCAACTCAAAACTGCAGTATGTGCCTGATCTACATATTCTGAAAGAGAATTAAAAGCTGTATAAAATCCAGTTACAGTAAAAGTTATCTAACTAACAAAAAAACCTCACATAACATTAAACAAGACAACACACTTTTAAAGCCAACAAAAAGTTACCACTTTTGAACATTAATAAAAAAAATCTAATATTGTGTGGTGGCACCTTTTGCTTTCAGGACAACCTAACAAGTTACTAAACGTGGTAACTTCCTTGTCGGTCCCAAAAATGTTACCCCATTCAATGTCATGTAACACTTTTGTTTGTCAGTTAAATAAATTCAACTTTAACTGGGTTTTATACAGCTTTAAATTCTTCATCAGAATACGCATATTAAACAAATACCACTGTCCCAAACGTATGCTAAAAAATAACAAAAATAGAACAAATCGAAACAGGAGTAACTTTTTTGTCCGCTAGCGTATGTACCGTAGAGCTAATAGTTCCACACTCGGCAGCACCTGATCCGGTGCCCAGAATCGCGAGGAGATAAAAGCGCCTCCTTGTGCACCACTGCACTCCGCACCTCTTCTTCTTACCCTCAGAACGGATATAGCGTGCCCAGTGCCCAGACCTTTAACCGTTTAAGCTTCTCTTTTACCTCGGGTGTGTACACGGTCAGGTAGAGACAATCTTCGCGCCCCATATAATTGTTTGTAAACAGATCTATTTGGGGGCATGGATTGGATTCCTTCGAGGCGTCACGTACTCCGTTCCATGGCGACGGCGGTACAGGTGCCTGCCAGAAAGATTTCCATCACCTGTTAGCTTTGAATGTTCTGACCCTACTCGTTCAAGTTGGGTACAAAGGGTGCGATAATAATAGCCCTACTACAAGAAATGGGTTAATATCTCGTGGGCAAAGAAGTTGAAATTGTAAAATAGTTTTCATTCTCGAATGGACCTGCGTTTTTCAGGAAACCTCAGTCTACTTCGACGGCCTGAAAAGGAGCGCGATATTTGGGATTTTTTTATAAGAGAAACCCTCAACTTATATTAATTGAAAAGTTTATGCCTATATTTGTACATATTTAGGCAACATTTTAAAAGAAAAAGTAATTAAAAACTAACAGTCCCTAAAATTTTAAACGCGTCTTTCTCAAAACGATGTTTTTCGAATTAGTTAATTACTTTAAACTTGGCATATATCTTCAGTACATGTCCCACTCTCGTTGGTACTAAAACCAAGTCGGCTTTTGCAAAATTAGACTTTTGCGACTTAAAACACCTGCGAATTTTTTGTTGAAATCGATGTCTGTTTTAGAGGCTCACATTTTTTTTACTTTTCAGTATTTCTTATTTAATTTAGTTTGGGCGATAGCCACACTCATGCAGATTACACAAATTTTTAAATTTTCTATTTCAGACAACTACGACTGATTTTATGTTAACAATGCGCATATGATATTTGTTGAGCGCTCTACTTGAAGCACTATAACTGCGGATATAACCACTATTTTTGCATACAATTTTATTTTCATATTCTTCAAAGTTTGAAAAATGAAGCCATAAAGCTGGAAGTAAACATACATATTTAATGGTTTTGTTATAAACAATTCCCAAAGTTCGCATCATTTTTCGTCCGTCAAGGTGGGAAGACCCCTTAAGTTTGTTAGGTACTTGTGGCTGGACAAGTCTGCATTTTGATTGAGAATCAACAAATGTCTGTGCAACAGTGAAGCTTTTCTCGTGCAGATAAGTACAGTAATTCGTCGTAATAAACCCGACGAACGGGGCTGGTAGGTTTATGTCTTTATGTGCGCTTATCTAACTGTAAGGAGCAGTTGCTTCCGTGTTACTCTGTAAATTAGTGTTGCAGTTCGGTGATGGATGTCTGATGGGTTTTTAGTTGTATGAGTTGGTTAAGTGTTAGTAAACAAGCTGCGCTGGTGGGTACCTATATACGTATATATGTATGTATCGCGAATACAGTATATTTGTAATAATTTACTGTGAAGGGCATAGCTTTGCACGCAGCAAAATGAACAATAAAATAGCATAAGACGCATATAATGCAACGTGGACCTGCTTCTATATTTTCCAAATGGTATTCTGTCGAAGCTTTCGGGTGTTTAAACTATTAATCAGCTCAAATATGCTCTGTGCCTCTTCAGGAACACTTTCCTATCAACCCGGTCGCGCTTCGCCCCGCGCCGCGCCGTTAATTAAACTGTATTTATTCACGCTATTCCCTTTTTCTCCATTTTTTCACGTAGCCAAAACGTAGAATATTATTTCCGTGTGTAACAAATGATAGATTAGAAGGGGAACGTAAGCAGACTGATTAAATGCAAGCAATTAGACAAGGCAAAATCTACGACGATGCAGAGATACGTTTCTGAGGCTGCACGTGTCGGTCAAAGTCGATCCCGCAAACGTTTATGGCGGTCAAAGTCAGTGTCGAAGAACGTTTATGGCCGACCTACGCCAGTGTCAGTGATCATTGTATGTCAACGAATACTTATGTGCGTCAATATTGTACGTTCACGAACGTGTAAGTACTTATCGTTAGATCAAAGTCAGTGTCAACGGATACAATAACAAGCGTTTATATAGCAGATCAGTGTTTCTCAAAGTGGGCGCTAACGCACCCCTTGGAAGGTTTAAATTATCTCGGGGAGCATTAGGCATTAAGGAACTGGAAAGGGGGGGGGGGGGGGCGATTATGATTTCGATAACACGATGTTGCACACGATTGCCCAACAAACTTCATGAAGTGTGAAAAGCTGCAGATTTTCTTATATCAGTAGAATATCTTTTATATCAATTAGGATCAACAATATTCGACGCACTGAAACTTTAAAATGTTATTACATTAACAAATCTTTCTCTCAGTTTGATGTCGTATGTCGGTGACCATTTATATCACTGAATATCGTATTGTTGACAAGACAGCAGTGGCGGACTGGCCAGGGTGTCAGCTTGCCTGATCGCTAGTGGGCCCTGTGAGCCCCCTTCGTGTAGCAGACCCCGAGATTTATGAATTTTTTTCGAAAAAAACTATTGATAATATTGCATTAAACTTTTTTGGGATATAAAGAGACATTTTTAAACTTGTAAAATTATTTTCTATGTCTATTCATTTTATTATTTATTAATTATTGTGGAATCGTGTTAACGACTCTCTTCGACGATGTTGGCGTCAGGTGTAGCACCTGCCACAGTCATCTGATTGCAAAAAAAAAATTTCTTAAAGTTAAATAATTTACGTTGGTCAGGACCTAAAATTTTAATTTTAGTTTTTATTTATAATACTTTTTTTCGTCGATATAAAGAGTAATATGAAAAAATTGTTTGAGGAAAAATCTTGTTTTTCTTTCAATTGTTCATTTTTTTTCTTTAAACTGGACCAATCCCTGCGTAAACAATCTAACCTTAAGTAACACATCTGCTCTTTTTTGCAATGAGATGACTGTGATACGTGCTACACATCCCGCCAACAGGAGTTACACCGTCGAAGAGTCGTTGACAAGATTCCACAATATTTGATAAATACTAAGGAAAGTGGGCATAAAAAAATATTTTCCGCATGTTTAAAGATGCCTCCTTATGTCCCAAAAAGAGTTTAATTCAATATGACCAACAGTTCTTTCACATAAAAATTCTTAAATGTCAGTTACTTTTGGGGCTGTTCGCTGAGAGAATCCTCCTCCCTCAAACATCAGACAACAATCTGTTAAAACCGTTAATGACCTTTTAGTAGCTTGGCAGCGAAGAATATATAAAAAAAGTTCCAATATTATTACTGTGTGCAACTAAAATCCTATTAGGTACTATTTTGAGAAATAAAATTTAATAAAACCATTTATTTCACAGAAATTTTGATCGCACTTTCTTGCCATTTATGTATCTTTTGGAAATTTTATTCATTTCTTATAAAAATTAAATGATAGCCGTTGCGTGCTTTCTCCTGGCAAGCAATATTTTTAGACCCAGCCCGCCCCTGCAAGACAGTACCTATCCCTCGAAACAGTTCTCAACGGCTTCGGCGTAGGACCAGAATGCGCAGTGCACTCGTGGTTACAACGAATTGTGAAAACATGATGTTCACCTTGAATCTGAGGTCTCCAACAGGCGGTTTCGCGAACGGGATGCCTTTGAACGTGGAGAACGGGACCGCGTTCCACACAGTCGACAATACTATACCCTGCACCGCTCCCAATTTCGTCTGAACCACCGGGGTCCGTTGAGTGCCAGCGCATAGACTGAAAAACGCCAACGATACGATACCAAGTACCACGGGAACGGAGGCCGCCATCCTCCACGCGTCTTCTGCTGCCAAGTGAATCGAACGACCGCCACCACGCTGTCATTTATATGAACCTATCCGCGACCACTGTTTATCTGTTTATACGGCATTAAAAATCTGCTACATACGATTACCGTTTTTGTTCACACATTAGAATTACGCTAATGGTATAGACCATAGGCCAATATATCTACTACAGCCTAAGTGCTTTTCCGCAGAGCAAGCGTTACAGCTTAAATAATGGCCTCGAAATACCAAAACACGTTCAAAATGGATCCAGCAATTTTCTCCAGTCGTTTATTTAATCTATTCGGGGTAGTCAAGCGCTGTCGCGTGGTTTAATACGGTTCGAAGAGTTATTTGCACTTATGCAGTCAAGGTACATAGGTATGTGAATAGGTATGTAATTTTTAATATAAAATGTTTGATTATACCTACTTAATTATATACATAAAGTTCTCAAGTTAAACTATACTTGACTTTTTAAGGAATATAACAAATCGAATAGCCCGAAGACCGATGCGTTTTCATTTCGTTAAAGAAAATATTGAAATACCCTCAAGTAATTTAGATTTGATAATGAACCACGAAATCGCGATACCAAATTAAACTCCACTTTGCAAATAACTGTAAAAGAATAGAGATTCATAAAAAAAAGTCACGTAAATTGTTTTATGGGTAATTACTTAGAAATGGGAAGTCCTCGCCAATTTCGATGACCTTGAAATATGTTGTCGGGGATATGGTTCTGAACAACTTTTTCCTAAACATGTTACCGTAGCTCGGCTCTAGTTTTCCAGATGTTCGAGAAAAAAAACAATTTGGTCTCTACCAACTTCCAATCACAATTTTTTGCTAATATCTCGAGAAATAAAGCCGAGCGACGGCTATGTACAGAGAAAAATTGTTCGGAATGTTAATCTTGACAACACATCTCAAAGGCATCGAAATAATTACCATTCTATGACATAAAAAAATTTATCTTTAGGAACAATCTATATTTGAATAAAGTAAAGCTAGATTGGCCAACTCGACCACCGTGTGACTGACCAGTCTCTCGTCTCTTCGATGTAACTTTAATGTGCACGTTGCATTATTCAGTGTACAGCGTATTATTAGCGATTATCACCGATGACGAAATGTGGAGAGTGCGATAATAGGCAGCGAGAGGCGGGAGCTTTGTTTTCTCGCGTGACTCGAGTAAAAACGTTCTTCTTATTTTCTTCTTCTTTTTAGCGGGCGCTGTGCTTGTAAATTTCTGATGCATAATTTCTTTTAAACTTATCGTTAACCTGCACCTGCCAGGCAGGAAACGAAGAAATATGTAGAATATTTCAAATTCACTCTGATGAGTTCCGTACACGTTGAGATTGCTATCAATTCTGAATGTGTGGTATCGATGTATCGGTAGTATCAGCTGGTATCGTCGTCTGTATCGATGCCCCGAAAGGTCGATACTTTCAGCATCCCACTGATACGAATATCTACAATCGCTGTTTTCTTTGATAATATCTTTACGTTTTCAATTTGAAATGTTATTAATTATATACGATTAAGAAGTGTGGATATTGTGGATTTTAATAGATACCAGGGCCGTCTTAAGAACATTGGAGGCCCTGGGCAAAGTAATGCACTGAGGCCCCTGCCCACCCTCGAGACTAAAAATGTTAACGATCAATAAAATTTATAATAAAAAGTTATAATTTTTTTATGTCTAAAAATCAAACTTTTTATATTTGGGGGCCCCTAATATCATGGGGCCCCTGGCGACTGCCCAGTGTGGCTATGCCTAAAGACGGCACTGATAGATACAATATTTAGTGTGTCGGAACACTCAGCGAAGGAAAACTGAACTGATGTTACATGATTCCGTATCAATAGTATTTATATTCTTTTTATATTATTAGTATTTTATAATTGTTTTTAGGGTTAGGCTTGAGAGCAGCAAATTGCTGAATCTCGCACATTATACCTATTATTTTACCATGGTTTATTTTTTGTTAATTGTATGCAGATGGGAATGTAATAAATCCGTATTATTATTATTATTAATATTGTTATTATATAGTTGTTATCATCTATCATTGAAACTTTTCCTTTAACCACTACCATAGGGTAATTCCGGGAGACGCGGCCGGGCTGGAGAGTTGGTCTAAACAGTTGATTTCTAGAGAATTAATTGTTCTGAACCTTAACACATTTTTACATATACATAGATGTAGAGTCTGAATATAGCAACTCGACCAACTCTCCAGCCCGGCCACGTCTCCCGGAATTACCCTATATGTATACACTTGTACAGAGCCGTTCATAAATATTAGGACACCTACGGCATTTGCAGTAAATGTGATATCTGGCAGAAATTGAATACTTTCCACTGCTTTTATTTTCTGGCTTTAATTTAAAATTTACGATACTCTCGCGCGTACACTGATAAAGTACCACTTACAAAATAATACAATTCCATCTAGATTTTCATGGGCAATATAAATTTCTTTACCTCTGCGACAACTTTCCTTAACCGTTAACGATTGTCTGTCTCAATATAGGGGTGACCAGGTTTATCTATAATCTATATTCTATGAAAACCATCATGTATAAACGCTCATCACCCGAAGTCCCTGTTCCACAGTGCCTAAAAATTCTAAAGATCCCGAGAGATCTACTTTATGGTGGCAAATTCTGCGAGTGTTATCTAGAGACTGATAAACAAGCGCAAACAAAACGCGAGAAATAAGGGTAGTATTATACTGTTCGACGAGACAGCCTGACTGTTTCCCCGCTGGCAATAAATTTTGTCGGGCAACCGAGCAGCGTGTACCAATACTACCAATGCGCTTCACAGGGCGTAAACATCTGTAAACTATAATGTACGTGTACAATCGGATGCTGTGCTGTTTGCGGTCGTGGCATTTCTAATTAACCTATTGGCGAAACCCAGCTGGCAATAGTTCGCTGTGATCTGGGGTGTTTCGCATTTCGCTTGTGCGAATCAGCATACCGTGGGCGGAACTCCTTTGAAAATCGTATCACTTCGTAAATTTCGTTTCTGATGGGAGTAGATTCCAACGAGAAATGTTTGTACGGGATGGTGTTGGCTTTCACGCTTAGGAAATGATGTGGAACATTGATTTGTACTTTGACGCATCAGCGACTTTTGGCTTGGTTAGCAGTTGAGTCTGCGATGGGCGATGGGTCATCAATTAAAGAAAATTTTTATTCCGCTTGACAAACTTTTTCTGTGTAAAATGTAAGTTCTGATAGAACCAAAGGGATACAAGTGACATTTTTCTGATATAGGGGAAATCGAATTTATTTGAATTATTCCCACAGCAGTCAATTTTCTAGCCTTTAAATGATGGTACTTTTTGCACAATGTCGGATTACTTACATTATTTACAACATTATATTTTACGATTTAACTAACCAGGCCTTTCTGTTCTTAATTCAAAGATTTCACAAATGTCGTTTCCATCCTTTTAGTTCATGACTCATGAGTAAGTAGTACATACCGTTACGCCGCGCCGTTGCGGAGTTTCCTCATTGGCCAGGATCGCAAATAAATCGTTGATTTATTTTACAACTAACAACTGACACAACAACACCAGTGTATTCAACTTTATAGTGTACATAACTTTACTATAAAGTTGAATACACTTGTGTTGTTGTGTAAATTGTTAGTTGTAAAATAAATCAACGATTTATTTGCGATCCTGGCCAATGAGGAAACTCCGCAACAATAAACAATGCTAAGTCTAAATTTGTCCGATTTATAAGAGAATCAGTTCACTTTGATAGTCGGTCCAAGATTGACAAAATATCGATACCTATCAACGCCGTCGTTGGCATAGACCGACCACCGTCTTCTCTCTTCGGGTGCAAGCACCAGTAGTCAGTACTCATCATGTTTTAACATATATATAAAAGAAGTTCAAATCAAAGTGCAGGACGTCCCAATCAAAACTTTGGCCGTACAAGCGATCCCTGAGAAAAAGCTATTGAAATTTAAATTGACCCAACTACTTTTCCAAACCGTAGCCATTCTACGTGATGATGTTAGAGCAGCAGGAACGACCGCTGCTCGTTCGAAGCTACGTAATTATACCCACCATCTGTCAAACGAAACGTTACCACCGTGCTACTATAGAACAGAAGGAAGAGATAAGAACACCGACGCGCCGTCCATAAATTATCAGGCTCCGTAGCCGCGATACGGCTGTCAACGCGGACGTTTTTCACGAAATTCCCCAACATTTCGAGCGCTGTGTTTTACTCTAACACGAAAGGAGGGAGTGGTGTCCTCGTTGATACAGCGGAACGAGAGAGTCCACAAAAGCAAGAGCCAAACGTTCTGCTAGCTCGATCAGCCGCGATCTGGAGTGAAATCTGGCTGGTACATATTCTCCGCGTGCACGTGATTTTAGTGCAACTTTGAATAGTTGAGCGGATACCTTTCTCTCATACGCGTCGCAGTTCACTCCTTTCGTTTCGAAAATGAAACCGTCAGTGTTAGTTGCGTGTAAAGACAGTTAAACACATCCCTAAGCTTCTTTTACGATCACTGTGGATGGATCTACCTGATGATCTCTACCTCGATCAACAAACAGAGATTCAGTGTTTGCGAAGAAATCAAGCCTACTAGCTGATACCCGAGGGAATCCTTGATCAGGGCTCAACTGTCGCTGGTTTCACGATCGGTAAGATTAGTTTTATGTTGCTTGGCTGCCATTACCGAAATTCTTTACGCGGTTAAACTGTCGAGTTTGCGAGAATGGAACTTGTTCAGGCGTTCGGATTTGGGGGGCCCAATGGAGAACATCGAGCAGGCACGTGTCACTCCTAATTTATGTATATTAGCAGATATCTTGGCAGAACAACGGTGTATGTACCTACATAGCAAAATGATGTATTTTCTAATGAGGAATCTAGCTGTTTAAACAGATTCCAGAAAACTCCATTTCTTCAAATAATACATTAAAAAAATAGCACTCTTCTGTCGATCTTTCCGATGAAATGTTAACTCATTTTCTTGTACATTCGTGCGTGAAAAGTATATTTTCTTCATAAAAGAAAGTTATTATGTACATTCTAACGCGTAATAGAACAAAACATTGTAATAGACGTCAGTAGCAATTAACGATTACACAAAGTAATTTGTAATTAATTCAGCAATTACATCTAATTGCAATTACTCTTTATTGAACTTACAGTTTAATTACAATTAAAGTAAGCGATTACACTTTTAATTGATTACGCCGAACTCTGCCCCGGAACTTGACCGCTCTAGCTGGACGTAAATAGGTATGTAGTACGCCCATCGCGTTTACTCTCGATGTATCTGTCCACTTTCCACGGCTATCCGTTACGAGGCCAATTCTTAGAATGAAAACGCTGCCCTACTCGCGAGAATTTAAATGCCGAGCGCTATTGTAATGTACAGTAGGCCAATTAACAATCCTATCGAGTGTCTAAGTACCCCACAGTGGTCGCCCGCATTTCTACGCAGACGTCGCGACGGGCTTCCCTTCTCAACCGCGCGCGCGATTCGTTGATTTGGCAGCTCAGCATCCCGATTAAAACGCCACACGTGACTGAATTCCAATGCGAAATGCAGCGGCCGCGACCGCGACCGGGTACATTCACTGGCGCTTTATGCTCTATTCGTTAGTAAGCGATTGACGCTGCACGCGTTATCACTCGCCGCGTATTGATCCGGTCTCAGCTCCCTGCGTCCGCGATCGCGCCGCGAGTAGGTCCAGCGGATTCCCGCGTCTCTTGGCGAAGTACCATCCACTGCCCTCCAACATGACAGGTTTCTCTCTCAATTTCGTTAAAGCCTCGCTCACATTAATCAAGTTCTCAGTACATGGCAAGTAAAGCCGAAATCGTCTCTACTTTGCTTAAAACTTGAAAGTTGAAAGCAACCTGACAGGATACTTCCAGTCAAGTAAATACATATAACAGTAATAACATGACTAATGCGAACGGGGCCAGAGGCGCGAATGTCCAATCTATTTGTCTTTGCTTCGCCCTATCGCCCGTACTCTCGCGCGAACACCGGGGGTTGAAAGGCTTTCCGAGCTTCGCAAGCTAGATGGTTGCTGGATTCGAGTTTTCAAGTTTGGAATGCAATGGAAGTACTGGAACTTTAATTATCCGAAGTTTCGGTAGATAAGTAGTATTTGGAGGTTCTGTTATTTCAACAGAGCAGGTGTTTGTAGAATATTGTTTCTTTGGCTCAAGGAGGTTTGTAACTGTTTAAAGTTTAAACCGATTCCGAGGGTCACGGATAGGTTCTGCGTTAATCTGTTTATTGAGTACCTTTGAAGCATTAGTATTAGAGTAATTCGAGGTCTAACAAGAGTGTAATTCTACGTAAATAAATAGTTGAATGTATTACGAGCTGATAGAATTGTGAATTTTTATGAAAATCATCCCTTTGTACAACATTTTATTTCAGAACCAGAGCAACGGACGTTAAAAAGGTCACCCCTATTCATAACTTTTTCAGAAATTGTGAAATATAAATCTAAGAACTATTTACAATTAGTACTGCATATTTATTCGATTTTCATTTTCATTTTTGTATGTATGTATAAAATCCAAATATGTATAGTGCTGACACACTCACTCACTCCTCATGATTTCTCTGTAACCACTACTGATCTATGACCACGGAATTTGGTAGGTAGGTCCCCCTAGCTCCTAGGTGCTCGCTAACAAATCTATTTAAAAGCTCGCTTCCTTTCACACAGAAAACAGATAAATAACCCGGGCAACGCCAAAAACTTTAATCCCTGCTTGTCACGCTGGATCAAAATTTGCCCCACAATTTGGCTTTGAGATAAAATATCTTTGAGGCATTATTGAAAGTGTTACAACTGTTCAAACATCATGCACTTTAAATGTTGTTTTTCAACGATCAACATACGTACAATGTTGAAGCTTTGGTAACAGATTGTGGCTGAAAATCGGAAAGTTGTCTGCGACGCCGAAGCACGTGGCCGAGCGCATTTCTCGGCCCGCTATTGTCGCGGTCATATGTTTATGCGTTTTTGCGTAAGCACCGTTTCCGCGCGCGATAAATTGTTATCCCGAGACTTCCCAGTAAGTACGCTTGTTCCAGCTATCTGGCGGAGCGTTAACTCAACACATTAATCGAAACACGTGTTACTTTACTTTTGTTTGTCAGTGATTCCTGCACGCAATATCTCCACCTCCCGCGACGGTTAAAGGTCAATCTATACAGCCACCGAGCCGTGGACGAGCCGTATCGGCACGTACCTAACGTTTGATACTCGGCGGGCTCGCTACGCGACGGGCCTTACCCGTGCCGTACCCCAGCGCAACGTTGCCGAATGACAAAACAGTATCAGCTCAGTTTCGACACCTCTGCGTGTTGTAAGTTGCAAGTATAAAATTCGGCAATGTTGCTCTCGGATACGGCACGGAAGATTGTGTATAGTTGTATGAGCTCCAACTTCCTAACACGAGTCTCTTCGCAAGTGCATCGGGTCCTAACAGTCCCATTGCGCTCTTTTCCAATGGGACTGTATAGTTTTTTTTCCACGAATCGAATTCCAGAGTCGGTCAACATATAAAACTTAACCCCTTAACGGCACACTAAATTTTAGAAAAACGTTATAAAATTATATGTCGTAGGAACGTAGAACTACACATTTAAACTACAGAAAAATTGACTCTACGATCTTTTTATATCTTTAATCAGAGCAAAACTGTAGCGCAACTCACTTGCTATTATATGTAGAATCACCCTCTATATATTTTTAAACCGATTCAAACTCTGTTGTTCGTTGGTACCGCTCGACTACCCGATATTTGCACCCGATTCTCCTATTTTTTGCAAACTATTAACGAGCCGAATGCTCGATGCGCATGCAACATGCTTCAACGTGGCGCCAATTATTCGCAGACTATCTCAGCGACGAGATGTCGGCAATCACGGCAGAATTAACGGTGAGACGGCCAGTCTATCAACAGGACGAGCTTAATCACTTGTGCAAATACGTGAAGCCCAAAGAAGCGTGTAAGTATTTTTCGGGATCAGTTCTAAGCCTCCGAATGGCGCGACGCCATTTATTTTCGATCTGCCTTCGCCGGAGGCAGTGCGCCCAGCGCTGCTTATCTACTATGAGCAAGTGAAACGTTCGGATAACAACTCCCAAGAATTGATATCCAGTCCCCGCGACTGTAGTATTGACGAATATCAGGCTGTACCTCATTTCGCTGAATGAATGATAGCCTCAGGTCATGTTCATTCTGCCGCACCACTTTCGCACGGAGAACGTTCAACAACCTACGAAGTATTCCGCTTCAATTCGATATTATAAGTTGTACACATGCACCAAATTTGTTAAAAGTTCAAATCAACATCTGCTAAATGTACCTACATTAAATGCACAAATTTCAAAATTGTCGTTCGTAGAAAAATTAACAAAACAGATTAAAGGCGATTTGTCAGTCACGAGTCGCTGAAATTCGTTATTACATCGTATCTTGCAATTTATATTCCATTTATCCAAGGGAAAATTCTCACCGCTGTAACGCGCAATGTGCGTCGACGAACCACCTTGACTGACTTGACTCTTTGATTGGAAAGTATCGTCAAACTTATTACCGAGCTCGCAGTTCGTTGAAAGAAAGTGTGTGCGCATGAAACATAAAAGCGAATGCCAGCCATAGGGTTAAAGACTAGCGTCGCGCGTTACAAAAGTAAAAACAGGGGATAGTAATAGTACTATAAAGGATCCATTGGCGCAGTTTTCAAGAGCATATCGTCGAGATGCAAGAGAATCGAGCCACTCAAGGCTTTAAAGAACTCGATACCGCTGATCGGATGGCTGTCGGCGTACAATTGGAAGAGCGACATATTGGGAGACTTGATCGCCGGAATCACCGTCGCTGTTATGCATATTCCCCAAGGTACGAACGTTTGCCAACTGTCTTTGCTTCTGCATAAAAAATACACGAATAATAAAACTGTCCTGTGACTTGTGATGTACGACACTTCTAGCGAATGTGTCGCAAACAGGCTTTCCAAACAAGAAAAACTGGCAATGCTTGCGTCGGTGAATCTATTTCTGTAATTTATTTCTACTATGCTCCAACACTTGGCTTGGGTCGTCGAGTAATACATGGGATTCTTATAAAAGAAAAAGTCGAAAGGAATAGGATCTTTCGAACCTGAGAAATCTTCATTGATTCTTAAAAGTATATGTATCCATACAATAGGGTGGCCCTTATTTTTCAACATTATATTATTACCCAATCGAGTTCAAACTTTACAAGGATTTTTTTTTTAATTATTTGGAACTATTCTGGAGGGTGCCCCGAAGAAAGTGTTGAAAAAAATTTATACCAAGAGTAAATAAAAGCCATTCGTAATTAGTACGAGGGAAAATTGAGGGTAAAAGTTATAAACTTATGCATATGTACGTATAATAGAGTTTGATAAAGGGTCAAGTATATATTTACCAACAGTAATTTAATAACAGAGTATAGTGTACATGGGCCACTAGCTGGTAGATAATATAAAGAAAGCTAGCACTATATCAGAACTGTCCTGTTCACAGGAATGGCGTACGCAATTTTAGGCAACGTACCACCGATCGTAGGCATCTACATGGCTTTCTTTCCCGTTCTGGTTTATCTCTTTCTCGGGACGTCCAGGCATAATTCCATGGGTAAGTGAGCCAATGTGATTGAACGATCAAAATCCAGCTGTTACGTAAGATGAAAGCTTCCACAGCAAAGTACACAGTAGTTTTTATTTAACTATGTTCTTTCCATTCAACTTCCTCCTAACTTTCATTCCGCTTCTACTTTCTAATCTCACTACTTAGATTCGCCGCCGATTCGCTGGTAAAATTCTTACTTAATCCCTTCTAAAGGATACCTCACGCCGCTTCCTAGTCCTTCGAGTTGTCACTGAACGACAAGTCAAGGATATCAAAGTTGGAATAAAGAAATTTAGTTAGCACGAGTTATTGAAAGACACTCTCGCGAATGTATCTTCAATGTTACTACTTGGTAATAAACTGGCGGTAGATACTGATAATCTTAACGAAGTTTCCTACGTACTGCCGACATGGAAAATTATTTAAACGTAAAAGCAAGCAATTCGGTTAGGCGTACGGTTAACTCGTGTAGGTACTGCTGATGATTAGGTGCAGATGAGTAGGCCTAGTTATATCTCTCCTTTCCTCCTGCAAAGGTACATTCGCGCTGATTTGCATGATGACGGGAAAAGTGGTGACGACTTACAGCTCCCAGGAACACTTTGCCAATAACTCGACTGTCGCAGAAAACGATGTATCGTCCCCCACGGACCATCTATACTCACCCATAGAAGTTGCAACCGCGGTCACGTTCACCGTCGCTCTCATTCAGGTAATTTCTGTTGTGTTTATACCTAGAGAGTGTCGCTGGCCTATTTAGTGCCTCATTATTTAACCAGAAAAAGATGCTCCTTCTTCACCTGTGAACTCGTCAGTCGAAAATTCCTCCGCGTGGAATAGGACGAGTAGATTCGCCATGAAAATGAATGTCTTAGGTGCATTTACGTTAGGTAATAATGATTATTATTTCTAATTTTATATAATAATATAATATTATTAAACATACAATATTTTAATACACTGGAGACGTTTCTAATCGAGAAATAACCCGGTCAATGGCGCACCCAGGGGGGGTGCCCCCCAAAGCAGGGGCTTTGTGAAAGGAAAAGAACCGGACGAAGAAAAACCTAATGAATCTTTTTGAATTTGCAATAAAAATATATTTATCCGTTCAACTAGTTAACAGTTTAAACGGTTCAATTGCGGATTCAAACAAACGTAAACTAATCAGGAGTTAAATCGGCAAGCAATTCGGGAGTTAATTCTATCTATCCGTGACAACACATGATCATCTTTCGTGCCCCATTTTCCTATCCAGCTAGGAATGTACGTGCTAAGGCTGGGGGTGATAGCATCCCTTCTCGCGGACAGTCTCGTCAGCGGATTCATCACCGCTGCTGCGATCCACGTGTTCACGTCTCAGGTCAAGGATCTTCTTGGACTTCGAAACCTGACCAAACGGAAGGGACCTTTCAAACTGATTCTTGTGAGTATATGATTTAACCAGAAAATCACTACCTACCATTTTTCTCATTCATTTATTTATTTATATATTTATGTTTGTACGGGAGAACCCTTTTTGTACAAAGATAATCGGTACATTTGGTACCCAGGTCGAGGCAAGTCAATATTTCTTCATCATCTTGCATTTTCTTGAATGAAGGGCGTACTTAGTGTTCCTTCTCGAGAATAATTTATTATTTCCCATTTCTCGGGAAATTACAGTGTTTCTCGAGATTCTTCAATGTAGGAAAATTATTATAAATCCCATTTGTTTCCAAAAATAAATTTGCAGGTAGTACAAATTGTGTATTAATCGTGAACATATAAATGTATCTACAATCAGTAATAAATGTTATCAATATATACGAAGAATTTCGCGATTGTTTATAAACTCTTCTTTTCGTATCGCCGATGCTCTATATACAATTACAACAAATTTTTCTACACCCGCAGATTTTGTCTCAAAAAAAAGAAGTAAATTGGCTGACGCGACATTAGACACATTGTGTTTTTGAAAAAACTATTTTAAAACAAAAAAGTAATGTTTCGCCTTGCTCACATTTTATATTAAATAAATAAATGTATCAATTATATTTCATATCTGTATTTTTAATTTCGTTCGTTCTCACTGTCGATGAGTGATGTCTACAGTATGTGTACGTTAGCAAGTTTAGAAGTGTCTTACTTGTACTTTTACCAGGAACCTGGCAAAAGTTCCAAGATAGCCAAGGAAAATACTTTAATTAAAAAAAAGTTTCACCTTTAAAAAAGAATTTGATTCGACCTAATATTATAAAACGCATTAAAGGCTGGCTATTAAAGTATCTAACGATGCAAGACAGATGTAAATACTATTTTCGACTTGGATTTTGTAGATATAAATGGCCTGCGTTAGGTTTCAATTTCAATTAAGCGTGCACATGATCAATTACGCTTCAGTGTCTTCCTCCTTGGAAATGAAACTGTTAACCACATCCAGAATTAAGTCGTCATACAAGATCGACGATCGCCAGGTTGTTCGGGCCAACTGTGCATATCCGCTGAACAAATATTTCTCATTCGTTCTCTACAGAGAATTTCGCATTCATCATCCGAGTAAGAAATAATTAGTCACATTATCGATACCTAAGCTGAAAATAAGTCGTCACTCGTCAGTGATCTCTGCACAATTTGCACCTCTCCCTGATCCTGGCAAACGGACGAAGAATTAACGTAACCCTCTCACCGCTGAGGACTCACCACGTAACTGCACACGCATGTGCTGTTAGAGGAAGCATTGTAAAATTCCTCGACGCGATAACAACATTTACTTGCTCGGCGTCGAAATAGTCAAACACCTTTTATTCCTTATTGCCACTGGGGGTAAACAACGCGCGGAGATAATCAGTAGGTATGCATTATGATCGTTGAATCATGCAGTAATAATTATTACAGAGGAGCAAAAAAACAGCAGGATACAGAAATATATTTGGCGCTTAACAGAAATATGATTTGATATACTTGGATGCTTTTAAAGAAAGCTGGTAAAATATAATTATTGAAATTATAAAAAAGTCCTTGAAACTCTAAAACTTTCATGCTTTCAAACTATACGTTTCAGATGCACGCCTTCTCGGTACAAAGGCCGTTATCATTTTTCCGTACAAACTAAATCGAATTAGAAATCGAACTAACAGGAAAGTTATGCACAGTAAAAATTGTACTCCGAACTCTGTACTAGAACCTAATCCAAGTTCAATACTTTGGTGCCAAGTAGTCAATCACGTCCTCGGTTCCATCTTCTGTTCGGGTATGCGCATTGAAGACCTCGCTATTGCTGGGTGCATCTACAGTATTTATTTAACCACGAAGAATGATGGAAAGTCTCAGAAGGAAAGTTCGGCAACTGGAGAATTCGAAGAAATGGGAAACTTTGTTTGTTACGGATATGTAGTTCGTGTGATGCGAATGACGCAACTATTTTCCGATGCGGCAATAAAATGGTCCTATACATAGGTGAAAGCACCCCCCCCCCCCCCCAAAGAAATTGTGAGTTTTCATATTATCGCGAATAGGTACCTATCTACGAAACTGTAAAAGATATGGGAAAAAATTCATTTGATAAATTGATTCTTGTAACGTGCTGCGCAACGTTCCTATATACAGAATGCAACAAGTATCGTTGAAATATGGGCCAGGAACTGGAGATAATGTAAACTTCACTGGTGTTTACTTCGCAACTGCGGATTACAGTCCTTGAAATTCGCTTTCGTACAAATTTATCTTTTCCTCGACGGTTAACAAGCCGTGTCGGCAGACCTCAATAATTCCTAAATGCTTGCCTGCGTATTCGTTCGCGCGTACCATACCTACCTACGTACTAGGTATGGTACACGGCCAAAAAGAATCTCATTAACCGCTCATTGCCATCCTAGAGAAAACGAAATCCTTGAACTCACATGGCCAGCATGGCCCCTTCTTTAACCAAACCAAGAAAATCATCATCGTCGTTAATCGACTTTGAAAATTTCACAAACATTCGCTCTTATGAATTTATTTACGAAAAAAACGTACAGTTTCTCCAACTACATACAAATAAATATTTGAGTAAAAAATTCATGAACAAACGCCTCCCTTATAATTCGTTCCTCGAATTTTGGTGTTCCGTGAAAAATGTACGAGGTGAACCAGTCGCGTTTCCGGTTTGTCTCGCACCGTGTACCCGAGGAAAAGCGTAAAAATGAAATAGTAAAAGTTGTTACTGGCTGGACGGTTTTACCTTCCTTTATGCCGAATAAGTCGTGTGCGAGCTTGCTGGTACGTACATAACAGCGATAATTTTGTTTGTTGTGTAGTTTCCTATACATAATTCCCTCGCCTTCAAGGAATTCAATTCCCATTCCTCCGAGCAGCACCGGGGAGAACGTAACGAAAGTACGAAACAACTACCGCGAACGCATGACATACCGAACGAAATTCCATGTCAAACTTTCCTCTAGTCATTAATTCGTTGGAGAAAGAATAAAAAGAGAATCCCGAGACCTGGGCGAGATTTTGATTGACCGAATGAAAGGAAAGCGGAAGGTTTTTGAGCATTGAACCCTTCAGTTTCAGAGCTCAGTACAGCAAGATTCGGTAGAAAAAAATCATTGAAATTTGCAACTTTCGATTGTTTATAATTGTTTCAGACGTACGTAGATGTCCTGAACAATATTGATGATGTGAACGGGGTCGCCATCCTGCTCTCCTGCGTCACCATTGTCATCCTCGCTGCCAACAATCTCCTGAAGGTTGCCCTAAAAACGATACAATTTATGTTAATTAAATAGAGAGATTAGATTCATTCGAAGAAATCGTCTTATAATCGAAGATAGACTCTGAAAGACAAATCGAGGAGCTTACCTACTCAAATATACATATACAATTCGTTCAATTCCTTAATTTCCAAGATGTTTAAAAAAAAATTGCAATTCCATTTGATTTGCAGCCGAAGGTGGCGAAATTAAGCCCCTTCCCAATCCCCATAGAAATGCTGGCTGTCGTGATTGGCACGGCTCTATCGGTGTACGTGGACCTAGAAGACACTTATGGCATCGTCACTGTTGGCCACATACCAGTGGGGTAAGAATATTCCTTATTAATCATTATCCTACATTACATACACAGACTTTAACTAGCGCGTCAATTTACTAAAGTTTCCACTGATTCGCCATGAAAGAGAATTCTCATTTGTTTCCTCTTCAGCTTACCAGTTCCATCTATGCCACCGCTCTCGCTGGTGCCAAACATCTTGCTAGACAGCTTCGTGATCACCATGGTGTCCTACACCATCTCCATGTCCATGGCGCTGATCTTCGCGCAGAAGCTGAGCTACGAGGTGGACTCGAATCAGGAACTAGTGGCGCAGGTAACGCACAAGAAACTGGCGGTGCACCAGGCTATCGAATAACTTGATTCCTTCTCAACTATTCTTCCTGCAAAACATCATCGCGCCTGGGATCCTCGACCTGGTCCCAGACAGCAAGGTGCTTCTAAGCTGATCTTGAGATTCGATCACGCATGCCGCGTGACGATTAACGGGTGCCACGCTTGCAGCTCTCTGACACTAATTCTATGATTCGAGTCACATGCAGCCTAGTTCGACAAAGCCACCTCTCTTTGGTGCAACGAGGCTAGAGCTCCTTGGCCGCGTTAACGTAGAAAGATTGGCTAATCTCCGTGTGGCGGTTAACGTGAGAAATGCTAGATCAGCACGGTTCATTTAATGGATAACGAGGAAAATGTTAAGGATTTTAAGGATAAAGGTGGGTGGTTACGAAGGCTCTGACAACTGGGAAAATCATACACCTAACATTAAGTAGGATTCTAGGATTACGATTAGACATTGCAAGCCTGATTTCCAATATGCAGGGAAACGTTATTTAGTTTAGACAGTACCAGTTATTCATCACAACGCCAAAAATCATCGCCAAGCATCAAGGCAGACATCAGCTCCTTCGATATTCACTGCTAGACTGGAGGGTAGGCGTATTTGTACGCCGTATTATTTCGCACACCGTCGTGGTCCATGACCGGAATTCCAGGTCGAGGGGACGGGGAACGCATTTAAGGGAATTATAGGAGGTCGAGTGGACAATAGGGATTCTTTTTAATTTCTTACAAAATTCTACAAGACATATCAGTCCCTAGCATTGATAATTTGTAAGAAGAATAGGGATGGTTATCGCGTTATAGACTATGATTCGATGGTTTCCAGGGCGTCGGTAATCTCGTCGGGTCCTTCTTCTCTTGCATGCCATTCACAGCTTCGCTATCCAGATCGTTGATCCAGCAGACCGTCGGCGGGCACACTCAACTGGCTAGCCTAATATCCTGCGGAATCCTGATCAGCGTGCTGCTCTGGATTGGACCATTCTTCGAGCCTCTGCCACGGGTAAATATCACTTACTTCCGCGCAGAATTCAAGTAACAACCTCTCTCTCTCCAAATAATCAGAATTATATGAAGTTTGGTCGGAGTTTTATCAGAGGAACAAGTTTGAGCATACAGCGCAAAACAATAAGCAAAACTATTGCTTTAACAGTGCGTGCTAGCCAGCATAATCGTGGTGGCCCTGAAGGGAATGCTGATGAAGGTGACAGAGTTCAAAAAGTTCTGGAAGCTGGACAGGACAGACGGTGTGGTCTGGGGGGTGACGTTCAGCACAGTGGTCCTCTTGGACGTGGAATATGGTCTGCTGGTCGGGATCGTCCTCTGCATTGGCAAACTGATCCTCTTCTCCGTGAACCCCTACACCTGCACGCTCGCTCTAGTACCTGGTACCGAGCTTTATCTGGATATCAAGAGATATAAAGGCGTATGGAGCAATAGTAGTCTCTTTTACCTAGCTTTCTTCCCTCCTCACGTTTTTTCACTCTTTCTCCCCCCTGCTTTCTTCTCTGTCGACGCGTGACGCGTGACCATATGGGGCACAGTTTATTGCCGACAGAGTCTGTGTTCGTTTCTCTTGTAGAATTCTTTAACGCGAAAGTCGGCGTGTTTCAGGCTGTAGAGCTGCCAGGTATAAAGATATTCCATTATTCGGGAAGCTTGAACTTTGCCTGTCGACAACAGTTTCGTGACAAGGTGTACAAAGCCGCTGGGCTGATTCCGCGGAGGGAGACGAGCGGAAGCTTCAGGCACGACGAACTCAGGGAAATTAAGAAGGTGAGATTTTCTTTTCTCTTTCAGACTTTCGGGGAATTTGTACAGAGGGTCACTGCTTTCAGGAGTGAACCTGTGCCTTTTTTACATTAATGTGCTCTGCTCAATAAGAATTTTTTTTAAAACTAACTCATTTCTTTTTACCCGACGCTCCTGAGTGCAAATACATATGCCTATGTACAGACTTGAGAAAACTAATTATATGACTCATCTACGGTGTCCTATTTCAGTATTTTGAAAACTCTGCAATGAGAGCAGTGAAAAGCGACCCCAAGTGACGCTCTACTCCCTTTTTCTTCACGTTTCTTCGAACATCCTTCTTTCTCCGCTAGAAACTTGTTTATCTTCTCGCCAGGACGCTTTGACCCATTTCGCTATTTCAGCTTCCCAGGGGCTCTACGTGCAACGCGAGCGAAATGAAAGCGTTACAGTAAATATGTAAGTCTGGATCGTTGAGTCAACAGACTTGGAAAAAACTTTGGCAAGTAAATACGCGCGCCGAACACAGGGCCGTAAGGAGTGTAAATTCTCATTCCATTCTCCATACACTCATTCCATGCACGGTAGCCTAAAGTGGGGATGCTGTAGGTGGCGCTCCGTCGATGAAGGGGCACGATACGTTGCAAGGTGTGTGCGTGTTTGGCGACTAATTAGAAAGCATTTCAGCCGAGTTCTCCTGTCATTACCCGTTACGCGTTCCCTAACGGCACTGGTATCGGCGTGTTTTCACGCCGAGTGCCACCTAGCTGGTAGTACGTAGTCTCGGAAACCCAAATACCCGCTGTCCGTACAGAATTCCATCTTTAGCATATAAAAGGCAAGGCGTAGAGGTATTGCACTTGGAAGAGTTATAGCGTGGTCGTAAACGTTGCGGGAATCTCAAAGTTTACACTTCACAGCTATGATTTCGTACTGTTTCTGGTGGCTAAGGTTTTCAGATCTCTTGTTCCGAAACCCCAAATAAACTTTGGGACTCCTGCAGCTCGTACGACCTCTCTATTATTGTACAGAGATACAAAAATAAGGAATAAAGAAAGAGAAGGAAAGAAATAACGCAAAGGCGAGGTTCAGGCGTAAAACTGATTTGCAACCTAACCTTAAATATTTTGCGGCTATATCCCTTCTATTTAGGTACAATGCAATACGTTATCGACTACAAGAGTGCTAATTGCCTCGTGTTCTGTGATTGTAGCTGCGAACCCTGATACTGGACTTTACTGGGCTGAGTCACATAGATCTGGCGGGCGCGACGACCCTTGGAAACCTGATCAACGAGTACTGCGACATCGATATCCCCGTGTACGTGGCTGGCTGTTCCGGTAAGTGTGATCAATCAAACCGCCGACCGCGACTGATCGCGAGGTCCCACAGTGTATACCTACATTGGTTTACATACACAGCAATCGCAGCATCGATCGTAAGCGGAAACGATCTACGATCCACTACGATCTTGTCCGCGATAGCGGCGCCTCCTAGCGCCTCCCAACTTCGAATTTCAAATGCATACAGCCAACTCGACGTATTGTGCAGGTCCTGTGTACGAGATGATGAGAAAGTGCAACCTGTTTGAATACAAAAGCGGCCTCTTCGCCGTGTTCCCCACCATCGCGGACGCGGTGCACTTCGCAAGATGCAACTCCGAGATGTCCACCACGCCTGCGTGGAACTCGTACGATGGCACTTCTATCGCTAGACTGTGAACCTGTGTGCATATTCATCAGATTCACTGGCGGCAACGGTGCCGTTCATGGCCCACGAACGAGCACTTCCCGATTGGGGTGCCTTTTTCGATGAGTGATTAAATCCTTCCACTGCCGATACGCTTCGATCCTACGAACAAGTGAAGCATTCAATTACGGGCAACGACGATAGGTTTCGTGAAATGTAGACGAAAAGGATATTTATGGTCGAATCTAGAAGCTGCTTTAGAGAGGAGACTCGTTAGTTGTTGATTCCATGATGATTGATGTTCTGGTTCGATTCCAATACTCTAGCAGTCTGACCGCGATCTCGCTTTGCATTCCGTGCGTGCCACGTGGCATCCATATCGTTAAACGCCACTACGAAACGCGAATTTCTAACGTGTCGGTGCATGTCGTTCCACTGCTACATAGAAATTCGTTTTCTAAATCTAACGACGAGGCCGTAACTGGTTATTCCCTGGATACGTGGAAAACCTGATCGATTCTAAATGATGGGGTGTATTAGCGTAATCGGGGAGATAAAGGCTCTAACGCAAACTCCGACACTGGTTTCTAATGAAGAGGTAGTACTTGTTATAGAATAGTAAGGGAACAAAGGAGAAATAATAAGATACGATGTTACCTCTAAGAACCTGTTATTTCGTTCTTGTACATACATGAATACTATTGTAAATAACATCGAATTGTACATTGAATTATATCTCTGTCCCTTTTGTACTTAAAATGCGAACGAACCAAGTTTTATCGAGAATTGGATGAGAGAATTGGGCAAGCGCAGAAATTTTGTAATATAGCTTGACGATATTTTCAATTACATAGTTAAAAGTATAGAATGATCGTATGTATTACCTATATTTGCGCTTTCTGTAGCTATTACAGTAATTCGTCGTAATAGACAGTTACGCGTCACGTTTACACAAGTGTCAATTATGTAACCATAACTTGTACTTTGTAAGATACGTTAAAATAAATTATAATATTTATACATTTATGGCTTGCAATTCCACGCTTCTTGCCGCCTTATTACATTTCGACGAATAAGGTAGGCGCTTACAAGCGTTAGAAAGTACAATGCACGTGTATTACGTTAACATAGTGATAATGTACTTCAATCGCGTAATTACATTTAGTGAAGAAAGCTGCATGTTATACAACGACTTTCGTAATCAATTTGTTCAACCAGCACAACTGGAATATCAGATAGATAATTGTAATGCAACTGCAAATAAGAGACATCTTTGTAGGGACCAAGATGGACGACGCTAAATTCGTAGAACCCTCTACCTCGGCATTCAACTCCTAGAGCTAAAAACACAGGCCATTCAGCGATATTCAGCTCTCTACACTCATAGAATTCGATAAAGAAAACCGGAGACTATTAAGATTCAATATTTACGCCCTAAAAACCGTAGAATCTAATGGACAGGCTGCTCAAAACATTCATAGTGAACGTTTTACATATATAATGTAGCTACCATAAAAATGAACAAGAAAATTTTAGCAAACATATACCGTTTCCAAGTAATAGAATGTTCCTATACTATTTTTTCCGTTGAAGGGGAATTGAAGGATGTGATATAATCGATGTAAAATTAAGATTAGAACCAGTACCAAAAACCATTCAATAGTTCATATCACAGTACATACTATCTGGAAGTATATAATCTGCATTCTGCACCCGTGATCTCGGGAATTTCCAAGACCCAAATAACTTCGAAGAATTCGGAGCTTCCTGGTTAGAATTACTACGTTCAACAGCCTTTAATTCCAATCGGTAACTCCTCTCGCGGCAGCGATGTGCGCCGCGAGACATAGGGCGGTATTCTAAACTGTAAACTAAAACGCCGAGATAACAGAAACACAGAAAGAAGAGGAGATCATTCAATTATTGGGCCACCAACTTTGATTGTGAACGCTTGATACTTTTTGCTTCGGGATCAGGAGCACAGAATGCAAGGAGCTAAACGGATGAAAAACGTTGTGGAAAATGATGGAATTTGCGAAACAAGCGGGGAGTTTCAATTCTACGGTACAACTTCCCACCCTTTTTTATTTACAATAGTTTACATTCTTCTTTACTTTAATGCGTAAAATCGATGTCGAAAAAATGTTATAGGGGTAGACACGAGTAATGCCGCGCGCTGTATACCGACATAATCTGGCCCGAAACATGGGTTTGGGGGAATAAAAGGCGTTAAAAGGGATGACTTGCTACATTTCGGATCTACCTGAATTATGAAGTACATACCACATGCATCTACTATATTACGAACGCATTTATAAGATTTAATTGTATCGCATTTCACTTATTTCAATAAAATGCAGTTAACTGAGAAAGGAGTATTATTATTTAACGAGCCTTCCTTCCACTACGTGTTCCTTCCGATTCCAAGTCATATATAAAAGACATGATAAAAAGAACACCTAAAATGATCCTTCCACATTGAGCTGTTTTTAAAAATCTTTACATTAACGCACTGTTTTAAACATACCATTCCCTCCTTTCAAACTTTATTAACTTCAACACATCACGTCACACTACTTCTACATTGCTCTAGTCTTAAGAACCAATCGCCCTATGATCACGCAAAATATGGTAAGTATTTAGGTAAGTTATTTGGACGCCCCGCGAAAATGCAAAACAAAGTTGCAAGGGTCAAAATTTTTGCAACAATGTTGGAAATGAAAATGCCCTGTTCGCAAGAAAAAACTCGGTTTGCAACTTTGTTGAAAAAGAATGTTACCCCGAAAGTCGTTTTCGGCAAGTCGCCTCCCGACGTAGATTGACGAAAAGGAATTAAAAAAGTTCATATGCAAAGATTCTGAAATCAACTTTGCTAATTCCTATTGTACTTGTTCAAAATGAAGGGTAGTAGAAGTAGAAAATAATAGTTTGAATTCCAGCGATTAAGTGTGATGAAAAGCTCTTGTCTTTAAAACATGGACCGCGGAACTTTTTTAAAATGTTCTCACATTGTAAGTTCTCAGAAGAACCAATAAAATAAAAGTTCTGGAAAATAAAGTTTCTAGTTGGAATGGAACTTATAAAATACAAAAATAAAAAATTTTCTATAACAGGAACAGATATTTTGTTCACCGATATTAAAAAAGTTCTCAATCGTTGTAACAAATACTAAATACAATTCAATGAATAGTACCTACTACAACAATATTGCAAAACATAAATTAGTATAATAATACGTAGATATCGGTGAACAAAATAACTGTTCCTGTTAAAGACAATTTTTTATTTTTGTATTTTATAAGTTCCATTCCATAATTCGAGCGCTAGTCCCCTTATTGCATCCGGGCCCTCAATTTTTGTTGTGACAAAATTTTTTTTGAGAATGTTCGGGGAGGGTCGAAATATAAAATTTCTAGAAAGAATTTGGGAAAGGATTTTCAAAAATATGAGTTGGCAACACTACCTGAGAGATAAGCATTACGCTTGGCGCCTGCGTGACCAATGTCAACATCTTGTACACCTATCACTTGCGAAGTGAAGTTGGTCCAAGTTCGGCTTGTGTCATTGTTACCGGCACGTCACTGTTATTTGTTTACGATGAGTTCGTGGGTACAATATGTTAAATCCATCCCGACGCATATGGTAAGTTGACGAATTCACTTCAGAGCGATTAGTTCTCTCAAGCATATGTGCGTGTCAACGTCACGCAGCGAGGTTATGTTCCCCAGTACAACAGGTGTTAGTACATATTTGTATAAATTGTTGTTCGATGTTGAATCGGAATACACATTTGTTTTCAGGACTACGATGGCCAAGCTCGGGCAGAAAGATTATCGAGGATCATCATAACCTTATTTGGTGTAATGTATTACGTTCGAAATACGCATATACCGGGTTGTCTGCACAATATTGATTAAACGGCCCTGATCTGCATTCGCAGGTAGTTGGATTAGTATGGGGATACGTCATCCAGCAGTTTTCGCAAACAATATATATCCTTGGTGCCGGTTTTCTGATGGCTGCTTTAATCACTGTGCCACCCTGGCCAATGTACCGTCGCAAGCCCTTGGACTGGCAGAAGCCACAGTCCGAAGCCAGTGTTAAGCCAAAGAAAAAGAAGTAGCTCGATATTATGCGCGATTGTATTTAACAAAGTTTCATTATAAAACCTTAAGTAATAGTACTTGTCTGTACAAAGGAAAGATAAAAAATTTCTACGTCGTTTGCATTTAAAATCGTGTACTTATGACTTGATTCGAAATTCTACGAGAGCACCTAGAGCTGAAATAGAACGAAGCGTTGCTCCTTGGGAATGTAGGCTTACTGATTGAAATTTTAACGAAGGAATAAACTGCTTAGTAGCATACCATTCATATATTCGTATTCGCAGCGCAAGAACTTTAGAGTATTAAATATGTATATTGATAATTGCAAATAAATAATTTCTCTCTTCATACTGGTAGACACAAAATATAAGTATCGGGTTTTATTAAAATATTGCGTCACCCACACCTGGACTAATCTGGTTCCTTCATAGATAGCAGCAAATCTCACAAACACAATAAAACTCTCATATACACACGCAGTTAACATTAGTGCAGCTAATTTCCGTATCACAGTTTCTTCTGATCAAATTTTGGTACCATTAAACAATATTATAACATCGCTACATATTACAAAATTCAATACTATTTATTTCAAACTCGTTTCAATTCCCGCGGAAACTCAGCGCGCGCAGCAGTTCGCTTTTGAGTAGTATCACCGTTTCAAAGAATCAATGACTAACACGCAGTTGGGTGTCGTCGCATCGCTAGAAACGCGTTTTCTAACCGGTGACGACATAGGTATACGCGAAACTGTCGACGCCTCGAATAAACGCACCGTTTCTAATTAATAGTTTCCGTCCAACTGATCGGTGACACGATCTAAGGCACGAACCGCGTTGTTAATTTCGATTGCAACCGCTTCCAACTGGCGGGAATCTCGACGTTGGCGCTGCGAGGGGGGGATGGGCTGAAACGTGAAGGAATCCAATGGCGCGGACCCGTAGGTATTTTCATAATCGATTTCGTCGGGAATCAAGGTTTATACAAAGAAAGATCCCTTTTTAAAATTTAAATAGAGATCTTTTCTGTTTTTAATTGATAATGTGATTATTCACAATTGTAACGATGTAAAATAATTATTTGAGACTGTTGTCAATGTATCATTAATGTGACAACTTGGGAATTGAAATTTATTCTACATGCAGGACATACACTCTCATATTAGATTCCCCTGAATTTTAATAGAGAAATTCACACTCGCAGGTATTAGAAAGCACAATGCGCGTATATGACGCGCCTATGCATTATATCCGTAAGATGATAAACTATAATTGCACGATACGATTCAACGAGGGTATTATAGCATTTTAAGCTCTGATTCCAAATCTGTGACTGTGATTCCTAAAATACTCTAAGGTCAACATAAGGCAATGAGACCTCCAGTAGTATAAGCTCTAAGAGTATCCTGAGCGACCCTACAAAAACATACACAAAATGGCAGCATAAAACCGTGTTTTTGCACTGATCATTTTGTTGATTTACGTCGCAAACTACTGGCATGTGCAGCATTGGTCGTTATTTTATATACTAATAATATACGCCTTAGCAATTATATTTTGTAAAAAATCATACCCATATACCTAAAGGTAGAAATTTTAAGCAACTTTAAAACGTCAATAAATTTCATTACCCGTTATCTTAAAACAAAAATTTTGCGGTTACGCCATTATTGCGCTGATAGCCTCAATTGTAAGTACGTGGATGGTAATCCTTCCGATATCAACACATCGTTAACTTGGTTCACTAATGATACGTATCCCGGGTAACAGAAGATACGGCACATTAATAAAATCAACATATTTAATGCTACTCTTCACATTTCTGTTACATTCGCGATAAAATTTGAGCCACGTAAATCTTAACACCCGTGCTAGCAACACGGCGTGACGCTTGGTGGTGCTTGCGGTCCACGACACGACCATACTGAAGTTGGTCTGCATCAGATAGCCGAGAGCATTCGTGTTTTTGTTTACAATGAGTTCATGGGTAGAATATATAAAGTCTGTTCCAACGCATATGGTGAGTTCACAACATGATTTTCCATTAGTATTCATTTTCCGATACATTGAATCAATTTGAAATTTGATTTGTATACAATGAGGTTATGTGTGACGATATGTACATAGCTCAAAACATATGTTACACGCAAACACTTTAACAGATCCCTGACACCTATACTTTTCCGGATTATTGTATGCTTTTAAGGATGATAGTTGAATGATATTCCATGCAGATCACTGCATTGCAGATTTTACAATTTCCGCTTACTTTCTCACATCTCTGACACTCACGAAATTATGTTTTATTTCAGGACTATGATGGCCAGGGTCGGGCAGATGAATTGTCAAAGATTATCATACTACTGTTTGCTGTAATATATCCAACTTAAAATATGCGCAGCCTATACGATTCTTAGAATATTCCTTGCATATGTGTGTCGTACATTTGTAGGTGGTTGGATTAATATGGGGATACGTTATCCAGCAGCTATCGCAGACAATGTACATACTGATCGGAGGGTGCGTCTTGGCAGCATTGATAACGATACCTCCGTGGCCCATGTATCGGCGTAAACCATTGGACTGGCAGAAGCCACAGACCAGTGTCACGGCCAAGTCAAAGAAGAAAAAATAATCTATATATACCCAAAAAAGTTACCTCGATATAAAATGTACAGCAGTATTCATCGTTGAGAAAAAAGTGATCTATTCCACAAATTGTCTTCAATTTCAAATGCATTTCTGCAATCATTTCACTAGTTCACTAGTACATACAACTCCAATTGTACTCGCTTACCATTAAAACCCACACAATCCATCTGTGTTTGTGTGTTCATTTAAATGCATGAACTGTTAATAATAAAATCACGAAGGAAATAGTGGAACACCGTGAAGCGATTTTTTAATTACGCTGTCCGTTAGCCTCGCGTAACTGTATTGCTCATTGTTGGAAAGTAACATGGTGATTGCGAAACGTTCATGGAGATCGATGTAGACGATCTCCTCGCTGACCCGTCTGTATAAAATATCGGACTCGGCATTTCGCTTCCGCTTCGGAACCGCGGTTATGTAATCGCCCCCGGTAGAGGAAGGTGCCTCGTAACAAGGTTGATTACATTCGACTTCGATCCCCCATCGAGATTACTCCTCCGATCCCGTAAATCACACTCGCCTTGAACAATTAGCCATCGTTTATGATTAGGCCGCATACCGTACTCCGCCCAAATGGAACAGTTCCAATGTTTCACTTTCATCGACCAGCGTTTCTCATTTTCTCCCGTCGCGCGCTAACCAAAGCATATTTCCCTCAAAATCGGCCCGTCGAGTGACTGACTTTCACGGGGCAGAAACAGGTAGAAATGTTTTGAGGAACGGTGGGGATGATTGCAGCCGATCGTTACATAAACGAGCACCGATTACAGGCAAAACATTCTTTCTTTTATACTTTTTGACTGGTGCCTGCCCCCTGTGGCCTCATTCGTCACAATGGAATACAATGGGTTCGAAAAGGATTTTTGAAGAAGGATCTTACGCAACGAGGACGGTTTCTTTACTGGCCTGCTGCAAACGGTGCCCTTTTTGTTGACCCATGCAGCGGTCCAAGACGAGAAACCAACCAGTTAAGAAATCGCCATTCAACAAACGGAAGCATAGGTACAATAAACGAGGAATATTTTGGGAAGGCCCAAATATCAAGTTCAATCACGAAAAGAGGTGAAACTAAGTGGATCATCCTATGTATAGAATTTCATCTCGTCCAATCTTCTATCTATACCATACTCTCTGATAGGTATACCTATTGTAAGAAATGATAAATTGGTATAGGCACCTAAGTAGTGCAATTACGTCGACACGAGTTACCCCAGAATTGAAGTAACAGTTTAACTGGTGTATATACAAGATGAAACATGATACATCTAATTCGCAGCGTTCCGTCGAAATCCACGAATTACCTACATAAGAGATCGCGTTACCAAACGCCTGCTTTCACAAGGTTTATCGAGACTGGCCCACTCCCGGAAACCTAAGGTGGACCGAAATCCGAAGGGACGTTACGTAATGGCGATGACTCCAAGCCCGCTGAAAATCACCGCGTACCTTTCTCGGCCCGCCTTGTTACTGGGTGCAAGATACGCGGTCTGGTGTACACGAACAGGAGTTACGAAACGCTTTCTCCCTGTATGATGGATATTTTAAGTATGCAGCCTGCACCACTTCCTGCAACACTGGCTGGGCCAGCGGTACACACACGAAAAAAATGGATGCAACGGCCGTTACACCGTGAAACACGGTCGCGATCGTTACCTTGGTCTTAACACTGACTCCTTTCTCAAAACCAGCCGGCGATAGACGCAGATAGACGAGAAAGCGAGAGGACCGCATCGTCGCCGCGTCCTCGACCGGAAGTGCGCCCGCGGAATCTGAGTCGCGCGTATCGCACGCTCCTTCCCGCCTTTCATCTCATTTTCTCGAGCATAGCGTGCATTCTGCACGATTGCGTTTCCAGACCAAAGGTATTCCCCCGTATTGTCGACCGAATCTATAGTACATAGTAACACCAGCTATAGCGTCGCTAATACGCAAACAATAATTTTCTGCAGATACCAATTTGATTGCAAAGGATGTAGTACTTGCACCGTGGTCCTTGAGGATACCGATTTCCTTATTCGAACAGTGTGTTTTCCACGTTTCCTAAATTTCATACAAGGAATTACTAGCAAGAAACCAGCATGCAATCTTATCGAAATTGCAAACCCAGGACCCTCAAATACCAGCGCACTTGAGAGGATAAAATTGACAGATTAACGGGTGTCCAATTAATACAATTAGAATGTCGCAACGTCACGGAGGTACAGGAAATTGCGCCAACAATTTAATTTCCATATACGCGTTTTATAATCGAACACAGGCGAATGTATGGATGTAGATATACTGTATACGTTGGACGGATATTCGCGACTTTGATCGTTGCGTGCTTAAGGGAGGGGGGGTCCTGTTTAGGACGCTAGGAATAAGGTGATTCTTACGAATTTTTTTCTAAGAAACTGTTAAGCAGATCTTTTCCAAACTTTTAGGATATTTTAGTTCACATTCAAACAATAAAAATTATTTTACAAATGGAGGTATATGAACACGTTGTTGCAAATTTGAGACTATGTATAATGGTGGCCCCAATTCTTCCCTGAAATAAAAGAACCAAGGATTTTCTTATTTCTAGTATAAGTACATTGTCGATGGACCTAAAACTTTGATAAATAAATTGAATTGAACCACTCTTTTTCCATAAATAAATCGTAACTTTTTCTTTCAAGTCCCACCAATTTTCCAACTTTCAACTTTTTTCCGTTTGTTAGTTTCATCGACAATGTAATTATACTAGAAATAAGAAAATCCTTGGTTTTTTTATTTCAGGGAAGAATTGGGGGCCACCATTATAATCGCAAATTTGTAACTCTGGCGCGCGAGTCCCCACAAACTATTCTACCTACCAGTTGGCAACATAAAAATTAATTTTTATTGTTTGAATGTAAACTAAAATCGCCTGAAAGTTTGAAAAAGATCCGCTCAACAGTTTCTTAGAACAAAACTCCCAAGAATCACCTTATTCCTAGCGTCCTAAAGAGGGCTCCCCTCTTAACGAGTCGCCTAAATTAGGTACTTACTGATTACGAGGGTAAAATATAAAAGCGGTTCGAGGAAATCACCCGCCTGCAATTCGTCGTTCGAGGCCATTGTATTGTTTAATATCGGTTCGCGAATCGGAAGGAAGTGGCTAGACAACCGAATTGTCGTTCGAGAGAAGAAAGTTTCGCAATTTTGGCAGGTGGGGGTGTATGTGACGAGGCCTGCAATCTTTTCGCGATTAAGCGTACCCTGTTTGCCGAAGAAAAGGAAACATTCGGACACAAAGTGTGATTAGAGGCCTCCTGTAATGGGCTTTTCCTGTTCCACTTGGAGGTTCGGTTCCGGTCGACTGACGGCAAGGCTCGATTCGCAGCTCCAATGTAATAAATAAGCCATAAACTGGAGCGGCGCGTCTTGTCGCGTACATGATTAGGTAGGTATGTCACCGGCGCGGCGTGGCGCGTCTACGGCAATGTCAACGTTTCCGTTTCGCCGATTAAATAGCAAAGATTCGTCCTTTTCTCTATATTTCGACATATCACTGGCGACATGTAATCGAATTTCTCTTTTTCGTAAAAACACACGAGGACAAGCTGATGGACGTTAATTAGGCTATAAGTTAATAGGCTTATTGTAGGTATTAGAAAAATCATCAGATGCTCTATTTTCACATTTGTATTTGTACAGGATAAGAATGGTAGTAATAATGGAGTTTTGGAAAATGAAATAATGCGTAAGATGCAGTGGATGTTGTGAAATCGATCACGTAATACAAAAAATTCCGGCATCGTCCCCGAGTATGTTACGTGATAGTGGAATGAGTTATCTTCCGAGGCCTGAATTGGATATGTAATCTTCGTATGTAATTCTTCGATTCAGAGGCAATGGATATCGCGAAATTTATAAGCAGCAGTTATGCGACTCTCCCTTCCCTGTTTCCCTAGAGAACACGTTTCTTGGATGTCGAAAATGTTACATCTACCGAACATTTCGATCGAAGTCTCTTCTTAAGTAATATTCTAATTTAATCGTAGACACTACATAATGCTGAAGAAGGCATATCTCTTCTTATTTTTATTATAAATTTAGGGTAGAGCAAATAAACGATCAAATGTAGATTAGATCAGAAGGTTAAGAGTTTGTATTACTGTCTACTGTATTTTATTTTTCAATTCTCGCTGTTGAAAGAATGTTTGTCATAAGTAGGTATACATGAATAATTGAAATTTAAGACTCGTAATTAGTACAAATGTAGTTATTTTCAGTTGCCGTTACTATACTTATTGTTAGTCAGTTTTCAACTTTCCGGAATTTACAGGGTAAATGATTAGTACATAAGTACCTGGTAGAGAGGTGGCGAACCATTCATGGGAATGAATCTTTCCTTCAGATTTTTCCGACCAAAAAAAAAAAGAATCTGTTTACAATTAATCCGAAACTACTTGTTTTAAACAAAAGTTTGACTTTCCTCACGCCTCACCAGTTTCACCAAAATAAGAAAAGTTGCATCAAGTAGTGAAAATTCACTGTAATCTGAATTACAATCAGAAACACACAGGTATCAACTATCAATTGTTTCTCCAAAACGCGCGTTTCTCCGAAATCCATACCCAATCAAAATCACACCACCAGGAATAACAACAGCTAAACACACCTATACTCCATAGCTTGGCAGCTCCAAGGAAGTCGACTTTCCCTCATCATCACCTCGAAACACCACAAACCCAAACACAATTGGAACACGGAAAAACTTTGCTCTCGCCACTACAAAATTTACGAGTACACGTATTACTTCCCCTGTGAAGTTCCTGTTCCTCGCCGACCCGTCGTTCCACACGCGACCGTAACACTAGGGCAACCATGAAAATTAGCTTTCCTCGTCCCACCCCTTGGAACATCATCCGTAAAAGACAACACACACAACTCAGTTGCGTGACGGTTCAGTGCCATGAATGTCAGTGGCAAAAAATATCGTTTCCCTGTTTTGGAAGTGAGCACTTCTCCACTTTCCACTAACACTGACGGCACTATTACAGTAAACATCCAACATATATCCGAAATTATTTTTTCTTATTGTCGTATAAATACATACGTATTAATAGACGAACGAAAGCGCACAGAATTCTAATGAATACTTTACCGGGAAAAAATTCGGCAAGAACATCTAACTTTCCATCCGAGTCACATAGTAGCCCCTTAATTCGCGCTTTGACTGTTTTCCATCGGGCCACGTAACTGCGAATTAAAAGGCCGTAATTGCGCGGCAATTTCCAGCATTTCGAGCATCCACTCGCCTGTACCGTGCCCACCTGAGGCCGGACACGTGCCTTACGCACCGTACGCGGTGTGTTACGCGGCTTGGTGAACGCGGGGAGGCGATCGTAACCAAGAGGCGGCCGCTTCCTAGCTTTTACGTAACCCGTTAAGTCCGAGCGACTTTGCTCCCCCACCCTGTGACTTTTCACCGGGTGGTTTTGACCACCGCGGTTCGTCCTTTATAAGCACACATCTCCGGCCGTCTAAAGCCAGAAACGTATCGACATCCGTTAAACACCGGTCGCGTGATCCACGGATCCTTCGATTCTTCCTTATCTTTTTTTTTTCTTTCGTCTCCACCCCGCCCCGCTCGGCACCCGTTTGCTCTATCGAGCCGCAGAGTCTCTCGTCGCCGAAAGGGAAGCTTAAGGAACTAAACAGCCGACCAGGATGCGCTCCCACGCCATCGCTGTGAGTACACGGCTACCCCGTGGCGCGAAACAGTGGAACGCGTGTTCGTGTGCTGGGGGTGATGATCGAGATTTCAGTTTTCACCGCGTTGTGTTCACGAATGGTGGTAGATTGTAGTATATACACACGCTTTTTTTTCAAGCGTTTGTTAGTTGAATGTAGGGTGTCTGAATGATGTGCCGGGTGGACGTTTTGTCGGGTGGATGTTGTTGTAGATTATTCTCCGACTGGTTAAAACGGGTCTCCATTGCTGCGGTATTTTTTTGCAAGTCGTAGATGTACTCGTGGGATTCGACGAAGAATTTCTGTTAAATTACTCAATTGTTTAAAATCCTATCGAGCAATGGAATCTCCATTTTACTGAATGTTTTAATCGCGCGCGCAACTGTTTGTACAATTTTCATTCTGTTTTGCACAAGGCGTAAAGAAATTATTGAAGGTTTAAAGATTTCGTAGAGTCGTTCCGATGGATGTTTGGTAAAAATTAGATCGATGTACTTTCACCCTACCGACGCGTCGCGACGCGCAGTGAAACTTCAATAAGAAAAGAAAAAAAATACTGCCGCGCATATAAACGACGCGTCGCGATGCACATTTCGCCTTATGGACGGAAATCACAAATTCACATTCGTGTTGCAGTTAATCGTGTTCGGAATACTGGCCGTGGCCTTGTCTTCGCCTGTGCCAGGCGGCTACCACGGGTAAGCTGACAAAGTGACACTCCTTTTTATCGCAATTTATTGCCTTCAGCTTCTGATTACACCCGTTTGTATACCCGGGAGTATACCCGTTTGAATCCTCGGAAAATGTGTAGATTTTGTGGATTTTTTACAAGTCAACGGCTTGATGCAGATTTCCCGTTTTTTTACTATCTTTATATAGATTTATGAACTACTTAAAAAAAATGTTTCAGTTAAAAAACTATTGTTTTTCGGACTTTATGGATACATAGCCGAAAGTCTCCCGATTTTGGACGGCTGAACGGTGGGCCCGAAGTAAACTGTATATCGTGTCTGAAATCAAAAACATTAAAATTTTCTTATAAAATATGTAAATAGCTATCGTCCTTCGGGATCGATTTTGAAAATTTTGAAAAATAAAGAAATGGTGAGAGATCAAAGGTACCTAAAGTTAGATTTTTTTAAGAGAAATAAACGGGGAATTGGAATAAAATATCCCTCGTAGAACGATTTGGAATCTTATTACGATTCTGCATGCAAAATTAGAAGTGAATTGGTTGAACGTAGTCCGAGTTTTTAGGGCCACCGTTTAGCTTTCTAAAATCAGGAGACTTTCGGATATCTATCCATTACTTCCAAAAAACGATAGTTTTTTAACTGAAACTTTTTTTAAATAGTTCATAATACTATGTAAAGATAATGTACCTACACATTTTCCGAGGATTCAAACTGGTATACCCCCTTAAGTAGTTACCAAAATCCTACCTATGTCTTTCACTATTCTTCGAATATTTTTGCAATATATATACAGGGTGTGGTGGTGATGGTAGTAAACTGCTAATTAGTAGCTGACTTCTCGTACAAAAGTAAATTGAAATTCCAGAGTATCTCTTTGGAAGAGGCTCCATTTTCGAGTAAATTAATTTTGAACATTTTTTCGCTACTGGTGGACTTGGATACGAATTCATTTTCTACTTTAACAAGACAATTCCATTCACTAATTAACAATGAATTTATAGTCACTTGCTTTCTTAAATATTGACATCAGTAGGAATTACCAATCTTCACAATCCCAAATTAGCTAAGACAGCAATTGTTATTCAAGCGTAGGACCACTCGATGATTTTTCAAGATATATTTTCTCGAAAAAATTATTCTGCAATTTCGATTGAATTTGCATGAGAAACTACCACATCACCTTTCCTGCTTTCAAATGAAACTTAATTTAACCCTCGGTTGTCACACCTACTTTTTCGAACGTCGTTGTCACACTGGGTCAATTTGACCCTGTCAGTTTTCAATCAGTTGTTATTTAAAAACTATTTGTTAAATTAAGTCTCAAAAATTCTGAGATAATGTTTGAACATTGTAGTATATAAACCCATCGTTGAAAGTTGACATTTAAAGTGTCATCATGTATAAAAAAATTTGAAGCAATAACAGTTTCGACAAAATGGTGTTTTCCTTAAAAAAGAACGCAGGGTCAATATGACCCAGTGTGACAAACCAGGGTTAAGAGAATCAGCATTTCCATTCAACATTTCAATGAAACTTTTTGCTTGCGTTGTTAAGAAAAAATCGATCCCCTGGTTTCAGTTCGCACCACCACGTTCGCGTCCACGTGCCTTATCATGTGCACACGGTCCATCATCATCATGTGAAGAAGATACCCGTGCACCACGTCGAGAAGGTGCCGGTCCCCGTTCCAATTCCCATCCATCACGTGCAGAAGGTGCCTGTTCCGTACCCGGTTCATCACGTCGAAAAAGTTCACGTACCTGTTCCGGTGGTCGAGAAAGTCCCCATAGCTGTGCCTGTCCATCACGAGAAGCAATGGTGGTAGTAGAGCGGACCGCCGCGTCCCGCCTTTCGGCTTGTTATTACTTAGGTAAATATGAAATTATGTAAGCTTAGGTAAACAGGTAGGTATTTAGCTGTAGACAGATTCATGAGATCAGTTGCCCAAGTTTCCATACCTACGAACAAGAAGCTGGGATTTGTATAGAATGAAACGAAGAACGAAGAGTTTTAGTTTTTCATGAAAGACCCAAGCTCCAATATTATAGAATGGCAATTTATAGATAGCATTAAGAATATTTAGGAAAAATTTAGCTTCTTAGTCCCTGCGCTACGCTCTGGACTTGTAGATTAGGGTTTCAACAAGATTGCGCGAAACACTAGAACACTCTTCCACTTCGCTTCGTTTCTTCATTTCGATGGAACATTGTGTTTCCCCGTGCAGTACACATTTTTATAGACTCCAAAAGTTTTCTTCTTTCTGTTTAGAGGAAAGTTAGAAGGAAAGAAGAAATTTCGAATAGTTTAGGAAAGTATTCATATCGTCTTCTCTTCTTTATTCCTCAAGCTTATTTATACTGTTGCAGGTTATAAAATGGAGGCGTTCGAGTTACTAGAATTTCATGAAACATTGCTGTCGTTTCCCTCAACCGAATCGTTTCAACAGATACACGCACTAGAAGAAAACAGACGGAAACAGTACAAAATAACTCGAATCGCGCCCTTAGTCCTTTAAGTTGTATAAAATAGAAGTTGATATCACTCGGTACGCACATGTGTGTACATGGATCAAAGCTACTTGTACATACTGTATTATGTTACATTATTTTTTTATACAATACACGTGTTTGACAAATATCGTCTTGATATCCTCTCGGGAAACCCTTGGGAATAATTTATTTTCCACTTTGCCGATTTTTCTTAACACTATTTTATTTCGCTTAACATTATTATAACAATTAAATATAACAGTCAGAAAATAACAATAAGAAATATCTGCCACGAAAGCCTCATCTATCTTGCAAGCTCCGTCAAGTCAATAAAATGGCTGCGACATTTCACCATTCTTCCACGTGCTGCTCGTGTCCCTCGTCCTCTTCAGGTTTCTTTATGTGAATCTTTTTCACGTGCGTGTGATGATGCTTGTGAATGAGTTCTGGCACGTGGATGATGAAGTGTGTGCTGCAAATAACCACGGTCGAGGGGTGAATTTCAACGATCCACCGCAAAGTGGTTAAACAGCTATCGAGATCGAGAGAATTCCATTGAATATTTACTGTTCGTGTTTCCCACCGCCGGGAGAAGGCATGGAAGACACCAGTGCAATCGAGAGGAGGACCAGCGCAAGAAGAAGAACCTGAAACAGAGCAGCACAGGGTAAGTCATCGTTGGCAACAAAGGTCCGATCATCGCACTTGACTAATCTGCGATCTGAAAACAGCAAAAAAAATTTAATTCGGCGAGGTACTCCCTAAACCAATCCCTTCGAGTGGCATTCCTGTTCAGATTTCTCTGAATTTTTCTCACAATTAGGCACGTCTGATCACAATTGATCTAAAAAATGCATGGGGGCTCTGGCACTCCTCGAAGAGGAAGGAAAAAGGAGATTAATGTAACCACGACTAAAGTACGTAATTATTCAAGAGCTTTGTTAAAGGAAAAGAATCCGTTTAACTCGGCTTCCCGCAAGATTAAATCCTAAGCGAGTCGCTCGTTAGAGTGTTGCTATAATGTTTAGTAGACAGTGCTACTATAAAAATCACAGCACCTCGGAACGGTGAAACTCTGAGTAGAATCTGAAGTCTGCATGAAAATTTCGAGCAAGTCTGAAAAATGAATGGATCGTGTCGCGTTACAAATTGAGGTGAAAGCGTCTAGAATACGATCGACCAAACCACGTTGTTAAGCCCCTGTCGAGTGAAATTATCCAGTCGCCAAGGTGCGCGCCTCTCATCGTTCCCAGCCGCGTGTTACAATGCTAATAGCAACAAATTCGAAATGTTCCCACGTTCGAAATACCCCGACACCGAATAGAAAACGTCGAACGTCCTCAAACGAAAAAAGGCATCGGCATTTGAAGATGAAAGGACTTCGGCGAGACGAGATTCAATGAAAAGCAAACTAGTCTTATTGGTAGTCGACACTTTCTTCGAGGATCCTTTCGGATAATAAACACCGAATTTAGGGAGAGAATAATTTGCAAAGTCTGTAGATGTACACCCACGTGTGCTCTTAGTTTCTCCATAGCTGTGGCGTTTGTTCGCGTGAAAATCCTGTGTCTTCCGAGACCGCTGCACTTGGGCAACTAAAGGACTGGATTCTGGCGAGCCTTATAAACGGAAGCATAATCAGTGAACGGTACAGGAACGAGCGAAATATTTCCTGCGTGCACCCCACCCAACCCTGTTCGCTCTCACCTGCGATTGCCTGAAATTTCACGAGCACCTTCTATCATTGTCGTAGACACCGTCCCGTCTCCCGGCGTCAACACCTTTTTAGGTGATACCTTGCTCGGCAGAAAAAGCGTAACTGACGGCGTGAAAAGCTGCGAAAGAAAAGGGAAACACTTGGAGAAAAGACAGTTTGATAGGTAAAGTGCTACTGTGAGAATGCATGTTGGATGAAGATTGTGTTTACTCGCAGAATAATTACATGTATATAATCGTATTGATCAACGAAGTAGATGCTCACTCGGAAATGACTACTCGAGTTCTACAGTTCCAACCTATCCTACGTTTTAGGATTTCTTCTTTTAGCTGAATTTCAGTTATAATTGCGAGTCTTGTTTATTCTAAGCACGCTAGTGAATCATCCGCTGCCCAACACTTTCATCCAAGATATTACACTGGCCATTTATACGCTATTATCGATTACAGCTTTCTCTTTTATGTGTTCCCCGTAATCGCCAATAAGGACTTCGAAATTGAACGAACTTGTAGAGAAATTAGAGAAATTATGGAGCTCGATCGCTGGTGTTTCATGGCCGCTGCGGCCGTTTTCCCACGAAAACGAATGAAAACGTCCCTTCGCGAATCATCGATTCCCCTGGATCTGATGCTCACTTTCGTTGCATGGTCGATATAATCCGTGTATCGGATGGAATATTTTCAAATTAATAGAATTTCCAAGATACCTTTTGATAGCTATACATATAGGGATATTGAAAGCTATGATTAACGAGACAGAAAGGATAATAATTGACAGTTTAATATCCCATTTCGTAACACGAGCAGAATGTTGTCTAATCTGAAACACCAAAATGCTGACAATTTAAGTGGCCTCTCGAAACTTTGTGGTCTCGTTTATTCCACGCCTATGGGTCGAAGAAAGTAAACGGAGAATTACATTTTTTTTCAAAGCAGCGAACCTCCCATTACTGTGTACCAGGTGCGGGGTATACTCTTTTTCGATATGTGTTCCAACAAACGAGTAGGTACATTTAAAACGACATTGAAAAGATAAAGACTCGGTGGATAGAAACTTGGAGGAACAGGAAGTTCCCTCAAGAATGGCAAAAACGTATGAAAGTGTCATACCTTGCTACAACGGAATTGTCGAGTTAAATGTCTACTGCAACCTTTAATTCCCATCATTTGCACGTTAATTCCTTTTTTTAATTTTGCGAACATAATCGGTTGGCGAGTCGGAGTACCTACGAAGAATTTCATGCACGCGTTTCTCGTAGAAAGTTAAATTTCCAAGTAGATCGGCAAGAGCTCGATTATTTTAATCGCTTTATCTCTCAGTTTCCGGCGAAACTCTGCCCAAAAGAGGAGAGATCAATGTTTCCAATCTCTCTTTTATTCATTTTCGCTGCTTCGTTATGCAAATTCAGAATAATGCCATCGATTCGCTTTACATCACAATCCACCGTCAAGCGCCCCCTTTCGAGTCCTCTGTGGTGATATGGTGAATTTGTTTTCCACCTTGCTACTTTCCAATTGATTATGCACGAAACGGAGCTCTAAATACGACGGTACCTAGTTACTGTATCGCATACCGACGATTACATAAAGATTCCAGCTTTTATTCCTTGTGTAACTTTTTCAATTTAACTGTTCAGTGCCTCACGTGGCAGAGTGTAAACTACACACCAAGTATCGTTTCCCACACTCTTGGAAATCTTCAAATAAATTGCTAACAATTTTAATTTTCAATTTGCAAATTTCAAATTTTCCACACCGTTGATTAATATTATCGCAAGTGTCTAAGAAATGTGGCTATTGAAAATACGCAATATTAATAAGGATACAGAAATCGTTCTCATCCTTCACGTTCTACGATCAACGCTATAAATACGTAACAATTCAAGTTAATGAAAAGTCTAATTATTATAGGTAGTAGGTAGGTATTTATCTTCTTACAATCAGCCATGTTGTACAGTCATACTTATTAAGACATGATCACGACGAAACGTAAAGGAGGTGTTAAGAGATCCTACGTGATCCACAGCGGTTAAATTAGCCATGTTAATTAGTTTATGATCTCGTAAAATGAGAAAAACTCGACATATTTACTACCACAGATCGAGGGTAACATCCGTGTTATTTACGCTGCATTATTGTGCAGGCATACGAGTGAAATCGTCTTCCTCCATACGCCATAACATCTGCTCTCTTTCACTTTCCGCTTACTTTCCATTTCGCGCTAATCCCCGCGCGCTCGAGCAAGTAGGTATATCGTTCCGGACAGATCAGTCCATTTACGGCAAATATCGAGACGATCGATTCAATTTTTATCGACTAATTGCTTCCTACAGTGACTAACAACCGTGTCTAGCTTGGGGACATTGCCTCGCGGGTACTAACAATAAGTAATAGATTAAATGGTTTCTGCTTCCCTGTCAGTAATTTGATTTTCGAAATTATGTGCCGTTCTGCCGTTCATAATTATTAGGACACCTGTTGTAGTTGCATAAAATCTGATATTTGCTATATGTAGATTCAATATTTTCACTACTTTTATTTTCTGGTTTTAATTCAAATATTAAACAAAATAAAATTTGGTTTCCACCAAATACTACCTAAATTTTTTTAGCTTGATTAGTTTGCTTTATCATGCGTTTGCTGTTAACTGTTTTTTTATCGAGACAGAGAACTTCAATTACTGGAAATTTGATTTTTCTAGAATTTTGCAGATGCATATTGAACCTTAATGACAGGAGCAGGCAATTTTTTCACCCTGCGGGATGAAAATAATCCTCAAAAACTAATTTCAGTTTTCCTACTTTTGATTTTCCAAAATTCTATAAAGTTTATGTTGAAATTGTAATCTGCGAATCACGAAACCCCTTTTTTATCTAACTTTCTTCAGAAGGTTAAGAGACAGGTGGTGTAAAAGACAGACGTTACTTGATAAAACTGTAGTCTTTCATATTATTGAAAAACACGGAAGATTAAGTAAGATCAACAGTACTTGCTTACATATACATATGTATGGCGCGAATGCCGCTGGTAATACAAAAAGCAAGTTAAAAGTCCATTGAAGTCCATAAAGTCTTACTCATATGTATGTACCTATTAGCCTATTATTTCCTGCTGAAAACATTAACAGCTGTATTCGGTTCTCTTTTTTGAATCGGTGCAAATAAAAAGGATGACTTAAAAAACGTAAAAAAAACAATTTATTAAAGATAACGAAGAAGAGGAGCAGTATGTACACAGCATATAATATATACAAAACGCAACAACTGCAACGAGCAAACAATTAGGTAGGTGTATCGCCATTTCAAAACGCACGCAATGTTTCATTAAAACAACCTGAAACGTCGCGTGTGATTGTACAACCCTAACTATTGTACGAACAATTATTGCTACTTATAATTAACAGCTTCGAAAGATAACAATCTAAGCCATATACCCTAGAATCTTTTAATTGTCATAGAACTTTGATATTCACGCCGCCATTCAAATAAATCGTGGGATCTTCGTTAGAAGACTAAAATCGTTGTTGCTACAAACGATCGTGATCTTCAAACTGACTGAAAATTCTTCTCACATCCGAGAAATACATCATAGATGCAGAATTAATTGAGAAAGTTCCAGAGAAACATTGGTTCCTTTCAAATGTCGATTCCCAATCAGTGTTTCAATTATATCGTTCCGTTTCCTTCAGCAATTGTTGTGGTACCCGTGGAAAAGGAAATTAAAAGAACGGAATGGTCGCGAAGGGCGTGAAGGAGGTCGAGCAGCGGAAGTCGCGAGAAATCAAATCGATCCTCGAGAGACGACGCTTTGTTATGTATACTGGCATGTTGTACGATGGATCGCGATCGCTAGTCACGTGGCAGTGATGATCGCGTGATCTGAACGTGACTCGATGATCGCTGGCCGATTGGATGTCGACGGAAGTCGGTCAGACCGTCTGATCGGAAACGCCGCGTTGGCCGCTTTCCGATTTTCTTTCTTTTTATTTCTTCTTGTGGTAGCCTGAGAAACCGCCACCGTGACCGCCACCGCCGCCGCCGCCGCCGCCGCTGTGCCCGCTCGAATACGAATCGTAACCACCTCCGCCATGGCCGCTGAAATAGAAAAACCGTATTAGTTTTCCTTTGGAATATTAGTGACAGCAGGTATGGAAAGAAATTAGCCAGAGACACTAATAAAAATCTGTGGATTCGTTAGTGCATTTCTTTTATAGAGTCTGTCACTTGGAAATGTATCGGCTCCGTTTTGTCAAATAATCTTCCTTTGTTGATAGTTTCTCTTTTGGTGTGTTTAATGTACTTTTAATTTACTTTCACTCTTGACATCTGATGTACTCCTTTAGAGAGCGTTTAGAGTGCGTTTAATAGATAGAGAGCTGTTTAAATGTGACACCGTGTTGTGTTACTAGCTTGTATGGGTTAGGTATTGTTGTCAGATCTTTTCGCTATATTTTACTTTCTAGAACTGTATGTACGCGGTATAAGAGATCGCGTTGCTTGGTATGAAGGTCCATTAGGTCAAAGGTCTGGAGGAAATGAAATCCCATTTGGGATAATCGTATTGCCAATCTATTGGTACGAACAATTTCTTACCTGCTACCAAAGCCAGAAGATATGCTATTGCCACCATGACTACTGCCTCCAAAGGAATGATGATCGCCTCCACCGAATCCACCTCCATATCCACCGCCATGGCCACCTCCTCCTCCTCCTCCTCCTCCTCCCCCAAAACCGCCGCCATGATGGTCATCGAATCCTCCACCACCTCCGTATCCACCACCGTGACCTCCTCCTCCTCCTCCTCCTCCTCCAAAACCGCCACCATGATGGTCATCGAATCCTCCACCACCTCCGTATCCACCACCATGACCTCCTCCTCCTCCTCCTCCGAAACTTCCACCGCCATGATGGTCGTCGAATCCTCCTCCACCTCCTGGGCTAGTTAGTATGATATCTCCGTGCCCACCTAAAATTTGGTTTTTCCATACAACATCTGCTTAAAATAGAAACAAATTCCCTTCCACTACTACACAAACGAAAAATTGTTATTTTCGTTCGGCACTTAACTATTTCTCTCTTGCTGCATATATCAATATGTATACCAATTTATCTATTGAATTTTGAATCGATGTTTCGCAGAAGTTGAATCATTTTCTAAATTTCCACACAGTTTCTGATTTTAGTATCACTTATGTCCCCCTTGCTGGAATTTTGAAAATAAGTAGGGCAAACTGTCCCCATGAATCGATGGAGCCACGCTGTTCTTTGACATTGTGTAGTATGCAACAAGTGAACAAAAGACGGGGGTGAAAGTTCCAACGAGGTTACGGTTAATGTCCAACCTTGACGAACAAACGCGCAATCCACAGTCACGTTGTGCAGTGAAAATGCAAAACGAATGAAAGACAAATTCTCGCCTCCGAAACGAGCAGGAAGTGAAAACCTACGAAACGAGTTCCATTGGTTGAACGGTGTTAAAACGCGCCAAGAGAAACAGCTGATGTATTCACTGCAAATGAGCAAGATATCACGATTCCCTAAGGAGGACGTGAGAAAAGCTTTTACCATTATTTGCAACAACGCCAGGTAATGCGAGTGTATTTTTCTGCGTCACTTGAGTATTCGCAATTTTGTGAATGTTGTGGGATACTTTTTATAGGAATGCTTCTTGTGATAAATATTTTTAGTCTTTGTATGGAGGATATTGCAGGATTAGTTAGTGATTCACTTATTGTTTTAAAGACTCTTACCTCCAAAACCTCCTCCACCTCCATGACCGCCTCCACCTCCGTGGCCACCTCCAAAGCCTCCTCCACCTCCGTGACCGCCTCCAAAGCCTCCTCCACCTCCGTGACCGCCTCCAAAGCCTCCTCCACCTCCATGGCCACCTCCAAAGCCTCCGCCACCCCCGTGGCTACTTTCCACAATGGCGATACTGTGTCCACCGCCTCCATGGTCACCTCCAAATCCTCCTCCATGACCACCTCCAAATCCTCCTCCATGACCACCTCCAAATCCACCTCCATGACCACCTCCAAATCCACCCCCATGACCACCTCCAAAGCCTCCTCCACCCCCGTGACCACTTTCCACAATGGCAATATCGTGTCCACCGCCAATATCGCCTCCTCCATATCCACCACCGTGACCACCACCAAATCCTCCTCCATGGCCGCCTCCTCCTATCGCAGGTCCACTGACCACGATATGATGGTCACCACCACCTCCTCCTCCACCGTGTCCACTGCCCCCGAATCCTCCTCCACCGTGTCCACTGCCTCCGAACCCTCCTCCACCGTGTCCACTGCCTCCGAATCCTCCTCCACCGTGTCCACTACCTCCGAATCCTCCACCATGCCCGCTACTTCCGAATCCACCTCCATGGCCACTATCTCCAAATCCACCTCCATGACCACCACCTCCAAATCCACCTCCATGACCTCCTCCTCCTCCTCCTATTCCAGGACTAGTGATTATAACATGGTGGCCACCACCACCGCCTCCGCCTCCTCCTCCACCATGATCGTCCCCTCCGTGGTCTTCATACTTAATTACTTTGCTCTCGTCGTGCTTGATTATCTCTGGCACGTGAATCCTTATGTGCACGCTAGAAAGTTAATACGCCGATTTTACACCGAAGCTACTGACATCTCTACTGTAACGCGATTCTCTGATGATGCTTGAAAGTACAACGACCGATCATCAGTGACGGTAGAAATTTACTCACTGTTCTTTGCCGAATGTGGCGAGTGTAGCGGCCACCGTCGTCGCCAAGATCAAGCACCTCATCTGTGGACAGAGTGTTTTGGTCAAATTCTGTACACTGATACACTATTATTTGTACAATCTTATGTTTACTTGATACGGCCGTGAAACATAATGGCTTGAAATTATTTTATAAAACAACTGTCATTTGTATGAGGCCTCGACCTTGCAGTAAACAAAGGTAAAAAGATGACGAAACCGAAGAATTAGCATAACCGTTGTTTTTCTATAAATAATGAAACATCTGAATATCAAACTGTCGATTTCTAAATTCGCTAAAAATTACTCAGCATTCAGAATTCAACTACTCCATTATCCTGCCGCAAACCTGTCCCCATCATTTAACCATTACGAAGATCGTAATAAGCCGACAATTCGACTATGCCGTCACCCAATTATCACAAATACCCACGAGTACATGTAAATATCACATTATCCCATCAACATCTCCTCTACTATATACATCCTCGTACCTCAAACACGACTGTCACCATTTCATCAACGATCATACCGCAAAAATATCACAATAAACCCCCCAACATCCCCCGTGATTCACCAACAACCCCATCTCTTATACCACCACGATCACGCCACCAATCACTCCCCCCGTGACATCAAAGCCCAGCAAATCCTCCGTCACCAGAAAGCCCAGCTAACCACGTGGAATGCCCCCGCTTCCTTACAGCAACTTTCGCCTCCATGATCCTCTCCGTGACCTTGTCCTTCACTCTTCCTGCCTGTTCCTGGTCAGCTCGCCTCGATGGTCAGGAGCACACTGTTATATATATCCGGCAAGGATCCTGCCTATATATATATAGCGGGCCCCGAAGGAACTTACCGGAACAGTGGAGAGAGAATAGTGGGGGGGCCGCCGAAGATCGGGGCCCCAACCAGCGGAGGAGAACTCGAATCGGAGGTGCCTCCCGTGTCGGCGAGCCGTACACACTACGCACTGCACACGGTCATCCGCCCAGAATACTGCCCTGGGTGTCGGTGTATACGTGCACCGCGGAGGAACGGCCGTGACCTAGAGCCCGGGCATCAGAGAAATCCGCGCTTCGGGCGGTCTTCTGGCGTCGGTGCCCTCTGCGCTCTGGGGTAACGAGGAAATCGGCAACAGCCGCTCTTACGCGGAGGGGGAACACCGAGCTGGACCAATTCATCTTCTGGACCACTCGCGCGTGAAAGTGTTCCCGAAAATCGAATTTTCATGGCAGGCATGCGGCCTGTCTGTGTCGCGTACTCTGGCAAAAAGAGGCTAACGCGCGGAAACAACTTTTCGAGATGAACGCGTTTAAAGTCGTGGGCTCCGTCTGCACCTGTTTTCTCTTGCCTTCCAACGCGACGCTGCTATTTCCAGCTGGATGGTGTTCCCTACACGTTTCATTTAAGATTCACCAGAGTGTAATCACGGTATATTTCAGCAGTGAAGGAGAACTCTTAAAGAACTCTTAATTTCTTCACTGCCATATTTGCGAACATTTTACATTGTAAATTGTTTTGAAACGTTTGAGAACATTGAGAACATTTTCCGATAAATAAAACCAAGGACTTTTATGTTACCTACAATTATAGGACATTAATTTTGTCTGCGAAAAAACTTGAAAAAGTAAAAATCAATTTTTTTCACACATTTGTTGTCATCTGTGCCCCCATTTCTATTTCAATTGCTTTGCCCATGTGCCGTGGACATTAGGTATAGGGGTCGGAGAAGTTGAAGGTGTTACGTGCCGACGCGATTTTTCTACAGAAATCGAGCAGATTTCTAAAAATTCAGGATTCAGAGGCTCGTGTAGTTGGTGAAAGGTTTTTTCATCGGTTGGCAAAGTGAAAATTAGTACTGAATAATATGCGAACTTGACGACTCGGTGGTTTATGACGTTTACGTAACGGGGAGGTGATATTTTTTAAGTTACTTCTACTGGGTCCAGTTTTGGTTGGGTTGTAATTTGCAGCGTTTCTGGTGGGAGAATATTTTCGGACCTTTGATCGAATGTTTTTGCGAACTTGCGGTGAAATAAATGCGATAACGTTGGTGAGAGAATATTCTGCTCTCGACGATTCGATTCCCAAGTCTAACCTACTTATTCCTTGGCTGAAACAATGCAAGGAAGAATGTAAGAAATGCTAGAAATGAGCAGTACATTTTAATTAAATGTGAAAAGGCACTTGGGTGCTAAGAATTCTCACAAGTCACAATAAACGACGCAAATTTTCTCAATACTATGTATTTATCCTCTGCTGTCGTTTTCTATTAATTCCAGAAATATCGTAGCCAGGCCTTTCCACCATTTTCAAATCGCTACAAACCCTGAAGAATATGATATTTCCACATCTTCACCGTCTATGATCGCAATCTTTTCTCAGCTTATAAATCTCCATTTCACTTTCGAGTTATTATCATGAAGATTGAATTAATAGTAAAATCGTAGCGCCTGTTCCTATACTTAGATATCAAATTCATCTCGGCATGGACCATGGAAAACGAGAAATTTCCACGCAGCAGAAGCTTAAGACCATGGCAAAAACGCTAGTAGAAGTATATGTAACTAAACAAGGTTTTCCATTTCACTTTCCTGTTATTAACATAAAGATTGCATGATCAGTAAGATCCTGGTATTTGTTTCTATAAATATCATTATCAAGCTCATCTCGGTATCGACTATGAATAAACGAGAATTTTCCACTCGAGACCTTGGCGAAAACACTTGCAAAATTAAAAGTACAAGTTGAATCTCCCTTCGTATGAGTTCCGACAAGAAACGCAACAGCAGCCCACCGATGCGCGATGCCTCAGAGGAGACATCACCCGCGCTGGCTATGCGAAATGGCACGTTTGCCATTTCACTTTTCATTCCCCCGCCGCGCCGTGCCGCCACAGAACGTTACATCCTCGCCTTCGGGTGCATCAATTTACTTTCCTCGTAGGTGGTTGCATAAATCGGTGGACAGAGGTTGTACGCTATCGGAGCACGCGCTTTCCCTGGTTTCCAGAATAAAATGAAAATAGAGAACGCCGGCTGAGCCACGCGCCCGTATGCTCGTTGTAATCGAGCACGATATTTTATTTGCTTGGGAAAATGTGTTTACGGGCACGCTGGACGATGCTCGCAGAATGAGCTTGCCTTTTCTCTTGCCTCGTTCCTCACCAATAAATTTGTCCGTACCCGTTGCTTATGGATTTCGTAGAGCACTTCTGCGAAAGAGATATGAAATTCCTCGCATTGGGGTTTCGCTTTTCTGAAATTTTCTCGTCGCTTCACTAATTTTAACCTGGCTGATATGCTTGTCGATGATGTGTGCAAAATTGTATACACGAATAGTTGGTTTATTCGTCGTTTTATTTGTCGTTTTTCTATTTTTGGGTGCGGGATGTTTATAAAAGCCTGCACTTCGAGATACGTGTGATAACTCTGGCTCGTTGTAGAATTTGCAAGCTCGATAATGAATACTGTGCGAACTTGGACCTTTTGGACCTGGGCTTCAGCATTCAACATTGCGACTAGAGTGTAGAAAATATTCCTGGACAGTTCCTGGTAATTGTTACTATGCATTTTTGCTATATTTCTTCTATTTCTTGTATTTTCTACTAAATAGTTTTCCTTTTGTTATTCTGTCTATCGTTTGTGTCCCTACTTTATACATATAGTTAATTCTATATTTGTACAGTTCTTCTTATTTTCTCATACATTTGTATTCGAACATGGTCATACTCCTATATATCGAATAAATAAATGAGTTGTGGAAAATTATTCCTATGTCACGATTTTTGTTTGAGTACCTCTACCTATACAGAATTTAATAGAATTTAAGTAGAACAGTTCATTTCAATGCAAATGTAAGTGGATTAACAGCTCAAGTTGGATAATGAGAATCTCGATAGACCGAATTTCGTTTAATTCTAGCTCTCCTTAAGCGGGACGGATTACCTAGAAATTTTCGAAAAATCTATTTCTCAATTCTTATATTTTCTTCAAGTACAACGTCTTGAAAATATTCCATGAAAGTGTCAAGTTAATCCGACCATAATTGACAGAAAGTTGTACGCTTGTAAATAGACAAGTGTTCCTCCAGACCCAAAACTTTAAACGCGTTTTCCGCAAAATCATGTTTTCAAAGTCGATGACACAGATACAACTTTTAAATTAATGAACCGATTTACTCGAGGCATATTTTTGGGTTAAGAATCTAAACGCTATCGGGAGCTTTTCCTTTTTTTGCATAGATTTTTTTACACTCAAAAAACCAGAGACTTTTTGCCGAATAGTAAGTTTTCCAAAATCGAGCCCGATGGCACCTAAGATAATTTCATATATGATCTAAAAAAATTCAAATTTTCAACTCACAACCGTTTCAATACTCTTTACCACAAAAAATACTGAAATATCCGTAAAATGTACTCTTTCCAATAGACTAACGTTTAATAAGAAAAGATTATCGGTTTTTCCAGAAAAAAATCCCAAAGTAGCATGTTGTTTTGACCGTTCTAGGTGTAGGTCTCCCCCCTTCAGCCAATACATTAACGTAAATGTACAATTCGACTCGAACAATCTCTTCTAATTTTACATCAGGTATCACTGTAATTAGAGCGTCCATAAAATCTGCATAACGCCACTATAAATACAATTGTACGTTCAGCACTACGGCAGGTTACTTGGAATAAAATTACCAATTAAGTGGCAAGCTGCTTCAATTGAACCTAATCCTGAAAACACGCAAACAAAGTAAAGAAAGGCACGGATTGATCTATTAGTGGCACCAGACCGCTAAATACATAGTGTAAGAGGTTGTAGGAAGCGAACGTTGCGCAAGCTCAGGCCGTTGTCGAAAAGTAAAAGTACAATTATCTCGGGTAACAGCAAAACGACAAAAACCCACTCCAAGTAAATAGTTGAACTGCTCCAGCAACCAGTTTGCTCCGTTTAAAAATTCCTCCATCACCGACTATCGCTTTCAACTCTTCCCATGATATCACGATCGTGCAACGTGTAAGACTGGAATGTTTGTATGGTAACTCGAAAGAATTTCTGCGGTGCTTCTGATTGTGAGATTGAAGTTCAAGCTTCTCTGCGAACTCGCGTCAGCGTCACAGTTACAGCAATACAGTGATTAGACATTTTTTTGTGATTTTTCCCTTTGAAATAAGGAGACGAACTCAACGTCCTACGAAAGTTGGATAGGAAATCCCAGAAGCCAATACCAAAATTACACTGCCTCTTCCACTGGCGCCAGAGGCATCGCACCCCCCGTGCTTCACTTTTATTGCTGTAATCGAGACGTGCGCAGAATGTAATGTCTTGCCGCGCCCGCGGTTAAGGAAAAACAAGACTGGCTAGTTAGCAAGCATGCTTAAACGGTAAGATCCACTCCTCTACGCCGCGACAAATTGTAAAAACACCCTGGCCAGTGAAACCGTGCGTAAATCTCGTGACCGGCGTTCATCCTATGATTAATTTGTTCGAAAAGCCGCAGGGCCGCAAGGCCGCCTATGGAGCGTTCGCTCTAGCGGGAAAGAAAGCGATCCAACGGAAAGATCGTATCGATTCTGGATCGGAACAGCGCCTGTCCATGCACCAGAACCTCCGCGATCTTCGATTTCACTGGAAACGATCGCGTGAAGTCGCTTCAATCCGATTTCAACTCTCGATTTCGACTCGGGGCCTCTTACGCCGCGGCCGGCCGCCTGGGACCCATTCTTCGCCCCGTGGGACGCGCGCAATTTACCCGCGCGTTCGTGTCGACTGTGGAATGCAACACTTTTCCCATCATTAGGTCTTCTTTTTCCACCTTTCTTATTATTGCAGGTAAGTCAAATTGCTGTTGAATGATTAACCTTTAATTCACCGTCACTGCTGCGATTCAAATAATTTAACAACCGGTTCGGTGCGCTAATAACGAGAAAATTGATTATTATTTCATATACCAATTTACATATGAAGTTACAGCGAGTCAAAGCCCAGTGATACCTATGTCACTAACCGCTTCTGGTAAAAACTTCATAAATATCACCGATTTTTCAAGTGTTTAACGGCCTTAACTGCCTTGCGAGCTCATTAGATGACTGCGGGGGTTTCGTCCAATTATAATACCTGTAGATCGTTCGTTTGCATTCCCGATGCCTGGCCCGGCCGATCGGAGCGTTACTTCTCACTAACATCAAAATAACCACTTTTCAATCTTTTAAACCAATTTTGAGATACTCTTTCAGATAAAACAGCTGGTCGTTTCTGCAGCCGATTCTCGTTGCCGGAGTAGGAAAAGAATGCAACGGCGATATCCATTTTAAGACTAATAATTACATCCACATTAGCCACATTATTTTATATCAACTCTGGATTAACATTATCGACAATATAAAATAAAGTTTACTTTACTATTTTACTTACATGTAGAGCCTTTAGAACATAGCCGAAAATACTACCTATGGACTGGCCTAACTGGCCTCACTCCATTCGATACAAATCTATTATATCGAATGACCTCGAGCGACCTTGAAGTGACCTTGCATGATCTTGAACAGTACCGAATATTCTTGAGCATCCTTAAGCAATTTTTAAGAATTTTAGGTGAAATTGAATGACCTTGAACGGCCTTGAACTACACCACATATCTATAGATCGTTATATATATGTAAGTGTAATTTACAATCGTAAAATGAATAAGGAAATGAATCGGAGCATTCAGGAGCCCCTTTCTCGAAAATCATCGGCTCCAGAGGCAGGGCGCCGAAGCCGACAGTCCTTACGAACCGAAGCGGCAACCTTTCCAGCGTGCGATGCTTTTCAGAGCAGAATCTGTTTCCTGGCGGACAGGGTCTCCATTACAAGCTTGTTCGTTCATGATGGGCCACAGATGGAATATTGTTTGCCAGGGTGTACGCACCCGTCGAGGCTGCGACGGAGAGAAAGCGCTTCCGAAGTGTAAAGTACACGTTCGGAGGTTCGATCGGGACAATAACCTCCCGAGGATCGCCGTGTCGTGATTACGCGAACGAGGGCTTCTTTCGCGGGCAATTAAGCGAGCTGGTTTGCCGTTTAATGCCCGGGCATGCACACGGTGCCGGTGGAGAGCCTGCTGCGAGCCTGAATTGCGACCCCGTTGCGAGCTTATTCTCGGGTAACGAAATAGAAAGTGGCGAAAAGGGAAGAACGGGGAACGAAGATCGGCGAGGAGAGATCGAATATATACCTACATATTGGTGAGAGACTCGGTGAAGACTAAGAGATGGCCCGCGTGCCCTTTCACTTCCATTTTCGTCCCCTTGGGGGGGACCTTTTGGTCTTGCTCTCTTGCTGTCCGGCAAGCATGCTTAAAATCTTTCAATAACTCGTGGATAATGTATCAGAGAGCTCCGATTCTACTACATATGTGGGTACAATTATTAACGTAGTAGTAAAGGAACAAGGAAGATTTCAAATTTTCACTCATCAATTGTTCGAGTCTCTTAACTATTTGTAAGTAGAAACATCCAACATAAAATGCTACTTGTATAAATTATAAATGAATCGCCCTTGGTGCCGCCTCCGATTCAACAGAGTCCCCTTTCGCAACTCTAACTCGCTGTAGCTACGCAATTAGTATGTAGATAAGAATTCTTTCAATTTCGCTAACCGATAGCAACTCTATCCATCAATCCAAGGTCCTTGACAATTCGTAATTTCCTACCCCTCTAATGACTATCCGAATGTCTGCATACCATTACAGCATCAAAACTCTCTCCATCTAGAAGCAATTTCACTTTACATCGTTGTCCACTTGCAGGTAAATTCCATTAAATGAATATCCCATCGTAGCAGTATGTTAAACAGTTTTATACTGACGTACCTACACGTTATTCTAATCGCGAGTGACGCGATCATGCGAGCGCACTTTCGATGCGCACCGCGAATAATTTAACCAGTTGCATACATGTCACTCTCTGACCTTTACCTCTCCATAGAAACTCTAACTGTTCCGGGCGGTTACCTACCAGGAAAAAATGGAAAAGTGAAAAAATTCTGCGATACCGAAAGTGGACGGCAAATGGGGGTAAACAGTGTAGTTGTTGGCCACCTAAGTCAGAGGTTCGCATAAGCGTTGAATTATAAGTTTTATTTTTATACGACTCTAATTGTCTAGAAATAGAAATTGTTTAAAAAAAACAGTAGACGGATCCACGAACAAACGTTTCCTACGAAAAAAACATAGTTATTGGCCAGGCGAAGGCAGTTATTGGCCACTATTTTATAACCTATATCTGACATATAGTGCTCGATACTATTTTTCGCCGATCCGTTACGCGAAAAGTTAAAAGAAATTCATTTGAAGTAAATAGTGTATCATCTGATACATAGATATCATTGTTGTAAATTATCAGTTATGAGTTAGAAAAAGATGGCGTATTAATTCAAAGTTCAACAGCCGTCTGTACTTGTAACATTCAATACCCGTTTCTTATCGATTTTTCTGCGCTGACTACGAATCTGCGAACCGTTGCATCGCCATCGCCCTCAGTTTTTGAGAAATTCGATTTTGAAAAAATGCAAATTTTCAACTTTGAACATTTTTTTCAGTTCAAACAGTAATGGTTATTCAATTGGTTGTTCCGTCAAATTATTCTATGAACCCTCCCGAATACAACGATATAAGTTATTATGACATTATGAACATTTAAATATGTTTAAACAACGATCAAAGGGAAAAGGACACCCGAAATGCACCAATTTTCCAGATATCTTTCAATTTATTTAAAAAACTAAGGGTGTAGGAGAAAATCTGACGGCTCCACGCGATGCAGCAGACGTTTTCCCTCCGGAAAACACCAACAGCAATCGTAAGTCACGTTCTGTTTTTAATACAGAAACGAAATAAGCAGTGGTACATACTCGACGGCGGCGGGCGTATCCATTGCCGCACAGCGTAAACCATTTCGTACATTTTAAATTATCTAAGAATTGCCTGATGTAATCGTATGGCTATTCAATTCAATCATATAGTTTTCAAGCATCGATTTCAAGTTGTTTATTTTTTACACGTAGTATAACAATAAGTAGCGAAATAGTGATTGCATTCGACGCATGAAAGTCCAAGGTATCTGAATATGTTCATTATAAAAAGCATAATGTACATTGGTTCTTAATATTCGTCCTTTTTAAAAGAACGGCCAATCACCGCCGAGTGGCCAACAACTACCTACACTGTTTACCTCTAGCATGCGATCCACGGCCTCGAGTAATTACAGTTAGCCATACTTACTCGACTTTTCATTTCCCTTTTCCGGCACGTCTAACACTATCATTTCTTACCGTTCCTGCCTGCTCTTTGAGTAAACAGCTGTAATAGTAAGTTAATGTCCGGTATGTGTATTTTCTCTTACACAACGATTAAATTTGATGACTTTATCAAGTGTCATTCAGAGATGATGCTTTCTCAGGTCCTCCGTTTTCGAAAACTTGTTATTATTCTGTGATACGTAGATTAACAGCGAGAAATCTTATTCGAGAGTTTCAAAACGGGCAATGTGCTTGAATAATAATTACACTTATTTATTTCTGGTTTTACACGATAGATGCGTTCGTTAAAAATCCACGTAAAAAAAGATTTGTATGACAAATGTCGGGAAAAATTGCTTTTATATACGATAAAGCAATTACGATTAATTCAGAGGAATTTCCAAGAAAGATAACTACATACCTATATAGGAATATATTTTCTTAGAATTAAACATTAAGTGAAGATTTTAAAGAGGCAAATTTATCGGACCGTGTTAAATCAAGATGTGGCTCTGGGACGTGTTATGACATTTATGTTGCACAAATTTCAAGTGAGAAAGGGGAAAGAAAAATTGGAATATTTGTTAGAAATTCTCGTTTCTGTTAGATTGCCCCTTTGTGAAGCGTCATTTCCTTTTCGAACAGCCTACGTAGTTCCCTGGTTTACCCCGTTCAGCAACGAGTGACAACTATATGTGCCTTCGTCTCGATCTCGTTCCCACCGGTTTTTTATCCGTGGACACCTTTTCCTTTCACAAGCCAGCTCCCATGAGAAACCTTACAAAGTAACAAAGCTAACGTTCTTTCACACTGCTGTCGAGATCCTGTTTGCCACCTTATGCCCTTTAACGATCACCATCGCTGCAATTCGCTAAACTGGATGAAACTTTGTCCTTTCAATTTTATCCAGTAAGTGGTGATGTGATCTCGCATCTAATCGTTAATAGGGGTGAATTCTAACTCAAATCCCAATCACAATGAGGTGCAACCGCAGTGGAAAGCAAGGAGAAACTAAAATTTTCGGTTCATTATGTACCTGCAACCTGCAGGTATTCTCCTCGTTTGGTAAAAAAAGCAGAGCTTACAAGTGCCAGAAATTTCTATAAATAAAATTGTACTTTGCTCCGCATCTAGGAACTTGCTCCAAAACCTTTTTTGGCAGAACACTCCTCGAAACATCGAAACCTTCAGGCGCCATTGTCCTCGTAGTTAACCCTCCAGCTTCCAAGTGAACCCAGCTGACAGCATGGCGCCTTCTCAGATCGCTGACAGAAGAAGCCGTGGCGCGGGTCTGGGCGACGCGCGTGCAGAGGATCGAGAGGATCGAGTGGATCGAGAGGATCGCGTCTCCCCGCGACAGAGGGGAAACTTTCACGACTTTCGAACGTTCATCCGGTCATCGGACCTCAGAGTGAAAGTAAACAGGGAAGATGTGATCCCCGCGACCGTGGCATTCGATCGCCGCTTTGTTCGAGCCCCATCGAGCCCGATGGACCGTTCGAGCACATTCGATGCATTTAATTTCATCTTATAACTACTTTAACCAATTATTCATTACCGGCAGCCGGAGGGGGGCTGTCACTGTGTACTTTGATGGTCGAAGGAAAGTTTAAAATGTAAACACAGATAGAGATACTTACATACGAGAATTTCAGATGAAATCATCATGATATTTTATCAGGCAGAATGAAGGATTTTTTTTATATAGGTAGCCATGTGTAGGTATGGAAAGCATATCAACTGTTATAGGTGAATGAGGAATGTCCACGAAAGAATAAGTTATAATCTTTCAAATTGTGTTGAATTTTTTAAAGTTGCATTTTCCGAGTGATAAACAAGTCATAATGGGGATTATGAAATGACTGTGGAATAGTGTGACGATGACTACATTGCAAGAGCAGTGACAAGGTCGTTATTGCGGCAATAAAAAGGATTACAACGTGTACATTATGTGATTTTACCAGATGGTTACTTTAATCGCGACTTGGAGAATAAAAAATTGCCAAGTTTCCTTGGATTCTTATCTCCGTTGTATTTTACTTAACAACCCAGCATATCACCGTCAATTCCAAATCGTTTAAACGATTAGGATACAAAATGTTCATTTTCCATTCAAATCTTTAATCATACTTCCTGTCCAAAACAAAAACAAAACGGTTAGTAGCTGCATTTTGTTTTCGCATCGTACATCTTTAAACAGCAATCCTCTCAACCGAGTCGATTTCACAGATTGTAAAGGAAATTAAGATCAGTAAGACACGTATCAAAATTATTACTCTGCGGCGAATTTCACGGTCACTTTCTACGATAACCACTGTAAATCTGAATGCCTCGCTGTGGAACGTAAAAATACAGTAATGATAGTTTTAATGGTATAAAAATGAGTCTTTGATATATCGCTACTAATACTCCACTATGTATATGTATGTACAAGCTAGAAGAATCTACAAAATGTGTACTAATCATTCGAGCTAAGGGAACCCCCTTAAATCCAACGTTAACACCGAAACACCGTGCGAAATGTAATGCGCAATTGCCAGGTGACTTTCTACGAGCGCAACTGCCTTTCTATCGTCCTTCTTGTCATCAACAAATAGACAAAAAATAACTTTCACCTATGTGCTAGGAACACATTAGAAGCCGTACGCTAAGCACTCTCTGCTAATGCGAACACCCTCTCGCGGCCAATTTATTTAACACTATTCTACCCGAGGTATACCTAACAGTCCTGACGGGTACACGCAGAACGTTCCATTCTACATATTCCAGGAAACACAATTATTACCGAACTCCAAAACCTCAAGTTCCCCCAAACTATTCATCCCCTCTCAAGCCCCCTAAAGGTACGAATACACGACGACACTTTTGTGTCTAGATCAAGTGTATACATCAAGTGTCGGCGTGGGGACAGTGTCCTAGACTGGTGTAGACGCTATGTTTCTTGATCTAGACTAATCTAGACACTTGATCTAGACACAAAAGTGTCGTCGTGTATTCGTACCTTTATAATTATATTCCGAGCCCAATTTCTGTCTTGATAGAGAGAGGCGGCACTAGACACAGAATTATTATTTCCGGGGGTAGCCGGTAGTGTCTACTTGTTACTAACTCGTTAGTAGCTAATGTTACTCACTTGTTACGTCAACTTCGCGAAGATTAAAAAGAATGCGACCTGGAATGCTAACGAAAGCTGTGCATCAAACTTGCACTTATTACCGAAGCCATAAACACCCGAGGTCATATCATTACAACACCAAGTGTGTCTGGGGGCTAATATAAAAAAGAAAATTCATCCAACTCCTTTTTACGCCAAATGGAAGATCACATTTTCATAATGAAATTGCTGCGAACCCTACAATTCTCAATACACACCTTATGCGTCCTCCAAGTTTTCAATCCACCCTCGCACACGTACACCAAGCCCCAACGTAACCCAAATCGCGCACGGACTGTCATCCTCCATGCATGTCAATACAGAATCGTCTAAATCTCTAAATTAAGACCTAAGCTACCCGTGGACGGCCTGCGTAAAGGAGGGAAGGGCAGCGTTCATCGTGTTCACCGTGTTTATCGCGTTCACTGGTACAGCGAACGCCTGGAAGGGGTTGGTCTGAATAGGCATGTTCCTAAAATCGTGCGGCGGTTCCATGGTGTCCTCCTTCACAGCGTACCCCTGTTTCGGCTGAGCGAAGCTCAGGGGCCAGCTGACGGAGGCAGCAAAATTGGAAGCAGGCTGACCGGCTGCTGCCGGGTAGCTACCAGTCACCTGCTGGTTCTGGAAACCAGTGGTTGCTCCAGTAGCTAGGAACTGGGGCCAGGACTTGGTCATTTCTCGGAGCCTCTGCTGGTAGTGATCCAACGACACCGTGTCCCTCAGTACGATGCCCTCCTTGCTGCCTCCGATGGTAGCTGCTGGGATTCCGGAGGGCAGGATCACGTCGCCTTGAGGCTGAGGGGACACGTTCCTATACAGCTCCGCCGCCTTCTGCTGTAGCAGGAGAAGCTGCCCCTTCCCCTGGTCGAGCGTACCGCCGAGATCGATGTTCGCTGTCAGATCCTTCTCTATGGACCTGGACGAGTAGAGCTTCTGCAGGGACTGCAGGTCGTTCCTCCTCTCGTCGTAGCCGAGCGCGCTCTCCGGGTCCGGGAAGAACTCGGACCCTGTCGAGGTGTAAGAGGTCGACGCGTACTCTGGCTCCGGCTGCTTGTGCTCCTGCGACTCTGGGTACCTGCAATTGCTTCGTTAATTAGTGACATTCGAAAAGGAAAGTTTCCACGTGACACGAACCTTTCCAACCTTGTTTTTGTGGGGACTATGGGAATTGTGGATGCTTCTGTTTTGTTGGTTCGGGGAACAGGTGTGTGTGTGTGTTGCTGAGCTCTCTTCGAGTGCAAAATAGCGAGATACATGTGTGTGCCTGTTAATGCGCAGATGAACTTCGGGCGGTGACTTTCTGGGTTTATAGTAAAATTGTTCACCTACATGTGTTCACTGTGGTCTATTTATTATGCTTAATAAATTAATTTGCTGATTGATTGGGCCGTAGTATTAATAATGCATCGAGGCATGAATAAATCATGACTCTTACCAATCTCAAGTTTTTCAGTGTTCGGCACAATTTCTCTGGCACGCTCGTTTATTTATTACGTTGAGGGTGTTGGCTTTCAATATTCTCTCCGTCTTTTGACGGAACGATAAAGCGAACTGTATCGATTGAGCTACGACGCCGTGCACCGGTCGGTCGCAATGTGTGATATCAGATATGTACCTACTCTACTGGGCGCAGTAGAACATTTCGTTAGTGACCAGACAAGCCTGTTTTACGCTCGTCGTTCCTTCGCCGACCAAATAAACCCGACGAACGGGGGCGTACGACGTGATGCGGACACGATTCGGGCGAGCGAGAGGGAACGAAACAGTTGTCACGAAGTTGCCGTCGACTCTTTCGTTCTCTCACTCTCGACCGAATGATTCCAAGAAATGGTGGGGATGGTCACCGGGCGTACTACGCATGGTAAAAACGGGACAATAACGACGAATTACTGTACATACCTACAATTTTCTTCAAGGAAAATTTCCAAGTACCTCACAGACTCAAAATTCTTCCAAGTCGTTGCATAACTCTAATAACTACAATTTGTCACATATATTCTAATATGTGTATTCAAAGACGAGAGACAATAATATCTATTATATTATATGTTACATACTAAAATTTCTTAAACTTTCACGAGCAATTATTAGAGTAATATTTATGTAATAATTTCAGTACAATCAATCGCTCAACTTTACTATCGCAAAATTAATTATTCGATGTCGACAATTTTCAAAGAAACTGAACAATAAACCGATTCAGTTCGAATAATGGAACTTATCCAATAAACAAAACTTTTCCCTCGATAACAGTACCATAAAGATTATCACAGCAGTCGAACGAAAAGTTTTGAAACCGAAGTTTAGCTGCATCCTTTCCATAAGTGAAAAAGTATAATTCTGTTTACCTTTCACGGCCAAGAGATAAGCTGTCCTTAATACGGTCGTAAGGGATGTATCCTTTGCCAAAAGATACCGCGTGGCTGATTTCCTTTCCGTAAGGTATCTGCACGTGGTTCACGTTCTCGTGGCCTTGGTCGAAGTCGTCTCCTCCGTGAGGGAACGGTGGATTTGGGAACAGAGGTTTTTTCGAATGATATCGGCCGTGATATCGGCGAAAGTGCAAGTCACCGCCATGGGACGATTTCCTATAACGTGGTGGCGCGTGGCTGCGCCTTACTTGCTGCGGGACCACTAGCACCACCTTATTGCTGAAAAGAATCGAAAAGGTTGCTTCCTTTCATTACAAAATCTAACAATTATGTTAGAAGAAATGGCAGTTTCGCGCGGTTTATTGGCACAGAGTATACTTACGCATAGGCGACGAGAGGCTCGCTGACCGCCAGCACCAGAATACAGAAAACCTGTGGATCATAATCGAAAGTTGGCGGAGATAGAAGCTTCAAAGGGAGGAGGAATTTTTTAATTTTGTAAAAACTGAAAGCATTTTTTTATATACAGTAAGTATCGTGCTCTAAAGGTGACAAGTATTCGCGCGCATGTGGGTGAGTAAGAGATACTGATATTATTGACTTGTTGTTAGTCAACGACCGCAACCCCTTATTACGCAAGGATAGGAAAGAGTGAAGTCACAATTCAAGATACTTCTAACTTAGTTAAGAATGAGAGAAGAGTATTTAAACTGACGATGCAGTAGAAATGCAGTACCGAAACCTAGTGATCGTCTAGGGACTGATCGGTACAACCGCAGCCATTTCAGGCAAAACCGGAAATAACATAACCTAAACATTCATTAAATCGTCTGTTTTCCAAAGTGATTATTTATCTATCTCTTTCTATCCGTATTTCTGTCTGTTTCTTTTTTACAGTTTCTCTCTCTGTCTGCTTCCGCTTTTGACCGAAATGGCGGTAACCAATCACCGACGATACACGTTGTTCCGATCACTCTTTAGAGGATCACTACCGAAACCGAAATACAATATGCACTCGTTATAAGCCCATTTCTCCATGCGTTGTACGCACGACGACTATCCCCACCATTTCTTGGAATCCGTCGCACGAGAATGAAAGGCTCCTTTTATTTCCTCTCGTGCGCTCTTGGGTTTTCTCACTCGCGCCATTGGCCGCGCGGAATAGTGTCTACAACGCGTCGTACGCCCGCCGCCAGCCCCGTTCGTCGGGCTTATAACGAGTCCGTATTATACATAAACACCGGTATTTTGCCGGTTCTCCTTTCGGTGACATGGTAGATTGAAGTAATATCTTATAACCCTTATTAATTCGAGCTGTAAAAACACCGACATACCGTAATATCTTTTCGTAAAAATACCAACATTTAAAAATACCAGTTTACCGTATAGATCCTTGTCTAATAATATTTTGAAAACTGTAATAAAATCTGAAAACCGAAAAAATTACCGGTAAATATAGGTAAATATACCGGTATTTGCGTATTTCGGTTTCTATAAAGGTTCTGAAGATGGAACCGAAAAATACCTATATCATACCGTTTTTTTCGGTTTCGCTTCAAGTCCGTGACTATAACTGACTCCAGCACCACAATCCAAAGTCGACGCGTACTATCTTGCAACTAAAGACCCAACCTCCTGTCCATCACACATCTAATTTGCTTAACGCGTCAAGTCTCGTAGCGGACTCCAAAGATCGCAGTAAAGGTGCAAATCGACATTGAGACAAAAAAAATCGGGTCTCACGCGAGACCTTAATCTCGTGAGATAATTATTTCATTATTCTATTATTTTTTAATTATTTGGTCATTAATATCATGAAACTAAAAGTAGATTCCCATGAGACAAGTTTCATGATATATGTATTTTCAAAAATCTCATCCCCTGCGACTATTTCCATTATTTTCATTTAGTTGTTGCTAGGATTGTTGCCTCATGATAGAAAAGTCTCATGGAAAATCTCATCGTGGATTCGCACCTTAAGAGTTCAAAGACTGATTTTAAAAGATTTCAAAGATTTTATTTTAACATGAAATGTGGGTGCAAGTGATCTTGCCACCTAAAGAAGGGGCTTTGTAAAAAGAAAAGAAAACTGGATTTTCTTCTTTACATAAATTTTTATAATAGCCTAAATGAATTGTATTGAATTTGCGTTAAAAATAGTTTTATCATTAAATGTTGAGTGCGCCACTGACGATACGTATCCCCTATGGCCTATCAGAAGCTCTACACGCAGGAAATAGCGCAGAACCTATCAACTACCACCTCATATGCATGCAACAGCAATACTTCACCAACAAACATCCAACACTTACCGAGCACCGCATGTCGCCAAATCCTCAAACAAATTTCAGCGCTCTCTAAGCCCTCTGTCGCTGGGGTGGCGGTTAATCCTTGGCAAGGGCAGTGCGGACCCCGCGGGAGCTGTCGAATCTCTCTCTCTCTCTCTCTCTCTCGGCGCCGCTGCTCCCAGGAGTGCTCTGTGTGCTCCGTGTGCTCCGCGTGCTCCAGCCGGTGCGGACAAATTGCGGGAGGTAGGTGGAGGCCTCTTCTCTTTTATACAAGATAAAAAGAGCATAATCGAGGCTGGACGAGCACCAGTGCTCTCCCACCGGTGCGGCGCCCTGGAGCCCTGGAAAGAGATCGCGCCCGCTTCGAAACTCTGCGATTCGATGGCCACGATGGGTGTGGGGCACCAGAGCCTGGCGTGTGGGCACGAAACGGTCAGCTGAGCAACGCCAGCCAGCATCTAGCCGCGTGCATTTTTGTTTCGGGGGAAATCGACACTTTCTTCTGTCGTTTCTGCGCGCACAGACGCAACCGTCGCGTCGCCGCGTCTAACGTTGGCCGCGCCCCGCCATGCTTTCCAAAACGCGACCAACAAGAACATCACCAACGTGCTCCACATTAGCGCTCCGCAGCGGTCTCCTCTGGCCTACTCGGTCGCTGGACCTCCATGCCCCACCTGCGCGCTTTTCCACCAAACGCGCCTTTCGATCTTTCGAAGCTCCACTGAATCTTCCACATGTTTTGGATTTTAATGACGCAAGAGTGGCTGTAAAGGCTGGTGCTTGGCAATTGATGTAGGTAAATCTCACATGCAGCAACTACCAACTGTAAACTGAATTTTTTTAACGGCTTCTTTCTCTACCCCTTTGTGAGGAGTATATGAGAAGATGAAAATTGGAATAACATTGTTCTGATTAACATAGTTCTGATTATACCATTTTGTCTCTAGGATTTTGACTCGCCAACCACTTGCCAACACACACCCTCGCACATTAAGTATCACAGAAAATTAGAATCAATTTTCAACAAGTTCAGTACATAAAATGTCTAGAGTTTCGTGAAAATGCATATTTTGACAAAGAAGAATTCTATTTGGACGTTAACCGCGAGAGAGTTTCATTTGCAGAAAATTTCATTTTCCTTGGATCAGTTTCTTTCAGCCGCGGAAATGATATAATATCGTGATATGTACCACGTAGTTCTCAAATAAATTATCCAAGTTACACGCATTATATCACACTTTCTCAACGTATGACGCTACGCGTCAAGTGTAGATGAAAATCATTCTGATGCAACATTGTGTAGCAGAGAACACTGCGTTGGAAGATGTGACCATTTTTAGCAATGGACTTTGAATTGCCATTCTGTTCTTTTTTTAGTTGCAGAACTGTTTGTCGATCGTGGTAAGATATAGTAGATCAGAGCACGAACACTGTTAATGAATTCATTTACAACTTTTACTAGTAAGTCGTGATCAATGTTAGCCGTCTCGGTGGTGAATTCTGGCTCAACTAATTATCGCTTTCTCTGTGGTTCACTTTTGACACGTTCAACGCCGCTGAGGAATTTCAAGGGTCGATGGAACATGAAAAAGTGATCGAAAAAGTTTTCTTTAAGAACATGAAAAGTTTTGCTTGCTATAAATACCTCAGGTCACTGACACCGTAGTCAACACGTGACAGAAGTTCCATATACAACCTATGCACAGGGTGTTTTCGTGAATCGTGGTATATGGCAAGAATTGCAAGAACCTCGTTTTGGAGTTGCAGCCTGTTTTCCGTTACAAGTTACAACCATATTTTCCTGGTATATGCACAGCATAGTTGAATTTTAAGTAGTCTGCTGTTTATGTGTCTGAAGGATTTGTAAACTAATTGAAAATAATGAGTTATTCAAAGAGTGAAATGGCAGATATGCGAACAACCAGTCTACCCCTGCAATACTTGTCACGTACTAATTCTACGAACGTTTTAAAAATTTGGGCAAATTCAAACAAGCTGTATACATGTAAGTTGTAAAATTATTACGAAGCATAACTGCAAGAGCGGCGTTATTTGTGTGAAATGTGTCAAGTATTCCACACTTGAAATTTTTCTTGTATGTGGAATTCCACATTCGGGAATTTGGAAGGCGTTTTACCATTTTTTATTTATTTGTTTGTAATTTGTTCTACCCACCCGCCAATTTCACACCCGGCATATGGATCCACAGAGGTCCATCAATGAAAGGTAGGTAGGTACTTAATTAAATACCAAATTACACTTCTTGAAGAAGATAATGATTTTATATTAAAAGCCTAGATAAATAGATAAAAACGGAGATACGCATGAACGAAATTATGTAGGTCTCCTTCGCCCCTTCGATAATCCTCCAATACAAATCTTTAATACACTCATTTACCATGCCCCCAATTGTCAACTAACCCCTTTACTTCGCACCAGTAGAAAGAAGAGGCGAAAAGGTGTAGAAGGTGCGTCACTTGATCCTCGGACGCGAGATAGAGTATCGTTGGACCTAGATATCTACATTTCATTGAATACCTATTCCCTGATTTCACAATCGCGGCTCGCGTTCCCGTCGCGTACGTTACGGTCCACATACACGAATTCTCTAGCAGGGATGAGTCGTTGGCGTAAAATTATCTCATTCACGCGACGGACTTTCTTGCTGGATGTCGAGCCTCTTCCACCGGCCACCGGCGAAAGTCATTCACTCCTTAAATGCAGGATTTTCGAAGCGCATTTCGACGGAGAAAAAAGCAACGGTCGATGGGTGAAAGCGATCGCGTTGAAAGTCCGCGCTGCCTCCCTTTTTTTTTCTCTCTCCTCGACGCGCATTTACATAAACGTGGGAAACGGTATAAACACGGCAAACGTTCGATCTTCTGCGACTCTTGGAGAGTGAACTCGGAATGGGACTGTTCACTTTTGTGGACGATGATACCTACGGGAAATTGTTTCAAATCAATCAATTAGAAGTTGGAACGAATGCTTGAGTTTTATAATTGGTATAAGTATATGTCGACGGGGTGCTGAATACGATGCACATCCACTTTGTAAATCCGTTTCTATTTCTATTCGGTCAGTGGGGATTACCTAATGATATTTCGCCTGAAAATGTCCAAATCGTCTGAAAGATCTAAATAGAATGATTTAATGTTATGGTGAATTAATTAATTAAGAATAGTAGTAAGTAGGATTACTGCAGACAGCTTGTTAGTGGCGACTGATAACGTACTAGACAGACCCAGCTCGTCCCTATTGGCAAAATTAGGCAGCTATCTAGGGCGTAAACGTGGCAGGTAGTGGCAGTACAGACCAGATTAGTTGCATAGTAGTCGTGGGAGAGTGAATTACTAGTATTCTTGTAGTTACATTAGATTACTATTACTAAATCAAGTTACGTACATATAATTAATTGCATTTAATACCTAGCAATTAAATTCATTATGAATACTTTCTGTTAGAACGTTTTAAATTATATGAAAACGCGTGAGCTACTTTGTGACCCTACCACGTTTACTTAATAAACGCCGTCAAAGGGGTTGCAACAGAAAATTTTGAAATTAATAGCATTAAGTGGGGAGTCTGATTCTTTGGACTAAAAACATAGCAAACTTTGGGATTTTCTTTTAAGAAACCAGCGATTCGATTCATCTATAATTTGGACTATGTTTTGATGCATTTTTGAGGAAGCTGCAGTTTTTTATTTATTAATTTTTAACCATAAATATAGTAATTATGCATGATCAACCATCACGCAGCGCAAAATTCGCCGGCCGTTGCTTTGCATGATATCTATCTACCAGGTAATCTGAAACAGAAAAATGAAACGGCGTTTTATTTTACACATATGTAGCCTAAAATTAACGAAAACCAAAAAAATTTATTGAGCAGTGTGTGGAGTTTTCAAACTCGAAGGTCTGAATCTTTAATTTTTGCTATCGAATTTTGCGTTAATTTTCTTATGTAACAAAAGAAGTATAGAACTTACCGGAATTCTGGTTCATCAAATTGAAGCTACATATGTACAAAGTAAAACGCCGTTTCATTTTTCTGTTTCAGATTACCTGGAAGGTAAATATCATGCACACAAGCGGACGACGAGTTTTACGCGGTGTGATGCATAACTCCTATATTTATTATATTATTAAACATGAGTATAACACACTGCAACTTTTTCAAGGATGCATAAAAACATGGGCCAGATTTCAGATGAATCGAAACGCTAGTTTCTTAAAAAAATCCCAAATTTTGCTATGTTATAGGATTCCCCCTTAAGAGATTAGGCTGTCCTGTGGGTAGAACTAACTTTCAAAATTAACTTACTTCAACCAGGATATCTGACACTCAACAACCGCAAAACTATAAATAAATATTTTCAGTACTGTATCTTTCCGTATTTATAATTTCTAATTTCCAACGATCCTATTCTTTCCTCCCTACTTTGTCACTGACCTAACTGTAATCAATTATTACATTACCTATATATTTATAGAATTTGTAACTCGTGGGATTCTATCCCGAATACAAATGAATAAATAAAACTGTCACTCGGTGAAGCTACCTACCGATTTACAAAAGAAAGTAGAAAATTCGCATGCAGAACGTCGATAGAAGTATGTTGTAACAACTGCAAACACGATGTCCGATTCCAGGAGAGAGCGCGTGATTTCAAACGATTCACAGAGAAATTCCACGAAAATAATGTGGCGTTGTTAAGAATGATCCTCGATGGTACCGCATAATCATTCGCGGAGCATGTTCCGCGGGCCGGGCGGCGCGACGTCGTTACGAGATCGCGTATTGGTTTTCACGCGCGCTAATTCCGAGCCCGGTGAAAGATCGCATTGTAGTCAGCTGGCTGTAAATAATCAGCTAACGATCGATCGAGGAACAAGGTCCTCGACACTGGCCACATATTGCTACTTTCTATCTTGCCGCGATAAACGATAAAATCGATCATTAGAAATGCTATAAAAACTGCAAACGGGCTTAAAGTGCTAGCACTGAGGAGGAAATGGCGAACTTCCGGATTTCACGCCACGCTAATGCAAGTTTACTTTTGTTTCAGAGCTTTCGCGCGAGCATGGTCAGCTTGTAATTTATTATGCAAAAGAAAAATGGCGAACGATAGTGGAGAGGAGCGGGAAAGGGAGATGTTCCCAGGTGTCTGTGCGCTTCACTTTTATGAAAGACAAAACCAAGAGCTTCCACGAGTTTTTGCATCGCATTATTAAGAATCCAAATGCTTGATGGAATTTATTACCTCTTTTAACGAGTATACCAAATATTCCAGATATCCTTGGAAAAAAGCTAAATTGTGAATGTTTGTCAAAATTAATAATGCGTATCGAAACGAACTTTCTCGAACACTCTATTTAATTAACGAGATTTTCGCTTTTGAAAGTCGCATAAAGTCGACGGCCCCGTGCTGCGTTGTCGCGTTGGTAATGACCAGTGCTACAAATAAATCCAGTCGAATCCAGGACCGCCTAAGATTACGCGGTGTGTTCCCTAGGCGATATTCCATACATTCATTCGATCATTCGATATACTTTCTTACTGCGAGTACGATGGTGTTGGCTTAACTATTTTGGTATCTGCAACAAAAACACGCATTATATATCACATCCGGTTTCGATTTATTTCTCAAATCGACTATCTCTGTAATGGAATCCACCCCATTCGAGTCCCATTAACATGTCTCCAATGTTCCAGAGAAATTCTACCTAAATTTCTAAATTCTTAAATTACCTTCGGCTGGTTTAAAAATTCATGAACTAATTCCCGACTGATTCCCGATTCGATTCGAAAGGTTAACTCCCAACTGCGTGGATCTAGGTTCTCAACAGAGTATAAATGAGGCAGTCAGAGCAACAATGGACCAACCCACATTAAAAAAAACTTTTTTCCTATTTTATATGGTTAGTAGAGCCTATTGGAACACGTTATTGCTACTAATTCAATTTCGAAAAAAGGGAGGGTTAGTCTGTTGTTGCTCTGACTGCCTCAAATATATCAAAACTTTGTAAATCGATAGTTCTGAATCTCTGTCTGAACCATTTCCACCCCACATCGCACCCCATACCTACGCTGGCATTATTAGGGATGATGATCCCTACTAAAAGCATCACCTGAGAAAAGCCTAGATAAAGTTCTATGACATAAAACAGTAAAAAGATAAATCATCCAACTACCACCTTTAAGATACTTTGAAGAATCATATAACGTAGACACGTAGAAAAAGAAACACACCGATGACTACATTGGGAATCCAGGAAAAGTAACTCACCTGAAACTGAGTTTTCTCAAAAACTATCAACAACTAGATACGCCCCACTTCAAACACGTAGAACGTAATACACGCTGCTCACTAGCTCTACCCAAAATCTGAAGCGCCTTGTGCACCCTCTTGATAAATATAAAGGCAAATAGCTGCTTACCTACCACTCCCAGTAGGTTTCGAACCTTTTCACCGAATACCCGAGCGTTGACGTGGCTATACCGATATCTCGATTCGAACGGAATTCCTCCTGTAGAGAGTTCACTGTCACGGTCCCGCGATCCTCGAGGAAAAGGATAACGGGCTGGTCGTTTTGCGTTTTCGCTCGCACTCCCCGCCATCCCCCCTCCCCTCCCCCCCCCCCCCCTCGTCGGAATGCGCGTTACAATTTGGTCCGCATAGATGTTTCACGTAGGCCGGGGAGGAGGAGATCGGTTTCCCTTTCTCCTATCGTCTGGCGAACGCCAGCACGCGGTCTCTAGCAACGCGCAGACGGATCGGCTTACAGAGACGCGGAGGCAACGATTTCTATGGATCCTCTTCTGCATCATCCAGGACGATCCACTCGGGGGATCGGTTTCGTGAAAGGGAATACGTCGGAGCGCTCGGTGAAATGGTACCGCGAAGAAGAAACTACCGACAACTCGTTTTTTCTTCCCTTGGAAATTCTTCTGCGCGCTGCAGCGGGTCTCGGGCCGCCTCTACGCCAACTTTCAAAGAAATCATTGGTGGCAGGGTGGGAACGAGGCGAGATTTCCTGTGTATTAATGGAAATGTGTGTGTGTATTTGTTAGGGTAGGTCAGTCAGTAGCTGTACCTCGCTATTTTGCTTTCTTCTTACTTATCGAGTAGTATTTAATGTGTTCAATAGTTTTGTATGGAATTTTAGTTGCGTAGCTAAAATGTATAATTGTATAATAATAAATTGAGCGCAAGTGGAGTAGCTTCTGAATGTGTTGGCCGGACTTTATTGCCGTTGCAATAGACACTTACTAAATTTTATGTAGTGATATTTAGAGATGATAGAGGCATGGGGCACATATTATTATCTCCTGAATACTGGTAGCAATATTCCGGTATATTTCGTTAATAAAATTCGCCAATTATGAAGCTACACATATAACAGAACTCCATAACCAACGCGAATACAATTTAAGTAGAATTCAGACTATAATTAGTATCACCTAAACTCTAAAGTAATCGTAACGCTTAGCTTGGTCCCGCTCATACCATTACTATTACGTTTACCGATACAGAAACATTCCAGCAGCCTGGAATCTCCCGCATACTCTAACTGTAGATTCCCTAGAAAGTCAGAACAAAGTGTAACTCACTCGCTAAAATGCCACTCGTCGCGAAATCACCTGGAACGTGTAACGGTTACACGCACACGTTGCATCTTATATGCGACAACAGCCTGGCACTCCTGGCAGGATATTAGGAAGGGAGCGGACGGAAAAATCGAGCGACTTTCATTAGGATTTCCACCGACAATATTATAGTGGGCGTCTGAACGCCTGCGAAACTTTCTTAAGCCTATCCTTTTTAATTGGTCGAACGTGAACCGTTCGTGGAAGTCTTAATTATTGCTCTCCCCTCGCGTTATGCAAATGTCGCGAAAGTATACCCACTGCAGAATGATGGGTCACGATCATCGCGATCACTGATTATGCTCGTTGCGCGTTTACTCGGTAGGAGGGTACGCCGAACAATAAGTAAAATTCACTGTAACCAAAGATGTTTGCTAATTTTCCACTTTCAACCGAGAGGCGTGTATTATTGGCACGCAGGGTGAGCTGTTAATTAGTTAGGTATTTAGTTTTGATACGGGCGGAAAGATTGCCCGCGAGACGGTTATCGCGCCCATCGGCGCGCGGCGATTGGAACGGTACTTGTAATGAGTAGAAATTACTGCAAACGGCAATTACATTATGATATCAGACGGTTCGTTCACCTGGGCCCCGCGCATTCCTCCGCTCCGATCGAGAGGCGTTCACGTTCGTGCAAACGCGTTTTCCTTTCCAGAACCGTGGATGGTCAGGTGCCGTTGCTCAAGGCCGTAAAATCCAATAGGCAATCAATAAGGTGGCTTCTTTAGCAAGACTTTTCGCAGTGTGTCTGGGATAATTGAATTGTGGGAGTAAAGGAGGAAAGAGGGCGGACTTGTTGTTTCTGGCTTACGGAAGCTGGGGCTGCCGTGTTGAGTAAGATGACTAACAATAAGAACATCTTCTGGAATGAAATAGATGCTACAAAAGTCGCTACTTTTTATACTTATTTCTTTATTTAGGGTAAATCCGGGAGACGCAGCTGGGCCGGAGAGTTGGTCGAAACAGTTGATTCTTAAGGAATTAATTGGTCAAAACCTTAACACATTTTTATATATACACAGATATAGAGTCTGAATATAGCCACTCGACCAACTCTCCAATCCGACCGCGTCTCCCGGATTTACCCTATTGCTTTAAACCAGACGTGGTTTATGTAACAAATACAGTAAACATGTATTTTATATGTATAGCATACAATTTACATAATAGCGTTTACAATCTTTCATATTTATACCTTTTACTTGGCAGCAGTTGGACCCTTACGTTATATTTCTTAAGAAAATAAGTAACACAAAGTGGTAGAGATGGTACATACCTATTCTATCAATATTATACGTTCGTCCTCGTACCCTGGGGACTTAAATGAAATTAACTATTATAATACTACTTCTTATACCGAAGAAATAAATACCCCTATGTTACAAACACCACCGTGCAAGTCACAAGTAAGCATTCCACGAACCCTCACAGTCAGAACTTGACATAAAAAACAACTGCTACTTAATCAAATCCATCTCAAGGCCGAAATAAAAAGCGTCCAAACCTCACTGTAGCTTTAACGAAACCCCTAAAACGATTGCAAAAAAAAATATAAACGGCTACACGAAGGCCCCAGCAGAGAGCAAAATGGCGGCGCAAAAGCGACTCTAATTGTAAGTAAGCGCTACCCACCATAACCACCAAACCCGGAAAGGTTCTTCGTGGTTCGCGTAACTTGGTGAAACGTGTCATCCTGCTAGCTTCCACCTGTCCACGCCACAGGTCCCACGGCGAAAGAAGCCAGCGTCCCTAACTCAGACGCGAGAGAGACCAGTGAAACGGACCGCGAGAGCACCCACCTCGTATTACGAGGCTGATCTTGATCTTGGCCGTTCACCTAGCCAACTTTCATTAAAAAGACCACGGACCAAGGGGGGATTACGGAGCGTCGCTTGGCGGAGGGAGGGGGGGGGGGGCGAAAGAGGAAGCGAGCAAAACGACGTATCCAGGTGAAGGGTAGAGCCGGAGCCGTGGCGAGCTGGGAATAGAGGGGCTCGGCCCCCGAGCCGCTGGTCCTCCGCTTTTTGCCACGTATTCTCTATTAGCCCGCTCCTTTCACGTGCACCGGCCACCCCGTTGCTAAAGATTCCCTTTCATTCTTATCCGACTCCAATCACGTACGTGTATAAAAGCGGCAAGCGTGTGCACAACGAGCAGCAGATCAAAACCGCGGCTTAAACCGCCAACTGTACCGCGAGGAGGAACCGGTAGTCGGCTCCTCTCTCCCATCAATCCACGATCCAGCGTCTCTCCGGCGATCTAGCGACGAGTCCTCAGGGCGCAACACGATGACGAAGTTCGCGGTAAGTCCGTCTACTGGGATACCACCTGGAATAGTGGGAATTCTCGCGAATCTACCAACCAAGGACGTTTGTCAGCTGACGGACGTCAGTGAGTTCTTAACGTTGGCTTGGTAAATAGCCACCTCCGTGGTTGGGGATTTTCCAGTCCTAAGGTCAGGTTAAGTGTAGGCCCCCCCTCTCATTTGTAAATGCGAGGGGTGGCAAGTTGTGAAGTTTAGTTTGCTGGGTGGTTCTGTGGGATTCGTGGTGAATCTTTCCACTCCCTTTTTCAACGAATAGGTACGGGATTACGCGAATCAGACTCGGATGGAAGGATATGAAGTTGTAATGTTGTTGTAGTTTAATTTAGAGAGATTATCGATACCTACGGGATTGTTGTGAGTTGTGCGGCACCGAGATTTGTCAGGGTTCTGTTGTGAGCAAATTTTTGCATCCCCGTGAAGAGAAGAGGGAGGGATAGTATCAAGTTTAATTCAGTGCACGCTCTTCTGGAATTAAGGGTGAACTTTTGTGACCCTCGTAGGTGAAAGGGTTAAAGTTTATTTCACGCTTATTGCTAATACCGTCGCAGCTTTATGGGGGTTCTGAGTGAATATTTGCACCCCCGGGAGGCTTGGAAGATTCCGAGTATAATTCTGTACCCTCCATCGAGGACAGATCCAAGGTCTATCTTTAACCTGAATTGAATCAGGGAAGCATCATAAATCCTTCTAAATTCAGTTCATTCGAAGGGTCTCAGAACCTGTACATCACCTATTAATAGAGAACAAACAAGAGAGGAAAGAACTTTCCCAAAGATCTCCACCCCTCGTGAACAAAAAATCGAAAATTAATTCCACTCGAGATTTCCCTAAGACAAAATACTAAAAACTCTTCAAATACTCGTGAATAGCATTATCTAAATTGCTCCCGCAGAAGTGTGACTAATCCAAGATTTCCAAAAAAGCAACGCGATGATGAAACGTTGCAATCCTCGGCAATCCAAACAAGCTCACTGAAAAGACAAACATTTATTTATTTTTCAGCCTGCCGTCCTTGTGGTTGTCTCGCTGCTGAATGTCGCCTCAGCCGGGCACAGCGGCGGTGGACAGTAAGTTCTCTCCTTCCCCTAAAAAACGAAAACGGATCATGCGGATGTGACGGACGGATGGATAGTAGTGGCGCGGAAGTATCGCCGGTAATCGTATCCGAACCGATAGACCGACAACGAGCTTAACAAACCGTGTCCAGGCTCGCGAGACGCGACGTTAGAGCGCGGGGTACTTTCACCGTGGCCTCCCCTTATCGTCGATTGCCACGATTTTCTTCGGCCATCATCGAAAGTAATGATAAACGAGAGTGTTGGCGGCCGTAACGTGTTCCGCGATCCTCGATTTTTCCTCGTTCAACGACCTCGGCGACGGCCTTTTCCAAGCCATTACGCGCACAACCGTCCATGTCGATTGTGCGCGAAGCCCGACAGTTACCGATCCAAGATAATGCGTGGTCATTTGTTATAGGGTCTTTTTATTTAACAATTGAGGGAATATATTTTATTTAATTATTTAAACTCGATAGTTGGTGCTAACCCAGAAGAAATGATACTCTCGCGCAGTAATGTTAGGACAGAGACACTACACGGGACCTAGTTTGAACTGGAGAAATACTGAAAGATCAAACACTACCACAGTCTCTCGCCAACTCTACTTATTAGCTACTAGATTACGCAAACGTCTCTCCCAAGACGAATAAACAAGCTACAGCGACATTCTCCGCAAACTCGACGCTTCTCACTCCAAGCTCAAGCACCCCTGTCGCGCCTGCGCGTTCACACTCTCGCACCATCAATCACTACACCAAAGAAACGGGTATATAACGGAGAAATTCGAAAACAACCGGAATAATTACCCATCTCTTCTGCTCGCGGCCCCTGGTCCCAATCAAAAGAAAGAAATACAATTATAGTGTCACGGAAGAAGATAGTCGTTATCCATTCGCTGTCACTTGTTCCGCTGTTGCCGCGTTGTCTCTCTCGTTCTGCGCGATAAGGCAATGAAGGCTGACGACCGATCCTAAGACCGTCACCTTCTATAGAGACAAACCTGTAAATTAACCCCTCGATGAATCCTTGCAGCGACCACGTGGTGATCCACGTCCCCTACAAGATCAAGACCATCCACCACACGCACACCATCACCAAGCACATCCACCACGGCGGCGGGGGTGGCGACAAGTATGAGGTGCTGGGTTACACCGTCGGCCACCCCGTCGACCTCGGTGGCCACGGGGGAGGCCTAGGGGGCGGCGACTTCGGCGGAGGCGGCGGAGGTGGTGGACACGATTTCGGTGGGGGCCACATCGAGTACAGCAGCGGCGGCGGCGGCGGCGGCGGCGGCGACGGTGGCGGTGGACACATCGAGTACGGGGGTGGAGGTGGAGGCTATGGTGGCGACATCGGAGGTGGACACAGCGGATTCAGCGGGGGTGGATACGGTGGAGGGAGCATAGGAGGGAGCAGTGGATACGGAGGTGGTGGCTTCGGAGGCGGCGGTGGTCACGAAGACTGGGGTGGTCACTAAACAACCACGTCGCGTCGATGCTCGGAGGATATAGGTAGTCCTTTTTTGCCGAGATTCGGTTGGCTGCTTCAAGCATGTTCGACGACCTTCCACACTTTCCAACAAAATTTCGTCGGATGCTCTTTCGAGAGCGAATCGAATTGTCGGTTACGATCTTTGGTTTTTCTTTTGTAACTCGATACAAGGATCTTGTACGTTGAACGAAATCGAGAAATATGCAGTTTTAGATTCTCGTGTTTAATCGAACTTACAAGTGAAAGCGTGGAAGCGAGTCGTCGAGCATCGAAGAGCCAATTAGCACCCCCTCCACCCCCATTTGCATGACACTTTTAGTTTCGTTTAAGCGAAATTGTTTTAGAGAGATAGATGTTCCCTTACTTTGACTGGTGTGTTTCCCGGGGAGTGCTGCAAACATGCCTAGACACATCGACACCCAATCACCTTATCTCTTACCTCTCGTCCTAGTCTCTCGTTTATCTGCTGACGCATCACCCGTACTGATATGTAAATATTGTTACTCGTTTTATTTGTTTTGTTTTTACTACTGTTAAATCACTGTATTGTTGTATGTACTTGTTTACGTGTCGCAACACGAATAGTTTATGTGTATGTTTCTCCGTGTCGCGAGGAAAAGTTGAATAAATTGCGTGTGTACCTGAAACTTGCCGCTTCACTTCCCCTTCTGCGATTTAACCGTTGGATCAACGAAGTTTCATTATACCTAGTGAAAATAATTTTTAATGCCTATGTTTTTCGGGAGCCACGGAGAGAAGGAACCCACGATCTTGTGGGTGTTCTGTGTAGGTGATCGCGTTATCAACTCCGTTACTGATCTCAAGTTTATTATAGTCCTGTAACGTGACTTTCTTTCAGAACAAACCAACCACTGAAAATGCATTGACAATGAGTTACAGATCATTCGTGGCTTCCTAAAAAATTGAGGACTCTGTTTGAAATGAACTTTAACTTTGGTTTAGTGCTCTATGGTTGTACCTGCCTACGAAGCAATAGTAAGGTCTCTTGTTGTAAAGAGAAGTTGGCGCCTATGGATTGGAATGTGCATTGCAATCCTCACTACTCCTTAGTACATCTAATACATGGCGTAGAAAATACATCAACTGATTAAATTTACGCGAACTTCACAGTTAAAGCGCCTATTAAATTGAACACAGCAAAATCACACCAAACTCGACACGAGTGAAATTTTGCGAAGTCTACGCCTTCCGTCTCGCTTGTCCCTAGTGTTCTCGTATTCGACATCGTCCACCAGATATCTGCCAGCATCTGTTTTCTTATCAAACTCGTCCCTGGTATCATCATTCTCAGCGTCGTCCTGCTCCTCGTGCTGGTCATCGTGGAATTTGCTCGACTGGTCCGCGCGAACGTGGCCGCTCTCCGAGCGCAGTCCCTTGCTGTACCCTTCCTCGTAATTATACGAGACAGCTTTCACGTCCCTCGGAGGAATATCCTTGACATCTTCGTGCACAGCGTAAGAGTAGCCCTCCTGGCCAGGCTCGGGGTCCTCGGAATCCTGCTCCAAATTATTATCCTCCGCGTAAGGCTGAAGCAAGTAGGAATCTTGATGGTAATCGTGCAGGGGCACGTATTTCCGAGGGCCCTTCTTCTGTTGATTCTTGTGGTCCTCGGGCTGCGGCTGCTGCAGATTCTCGTCACCACCGTCAGAGTGCTCGTCCTTGTAGCCGTGCCGGTGGCCGTAGCTGCTCCAGGAACTCCAGTTCTCGCGATGGTACTCTTTATGATGCGCCTTGGGCTTCTTGAGGGCTGGCACGTGCAGAAAAACCGTCTTTGTGTGGATGTGGTGCTTGATAATGTCTGGCACGAGAATCTTCAGGTGAACGCTGAGCGGGAACAAGGCGAATAAAATTCACATATCCGATGCGAAAACAAAAGTGCAGCGCGTCTCGCTCGTTGACCGACCGCGACAGGCTTTTCAGACTTCGCTTGTCCAACGAGCGATCGCAATCGTGAGTTTGGAATTTAGTCCGGTACACTTACTGTCCCCTGCTGCCACTTCCGTAACTCGCGATCTCGCTGAGCGTGACGAGGAACAGGTAGTCGACGACCCTCTGTGGATAATGTGGACTGTTATTCTTTGTCACATTTAGATTGGACTAACAATAAGAATATTAGTAAAGTAATGGAATACTCGAATATTTCTCCTCGTATTAATACTAGGGCTGGGACTATTCGAATAATTTACTATTCGAATATTTTACAAGTATTCGAATGCTACGAATAAACATCGAATATTTGGGTATTCGAATACTGCTATATTTTAATACCGATGTATTCGAATAGTATGGTATGAAGTGGGTTAAAATTAGCTTACAAGATTTCACCATGACAAATGAACCTATATTCGAATAGTATTCGAATACTTAGATATTCGAATAATATTCGTCAAATAATTAAGCAACCGAAGTATTCGAATATTCCAATACCGAATACTTCAACAAATAGTCCCAGCCCTAATTAATACCTATAAGGAATTAGAACACAGAGAACAATAAAATTGTATCCTAAATTACTGTACACATATGGCCGAATCCATACTTGAAATATCATTCAATTTCACCGTGATTATTAATTACCATTATGGTTTGAAATGGAGATGCCTATAGAAGGTGACGCTGCCAGGCAGCAGATCAATCTCGTCTGATTTCGTCGAGGATGCTCCTCCTTTATATTCCACCTCTGTTGCCGTTGTACGGTAGCTGTTATAGCGAACACCATGCAAATTTTACGGCCGATCAAGCACTTTCGCCGCTCCAATGAGATATGCCTCGCTCGCCACGCTCTGACAAAAAAGAACAAGTCGACGCGACGCGACGTGGCTATTCAAGTTCATTGTCGCGCGGAAATAGAAGCTTATCCTTTTGGAAAATTCTGCTCAACACTTCCCCGTCGATGGCAAGAAGACTTTAAAAGATAAATTATAGATATATTTAGAGATTTCAGATATCATATCATAGATTACTGATATAGAGTTTGGAGCAGGTACTGATTTTAGAATCCTGATGGATTTATAGATGGATTTAGGATTACAGATTTTGGACTTGGATCCAGAGTCTAAACTCGGAGGAAGAGGGGGTGGAATGGAAAGAGAGAAAGAGGTACTAATTGAATTTTGTAACAACATACACTTTAGCCAAAGAAATTTAAATGGACAGTGTAATATGAAAAAGTCGTTGAGCTATAGTATCGATAGTGAAGAACGATAAATGTAAGATCAGGAATTCAGTCATATTTGATAACATTGTATTTTGGATAAATGTACGCGTGCTTGTTATTCTAGAATGTTACAATAATTCGTCTCTACGGTGTACAATAATTGTGGCGAGAAATCTGACGAGTGCCGTTACCTACACTAATATTCACAATTCACATACACTGCGCTCGATTACTTTCGCTACTAGTTAATTGTAAGATTACATACATCTAGCTACATGCTAATTGATAAACACATTTGTACAACATAATGTTCCCTTGCCTCCATCAAACATCGTAATTATCATCTTCTTCGAAATCTCCTTTGTCTTGGTGGTCCTGATATTGAGGAATGATCTTGTAAATGGTGTGCGTGTGCTTCACCTTTTGCACTCGATAGGGCACGTGTATGGTCACCTTTTTCCTACAAACCACACGGCACACCGCCATCGATCAGTTTAAACTCAAGTGCCACGATTTCTAAACAGTCGAGTACTCACGCTTCTGCGGACTCGCGCAGCAACGCGAGAAACAGCAAGAAAGCGATGGCATACTGAAATCAATATAGAGGCTGAGTATATTAGGTTTGTAAATGATTTTGATAACGAACAGAGTTGGCGATTCGTGGATCTCGTACATACCAGATACTTTCCCTCCATTTTGAGAAGCACGATGCTCGTCCGTTGCTGGCAGCTTCGGCTGTCGCCTGCAGAACACGAGCTGCTACTTAGGTACGAACACTGGAGAAGTGGGTACGCTCTGCGCGTACCGCAACAAGCCTTACGTTTATATAGGTACATGGAGCTGAAATTACCGAGGCGAATCGTTTCATCAAGTGTTCCAAGAAACTTCCCCCAGTCTGCAAAAGATCCAGCTATTCCAAGTGAATTTTCACTTTGTTGCCTTTTCAGTTTTCACCGAGCTTCATCTCGATTATCAAGGGGACTCGCGGCCGGAGCGCGGAGTCACGCGATTCCGCGGGGATCGGTGGGTCTGCAAGAAAATTCGAATGTATCATGGGCCAAGTCACGGAAAAAGCTATCAGCCATCAACGACCCGAAATTCAGTAAATTTAGTTGGAAGAGTTTAATTGTTCGAGAAAAATAGCTTAATTTCTCTTGGGTATATTCTATTTCTCGTTGTCGTTGTTAAAAGCGAGTAGTATAAATAATATTATTTTATATTTTCTGTATACCGACATATGTTTGTATAACGTAAGAGTTGTTCTATGGGTTGTTAATTTTTTGCAAAATAAAGATCACAAAATTATTTATCGACTCGGCACAGTGCTTAACTAATTCTTTGGCATTTTGCATATGCGGTTCATCAAAATCGTTGCATTCGTCTATTTATTTTAATTACGAGCTCTACTTACGCTTCACCTGCCGAAGTCGATCCTCCAGAGTCCATTGTGAAATTAACAATTTAGATGAAAAACTGTAATTATGCGCGGCGTGATTTAAATGGTGTTCTGATTGTTACGAGAGTAGTTTTTAGTCGGAGCTCATTATGATCTGTGAACTACACTGGGGGGACTCGCTTTTGTGAGAATATGAACGAATCATCCAAAAGATTGCGACAGATCCATTTTCAGAGCAAGTCGGAAGAAGCCCCTTGACAAGCGGAGCGTTTCTAACCGTTCAGAAGTAGTGAAAGAACTGACGCGGCGGACACCACTGGCACCTGCGCTTCCTTCAGCAGTGATGCACCCAACCGCGAATCATTTTAGGTATTCCATGCGCAATTACAGTAATTCGTCGTAATAAACCCGACGAACGGGGCTGGCGGCGGGCATACGACGCGATGCGGACAATATTCGGGCGAGCGAGAGGCAACGAAACAGTTGACACGAAATTCTCTCACTCTCGACCGAAGGATTCCAAGAAGTGGGGGTAGTCACCGGGCTTACTACGCATGGTAAAAAATTACTATAAATGGAAAACGGTCGAAGGATTAGAAAGCAAGGCACAGAGCCCACGACACACAGGTCTAGGGTTTGAAACCGTGGTTGAAGTAGATGAAAATCCTTTTAGCGACCGATGAGTGTTGAAAATGTTGTTTATTGAAATTGGATTTGATTTTACGTGGTTAGTAGTGAAAGCAGATTGAAACCCCTTTTATTTACCTACTATGTACATATAACTAAAAATTGTATATAGATCAAAGGTTTATAATTTATAAATTTAGTAAAAATTATAAGTAATTCGGAATTTGACGTTACTTGAATAAGTGAAACACAGTACTGAAATTATTTATCGCGTTACTCTCAAATTTACGTAGTACTCACAATGGGGACAAGCCCAATTTCTACAATAATGAATACCTACATAATTTAGGCAATAATTTTTTTGCCAACTACTGCCAATATAATAAGAGAGGTGCAAGTGATAACGTGTTTAGTATTCGAGTGGTACGATAAATAGTGGGCGGACACTTTTGCGCGTAACAATATTGCTCGCCGATAAAATTACAGAAACTGTGTAGGTATCTACATATTCAGAGGGATGAAGAAACTAAGAGTGAGTCTTCAGTTACGCTATTCAGTTGGTAAACCAGTTGTTCAGGTAAATGATCGTTAACATTGACACGATCGAAGAAAGTGGTTTTAAGGATCAAGATCTGCTGACCAGCTCTGGCACGACTCGATTCTATCGTTCGAGCGTGTCCGAATTAGGCAAAAACAAGTTCACTTTCTATCACCACTCGCCGCGCGTTCGCATCCAGCGGGTGAAAAATTACGAGGCACGTTTTCCGGCGATTATCCGTCATCGAAATGTAGCTCGCAGCCTCAATGATTCCACCGCGTCTTCTATGCCGGGCTGCTTAATTGGCTCGAGGCCAATTAAACAGTGAAAATTGCCAGTGTAATGGAAAGCGGAGGAAGGAAAAACATGGACGTTTGCTTTAATACGTTATGGAGAAATAATCCTCTAGATAGTGGAGATGGGAGGTGGAAGGTGTTCCGTGAAAATCGTGAAAAGTGAATCAACGGAGGGATCGCGATAAAAGAGTGCAACATTTTTTCAAATGTTAGAAACAGTTGGTATACCCATAGGTCCAATAATATAATAGGTACTACTTAGTTTTGCAGTTATAAGCATTTTGATATTCCGTAAAACATGCACCAACATACCGGGCTAACATATATTTTCCTTCTCTTTAAAAAGGCAAATTTAGCAAATGTCGCTGCTTGTATAAATATTAGTATAAAAAGGTGTTCCGGATATGCGTCTATACCTACTTTTTTTATTATTATCCTGAAAAAATCTCGATGCTACTACGTTCAACGGAGAAAGGAGTTGCAATCTTGCAATTATATACCTTGGTTTCTCTCGATACTGGCTTCCAAACGGAGTTACTCGCGAGGATGGTGTCGCGTCTTCCTTATAATTGCATTTACAGAGATGAAAAACGGAGAAAAGGTGGTAATTTTCACGACTGCCATCCGTGGAGCTCTGTTTGCAATTATCTTGGGCTTGTATATAGGTACCTACTTACATACGATCGCGTTTGGTTTCTTCAAAGAAGATGTTATGGTTACAGGAAGCAGATTTTAGATTCTGAGAGATTAGGTTAATTATTAGAGTGTTTCTATTTTAGACAAGGTATTAGTTTATTTACAATCAAGTTTTATGCAGTTGAGGTACGAAGAGGTGGGTCGAGTTTAAAATATTATGATTCTCCATTATTATTTATGACGTGCGTGTAATAATCATTTAACTACTTAATTCAGATGACACGTTTCACTTGTATAAGGTGTCACCATGATTATAACCACAATTATTTGCCAATGTGTTAAAAGTACTTGAGAGCTTCTTAAACATAATGAAAATGCTTGGTACGGTGATTCGTGGATAAGCGATCAATGTCGCTTATTCCTCTGCTTAAGTAAATTATTAAAAATAACACATCCTTGGTCCCTGACACCCTGCTCCATTCTCCTTAAAGAGATTGAATTTAAAAAAATATCGTCTCTTACCAACTGGTCACTGGTAATTATTCACACTGATCTAAATATCGCGAAATGGAAAATAAATGACTTGGACCGCATTCATAATCACCGGCACGTGTGCGTAGACTTTAATCGTTCGGAAAAATAGCTTTCTTATTTGCCCTATATAAAAAAAAACTACTTAGAGACCCCTACCTATCGTTAGGGTCTATCAGTTTGCAAAAGAGAATAATGTATAAGATTTTCCCAAATACAAATTTGCGCAATATAAATTAGCTTCAACTGACTTACACAATTACTATCAAGAGCGTAGCAAAGGCACGGGGTAATTAAGAAAAAAGGAAACTACTTGAAGTCGTAGTGACTCGTCGAATTTCTCTGGAGCGTCTGCTTCAACGCTGAGTTGACGGTGGCCTGTGAGTAGTTGCATCCTTGCATCGCCGGGCCATGATAACTGGCACCGAATCTCGATCGTTACACTTCTTTTCACTTTCCTCTTGCGGACACCCGACACACCTGGCACGCCCAACTGCTTCTTCCTTCAGCTTCGTGTCTGGCTGGACTCAACGCTCCGCTCTGTGCCGCTCTACGGCGCTCTGTGGATGATCGCCGCTCGATCTCTCATCAGCATCCAAAAACTCGCCATCACCGCTATCGATTCTCTGTTGCGGTACCCTTTGCCCTGCATTAACGCCTGCCAACTGTTTACCAACGCTCTTCGTCTCCGAATGCACTTTCTTAGCCGGTTCCCAATGCTGACCAACAGATCTTGACACTTTCCGCGGCGCAGGGCTCTGCTCCATCGACTTGAACCCGCCATTGTTGTTCGGGGTATCGCTAGACGCCTCGACTCCGCCGTCCATGTTGAGGTACCTCATGTTCTTGCTCACAAATTCGATGCTATATCTTGGTGTGGAACTGCCCTCGACTTGTAGCTGAAATGGCTTAAAACTCGAAACGTTCACTGGCTTGACAGGTTCCCAACTGTTGGCGTCCGGTGGGCGCTCGTTCCACGAATCGTTCACCGCCGCGTGCAATCGATACGAGTGCTCCCGAGGACCTGGGAAGCTGTTTGCTCGAAGGTAATAGGTATCCTGACTGTTGTTCCTCGGTTCTACAAACTTTGGGTACGGACCGGAGGCTACACGGCCCTCTTTCGGTGCTGGCATTGGACGCTGGACCTTGTGATGACGAGGGACTCTCTGTACATTAGTCAAGTCGCCCTTGTGACTCGTCGAGACGAACGGCTGTTTCGCTATTCCAGCCAGGTTGCCGCCAGGGGACAGTAAACTGTCTGAAGAAACGAAGCTTGGTTGGACGTTGATGTGATGAGCAGGGGCGATGCCCCCTAGGCTACCAGCAGAAAGGCTCAAAGTTTCGTGGCTAATGGGGAGAATCTCCGAGTGGCTCGACAGATCAGTGGGGGGTAGAATGTTTTTATCGAACGTTGCCTCGGCCTCTGGGGCGGGCAGATGGGTGACCAGTCGTATCGAGAGGTGCTTCGGCTGGTCTGCCTCCAAAAGTCTCACGTAGACCTTGTCCCCCACTCCAGGGAAATGGAAGGGCCCTACGAGAGGGCCCACCAGCTGGGGTGGGCTGACTACGCGTCGCAGTAAGCTCAACAATGAATCGAGGATACCCTTAGTCTTGGTCACGCGATAGATGGGCTCGATGTGGATGGCCCCGTCGTCGAATGCCTCCGCTGGCTGCACAGCCTCGATCTGATGGCTGTCCAGTTTATTATCACCGATGTCATACGACCGCCCCACCTCGTGGACCACCTTCTCAGGGGTTGCTAAGACTTTGGCTGCAGTTCCTGCAGCATTAGTCGGAGCTCTGGCTAATCGCTGAAGCTGCCTTCGACGTCGACCACCATCCATTATTGCATTTGGACCGCGCGAGGACATCGAACGATCTGGACGGGCCTTTGCGAACCTCTTGCTCGAGCCCAAGTAGAGATTCGAGCGCGCGTTCGGGCTGGGGGAAGCCCCATCCGGCTGCAGGGTAGTGAACGTTATGTCGCTAACGTCGCTGGCATTCTCGACTCGCCGTTCCAATGACTGCACTTTCGGCTGCGGGCTTCTGGATTGGAAAAAGTGTGAGATGGTGTTTTCTTTTGTTTCAAGTAGGTATATGGAAGTAATATTAAGAACAACGTACCTCACCGAGTGCACGGTTTCTACACGGTAGAGTGCCGTTATTAATGCAGCGCAGGCCTGTAACCATCACACAAAGCAGAATGAAAATACGCGTTTTGGTTTCTCGAACTTGAGATGGAACCAGAACGCTGATTATTAGTGCGTCTCTTTGCGTGGTACAATGTTGATGTAGGGTCTGGGTTAAGTCCGCTTCGGAACGAGCGTAGTGGTACAATTGCGAAGTGGTATTGGGGATTTGGAGCGTTGACCGATCGTATTTCGAAACTCGAAACTCGATAATTCCGAGCCTTGATTGAATCTGAAGTTTTTCTTTCCCCAGAGTGCACGCGTATGCATTGTCGTCAGTGTAGTAGACACTGTGCAGAGTGAATACCTACTTTTTAAAATACCGAATAAACTATAATTTCCCGTTACTTAGATTTGCTTGCTCCTACTCGTACCTCCCGCACTCTCAATTTCTAATACCAAGCACTTGAAGTTATTAAACACTTATTGGGGTAGGTGTAACCAGCAAGTAGTTTCCACTTTCACAATGTTTTAATGAAGACTCCGGCGCGCCTAAGAAACATACCTATTCAAAGTGCAAAGTGATAATAATAATAACTAGAAGCCCCTACATTTCTACACGAGGCACCATTTCACGAGTTCTCCCATTTACTCGATTAAATAAATCAATTAAAAATCACAGTTGCCACGAAAACAGATTCGTAGCTCGGGGTTCGAACTCGAATTGAAAGAAAAAAGGAGACACAACGGTATCCTCGCACTGATCACACCACGCGAAGCCCTTGGAGAACGACCGACTTGGACCACTCACCGTCACGAGATGCGCGATCCTCATGTTGCTGATCGCACTGGGTCCCACTAGATCACTTCACCGATCCAACTATGGGGACCTCTGCACGTCGGCAACGTCTTTTAAAGGTTCCCCGGGGCGACTAGAGCGGCCACAGTTAAACTGGACTTGACATTGTTTAGCGTGCATGCACGCTGCAGGCGCCGTCCGTTTTCTCTAAGGAAAAAAAAAAAGCAACTTGTCTGATCGTACCCGGGCAGCAGGTAATTGGTGCATCACGCCGCGCCATTTCTATCGAAATTAACTCGTATGTAAAGCAAAAAAGGCAACTATTCACTTGCTTCTACCGCGAGGAAGGTGCAGATTCGAATTCCTACGTGCTTGTCTAATCGGTGCGATTAATTTCTCCACATGTTTACAGCTTTGCAAGACTCGTTTTTCCGTTACGAAGCGATGCCGCGCGGTAACGTTCACTATTTAAAATCTAAAACGATCGGCAAATTACGCACAGTGGACACGGGGGCACTTGGAGCTTCACCTGCTTGCGACAGCGACGGACTATAAGCGGTTAGTAAGAACCTATCAGATTGACGTTGATGGAACACGAATAAATGACTGACAGTCGGTGGTCTCGTTTTTCCAAATATACATATATATATGCCTATCCCCCCGCATATTCGCGGGATGATGATATGTTTTCCTCTTCTTCTTTTTTCGCAGATTTCCACCACTAAGGCCGCCTGAACGAAAGTGAATTTCCCTGCGTGGGGCCGGTTTAATTGGCGGATTATGCTCGCACGCGTGCCGCGGGCGAACGCGGGGGAACGCGGCCGCGAGATCGGCATTTCTATTCTCCGAGTAACGGATATCGTCGGTGATTTATCTAGAAACGGTGAAGGCAGAGCGCCGAACTTCCAAGTAGCGTGCACGCGTCTCGCCAGACCTGTTTGTAAATCGGCTGATTGACGTGGAACGAAAGTCGGTGTCGCCTAAAGCGGCGTTAATCGGGAAAAAGGCGGCTATTCAGACGGTTCATTAAATATACATCAGGCTGGACCGTACACCGGCGAACATGTGCGAAGAGGATTTTTACACGAGAACTTGGATGAACTTGGAAACGAATGGCAAAAACGTGTACCTGCCACGCTCCGAACTAACGAGATGTTCATTCAAGGGGATCCGAGAATGGTTTTGAATACGAAATGTTGCCATATTATATGAGTACAGTAAAAGGAAAAATTAAAATAAAAAAGAAATTTTAAAAACAAGCTTTTATTAAAATGTACTAAAAAAGGAAAAATAATTTTGTTACCGGCCTAAATGACTGCCTTAAACGAATTCCCTCATATGACCAAACATAAAAGCATGGGGCGTAAATATTGAAATGCCCTTTTTATATAAATAGTATTACTGTCTTTATATTCATATTCTATTAAGGAATTAGACTGATCTCTAGCAGAATGCGAAAAGTCATGTATTAATATACGTGAAGCATTATAAATATTTTATATAAAAAGGGCATTTCAATATTTACGCCCCACGCTTTTATGTTTGGTCATATGAGGGAATTCGTTTAAGGCAGTCATTTAAGCCGGTAACAAAATTATTTTTCTTTTTTTAGTACATTTTAATACTATATTTAGTACATTTTAATATTTTAGTACATTTTAATAAAAGCTTGTTTTTAAATTTTTTTTTATTTTATTGCAATTCCAGCCCACAAGGGCTGACAACGGGCAAAATGCATTTTCTTCAACTTGGTTCTTACTTGAAAAACCAATTTCCTGAATTTTGCCCTAATCAATCACCCTAGGGCAGGCCTGCACAGGGAGCCTTTTTCAGCGCCTAGCGGCAAGCAACCAGCCGTACGCCGTTACTAAGGGTAGAATCGGTGAGGCGAAGTGCAGTAGTTTGGTATGACTTGAACTACTGCAGTTCGCCTCACCGATTCTACCCTTAGTAACGGCGTACGGCTGGTTTCTTGCCGCTAGGCGCTGAAAAAGTCTCCCTGTGCATGCCTCCTTAGGGAGTGGCGCAAAATAAATGAAATGTGTTTTCACGGAGTCCTTAATATCCTTTGAGCCCCTTTGCTAATTATAAATAATGAGCGCAGTTTGGCAAAGTTCGCCCGGAGCTGCATAAGCATAGTAGGTAGGTACCTAGTATTTAAAATTCTGGAAGCTAGGCAACGAAAAATGTATAAAAAATAGTTTTAAGTCAAAAAAAATTCTTCTCGCCTACTACAATTACTATGCGGTGATATGTCAGTTTAAATAAAATCGTGGGGCAGGATATTTCATGGGTTTTCATCGTTCATTTCGTCCCTTCATTCTCTATTAAATTGATTCGCATCCTGTTATGAAATAATATCACCGTCGTAACTGTACGTAGGTACTACAAGAAAAGAGTTCTTTCTCAGTTTTTAGTGCATTAATGTTTGAGTTTTGCAACTAAAAAAACTTGAAAATTTGAACTATGTACCTATACCTATGTAGACATTCGTACTTTGTGCGGGACGGATTTGTCGTTTTCGAGAGGAACTACATAAATATATTGGATTCGTGGAAGTGGGCTAAAATTAAGTTAAGTACAAGATTCGAAGAAAACAAACAAACGGACAGAGGAGTAAAGCTAAATAAAATCGGTTTAATTAAAAATGGTGAAATACAAGAACACCGGAAAACAATGCACGTTACTCTGTTGCATTACATATGTACGTATACCTGCTCTCTGCATACATCATGTATAAACGGCATTTGAGTAATAATTATGGAGCACCCCGTGTGCAATACTGCACTTTAACTGGATAATGATAGACAGAATAGAGAAATGGAAAAAAGTGCTACGCATCATGAAAATCATGAAATCCATCTGTCGGCTAAACGAATACATAGCACCTCACAGATGCATAATACATTGCATGCATTTAGGCGCGTTAATAACGCCTAACGCCTAACGCGGCGCATCGCTAATTTCTGCGTGCACAATTCAGATTACTACATTGGATTGCGTTCGTTCCAGCCTGGTGGCCCGGGTATATATGTACATCGGGTATGCGTATGTGTATGTATAGTTTAATCGTAGTTGAAACGGCGCTTTCCATCGAATCGAAAACCATAGGCGGCGCTGTTCGGTGCGCCTACCAGAGCGGGATTCTTGTACTGATGAAACGATCCGTGAAGATGCGGCGGCCTCACCGCGTTCTGCTCTTCTTCCTGCGATCCCTTCAAGTAAAACGCTTCGAACTGGCCCTCCGGCAGCAGGATGTCCTTCAACGATTTGTCGTTCGGATCGTAGGCCAACGCGTGTACCGCCAGAACGGACAGGAGCAACACTTGCTGCGATTATGGAACATTTTGAAAAACCAATAAAAAGTTCATCTTTTATCTATGCAGAAACACTTTTAAATCGACTTCTTATTCGAGCGAAAGATTCGGGATTCGAATCGCTCGGCACAGCAAAAGCACACCTATAGTACTGCGTTCCATTTAAGAGTAGGCTCGTTCCGCGCGCAGGAACCTAACACAAAACCGGCAGGAAAAATGCTACGACCAGTCGCGTGTGTCAGATCCGTGGGAGGGGTGTAGGTCTACTCTTATATTAAATAGATACAGGAAAATTGATTCCTTCGGACTATATGCTCAAGCTTCAGGAAGTATGTATGTAGCAACAATGTGGAACAATGATGAATATGTAATGTTTAATAGAGAACGTACCGTTAGCAAGGTAAAAGCGCTCGAAGCCATAATCCAATTCGCGTTTGGCGTCGAATCTGTAGTCGGATCGCTGAAAGAACCAAATACACGTGTGCGTAAAGAGAAAATTGGAAAAAAGATTAAGATACAAAGTCATTAAAATATGAAGCAGCAGTAAATCACATTGGTAACAGTTTATGTTTAAAGCTGTGTGTTTCTAAAGTGAAATAACAATCGCGCCATCGCGATATAGTACCCGTGAAAAAAAACTTGATAGGTACCTAAGTAATTACGAGAGTTTCACGAGCTTGATAGCGTATTTCTTGCCACGGCTTATTAAACGTGACTAACATACCGAATCATTCAGATAAGGATATGGCTAAATCTATTAATTTGTTAATATAAATTCCAGATAAAGACGATAAAAGACTAACGACTAAAATTTCTAACGACTGTTTAACGAATACAAAGTTTCGCTATTTCGTTTTCTAATGACATCGCTTTCTGAATATTTCGCTACGTGACGCCCTTTGTTAAAAAAAAACATCGAATAACAAACTACTTGCATAGTCTTTCGTCAATTTCGTTCATTTCGCGCGCGCGCAACAAATTCCAGTTCCCCACCCGACCGTACGTGGATACAAAATTTGAAGTTATAAATATGAGTACTTATACTTTTGAAATGTTGATTGGCAGTTGGCACAGGTCGAAGAACCGAGACCATCGAGGCGGTTCATTATATTATACGTACTTGGAGATAAAGAATCGCTATAATAAATCCTTACAGATTGCTTTCATTCGTTTTCCACTTTTTATTTTTACTCGTCGTTTAAAAGAGTTACACGATAGTTAGCATTTGCGTTAGTTATGATCAGCAATCATCGCATTTATTAGTTTTTACACCGTGATTTTACACGCAGAATTGACGGTAGGTACATAAATTACAGCGAACAGTAAGAAGAATCAGTGAAAGAAGTAGTGTAAGACTTGAGTTTGCTTTAAACTTACCGAGCAGCCGTAGCAAAAGTGAAAGCCGCTTGGGCGCGATCGTACACGCTATACCCACTATACAGAGCAAGTAGTATTGCCCGAGAACGTTTCCTCTATCCGTGCCGCGTGCACGTTTAACGACCTTGCCACTGTAGGCGCCCCCACGTCGGGGACCAAGAGCAACCTCGGCGACTGCACAAAACGGAAGCCGATGAAAGTGGAAATCGAGCAACCTCGGTTTCGCCAGCAGCGTTGGGCGCTTTTTACGTTTCCGCCAACTACCAACTACTACTCGAAGCCTACGCTCATCCGATCACGTTAAAAATCACTCGTAGATACCTACTTATCATTTACATACATTTCAGTATCAATTCGATTCGATTTCGGGCTAATCGCAAGTGCGAGAATCTTTTGCCAGAATAGAACGGTATGATTTACACGGAGAAGATGTGTATTAACTCGTATCGCTATACATAATTTAAATGAAAAAAAATTAGTACAAGTAATTGTAAGAAACCGTAGAAGAATTTATTTATACAAAAAATCAGGTATCTCCATGTAAATACAAAGTGGAAGAATAAGAAAACGCTCTTCGTCGGCTCGTATTCACTCGAATCGAAACGTAACGAATCAAAGAAATAATCACACAATAGAAATAAGCGAGGTCGTTAATAAATGCAACCTGTCACGTAGGTATCACAATGTCAATAATGCGAAACGTTCATCTCGAGATCTGCGAAAATTTTTTCAAAACTTGCAACATTGTAAAACCAACCAGCCATGTTCGATGTATCCCGTGCCATGTTACATGTATAATACAATTGCGTATATTTATACTATAATCGCTTTTACGATATAGATTATACTAGTACAAATACATTCCAGTATCACGAGTGAAACGCTTTAATAAAAAATCGACTGTGTCACATCACTAACAATAAGTAAGTATAACAGAACGATATCGATATTGAAATATAAGAAACTTTACAATAAACGTACGTGCTTGGGTATAAACATTTGTTTTTGTAATTAAAATATACATTAATTGCTACTCGCTGTTAAGTACTTTCCGAAAGTGGTCGCAGTAAAATGAAAAGATTAGAAAAATGGTATAAAATTACAAACATTCTATTCACTTGTACATGACCTCACGATACGTCACAATCAGTTTATATTTACATTAAATATTCCTCGGGCGCAGCCATATATGCTAACGCAATTACACGGAATATAAATAAGAATCTAGCTTTGTTTTTCTCTTTGGAGGTGAAGTGAAGGGTGAAAACCAAGCTAATGAGAACCTTCCGAATACAGCTTGAATGGATTTCCATTTGCTGTTACGAACCCATCTGGCTTCTTCCTTTTTCAGTTGCTCGATGCCCTATGGTATAAAACAGAAAATGTGTATATAATATATATATATATATATATATATCGACCGCTGTGCAGTTTCAACTACGTACAGTTTCGTCGTTCCAAATCGCTTGCAATTGCGTTCCCAGCATTACGACAGTAAAAATGGCAAACAAAAGTGCTTCGAAAGCCAAGAAAAGTAAGAGTACCACCGTTACGGGTGGACTAAACGTAGAGCACTCTTTCCACTCTTGCCTGACGCACGTAGTAAATTGTTGTATACATAAGAATAAAGAATGCAACGACATTCCTGCTATGTAGAACTGAAATATATATTTATAACAATGAATTTATTTCTTAACTGTTACTTTGTATACACGGCAAACACTTACAGTAAAAAGTACAAAATATTTTTGATTATTTTCCCCGACACAATTGTTAACCCATGGACAATGGTGGTCCATTTTTCTAATGCATCTACAAATAAACAATACTATTTATACTATTTACCTTTCGCGCTTCAGGCTAAGAAAGATTTACCTCTGGCAAACGGAACAATGATGCGCTCTATCGGGCTTGATACAGCAACACTTTGGGCATTTAAAAATCACTTGACCGTCCCTAAATCCCATTTGCTTTATTGTCTCTTTCGTAGCATTGCCTTTTGGAACTGCACCCTGCGCGCAACAAGTCGCCGCTTTATCGAATTATTAGATATTTCCACCGACTGCATTTCCTCACTACTTACCGGATCCGTGAACATTGTCCTTAAGTGAGACGCAAAAGCTAAGAAAGATAAAGACTGGAATATCGCTGTATTTAAACTAGAGTACACGGTATTTATCGTAGGAATAAGAATAACCGCCATTACTACAAATTCTGCGTAAATTATCAACAACCATGTTAAAATTGCACATATAATCCCACATATGTCCTACAATAAATAAATATACGATAACATCTGAAGAATATTGAAAAGTAGCTTATCAGCTTATATGTAAATAAATATATAAACACACCTTAATACACCACAACCTCCCGCCGTAACATTTATTATGAACATCCTTTTCTTTCTGAAAGGACATGTAATCATAATCCATGATTTATGTTCATCCGCTAAATCCTTGTACATTAGTCGTGCAAATAAGGTTTACTAATATAACCATGGTTCTTGACCTGCAATGAGAAATGGAGAAATGGAGAAATGAGAAATACACCGTCCCACCTCGCACTGCGGCAATTACCACTTACATATTCGGATTATTCCACAGACTGGCATGAAATCATAACCTACCCTTACAATGTCGCTCGCAGGTGAACCGTGACTCTATTTACAATTTATCCAAACATTCAGATTCACTCGAACCTTATTCATTCTAACCTACATATTATTCCCAATGCGCGTAAAACCAATTACCGAATGATGGAATTGATTTTCCCTTCGTCACCTTTCGCATAATTAGCTGCGGCACGTACACTCGTTCGTTAATAAACAATCGTGCCTTCCGCGTGCCCACTGCCCATTGCCCACCGCCTGTTTATAACGGTTCAAATACCTATATGTATGTATGTACCTAGCGTAGGGTAAACGAAGCGGAAACGGGACGGGGATTCCGACTGCAACGTTATCAGTTCACGGTTATCCTTATCACGTGCAGTGCAGTGCTGACGACGATAAGCTCGGTTTCTAAACGGCAATAATTACGAACGCACCTGCCGTTCAAGCCGGGCAGATGTTCTCACGTGCTCAATGGCAAATAAAGATGCTGGCACTGTTGAGTGCTGGCGGCCGCGAGCCCGCCGCGCCGCGTTATCCAATTAAGACCGCGGATACCTAACGTTTAAAAGGGAATCGAGATGGATGTAAATAATACTAGATAGCACCGGTTCGAGTGAGTTCGAGCATCACCCTGCGGCCTGCCCGTCTGCCGTACTTATACAGTTATACTTGGTTATACTGCCGTGCTCCCGCACGCAACTCAACGCGACTGAACGCGACTGCAAGTTTGACAGTACGCGGCGCAAGGGTGGGGGCCGCAGTGCGCGGCCATATTGGCTACTTGTGACTTTTGGTAGGCAGCAAGCAAAAAATAACCCAACTTTTCTCGTTTCTACGCGAAAAAAATGTTACCCCCGAGGATTTATCATTGATTTCGCACGTCGCTCTTATCATCTCGCACACGATTAAGGTGGAACGTGTGATCGTCGCTACAAGGTCACCCCTTTTTTTACGAAAAATGGTACGTTAACGTTTCATTAATAGAGCCTTGGGGCTCGAGCGACTGGAACGGGTGTCGTTATGAAATTCCAGAAATTTATCAATTACCCGCGGCGCTCTTCATTTATTTAATCACCCTTCTCGCTCGACAGAGCTTCTTTGGGTTCGGCCAGTCGGCTGACATAGAGATCACTCTGGATGGTGCAGACACCAGGAAGACTGCAGACATCAAATCCGAAGATGGCAAAAAAGAGCGCCACTTGTTATATTATGACGGGGAGACGGTGTCCGGAAAAGTAAGGATGCCGCTTAAATTCACTGTCGCTAGTAGCAGAATCTAACGCAGGTAGTCGGCGGAAGCGTGACTCGTCACCTGCGATGACTAATCGGGTTACTTAAGTGTCCCAACTCGTAGTTGATTCGAACTTGTTTCTGGCCTCTAATTCTATCGGCGCCTCTTTCGTCGAGATTTCTAATTATACATATGTTAGGTGTACATGCATAGTTATCACAGCTTTACCATAATTATTGTTATCTCGTTTAAATTACTAAATTGTCACCTTTCGCGTAATCCTTTCTAAATTGGCATTAAAATTGTCTTTAGTACGTGCTGTTTGTTTCATGCTAGGCAGCATAGTTGATCTTTATAGCGAAGGAAGAGCTACGATTGGCTTTTAAGCTGGATAAAGTTGTCTCGATCATCGTATTATTATTTGCAGATCAATATCAGCCTCAGAAAGGCTGGTAAACTGGAGCATCAGGGCGTGAAGGTAGAATTTATTGGACAGATTGAATTGTACTACGACAGAGGAAACCATCATGAATTTATAAACCTGGTCAAAGAGCTGACCAGGCCAGGGGAATTAACACATAACACTGTGTACACTTTCGAGTTTGCGAATGTGGAGAAACCGTTCGAAAGCTACACTGGGTCTAACGTACGGCTAAGATATTTTCTCAAAGTGACGATCGTTCGAAGACTTAGTGATATCGTTAAAGAACTTGAATTAGTCGTGCATACTCTTAGTTCCTACCCAGATATGAACAATCCTATTAAAATGGAAGTTGGAATCGAAGACTGTTTGCATATCGAATTTGAGTATAACAAGAGCAAGTAAGTTGATTCGCCGTGGAATGTCGTTTCATGCGTACATGAAATTGTTAATATTTGCGTTTGTGTGTACGTTCTTGTTTCAGGTATCATTTAAAAGATGTCATTGTTGGGAAAATATATTTTCTATTGGTTAGAATAAAGATCAAGCACATGGAAATTGCCATAATAAAACGAGAGACTACTGGCTCTGGTAACGTATAACTTGCAGATGTTTATCTTTTATAGAAATATATGTATATGTATATGTGTTTAGTAAATAACAGACATTTACTTCTATAATTTCGATACTTTTCCGAAGCTTGGTATTCAGTATTCTTGCTGGAGAAAGTTTTTGTTCGATATTCATTTCACATCAACTTCTTATACCAACAGAATAATTAGAATACATATTCGCAGGTCCGCATACATTCACGGAAAATGAAACTATAGCCAAATACGAAATAATGGACGGAGCACCTGTTCGCGGTGAATCTATTCCGATAAGAGTGTTTCTGGCAGGGTACGATTTAGCACCCACAATGCGAGATATCAACAAGAAGTTCAGCGTTAGGTACTACCTGAATTTAGTCCTTATGGATGAGGAAGATCGTAGATACTTTAAGCAGCAAGTAAGTACTCATACACACGCCTGTTCGTATCTCGCTAATGTACTTACACTAAAGAGAGATCTTTTGCAATTGAGTATTCTCTGTCGCAGGAAATAACGTTGTGGAGAAAAGGCGAGAAAAGTAGAAAATCGCAGACCGCTTCGCCACACATGCCGTCGCACTTGGTATCGGCAGAAACGGGATTCCCGCAAGGAGCTGCTCAAAATGGACCATCCTCCGCGCCGCAATCGGTATCATCGGGACAACTGCCATCCAGTAATATTACCAATATAGAAGATACGCCGGCCCCGATCGAAGGCATGACACGCGAAGAAGGAGATGGTGAAGGTGAAAAGGAAGTTGACACAGAAAGTAACTGAATGTTTGCGCACAAGCCGGGGTTCGATCGGAGACAGTGAGAGTCTTACTAGTTCGCGGAGAATCAGTAACGACATTCAAAAAAATATCACACGAAACAACACAGGTAGTTTCAAAGCGAGAATTTCTCCTGCGCGCCGTAAAGGGAACGATGGGAAACTTGGGAGCAGCGAGAGATCGTAAGGCCTGCGAGCAAACTTGTAAATATTTTCGATACCTATAAATAATGCGGGTGAATCAATTGAATAAGTAGCCAATTATCGATCAAAATTTCAAATTATCGAGATATATAGGTAATGCACTATGATGTCTGATGGGACAGACCTAAAGAAAGAGAAGTTACAGAAGTAAAATTAATGCAACCACCATTTTTAAGATGAACCACATGAATATTCATAAATGGACAATTTAATTTATCGAATATTAATCAGTGGTAAATTTTCTTGAACGGCATCTGAATGTTACAGTGGCCCGAATATTTTATACAAACTTATTCTGTGTTATGCAAAAAGATGCCTTCAACCACTGGATTATCTTTAAAATTCGATACCTCTTGTCTACGGCAGCTTAATGTCATACAAGAGTTTTATAAATCTCAGAAGAATATACATATACTCACAATGGCTGGCTGCTGCCCCTACTTTTAATCCATTCATTTAGTCCGCAACTAATATGATAAAGGCACCCCAAAAGATGCTTCTACGTGCGACATATTTAAATAATTTTTCTCGATCCGACAGTCTTTATTAATGTGCTCAACTTATCATTCCTTAAAATGATTACAGGAGGCAATTTGTTTGATACCCGTATGATAGGTAGGTACATATGCTGGTTACAATTTCTTAATACAATTTATACGCAGAGTCCCGAAGTTGAAGTACAATATCAATCGTTCCAAGAGATTCATGCTTTGGCATTATACCCGCTGAATTTTAGCACGCCTTTATTAATATAACAGTGGACTATGATAGATTAAAAAATGGGATAGCCCCACATGTATTTATAGATATATACATACATATTACAATATGTGTGTGAATATATATATGCATATATATGATTTTTAATAACGATAGTTACAGACTGGGTTATACACACACACACACACACACACACACACACACACACACACACACACACACACACACACACACACACACACACACACACACACACACACACACACACACACACACAAATATTAGCATCTATTGTAATAATAAAATACTGAAGGCAGTTATAATGAACTAATAAAATATTTCCTTCTATCAAGGTAGTATTAATGTGATTACTACTACGATGGAAGTAAAACCGATACAAAAGGGATTTCCCATCGTTTTGTACGGTTCCATGTTAACACGGGTTGACCGTAAAAATCTTGTTGAAAAAAAAGCGCATAATAGTCAGCCATGTGTACTTGATGAATTTTGTTCTCTGTAAATTGAAATTTTTCATATTTCGCGCCTTTGTTATTTGTTGACAAGAAAGATATATGTGTAAAAGAGAGGGAAGCAAAACTATTTGCGAATTATTTGACATGTCAAATATTGTATATACATATACATATTGTCATACGATATGAAACTAGTTGTATATTTTAATGCCCGCATAAGTATATTATATTATATATCGTATACAGTGTGCCTTTCAGCGCACGTATATTGGAAAACATTATTTCGTTTATGCATACACCCTTCCTGTTGAACCGCGCGTATGTACATACATACATACATGCTTGATCGATACAGTAGCATTAAATTTTTATTCTTATCGTGTATAAATTATTCTTCGTCTAGAAGATATTCATTATAATTTGAGGGATGATCAGCATAAAGATTTGATAACGAAGCCATACGTTTCCAGTGCAATTAATTTCACAACTAATTTGCAAAAAGCGCCGATCGAAATTCCCCCAGCTCCCTCAATCTGTTTCAAATTTGAAACACCCACGTAGCACCATTCCCCTCTACGCGTAGTACTATTGCAGACTAATTACCAACATTAATAAAATTAAAAATATTTCAACAGAACATTGATAGCGTATTCGGACGGTCGCACTGGTGCGCGCTGACAATGAGTGTGACTTTTAGCCAATTCGAAGCGAAAAAGTTTGCGCTCGGTGCGCACTAGTGCAGGTTGCCGAATGTGCTATGAGATAATTGCGTGAAATTATACACAAGTTTCCCTTGATCCTTAAAGTTCCAATAGATCCATAGAAAAATAATTACATTAATCGAAACAGAGAAAGATATACCTGTAGCTGTAATAAAGATAACTGTGACTTTGCTTTTATGTACATCAGGCAAGTTTATCCGCAATCGTTATACTTTAGGTTTAGGTTTTTTATTCTCTCTTGTACAATTTCTGATACAAAAAGATGGTGTTTCAAGACCCAGTCTTATATTACCCAATCGTTGTCGTTATACTTAACTGGCGCACTTGAAAATCAAGCTCAAGCGGACGCATCGATCGTGATAATCGGTGTGACACAAGTGCTTATCTATAAGCGCAGTCGCATACGGTCGCATAATTAAATACTCACATACATATACGATTACAAAATACATTTTGCAATACAGATTGCGTTACACTTCCACAAGCAGATTGAAAACATGCAATAAATCCAATTGCTTAATGTGCGCGTCTAAAGAAATTCGTTATATAGGCATTAGCCAGAGGCAAAGGAATGCATGAATTGAATTATTTCGCTCTGAAATCGGATCGCCGCGCGCATCTCTGTGCGCGCAGATCTTGGTGTCCGGCTACCTATGGCCTATCCTGTATTATATATGTATATGTATAGTTCATTGCCGGTCACTCAGATCAGTCAGATCAGAAAGCGATCAGTCTGCTTGATTCCCAGCGGTCTAAGCAGTTGGCCCAGTCCCCAGTCATTCCCAGCAGCGGGCAGCGGGCATAGCGGGTTGAGAGAAGATGGCAGTGTCAAAGGAATCGATTTGGCATCTTCGCGTGAAATTTTTTGCGAAACTCAGTGACGAGGGGCCACCAGATTCCAGTGTGTATACATATTCTCCTCTTCTGAGATTGGTTTCTTCTTCTCACTAATAGCCTTGCTAATTGAATCGGGTTTAAAGAGCAAAATCCAATCCTTATGTCATGCGACAAGGTCAATGTGTTTGTGTCACAGACTCGACGCGGACTACGAGGAATTTAAATAAATAGGTATTCGCGATATAGGTAATTGCTCCATCCAATATCATTTCAGGTGGAATTCATCCTGCCGATATCGCCGTGATAGAAACAAATGATGACTGGTTAGGGAGGTTCTTGGAGCACAATGAAAATAACGAGCAAGAAGCGCTTCATATGTTATGGGAGACTTGCATTTGGAGACAGAAATTTGGTGTCAATGGTAAGCCGCTGACCAATCGGGGGACAGATTCTTTTATTCCAACTCGAGCGCTACTTGACGATATTGTACCGGTGTTGTTTGATCGCAGACATTACAGAAGAAAGTGTGAAAAGAAATTATTTAGAGGACGGATTGTGTTTTATTTACGGTAAAGACAAAGATGATAAAACCATGTTTGTTATTAGATGTAAATTGCATACTAAAGGAAGCAAAGATTTTAGCGAACTGCAGAAGCTTGTCGTGTATTGGTTTGAGAGATTAGAAAGGTAATTATAACAGGATCCGTGTCAAGCTTGGATCAAGCTTTTATTCGTCCAATGATTTATAGCGAACGTGATTAATCCGTTCTACCGTTTTAGATATACTAATGGCAATCAAATTTCACTTTTCTTCGATATGGCAGACACTGGTATCTTGAACTTGGATATGGAGTTTATCAAGTACTTGATTAGTCTTTGCAAAAATTACTATCCAAATTTTTTAAATTACATTATTATTTTCGAAATGCCGTGGATATTGAATACGGCCTTTAAAATAATAAAATCATGGCTGCCGCCCAAAGCGATTCCAAAAATTAAGTTTGTTCACAAGAACAACATACACGAGTTCGTGAATCCTAATGATATTCTTACGTGTTGGGGTGGCAGCAATGATTACGTCTATAAATTTCTATCCGAAGTGCAGAATAATACGGATGCCACAATGAATGGTAAACTTGATAACAAAAAGGTATACGATTATGTACTGGAAAGAAATCATATAAGGATTCTTATATAAAATACTTTTATGCAATGTGTTGTATGAGAATTGATTTCAATCGTTCGGTGTGTGTGACAAATTTTAGGTTCATTTCGCGGAAGGTTCTCCGTTAACGGAGCAATCTCCGACTAGCTTTGGAGATCAAGCGGACGAAGACGCGTGTAAGTAATAAAATTATTTGCCAAGCCGATCCTATGATTTCCTTACCATTACTTTTACTTTATTTCGCAGTACTGTCTATTAAGCCAAAAACAATTACATTTAATAACACTGGATTTGAAATTGCTGGAACCATTGTGGTAAAGAATACAACTAACGACAAGCCGTTGTCTTACAAGGTATTATCTACCCCTCTACTTGTTTTTTGCTATGATGAAAATTTCCAACTATGCTAATTTATAGATAAAGACAACGTCACCTGAAAAGTTTAGGGTACGACCAAGCTCGGGAGTTTTATTACCCTTCGAAGAGCGTTCTGTCTCTGTTATTTTGCAACCTGGCTATAATATACGTGGCCTTTTACATAAGGACAGATTCTTAGTTATGTGCCTTCCGTTGAAAGATGCCAACATGCCTGCCGAAGAATTAGCGGCCCTTTGGAAGGTAATAACGACTAACGATGATAATGATACTGCAAATTTCTCTGCAAAATTTTATACGCGATACCTTATACACCCGTACACCCATAGATCGAAAAACCGACGGAGCAGCATAAATTACGATGCCGCGATGGCGAAAGTGAAACTAACGACGTACAAAACACACATTCCATATTATCGCCCGGAATGTCAGAAAATGGCAAAAGTATGGACACGCTTTTCCATAAGGTACGTCGTCAGAGCGTCTCCGAGTACGTACGTATCGTATCGTCCAAGTTAATAAACTCGATAAATTGCAGGTAGCACAGCTGCAACACAGTAACGCGAAGCTACATAGCGACATGAGTTTTTTGAAATATACACTATTCTTTTCTATAATAGTAACAATTTTAACGGCCGTAATAGTTGTCTATATTTTAAGGATCGATAATGAAAGTTCTATAGATGATCAGGCCTGTCACATTCCCCGTGGTATATAGGTTTTCGAGTAGAGACGATGTTCCGTTTCCTTGGACCGTTCGCGGAGTAATCCCAATGCGTTGACTTTCATCATTTCTGTTCTTAGCTCAAGTGGCTCCTTATTCTTTTCATTACTTTATAAAGGACGAGTTATTGTTAATCAGAGAACCTCTATGTATATTATATATGTCTAACATGTCAGGATAATATTATTATATTATTATTACTTAAAAATTCTACATCCGAATGGAGTTATTTTTTCAACATTTTTACACGTTCTATCTCTGTTATACTTTATAAATCGTTTTGTCACGACCATCGCTTAATTTAAATTCTTAGTTTCCTTTCGAGTAACATGCCTAACCATGTCTTTCTTCTTACATCTACCTATATTATAGACTATATGTAATACATGGCATTACGATAGTTTATCCACGTTTCTAACGGTGATCTTTTATATTAAAAGAAAAAGCAACGCTTTTTTCTACATCAATGTACACATAAAAACCGATGTGATTGGTACCAAATTTATATATAAGTAATAAACGAAATGAAAACTTTTGATAATACCATAGTTCGTACGTATTATGTAATAGGAATAATATTGCATGCCAACGCTTGTTCGATACTAATTTCATAAATTATGTTAATAAAACGACTGCTCAACAGATATGCATTGCATGAGAACTTTTTATTATTCCACTGCATATGTAAATCGGCCGGCAGGTACTTTTATCTCGTTTTACCCATTTACATAGGTACATAATTTCATCTCTTACACCGCGCGTGCGTTTCTTACGAGCACGTAAACATTTGTTTTTTGGAATAACAATCAGCTACCAAACTGGTTAAGCAAAGCCAAAGGTTTTTCTTATCAACGCATGTCGTACCTACGTACGTTTATTTAACGTTGCATACGCGATCCAATGGGTAGCGATGGATAGCGCCCCCCCCCACCACCAAAATCATTTATTTCCCCCCCCCCCCACCGTTCAACGACAACTTTCCCGCCCTTTTCACAGGGCACCGTATCCTTCGTTCCCGACCGCGTATCCGCAGGTAGGTGTTTTTATCCTGCGAATCTTCACGAATCTTGCGGTAGCCGTATTTAGCATCGCACAATTCTAGCCAATCGAATCGGCACACGTGCAAAGAGAGCCGTTGGATCGCGCGAGAAGCGTAACGCCCGCGATTGTACTTACGTTGTATGTACCTACCGCGCGAAAAATAGGCGATCGGTCGGTAGGTAAAATCACGGACGTTTTGACGACCGGAAGTATCTAGAACGACGGTCGTCCGGTGTAAACACGACGGGTGACGCGCACTATTGCGCAGCTACCAACGCGCAGCATTTGAACGCTTGCAGTTCGATCGGCCATATTGGCCCCTGGCTCTTACACAACGCCCTCACACGAAAGATCGCGAGTTTACGAGGTAAGGGAATAATTCGTGATTTCGTGTGGCGTAGGAGCTTTGGCACAGCGTGGAAATACGATTCCGGCCGAAGAAAGGGGGTTTTCAGTAGTAACCGAGGGGACCGGTGGCCACTGGTCGCCAGCGGAGCGGAATATTTTGGTGAGTTATCCGCAGCACGTAGCAGAACGGACAGTATTCCCTTCCGTCGCGTCTTCCATATTGATGACAGCGCCGACGGTGATAATTTTCTGAAATTTTTGTCGTTAATGCCCCCTGTGTCCTGAAATCGAAAGCACCCGCGTTGTCTTAAAAGCTTTCCGACAGAATGCGCAACTTCGGTGCCCCTGGTGTTGGCGACGAGAGTCCGCGATAACGGAAACCCTGGGCCGCCCGCCCGCGCGCCTACGTATTTCCACGCCGCGCCGCGCCGCGATCACCTTCTGCCCATGGCGTCATCGTCCCGCTCGCATTGCCCGCTATGCGTGTCGCATGGCGTACCAAGGCATCGCGTGTCAACCCTGTCAATCCCGTTTCACTCCGCTACTCGCCGGGCGATGTCGAATCACGGTGATTGCAAGCGCGTGGCCGGCCGCCGATTTTCCGCCTACCCTCTCTCGTGAATGAATGAATGAATGAATGAATGCGTTCGTTCGTTCGCCCGTACGCCCGCTCGCCCGCCCGCCCGCTTTTTCCTACCGCCGATTTCTTCGCCCGGATATATTGATTTTCCCCCTGATTCCCACGCGACCACGATGTCTCGTGCATTGCCACTTGTATCCCGATGGTAATCCAGCGGAGCCTCCAATGTTTGTACTCGCCACACGTGTTGCTCATAGTATACCTTACTTACGCATTCGCGCCTTCTTTTCGTGCGTTTCTTCTGTGCAGGATACTTGGGAGGGGGGGAAGTAAGTTTTCTTCATCTCACTAGTATGTACACTCTGTTTTTCAACTCTGTTTTTCAAACGACTCTGCAAATTACTGCATTCGCACAAGTTTAGTTGTTTACCCGCAACCAGTAGTCTGTATTATCGTAGAGTTAAACTGTACGCTGTGTGATAACTTCCAACTATACCCACCGTCTATATCAAACGATTAATGTGCTGGCAATTTAAAATGTACAATTCTTCTAAAAGCAGATTTTAATTTAATCACACTGTTTAAGAACACTGTGGTTGGTAATGTTTCAGACTAATGAGAAAAGGTACGTTTGTATGAATTAATGACCCGACTATGACGAGTAACGTGGCAACGATCAAGTTAGAAGAGGGGCAAGAATCTGTGACAGAGATACAAATGTATTTAGAAACGTTTAATAAAGAAATAGAAGGAGGACAAGGAGAGCAGCTGCAGCATGTACAGTGTTGGTATTTCACGGCTGATTAGCTGATTGTACATGCCTCTGGCGAAACGGGCAAGCTTCATGAAAGTGTTGTGTATTGTAGTGCAACAGGTGGAAGGCTTGTCAGGGGGAGAGGAGGGCGGAACTTACTTCGTCGACCAGTCCGGCCAATATTACTATCAAGCGAATAGCGACGAAACACCTGTAATGACGCAAGTGCAAATTCAAGAAGTAGAAGAAGCCGATCAGAACGAAGAAGCTCAACAAGAAGACCAGTATCATGAAATCGAGGAACTGGAGAATGTCGACGGAGACGACGATGTAAGTGAAAGCGACCAGCATTGAATGTACTCTTATTATTAGTTATTAAATATACTTTTGTTAAAAAAAAAACGTATCGTTTCACAGGGACAAGCGAGTAATAACAGTGGAAACAATCAAGTTGTAATCAATTCCGGAGATGCATATCAAACCGTCACGATTGTACCATCCGATACCAATCCTGGTGAAGTTAGTTACGTGTTAATAGTTCAGCAGCCCGACTCCGAGGACAAAGACAATAGGCCCGCAGAAAGGGAGGGGACGGAAGGCGAAGAAGGAGAAGGAGAACAAGACCTTACCGTTTATGATTTCGAGGATAACGAAGATAACGAGGCACCCGTGGAATCAGAGGTAGAGGATGATAAAACGAAAATTATCAAGTTCCTACCCAAGAAATCACAAACGGTCACTCAAGCTCATATGTGTAATTACTGTAACTACACGAGCCCCAAACGGTAAATTTCGTATAATCGTCCGATACGTTATAGTAGTCGGAGTAAAAACGTGCTCGCATCATAACAAAACAATTAAACTTGTACAACCTAGGTATTTGTTATCTCGGCATATGAAGTCGCATTCGGAAGAAAGACCGCATAAATGCAGTGTTTGCGAGAGGGGGTTTAAAACGTTAGCCTCGCTTCAGAATCACGTGAACACGCATACCGGGACCAAACCTCACCATTGTAAATTCTGTGACAGCGCATTCACAACTTCCGGTGAGTAAAACTTGATGACTCTAAACTCCGTTTAAAGGAATTAAAGTAGAAAAGTAACTGAATGATAATCTGAACTCGTAAAGGAATCATTGTCAGGATTATTCGTTTATAGGTGAACTCGTTAGACATGTCCGATACAGGCACACGCATGAAAAACCACACAAATGTCACGAATGCGACTACGCGTCGGTTGAACTGTCCAAATTGAAGCGTCATATTAGATGCCATACAGGGGAGCGTCCATATCAGGTGCATTATGCTATTATGTACTAGTATTACATTCGATCTATCTTAGCTATTCTATCTATCCTCGTTACGCATAGTCGGAAATGTCATGTTTTTATCCGTGTACAGTGCCCGCATTGTACATACGCAAGCCCCGATACGTTCAAGCTGAAACGCCATTTGCGAATACACACCGGAGAGAAACCCTACGAATGTGATTTCTGTCAAGCGAGGTTTACTCAATCCAACAGTCTGAAAGCTCATAAACTGATACACAATGGTAAGTGTGATAGACCTCGTACGTTTATTCGCAAGACTCGCAAGATTAACTGCCTTGCCTCCATTCCTTTTGCCTCCACCTTATTTACAATGATGTGCATTACAGTTGGCGATAAACCAGTATTTCAGTGCGAATTATGTCCGACAACGTGCGGAAGAAAAACAGATCTTAGAATACACGTACAAAAGTTACATACCTCTGACAAACCGCTGAAATGTAAGCGCTGTGGAAAGACATTCCCAGACAGGTAAGTACAGGAGACTGGCCATACGCTATTACACTTTATCAGGAAATATTGTTTTGTCTGGTAAACAAGATACACACGATATTTTCTTACTTTATAGATATAGCTATAAATTGCACAGTAAAACACACGAGGGAGAGAAATGTTACAAATGTGATTTGTGCCCGTATGCATCTATATCTGCGCGTCATCTTGAAAGCCACATGTTAATTCATACAGATCAGAAACCGTACCAATGTGACCATTGCTTTCAATCATTCAGGCAAAAGCAACTCCTCAAGCGGCATTGTAATCTTTATCATAATCCCTCTTATGTTCCTCCTCCACCGCAAGAGAAGACACACCAATGCCCCGAGTGCGAACGACCGTTCAGGTATGGAATATTCGCCGCGTGTACGAATGCGCCTACCGAATCGAAAAGAAAAAGACAAAAGTACATATTAAGCTTGTCCTTCAGGCATAAAGGGAATCTCATTCGGCATATGGCTGTTCACGATCCAGAATCGTCCCTTCAAGAAAAGCAACAAGCACTGAAGATGGGTAGACAGAAAAAGATCCAAATCATAGATGGACAGAGAGTGGAAGTTATGACTGGTCAGTATTCATCGCGCCAAGTCGCGATAGTCTGTAAAAGTAATTTATAGATATGGCTACCTACTATTAATTGTAACACACCCATCGTGTGCTTCGTTCCGATAACACTGGTGATTTAACTTTTATAAACTTGAAGGTTACGAGGACGACGAGGAAGAGGAGGAGGAAGACGAGGAGGATATGATGGCGGTTGAAGGAAGCGACGGTCAACAGTATGTTGTATTGGAAGTTATTCAGTTGGCGGACAATCAGAGAACCGATCAGGTACCTAGGTTGCATAATATATACCGGACACTAATCATAGACAGTAACTCCTACTATTCGTGTATGTATGAACTCGATAATCCCGTTTGCTTTGCTTTTAGCAAATGGCTGTCGTAGCGAGTGAGGATGGAGATTTGGTGATGCAAGATCCTTTGAGTCAAGAAAGTGGTATCGTGACTGGTACGGGGGAAGACGGTGAGGAGATGGACGAGGAAGAAGACGACATGGAGGAGTTGAAATTGGATCCGGGAACCTCTTCGAAATCTTCGCCTCAGAACACGCAAAGCGATCCAAAGTTACAGAAAGAAATGGAAACCTGCTTTGGTTTTGACGAGGCAAGTTGAACGAGGCGTCTTTCATTACTTTTATACGCTTTAGCGTTTACAGGCACGAGTCATTATGGCGAGAATCTGTGCGATGTTTCAGGAGGAAGAGGAGGAGGAAGCCAATAGCAATATCAATATATTGCAGACAATTTCGTAATAAGAGGAATGAATGGACGGAACCACCTACCTATCTACCTACATACCTACCTACCTACCTACTACGTAATAGTCAAATGTTTTATTTCTCTCGCAGTGTCGGTGTACGCGCTGTGACCGCAGTGTATGTACTATGTAGTATTTAATGACTCTGTGAATAGCTCCAATGGAGCTACATTTCGGGGGGCTAGAACGCTCTCCGCAACATACACACATACACTCACTACACATGGTACAAGAACTTTCTTTGCCACTAGCGCATTAGACACGTATATGTAATAATTTATGAAAGAGCAGTAGTTTCGTGAAACAGTGGTTTAGTGAAATATCAAGCGAATGTACAATTACGATAATGTAAAATATTATTTTACTTTATTATCAGCGGAAATCATCGTCATCATCATCTCCTTTTCGATATCAACGTAAACTGGCAAGGCTTGTTAACATTGAGAAGCATATATATTAATAAGATAGGTTGGTATAATATTTTTAAACACGTTATTTAAAAGAAAAAACTTTAATATAAAAGGTACAGCGCATAGCGAAATGTTTAAACTGATCGATGTCAGTTGTTTGTTGGAATGTGGATAACAAAGCTGAAATTATAAATAGAATAAAAATGAGGCTGGAGTGTAAATAAATGCTTACCATTACAGCTCATGTTATGGACAGATGCAGTTGTTCACTAGGGACTAGAGCAGCGCTGAAATTAACTATATCGAATTTTACGTTCTATAACGTGAGTGACAATTCGCGTATACATAGATATGTATATATGAATCGGTAATAACCTAAAGGCTAAAGAAAAGGGATTAGAAATTTTTCGTTCACCTAGAGAATACTACATTTCTGACTGTATATACGTATTTCATAATAATAAGAATTATAATAATAATTATAATAATAATAAACTGTCATTTTACGGATAAGTACCTACGAATATTATTAATGATCGCGACTACTCGAAGCCGAACTTTCTGTTGATATATATAAAACGTACGAATGCCAGAAAATAACCTGATGTTGAGTATAATGTTACGAATGATGTTTGTAATGCTTGATTATTTTTCACCCCACTTTTCTTTTTTCAACATTCTTACACTTCCAATTATAAGATTTCCGAAATATTCCTTCTTGAGGTGCTTCTTTCAGATTAATTAGGCTTACTAAAGGAGAAAAGAACACTTTTGTGCGTTGTCTCGTTCTTGCGACACTTTGCACCGCTATGCAATTTACGATTGGGTGGAATACCAGTGCCGGCGTATTTCTATCGATACGAATTATATAAATACTTCAATTATGATGTAATCGAGTTGTGATTGTAAACGTAATCTTACACTGCAAGTTTTCATACATCGTTGCACGTAAGTTATGTATGTATCTCGGTAAAATGAATATTGTAAAAAAAGGAAAACAAGGAAACATGTAAAAATTTTTACACTCGAGTTGTACAATTGTAATTGAGTGACTGATAATCAAAACGGAGCAGTTTCGTACATCATCCCAAAGAAAAAGAAACGATGTAGCATTTTCTCTACAATAAACACGTTATTTCGTCGACAACAGCTTGCAGACATTATCCCAGCGTTCATGTATCTTTCTTTCGATTCTTTTCCTTTAATTACTTGTCTCGTAGTAAGTACCTACCGTGTACTATTTACCTATTCTTTTCAATGTTACCTTTTTCTATCTCCAATTCAGTCACTTCAATGTATGATACTTGAGTCGGTAACAATTTGAAACTTTATAGAAAAATTACAATAAATGATATTGTTATAGTGTGCAACGATGTAACCACTAAAATAAATAATGAACCTGATAATATTTCAGTGACACTTTTAAATTTCTGTAAGTTGCACACTGAGAAAAAAAACGCCGCGAGGTGGCAAACGTTCTGAGGGGCCCATTTTTTCCCCTTAAAATTAGAAAATGAAGATGTAGTTTACTAAAGACGGGTCCGACTACAATTGTAGTAGTACGTGAAAAAAATATACTTAAATACTGCTTGGATAAAATCATATTTTTGTTTGAAAATGGGGCACAGGCGGCAACTGCTAATGTAAAAATCGATTATTTTTTTAAATTCATTTTTCGAACGATCAACCTTTTAGGAATACGTGTTTAAAAGGGTTTTTTGAAATTCATAAAATTCCCGAAGTTATCGGCAATTTGAGTAGCGGCAAATACATGGGTAACACCGGGCCACTCGGCGCTCACGTAAAACTTTCAATGCATCTTTCTGGAAACAGTGTTTTCAAAATCGGTGGAAACTTTTTTATTTTAAAGAATATACTTCTGGCTCATGGACAGATCAGTAAAATTAAAAAAAAATTAAAATTTGTAATTTTTAAAGGCGTCGAAGAGCCGAAAAATATAGGGAAAAAGTGATTTCAAACTTCGTGTCGTCATTTTCTCAAAAAATGTCATTTTTATAATTTTTTTTCTGGCCAGTCCACGAGCGAGATCTTATAAGCATCCCGAATGATTATCCGGTTTTAGAAGAAACAGTTTTTCTCACAATTTTGGAGCGTACACTCCAGGCGTGCGCTCCAAAACTGTACGTGTAAAGTCTCCAACGTGATAAAGGACGATCGCGCGTTCCCGGCACGCGCGTCTGGAGTGCAGGTCTGAACTTGTCCTTTACACGTTCAAACGTGATTGACATGCCACGCGCCAGATCGTATTTTATGTCTGCTATGCAGTTGACGTAGCGTGGCGCGTCTCACTGAACTGTCCGCCCGGCGGACATGCCACGCTCCACGCGAAATCTTGCAAATTTGGAGCGGCGCTCCAAACCTGCGGATTTGGCGCGCGCGCTTGGAGTGTTGCGCTTTGAACATCACGCTCCAGGAGCGCGTTCCGTCCAACAGACACGCTGCGCCTCATAGCGAATTCGGGAGACCCGCACTGGGCGCACTGAGTGCAAATTTAAGCCAATCGGAAGCGAGGAGTGTGAACTTTTTCGGTTCCGATTGGCTAAAATTCGCACTCAGTGCGCCCAGTGCAGCTCTCCCGAATTCGCTATCAGAGTTTCCTCTATAGCAGCATTTGAGCTTAGCAAGGTGGAGTGAGCATTGCAACACCTCCGAGTTTACCACCGTGCAGGCCACAGGGCGGCGGATCATTCGGGGGAAAGTAAAGACCATGATGTAAGAACATAAGGGGTGCTCTTGCGCGAGCCTTCCCGATTAGCCAATACATAACGTGCCCTTCCCAAGATCCTCCATATTGGATCTCAACCAATAGAATAGAATGAATTTGTCAACATTTCAATAACGCGTCCGTACACATACATATGCATTCATATCCATACATCTTCTTATACTATAAAGCAAAGTTATCGTATGTCGTGTGTTTGTCTGTCGCCGAAAAACTTTCTAACGGTAAACTCTGGGATTGCGAAAGGTGTCTCGACTCATTATGCCTGGCTAATGCAGATGAATTAATGTGACCATTTTCATAAAAAAAAAACTAAAAAATGTTTTTTTTTCTTCTAATATCAGACTCTAAATTTCGGGCGAATCCGAGTAGTAAAGCTAGTATTTTAACATGGCGGAAATTGAGAATGCGCAGTAGAACACGAAAATGAACTGCCGGTCGAGCACACCTTATGTCCTTACATCGTGGTGAAGACCATCCTTGACCGTTTATTGGACACCGTAAGAAATTTTCCTCTGCGATCGGCTTTCAGGTCACGAATTAAAAAACATTCGCGATCGATACCACCGATCGAATTACATAAGGGACAGAGGAGGTAGTTAGAAAAGGAAAACGGCACTTGAATTGAAACCAGGCTCGGCGCGCGCTTCAGGATTTCCGCACTGCCGGAAATCCACGCACCACGCCGAACCGTTGTGTATATATATGTTGTAGGTATATTGTATATAGGTATATGTATGTACTTACAGTATGCACAATGTATGTACACGTCGCGCGAAACGTAGGACAAATTGGTGGCAATCTAGTTTAACGTAGTGTCGTTTAAATGGCAATTGGCAACGTGCCACTACCTAAATAGCGGAAACAGGAACAATGTGGTTGATATGGCGGTTCTTTATTATATTCTTAGAAAGGAATACACGAAATATATATTTGTATTGATACGATCAAAGAATGGTGTACCTAACCATTAACGAGTCGAAAAGGGAAGTCCGTTTTATCTCGTTGACACGTCAAGCACTTGTACATAGTAACTGACATATATAATGGAAAATAGTTCCATTTGTTCGATACGGAATACCATATACCTTTGAGAGAAAAACTATCGAGCACGGACTACTAACAAGTACATATTAACAACAGTGACCACGATCATAAATAACAACGTCGACACTTGATCCTGTAACTATATAATTGACCACGAACGAAACAACTACATGCGAATACAAGGCGAGTCACAAGTATGTAGGTTTGTACTTACTTACCTAACTAGCACGGACAATATCTTTTATATGATGTTCAAAAGTGGTAGACGACAAGGTTGAATGTTTTCTACAGTGTCGACTTTTTACGACTCTAATTTTTTTCTTAAATCCAACAATGCAATGTACCGGACAAATGCGACAGCGTTTCTTTCCACGATCCTCAGCATACATACGTTCTTCGAGTATCGTCGTACTTTAATTTATTCTAACAGACAGATTTATGTAAAACAAACGTGTATGGTTCTAATTTAACGAAAAATTCGGAAAATCGACATTAGAAAACTATTCAATTCTTTCTCCTGTCATTAGAGATATTGCCCATGTCAAGTGCGTGACTCGCCCTGTAAGTACACGTGCGATCGCAGGTATAGATCACACCACCTACGTGAGAACCGATCGGATCGTTTTAATGTATGTAACACTGGAATAATGTAAGCCATTATTGCGTAAGAACCAAACGTTCCTAAAAATGGCAAGGGAGCACGCTAAGAGTGTTGAACACATAAGATGGATGCAGTGGTGCACGCAGAGGGCCTTGCCCACCCCCCTCCGAAACAAAAAGAGAAACCAGGGAAAAGGAACGGAGTTGTATGAAGCGCCTAAAAGACAGAGGAAGACAAAGTATCAACGAGTCGCGCGTCGTCTGTCTCGCCCCCCCCCCCCCACCTCAAATAAAATCCTGAGTGTGCCACTGAATCAAAGAGTAGGTTAAGAGGCGTCACTCCGGACGGAACCTTCGAAGTCCTTGCTTGACCTTGGCATTTAAATTGGTTGTCTATTTCGAGCGGGATATTCAAATCGACTAAATGTAGTGTACCACAATTGGCTGGTTATTGCCGAAGTTTACCGATCATTGCCGAAGCTTAGGCGATCATTGCCGAAGCTTAGGCGATCATTGCCGAATGGGCATTTAAATTGGTTGTCTAGTGATTTCAGTAGTTTATTTCTGTCCTTGTCGAGTGACGCCTCTTATTATATCTCCTCTTTGACTGAATGCATGAAAAGATGAGAATAGAATAACGAGAACCGTCCGATGCATCAGGACTTTACCGCGTAGAGGCTCTCAACTATGTACTAGATTGTATGATATAGATCAGCGCTGTCCAAGCTAGAGGACGCGTGCTCTATGGACTCTTGTCCGCTTTGTCACGGATACCGCACGCCGCTAACGAGGCGAGCCAATATTACTACTCCTACTATTGCATACATAAACCTCGCGAATATTGTGTGCGGATGGAGCGGTTGTAAAAGGAATGAAAGGGGCCTCACCGCAGGACAGCGCAGATGTACATAGAAACACTGGGCTACCAATAAATAATTTCAAACCAATACGAATGCACATTGAAGAGGACGCGTCTTTCTAAAGGGCCTCATAGTACACACACACCTCGCCACCCATTTATATGTACTTATGTACTTACAAACACATTTGACAAGCCTCAGATATGCCGAGCGCGTCACGAATCCGCGACGATGTTTTCAAGTATGTATTATTGCGCTTTCGATTGGCTATTCATCGTCAGGGCCACCTTTACCAATGGGCTAACTGGGCTATAGCCCAGGGGCGCCCGTGTTCCAAGGGCGCCTAAGAATCAAATACGTTGAAATGCTTTTTTTTTCTCTTCAATATCGGAGATAAAATTTTCTATCTGGAGAAATTGCAGCCTCGGGGCTAGGGCGCCAAAAATTTTTAGCCCAGGGCGCCCAAATTTGTTAAGACGGCCCTGGTCATCGTTAGAACAGGAGGACCCCCCGCAAAATGAAAACTTGGATGAAAAAGCTGCTTACAATAACGTCGAAGGTACTCGTAAGTAGGTACTTGCAGCCATATGATTATGTTAACAGAATTCTTACATTTCAACTTTCCTCCTGAACCTACTAATTCTTAAAATATTAGGCCACATAGGATTTTCACCTCCAAGTAAAAAAAGAAAAGTATGTTAAATATTTATTTGGGTATGTACTATCGAATACCCAAGTTTCATAAAAACTGCTGATTGTCAGTTTGGGGTTGCCCCTGGTTGGTGAAAGTAGAAAAAGTATTTTTTTCTAATGTCCACACGCATAAGAGCATACTTGGTTTGGCGCTCGGCTCATGGTGCATCCAGACTACATATGTAGTACATACATACATACAGATCGCGCATTATAACTTAGCCTACGAGCAGTCACTGGGTAGGTTGTAGGCCGTGCGTGCGAGAGAGTCTGACCGTCGGCGTTCTTTTAATTCGATTCAGTGGTGGATACAGAGGGGGCGCCCCCCCCCCCCCCCTCACTGGTGAAATACTTATTTTAACTTCGCAATATGAGAGAAAATATGATAAATTGATACCAAAAAAAAACACTTTCATTTAGCAGGAAAATATTGGAAAGCCCCCTGCTTCATTTGTCAGACTTGCACCTCCGCTCAAGCAAATCTTGGATTCGGCTCTGCACCCCCCCTCCCCCCTTCCCGAAAATCCTAAATTCGTCCCTGATTCGCTTCGAAAAATATGCAATCGTACACGTACGATTGTCATACAAAGTACAGGTTAGCGTGATACTCACGCGTGTGCAATCGTATGTTTTCTGATTCTAATTAAAACAACGCCGACGATTGGAGTCTCTCACAGGTTAACTCACGGCTTACTCAATGGCCGCTCGGAGGCAAAGTTATAATGTGCAATCTACACAGTACGCACTCGTTACCAGTCCGTTTCTACCATGCGTTTAAAGTTCGCCGACTAACCCCACCATTTCTTGGAATCCTTCGGACGAGAGTGGGGGAACCCGGGAACAAGCGATAGATTCTTTCGTTTCGTCTCGCTCGCTCTTGGGTTTTCTCACTCGCGCTATTGACCGGCACGGAATAGTGTCCACTCGCGCTACGAGCCTGCCGCCAGCCCCATTCGTCGGGCTGGTACTTGTACGACTTTTCGTTAGTCGGGTCTAAGTATCCAAATTACTCGCCCGCCCGCTCGCTCGTGATATTTTCCACTCTATATATGTACCTATACTGAGTTGGGCTAGTTGCCGCAAACTCGACCACTTGACACTGTTATCGGCGCTGTTCACTATACACAGTGTAGCAGTTGACGTGTCCGCACACTTACAATTATATGTAGAGGGAGTCCGGGAGACTTGACCATATGGGAGAGATGAGCCGCTTCAAATATCTGTTTTAAATTTCGCGGTAGGCGAGCGGTTGTCAAGGCATTACCGTGTTTAGTAAAGGTTACCGTGTTTGGTAAAGAATGCGTACGCTATGCCTTGACAACCGCTCGCCTACCGCGAAATTTAAAACAGATATTTGAAGCGGCTCAACTCTCCCATATGGTCAAGTCTCCCGGACTCCCCCTACGTATATGTAGTCAGTTGTCCTAGGCTAAAAAATATCATTCCAATTACTACCACTCTACTACCATAATTTTGGGATATACTTCCGAAAGGGACCGGTGGCCTATCGAGATGAGGCTTGGGCGGAGGGGGGGGGGGGGGTTTGAACCCTGAATGTAAAACTTTTTTTAGAAATTTTTTTTGGACGTTGGTGCAGGCTTCCCTTTCCGGGAGCCCTTCCGTACCCCCATTTTCCACTTTTTAAATTTTGTAACCACAGTCTCATTTGTAGCATCGCCAAACTCGCATCGGTTCGCTACCATGCTTTACGCGCCCCCCCGCACTGATCTAGCCCCAACCAATACTAATATCCGGGGTAAGTTGGAAAGTGGAATGCGTTGTATTGGTATAAGTCAGCAGAAATATTGTTAAGAGGGGGAACCGTGGTAAAGGGACAAAAAAAATCGGTAAGGTGTACCCTTTTATACATAATTACCTTCGTATCTTTTGAACGCATTAATTGTCGAAGCCAAAAGCACGGCAGCGAAACGATGTGAGTCCGGTGATGACAAAAACGAGACCGTGGTTACAAATTTCAAAAATACAAAATAGGGGCAGGAAAGGGCTCCCGAGTAGGGAGGCCTGCACCGTCCAAAAAAATTTCCAAAAGAAATTAACAATTTTTTATTAATATTTCGGAAACTAATAAATACCCGAAGCTACAATTTTAGATTTAGGGTTCACTCCCCCTCCCCACCCCTCCCCCCAAACCTCATCTCGATCGGCCACCGGTCCCTTTCGGAAGTACAGCCTAATTTTGTCCTAATAGCATATTCATAAAATATTTTATGTATACAATCACATACATAGAAGGGTTCGCAATACGGATGCCAACTGTGTCAAATTGGACCTCTTCCCACCGCGCGTTTCTGGTATTTGGTGCGATATATTTCTACAAAGATACATATTCCTATTACCCATGATACTTTTCAGTCGAGTCTGCGTTCCACATTAGAGCGTACTCGTTTCGCGCAGTAAACCGGCAGGGAAAGTGCTACGACCAATCGCAAATTTGTTAGCATGATATCTCAGAAACCAATCACCCGATTTCCTTCAAACTGGGCATGTATATTCAGTAGATGCCCAATTCTCGCCGGTACTAACACTAAGTCGGTTTTTGCAAAATTAGACTTTTTCGACTTAAAAAGCAGCCGATTTTTTGCAGAAATCGATGTCTGTTATAGACGTTGCCATTTTTTTTACTTTTCAGTATTTCTCATTTAATCCTAGTTCGGACGCTAGCCACACTCGTACAGATTACACAAATTTTTAAATTTTCTATTTCAGACAACTACAACGGCTGATTTTATGCTAACAATGCGCATATGATTTTTGTAAGGCGCTCTATTCGAAGCACTATAACTCCGGATATAACCACTATTTTTGCATACAATGTTTTTTTCATATTCTCTAAAGATTAACAAATGAAGCCACAAAGCTGGAAGTACATAAATATATTTAATGGTTTTGTTTTAAAAAAATTCCGACAGTTCGCATCATTTTTCGTCCGTTCCAACAGAATCAAGTGTAACTTTTGTTTTTGCTCAACATAACTGGATCGAAAATAAGTAAAAAATTGTACTCGTTTGTTTTTACTTGCCTACGTGTCGTTCGTGGTGGTATACATATGTACATATAGGTATAACTTGTGTATTTATTCATATTTCAATTGACTTTTTGAGGAAAATTCGCAAGTAATCTCTACTGCGTAGACGCGTTCGACCACCGATGACGGCTGCAGGTGGCGACGAGTGGCCGAATCTGCGGGCCACACGAGTATACGTGTACTCGGATATATGTAGTACATATGTAATCTGTTTCCAACGAGCCGGTGCTCAGAATTAGTTGATATCGGCACACTGTCGTGCATGTTCACCGAGCACTTGACAAACTATTAGTATGTAGGTACATGGTTCTATGAGCACGCTCAATAATGTACGGTGTACAGTGTACGCCATGTAAGTAAGGGGCCCTTAAGGCGAGCAACCCTCTAGGCTCTGTAGGTTGAGTTTAGAGCGGCCGAAATTACTCGCAGCATTTGTACGCGGTCGAAACAACGGTTTTGTTAGTTGGAAACTATAAGTGTACATAATACATATTCACATTGATGCGTCGCGACAACAATCGCCGTCCGCGTACATCTGCTCGCGTAATTATTGCCATTTCCGTAAGCATGCAGATCGTGGAACTCGTCGGCAGGAAACGGATCGAAGAAGACACGAGTCGACGATCCATCAAGACAGTGTTATACGAAACTATGCTTTTTTTTTATACGTATAATCGTCTGCGAGGTAGCTTAAAAGCTTGGAAGCTTGGAAACTTAGAGCGTCGGACGATAAGGGCAGGAACTTTTCTAGGGTTGCATTTTCGCGAGCGCTTCCGAAATTCCAATGATTGTCCACGATTATCCACGATTGTCCATGATTTTCCATGATTGTCCATAATTGTTTAAGATTGTCCACGACTGTTAAACATTGTCCGCGGTTCGACAGCACGATTCATCCGTTCACGATCGCGATCGCAGACAACGAAGGATTGTCCCGCGCGAACCTTAAGGACACTTAACTTGGCAGGTACGCGTGCTTCTAAAGCGGCGCCTACACCAATTGTCTGCTTTCTACCCCTTACGCCCTGGCGCTTCCTCCTTTACTCTCATTCTTACTCCCCACATACATACAGGGGGAACACGTACTCGCCATGCGCACAAATTCTATACATACATATACATAGATTAGTATCGAATCTATGTACGTACATCTTTATCGTATTCAAGAAACTTTCAACCACGACGAAGGAGAGCAAACGCCGCCAAATTGTAGCTACCTAACTAACGCGCGTACAACTGCGCATGTCTGATATGTATGCGTGTATCGAAATGCATGGAGACATGAGATTTGCTCGCGCACTCGCTCGCCCACCAATCTGTTGTATCTGTTACAGATTTCTCTCATAACTTGGAGATACACATTCTCTACTCATCATCCTTGCATAACAGATATTCTATTCTTACGTTCGCGCATTCTAGAACATGATTCGAGACCCTATTCTATTACTATTCGGAGATATCGTGAAAGATCCATTTGAATAGCACCAGTAGGAACCAGTTACAGTTACAGTTATAGTTACATACAACGAATCAGCGGCTAATGCCGCACATTTACTTTTTCCACGTTTCCAGAATACACATACGGTCGTGCAATTACGTTGTTTTCACATCTGTATAGTATTTACAATAACAACAACAAAAACAAATGATGCGAAATTCCGAGGCCGTGAATCTCCTGATGTAAAATAAAAGAAGAAAGAATCGTTCTACCCTCTTTCTGACCTCGCTGTCTAAATGAGTTTATGAACATCCGTAAATATCTGATATATGTAGACCGATAAATCACGATAGGCAATGTTACTTTCAATACGCATGTATATACGCACGAAATATCATGCGTATACATAGACCCGGTTTCGTTGAATGGATCGTCGTTATTTAACATCAGATAACCCGGGGTAATCGGGCGCCCGCGCTATTGTATGAATTTTTGACTTCGCAGCAAGTTTTGACCACGATATAATTTGTACATTCCATAATTTCAATTTCCACATCGCTATATGTCTACTACTGGTATCTATATATATCTTCTTGATACGGTAACACAAGTATTATATAACGCGCAAGAAACTGTGAAATGTTGAAATTATCTATTTCCTGCATCTTATATCGTTGAATGCATCTCGAGAGGCGATTTCGCGTGATATACATAAAAAAATATAGACACCTTTGTCGTTCAGTACTTGCTGCTAATCTGAAAAACTTTTTGCTCAAACGTTTTCCTGTTATTTTTTTTTTCACGTTACGAGAAAAATGCTGGACACCCGAACGAACGGAGAAATTACTTACTCGTCGAGAAATACTGGTATCGATAAGTTTTTGGGCTCTTGTCCGCGTAGCAACGACAGTTATACTACACGCGCTCGTACATGGGTTCGTGAGTAGCTTTGGTGCCAAACGGTTATGGTTCAAGCGTCAAACTGTTTGTTGAAGAACTGGTACTGTAACGGAGCAAACATGCAACGATTACACGAGTTTTGTCGTGGCGTTGAAGAACGATGGAATGACAATCGATCGATCAACCGATTCAAGTATGTAAATCTAGCGCTTGTTTTAGCGCTTGATACTTCCACATCTGATAGACTATAGAGATACCGTCTATCTAATCGGTTGGCCGATTCGGGAGATTCTCGAATATTGCGTGCACATGGCATAGATAGCGCAAAGCACAAGTGCGTAAGTATGTAGGCTAGTTGTTGGAAATAAAGTACGGAAGAGGCAGATAAAAGATTGAGAAAGAGGATACGAAGCTAGGATAGAGGCAGAATACTAAAGGCGGAACTGGCCCATCTCTACGCAATACTACACACAAGTATTGTTCTACATTGCGACGCACGGCTATCTGAGCGAGTCGTGCGCGACAGAACTGTATGTACCGTCTAAATTCGTGGCAGAATAAATTATAAGAAGTCGGAAATATAAGGTAGGTTAGAAAGAGAAAGCAGAGGAGAAACGGAGGGTTTGGTGGAAGAGAAAAGAAGAGAATCAAGCGATGCGGTAACGCCGCGCCGACGCGACGACGCGAAAAACTGTTTAAATTGTAAAAGAAAGAATCAGCGACGATGGATAGAAGCTAGTGAGTATCCTTACGCTGTAACGAAGGGTCAGTGGGAACACTGTCCCGGTAGCTGGAGTAGTAATGGAGAAAGTGTTGGTGGTTGTGGTGGTGGTCCATTGAGGTTGAGGCAGATGGGGGGTAGTTGTCTTACCATGTTGGAGCCAACCTGTTGCAGCAACCCGATGCCGCCCTGTTGGGAGGACGTTGACGAGACAGACGCACGTTTCGAGCCGCGTATACTGTTGTTCATGCTCGAGCTAACCAAGTATGGCACGCTGCTGCTGGTGATCGGCATCCCTCCACCCTATCATCAAACCCCGCGATATATTCAAATTATTATACGCAGCAATGCACGAAAAATTCAGAGGGAGAATGCAATACCGTGGGTGGTGATAAATTCATGCTGGATCCACGGCGATCTTGGGGGCCGAAGCTCGAGTGACGTCTGATTAGAAATCCATCGCCCGATGAAACACCTGGTGAACTCGCACACGATTGTGTCAAGTGCGTCTTCGATGCCATCAGAACATGATCGGATGATCGCCTGCTCGTGAAAGGGTTTGCCACTCTTAGGTAATTGCTGTCGTTGTTGGAGCGCGAAAACCAGCTGAACATGCCTAACGTATCAACGATACACGAATTAACACGACCCATCGCTGTTTGGAGAACTGCGCGTGAAATTGCGCGTAAAACTGCTTACCCGACACCGAGGTCTTTCTCGGCATATTCTCCGCCGAAGCTGTCAGTGACATCGAACCTGCGCGTCAACGGGTACGTCAACCACCATTAAGAATATGCATGTATACCTGGCAGCTCGTAATCCATTACAATGTACATTTACTTACCGATGCTGTTGTTCCTAGCCATATCCTCGGCGGAAGAAGTTTTCCGTTGCTCGATACGCAAATTCGGTATATTGAACTGCTGTGTGTACATATTGTCCGTACTCTGCTGATGCCGTAAGCTCCGATGTCTTTCCGGGCTCGACAGTGACAAATTTTCCAACGTCAATTCGTTCCTTTGATTTCTGCGTGTGTGCGCGGAAATGTAGCGGAAATGGGAGTACGAAAGAAAATGGAAGAAACGACAACGAAATGTAATCGCTGGTTCACCTCTCGATATGATGCAACATATCCCGCAAGAGTTTGAGAAGCATCTCGAATTGGTCCAGACTAAGCGCAGGATTGATCGCCTGAGGTAACAGAGACGGCATTACCCGAGTCGCCATCAAGCTGACCGAAAGCCCATAGGTTTTTTCGGTCAACATTAATCTATAAATGTCTACCGGAGATGAATAGCAACAGTCCTATTAGTAAAAATCAAAGCAGATCCGAAAAGCTTTCGCATCTATAAAAAAATACGCACTTACAACCCGAACCACTACTTCCGGTTCTTGAAGCTCTACATTAAACAGTAGTGGTAAAATGCGGTCGATTATTTTTTGCTTTTCCAACCGGTGAAATATACAGGTAACCACTTTCACCAGCGTTCGAGCGTCCACCGTATTCTTTTCAGCCGCTTGAAGCAATTTCGGCAGTACGATATTCCGAACTGCTTCGTCGTCGATGCACTTGGCCACGTTCGACACAGCTACAAATGCTGCAGTCTGCGAATCAGAAATTACTTGTATTCCTTCTAAGGAAAAGGCTCCTTCTTCTTCTTCTTCTTCATCTACTTCCGTATCGATCATTACCTGTACTTGCGCGGTTGAGTTTTCAAATGTAGAATATAGCATCGGAAGCACTTCCGTCTTCACGCATTCTCGAGGTGTCTTTTCAAGTATTAAATGCAAGTTCTCCAGTAGAGTAACTGTCCCGTCGTTCGACTTCTGACTCGCGAAAAACGTTCTACGTATGATCCAGTCCAGTGCCATTAATAGCGATATGAAAAGAAAATGAAGCTGCGAATCGTATTTCGGTCAGCAGGACAAATCGGATCGAATACCTATAGATGCTGCGATACTTACCGTAATGATGGTAATACGATCATATTGTATTCATCTTGCGTACTGTTCTGCACGATATAAAGTACTGGCTGTAGCACGGCCGATTGAACTTCTTGACTTTCTAATTCTGTTTGCAAATACGTCCAGATATGTTGATACCACAGTTTCTGCGGATTCAAATGCCTAAATTGGATCGCTGTTCGATCGAACGCATTCATGTATGTATGTATGTTCACTGTTCAGTTTACCCCATTACCTTCGGTATATAAGGTAATGCTCCTTTCAAGGTAGTTGTATAAAAATGCTCTTTCTGCACCTGGTCTTTCATCTTACTTACGTCCAGGAATTGGAGTGCGTGCACGGGCGGTTCTCTAAAAGAATGAGAAAATTCGATGGAGTATTTTGAAAACGGCCACACCTTCCTTTACCTACTGGAAATACTTGATCATCGACAAAACATGGGCGGATGGCCTCTTGTCTGGGTCGATGTGTAGAAGACGCGACACCGCTTCTCGAAGCGGTAACGGAATTAGAGGCAGCATTACGACCACTTGTTCCTCAAGCTGCGATTCAATAGAAAGCAACGAAGCGTTAGATAGTGTGAAAAAAATTTCTATTAGACAGATATTACACTCACGGTCTCTAGTTGCTTCAGATACTCTGAACAATTATGATTCGCTTGGATCAGTGGTCGGCCTTGATTGAATATCGCACATATGGTCATACCGAAACTGTACATGTCACTATAAAAGCCACACTGTTTCTTTTGCTGCACTTCCGGAGCTACGATTACAAAGCGGTTAATATAGTGCAATTACAAGTATATGTACCTATGTAGGTATGTACTATGTATACCCATCCCCACATATTAGAAATTAAAACGTGTCACCTATACGCTCTCTTACCGATATAGTCTAGATTCGGCTGGCACATTTTCGACACACGAGTGGTCCATGGTTGCAACGGTATCGATATCTCGTTCATCTTTTCTACAAGCGAGAAACGAGAGTAGAGTTACGTATAAGTATGTACATATATGTAGATTGTATCGGTGATCGAAAGATATGCCTAGGCCCAGGCAGCCCCACAGTAAACTGATCGAATGCAGGGTGAGATGAAATTAGCCCGCCCGGTTGTTATACGTAGGTGTATGCACAGGTACTCCAAATAGGTTGTTCGCGGTTCGAAACTGCGAGACAACTTGACAAGTAACACAACCGAAGCCTTCTTTTCTAAAGAAATCGTAGGACCTGCTGCGTTCCATCATTCTGCGGTCAAACGAAGCGACACAGCACGGTACGTATGTTCTTATCGACGTGCGTTACGAAAAGTAGCACGTTTCAATTTTCTTACGAAAACTAGCACGTTTGCCTTCATTCTGACGAAAACTATCACGTTTCGATTTTCGCTGCGAAAACTAGCACGAGCGGTTTGCCACGAAAAGTAGCACGTTCCTTTTGTAGCGACGAAAAGAAGCAAATTTTAATGTTTGACTACAGAAAAAAATTTATAGGTACCGCAGCAACCGACACGATTTGATTTCTGCGGGCCCATATAAGTCAGAAATGATCGAATATGATCTAATCAAAATTTTGTCCTGATCTGATCATAATATAGAAGACGTGGCCAAACCGGATAATATGTTAGTTTTCGCCGTAAATTCCCAAATGTGCTATTATTCGTGGGGAACCAGTCAAATGTGTTAGTTTTCGCGGCGGAAGACCAAACTTGCTAATATGGAACGTGCTTCTTTTCGTAAGGAAATTGAAACGCGCTACTTTTCGTAACGCACGTCGTTAGGTACTCAACTACTTACCGATAAAGTCGAGACCACACAACTTCCAAGTGCCCGTTTTGGTAATTATGATACTTGTCGGGCAAACGTTTCGATGAAGGACTTTGTAGGTTCCGTGAAGGAACAGCAGAGCCTCCGTGATCTATAATGAAACGAGAGATGAATCGTATCAACAAACAGACCAAACGCGGAGCTAGTCTTTTCACCTGTAATAATCCATATTTGATTTCGATGTCGAGCAGGTCGTACTCTTTCGCGAAAACAGTACGGTGACTACTGGTGGTCGATGAAGTTTGTTTCGTTCCACTGCTAGACAACTGACCGGGGCTGTTTGCTCGTTGATCCTGATAAGTTAAAACGTTTGCGAGACTAGCCAGAACCGGCTCCGAAATGAACGCCAGGCTATCCGCGCACTCTGCGACTTTGTATGTCTGCAAACGTAACCGGAGTTAACTTTTAGGGGACCGGCACAGCCCCATTCACCCCGACTGTGTTTGTATGTACATATGTTCGACTATAAATGGCAAAAATTAATAAATAAAAACAGCTCTGGGTAACGCTAAGAGAATGTTCTCCGAATTTTCATATGTGCTCATTCGTTTAGGTCAGTAAGACTGACACGTAGGTGAAATATTGTTACAATCCGACTACAGATTCGTACTCAGCTGTATCAAAAATCCCCAAACATACTGTATTTTTTAAATTGAAAAAAATGTTAAAAATTTTATTACCGTTCCGGACCGGCAAAGCCCCCTTTGGGGCTCTGTGCAAGTCCTCAAATTCTGCACATAAAAAATATATATAAAACGTATAGGTATGTTACGCAGAATTAGAGGACTTGCACAGAGCCCCAAAAGAGGCATTGCCGGTCCGCAGGGGTAATACAATTTTCAACATTTTTTAATTTTGGAATGAAGTCGAAAATCGCGAATTTCGGGAATTTTACAACTTACTTCAATCTACAAACTTTTTTTTTTTAAATTTTCATCACGCAGGCTCAGAAAAAAGTTTAAAAACCGACCTCTACTATTTTTTTTAGATATTCCCACCAATTGCATTTTTTTTTTCAAAACGACGAAACACGTCACTTAGCAAACTAATTGTTGTAGCTTATCAAAGAAACCCCATGTTGTTTAAGGACCAATTGTAAAAATGTTATGCGATCTTAAAAGTTGTAAACTTTCTTTCGCCCGCCAGTGTATGCAAGTGTAACTAGATGCGTGGGAGGAAAGAAGGTGTTACCTGCAGTATCTTGGGATGAGATAGTTTTTCCAGCTGTTGGGCTCCGTTTCGTAAAATTTCCGTCACGATCTCTTTCTTTTTCGGCTTGTATACCTTATCGACCGATCTTTTATCGAAGAGGAATATCGAAACCTCCTACAATCGATCAAATAAATTCCCAATTTATAATAATACCTAATATAATACGTAATTATTATGTAGCAGGCACGGCGTAGTGTATTATTAATTATATACATATGTAGGTAGTACTATGCAATCGGTCATAGTAGATATGAAGTACGCGTGAAAAGTATCGCGAGCCTCGAATCTTACCTTTCTATCCACCTTTGCATACCCCTCGTATACACGCCAGGCGTTCTCCGGACCCGCTGTAGCCAATTGCTTGCCTACCTCGTAACAATTTTGAAACGCACGCGGAAGGAGGACGCTCGGCGTCGAACCACTGCTCTTCGACTTGGCGAACATGACAAACGCGAACGCAACCAACACCCGTTAATCTCCAATGTTCATCGGATCAGCTTCGATCCGATCAGAATCGCTCGTGGTTGTTGTCTGCCTTCCTTCTCGGCTAATTCTCGCCACGCACACACCTGCCGCACGATCACATCAATCTTTCTCATAATCAATCCAATTTCTTGCAGGACTTTAAATGAAAAAACGCCACGGAGACTCGAACGAAATGGGAAAACGGACGTTAAACCGACATCGACCCCTCTCTTTCAAACTTTCTCCCTAATTCTCAATCCCCTTTGTCGGGACTGTTATTGTTCTTTCTCTTCTTCGCCTTACGCAGCTTCTTATCGATTTCCTTCGTATCTCCGTGCCGTATGGTACGGTATGGGCACCGTGCACGTACACCCAGCAAACGGAAATAATATGAGACAACAGCGGGGTAGAAAAATAGTGTTATTGTTCCGAGCGAAGATGTTAAAGAGGCAAGCCTTTCAACACCACCTTTCACAATCACCTTTCAGTCTTTTCCAACAGTCTTTCCAACGCGGGACATGCGACACAGCCCTCTACATTTCCATTCAACCATGTCCCAAAGCATACCTGCTATGTGCACACAAGAGATTCGGTAATGGAAATCACCTCGCGACGATTGAACAGTCGAGTTTCGGAAGATGGAAAAGCCCGAGCGTAACCGCCAGACTGTATGTATATGTACTAAATAGATATGTATGCTTGCTTGTTCGCTTGTTCGCCCATTTGCTATTTTGCTCGTTCGTTCGATAACTCGTTTGAACGCCGACACGAATCAACAGCCGAATATCCTATGCTATCGTGATATGTACCCCATATGTCCTGTACCGTTACAAGGACTCGTTCCGAGCCAAACCCGAGTGTCGCCGAATCAAACGGAACACGACTCGTCCAGCAATTACAAAGCTTTCAAACGTTTTGAAAAGCAAACGTTTCCGCCCCATACGGGCAGTCACAAGCTCGGCGGTTTACAATTTTTAATTAACAAACTCGAGGACGACAGTGATACATTGGACAAGAAGGAGAACAAGAGGTACGATCGATTGTAAGTTAATTTATTGTACGACCGCCGGGAAACTCGATCGATTCAAATTTAATCCGAGTTGCAAGTTGCAAAGGGCAGACCCCGGTTGCGGAATAGCTTCTTAGTCTTTCAGTCCGAGCGAACAGCGAACAAATTCTTACCCGTCGAATAACGCGGCAACACAGAACGGAGTGGAGAAACGGAAAACACAGGGGGCGAAGGAAGAAGCTGAGAAAGAAGATGCAGTATCGTGGCTGACACTCGAGAATGGCTCACCTGTTGCCGGCAACAACGAGAATTGCGTACCTCGCATAGAAGCACTATAAAGCAGGAAGAAATCGGAAAAGAAGGGTAATATGCGCGGTGCGCGGTGGTCCGGAGCAGGCGCGCGCGACCTGCAGGCCGCAGGAACGCGCGAGCTATCCAAAGGAACAGTCGAACACGATTGACGGCCGATTACACTACTTGGCAGCACCGATACAACTTGCGACGCACTTCTTTCCAGAACGTATCTCACCACCACACGCCTTTCTTCTATCTATTCGTCGCGTCGCTCTGTTCGCCGTCAACCTGTACCGCTTGCTTCCCACTTTTGCACCGAACCCCTTCTCCCCTCCTTTCCGTCTTGAACGCGCCTTCTCTGTCCCCTAATCCACGATCTCGTCCTGCTGCTCGTCCTTTTTATCGAGCTCACGGTTCTAGCTGCGCTCGCTATACGCGCCCTTGTGGTCGATGGTATCCTTATCGATGGTGGAGTTGCCGGGCGCAACACCAACGTCACCTTTGCCAGCCGTTTCGTGCGAATTAATGTTATCGTCATTCCACGCGAAAGCGAGAAACTTGCAAGGAAGTTGGGAGGAAACGCATGCGCGCCCTCCTCCCCCGGCTGTGGCTTTAGCTACCCACGACCTGGACTCTGGCTCCGGCTCACCACGGCTCCAGTTCCGGCAAGTTCCGGCGCTGGCCAGCCAGGGTGTAAGCTTTTGCCTGAAAATTAGAGGTCTGGGCTGCAGGTAGCTACCGCCACCAGGCAAGCGGTAGGTAGGGGGATGATATCGCGGCTCTGACTGGCGGTAGGGCGGATCTGTTGGGCAGTAGGGGTTTCGATTTAGGGATTACAGCTGCGGCGTGGGAAAAAGCGCGCGCGCGCTCCCGCTCGGCCGCAGGGAGAGGGGCTTGAAGATGAAAATAGATCGAGCTGTTTCGCACACATATCGAGCAATACTCAACATCCAACAGCCAAATTATATCACACACCGCCACACATTGTTCGTGACTCTACCGATTCCCCAACAGAATTTCGTCCAACGTTTATCGGCTATGAGTAACAAACCGAATAAGTAGGCACTACATAGGTAACATCGCGATTTGATGCGATGTCCGATGCCATTGGTTCAATTGGTTCAACCTTGTCAAGCTAATTCCTCAAGCTTGGTGATTCTTTCACCGAAGGAATCGCCTGCACCTCTCCCGGTGCGGCCAAACAACTAACATTAGGGTTTGTCGGTTTTTATAAATCGGGTTTAAAAACCGTTTTTTTTTAATAAATTTGTAAAATTCGAAAACTGGTTTTTAAATATAAGAAACCGGGTTTGTATACTAGAATTAATATGTAAAAATGCATTAGTTATTTAATTAAAAACGTTATCATTTTAACTTGACATCGCTACGGACACAAGCAAATTGTAGTAGGTAACAGTTTACTTAAAACTAATCTTCATGAGTTCATATTTTCGGAAGAAAAATACTTAACGAAATAAAGATTTATAATTTATATTTTGCACGGATTTTAGTTATTTTAATTCTTTTTTCATTTGGTTTTGTATGCAGTGTATTTTATTTTGTTATATTTTTGTAAATCCATAAATATTACCTAAATGAACTAAAAAATTCTACGGATTTGTAAGAATTTTTTTCTTTATTTGGTTCTGTAGAGATAGAGTATATTTTATTTTATTATATTTTTGTAATTCCATAAATATGAAGAAAACCTGAGAATTTTAAAAATAAGTATAAACACGTATTTACTATTTTAATTATATTTTTTATGTAAATTCGAAAACCGGTTTTTTGGAATAGTAGCATTCGAAAACCGGTTTTCTCAAAAGCCGGTTTTTGTATAAACCCTAACTAACATATATATATGTAGGTATGTACATATCTACTTACCTACTACCTACGGTTTCTAATGGACGCATTTCGCGAAAGATCGAATGAATCGATATATTCACAAAAGCCAAAAAATCGGTCAAATATCGAGAAACACTTTAGCTTGTACCTACCTAATCAAAATCTACATTTTAATCTGCTTTCACTTGCTTGCTTACCTATTTATTTGATTTCGCGCTCGGTACTCTATAATATAAACGAATAATAATAACAATAGCTACGATGGTAATGATTATAAATTACACTCCGCGTAAAAATTAAAGGAACACTATAATTTCCCGAAAATTTTGGTAATTTTCAAATGGCTGTATCTTTCCGAAAAATGGTCGCAAACAATACCTATTTAAAACACGTATTTTGACGCTTCAAGTTTCTAGTTTTTGAATCAAGGACACAACTTTTGTTTTCATCCATTATGATACTGTTTTATTAAGATGAAGCGCGGGAAACCAAGTTTCAGAAAATTTTGCCTAGTTTAAACGTACATGTATGCACGGCACGGGCCAATAAAATTTTCTCCGGTAAATCCAACGAAGAGCTCTTATAAAGCAAACATTTCTCTTTAATTTCGTCTCTTTTTTTGGTTTTGATGTATGATTTTTATTCACCGAGTTATTCGCGATCAAAGAAAAAAGGTACTTTTCACTTTGAACACCTATAACTTGTGAACTGATGATCGTAGACAAATTTTCACGATTGCTTTGGAAAGCTAAGAAAGGTCCCTTTCAGATCCTTTTGTTGTCAATTCAATGAGATTTTTTCTAATTGAATTAAATCCATTTTAAAATGACCCAAAAATTGCATATTCATCATTTTTTAGAAAACGTGATGCCACTTCATGGAAAATCATGGAACCATTCAAATATCCACGTCTTTGGCGAGATACACCTACCCTTCAACACTGTACAAAAGACCGGACCGATCAGATTTTTTTCCGTATGTCCTCGATGTTCAAACATATGATATTGTCTGAAAAATTGAACGATCACCTGTTTTACGTTATGTCCCTTTTTTGTTCTCGCGTTTTTGAACGATTGTTACACGTTTTGTTTTGTTAGTTCAATGTCATTTTAGTAAAAAGAAAAGATTTCAAAAATTTAAGAAAAACAAACTCTTCCCAGTGACAAAAAATGTACTTCAGTAACTGCCATTCGCACCACCCAAATGCGTCAACTGGAGTTTTACGAGTCTTTTTAGTAGAATGACATTGAACTAACAGAAAAAAAACGTTCAGCAATCGTTCAAAAGCCACGAGAACAAAAGAAAAGAGTTTTGAAGAGAAACATAACGTAAAACAGGTGATCGTTCAATTTTTCGGGCCATATCGCATGTTTCACCATCGGGGACATACGGGACAAAAAATTTGATCGGTCCGGCCTTTTACACAGTGTTTAAGGGGGTAGACACGGGTAATGCAGCGCGCTGTATACCGACACAATCTGGCCCGAAACATGGGTTTGGGAAATTATGTTGTTTGTCCTTATATGAGCAAATTTTGGGCTGGGCGAGGTCTCATTCGAAAGATGAAGGTTCAATGCAGCCCGCTCTGGCCATGGTTCAAAGAGATTATGTTGATATGTAATAATATGAGTGTCTAAAGCAGAGAAAAAATGGACAAAATACACTCGCAGATTCCAAGTATTTGTACGTCACTAAAAGAGTTTTGTGACTCAAACAATGTCCAGAGCGGGCTGCATTGAACCTTCCTCTTTCGAATGAGACCCCACTCAGCCCAAAATTTGCTCATATAAGTACAAACAACGTAATTTCGTGACTGCATTCCCAAATCAGAATTCCGCCATATTGGCGATAATACAGAGCAAGTCTCGTGACAAATTTAGTTCAGCTAGTGGACACGAGATGGCGCCTACTCGGGAGGACTGCCGACGTGGAATCATAGCAAAACTGAAACGTCAGCACGTAGCTGGATACATGTCGCTCACAGTAAAAGCGTGATGCAGTCAATATATGCATTGACGTACGATTGTAGGTTAGCTTATATGCAGTCAGAGTTGGGGAAAATGTAATTTAATTACAAATTACAATTAAAATGTAATTGTGTAATTGATTACATTATTTTCTGTAATCGTTAATATTTGAGTACTTGAGAAAATTGTGGTCAACTACCTAAATTAATGATTACAGAAAATAATGTACCTAATCAATTACACAATTACATTTTAATCGTAATTTGTAATTTGTAATTAGATTACATTTTGCCAAACTTTGTATACAGTTTAGTACACACATTGACTAGGAACAGCGAGCGGCTAGCGAGATTTTACTAGAAACAGAATTTGTTTATTTTTCATCGTATCAATATGAAAGTGACACAAATGGATTCCTGGCATTCTCCCGATTAAATTGACAGAAAATAATTTAAATCGGACTATTTTTAACGAAACGGGCTTTCAATCGTGCAAACAATGTTTCACGTAATTTCCTTAATTACGGTCCGAATAATGTAATTTTTGGGCCAATTTGGTCGAGAAAACATGAGGAATTGATGGACGTCACTTTCGCAAAGATCTGATTATAAATGCAGAACTGCAGATTTGTCACTGCTTAGCGCGCAACATTGTATAGCCCCGCTAGTTTCGAGCGTCGAAACCCACGAAATTCAACGAGTCGCATGATTGCCACCGTGAAGGACAAGAGAAGACTTTCCATGGCGAAGGAAAGTCACCCTTCTATAGAACTCAAATCGAGAAAGACTTTGCTGACAAGCTTTATATTCACGTCAAATAAATATTTTAATTGTAAAATTTAGACAACGAACTATTGTTGTTTCATGTATTTCCCTATTAGAAATGTTGCTCTAAGTCTCGATTCAAGTCATCATTGCTTTTTCTCGTACATAGGACATATATATATTCGCGAGTAGGGGTCACGAATGACGCGACTTTGGTTTCCCAAATAAATTCACATTTATTAGGGCCCCCGCCCGAACCGCTTGACAAGGAGACTGAATGACGTAGACCCTCGGTCGACGGCGACTTGAGTCATCCAGTATTGAATATGGAAATGTTCATATTTCTCATTATACCTTGATAAGAGTGTTACCACCGATGGATTGGTGAGTTTATGTCCACGAAAATGAGTCGAGACGCGAAGCAATTCAGTCTATTTTTTCTTATGAATACATGATTAGGATACACACTACGTTCACTAAAAATGGACCGAATTGCTCTATGTTTGGCATCATTTTCATCGAGAAACCCTAAAAACTCCATTGGTAATACTTTCATCAACAGTTATCAACAACATGAGTATTTTATCTGGTCCGTCGGTTTTATTATTCTCGGCTGTCAACGGGTGGTCTACTCGGGCCCGAAGGTCCTCGCTCGCAGCGAGGAAGCAAAACGGTGGGGTGGGTAGGTCTTTCCCGATAATTCGAGCCTAACCATTTGCGTACTTCACACTATCGTTTATTAGCATTTATACGGGGTGATTCGCTAGCTAGAATCGTCAAACGCGATGCTCGCCAACAATCATGTGTCTCGCTGAGTTTTGTGGGCTTCGACGCTCGAAACTAGCGGGGCTATACAATGTTGCACACTCAGCAGTGACGAATCTGAAGTTCTGCAAATTCTAATCAGATCTTTGCGAAAGTGACGTCAATCGATTCCTTATGTTTTCTCGATCATGTTGTCCCCAAGAATGATATAATTCGGACCATAATTAAGGAAATTAATAAATAATAAGTGTAGAGCGGCTACTACATTCTTTTGCTCCACATTTGTGAACTTTTTATCATCCTTCCGAAGTACATAATATTATTACGTCGTAACAGTATCTTTAGCAAATCGGGTATAGCATATAGGTTATATTTTCTGTCACTTCGAGGATAGAAAATCCGCTCCTCCAAGTGACGGAAAATATTACCTATGTACTATATTCAATTTCCTAAAGATACTGTTGTGGCGTAATAATAATGCTTCGAAAGGATGATAAAAAGTTCACAAATGTAGCGCAAAAGAATGAAAAAGCCACCTAACATTTATTGTCATATAGCATATACATAGGTTTTATTTTCTGTCATTTCGAGCAGGGAACCACAAAATAATCACGCGCCTCCAGCCTGCCCATTTTCAATAGCCCAATTCAACATCCAACACAATTTTATATATAATGTTAGTTCGTAACTGCTTTCTGCATAGGACGTAAAAAAATGTCTAACCCAACGAACTTCATTTTCTGGGGTACATCCCCACATATATTTTTCCTTTTCACTTATAATTCCTTATTGCCAACGTAGAATATTAAAGCATAAGCACATTTCAAGTAATTAAAATGTACAATGAATTTTCTACGTTTGCAGTACCAGCAGGCTTTCCGTTTAAATTTTCACAAGTACAACGCAACAGCTGAGAAATTTATTTCCACATTCAGAATAAAATATGGAAATAGTAAACAGCTCCCTCTCGCGTTCACAAGACAGCCTGTATCTATGGGTATTACCATTTCTATGCAGAAAAAATCTGCTGTAATACCGACCTGCCAAATCGGCCAGGTCACGTGACGTGTCTACCCCCTTAAGGGCAGTTTTAACTCGCAAACAACGTGGACACTTGAATGAGTCATCTTAAAATGGATTAAATTGGCAACAAAAGGTTCTGAAAGGAAACTTTCTTACTTTTACAAAACAATTATGTTTATCTAAAACCATGAGTTCGCAAGTTATAGGTGTTCAAAGTGAAAATTACCTTTTTTGCATCGATCGCGAAAAAACGAAATTAAAGAGAAATATTTTCTATAAATAATCTTCGTCGGATTTGTCAGAAATAAATTTTCTTGACCCGTGCATACGTTCAAAGTAGGCAGAAATTGCTGAAACTTCGTTTCTTGCGCTTCATCTTGATAAAACAGTATCATAAGATTTAACAGTAAATGTCCCCATTACCGACCGCGTCCCCATTAGTGACCAATTATTCATTTTTATTGTTTATTGCAATACAGAAAGCGAAATATGAACCAGAAAGTTCAGAAATTATAATTAAAGGTATGTAATTTATTGTTTCATCTTTAAGTAAATTCACATGTAAATTAGGAGTTGGTCATTGACACGAAAGTTGACAGATTCTAATAACGTGAGGTTATACTACAGATATCATTAAACTCACAAATTTTACAATAAAAATACATGGATCCATGCAGTAACTTGCTCAAATTAACTAGAAATATATACAGAATTATAAAATAAAAAGAAAATATTCATTTTCTTTCATTATTGTAGCAAAAAATCGAAAATGGTACAAGTTGGTCAATAAAGAAGACATCAGGTCCAATATAATTTTCACCATAATTTTTGTGTATATAGTCAAATATCACTCTAAAACTAATTTGATTAAGAAACTAGATACTTCAAAAAATACAATGATCCATACTTTACTCAAACATTGTCGTATATTAGTAAAGAAATTACTATTTGAGCCAGTCACACTCTTAAGCGATCGCTAATGGGGACATTTACCTTAATGGATGAAAAAAAAAATTGTCCTTGATTCGACAACTAGAAACTTCGAGCATTAAGATGCGCTTTTTAAATATTTTTTACCATTTTTCGCAGAGATACAGTTTAAAATAGGTACAGAAATGAAATGTTCCGGAAATTATAGTGACTAATAATCCGGTAACTAATTGCGAATTCGGGAGAGCTGCACTGGGCGCACTGAGTGCGAATTTTAGCCAATCGGAACCGAAAAAGTTCACACTCCTCGCTTCCGATTGGCTTAAATTCGCACTCAGTGCGCCCAGTGCGGGTCTCCCGAATTCGCTATAATACACGGAGGTGGAGTCGTACAATTAGCAGAGACTTTTTTACAACGCGTGTGCTTCAAAAACTTTTAATGTTTGTATGATTTATTGTTAGACACCTATCTATTTTTTGCACGCCCAACATTGTACGCGAACATGATTCATTATCATACCTGCCGTCACATCATCTTACATCCACCCGCTTGTGTATTTAGATATTTTTGATTAATAAAGGTTATTTACAAGAATGTGTTAGTTAACCTCTACATCCGCAAGTTCTCAAAGACTACAGAATGGCAAAAGAATATCGTAGGATTGGGAAAGAAATGGCGATAGCCAAAAGTTTCTTTCCATTTTTCTGTTTGTTCGCGATAGGTACGCGTGGAAATGTTTTAAAAACGCTTCATTTCCGCGCGCCAACAACCTTCCCCCTCCTTTGTCCTTGTCGAAATTTTTGCGCTCACTCACACTCTCCTCGCTCTCTGGCCGTGGCTCGCTCGCTGCCACCCCACCCGCCTCCCATTCCGTTGTGTGTTTATAAACGTTGCACTATCGTTACAATCGCAATTTCAATCTACCATCATTTTCTCGATGAATAATGTTACGCGTACCTCACAACGAAATTATATGTATATCTATACATACATATAATGTATCTTTATTCACTTTCCTCTTCTCTCTCCACCGCCATACCCACTACCGTCAAGTTCTCACGCGCTCTCTTCGTTCCTGTCATCGTCTGTTTCAACTGTCATAGTCACTGCACTAACGCCATCAACCCTTGGACGTTTTCCTTGTTTGCTTTTAGAGACGGTAAATAAGATTCGTTTGTTCGCTGCATGGGAGGCATTAATTCGCGGACTATGGATATCGAACATGATCCAGGGCTTGCCGCTATATTACAGTATTTGATACGCAGGTTGGTTAAACGTAATTTCGTAGGCGAAAGCTTTAACATTAATGTGGATCTTTGCTCTAACTGTATGCATGGTACGCGTTAATAGAAAGAGCGAGAAGGAGAGAGATAGCCTGACGGCAAGGGGAAGAGAAGGAGAGACAGAAAGAGGAACAGAGAGAGGTAGCCAGCAAGAGCGAGAGAGATTCTAACCTCTTTAAGTAATTTGCTCTCGTAATTTGAATTCTTAAGACCAGAACGTTCGCTTCCCCCGGCGATAATATCCTGCCTTTCTCGTCATTTCTCGTCATTTCTCGTCCTCGACTCTTTCTTTCGAACAAACTCTAATCCCCCAACACCCTCCTCTGCGTACCCCGTATTTTTTGCTGCCCGATTGTACAACAAACCGACGATAACGCTCTTGGTTTATTCTGTTTTAGCGGCCAACTGCACATCATATCTTCGGATCATGATGACTCGGACGAAGAATATGCCGCAAATTCGCAGCCGCCAAGAATCACATCTCTGCCAAACACGGCCAGACTCGATGTTTGTTACATTTCTTACATATTATTACATGGGTCCGCTGCGAACCTTGCTTCAAGCGCTATATTCATTTTAGAAAAGTGAGATAAGCCTGGCAACCAAGCAGGCATGCGGATTTATAGACGACATCGACAAGCGTAACTTATCGGTGATGTCGATGATTCAAAGGAGATCCCTGGGACCTAGTTTCAGTACAGGAGAAAGGTGTAGGTTAAGCAGTAGTTTTCTACCCAATAAAATGCATCAAGTTGCCAAGTATAATACCAAAGCATTTTGTGGATCTTACTCCAAAGACGGAAGATTTTTCTTAACTGCCAGTCAAGGTAAGTCGCCTAACCAAGTAAGGTTGTATACAGGGCTACGGAGTCAGCAGTCAAAACTCCCAACTCCAACTCCTCTTTTTTTTACCACCGACTCCAACCCCGACTCCAACCCCAACTCCAACTCCTGCATTTATAATAGATTGTTAATGTACTCAGTACATATACGTATATATATGAAACTAAATTACTAATATTTAATATATAGTATGTTTGTATATGTATTAGATATGTACAGTAGAAAAAGCTAAAGCTACGCTAACCGGTACGAGTGTTAAACAAAAATATATCGCAAGCGTGTATAAACACGTAGAGCTCAACAGACTCGGATTTTTTTAAATTTACTAATACGGAGTCGGTGTTGGAGTCGGCATATATTTTTTCGACTACGACTCCGACTCCGGTAATCAAAAATTCCTTCTGAACTCCGATCCCTACTCCGCGACTCCGACTCCGACTCCACAGCCCTGGTTGTATACCGATCGAAGCTCAATTCGCTTTATACACCATGTATGTTCGCAGACAAATTTTTGCGCCTTTACCGAACGCACGACGGCGATTTTGTCGAATTCAAAACGATTTCCGCACGAGATGTAGGTTGGAGTATTTTAGACACTGCATTTAGTCCCGATGGCAATTATATCGTTTATTCAAGTTGGTCAGAATGTTGTAAGTATGGAGCGCCGTTGGAAACAGTTGACCAGTCGATTGCGGCATCAAATAATCCTGCAAGATAATCTTTTCCACTTTTTCAGTGTATCTGTGTCCCGTTTACGGCGATTCCACTGTGCAAGAATCATTATCGTTATGTCCCGAGGACCGAAGGTTTTGCGTGTTTTCTCTCGTCTTCTCTAGTGATGGACGAGAAATTTTGGGTGGGGCAAACGATGGTTATCTCTACGTCTACGACAGAGAGTGTCATCAGCGCGCTCTCAGGGTTTGTAAAAAGAGATGGGCATTATTTAAATAAAAAATTATTTAAATGATGTATCAAATAAAAGGGACTTTAGTCTTATTCGTCATGAATAAGACTAACCCGAGTCAATTTTTAATCGAAGCGCCCATGATTGAAATGATGGGGATTCAATCGCCGACCATGATTGAACTACTTCCATCATGGAGATTCAATCGTCGGGCTATGATTGAATTACCTTTAATCATGGGGATTCAATCATGATTGAATGAACAGTGTTCTCGTATTCAATCGTATTTTAGTCGATTGAAACGCGACTAACTTTGGCGAGCCTAGAGACTCGCAAGAGCCTTTGATCGACGTCGCGCGAGGCCCGAGCGGAGCGACGTTGTATCATTCACCCGTCTAAATTGGCGCCTAGAGTTGCTCGGCGATGTGTCATCGATTATACGAAAAGTGAATTTCTTTATTTTTTATTATATCAATATGAATCAATCAAAGGATCTCGCGAGTCTCGAGACTCGCCAAAGTTAGTCGAGTTTCAATCAACTAAAATACGATTGAATGCGAGAATCATGAGCGCTTCGATTAACGATTGACTCAGGTTAGTCTCGTTCATGAGTCTCGAATAAAATTTTCGTCTTTTAGTCGTATTCAATTTTTTATTTGAAATAATTTTTTACCCATCTCTGTTTGTATAAGTGTATTGCGCTGTTGCGCGTTCGCCGGATTCCACGTTACTCACTGCCGGATGATGATGATTTGTAGATCGGAGGTCACCACAACGACGTAAATGCAGTCGCTTTCGCCGATAATACTTCGCAGATTTTGTACAGCGCTGGTGACGACGGCCTCTGTAAGGTATCATCAAACTCTACTCTTTTACTCTTTTATCTTTAGCTTCTCTGTTATCTAAATTTCTATGGTTGGTTCTTTCTTTCGTTATCCTGATTTAGGTATGGGACAGGAGAACGTTGAACGAAACCGATCCACACCCGGTTGGCGTGTTGGCTGGCCATATGAACGGTATAACTTATATCGATCCACGAGGTGACGGCCGATATCTCATTACCAATAGCAAAGATCAAACTATCAAACTGTGGGATGTACGTGCATTTTCCGATCATAACGGTATATTGAATACGCGTAAAGCTGTTGCGAATCAAAACTGGGATTACCGGTGGCAACGGGTACCGAAACGATGTAAGCAATCACGTAACCGTTAAGATTTTCTCGCACAGCGACTTGTATCGTTGATCGATTGTCACTTTAACGCAGATGTGGCCAGACCGGGCCATTTGGGAGTAGGGTCTCCATGATGTTTACCATAGCCGCGTGGAAGGGGAGCTCGATAGTCAATGGTTACGTGGGTGCGCCACGGATAGGGAAAACTGTAAGAGTATGCGGTGCAACCTCATGCCCGTACGATAGGCTTGAATGCTGGGAATCTTGGGGGCCCCAGTGATCGCTGCCACTTAGGCTCCTAAAAGGGCCAGTTATTTCAGCCTAGGGGTACGAGCCTGCACCGCACGCTACTACTTACACTCTTACAGTTTTCATAACATCATTACATTAAACATCATGGAGACCCTACTCCCAAACGGCCCGGTCTGGCCATATCTGCTTTAACGCTTTATTTCTCTTCACTATAACAGTGCACAAAGCGAGGAACATGCTGGAAGGTGATACCAGCATCATGACCTATCGCGGACACTCGGTCCTTCAAACTTTAATACGATGCCATTTCTCCCCTTCTTCCATTACCGGTCAGAGGTACATATATACGGGATGCGCTGCGGGACGAGTCATAAGTAGGTTCTAACTATATTTTTCGGATAATTAAAACGAAAGTTTAGACCATGATGATGTTGGCCAAATATTATATACCTATTTGCATATAAGCATAAGAATGTTTTCTGCTTGATCCTCAGTATACGACGTCTTAACGGGTAGGATAGTTAGTACTTTGGTGGGACACAAAGGATGTGTACGCGACGTCAGTTGGCACCCCTTTCATCAGGAGATTCTTTCTACGTCTGTAAGTAGCCAGAGAAAGAGAGCGGGGGAGAGAGAGAGAGAGAGAGAGAGAGAGAGAGAGAGAGAGAGAGAGAGAGAGAGACTCTGAAACGGCTCTCTTAATTCTCCGTTTGATGGTTTCAGTGGGATGGCGCCATCGTCAGCTGGCGGTACGCTGGCAAGACAGCCCTTGATAATTCCGACTCGGAAGAGGAAAGCGACTCGGAATCACCACCACGTACCTTGAGACGAAGTCAACGAATTGCTGCTCAAAGAGCGAAACATGCGGCAGCGTGTTGAGTTTTATAGATATCTAAACCGGTGAACTGAATGTTCTCGCAATTTCAGTCTTTTCGTTCCTACGAGGAAGGAGTTATTGTTGCTCAGCGCTTGTCTGCAAGATATTTTTATATCGGTGACTTTTCTCACTCTCATCGACGTTCATGGGAGAGACTAACTTTCTTCTACAAGACTGAGTAAACGAATCGAATGTACGCGCCGTTACGGACGAATCAATATGTTGCGATTCTCCCCGTTTCGGCAATCAGCGTCATCGGAGTCAAAAAGGTAGAAAATGAGACGAGGGTACAGCAGCACCGGCTAGGCGGGGCTCGTTCTCGTTAGTGATACTGCAGGGTGTGATCGGAATAACCGCCGCCATTTGTCAGAATTTGGAGCAAAACCGGAAATAAACATAACCTAACCGTTCACTCTATCTCTTTCTATCGGTATTTCTGTCTCTTTCTATCAGTATTTTTTTTTTCTTTTTTACAGTTTCTTTCTCTGTCTACTTCCGCTTTTGCTCCAAATCGCAGCAACCAATCAGCGACGATACATGTTGTTCCGATCACTGTCTAGAGGATCACTAGTTCTCGTAGAATTGAACTTTTTTTTCTTGCCCGATATTGAACGACGCTTTGCATTCTCTCTCTCTCTCTCTCTCTCTCTCTCTCTCTCTCTCTCTCTCTCTCTCTCTCTCTCTCATTCTTTCTGCCCCTGTGGGATTATACAAACACCGAAAAGACGCGTACTTGTGTACACGCACACACACATTGCATCCCGAGGAATCGCGATCCGGATCACCACATACGTATGTATACAGTATTGTCTCGTTAGGGGCTTGCTGGAGGGGAACGGCGCACAGTGGGGCATGTGGCATAGGATTCGCGGAAAAAATATCATAACTTCGGTGTTTCTCAATATTTTTGAGTACTTTTTTTTATATTATTTGTTAATAGCCAACAGTGATATGGATAGGAACATTAATAAAATTGAAGCATCTTTAACAAATGAAATAGTAATAAACCCCATAAACATTCGGTATGCGAAAACCATATATGATAATTATGTACTCATATGTATGTAATATTACATAAACAATGAATTAACTAACTTCGAACATCATAAAACATAATACAGAAAGAAAATAACACAACTGAATTATAACAATACTTTATTTCTAATTTTTATTGTTATTTAATTGTTTTTTCTTGCTGTCCGTACAAACTAAAACTATCAAAAAGTTATATAAAATAGAAACTATGCAAAAATAGCGAGAAATGCCGATGTGATGAGTTTCTGCGAAATCGCATTCACAGCGCACTCGGGTGATTATGTATTAATAACAGGCAAATAAATGCAGTCCATTTTTGGAGGGCTGTTAGTAAATGGTATCTGCTTTCAATTAGTGCTATCTAGAGCCCGGAGGAAGGCGGAGTTTTTTTATAAACCTAAAAGTGTTAATGCAAACTTGAAATACTACGTAGGTTCATTTGAACTTGCATAGTGGGATTACGGTGAAGAGTTTTCGAAAAGAGACTAGACACATTCGAAATACATGCGGTAAAAAAATAAAAATATCTAGAGGAATTCAGAAAAAAATTGACAATCTGGTACGAATATTGACACGTTTCACGTTAGAATACGAAAGGTCACCTTCAGATCAATTTTTCTTTGTAATTAACATGAACATGACATGTCTGTCATATAAGTTAGATACGTTGGTCTATTGGTTATAAGGATATAGTGATGGATGCATAAAAATACAACTTTCATTTTAAGAATTTTTTCCCCTCCAGCCCCACTATGCGGCGTTGAGTCGTCAGCGTGAACAGAGCATTAAATCCGAGTGTTCGCGTTTCACTTCTTTCTGACCGTAGAGGCGAGCGACATGGAACGCTTTGCGTGCGCGGGGGGGGGGGGGGGGGCGAGCGCTCATTGTCAGATGGATTCGTAACTCCTCGACGCGAGTCTTTTTACATCCTAGGCGAGCTTGCCAAATTCCGCCATTTATTATAATACATTTAATTGAGCTTCTTCATGTCCTTACTCTTAATTTTTACTTATAGTTTAAAACCGTTGTAGTACGATTTGTAGTATTTCATTTAAAAATTTATTTTCAACAATGCCAACAATGAAAAGACCATTTTGCGCCTCTTGTCAACTTCTCGCCCTAGTAGTTGCCTAATTTTCCAGAGTAAAATCATAAATAATCTGAAATAAATGTATTATAATAAAGGGCGCAATTTGACAAGTCCGTCCAGGGCACAAATAAGACTTGAGCCGGGTCTGCATCAAGATTTTGCGAAGCAGTTCCCGTGCTCATCGTAAGCGCTTGCAACCATCGCGCACGCAAAGGACGGAGTGTCAGGCGTCCGAAAGACGGAGCGAGACAAAACATCAACGCGTCGTCTGTCTCGTACCGTCCTCGCTCACTCTCGTTCCATCTCGATCCCGCTCTCGCCTTCGCCGGACAAGAGTGAGACAGAAGTGTTGAGGATAGCGAAAAGCCCACATCGTGTACACCAAACCGCGCCCCTAACGAGACAATACTAAATATATATATATATATATATATGTATATGCATATGCAGCGAACTAAGCGCCTGTTCTCAGGTGTCTTCGTACCCAGAGGATAGAAATGATGGTAGACATGGGCGTCCGCATGAAAAATCGCTCATTTTTCAACACTTATCTTTATTAAGTTTATCTTAAAAAGGGGAATATTTTTAAATTTCGGTTTTAAATTTTCAATTAAATTAGCAATATAAAATGGGCGTGCGTACATGGTCGCCCTCCACGTCGGATCATTGTGCCTCGTCCCGCTTAACGCGGTACATACGTTCTTACGAAGCAATGATCTACCGTCTTTTCTCTCCCTCTTCCGTTTTAAAGAAATTCGTAGCAATCGACTGATTCTGTTTTTTTTTTATATTTAAATCGCATCAATTTGGAGAAGACTGCTCTTTTCCAAGCAATAGAAGCGACAATTTAATCGTTACAACCTGTCGTTTTCCTAGTTCTCAAACTTTAAGTACAAAGCTATTTTCGCTAGCCAAAACCGGCTGTTTTCGCCTTCAAACATTGTCGTAATCTCATAAGCAAAGGGTGAGAGAGCGAGAGAAAGAGAGAGAGAGGGGGGGGGGAGAGTGAGGGGAAGGGATCTGTGGTTTTTATAGTATAGCCATATTTCAACCAAGAGTGAAAAGGGTCGTACGATAATTCACAGGCACGTTTATAGCGTACCAACTCCCAAAGGTGTACAGATATGTATGCGTATGTGTATATGTATCTGTACATTTACTGTGTATATATAGGTATATGTATAAATATATTTATATGTACAGTAGTGTCTCCCTGAGGGCTCGCTGGTCGGGACCGGCGTTGAGCCCGTATCGCGAACACAGCCCTAATTCCCAGTGTTCGTTTCTCGCTTCTTTCTGGCCGAAGGATGGAGCGGGATGAAACGCTTTGCGTGGGCGGCGGGCGTGAGCGCAAAGGACGGAGTGTCAGGCGTCCGAAAGACGGAGCGAGACCAAACATCAACGCGTCGTCTGTCTCGTACCGTCCTCGCTCGCTCTCGCCTTCACCGGACAAGAGTGAGACAGAAGTGGTGAGGATAGCGAAACGTCCGCATCGTGTACACCAAACCGAGCTCTCAGGGAGACAATACTGTATTTATATATATACGTGTGCGCGCACACACATAATTTACAATATGTACTAATAAATTGTTGGAAGATGACAAATAGGATTTATTATTTTTCCCCATGTAATCGTGTAGTGGGGTAACGCATACAGTTGTTGACCCCTATACAATGATTGACCCTCTTCCCCGAAAAGTAGGAAATATAATATAATGCTTTTTTATATGATAAAATATAATTATATTCGGAACAAAAATATCTGTCACTGAAATACAGATATATTTTATTATATAAAAGAAGCATTATATTACATTTCCTAATTTTTCGAGAAGGGGGTCAATCATTTTGTAGGGGTCAACAACTGTATGCGTTACCCTAATCGTGTAATCGAAATTGAGGAAAAGACATTAAGGGGGAGCCTAGTGTAACTAGTTGAAAATCGAGGCATTTTTCGGGAATTTTTTTTAAAGTATTTAATTGATCTTTCTGAAACTATCAGGATATTGTATTGTCAGATTAAGGTAGATAATAAAAAAATTATTAAAAAAGAGCGACAAATAACAGAGTTATACGGGCTTATGCCCAACCCGTTGACGACGCAATTGTTCCGCGACGAGCAACGTAGCGACTATTTACTGCATTCATCTAAAACCAAAAATTCAACAATTTTTGTTTAGTTTATGAGTGCATGCGCAAATCGTATAAATTCATAACTTAAAAGATGCAAAATTGAACAAATGGCCGCCTCTTGAAAAAAAGTTCACTCTTTCTAACGAAATTTTGCCTTAAATGTGTAAAAAAAGGTTATTTATTTAAACAATATCATTATACCAATAGCTAAGCTCTGTGAAGAAAATGTTCACAAATATCCGTGCCCAAGGTCAAAGTCGATCGGTTAAATATTTTTGGAGTTACATTGCCCGCCAATTGTAAAACTGTCGTTTCGAGAAAAACGCATTTAAAGTTTTCTGGTAACCTGGTGCTCCGTAGAAAAACCAACAATATCTACTTTAATTTTTCGAATTTCGTTTTGCGATGCTAAAAATCAGACTGTGGTTACAAACAGGGCTTGAAACCGTTATTATAAAGATTTAGGTTCTTGAAAGAGTTATGAAGAACCTTTATTCTGAATAACCGTTATAAAGAACCTAAATATCAGACTATATAAGTATAAGTTAAGGTTCCTATATAGCACTATAACTTTTATTTTTTAGGTTCTATATAAGTTCCAAAACGGTTATAGAACCGATTCTTTCGGGTAGCTCGATTCTTTCGGATAGCTCGATTTTTTCGGACAGCTCGATTCTTTCGAGTAGCTAAAAACGAAGCGATCTGAACATTCTGTATGATTCTGTAAAGACGACGGCAACAACGACGGTACCGTTTAGAAGATGGAATTCAGAGTTCACTTTTTAACACTTTGACGCTGCGTACTTCCCAAACGGCTGGTCCTACGTCGTTTTTGACGATATTTCGAAAGAAAACTCAACCAAAGAGAGATATAATCTCCTCCTTTTAAAACGTCCCATGTACTTTAAGCAAGCAGACTGCCCGGCACCGCCGGGTTGACCGGAATACGTTCGAACTGTTGGAAAAATTGAGCTACCCGAAAGAATCGGTTCTATAACCGTTTTGGAACTTATATAGAACCTAAAAAAGAAAAGTGATAGACCTATATAGGAACCTTAACTTATACTTTTATAGTCTGATATTTAGGTTCATTATAACGGTTATTCAGAATAAAGGTTCTTCATAACTCTTCCAGTCAGAACCTTTATATAACAGTTTGGAACAGTTATTTCGGAACCTTTTCAAGCCCTGGTTATAAAATTTAAAAAATAAAAAATAGCCATTGTACAGTTTGTATGTACTGCAAAAACTCTAACTTGACAATGATGATTATTATTATTATTATTAATTTTACGGAGAATCCCCATGGTTTACAAAACAAAACAGACGTCTGAACAATGAATGAATTAGCCAATAATAAATAGATAACTAGGTTAATTAAACTAAATTTAAACGGTGAACAAAGTATACTAAGTGTACGTGTTTCCGTGAGAGTTGATTACAATCTTATATAATAACGTCCTTACCGAAGTCAGGGTTCCTAGAAAGGGATCTACGCAACTGCAGTCATGATTCGTAGTAATCATCGCCCTACTAATAGGGTCGATCGGATAATGCCGATATTTCGGAAGCCTCGCAACGAAGAGAGGCCTAGACCGCATGTTCCTGACCGGAGCGTTGAACGTGACTAAGGCAAGCAAGTCAGGGCAACTTATGTGGTCATTTATGATTTTGTACAGAAAAAATCAATGCCAAGAATAATACATAATTCTTGCGCATACTCGATTGGGCAAACGCGATATTGTACAATGTATCTAACCGCTACGGAGTTCTCACTGTGACGTAGAGTGTAATAGGTACTTGTGTGTACGTATACGGGTATTACGACGGACGACGGAATCGGAAAAGAATGTAAAGGAAGCCATAAGTAAGGCACGAGGTCCCGTCTCTGTCCATTTATAGCCAACAGATATGTACGGTCGGAAGCCAAATTAATGGCTGACTATGTATGTACTTGAAAAGGTACAGGGTTTCCCGGCCTGGCCCGGCCGTCGGGGCTTACGATTAGCACACATAATTGTGTTTGCCCATGTTGAGCATCTCGATTCTCGAATCAACCCCTTATTAAATATCCTAGCGTGAAGATGAAAAAAGAAAATGCGGGGAAATGAGAAAAATGTAATCTGTAGTGAGAGGGGTTTGAGAAAATGCACGGACCACGTGCGGCGATGTAATAGCTGGGTATGGAGGTATCTGAACAGCTGTAGAAACGTTTCCTTCAGCGGAACACACCAAAAGGAGAAGTAGTAACATTCCGTAATCGAGAACGTAATTATGTAACAATTATATGTCCGCGGGTATAGGTACCTAAGTAAGATCTAACAGGCTTGGAGGTTGCACTCGATTATCGGTAGAGGAAGCGCAGTATATTCGGAATACCAGCTTATTTAAGACGAATAAAAAATTACGACAGAGGACGGGAACAAATAAAACTGCATAATATCATAGGGAAACTAATAAACTTTTATATTTCAAACTCTCAGTAATAATAAAAAACAAAAAGTAGCTGAAACTTTGATCGAAATGCAAAATGACAGGAATAAAATTCCTTTATGATCTAATCAGACTGAAAAATAACAATATAGGAACAATCTTAGGTAAATATGAATGGATAGCGCTGGCCCAAATCTACGCGGCGCGGCGATAGCCGTTACGCGTGAAACAAAAGCATCGCTAAGCTTTGGAATATTCCAAATTATCTTCACTTTCGGTATCCCGAATTAGCAACATGGCATTGAAACCTAGAATTTCATGCCACACTTTGTATTCTTGAAATTATCGCAAAACTGATACGGAACCATAGAAGGAACGCGCAAATGAGTAGATTAAGTGCTTAACTCTAAAGTTTTGGCATATTTTAACCATGGGTGGAACGATTGAATACTTGCTGAAAACTGCCAAATATGCTGCACTTCCTCTATCATTCGCAGCATCTAGATTTTTACCAATCGCAATCATTCCCACTTTCCATCTTGCACCCTCTTTGTTTCCCAGATGCGGCTGAGCCTCGAAACTCTTGGATTTTTCGATACCTACGAGGCCAGACCTGGAGTAAATTAGGAAAGCTGGTTGCTCGTAAAACACTGTTGACCCGGGTGGGTTGAAGATGTGACCTTTGTCAGAAAATCGTAGGATGGTTGTACACACACAAGTACGGCACAATACCTACATAAGCTCATCGAATTCTTTTTCCCTTATAGGTGACTCTATGAGAGTGACTAGTGTTGTGCCCTGCGTGATGGCTCGCAAGGCTGATAGGGGATCTCGCGTAATCGTGGGTTCGGGAGTGATCAAAGGATAAGAATCCATCGGGTGAACTATACCAAGTTTGTTTAAGTCGTGCTTGGGCGTTGCCTGGACACAACACTAGAGTCGGCTCGACTCGACACGAAACGACACGACGCGACTCGGCCATCCATGCCGTACAACTCCACTAATCGATGCAAGTCGATACAAGGTAGATTATACTTACGGTCTTCGCGGCGGAGAGACCGCCGATAGTAAATCGTCAGTCGCGTAACGTTCATCGCCGTTAGAACGACGTCCGCGACTGTTTCTTACGTTACTCTATTCGCCAATCATTCAGAAACTATTCTTATAGTTTCCATCGGACATACCACAACGTATAATAGTAGAATACATTGGTAGTAGGTACATCTTTCGCTTGTAGGACTAAGAGCTCCACCAAGGGTTGAACGAAGCGCAGGTACGTTGGCCGGAAACGTGTCGCGCGGTGCCCCGCGCCTTTCATTGTCAATCCGCCGTTTGAATCTTGCAAACGCGAAGGTGCTATAAATTTTGGAAACGTTACTCTTACGGTCTCGGATTGCTCAAATTTCTCTCTTTCCCTCTCCCGGTTTATTATCCGTTACTCGAGAAATCTAACCGAGAGGACAAAACTAAAGGAGAAAACGTTGTCGATACCAAGATATCGGTTAACTTGCGAAACAGAGCTTCGAACCGTTTTACATTATTTTCCAAGGCACACGTAGTATGCATGTATGTATATCCGATTATCAAACGGGGACATTCGCGCCGTAAGACAAATAGATGGCCGTACGAAAAAATTTATAGAGGCTTAAACGTGCCGTCAAGGGAAGGTGCTATATGAGAGGAGAGACGCCGACGCGACGGAGGGGGAGATTTGTGTAGAGTCAGAGAGGGAGAGACGGAGGACGTGGTAAAGATAACAACTCCTTTAACAATGCCTGGCGAAATAATATGAAAATTTTATTTGCAATGCCAACTACTCGCGATCGTCTCTAGAACAGTGAACGTCCAGTTAAAGGATGACTACCCTGGAGAACTCTTCCGAACATACGTCCGAGGCGAAGAATCTTGGGAGGAGGCAGGCGATTCCCATCATTCACACAAGAGGAACTCATTACGACATTGGTCTCGATATCGTAAGACTACTACCTCGTAACGATTAAACGGATCTTTATAATTTTTTCTTTCAATTCTGTACGCTGTCGCATTTCATCGCACCGTAATAATAGAAAAGTATTCCGAAATAACAGGAAAATCAGAAGAAGAAACTCATTAGAAGTCGGAATTAATAGTTGTGTAAATCGATAATGGGATAGTATAATTATTCTGATCGTTAGAATCTATCCTATCCTACACCTATGCTACGGGTAGAGATATACTTTAATTTCCTTTCCAGTTTCTCAGTCTAACCGAATATAAAATCAAAAGCCCCGGATGGCAAGCTTGCCTGAACGAGCTTCAATGAAAAAGTGATTTCTTACAATTAGTTTGACTTGTGCAAACTGCAACGATCGAATAGATATAGCAAGAAAAAAAATCGTATTATATAAACCCATACGTCATGGGTTAAATGCGATTATCGGATATCGAATCTCGGCTAAAAGATTCAAGACAAAAGGCTCGGGTGTTGACACGCACGTGGACATACGTGCACATAAATTCTTCTCGCACCTGTATTTCCACGAGATTGGATATGTTGCGTAACAAGAATTACATAATACATGTATTTACTTGGACGTGGTGTGTAGTGATTGTTGTTGAGTAAACCAACACATGTATATGTAATTAAGATTATGTACGTATGTATGTAGTTTCCACGGTAATACGGCATCGCCCGAACCTCGACTCCGCGCGCCACATCGCATTCGGATCATTAGGAAAGATGAATAAAAAAATGTAATAAAAAAATTAAAACCGACTTCAAAAAAATAAAATTGAACTAAAAAGTAAAAAATAATTTTTTCCCTTATTTAATCTACGACTCTCATATTTTTTAAGTCTGTGCCAGAGTTACACAGTGGAAATGGTGAGGTGCGCGCCGACTTAAAAAATATGAGAGTCGTAGATTAAATAAGGGAAAAAAGTATTTTTTACTTTTTAGTTCAATTTTTTTTTAAGTCGGTCTTAATTTTTTATTACATTTTTTTATTCATTTTTCCTAATGATCCGCATGCGATGAAGCGCGCGGAGTCAAGATCCGGGCGATGCCGTATTACCGTGGAAACTACATACATACGTACATAATCTTAATTACATATACATGTGTTGATTCACTCAACAATAACCACTACACAATATGCTGAGGAGATATGCGCGTACGTACATAAAATACGAATAATTAGGTGACAATAGTCTTTATTACTAACCAGAAGTGGCAAAATATGGGGCAACGTTGATTCAGTGTGGGATGGGACCACCGGGTAGGGAATTCAATCCCGGGATCCCGACTGATTTTTGGATTCCATTTTTATATTTTTCAGTTGTTCATAAAGTAATTTACGTTTTTAAAAATTCGCGAAATTCTCGGAATAAGTTATAACTCGATATATCAAATCCCGGGAGTTTTAGAATAAAAAAAACCAGCCGGGATCCCGGGATTGAATTCCCTACCACCGGGGCATCGCCCTCTTTCGAATAAAAAAAAGATTATCAAAATCATAAAAAAACATGAAAAAAATACAAACTGGTCGAATCTATAACCTCCTTTTTGAAGTCGGTTAAAAAAACCGTTTTTTTTCTCAATATTCAAATAGGGGCGCACGTTCTCCGGATTAATTCAGTCGTACGTCAACTCGTATCATCCTCTGAACGAAACCTACCTACCGCTTTATAACACCGAAGCAGGTAGACAGGTATACGAGGAGACTCTCGCCTGCGTAGAGAAGCAATATCCTGGATACGTGAGAGAAATCCAAGGAACGGCCGAAGGAGCAAACGTTCCTTTTCACAAGGTACACCCAGATATGTATACATATGCCGATGTGTAGTTATATCTTAGTTTCCTGCCATCATGGTCCGTTTCTTCCCGCCTATCCTGAATCCAACAACATAATTCGCATAAAAATGCAAATTCTCGAGTTTTTACTCGAGATTCGAGTGAACTCTCATATAGGTACAGTAGGTAGTATGCCTCGCCTGGCTAAGCAGCCAGTATTACATAAAAATGATTGCTCCACGAGTTTCTGTGTCTAACTTTGACAAATGAGATGATAAGATTTGTATCTAAATACACATAACGACAAAAATAACACGGGTTTTTATGTTTCGCAGCTGTTTCTGATGCATCTAGATGACATTGTGCCGAACGTAGCGAATGAGGGAGCAGAGGGGAACTCATTACCAGTCGGTTGTTCAACTATCGTATGCAATCAGCCGGGACAGGTGAGTGATAAATAATCATTGTTAAGAAATTATTGCCACGACAATAATACCCACTACCTGCCAGACCTACACATCTACAAACACGTGCTGAAACCTCCTATAAGTAGGTACATTACACAGTTGCTCATATACAATGAGGGGGTATCCCCCGACCGCGCGTAGCTATGCAACATGGTTTCACATGTTTGATCCGTGTTTTAATTAGAATTACTCGGTCCAGATCTAATCTGCTTGGTGGAAGAATGGAATAAGAAGAAAAGTGAATTTCACAAAAGAGTTGGCTGAATCTACTGTATGCATATGCGTATGCAAGTTAAATATCGAATTTTCACGAATATTTCTGCGCACACTCTTTGATACAGCCGCATATATAAATTTTGCTCAAATTATCTTTTATTTTAATTGATTACGTTAAAAGTTGTAGTTGGAGGAGCTAAATTTGTTCGTAAAATTTCTAGTTGGTGGAGGTAAATTTTTTGTAAATTTTCTTGAAATTAACTTCTATTTTAATTGATCAGGTTAAAAAATATTTGGGGTGGACTTGGCTCGATATGCATCAAGTACGTACTATTGTGTATCACTCACCGAAACGACTTCTCGAAACAGGAAATTTTAGGGCACAACGAAGACGCACTGAGCGAAACTTTAAATCATTGGTATTTAGTATCGGCGCATGTGCTCGAACCAGGCTGCAAGGAAGAAAAGTTCACATCTTTGAGCTATGCCGGATTTTTACCGGGGTATACGATGGGTTACAATTACCACGGATTCGTTTATACCATCAATACCCTCAGTGCTCGACACTTGAGGTCCGGCAAAACGCGTGAGTACATGTCATGATCCTAACGTTTCCTTCCTGAGGTAGTCTTGCTCGCTGAATCCCAAACATGTACATATCTCGTACCTCGCAAAGCTTATTCCCAGTTTAGACTGACAGCCATTGAAATCGTGTCCACGCACAGCCAGGTACTTTATAACACGAGCGCTCTTGGCCGCTGAGAATTACGTGCAAGCTCAGCAGATTTTAAGAAACGATGGGTTCGGCGCAGCTGAAGGATTCTCGGTAAATATGACCTTCTTAAATCAAGAAGGGGATCGAATGTTTCACAATGCCGAGATCGGCCCTTGCGAGATCGATGGCACGCAATCGCAGCTGAGCATTTTGACCGTCAGCCCTGGAGAACATACATTCCATTGCAACAAGTGAGTGGGCAAACGACACGACACGACATGATGCACGCAGCACGTGCTCGTTCACTCTCCGCTCCAATCTAATCGTCAGCTACGACGATCTCTCAGCCGCCGAAACAATCCCTATAACCAACTTTCAGATATCTCCGACTGAAAGTGCCAGAAGTCGACGGTCTTATTATAGACAGCAGCGTAAAGAGAATGGAAGCGATTTGTAAGCATCCCCCTGCAAAATCTCGTCACGACGTTATAAACATTCTCAGCGATCAAACGGATCACCAATTCAGAGTTTATCAAGAAATTACGCCCAACGATTATGTGAAGACTATAGCCACAGGTAGGTACATTGCCACAGGCTCGTTCTTTCTGTTACTACTTGTAGCTTAACTATCCTTCGAATCATGTTTATCAGGTATCTTTGACTGCATCGAACGGACCTGGTCTCTCTACACCGACAAACCAAATTCTACAGAGCCGATTCTGGTGATACCTTTGCAGCTGCGTGACGACCAACCGACCATACCTGCTATGGAAACTCTTGAAAAATAATATCCTTTCCTTGAATTTAATTAGCCTCCCCACCTCCCCCACTCGCCAAACAGACGCCACACCTTGCCTTTTACCCTGTCGCGCGTCATACTCGACCAACCACCCAAGCTCGCATCATACATACTTGTTCGTTAAGTTTCCTTGGTGAACACACCGAGTTGAGCCAAGCCAAGCCGAACATTCATTCGTGTTTCTTTACCTTCTTCCCCCGAGTTTTCCTTAGCCAACGTTCACGCTCCAAATGTAGCGCGCGCGCGCGCATTCGTACAACTGAGTCACTGACAACTACTTTACGATCCAAACAGGTTTGACATCGACAGGTTCCACACGAATCGCATTGCTCGCGCTTTTACGAGAATAACAACACACCTTTGCGTTCTTGTTTGCCGTATTCTCTTTGGTTCTTTTCCTTTCTTTTTATAACAAATACAATTTCATAAATACTGGACATGCGAGAAGAATTTTACATCGTCGGAAAGATTATCGGCGGCCGCTAAGGAAAAAATTACATAGTAAAAGTCGCGTGGTTCGTAGTAGTGGAAATACGTTTTCGTTAAAAACCTAATGTATTTCAGCGACAGTACGTGGGTATCACAACTTTTGGTCGTTTCTTCGACTCCATTTCCAAAAAGAACTCCTTTATATCCTCCTCACGCACCACCTTTTTGTTTTCAGCGAATTTCTGCAGGTATTGTTTCAACTGTTCCTTCATGTTATTGTATTCTGTAAAACGTGTACCGAAAATAAATATAGTTGACAGTTTAGAAAGCAATATATAATATTATTCAGCTATCCTACCTTCGATGGCTGTCAGTTGTTCGACACGGCCCAAAGAGGCCAGGGCTTTCATACCTTTCTCGTATTGTGACTCATGACTATTGATCTTTCCTGCTTCCTCGTAAGCATGTACACTGTCCGTTGGATCAAGGAGGAATGTAACATTTCTCTCTTGATACAGCTAAAATAGCAAAGTACGTTTGTCAATGTTGAGATGAATGGAGCTGGGACAGCAGTCTCGAATGAGGAGGTAAAGGTCTACCTTCTTGCAGGCATCACACGCGCAGAGGGCTGATCTCCAGCCTTCTAGCCAAAAGCAACTTTTCCTCGCGATCGTCTTGATTGTGGAATCATCCCGTGGCATCGTGCACCCTTTCTTCTCACTCTCGACATTGATCGATCCAGTCTCGGTTTCCCCAAAAGCGGCACCTTTGGTTGCAAACGCTGCAATTCAGATAATATAAACATTCTAGTGGACAGTGACAGCAATGAAAAATAACCGTTACCGAAAGTACCTGCATATTTGCTCGCGTAATTCCAAAGGAAATCATTCTTCTCCATACACAGAGAGCAAATCATCTCGTCGTAAGCTCCATCGGCTGGCACACCATTCTCGCACTCGAGATGCTGTGAAAATTTAAGGATAAAGTAATTTGGCCCAGAAGATTTAAAAAAGACCACAAATATTCTTTACCCTAGAATGATACCAATCCTCGCAAATTATGCACTGTAGCATTTCATCGCTTACAGTGTCCTCTGGATCTGGATACGGTCTCTTGCAAATACAATAGACGCCATCAAAGTTGTGGTTATACCTATTTTCAGGATTGGTAGATTCCCTCGACTGTCGATCAAAAGGAAGATGCGGGTACAACAAAGTGAAAGAAAATGCACAGTCGTCGAGAAGAGGGAAATGTTGTCAGACATACCTCACCTAAATTACACTTGTTATTGAGAAATTTTGAATTGCCGCAATCGCATCTGAAATGCCGTTTAGTATAAAGTTCGACGAGCTCATGATTCTCGTGACAATGAAAGCTACAAGCGAGGCAAACAGCGGCTCGCACAGATTGTGGACAACAAGTTTTGCACGCGTAAAGGGCTTGTCGTGTGTATCCCTGAAAACGTTTGGGCTTGATAGATCGATTCTCAATTGCGCGTAAGGTTAGTGTTTTTCGCGTTACCTGGCTGTAAGTGCAATTCTTATCATCGGACGCGCCCAAAACTGCACAGGCGTCTTCCTCTAATTGATTCTCTTCCCGAAGTACATCCAACATCGTAACAGAGTTCTCATCTTTAATAATTTCTTCACCTTGCTCAGACATTTTGTAGCTACCGCAACCAACGGATCAAACTGTAATTTGAACCCGTCTTGCTCCTGCAGCGTCGCGTCGCGTCGCGTCCCGTCCGCGGTCGGGTCGAATCGTTTCCTATCCTATAGCGTCGCGTCCTGTCGCGTCCAGTCGCGTCGAAACGTGCGCAGAAAACTCCAAAAACTGTCAATCTTTCCAGCTACTACTCAGTTTCGAAAATTTCTATTCACAGGCAGTACTCGCTTACGTTCAAGTTCTCTATTTAGAAAATGAAAGTGGGATATTCGAACAAGACGTTTCGGTTAAATCATAATCCTTTCAGTAATGTAGAGATTATGTGTTTCGATTTCCTGATTGAACAATAGAAAATGGAGAAATACACTAAAAATTTCATCGGCTTAACCTCTCTCACGCTGCGCGTTTCCAAGCTCGTGCCGTGGCTGCTGCGGCGCAACACGAATAACACCGGAATCACGATTTCACCGTGAAATTTTCACGATAAACCGGCTAAACTGTAAACAATTTAATTAAACAGATACACTGTACTGCGGGATATATGTACATTGTATGTGTGCATTGTGCATATCCGCGGAACCGTCTTCCACGTAAAGCAGATGCAATCCGAAGAATATCTGAATTCTGACACGAGTCGTTTTCATATCGTTTTGCTAGCAAACAGGAATAATCGAATAAAAGAAATGTAACCCGATGTAATTTTGCAATTATAAATGAGTGTTATGATGGTAGCATATGTAGAATTCATAGGCCCATCGCAGACTGTTCCTTCAGTTGTTCCTAAATTTAGATCTAAACTGATTACGGACGGCTATAATGTTAAGAATAAGCGAAATAGGGTGGATGTACCAGTAACTGAATACGTACCAGTGAATGGACATTTTTTATTAAAAGTAATCAAATAAGTAATTCAAATAAGCAACTAATTAATTAGAGACCTCTTCTAATTTCTTGCTTCATATCCAAACAATGTTTGCAACACGTGGAATCAATCGCGCTGCAAAGATAATTTTATAAAAGTGTTCATTCATTAGCCTTAAGTGTTCATTTATTGGTGCGTTTACCCTATGTACAATACAAATTATATGTCTCCTGTTTTCTGGATTCTACGCATGCATGAACAAGTGCATGCTACATATGCATGTACGTATAAGTACTTGCATGACTAGTTCAGGCCTTCCCAAGTAGGGGAAATCTGCTCCTAAAACAGATGTTTCGGTTCTCCCTCCAACGCTGCGCCTTCAGCTAAGGTGGGACGATTCCTACTATCCTCTCTCCCTGCTTCGTAGCGGCGTCACTGTCTCCTCTGAGAGAGGGAGTGTTGGAGGGAGAACCGAAACATCTGTTTTAGGAGCAGATTTCCCCTACTTGGGAAGGCCTGGACTAGTTGATGGTTGCACGCATACATAGGCTGTGTTTCAATTCACGCATTATGCGCATAGACCGCAGCGCAGTCGCTGCGCGCATTCATAGCGTTCCGTTTCCAGGAGCGCATGAACCGCAGTAACGAAACGAAACGGTTTTCGATGCGTTTGATGCTCGTGAGGTTGCGCGGGAATGTTGAAACTTACAATTAGCTATGCAGTTGGGTGGATTATGGTTAATTTAATTCGAGACTTTTGGACGGTGACTTTGGTTACTTCGTCCTAAGGATCCGGGACCAACTCCTAACGAAATTTGATGGCTTTATTGGTTCCTCGATTTTCTCAACCCGAGTTTTTCTATTCTTCTCGAACAGCGACAATTATTGAAAGCGAGGATCATATTTTATGAGTTTTACAGGACGAACTGCTGCTTACCCAGCGTAATTTGGTAAGCAGATGTGGGTAAATTGAAGGTTTTGTAGGCTATTGAATAGAATCGTAAGCTCTCGTACGTAAAGTTAGCATTATAAGAACACGTTCGCAAAACTTAGCAGTAAAAGCTTTTAAGAAATAACAATGCGCGCCACGTATTTGCCTCCTTCATCTTCCGTTTCAACCCTGCTTTGTAAGACGTCTGTGCTATGGGGGTATCGGTGCTGAGCATTGTTCACAATGGTGTCCTTCTATATTTTCGGTGCTAGCCACCGTTTTGAATGGTGAATGGCCTTGCTGATTGTGAGCACTTTTCAAGCACCGTTCCCAACGGGCAGACCCTTTTTCCGTGAAGGCGCACGCAAGTAGTAAGGCTCGAAATTAAAGATTTGTGCTGCCCTCTCACAGCATCAACGTGCACCAAGATGTGCCCCTTACGTTGATGTTCGAACGAGGAGGTGATGTGAAGACTGCCATTGGCGGATGGTAGTTTTGCAGTTTCGCATTTATCGCGGCTGAGCAAGTTTTAACCCCGCAAACGAACGATATGAATCGTAACACGTATATCCGAATAAACGCAAGTACACAGGTAGGTATATGATATAATGCGACCAAGAGTATCGGAGCGATCGTAGTTTCCTCGATAGTGGATCCGCAACGGAGAAGCAAAGAATTTTCATTTTAATTCGACTGTACCTTTCTGATTCGTGGTGATTCGTGGTCTACCCGATGCTGCGGCGGCGATGCATACCTACTTGTGCCAATACATACGGATACGTAAACCGATGAACCAGAAAAAGACTATTTAATCTCGAAGGCTCGAGGCAGCGACCGAATTTTTACTTGCGTGGCGATAGCACACAAGTACATACTGCATACATACATAACTATATACGGCGGCGTCGTTGAAAGAACGTATCGATAATTAAACGTTGTTTCACGACCGTAACGTACGATAGACTACACTAGGTCTTGTGTGATATGGTATATGGTAGTCGCGATAGAGCCACTGATGGCTTCGCGACAATCGCGACAATCGCGACATTTGTGACAACGGGACGGGATTGATTCTCGGTGTAGTATACAAGTACCTCTACCATTCCTTACCGAATACTTCTCATTGAATTGTTCGTTAAATGTTTCGATGATGTGTGAACAACTTGTCGTCGCGTGTACGATATAGTGGATCACTTCATCGTACATCCGTCATTTTCCGTACACTCTTTGAAACGATACGATTTGCCAAGTGTTGGACCGCTTGTTTCGCTCGCACATATGCATGTGTGAGGAAGATACGTCGAGTTCCGTTGGACCTGTGTGATTTTAATATACCTCTGCATATACATATATATTCAAGTACGTGTGAACGTTTACAACGAGACAACACATCGGCAGAGGAATGCGTATAAAAGGATAATAATTATCTGCCTTGTAACATCGAGATGCAAGTACGTAACTGACTCTTGTAATTTGTATAAAAGGAAAAGCTCCTTCTTCTGTTCCATTGGTCGAATAGATTTATACAGATGAGCTGTTGCCTCTAGACATGATACCGATCCCAGATATTGACGTGTGACACAGCGTGTACTTGTTATCGAGTATTGTTCGCGCGATGACTTCGTCAATAATTTATGTACAGATCTGATTCGATCGAATAAAAGCAACGGAAATGGATGGAACGAGAGCAGCCGAGGTCTTGCCGTTGCTGCAAGAGCGTTTGGCCATATTACCCGGTGGACGAGATCGTAGAGGCGGTCCCGTACTTGTTTTTCCTATTACTCCGAGACGCGAACGTGCTAAACCCGAGGATTATCGTCGCCTCTTACAATACCTCTTGAATGTACCCGGCGATGAAGCGAGAGGTTTGCGTTTCACTGTGATCGTGGACATGCGTGGTGCTACTTGGGACTCTGTCAAACCTATCCTGAAGGTTGTACTCTAACCGACTACGGTTGATAACCATTGTAACAAATTATTGTAATCCCACAGAATGTATTTACAACAGGCTGTTCTGATTATCGACAGGCTATGGAAATACTATGTCTCTGTTGCAGGTGTTACACGAACATTTTCATCGATCCGTTCATGTTGCCTTTATCATAAAGCCTGAAAATTTCTGGCAAAAACAACGGACGTCCCTGGCTAAGCAAAAGAAATATAATTTCGAGGTAGAAAAGATTTACTTTTGAGAAAAGGATAACTCGTGCGCGGTGTTCAAGTGCCGGAGCAAAGGATTCAGGATTTCTTGGTTCTAGATAAACACCATAAGTTTAGAGGCTTTGACAAAAGTGATCGATCCGTCGCAGTTGACCGCGGACTTGGATGGATCCTTACAGTACGACCATGCCCAATGGATCGACACGCGGCTTGCCGTGGAAGATTTTACGTGGCAGGCGGCTGATCTTCTCGACAGATTGGACGACTTACAAGAGGATCTGAGTCGAAATGATTTTGCGGACGATGTGGCGGGTGCGAAGCACGGAATTGATTTACACAATGAGATGAAGAAGAAGATTATGAAAGTCCCGGTTGAAGAGATCGAAGTTGTTGGCCAGCGACTGCTGCAGCGTTTCGATAATAGTAAAATAGTTTTTTCTCTCACGCATCCTGGCCCCAGGTGTACCAAGCAATGCAACAGTATTTGCTTGGTCTACCACCCCATTTGTGAAATGAAACTGGTGATTTTAGTCGTCGGTCGTGGTTGTTGTTTTATAGGTATGGCCGCGACCGGTGGGGAAGGTGGTAGCATCGATAGTGGCGGTGCGACAGCCGGCGGTTCTGATCCGGACGGACGGGCACTGGCAGCTTTAGTGATTCAGCACTTGGATTCGGTACATGCTGCTCAACAACACCTCCTGCAGCTGTGGCATATCAAGAAAATCAAACTAGATCAATGCTTTCAACTGAGGCTTTTCGAGCAGGATTGTGAAAAGATGTTCGACTGGATTTGTCACAACAGAGAGGGATTTTTGGCGAATTACGTTGAGATTGGTCGATCTTATCAATTAGCGAAAAATTTACAGGAAGAGCACAAGCATTTCACTATGAGTTCGATGAACGTTTACGTCAATATAAATAAGATCTTAACAATGGCGAGCCGTTTGCTAGAGACTCAGCATTACGCCGCTGGACATGTAAGAGCCGTGGCCGGTCGGCTAGATCGGGCTTGGAAAGAATTCGCAGCGGGACTCGACGAACGTACCGCGGTTCTTGGCTTGAGCGTTGTTTTCCACCATAAGGCGGAACAGTACGTCGACAGCGTGACGGGATGGAGTCAAGCCTGCGACGCTGGCAATTTACCCAACGAAATACCGATTCTAGAATCTCACATACGACAACATCAAACTCTTTACGAAGCGATGTGTCAAGCTTATACCGAGGTAATCTTTCTTTTGTACGCAAAGGTGGTTGTTATCGCTTCTCTCCCATTATCGTCGATTCGCGAACATGTTTTTTCCAATGTATGTGGCCCACCGTATTGTGGGCATGCAACGAACGACGCGTCCTGTCGTCGTTTTACAGCAACTCTTGCTACCATACAACACCGTACGTTTATACATGTATAGTTGCACTAAGAGGATGATATTTGGCAGGTATATGACGCGTATCAAGCACTTTTGAGCGGGCTAGGCTCGATGCTGCAAGTGTGTCACAGCTTGAGTGCGACGCATGGTCCGAGATCAGATCCGTTTCACATCGATTATGTACGAAACAATCAGTAATTGTTCTTTTTATAGCTTTTAACCGGTGAAAATGCGCTTGGTATGCGGGTGTAATAAAAAGAATGCCTCGAAAAGATAAAGTGGTAGATGGTAAGAACTTACGACTGTCTGAACAATGTGTCGACGGGATGCAACGAATAACGGTCTTTAAACATACCTACACAGGGACGTAACTAGCGGAGGGCAACTGGTGTTTCTGCCCCGGGCGCCGATTTGCGGGGGGCGCCAAATGAGAAATCTTTAGAGAAAACACATAGTTTTGGAAAAGCTACATCAATGGCTTTATTCAAATTTATATATTACGTTATTCCATTAGGAATAAAGGAGATACACATTTTATAGAAAAGTAATTAAAATGTATCTGTTATTACACAACAAACAAATTAGTTTATTATGCCTTTTATATGTAAAGTGTGGACTCAACCTCCTAAGGTGGGCAATGCAAAGTGGTAAAATGTTGGGGGGGGGGGGGGCCGCTTACAACCTAGTTTCGTCCCTGTACTTACATATAGATACATATACATGTTTGAATTTGAACGATAAATGTTGTTTTCGTAGAGAATTTTAAACATGGTTTCGGGTAATCCTACTGTTTAGGTGCATAGTACCAGTAAGAAGCTTCTTTATCAACTGGATCATCTCGTGCAAGTCTGTAATCAACCGCAAGGGATAGACCATGCAGCCAGAAAACATGTACGTTTATCGGGTGTGTGCATGAGTGTGTATGGCACATGCTTTTGCAAACTAATCCACCTTTTTTTTTGCTTTGTCTATACTACTCACGAATCATTGTCGGCCACATCTATCTATCATCATTATCATCATTGTCTTAATACATGCTAGACTAGATGTATCATGAGAATACTGGAGTAGAATAGAATCTGGGCTTGGCGATAGATGCATGTTTGTGTTTCTGTCGGTTGCTGGATTAGTTTGCGCGCGCGCAGGTCGGACGCGGAGCAATCTTCTTCTTTATCTTCTTCGTCTCGTCTCGTCTCGTCTCGTCTCGTCCCGACAATACAAGATCTGTGAATCAAACATCAACTCGTTTCTCGGATCTCATGTATCGAGATTACCGCGATAATGCATGCGTAGAGATTGCTTTACACGGTAAACGGGTATATATCGTAAATGATCGACAAATGTTCTTAGAGTCAAGACGGCGGACACAGCGTCGATGGGCATTCGGGTATGAGCGGGAATCCAGCCGCGGATTATAGCGAGGGTGCATCGCACGTATTGGCGGTGATCCATCAGATCTTGGGTCATCACAGAGCATTGGAAGCTCGTTGGCATGCTCGAAAAGTGAAATTACATCAGCGGCTGGCGTTAAGGTACAACTTGTCTCCCTTTCGCCTTCGTCATCTTCACCAGACTGGCTATATACCCAATTATTTGTAGATTATTTCAAGAGGATGTGAAACAGGTTCTAGACTGGTTAACGAATCACGGTGAAGTTTTCATTAGAAAGAACACGGGAGTAGGTCGGAATCTTCAAAAGGCAAGGGTATACCAGAAGAGTCACGAGCATTTTGAGAATGTCGCTCAGGTAACAACGGCGTTTAGCTATTCGCGATTAAATTATATTGCGACAAGTTAGGCGAGCTCTCTTTCATCCATCCACAGAACACATACACCAATGCAACCAAATTGCTTACCGCTGCGCAAGAATTAGCGCACACGGGGGAATGTGCCGCTGATGAGATATACGCTGTGGCGCAGGAATTGGAAGCTCACGTTAGCAGCTTCGCAGCAAGGGTGGAACAACGGCGTCGACGATTAGACTTGGCGGTTGTGTTTTATACGCACGAGAAAGAGGTAACAGCACATAGTGCCGCGAGTATTGTCGAGGAAATGTGCCGTATGAATTGCGAGTAAAGGATAAAAGTAAAAAAGTAAAATCGAGAGGGATGACCGGGCACGCGCTTGTTTTCCGTAGTTGAGTGGTTGGGTGGACGAATTGCGACAAGAGTTACAGCAGGACGAAGTGGCGGAGAACTTGGAAACGGCGGAAAGGCTTTTGGAACAATGTGCGCAACACAGAGCTTCGTGCCTGGAAGCTTGTGCGTCGACTATCGTACAGGGTGAAGCGTTACTTCAGGAACTTAAACAGTCTACGGATGCTCCCGACACCACCGGCTCCGTAAGTTTTGCGGCCTTCTCTCGGACCTAATCGCGCGCGAAATGGGATTGCGACGATCTCGCTTTCAGATAGCCGCGGTGGAAGCTGCGCTCGATAGGTTGGCCGGCTTGAGGCAGGAATTGGAAGATTTATGGGCTGCGAGAAAGCTGAGACTGGAATTGTGTCTACGGTTGCGCGTGTTCGAAAGAGACGCTTTAGAAGCGAGCGGCCAGTTGGAGATGTGGGCCCAAGAATTGCAGGGTCCACCTAGGGAGGGTTCACCGGAGCAACTGTTGCGTGTACACAATGATGGCGTCGCGCATATGCAGAACACTGCTTTTCAGGTTCTGCAACAAGGTCAAGAACTCGCTCAGGTGAGCTCAGGTTCTCGCTTCTTCTTCTCGCTTCTTCTTCGTCTCATTTTATGATAAACGAGGTTGCGCGTTCTCGTCGTTGTTGCTGTGGGTAGGTGCTGGAGCAATCAGGAGTCTGCATAATGGCAGACGGGCAACACAGTGCCACGGCTAGGGTACAAGTGCTTCTCGAATTCCTAAACGAAAGAGAAATGGATGCGGAAGACCTGGCGGAGATGAGAAGAGTTCGCCTGGAGCAAGCCTCACAACTGGTTCAGTTGCAAACCGACGCCACTCATGTGGCTAACTGGATCCGAAACGGAGAAGCTATGCTGTTGGCTTCGTTGAGAGTTCCGGAGAATCTTCAAGATGCCGAACAACTCCGTTTGGAACACGAACAATTTCAAGTTGCTATAGAAAAGACTCATACTTCGGCCGTTCAGGTAAGCGAACGCTTTTACTGTTTTCTCGCGCTATTGTTTAAAAAATAGGGAATTCAAAAACAGTTTTTGGTGGATCGATTCGCGTAGGTAAAGCACAGGGCGGATGCACTGGTGAGCGCTAATCATTACGATCCAAAGAGTATAAGAGAGGTGGCCGAGGACGTGACGAAACGGTGGCAACAATTGGTGACATGTGCGGAAGAGAGACATAAATTAGTAACAGCTAGCATTAATTTCTACAAGACAGCGGAACAAGTACGCTCCGTGTTGGATAGCCTTGAGCGGGAATACAAAAGGGACGAAGACTGGTGCGCGTCCGGCGAGAAGGCCGCGCAAGTACCAACGCTAGTTGGCAAGCATCAAGAACAGAAGGAAGCATTTCTAAAAGCCTGCACGTTGGTACGACGAACCGCGGAGACATTCCTCAAATATACTAATCGCAGTCTCCAGTTCTACAGTTACCAGTCGAATAGCGCTGGTTCCGAGAATAAAGTTAAAAGTTGGTTTCTTTCTTTCGCTCTGCATGCACTCTAAACGTTACGTGGATGATAGCAGCTGGGATTTCGATCGATTAAGTTTGTCAACGAATCGTGTACATGTCTTGGCAAGCATCTACCACCCCATCTTTTATCGACGGTTTGCGTTTCAGGTATTTTAGAAGAACTACTCAGCAAAGAGAATCGTGTGCTCGAGTATTGGACGCAACGGAAAAAGCGATTGGATCAGTGTCACCAGTATGTCCTATTCGAGCGCAGTGCTAAGCAGGCCCTAGAGTGGATTAGAGAGACGGGCGAATTATATTTAGCTACGCACACTAATGTGGGCAAGAATCGTATCGAAAACGAACAGTTGTTACGGGAGCACAACGAATTTAAAGGAGCTGCAAAGGTAAGTGAGAGATGCATTTGTTTTCCTTTTTCTTTCTCTTCTCTAGGCGTTAAGAAAATCAAAATTGTATGTACTGTTGTTGTCGTCTTCGCCGTGCCGTCCCGTCCCATCCCTCCTGTACATAGGAAACGAGGGAAAGGGTGAAACTGTTGATTCAACTGGCTGACAATTTGGTCGAGAAAGGACATGCCCACGCAGCAGCGATAAAGCAGTCTGTTGCTGAAGTGGATCAGCGATACAAGGATTTCAGCACGCGAATGGATTGCTACAAGACCCAAATCGAGGACGATCTAGGAATTCAGTCCGACGATGGTCAGAAAGATTTATCCATTGATCGCAACTCGGATCCTTTGCTCGAAGAGAAGATCAAGGGAAAAGACCTGAAGGAATTAAACGAAGAAAAGAGGAGATCGGCACGGCGGAAAGAGTACGTTTAATTGCGCCTGTGGCCGCAAACTATCCTGCTCCTCTCTTCTTCTTCTTCTCTTCCTCCTGCTCCTTCTCCTCTTTGTCATTTATTTTCATTCGTTCTTGCACCTCGAAACAGATTCATAATGGCTGAACTTTTACAAACGGAACGGACCTACGTGAAAGATTTGGAAACGTGTATTCGCTGCTTTTTGGAGGAAACGCGATGCGGAAAAGCAAACGTCGTTCCCGCGGGATTGCAAGGCCGAGAGTCAATCATCTTTAGCAACATGGAAGAGATTCATCAGTTTCATTGTAACATATTCCTTCGTGAGCTGGAAAAATACGAAACCATGCCAGAGGACGTCGGACACTGTTTCGTGACTTGGGTAAGCGCACGCGTCTTTTTGGTCCCACGAGTGACTATGTAATCCCAAGAAGACGACACAATGATGGACGGCTGGTTCTTTTTTCTTTTGTCCGTTTAGGCGGCCAAGTTTGACATGTACGTGACGTACTGCAAAAATAAACCAGAAAGTAATCAGTTATTAGTCACTCACGGTGGAATGTGGTTCGAGGAATTACAGAGAAAGCATCGCGTTGAACATCCGATCGCTGCCTATTTAATTAAGCCTGTACAAAGGATTACCAAGTATCAGTTGTTACTCAAAGACCTTCAGGTATACACCCTTCTTTACCCATTCTGTCTCTGTGTCTGTGTCTACCCATCATCAGCGTTTATACTCTATCCGTTTTCGTCCCCGTGTTTCGTCTGTGCAGGCTTGTTGCCAAGAAGGGCAAGGCGAGATTAAGGATGGATTGGAAGTGATGTTAAACGTACCCAAGAAAGCGAACGATGCCTTACATTTGAGTATGCTGGAAGGTTGCGACGTAAGGATAGATACGCTTGGCGACGTAGTGTTGCAGGATTCGTTTACGGTGTGGGATCCTAAGCAATTAATTAGGAAGGGCAGAGATCGGCACATATTCCTCTTTGAGTTGTATCTGCTGTTTAGTAAAGAAGTCAAGGATTCCGCTGGGAAGGTAGGTGGCCAAACATGATCGTACAAGCTCTGACTAGTCTGCCTAGGGGACGTGTCCGCCCAAACAAAGCCTCCGTAAACGTTTTGTACATTTGTCGGGCGTAGGTGAAATATATTTACAAGAGCCGTTTGATGACCTCCGAATTGGGCGTGACGGAACACATCGAAGGCGATGAATGTAAATTCGCAGTTTGGACCGGACGAGCACCCACTAGCGATACGCGCGTCGTTCTCCGTGCCAATTCGATGGATGCCAAGCAATTATGGGTGAAGAGGTTACGCGAAGTTATTCAGGAAACGTATTTCAGCTTGAGCATGCCCAAGAGTCCAGCCAAAAAGAGTTCGAGTCAGCGTTCTAGCAGAGATCTCGAAGAATGCGCATCGTTGGATGACAGTGTTGAAAATTTGGATAGAAATTCCCTGGCATCCTTCGGATCCACCAACACCACGGATTCGGATAAGGTAAACTATTTACTGTTTACTGTTTCCACCCCTTCTCCTCCACTCGACTGTTTTCTTGTACCCTCGTCTACCCGGTTGGCGACGGTTGCGATCTAACGATGCGAGCGTTAATACACTCGTACACGCGGATTCTGCAATGATGACTCGACGCAAGATGCTAGAAGCATGTATGCGATTCCCGTCGATCAACGGGTGAAAGAAGGAACAACATGTTTCGCGCATCAACCTTGTCTATTTGTCCGCCGGCGCCGAGATCTTGTCCGCAGAGTCTAGATTTACGTGAAAACGAAACGACAACATTATAGGGCGTCTACCACAATGGGGACAGATTTTTATACGACGACGAAGTCGGGTTGATCCGAGAAGAACGGACGCGCGCGCAGCAACATTAGCGGCTGCGACGGTGCGCGGGCGTAGCGTTTGTCGTAAAAGCGTTATCGCGGCATCGATTGCCGCGAGTTGATGCGCGGTGAACGGTGTCGTAATTGTGGATCAAGTATAGAAACAGGGATGAAAAGGCGATGAAAGAGAGGCACGAGCGACAGACACGGTGGCGGTAGTAATAGTGGGGAACGGTTAATTCTCTTTTCCTGATTCGGTCTCTGTGTAATCGGTAGTGTGGGAAGCGACTGCAGCGGTTAATGGGAAACGAGCCGGCCTGGGTTGGGTGGGGTTCGAGAATAATCGAAAAGCGAGCAGGCGCATCGCATCGCATCGTTTCCTATCCTATAGCGCCGCGTCGCGTCGCGTCGCGTCTACGCGAGTACGCGAGTACGCGACAAGGACACGGGGTGTCGGATTGGGTAATGGGGTAAAGGGTAAGGGGTGAGAAAATAGGTGGTACAGTCCGCGGACCAATGAGGGCCGAGGGTACGAGCAAGCACAGGTGACGAGCTCAGTACGGGCGCGACGCTTGGGTCGAATAGATCCGTTCGATGGTGAGTGAGGCGATGCGAATCGTGGGACGAGTCTTTCTGGTCTACTCGCGAAAGAAAGGCTAAACTGAGTGGAAGCATGACGATCGTACGTTTGACCGCATCTTCAGTCGCGATTCTCGTATCTGACACTTGCTTGCCGCGTTCGCGCACGTGAACTGAGCACGAGGCGAAACTGTCATGACGTCGCCAGCAGGGAAACCTGCAACAATCGTCCAGAAAGCCCGCAGGAAGATCTCGTTACCGTGGTTCCGTCAGAGTTCCGTAGCTCCGCCACATGCAGCTCTCTCTAGGCAGCACACCATCGACACCCCGGGCTCGTTCCAGGCCCGACTTTTACACCGTCAACCCTCCCTCTCCCAGGTACTATCGCGGTACACTCGCTGGTGCACACACACACACACACACACAATTTATGTACATTCGCGTCCGTACGTTTCTCCGTATCCATATATGATCTCCGCTTTATTTCACTTCTTCTACGAAAATGTAGCGAAAATGTAACGTTCCGGGTTCTCGTTGCTGACCCAGAGAGAGAGAGAGAGAGAGAGAGAGAGAGAGAGAGAGAGAGAGAGAGAGAGAGAGAGGGCGCGCGCGCGCGCGAGAGAGAGAATCTACCATAAAAAAACATTAAACGCGTGTGAATTTGCTACGATACAATGGCACGGTTGCTGTGAGGAAGCCCAATGAAAAGAATATAATTTATCGTAAATTCTCGTCTGGTTACGTTTCATTTCGTTACGTAACCAAAGCAATTGTGTGCAAGTCGGCGTTGCGCGAATATAGGCTAATACGCAACATGAAATATATCGCGACTTATATCCTCATCCGCATCCGCATCGGCGTCCGCCTCCATATCCGTAGCCACATCCGCGTAGTTCTGCCATCGTCCACAATCAAATTCGTGACCCCGTTCGTCCTCAAGATATGACCCGCTTTAGCGGGTGATTATTTTCGGCACGAGATCAAGCGTCGAGAGGGTCTGTGTGTGTGTGTGTGTGTGTGTTGTCCGTTCATAGAAGGAGTTGTGCATGTGTGGAGACACTGCTAGATGTAGATTCCAGCCAGATTGTACCTACCTTGTCTTTTAGACACCTTTTTACCCGTAATTGGTTGGTTTCAACTTGTGCAGTGGACTACCCGCGTTAGCTCGCGATTTTGTACGGTACATGGTATTTGTCGCGCAGCAATTCTCCGATAATGCGATGAGAGGATATTGTTTGCATTTTTCGTATCGTTCTCTCACGCAAATCGACAAGTGCGAATCTGTACGAATTTGAACCTGGGAGCCAAGTTGAGAGATTGGCACCTTGCCGAGTTTCGTTTCGTACATTTGGATCTATGGTTAGATTCGAATGTAAACGCGTAGATGTACATACGTCGCTGTGGAGCAAGTCTTTTTGTCTCGCGAAAAACGGTAGCCGGTAAACCGTATTGCGTAATATGGAGCCTCTGTAACAGATGGCCCTCGCCCGTGTGTAGGATGGTAAAGGATAACGATCGAACATTGAACAAGGTTCTTTGCGGCAACAATCTAATCTGGTTGGTCGTGACGAACGTATTGGTAACATTCGAGGGAATAAAAAAGAATCGGCAAAATTTGGCTCGTGGAAAAATGCTATTTTCGTCCGCGGTATGCGACGTGGAGCGCGGAGTCGACTCCTCTGACTGTCTGACTGACTGATTGTTGGAAACTCTCGGACCGTTTATCGCGGAATATCTAAAAGCGTTCGCGTACCTGATACATGACAGCTAATGCGAATTCCTTTCGTGTTTACCTCGCTTACGAAATTCGCTTAAAAAAAAAGCGGAGAAAATTTTACACAGGCCAGTTGTTGCCGCGGGTATCAACGCTTTGAGCGAAAATTATCGAGAAATTGATTCGAGCAAGTTTGTACAATGAAGGCGCGTATCGTTCGCGTCGAAGCGATGGAAGCAAATATTGAAACGAGATAAGGCGTGCAAGGCGGTCCCTCTACTTCAGCATTCCACTTTTGCCCTGTATACTCTCGGCCAAAAAATATAGGTATGGGTCTTTGGGAAAAACCCATACCTATTTCGATAAAATCGAAATCACCGAGGCGTCTATAATCCATTAAACGCTCCGTTGGTCCGCAAAGTCCTACATATAATCGGTGCTCTGTCCTCCCTTCTCTTCCGCTCCGCTCTTGCCTTCTTTCCATCACGCCGCAACCCTCAGCTCCGTATTCCACCTAATGCTAGATTTCTTTTTAATGTCATTTGTTGGTTTCATAGTAGACATCTGACACATGGATCGTACGATCGACCATCATTCCCTTTATCGAATCGCGCATCTTTCAATCGTGAAATTATTACTCTTACTAGTGTCTAAAATAGGGCAAGCCCGAGTAATTGTCGATAAACTATAGCCAAGTTCAAATAACCGTTCCACCGCAGTTGGACAGATGCGAGCAAAATTTTCATCCTTCTATCGGAATTGTTGTTTCAGACCGGTGTAGCCGAAGTGACTTGGGTTATCGCGGATCACTCGGCAGCACCTGGCTCGAGAGAATTAACAGTGACAAAAGGTCAGCAAGTTGAGGTATTGGAAAATGGAAGCACCATCAGCGGCGTAAACACAGCGGAATGGACCCACGTTCGTCTGCTGGTCGCTCCAGGACAAATTGATCCTCCACCGGAGGGATTGGTACCTACGAGCGCGCTTAAACAGCCACCGTCTGCTTCGAGTAAGACTTTTCCATCTACAAAGAGCCCAAGCCATCAGCAGCAGCAGCAGCAGCAGCAGCAACAGCAGCAGCAGCAGCAGCATCATTACCATCATCATCAACAGCAGCACTCGAGCAATCAAGTTGTAATCGCAACTCCCGCTTGTAGCGGAATCACTACATCTGCATCGTCCTCTACTGCAGGAACTGGTTCGTTTTCACCGTCGTCGGCGTCAGCGTCGACGTCGGTGACAACCGGCGGCGTATCATCGGCCGGATTAGCCATTCAAAATGTGGCAGCACCTTGTATTCCTTCCGACGAAGCGGGTAAGTAACACTATTTCCATCGATACCATCGATTCGTAGTATTACTTTGATTGAGTAAAATGAAACAAGAGAGGAAGGAAGAAACATCACCGAGTAAAAGGAAGCGGATCGGTGGGTCAGCGTTGGTCCAGATACAGTTGTATAAAATATGAAATTGGACGGGGGGTAGAGCAAGGAGGGTAATGCAAGACAGCGACTCAAGTATAAAAAGGTTTTACGCAGTTTAGAGTATCCAAGTCAAGGAACGGGGAGGTCGGGTCTCTTTCTGAGTTATCGCTTTCGATGGGGTTTCGAGACACGCCATATTTGACGGGGGTGTGACAGTTTCTTTGGAGACTGCTCGGTCGAGCAGTCTAGTTTCTCGAATCTATAGGTACGAGCATGTAGTAGACATTGATGTGGTACTGTCGAAATGATGATCATGTTTGAGGGGGTAGTCGATGGCACGCGCGCACCCCGATACGAGTGTGTCGTCGTCGTCGTCGTCGGCGGCGGCGGCGGCGGCGGCGGCGGCGGGCGGATCAATACGACAATGTACCGGGATTAACCATGTCCTTGACCGGTTGAATCTCTCGCTGGCTTATCGGTAGAGCACAACCGGTCGACACATTCAGCATACTCACATTCACGTACTTGCAATCGCGATGGTCGCTAACCTTTCTTGTAAGGTGGTCAGCTTTGTAATATTTCTTACGATATATATTTTCCTCTTTCTCAACATGGCTGGCTGAAATGTGAGAAATAGTCCTTTCGATTCGCAATTTATATTAAATACTTGTATACTTGCTACGTAAATGGAACTATCCAATGCGGCGTTTCTTCTGTCCCGTTATGACGGATTGTGCCCGAACGTTTAAAAGATGGCATTTATATAGATCCTTGTGCATTTCGTTCTTCATATTGTACGTAATGATTTCTATTTACAACGAAACAAATAGCTCTCCGGACACATGTGTTCTTCTTGTTGCGCATATTTTCAATATTTACCCTCATATTGACAACTACAAGATTCTTTACTCGTGCGTGTGGTCGTCGTTTGTTGAATAAATGTTTTGCTCTTTCGATGGATACCCTCGTCTGGGGTCAGTTGCCAAAATCGCGTTGATAAAATTCCCGAATCGTATCAATTCGCGCACTTGCTGACTTCCTTCGCGTAGTGCGCTATTAACTGCCGGATTATCCGTTTCAGAGAATGTTGTCGTTGTAGCGGCCGATGGAAGCTGTGCGGTCAACACAAGCTCTCCTGGAAACAAGAGACGCGGATTCAGCGGGTAAGTGTGCTGAAATTTGAAAGTGTAGGCGTATGTAAAGATGAAAGCTCATCGCTTCTTTCGCCCGTTTCCTTTATCCCGCAGGAGAAAGTGGCTACCGCCTCCATTGCGTAAGCTGAGCCAAAGCAAGGTTGACAAATCGACAAGCGCGATACCGGTGTCGTCCAACGATCGTCAAGGCTTGAAGAAGAACGTTTCGGAGAAACGATTCAAATTACCGACGACCGGTGGTGTTGAACAAGTTTGGCCGTCGAGAACCGCCTCTGTTTCCATTTCTACATGTGCATCCGCAGTTGCATCCATGCGCGTCTCTGCTTCGTCGTCCGACGCGGATCTCGATACACAACCTGAGATTCAACATGACGCGGAAGAAGAAGAGGAGGGAGAGGGAGAGCAAAACTCGGAGCTAGAAGAGGATTTAATAGCCGAGCCCGACGAGAACACCGAGACTATACCTTTATCGGAACAAAACGGAGCGGACGATGTCGAGGACGAATTGGAACTTCCACCTCCGATGAAGCCCATCACTGAACCAATACTCGTCGGAACTGCCAATGGATCCTCGGGATCTACGATTCCGACGGCGGAAGGCGGTGGAAAATCTCGAGTCAGTTCAACGCCCTTTTCTTTCTCTTTCTCGATTACAGCTAATCAGAGCTAGCTCCCGTATCGACGTATCGAATAACACTGTCCAACAAAATTCAACTTTTTTTCTGTTCTACAATTATCAATAGTCGTTTCGTATAGATTTTCGTGCGGTGAATAACGAATCCGCAAACCGTTTGTCGCCGCCATCACCCTCAGTTTTCGAAAAAATCAATTTTGAAAAAAAAATGCAAATTTTCAACTTTGAACATGTTTTCTGTTCAATCAGGATTAGTTATTCGGTTGCTTGTTCCGTCAAATTATTCTGTGAACCCTCGCGAACACAACGATATAAGTTATTATTGCGTTATGAACATTTAAAAATGTTTAAACAGCGATCAGAGGAAAAACGACACCCGAAATGCATAATTTTTTGCAGAGATTTTCCTATATATTTGAAAAACTAAGGATCTAGGAGAAAATATGACCACTCCACGCGATGCTGCAGGCATTTATCATCCGGAAACCATCAACAAAAGTGTCAAGTCATGATTTGTTTTCAATGCAGAAACGCAAGAGTTTGGCAAAACGCGCGTTACGCGGTTCTGTGACGCTGAGCGGCGGTGGACCCAGCGCCCACCGCCATTGACTACCACTGTCGGCGCCGCACGTTTTGTCAAACTCTTTCGTTTCTGTATTGTAAACAAATCATAACTTGACACTTTTGTTGATGGTTTCCGGATGATAAATGCCTGCAGCATCGCGTGGAGTGGTCATATTTTCTCCTAGATCCTTAGTTTTTCAAATATATAGGAAAATCTCTGCAAAAAATTATGCATTTCGGGTGTCGTTTTTCCTTTGATCGTTGTTTAAACATATTTAAATGTTCATAATGCAATAATAACTTATATCGTTGTGTTCGCGAGGATTTATAGAATAATTTGACGGAATAAGCAATCGAGTAACTATTACTGTTTGAACACAAAGTTTACAACTTTTTCAAAATTGAATTTCTCGCAAACTGAGGGCGATGGCGACAAACGTTTTGCAGATTCATTTTCAGCGCACAAAAATCTATAAGATACAGCTGCTAATATAGTATGTTACATATCAAAATGGCTGGTTGAACAGTGTAATTCGTCTTTATGAATAAACGGATCTTGTAGCAATTTTTCATCGCATTGACGGTTTTCTTTTCTCGTAGACATCTGAGCGCTCCACAAAAATTCTCGATGGTGCCACGACAGCTGATTTGGCTGAAATCGAACAGATTGTAAAAGAGAGGATGGTATGTACGTCCAACGATACTTGATCTGTTGGGAATAAATGTTGGACGGTTAACGCGCGGATCCGTTTAATGGGTAATGTTAATTGGAACAATAGGAACAGCACACGGAAAATCAAGAGAGACAGAGCCTTTTGCGGACGCCAAGTGGTAAAACCTCGAGCATTGGTATCGTTGGTGAGGATGGCTATAATCAAGCTTCCGTATCAACGGCGGTAGTTACTACTACTACTACTACTGCGACAATGTCGATGACGGTGGCTACTGCGGCAACCAATAATCAAGAGGAATCCGATCCTGAATGTACAATTCTTGCGAAACGACAGTTTGTGATTCGAGAATTGGCGGACACGGAGCAAGACTATGTAAACGATCTTGAACAAATAGTAAAGGGATACATGTCGTTGATGCGAGATCCCGAGTGCGAGATCCCTCTACCAGAAGACTTGCGTGGTGGAAAAGACAAGATGGTGTTTGGCAACATAGAAGCAATTTACGAGTGGCATAGAGAGTGAGTTTTTTTTTCTCGATAGACAAGTTGCCACCTGTACTGCAACTCATTGCAGCCGTTTCTCAACTAATTCCACGCTTCGCTCGATTACATGTGCGTGTACAGCTTCTTCCTGAAAGCTTTGGAACGTTGTTTGGAACGTCCCGAAGAGCTTGGGCCATTGTTCAAACGGTATGAGAGGAAGTTACACATGTACGTTGTGTACTGTCAGAACAAACCAGTGTCCGAGTACATCGTTTCCGAATACATAGACACGTACTTTGAGGTAAGCCTGAAATTTGTGAAAATCTTGTATTCCTAGTCAAACGTGCTTCTTCTTCTTCTTCTTCTTCTTCCTCCTCTGTACGTAACATCATTCGTCGTCGTCCGTCGTAGGACCTAAGGCAGAAGCTCGGGCACCGATTGCAGCTATGCGATCTTCTCATAAAACCAGTTCAGAGGATTACCAAGTACCAGCTTCTTCTTCGGGAGGCACTAAGGCTTACCGAACGGACTCAAAGAACCTCGGAAATCGAAGGCCTCAGAGCTGCGGTTCATGTAATGCGTGTCATTCCCAAAGCAGCGAATGACATGATGGATGTGGGAAGACTCCAAGGTTTTGATGTAAGAACCAACTCCTCCTCTCGAGAATAGTTTGCATTGGGCCATCATCCCAACGCCTTGGCGTGTTTTCTACCTATTTTCTACTTTTCATTAGGGAAAGATTACGGCGCAAGGCAAGTTGTTGCTACATGGCCCACTTTTGGTGTCTGAACAATCCAATATACCGGGCAGAGGAAGGGAATTGCAAGTTTTCCTCTTCGAACAAAACATTATATTCAGCGAGGCTGTCGGCAAAAAAACGCAATTTACGAACCCCGCCTACATATATAAAGCTCACATACAGGTAAAGTATTTCGTTTAATTTTTTTCTCCTTTCGTTTCTTTCATCTTGGTTTTCTTTGATCTTTGTCAAACTGTAAATGTCAATTTTTCCGTGAAACGCACAAGTGAACCTCGGAGTCGAACGCTCGGGTTCTGTATAGTATATCGCAGCAATGCCCATTTCTTCTTTATAAACAACATTTACACTGTAAACTATCACACCCCGAAATGGTTACGAGTCGAAAGCATTTACACACAAGTTACGAACACGTTTGCCTCGTACAAAAAGTGCGCCAGTTCCAGATGCTAGATTTGTTGTTTCCGAAATTTCTTGTATTCGATAACGAGTCCCGATCTTACTACATTTTCGACTCGGGGGTCCACTATATATAGTAGAGCGAAGAATGGGAAGGGTGATGAACGACATCGAGTACGAAGCGAAAACAAAAAAAAAACAAAGATGATGATGGGTTGTCGTAAAATACGATCAAGCTGGAATTTACAATGTTTTTATTCGTTACGACATCACACACGACGGGTGCTTATTTCGTTTCACGCAGGTGAATAAGATGAGTCTCGAAGAATGTTACGAAGATCCGGAAAGGTTTCTAATTCGATCGACGGATCCTCGAAAACATGGCCTCGGATTCTCTTGTAGCGCTCTAGAAGAAACTGGACCGCGGAAGCAGGAGTGGGTAGATACGATCACTGCCATCCTGCAAACCCAACGCGACTTTCTGAAGGCGATACAGTCGCCGATTGCCTACCAGAAGGAACTTGACAAAGATCCACTGTAAGCGTCTCTCTATCAAACACATACTATAAACATTACATTGACTCTCTTTCAACGCTCGACCTGTGAAAATATTCGTTCCAACATATTTTTGTATATTTTATATAAAAAGAGATACAGAAGCGCTGTACGATAGAGAACCGTAGTCGTATCTCCTGAGCCAACACCCGTTTTTCTCTCTAATTTCCCTGTCGTTCTGTTCCTACCTTGCCATATTCTACTCTCTAGTCTCACACACACTCGACACGCGCACAGTACTTGGATCACCCGTGTTTGGCATTGTGCTTCCTCTCTTGTTCTGCCTTGTTATCGCTGTCGGTTAAACTACCTCGCCTAAATCGCTGCTGCTCAGCGTGGCTTTATCTCGACAACGTCATATTTCAACTACTCTTGCTACATTTCAACAAAAACTACCCACCTTTACCTACCTACCTCACTATTTTCAAGTAGAGTCTTGTATGTTTCTACAGCCGCGCTTGCTCTACGGTTCATCGAAACACGATGCGATGCTATGCTATGCAGCACGATACGATACGATACGATACAATACGATACGATACGATACGATACGATACGACACGATACGATAAACATTTGATTTTACGGCAAATAAACAGACGGTTGATTCTTGGCAATATACTCGCCCAACTATAGACGGGTGGGGGGTAGGTATAATAACGCGTATCCACTCGCACCAATTGAACCACCTCGTCACTGCTCCTTTATGACCTGCTTAAAGTAAAATGGAACAAGTAGAAGAGCGTGTTCGTGCATGCTTCCGTATATGCGTGTCATGTACCTGTCGCGTGTTTCTGCATGTAGAGCGAGAGAAAGTGAGAGAGAATGTGTGCGTGTATGTAAGTGTGAGTGAGTGACGGGTGAATAGACGGGTGGGGGCGAGGCAGGCAATTTAATTACGAAATTTGGACAAAGCATAAAGCATTTCTTTGCACAAAATTTAAGAATCATGTACAACGAACGTAACAATCACAGGCAATACGTTGCTGCTTACTTTTCAATGATTTTTATTTCAATGCTAATACTTGTGTGGAAACCCATACAAATTATAAATAGTGGAAAGAGAAATTTTTTTGTGGAAACGCACAGGCGTACATATATACGTCTACGCGCGGTTGCGCCTCGTGTGTGGAATAATAAGCGACAATGCATGGACAACGGGTGTGTGCCTGACATGCTGACTCACCCCCACCGAAATATACATTACCTATTAACGACGTAACACGTTCCAAGTGTATAATAATTTTAATAGTGTTTATATAATGCGAGGTTGAACGAGCTGCTGGGGATATAGTATGCTGTACATAATTGTGCATTCGTGGAAGACCACATAAAGTAAAAACTATTAACTCGCGCGAAACGTAAACATTTTGTTTAGAATAAATTGTACATTGATCAACATTCTGATTGTGATGCGTCCTTTTCCCACGCCTATTCTGATACATGTAACACTACTTGTTCTTCGATTAACCAACTCGCTTGTTTCTCTCATCATTTATCTTGAACACGGTACTACATCGATAATTCGCGTTTACACACATGCTACCGCGCATCTGAATTCTGAATTCAGCAAATAGACATGCCGCGCGCCCACCGTTGAACCGTACATGTAATAAACACACAAGTTCCAACAAGCTAACAAAGTAGTGTGGATAAACTGTGTAAAGCTCCTACACACACCTTTGGTGTTTCGTATACTGAATTCTCACATCGGTTGCGTTCCGCGTATCGTTCGCGTTGTGGCTAAATAGAATTAGCATTTTAGCTTAATAATCTGGTTAATACGTCAGCGTATTGTTTTCAGTGAGCTGACTCTAGAACCATCGTTGCAATGTAATTTCGAGTATGTAGCTTGGTAGTAATACATAGAAAACGTAACGATTCGAGCGTTGATTTGCAACGAGATATTCGATGGAAAAGAAGCATCGCGCGCTTTCGTAGATGCAGTACCGTGTTTAAATTTTACTTATAATTTGCTGGCGTACAGTCGCGGCGTGAGCCCGGAATCTCCATGTCGAGGGTGTGTACTTTCTTCAACGGTTTCATCAACGATACCGAACGTGTCTAAAACAATAAACGAAGAAGGGAGGAACCAAGTGACAGCTGCTGCCCCTATCGTTACAAAAGCATTAGCAGCGGCAGCGGCAGTAATGACAACTGCGACCACAGCGACAGCAACAACAACATCGCTTTTGCAGCGATCACGTGCCGGAGCATTGGATCCGGATTCATCACGAACGCCAAGCCCTACCAAAAGCAGACTGAATTTTCTCGAAGGATTTAGGAGCACTCTCCGAACTCGATCGCCTATCCGCAACAATTCCATCCCGGTGAGCAACAACGCCGAAATTATTATTAATTGACGCATATATACTTGTTGCATACAAACCTATTTGCCTATTCGTAATTAGAATTCTTGCAATTGCAGCAAAAGGATTCTTCTTCTTCTTCTTCTTCTTTTCCTTCCTCTTGATGATGCCTGTTGCTATTCGCTCTCTACTGTAGAACTTTTTCGTTGGTGTGGCGTAAAGGTCCCTTCTTACTATTCCCACTGAACACAAACGGCACGAGAACCATACGTGATGCGATCTCGTCTCGATACCTTGTACGTACTTGCCTTGTCTCGTTGTCGAAAGTTGGGAATGTACGCAACAGGCACCAAGAGTGGCCACCTTGTGCTTGTGTGGCTTTGGCTCTACAATCCAACACAATCGTACTTGTCGTCGCGACGAATCAAAATTTTTTTGGAAATTACTCGATTCTGTAGATTTTGCATTCTCACTTGTCTCTCTATTATCGTCATTGTCATCAATGTCGTCGTCGTCGTAGCGGTTCAAGTAATTGTTGCCACGGCCATCGCCGCCGCCGTCGCCGTCACCACCGCCACCAGCACCAGCAGCACCACAACCGCCACCACCGCCAATGTCAATGATGCCGTTCTTATTGTCATGGCGTGCCCTTGTTGTTATCGCCAACATTCCATTATCGTCACTTTTGAATTATACGTATTGTAATAGCGCTTCTCTTTCAGAGGTAGAGGTTTTGTTAATCGGTGTTGTCCGTGATGTCTATATGTCGGTATAAATTCTAATATCATCACTAAAGCTCTCTCTCTCTCTCTCCCCCTGCCTCCCTCCCTCTTTCTCTCTCTGTCCATCTCTATTTCTCCGTCTATAGAGACATTGAATTGCTGTTGCTAGTAGTCGCTACCAATTGCAGCTAGCGTATACGGTGTCGATATCGAGTAATGGAAGCTTCGGGAATCGAAAAGACAAGCAAGAAGGGATTTCGTTGATTTCGACGGGGATGGAAAGGAGAAAAAAAAAAAAGTATCGATGGCGGACCAGTGCATGATCGCGGTACAGAAAGGGTTCGCTGTGCTAATGGGGAGATTCCGCAGATCGTTTCAGGTAGCAGAGTAAGATTGACCGCGGATTGGGGCAAATTACGCGCCGGAGAAGAATTGGAAATCTGCCGACTGGATGGTCCAGGATTGATCGTCTTTCCAGTAATCGGAAAGAAGGAGGAGGAATTTTGGATTCCGGCGAGTCTCGTTCCGAATTCGTCCATCAGCCGCGCATGGTCTTTTCGTCCGCGAAGAATCGATTCCCAGGGAGAGAGCGTCCGTCTTCCGCAAGACATGCACGCGGAAGAGAACGGTCCTCCCGCGATCTTGACTATTCCATGTTCGATCAGGGCAACGGCCGGTGGCGTGGCTCGACTCGTGCTGGAGGCGCGTCGCGTGGATCACGCGATTGTCACCTGGAGGAAGGAGGGGCAACGATGTGACATCGTAGCGGGCGATCGATATCGACTTTACCGAGCGGCCGATTCTCTTTCTCTCGAAATCGCTCCATGCCTGCCCTCTGACTCTGGAATTTACCATTGCCGCGTCGAGCATGAGGCGGGCTCTTGCTCGGCAAAAATACCTCTTTGCGTTGTAGGTACGTACGTATTTCCTACTACGCGGTCACCGGTAGAGATGAGTAGCTGAGCGCGCGCAAGTTCAGCTGCGGAATCGACTCCCCGACCCGGGGGAAATGTATATATTTCATTCCGTTAGAAGGTTCCGGTTGCCTGGGAATTCCGAGATTAATGGGGACTCTGGATCTCGAGTTGAAATTGTACGTCATATTAATCAGAATGAGAGAAAAATCTTTTCTATATGCATCTCCACCCCGTTGACTGCGTGCAACTATACGCGCGAACAGCCGTCTACTTACTCTGCATATAGTATTATTAAATGGGATGTGAACGAATGGATGTTTGTTGCAGGCCCTAATCCCAACGCTTGGAACGACAAGATCGAAATGATGAATTTAAACGAGTCATCGATGGTGGTTGCGCTCTCGAATTCTAAAATCAAGACGATACTGAGGGACGCGCAAGTCGCAAGTCGAGAAGCCAAAGAATTTTCTCAGAGATACGTAGAATTGAAAGAGCTGGGAGCCGGTAGATTCGCACAAGTATATCGCGCCAGGGACACCGAATCTGGCCGACAAGTGGCGCTTAAGCAAATATGCCGACTGAAACAATCGCGGTCTCTAACGCGGGCCGAGTACGAATTACTCGAAACCATTCGTCACGAGAATATCGTTCGAGCGTACGCTCTTTTCGAAGATGCACCACAACCGGACACCGACACTATCGTTTTGGAACTGTGAGTACTACGGTGCTGTCCCGTTATCGTTGCCGCGATCGTTATCGCATCATCTCGTAATAGTGTGTGCTTTACGTTTTTAATCTTGCAGAGTCAACGGCTCCACGTTGTTTGCCCATCTAGGAAAACAGAACGAGTACACGGAAGCGACGGTCTCAATGTATACCGGTCAATTGCTGTCCGCGCTAGAATGGCTACATTCTCGAAAAAGAGCCCATTTGGATTTAAAGCCGGAAAACGTTTTGATCGATCGAGAAGCCAATGCCGTAAAATTGATAGACGTGGGTGAAGCTGTAAGAGCGGCGGCGCCGCTCGATCAGGTTGTTCCTCCTGTTGACTTGGAATTTGCAGCGCCGGAATCGGTCCTTGGTAAACCAACAGGTTCATACACCGATATATGGGCTGCTGGAGTTTTCATTTATGTGCTTCTAAGGTAGTCTCCTTCCAACCATTACACACCCACACATCTTTTGTACTACATATTAATACTCGGCGGATGTTGCTCTCTTCAGCGGTCTTTCACCATTCTTGGACGATTCCGTCGAAGAGACTACTACGAATATATTGAAATGTGACTTTTGCTTCCCCGATGAGTACTTTGGAAACATCTCGAGTGATGCAAAAGGACTCCTTCGAAAGCTTCTCTGCTTGCGTGGAGATGAGAGAGCGACCGCTCGAGCTTCTTTGTCGTCACCGTGGTTCAAGGTAACGCAAATCTGCATACTTACTTACCTACGTAGCTGTTACACATCGTGGCTTTCATTTCAATCGGTTTGATCCCATTGTCTCAATTTTTTAAATTTCAGATACCGATTGGCGCGACGATTCCCTCTTCCCGAATGCTTGCGTTTATCGACCGTCGTGCGCATCGCTCGAAAGGATCTCGCCAGGATCGGAATAGTAGTTTTTATCCATGAGGTGTTGCGCGTTTTTCAAAATACACATTTAATCATCGAGACACCTTGTAAAACTTTTGGCTGTAAATAATGCGCGTTTATGCGTGGATACTTTTTAGATTGCCTGGTATGTATGAAATAAAACGCGATTGTGCTGTGTTGTGCGTGAGAAATACGAGCTGCGCATACGTCGCTCTCGCGTCAACAGCATTTTTCCACTATAATGCATTTAAAACGCTAGACGACGAGCTCGCGTTGTATCGGAAAGTGCGAGAGAGCATTGTAAAAAAGTAGAGATTCTTTCGTCGTACCTATTGGTCCAGTTGATTAAATAAACGATTAAGAACATCAAGTACCGACACGATTGTTTTCGCATCAACTGAATGACGCGATTGATCGTAAATTTATTTCATGTAATGGGTTATGGGAATTCTTGAAACATCCATGTATCGAGAACGATGCACTTGATCCAATTGACGATGACGATGACGATTGATGATGGATGTTTGATGATTGATGATGATGATGATGATATTACAATCCAACAGTTTTTATACATCTATTTAATTTTTCCTGAAGCGAGTTGAAAGAATGTGTGTGACAGAACGACGACGACGACAAGTCGAAATAAATCACTTTTACGACTCAACGGAAAGGCGTGTCGATATTATCCTCGCGGCAATACTCTTGATCGTTTACAGTGCTCTAGCACGTGCTGTTCGTATTCTTCCGCCGAGTAAAACGACTTATTGTCGCAAAGAAGACATGTCGCATCCTTCCTCTTCACCGAGTGACTACGCATGCGATGGATACTTAGTTCCACCATGTCACTTATTTTATCGTTGCACTCTGGGCAAATCACGTATTCTTGATCGTTTTGTCTTTGCTCCGTTTTAATTAAAATCTGGTCGCGTGTACCGCTTGAACGCGCTATAGTGTTCTCTTCTTCCACGTCCGGCTTTGACTCCGCTGTTGCGATCGTGGTTGAAGGTGCATGTACGGCGACTGAGGGGCACTTTTCGTTTTGATCGAGTTGAACGGATTTAACGGCACCTTTCGAATCCCCTAAATCCAATTGACGCGATTCAGTGGCCAAACAACTGTCGGAATGATTTTTCATGTGTTGTATGACAAGTTGCTTCGAAGGGAACGCTACTCCGCACGAATCACAAGAGTAGCGTAGAATACCGCGCGACCGACATTCGTTTACGTGCTCCCTTAGTACTCTCTTTTCAAACAACTCCTTCTGACAATGTTCACAACGATATCTTCGCTCTCCGTGCCGTAAAGCGCGATGCTTTGAAAGCAAAGATTCGCTTTCGTAACAGTCTAGGCAATCCGTGCACATATGTCCGGACAATTGGGCGTGATCAGCCATTAAATGTGCTTGTAACTGACGTTTGAACTTGAATGCTTCGTTACAAAATTTACAATGCATTCGCCAAGAGTCGCACACATTAGATGTTGTCTTCCAATCAGTCCGAATTTCTATTTCCGCTTTAGGTTTAATTTCCTTGCTCGCTTCTGTCCTTGACTCTGCCTTTTCCTTCCTTGCCGCTGTCGCCTCTGTAGTCTCCATAGTCTCCGTAGTCGCCGGTTTTTCCATTTTTTCTATTCTTTTCTCCTCTACTATCTGCTTTGTATCCACTTTCGTGTCCGCATTCACTGCTAATCCTTTTTCATTTTTTAGCAACTCATCTTGCTTGCTGTCCCAATGCCCTTCGCAATTCATCACTTTCAAAACATCCGACCAATCGAGTTCCTCGTCACTACGACATGTATCCATGAGTAACGAAAGGACTGTACCGCTTTGTCTGTTTTCCTCGGCCACTGATATTTCCTTGTTTGCCGATGTATTGTTGGACGTCACTGGTGGTGTGTTAATACTAATGCTGCAATCGTAAATCGGTGCTGCCATTGGATCGTTGTTAACAGCAGGACCAGGAATCGACAGTGTAACTTGACTTGGTCTAGACCTCGATCTTGCTCTTCCAGCATATCCTCGGGTGCGAGGTCTGCCTCGACCACGCCGGAAAACACCGCCACGGTTAATCTTTGTGGCACGATCCTGTTGCTCTGTCTCCTTATCCTCCTCCTTTTGCTCTTTTCTCATGTGCTCACCGAGGGAATAAAGAGGTTTTCTAGGCACGCCGTTTGATCGTGCATTCGGAAATACATGACGCAAAGTATTATCCGCTACATAAATTTGTTGGAAAAACTTGAAAGACTTCTCTAACTTGTCGACACACTCGTCGCACATCTTTGTCGGTAAAGCATCCTCGTCGTCAATTTCTATCAAAAGTTTGAGTTTTGACAGAAGGCTCATCTCTGTGCCCTTGGTTCCCTTGGTTGTCATACTTACAAGGTTATGCTTCTTGGTAGCGCATGTTCTGCACCACTGATCCACTTCAAATTCCGAGGGACCATTTTTCGCTACACCTTCGCTCGCCCGTGTTTCTTCCATGGAATTCTTTCGACCGTTTGATTGAATTTTCTGAAACGTAGAGAAAAACACACACAGTGACATGGCCATGTTATATCATTTGGCGTTATTATATAGGTATTCTGTGGCACAAATGTTGAATCGGGTAGAAATTTGATAAGAAATAATATAAATATCCTATAAGTGTTTTGACAATGCTAAGAAAGGAAAAACACGGGATATTTACCAGGTGTGCTTTTGGAGTTTTTAACGTTCTTGAAATATCGCTCCAATGTGGTGAGGGGACCGCATTTTCTTTCAAAGTACCTTTACTAAGGTAGCAGTCTTCCGTAAAATGATTGTTACATATAAAAAATTTCATGGACCGTAAAGAGTCGAAATCCTTCCCAATTAGATCCACGTGACCACTGTTGATCAACCACCTCACGCAGAGACTTGTATCACAAACGGGAAGTTCGTGAAGTATTTGTTCTTTTTCCCGGGCCTCAACGCAATCTATGTATCTACATTTGGTTACTTCCTCCATTATTCGGGAACGAAGGAAACTTTTGTGCGCATACATACACACATACAGTTATGGGAAGAAACGTGTAAGTAACCTGTTTAATTCAAAGAAACTTTTTCCACGATGGAAAAGACTACGAATCTGCTCACGTTTCGGCAGACATGTAAAAGTAAAGGTTAGGGCATACTGCGAGGATAATGGCGATACCGCTTATTACTGCATACTGCACGATACTGCCAGTTCCGACACGAAGACACGATGATGGATGAGGCGTAAGAAATTCTTACTAAGAATTGAAGCATAGCCACAAACTATGCCTGCCATCTCTTGATACCTATTGACAACAACTTTAAAAGGAACATGTAAGTATATTAATATTGCACCCAAAAAAGAAATTTCATAATAATTTATCAATTTCATTTTTTCTGAAACAGATATTTTTATGTACACAATTTTCAATTCAAATAAATTTTATTTATTATCGTATGTTTATTTCTAATTACTTTACCTTTCACGATTCATTTTTTATTAGTTATTATCTAAACAATTACAAAACAATAATTAACAGCACGCTTTTGAATATTTTTTTGGGGTTAGGAAAGTGGCGATTATATGTAGTTTTCGACGTAATCGACGTATTCTACTATATTCTATCAAACAGGAGATATAGGGTGTGTTTCAATTCACGCATTATTGCATTTCCCAGATAGCACAGGACCAAAGAGTAGGTATAATAAGAGGCGTCACTCCGGGCGGAACCTTTGAAGTCCTTGCTTGACCTTGGCATTTAAATTGGTTGTACACTCGAGCGGGATATTCAAATCGACTAAATGTACCTTACCACAATTGGCTGATTATTGCCGAAGTTTACCGATCATTGCCGAAGCTTAGCGATCATTGGCGAATGGGCATTTAAATTGGTTGCTTAGTGATTTCCCCAGATTATGTCTGTCCTTGTCGAGTGACGCCTCTTATTATGTCTCCTCTTTGACAGGACGTCTTACAGACGTTGATTTTACGTCCATTTTGGGTCTGAACTCCTGTCGGTTTGATTTGTGAAAATGGACGTCTTTAGGACGTTTTCTGGACGTATATTATACGAGAATATTTTGTTGGTGTCTAATTTTTACCAGGAATACCAACCACTTATTTTTTCGGTAATTACTCAACTTTGGAGAATAAAAATATAAAATTATAATTATTATCTTTTAAAGTACCATTATAATTTCTCTTGCAATTCTTGGCAGGAAGACATGAATTCAGTATGGTAGAAAAAAAGGAAGGAAGAGTAAAAAGTAAGCAACGCAGAGGAATGTCAACCGTGTAACATGGGAAGAAGGGAGACTCTAAAGTCTAAAGCATGTTCTGTCTGTATGTCCCCAATATCAACAAGGGCATGCACAAAAAGTTAGGGAAAAGGAGTTCCCTGAAGTATTAAATATTGGAAACAACGAGAAACCAAAGAATATGTTTCATTTTGTTCAGTCAGTCATAAAAATAAGAAAACTCGCACTAATTGAAATGTAAAAGAATCGGAAAGAATTTATTCATACACCTAATATTATTGTTTAAATTTAGTTGTGTTGACTGTTATTGAACTACGGATTTTTACCTCAATAATGAATTACGATCACATGTCGTACATTTTCTGCTATATTTCCTTTTCGTTTATGCCTTATTTAAAAACGAAATTTACGTACTTCTTATCCTCTCATTTCAAATAATTCTTATTTAAGATTATGCTTTAAAAAAAATGTGTAACGCGGTTTCCTTCGATGCATGCCGACTTGCTTGTTCGTACGTTCGTAGTACAAGCGCAGTCGCCTACCGCGTAGCCAACGCTACCGCGGGAGCTCGAGCGGAAGGCGCGCGCTCTGATTGGTCGGGGCTTTTTGTTAATATCTCCTTAACGAAGCTTCGGACAATATTTTCGCTAAGGAAAAAGTTGTTTCAAACCACCCCCCGAATTACCCCTTCCAAGGAACTCCGACATTTTTGGGACACCCTGTATAGTCCGATAAATTCGATCATCCGACACCGCCTTGCAAAACGTTTGTCGGATTACCGCGGGTTAACTGTACATGTTAGACTTAGGTTCTAAATGTAATGTTGTAACTACTATAAGACACAGGAATTGAGATTATATATACCAAATTTGAAATGAATCGGATAATATTTGTAGAAGTTACGAAACATTTATTGCGAAATGGAATGCAACAGAGTCACAAAAATATTCGAACCGCATTAATTATATGCATCTTATTTTAGATTGATATTTATTTAGGTTACCTTTGGCTCCAATTACACTTTTCAGACGTTGTCGCATGCTGTGCATTAGTTTTTCAATTATTTTAGATTGAAAAATTAATGAAAATATGTTTTAACTACGCATGCCTGCAAAGTTTCAAAGCAATTGGATTCTATTGGATTGGCGGTTATAACCTGATTGTAAGCTGTCAAAATTTGGAGTAGATTGCATAGTGAAGGTAGCGTTTGATTTGACGAACGAAACATGTGCTAGTTTCGTTTTGGCTGAAGGTGTGCGTATACCAGTCGGCTTACTATCGTGACTCTTGTACATATGTTCACACGATTCAAGTTGTATTTTAAGGCAAGAAAAGTTGGAACACTCTCTACTTCGCTTGAAACTTGAAAGGATATTTCAAGTGAAGTGAATAACAGGTTCACATTATCAAATTTACTGATTTTTAGCGACTTGACGTCAGTAAACTTGACTAATGTTAACGAATACTTCGCTTAAAACTTGAAAGAAAGTTAAAAAGATATTTCAAGTCAAGTGAACGAGGCATTAGCGTTCCACGGGTATCCCCACGAGAAGACTACTTTTCCCAGACGGCCACGCAACAATGGTGCCACAGTGCGCAAGGATGGAAGGGGCACCACGTTCGAGGAGGCAAGGATCAATGACGGAGGACTCCGAGAACGCAGACCGATTTTGCCTCTCGATTGAAAAAGTCCCAACCTCTTCTCAGTATTCAACGATCTCTTAAAACTATTAAGAAAATATACTGAAGTTTTCCCAGTGAACAATTTTATTTTATTTAAAACTCCCACACACTTCGCGAGCAGGGTGCTTCAACACCCCACGGGCACCAACCCCCATTCTGTTCTTAAAATCACCCCCAAAATACGTAACAACATTTTAGAGTTGTCTCTAGATATTTCAGTTGCAGCAGGTTGGCATAGAATTCATTTCAGGCACAGACTTCTATATACTACACTAGACTGCTAACAGCCGACAGAAAGAGTGATGCGAGTAGTGTGGGGGTGTCCGCCATTTGCAGTGTGGGCAAGAATACGTAAGAGGCTTATGGAGCTATACGGAATTATAGGAAAAATTAAAGTACAACATATTTATCACAGTGTGAAAAATTTATTACAAAAATATCAATATATAAAAATCTGCACTGACTTTAGCATCTGACGTTAGCATTTGCTAACGAATAATTTATACATATAGCAATACAATTTTTACGATTAATATATTTTTATATACTGATATTTGTGTAATAAATTTTTCACACTGTGATAAATATGTTGTACTTTAATTTTTCCTATAATTCCATATAGCTCCATAAGCCTCTTATATATTCTTGCCTACACTGTAAATGGCGGACACCCCCCACTACTCGCATCACTCTTTTTGTCGGCTGTTAGCAGTCTAGTGTAGTATATAGAGGTCTGTGATTTCAGGCGACTTTAACCTCATCGAAGCACTACCTATTATATATTATATGTATATTGATTCATCCCTAAACATCCGTGATCGTTTAAAATTACATATTCTGTTATGGCGAACAAAGTGTTTTGGATTTTCGCACAACATTTTCCATTGCACTCCAAAATCCGTGTGCAACAAATACGCCATGGACATCATATACGAGGAAAACCGCCCACGGTTGCTCGTACTTTGAAGCAACGACTAGACTGTAAGCACGGCGCAATGTCTTTTATATCAACCTTTATTCTAACAGCTTTCGTTTTAGCGCTTAATGAAACAGATCCTGTCGTATCGTACAAGGTGGACATTGGCTTTGCCGTACCGAGACCATCCAAAAAGGTGACTGACATTTGGATGAATGAAAGAAAAGCCATAAGATCCGATCCTAATAAAGAAAAACAAGCGAGAAATAGGTCGCGTGAGTAACAACAGAACTAACAGCCCATCAATATATATCTGTGCAAAAAAATCTCATAATTTTCATATGTCCCTCGTAGTGTCTGTCGATTTGAACAAAGTAAAAGAAGCATGGTTAGATACGTCAAGTCCATTTCACACCCGTAGGATAGCCGACCATTACAGAATCTTTCAAGATTTATTCGGAGATGCCTATTTCGCACCTGTCGTGCCATTAGAAATCGATTATAATATAGAGGACGATACATTGGCTAGAGTTTATACGGGAAACGTGATAAAGCCTAGCGAAGCTTGCGAACCACCATTGGTTAAATACAGAACCCCGAAGGACACTTTATGGACTCTGGTAATGAGCACACCGGATGGAAACATGCAAAATTCAAGTAACGAGTATTGCCACTGGCTTTTGTGAGTCCGCTATAGTTTGTCTATCAATATGTTTGGCCCCGGGATCAGCTTGTACACGAGATTAACTGGGAATCGTATATTTTTACTTTAGAGGAAATATTCCTGAAAACAAGATAGAAGACGGGGAGCTAGTAATGGATTATTTGAGACCAATTCCGCCAAGAGGGGTCGGTTATTATCGCTACGTATTCGTGCTTTATAGGCAGAGTCAACGTTTAGATTACACGGAATATAAGAAGGCTCAACCCTGGTAAAGTAGTAACAGTTCCAAAGATTCGAACGACATTTATTCCTTTCGTTAGACGTTAGATTCGATTCACGTTAAATCGTGTTCCCGTATATCGCACAGTTTGCAGTTGGAAGAACGCGATTGGAACACATTGGAATTTTATCGCCAGCATCAAGATCATCTTACACCGGCTGGTTTGGCGTTCTTTCAAAGCGATTGGGATCCTACGGTGAAACAGTTTTATCATTCGACATTAGGTACGCATATTTGTTCCCGGCGAGCGGTCAAGTATACGTATCTCACAAGGTTACTCTTTCACAGGCACGAACGAACCAATATATCAGTACGATTTTACAAAACCGTACATTAAACCTCAAACATGGTTTCCATTGAGAGAACCTTTTAACCTTTATTTGGATAGATACAGGGATCCAAAGGAGATAACGAAAGAATTTCTATTAAAAAAATTGAAAGACGTTCATCCTTTTAAAGAGCCAAAACCACCTCTCAAGTATCCTAACGCGTGTGCCTTTGACAAGTATATACCCTCCTGGTTGAAATTGGAATTGAGAAAGGAACGCATGGGATGGGGTCGAATCAATGATGCAAAGTAACAGGGAGAGTAATCTAATAGTTACTGCCAGTTGTAATAAAAAAAAAGACGTTTGTAAATAAATTATCGATGAATTATCAGGCTCGTATATAATCAGGCAAGACCCCCATTACGCAAACACAAGTATGTGCAAGTACAATACCGAGTACGCCATGTATGTATGTATATGATACTCCAAGTTTCGAAGAAAATGAAAAGGCATCATTCCAGTCTTAAGAAAGTTTCTACGGCTTGTTTGCTCCTTAACTTGATCTCGGCACGCGTCGGTACCGATGAATCGATCGCTTCGTGCTCGACAAACAGCCCTGAAAACAAGTATTTTCGCATATTCATTCGTGGTCAATGTTAAAAACTACTCATCGCTGAAGAATCGCGTTACCCGTTGGTTCCGAGTCCACGTCGTCGAACCTTAATTTCGAATGATAATCGGAGACATACGTTTGATACAAATCTCTCGCTCTGTCCTCTCTATCTTTCTCAAATTCGAAGTTGCTCATTCCAAACAACGTTCCTACTTTTCGGCTTACAGTCGATAATAACGTCAGACCTACGCAAGTAGGGGAAATATGTATGTATGTTTAAACTCGACAATGTCTGCAGACAGTAAACTTGTGCTCAAACTGTAGTTGGACTCAAACAAAAACAAGAGAACCATCGAAGATCAAAATCTATCATCATCAAAATCCTCTATCATCCTCTTCCATACCATTATGTAGTTTTTTAGTTTTAATCGCAATATCTCTTTACCTTCCGTCTCCATTTTTTCTATTGGTACTGATACACCATATTGTTCATCGTGTTCGTCCATATCGTGCTCGCCTTCTCTCGCGTGTTTCTTCAACACTTTACCTTTCCTAACGCAAACCAGCATGGCCACCATATTTTGCAAAGCCGCTCTTATATCCATCAATAATTTGCCACGCTCTTTTCTCTCGCTTTTCTGTTCGAATTCTCGTTTCTTTTCCATCGCGATTTGTTCCAGTAGAATATTTCTATCTCCATTATACCTGCAAAGAACTACACGCGTACATACATATACGCGTATGTATTCGCGTTACTTACTCTTCTCTGCTAGCCACAAGGGAGTGTTCGATGTCGGAGAGGGTGGACAGAGCCTCGGTTTTCTTACTCAATAACAAGTCGCGTTCCTTCACGTTACGATCGAATTGGTCCAACAATCGCGTTCGCTGTTTCATTTGTACTTCCAGCCTAAGGGGAAGAAAATTAGTTGAACGCATCTCGTCAACATTTCGTTTTTCTTTTTCTTTTGCAATATGTATGTACCTTGAAAGCAACTCTCGATAGGACCGTACAAGTAGCGAGTCCTTAACTTTACCGAACACCTCTTCCAAGGATTTTATTTGATTTTCTAATACAGCGTGCGACGCAGTCGTGGCACGGGTGATGTCGACCGTGAGTATGGCTTCGCTCTGCGATAAGCACAACACGCCAAACGCGATGATTTTTACTCGCGATTTGTTGCACATCACCGCCGCAACTTACTTCGGTCCGTATCAACGATCGCGCGAAAGACCATAGATCTTCGACTTGTCCGCGAACGACCGTTAAAGCACGTTCTCTCTCCTTCATGTTATTCCAGACCTTCCGATTAACGCGCCTACATTTTTCGCCAATGTCATCGGACTGTTCGACTGCGAGCTGACCCATTATCGTTGCTTTAAGTATCACTTTACACTGACTCTGCTGATCCTGCTTCAACGCGTCCAACAAGCTCTCATGATGCACCGAGTCCTGCCATTAGATTTATCGCTATTGAGCACCGTCACGGTACGCACGTATGTAAATACACGCAGCGTTTTATTAATTCCTCGAGACGAATCGTACCTGTTTTAAGATTCCGAGCATAGAAGTATACGTTATATTTATCGCCTTCGCAGCATTTTGCTTCGCTATGAACCGCTGATAATTCGTTATCAATTGTTGCTGCGTTTCACACTGAATCCATGGTGCTTCTTGTTCTTCCGTGTAGTCGTTGAAGAGTTCAGCATGCTCCAACTGTATGTAGGCGCAAACACAATAAACGCATGTATATATATGACGAAAGTATACAAGCAAATGCTTACATACATACGTAAGTACATGCATTACGCGTTACATTCGGCAACGCAAGTACCTGTAGTTCAAAACATCGTTTCATCTTTCTTCTTTTCTCGTAACGAAGCTTATCGAGCTGACGACGTTTCCGATTGCTTTCCTCGTAAACGTTGACGTAAATATCCTACGATCGAAATATGCCGTGACCATCTCGCTCGGGTGTACATATAGTTAACGATGCAAGGGTCATGTAGCGAGTGGAACGTAAAAATAAAAGACATAGGAAATAAATTTTTTAAAAAATATTAAAACCGACTTGAAAAAAATAAAATTGCACCAAAAAGTAAAAAATAATTTTTTCCCTTATTTAATCTACGACTTTCATATTTTTTAAGTCGGTGCCAGATTTACACAGTGCAAATGATGAGGCACCGACTTAAAAACTATGAGAATCGTAGATTAAATAAGGGAAAATTTTTTTTTACTTTTTACTGCAATTTTATTTTTTGAAATCGGTTTTAATTTTAAATTTTTTTTCTATTTTTAACTTTTTACTTTTCTATATATTGACACAATATGTGGAGGAGATATGCGCGTACGTACATAAAATATTAATAACACTAGTTTACAGCCATTTTGCGCAACAGATGTCACTATTTTTTCCTTATGAAAAATAGTCCGCTGATGCCGAAAATAAGGTCCAAAATTTTTTCTATGGATACGGTTTCGAGATAGTATCGATAGGAGAACTTTTTACCTGCCTGTCAGGTGATCTCACATAATTGCGAATATCTCGTGTTGCGAATAACCGATATGGTCGGAAATTATCTCAAATTAAAGATAATTGAATCACCAACAAATTTACCCGACAAAATTTTTAAATCGGTTCAGTAGTTCCAGTGGAATCGATGGAAATATGCGAAAAAGTCATTTCTTTCGACCGAAATTGATATCGACAGATCATTTAATCATCTGGGAGAAGTGGAAATCGCAAAAATAAGCCCAGTTTCTTCATTTTTACGTTGAGTTTGCACTTTTACGAAGATAAAAAGCTGCTGCTGAAGAAAATCTATGGATAAATGCCGAGGATAGAGACAATTGTGTGAAAACACTTAAATTTCATTTTTTCTCGGATTTTGTTTTTTTTTTCAATATTATTGTGTTATTCCAATTTTAATTCATTCTGTACATTTTTTCAATTATTTTGTTAATATACATATGTGTGTTTTAGAAATAGTTCTGGCTCTTTTTTTCTTAAGAGAAAAATGGTGGCATCTGTTGCGCAAACATTTGTTTTTATTTTGTAAACTAGTGTAATTAAGTGACAATAGTCTTTATTATTAACCAGAACTGGCAAAATATTGGGCCAATGTTGATACAGTGTAAGATGGGGCCACCGGGGCATCGCCCTCTTTCGAATAAAAAAAAAAGATCATCAAAATCGGCCCATATGCTGAGGAGTTATGCGGGGACAAACATAAAAAACAACAGATGGATCGAATCTATAACCTCCTCCTTATTGAAGTCGGTTAAAAAGCAATTCATTTCGTACCTCTATATCGCGTCCCTGAGACCTTAACTGCAAATCTTTGCGACCTTGTAATAAACTATGGATACGACCGTCCGCGATTCCTCTCGCGGTGTCACTTATAATTCGACGATACTTTTTTACGTCTTCGTGGAACGAGCCCAATTGCCAAGATATTCTTCTTTTCAACTTGCCAGCATCTTGCAATCGGAGCTTTCTTTCGCGTCCTGTAACAGTACCCACCCAATTCAGGAAAAGTAGTTGTTTCGACAAAATTTCCCGCATTTTCCCGGCGTAGTCGTTGAAATGTTCCTGTCAACAAATCTCTAATATTCTCTAACCGTATAACCTTAGGACGCCACGATATTGGTCTAGTTTGTCCTTTGTCGACCATCTATCGTCCTTGATTCCAGCCGATTCGACGATCCCCGTTTTTCGGTGGCTGGAAAGCATCTCGACCGCGTTATTCGCGAGAATCGCGCGAGGGCCGCGTTATCAATTCGTTTCTACGCTCTATTCGCGACTCTACAATAGCGCTGAAAAACAAAATAAGAGAAATCGTCGCCGCGCCGGGTATACGTCGTCATAATAACATACGACGAATGGAATTCCTAAAGGATGCAGTACGTACATGTGTGCCACGTCGTACAGAATAACGTAACTTTATTTTACATACAAAGATGTATCACGTAGAAGAGGAAAAACGCGAAGATCTACTTACATATGTACTTCTAAGGGTTAGTATTAGGCATCGTACATACGATCTACATATGTCGCGTTCGTTTATTGCGCGTATATCGTTATCTATCCCTCCCCCTCCCCCCCGACTCTATTAAGCTCAGTCGACTCATTTTTATCTAACGATCGTTATTTGTTTGTCCTGATCTCTTACATACAATTTACCTAGTTGCGGTAAGAGAACGAGATTCCGCTAGTTGGAATTCCATGACCCTTATACATACACGTTTGATTTTGCGAGATTATAACAACTCGCGGTGAAATGTTAAATGTTCGTCCCCGTCATTGGAATTGACTTCTCTCACCGACTCTACGTGTATAATGTACGCGGAAATGTGAAACGGTTTCGCGAGAATCAGGGAGTTGGATTGATATGTATCGTTTATTTCACGCACCAACCGGAACACGCTCACAATCGGCGATACCCTTCGTATTCGAAACCGCGGATCTTCAATGGCGGCAATGCGACCGTTAGAGTTCGCTAGAACGAATGTTCAGCGACGATACACAGAGTCACTCGTACGTCGTTCATACCTATCGTAGGTATAAAGGTTTATACACACTTGTCGTTTCAAACATCTTTATACGACCTGCACGGCGGTGGTGGTGCACTCCATATTCCGTTCTCTCGACAAGTCGGCTTCCTTACAGGTTCCAAGGGTGTTACGTACCCAGGCGAGCAAGTTACCTGACCAGTAATTACACATTTGTAACTCGAGTAGGTAGATATGTAGCAGGTAGATAGAGCGATATAAAAGAAAGACGAACAGATATGGTCGTGGTTGTTCCTTCGTTACCTGTATGTTATCGCCAGGTTTATACCAAAACTTGAGGGGTGCGATTCGTCCATGAGGCGGATCGCCGGGATAAGGGCATCTCACTTTGCCTAGAAATGCAAATGGATGGGAATGAAACGGATCTCACGGTGGTGGTATTGTTCGTAGCCAAGAGGGGTTAAAACTTACAGACTGGCGACGAGTGGGACCACGTTCCATTTTCGGTGCATATTACGGAGGCTTCGCCGAAAAGTTGGTGGCCCGGTAAACAAGCGAATCTAACGAGAGCGCCAGCTTTGTAGACGCGACTTGGACGATGTTGTTTCTTCCTTGCCGGCGGCGTACGGCGATGCGTTTGCTCGATAATACGTCCACTTTTTGGTATCAATGGAGCAGGACAGGTAATCTCTGTATATATCGATGGTTACGTTCTCTGATCGAAGGTAACGTCGTCAAGAAGCAGAATGCGAAAAACAGCAGCGAAATTCGCGCTACGTGACTCACCCGCGCAACTCGGTATAGCCCCGCTCCACGAACCATCCCCTCTGCACTCTATGCTCTGCGATCCCAACAGCTTGTGACCCCACATGCACGCAAATACGGCTCTACCGGCAAAACTATTATTGTACTCGAGAAGCTGTAACCACTTATCGCTAGGCGTATCTATAGAAGGGCATTCGATGATTTCGCAGCTAGGTATATCGGCCGACCATTTGCCTGTAACAAGAAAATCCTACTCTTTATCTCGGCTTTTCAATTACCTAATTACATACGTTCCTTTTATCACAGACGAGGTATAGGATAGATCTATCAACATATTCACATGTTGTCAATGTCGTCATTCTGAACAACTGAACTTAACATTAGAATTATCGAATTTAACACATACTCACATCGGTTTGCTACCATGTTCTAGCCCTAACCAATACTAATACCGTCGGCTGTTAGTATCCTGTAATTCAGTTTAAGTTGGACTACTTTTCTTGCTGCGACTCCACGCGTGCACCAGTTAGATACGCATGCTGCAGGTTGCTGCGCAGTGTTTATACAAACAAAAGACAACCGTCGACAGCGTAGTGCTGCACACACTGTCGTGGGCGTGCACGTATACGTAGAGTACGAGTGTATAATAGCGAAAGTTTTCCTGCGATTATTTCGGAAACTAAGGCTGACCGCCAATTTTGTCAAAGGGGTTTTGCACCATATGTGAAGGTCATCGAAATCGACGAGGTCCCAGTTAATCGGCAAGTTTACCTTACGGTAAAATCTAATTCTTAAAAGCCTCACTTTTTAAGAATTTGATTAGCTTTTTTGATCTTTCGTTGGCTCCTCATCTCCGATGAGGAGGTCGCCGCTGCTTCCGTTTTCGGGAGCAAGCGACTGAGCATCGAATTGGTATGGGTGAATCAGTTTCATCCCCTGGTGTTCTTGTCCAAAGGGTAAAGTTTCGGGCGTAGGCGGTGTACCTCTTGATACACTGCCTGCGTAAGCCACCCGGTCCGATTTCCAGTCTCCGTGTGAGACGGCTTGAGTCGGGTCAAGTGTTTGCTCCTGACGAGTTGCATGAGTCGGAGCAAGAGGAATCGTGTGAGAGACTCCGAGCGCTTTTCCCTTTCGACTTGGACATTAGGGTGGTAGGAACTGCGCCATCCAATACTCCTTTCATGCTCACCCGTGGTCTTTCCTTCTTTTCTAAATTTATATCAATCGAGTGAATGCTTGGCAGTTCTCTAGATTCTATATCTAAACCGAAGGGATCGATGGAACTTTGTTTCCATCCATCTCTTTGGTTTAGTAGGCTAAGGGTTTCGTGTACAGGGAGATCGATGGAACTTTTATTCCATCTATCTCTCTACGGTTCTCAAAACGCTGCAACCTCCTCGTGGTGAGACCTGGTAATCGGTGAGAACCCAGCCAATAGCTGCGATTGTCAAACATTCTACTTGAGCGAATATAATTTCTTTAACTTGCAATTTTATTTAAGATTATTATCGACCGGATATATTATAATACTATGGTAGAATGTAAGAATAAAATATGTAACTTGAAGTGTTGTTCGATTGTTCCTACCGGACTACAGAACACGAGTATAGTGTTAAGACAGAAGGATAAGTGCAAGTTGGAATATTTTATCGAAATACTGGAACTGATGTGTCTTTGACAATTTTTAAATATTCTCTTTGCTTCAGCACCTTATTGAAATATATTCCTTGGCGAAGTATTCCCCGTTACATCGCGAAAGAATGTCTTTCATAAATAATGTTGTTGTTTATATAAATTTCTATGTTAAATAAATTTGTTTTGCGTTAAATAAACTGGGAAAGGACAGCAAGGTTAAAATGCGCATGTGTTCTTGTTTCGTTGTGATCCTTCTTTCTCTGTCGTTGCACGGAATACGTTTATAAAACGATCATTAAATTGTTACTCTAACAGAATTATTTGTAAATCGCGGGTTTCAAATGATCTAAGTTTCATCCGCGTTGAATTCTAATTCCTAGCACGCGTAGTGTTACAATCTTATTTTGGACTGAATCGATAACGCTGGGTGTGGCATGAAAATGGTAAGGGGGCTCGCGAGCCCCCTCTCCCCCCGAGCATGTGATACAAAATTACATTGTACGATGGGTCTATCCTATATCTGGTCTGTGCTTTTATCCTTACCGTTGTATCGACACGTTATCGCGGCGGCACCTTCCAGCCTGTACCCAACAGGGCAATCGAATACCGCTCCGTGACCCATCCGTGCACCTTCGATCTTACCGGTCAGCGGTGGTTCAGGTGGACTCAAAACTGGGCATTGAACGTCTACAAAGAGCGACTTGCGAATAAAAATTTCCCGGTACCTACATCTCTTTTAATTTTACTTTTACCCAATTAGGAACAAGAAGCATATACGTGGTCCATACAACTTACCCACGACGTGTACGCGTATAGAGTTGGACAGCCCGCGGGGTGTAGAGCACGTGTACACACCAGAATCTTGAGCTTTCGCGTAATATATCGACAGCCGGTATTTCCAATCTCTCTCGCGAGCAGCAATAGCCCATCCTGCATGTGGGGGATAATGAGAATTTTAAATCGCTAAAATAGATGCGATTACGCGTCTCGCGGCTCAACATCCACGAGAAGATCGCTTACCGGTCAAATATTGGCGAAACGTCGAGGTCCAAGTCCATTCCGGATTACCGAGTTTCCTGGCAAACAGGCACTCCAAATGAAGAATACTTCCTGGAAAGACAGCGAGGGTACCGGATGGTTCGACCGCTGCCGATCCAGCTGGTAATCCAAACACGATCGTTGGCGGCACATCTTCTATTTCTCCTCAAACAGTCATCGGAGGAGAATAACTCTAGATGCGGCATTTTTGGATCTTTGCTTCGTCGAAACAAGTTTAGACAGAACTCGATCGAATCGTAAAGCCGGATCCAGACTTGAATGGGGTATGTGCTGAGCAAGGCTGAACGCGCACGAATATTCCGATGTGGGCGGGTGAAACGGAAGCCAGGGCCGCATGCTTCTACGTCAGAAAGGGTGAGCGTGAACGCATGTGCTAGTGGTGTAGACGTGTCATTCGTGGTGACTCGACCCATGCGGCCCGACTCGCGAATGCCGACGAAGGCACATGGGTTGAGCCGACCGTTGCGCTCGGCGTGGATAACAGAAGCAAATGAGATACTTTTCTCAAATCCTCGATGTCCCAGATTTTCATGATATTGAAATGAATTGTAGTCCATATGAAATTAGGGAGGGCTAAGTACTCATTTTTCTAGTTTCGAAATTGTTTAAAAAATACAAATCTTCGAAGTTCCCTACTTTCGGTGTTTTTTTTTACGAAACCCGCCTTCAGAAATGAATTTTAATGACCTAAATTAATGAAGGCATGAACTTGCGTTGTTTCTTTCTAATCATGAACATTACTAATATTGTCATAAACAGTTAACGAAAAATACAAAAATTACATTTTTAACAATATAATGCATTTGTCATATGATAGACTTTAAAGCTTTATTTTAATGAATAATTTGTCTTTCTTTTCTTCGCTACACCCTGTATTGTTCTCAATTCATACAACTTGACCGACTAGCTGTTGTATTAAAAAAACAATGTGTGGAATTCACACGCGTTAAGATGGGTTTACATTAGTCCAGTGGCTGGATCCAGTGAGTGGTTCGATTGGAAATCGGTCGATGTCTACATTATTCCAGTCGTTTCTGAACCGTTGAAAGTGTTAGACTGTAATAACAATGGATTCACGCAAAAGACGGATAAAACACCATATGAGACTTGCTTTAATGTTAATTTGTGAAGAAGTTATTGATACAGTTGATGAAGAAATGAAGAAAAAAGTGAATTTGGATGCGAAACTGTATAGAATAACGAATTTAAATGTTTGATCTTCGATCAATTTCTCCGCCATTTTTCTTAAAAACGCAAACACGTGTACGCTGTACTACACTTCAGCCGGCACTGGACTGAACCGTCTAGACCAGTCCAGGAACACTGGAATGTTGTGTTCTCAATGGAGGGTGTAAACACTGGATCGAAAAGTAGATTTTCGATCCAATCGAAATCTGCTGGAATGACAGCATTGTACTGGATCACTAGACTGGACTAATGTAAACCCAGCTTTAGAAGTGAAACTTCATATTAAATATCAAAACTGTTAATTTTTCTTAACGTGAATTCCTAATTCCTCTGCATGTTCATCGAAAAGTAGACTGTGTGCTATATTTGCTTTTCGTGGTGCAATACGAAGATCATCCATAAGAGTATTTGCTATTGTGCAGTGAGACTATCTTCGATTGGTATGTCTTCACTAATTTCATCTATAATGGCGTACAGCCTGCAGAGAGGAGTTTCAAATAGACACTGCAGCCAATTTTTTATGTTTCGTTTTTTTCACCAAACCAACCACATAACGTGATTTATGTATTTCTTTCTCTTAATATGAACATTATTAACATAATGATCGTCATCAATGTTTTTTGGCAAATGATTCACCAAAGTATGAACGCCTCGTCTGTCTCCTACCGTTCCTCGTTCGCTTTCGGTCCCTCTGACGCGCTCTCGCCTTCGCAGGGTAGGAGCAACTGGAAGTGGGTATCTTGGCGGGGAAAGCGTTCTTGGTGGGGGAAGCGTTTCATACTTCCGTTTCATCGGAGGAAACTTATGTTACCGCGGCTAAAAAAGTTTCACTTCAAAAATCGCACGAGATTACTCGCCGGGAACGGCAATACGCTTCGTGGAGGGACGCTGGAAGAAAAGGGGTAGTCCGCGTTGTCCTTTCTTCAAATTAAACATGGGTCCCTTAATTTCAATACCTTCGAAGCCTTCTTCACGGCTGTGGAGTGGGTTAAACCAAGCACAGAAGTTGGTGACGAAAGACACCTGGGTACCCTTTCGAACCCTCCGCATGCGGCATTCCTGCGCGTTCAGCCTTGCTCAGCGTATACGCATTCAAGTCTGGATCTGGCTTTATAGCTAATAGCTATACATTCAAGATCCCGACGAGGACGCGGAGGACGACACGCGACCGTCGTAAACTCTCCGAAAAATTGCCCGCCCCCCCCCGTCACTCACCCGTGTAATTAGAGATGGCCGTTGTCGGGACGCAGGAAGGTAGTTTGCCGCTCCAACTCGAGTTACGGCAGTACAACGAGTCATCACCGATCAGCTTGTACTTGCCAAGTTCCCTGCATCGTACCGTCACGCGTTCTTCATGCGGTACAGTAATGTTGCCTACCTAAGTAGTAGCAACGAATCGTGGTACGACGGTTATATGAAGATTTTTTTTGTACGTATGTATTATTTTCGTCGAATGTGTGTGCAAGTAGGTGATCTACATACACGCAATGGGGAAGAAGGCGCCACTAGCGCATGTACCGCGGTTTTTCACGAGTGCGCACGTGTGAATGGTTTGCGCGCGAATTTTTCCTTCGTGGAATGCACGAAGAGGGTAGTTACATATTACTGTTTTATAACACACCGATAGCAAGTGGCATGTGTGCTAGAGGCGTCGCAGGTGGGATAAAGTTGCAGTCATCTTCCCCATTGGTATAACAAAGCAACACTTACGGATATCGTGATATTCTTGTAAGTAACGATTAAAAGCGCATGGAGACTATCGAGATTGCAACCTCGTTCGAATCCGCCATCGGTATCTGCAAGGAAATCAAACGATCGGTAAAAACCGTTGGAATATTCACACGCGTTCGGTTACGTTCGCGCTGGGTATTGGGTGTGCATTTAGGTAATCGCGAAACAGAAAACACCAGACCTAACCCCGCGCGAGTAGCGCATAGGTAACACTTGATTCGGCGCGCATGCCCGCCACGTTTTCCGTTGGACGGTCGATACCTGCATATGTAGTAAGCTAGCAAGTATGGGTAGGTACCATGTTTCCAAGCGCGCCTAGGGGCATCGTTATCGATCGGTTTCGCGTTACTTGACGCGAAATATTCGGCATTATTCAAATTATCAGGCAAGACGGATAGAGGACAGTTTTCTCTCGCATAAACGCGAAACGCACCTGCTTGTCTCCCATCGCAGAATCCAGTTGTAGTCAAACCACCGAGTAACAAAAGACAATACGTCGTAACGCGTATCGCGCGGCTCGCAGTTTCCAAAAATTTCCCTCTTATTTCTTTCTCGATGGACATACTGTTCACCTTTGCATATCAGAGAGAAACTGTATCGGAGTCACCAGTGTCACCACACTCACCACCACCACACGGAAAACCTGTTTCGATGCCAGTGTCGCATCGAAAATAAAGCCAACTATCGCACGTCAGAAACTCGCTCGTCTCTTCTTTCAGCATCTTGTCTCACGCGCATACCAAATCGCGGCGCGAGTAAGTACTCGATCGTCGAAGGCTCTTGACTGGAAAACCAAGAGGAGAGTCAATCAATCGACCGAACGTCCATCGCAATTCGCAACCGACAGAACCAACGTATATATTATAGTATACTGTATATATTCTTAAAATGGGCAAACGAACCAAAAGAACGGGGGTAGAACCGACAAATGATTACCGGCGGAAGCTACGTTACCGCCACTAACTTCATCACTACTAACAACAGTTTGTAAACGACACGCACCATCGCTATCGCTGCCGCCGCCACCGCCGCCACCATCACCACCACCACCACCACCACCAACACCGCCACCGCCACCCACCGCGAAACTACGGGGCGAGTAATCATTATATAGACACCGTGTACATATACCGTTGTACACGCAAAGGCGCAGGCGTATTACCGTGTTCTATCGTTTGTCGCAATTTTTCAATGAAAAACAATCATCGAGACGCTATGCAGATCGATTACTTCTCTCTCGCTTCGTTCCCTTGAAACCGATTCCGCAGGTGGAAAATTAACCGAAACAGATCGATTCACAGAAATTGTTCGTAGAAAATCCGCGGATCCACATTTGCCGGGTGTATCCACCGAATATGCGCTAGCGAGCAAGGGCGTACGTACTGCCCGTACGTATAGTATTTATCGAAATTTCCCCCAAAGCACCGTGCTCCCGCAAATATTTCTTAGACAGGTATTTTTATTACTTTTTTCTGATTCGTTCTTTAACACTTTCAGTGACCTGGACAGGTTTTCCTCCAGTTTATACTCGGGACGACCATAGTTGGTAAACATCATCAATACCCTACGCCATATAGGTAGGTATTATAGGTACGTAGGGTAAAAAGGCCAATAGCTGGACAGTTTAGCTGATTCCGAAGTTTACATCAAGGTGTTTCTTAGAAATATCTGTTGTATTAAAAATAAATCAAAAGCTTTGCACGTAAAAATGTACAAATTTAAAGTAAAAAATAACTGCAAGTAAAAAAATTAACGTATTTAAGGATAAAATGATGAAAATTCTACTCATAGCCTATATTACCAGTGGATGGACAATAGGGCTAGCAGATGGACCGTTCCGAACCAACAGATGGACGGGTGTGCGACTAGACTTATTAGCTATAGTAGCTATCTAGATTAAGTTATTTTTTGTTAAAATATAGTTTATTTCACCAAAACTAAAAACGTATGGAGTCTTCATTGCCAGAAAACGATGCAAACTTGGATATAGTCCCAGGCCGCAAATAAAGTGAGGTTATCTCTAGCCTAAAGTGGCCAGATGTCAACGCATGAAGTGACTTGCGCATGGTGGCGTGAAATCGTATATAGAAATACATTTTTCGCGTACAAATTTTTTTTCGATAAATATGTTAATGTTTTATGAAACCAGAAACGTTTTTTCTACATAATAAAAAAACAATAATGTAGATTAAAACTCTAGTTCTTTCAATATTAACGATTAACCAACGATTTGTCCATCTGCTGGGCTCTGTCCAGCTACTGGTCTTTTTACCCTATTTCGCGCGGTCTGATACGGATACGCAGCATACGCAGCTGATGGCGCATCGTCATACACTGACAATCGCTACATTTAGGTGTTACGTCACGTTAGCTATAACAGCATAGGGATATTGATTTTGATGAGCGTAATTCAAAATCTTTTAGATTTGAATATATATGTTGTATGGGTCTGTTCCGTTTCACGCATCGAGCGCAGAAATCCCAGCCAATGCGCGCAGCGCATTCATAGGTATCGGTCCGTTTCGTTGATGCGATTCATGCGCTGTTGGAAACGGAACGGTTTTCGATGCGTTTGATGCTCGTGAGGTTGCGCGGGAATGTTCAAACTTACTTACAATTAGCTGGATGTAGTTGGAGGATTATGTTAAATTTAATTCGAGACTTTTAGTCGGTGGTCGAAGCACGCTTCCTAACTACTTCGGGACCGTCTCCTAACGAAAGTTCATTTCGCCTTTAAACAAGTGATATCGTTTAAATAACATTCCTAACCAAATTATTTTTACCTGTTATAATTGTATTTGTTTTCTGTGCATTTTATTGACATGGTAGTGGAATTGGACGGCGTTGAAATGTATTCTACATGAAATAAATGTAAAATTGGGAAGATGATTTAATGCTTTATACGTTTTACATGAAATTATGTTATAACATTCCTCGTAGTTTCTATAATATACAAGTCAGGTTACTAAAAATATTTTTCCTCTGGTTACAGGTGAAACTTGGGCATATTTCTCCGTGGGCAGGAACTTTATATGGGTCAAATGATGGAAATCTCAACAACGAACACAAGAAAATAGTGATTTTATATAACTGACAAAGTAAAATTATATATTTTATATACATTATTGCAACACTGCAAAAGTCTTCATTCAAATAAACTGGGAGAAACTTGAAACAGACTGTATTACTTATTATTGAGAAATACCTTTTATATATATTCCTATCCTGCTTTTTTGAAATCGCTAAAAAACGAGGCGATCCGAGCATTTTTTAAAACGACGACGATGTACATCGAAGAAATAATGAGGAGTTTACTGTCTTTGGATGCGGTTTCGAGTCCCCAGTACCTTCATAAAGGTGCAATTTCCAATGCGCGGCTCCCCGCGGCGCACAAGTGGCCGACGCGTGCAAATTCCCGGACATTGACGAAAATATGAATGTCACGTCCAAAATTGCTGGAACATTCTGGACGAGAAGGAGTTCTTGCCCCGTCGCCTCCGACGTAACCTAAACCCTAAAGTGGAAGAGAGAAACAGATTGCATACTTCTCCCTTGCACTAGTGGGGTCGCTGCTGGTCACTGCGACCGGTCGCAGGTAGGAGATCCCGCCGGCCGGTTACGCCGCAATGGAGTACTGTGCGGGGCGGGTGGATTGGCTTTTGAAGAATCGTGGTGGAAAAGAAGAGGTGTGTTTCGTCTTGGGGCCGTCAGTCAGACTCATTAGGAGGGCTATAACTTACGGCCCCTGCCCTAAATACACACCGGGACACAGAGGACATTAAAAAGTTCACAAATATAGCGCCAAAGAACGAAATAGGCGCTAAACATTTATTGTCATATAGCATATACATAGGTTATATTTTCTGTCACTTCGAGGAGGAAACCACATAATAATCACGCGCTGATTAAAAAATGTCTATCCTAACAAACTTCATTTTCTAGGGACATGCCCTCATCTATTTTTCCTTTTCACTTCTAATTCCTTACTGCCAACGTAGAATATTGTAGCATAAGCACATTTCAAGGGTGCGTTCCAGTTGGGCCCAAATCGCCCGCACAGTCGCGATATGTAATGGAAATCACGGATGTTGCGGGTGATTTGGGCCCAACTGGAACGCACCCAAGTAAATGTACAATGAATTTTCTACGTTTACAGTACCAGCAGACTTTCTGTTTAAAAAGTACAACGCAACAGCTGAGTATTTCTTTCCACATTCAAAATAAAATATGGAAATAACAAACAGCTCCCTCTCGTGTGCACAGGCAGCCGCGTATCTATGGGTATTACTACCATTTCTGTACAGAAAAAACCTGCTGTAATATCGACCGACCAAATCGGCCAGGTCACGTGACGTGTACCCTCTTCAATTGTTACTTTAACAGAAACATTTATAAATCGCGGGCTTCGACTCTCAAAAAATAACCTAGTTTATCTTATACTTCGTCTATGATATAACAATAGACAAATCACCTTATGGGACTTGGTGTCACCACAGACGAGATATAGAATAGACCTATCAACCAATGTATTTTTCTGTCACCGGTTTGGGGGGTCCTAGGACCCCCTTACCATTTCAGTGTCGCATGCAACGTTACCGGTGAAGTCTCGAAACAGATTGTAACGCTACACATGGTAGGAATTAGAATTCACCACGGGTAAAACAGAGATCATTTGAAATCCGCAATTTACAAATCGAGCGCCACGGAATTCGGACATTCAGAAAAATTTCGAGCAGCCGCATTGGGCGCTTAATGATTCTGTACATTGATAGAAAAAAGGAATGGCCCCTTTGGGCGTCTAATACTTTTCAATTTTAATCAGAAAAGAAACGGCAGCCTCTATGGACGCCTAACGATTCTCAAGACTGATAGAAAGAAGGAGTGGCCCCTTTGGGAGTCTTATACTTCTTAATTTTAATGAAAAAGAAACGGCAGTCACTATGGGCGCTCAAGGATGCCTAATTACAAGACGGAAGAACAGCAGCCGCTTTGGGCGCATAATAATTCCGAATTTTCATGTGAAAAAAGCAGCCTCGTTTAGGCGCTAATGGCATGGATTCTAATGCTTTCCAGTCTCGTTTTATTAAGAGAATCTAATGACTCGAATGTAATTAAACTTGAGAATTGTAACTCGTATTCAAAGCATCAAGCTTTGATTATAAAATTCAAGAAAAATTATTTGGAATATTTAAAACGCGATATTAGAACTTTGACCTCGAATTTGAAATTTATTTATTGCTTTTGTCTGTATTAAACATTTGGAAGCACCCGCCTTAATGTTACTGTTCACGAGAACTACTAGTATGTATTCATGGCCTCTGTGCTCGCTACAGCTATCTATGTAGACAGGAAGCTCCTTCGGCAGGTTCACGGTAGTCAAGGACAGTAGTACCGAATAGAATGTATCACACACACAAATATATCACTTTAATTTCACGATCAAAAAGCTCGAATTAAAAGACTCTTATATAGTTCAAGATGGGTAAAAACACTGACTCTACACTCGCGTATGATACTACTAACACGCATAGCCATCTCATGTTTTTAAATATAAAGCACTGCACGTTTTTAAATGTCCCTAAGCAGTGGATCAAAAAGTCTTCTAGATACTGGGTGAAATGCAGTAGAACCTTGTTAAGCGACCTCCCACATGGTCCAGAAATCGATGAAATTAATGCGGGAATCGAAATATCACGAAATAATATGCTCACGCGTTCACTGAGGTTCGATCGCGATCGCGAATAAAGTTCGACTGGCAGGTACATTGTTCGGCTATGGTGCGACTTTGGTAGAGGTCTTTGCTTGTTAACGTTCCTCGAGAAGTTTTCTAGATACTGGGTTAATTGTAGCTGGGTAAATTAATCCAGGAATCGAGATATCGCGATTTAAGATTCACCATGGCACTTTAAACTAGTTCACGTCCGATATCGATCGCGTTTCAGATATAAAGTTATCATCTAAAGGTATCTACGTATTTAGGAGTGCGCGATTTGTTTGGGAAATATGGCACCAAGATTGCTATTGGAGTCTTTTTTTTAATATTATTGGAGAAATAAAATGTAATTGTAGGAGCAATATTTAGAATCGAATCTGGACGGATAGAATAGAGATTAACGAAGATAGATGATCGCAGCCAATCGGCTAGTTTTACTTGTCACGTAATTAATAATTCTATTACAATGTTACTTGTGATACGATTAGTAATTACGCTTCAAATAATACAGATTGCCCAGGTCTCACCACGTGGAGGCGCTGCGAGTGGAGACCCACCCTAACCGCGGCCCATCCGCCCTCCTTTATGCAAAATTTTATTTTCATTTCCATAGATCCCCCTGATGCACGGTTGCAAAACGATCCTCGATCGCTCCACAAGCGGGCAATAGAAGGAGTCCTTCTGTAAAAAGCTACCGCGATGAAGCTAAGCAGAATTGAAAACATTTCTGTGTTTCATTCATTAAAAATTTTATGAACTTTCTGGAATATTTCTACCATGATAATTATTCACTACATAATTGGGAATGAACCAAAGAAATAATATTTTCTATTCATTAATAGGAAATATGCCAGTGCATATTTGCTATGTCTACTTAAATACTAATAATTCCTACGTATACGAGCGCTCGTATTTAATAATTGCTACTTATATTTAGTTACACACTGCAGTGTTTCCTTAAAAACTACATAATTCTATGTGACCGCTAAACACGTCTTACCTAACCATATACATATCTACTTAAATTTAAACAATGACCCGCCTAATGAAAATCTGAAATTGTCATGTGTTTCTTACTTCCCTCGATGGACCCACGATGTTACCTGCAACATTCTCAAAAGTATTAATAAAAATTCCTTGAGGTTTGATTTTTCATGGATGATGAACCTGAAATCCTCTTGTTGCAATATTCTTCACACATAATATTTCTGCAAACAGAAACTTTTCTCAGTGGCTTAATACCTACAGTCTATCTCGATTAAGTAATGTAATTTCAACAGATATAGTCCTTTCACTGAATCACTATTGCCCAAATATTGAAATATCAGACAATTTGTACCTAACCAGTTCCAAAAAATTTCCTTTAAATTCCAGGCAGCCGCATGGAGCGCCACGCAATTCGAAAATTCAGAAAAATTTCGAGCAGCCGCATTAAGGGGGTAGACACGGGTAATGCAGCGCTCTGTAAACCGACATAATCTGGCCCGAAATATGGGTTTAGTAGAATACGTTATTTGACCTTACATGAGCGAATTTTGGGCTGGGCGAGGTCTCATTCGAAAGAGGAAGGTTCAGTGCAGCGCGCTCTGGTCCTCGTTTGAGTCACAAAACTCTTTTAGTGACCTAAAAATACTTGGATTCATGCGGGTGTATTTTGTCGAATTTTGCTCTACTTTGGACACTCATATTATTAGATATCAACACAAGCTCGTTGAACCATGACCAGAGCGCGCTGCACTGAACCTTTCTCTTTCGAATGAGACCTCGCCCAGCCCAAAATTCGCTCATGTAAGGTCAAATAACGTATTCTACTAAACCCATAATTCGGGCCAGATTATGTCGGTTTACAGAGCGCTGCATTACCCGTGTCTACCCCCTTAAGGCGCTTAATGAATCTGAACATTGATAGAAAAAAGGAGTGGCCCCTTTGGGAGTCCTATACTTCTCAATTTTAACGAAAAAAGAAACGGCAGTCACTATGGGCGCTTAAGTATGCCTAATTACAAGACGGAAGAACAGCAGCCACTTTGGGCGCATGATAATTCCGAATTTGAATGTGAAAAAACAGCCTAAAAAGCAATACCTACTACTAAAATATAAATGGGGGATGACTGTTATAAACTTTAGGCAACGATTTTCCACCACGGTAAAAGTATTACCGATGGTCATTACACGAGTATGGTAAGGGGTAAGGGCACCACGTGGGTATCCGTTGATGATTTACGAGTAGACCAACAAGCTTGGCCACGAAATGCTAAAAATGCATACATATTATTCTTCGAAAGGTATTAATAATTGTGGTTGTGAATACAGTTCAATTTTCAAATACGTTCAGCGCCAAAGGCTGCTTTCAGCGCCATAAGTTGTTTCGCGCACCATGTACTGTACACAAAGTACTATACATATATAATACATACATACTTTGTAAAAAGAAATCAGATCCCCATAAAAAAAACTTCGAAAAAGTAAAAAAAATACGCCAAGTACATGATAAAATCGAGGACGGAAACGAATAAACACAAAAAAATAGAAGAAAATATACATTGTAAAGAAAGATGTGAAATCAGAATGAGCTGCAAGTACTTAATAAAGGTGCTTTCCACTTGCACTTAAGATGACACAACTACATATACGCAACTAAAATGTTGTGTTCATACATTCCATTACTCATATCGCCGACATTTTAATAATGTGAAGATAAAATGTAACATCTAGACATTTGCCTAGATGTCCGCGGCGTGGAAGTCAAATACTTGGCGTGGCCAGGCAAAGTCAAGGTGTCGATGAATAAGAATTATTTAAAACGTAAAATAATGAAAGTGTACTCATATTTGTCAGAGTTTTAAATTGACAAATTATCTGAAAGCTTATGAGAGGAAAGGTATCGGTATCGATGAATGATCTTGGAATTATTTTAAAACGCAATATAATGAAAATGTACTCAAATTGTCTAAGTTTTAAATGGACAAATTATCTGAAAGCCTGCGAGGGGGAAGGTATGGGTATTGATGATCTGAGAATACATTGCCTGGCTACGCCACGTATTTGACTTCCAGGCGGCGGACATCTAGGCAAATGTCTAGATGATACATTTTATCTTCACATTATTAATATGTCGGCGGTATGAGTAATGGAATGTATGAACACAACATTTTAGCTGTGTATATGTAGTTGTATCATCTTAAGCGCAGGTGGAAAGCACCTTTATTATGTACTTGCAGCTCATTTTGATATCACATCTTTTTTTACAATTTATATTTTCTTCTATTTTTTTGTGTTTACTCCTTGCCGTCCTCGATTTTATCGTGTACTTGGCGTATTTTTTTTACTTTTTTTAAGTATTTTTATGGGTTGCACTTTACTGCGCAGTAATCGAAGTTACTTTCATGCAGAAAGTAGCAACAACGAGCACGCGTTAATATTGCAAATTTTCTATCAATATAAAGTGCCGAATTGCATTTACCTACTTTTTCAGTGCAAATTTCGTGTCAACATCATCAAATTAAGCAACAATCGCGGATGAATTTTGATCAATGCCAAAGAATATTGAAAATTTATAAAAATAAAAACTACATTTCTTATCAATCTGAAAATAATATGTACAACGAAAACATTTGTCGGGTGGGTAGGTGGTGGTAGTAGAAGGAGGATGGTGCAGCCACTTAGGGCTGCTAGAAAAAATGATCAGTAGCCAGAAGGACAGCTGATCATTGTCCACTCATTAATGCAAGAAAACCGTGAGTGGACCGTTTCTTTCTTTCGCAACGCTAACTTATTATAGACTAAAATCACCTCCCGAGCATAGTCACTAGGACTTTGGACTACTCGCAGCACTAATTTCTCAAACAACTTCAAAATTCCCGGATAGTGCTTCATTACTGAAAATTCTACTATACTTAATACAAATCCCGAATAGCAAACGAAAAAGCTCCCAAAGAGCTACACTACTCTAACAAATATAAAAAGCAACCGAGAATCACCACGTGGGTGGTTTCATTTTTCGCAACACTAAAAAAAATTCAGTGCACCTGTGTCTCGCAATACGCAACTCTAACTTTAATTCGCTGCAGCCTTCCTGAAGGCTGTGTGGGGTCCCATGTGCAGCAAAGCCAGCTGCTCGGGACTCCTTTTTCCCAGGAACATGTCTTCGGACATGTCCCAGGACAGTTTCGGGGCATTGGGGTCGCAACTCTAATTACAAACGCGATCAGTCATCATCGCAACACTAACTCAAAAAAGTATTAAGTATCAAACTAGGACGAGTAATTAAAAAAACGCGATCAGTCGCATCGCAACTCTAGTAAAAAGAATACCACGAATCAAAAGTAATGCAATGAATCAAACTCTAGTAACTCCAATTCAAAATACAAGAACAATCTATAAAAAAATCGCGACACTTTTTTCGGAACACTACAAGCAACCACGCTCGACATTCATTCGCAACGCTATGCTGGAACCAAACGCGGGGAATATTTGATTCGCAACGCTAATTCAAACCGTAATCACAATTTAGTCGGAACACTAACTGAACCCGTAATGTTCTTCGCAACCTTAATTGAAAACGCGGTGTGCTAAATTTCAGGGAGGGGTGTCGATGGGTCAGCCTATAGCCAACCAAACTACTACTACTACAACTACCGGCGAGCATAATGGCAAAGTAATACCTACGAAGAATGACCCTGCATCCGAGAATACAGGGCCATTCTTGGCCTAGCCCACATGATGTGGCCTTTTTCTGGCCGGGCTATCTGCGTCTCTTTGGCCACTTCTTGCTTCAGGCGGTCAGCTCTTCTGAAAGTTAATAGCGTGCCCAGGCCCGTCCTGCCGACCGCGACCAGCGACAATGTGCAATGTCTCACTGGCGTCAAAAAGTCGACATAGCGAGGCTAGAAGCGAGGGCATACCCCACTCGCGCTAGTCAGGCCGTCGACTTTTCTCACAAATTTCCTGAAAGCAGGTCATCGCGCGGGGGAATATTGCGCGGGGGAACATCAGAGAATACGACGACCTGCCCCGGCCCTACCTACTTATATTTAAGTCACACATTCGTACCAGAAGGTAAGTTACCTATCCTACGCAACACCTATATTTAAAAAATGGCAAAACAGGCTCTCAAACACAATCATCAGTCAACTCACTCCACGATTCTCAAGCATCACCGCCCGGGTGCAAAAGCCTACACTAGAGAGACCGTCCCGGGACGACTCCGTCACCCGAGCTTGGCCACAATCACACTCTAATAAGTACGTACCAGTTTTCACTGAAATCGGCTGGCAAAGGCCGTGACCATTGCGTGTATGTATGATTTACATAGCAATTAATTATTTTCAATTTTAAACAATGGATTACTTGATGATGCGCATTGTACGTATTAGGTACATACATCAATCGTTATTACTTTCCCGTTTGATTGTACGAGATTGATTAAGTTTCATATTCCAAGATTATTTACTAGAATGATCATCGTGTGCAACAAGGAATATGATACAATGGTATCTTTATTACCACGAATAATAATATAATGTTATAGTTTCATTAACATGGCCTTTGATGAAAATTTTTCACCGACGCAAATTCCACCGCCTAACCACACAAACACACACAGGTGGAAAATGCGACGTGCACGATACAGTAACGCAATGCCAGCCGCCAAAATGTAAGTATTTAGTAAAGAAAGTCATCGTGCCCTATTGCTTTCACCCACCCAAGTAGCGCCTGGGCACGTGGATGAGATAAAAGGCAATAGGTACGGAAAGATATCCTGAAAATCCTCAACTAGAAAATATGATTAGTCTGTATAATGTCTAGCTAGTATTCTTTCATTTTATAGTATTAAGGAAAGTGACTCGACTTTCAACTTGTGAATAGTTTAAAGTTTGATAAATAAAAAAAGGACTCTACTTTAGATTGCATCATTAAGAAAAATCACTCTACTCGACATTTAATTAGCAAGAAAAAAGACTCTAAAATAGAATTATTTAAGAAAATTATTCTAAATCATCAAGAATTTACTTTAAGAATTTAAAACGAGCGATTCCATCTTCAAAGTAAATTTCATAAATCAAGAAAGTATGTTCTCATGCTAATTACTTTGAATCTGAAATTTGCCCACCCTCAATTGTCTTCTTGCACATGGAAATTAATTATTCTATTGTGTATGCAAACGAGTGACCTTTATAAGAAAGGAATTACACTTTTATGTCTATTATCATCATTTAGAAATCAAGTTACTTTTGAACACGTAGTATCAGAAAAATAAAAGAAATTCAAGTCATTATAATCGTCGCAATGACGAAATCGGAGGGCATCCGATTTTTCCTCTACATATTAAATAAAAATGATCGTAGCTGTGGAGTTTGAGAGTATCAAACTTTTTCACTACATAAAAATTAGCATTCAGCCGTATTGATATTCATACCAATACCTTCTGCTACACACCTTTATGTGCATTATTTAATAAATATCTACATCAATGTATGATCAATAAACATTCCCGTTAGGAACCGTTTATCTTGGAAATTTGGATTATAATTTGATTCTATTGAAAAGGCGCGGTGTACAAGAAGACCCTAGCCCTCGTCTAATAAATACATATACAGCCAAAATGTTACAATTCACGGGCATGGTTACCATACCCGCGGTCATTATGCTCGCCAAAGCACGTATACAACCGGTCACTCGTGTCGATTCGGACCAAACGTCCTACGACATGATTGAGTGACCAGAGGAACCATAATGCATGCGCACTCACATTTCGCTGTGCCCCGGTGACGGAGACGCCAACACCCCTGCTACTGATCAGGGGAAGTCATCGAGCTCGTCAGAAGTCAGGCTGCTCAGCTGCGTCCAGACTGGAACGAAGGAACAGAACACGATTACAATTTGTTTCCACAATTACGATTGTTTGAACTCTGATGAAGAATCGCGAAGCAATTCAAAACTAACGAAATTTTTTATAATTTAGACATTTTAAGAAAAAATTAACAAAATTTTTTTCTGTTTTGTTAATTTTTTCTTAAAATGTCTAAATGATAAGATGTTTCGTTAGTTTTTAATTGCTTGGTGAGTCTATTCTAAAAATTAATTTTTCTAAACTAACCTAAACTTTTTTCTTTCTAAAATATTGAAGAATGAACTCTACTTAAAAGGAATTTAATGAAATGCATACTTACATCTTTCCAGTAAAATTCGGCGCACAAATCTCCTCTTCAGCTGACGGACTGACTCTAATTTCCGCTAACGAATTTCGCTTTCAAAAGTAAAAAAAAAAGAAACAGTAGACTACCCACGCGCCCGACAGATTCTAGCCTCGCGATTCGAATATGAGAGCCGCGACGCTCGTGATAGAATACAAATTGCGTAAGAAACACTGACTCTACCCTCGCGTATCCCGAAATTGTTAACGACGCTCTACTATGAGCAACGGTGCTCTTCAAAACGAAAAACTTCTTACGTCATAAACACTGACTCTATTTGGCCGCATTGCACGCGGTCACAATCTCTGAAAAATAAATAAATCAAAATTCTTTAATTATTCATGTCTTGAATAGCATGTCATTGATCAACTACAAAGTTTCTGTACATAAAGAACAAAACTTGCATCCAAAACCGAAGGTAAATCCAATTACAACAGCTTCATAGAGCTAGATTCTTAAAAATCATTGAAATATCGTTGAATTTTACGTAAACGCGACCGAAATGCAATAGAATTCGATCATTCCAATATTTCGTAAACATCTACCGACGCCATTTTAAAAATTTTAAACAAATCTGATTAAAATTATTCAATTTAACATAATTCAATCTTTTCCCATTTCATCCCGATATTAACCGACTGCAATGTCACCCATCACGCTCACAGCCAACAATGATCTGGCTCGTGGCACGTCAATCACGTCTGAACGTGTCAAGACAAGTTTAGACCTGCACTCCAGACGTGCGTGCCAGGAACGAGTGATCGTCCTTTATCACGCTGGAGACTTTACACGTACAGTTTTGGAGCGCACGCCTGGAGTGTACGCTCCAAAACTGTGAGAAAAACTGTCCGTCTAAAGCCGGCTATTGATTCAATAAAATAACGAGAATAATAAGTATACCACACGTATTGCCATATCATTTATCCAAGGAATGAAACCAGACGCCATCCAAGCACCGTTCAAATTAACCAGCAAATGTCATGGCGTTGCCTGCCCTTTGCTTCCGATTCCCGCCTCAATGCCTGTAACCTAACGATGCAACAAGTTTGAAAGAAGAGCATTAAAACATTCGTAAGGCAATTAAACAACAAATAAACTTGAAATATGCCCGGAAAGGGATGTAATTGAATACCGAGACACGATATGTGTGCACTAAATGTGCAGAAATATCGGTAAGGCAACGAAAGGAATACGCGACGAACATCTAACGGTTTTCTCGCGATATTTAATAAATTTCGGGACGAAACTGTATTAACAGGAGCAGCAAGTGGCGATAGAGAGTAAAGAAGAAGACAAATACTGACTGGAAGTAATTATATGAGGATAGATAATGTACGCGTACCATTTATTGAAATACGCAGCTAGCTATCGAAGCGTCTTGACTCAACGACCTCCACGGAACGAATGACCCCCGCGCCACGTCGCTGTACCTCGCGAGTCGCGAATATTAGCTTTGGTGGGGGGAGAGCAGGCAGGCGGCAGGACTCGCGAGGCAATACGCGCGTACGTATTTACGAAGGTTGGGATATCGTCATCGAGCCGTGTAATGTTTACACTGTAAACTGAGGTGACTTCCAAAGGTAGCATCGTTCATAACAAAAGTCGTTTCTACACACACGTTCTGCTAACAGTAAAATAGAAATATTACGCGTGATATATTTCCTTCGTTTATAAAATATCTAACATCTACATACAGGAGTGTACTTTAATTAAGCTTGTGAAACTTAACACAGATGGCTTAGAATGTATATATTCGAAAATTACATGCGTGATACACACTTTCTTATTGCAAAACTTTTTACAAGTTTCGCGATACATTCGAGAATGTCGCGATACCAATACTGTGTTAGCATTGGTACATAAAATGAATATTTATTCTGTATACAGTGAGCCACGAGAGTATTCGAACGCTCGCTATTAAAACTGTAAACAATAAAAATATACATGTTAGACTAAAGTTCTGAAAGTAATGTTGTAACTACTATAAGACGTTAGTATGGAGATTGTATATACCAAATTTGAAATGAATCGGATAATATTTGTAGAAGTTATGAAACATTTATTGCAAAGATGTACTGCAACAGAGTCACGAAAATATTCGAACCGCATTAATTATATGCATCATATTTTAGATTAATATTCATTTAGGCTACCATTGGCTCCAATTACGCTTTTCAGACGTTGTGCACTAGTTTTTCAATTATTTTAGAATGCCGTTCGAATACTTTTGTGACCCTGTCTCAGTACATCTTTGCAATAAATGTTTCATAACTTCTACAAATATTATCCGATTCATTTCAAATTTAGTATTATAATATATAATCTCGATACTTGTGTCCCATCACAAGGGAAAGCCGCGATAGGTATATGTGCTACAGATTTTGATGAATCTCATATATGTATTCAACATTCAACAGTTTCCGAAATATGAATGAAAAAAAGATATTTTGGCATTAAACAACCGAAGCGATAGTGGAAAAATCCGTAGCACAAATAGGTATCGCTGCTTTCCGTTGTCATCTTTCCGCACCAACCACTTTCCAGACGCATTAATTATTTCGCGGTAAAATTACTCTAAGTAAGAGCCGCGGTGCTCGACAAAATATGTAGATGGACGCGAAAAAAGCGGGGACTCTACGATCGCGTTACCCGCGATCAAAAAGGATCTTGCTAGACGGCAAGATTGCTACGAAGACTGGTTGCACTTGGAACCTTTTCAAATTTTTCGCGGTGACTCTACTCGACTCGAATTATTAATCGGAATTGTAAAAATCGCGAGCACATGTTGTATCGATTTAATTTTCTGATAAGACAGACACATGCACGTCACCCTATCTACGATTACCTTGTATGGTCAGCTCATTGGATTCTGCTCTTTCCAACACATATGCGCGGCGGTTAGTGGCCCGTTTCATATAATTGGCATTCGTTTTAGAAACATTTCTGCGATATTATTGTGAGCAGGTAGTACCAACAATGATTGTCATTGTTAGTTAATATACCAAATTAATGCCTTCTATACACGCCTTATTAAGAGAATCTAATGACTCGAATGTAATTACTGTTGAGAGAGAAGATTTGAAAAATCTCACACGAAAGAATTCAACTTCAGAAATGTAACTCGTATTCGACACATTGAGCATCCCGTATGATTGTGAAATTAAAGAATGCTCGATTTGCAGTTGCATCCATGCACCCCACGACACTCGTGCCACTTTCTGCGAGACTTAAATATAAGAATTAGATTTTACTGTAAATTTCAATGTCGGCGGTGAACTAATACTCGGGGCAAATAGAATCCAATTACTATTACTTCGCTAAAATGATTAAACAGTACATTAGAAACTTGCGGGAATGTCAGTAACAGCGTCAATTTGTAATACTTTTCGGTGTACGATACGTGAAAGGGTTCTGCTACACGCAAAGTACTAACAAAACAATTTGTCATCTTGTAATTTATAGCTTGCACGAGCTTTGAAGAAATATCATTTTTGAGCGCCGTAGTGTCTTGATCCCTGAAATGCATTTTCGGAGAGAAATCCGCATGAGTCGTTGACAAATCGAGTCAAAGCGTAGCGTAGCGAAAGCCTATGTCAAAATCACACTTTAAGCTAGTCACACGTATAAAAGCACGCACCACACTTTTCAGCATTTCTCACCATTTCAGAGTAGTTGCTGAGTTGGACGCTGTGCATGAGTAGAGGCCGCTAAATTCAGTCCTGAAATTATGGGTCGATAACACAGTTTGGGTGGCGACACGCACATCCATAAGGTGGTAGGTCTATCCTATACTTAGTCGATGGTTATATCTCGTCTGTGCCAATGCATTCGAAACTCGGAGGGTACACTTCCACAAGGTTTCCCAGTGGACTCCAGATGTCAGGCTCAGATCATTACTCCAACGCGAATTAAGCACAAATATAAATCAAATATCTAAACAGAGGCTACAAATATAAGATTTCATAAAATCCAATAGAAAGCAATCTAACCGAAAGGCTATCCAAAACAGTTGTATAATCTCTTGTTCACACACCGATGCTTCGTCCTACAATCTAACTTCCCACCCTCCACATTGTCATCAATCCAGCAACCCTCCCCTGATCGTCAACTTAACTTATTTAATTCCACAAGACTCAAATGCACCTTTGAATCCCGTCTGGATTCAGGAAGATCAAGATGGAGCGTATCAATGTCGCCCCGAGCCCCCCTAATCCCGTACGAGGGCAGAAAAGGGGGCAAGGGCTCGAAGGGCCGGTGTCATTCTTTTAAAAACAGTATCACCGTGATCCGAGGACGGTGATTACACACCGTTTTGCCTTCGTATCCGAGGCGATGTCGAGCGTGTCGTGGCGTGGCATAAAGGGTTCCTTTCATCGCGGACGAGCGTGGAGTCCTTCGTGGGTTGGGATAATGGAGCGAAAATCCCGTGGCGAACGATGCGCGAGATCGGATTTGTCGCAATTTGAAATTTATCCGCGTGAAATCAGCCTTAGCCCGAACAGACGCCCATGCGTCGTTTTGATAAAAGAGAGACGATCAGTGGCGCAAAAATCTAACGTTAAAGCTCTGCTTCGTAAAATCAGCCCTGATACACTAATAACAGAATTAACAATCAGCCCTAAGAAGTATTATACTTGCAGGCATTAGTACTAAGAAATTAACATTTCAAAAGGGAATTGCAGGAATTTACACTTTCCTTCAACCCCTAAAATTCAACCACCATTTACAGCATAAAAAATGTATTCCCTTCACCACCAATCATCGACAGATAAATCTTATTCGATTCCCAAATTCAGTCACGAATTAAGCATCAAGGAACGCAATTGTCAGCAAGTACACCTATTGCTGGCGGGATGAATGGCACCCAGCGTTCAAGGGAATCGCCACGCATCCGCCCCAATATCCAACCGAAAAGAGCGTTTCGTGTAGCCAAAAACTCGCAAGAGGAAAGGCGCGGAAACAAGAAGAGAAGGTCCGCAGATTTATTCGTGCGAGCTGGCTGGCTCGGTTCCCCGAAGCGGGATCGGTGGTTGATTTAGTGTGCAGTAAAGGCGCGGCGGAAAATGCGTCGGAACCGAGAAATAAATGTTCTTAAGGAGCGTGCCAATAAATAACGGTTTATTAACGTACTAATGCCTCACGTGAAATTAACGGGAGTCGGGCCGCGGGGCCTGGGGCTTTTAGGGGGCAGGGGCGAAACCGGGGGCCCCGCGAACTCCAAGTCTTAAATGAACCAGCCGCACGCTGCGGTTCTAATTAAAACAAACACGATTATAAGTTTCAACTTGAATTTACAATCGCCCGGCTGCCGCGCGACTACACCCGAACCCCTTTTAACGAGTCCCCTCCGAGATTCATGGGGTTCGTTTTCTCAGACTTGCAGCGACAATCGCGATGACAGCCTCCGGCGTAGTCTTAATTACAGATTGAGTATTGGTAATAGTGACTTCGACGTTAAGGGGATAGATTGGATTCACTCTGGTCTGACCTGGAACGGCACTATTATATTCTTCTCCCATTTGCATGATCTGTGGCTTGCGTCTCTCGGCGAAAGTTGGCGATAATTGCAAGTAAGGTTGCCGAAGAGAAAAAGCTAGGGTGTAATGCTTAAAACTATCGACGACCGTGAGTGAATCGTTTAATATTTTGGAATGTGCGATAGTTCGCTCGTCCCTGGCCGGTCGTTTGAAACGATAGCAAGTTTATGCGACTTGGGTCCAAGAAATACGAACATTAGACGCAATGAAGTAGCAGTTATATTTGCGTCGACGATAGAGAACGCGCGTAATTGAGTCGTCGCGGCGGTCTATCGCGTGTAGATAAATATCCTGGTTAATTGGTCGCTACCAGCGCCAGGAATTTTCTACCCCATACCTCCCTCCAGCCAATTGAATGCGCACGTATTTGTAAACTGTCTGCAAAAGTGTACCCACGGTAGAATTTATTCCTGCAAAATATGAGTCGAACTATAAGAACGATTAGAGAGACGAAGCGATAAGAAATGAATACAGAATCATTTTTTATCACTTCATTCTGAAAGATTTAGCTTCGACAGACTGTCGTTTCGATTTGAATCATGGTCGAAGCTTTAGTTAATGAAACTCGAATTGACACTCGCGCCGAGGAAGATCCTACGTCTCCCGAACGTTGCCAATAGGAATTATAATATTTTCACAAGCTCTAATGGGTGGAGAATGCAGCCTCGATATCAACGAGGCTGCTACCGAGGCCTGGAATGATCCTCCACGATTATATCGATGTTTAGGCACCCGCTGGGTAATCCGTCTAATCCGGATTTAGACTCGCGTGCACCCAGCGAGGGTATCGGTGCACTTGGCTGCATCCACGTGCGTATCTTCCCTTTCAATCGCGTGTCCCACTGAATTTTAGACGAATATTTGATACAAATAGCTGGTCATTTTTTTCCAAGCGGTAGCTCGTAGCTGCCTGTTGGATCGGGAGCTTCTTGGGCATTTCTTTTCGTCATAAATAAAAGAATATGCGAACCTACAGAATATATAAATAGCTTCTTTGAACCAGTAAAATTCGAAATCATCGTGAAAGCCTTGACAACTGAAAGACCAACTTAAAATTAAAAAAAAGAAGGTATAACGCATGGACGAATGTCCCCAGCTTCCTGAATATTCTCTCAAGTTCATTTATCAGTTCTGTTTAAATTCGAATTTAGCAGAAGTAAAGCAGCCAGTGGACACGCTGACAGTCCGTAATGAGATTACTCGGATAGCATTCGGTAACTTGAAACATTTCTTCGGCGGATCGTACCGTGATAAAGGCACAGCGAGCTTTAATTACAGACTTATTATCGCCGGACAAACTTGGCCCGGCTATACATCACCCGGAACGAGCGCAACACTTGTAACTCGGTTTATTAATTTATCGCCGACCGGTGGCTCGCTCGGGACGAAAAACGCCGGAAGGAAAGTTGTTCCTTTTAATTATTCCTTAATTAAAAATCCGCCGACCTCGGCCGGCTGGCCCGTTCCACGGGATTATAATCGTTTCTCCTGTTCCGAGCGCCAGTCGTAGCGACTCTTTCTGCCTGGCCTGTTTCTCTTTGTGCGGACACTTCATTTCGCAGGGCGCGAATCTCGCTAATCGGGTTAAGGGGAGCTCCCGAGAGATAAACCGAATTAAGGTGTCGAAGGTTCGAGCATCTGTTCGTTTACGTATTAGCTTCTTCCGCGAATTCCAGCCTGGCTGTCTTCGCAGTTCAAAGGGGTTGCGAGGGTAACGATAATAAGCACGGGACTATCGGGGGCGGTGTTAGCAACAGTAATAGGATCGGTTCAATATTTGCCTCTGTTACGAATCTTCTTAGCGTGCTGGTTGTCATAGCAAGGTGGTAATAAGAGTGGCTCGAGGAACAGAGGACGATATCCTGAAGCGTCAATTGGATGACAGGGGTGCGCTGCAACTCGATTATTATTTAGTGGCAGCCCACGCGTGCAGGAGGCTAATTGTTTCGACCTCAATGCCCGGAGTAACGAGTTTCCTCGCGATACACCCAATTCCCGGCATCTAGATAAGGCCGTTATCCAGGATGATCGAGTTTGCCCGCGGTGTACTCGATTACTAGTCAATTGGCGCGATCACTTTATCCCAGCCCCCGTGCTCTTCGCTCGGTACGTGGGGGTGATTTCTACGGCGCGATGGGGGGACGAAGGAGCCCGCATGTCGGCCCAACGGATTCGCCCGGAGAGAAGGAGCGACTGTTTTGGAAACAGAATTACCGAACGCGCGCGATTAAGCTGGTTATGAATTATTCAGTGCTTTTATCATTTTATTTGCGACAGTGGAGGGCTGAGGGAAAGGCTGTCTGAACAGGAGGGGTGTACCGTGAAACGGTGCAGGTGGCCCGTTTTAAAAACAAGGTTAGGCTCTGGAATACGATGTTTTAATAATTGCACCCCTTCGCAATTGTACTCGTTAAAGAGTAAATAAATTATTGGCAGGAAAATCGCACATGCAGTTGGAATTTGTGAAGGATGGCGCACTGATACTGTTTGCAGTTTGAAATCTCACGAGATCGTTCCTTTCCCTCAATCCAGCTGATTGCTGTGAGAATCCAAGGGACCGCAGATGCACCATGGAAAAACAATAGAGGCAAACGAGGCGAAACGGCGTCTCCTCATTTCTCCGTGAAATGGCCGAGCGCAGAAAATTGCCTGGAGAGGAGAAATCATGGCGATTCCACGGTGAAAACCGAGGGCTGGGATGTCGGAGACGTTAACTAGCCGAAGAAATCGCGCGTCCTCGAGGCCTCGTTAGGCGATCGTTCTTCTTGGAGAATCGAATGTAAATTGCATAGAAATAGATTTGAAGCACACTGAAACATTTTCAACATAGGTAATACGATTTTCTACAAAGAATCAAGGTTTCCTTATGTCGCGGAAATTATATTAAAAATGTTTATTAATATAGAGGAAGGACATCCCTCGCCACTGGAACGGTATCAACGTTTACAAAGACGTTTCAGTTTACAAGCCAGCGTTTACCCAGAAACCCCAAAGTGCCATAATTTCAAGGGGGTTGCCGGGCCCCCGTGGCTAGTTTATCACAACTAGATACGGCGGAACGATAAATTAAGAGCGTATCGATGCACGGGTGCAAGCCAAGGGTCAGCCTTAAAACAAACGTGTAATTTACCAGTGGCTAACCTGTTTTAGCGGGGGCCAACCTCCGTAACTATAATACCTCGAAGGGTAATGGGTCGAGGGCGAAGGAGCCCTCGAGGATTATGATGGGTTATACTTTGGTAGGCGGAGAGGACTCCCGTTTAAGCAGTAATTAAGCCTCGCCACGCCCTCGGTCACGCTTCTTCTAACCCGCGAAACTGGTCGGGAGACCTCGACCCGTAAATTATCAGGAAACTCGAAACTCCAACGCCGAATCCAGCCTGTCTGCAAGTGGAGCCCACTGAAAATCTATATGGCTTCAAAGATTGCGCTACGTTCGAAGGAAAATGATTAATTAAAAAAAATCTAGGTACTTCAATCTCTAATTCAAATAAAATGCTAAATATTCCAAGTACCGTGTTGAATTTTGTCATACAAATGTAATAAGCTTGATGAATTAAAAATTCGAAGTTTCTTAAATAGCCTGACTGAACTAATGGTGCCCTAAATATTCGGAGCAGATCGAGACCGGCCCATTCTTAAAAGAAATTCGAGAAACCAGGGTTCCACGAAAGTGCAGCAGGGCTGGGCTTGGGCCCGCGAGTCCCCGATGGTAAATTTATAATTCATTCAACGTGCAGACCAACAAATTACGCGCGTCAACACAGAGGACGCCGTGGAGAAGGTAGAAGAAGCTCGGCGGAGACGGGGGTGGTGGTGGTGGTACGGTTCGATCGTATAAATCTCACGTATTCGGCGGCGTGGCACGCCGTGACGGCCTCTAACGATATATTCTGATATAATTAAAACAATAAATAAGATGGCGTCCCACCGCGAGCACCGGGGGTCGAACTCTAGCTACGTTTCTGCCTCCATCGCAACCCCGACTCCTCGCCTCCTCTCTTTTCCTCTCTTTCTGCCACCGAGTCTCGCTCGTGCCTCCCAGAAATTACTTCTGCACCGCCACCCCCCGCCTGTCCACTGCTTCCGGAGCCAAACTGGAGCATCTCGGATTCCCTGGGGACGAGAGATATCTTCTGAGGACTGGGAGACTCCTCACGGTCTCTAAGTCGATGGGAACAGCTGATTGCAGAATCAAATGTCTCTCTACTCCCACTTTCTTCAAGTTCCCAGCTCACTCTTTGAATATTCTTAGTTGAAACGGTGAAAATATTGTTAAGGATAACTATGCTGAGTGGTCGAACGGTTTCTCTGTCATTCGAAACAATTATTACTATTATTCGAACTCTATTATTTCCCTGACAACTTAAAATTCAATTGCACACTGAAGTCGAAACGCTTAAGAATAATCATAAGAGAAGCTCAGATTTACATGTTCATTGGGTTTGTCAGATATTTCAACCCCTTGAGTGATGGATACTTTTTTACTTTCTTTCCCCTCTTCCTCTCGACTCCCATTATTTTTCCAGAGGATCCAGCCAGCGTCTGGGCGCGCGCCCGCTGGTATGCCCGGCATTTTTGGGCACCGTCGGCCGCCGCGAAACAGTTGTCCTTTTACCACGCCCTCGTGTAAGACACGCGATCGCTATGCGGCTTGTCTTCGCCACTGCGGTTCGCCCCGAATCACTTGTTTCTGGACCGGCTGGTCCTGGAAGGGATGTTCCTGGACGTGGAAACTGGAGAGCGTAGGATCGACGGAGGATCCCGCGTTGGTAAAGGGCCGGACGATACTTTACCCGTTCGATGCACGCGACCGTGGAGATTCCTATCTGGGCTTGATAAATTGCTGTCCCTACTCGGGCACCCCTCCTCCCTCGCGTAGTTCTCTTGATCCGAGCGTTCCTCTGCCGTGTCCGGCGCCCTCGAGCACCCGGTTTCACCTTAATATTAATTTGCCCCTCCATTGTCCACTTTTATTACTCGCATATCTTACGGGCCTGCTTGGTTTTGTTGCGTTCGTTCCGGTCACTTTGTCCTTTGCTCCTCCGCGCGGCCTTTCTCTCCGTATCCTGGTTTTGTTCCCGCGTGTCGGGGATGCTGCTGTTTTGAACGGCGAAGATGGATGATCCCAGGGGAGGGGGATTGAACGAAGCGAAAGAGTAACAAGAATTCCAGTACGATTCTGCAGAGTTACGACAAGAGGAACGGTACGTAGGATCTCGAGGACAGCTGGTGGATGCTATCTGTCGGATACAACACCTTCGAGACACTCGACGAAACCCATCGAAGTGGAAGAAGTAATATGTCGCTGTGAAATTTTGCGAGAGAAATCGAAAGGATTGTGCAGCTCCGGGGAACTCGGTCGCAGCGGAGCTGGCTATAGAAAGCCCTGCATCAGCTTGATGCATAAATCACCCCTCGTAAGAATTCGCAACGAAGCAACATCGACAGGCGAGCTACCTGTTGCTGAATTCCCGGGCGAGTCGCTATTTTTCATCGCATGCAAAGCAGGGGGAAACGGCGAAGGCGGAAGAGGATCTGGACCACGCCTCCGCCTGGAACACGCTCGATGACAAATTCTTCCGTGCCCGGACAATCGATGCACAAATTGCGCCGACTGTGCGGCGGAGTCTCTCGAGTAAACGTTAACTCGTTGCCGCACCTTTGTCGAACCGTGGAAACGCGTTATTAAAGCGACGACCACGCCCGCGAGCTGGCCCACGAGTTTGCAGACTCTCGAGAGGCTGGAGCTCCTTTTGCACAGGCCACCCCCGTGGGACTTGTAAAAATATCGGAGCACAGAGCGTGACTTTCGCAGATTTCGTTGTGTCATCGTCGCCTCGGGTAATTAACCCTTTCTTCGAGATTCTGTTGGGGTGCGCGTACACGCCCCTGGCAGGTACCAGCACTGCGCCTCCACGTAAATGAGGGTGCACGTCTCGGTGAGGATCTGAACCAGAGGGAAGGAGGTTTGGACACCGTAGGGCGTAGGTGTACGAGAAATGAGGACCTTGCAGCAAGAGGGGTGCAGCTCTATCTTTAGCAACTTCGAGTAAATTAGAAAAAAAATGTTTATAAAATTATTGCTCTGGCTTAAGAAGAGAACACTAATTGAAATATATATATTTTCCCATAATAAGTAGTAGTTAGTGAGCTGATGTTTTTATTTCTATTTTTAGCGAGTTTTTCAAATCTGGAGCTGTCGAAAACATATAAATATTCCACAAAACAGTACCTAACGGGTGCGGGTTCAAAATTTCCAATAAATCTCTCATTTGTTAAAGGATTTGCATCAAACGTGCATAACGACATAACTGACAAATTTTCAAAAATGGAATTGCACCCCTCTTGAAGTATTATCTTCAATTAATTTTTAGAATTAACTGTCCTGAAACTCTCAATACCTTTGCAGCCCTTATGTCCTACAGCCATCAGTTTCAGTATAGGTTAGCTTCGAGAAACTCTTAGTTCGTTCAACAGAAACACCCACCACGCTACCGCGTATGCACCTATTCGTCTAACAGTTGAACCGTAGTCCCCACGAGCACGGGATGGTTTAATCAACCACGCGCGAGCGCGGAACCCGCTCGGAAGCTGGTAAAAAGCGCGCCCGTAAGGTCGGTTATGCTGGATCTCTTTGAAAGCGGCGCCGACAAAAGCTAATACGCAATTATTAAGCGGTGCGCGTCACGGCCGTCTGTTTTGCACCCCGTAAGCACGCTGGCAAAGAAGTGGAGAAGGCGGAAACGGAGGGAACGCACCGTAGAGGGTTGGATCGGAGGTACGGTGTCCCATGGTGTGTGGCAGCGGCGTCCCCGATGGGTTTTCAACACGGTGGGCTAGCACCACGCCTTGACAAGTATATCGTGGAATTTAATATAGCCAGGCCATGGTCCAAAGCCAGTGGGAGGACGGTGGCGTCGACGCTTTCGCGCTTTGTACCCTGGGGGACAATGTTATCGTTTCCCTATTGAGGATGAGTATGTTTGGAATTCGCGGGACCCTGTGATCTTTGGTTAGGGGGTTGGATGTTGATCCTGGGGAGACAAGGACCGCTGCGCTCTGCTGTCTCAAGGATCCTCTATACCTCTGTATCCCTGATTTCACAATTCCACGTTCTTGATGAACGTTGTCAGAAATACGTTCAGGGAGAGCTGAAAGGGGAGTGCCTTCAAATCAACGTTCGACGTCGACCAAAGGGAAATCGTTCGAAGGCCCTCGAGGCGAGGCGGACGGGGCGCGCACGTGCGCAGAAGTACGTTGGAGAGCCGAAAACAGTCGTTGAGATCTCGGTGCGCCGTAGGTGCAAGGAATCGTTCCTCTCCAGGGGCAGAGCGCGCGACAACACGAAAGAATGAACGGAGCCTAGGGGCAATGGAGAAAGACTTTTAGAGGAAAGAAGAGGAGGGGGGCAGACTGTCCCCTCGCCGACCTCATCAATGCAACGTTCCACCAGCGATTTCGTAAAAGTCGCGTCGGGCCCCGGTCCGCGACTCTTAAAAGCTCTTTCACCCCGATTGTTCCCCGCTGGAACAAAACGTCAGGCACCTGCTCCGGGCATCGAATTACTCCCCTTTCTGGCCGTCCCCGGGGCCGAAAAGTCGAACACCTGAGAACATGTTCGCTGGGGGGCATGGCTGGACCGAGGCAACCCTCCGTCCTCGTCGTCTTCGCTGCACGGTATTGTGCCGACGGTATGTGAACGGAAGTGCAAATTATAGGCCCCGCGACAGAGATTTTTCTCACGATCGGGCCCGCGCCGCGGGACAGCTACGCGGCTCGTTGTTGCCGCGTCGTCACGAGGAAAGAGAAAAGGCCGCGGATGAATGGGAGACGGGGAGCTCCGCTGGAATATTCGGGATGATTTTCTGTTAACGACGGCCGTGATGACGGTTAACAGTCGGCGAAAGGGCGGAGGCAACGGCTGGAGATCGCGAGCCAACGGACCGAGCCAGGCCTCGTCGCCGTTGCGCGCTAAGAAACTGACGGACGCACGTGAACGGAATGGCAGGAGATCGGGGCACCGTTAAAAAGGAGCGAATTAAGAGCTGCCGGGACGCTCGACGGCTCGAGCTTTTTATAACGATCGGGCTAGGTGACGAGCTCCTCGCTCAACACGGTATTAATTAAGTTTTCGTGTTTTTCTCGGCCAGTTGTCGCGGCTGAGGCGTAGCTGGGGGGTGGGAGATGACAACCCTTTGCTGACGCAACATTTAATCAATTCTCCCGATTAAGGAGTGCGCGAGTTTGAGTTGAAGGCGCGGGATTCGTAATTCCTTAGATCTAGGAACGAATGAGATGGTGTAGGTGTGAGCTGTTTTGGTGAGAGATTCATAAAAATCTCGTGGATCACTTTGACACTTCTACGATACCATGAAGTGTTTGATACGATTCTAACGAGGAATTGTATTCACGGTAAAGTGTCAATACACTGACTGCTGTTCAAGACGCACAACACTCCATTTCTTTGTCCCATTGTCCCAAGGCTGTATTAGACCAATTTCTATTGAAGTTCAGCAAAGCAGCTGCTCTTTGGCGGACCTCGAGTGTTCTCACGTATCATTCATCGCTAATGTTCAAGCATACATATACCTGGTAACTATTTCGATACTTAACCAAAACACTGTATGAAAATAATACCGTTCAACTTCGTCACCATTTACTTCTACGTTTCTTTGAAAAATTCTTAGCGTTTGTAGCTATTTAGTTTAGATGAAACTCTAACGAGAGGAGAGTGTACCAGGGAACGGTTTCGTCGGTCTCCAGCCAAAGATGGTGAAGGATAATCAATGATACTGGACGATAATGTCCGGCCAGCTAAGATGGCGTTGAGACAAGAAAACTACTCGGTGTAACGACCGTTAAAGAGGAAAAAAGGAAGCGACCGAGCAGCTGGGCTTCCGATTGGCTGGCTCACCGCTGGGCGGGAACTCGACAATCGACTTTTACAGTCTCTTGCTCTTTCACCCGTGGCCCAAGGATCACTGCAAGGATGAACTAACTGGATCCGGCTGTAACACGTTCCACGTGGACGGGGACCTCCGTCCTTTTTTGCCCCAACTTTTTATTCAAAATCAGATTAAACCAGCGAAATCCCATCGTCGCTATTAACGTCCCATGAAAACACGTAGCGACAGTTGAACCGGGGAGAAAAACGCCAGGCGAATACGCGTGAAGCTTGAATCGATATCTAATTCTTGCTCCGGAATTAATCCAAGTGTCCACGGGAACGTAATTAAGTCTCTAAATAAGGAATCCCATTGAAGAAGCCTGCGAGATGATATCTCCCACTTCACTTTCACCGAGGCCTGCCCCGAGTGCGCCGAAAGCTGGCCAGACTCCGCGGCGCGGAGCGGTGTCCAGGATCATCGGGAAAAAAGGCAGACGATCACCGAAACCGAGGCTGGAAGTACCGCGTCATCGACGTGGCCGATTCGTCGCGACGATTCGTCGGCCCACTTTCGGCGTCTTTGATAGCCCGTCTGGGGCGGGGGAGGTTGGGGCCGATACGACGGTGTTCCCTGTCGCTGGCCGATCCTTGGCTCGCGTGTGCGCGATCATTGCGTGATTGCAGGTACCGACAATGACAACAAGCACCGCGGGAGGCGTGACTTGGCACGGCGAGGACCTGGAGGCCCCTGGCTCTTTAATACGGACCCGCCGACAACCAGAGGAAGAACGAAATGGGACAACGCGCGGGCCGCTACGATGAAAACGCCTGACGGTAGGTATTGACAGAATGTTGCGTAACAGGTCGGTGACTTTGATACCGGAGACATGCCACCGAACGGCGAATGCTTTGGCGCGGATCGAAGGGAATCATGAGATCCAGAGGCTCGTGATCCGAGGCTGGGGATTTTGTGAATGGACGGAGTTCGACAGGGGGTGCTTTGAATTTAGACAGAATTTCGGTGGAAGAATGGTGATTGAGGAAGTTGGCGTTCAGTAGATTAGATCCCGATAGGATATTTAAATTAATTCTATCTTAATTCTACATTATTATCGAGGATCAGCTGGGGGGGATCTGGCGACACCAGAGACACGACGATCGCGGCGATATTAGCTAGTATCCCTGTTCCGCGAAGATTTACAACGCGGCCACCTTTTTGCACCGTATCCGCAAAAAGTGTCGAAGAATTTACGGCCCCGTTTATTGCCTCCCGGCTGCGTTTCCACCTCGGCAACACGCACGTGGGTGGAAGGAGGTAAAACGGTAAATTATCATCGAACCTAGGGCAACCGTCTCCTCTGCAACAATAATGCTGGATGTACGAGGCAGTAAATAAGAAATTGTCACGTTGTTTGCGGTATATTTCAAGCGGGTAATCCTCGGGCCATCGTATCGTCTATTAATCGAGCGTATCTCGTGGCAGCTGCTCGTGCAGCACCCAATAACGCGTCCACGTAACGCCGAGCCAGCCGCGCTCCTTTTCCTCGAGGAGTCAATTCTAGCTGGTCCGGAATCCCAGATTCGAATCGTCGATATTTCGGCCGTTGAATGGGCGGCGCGTTGTTCCGATCGTCATTAATCGACGAAGGCCGCCCCGATGGCTTTACACGCGGGACTCCTTCGAGGGAGGACTCGAGGAAAAAGGATGAGTAGCGGGTGGAAGGAGCGTATCAATTGTATCGGCGCATTGTTGCTCGATGGAGGAGCAGATGAGTTTCGCTCGGATGCTTTCAGTCATCCTGATGCTTTCAACCTTCTGAAATGGAGAACGATTCTGAAATAGTGGCCTCGACGAATTCGGCATTAGACAGAGGTGCTCGCGCGTGGATCGTGCCTCGATCGATTCCCTTGAAAAGTGTATTATTAAACTGATGCTGGAGTGGGATCGAAATGGTCCCCGGGGTCCGCAGAGTCATTCACCGTCGCTAGCAATGGGAAGACGCGATGAGCGAAAGGATTATCTATCAGTTACTCCATTCGTGGCGGTTGGAAGGGCCGACGAACTTCCTGCCTCTATACGACGGTGATCGATGTTCGATATTATCAGGATAACTCGATGAATGCGTATTCCAAAGCGACGTGATGGAGGAATCGTAATAGGCCAGTGCGACTGAAGAAGACGCGTTGCAAAGTAACGTGACAGAGCAGTTCTACCGTGAATCGTCTTCTGACGTAGCCTAAGCAGAGGCGCTTTAGAAAAACGGTAAAAGGTTGAATTCGCGTGACCAACGCGTGAAAAGAAAGTCGATTTCTGAAGTACTCGCTAGCTGGCACGAGGGCCGTGTTGTCGCCCGTTTACGAAGCTTCTCTCGGCTTGCACGCGCTGCGCAGCGCGTGCTGTACGCGCGCCTCAAGTAGTCCTAAGCACTCGGAAACATCTGGCCCCGTACTCGAGCCGGAGTCGAGTGGAACTCGAGGCGAAGTGGTACTCGAAGCGAGCGAGCCGTCGAAATAAAGCGTTTCCGCGCTTTTGAGCTTCCGCGCGAGAACTGACGACGCGGAAGAGCCATGGCGAAAGGAGCCTCTCCGTTGTTCAACGCTTCTCGAGCGTGTGTTCCGTTGTCGTCGACTCGAAGATGGCCAATAAACGTTTCCTCGCTCCTCCAAGGCGCTCTGTTCATCGGTGATCGGTCCACTGTCGTTGCTTGATTAATCGTAATCAAGCCATCCTTCGGTGTCCTGCATCGAAATTAGGTGTCCTCCGAGCAGCCAGAGGAATAGCCACGATCCAGGAGGACCCTGGCTCGGTACTAAATGCTCCATGAACACGCCAGGTCGGGGAACAAATAATCCAGCGCCGCGGAGAGCCGTGGCTTTATCGCATGCGACGTTTTTCGGGGTGGCACGCGTGTCGGCCGTGAGCACGAAGTCGAATATCGCACGTATGCGTGTGCCAATGCCAAGTGAATCCCGGTGGCGTACAGAAAGGACCCCCCGCGAATGGGCGTTCATTGTCGCGGTTGCTTACGGGGGTTCCCGCCGTTGAATGCGTCTGCCTCGTAGTCGTCTCGAGCGTGCCTCTCTGTTCTCTGTAATTTCGTCGGCGATCCGGAAAAGGGTGGCACTGAATCTCACCTCGCTTCAAACGAAATCCTCGTCGGGTCAGGAATTCCGGTTAAATTAAATCTTCTTTGGCTTTTTTCCTCGATGATGCCCGAGGACGTATGTGCCCCCTGACGAATCTTTATAACGCCAGGACGTCTGAAGCCGGGTTCTCCAAGGCCCGTGGGGTGAATCTCGTGATAGTAGACTCGCAGGCCACGATACCGTTTGATGGAGAAGCGTTTGGTTGAGCTTTCTAGGTGGTTGATTGAAAAAAACCCACGTGGAACGTAGAAATGCAAAGGGAAACGGTCGCGTCAATCAAATGACCAGTAGCAGACAGAGAGACCCCCCGCGAAGGGGGTACACGGTGGCCGTGGAGGAGGAGGGGGGCTCGTGGCGGGTGCCATTGTCGCGGTTGCTCGCGGGGGTTCCTCGCGATTGAATGCCCTGTCGCCCTGGGAGGCACCGCGACGCCCGTTTTCGCTCTATAATTTTAACAGCCGAGTCGATGATTTCGTCTCTCCGCGCTCCTTTTTTTTCCACCGTCTTTTTCCCCCCTTTTTTTTCTCTCCGCTTTTGCAATCGGCCACCGCTGCTCGCAAACAACTGCCGTCGGGCCACCTGGTTGTTCTAAGCCGATCGAACAGAAAATCTCTCGGTGTTCCTTGGACGCTTATCCATCAGCCACCGTCGGAGTATCCGAGTCCAGCCGCGCTGGTGACCAAATGGCAACGGATTTCCTGCGACCCACCCTGAATCGCAACCCTCCATGCATTTATTATCAAGAATCGTGACGAATTTTAATCGTTCATCTAGCTGCAGTGTGATTTGATGTCTGGTGGGTAAGGGTAGAATTCAACGACACGAGTAGACATTAATAGTGCAGAATACTGAAATTCACAATCGCAGAAACCTCCAGAGGTACAAACACCTCGTTAACGTTCAGTAGAGACCTCCAGGATCAAATCCTCCGACAAAATGGCGAGCTTCCCCGGCTGCCGTTGCCGCTCCACCCTCGCCAGGCTGTCGATTAATTAGGGGTTAGCCCGTAAACCGGCAGCATTGGCCAGAGGCTCGATCCTCGAGCTCTCGAGTCAGGGAGGTTTCGTTTAGCGATCATTACGCGTTTAGCACTCGTGTTTCCGCCCAGAGTCTGGGGCGCCCCCTAGCGCGGCTGGAATAAAGTAAAGGGAGCCAAAGGACCCCCCATCTCGCCTTTATCCAGCATGGAGAACCAATGAGGGCACCCGGTGTCGGGCACTGTGCAACGGGACACGCACAGAGAGTATGTGGGACACGGTGTTCTCCGTATGTCGCCCGGTCTACCCCCCACGTGCTCGATTCCGTAACTTACCCTCGCCCCTCTTTCTCTAACCACCGCCGCGGCCCTCGCCGTCGAAACGGCGGGCTCGTCTAAGCGAAAATAAGTAGCTATCGCGTGCCTGCGATCGAGAGGGAAGTAAAGCAGATCGTAGATACTACTTACACTGATCCAGGCTGGTTCCGATCTGACTTGTGATTCAGGGATGGGGGATCTAGATGATCTTACCTCGAAGAATCTCTACTTAGTTCGAAGATTCCCGAGTGCACGCCATTTTTCCCCGACAAGTTTTAATATAGGTACCATTCGCCGAAAACTTTCCAGAAGCAAATGTTTAATCGGAGAAACTTGAAGGGTGCTCCCAGCTCGTGGAAGGAAGGCAAGCTACGAGGGGCCAGCCGATGTTGCGTTACGTCGGGCCTTTTTTAATTGAGAGATTAGAAAAGGATGGGACACCGGCGCACGGGGTTGAAAGATAGCCATTGTTTGACCGCACGCGGCGCAAACGCGGAGCACTCGTAATCCCAAACAAATTTGCGGATTACACTCCCAGCATGAATTATTTAATCTCAGCACGGTCTCATTGGTTTAGTTAGTGACCCGTGGGGTTTTACAGAGGAGATCGCACACGCCCGCTCACCATGATTCCATGCTGGCCCTGTCTCTTTCGTCCCTTTCTCTTCCTCCTTCGTGCCTCCCCACTGACCAACCTTCCCTTTCTCGTCCACTCGAACGTTTCTCGATGAGACTATATCAATTCGCTTCGATCGCGAAGCGTCTCCGCGCTCCGAAAATTCAGTGGAAAATAAACGAACCGTGGGATATTTTAAGGGAATTAAGTTGTGATTAGCTGGCTTTATCAGATTGAATTTGAAGGGAGAAATCTGGAGGAAATTATGGAGGATATTCTACTTGTTGGAAGCGCAAGGTTTGCTCGAGTATGGAGGATTCGTGCGTCCTCTGCGTCGTCGATGTTTCTCGCGATCCTCGGTCGTTCTTTCTGGAGGGGCCCAGCCATTACTTGCGAGGAACGTACGCGCTGCCTAGCCATTAAATTTTCGCCCCACATAATACGCGGGTCGATCATAAAATTCGGCGAAAAAAGAGCGGCAAAGGTTATTATTTACAGCGCAAGGACCCGCGAATCAAGATGTAAGCGTGGGCGACACGACGAGACACCGTCGCCCGAAAGGGGAGAGGAGGGCGAAAAATGTCCCGCTCGAAAGTGAGCTCGCGGCTTTTTATTTTGCGCGTCCCATCGATCTGTTAAAAGAGCATGAGCTATAAACGCTGATAATCGCGAACGTTCCTGAATTTCTTCTTCAACACGTCGACGATACTCAATTTAATGGTGAAGGGAATGCTCCTGGCAGGGTGAATAAATTCAGGAATGGCGATAAATATCGATGGAACTTTACTATAAAGTCTTTCAAGTTTCGAGGAACCATCGACTCTCAGAATGCCCATAAAATCCCGCCATCGGGGAAGTAAAATACTCGATTGTTAGGTGAAATTAAACGTACAATTTTACTTTATGAATCCAGGAATCGCTATGGAGGATTCCTAAGGGTCCACAGAATTGACGAAACATCTAAGAAAGCAATATCATCGCCATGGTGCGGACATATTCCTGGCGCCGTTCGGTCGTACCGTTGTCGGTGAGGCAGTTCATAATTTTCGCGTCCTACGCCCGTATCTCGCGAAATAATCACGCGCACCTGGACGATGCATAAATTATCTAGCGTGAGATATGACGTCGACGGTCAGGCGGGGAATATCGAGCCGATGCTGCGGAGATGCCTTGATCTTCCTTTCGCGACCAGTGGGGCAACTGAGACATTTGACGGTCCACTTGCAGAAAAAGAGAACAGGAAGTGGAAACAATCGAAGAAGATGGAATTTAATCGACAGCATTCCTCAGGCACACCTTCGACTACCTCCCTCGAAGGCCAGATCCCTCTTGGGTGGAAATAAAATAGCTAGAAGCTCCACGGGACGATGGGCTGGAGTTATCAATGAACGAGATAAGCATCGTCGATGAGGCCTCGGGGACACAGCCGAGAGCCCCGCTGCAGTCGCTTCTCCAGGTCCAGCTAACCCTCTCCCCCCCCGCCCCTGAACGCCGCCGCGTCTAGACATTCTAAATTTGAATAATATTTTTATGAATGAGTGGACGCGCCATAAATCCCCGCGTGAATACTGTGGGACCAGCATAAGGTTGCCCGTGCACGTAGCCACACTGCGAAGGTTCACGCACACGTGGGCAAAGTCGCTTGGAGAGAGCGAGAGGAGTGGCGGGAGAGAAAAGGAGGGCTGGATACCGTTTATTAATGCCTCGGGATTAAATCCTCCCGGATCGAGCGTGTAACGGAATGACAAACAATGGAACGATAATCGAAGGGACGGAATTCGTGAAACGGAATCGGGGAACACCGTGGACCTGGCTGTTAATCAGCTGGACCGTTCCTGGCTGGAGGTGGAGGAGAGGCTGGGCTGTTAATTGCTTTCGAATTTATAATCGGGCGACGAGGAAACTGAGAGCTCGGCTACGAAAGGGAAGTTGGAACTTTTGAGCAACGGCAAGGATATCGACTGTGTGTAATTCTTCTAGAGGGAGTTTAAAAATGGAGTAGTGAAATTCTGGCGAAGGTGCACCGAGGAATTCCAGTCGAATCCCGAGGAAATCGAGTAGTGGTTGTTTCGGGTATCGAAAGTTGTATTCGATGCGGAGAACCAGGCGCCATAAATATTCAAGCACAATGATAGATTCGAAGCGGACACACGTGCTCTGTGTTCGCCCCACAAAGGTGGATCCCCGTGACCCATGACTAATAGGCTTATTATTTTATATCGCCTCGCATTTGTTATCGATATTCGTGCCAGCAGCTCGCACGTCTGACCGTGTTCCACCGTCTAATACGGTGTCTGCTTAATCGCGCGGAGAATGGGATTAGATACCTCGCGGCGATCGCAGCACCCCCCAACCCTTAAGTAGCTTTCCCTTTCCTCCAGGGACAGCTACCGCACCCTAGTGCTCTTCCACCGGGAATTATCATCCCGCCAGAGATTCTTCACCTTCGGATCAACGAGGCTGGTGAACTTTCTCCAACAGACCTCCTTCGCACAGTACGCCGGCAACATGTGCCTTTAAAAGCACAATTTTGTAGTCGAATTGGATTTCCCTTTTCACGCGTTCCCGCCATTGTCTCCGAGCGCTCACCCGACAGCCGGAACGAACCAGCAAAGACCCCGCAGAATGGAACTCGTGCCGGCCAAATGTTACCTCGCGCCCAGGCTTTCCCCAGGTGTACCCCGTGTCCCCGGAAACATCCTCCGTATCCTCGAACGGCGTACGTGGTCCCGGGGACGGGGCGCCAATTTTCAAAAAGACGCCCGCGAGGTGAAACAGGAACACCTCGACGGGGCCTGGAGGTGCAGAACGACGGAGCGGGACGGCCACGGGGACGGAGAAGGGAACGACGGGACAGAAGAAAACGAGAGGAGAGGAACACATGTCGTTCGCTGTACCCCGCGGTGCCACGGGGTTCGATGCGTGGGATTCATATATTAAGCGCGAGGCACCGGCCCCGAAACCTGGCGATGCGAGCAGGAGGATAAGAAAGGGCTGAGGAGCAGCGAGCGGAGGAGGGAGGGGTGGTAGGGGGAGGAAGGGATAGACGGAGGACGGTGGCGGCAGGAGGACCCGGTGGAGCCTCCGTCGGGAAGGAGGACGGCTGCGAAGCGAACCAGAGACAGATGAACTAATGCTCGAAACCGCGGGGGGCGCGTGCTTTCGAGCATCTAATGATTTAGCCGGTGCAACGACGCGCCGCGCCGGTGGTGCTGGCACCGCTGATACGCCACGTACCGGTGCCAGCGGTGATGCTGGCGGTTATTCTGGTGCCGGTGGAACGATCGCGAACTCCATTTTCAGCCGGGACGTCATTCATTTCGCCTAGACGACCGGGCCGAGCGATTTCGACGCGCCAGCTCCTTCCAGCTGCGGAGGAATAGGTACTCTGGCGGTGGCGGCTTGGGGAAATATTAGCAGATCTGTCTGTGGATCGATAGTATTTAAGTGGCGACTAACAGCCTTCGTTGCGGACGTTCATCACGACTCTCCTGACCGATTAACGAGCCTGGTCGCTCGATCGGACGCGCCTCGATACGCCTGGCATGTTTCAAGGGTCTTTTCCCGATCGCCGCTCGATCCTTGGATTATCCTCGAATCCGCGGACACGATACCGATCGTGTCTCAGTGCAACAAGGTCACCAATCACCCCCCACGGGACATCCACGTGCTTTATGATCGCGTTCGCGACTATACACGTCGAGGGGGCGCGGCTGCACGTGCATGTAAACGCGTTTCAATCTCGTGAGAAGATGTCATCGGCGTTCTACCTCTGTGTCGCATAAATTTCTGCGTTATTTTCGTCGTTAAAAACGAGAGACTGCAGGCTCGCTGGACGTTATCGTCAGCGGCCGTTTGCTTGGTATCGGTACCGGCAATCGCATGTTACTTTAAACAGGTAATATTCCACCTGTATTAGAATTCGATTACTGGAATCACGAATGCGCATCGAGGTTACGACGAGATCGGGTTCGTGCGAGCTGAAATAATAAAGCGGTCGCAATATTCCGTGAAAGCTGGCAAATTTACCAGAAAAAAATATTAATGCGGAGGTTCGCCGCGTCGCGTGTGCGAGCCCAGTGCACGTCGACGAACCTCAAACAGAGCATCGAGATTTACGCGCGATTTCGAGCGTACAAATGCGCGATCGCGATCGCGTGTGGCCCGCGACGACAATGAATTGCATCGATCGATGGATCAAAGGGGCTGATACGGGGTTCCTGACCCCGGGTTCGCGACGAATTCGCAGAAAATAGAGCGCTGGTGGAGGCGTGATACCGGAGGGTCCAGGGGAATCAATGATTGGCTCGCGAGCACACAAACGTGTCGGAGGAAAATCGATTTGGGGGCCCGAGGTAACGATTTCTCGATGACGCGGGCAAAACGCCGCGTCGCCTTTCGAAGTGGACCTCTGTCGATGATGGGCGAGTGGCGTGAAATTGAAATTTTTGGTACTTGCCCGGGCGGAAGAGCGATGGCCCACGTTCGTTCGACCGTGCGAGGATCGAACGTAACTGCTCGATGTTTCGGAGCAATTTACTTAAGATTGGGCGCGGAACACGAGGACGATAAGATCGGAATAGCGCGAGCATTGCAGAAAAGGAAAAAGGGGAACGAGACTCGGGAATGCCCGATTAAGGGTACGTGACTCACGTCAATGCATCACGGGGTAAAATAATTGTACATGTTGGACGCAGGCACGCACGTTCGACGTAAATTCTTCACGTGCACAACACTCGCCGTAAATCGCCAGCAACACGCGGCGAGCTCCCTTTTTTCTTCCTCCGAGCACGTAAATTTCTCCCTTATCGGGAGTAATTTACGCCCGCCCTGCCGAAAAAAATGACACGATTCTGCAGCTCGAGCTTTCCCATTCTTCCCTCGACCTCGCTCCGGGAAACACTTTCTCCGAGTAACCCAGCTCGAAACCCTTCCACGAAGGGGCTTCTCCTTTTCACCTCGAATTTCGGAATCCCTGGCCCTCCGATCGCGCTGAAACACACATGCTCCCCCGAACGTCCCTGCATCCCTGAAACTGCAATTAGACCTACGTCCGTCGGAGCAGACAGGCCGTAGGTCCACGGGAGAAAAGCGAAAGAAAAAGGTGTGCGCGTCTTTGGGAGCATCAGCAAGTGATCTTCTCTCACCCCCGTAGAAGGGGCTGTAAATCACTGCCTTGTAATAAGTCGTATATCACGATTTCCCTTTTCCTCCGTCGTTTTCCAGCGGGCTGGCAGAAGGCCGGCGAACAATGAGCACGACCAATATTGTTGAAACACTGATCGAAGGGGCCCTACTTTCGCCCTCCTCCGTAGTCGAGCGGGTCTTTCGCCTCTCCCTTCGTCCTCCGTCGTCCGCAAAAGGCCACGGACCGCGCGTAGTTTCACTTCCGCCGAGAATGTACGCGCTGGCCCTCCGCTGGCGGCTGCGAGGGCCAAACACCATAAACTTTTATAGCCAGTAGTGGTTTCGCTGGATTTCCCTCAGCATGATTTATGATCTCGCGCCAGTTCATCCCGGGCCGGGATGAAAATTCCACCGCGATACTGTCCTTCCTCCACTTTTTTTGTCTCTCCCAGTTTCTTAAGATCGCTTGCCACCGTCCTCGCTGCCACATTTTCTAATGGCCCCGGGGAAGCCTTTGACTTTTAACGTCTCGACTCCCAGCCCCAAGGTTTACGATCGTTTTTGCCGTGTCTGGATTCTGCGGAAAGTTCGTGGAAAACAGGACAACTGGATTCTTAGCCGGTCCAGATATCCCTGCCACAGTTGATGGATCTGCCGCGCGGAACGAGTTCGCTGTTACGCCGCTTGTCCGCTCCGTAATTACGTAGAAATTCACGCTGCGATTTAATGGCATTATTCCCGAGCGCGGTATCCCCGGGCTCATTACATCGATGAGCGTCGACCGAGCGATATTTTATCGGCTATCGGGGGTGCGAATGTTGCTCGTAGACTGTACGAAGGCGGTGTAATGGAACTTCTTTCTTCGAGCTTCCTTCCTCTATCTCCTACAGTTGTAATAACATTTCGCAGCTCACTCTCCCACATTAAAGCGCATCTTCGTCTCACCGAAAGCCCTACTATGATATTTACCCCCCACTGTCAGCGAATCCCAATCACCTTAGAGCTCCGCTCCGAACACAGACGTAAACGCGACAGATTCCCCGGAGCCGGGGAAAGGTGCAAGCTCCGGACGCTTCGGTCGATTCTCCCCGAGAAATCGTTGCAGCTAACCAGAGAACAAGCGCGCCCGGAGTCAGGTCTCTCACGCGTGTGTCTCCAGGGAGTGAGGTGTCTCGGTGCGAGGAACTCGGCAATAAACCAACAAAAGGATCGTCCAGCTTCGCACCGGCCATTAACGGTCATTCCACGGCGGTGTCGGATGACTTTCCTGGAGATCATTGTTGGCCAGCATCCTGGGTGGCTTGGTTTCCTTCGATCGCGGAGGGCTGTACGAAGTTCTCGCCCGGCACAATGCTCCTGCCGCGTCTTTCTCAACGATTCGACCGCGATATTCTTACCTGGCCCCCGGAACGTCTCTGCACCTCTTTTCACCGATCGGGGGGAGACACACGACTCCGTGTTTTGGGTGCCGGTGTCGTGGTACCCGTTTCCACCTTTTCACCGGCGCGCTTCCCTCTGCTGTGACTCGGGCCCATTCAACGGCCAGGACATCGTACGGCCCATCTACTTCACTCGGGGACAGTTCCACTTCCACGAGCTCGTCCCCGTGTTTGGGACCGCACTGGGGGTTCCAGAAAATTGCGCCGAAAGCTGCTCAATTTCTCGTTCTAACAGCCGCATAATGGTGGACCGCGGGATTCTGCCGCCCGATGGGACCGTGGCCTCGTCCTTCCGTGATTTAGATGTTCCGGGGAAGGGAGACGTTCGTCGAGCATGAGTCTTGCTATTTCGGATCTATTCTGTCAATCGTGGCGCATTTTTTTTTTTTTTGAGATAAAGGAATGCTTTTCATTTATCTCAAAAAAATTTATCGTACAGCTTCGTACTGCTTAACTGTTTGATAGCAGTTCGAATTCAAGCTTCCGATGAAAAGCCTGACTTTCAGGTAGCTCCGCGTAATCGCAGCCTTGATGAGATACAGAGACAGCTGAATGGAAGAGGATTTTCCTTGGAGACGAAGGAAGAAGAGCTTGATTTCAGAAATAGATGATCTCCTCTCCACCCGCAGCAGCAGCGAGCAGGTAGGGGGAAGCTAAAGGAGCAGACGCAATGGGTGGCTTGATTATAATAGAGGTATCATTCCAGTGGACGATACGCTTCCTCTTCCCTCGGATAATTGCGAATGGCGTCCTTTTATGCCGGGAGGGGCGGCTGATCAAAGCCGCGGATAAATAAAAGATAATCATCTAATTATTCCATTGAAACGGTCGGCTGCTGGCTCTCGACGCATCTCCGAGTTGTACTCGATTGCCCCGGCGGTCATTAAGATCTCGCCGATCGTATTCTCGATCCTTTCCACTCCCCCGTTTCGTACGAATCATTGTGACCAAGGCCGACAGGGGTGTGTTACGGTACAATGTGGTGGGCTTGTTCGAGTTAATTGTAATCGAATCCCTTCCTTCTATCTCGCAGCAATTACGACGATCTCGTCTAATTTCCCTGACGGCTGGGATCGATCGGCCGTGTCACTCGCCCCCTTTCTTCTCTGATTAGCGACCTATTGTCGATCACCACGGTTATCGTGCTTGCTATGCAGAGACGCGCCCGCGGACCTCGGCGATAAGTGAGTCGAAGGTATCACAGTAGTGTGTGAAAAATCAGTCTACGATGATTTAAGTTCTTTAGTTGCTGGTTGTTCTGAGCGACATTGAAGCGAGGATTACAAAGATACACCACTCGCGATCGATACGAGAGCCACTTAGATCCGATCAATTTAATAGTAGTCAATTTTGCTTAGTGATTCGACTCCCTAAGCTACGCGTTTCCATAGGCAGGGTGCAAGAAGAAGATTAGATCGAAGTAACGCGATCCATGGAGCCCTCCGACTAGGTGTGACCAAGAAGCAAGCACGGGTGAGACGGCGTGTCTCCTCGAATTCCGATAAGAATCTGTCACTGACTGACTCGCTGCTACACTAATGCCAAACGACAAGATACTCACCGCCAGATAAAATGCCGGGAAGTTCGACCAGTCATTCCTGATGCTGCGACAGCGTTTGGCCTCTGCTCCTCCGACACCTGCGAATTTTTCGATGCTGGCTTCTGAAACGATAAATGAACAAGGAAGGGTTACCGTAGAATTTTATGATAATGTACATCATGAATTAATTTTATAAATTTTTATCTATAGCAGTAGCCTTCTTCCAACGTGATTGCATCGGAGTGATCAAGAAATGCGGGGGAAATTAGGCGCGATAACGGTTCGGAAACAGGTCCGAAGTGTGCAGCAAAGACGGTGAATGAGAAATCGCGCAGCACCAGTTGGAAAAGAAAGATCGATCCAGCTCCTTTCTCGAAACGGATTCGACGGACGCGTCTATATCGAGGTGGGCCCAACTGGGTGAGTGGGTGACTGACTCTGGCATTGTCGTTCGGCAAGATATACGACTGCCTGTTCCCAGAAACAGTTTATATTCCAGGCGGAGGCCCCAGAGATCGTTATATTCCTACCTGACCCGAGAGATCCTGGTCGCCCGTTCGGAAGCGCTCATGTTTGGGATTCTGCGTCGAAGGCACTCGGTCAGGGACGACTGCCCAGTTCGGATGCCTTCGCGATCAATTTCCAGAACTTACACCTCCTCGACGCTCGTAACTCCCACTGGCTAGAATTTATAGCGCCACCACGATTCCACGAGAATCTAGCGAGTCGTTGTTCCTCGAAAATGACCGTCTCAAAAAGTACCTGGCAACTCCAACACGAGTCACTCCAGTTCCCTTCAATGAGAATTTCACGCCCCCTTCGCTTGCACATTCGATATCAATCACCGCCAATTTAATGACCATCGCGTAACCTGATTACCTGCGATCGATATTCAATAAGATCACCGGGCATCGCCACTCTCGGCGGAGCCGGCTGCCACTTAACGCCTGCGAGGCGGCTCGTCGAATGTAAATCGCTGCCGAGGAATCTGCAGACGCATCCAGCGACACCCGGCGTCCCGTCATCTCGCTGATCGGAATTTATCATCGGCGCTGGGGGCGCGCTATCGATCCGAGCCAATTGCCCGGACAATTATTGGCCCGTGTGCGCCGCGCCGCGTATCTCGTCACCGCTCGTTCCGTTCATCTTCACGATAAAAGGCGGCCGCTTTATCGCCCGATCTGGACGCGACGCAGCGCCGGTTGACAACGGTGACGCGCCACCTGGGGCGCGTTTTCTCGGGCGTAGGCGCGAACAATGTTAACGAGAGGGCGAGCGGTGAAAAAATTTACGCGGCCCTCGCGGCCATCCTTCACGCGACCTGGCAAATTAATTCCACCGGGGCTCCTCGTTTCCACGACTGCCGGCGAGCGAGTCCATTTGGACCACACGCTTTTCCGATTCAGTTTCCTGGGTGAATTTAATACTCTACTAGCTCCTCGGTGTTTTTTAACGCTTGGAGATCTTTGATGAGGGATGATGTGGCTAAGGTAAATGAGCGGGGACTGCTTCCAACTGCTCGAATCCCGTGAGAATCGTGTCCAAGGCATCGGCACAATGGTCAGGTTTTGGAAATAGTGTCGCAAGAGAGCCGCTCGAAACGACGGAGCGTAGCCATTGACGGATTCGTCACGCAGCGAGTTCTATCGACTCCGTATTTAAGTAAAACGGCGTGGAGATCGAGTCGTTTCGCGAGCTGCGGCCGTGCGCACCGAGAGGGACGGAGATGCCGAGAGAGTTCTTTTGGGAGCATTCGGGCCCACTCGGCCATAAATAATGCCGAATGTTGGGCCCCCATAAGTCAGGTAGACTCGGTCCCCGCACGGAGACTGTACGAGTCTATATCGAGGGGGAGCAGCTCGTCTCTCCTATCCACCGCTTCTCCCCGTCTCTTCGTCCTCCTCTGACGAAGGCGAAAGGCCTGTTTGGGCCCCGGCGGTTTTCAGAGTCACGCCCTGGAAAGAGGTGGCCGGGCGAGGGCGTATGGGAAAACGGCTCGCATACAGGTGCGATATACGTGCGCATTTATCCCGCGGACGTCTTCATAATCTGTTAACCTCGATGGAAAATAAGGCACCTGCCCTCCCCCTCTCGGCTCTCTCCCTTTTCTATTGCAATCACGAGAAATATAAACAGACCGTAGATCATTTCACGGGCGTTCGACGGTGGCTGGATCCTCGGAATAATTTCGGGGCCTGGCACCGCGCGGGAGGAGAGCCGAGCTCATAAATCCACGGATTACTAATGGTAAAGGTATTTCAAAGGATCCTACCAGTAAATTCTTCGAATAGCGAGTATCCTCGAGACTTCACGCACCGTATGTACGTGAAAGAAACCGTTTCCACGGTACCTCGTGTTATTGCCACCGCAAGACGAACATGTACACACCGAATAATAGCCGAGTAAAAGCTCGTAGCGAGCACCGCGCTCCAAAGAAACCCTTCACTCCAGCTTAATCGAGCTACCTCGATATCCAATCTACAGGAATCGATTCCATCTCGACTTAACCTGGGCGCAGGACGAGTAACGCATCCTCCGTACACGAGCTACTAAAATATTTTCCGTGTCGCCGCCGTGGGGGCCCGCTACGTCGCGATCCGGCGCCGAAGCGAAAGCGATTTTCTATGGCGCGGCGTATCGATAACATGGAACTAATGCTGTTCACTTGTTCGCCTCCCCAAGACGATACCGATCTTTATAGAGGTCGTTATTACCGGGGCCGTTCGCCGATATATTCGCGTTAACGGCCGCGATGATTGTTCCGTCGAAAAGGCGTGATCAGGAAGGGGCGATAAGATTGATTCCCCCGCGATTATCGCGCCGCTTTATGCAATTTCGCCACGGACCGCGGGCTACGTCCCGCTGTAAACGATTGCTCGTGCAACCCGGCATGCTCTATTCCCCACGGTGCAAACTGGCGACTCGCGAACGTCGAAGGAAAAAACCGCCGGTGGAGTGGACCTTAACGATTTTGGTGCGCGACGGTGTGAGTTTTTACCAGAAAACCGGCGTTTCAGGGTTCCCCTGCGCGCCCGCCGTCCAGCCTTCTCCAGGGAGTCAAGTTTTTCGGGGTGGCGAACGAACGTTGCCCGCGGGGCGTACGATTGTCGTCTCGCGTCGATACGCCGGCTCGCGTGCGAAGAACCGAGGATGAACTTCCTCGAACTCATTGAATACCGGCTGACTTATGTCCCGAACCGGCGCACCTAAGGCTCTCGTCCTCTACGTCATCCACCGAGACGCGGTGATCGCCACGGAAAAAGACGCCGGCGAGCAAGAAGCCTGTCCCTCGGCCGCGTAAATATCTCCTTCCACGCGGCCAGTTTACCTACGTCGATGATCGTCAGCGCGACGAGCAGACTCGATGAGAACATTTGGCGATCGCCGGGGATACTTGTTGGCTCGCGATGGCACGGGATGCTAGATCACCGAGGACACGGGTGAGGGATAGGGAGCGGAATTGTGTGGAATAGGTCTGAGAGACGTTCCAATTAGGTAGATAGATCCGTGAAGGGTATTGCTTCGGGCAGAGGAATGCGGGCTCCGGTAAGCCAGCTATCGTAACTCTTTCGCGGAAGCTTTTTACGGTGATATTTCATAAGAACTGTAATAAAGTACTCCAGATGCAAGCAGAGGTCGCGGCGATACATCGAATTCCAGCGTCGACCAGGGTGTTCACGTTCTGCAAAGCTCGGGGAATAATTAGAGGGCAGAATACAATGGCCACTTTGCATTTCGATGGCCCTACCTCCCCCGGATTCTATCCCGAAAAACATAATCGCCCGGGCGTATAAATGAAGAGGCACCGTCGCATAAGTTTCCCAGGCGCAAAAAGACGACCGAGCCTGTCTTTGATTTACGAACGTAATCGGCCGCGTTCGATTAATAAATCCCGAGTTCTTCTCGGTTCTCCGGGCTCGACGCTATTAATCGTGATTAATTATCGTGCAAGGGGGGACGCGTAATTGAGTACGTTATGGGGTACGCACCTGCTATATAGTCGTTGCCCTACGTACCGTCATCACTCACGTCGCGAATGTGAGGCACGTAGAACGGGGACGCTGGTCGAGCGAAGAAAACTGATGAAGAAAAGCTGCACTGTCGTGCGTCTCGCGGAATTTGTAAAAAGGAGCTGCTTCGTTAAAGGATCTCGATCCATGGACTGGGAGGTTGTTGCTCGCTGCAGCAGTGTCTTACCCCGTACGAGCGCTGCTCAGAATGTATCCGCGCAAGAAATTATTCCTGCACAGAGTACCTATTCCATGTATCTCGGTTTCTGGAAGTCTACGCGGCCGTCACTTTCGCTGCGACCACGTTCGCTGGTCGAAGAAAGAGAAACTCCGAATCCCGTATGACCCCCTCGGAAGGGAAAATCACGAGGGGGCCACGGCTGGAGGACGGTTAAAGCGAGAAACCATAGATCTCCAAGGTCCTCTACGTCGCGCGTGACGTCTCAACTTTCGTCGAAGCGGAACCCACGGTATTTGTTTGCCATTTAGGGCCATTTAGAGCGGAACCCAGGGCGCGCGCCGTTGGCTCCCCCTTGTTCACGGCTTCGATAACGCCCGGAAACGTCTCTTTATAAACCCGTGCCCCGCGTACCCGTGGCTGTGTGCAAAACTACAAACCATGGGGCCCCGTACCAGCCGTTTCCCGAATTTCCACGGGGCCCCAGCTACGCCGCATTTATTCGTAGCGACGTCGCCGGGAACAGGACCCCCCCGTAGCTTTTGACGGATTCGTTTAGGTCGACAGGGATTCGCCACGCTTTTTCGACACGGCCTCTTATTCCTGGGCCACGGACTTCTTCGTGCGTCTCGAGAATAACCCTGGGCTCTCTTTGCTCGCCCCGGACGAGGCCTGCAACACCGTCTCGTTCCCTCACGGACAACGCTCGGTATTCTGGCGGGCAGATGCTTCGGATCGGGTACCAAAGGGATCGTCCGGTTGATGGAAGAGTTATAAATTAGAGGAACGCCATTGTCCAGCGAAGAAAACGTCTCGGTTTCCGGGGCAGCAAATATTTTCATCCCTGGAGGCTGGCAGCCTTTCAAACGCTCCGAGATTTTTCCAACAGGCTGGTTGTTGCTGGCGTTCACTTCGATTGGGACTGACATCTTTGGAGAGAATTTAAGTAATTCAGGCCAGGGAAGAAATTAGAAATAGAATTCTTCGAAATCTCGATATCCCTTGAGATCAGTAGAAAAGGTGATCGTTACGTTAGAATTTAGATCGTGGACAATCTTTTTACGGGGCGAAGGGGCTGTAAAAGTTACATTTGTTTTTAGGACGCAACGAAACAGTAAATCGTTCCTTTTCCAGAACTTCAGTTCCCTTTTCTCCCGATCCTCACGAATCTTGAGTGACATTCGCTTTCAGAATTCTCGCGAATTTCTCTAATAAGAAACCGCTTTGCCAACGTAAAACAGAGGGACAGATCCTACGAGGGCACATGTCCCCAATGTTTTCTCTTCACAGTCCTCTCGTCCACGAATGTTCCAACACCCACTCGGATTCCAATCGCGGCGTCGAGTAGCAGAGTAGCGTGACTTCTGCCGTAACGCGGGCTGTTTTTTCACGCTGCGACCGTGAAAAAGGGAATCCCAGTCTCTGTAACAAGCAGGACCATCTCGCCTCGGAGGTCCGTGCGTGGGGTAGGTTGCGTGTGGACACATTGTGCCCGTTTCCGCCCATGTGCCGGACACACGCGCTGGGTAAATAGGAAAGCGATTTTTCACGAGCGGCGTAAACAGCCGTCGTGAAATCTGTGGCAGCCGCGCGTTGTTCCGCAAACGGCACTTTCTTGGCATTCTGGGCGCAGCCTCTGAGAAGATTTATGCCCGAGCCTCGAGGACGAGCCTCGAAATCGTCCTTAAACGACGCAACCATCCGTGTTTCGAACTTTCCCATTTGCTATGACCATCGAAGAAGAGTCACTCGCAAGTCTTCTAAAGTTAAGACAGAACCGGGGGTTGCGAGTAGATGCAGACGTTGGAATATAAACGCAGAATCTGTATTATCCTGTAGTAAACACCGTGAATCCTTCGTCGAGTCGATTTTAAGGGGTGCGAATGGCTGGCCTCCCCGCGGGGGAAACAAGGACATTATTCGCGGTCTGCCAAACTTCGCCCGAGATCACCCCCTTCCTGTCCCTATAAAACGTGCGAACGGCAGTCGTTACATCGTGTTTGTAATGTTTATAGGAGATGGTGTGAGCTAGTGTGTCGGACACACCCACGCCACTCCCACTCGACGTGAGCCCGTGCTTTGCTTTCCTTCGACTCTCCGTCCTGTTCGCAACCCCTTCTGTGGCCACCGATCCTGCGTGCTCCGCGAAACAATTTTGGGCGGCCGTTGCGATGGATGCAGGGTCGTGGGCACTTTAATCGAGCATTTTATGTCTCCATAGACAACTGTGTGTACATTCACGGGGTGAATCCTGCATTGTGGTACATTCGGACTTGAAAAGTGAATAGTTATTTCGTGCTGACTTCGAATATCGTTCCTTTCAATATTCATTTTATATTCACGACCGTTCGTACAAAGACACGATGATACCCGGTTGTATCCAAATTAATGCACTAAACGTAATCAGCTTCCACGCAGCTAGTAGTTTAAAGCGCATATAAAATATTGATCACGACCAATTAACTTCCAGGCAGAAGTCAAGACCACGCCGGGACGGAGACACTCGGGCCATTCTGACTTTCCTTTGTCCTCGCCATAAACTTTTTGAAAGTATACACCTGGAATTCACTTTCGACCATTTAGCTTACGATCCCCTCGTAAACGCTGTCGAAACTGATGTCCTCCCTGAACCTTGCTACCCGAGGATGGCGTTATTTACGACGTACCCTGGCCGGAGTATTTTTATTATTTCGCTCGAATATTATCATCTGTAATAAATTGCTGGTGAGATAATCACGCCACAAGGTGAACAGATGTAATCCTTTCTCTTAATCGGGACGACGGGAGCGTATCCGCGCCTATTGTCGATCCAAGTGCATTGAAACTTTTATAGGAGAATCAAAGACAGAAGAAGCAACATATTCTTTTGAGGGTACGTCAGAAATATCGTTAAACAGCGATCTCTCTCAGCTGACCAGTTAATGAAGTCCCAGTCTGAACGAAGAGGTAGAAGAAGGGGTGGCCTCTCGAGGTCGCTGCATCGTCTTGGATCGCGAGTCCAATTATCCACTCAAATTCATCGCCTCGAATATTGACAGCGCGCAGAATAGTGGTACCTGTGCCCCGGCCAACGCGACAAGCCACCGAATTTACGATCAAACAAAAAGCACGCGGCAATAAAGGTGACAAAATATTTCCATCGGAAAATATTTACGACGAGCCATATTTCAAGGAGCAGTGGCACAGCCGCCTCCACCCCACTGGATCGCCGAGCCGAGCGTTTCTGCGAGGAAAGCGGCATTGTTCCCGCTCGCTGAATCGACTATTTATTGGTATCCGTGAAGCTGAAGTACGTAAATCTTGCGGACGAGCTGCTGGGACAGCATCGAGCCTCGTAATTTCTTCTACAACGTTCTTTTTACAGGCTGTATCTGCAAATTCCCGTTCCATCGAGATAGCGTAAACGATCAGACACCGCCTCTGAAAAGAAACAAAGAAACTACCCCTAACGAGACACATATTCCAGCATCGAATACCAGACGAGACCTGAACGGCGCGTCGCCCAACGGAGCCCATACCCCTTAACGAAGTGCATCCGCGGCCCGAATCGTCGCGTCGACAAACTATGGAGACGTCTAGGACATTACGCGCCGGACGAAATCGTAAAGGGTTGACTTTACGGTGCAGCAGGGCGATCCCCCGGGCCCCCAGAATTCCTTCGCGGCGGAATACAGCGGCAGAGGGGGCGCCCTTCGCGATACCCGAACGTCCTGCCTTGAACTCTGCCCGCGGAATTCAGGATTAGAGGAAGACAGGTCGACGGCGCGTAATTCTTTAATTGCATCGGCTAATTGGCTGTGAGTGGCGCCACGGTGCCACGGGACATCGCCGATGACAATTATTCCGCGAGAGGGGGACCCGGCCGTAAATTGCTTCGGCATTTTTATCGTTCCTTTAATCGGCCGTTTCCCCGGCTCCGCCGTCGAGCCGCGTTTCTTGCGTCTCGGGGCGCGTGTGACGAGAGACCGGGCCCAGGCCCTCTAACCGGCTGTAATTTATTATTCTGAGGGACGATACGAATTCGCTAATTGAGACTAAAGCGGCTGAGCAAGGGGGTAAGCGTAGAATGCGCATACGATCGATGCAGCCGGATCGCGGACGGACGTGGACAGATTCCCACCGAGATCCGATTGTAAAACACGGGACTACGGTTGAAAGAGAGAATAGCAGGAAATAGATTCTAATTTAAATTGAAAATCCTACCGACGGGTATCGATCTCTCGAGTAACGCAACGCATTGTGTTCCCCCGAGACCGAGACGGTAGAACAATGCATGCAAGGAGGAAGATCGAACGTAAAGTGTTATTGCTCGTTGGAAAGAGATCCGTCCGGGACGGTTCGTAGTTCCATCAGTGCCCCATAGTCTTCGGAGCAGCTTTCCACCGCGTCTGACAGAAGATCTGACCAGGGAACGTCCATAATGACAAACCGTCCCGGTCTCTCGCGAACGATCGGTTCAGGGCCGTGGCCAATGTTATAAATGCATCGAGGGGGGAAAAGAAGCGGGACGGGTCGAGCTATCTATCGATAGCCGATATCCTGGCTGCGTTTCGTAGACGCGACCGCCTCGGCAAGATCGATTTGTGTCGAGGCAGGTCCGAGAACGCGAGATGGATGGGCCAGAGCACGAAATCTATTAGTCATCACCCACACGATATCCAGCCGTCTCTCTTCTTCTCCTCTTCCCTTCCTCTACGTTTCTTTTCTCCTCCTGTCGATGGTGCAGACAGGTACGTCCGATCAGCGTTATTGTGCCCGACCAATCGCTATGCGCGTTCTGTGCACCGCGGAATGTTAATGCGTTCTCGTGGCTGAAACACGCTGCAAAACGATACGTGGACCTTTGCCGTGCGCCGTGTTAGTTCCTTTCGGTGGTCCTGCTCGGGGGGACTCGAGGGACTCTCTAAGAATATGCTCTGTCGACGTGGTTCGTCAGGACACCAAGGATGGTTTCTATCGCGCGGAGGTAAATCGAGGCTCCCGAGGGCCCAGAAACTGCGGCTGGCAGAGATGCTAGGTACAGAAAGAAATCGGTCGAAACGAGCCAGTTAGCCAGGCTAGATTGCGTCGGATGTTCCGGAACGAGCGACGGCCGAGAGAGGGGCAATCGGGCCTCTCTCGACAGAGTTGCTCACTTCCCGCCACTCGGGAGCACTTCAAGTCCATTCGCTCAATTCATTTTCATCTCCGATTCGCCGTCCACCCTTCCTCCTCTGTTCTCTCATTAGCAGTCTTTCCGGTGGCCCCGAGACTCCGATCGCCACGAGATTCCTCCAAAGAAGATTAGCCCCAGTTTCCGTCCCCCCGGAAAGCCCGTCAAGATTCGATTGTCCCTTAATGGACCCACGAGGCGGCGTAACGAACACGGCCCGATCGCGTTCGCGCGTGTTTTTTTTTCGGCGGTTCGATGAATCGGCAGGGGGGGTTAATTGGAAGATGAAGTCGAAGTAAGTGGCGAGGGGTGATCTAGAGCAGGCCGGCAATCGGGATAATTCCGTCGTGTTTATGTTGGCGTTCGGAAGTGGATAGGTTATGTAGATTGAGGTAATTGCGTGCGCGGTGGGATGACGTCAAAGATTGATCGCGCTAGGAAATATCGCGGACAATTCAGATCGTCCCTGTAGCGACGTGTCCTCTTTGCAGTAGGACGTGGCTTAATGCTCCTAGGCTGATTGAGTGCACTCTTCTTTGTTGTACCAATCGACCCAATATCTCTCGTTCTTGATTCGCCAGACACAAAGGATCGCCAACGATACGGGATAACTGACGAACCACTGGACGTTTTATTAAAAATCATCGCGTCACTGCGCGTTGCTGGTCGTGGTCGAGGTAATATCGCTCACTTATCATTCGGAACTTCTGCCACGAACGAGACTCGTAGCTGGCTCCAATCAACAGGCTATTCACTAAACAGGCCAAGTTACAGTCATCCTGTAATTACCCTAGGTTCGCCGGTTGCGCGGACAATGGCAGGAACAGCGGAGAGAGAAAAACGATGGTGATTTGCATAATTAAGTTAATTACACCAGGGGACATTGATTTCGGAGTGGCTGGGAGCCCGGTCAAAGAACGAAGGCGAAGGAGCACCTATCTCGCATCTTCGGGCGTAATGAGCGTTCGGTTACAAGATCAGCCCTCTTGTCTCCGAGAGAGATCTCCGAGAGGAAAGCTGCCGACGACAGGGGCGTGCACGAGCTGGATCTACGTGACCAAGATGTCGAAAATGAGCGTAGGGCGTGGCGGCCGCCCGATGAGTTACGATGCACCCTTTGTCTTAGCCTGCTCCACGACCGCAGGACCCGGGTAATTACGATCATTTCCATTTTTTTTTCCCTCTGTGGCCCCGATGCTCGTGTCAGAGCACGTACGGGACCACGAGCCCCTCCACGGGGCGCACCATCCACGCTCCACCCCCTCCGAGACACTAAAGCCTTATCAATAATTAATAAAACCCACTGCAGTTGCTGTTATGTAAATATTTTCGACAACGTTCAAGCTATCCTGAATTTGTGTTAATGCCTCTGGTCGGTGGCGAAGTTTGTTTCCTGGAAAATATTCATCGCGGTCCTTCCATAGGGGTTGGCTAATCGGGGGATCTTCGGGGAATAATACGATATTTCGTAGGACATGAAGAAAGAGGAACGAGAAATGAGGAAAGAAAATATGACGGCGGGAGGAACGTATACCTACACCTACACGGCTATGGCGAAGGGATAGCCCAGGGAAGTTGCATCTGCTGCTCACTGGGGGGTGGACGATCATTTTTTAGGGGTAAGACCCGCGATCGTGGGGGTAAGTCGCCTAACGAATCGTTTTTGTTCGCGGGCCGGACAAACACATCCACACGAATACATAAAAATAAAGCGCACCGCCGTCTTCCTCCCCCTCGGTCTGCATTTACTCACATTGTGCCGGGCTATATTTTCATCGGCGACGGCACGGGGAATTACTAATGTACTTATTAATTGATCCATTCAACCCGTAATAAGAATTTATTGCCGTCGCTGCACCCGCCAATTGTCTAGCTCGCTGCCGTCGCTTTTGTTTTCTGCGCCCTCGTTAAGGGTGATTATCGATCTGACCGTGGAACGGTGGGTAAATTGATTACGAGAACAGAAGACAGTTCTACCTTGTCGTTGCAAACACGCTTTTATGCTCGATTCGGGCGAAGGCGCAAGGAGGAATCGATTTCGCAAAGACAGGTCGATGGTGCTTTGATTTTAGGCGAGCTAATGCGCCGTAAAACGTAAAACGCCGAGAGCGAGTGACAAGGCACGTGTAGCTGTAAATTCCCTCGTAAAACTGTGCCGCGCGACGTGCTCAACTATAAATATTAATGCTTCCCAAAAACGGTTTTCCTCTACGCCGTCCATCCTTTTTTTTTTCACCGCTCCAAGCGTACTCGGGAACGCGTGTCGTAAATCAAGCCGCCAGAAGGAGGTTGTCAGCGAAAAATACGGCGGATAAAGGCGGCTGGGGGTAAGAGTTTGTTTTAGATGCCAGAACCCCTTTCGCTTACCCGAGAAACATTGCTTTCGCCAGCCACGACTTCCTCCGAATCTTCGGGGATCGATGGCGGAGGTTCTTGGGATATCACCCCCTCCTTTCTTACGATTTTTCACAAAATCCTGCGGTTATTTAGGCAACAGAAAACCTTTGATTCAACCTCTTCTACTTTTAAACAACAAAATATTTAAAGATTGAATCCAGGGGTTCAAGAGCAAGATACGAGGTTGCAATTCCGAAGAATCATTTCAAAAGCGTAAATGTTGACGAATCTTCCCCTGATGTCCAATTTCCTTTCAGCGTTCTTGGAAAATGAGAGGAGATATTTCATTGTTCCCGGTGGTGATCTACGCAGCCTGCCAGCCTGGCAGTGCCAGGGTCAGTTTCTCCTCCACCATCTTCACGGTTATTCGACGTGAAATGACCAGCGGCTGCCACGGTCCAGGGGAAAGGTAAATAAATTTTATTATCATATTCCGTAGATTTTTCATTTTCCACCAGGGAGAGGGGGTTGAACGCGAGCTGTTTGGGGAGCTACAGACGTTCTCCCTAATATTTTTGTCGGCGATCCCTCCTTACAGATACCTATCGGCCCTTATCTCGGCTTGCATCGCTCGTAGAAATCTTATCTTCCAGCCACCTCGAGCCGCCCACCACTCTGTCATCCTTGGGTCGGGATTTTACTTTGATCCTGACTTCCACCTTGTTCTTCGGGCTGCTTTAGCTTACGTATTTATCACGATTACAGTATGTTCCGGGGAGGAGTCAAATTTAGGGGAGTTCAGCTAAATAAAAGTACCCTAGTGTATGCGCATTTTGCACCCACAGCACGTCAGGTAAGGAACCACGAGGAAAGAATAGGTACCGAAGTTGCCACGGGAGGAGAATCGAGTGTCTCGAGAGGAGCTGGAGATCATTGAGACCAACCGACAGAGATCGTCATGTCCCTAATGACTTGGAGACAAGATCTAGGATACCGATCGACTCCACTTTTTTCCTTTCCATCTGACCACGGGATCTACAAAGTTTTGCGTGTCGGTCCCCTTTGGTCCCTCGACTGCTTCGCCCCGCCAAGTGGAAACGCGCGCTCTCGCCGGATCGTAACAAGAGTTTAGTGGCCCGTAAATTACGCCGACATTTCCAATTATGTGGCTTTTCGCGCAGGGGCCGCTGTTGACCAGTGGTTACTCGTGTTTTCGTGTGTTCACGCACCGAAACAGATAACCCTGCCTCTTTTCTCGACCTGTTTTACGAGTCCGTGGTATGTTCCTTTGCGCGATAGCAACGATTGCTGCTGTTCTAACCACCCCTCCTCCGGGATTTTAGGGACGACGTAGCAGCGAGGTCTGTGGAAACGTATGGTGCCATCGAAAGAATTAAAGCAGTAAGAATGGTACCTGGTATAAATTTTCGGGATTTTATTTAAAAACTTGAAGACTCTTTTAAATAAACGGTTGTATATACGAAAGTACCTATATATTTTAAAGTTCTTGTAGTTTTGTTTACAACGCGATATCTAAATAAATAATGGAATTATAGGCGATCTCTCGGCAGCGTTATTTTTTTTTAAATACTTTACAGTCACCACTTAGCTTTGACCTGGTTCATCAGAAATAAAAAATTCGATCAAATTAGGTTAGTATATTAGATTATCAAGTCCTTAATCGTGGCTTTTTCATTTCCCTTGCGTAGTTTTTATTTTGCAAATAAAACATGATGGAACATGAGAGCGATTCTGTGGCGAAAATATTGATATTTTTGTTATGAGAAGCCGCCATTTTATAGCAACTTAGTCTTCCGGGATTATGAACTATTGAGGACTAATAGATAATCTAATATACTAACTAAACTCCCGCGAATTTTTTATTTCAAATGAACCTGGTCCGAATTAAAGTGATCCCCGTAAACTACTGAACAAATATCGCTGCCGGGAGATCGCAGATACCTATTTCTTTTATTTATTTATATTTTCCATTGCAAAAATTACCACATGTAGTTTAACATTTACACTATCGAATACATAATGGTTTGATTAAAAAAGCCTTCAAGTTTTCCCCCAAAACTTCCCGAATATACATGTTTTTTCAAACCTCACAGGTCGGCATAACCGTTTAAGAGGAAACGAAGCTAGGAATCTGTGAATAGAAGTTCGATTCTGTGCAATTTGGAACCTGCAATCTACATTTTCTGCCATTAGATGGCTCGCTTGATTTTATGGATGGTACAGGTATGATTGAAAGGGATACTTAAAGCATGCAATGAAAGTTATTACAGTTTTCATTGCAGCTTGCGGAGGAATAAAGCTTGCAGAACGCAGGTCAGAATTGAGAGTATCCTACAGGACTCTGTTCCTCCGCTTCCACTTGCAATTAACGATTAATTAAAATTACCGTGCAGTTTTCTAACGAAAATCGAAAAAGGGAAAGACAAAGTGTTCTGAAAAGTTTCATGTCAGGCTACGGTGAATCGTGAGTTATTGGGGCCAACTTATTCCCTTCTTTTCCCCATATATTAATTGGCCGCGAGACGCAATGAAATATCTGCCCTCGGAGGGGATGTTTAGTTTCTGCCGTTGCCATCACTCGATAAAAATGTGGCCGCTAAAATTCAGTTCAAAATGCAGGACGGACGCGTGCGTCCGTGCGCAGGGCTAATGTGAATGCATCCACACGGACAGTCGATTGGATTGTGTGCGACAAATGCGTCGTGCTGTTAGTAAGCGACAGAAGGTGGATGGAAAGCATCATTCAGATGTACCTCCTAAGTGCACGAAGGAGCCACGAGTCCGAGCTTTATGATAGTTATTAATATCAAATAGTCAGCCACCGTGCCCATTACGGACATAATGGGACGCAATTTTTTCCAGCGACAATGAGGCACCCCGTTAAACACTCGATGCGTTTGCATTATTCACGCGGATGATTAAGCTCCGTTAATATATCCAATGGCAGCACGTGAAATCAGAGGACGACGGAGCGCGGAGCTGCGTGAAACAAATGCGCCTCGAAAGCGTATAGAAACCTAGCAACGCCTCTTTCGTTTCTTAACAAAAATTCGTAAAAAAAAATTGTGGGAATATAAACAGAAACGTAGAGACTATACACAAATCTCAGCCGAAATTCTGAGGCAACAGTTAATTGTTAACTAGCTTCGAAGAAATTCCATTGTAATTGCCCCTTTTCATTTCCATTTCCATGGAAAGAACGGTGTACAGACAGGTACGACAATGGTTTCAATGGCCAATTTCCGCAAACGGTTTCCAGCTCGACCACATTCATTTTCATTAGACGCATTGGGAATTTTCATTTATTGGCCGAGATTATTGGGCCCATAGTGCATCAAATCCGTAAATAACCTGTCGACACAGGTAAGCAAAAGGCGAGGTACCGAAGCAGGTAGCTCTAGGATCAATGCCGAAGTAATCCTGTTTTATTACCGCTAAGACAATACACCAAAACAGTAGCTTGCTAATCTGCTTCGGTGGGGGAGATATTTAATCGATTTAAAAGTCCCCAAACGAAATGCAATGATAACTCAAGTGCAAGTTACAGCTGAAATTGAGGAACCCCGAGGAAATTCGATATAACTCCCGTTGGAGGGAGCAAGGTAGGCAAATGTTTCCACTTTTCAGTGACTCATACCCGTTTGCCCATTGTCTCGGCCAAGGAGCACGAGGCCATGGTGTCCCGTACCGCAAACCAATTCGTCGAGGTGATTCGATGAAACCGAGCCATGGGAAAACCCCAACTTTCCCCCCGGAAAGGGTTGCCTCGTGGTGGCACTAGCAGGTTTTAAGGTCATTTATTTATTGGCCTACAATGGTCGGCGCGACCGCTAGGTCGCCGGGATTAGGGCCATTAATTTTCCTTCTTCGCGAGAGCCCACTAATCTGCCCCCGGAGCAAGACGACGTCCGCGTTTCACGGCACATTTTACCTGTCCACAGCGGCAAGCGACCCGGGACTTACAAACAGGTGCAGTTTCCAGGATGCTCTCTCGATCCTGCCGCGATTAATCTCGTATCGACGGCGCGTTCGGACACGAGGTGGGAATACTCGATCAAGCGTCCAATTCTTTCCCCCGTTGCGCGGCAGAAGTTTCTGGGAACGTGGAAGATAAGCATCGAGTGAAATAACGACGGCGCGAATGATTTTGACGGTGAAATATCGAAGTATTTAATTCGCCGGCGAGTTATCTGCGTGGCTCTTCCGCGTCCTTTCAACTTCTGCCACGCAGAAGTTTTCCGCGGGCCCGGTTCTCACGCGGAAGTAACCGGGGGAGACCTGGAAACGCCGTGTGTCACCGATTATTAATCGCCGCCGGGAGTGAGTAAACTCGGTTAATTGGATAAGCGAGCCTCGAACAAATGTTCGCGTGATTACGCGCCGCGGCCAGTTTCAGATACAACGTCGGGGTTAAACGTCAACCGAGAAAATTTCCACCTCGTTTCCCCGGCCGTACGATTTATAAACGAGTGGCTCGCGTGACCGCGAGCCTTTCTTACCCTGGCTTTAATATTTTTCCGACTAATCGCGCACGAACGCGCGGCTGCTAGCGAGCTTTGCTTTCGCGTCGCATCGTTGCCACCGTTTACGGTTTGCGGCGTTCCGCGGAGAAACGGGCATAACTTGAGGAAGTAATATTGCGGCAGCTCGAGGAATACTTATTCCCTATTAACTCTGGATTTTATGGGCGTGCCTCCTCCAATAATTGCGCTTAACTGAGACTGGTATGTATGCAAATAAACGCGGATAAAAGAGGACCACGAGCTCGTTAAATGGGGCAGCTGAAGCTCCAACTACTCCAACGCGAGTTCCTTCGAAAACCAAAGTATTCTCACTCCAAAAAGTTTCACCCTTGAAATTTAATATTCATCCACTTCAACTACAAATATCCTCGGAGTTTAACATCACGACAGAAACATCCCCTGATGAATGGAGCCCATCGTGCACTCCCAAAGACTGATCAACCCCTAACAGCAAGATCCACGTCGAGGACGGCATCGACTCCACGAGGGTGCTCGTCAGGCGTCGACGTCGCGACGCCCATGTGGCCATCCTCCCACGATAGGCGTTCACGAATAGGCGGAGTCGCGACATGCGCTCTGCACCGTATCCCGCCCATGAGAACCGGTCAGATTGGTGAGAGGCTTGAACATCTGACGTGGGATCCAATTGCTAGGCCTGGGTTAGGTCTGCCGTTGGTGCCGTAGTCGCCAATGGGACGCTGGTATCCGCCAGGGAACGTACGCCAGTGGTGGAGCCTGTGGCTAAATCCACGCCGCGTGAGACAGGCCACGGTGGGGATAGGGGGTGTTCCCAGCAAACGCGTCGACGAGGACGCACGAGGTTGCCCGAACCTGGCCCCTGTTCCAGGTGCTGAAGTGAGACCGGGCGAGAGACCCGACGAGGACAGCGGCAGGGTTCGAGGGGAACGAGAGAGTGCGAGAGAATGACAGATAGATGGAGGGATGAAGGGGGAAGAAAGAGAGAGGGAGGGCAGGTTCGTAAACGCCGAAATCGGCCGAGTTGCTCCTCGGCGGGAGCCCAGTCCTTACTCTCAGTCCCGCTGTGAACGCAGCAAGGAACGCCACGGATGTTTCACCCTCCCAGTTCGGTGCGTTGGAGACGTTGACGTTGAGTCGTGTGCCCGTCATCGTCAGCGTGTCCTCGTCTATTCCGTCGCCGCGGCGGTACACACCCGGGTCGTCAGTGGTTTCCGAGCGAGTTCGACACGCGATGAAGCTAGCTCGCTCTCTAGGCTGACGTTCGATCGAAACGTCCACGGGACCCCGTGATAGTATATCGTTACGTTTTGGTAGCAGCAAGGACTATCGGCTCGAGTGTCCCGCGCGATACAGATTTCGGAGCGCGAAGTCGCCGCGACTGAGGCACCCAACGCGCGTGCCCGATGAATTGGAGCAACGATAGAAATTGGATCAAGTGAGCCCGTCGTGCGACGAACAGCTCCCTCGCAGGTATTTACGTAGGGAACCTGGGAGCGTATGGACGGTGCGACGTGCTCTGTGCCGAGCAACGAAACAGTGAACTCGAAACCAAGTGTATTTCCATAGACAGTGTACTTTTCAGTGATAGTCAAGTGCGTCCCTTCTCCTCCCCTGCGAACTTTAGAAGACGCAAGTTGTCGGTGTGGCAAGGAAGACGGATCCATGAGGCGTTCCCGTGAGACATGATCGTGGCCTTCCTCCACTGACGAACTCTCGGCCGCAGCATCCCCGTCGATCACCATGATGAACGCTTTTTTGGACGGCGTGACCTCGCACCCTCACCACCTGGCCAGTCTGGGCATCAAGCTATCGCCCGGCGGCGGTGATGTCGTCGGTGCCTCCACGGACACCGGTCCAGGCGTGCAACCAGTCCCGGGAGAAGCTCCGTCTCAGCAGCACCATCATTTCCATCCCCAAGGCTACCCACCTCACCACCCCCATCCGGCGTCGCACATGGCGCCGCACATGGGTCACCACATGAGCCATCACCCCGGCTACGCGGCCCGCGACTTCCTGCTGCGCCGCGAGCACGAGTTCAACGCGACCGCGAACCCGACCACCCCCGAGAGTGGTCTAGGTCTATTCACCCCGCTGCACCACGACGGCACGGCCGCGACGATGCAGCAGTTCCCTCATCATCCCAGCCAACATCCCCTGGCGGCCAGCCACTACCCCGGCCACTACCCCCAGGACTCGAGGCTACCACCCCATCACCAATACCTCGGCGCGCCTCATCTCACCCCAGCGTCGATCCACCACCAGCAGCATCCCGCCGTCAGCCACCCCAGCCATCATCCCCACGGCGCGTTCCTCAGGTACATGAGGAGCAACGGCGCCGGCGGCGGTGGCGGCGGCGGAGTAGCCGGCGGCCAACGCCAGGAGATGTCCTGCATGTGGGTAGACCAGGATGCCCCAGGTCCCGGAAGGAAGCTCTGCGGCAAACTCTTCAACTCCCTCCACGACATCGTGACGCACCTAACGGTGGAGCACGTGGGCGGACCCGAGTGCACCACGCACGCGTGCTTCTGGCAGGGATGCTCGCGTAACGGCAGGGCCTTCAAGGCCAAGTACAAGCTCGTCAATCACATCAGGGTGCACACCGGCGAGAAACCGTTCCCCTGCCCGTTCCCCGGCTGCGGCAAGGTGTTCGCCAGGTCCGAGAACCTCAAGATCCACAAGAGGACGCATACCGGTGAGTAGCTTACATCTCGTTCGGGTAAAACGTCTTGCACGCCGCGAGTGACACAGTGACCGTTAGGCCGCTGGCACCTTGGATGTTTTGGTCGAGGAGCAGGCTCGCCGGCAGATTAGGGGACGATCGAGCAAGATTCTTCGCAGGAATCTGTGGTAGCGAATGGCTCGCTTCGGGTCCCGAGATACGGATCTCCGGTAACGAGCAGTGAACATCTACAGGATGATCTACGTGGCTGTAAAAACCCGAGGATACTCTAAACACCAGTCAGACTTAAGTACCGGGGGCCTCTCAATAGCCGGAATTGGATTAAGACTCGCAATTGAGTCCACGAAAGTTAATCTCCGCAACTCATCGCCCCACCATCTTGATCTTTCCCCGCCGACTCGCGATATCTTCTTTCAAACCGGCCACCGCGCGGCCTAACCGCCGGAATGCCTCGAATTCCCTCTAACTATACCCCTGGGGCCCCCTTTAAAACTTTAAACCCCGTCACTCGCTGATCTGAATCAGCCACCCCGTTTCCACGAACGAACGGCCTCTAAATGGCCAGAAATCTGGCTCCGAGCATTCCTAGAGCACGAACCACCGTGGACGCTCGAAATTGCCTATAACGCTTGCCGAATCCCACGCCATGAATCAGCTTGCATAGTGTCCTCGTTGCCGGACGTGCGTAGAGTGGGGGCAGGGGGGGGGGGGGGTAAGAGTCTATTAACTCGCGGGGTACAGTCACCTGACCGGAGCAGAGCAATAATCTCTAGAAATCGTTCGATGGATATCGATGGAAGGTTTGAATCCGCAGAATATCGTAAATAAGTCGCGCGAACGGTTACCTACCATCGCCGTTTCCATCCCACCGGTTCACCCTTCTTGTTGCCTCGTTTTGGTCCCGTCGTTTCCCGTCCACGAAACGCCCCCGGCGCCTGCAGTCGTTTCAATATAATCAACCGGCTGTTTACGATGACAAGAATTTTTCGGGGCGCAATTAAGAAATTACCGGGCCATATATCGTGTCGTTTTATGCCCGCGTCCCTTGGACAATGTATTTACATGCTTATACACGGTCCAGCCGCGTTCCCATTGGTCGGGGCCCGTCGGACAGACGCCAGGCGTCCAACCAAGCCTGTCCAGGAGAGGCGCTCTCCCTTCGGGACCGGCTGCCGTTACCCGAGATTCCTTTCTGGACAGTCACTACTAATTTCACCTTGTAGTTTTATTGCCCCGTGCCCCGGGGGACATCGCGGTGGTTACTTTTCCACCGTTTTCGTTTTTTTCTCCCCAATTTCTCTATACGCTTCGATGCCGATTCCTCCGCGGGATGGGCCTCGCGATTCAGTTTTAACGGCACCCCGTAAAACGAGGGCCCCCGTAAATCCATTAGCGCGTACAAGCGTACATCTGTCGCTAATACGCTCGCGAGCTCGCGTTTACGCGCTCCTCGGCTCGCCCGTACACGCGCCGTGCTGCGACGTTAATGGCAGTCTTTAGTCCTGCGACGGTCGAGCTTTGATTTGCGTTCGCGCCGTTTCTCGCGCGCGAGAACACGCTCCGAGGGACTTTATCGCTTTCGCGGAGTCGCGGCTCCGCGACTGCCATCCCCTGCCGCGTGGGCGCCTGGGAATTCTGTTTTATGCCGTGTATCCGTCGGTGAGTGCAAGCGTGTAATTGAGGGATCAGTGAATAGCTCGGCGGATTGGAGTTTCAATTCAGAATCGTATGTCGAACTATTGATACGACGTATTAGGCAGTTATTGAGGACGCTACGCGAGGAGATTTAAACACGCACAGTGTAAATATGGAAATGGGTCTATTTTGCTTATCTCTTCTTCAGGATACAAACGGAAATAGACGGGACGTGTTTTCATAGAGTTGGTATTAAACCTAAACAGGGATTATCGAGGTTCTGTTGTAATAAACACGAGTCGGAATTCAACTCAAGTCTTCCTTTTGTTCCCCGCGCCTTTAGAGCCCCGGAAAACGTAATGCTGTATCGTTTTTAATGATTGTGGAAGATGAATCGTATATTTAAGTGCGGCAACGGTTGTAGATCGCGAGAGTTTCCGTTCACACGAACTCAACGCTCGAATCGGCTCGCTACCCTTTGTATCAGAGGCTGTATATCACTCGCGATTAAGTTTCGTTTTCATTTATAATCAGGCGCGGCTTAATTGCTCGAGATCAAGCGGCTTGAAGATTAATTATGAAATAACCGAAGTGTGTTTCCCTAATCATATGCAACGGAGAGCCGTGATAAACGAGCGAACTATTTGTTGGCATAATGGCAAGGTATTTTATCAACAAATGCGTAGCTTTGAAGTGCCACATAGTCGAGAAATCAATTAAAATTCATTTAGCTGCGCGTCGATGAGTGAGCGAGGCCCTCTAGCAACCCCCTTCGAGGTAAATTGGCATTTTCAAAAAACGCTCCACGCACGGCTTCACGCTTTGTTTCCAAGCGTTCCCCGTTCACGCGCGTGCACGCTCAACGATGCCCCTTTATTGCCTCTCTCCTACCCCCTTTGCCAGCGTTCCCGCGACGTACAAAAGCGATTCTTCTCGAATTCTTTGTTTAATCGCGAGCAGAGGACAAATATTTTGGCCGCGCCAATTAACCGGCGTGTTAGGTAGCAACCTACATGATCGTCATATCGACAAACTCGAAATAAGCTTGCAGCAATTTCAACGGAATTTAATTCTGAATTCCTTCATAAATTCAATAGTCCAGAGGGATCACCCCTTCAATATAATATTCAATCCTCAAAGCTAACTATACTTACCCACGAAACGAACTCAAATTCTACTCCCCGAGACTTCATTCGATCACCGTACTTCGTAAACTATGGAATTCTATAAAGTTTTCTGTTATGAAAATCAAAAAGAAGGTGATGAATTCAGTCCTCCTTGGTACACTCATGGTAAACACATTTCGATTCAGGAAATTTTCATCCAATTAGAAGCCACTGGGGAAAATGAATCTTCATTTCAAAGAGTTGGACTGACGATCAAAGTTCAATCTCCTGGCTCACCCTATCGCAGAAGGGACAATCGGTTCGCGTGCGGGCGATCGTTTAAAACTTTCGTGCGTAAGAAACGTTCCTATTAATCCGCAGATGCGACCCGGTTGGAACGGCGTCAGCCATTAGGCATAAATTGATATGCATTATAAAGAGACACGTTCCCTTCCCACCAGACAAAGAAGGATGAGACTAGAGGGCAGAGAGAGAGAAAAAGAGAGAGCGGGGTAGAGATAGAGCGAGGGGGAGAGTGAAAAAAAGAAGAATAGCGTTGTAACACGTCGAGGCGATCTCGCGTGTGCGTGGTGCCGAAACGGTGACGATTGGTCGAATTGACAATGGTTTCCCCCCCGGGCTTGAGCGCCATTGGTCAGGATTTTCGGAGGGTTAGAGACGCGTAGAATAAGGGGATGATACGGGATGAGTCGACGGGGGTTGTTGTGGAATAAGCGTTAAGTAGGGGCGAGCGTGTCGAGGAGAAAGATAGAGGGAAGGGGAGGCCCAGCGCGAGTAAATGGCTTCTACCGATCTCGAAATGCGAACGGTCGAAAATTCTCTTTGATTCTTTTTTGTTCGCATGCTTGAAATTATCGTTAATAAAAAAAGAAGACCAGATAAAATTTCGGCGGTTCGAAGCGCTTGAATAAGGAGAAATGTGAGAACGGCGCAAGGAAAGAGACGGGAGCAGAGTTGCAAACGGAAGAAGAACGACGCAGAAGGGGAGGAAAGCAGCGGAGGTCGCCGAGAAAAATGAGGAAACGGTGCCAGGAAGCGCGAGAGGATATTTGCTCGGCGAGCCACTGCTAGGAAATCGACGACGATCGACGATGCCGTAAACCTCGGTTCCGGGGAACATTGTAACTCTCCCGTAACTAATGGCGGCGAGCCTCGAGATCGGAATCGAGATGCACGATCGGATTTATGCGGGAGCAATATGGAAAGCCGGAGGCATTACTGCGATAAGCACGTGACGCGGCTAGAACCACGGTGAACCGTTGTTCGTATTCGAAGTCTGCTTTCCAAATAAAATGGAGACAAATTATTTTATCGATAGTGCCTTGTGGGGCGCGTGATACATCGGGTGGCGCGATTGGACGGCCTCGAAATTAACATCGATGAATATTTATATCTGCTCGCGTGTTTCATTTAATTTAACAATCTAAGTTCTGGAACAACTAGAATTCGGTGTCTCCGCGGAACAGGTTTGATCGAGGAAGGGTGAATTCTCCGACTGATTTCCTTCGCGCTCCGATCGAGTAGTATCGCGATGACAAGGCACGATGATGTCGATGCAAGACGCGAAAAGCGCGCCAAGCCCGACATTATCGTACCGACGACTTATCGAAATCTTTCTTGTATGGAAGATCGATCGAACTGGCTGGGCAAGCGCACCTCGATCGAGGGCCCTCGATTCGGAGATAAAAACGCGTCTGAGGAGCGGTCCGCTCGAGCCGACGCGACGGGTACGCGCGCAATACTCTTTAGCGCTTTCAAGCGACGACGATGATCGATTGTCCGGTACTTTTAACGTCGTCACGCGTTAAATGCTAGGATTTCGAAACATCCGCTGGTTACAGAACTGTTCGGCTCTTTCAATTATCCCCTTCGTAAATCGATGTCGGTTAGCGCAAATCTAATCAGACCGTCTCGCATTGATTCACACTGCGAACGTTTCGCTTTAGACTGATCAAGGATACTCTTTCTCGGAATAGCATTCTATACTTTTCCTTCACTTATTGGCAACTTTTTTCCAAGTTAAATACACGGCGAGGTGATCTGATTCTTATCGAAACCAAGTCGATTTCGCGCTGCTGTGGAGTTGGGGGTTAATTAACTTCGTGAATGGATTCATCGAGGACCGAGAAAAAGTATCTCTCCACGCGGTGTTTGAGAAGAGGGAGCTTCCGTATGAATTGTCACCGCGGGGAACGCCGTGGAGAAGCTCAAGGATAAGCCTCCGCGGGTCGATAAGGACGGGACAGTCCTTCGCGCCTGCACCTCGAAAAGCAGCCACCAATAAAAAACCACCCTCCGGTTCCTGTTTATGCCGCGGCTTTGTTATTCCACCGCCCACACCTTCATCGATCGCGGCCAGCACAGAGTAACTCCCTCATCTTCGACAGCGCGGAACGTGACACGAGATACAGCCTGCCGGAAACGCGCTCTGCCGAGGTGTTGCGAAGAAAATGTATCCGCGGACGTTGATACGAAATCGCGATAACCATCCCACCGAACACTTCAGTTAATTTGTCTTCGCTCAGCTGTAGATAGGAAATTATGCTGGCTCAAACATGGCTTGATTCGGGTGACTTCATAACTCTGCGCTTGATACTATAACGGCTCTAAATATTGAGTATTCTAGTGGAGAGATTCAGTATCCAGTGAAGGTAGTACTGTGTTAAGGGGAGAAGCCCGTATCAACGGCTTAATTTTTCATCAATTTTTCGGAATCTTTTGCAAAGATACCAATGTACTAATCCTCCCGGAACTTGAAGGGTACTTTATTGAACATTATAACACGTAAAGGAAATTTTATAACAGTAAAATTATAATAAATACAAAAGAAATAAAGCAGTACCTGAAATAGTTTTTTTTTTGAGATGCAAAACGACGCCAATTGTAGCGTCTCTGGTAGTTATGTGAAACAGACCAATAATTTATTTTTCAATCTATGTACCAATTGTAAGAATATGAACCACAAATGGTGTAAAAAAATTGCGTATTTTAAAAATGACGGAACTTCAAACAATTAGGTGTAATTTTCGCCAAAAAATCGCGTTTTATTTCTTTAAAAACAGTGGTTAAAATTAATAATTTGATTAAACCTTGTGGTTCATATTCTGAGTAATATTATGAGCTAAAAGTCTGCACAATTTGAAGTTGATTGGTCAAATAGTGAATTTCGGCCTACAACTTTGAGAATATATTTTTGAAATGTTTTCAAAATGGTTTATGGAAAATGTTTTTGTTGGATTTATACGGTCTTCTACCCTTAAAGAAGATAGCTTCGTCCATAATTTCTTGGTTCGCAGAAACTCGCCAAGGTTCTAAAGAGATATTCAAAGTTCAACGAGTGCACGTCTCGTGTCAATAATCAGCCGAAGGCTACTCCAAATATATGGTCCCATCCGGCGAGTGTTTCTTTCCGATGTAAATCTTATTGTACCAGTAGCCAGACGCTGTTAGTTCCCGAAGGGTCATTAAAAGAGGATTCATGCCGGCAAATCTGCGGCTCTGTTCGCGGTGCAGCGCGTAGCCCCGAGGGTCGGGTATATTATTTGAAACTGATTTAGACTGAAAGATTTGTTGCAAAAGCAAGCTGCCGAGAGTGGGCAATGCCGCGTGCTCGTAGCCCCTGGCACTCTTTCAGAGCATCGTAACCGTCCCAACTGTTCGCCGCTCCCGACACCATATGCCTCGGTCCGGGATGTTACGCCTTCAACCTGTCGATGATCCTGTCCGCGATCGAGCTCCTAAAATCCAACGACTCCATTTCGCCAAGGATGACTCCGAGTGGACGAGGCTGGATTTACGAATCACGGTCGACGAACGTTCATTGCGGTTTCATGGAGTTGGCGAATAGGAAATCTGCTGCAAGGTTTCTCGTAAAACTTGGGGGACTACCGTAAGATGCCACGGAACACGAGTACTTATGGCCTGAGTGAAAGATACTTGGGGCCCACTGAAATTCGACTTACGAACGAGGCCATCTCTCAGATCAGTGAGCATCTAGGAACTGTTTAATCGCTTTCGACGGTGGACGGGGAAGGAGGAGCGACGAAGGAACATTCCATTCGAGTTAATGAAGAACGCGATCTACAGGGAAGCCCGTTTTCTCCGTCCGTCGAAAGCGGAAGCGGTCTGTTGATACAGTTAATGGCGCGCGACGGGCTTGATAGACAAGCGATGACGATCGAAACCACGAAGGGACACCGGTTCCAGCGCGAAACCCGCGATGCAACCCGATAATAGATAGGCAGCCTCGCTTGATTGGCTTCTACAAAAACAGAACTGGTTAATTATCCCGTCGATCCACCCTTTCCCGAGCTGCGGTTGCGGGCTTTTGCCACTCTCGGCTCAGTCAGCTGAAAAAATAACGAGGCCACGCGCTCGTCTCGCTCCCCACACTTATTGATCACTGGGCAGAATCCTCTTCCTTCTCGGCGTATATTTCGTCATTTATTTCGAGGGACCGCACCGTTTGATTACTATTCTAATTCCAAGCGACGTCTAATCAGGGAGAGAAAGTCACAGAAACTGATGAAACTATGTTTAGCATCGGTCGATGATAGGTTCAGGATCGACTGGTTTGAATGAGTAACGATGTACCGCGGTGGAAATTCAATTCTCTGGCCACGTGAGTAGCCGGGAAGAGAATGGCCGGTTCGCGTCGCTAGCGGTCATAATTTTTAACGCGATTCGTTTGATCGTTCACGCGAGAGTAAAGGCTGAAGAGGAGGAGCCTGCGGGAACGGGCACGGTTAGGCCTCCTAGCCGGCTGAATGAACGGTTCGGTGAAGGAACGGTGAACGTGACAAACAGGTTTCTCATTAACGCGGTGCAGTTTGACGAGAGGCCTTCGAAACCGCGCGACGCTAATTGTGAGCTAACGCGACACGCGCTGCTACTACAGCCGAGATTTCGGTGTAATAGAAACACCCGCGGCACCTGGATCTCGCTGCAATTCAGTGGAAAACGACGCTCGTGCATTAGATCCTGATTCGTTCCCTTTATCGTTCATACACCGACGATTCTATCGATTCCTCTATATTTTATAACGACGTGAACGCAATGTGGTACAGGCGGGATGATGATCGCGAGTGTTGAAAGCGGATATCAATTGTTTTGGCATCGGCAAAGATACTTCTCGGCTAAAAGTGTTTTCGAGTTTCGACCGAAATAAAACTCTCCTCCCGCGCGGGTATCTCTAAAACTACCCCGCCTCTAGCCCAACATTTCATTTCGCCGGGTTTCTGTGAACACTCGAGAATCTTCACGCCGGAAGCACGGTATTATTCCATCAGTCAGACACCGCCGCGATCGGTTACAATTTCTTTGAAAAGTGGATTGAATCCAGCCACCGTTTCGTCCACGTAATCCGCTATCGCCGACAGTTTCCACGGGCTGACGTAAATGCGTAGGTGCAACGAGGGGCAGGTTGGAGGCGACGTCGGGAGGGGGCGGAAAAAGAAATCAAACATTTCTGGTTATCTTCCAGCGTGATGGGCCGTTCGACAAGAAAATAACCCCGTGTCTACTCCCTCCGGCTCTCGAGATGAACTTTTTCTCTTCCCCCGTCCCTCTCCATTTCCATGGCTCGACGGTGAAACGCGGGAGAGTGGATATTACGGTCGTGGCTGGGCCGTCTGCGTCGGGAAACAGCGGCGAGAAATTAAACGCTGGCTAAGTGACCGTGTGTTATTCTGTTTGCGAGGAGAACCGTTGGAAAGATCCTCGAAAAAGTCTGCTCGGCCCAGTGGGTGACCGATAATCGCTGGGGCGCATCCGTTAACACGTGATATCTTACTCTCCGGCTGTTTAAGTTGTAAAGAATTCACCTCTACGTGCTGCATTGAAAGCGCGAAGCCCCCAGAGGTTTATGAAGCCTAGAAGTATATTTCTAGACCAACCGCTTCTATATAACCATCGCATTGGGAGTAGTACCTAAGAACGAGAGACCGAGGTTATTATTTCACCGATAGCACTCCAGTGCCAAGGAAATGTACCCATCAAGCTCCACCAAAAGTCCACATCCGAGAAGTCGTAAATCACGGAGCGGATTCAGAGAAATAGCAGGAGGAAGAAAACGAGCGACCTGGAATCCCAAATATTTTCCTGGACCACCCTTTCTCTCCCATCCACAACAGACTCCGAGTCTAATCGAATCGGGCCCGGGGAATTCGGTCATTGGACGTCGCCGAGGGACCTCTTTCCCTCGAGAGGAGCAACAATGAGCGAGGAGGGAGCGGGTAACCGAAGACGGGGTAAATCATTCCGAAGTTGGGTCGGTGGTTGCCACCGCGGGCACGGTAGCCCCCGTCGGAATAATGCGTTCCGCCGCGCGCTAAAGACGGCCGCGGCACAATGACGATCATCGAGAAAATATCGAGTGTCCGTAACATTATACTTTTCTGCCGTTTAAATGCCAGCCACCATCGAACGTGGGGGACAGCGGCGACTCGGGCTCGCGATTCCACTTGCCTCCACCAGGGGAGCAGGGGCCCCGGGCTGCTTTTGCACGCGCTTCTTTCGCGCGTTCCTCAATGCCACGGGACACCACCAGGTATCCGGATCATCGGGTTCGCGAGAACTTTCCAGCTACTTCGTGTCGGGTAGGCGAAGAATAGGCGTATCGTTTACGATACTCGGAACCGGAGAGGGCGGTGGGGCGCGCTTCCGTGGTTTTTGGGTGTTTCTAGTTTCTCGTTCGGCGCTGTGGCGGTGGCCCTCCCTCGTACCTTGAAATTGGAGTCTCCCACTTGGCGTTTTTGTACGAACAGGCGAGGGAGAAGTAGACGGATCGTTCTATGCACTCCGTTCTCAGGGATAGGCAGGATCGTTCTGGTTTCCACTGTTTGCGAGAGGTGTCCGAATAGATTCCATTCACAGGCGCAGCAATTCGTGGCGTGTCATGCCAACGCACGATTAGACACACCGATCGAGACCTGTCCGGTGTGTTCGAGAAGACGACACCCATGTGTCCCGTTTCATCAAGCCTCGTGGTTGGAGTCAAAGGTCGAGTCGAACCGTGTCGTCATCAGGCGGGACGTTTTTCCCACAGAGTTCTCCTCGTCAAATCTCGCCGTGGACGGAGAAGTAGAAGAAGAAGACGACGACGAAGAAGAAGGGTCGGGCGGTTGTCTCCGTGGTCTGGTAGGAAAGGTCGAAAAAGGGGGAGGGATAAATAAAAAAGAAAGCAGAGAGAGAGAGAGGGAGGGACAGAGGGTGGGGGGGGGGGGGGGAGATACGAAGGGAGTGAAAAAAAGGAAGGAACGAGGAGAAGAGCGGAGAAAACAAAACGGAATTGCGGCCTAGCTGCGGTGGATGATTTAGGGGGCGAGGGTCGCGGGTCGAGACCGGGCTCTGGAATGCCGGGACCCTCTTCTCTCCTCTTCGAGCCTCTCCTCCCTTCGATTACCCCTCTCTGTCCCTCTTTCCCTCTTTTCCACCGCGCTGGAATCGCTGGCGGAGGAGGATAAAATGATAAGGGACAAGGATAACAGATAGTACATTTACATAGGTCGTTAGTGCGAGGCGCACGCAGAGACGGTCAGCTCCTCTGACTTTTGGCACTGCTCCTGACGATCGTGGGAGCTCACTTTCGCTCCAACCTCCTCCGCCATGTCACCTAGATATCCGCCTCGACGTCAACTTTCTATAAAACCCTCGCGCGTCTATGTATCAGACTCGTGCATTAAGCCCGGGCCATCACCAACTATCTATACTCGAAAATCATCCCGCTGTAGAATTGGTTGAAATTCCACGAATACGGGGAACGGGGCATCCCAAGAATGCCACGAATCTAGTTCGTAAAGAGCAGAGCTTATCTAGATCGCAGCGGGGACGAATTATTGCCCGGGGGCAGGATCAATTATGTAAGTAGTCGCAGGTGGGCATGATTCGTCGCTGGTGGAACTGCTAGTTTAATTAATTTCGCGAGTGGGTCGGGACACGCGAAGAAGTATGTGGCCCTACGTTCTGGGACTCGCTCCAAGTAGCCTGGTGTGTGGCTCCGCGAGCCTTTAATCGGAGAAACTCGACGAGAGAGTGGCTCCTTCTGTTCTCTGTCCCACGGGATCCCGGAGGACTGACCTGAAGAGCCCGTCAAGAACCGTCGGGATACGCGTGGTGGGCCCCCGTCGGCCACATCGTATTATAATTTAATTTCGTAACCCGACGCCGTGTGCCCTCGCGCGGAGGAATTATCAGGGGCCACGTTATAATTTTCTCGTACGATATTCTGACGCGTTCTTGACGCCAGCGCAGGTCCGGGGAACCGGAGGCTCGACGGATTGCGTAACGTTTAGGCGTGTAAACCGACGGCGTTCTCGCTAATGCACAGAGGGCGAAAGCACACGGGACCGCGGAGATCAGATCGATGTCGGAAAAATGTTCAAACAGATCCACCGGCGAGGGGGCTGCGCTCGGTGGAAATTACGGTGTCAAGCGGGAGATAACAATCGAGCGAGTTCGTACACATGTTAAAATCGCTGTACGCGTTAGCGGTCGCGCTCGGTGGATTTATAGCCTGGCGCGGTACAATGAGTAGAATGGGTTGTTAGCAAACACGAAGAATCACTCGTTGCCGCGTATAGATCCGGCAGATTGCGTATTGTTCGCGGCTAATTAGGATGCTTTAGCCCGGGGAACGGTAAAACCACGCGCACACGGTGGACTTGGGATCGAAGATCCAGCTGGCTCCGTGTGAATCCCGCGGGGGAATCGCAGAACCCGCCGACGTCACTCGAATTTTTCGACTCGCGGCACCCTGCGAACGCCGCTCCGCTCTAGCCTTTCGAAATACCGAATATCGGGGGGGCCTCTCACTTCGGCGCCGCGAAACATTGATCACTGGCGGGCGCAAAAACGCTTCAAAGGGAACACGGGAGCGTCAGATAGCGGAAGGTCCCGATAAATAAAATTCCAGCGTGAAACGACACCGGAACACGCCAACGGAATATCAACGATAAAAAGGCCGGTCGAACGGACAGGAATAAATGAAAAGCCAGCGGAGAGATCGAATCAAAGCTTCCGCGTGCGAGTCAACATTTTCTTGAAGCGGATCAAGCTTATTTCACCGCTCACAGTTCCACGAAATTCCACGCCGGTCGACACCGTTCGCTCGTCTAAACAAGAATCCTCTACTCCGTTAATCACGGCACGGAATAATTAACAATCAATTAACCCCCGGTCGGGGGACAAACGGGACGAGCCTCCGGGGAGAGATCTCGAACACGCCTCTTTCCGAAGTGGGACCGGGGGAATGCCTCCGATGAAAAAGATGAAAAGTGGGCGAAAAAGGACGAAGGAGAGAGGAGCGAGAGTGCAGGAAGACTGTGGCGAAAGAATGGGGAGGAGGAAGAGACGGAATCGAAGGATAGCGCGGCCGTCCACGTTATATTTACGAAGAGTCTCAGCCTCTAATGGTTTCGATGCGGTCGGACGCGCGCGTACCTGTCCGCCGATGCGTGTGCACGCGTGCACAGCTATCCTTCATACGGTCTCGCGTGTTCTACCGGCGTCGATGCACGCACACACTCCCGATCCGACTCTCAGCCCTCTCTGTCCCCCGTTCACCGGGGGCCCTATCACTGCGAACGTAGGAGGGTGGCGAGGGCCAGGCCACGCACGGCCTGCACACGGGCGTGAATTATGCCTCGCGCGAGATGTCAAATTGCTCGCCATATCGTAAAATATACAACTCCTCGCGCTGTGGGAAACATTATGTTCTCTCCCACTACGCGATCCCCATCGGCCCGATCCTTCCCCCTTCGCGTTCGCCGATTGGCCCCCTTTCCTCTCCGGACGAGGGCCGTTCCGTGTCTCTCACCCTTTATGGGGCGACCAGCGACGAGGAGTCCGCGATTCACCGGACGGGAACGCGTCCTCGGATTGCGTTTCGGGCGAGTGGGCTGGTGATCCTGGACGCTGGGTTCCCGATTGTGAGTCCCTTCCGGCGCACGATTCTGGGACCCTTTATTTGCGCTCTTGTTTGGGGGGTGGGATATTTGACGACAATAGGGGTGCAGGGTGTGGAGAATGGGTGGGGAATTGTGTTTAAATCACCTTCGAGGTGTGATGTTTAATTGACTCCCCGCTTGTGTCTTGAGTAGATAATATTCTCGCACGAGAATTGATACGAGCGAGCGAGCCCGTGGTACACGTGAAGTGTTACCACAGCTTCGATGCCCCAATAAGTTTGTATTCCCCAGCTACAACTCCAGTTGATGAAACATTGACCGTAGATGATTACATCTTAATTAGAAGAGGAAGACGCGTCGGCTCCGAGCTGCTGGGACTGTCGATCGGCTCGAGTCTGAACAATCGATCGATCCGCAGGAGAGTGTCGATGGATATCCGCTTAATAGCCAGGACGATAATACGGCCGCAGGCTGCGGCCTGGGACGCGATCTGATTTAGCAATCTTTTCGCCACGCCCTGTGTCTAATCGTTAGAGCAGCCCTGGGCCCGTTCATTAATAAGCCTAAAACTGGCCCACACACGAAAACCAGCCGGGCCCAGAGTGCCGCGTCAACCTCGAGAAGGTTCCCCAGGGACCGATCGCGCAACGAGGCGCGCAGAGGGGCGAGGAAGAACGGAGGTGGAGACGAAAGTTCGTCGAGGATCTCCACGGCTCGTCCGCGAGAGAGCGTCGAGTCATCGGCAGTCAATAAATACCGATCGATCTTGCGCCAGCATCTATTAATGACTAAACGTCGGCTAACCAAATTAACCGTGACTAAAGTGCGTTTAATTCGGCGTTCCACGATCGCCCTTCGCATTGTTTCGAGTATCATCCCCGTTCGGAAATTCCACAGCCACGTTCAAGGATATTCAAGAACGTTTAAATCACAGGGTGCATTTTGCTTTCGAGTAGTTTTTCCAGTATGGAATCCGCGGGAGGATGATTTAAGACGATCCTGAATCATTTACCCAGACGCAGGTTCCCATCAGTGTTTTCCCGTTTTCTTGCGCGATTTAATCCTCGGCGGAGGATCAAATAAAAGCAGCGCGATAAAGAAAGCGGGTGAATTTACATCGTTCGATAAAACATCGCCTCCTGGAAGCGTGCGACTCGCGGTTACCTGGTAACTCGATGTATCTTCTTTCCTCCCCCTTGCTCTCGTTAGGTCCTCCCCGCCGCGTCCTCGTCTCCCTTTATACGCCCTCGAGTATCGCGCGAGGCCTCCCCACTTAATCCTGGCCGCGCGTAAATCATCAACTTCCTTCTTGACGCCTTCGAGGGTACTTGGCGCGGCCTTTCCATGGAAACAGAGGGGAAGAAGAGAGGCGGATCGAAAGTTTTCCAAAGAGTTCCGACCTTGGGGGAGGAAGGCTCCTTCGCGCCTGCCGCTGTCACCCTTGACCTCCGATATCAGCTTGAGAAACGGGAGGAATTGTGAAAGGAAGGAATACGGTAAGATACTCGAGTGGTATATCAATCGCTAAGTAGGTACGCGTGTTTTCCCACTAATTAGGCCGTTTGAGTAAATTCAAAGTAATCGGCAGTTGGCGCGAAGATTTGGTGACGATGGGAGGCGTCGAGAGGCCGAGAAAACGGTGATACGAAATTCAAAGCGAAATACAAAGCGGACCGCGACACAAGGGACGGCTAAACGAAGGCTGTCGAGGGGTAAGAGCGACAGAAGAGGGCCTAAGTAGCCGTGTACGTGTACGCGTACGGCAGCACTCGAAACACAATTCGTTCCGGTTCTCAAAACCTGAAATGCTAATCTGCCGACGTTTTCTTTTGACCGATTACTCCCTCTTATTCCCTCCCCGGCCACTGGCCCTCTTACACTCTCTCTCCCCCTCTCTCTTCCTCTGTGCCGGCTACAGTGAAAAGTTCTCGTCGTCGATCAGCGCTGCAACCTTTTCGCCGACTCGAATCGAGGACGAAAAGTTCCTTTCGGAAAAATCTTCTGGCCCGGACAATGGGGCCTCTAACAAGCGGCTTCCACTGTCTCTCTCTCTCTCTCTCTCTCGATCCCCGTGCCAGTGGCTGCCACGTATCCGTCCTTCTCGCTGGCTCTTCTGCCGTTTAGCACCGGTGCACAAAGATGCAACAAAGCGGGGCGAACTTCGCCGGCGTGCAGCAACCCTCTTCCCGTCTAAGGGGCGACAGAGAGGGAACGCTGGCCGAACAGCGCGGCCAAATCTGTTTGCTGTTTTCTCTGTGGCCCGTGCAAAAGTTGACGAGACTTTCAGTGGCTGTTGAATGGGGGGATAAGGGCGCGCACCTAATACTTTCCTCCTCAATGCCGGCCTTCGAGGGCCCTCGAACTCCGCTGCCGCTGTTTGTGTACCTGCGTGTCGAGGGGCACGCTTCGATATTGGCGTTGCGACTGCTTTGGAAACCGTTTACCATCCGATCCACGGTTAGATGAATCCGTGCGATAGGAGGGACTGCGGCGCATGCGGTGGCTCGCGATATTCGGAGATTCGAGTGTCCAGGATTCACGATCTTCCGACGAGAAAGCAGCCCGACTAGGCACTAGTTAACCGATGACAAACATCTCGGTTACAATATCGCGAGGATACTCCTGTACCGCGAGCAACACGCCGCGAAGCGTCCCTAGCGCCTCTCTATCTCTCTCGCAGCGAGGACATTCAATTATGGTAGATCGGTGCAAAGATACGAGGCGGCGTGACAACTATATACGCGTTGGTCAGTGTCCAAAAAAATGCCACCTTCCACGAATAAATAACGCGCGTTTTGCATACGGGGAGGGCCGACCAGGGCCGCGTACGGTAGCCAGGGAAACAGTTGCTTGCTCCGATAATCTCTCCCAACCACTTCCTCCGCCCCGTCGAGGTCCTGGCGTGTCAGATTACGAGTAATGTCGTTAATGTAACTCCGAGCGGAGACCTGCAATTTGGGACGCGATTTCAGGCAACCCCCAGCAGGATCAACGGTGGATCTACATTCCTGGTAATAAACGTGCGAACATTCGTGCGTTGAATGCTCGTGGAGGCTCGACCCCCTGACCCGAAATTTCGATCAGAGTATCAATTCTCGTGTAATCAACTCCGGCCCAGAACCACCGTGAAACCCTAGTCCCCGGGATTTTCTGTTTTCACGCGGTCGATGGAAGGACCCGGTGTACCCCGACCCTGGTAACTCTAGATGGGCAGCGGCATACCGTGGCCCATGGCGCCCCTATCTTTTATGCCGGCAGTTTCTGAAAATCTCCGAGTTTGATCTGACTCCCGAGCGAGAGAGGAGCGGAGCGGAGGGGCCCGATGCCGGGGAGAGGATGAGAGGGAGGCACGGGGAAGAGAAGATTAGTTGCCAGCGACAGAGGCAACCGCAGCAGCAACACGTGTGCTCCGTGGCCTGGAGTTTACATAAACACGTATAAACGTCGTGTAAACCGGCGAGAGGGAACGAGAGAGAGAAGCCCCCGGGACCCGTGTGCGAGTGGCCTCGCAACGGTAGCATCCCGACTCAGATAACGGGCAAGGATATACGACTCTAAACTGCACCTACGTGCAGGACACTGGGCTACCGAATTTTCGAGAAATCAAGATTCCCTGGCGATTTTTCGGAACGATGCCACCGCGCCGGAGAACCGGATCGCAGGGCTGAGCGAGCCAGAAGGAAAAGCTTCCTCGATTCGGGGTATCAAGGTCCGCTGGGCGTTCTGCATTCCTGCTGCGCCCAGGTGGACTCTCGGTCCTCGAGTAAAAGTGGCGTGTGATATCCAGGCTTAATATCACGCTGAGGTGTCTCTCAGCATTCTACACGATCGAAGGGCCTGTTCATCATTCTCGACGATCACCTATCCGCGATCCCAGCACGAGCATCTACCTTTCATCTCGGTGCGATAAGAAAGATCCTGGCGAGATTTCCCGAGCTGTTCCAGATCGATGGGGCAAGAGGATACGCCTAGTTTTCAGCAGGACTTCGTCCGAGGTCATCCTTTATCTTATCTCGACGTGATCGAGAGGCGATGTTCGGAGATCCAATAGAGATTCCCTGACGGTGTATATCACGAGGTGTTCCGCGCCCTCGGGACGGGGAGGGAGAGAGGAAAACGGACAAACACTCGAATTACCACGGGAAAGAAACATCTGCCGATGGCGCTCTCCCTTTCAGAGCCAACATGGCGGAATGATCGGCGCATCAACCGGTAGTTACGTTTACCCACGGGTTTGCGGTTCTTTTTTTCGCCCCGTCTCTTGCTCTTCTTCCCCTGCTTCGACTTTTTCCCCGGTTTTCCGCGCCCGCGGAGGCCTCGCCCCTTGGTTTGCGGGCGCACAACAGCGGAAGCGTTTCCATGGACGCTGGAACATCCTTGATTCCTCGCCCTTTTCCAGGCAGGTGTTTTCTTTTTTCGGAGGGACCTTCCGTGTAAGCGAGCAACTGTCCCTGTTAATCTTCCCCAGCAGTTCGCATAGCTACAGACATCGGAAGATCACGATACTTGGATCGGTTGGGAAGTTTGAAGAAGTTTCAAGACTGTCGAAGGCTCGCGACTAGAAAGTCAGCCCTTATCACGGCTGGACGAGCGCAGAAGAACAAGAGACACGGAGGGCAGCGGCAGAAGGCGAGGATCGTGATGCAATGAATCGCGCGCGGCAGACACTTCCATTTTCGGCCGCGCGATGATTATCCAATCACGATCAGCCGATTCTAATTCCAGCCGGGGGCCACGGTGTCCGTTGGTCGTGCAGCTTTCATTAAATCGCGACGTTCACGTTTCGATCCCCGCTTTTGTACCGCCACACGGAAAGCTCATCGATCATAAGCCAGAGCGGCCGGCCGATCCTCCGATCTCCGAGTCCTCTTTCTCTCTATCTGTATCTCGATCTCGACTTTTGCCACGGGGACAAAAATCACGGCGGAGGCGGAAGGCGATGGGGGAGGGAACAGGGTAAGGAAAAAGAGGGACGACGGGTCGGCGCAATCAATTTACAAAACGCGAGCCTCCCCGTTATCTAGATCCAATATCTCACGGTCCTAATCCGTGCCAAGATCGATCCCGTCGACTTTTCGGATCTTATCGACGGAGACATGGACGCGCGCCTAGCACGGATCATTCCTCCGTTTCCACTAATGCCGAATGTATAACAAGAAAATTATCCACACGAGGTGGCGACGATAATAGGGGTTGGCAACGGGTCCCCGGAGGTGAGGGAAGCTGCTCGAATGGTCGGCCAGATTGGTGGGGAGGGTTTGGTTTTCTGGTACGGTTCGCAACAATGTCCGATGGCCCCGGGACCTGGTGTCCTCCTCGGGTATAATGGTCGCGAAAAATCATCTATTATCCTTCGACGGATGAAGGAGGATGGAGAGGGGGAAAGAGAGGAGCAGAGGAGAGGCTGAAAGCCGGCACAATGGTGTACGCCCATATATCACTCGAGAGATTTTCCGAAAACTGCAGTTCAATGAGTCTCCTACTAAGAAGCATTCAAGGAAAGATGGAATTCTAGATTGCTTTTGTACTGGCTCTTCAAGGTGCGAACCGTGCCGACGGATGCCCCTGTGTCCGAGACTTGGCACAGACGGAAGTGTATCGATAATAAATCTTTCCTGGGAGGGCTGCGTATTATACGACCTGCTATGCAAACTGCAAATTTCGTTTAAATGTCCCGCTCTCTCGGTTCCGTCTGTATCCGATCAGGGGAAGGAAGCCGAGCAAGTGCTCCATATTCTATATTCTTTTAGTCCCCTGTTAATTGTCTCTCCGAGACCTATGAACCCTCGGCTACGAGAACACGTTCGACTCCCGATTAGCATCGGTATTTCTCTGATCCGGTCGCCGGCGCATTATCGTCTTCTATTTGGAGAGTATCTGGATTCGGGACACGGGCGGGATCGTGAATCTCGAAATACGCCGCGTGCACGGATTGAAACGCACACGCGCGTCCGCGCGCATGTGCTCTCCTTTCTCTCTCTGTTCGATCCGAGCCGTAGCCAAAACGATTATAATAACTATTTTATCCGGCGCGGATCTGGGCCATTGTGCCTCCCCATTCTGAAAGTCATAACACGGTGCCTACACTGCCCTTCGGGAACCGCTCTTCGGGGCTCCCTTCTCGCTGCTCCTCGCCACACATTCTAACCCCGCTGCAACCATGAATCTCAAGTTTATACCGTCCCCCGTGTGTGTGCGCCCCGCGTTCCGTTTCCCTTTACAACGGTACGCTTTCACGAACGCGTACGCGCGACTGTGTTTGAATTCTGGAGTAATATTCCGAAATAAGTGGCGGCTAGTGGTCGCCTGCAGGATTAGAGACGCAACAGAAGTACCTGCTGGCTAAGTACACATCCTTGGCAACCTTCAACGCGGTTGGCAGGAGGTCTGAATAAATTGTAAGAAGCTCGCAACGTGTAACTATCATGGTGGAAGCCCCGAAGACAACTTTGCTTGTAAACTTCAATTTATAACTTCGTGCCGCCTCGCTCTCGTTAACCAAGCAATTATCAGCACTGAATCCCCCCTGAGGAGGGTACGGGAACTTCGCTATCTTTCAGCGTACTAGGCAGCGAGATCAATGAAATCTTCGCAGAGTCCTTAGAGCGCGTCCGAACTTCCTTGCCCGGCTAAGCCTCCCTTGCCCGAAGAATCCTGTCGCGCATACAGGTAAAGAGGCGAGACACGCAGGACGATATCTCGTCTGGTGTGCGCACGTGTGCAGCGGAGCGTCTTCCTATAGGAGAAGGCCACGCACACCGGGCCGCCGCTCCTCGCACACGACCAACGGGGGCAATATTTCACGGCATATTGTTGCCATCTGCACACGCAACCCCGCGCGCACGACAGAATGCACGACGTAGGAGAGACGCGAGCTTTTATTTATCTGCTATTTATTTGCCAACGTTGCTCGCTACCGAAGCGGCCCCGGCGGGCTCACGACCCTGCCTGGGACAGATTTGAAAAGTTATTAATCGTCCCGTTTTTGGAAGGAGCGCGCCACAGAGCCCCGGGTGCGCGTCCTCTCCTTTAATGCAACGGCCATGGGGGATATAACCAGGCGTCGTTGGCACCTCGCTCTGGAACCCTCGTCCCACCATTGGCCCGAGCAGCGGCTCCCTCGAGGAGGTGCGAATCGGTGGGTGGAGACGATCCGCGATGAATCGAGCGGAACGAGGTGATCGGCCCGAGGCACGTGGGGTATCGATACCGAACATTATCGCTCGGGCCTTGTCGCGTGCAACGTCCTCCTTCAGCCTCGGAAACATCTGCAATCTTGTCGAGTTTAGTGGGCGAACCCGGGACGAATCGTGTCTCTGGCGGTTTTAAGGAATAAACTAGAATCAGGACGTCTACCTTGTATCCTTTCCAAAGAGTAGCAATTAATGCCTCGTAGATCGTAGATCGATGATAGGAATTGGAGTCGAAGTGGGACGATATAATTCCGAGTTTTTCCGTAGAAGCTGATCGGTGTATCTAATCGCGAATAGGATGTAAATCAAACATTCGCGATGGTGAATTGCGAGCATCGATGTGTCGGTGGCGCGGTAGCGAGGACCGGAATTTGAAGCACAGTCATGTGAAACGTCAGATAAGCCTGGCGACACCACCACGCGCGGGCCCCGCTATCTTTCCAGGTTCATAAATATTTAAGACGCCTTCTTATGACGGCGCTGCCGTAAGTACCCGCAGTCCACGTACCAGCGATTTAAATATAATCTGTGTCGGTGGTGATACGTCACCAGGGGGGGAACATGGCAATGTTATCGCGCTTTTCACACGTGAGATGAATAACGACGTCGCCTACGTACGAGCCGCGAAAACTTACCACGCTTCTTTGTCGCCAGTCGCGGCCGACACGCCGTGACTTTCCACGCGATGCAAGCCGAACGCATTAATAACTCCAGCTAGCCTTTCCACCCGTTCGAGAAAAAGTAGATTGCGCCGTCTGGCTACGCGCAACGATCATTAGACGCGAAAGAAAATAGACGCACTGGAGCGTGTTTATGAAATCAGGAGCTAACTCGAGTCCATTGTGGACGGAGGACAGCGGGGGATGAAAAATGAGTAAATTTCTCTGATGGAAGATAGTGAATTTATATAAGATACTTCCGGTTCAATTGGGAATAACGAAACAACCACCACCGAAGTCGAAAACGCGCTGATTCCGCCCTCGAAATTGCCCCTAAGAGGAAACGAAGGGGGCTGCACCTTCCACCGGAAATTTCTGCATGCGAACGATACAATTAGCGTGCGCAGAGAGTGAAGAGGATCTAAGGGGGCGGGTCGGGACACGGGAAAAGCAGGAAAAATATTTTCCCCCGGGCAAGGGAGGAAAAGCTCGCGGGACTCGAAGGTGATTACATCGTATCGCGGACCGTTTCATCATGATTTCTGGATATCTTGATGAGAGCACCGGTGGAACGTACTCTCTTTCGCCCCGTTGGTGGCGGCGGCGGCTCCTCTTCGCCCTGGGGGCGAGAGAGCAGAGAGAGATATCGAGAGATAAGGTCCCCTGCACACGAATGGCCGCCGTCGTCGGGGCGCAACGAGACCGTGTGGCGTGACTCTTATTTATTTCCACCGGAAGTTGACTGGAATATATTTTACCGTCGGCTCGCACCCTCCCTCCCCCCTCGGCCCTACGTCGACTCCCTTTTCCGGGGCTTCCTCCTGGCGCTCTCTCCGAGAAGTGCGGAGACGCGCGAACAGGAAGCGCAAACTTGGCGGATTTTTTATGGGGAAAATGGTGGCCAACTTCGCCCTCTCCTTCTGCCACCAAGCCGGGGGTAGAGATGGGAAAAAAACAGAGGGGAAGTAGTAGTCGCGGCTTGAGTCCCGAGATTCCCGTTAGCGGAAAGTAAAAACGCGCGGCCGCTGGAATACCTTACCTATGGGATGCGTATGCTCCTCGAGAGCGGAGCCGCTCTTTTCGCTATCGTATCTCGCGATCTTGGAGAAGTCGCTCGTGTTGCTCGCGAAGGGTGATTGGAAAACGCTGATAGAGATCTAGACTCGCACCTTTCACGAGCGGAATTGGCTGTAAAATCTATCGACCATGTATGTACTTGTGTTTGCAGCTATTTACACGCCTATGTGTTCGCTGGAGCTCCGAGGCCGGCTTTCAATTATCGTTCCACAACGGCCGCGAACATAGTGTACCGTCTCAATTACACAGTCATTAATTCCCCTGTCTTCTTTTCTTCCAGGCGAGAAACCGTTCAAGTGCGAGTACTCCGGCTGCGAGAGGCGGTTCGCGAACAGCAGCGACCGCAAGAAGCACAGTCACGTCCACACGTCCGACAAGCCTTACAATTGTCGAGTCTCCGGCTGCGACAAGTCCTACACCCATCCCAGCTCGTTGCGCAAGCATATGAAGGTACGTCCGCAATTGGAATCGTAGACCAGTCCGGAGCCATTCCCAGTTTCCATTCGCAGTTCCGTTACCGGGTCTCCGTTACTCCATTTCCACGGGGATCGAATTTGCATAAATAGCCGCGCTAATTGGCCCGCTGGCCGGTCGCCGCGCGCGCCGCCGCCGCGTTTCCTCCCCGAGGGCCGTGAATCATCGCAGCGTGTCGCTGGCGATTTTCATAACGCGTGTCGAGCTGTATCGAGAAGATCGGGCCCGCGTGTTTGCCGTTTCGTTTCACGCTAGGGAACGCCGGTAGACACCGGGGGGGGAGGATCGGGCAAAAAAAAGCGGCCTGTGGGAAGAAGGTATCTCGGCGTTAGGCGAGGTTCATGCACGAACGGCCACGGAATCTTAATAGGAAATTATCCGTGGCACAGAGCGCGGGAGAGAGATAAAGAGACGGTGGGAGACGGCGAGGTAGAGGCAGCAAACCGTCCAAAAGCCAACTCCCGAGATACGTGCGCGATAGGTTCCGAGGATAGGAACCGAGAGCGCCTTTCGCTTCTCCACGCTTTTCGCCGGCCGTGATTCGCGGAAGGCAGTCGTCGAGATTTGCTCACTGAATTATGAACGAAGGCCCGGCAGGGAGAGATGGAGACGGGAAACGGAGCCTTGATCCCCCGCTCTCTCCCTGATCCTTCGGGCTTCCTCTTTGGTTCTGCCAACGCGCCTTCCGTTCCTTTTGCTCGTGATTCCCCCGATCTCCGAAGCGATAACTTACGGCGATCAAATACGGCTAGCTGCGTTTTCTGCCGGCTACACGTCGGGACGCGCGCCGTCGATCGCTCCGCGACCCGTGGAAAAGTAAATTAAGACCGCGCGGCTAGGATTTATGGTTTCACGTTCGAGAACGTGCCGTCGGGGTTCCAGGGATTCAGGGGGAGAGGGGGGGGGGGGTGTGTGACTTTGCGTCGGGAAACGTAGCCCTTCCAGCTTCACTGATACCTTATCGCAGGATCAAAGATCCACCAGCATCGATTTCGCACACTGCAACCTCCTGCAGTCTCTATTCCACGACAGTGCGGTCTACCCCTCGAGAAAGCAGTTCGGGGGCCACGAAATTTCCCGTTCGAATCTAACGTTAGGCTCCGCCTCTTGTTCCAGGTGCACGGCATGACCCTGGGCGAAGGCAAGATAGGAGGGGGCTACGAGAGCGAGGGTGAAGAGAGCAGCAGCAGCGGGGGTAGCTTGTCCGTGACCGGGCACACGGAGTCTCCTCAGCCGCCTCCAGTTGTCCCGACAACCACCGCGGCCAACCCACCGTCGAGTCATCCTTCGACCCGAGGGCCAGAGCTGACGGAATGGTACGTCTGTCAGCCGCCGACGGTAGGCCCTCAGCACAGTCCTCTGCCAGGACCTCCGCCGCCCCATCACCTCGGCCCGCACCACTTCAACCCGCTGATGCATCACCAGGCGACTGCCTACTAGTTCCTGACCAACGGCCACGGACCACGGTGCAGTCCTTCGAACGAGATCCACCCCACGTCCACCAATGACGACGGGAGCTGCTGGCGGGCCACGTACGCGTGGGCCTTCGGTCGAAGGGACACGCGGACGACAATCGCTCGACTCTGACCACGCGAGACAAGTCACCGGACGATGTTCCAGAAGCACCGGGACCTTGGAACAGCCTGGCTTCGATGGGACACGGGCTCGGATGGTGATGGTGACGGATAGGTGTCCCTCAGTGCCTCGTTCTACTAGGAGTCGATGGTTGTGCGAAGCAAGAAGAGGACTGGTTCCATTCAGCTTCTTTGTCTCGACTCGTAGAATCGACGACATCACGGAATTCATGCGAAAAGTAGGGACTACACTTGCGACCAAAGTTAAACGGAAACCGACTCATCATTAGACTGTCATTAGTATTTATTTTCGCCTCGCGTACAGGTATCCGCGCCGCGGTCTCCAGCGAGCATCGATAGCCCGATAGGAGGGACGTGTTCCAACAGCGTTGGGGATACAATTTCTGGGCCCACCGACCGTGAACGAGGATGCTTACGAAGATTGTGTACCATAAACATCGAACTTCGGGATGAACCAAAAAGAATGTTATATACCTCCGCTCAGCGAGGTGCGATTGTAAATACAATTAGCCTAAATCACCTGACGCTATCGCGCTACCACGACGTGGGAGAATGATTGCAGAGAGAGAGAGAGAGCGAGAGAGAGAGAGAGTGAGAGAGTGAGAGAGAGAGAGAGAGAGAGAGAGAGAGAGAGAGAGAGAGAGAGAGAGAGAGGTGTGTGTGTCACGCGTTCTTGAGCACGGAAAAAGAGGACTGCTCCGGTATTGTCGGCGTTGCGAATTAAGTGAAGCAATTCACCCCGGCGGATTCACATAACCCCGGCCAGGCTTTCGTGCCTCGATTTATCAATCTCGGGGAGAGAGCGGCTCGGCAGTCCAGGCTTTAATTGTTCCTTCGGAGCATGACCAATCGAACGCGCTGCTCGTGGACCCGAGTACTAATTAAAGCGTCGATAGTAACCGAAAGCGGAGTGCGCTCGGCGATATGTACGTAACTCCCCGGCGACCGGAGGATTTTATCGACATTACTGTAAATATATTATAGTCAGATTTATCGAAATCGCGGATACGGCGGAGAGGCGATGAACGCTAACGCGGTTGTACCCGTTGTAAAATATGTACTACGACTTTTTCTTATGTGTGATATCCTGTAAATACGAGAGAAATACGTTTAGGGCAACGATAGGCGATTATTAACGATTATTGTAATGATTATTATTTTTTCGTTGTGTACATGCTTTAGGTTGGCGGAGGAGAGAGGGCCTCTCGATCATCGACCATACCTGTATCATATTATAATATTTGTTTTGCAAAGATCCGAAATATATTGACGATGCGGTATATTAGAAGACTGTCTGGCTTATTCGCACCGCGAACTACCTGTCCCCGTTTTTTCTTCATGTCGGTTGGGAAGAAGAAGGATTTAATTGCTGATGGAACCAGGACGTGGCCAGCTGTCGAGATTCTAAAATGCAGTTCTTTCGATGGGGGGAAAAGATGGGGTTCGTAAATACGCGAGTTTAATATCGTATAATTGATTATTGAAAAGCTGGCCGGACGATGACAATGCTACACGCGAGAGGACCTCCAGGACCCAGGGCGACCTTTTTCGTACCGCGGAGGCGGTGGATACTTTATATTTGTATTGTAACGAAATTTATGAACGATCGAGATAATAAAATCCGAGGAGGAATCCGCCTGGCCACGGAGTTTCGGGTGAATATCGGCCGACTAAGCGCGTCTCCCTTGATTTCGGTCCTGAGATTACGTCGTATCAATAAATAATAACTTTAACGTGAGGAAATTAACGTTCCTTTTATTGCGCGGCGTATACCTGACTTTACGAGTGAATTTTAGTGCTCGAAATTTCCGGCCACCACGGAATCAGCATTTACAGTCCAATCATTGGCAAACATCGATTCTTCGATCTAGAATTTTCTATAAAACACGTATATTTAAACTTCCTACCCTCAAAGACAGTCACCTCGCAAAGTATCGCATAAAATCTTTCTCACCTCCAAAAGAAAATCTATCGATTAATTCTCCGAGACACAGTGGCGAGCGAGCGAAACGAGGCAGAAATTTCGGAACGCGACCATCGCGCGGGTCTCCGAGATTCCTAGGCAAGATTATAAAAACAGTTTCCCCGCGGGATTATAAATATCGCAGAGGGGCCCCTTATTAAACTGGACCCCGATGCTCGAACGTAAGGAGCGTCTTCTCCGCGGCGGGCGTATTGAGCGGACGAAAAAAAAGCGAGCAAAGAAGGGAGCGCGTGGTTGCTGGCGTGTGTGTATGCACGCGGCTATATACATACGTATGGGAAAGGTTCGACTGGCTGGCATGGCGCCACAATGTGTCTAGGCACCTACGCGAGATGTAGAGGTCGAGGAGGAGGAAGAAGAAGAAGAGGGAAGACGTCGGAGATAGCATCGGTAACGGGGAGAGGACGCCGGGGCCATTTTATTGCTCGATAAGCAGATGAATTCGTCAGATAATTCCCTGGCCCGAATGCAGATGATTTTATTAGCTGAATGGCCAGTACACCAGAGACGACGGAATTCTTCGGGCTGGGACGATTGAGATGACACGGGCCTGGATGAGATCCCCGTCGGATAAAGGGCCGCGTAGATCTCTCGGGTGTCTTTGCATCGCCTCGCTGTGATCGATGATTTTCCCCCGGTTTTTGTAATGGAGTCTCTGCCTACCGCTGTACCTTCGTCCAGACCCTCCCCACGTCAGAGAACTACTACTCCTTTCTTATTCCTCGCTGAGCACTCGAAGCTTACCTCCAACTTGCTACAACTAGATGCACCTAAGTCGTGGGAGATTATTTCAATGCTTCGTCAGCGCCGCGCCTAACTTCATCAGGTATCCATGGACACGCCGGTACTGATGGCGTGTCTCGTGGGCATGGTTCGTTTTAAAAAAATTCGCCACAGTGTCCAGGGCGAATCAAGCCGACCCAGCAGCGCCCGCGAATGCTTTCTCGCAACCGTGAACACGGTGTCCGAGCTCTGGACCGTCCAATCAGTCAAGTGGTCTGATGAGCAGGTCGGCAATCAAACTCTCGTCGTTTCACAGAAATCTCGATGGACGAAGCAGCTGGACCCTCGTCAGAGAACGCCGAATAAATATCGTTTCAGAGGAATAGCAGGTTGCACGAGAAATATAGAGGAGGGGCGAGGGGGCAGAGAGAGATTCAGAGATTCCATCGGGCAGTGGCCAGACGCGAGAAAGTATAATTCCGTCCACGGGGACGTCCTTTTGTCTTTGCCTCCTTTTTTCTCTCCCTCGCCGGCTCATAAAGCCCCGGAGATCCGTATTAAAGGGCACGACACATAATTAATGTCGGACGGTCACGAAAGGCCCAGGGATGCTGCGCGGTCCGTGGCTTTGCGAAGAAACGCGCACACGCGACCTCGGTGCACGCTTGCACGGGTGTCGCGTGCCGAGGCGTGCAGTTGAAGCTCCTTCAATTAGAAAGGTAATTAGTTGCGCACTAAGCAGCGGTTTCCGTGGATTTATCATTGTAAGGGTGGAGTGTCAAGTCCGCCCGGCGACTTGGGCCGGGATCGAAGGAAGAGGAACGAGGAAATAAACTGTCAGCCGTCAGCTATCGCGAATATCTCGACGCGGTATCGAAGGACCAACGTGGGAGGATCGATCTTTCGCGTGACAAGGTGTCATACGCGGCAGCGAGGGCGTTTATGGAAACGCTTCCGTAACGACTGACAAGCCAGTACCTGAAGAATTTATCGGCGACGCTGGAAGATAGACGAGGCTGCGCAAATATTTCCAACGAGCGAGGAAGGGGAGAAGATGGAAGACAGGGGGAGTGAAAACGGCGAGAAAGAGGAGAGCGATTTGAAAGTCGTTAGGCCCGGCGGACACGATCGGCGACGCCACTTCCGCAGAAACGACGTAAAACGATGTAAGAGGATTAAAAGCCGCGGCCGATTGGCTTCCATTACCGGTCCTGTCCGGGCCTGTAAATCCTCCATAAAGCTATTGATAAATCACGACTGCGCGACTCGCCTTAACGATCTCGCCTCGCGCTGGGTTACGAAAACCCCGACAAAAGGGCGGCTTTTTACCTCGTTTTAACGGGAAACCGGCTTCGGGAGCGATGCTAACGGGGAAACCGGGTTGCTTGCTTTGATTCCGCGAAATATTTACGAGGTTAAGATCCTGCCGGACTAATCGGGGGCAGCCGCGGAGGAGCTCCATGGAGGAACGGCGACGATTTCAATCGATTAACGAACGCCCGATGTAACTGTGACTCGGTCGATTTACTTTTTTTCTTTTTAATGTGGATCGATCGGCTATTACCGGTTTCCGTGCCGGCTGTTAATCCTCCGCGAGGCGATTGATAAATCACGAGGAACATTGTAGGTTCGCGCGAGCGCGACACCGAGTCCAGATTAAAAAGCAGGGAAGTTTTCGCTGGACCAGCGATAAATCGTCGCGGGGACCGCTGTTGAAGAATCGTCCTCGACCCGCGAATAAATTACCTCATTGATAGTTTCATAAATAATACAATTGTAGGAGCTGAGTGAGATTTATCGGTGTCGAAGGTACGAAGCATGCGCGTTTAGTGCTTAAATGCTGGAGTTTCGAAAGCGACAGGGTGATGGACGAAAACGAGGAGGGCATTGTAGAGTTTCGAGACGAAGAGGACGCGTCTCGGTGAATGGAGAAGATTTTATGAATCGATTATGCTGATATTGCGATGTCTGAGGCTAGCTGGAGGATCGAACTCTCCAAGACAGTTCTCACCGAGCGTCGTGTTCCAGCGAGCCCCATATAAATCTGCCCCAAGCACGAGTTATACGGGCTACAACCGCCCCGAGTAAACTTTTGCCTCCTTTTCTTCTTTTCGTTCCGATCGTTTCCTCCACCTACTTCCCTGGTTTTCTGCCACCTAACCGCGTTCTCGTGCTTCCTGTAATCCTGTCGCCCCTTTCCACCCCCCCGCGCCACACTGCCGATGTTCATGAAAACTTTAGTCGCCGTAATTAACTTGGAGTTCTACCGGCTTCCTAACACTTCCCGCTTTCAGCATCCAAGCTCCAGAACTTTTATCTCTACCGATTGTCGACCCTGAGGAGTCCAGAAACTTAAATCACAGATCGTCCCAGTATATCGATTACACGTCCCGGGCCGCTGGTCAATAAAGCACGGCGAGGACGATCGAAACGATCGGTGTTAAGGGGTTAAGGGCTGCTCCCGCCAAGTGAAACTGTGTCGTGTGCTTCGGAGCCGGATCGCGGCGCTCCATTCAATGAATAACAGCGTGGTGTGTGCCGATAGGCTGTGTGCAATGCACACCGTGCATCCCGATCCGCGCGGGCATCGCCAGTCTGTTGCTCTCGGAGAGATCTTGGCGCGATGGTGTGCGTGCGCTGGTATGATCTACGGGGGTTATTACAACGGCAGCAAGCCACGACGTCGAGTGCTTACCGAGAATACAGAGCCAGCCTCTACTCTTTGGCCCCTGCCACGATATAACATCCTCGCCCCCACGGTCCTACCAGAAATCGTCCGGGTAAATACAAGTCGGCCGACTGCTGCATTCGCGGTCGCCGGCCGCGTATTTCTTCGAGGATGCCCGAGTTCCGGTCGGAATTAGGCTGGCCCGAGTTCCGAGCAGCGATCGGCGAGAAGCCCAGGCGCTCACGACGCCGCAGAATTTATGATTCTCCCGGTACCACGGCGCGATTTCGCATCGCTCGCGATGAAAGTGTGAGAGTAGGTACGAAGTCACGTCGAGGGTCTGAGGTTTGAAAGTCGAACCGTGAACGAACTACCAGAATTGATCCGTTGATGGACGCTTCTATGATTGATCTATACTACTGGGACGCCACGCGGGAGCCGCTCAGCAATGAGTTCGCGAGGTTTAAAATCGATTGAACAGCGTAGGAAGCACGGTGCCGAGACAGAATCGACGACAGGGTGAGATTTAATTTATCCCGAAGCGTGAGAAGGCAGTCGGGTATCGGCGAGCAGCGTGAAACGAGACAGAGGCGAGAATGAAAGTTTCCGGTGGGATGACCTGGCCGCGGGCGCGCGAATATTGCGACGGTCCTTACCAATAACCGGAATTGCACCGACCCGCTGCGAGTAGTTTTCGTTATTCGAGCGTGAAGTATTATCACGAAGGAGGATAAATGGAGGCAGGCCGTGTGGAAGAGGAATAAAAGAGGAGGGCCAGACGAACATTTACCCGTCTGCTCCGATCCGACGAACGGGTGGGACGGAGGCAGAACGAACAGGGAGAAAGAGAGGCAGGAACGAGAGTCGAATGAGAATGAGAGTCGGAAAGTGCAATTTGTAGTCGCTCTCATTTGTCACTGTATCTCCCTCCGCCCCTTTCCACCCTCCCTGCCGCCTCACCCCACTTTTCATCATTCCCCCCCTCTGCCTCCCCGTCTATTTTTTACCCCCCTTTTGCCTGCCTTCCTCCTTCGCGGGGCCCTCTCGCTCCCTCCGCTCGTACGCGTCCGCGTATACAGGAACACCTCCCGTTTCCTCTCCTCTCTGCTCGTCGTTTTTGGCCGCTGCCACGTTTCTCGTATCGTCCCCCTCCGCGCCCCGTCTCGCCGCGCCGGTCCGCGCGGGGGAATCTTGCGAGATAATAAGCTGATAAGGGATTTATAAATCCACTCTATGCAAAATACACGCGCATCTGTCAAGCCGTTGGAACGATCCCCGTGATTAGCTTGGGCGTACATGTACCGGTGTTCCGATCTTCTTCTTCTTTTATTAACTGGGATGCGTGCAATAAGAAAAATCCCCCTCGCGATGGCGCGGTGCTTACCTATTCGATAGTCGGTCTTTTGGAAAGATAGTGCGAAAGGGCACCCTTATTACACCAAAAGTTAGGTACCTTTTTAAATTGAATGCCCACGCATCTAGCATAGAAGACCGCATAGTACACCTAGCATCGATAAATCCTCCTTGACCAAGAGGTAGAGCGGAGCAGAATCGAGGGGCTGGTAATCCTACGGGGATTACAACCGTGACTGTTCGTAATGACTTCACAAAAAGCGACGATTTCTGGGAACACGTTCACGACCATCCTCGAGAGGAGAGTCATTTTGGAGCCGTTATGGGACTAGGCCAAGCGACTAGGTGGAACAGCCGAGAGGCGTATTCCGGTATATTAACACGTAACACATCAAGACGCACGTCACACGGGCACACCTGCGCCACGCTCTCTCGACCGGCCAACACACGCGTATACGTTATTTACGCCCTGTAAAAACCTGTGTTTTCGACTCACGGGTCCCATCGATGGCAACCGGAGCGCCCGTTCTCCCGTTCACGTGGCCCGGTTATAAACGTCCGCGTAAATTCGAGGCTGGTTAGAGATCGTAAAGTGGCTGGATATGGTCGATACGGCCGGTGGCGAGCCACAGAAAATCATAAAGTCCGCGCGCGGACCTGCTCGTCCCTGAGGGAAACGAGGGAGCGGGTCGAGACTGTTCCACGGATATCTGCGGTCGCTTTCTTTCGCCACTCGCGGTGGCAAAGTTTTGGTGTATCGGGGAAAGTCGACTTTATCGTTGAAGTCGATGTTTCTGTCACTGAAGGGAACTGATGTTGAGGAACTTCGATTTGGATGTTAGGGTAAAGGGCCCAAATTTCGTCCCGGCGCCTAATTTCGTTCCCCTGTATTTCTTGATTCCTATGGTGGCATTTTCAGTGTCATCTGGTGGTGAATGTTGCATTAGCAGTTAAACTATCCTATCTAGCATTTTTCCATTTTTGAGATATGTTGAAATATTTGAAGTCTCACACGTCTTTTACCTTTTAAGTAATGTTAGAAAACTCTACGTGCTTCGTAAAGATTTATAAACAGTCTAATGTATTTAACCTAACTTCTTTCCAAATGGTTAAAATAGCCTATATTATATTAGGCTGTTACGAAATAATGACAACATGTTTTAATTAGGATGAAGGGAAATAAGGACGGTACAAAGTAAATGATAGAACATCAGTTTTCTCGGTTGTTTCAAAATGTTAGATAGGACATTTTAATTAAAGAGAGTAGTATACGTCAGTATTCTGACAGACTTGGAAGTAACAGATGTTGCGAAGAAGATTTTCGAGCACGGCGAGTTTATATACAGACTTCAGTATGATAGCACGTTACTCGTAAAAGTGAATATTATTTCGAATTCGAAGTTGTAACACTTTTTCGGGAATATCTTATGGTTTCATATACGCGATAACTTTGGGGCCATCACTCGCGTGGGTCTGTTAGAGCGATCACCATATTAAAGCTGCGCGAATTTCAAATTTCGTCACCAGGTGGTGTCCTAATTTCAAATGTAGTCCCCGTTTTCTATTGGTCAACACCATTAGTGACCGAAACCGGAAGTAGAGAGAGCAAGTCATTTTTTCTATTGGGCGAAGCAATAACATCTACCAATTGGATTCCACAACATTGAGCGAAAAGTGCGATCAGCAGCAAACTTCATTTAATACTGAAGTGCCCGCCGATTTGTGACTTCCGCTTTAGAACAAAATGGTGGACACATCTTCCAATCACTACCCAATCTCTACCTAGAGGATTAGTAGTCCCCGGTAGTGATTCTCTAAGCAGTGATCGGAAAATGTGTCGACTATTTTGGTCAATTTTGGTCAAAAGCGGAATGCCATAAATCGCGAGCACTTCAGTATTAAATGAAGTTTGCTGTTGATCCCACTTTTCGCTGAATTTTGTGGAATTCAATTGGTAGATGCAGTATCACTTCCTTTTTCTACTTATTTACTTGATCTCTCTACTTCCGGTTTTGGACCCAAATTGCGTCGACCAATAGAAAACGCGGAACACACTTTCCGATCACTACCTAGAGGATCACTAGTCCCCGGAACTCTAAAGGAAATTGAGAAGGATTTTCTAAAAATTGATTATTTGAAATAAAAAGGGCTGAAACATGGACAGTTACAGGAGTGAATTATCGTTTATCGCTTTTCAAGCAATTTTAGTTGAAATATTTAATGTTTTGCTAAACAAGAACAGTGGAATAAGGAGTCCACGCAAACATAACTTTCACACACAAACTGTAAGATCACTTGTATCAATAAAAAAAATTAAGTTTTCAATTTATTTGCTGTTTTACAAACATTTTCTTGGAGGACGAGATTAGAAACACTTTTTACAGATCTCACGAGTGTTAATTCATTCTAACATTTTATACACCCTCTACAGGGTCAAATACAAATGGGGGACGAAATTGGGGCCCTTTATCCTACTATATCAGACGAACTTTGATTCGATTCGTCCTGTCGCAGAACAGTAACGCAAGAATAATTTATTGTCGCATTGAAGTCACGAGAAGGATCGAGAGGTTTAATTGAAAGGCCTAGAAGACCAAGTGGCGATGCAGAAAATAGGCAAATCCCCGGTGCACACCGTCGAGGTTTTTGTGGTGACGAGAAAAGGAGCAACGAACCGCAGATATCTCGATTAGATTTACCAGCCGCGGTCGGCCAACACCAGCGAGAGGCGAAGGTGGTCCCGACCTGACGTACCAATGCGTGGCTGCCACAACAGGCCGTCTGCTCTTATTATTATAAATTATTTATTTGCATTTCCAAATGATCCTTGAAGAATCACGGTATTATGCTAATGCGGAGATTAACATATAGGGAGGCACGGCGCGATATTTCAACTCGCCTCAAACCGTTTGGACTGTGGGAGTCTAGGCCGAACGGTGTTTGATCTCCGCACGACTCGAAAGAAAGGCGCGGGGCCCGGGATATTTTATCATTTCTCCTCGTAACAAAAAGATTCGTACGGGCCGGCCGAGGGAATTCCTGCCGCCCGAGCCGGCAGAACAATGCTTTCCTCGCTGGGGAATCCTTTGGCAGTCGATTGGGCTCAGCGGGCTCCGAGGAACGCGGACTACTACCTAATTAGAGTTCCACTTTCGTTAATGGTTTTCGCTAATTATCTTTACCAAACTCAAGGAAATTGAATCACCATAAATCGAACCATCTTCAACTGTACACTAAAATATCTCTATATCGAGGAGGGAGAGTTCTGCGAGGAGCGTTCATAATTGGCCAAAGCGATATTCAAAGTTCGAAACAGAGTCTTGTCCCGCCCCGTCAGCTAACGACACCGGACGTGAACAGATTCGAGACGTGAATCGGTTCGGGCTCCTCGGTTCGTCCGAACGGACATATATATGCGTCAAGAGGCGGGCGAACATTGTAATCTTTCGCTAATATATTACGGCACGAGTGGCGGCGGCCGGGTAATTTTCGCGTAGCTGGTCGCGCTGACTGTCGGCCAGCGGAGCGCCCTTAAACGACTTAACCAAACGTAATTAACGTTGGCCTATCATTATGTGGTAGCGGGGCCACACCCTCGTCACATTATATGTTTATAAATCAGGCCCGAGGGAGGGAGGAACGGCGAATAAAAAACACGACGAAAATCGAGTGTCCGGGGGCGCCTGCCTCGTTTCCCCGTCCCCACCCGGTTGTTCCTCGACCAGGCGCTGGACCGGAGGAAGGAGAGAAGACGTCCGGGGCCCGTCCGTGGCGAGCAGGTAGAGGAATTCTTATGCTAATGATTTTATGATCGTGGAAATGAATGCTCGTCATATTTTTTTAATCGCCTGGGTTTCCACGTAGCCGCGAGTCACGCAGCCAGCCAGAAAGCCGAGACACGGGAACCGTTCCTGTCTCCCGGCTGCCTACTTTATGCCCACTCGTTTTTTATCCCCGTTGTTACAGTCTTACGGGCCGGTGTGCCCGTCTCATACGCGCGCTCATAATCGTAAAGTAGCCCAGGACGGACAACTTTCAGCGTCCACCGTCCGACATCCAGCTGAAAACCGTCGCGGCTCGGTCAGCGCCGGCTTAAACTCCGTAATTGAATATCGACCGTGTTCGAACGGGACCGTAATTAACACGGGGCCGATACCGCGAGCCACGGGCCAGCTACGAGCGGTCCCCGTAGACGGGACCCCGCCGTTGGATATCGTCGGGAAGAATCGAGCCGGGAGCCTCCCGCGAACGGCCGGCGTGCACGCGGGAAGTAAGCGCGAGCGCGTCAAGTAGCGTGTAATTAATAGCAATCTAGATCGCGCACGGTGATCCCGGGAGGAACGGGCACGGTTGTGCAAGAGACCGCGATTCATTTTCATATCAGCGGCATCTAGGTAGATTCCGCCCTCTCGCATCGGCACGCTTTAATTTCAGCGAAAAGTCCGCGTAAAAGGCGTTAAACTGGGGGATAGTTCTCTGCTCGGAGCCGCCAAGTTTTTCTGCAAACGGGGCGCGAAGGAGCTCTAGGCCCCGTGGGCCCGAGTGAGACGTCAGAGGGAACGGCGATGCACCGAGACGCGCCGAGGAACACGCATTATGAGGCAACAATTACATTGTGCTGGCGCGAACCGCGTATGTAAATGCGCGCGGCTCGACGTGGACAGCAAGTCGTATAAAGGTGCTCGCTCGCGCAACGCGAAGGCTCTCACATTGTTGCACGGCCGGGCAGGTGTACCAACAGCTGAGTCCGACAACCACCCACGCACACAGCTAGGCCAGCCCCGACACCTTGATGGATACTACCGTGTCCCTGTTTCGCGTTGCATTGCGCAAGGTGCTCCACCACTGTTTTCCCCGTTTTAACGAGGCCCCGTATAACGTAATCCTCGAAAGTCTATTGTGGTCTAGTCGGTGGCAATAACGGAGCTAGGTGTAACGGGTAGATTAAGTGTCAGGCTGCATCTTTGCGAGATAGCGTTTGCCAGCGAGCGGCTTGAATCGATCATCGTCCAGCGTCATTGCCTAGGTTCTTTTCATCGAGAAGCGATCGCGGAAGCGGCTGGGATTTCACGATCGAAGTCCTGTGTACCAGCGATCCGTGTCCGACGAGGCGACTTGAATGGCTTTAGAAGCTAAGGACGAGTCTTTAATGGTTCTATTTCCATTCGCGGGGTGGATATCGATCTGTACAGGCTTCAAGTGACTGGAAGAAGGGTGGGAAAGCTACTTGTACGCAATAGCAGATGCAATCACAGGGGACACACGAGCAATTGGCGACGATACTCGTTAACTGCATGACGCACGACTTCCTCCCGAAACGCGTCGCCGCACCCTCGGCCCTGCTTTCTTTACGTATCATCGAAAAAAAGCACGTATCACTCTTCCGGATTTCGTTCTCGCATCGGCACACTGACGTAACGGATATAGCCGCGATAAGGGAAGGAAATCCTTGAGCAGGTGGCCTCGCCGCGGCCGACAGGTCAGGAACGTAAACGTTCTCGAGACGATTGTGCATCGCACATGCCCGTCCAACATTTTTACCGCGCTTATATAGGTCAAAATTAGCATCCCCCGCCGTTAATTGCGCAGGAACACCCGCCTTCTCCTTCTTCGCTGGGTTACGTTAACACGTGCGGCTCACGCAGCTTGGTCGCTTCCCGCGCGAGGAACAAACGCGCTGGTACCACCGGGAAAATGCGGGTCACGAGCTCGGAAGGTGTTCTGGGAGAGTTGGTCGGCCGAGAGCATGCCCATTAATGGGTGAATTAAAATCGAGTAACGTTACCGCCATGTACCTATTTAGTTGGAAGAAGATAGATGAGAAAGAAGCCGAGTCCAGGAGCCTACGTCCGCCGGGAAGAGAATGATGGCGGATGTAGGGCTGGAGAGGACGTCCCGATTGGGCGGAACGCCGAGGGAACTTGTATTTCGTAGGATCGAGGAAAAAACGAAGGAGACGAGGCACGGGCGCAGGATGAAACAACAATCTAATCGCGGACGCCATTTTGTTTCTACCTACCGGAGCAGTAGTTGATATATGATCCCATTGGCTACCAAGCTGTTTGGTTCCCAGCTCTGTACCGGACAGCAGGCTCGACCTCAACCTTATGGTGGTTGCTATATAGCCATAAGCCGGACGCTCTTCGGTTGCCCTGGCAATTAAAATTCTTTTCCTCCCGCCATGGCTGCTCCTGCGCCTTCTTCTCCTTCTTCTTCTTCTTCTTCTTCTTCTTCTACTTCGTGGTCCTCTTTCACGATGGTCGGCCTGCCTTCAGCTCCTCCACTTCTTTCCTCGTCTCCTTCGTTCCCCCGTTCCTCTGTCTTTTATCCTCCCCCCCCCCCGATCCTCATCCACAACCTAGTCATCGTAGTCTTCTTCTTTCTCATCATCTCTCGGTGCGCGGAAGGATGCGCGCAGCAATTAAAACTGCCCGCTCGCATGCGGACGTTTCACACACGATCCTTTAACTGCTGGTAGCTCGGGGGTTAAGGGAACTGACGTGACCGGCTTAAGTAGCTGGTCAAGGGAAACGGGTAATTATGTGAAATGTCGGTGTTCCCGGGGCCCGCCGCTATCGCCCAAGCACCTCGACGATTGCGGCCCTTCGTTAGCGATTTCGCCGCGATCACGGCCGGGAAAATATGCACGATAAATCGGATTAAGATAACGGCGTCGTTACGCCGCGTTAAAATCCTTTAATTTCACCGCCGACGGTGATATTTAACGGTGGACTGCCGACTTTTCTTCGCCCCGGACATCGGCAGCTGCGGCGAACAATCGCGGCTGCTAATTTTTACCTCGGTGAGCCGCTTTAATTGACGCGAACCTTCATAAAGCCGAACCTTTATGACATCGCGAACGTATGAATTAAAAGCCCGGGGGATACGTTATTTCGCCGTGCGAGTACCTACGTAGATTCGAAGGTAAGCTCCGCTGGGATCTTTTGCACGAAGAGAGGAAGCTCGTTCCTTTTTAAAATACCTAAGTAGAGCTGGAGTCCTAGAGCTGAATTGCCGAAACGCTATTATTACCAGCAAGGAAGCTTATCGATTAAGGTGGGATCGATAGCGTTACGCTCGGTACCCTCGTTAACCGTGCTTCTCCGCAAAGGACGAGGGATAAGCCGGATGAACGCGGGCACGGCATTAAACCGCGTTAGAATCCTTTCACTCTCGGCGAGCACGGTGAAAAATTATCCTCGCGCGGTGAAAAGTTAGCCCAGAGCAGCATTACGGGCTGCCGCTCGTTACGCGCGCGTGAAATTGAGTAAGAAACGAATTTATGGAACGCAACGAATCGAAGACGTAGAAAGTTCGCCCAACCCTCCCCCTGACTGGCGGGTACGCAAGATGCACGAGCTCGCAGCTCGCTAACTGATGAAGAGCAAGCGTTACAGGCGCGTACCCCGCTCGGTTTACACCAATTACCGGGCTATCGATGAACCAACAAATATCCTGCACGCTCGCTAATTGATAATAAAGGAAAGCCAGTGCGCGTCGCTAATTAACGCGTTAATTTATAATTGCTTCAAAGGCACGCCGCCGTTCCCTCGTTCGATTATCAGCGCCTATCGGCCGGCCAGATCGTTGTCCTCGCGACCGATGCAAGCGCGATAACGCCGCCGTCGTAAATTGCGAAAACGGCCCCCCTCGCGCGGAACGCCGTCCAGAAATCGGCGTTTTCGCCATACGCTTCGGGTCGACCTATTTTCGCGGACGTGCAAAGCAGTGGTGGCGTTTATCGCCGATGAATCGCGAAGCAACGTGCGATTCAACTGGGGGAGCAGGTGAACCTTGGCGAACTGACCTCAACGCAGTATGCACTCCGTTTATTCGTTTGCAGTTGCCTCGTATCTTCGATTGAATTTCGTTCGTGTTATCGTGGAAAGTGTTACATGATGAGCGCAATATATTTGGGCTAAATTGAAAGTCGGATGGGACACGAATTCCGAATGATTCGACGGTTTCTGGTGAAGTTATTCTCGCGGCGGAATGGGGTGATAAATGAAGAGCCGTGATCTGTTTTTTTTTTCCTTATCGAGGATCGCGAGAGCGTGGCTGGAAGCAGGTGGAGGTTTTCGGCAAGGCTGCGGCAACGCGACAGCCAGCGACTAATTGCCCGTACCTCCGCTTCCACGTGGACTCTGCATTCCCGAAATGCTTGCCCGTGCTGATACGCGGCCGATTACGAGGGAATAAAATACCCCGGCAATCGTTCCCCGCATTCCCCGATCATAGCGAGAGACAGATGGCTCTTTACCTGCCCTGACAAATTGTCCCGTTCCCCCTTTCGTCCTGTCCTTTCCTCTCTCCTGCCATCCCTTCTTTCCGTAACCCGTTGTCTTCCGCTCTATGGACTTCTACGGGACATCTTCACTAGGAAGACAATGGGATAAGATGCACGTCAAGAAATTCTATATCTATTTAAAGACTTTCGTCCAGCGGCGAAATACTCGGAAGAAGAAAACTACCTCCATCGACCAGACGATACTGATACTTGTAACGAGATCAGCGTCCCCAGCTCGTAGCTTCCAAATTTCTCAGCCCCCGAGTGCCCCGGCGAGCGCGTGTCGCCTATGAGATCATTATCATCGGTATTACCATAAGCCAGCATCGAGTGACCGTATCGTTGGCTATCGTACGACACGCGAGCAACCGGACAAAGAGGCGAGTTACTAATTTCGAGCGAGTCTATATTTGGGCCCTCTCGCGTGTGCGCTTCACCTCTTGGCTTCGGCCGCTTTTTGCTCTTTCTTTTAATATCGTCGCCGGGGCCCCCAGACTCCATAATATGCGAGGTCCGTATACGCGAGGCTGGGGGCCCCGTTGCTTGTCGGCCGGCCATGGGATATAGGTACCGGCCTTAACCGTCGCTACGGTCGCTAAAGCTAAGCGTGTATGCATGTTCGGTGCATAAATAAGGAGCACAGCTCGGGAGGCATTAAATCACGCGCGGGGATCGCGTGTATGTGCTCGCGAGCGCGCGTTCGCGAGAGAGAAAGAGAAGACGGGGCAGGCGAGGGGAGGGAGAGAAAGAAAGCCGCGGAGAGAAATGGGGGGGGGGGGAAGGTTGAACGAGGAGGTACGATTCGGTGGGAGCGGGATCGAGCGCGTGGAAAAGAAAGAAGCGGCGAGGGTGCGAGAGGGTTGGCGGAGAAGGACGAGCGGAGGATCCGCAGACTGAAACGGAGTAAGGAGGAAAGAGGAGATGGGGGACGAGACAGAGAGGGAAGCAGGTGGTTGAAACAGCCAACAGCGAATCCGTGGGCCACCTCTCGGGCTTGCGGCGTTACGTTCGCGGTTGCGTTCGAGTTTGCATCGGCCGCGCACCCCCGTCGAGCCAATATGCCCCTCGCATCAACGGTTGCCCACCTTCTTGAGTAGTCCCGCGATTATGCTTCGTACACGGGTAAACATATAGCGGAGGAAGGCGCGCCCCGACCAGCTCTGTTTCGCCGATCAACCGACCGTCTATTCCGGCCAATGCAATTAAGTCGTCCAGCTGTAAAATCCGCCCCCTGCGCGGTGACACCGCGAATTCTCGGCGACAACGCGCGACGATGGTCCTTGTTGTCCCGGGGAGGACGTGCGCGGCTGTGGACATTTATTAACTGTAGTTTATGCTCGGACAACGGACGGAGAGTAAATCATCTGATTGATGACTAGCGACGCGGTCAAACGTTCTATCGTTCACCTTGAATAGGCTATCTTTGCGGGAGTATAACTGGTAACATCGGCAACTAGGGAAGTTCAATTCTCCCCCTTCCTTGGAAAAAAAGGGGTTGCAAGGGGAAGAAGAATAGTTGGAGGGGTGAAAGTCGCGGGCAGAATTTCGATCGTGTAACGAGGCAGCGCGCGAAGTGGAAGAAAAGGAAGAGGATCGTAGAGGCAGTACGAGGCTCGTATCCAAAAACGCCTCGCACAATCTATCACGCGCAAAGAGCGCAGCAAGAAGTGAGGTTAGGAATGTTAATGTGGGCAGCAGGAGCAGGCAGCCAGTACGCTTGCGCCACCCCCTGCGGAGCCAATCACCGCCCGAGAAATGGTAGCTGCGCCCGGAGTCAGCTCGTCGGGCACCATATCCTCGGGAAGATGGAAGAAGAATCTTAGGGTGGAACTCTTGTCTTCTCCCTTTCCCTTCTGTTCCTTCCTCCCCTTTCCTCCCGTCTCGGTTCCTCCTCTTTTTCTGTCTAGATCGTTCCGTCTTCGAAGACAAAGACATCGAAGAACCGGAACCACCGCAGGTTCCCGAAGAGAAGTATTCGGGTGGAGGACACTTGGTTTCTTCACGCCCCTTTCTCCTTTCAGCCTCGCTCTTCCATTCCGCTCGGTTGCTTTTTTACTCCGCTCGGTGTCTTCACGGGCGAAGCTTGAAGGAAGATATTGGGAAGCGGAACACTTGTCTTCCCTGTTCATTGACTCTGCTTCTTGCGCCGTACGTCTTCCTCCGCGGCAAGTCCCGGCTGCCGGGAGACAAACGAAGCGGTTGCGAGAGAAACGAGAAGCAGGAGGAAGAGCGGGGACGATGGAAAGCCACGAGGGGTCAGGTAAAGAGTGCCCGGGCACCCCAAGAAGGAGGAACTCGGCTGATTGCGTCCGAGCCGCGTAAATCTTGTTGATGGAAATTGTCCGCGGACCTTCAGTTTGTTCGGCGATTACGTCCTGCGGAGAACGCGTTCGCCGGTAGCAGGGGCCTTTCTTTCTCTCCTCCGCATCCCCGCCGCCCCGTCTCTTTCGCTCTCCTTCCCGCCTCTGCCTATCTCTGTCCAAGAATCTTCTTTCTTCGCGGACCCACGAGATTAATGAGCGCACCGCTCGGTACTTTTAATTCCGAAGAGCGAGTGCAAATAAGTACCGCCATCCGTCTTGCCCGCCAATTACCACTAAGCAGTTCTTTCTCTCTCGTCTCAAACTCCCTCTCCCTCTCTCCCATCCAGCAGCTTCGCGTAGCAGACTCTCCGTTCAGCCCTGCGGAGGAGCGCTAGATACAGTGGGCCTCGATTGATCTTCAACTTGCCTGATGGATTCCTCAATCTTTGGCAAGCGGTAGCGCGTAATGAAGATGCCCCAAGTCGTGCTGGCTCTCAACTATGAAGCGCCTCTTCCCGATTCTTTCAATTCCCCTTCAATATCGCAATGGTAAGCAGACATGACGCGGCTTCAGGTTGCGGACGCCGGATGCGAATATTTTCTTCGAGTTTGCGATCGAACCAGCGGAGCTCCCTCGAAGCTAACGCTCCCCAGGCCTAAATACCCAATTATCCTCCAAGATTGGGCTCTCGTCGCCGCGCTGTCGCTTTAAAGCAACGGCGCAGGGACGTCAACGATAATCCTCGGATACCTACGACGCGCCGCTCCTTCCGACTGATCACCGAAACGTTCAACCGACCGATATAAAAGTATCCGTACGCGGTTCCAGCGTACGTAATGGCCGATGATGCACGCCAATCATCTCCGAAGCAGTCGACGAACAAATAACACGTTCCACCCACGCACGGGGCCCGAACTGTCTAAAACTGAGCGCGCTCGTGCGCGGCCGATCGCACGAACCGGGGATCCCAAATTAGAGGAATGTCTGATTTACATCTCGAGATATCTCGGATGAAGCTATAAATAATTTCGCCGGTGGAATGTTAATGTGGCCCTAGGCCTGGAACCAACGCATGGTCCAGGGACCCCCTGCCAAACACAAGCCTCCAGTCCACCTCTAAAGAGATACTATAATACCATGGCTCCTCGTCTGTTCACGGCGACGATGGATGTTCGAACGACCAACGTTTCCTGTACGCTTCGACTCACCCCTGCGTTATCAAATTCCTATTTCTCCATTATTATTAAATACAGCGATGCAGACGCTCCTATCGCAGCTCTTCAAAAATGCGTCGTGATCGTTGACCACGGTTGGCGCGAACCCCTTCAAGGGAACGTGTACCTACACCGTTCTATTCATGGCAGTGTCTCCTCGCGAAGAGTCCCATCCCCGTCGCTGAGCGTAACGGATCGTGCTCTTGAAATAGGTAAAGACAGTGGGAGATATATAGCTATCGACTGAGACAGCAGCAGAGGAATCGAGAGACGGGGGTCGGCTGAAGGGGGTCAGAGAGGGAGGGTCGAGCTGTCAGAGGCAGAGACGTTCGGGGATGGCCCCCATCCTCGTCCTCATTCTCGTCGTCTGTAATCGCGGGGGCGGCAACGTAGTCCTGTCTCCGACAGGATCACATCGCCGCCGAACTGCTACTCTGTACCTACACGTACGTACAACAATGTACGCTTACTCCGCCATGCCCTATCCCTGCCTGCCAGCCAAGCAACGTGGACTGCCAATCTCGTTCGGCTAACGCAAAATCACGTCAGAAATTGTCCCATTGTATAACGTACCTACAACGTCCCGCGCTCTTTATACACAGGGACACCGAGGCACAGGCGCTTGAGAGACGTGCATTCATCAACTACACGGACGCAACTTGCTACGAGGAGCACGGGACCAGCTTCCAGAGGTTTAAAATCCAAGCGAACTAGGTCGAATGTCGGGTATTCGGTTCGCTTAATTTCTATGCCACCGAGGCTTTGATTCGTTAGCGATTGTTCCAGTTTCAGTGGCAATTATTGGCGAATGTTATTATGCGCGGCGCAGATAAGGTATGCATTCAGATTCAAATAGTCCGGCCTCGTCAGACGAGGCTAGTTTCGTTTATATACGGGTTTCCGAGCGAGACGGTGGTTGGGATCGATTAACCCGACGGTCGATTAATTGCGATCCCTCGGTGAGTAGCAGCCAGCTTCTAGTAGCAGCTTTCTCCCCCCCGGGAATGATACATATCCGCGTTGTAATTACCGAGCGAAACAGAATACGAGGCGTATCGATCGTGACGTTAGAAATATCGTCGAAAGTAACTTGATCCGGGGTAAGAGATAAATAATAAATCCGCCATAAGGTGGACAGTGAGAGAAATGGCCCGTGTCCTGCCAGCTAGTAATAGCTCCAGTCGATTAACCTTGGCTCTAATACACTGGTACTCCGGTTACGTTTCATCTATCAAGCTCGGCGAATTTAGAGGCTGTGTAGTCGCTCGTAATTCATCCGTAGGCAAATGGAGCTACCGTTCCATTAACACCTTTCTACCGATAAATTCAGCAAAAACGAGCCTCGGGACGCGAGAGCTCTCACATCTTTGCTCCGCGCATTCTCTATTCGTTCCTCGACTTGCATCCCTTGAAATCAGTGCCACGTAGGACTGCTACGATCCCCAACAATTCTAACGAAAGAGAATCGAGCCCCACTGTTTCCTGGGATACAAATGATCCCACTGAAAATCAGTATCCTCGAGTGTCCTCGCGATGGCCCGGGTACCCTGACAAAAGAACTCAATTCCCACCACTTGCTCGAATACAAATTACCCCGCTGGAAACGAGCGCCGCGTCGGAGCCTCCGCGATGCAGGAGAATCCCGGTGAAACGGCGGACGCGGAGAGTGGGTGGAAAAAAAGTGGCGGAAAAAGACGAGAAACGAAAGGAAACACGTACAAATCGAGGCGGAGGGTCGTCGAGACGGTCTCTAGCGTAATTTCGGCATCGATCATTGGCGAAACGACAGTGCAAAATCGTCGGCGCTGTAAACGTCCACGCGCAGCGGCGCAAAAACCACCGAGGGGGCCAGGCCAGCGGCACACCAAGAAGCACGAAATACTTTATTCATTCGTGGGGGACCCGTAGGCCGGTGGAGTAATGTTTTAGCGGTAGTGTATAGAGATGCCAATAAATATGTCGCTGGCGGCATGCAATATGTATGTCAGCGTCTGCCAATCCGCGGATAAGTCGCGAGGGGTCCCAATTCTTCTCCCGGTCGAGCCCTGTCCTCCCCCTCCCTTCTTCCCCGCCTTCTTCCCCGTGTTCTTCCCTCCCGTCTCGCTGGACGGGGCAAAAAACCATGCCAGAGTTGCGCGCGACCAGCCCCGTGGACGTATTGAGACGGAACGTACCGGCAGGACGATGATCGATACCGAGGCTCTCGGATCGGAACCCGGTGGTCGGACATTTACCAAGCAGCCCGCGTTATCTCGCGTCCCTTGACGTATGTCGATCGATTCCCGCACTCGTTACATGCGTCCTCGACGCGTCTAATCGGGGCCCGGAGAATTTGTAGCAAGTGGTTGTATATCTCCTCTTCGCAACGAGGACGAAAGTTCGCTGGGCATTGGAAGCGGGTGGAACGGATTAATTAGGAACTCGACGGTGGATGGACTGTTGGAATTTTTGGCGAGGTCTTAATGGGGACCGGACGGAGGCGAGGTAACGAGGAAGTGAAACGACATCGGCGGCCCCGATAAGAAAGGAGAAAGTAACGTTTAAATAATCGAGGAGACAGCGATCGCGCAGCGACGGGCTTAAGTCCTTTTTGCAGCGTGTTGAGGAGACGAGGCGCATCGGGTGGTCGCCGATCGCGACGGATAGACGTCCGATCGGACGGCAAAACATCCTTCGAATCGAGCGTATTAACGATCTCATCAATAAAGCTTTCCATCGGTGTCCGGGCAGCCCGGGGCCCGGCTGGGCAGCCGATCGGCGGAGGGGAGTGAGCGGCCAGGGAGCAAGAAAAATCGCCAATTTGTTGAATGCACCGGCCATAATTCTGCGAGAAAAACTTCGCATCTGCATTTCGTGTGTGCCCGTCCGGACGGACGCGGAATGCGCGCTGGCCCCGGTGCAAATATCGGGGCCTCGCCGAGCCGGACAAGTCCCCTTTTCGGCCAACAGCCGTTGCGTCGCGAGCGAAACCGTGGCTGGCCTCGCTATTTCCCAGCCGTGCCTCGCAACAGATACCTTGTACCTACCAAGGGATATTTATTGCCCCGTTCGCTATTTACGGCGCCGTTTCCTAACGAACCCGAACGCGGACGCGTAATTACGAAAATCGCTCGATGCCGGCTACAGCGTTTACGTTCGCCGATAGGCTATTACAGGCGGGACGCGCGTTCCTAGCGCGGGGCCAGTTACGATCGACGGGTCTTGTAATTAATTTAGTTTCGCAGCACCGAACGAGAAACATCGAACTTTCGGGGCGAACGATGAGCCGAGGGATACGGACTAGAACTATTTAAGTCCCGGCTCGCGTGCACCGACTCCGGCGACTGGCTGCTTAATTGACGCTAGGCAGATGCATACTTGCTTTTACCGTGTTTGTAACCATATCAATTCGACTCGGCCGGTTACGCAAACAAACCACCGCGCATGTATTTCGGGATGTTGACTCAGGGCGAAAAAATACGCGGCAGGAACGGCCGGGAAACGCGGGCAACACCTACGGAGGGATACGTGCCGGAGGAGTTGGGCGCGGAACGCGGGAACAATACGCCTTTTTCTGCACTCCGCGCGATGGACTCGCGAATCGGCGAATAACAAACTTCCGCGCGCGCGTCGCTGTTCTCCTTTTGCCCCTCGATTATTCACCCCGGGGCTATCGCGTGGTCACATCGCCGCTACTTCTGGTATTTGGAAAAAAGCTCCGCGAACGAGGTTCCTCGACCTTCGACGAACGAGTGAAACAAGAAGACTGCCGCGCAAGCTTAAAATATCGGAAACAGATTTCGCAGCGATTACGCAGAGACCAGTAGCACTTGGAGTGCCTACGCTGCGCTCCCAGATTAGATAGCTCCGCGTTAAATACGCGATGTAGATCGCCAGCGACCAAACAGAGACATGGAAGCAGATAACTATAAACAATCCAGACAATTCCCTTACACTCAGCTGTTTATTGTTTAATAACCATATACGCGTCCCCGCGTCCCGTAATGACCCAGCCACGATCGTGGATTATATATTATTGCCCTGCGCAGAAGCGTTCCCGCATGGATTCCTGTCTCGCACGTGCGCGCGATTCGAGTGCAGATTTCCGGTGGTGTCGCGGGAGGGAGTGTTACGGCCGCGTGCGATGATGAGGAAAAAAGGGACGGCATAGAAGAACTGGATCCGTGGCGTGCTCGTATATCACGCATAGGCTCGTAATAATATCTAGTCGCTTCCGATTGCGCGTGCACCGCGATCGTAAACGGCTGGGCGCGCGTGGGCGAGCACGCGCGTGTCTCGCGGCAAAAACGCGCGCCTTTAGATTACCGTTCGACCGTTACTGTCCTCCTTTCTTCCGTATCGCGTCCGATTTCCGCAATCTGAGACCGTCCGAGGGGGTGCGAAGCCGATAAATTCGGAATCGGTTGGCTGGATGAGCTGAGACCTCAAGATCGCTTGAAAGGAAGGAAGTGTATGTATATACGGAAAGACGGATCGAAAGGGAATTCTGTGATGCTCTTGGATGATGATCGCACGAGGGTTGATGATTTAATTGTAAGTAATATAGTTCGAAGCAGATTTGGTGAATCTAACAAGGAGAGGTTTCCAGGTGTCCGCTACCGATTGCTTTGAATTTTGGATATGTTTTAGAAGACCGAAAATAGGATATATGCGTTTTTTATAGCGGCCCGTTTTCATACTGGGGGGGGGGGGGGTGAAACCACCCCCCCATAATTCATACGGAGTACAAAATTATGTTGAGTAAAACTTGATATGAATTTAATTTGCGTCATAACTTGCTGTATGGATGATGTTTTTGTCGTCAGGCACCGTTATTAAAGGATAACAATGAGGGGTGGTTTCACCCCTTGAACATACAAATGGGCCAAAATAGAAAGACACGTGTTTCCTATTTTTCGGCCCTCTAAAACATATAAAAAAACCAAAGCAATCGGAGAAGAACACCTGAAAATCTTATAACTTATCAAGTTGGTTTCACCCCCTAAATATGAAAACGGGCCGCTATAAAAATCACGTATATCTTATTTTTCGGTGCTCGAAAACATATCGAAAATTCAAAGCAATCGGAGGCGGACACCTGGGAACCTCTCCTTGTAAGAATGGAGGCTCAATGCTTGAAAGGTTAGTGCTGTTTACCAAAGATGAGCAAGTATAGGAAGATACCCCAGCACCGCGCGGAAAGTCCGAAAGAGACGCGATCGCAGGCCGTAGCCGGGATGGGCGCATCCAGCGAACTATAACTGGCCGGGACAGAAGAAGAGAGGGTGAGAAAGGGAGAAACACGATACGGGGAGAGTGTACAGAGGCTATGATTTACACTGTTACCGCGTGGTTGCTGCAGATACCCTTTGTCCTTGGACGGTGGATTCGCGCCTCGCCGCTGCCTAACGTACGACTCGTGGAAAATAGGGGACGAGAGACGAGAGGAGCCGCGTGATTGTTTGCATTATTTATGACGATCGTCGTCTCGCCCCGGCGATGTACATCTGATATCGTCCTCTCTTCGAATTACTCAGTCGCATTAAATAAAAAGGGCAACGAAGGATGTGGGGTGAAGGAGGAGGAGGAGGAGGAGGAGGAGGGGAGGGGGGCAGGAAACAGTGGAAGCAGCAATTGCTGGATGGCCTATACGTTTCCCTTCGATCGTTAAACCAGGAACAAATTGTTCATTATTTTATACGATTTCCACGGGAGTGTTTATCGTGGAAGATGCCACGGGCTGGGCCGGCGACACTCGATACACCCGGAATATGGACGGTGCTGGAGCATTCCGTGGCGGGAGCGGCCGCGGAACCGCGAGTTACGAGTAACAGGTATCCTATCGCATAACGGCGCTACCAGGATATTTTGATGTCGCGTCGTTGCGATGAAAAGTGGTAAGCTAATGCTCGTTATCGCCGGGGCCCATTCTTAAACCGAAGGGTTTATCGGCGGGCCCCTCGCCCCGGTGTGAGAACCGCGCAATTACGGGTGCCTCGCGTTCACCGAGATCCGCGGCGCGAATAATATACGGCGAATCGTAAAGTCCCGCCGTTTATATTACTCGTCGATGCTCGCGCGGGAGGACAATCTGCTTTCGAATTAATCCACGGTCAACGCCTTCCGCAAAGGACCGATATAAACGTTACGACAGCGCCGCTTCTGCGCGGGTGAGGAGACGAGGCGTAATCGACGAGAGAAGCTGAAATTCTCCACGCAACATGCTACGCGCAAGCTGTCCGGGATTTATGCTCTATCGCGGCATTTCTTGGAAGATTGTTCGTAACGAAGGCGTCAAGGTTAATTGCAAGTTCCATCGAGCGACAGTGGAAGAACCGAATTCGTAGAGCGCATAATCGATTGTACTTGCTCGCGAGTAATCGAGAAGGAAATGGTGCACGAAACACGGGACCCACCGTCCGATCGTCGTGTATATATATGGGGCGGAGAAATGGGGAATGAACGTGTCAGAAGCAGCCCCCGGGGTCTAATTATGAGTTTGCACAGAGGGTTGGGTTAGTCGACTTCGCCGCGTTACGAAGAACCCCATTGACTCATTGACCGAAATATCTTCATTGAGTGGCACATGTGCATTAATTATTTCATCGGTCGTTGTTACTTCGCGTGTATTTCTTCTCCTCGACCCTCCGCTCAATTATTCCACCTTTTTTTCCAAACACCCTTTTCACAACCCCTTCGTTATTTCTAATCATCGCAGCGTCCGATCGTTGTCTAATTAATCTGAAAAGAATAATAATACTTCTCAACGGTGAAACGATTCAGTGGGACAATTCTATTGGCGTAGGAGGGTCGTTAAGGTCTCGTTGCGTTCGGCAAATAAAAGATGCGCGGCGCGGAATAACGCAAAAGGGAGAAAAGAAATAGGGTGGGGTCAGGAGTCGGTGGAAAGTTCGGGCCAGTAATATCTCGCGGCGTGGACAGACAAAAAGGGACACAATGCCGAGGGCAGGATCGATTCTCCTCGGTCGAGAGGATCACGGGCCGAGAGGACCAGGTTCCGTCTCACGGAGAGGAGCCACATTGTTGCTGATGCTCACCGACGGGCTTCGGGAAACAACGCGCCACCGGTCCCCAAAGAAGCGTAATTAATCACTTTTTCTTGCGCAAGGGAGGCAACTGCGAGAAAGATTCCCGGATCCTGTGGCGAGATCGCATCAAACTTTAAGCCTCAAGACCAACGATCAGGGTGAAGCAAAGATTTAAACTCTACCCCTTCGTTCCCCTAAAAATGATAACCTCGACGTGCCTACAAGCGAGAGTCTCTCGAACTCATCGATCGAACACCCCCTTAAGACACCCATTTCCCGGAAACACACTTTGCAGGTCAAAGTTCGCGCCTCCCCCTTCTCGAGTATGGAACCACCTGTAAACGCTACGCCACCCTTTCCATACACTTCTCGCGTTAAATCCCAGTTTATCCCCGAACGATGCAACCGCCAGCCAGACCGGCAAGCAAAGATAGGACGAGAGGATCGCGCGAGCCGAAGAGATCCCAAGGGAGCAGTCGCATTAGCGTCCCGTGTCCCGCGTTCCAAGTGTTCCCACGACGAACGAGGACGTGGGGCCCGGTGCATCGGCGACCGCGAACCGAGCTCGTGGGGCCCGGAGCTTTTCGGCTATGATCCGGTAATTACCGACGAAGCTAGAGGTCGTCGGGCCTGTTAACGTTCGGCGGCTAATGGTATGCACGCGGGCCAATAAAACGTCGACGAGCGCGGACAGAAATCAAGGGAAAAGAAAATAGGCGGACAAGCCCCGGCCGACTGAGGGAGCACGGGCGAGGGACGGGGGGGGGGGGAGGGATGTGAACGATGAAGGAAGGCCACGCGGTTATGCGCGAGGGATACGAAACAGGGCCCCGAAACGACTTTACGGGAATTACACCCGCGAAATCGGGGAGATATGGAGCCGCGAAATGCGATGTGGCCATCCGTCACTCTCGCGGCCCACATGTCCGCGCCTTGCCTTCCAAACCGGCTGCCTGGCCGCCTGCGCGCCCCTCGATCCCCCCTTGTAACCCCTCCCACCCCCTCGGTCCGTTCCTCTAACGCGCGCATAGGTGGTTCAGGGCGAGCGTTCGCGGCGAACATGGATCGTCGATAGCTGCGACAGCTATCGATGCTGCATTGTATTTGGAAGTCGATTGATCTCGATCGAGGGGGCTCCCTTTGTGTAGTAGGTAAAGAGAAGAGTCAGGGCTCGAAGAAGAGTAATTTTGGACGCCACCTTGCGATCGTAAACGGGCCATAGTTTATACCGAAGGGACCGGAGGACACCCATCGAAGTTTGCCGCGGAATTTGATCGACCGTTCTCGATTCCCTGTTAAACGATACAGTAAATCAAGGCCCGCGAACAGAAGACGGTAGGAGGGTATGCTCGGGGCGCGCGAGCGCACTTAGCGAGCTTTGATTTATGAAGCGACGACGTTTTAAATGAATGTCCCGTGTACGGATCGTAACGCGATCTGGCCACACACCATGCGTGTTCTCGCGTCGCGATATCGCCCAGTAATATCTCTTTTACGTCGTGTAACCGCCGAAATGAATGTATAAAGTCTTTGTCGCTCTAAATTTATACGATGATAATAAAATTAGCGGCGGGGCGGGGGCCGGCTGGGGGCCTCGGTGCATCTTTCACGCGGCACAAAAGTTCCAGGCCCCGCAATAAACGTCCAGCACGCGGGCCCCGGTTCTTTCGCGTTTGCGACGAAGATCATAGATACGATTCATTCGTTCCGTTTTAACGCGCGTAACGTCGATTCCGCGGGACCGGGCGGCATCCGCCGCGGTAAACACCGTTCCCAGAGGGGGCACGGTGTTTCAGCAGAAACTCATTAAGCCTGAACCCCCACAGAGGGGCCTCTCTCCTAGACAAAACTGACGATCCTGATGATCCTGATCCTGGCAGACAGGCTGGAGCCTTCCTCGCCGCAAATTCCTGGAAGACCGTCCAGCAACTCCGCCTACCTGGACAGGTGCGCGCGGTTTCTGGCCTAGGGCAAGAGCTGGCTGGCTCCGTTCGGGTGTCAGCCAGCATATCCGTTGAGTTATTGCATTTCTCGAGTTCCAGCGCGCTCCACTCGCCTAATGATTCCTCTTTTTTTCCTCCTCCACCTAACTCCCTGTGTCCAAGCGAAGATCGTCAACGCCGGTTCTGGGCCTAACCCGCGTAAAACGTTTTCCACCTTGGATCACACCGTGCGAACCGCTTCACCTTTGCACCTTCTGTCCTTTGTCAGCCCTCCACCTTGACTCGACCCCGAACAGTGATCCTATCGTACGTACGAATGTATCTTTAAGTCAATCTACGACTCGCCAGATAACTTTCTATTATCGTGATCACCGGTTAAGGCACGCTGCCCCATGAATCACGAACTCTCTGCGACTGCCTCTTCAGTCTACGTGCACTTTTCGTCCCGCTGGACGCTCGTCCGGGAAAGTGGGACTTTGAGAATAAAATTGCCAGGTAGTCGCCGGCTCGTCGTCCATGTGGGGGGATCGATTTAGTATCGATGATGGAGGAAGCAAGTATTCCCGATCCTAATGGGAGAATCTAATAAGACGATGGAGGGAACGGTTTCAAAGGAGCCTCTCGAAATCGCCATCCGCTGCGGCGCGGCGATGAAAAATGTCTGCCGGTCTAATGATAAACGAGCGCGAGCTCATAAACGGCCGAATGATACACTCGAGAGCTCATTGTCCGAGTAAGTTTTCAGGTGGTTCCTGGCCATTGTCGGCGGCGTCGGTTCGCATTGTTGTTGCGCCGCCGCAACGATGAAACGGTCGAAAATCTTCCGTGGTCCGGCGAAAAAGAAAAGACGCGGGAGAGGAGACGGCGAAGAAGGCGAAGAAGGAGAGGAGGCTCTCGTCCGGCTGGGACAATGCGGTTTCGTTACACCCTGGCGAGATTTCCGAAACCGGGAGCGACAATGGGCCTGTGGCTCTGGACACGATCCGATTTTTGTCTTCCGTTTAGCCAATTTACCCGACTCGTCAGTACGCTTCACGCTTTCCAGAAGTCGTTCTGCTTCGACGCCTGCCCATCGATTCTCTCACGATCGACGCGATTTTAAATGAATAAGGAACACCGCCCGTGACAGGGAGGAATCGCACGAATTCTAGGCTGGGCGAGCATAGATCACTGTCACAGATACGCGTGAAAAACGAGGCGAAACAAATGCGGAGGATCGGCGGCGATGATCGAACAGCCGCGGCATAAACTGGCAACAGGGTGGAATACTCGTATATTCGGAAGTAGAAGGCGCGATGGCACCCCCTCTAGCAGCCCACCTCCTGGCCCTTAACGTCCTTCCCTTGCTGCGGTGGTCGTCATTGTTTCATTGTGTTATAAACGCATTGCGTGTGCTTAGTGCGTGAGCGAGGGTGTATCGATTGCCCCGCCTCCTGCTGCGTAGCCATGACGACACACCCTATCCTATCTAACCCCTAGCCTAACCTCCAACTTCTACGTTTCACCCCGACGCTCGCCCCCATCGCTCGCGTCGACGAGCTTTCTCCATCTCCATTCCTGTCGCCCTCCACCCCTGAAAAGCCCCGAGCACGTCCTCGAGGAGGTGCAGGAGGACGAGGTGACGCTGGCCGAGGAAGCCCCTGTCATCGCTTCGAGGAACAAGCGACCCGTCACGACCTCCGCGTGCTGTAACCTGTCATCTTTCTCGGTCACAAGGGATGCTGAGAGAATGGGCGAAGGGGCGCATCGATAGCCAGCGAGATACCGGCTCTCGGAGTGTAAACACGCCGGTGAATGTGGATCAAGCGACGAAGGGTTGAAATTGCTTGAAGTGGGCTGGATGATAGAGTCGATTGAGGGTAATAAGTATTACAAAGAAAGAACGTCCTCAGCTTCAACTGGACTTCGGGATTGTCAGCTCTACTCCAAAGAAATTTCATTGATTGTGCAAATTAGTAGTTGTCTATAGTTAAGGAGGCACCAGTAACCTCGATGCTATCGACAGACACCCGCAGTGCACCGAAAGTATTGGCACTGGGTTCGGGAACCGAAATCATTACGGGGAAGCCCGATGTCACGGGGGCTAAAGATGACAAACTGCCCGGGAACACCTCTTGCCTGAAGACAATAGGTCAGCCAGCAAGAAGATTCCTGTTGCCGAGTGACGGAGTAACCGATCTGTCGCAGCGGTATGCCTCACCTTAATCGACCCTACACAAAGCTGCGCCGCTATTAATTACCGGAAGCTTCGCGTTCACGCGTGGCTCCGGTAATTCCTCCGAGCGCTTTGCCCTCGGAATACTCGGCTAAACAGAGGATCATCCTCAGGACTTCTCGCGTGCCCTGACTCCTATCGGTTAACAATAAATGATTTCACCAGAAACAAACGAAAGCCTGGAAACACCCTGCTGGAATGTTTCCCCCTTCACCCCCGAGAATCGTGGCGTGTGAGAAAGGAGGCCGAGGCTGAAGGGGCGGTTTCACCGAAGCGGCAGCCTCGTTGCGTCAGAGAATCTCGGTTCCGTCCTGGAAACCGCAGTTCCCGGAAAGTTGAGGTAGAAGCCACGGACGCGCGTTTTCTCCGTGGCTCGGCGAAATTTCGTCGGGCCCCAGAAGGCCCCTCGGGAGAGCGCGCTCGGTCCTCGTGGGTCCCTCACCAGCACAATACGTCTCATTATGTTATCCGCGCATCTCTCGACACGGCCATTTATCATTCCTCCGCCCGTATACCGATATATCGATCCCTCTCCTTACGTGTGTAAAACCTCCGGGCCCCGTAGGCCCCGTCCTCTCGGTCCTAGAGGGCCCGTCCGCCCCTCTCCCTCCTTTGTCTATGCTAGGGAGCGTCCTCGGCGAGAGGAGCGCGCTCGCGCGCGTGGAAAACAATCGGCCGGGCCGATCGTGCGAACGATAGAGGATCGCTTATGAATATTGTATCGCGCGGCCCAAAATAACGATCCCTTCGGGAGATCGACGTATGCAAATCGCGGCGAAACGAATCGTTTTCTACCGCCCGACCGGTCGATCGTTTGCGAGCCGAGCTGGGACATTCTGCGCAACGCGATCGATTCCCCTGAGTGATGGGCCGAAATACTCGGGATACCCCGGCGTATTTCCTTCTCTATCCAACTCACTGAGCTATCAAAGTCGCGAGCGAGGAGCGGCGAGTTTAGGGTTTCCGTGGAAGAATCGGGGGAACGATTAACTCTTCGAGGGCGAATGGGCTGATGGAAGGAAAGCAAGGAGGAAGATCTCGTTATCGTCCACGGACAACCGGGTACAGGGATCAAAACAGTCGGTTCGCGCCACTTATTATTCATGAATCGCGTCCGTTGCCCGCTAATGTGTCTGGGCTTGCGGCCGCTGCGGAACGCGTGCGCGCACACAGCCGCCGCGCGGTTACACGCACGTGGGTGGGCGTACAGGTATGTGCGCAAATGAGAGCCAGTAGAGAGATCTGGCTGGACGGGGCCTCTGTCTCTCTCGGTTCTGTATGTGGGAAAGAAAAATCATCCATCACGTTCGAGGCTATCCGGGGCTGGCAGTGCCGGACGAGACGATGTTTTAGGCATCGGTTCTCTATGGACTCCCGTCATAAAATTGATGAGCGTCTTTGACTAATTTATTACGCCGGGGAAACCGCACGAAATTCATAATGATCCGCCCCGATCCCAAGATACGCTATTTCGCTTTTGTGCTCGTGATATTGGGAAAAAGGAGCCACTTCTTTTTTACCAGCGTGCCATTACCCTAGCTGTTTCCCGGATCCACCGGCGGGCTGTCGCGAATTTACCTCCGCGCGGAGATTCAGCGAGGAATCGGCGGGAAGCATCCGCGTGCTTTACGCTCCGGACACCCTCGAGGACGTTTAACAGTTTCGATTAATACTCCCGCATTCTTGCTGATCGCCGGACACTGTCGCCAAACGATCGAAGGATCCTTGGGCCACGCTATTATGCATCCAAGCGTTTTGTTGAATCCCCGAGTGGATCATCGAGTTAGAGGCAGCTCCTCCGCTCGGGCAGACGCGTAATGCCCGGGACAAGCCTGCGTGGTGGCTGGGCGCGTGTTTACAACGGAATTCAAAAGGCTCATCCGACTGCAGTGCTTAATTAATAAACTCGCGATCTTATCGAGCGCAGCAAGACACACGTCCTCCCTACCGTAGCATCTCCGTTCCACGGTGTGCACCTCGTTTACCTTACCTCCCCCCCCCCCCTCCCTCGATCCGCACCGTCCTTTTCTTACCGCCGGGCGAAGGTGGCCCGCGAATTTTTGAATCGGCCAGGGGAGCGCTCGCGAGCCGTGAAAAATGACGCAATTTTCGCGGCACGCCTCCCATCGCGAACCTGAATCTCTCGTATAAAGGTGCCTATTAGGTATACCCACGAGTCCTCGAGCGTACGAGCCGTTGTACCAAACTTGCGTCCATCTAACGGGTGATTCGCGTCGAAACTTTAACATATCGGGAATCACGGATCTCGTCCGTAATAAAGCCATCATTGACTCATCGGAACTTGGACGAACCACGAAGACTTCGCACCCAGTGAGTGGTGCGTCGATCGTTTTTACCAAAGGGGCTCGAGGAAACAAGAAACATTTCCTCCCCAAAGATCGAGCTCCTTCGATCCTCCCGCCAGACGGTCGCAATTTTTCATCCTGTCAACGTGACCTTCTCCCGCGGACGAAATTCAATTACGCTATCAGCCCGTGAATGGAACTCGGGAGCCACCCCGTGTATACTCGGGCAGGTACGTAGGCGAGACGGGCGCGGGCCCCGCGCTGAACTTTATGAAAGAGACAGATGGAGGTGAGGCCGCGTTCGAACATCTGCCGGTGATGTACCCCCTCGATGTCGATCAATTACACCGCCGTGTACGGTGCCCGTGCATGCATGCACGACTAGATAATTTCCCCGTTATCTATTCCATCATCGGACCCCGCGTCGCTGCAACCGTGCTGTCTGGGATGCTAGACCCTGACTATCCAGTCCCTTAGAAGTGGGATAAGCATACTCTTAACTGGCGAAGAACGCCGGTAGCTCCTTGATGAGTTTATCAAACAGTATCTCTAATTTGGAGCGATTATATTGACGAGAGTAGCCGAGGAGCCTCTTAAAAAAGGCAAAGACAGATCGAAAGCCTGACGACAGAGAAGTGCCTGACGACCAAAGTTTCTGGAAAGGATCGGTCGATATGCCCTCGAGGCTCCGTTAAACTGGCGAAGGTGGAAGAAAAAGCCGTCGCGACCAAGAGGAGAAATTCCAGATTCCATAAAAAGGAGGCGAAGTGCGGGATCCAGCGGAACGATCGAGGAATCGCGATGATCCACCGCGAGAGGCTCCACCTAACAGAGGATCCAGCACGCAGGGCTGGATCCTCGCCTCTCCTCCGATTGGTCGACACGTGGCCCGCCATTGTTTCATTCACGCCTGTTGCACGTTTCTCGTTTATCTCGTTCAGAGGCTGCTCCGGCTGGTTTCAACGCCGCACGGCACCCGATCGTCTCCTTCGCCGGCTATATAAATGGCAACGCGATCAACGTTGACGGTAATGCCGGCCGTGAATCATTCGGTCGTCTTGCGCCGTCGCAAAAGGAGGAAAAAAAGAGAGAAGGAAGGAACGAAGGGGGAAATTTAAATACGCGCGGGCAGTTTTACGAGCGGCTCGTTAACTCGAAATCCCATTCCGCGGAGTGGTCGAAGCCACTTTTTTCCCCCCGCAGGCCGATACACTTTTTGGATCAGTTCGGGAACGTTCGATATTTAAGGAATCGATGCAGGGCGAGTGTGTTTCCTTAAACGGAGCGTGAGGAGTGAAATGCGACGGGTGTTGTCGCTCGATGGGAATCGCAGGACGCTAACGAGGATCGGAGAGGAGCACGACGAGAGCGTCGATCATCCGGAAAAAGGAAGAGGGAAAGGAGGCTGCGGCGTTGGAGAGAGATGGGCGAGGCGGTAAGAAAATAAAGAAATCCTTGTAATCCTGGAAAGCTAAGCCGACAAGGAGCAGGATGATCCTGACGGTGTACACGGGGGAAGGTTCCTTTCCAACCTGAGAACAAACAGCGCGAAGTCAAGCCGAACCACTCGAGCGAACTGAGCACGCGGGTACATAAAGGACCAACAATGCAGGACGATACACAGCTGGCTTGTAAAACACAGAGATCCTGTGAAGATACAAGAATACCCCGGCTACCGCATACCGCGGGGTGGTCTCGCCGAACACGCTGCTTTTCACGAAACCACGATTTCCACGAATTTCTTTCTCTTGAAATATTGCTCCAGACTTTCTTCTTCACAACATATGTACGTTAACCGAATAGATGCAACGACTGTGTAACACGTCTGCCGCGGAAGTTAACATCGAGGCCAGGAAGATGGCGAATTGTTTAGTTCGGTCTACAATTGATCTGTAACTGATTCAGCTGAAAATGGAAACTATACTGAACTAAATTGGAAGGTTGGTTTAGAGAAGTTTCAGTGAAATGTGCGTCAGATTCGCTGGCACGACTACTATCCATAGTTCAGGAAACGAGGTTCCAACTGATGGAGAACTGATGAACAGTTCAATTTCCTAGTATTCAGGAACCCGTTAAAGGGAACCCAGGCGCTGGGTGCACCGTCATCGCGATCATCCTGGCGGAAAAGCGGGGAAGGATCTTTCTTCGACGTGGCGACAAAGTCGTCGCCGGGCGCAAGCGAGAATACGAAAAGCCCAGTAGGGTTGCGCTTAATCCGCAGAAGCAACAAACAAAAATCTCGAGGACACTACGGATACGCCCGGAGAATAGCTGAGCAGGGAAGTTGAAGGAGAAAACTCGGGATGATCGGTCGGATGGATAGAAAAGGGCTTTTCACGGGTGCCGGGGGCTCGAGCTAATCCAAAGTGAATAACAGGAAATCGGTTGCACGCCGTCGAATCGAGATGGAGCGAGTGGTAATGCCAGCCCGATGGCTCTAATCTTCTTAAGAAGGTTTGCCAAAACTCGTGGCGATCGGTGTTGCTTAACAGGTTCTTCCTTAAGTCTACGTTATTCCGCCATCCTGTCCACTCGAACCCACAGACCCTCCATTTCAAGTAATGAAGACAAAATTGCCAACGCGCGCGATTTCTCTTTAATGAATCAGGACGCGTACAAGAACATTAACGTCCTGTTAAGTTCACGTGCTCGTTACGGTCCGGACGGTTTAATCGGGGATATTAACAGGCCCGGGTTCGTTTAATGTCTCGCGATGAAATGTCATCGACTTTCCTTTCAGCGCACCGTCTTACTGAAAGTCATTCCGCGGAGGAGTAAGGAGGCCGGCTGGGTTTTCTAAAGCCACTGAATAATGCTAATGGCAAATCGAAGGAAAATTCCTCTTTGTCTCGATACCTCTTTGGCGCAAGGCTGTTGCCAGAAGAAGCTCGGTGTGAAACCGCAGAAGGGAGGGAAGAGGGCAACCCCTTCCAGAGCAAACACCTGTCGTCGACCAAACAATGGTCACAATGGTGGAAAAAATAGGACAAGAATCTTGGAAGTTGGGTCGGCGGAGGGGCGAGGAGGGAGAAAGCGGTGGCTAGGTCCAGCAGGGAACATTCGTGTCCCTCCACGGACTCATGCCATCCTTGCATCCGTCGCAGGACTATAATTTGGTCCTCGAAAGTGCCACGCCCACGCGTATACATCACCCTGCTATCGAGATCTCCCGGGCCAGATAAAACTTGTCACTTTGTCGGTGTACGTGTATGCGCGTCAGGAAGCGCGGAATAGCGGAGATGAGGGCTAGGATAAGAACTCTGGCCAGGAAAGTAGGAGGACCTGCAGACGAAACGGCACCCGGCTCGACCCTTCCAGGACCACCAAGTGATTTTCATTCGAAATCGAATTCCCTGCTCCAACGAGAATCTATCACCCCCTTGCTCACTTGCTTCCACACCCTTCTCTAATGCCCAACGTTACTCGAATACCAAATTCCAAGACGTCCCCTTTGAGCGTGAATTTTTAATAATTCATTTACTAATTAGTTGCAAGCTCGATTCTCTCGCAGGGACCACCGCCGCGACAACAGACCCAGCTCTTGACATGCGTTACATTGGCGTGCCAAGGTATCACTCTGTCAAAAGATGTTGTTGGGTGTGAAATGGCCGTAGTACGCGTACACGGACCGCACGGTGTACCAGGTGACCCTCCTCAAAGCGAACCACGCCTAGTTAGCCACCATTGTACGCCGGGAGACTTTATGAACTGGAAACGAATGATCGCACCCATGACAACTTGATCGTTATAGGAGACTGGATTCCAGGGTTTCGGGGAAGAACGCCTCGCGTCCGCGCGCGTCGCGCCGCTTAGAATCCACGAGGGACAACGGATACGTATGGGAACGGGGAGGAATCCTGGTAAACACACGTAATCCATGGACCCCGAGGCTTGGGGGACGTTTCTTAATCCCGATTTCACGGAATCAAGCCAAAGGCAGTAAATTTAAATGATCACACCGTGCAATGGCTAGACACTACGAGGATGACACCTCGTTTGGAGCAATGATCTATCGCGAATATATTGTGGAAAGCGCTAACTAAGATGCTTGCAGGTATAATGAGAGCCGAGGGTCGCCCGAACTTCCAGCCAGGGGGTTCACGTCTAATAATCGTCATTTGCAAGTCGAGGATAGTTTCAATCTCCATGAAATCTAATATACGGCATTCTATCCGATTATACGCGATGTAATCCCGCGTGTCAAGCGGCGTGATTAAGTGCGGAATATTCGGCGTTGACCCACCGCGATTTTAATTCATCTTCGTGCGGCCACGTGCTTCCGAAATCCCCCTTTCGCATCCTTCCCCGATGGAGAGTCAGCCGTATTACACCGCGTCACTGGCCGGCGATTCTACGTTTCTGTGTTTAACCAGCACAGTCGGGGGAATCGATCCCGGAATTTTCACGTTCTGTCGCCTGTCCTAAGCAAACAGGATCACGATCCACGGGCAAATGTATGTAAAGCCGCGGTGGTCGTTTAACTCGGGAAACCGTTCGGTGACACGTGCGGAGTGGGTCACGCTGGATTAATGATGCCGCAACGGGATCAAATATTTACTCGGAAGACGTAATTCATCCACCAGGGTCGGATTCACGAATCCAGTTCAACCGGAAATCCAGCGATTTCAATCGTGAAATATCGTTTAAATGTAATGTCTACCGGGTAACTTGCAAAAAACGCGCCCCTTTAACACCGTTAAAGTTTAATGAAATGTTAAATCGTTATTTCATAGCGGCGCGTATAATTCGAGTGGTAAGGTAGTAGCACGTGCTGGCTGATCCCTGCTCGACACTGCGGTGCGTTAATATCGAAAGTATGACCGAGGGTGGACGATAAATGAAGAACAGGGTGGGACAGGGTGAACACCCATAACACTGCAGCACGAGTCTGTTTTTAATTAAATTACGGATGATCGACTGCAAAACGCCACTCTTTTGGGCCTCCATTTGCATGGTTCGACTGCTCGAGGGAATGGGACGCGGTTGATTCACCCCCTCTGATGAAGAGAAACTAAAATTCATAACCTATGAAAATCTCATGTTACTGATAAACTTTCGAAAAATCGATTTTTCGATTTTTATATTTTCTTGAAGTACAACATCTTGAAAATGTTCCCTAAAAGCGTCGAGTTAATCCGACCAAAAATGACACAGTTATACGCGTGTAAGTAGGTAGGTGTTCCTCGGTGTAGTGCGCAGACCCAAAACTTTAAACGCATTTTCCTCAAAATCATGTTTTCAAAATCGGTGACACACATTCCTATCTAAAAAATTAATGAACCGATACTCGAGACTCTGTAGGTTTATTTTAGAGTTAAACATCTAAGCGCCATCGAGAGCTTTTCTTTTTTAGATTTTTTTTACACTCGAAAAACGAAGTATTTTTGCCAAATATCGAAGCTTCTAACTTAGCACAGCCGCCACTTTGTCTCAAAATAATTTTTCCAAAATCAGGCCCGACAGCGGCTAGATAATTTCATATATTATCTAAAAAAAAATCGAATTTTCAATTATGAATATGTAATCCTGCGCAGAGCTAGTGTTGTCACCGCAAAGAGCCTAAAAAAGGACGTCTCGGGCATTGCCTATAATTCACAAACCTTTCAACACTTTGTACCACAAAAAATACTGAAATATCCGTAAAATTTACTCTTTTCAATAGACTAATTTTTAATAATAAAAGTTTATCGGTTTTTCTAGAAAAAATTCCCAAAGTAGCATATTGTTTTAACCGTTCGATGTAGACCTCCCGCCTTAAACATTGAATTTGTAATGGTCCTCCCACACAGAAGAAACACAAATTCCCCAACGATCGGACTTCCTCGTTAAAGTTATCTCGCGTTTCCTCGAGCAAAGTGCGAAAGACACCAGTAAACAACATCGTTAATTATCCCCTGAAGCTGCGAACACTATCTCCAGCAATTGCTCCGTTTTTCGCGGCCCACTCGCGAGCACGGAATGGATAGCTACACCAAAACACATTTCGTTCTTCCCTTCTGCCACGAAAATATGCAGCGCGTCGTTTTTCCAGCGTGGAACGATAAAAGGAACGAGGACTTCTTCGTGTTCGGGCAATAACGCGATCGCGTTGGAGGCGGAGCAGCGTGAATGTATCCGGAGGGCACTCCGCCCATTAAACACGAACCTGTCGAGGAAAGAGGTAACGTATCCCATAGGATCGTCGTGGATCTTTTTACGTAAATCTTCCGAGATGTAGGATTCCTACAGACGCAGGTAACTGGTGGACATAAATTCAAGCGTGGTTTACTTTTATCTAATTATTCCGTCGTAACTCAACGGTTAACGAGATGGAGCATTTCTAAACGATTCTAGATTGAATCGAAGGTAAAGAAGGGGATCTTTCGTCGAGATTCTACCATTGTTCGAGCGAAGAACGTTTTACTCGGGGACCCGGAGCTCCTACGGTTCCATTATTTTTATCAGTCACTGGGCAAATCCGTACAAAGTGGCGTCGTTTGTAAAATGTCGAATAATCGACGATTTGCTACGAGAAGATACCCTAGGATCACTGACCCCTTTCAGTGGAATCGATTGTCCTCCCTGGCTATTTATAAAAATTTGTGAAACCATTTGTCCATCGACAGTCATTCTAGGTATGCAAATCTTGCATACATTCCACCCGCAGAAACTGTACATAACTCATTGTACCCAAATTTTTTGTTGCCCTTCCGTCCATAGAGCCCAGCTACCCTATTCTAATAACAAAAAGAGAAGAAGGCCGTACGTCAAAATCACGGGCAAGTTCTAAGCTTAAATGGGCAGGAGTCTGGAGCAGATATCGCGTAATTAATCACAGACGCGTACGACGTGTGGCAGCGTCCTTAAATGATCGAGGGACGGGGGCGGCCTGAGGGAGGATCGAAGATCGCTCGGGATCAGATGCAAATCAGATTCATTAGCGTTAAGCCGGACGGGAGCGGAAGGCGGGGTCGAGCGTAGACCCTTGGACGTAAACAGTGTGCCGGGACTGCGTGAACTCTCTGCCCTAGCTTCCAGAGGGTTGTTATTGCGCGGTTACTCCGACACCCCCCTGGTGACATTCGTCTCCTTCGTGAATACACATACCCCTCTCGAGATTCTTCTTTTACGGCCGCTGGGCGCCCTTCTGCCCTTTCAGCCACCGTTCACGAGTATCCGAAAGCGGAGAAACCGGGACCCAGGGACTGTGTGCCTCCTTTCCCTTTCATTGAGATGTTCTAACTATTTCTATGGTTGACAATGAGTCATTCAACTTGACGAAACCGGGGAAATCGTAGAGTTTGGTGTTTGAAATGAGTAAGAAGGACAATAGTATCGGTGTGTCCCTTGTTTCCGCGGTGAACGTTGCGTTTTGATGAAAGTAATATGGAGCAGAAGTTGCAGGAAGGGATCATCGAGTCCCGGGAATGATCAGAACCGATTATTACCGCGGGGAGAATACAAACATCACGAGGGTGAAGATAGCGTTTGGCACTTTCCCCTGGGGGTAGCATCCGCGAGAAGCTATATCCTTCGGGATTAGAGGGATTACCAAGAGACTGAATCACTTTCGACCATCCTACGCTGATACCTAAACGTGTTTCATGCCAAGTTACCTCTTAATCGTCCGCTCTTTAGGAGATCGTTATCACAATTTCGCTAATGAGCGTGGCGAATCTCAGAAGCTGGCACACTGTTCGAGCACACCTCCCACTCTTTAACCCGATTTAGGAACAAGTTAGGTAGTGTCAACGACAAATATAAGAAATTGGAAGATTCTAAATTATCCTCAGTCAAGCTAATAAGACCGACTTGAATCCACATTGCTTAATAATTATATCTAAAAATTGAAATCCAGTGTTCCCATCATTCCTAAAATTTGACTCACCCCGTCCCATCAAAAGCAAGTTGTCGACGACAAAATACAGCTACATCCTATATGCGAGCCTGCATCTATCCGAACTCGACAATAAAAAAATCCTCAATTTCCACCCTGACAATGGGAACACGGAGGTCGTGTACGGAGTGGCCAAGTTTTTCCACCCCCGTCCTCTAAACGATCGCGTCAATTATGCGAAACTGGCGTAATGAAAGCGCCTCCGTGGAAACCAGTCGAAAACAAACTCTGAAAGGATCCCGGAGCAACCCCCTAATCAAGTCCTGTTTAATAAAACGCCCGCCCTCCCCCCCTAGCCCCTGGCCGCCCCCGTCTCGCCGTGGCCCCGGCTAATCTGACTTTGATTAAACTTTTAGCGACACCTAAAAGCGTGCCGGCCGATAGAGCCCGGCTGGTGCATGCGCGCGCGCGCGCGTCCCTTGCACGTGGAGAGGTGGCTAGAGGCGAGCCGGTCGCTCGTGTAAGTCGATTTTTATTACGTTCCGGCGCATACATTACACGGGATCGGTTGAGACACGCGGTAATGGGCTTATCGACGCCACGGGATTACGATAATAAACCTGCAGAGACGCGAAACCGCGTTACTGGCGCGCCTTTCGTTGGCCACGGTAAGCCTTATCGAAGTCTAGATTTCTAAGATTTCTTCCTGTTTCGCGATCTTTTCGAACACCGATATTCATACTCGGGCAGAGAACGTTGGCCGATTGATATAGTCGAGCGGCTATTACACGCTACGCTGTATGCTTGGCTATTTTGTAGCACCAGCTAAGTCATTTTTCGTTTTATGTTTCTTCTATCGTTGCATTAGAAAAAGAGGGAGAGTGTGCAAGCTTTAAGCACACATTCTTTGTCTTTGAAACAGAGAAACGAGATCGAGTCTGATGCGAATATGAGATAGAAGTGCAGAAAGGCTGGTATATTTTCTGTCCCGAATGTAATATTAGTTGGAACAACTTTGCAAAACATTGTCACACGTAGCACATTTATTCAAGATTTAATTACGTGGAAAGCAGCTCGAGAGCAGCAATCACGCAGTAAAACCATTCATTTTTACATGATAAAATCAATGACACTATTCTATCACGAGTTTTCTTAGTATCAGTGGCCAAACAGTATGTACTTTATAATACACTATTGTAATCTGATTGAAAGGACAATAGAATTCAGGGTTCAGTTCTCATTATTTAACTTGACTCGTGACTCGATACTGAATGATTGTAATATTTAAGTTCTGCAGGAGTAGGAAACTTTCAGTACATAGACGGGCAAGAAGAGGCGGCGACTGACTCCAGAAGCTACGATATACATATATATGCACCAAACAATGGCACGGGCGAGTATGCCTTCAAAATACCGATGCCGTGCCAGCAACGTCAACAAATGCCTTTTAACGATACACACGCGAGTCTGTACTTGGAATAGACGCCTTTTTTCATATTTGAGGCACGAAAGTACGACGAAAGTAAACATGCCCTTGCTCGGCGTCTCAAGGTTGACATTGAGACGCCGCGTCGTACAGGTTGCGTCATTGATGCATTCATACGTTCGTTACGGAATAGTTTGGTACGTAAGAAAAACTCGGGACATGGATACAAAGCCCTTCAGATATAAATGATACGAATTCTGTACTTACCATCCCTGACGAAAGGACGAATTCAACATCGGAGTCTGGGTATTCGTCTGTTCCGTACTGCAGGGCGTCCATCTTTTTCTCTAATTGCCCTTAGATTTACACCTACGCACCAACGAACACTGTTCGTATTACGTGAATTCGCCAACAACGTTTCTACCGAACGCGAATCGACGATTAACACGAGCACCACCGTTACTTGCAACGATTAACGATTATCGCGTACGCCACAGATTACTTTTACAATTTTGCAATCGCGGTTTGCAAAAGACAACGACTATTTCGCGCGCGAACAAACATTATTACACTGCATGTAGCGCCACTCGTCTCTTGCTGGTTCGTACAAGTAGCGCGTCCTGGTAGCGGGAAGCGAAACTAACGTTTCTTTGTTTCCCGCCAAATCTAACTTCACAAAGGTTATCCATGGCGCTGCGGGGCAGTTTCGCTTACCATCAACGGAGAATTCTGAGAAGCTCGAATGGCAACTTATGTACGTAAAGACGACGTAAATACTGAAATACCAAATTGGATGCTACGAAATAAAAGAGCCGAGAGGGGAAAACTGATTGGACGGCTTCGAAGAAGTCGAGTTCTCTCAGCTTTGAATAAGGTAGCTTTATTTTGTTAAAAATATTACTGACATTATCAATTAACAGCGGAATAACGAGTGATCGGTAAAACGATGAGATACTTTCTTTTACACATCGTGATCGTTGACTTTACGGCGGTGTCGTGTCGTACTTTACAAAAAAAACATCTTCGTTTAAAATATACATGCTGCACACGCGTGTCCCCGTATGTGCGTGCGTGTACGTGATGTGTGTGTATATTATAAGTGTGTGCCCGTGTGTCGTGAAAGGTGGCTGCGATTGAAATGCGACGAGATCATTGAATCACTTTATTGTCACACGCCATGTCTGGCATCAGGGGTATCTTTTATCAGATATATTATACTGGATACAGTCACTAACGCTTTATAGTAACCGTTCCGTGGAGATCCCGCCGTGAACCCCTCTAGATCGCAGCAGTGCTTTCTCTCTTCGATCGTTTTACCGACTGGCCGGGCCAGCGATTGTGTACAGAACTACATACCATTAAAAACGGTTTCACGCCGAGGATCCGCAGTCGATGCTGCCGAGATCCTGGACACTATCCCCGCGGAGTTAGAGGAAAAGAAGGAAAAAAAAACAGGAATTGGTCGAGGGCGTTCTCGGCCGAGTTCTGTTCTTCCCACGGAACGTCGTCTAATCGTACTTGTTTAAATTCTTTTCGCCCTTTGTATTTCCACCGTACCTTCCCTTCCATCTTTGCCCCCATTAATGAAAAAGACGCACCTTCTCTCCCGTTAATCCATGCTCTCTCTCCCTTTCTCTCTTCTCCGCTCTCTCGCCCGCACTCCACGTGTTCCTTTCACGAAACGAAACTCGGACCTTCGTCGCGCGCGACAGATAAACTAGCAACCGTCCCGAACGATTGGCGCGCAATGCCAGTGACGCGAAGTTGCTCCCCCCCCCCCCCTCCCCTACATCGATATCGATTGATTGAACCAGTGTCCGTGTGATCTTAACGATCGATTCCGTGCGTCGATTACGTCGCGAGTAAGGGATCCGCCGGGATAACTACGCGAGCCGCGTGACCGCCCCGGATGTCACGTGATTCCGTGTCTAATGTATGTATATTGGAAAAGTCTAATAGAGATTCCTGAGTTCCGGTTCGAACCGATCTGTGTCGTTCGCGCGCGCGTCTCCGCGTTCGCCGTGGATGCTTCTTCGCTGTGAAAAAGTGTTTGCAACGAGCTCGATACACGCGATCGATCGTGGCTGGTTGGCGCAAGATTACAGGAACACCTACGCTACGTTGAATCGCCTCTACGAAGTGAGTAATGAATGTTTCATTGTAAAGAAATCGTTGACGGTGTCCCTTTCGTTTCTCGTCGTTCTCTAACCTCGTACTTCTCTCTTTCTCTCTCGCTCTCTCTCTCTCTCTCTCTCTCTCTCTCTCTCTCTCTCTCTCTCTCTCTCTCTCTCTTCTCACACTCGTTCTTCCTCGCACACCCTATTATCGTAATCGTAAAACCTAAATTGGCTCTCTAAATTTGACAAAAGTGGTACCCCTTGGCTCTCAGCTTTCTCCTTCCATCCCATTCAAATTTTATTCGTTACCTTTTATACTTCCAACCTCATCTTTTCCTTGATTCGGTTCTTTCCTGGCTAGTCTCTCTCTCGTTACACCCCCCCCCCCCCCGTCATCCTTTCAGTTACCCGCCATTTTCGACGCCATGTATATATATTTGTTCGAAAATTTGTTTCCCATCCCATTTCATCGTTTCGTCTTCGTTTTTTTTTTACGTTAATTATAAGTATATAGGTACAAAGTCGGATATTAATTTGTTCGTTTTCGTTAGTTAATACTATTTTTATGTATACGTATATATATTAGCGATTCACGATGCGTGTTCGATCCTAAGATTGAGCATGCCTATGTACAGATGGGCATGGCAAGAGTGTGAAAATTAAGGAGCATTGCCAGGATTCTCTTCGCACCGTTCCTTTTCTCATCATAATTCTAATTTCCTATCGTATGACTTCTGCATCGTTCGAATAAAATTTCTGAATATATTCTCGCAAGTAGAGTGGTTCAAGGGCTTGCGACAAAATTTGTTAAATGATATTTATCCAAATATTTCTCCTTTTCCTTTTCACTTAAATTAAGACGCATCTAATTCGGAGAATACAAATGAATATAATTCCTCGGTCTCTTCTTACGTTCGAAATTTTGTAGATTTCCATGAAAACATCGGTAAATATATCCAGCACTCATCTTCACAATTCTTTTTGCTTCGTATCTACCGGAGCCAATTAATACCAGATGATTTTGGGGCTGCGAAGAGAATTAGGGCAAAAAGCAGGCTAAAGTCACCGTGAAACCAAAGTCCGTGATCCTATATCTCGTCTACGTCTGGTTTTCACTTCACTTCCGGTTCTTTAGCGTGTGTCTTCGATTCCCCAAGAAATTTCCAGCGAAATTTTCTACGAGAATTTACTGCGTTCGTCGGTACAAGTGTAAAAAAAAAGCAAACCCGTCTCCCTTGTTCTCTTTGCTTTAGTGTTCCTCAAAACCGGCCACTAGTTATGAAAGTCCTACGTTTGTATAGGATATGCAGTACTTTTATATCGTAAGCGTTAACAGTTCGCGACGATAGGACCTTCGTGAGATTCACTCTCATAATTTAAAAGCGAACCCACTGTAATTTAGCGAACCCTCAGGAAAAGGTAGTGAAGACTCGATGCCACTTCGTTTCCCAATTTAAATCATAAATTAAACAGCACGAAATAAAAAATCTGGAAAATCCAGTAAATCCCACGAAGGATCCCACGGCTGCAAGTAACCGGCAGATTACAAACTGAATTGTGTGTTACATAATTCGTAGTCTTGTATATTCAATTTTTTTTATCGAGCGTTATTCACTAGTACAGAGTTTATATTCTGCGTGTGTGTGTTTATGTACGAGTGATTATTACGTTGTCGTCATTGTCCCAAAGAGCCTACTAATATTAAGTCATGCACTTGCAAAATGTTTACTTAGAAATCGCGGCTTACAGTAAGTCATCATGTTCCTCTCTTCGATCGTTCACGAATAATTTACAATCACGTCGCCACGCGGCCTTCGACAGAGCCTCCTTTAGTTTCGGTATTTAGTTTTTTTTTACGAGTAAAAAAGCCTCTCTCCACCCCTCCCCCCCTCGTTGCATGTTTGTCTCTTCTAATTCAAGCACGTTATAGATATGATAAGATATCGCCCCCGTTTTGTTTCCTACACACACTCGTCTCGATCGATCGCCCGGTTACCAGAGGGTTCAAGCTATCTAGATTTCGCACCGAAATAATCGAGTTCTCCGTAGACCGAATACGTGTCTCTTTCCCACCGTCTCGTCCCCGTTTTCGAAGCTACTCCTCACGCTGTGATTCTTCGACTACGTGTCTGCTCGATTTTGGGGGAATTTCGTGCGGCTTTGCGTGGCGATAGCGAGCAAACGTTGCAGAGTGCAAAGGCGGGCAGGAATCAGAGAACTTTACCAAAACGCGAAGCGAAACGGCACTGCACAGAAAGGTCGAAAGCTCGGGATATCGATGTAGAGGTCACTGACTCGAACGCTGACTCTTTCGCAAAATCATTGCTAGCATAGTCGTGGGAAAAGGAAAATCGATTTCAAGAGGTTCAATCGCCAGATCGCCGCCCTAACTCTGAATCTATAAGTTCCGCTCGGGTACAAGAGAATTTCGAGTAAATGTCGAGGAAAGTAGGAGCTGAATGCAGACTTTGCACGGGTAGGGAACTCCATCGTTTCAGTGACGTCGATCAATATCCGACTAGAGGGGCTTTCAAGAACAACAAACGAGGAGCGAAGCGATGTAAGGGGAACGAACTGAATTCTCGCGTTGAAAAGAACGTCCACGGGCGTTGCCCTTGAAACGCGTACGTGCAGGGCCCAGAAGCAAAGCGTACGAAAACAGCGCTTGTCCCGATGTGATCGGATTCCGTCGGTCGTGTTCGAAAACAAGTACGAGCGCCCGTGCCTCGGTCGATGCGCAGTGTCAACATCGAAATGGTTGTCGTTTTCTTCTCCGTTTATCCGTTCACCCTCTCCCGGCACGCAAAGAGAATTTCCATACATGTTGCAAGCACAATCAGCGAAAAGAAAATCGTACTCGATGGTCAAGTGTTTGAGTTTTAATATGCTAGACATTCCGCGTACACGTGCATGCTCATCGAATTGCGTTGTTCACGAGTGACCAGACGAATGCACAGACGAAGATCGAACACATAACATGAGAATTAAGAGATATAAAATCGATTGTGAATATACGTACGCTTCCCTCACTCTCTCTCTCTCTCGCTCTCTCTCGCTCTCTCTCTCTCTCTCTCTCTCTCTCTCTCTCACACACTCTCTCTTTCTCTCTCTCTCTCTCTATCTCTCTTTCTCAGCATCACCTCTCTCGTTCTGTTTTTTTTTTTTTTTTCTTTTAAAGATACTTCAGCAGTGTTTCCCGAGGAACACGATTTCCGCGCACTCGACGTGGCGAGATGTGTCGCGGGGATCGTGTGCCTCTACACCAATGCAAGAATGTGGGCGGTTCGTTCGGTAAATATTCACGTTACAAAAAACGAGCTTTTAAGTCGAGTGCAATGTTCGAGAATAAGGTCCTAAATGTTATCACACGGCTGTCCCATTGTACGCGTTTTAACAGCCGCGAGGTTGTCGCGTGATGTCGACGATTTAAATAAAACTAACAGAATCACAATACACGACAGTCGATATAGTTAGCGTCTTTTTTTCCTCCGTTTTCTTTTTCTCCGTTTTGCTCATCGCGCACGCAAAATAGTTGACACGGCTACCTTAAACGTTCAACAACGATTTCGCTAATTTCACGATATCTCGCCCCCGTTCCCGCGGTTGCCGCGCGACTTCCGCCCCCTACCCCCAACTTGAACCTAAAGCCCCTTAATGCACACATCTCCGCGCTCACTCACGCCGTTGTCGAAGTTTGATAGTAAAAATCAATGTTTCGGATAATCGCGGTGCAACCGAGCAACCGAAAACGCGACGGTCAAGGCAATTGTTCATTTAAACACCTGCGCGCATACGTATCGCGAATTTTATATATATATATATGTATGTATATATATATAATTGTTATAGTATTTACAATAAATAATATTCGCTCTGACGATGATATTCCTTGGCTAAAAACTTGACAACGAGATTTAGAGTTCCGTTTTCTTTGTTTTCGTCCTTTCATCTACTACTTCCTCTTCTTCTTCTTCTTCCTCTTCTTCCTCTTCTTCATCTGGCACGCGATCAATGAAAATCGTCACTGGAATCACCACTCGGTGTGTTCTAAGTCGTATGTACAAATGTTGGAAATGTCTGGCGCGTATCGCGCGCCGACTATATACTTAAATTTCGTTAAGTCGTTCTTGATTGATTCACTTATTCGCACGTCGCGTTACCGTTCGAACAATCTCACCACTTCGCCGGTTTCCCGTTCCCGTTTCACCCCGAAACGGAACGTTAAATCACCGTTCGCCACGCCTTTCTCACTGCACATCACGTCGAGGTTCCCGTCGATCTCGGATCGAGTGCCTCTGTATTGGTTTCACTGCAAAAGGAAAAGGAAAATTCCAGATCAATCGACGCGGTCGTCGCGATGCAGGTTCTGTTCTACTTTCGCCTGCATTAAACGGAGTAGGGTAGACCGGGGGCGGTAGTAATACTTTGACTTTGGTATACGATTATGCAAAAACTATTAAAGTTACAACAAAAGTTTTTATACGAAAATGTTACTAATCTGACACTTATTGAGCCACAACAGCCTCGCTCTTTGCCAAGTCATATCCAGGTTATTAATAAAAAATGAAAAGCGGACAAAGTGTTCCAACCGTGCCCGACTCGAGGTTGGTTGTAACACTGCATGGTGTCGATAGTAGCACAAATTTAACTTTACAAAATATTTATTAATTTTAATTATAATAGTAAATGGAAAAATATAAAATTTATAACCAATTATGCGGTATCGCAATTGTGACAGAAATAGAAACCGTTTTGGCTGGTACATTCTTCATGTGATCAATCCTTACATTCAGTACATTCCACCCATTTTTCATTTGTTTGCTTGTGCTGTGCTATATTGGTCGACTACTCATACATGGTCGACTACTGGTGCCTTTACCCTATTGTTCCATGCAAACAAGACAATATTATATATTTTCTTTGTCACTATTCGGTTCTGTCGCGGTACAACCGACCTCGACTGCTGATGTTACAATCGACCCCAGCCAGGCTTTTGAACTTGAATTATAAATTTCGATTAACGGGACACTTAAAAGTGATAACTAACGATCAGTATTGCTTTAAAAATGGCCAAATTAAATATTTAAAAAAAAAAGAAAAAACACGTACTTGTAAAGGGAGTATTTATATTACAATTTTAAATCAATAAGATATAATTACTTTAGGGTATTGAAAAATTATTTTCTCCACTATACATGTCTATTGTGTATCTATACAGCTAGGACATGGATGTGTGTATTCCAAAAGTCATTCTTCATCATATATAAAAAATTGGTGTTAATATCGATCATATGTTCTGAGATATTTAACGTGTTACAATCGTCCTCCTGTTACTATCGCCCCCGGTCTACCCTACTGAGAGACTAGTTTAAGCTCTAAAGCGTTCTAGAGGCTTCACTGACCAGGTGTATGTTGTCAAACAGCTTGTACCACCCGAACACCATCTCATTGAGGTTCAGTTCGTCCAGCACGATCTGCGCGACGCCCATGAACTCTTTCTTCCCCTCCAATCGACCGTAATCACCCCGTACTGTCACCTGCGGTCGCACAGAGAACATAAAACACTTGAAGCGCCAGCGAAATCATGGTAGGAGCAGCGGCTAAACTCCATTTAAATTTCGAACGTACCTGCAGTATGCAACCCCGACAGTTTTCCCTGAAGGACAGCGACTGCTGGTAGAACGGGTCCAACGTTTTCCTAGCCGCCATCGTCTTTGCTTTCGCGATGCACTTCCTCCCGCTGACCAGGTAAACTTTCACGAAGGAAGCTGAAGCAGAAGTTTCGTCAGGAGTTGCAATTTACTTGCGTGGAACGCGAACGGAGTTTCGCGGGTCGGCAAGCGGGAAGATGGGAAAAACGCTGGCGTACCTGGAATCGCTTTGCTGCCCTGCTTCGGCTTCAGGTCTTTGGCACGTATGACCTCCACTTCAAGGTAGCCCTTCTTCTGGGTGAGCGACAGCTGGATCTCGCCCAGGCAGCGGGCCCCGAGGGCCTGCCTCCCGACAACTTGCCCCGGGCCAAGATCTTCTATGAAGTCTCTTAGCTGGCCGGTTTCCCCTGTCATTCGCAGACTGCGGTCCCCAAAATCAAACGTTTAATCCTCGACGAACGCCGTTTCGCGGATCGCGGGGAATGAGAAAACGCAAAAGAAAGGGCGGACGAGTCGGGTGAACGTAAAATAGTTTAAGGGAAGCTCGATTCACGAAACGGCCGCGAATCGAAGATCCTCACTTCTATCGATTAGCTTGCTGGCATTTTTCGCACGTTTCCTCGACCGGTCGCTCTTTGCGAACATAGAGGGGCCGAGGATCGCGGATAGTTCGTTCCGCAGGAGCGAGGGGGACGATTCTCGCAAGCCTTCGACGAAAGTGCGAAAAGAGAGAACACACCTCATTCAGTTTTAGTACAAGAAGAACTCACGCTGCGAGTGTGTCGGTGTAGCGAGTAAATATATATATATATAATATATATATATATATAGTGTACAGAGAGAATCGTAAGGGTTGGAGACACAGCAGGCTGTCGATGCATGCAGATCATTCTATGCGCAAGTATCATATCGAGTATGCGTTCGACGATAATCAGCCTGGCCCGGGTTAGCTTTGCCACCGTTTCATACCATGCTTCAGAGTAAATCAGCCGCTCGGTTCGGCTGATTAACGTTGAGCTTCCTCTATTCATGCTTCATTAATAAGTAATCGAGAGCACGATCCAAGTATCGCTTTTCACTTACGTTCAGGGCTGTCTTTTGGGTGTGTTTACCAGTGTATCGTTTATCGTCCTCGAAACGTGGCTAAATCGTGTAGGAAGAAACATTTAAAAAACGAGATGACGACGTCGCCTAGCGCTCGGCGCATCCACCCCTTCGGAGATTCTATTAGTAATGCGCAGTCAGTCTCGGGGAGGAATGTACGGGTGTTGAGTTGCTCGTGGTGCTCGGAACTTGTACCATTCCTGGTAGAGGGGGGCAGCAGACAGATTCACATCGAATAGTAAAGGACTATTCAATAATCAAACTCCTCGACTCGACAAAACTTCTCTCGTGCCTACCGACATCAAAGCGTCAAGCTCCCCAAGAATCTTTCTCAACTCGAGGTGCACCTGTTTACAGATACCAAGAACATTTGTCTACCCACAGCATCATCGTGCACTGTTCACGATCGTCGAAAGTTAGTGCTACGTTCTCCAGGGTCGGGTGGCTCCATAAGTACGGACAAGTTGTGTATACAGGGGAACGGGGGGGGGGGGGACACGTAATTACACAGTTAATAGTAAAAGGGCCCTGGACAGTAGCGATCGGGTTGACACTGCCCCTTGCCGCGTGGATAAGGATGACTTGTAATGAAAACCACGTATATACACCAAATATGTGTTCTGTGAGACATACGTATACAATGGTGCGTCGACGATCATTCAGCCAAGCAGCAAGCCAAGGCGACGATAACACCGAACAACGAATGACAGCAGCATCGCGAAACATTGAGATTGCACTGGGCTTGAAAAGAAAAGAGAAGGGGGACACACACAGAGAGAAACAAATGAATGGGAAATGAAAGCAATCGGCGTAAAATCGAACGTAATGTTGGAGTTGTGTATGTAATTATCGGAGGGGAAAAGTGGAAAGTGGCCAGTGGTGGCGAAACGGTACGGGTTAAACAACGATAAAAGAAAGAAAAAGAGGAGCAAAGCGTGAGTGAGCAAGACAACGTACATCAATGCTGGGCATACACATCGACTCAGTCACACGTTGAAAGAGAATACGATCGACGTTTCGCGTTAATTCGCCCGATTTCCTGTACTTAAACGATCAAAATTCGTCTCATAGGTACAGACAGGTTAGCAAGGGGGTGGGGGGTGACAGAGACAGGTGAGGCAGAACGAAAACGAAATTATTAGCAGGGTTAGTCCCTTGAATCGAATCCCGTGCCAAATTTGGTGTTCCTTGTTTAGTGGTTTGAAAATCACCGATCTCGAACGAGTAACCCTGCTGAATACGGTGGACAGGGAACAGCTTTCAAGATAGAGACAGAGAGAGAGAGATAGACAGAGGTAGAGAGAGAGCGAGAGCGAGAGAGAGAGAGAGAGAGAGAGAGAGAGAGAGAAAGGTAGAGAGAGAAAGAGAGAAAGGCAGAAGAAGAGAGAGAAAGAGAGTGATTGAGAGTAGAGACAGTAGAAGAAAGAGTTGAAAGAGACAGCAAGGAGAGTCTCGCAGTTCCGGTTGCAGAATCGGGTCGTTGGAGGCCACTACTTACGAGCTTCCTTCGGAACTAGAGATCGAGTTGAGACTTCCGGCTGTGTCACTGGCCGCCGATCCCGACTGTTTCCCGCATTCAAAGCCCTGAGGCAGAATCTCCTCCGAACGTTGTATGCTGCTCGACGTACTGTTCCGTTTGCGGCTCGATAAACCGGCGCGTGCCTCCGCGCTACCACTTCCGACGAAGATCCCGCCGATACCGCACTCTGCGTTGCAAAACCAAACAAGAAACAACCGCTAAACTATAATCTTTCATTTTAGATGGTCTCCGCAACCGCGTCCGCCGCAGCCCTTTCTCTCTCATCCAGCTCCAGGTGGTCGATGTGCGTTTCTCTTTCGATTACCCGCGACATTTTCTCCCCCCCTCTCGCTCCATCTCATTCTCACAAAATATCCACGCACGCGTCGCCTTCCTTTCTCCCTACACCCTCTCGCACTCCCATGATTCTTTCTCTCTCGCTCTCTCTCTCTCTCTCTCTCTCTCTCTCTCTCTCTCTCTCTCTCTCGAACAGGATTACGAAACGACAGATACAGGCTCGCGATGGCACATGTACACCTGGACGAAACCTCGACCCGATGAGTAATCGTTGACTTAGGGGTGGTAGGTAAGAATGTGTGCTCGAGTTTGTAAGCAACTCGATGGCAGAACCTCGACGGCCTGGACGGAGGTCTAGTTGGGGGTTCAACGTGATTATAGGTTTGGCGATATTTGTGATAGGTCCGAGATGGGAGGAGGCCTGCAAAAGAAGCGGTTCAATTTTCGTTCGTGTCGTTAATCGAACTCACTCTCTCTTGATACTTCACTCGAGTGCCTTAACGTTGCACCTGTAATCAGAAGCGCGCAGAAAGCGTAAAAAATCGGCCCCCTACGGTGGTCCGTCGTTTGAACGTGTAGCATCTACGGTTCTGCTATTCAGAAAAGATTCGGCTGCAACTATACCGCACAAGTATTCGTGTGTCGTGTTCGTGTACACAGATGTGGATCGTAACTCCGGGAAGCTTGTTCCTTATGTACATCTATGGTGAAGCGAGTCCTTTTGTACATGTGTCTGGCTCCGGACTTACGCTCTTTGTGAGAAGCACGTAAGAAGTGTCTGCGGACAGATCGTACAAGATCGCGTGCTACATACAACGAACTCTGTTTGCTTTGGAAAATATCGAAATATATATATAAATATATATATATATATATATGTATGTATGTATGTATATATATATGCGCATAGAAACACTGCAACGTTCGAAGAACATCAAGAAACGAAAAGCCGTAACGGGGCGGGGTGAGCGTCTCGCCCAAAAGCACGTATCAACAGCTGCCTCTAATGATAATGAATAATAACGAATCAGGTGGTCAACTTACCTGCCGTCTGCGGAGCCTCTACGCGTGTCGAGACTCGCAACAAGTTGACCACGTGCTTCATCTAAATCGAAAAGCTGTACAGAACAGAGAAACATCGTGACGTACTGCCGCTGTTCACGGTCACAACGATCCGACACGGACAAACGTACTTGCGCAGCTAATAGGACCTAAGAATTCTAGATCGTTTCCCTCACAAGAGATTATATGCGCCCCGATGTGGCTGGTTGAGATACTGTTGGGCCGCATACGTTTCCCTCGATCCGATCGATCCACCGTACCAAACCAGGACCACAGAGTGTCTCTACGGAAGACGCGTTTCATCAAGGCTTGCGACACAACTCATGAAACACGTGCAAACGTTCCTCTAAAAAAAATTACGATATCGTCACTACGTAGAAACAGTCTCTCTATGATCTAGCACAACAGGGGACCAGTGGAATCGTCTCCGTGACCGTACCAAGGGATCGTGCACCCTCGCCAAGTAAGTACTTTCCCCCGCGATCGAGATCGTGCTCTAGCTTCTAAGATCGCCGAGGCAAGTACCTCGCGAGGACGGCCAGGAGCGTGCCCTATGGTCCCCTCTCTAAAGCACAGCTTCCTCTAAAGAGTAATGTGCCGTGTGTCTCGTTTTGGTCGTTGTTCACGTAGAGCTTGTTGTTCTTCTTGCTGTAACTAGTCTCTCTGCAACTTGTACTCACATTTCGCCGAAGGCTCGAGCCTCTGTCGCCAGAATTCGACGTCTCCCCGACGACGAACGCTGTGGTACAGAAATCGAGAGCTAACTGACAACTCGCCGGTTCTGGTGGCCCGCTGGAACTAGCCCGATAGAATCGAGTGGGGAGAAGGGAGATTCCGCGAGAGCGGAGTCCTCCGGCGATTAGGTATCCGAAGGTTTCGGTCCTGCGACGACGATATGCGCTCGTGGTCGCTCCCGCGTAACGAAAGACGGCGCGAGGGACGAAATGAAAAGGGGGACGGGGGATAATAACTGATAAAGTGAAATGATTATTTGCAGGTGGTTCGGACCTGTCCCCGTCGCCGCTACCCTCGCCGTCGCTGCTAGCGGAACTCGGCTGTCGTCCGCTCCTTCCGCTGGTCGTGTCCTCGGGCAACACCTCCTCGCTCCTATGAACTGTAAACGAGGACTTGCCCTTCTTCCCGAATCCTAGCCGCCGTTTCCGTCCTTCGTCGCCCACGCATGTACCACCAACAGACGCACGTGGTATGTTATGGTTTTTGCGTGACGTGACACAGTATTTTGTTGTTGTGATTGTAGTAGTAGTAGTAGTAGTAGAGGTGGCGGTGTTGTTTTCACAGTAGAATAGCGGTGGATGTAATTGTAGTGTTTCGGTGTCCCGAGATTCGTGTGCACGCACGTGGTTCGTTTATGCAAACGCACACATACACACGTCGATGCATGTATACATGCGCGTACATAACCGGTGCGTAAGTTTCTCCCTCGGAGGGGGTTGTTTTTCGAGTGTTTCGGTATAGAGGGATTTTTTTTTGCGTATTAAATAGTATCGATCGTTCCAGCGATCGATCGGGGAGGTGATCCGCGTCGAGTGTTGTCCCGTGACACGATCGCGCGAGCGACGTTCGCCCGCCACGGTGAGAATTCGTGCAGGTGGGTGCAGATCGATGACGTGAATGGTGGTCCCCAGCGTCGAGAGATGGTTGGTTGGTGGAAGTAAAGTGTGAGTGTGTTCATGTCGAAGAGAGGGCGGATAGAGATGAGGAGGGATGGCGGAGAAAACAAGAATACGATTAGAATGTACATACTCCCCCGTTTACTGGGTGTTTTTCTTTTTTTTTTTTTGCTCTCCTACGGTGTGCTCTTGATATCACTCCCGCCACCACACCGTCACCGTGGATCCTTGCTGTTCTATATCCGGGAGAGCCACGAGGATCCGTTCCTCATTGGTTCTGACAATTGGTCGCGTCTTGGATAAGTAACGAGAGCACACCGTAAGGTTCTACTGACTAGTGCCGCTAAGCTAACGTGACTATATGCTAGCTATTCTCGATGGACTATCGGTATGTTACAAAAAGAGACTGACTAAGCTCGGATGCCGGGCATAAATGAGAGAACAGAGACGATGGACTAAGTAGTAATCGCGCGTGAGTAATATGACGCGTGGAACGGTCGCTTGCACGTGGCCGTTACCGGGGTCATTGAATATTGCGGGTGGACGGCAATGCACGGCACGCAACGTCTATAGCGTGAAATTGCGAAGGAACGACTAGTGTGACGATGTGTTACCTGTGGCGGACAGCTGACTGGTGCTGTTACTCTTCTTCCCTAGACCTGACTGATACTGCACCGCGCTTCCGCCGCCGCTGCTGCTTCCGCTTCCGCTTTTGCTACCGGGCGAGCTCTTGCGACCCCTTCTCGTCGAGTCGTCCACGTTGAAGCCGATCGCCGTGTCGCTCAAACTGCCGTCTGCGCAACAGGGATCGTATCAGTGCAACGATAAGCGGTATCGTTATGAGGCGGGAAGGAATACGTGGGCGGGAGAGATACCGATTTTTCTCCAACTAGCAAAACAACAAAGTTGCTTGATCCACCGTCTGAAAATTCTCGTAAAAAAAGGACTGTAATCTTTAGAATATGAATATCTTGGTCTGCTGCTTGAGAGATATAAATAGATTCGCGGAAAGTGGTCGATGCAAGGAAATCGCATCGACCACTTTCGTGGAGAGTTCGGTTCGAGAGGACTCACCGACTTTGTCGTCCTGCGGCGCGTCGGTGTTACTGAGACTCCTGGTGAACTGGCCCCGCTTCCCGTGCTCGTCTTGCTCGTTATCGACCACCTGGCCCCTGGAGGATTTCTCGTAGCAGGTGGACGGTCCGCTGTACTTGCTGCTTTCGGGCATAGAGGAGGATCGACGATCCCGCGCGTCGTCGTCGCGTCGTTCGTTGGAAGAAGCGGCGGCGGCGGCAGCGTCGTCGGGGCCGTCGTGGGCAGATTTTTTCCGCGAACGGCGCCGGGTGGACGAGGCCGGGGACGTCGACGACGACACGGCGGTTTCGTCGACGGTGTGGCGCGACGACGACGGTTTCGTGTTTCGTGAGGTATCGTGGTGATCGACGGCCCGTGGGTGGTAGTTTTTAGCAGTGTCGGAGGTAGCGGTTTGGGAATCAAAGAGACTTGAATTAGCGTTACCGGGGCGGGGTGCTCGGTTACGGGGCCTACGCGGATCGCACGGGCCAAATCCGCAGTTCTCGCTGCACTGGCTCTCGCTCTCCATCGAGTACTCGTAATACTCGAGGGTGTCGCTGATCGCTACGTTCCTCTTACTACCCTGCTGCTGTTGCTGACTCGGCGGCTGTTGGGCTTGCTGCTGGCTTCGCTGTTGCTGCCGCTTCTCGAGGAGCTCGAGATCCCTAGCCTCCGGGCAGCTGCTGTTCCGCCTACGGTACCTATGCCTCGACTCTATCGACGGTCTCCTCTCCTCATTCTTACGCGTCAACGACCCGGACCTACCTAACTCGGACGACATCGCTAGCTCGCGGCACTCCGGACAGCTACTCTTACGCCTACCGCGATACTGCGACGACCGCAACGATCCCGACCTAGCCAGCTCGCATACCTCAGGACAGTCGCAAGCCCGACCGTCCCCGTAATCGTATCTCCCGTCCGCGTAACCGTCACGGTCCTGCTCCATGTCGTAGTAGCCCTGTCTAGCGGCCTTGCCGATCGTCTCGTTCTTCTGACGGAAGCAGTCCGCGCACACGACCGTCTCCATCGAGCCGAAGTCCTCGTCCGAGTCCAGGATAAAGTTCGTGCTCCTCTCCTCGTCTTTCCTGCGCGGTGGATCGTAATACCGGAGATCCCTGGCCTCGGGGCAGCTGCTGTTCCTTCTGCGGCGATACAATCGCTTGGCTCTCTCGGCTGCCTCGGACGAGCTCAGCTCCTCGTCCGAGCGCAGCACCGGCGACGACTCGGCTCGGTGCAGCATTATCCTCTTACGTTCCGTAAAGCTGGGAACATTCAGGCTGTGCTTCACCGCGGACTCCCGATACGGCTTCAGGTTCTCGTAGACAGCGCCGCTGCTCTCCCTGCTCCCTCTGCTGCCTCTCCTTCGTCTACGTCGCGGCACCGAGCTGTCCTGGTACGCGTCCACGCGACCAGACTCCGGGCCACTGTGCGTTTGGTAATCGTACTCGTCCGCGGAACCGTAATCGCAGTAACCGTCTGCGAGGTACTCGGTGTTCACGTACATAGGCCTCTTCTTCCGCGCGCTCCCGCGACTCCCGTGCCCGTCCCTTCGGCTGTAATACTCGTCTTCGTACATCTGCCCGTCGGCTCTCGATGCCTGCGCGCTCTCGTCGTTGTAGTACACCCGTTGATCGTAATCCTCCATCTTCCCTCTGTCGACGAACCCTTCGTCGTACTCGATGTCCCAGGCGTAGCCGTTGTACCCGTTCTCGAGATACGGCTCGCTGCTTTTCGTTCTTCGACGGGCACGGGTCCTCTGGCCGTCGTACCGGTCCAAGTCGGCCGCGCCGTGGATCGAGGAGCAAGTGACGTCCACGTCGCGGCGGTAACCGTCCGCAGACGACAGAGCCTCGTCGATGCTACAGTAGATATGATCGTTGGCCGGATCGCAGAGGTCGCTGTCAAGATTCTTCGTCCGTTTCTCCGATATATCCCTGCCGAACGTGGAGTCTTGGAACGTCGAGTCCATGTACTTCCTCTTGGTAGGGTCTTCCCTACCGAGGACGTTCCTCAGACCGATCTGCTCGTCGCTGCTGAACGCGCTCTCTCCCGTCATGTCGTACGACCTGTACCCTTTGCCAGTGATATCCAGATTGATCGGTTGCTTCTCGAACCGCGGCATGTAGATCTCCGTCTCGGCGCAGCTGAACTCCGAATCGTAGCCGTAGAACGGCTTGTGATCCTGCTTCATGTAATCGTAATTCGGCTCCCTCTTTAGGAAGCTCTTGGACAGCTTCTCGTCGCCGTTGGAGTCGAAGTAGGACTTGCTGCGATCGCCAAGGGCCGGTATCTTGTCGCCGTACCCGGCGTCGTTGATGTCCAGGTTACGCTTCAGCTTCCTGCGCGCCGTACGGAGGCTGTCGTCGCTGAATATGTTGCTGGATATGTTGTCGTACTCGAAGCTCTTTGCTCGGCGCGACAGGAGGCCGGCGCGGGCGCCTATCCCGAAACCGTAACGGTCGGCGTAGGTGTCGTGGAGGACGTCGTAGTCGAAGCTCCTAGCCTTCGAGAATAGAAACGACCTACGCGGCCTTAAGCTAACGTCTAGGTTCCTAATGCCGAGATCGTCGCTGGTAAAGTCGTAGAGCCCGCGCGTGAACAACTGGTGGCGAGCTTTCGCGGACCTTGCCGCCCGATCGTGCCAGCTACGGGACCGTCTACGCGTGCCGGAGTCCAGCAGGTAGGGCGACGAGTACCTGTCGCGAAACTTCTCGATGAGGCGATCGTTGAAGTCGACCTGAAGGCAATCCTCCACGTATATCTCCGGTATACGTTTCTTGGAGCTACCGGTTAGCTCCTCCGGCTTGAGCATGTAACCCTCGGAGACGCTGTACTCGCTGGTCTCCGGGCTGTAATATCTCAGCATGTTCTCGTCGACGGTCTGCGACCTCGTGAACGGCGTACGCATCTTTCTGTACAACGAGCGCACCACTGCGGACTTGCTCCGTACGAGGGGATGCGGGGTGGGATTGTGCTTGCTGGGGTTGTTGCTCCTGGGCTTGGTGGGATTGTTGTTCGGACAGTGACATTCGCTGCAGGGTACCCTAAGTCTGTGCCTGCGCCTATTGCGCCTAGGGGGCAGGGGCATAGGGGATATGACACCGGGTATTAAAACGTTTTTAACTGTCGGTCTGCAAACAATGTTTTTCATATAGAGTTTTAGCGCTTCTGCGGTTACATAAACGGTTCGTTTTGTCAGCCCATTCTTCATTATATATATGTATATATATATATTTCATTTACATCAAACAATGAAAAAAGTGACTCTACTACGCACGTTCGCGATCGATCGAACGCGTAATTCGTCTCTTCTGTATCAAATCTAGTAAAATTGCAATTTTTCCGTTTCTTTCGCTATCGTTTTTGTTTCTCATTTTTATCGCATTCTGTCACTCGCCGAACAAATAGAAAATAATGCAGGTTGCCGGTAGAGCGTGCCACGACTGATTAGTCTCTTCGTGATTGTACACATAACACATACATGTATATACACGTAATGGTGACGTGTTTTTTTTTTTAAACGTAGGTACACCTAGCCGTTCGACCAACGCCACGCACTAATCCCTGCTTTGTTAGAATGGGACGATATTAAATGGACATTGGCACGGTGTGCATAGGAGGTGCAGATCTAGCCAACTAATAGTAAAGATCCTCGATAGAGAGCGCGGAGGGATCTAGGAACCTATCAAGCAGGCAGGGGGATGATGAGTAGTGCAGCTACGGGGTGTCATATCAGTCGGCAATGTCCATTTAATTCAGGGATTATCGCTGATGAGAAGGTAAGCCACCAAATGTTCCATTCTGTGCGCGGTGTACAATGGTCCTTGGAACGAACGTTTGCGAACAGTCATTTAACGTGGAACTAAAGGTGTGATTGTCGCTACGCATCTTGGTTCGAGTGGTACACGTGAACGGGGCAGGGAGCAGCGAGAACGGGGGAACGAACAAACAAAGAGAGTGGGGGGGGGGGGCGTGGGGGGCGGGGACACGTGTTTACCCGAGTGGTCAAATGGTACAGTGGATGGCTGTCTCCTCTAAAGGGATACTTTATTTTCTATGGAACTTGTATTGCTTTGTACACTGACTCTCGAAATGCAAGGTCATCGACTCGAAATTATAGTACATGAGACATTCAACTATACTCACATTAGTCCTCTGGGGCCACGTAGTCGTTCCGATTGCGTGCTACTCGTCACAGAGACTATGCTTTCCCTATCGGAGTCACCGAGATCAGCGAGTACGTCTTTCTCCGAACTCAAGTGCCCTCTTCGCGGTCTGGGCATTCGGTACGGGTTGCTGTGCGGCAGGAACAACGGATCGTGATCTATCGAGGGCAGATCCGAGTCCGACAGCCCGCTATAACGTCTTTCCCAGCCTGCGAAACGGCAATCGTTCCTTCATCAGCGCGTCCATCTGACTTGAGGGGGGATTCTCGTTCAACAGCACCAAAAGTAACTGATATTTAAGATATTTTTTTTAACTGTTGGTCATATCGGATTAAACTCTTTTTAAACTTGCAGAAAATATTTTTTTTCATCAACTGGATAAAAATGGGTGTTTTTTTTTGCGCCTGCTGGGCGGATGCAAAATGGCCAATTTCAGACGTGTTCGCGGTTTCTACTTTTCTCCCAAGGGAAAAAAACTTTGCGCGCATGCGTATTCGCATTTTTTACTTTGCTTCCAAGGAAACTTCAGTTTGCGAGCTGAATGAATATGGCGTTACTCTGTGGTGTGAAGAAACAATGGGCGATTAATCGATTAAAAGGTAAAATGAGTGATAATGAGAGTGATAGTGATACGGGATACCACAGGCCCCCCGATAGAGCAGAAGCTATAAAACGATTGAGGCGATTTTACTGCCGTCGAAATCGAAAGAAAAGTAAACGATGTACAACATATTTATGGAGTGGCGAGATAATCAAAAAGTGGAGACTTTATCGCAAGCAGTGCTTTTAGATTCTTTCTTTTTATTTCAATAAAAATGCAATCGAACGTGCATATTTTTTTGCGAATCGCTCAGCAGGCTTTCAAAAACACACCTTTCATGCAGGTGATGAGAAAAGTATTGTGCGTGACAAGGGAGAGAAGCGATTTTGCCTCGCGTGAAGTGTTGCTCTCGCTGCCCTCGGGCACCAAACTTCACGTTCGTCAAAATTGCTTTCTTCTCTCCCTTGTCACGCAATGTATTATTTTATGTCGATCCTTCTTATTACTTATTAATTATTGTGAAATCTTGTTCACCAACAGACGTTTCTCAAAGTTAGATATTCTACGCTGAAACTGGTCCACTTTAATGAAAAAGAAAATGAAAAATTGAAAGAGTTATAGCGTTTGAAGGAAAAAGAAAGTTTTTTCCTCAGACAAATTTTTCATATTATGCTTTATATCGACGACAAAAGTATTATAAATAAAAACTAAAATTGAAATTATAGTTCCAGTTCCAGCGTAAATTATTTAACATTAAGGAACTTTCTTCTTTTCGCAAAGGGATGACTGTGACAGGTGCTGCACCCGGCGCCAACATCGTCGAAGATATTCCACAATAATTAATAAATAATAAGTAGGATGGACATACAAAAAAAATATTCTCTGCCAGTTTAAAGACGCCTGCTTATATCCCACTAGAGTTTAACGCAATATTAACAGCCCTTTTTTTTAAAAAAAATTCTAAATTGCGGAGGCTGTTACTCGAGAATTCTCCCTTAAAGTTTCTGGGCAAAGACGACGCTATAGGTTGCCGCTTGACGTTTTTAGCTGTCAAATCTATAATTTTGCTAATTTTACTATAAACCAAGCGGCATTTTATTCAGAAAGGATAGTACTTTTGGAAAATGCAATAAAAAAAAGTCGATGTTTCGACTGCCTAGTCCCCTTAATAAACCGCGCGAAACATGGGCTCACCTCCCATGCCCGTACTCCTGTAGGTCGTGTGCAGTCTGGCCCGTTCCTCGAGATCGTGAGCGGCCCTCTCCTTCAGATCCGCCGGGATCAGAGGCAACTGCCTCTTCTTCGGTGAACCAGTGGGGGTGGCCGTCGCTGACCTCGAGACGAATCTGGAATACGAAAATCGGAGGGTACAGGCCGCTCCTACGTTCGACTTTCATTCAGCAAGATTCATGATAGCTCGTCATACCTGGCCGGTACGTAGTCGTGAGAGTAGGGCATGGATCTGTGTTCAGGCGGGGACAGAGACCGATGACCGGTGGGACTCTGAGACCTCTCGTGGTACCGAAGTCTCGGCGAGTCCATAGGTGCCGCGCTGTGCGACCTGTGGCTCATCATTCCTCGATGAATATCCTCCTGGGGGGGATCAGAGAAACTTAACAACGCCGTCCTGGCCACTCGACGCAACGAGCGAATCAATAAAGTTGCACGCGAGAGCATTAAAAAGTCAGACACGGCTGGCGTGCCTAATCTGCCGACTGATCAATTAAAAACGTTGGCGCGAGGAATGTTCCCACCTCGAGCCGCAGATATCGAGCAACTGTTCACCAAGTATTGGAATTCGAGCGCTATCGAGCGCGGTTTATTTTCAATCGATTCACGGGAACGTCGGTGGAATAGTTCACCGTAGGGGAATATATTTCTGATCCAAGGATCGAGGGGGTGTCGCGGGAGGCGTGACAGCGGACGTGCCCCTCGATATCATCGATAGCTTGGACGATATTCGCCGCGAATCGATTAAAACTGCTAGCCACCCAGGTAACCGGCGACGGAGCTGCGCAACGACTCACCTTGCGATAGGGTTGGTAGCCAGAAATAGACGCTGGCTGGTCACGGATCATGAGGGCTGCTCGCTTGCGTCCCTGCGGTGACATGTCCCTTCGACTACGATGCTCCCCGTCGACGTAGTGCTCCCATCCCGGCGGGGGGCTAGAATAGTGGCTGCTCCGGCATGCGTTCACGTTTTCGTCGATTAGTGATCGCCAGTGTCGGTTGCTTACACGTTTAAAGAAATGGGGCGAGTGCTGTGATCTCGCGCTAGATATTACAGAGTGCATGCGGCCAGGCTGGTTCTCGTTTGGCGATGCTTATCAAATATGCATTCTACGCTGCGTTGCTCTCGTGTCAATTTTCTGTTTTTTCTTTTTTACACATCTCCTGTTCTCTGTCTGATCAACGCGCGAACGAGCTCGAAAAGCGAGACAAACCAAGACAGAGGATGCGAGTGTCTACTACTTTGGCAGAAAACAATAAACGAAACAACGACACCGTCCACCGTGGATCGGTGGTCGAAGCCTCTCGCGCGAGCAAGCCCGTTCCTCCGACGTATTTACACATCCTACTCGGCGAGAGACGATGGTGGTCAGAGCGAGACTGTAGCTAGTGACCCTTGAAGCAATTTATTCCACCGTCGACCGAGCCGGGGAACGAGATTTGAACGACACGCGGGCTTCGCGGTAGAAAACTATACACGGTTCTTTGCCTCCGATCGGACGCCATTCAATTTCCATCGTTCTCGCCGTAAGATCGCGCCGAATGAATTACTTGCAACGGCAGTAAGTACTTGTTACCTCATTCCGCAGAGAAGTGGTCGCGAACCGGTCGTTCTGCAAAGCGCAAATGCATATCCCCGCGTGTCCGCGAGAAGCTACTCTCTGTACGAGTTACTTGCCAATGAAGCCAGACGGCGAGGACGGACCGTTTCCCCGTGGTGTCCTCCGCGACGGAAGGACGGCTGCCGTTGCCAAGAAGCTACCCCCGCTGAAGAAAGGAGCTGGCTGCCGTTAAACAATGGATCCGCGAGGGCCGGTGATGAGCCGAGCCAAACGCGTAACGGGACGATTGATCGCGCGAGCGGGCGTACGAAAGAAAAAGTGAACGGGGTCGGTCGGTACCGATTCCTGGCAACGGAGCGCCGAACGGGCGAGCGAGACGCGTCCTGGGGGAGTGCTGGACGCCGCCCAAGATCGCGCGATGCCTCGGGAGGGTAAGGAAATGGAGCCACCCCGGCCGATGCATACGCGTTCAGCACTAAAGCGTTCTAGAAGCCATGTCCACGCGCAAGATATCTAAGGAGTTACTCGTCAACGTGAACGTGGAGAAAGATGCAAGAAGCGATGGCATGATGAGACGCCTACCAGTGCCTACGTGTGATGGGTGGACCTACTGTAATCTCTGCGCCCGACTACGTGTCCAGAGTGTCACGCCGCGAATCAGGCGCTTGCTCGTTCCGCCACGAGAAGCCCAGGGGGGACACAGGTTACCGAGAGCCGTCCGTCGCACGAGTGGGGCCGATTATTTCATTCCGTTCGTTTTCTCTGGTCGGTGTACATGCGACAAGAACGAGCCGCGTGCAGCTCGGCTAGTGGGTAGCGAGTCGCAAGCGCGGGCAAAACAGCCTCCGCTGGCTGGCCGACTAATACGCGCGCCAGGCTCAGAGCCGATTATATGGAAGCTCGACACGCGAGCCGGGCGACTCGAACATGCCTGGAAGACGTATCGGTTATCCTCGCTTTAACGAGCAACCCGTGCTCCCATGTGGTTTTCTCCCGAGCAGATGGAGCAGCGGGCTCTGAATATTATTTTAGCGCAAGGTCGACTGCGATTACGAGACCTCGCTCGAGGCAAAGAATAGAGGGAAACTAGACGGTATATCAGTGGCCTAGGATTCTGATCTATGAACGCGTAGCGGGGAAATTTCAAATTAACAATTTCCAGCGCACACGCGGGCTCGTTCCAGTGGAGTTCACGTCGGTGAGTGCATTGATACAGTGACAGGGAGTTTCGTTCTACCATCTGCATCGTCGTTAAGTCGTCCTTCGCGAGGAAAGATAGAAATGCGACGCTGCGTCCGGGGACCAAGCGAGCGTCCCTAGGCCGCGGCATCCTTATCGTCTAATTCGTCAGTCGTTCTCGCCGGTCGGACTGTTAGGAAATCGCGTCAGTGTAGGTACGTCCCTTAGTCTCGTCTAATCATCGCGTCGAACGAGCGTCGACTACACGACCGGATTCTACGTAGTAAACTCTATAACCTAGCGGTGAGGATGCAAGACGTGTGACTGCGTGATACGTGAGAGAGGAGAAAATATAACTTGTAATGGCCGTACCGCTTATAATTTGACGGCATATTATGAAACCTGAAAAACAAATAACAGAGCACACGATAACAATCGATGCGTGTACACACGTTAGCCATTTCATACGAAAATAGGATCACGAGAGCGTGCTTCTGCACTGACCGCAATTGAAACGCATACAAGACTGAGGGAAGAAGAAGACGGGGGGCTCAAAGTAAAGTGCAGAGTTTACGAAGAAACTAAAGCGGGAGACAGAATTGTCTTAAGAGAGATAGCTGGAGGTACGAAACCGGGATCGACTCGAATGCACGCACACCCCCGAAAAAAAGGTGGCTGAAAGAATTCGCGAGCGAGAGGGTGGGGGGGGGGGGGTGTAATCTGATCGCGCGACACGTCGCGCTTGCCAACTCGACTCTCTCCGACGATGGATTTATTAATGTAACCAGTGAAACCCTTTTGGGATAATCCTGTTAGGCGATATTGAAGGTTATTAAATATCTGCACGCCTCGCGACCGGCACCCCTGCCACGGGGAATGTTTCAATTATTCAGTTGCCGCGGGCCGCGCGATACCGCGAGTTTCGCCGGGAATAAAGGTGGGGGGGAGAAAAAGAAATTGGTCAGCGGTACGCAGATTGAGGCCAGAGCGTGGATTAATGAAGCACGCGCCGTTCCGAATCGTTTCTACAGATTCTCCGCGTCGAGCGACAAACCCGACCTCGATGAATAACGCTCCTCTCTCTCTCTCCCTCCCTCTGCTCCTCTCCTTCGCCGGCTGTGTCTTTCAGAGACGATTCGAGACGGTGGCCGCGCCGCTCGATGAAAAATTTATAGACGTGGAGGCCGGGATTCGAGGCGGCACTCGCGAAACTTTCGCGGCGGTTCCGCGACTCCTTCCTCCCGGAGGAGTCGGGGGAAGGCTGTGTCGTGCAATTTTCAACGGTGCTCGGAACTTCCAGATATTATTATTCGAGCACCCTCGAGTACGTCGAGGGGTCGGAGATAAGGCGATTGATTACAAATGAAAGCGAGCGGTCGGCGTGCAACCCTCCACCCCGATATTCCTCCTAGAAAAGCGACTAGGTACCCTCTCGAGGGACGCCGCCACGAATTCGGAGTACCATCCAGCGGCATAAATTTACAAAGGTCCGACCAATTAGAGCTGGAAATGGTAACCGAGGGAGCGGGCAAAGTGGCGGGATTCGAAGACGAGGAGATCCTCTCTACCCTCGAAGAATTCCTTCCCTCCAAGTGGTAACCTCGTGATTCCCTTATTACGATGCTCTGGACACTCTTGCTTTCACGACACACGCGTCCGGTGCACCGGAAGCTCTGATAGAAATCAGAATCCACCCGTGCGTATCGATAAACTCGATCCTCCGCTCGTTCTGAATCGCCGAATTCTGTCGAGAGTCGATTAACTCGTCACTGGCCGGTGACGGACGTTTCACGAACCGTCGAATCCCGAAAGACACCGAGATTCGAGGAAATCGCGGGGATTGCAACGGGACCGAGGTCGTCGCGAACGGTAAAAGAGTTTATTAAACGGTGCATTGAAAGTGGATCTGTTTAGACACGCTGTCCGCCGCGGTTACCACAGGTTTGTAGCCGTGGGCTCACCGTTTCCCCTTTGTTTCCTCGTTTTCCTCCCCTTTTTTCTCCCCTCGTTTTCCAATGGTCACGTAGCTCGGCGGTCCTCTCCCGCTCCCCGTCCCCCGTCACTTTGCCGACTGTCCCTCTCCTTTGTTTCCTCCGCGAGTGGAAAAATGAAGGATCAGAAGACTCGGTGGGAAACACTTTGCACTCACAAATAACGATCGGACGTCATCGTTGGAATATTAATATGGATACGGGCTCGGGGGCTGGCTTCCGCAGCCAGCGGTGGTTGCAGGCCAACTGGCATGTCAATTGGCTTGTTGCCCAGTTTTATAACTTGGCTCTCGGCCTCCTCCCTCTCTCTCTCTCTCTCTCTCTCTCGCTCCCTAATTCTCTTTCCCGCCCCGCCACTCTCTCTCACCCCCTTCACCATTGTCTTCGTCTCTCTCTCTGGTCGTTGTGGTCGTCGACGGCTTTACGTCAGAGCGACGGCGTCTTCCATGCCGGAAGACACAAACGCCGTGCTATCCCCTTCTTGCTATCGTTGGAGGGTTTTCGTGCTCGCGAGGCTTGCTTCAGTGAAGCTCGCGTAATTAAGAAGCACGGAGGAGATGCCAGGCGTTCTAGTCCAATCTTTTCGCGGCAAATGATTCGTTTGAGTAATATGAAGGGTCTTGGTACCATTCCCCGCGATTCCACGCTGAGAAGTAGTCATTGAAAACGTACACTCGCTAAATATAATCTGCCGTTCCTCTACGATGCATCCGGGGTGAGAACTAGAGAAGGAAATCTTCGAAAGACGCCGGTGTCAAGTAGTATCAGGCGTCACTAGTCAGACAACCAGGAGTCGTGTAGCAAAGCATCATCCACGCAGAAGCTTGAATCACCATGCGATACAGGTAAATCAGTCGACCCTAAACATCCCCTAAGCACACCCGTCTCCTTCAATGAGGCGGAGTGGAATGAACGATGCGAGAAAGACGAATGGGGAAACATTTGGCCAGGCTGAATTCTGGTTAATCTCGAAAGAGCAGCGTCGCCTCGTGTTATTGACGATTAAGAGCCGGCTGCACGCTACCGAAGAGGGGGCCACATAACCATTACGAGGACAGTTACGATGTCGGTTACGAGACCTGTAAACGGGATCTTAAGCCCGAGAATAGTAACGCTGGCAGATTAGCGACACGAGTCCTGGCGGCCAAGGACAACGGTACGCTGCTCCCGCGGTTAAGTGCCATTAATTCCTGACGAACTACACCCGGTGAACCTTGCACGACACAGCTTCCCACTCGCGTGGAACCCTTCGCCGACGGCCCGGGATGCGGCGTGAGCGGCACGCTACGCTTGAAACTCGCCTTCTCGTCGAGCCTGCGGAGATCTGCGTATTGCCAACCAAAGTGAGAAATAAAAGGAGAGAGGAACGAAAGTGTTACGTCTCGTTAAGCGTTTCAGCGGCGGAACTCGCCCGTGAAAGTAGCAGCCTCTTCTGCCTTGCCTATTGTATCGTCGGGTGGAGGGGTTGGTATCGGAGCGCGGCGTAGAGAGATTTCGAAGGATGCTCTTACCTGGAGGAACTGCTTATACTGGCAACGTCAGCTGTTCTCCTCTGTTCCCTGGAGACGTCGTAGTCCGTGATATCGCATTCGGAAGTGTCAGAGTCGCTGAGCCGCGACGTCGTCGACGGTCGACTGTGATGGCAGTCCAACGGAGTTATCTCCGGATAGTATCTGTGCAACGCGAAATTTAGATCTCACGCTACGCTCTTCCTCTAGCCTTAGGAGAAAAAGAATCTGCCGAACGTGCATCGCCGAAGCGCCCCCTTCCCGGCACGCCGGGCGTCTTATACCCGCGCGAACCCCTCCGCCCTCTAAAAATGTACAACGGTCCACGCCGCCGTCGACGGATTCCTTCTCCCCAAGCCTAATACGTTCGACAACCCATTGCCGCCTACGCTAGCCTCTCTCACTTTCTCTCTCAAAGCTCTAGGCGAACTCGTAACTCGGCATTCAGCGACTAACAAGCGCAGAGAGTGTGTTTGGTCAATGGCCAGTCTCTAAATCTCTTCCTAGAGTTAATCTCATAGCAACAGGCAAATGAGAGCATAAACAGCATAATAGGGGGGGGGGGAGGGGAGGTGTGATCTCGTAGCAGAAGCCATGAACAAATGAGAACGGGCGATACCCCATTTTTAGGGAAGTGGGGGAGGGTGGGGGGTGTTCGAGGCCGCCCCAAGCCGATGTTCACGTACCCAATGTGTCGGTGCTCCCCGTGACCGGTCAGAGGGTGCCACTCGGGCTCCTCCTCGAGGCGAGCGGTCGCCAGCTCCAGGACAACCTCCCCCAGGAAATCGTTCGCCTCGTACTTGCCGTAGTCCCACACCGTGATCTCCAGCGCCCGTTTCCTCAGCTCCAGCATCCTCATCCCAGTGTAGATGAAAGTCTGGTCCCACCATGGGTCGTTGGTGTTCGCCAATCGTTTCGTCCGCCTCTTCGAGTTCTCGCTGCATCGACATCGACGTGTTCATACGCGGGAAACGATCGATGACAACGCGCCCGATGCCGAGCATTAACGAGGGACCGTTCGAGGGGTTGGCACGGAGGGAAATAAAAAGAGGGGGGGGGGGGGCTGGCTCGCGAGCTGCCTAGGAATAGTTGGCAACACGGCCAACCTCCGTGGCTATCTCTTGGCTCGGCACCGTTTCTTCGGCCAATGATTTATCTTAAGGGCCGACAGTTTTAACTTCGACATCGCCGTCCCCGGTATCTTTTATGCGCGTAAGAACGCATGTTAGCGTCGCGTTTCCGCCCCGTCGCGCTTCACGTACTCCGATTCCTTTTAAACTGCCACCGCGACTCGAAACATATAGGGGGGGGGGGGGAGGGCTCCTACAGTTCCGCGACGATTTGGAACGCGTATTCATGGCCCATAAAATACAGGATGTTAGCTTATTAGCCGGCATTACAGTAGGAGCGAATTCGACACAACAAAGCAATAAGAAAAAAGTTAGAATAAACGTTCCAATTGACCCGGTTCTCCTGTCGTGGGCGTTGCACCGATCGGACCTTCGTAAAAAGGACACCTAATGACCACTTCGGTCTTTAATTCAAGCCTCTGAATATCTCTCTGCTGATCCCCCGATATTTTCGAGACTCTAAACCCTTTCCACCTCTTTTATTATTATTATGCTGTGCCAAATTCACCCCAAGATTTTATCATATATAATTTCATCCCGAAAGGAAGGAGATCTGTTAGCAATCGTCAGCTTTGTATCCCCATGTCGCGATCTGAAATTTAGAATCGGCCAAGAAACGGAGCAGCTACGGGGTGGAAGTGTCGCCCGTAGTATCGGGAAAATGGAATAATTCATGCAGTTTTTTTTTTGTGGGTCAAGTGGCGTTCGCTTACCTCCTGTCCGGAAGCAGGAAGATCTTGGCGTAGGGGTTTCTTGGCTGGCCGTTGCTCCTAGGCGTGAGGCCAGCCGCGCAGACCAGAGTGACGATAAACTGAAACGTCCTATCGTCGTAGCCCAGCTGCAACTGAAGGTTACCGCCGACGTTCGTGATCACGGGCGGGTGCCGTAGATGCCTGGCCCGTCCTTGAGCGTGGAGATCCGGCGAACCGGGCGAGGTCACTAAAACCGAAGGGTTCTCGCGCCTCGCGTCGTATAACTCTGCAAGTGATCGTTCAGTGCCGGCTAGACGTTAGATTTTCTCGGGTGATCTGGGATCTTCGGACGGTTGTATGGGCTACGAGACAAAGGAGGTGCCGTACAGATGCGAAAAGATCTTACAAGACTCGTGTACAGTGGGTACGCGATGCGGTCAAACAGTTTCAGAAACGGATAGACCACCGGTCATCTCTCTCGGAACGCAGTGAGGGTTGCAGGGGGTGATTGACGGGCGTTCGACTCGTGGGAAGTGCCAGGTAGCACAAGAATCGTCTCTTCGATCAAAATCGTTGCACTAAAACGTTTCAGGGTTCGGGCACAGCACGGGGAATCCTTGCGGATCATCCACAGTGATTCGACAGTAAATTTCGGCCAGCCCACCCCTAACCCCCCTCCCCGCGGGGTGGATCGCGTCGCGTAGAAATTTACCAGCGCCCCGGTGCCCACGGAATTCGGTGCAACCGTCGAATCACTGTAAGATTCCCCGAACACCGTGGCCTCCCTTCATTACGGGGTGTAATGCAATTCACGGGCAGATACATCCATTCCTCGGGGAGATATCGCAATTCACGTGCAGGGCTACTCTCGGGCTGCTCAAAGTGAAATCAACGCATCCCTGTAGATGCATCTAGTGCAGTGGATTAACGTAGACGCGCTAGAATTCGGCGGTTGCGTCTGCGCTTAACCGCAAAGTGCATACACTTCACCACCGTTGCGTTCCTTTCGTATAGACCCTGGAGGAATTACTGATTACACATACTCTACTTAGGAACGAAGAAAATCTGTTTTCCACGGTGCCGTAAAGCTACCGCTTCCGTATTGCAATTAGCTCCCATTTCTCGCACGCATCTCGCCACTCCACTCGGTAGTGTGCAACGAAACGTATCTGATCTTCCACGATTACCGCCGGACAGTCTCTTAATAGACGTTTGCAAAGATGCAGCTCCCGCTGCGCGATGACGTTAAAGGAATCTATAAAAAAAGAGCGATCGCAAAATGGCGGTGAATAACACAAGGGTTGATATGCATGGCCCTTCCAACGGGGAAGGAGCACGTAACGACACAGGCGTGATAGACGTTCACACAAAGATTCACTTGTCTCAAGTTGTTGCTCCCATAAAACTATGTTCGTAAAACGGGCGGTGTTTAGCGGGGTTTAAGAAAGGGGGGGGAGGGGTGCATCGGCACTACTCTCTACGTTCTACGGTAACATCGACAGTAATACATAAAGCGGGGATAAACACGATCGTTATAGGGTTGCGTCGCTCCGAGCCGAATCGTGTCGGCAGCCGATCGCTCGTTGCTCTTTCGTTCCATTTGCCGGGCGAACGGCGAACCTTTCCGTTCACCGTTCCTCGCGGATCTCTCGATATCGTCGCACGACTAGGAGATCGGTGTGAGGGGGTTGTCGGGGATTGAGACAAAACGATAGACAGTCTGGAGGGAAACATCGATTACTCAGGGATAGAGATTTAAGAAACTTGAGGCCTACCCCATAGGATACATTTCTTAAGACCTGGAATACGAAAAAGCATATAATCTGTGACAATGTAGCGTCGCTCTCAATATGGCTTAACTGTACTTATATCTACGATTATGGATTTTCACAGGAACTCGATGTTTCTCAGAGTTCTTTCGTCTCCAAAAGTTGCCTCTAGAATTCTCTATTCTACGTGATACTACGCCACGGCGATCGCGCGGGGGGATGCGTCCGAGACGAGTCGCCCCCCCCCCCCCCGTTCGCGGCCGGGGAATTATTCAGGGGATTCCCACCGGCCGCGCGAGAAGTTCGTCGCTCGGCGCTACGCCCCGCGCGATCGCGAGGGGATGCGCGTTCTCCGTCAACGTGAGAAAGGGGAACGAGAACAAGAAAAGAGACGCTCATCCCCTCCAACAACTACGAAACACTCTTTCGTTAGCAAGTTCCATAACATCCTAATTATCATCTATCGCAATCAGATCAACAACTCTCAACTCCGCGAGACACTGTCTACCTTCTCTACTGTCTCGATCTAAGCACGGGGGTTACGCTCCGGGACAGCATCAACTATCTTTCGATCTCCGTCGATGACGGATACACAACACTACGTGGCAAAAACGGTGTCTGTAGGGGGTGGGGGGGATGGCAAAGAAGACAGATAGACAGAGAAGAAACTCGGAGAACGACCGAGGGGACGGGGGGATGTATCCTGCGAGAGTGTGTATCGAGATACAGAAGATCGGGAAAGGGGTGACGGTTGGACGAATGAGGGGGGCGGGTGGGGGGCGGATTGGGGCGAGCAGCGCATAGTCACCTTTGTGGTGCGGTCCGGGGATGGTGTCGGGGTGCTTTTGTCTCCACTGGGTCTGCGCGGCTATCCTCCTCGACGCCATCGGCGTCGGTGGCGTCGGCCCTGCGGGCATCGTCGGCGGCCCCGTCGTTGTCGACAAGTTCCGCGAAACTACCAGCTCCACTTGGGGCTCCTGCCTCGACTTGGCGATGATGTCGTAAACTTCTTGGAAGCTCTTGCCCTGGAGGAACCTCCCGTTCCACTTGATCACCTCGTCACCTGAAATCGTCGAGTGTCCGGTTCTGTTCCTATTGGATCGCCTCCGGGGGCCAGGGGGGGGGGGGAGAGAGAGTACGCGGGGGATTTATTTACTACGGACAGGAGGCTCTGGCTGGTATGACTGCGGGGTCTGTGCGAGGGGTGGACGCTTTTGTGGGGCGAACCGGTCCAAGGAAAAATCCTGACGCGGTGATTCTCGCTCCAGGTGATCCGGCGGGGGAGGGGATGTTTGCGGGCGGATGAATTGGGCGATATGGATCGGGGACTCCTTTTTCAATCGACGCTCGGATTGTTTCTACGCGTGCCGCGATCTGCGGACAGCCGTCCCGACGATCCAGCGATCTGGGTCGACGGGGTGGGTCGCAGGTAGGAGGGGTATCGAAATTTGAAAGCCACTTCTGGCTACTATCTCTGCGATGTGCTTGCTCGAAAAATGTCCGTCGCCTAAAATAGCCCGCGAAACGTGGACGTGAAAGGGAGAGGGCGATTGGTTCTCCTGCTGGAAAGGTCCGATGAGCAAGTTCGGGGAATCTTATCGACTACAAGTCAACCGAAGCGTGGAAGGTGACTAACCAGAAGTGATTCCACTCGGCGGGGGGAAAGGGAGAGGCGGAGGTTGAGTCCCGGGCCATCGAGTTATATTTATCGTCTTACCGGGTCTCAGTTGACCTTCTATGTCGGCGGTGCTGCCCTTCTTCACCTTCTCGATGACGGCACCCATAGAGCCATTCTCCAGCAGCTTCCCTCCGACCACCTTCAGCCCGAGTATGCTACTACTGCTCCCGGAGCCGGGTTGCTTTCGCAGCACCATGTGGCCAATGATCTTCTGGCCGTCTCTGCTCACTTGCCAGGACAACGGATGCTACGAAGCGCGGAGAGAACGGGTTTTGTCTTTCTCTTTCGTTTCAAACATCGCTGTGTGTGTCGCGTTCTTGTGAAATGAGGGGTGGGTGGGTGGGTGGGTTTTTCGGGGGGAGGGGGGTGGTTTGGGGGCGCGCTGTTCACGCCCGAACTTTCGAGGGCGACATGCCGAAATTTCAAACTACGCCGAGAGCTCGGCGGCGCGATGCATGTCGGTCTCGAAATTTCTGACGGCGGCAGGATTGATGGCCATGGGGGGCAGTTCGTGACTGTGAGGTGGATGATTTCGAAGCTGAGGGTCCCTGGAAAAATATCCCGCGCTGTTCTCCTCGGTTACCGCGCTTGCTGCGAGAGGGTTGCGTCGCGGCGGGATATTTTCCACGCGGGGGTACGCTGATAAAGAGAGAAGCTGAAGAGAATGGTGGTTTTCGTTGACAGTGAGCGCGACAGAGGATACTTGAAATCTGTCCACCTGATTTTACAATCGGCAATTGATTGCTCTCAGCTATTGACAGTCTTGATGTACCTGCTAAATTGGTTGGCAGTGGGGGTTCAAGTATCCTCTTGATGAAAGAAGCATCCGCTACCGTGTGAGTCTACGAGTTCTGGGGTGATAGTATGGTAAAACGATCAAGCTTGACAAAGGAGAAAGCTACCGTACGTCTAATGCGTGTCTAGACAATGTGAATACATGCCAACCCATGCCTCAAGCATGCTTATTAACCAGCTACACGAGCAAAAAGCGACAGTCAGTCCCTTCGAACGTCCGATGTCCGAGGTATCCGTGGCATGCTACAGCCTCATGATCGCAATCAGGTTGCGTAAGAACCGTGGAAGTGAAGTTTCTCTGTCGAGGAGCGGCTCGATTCATCTGGTGGATCTACTTTAGGGAGAGGGGTTCGCCTCCTTCCGGCCTCCATTCGACCGTGCCGAATCCGAGGGAGCCGTTCAGGCGGCACTTTGCCTTCACGTGTGTCGTAAATAATTCGATCGACTTTACTTAGCCTAGCTCCTCGATTACGCGCGTTCGCAATTCAACTTTCATTCGCGGCAGCGACATCGATCCATTCAGCCCAGTTCCACGATGCAAAGTATCGTCCAACTTCGATATAATTGGCTGCTTCGAGCTCTCATCCTTCTTTTCTCCCTATCATTCCTTTCCGTTTGCCCCAATTAAGAGGCTCTAAGAACTTTCCACTACGAGCCTGCCTCTTCCTGTTATCGTTCCACGGTTACCATGCCGGGCAGATCAAATAGTTGTGATTAAATATTTTCCTAACGAAGCTAAATACGTGGCTAAAGTTCCTGGCAAAGAACGCTCGTTAAGTCCCCGAGACGCTTGTTCCCCGTTACGAACTTGAGCGCGAAGCTACCAGCCGACCGCGACTCCTCTCCTCGCCTTCCCTTCCGCTTCTTCGTCCTCCGCCTCGGCAACGTAAGACGCGAAACGCTCACGATTATACTTCTTGGGAACCGCGCTGTTTTTCTTCGCCGTCTCCCGCTGGCCCGGCCAATTACGATCCGTACCCCCGTTTCCGGCGGCGAAGTCGCGGACTCGTCGAAGGGCACCGCGAAACCGATCGACTATACAGCTAACCAGGTCGTCCAGACTCGCTTCGGATATCCTTTGGCCGTGTTCCAATTCGATTAATTATGAAACAGGTACGCCTCTCTTTCCCGACAGCCTGACATCCTTTTGGTCCTTTTAATTGACGTCTCGACGGTGGCTCCGGGAATCGTCTCGATCTCCACCGCTCGCCAGTACTCCCGCGGGAGAAGCGACACGATCAAACCCGCCATTTAATTCATCGCGGTCTCGCCGCGCGATTATTCCCGATCATGCCGCGACCTCGAGCCAGCCCCTGACAGGATTAACCGCTAATAAAAAGAAGCGAAATCGTTTCTATGCAGAGGGAAAATCATGTTTAATCGGGGCTGCTCGTCCCCGGAAGAGGGTCGATCTTGATTCAAGCCGAAGAAGTACATAAGGAGATCCGTCGGCCAGATAAATTGCTCGATTGCCGTCCGTTTACTCGGGCCGAATTTAATCTTGCTTATTTGCCTCGCATAATTGGAACACGGCCTCACCCCTCCGCGCCCCTGGTTTCCTGTCTTCCTCCACTTATCGAACGATGATCCGTGGGGGTGGCCGGGCACCGTCGACGCGAGTGCACGCGATTCCAGACCGCTCGGGGTAATCGTTCGTTCCTGTTGCGAGAAGGGATCTCTGGCGAGATCAGACGCAGGGTAATTGTAGAAACTAAAGGAGAACGATCGAGAGATATTTCCAGCCTTGGAAACTCGGCCAGTGCTATCGAATTTTGTCAAATTCCTCGCCTTCGATCTTCGTTAAAGTCGTCGGAATTTTTCAAGAAAGACGTACCTACTTAAAAATTTCAGAGGGACACAGATGGAAATTGTACCTACGATATTTCCGTCTACTTTCGCGGGGATCTTTCACGCTTCGTGTTTCTTGACACCCGAGTGCTCCACTTTGCGCGATCGAACGTTCTCCGCTGTCAAAGAGGTCGACGAGACGCCGGTATCATTCCGTGGGACCTATCATTTTTAAAGCCATCAATGGCCCTCACTGGGGAACGACCCCACGTGGCCAAGATCGGCTTTAAACTCTCCAGTTTGCCAGGAACGAACGATTAATCCGACGTGTTCCACGGAGACTGTAACTCACGGGTAACTGCCCCGTTCCGTTCGAACGATCCCGAACGGGAGACGGACAGAGAGCGTGGAGGGACACGAAAGAATGGGGTTCGCGCCGATCGAAATTCGAAGCCGATTTACGAGGTCGTATAATAACAATAACGGATAATCGAACCGCGGCCGACCATCGGGTCCCTCCCGTCGACAGCGGCTGGACAAATACGCGCGGCGTAAAGGAGGCTATTGGAAAACCAGAGCTCGAATGGGAAGGTGGGCGGCCGAAAGAACAATGACGAGCGATGATGCTGGTTATTCGCCCAACGCGCCTCGATTTTCACGCGATGACTCTGAATGTTGCTCGGCACCGAGCTGGTGGACGCAGCAGCTGGTCGCGCGGTTGTTGTTCTAAATCCTTGCTCCGCTGCAGCTTTGTTAACCATCAACTGATAGGATACAGTCGATTTATAAGTCCGACAAAAAGGCTTCGTTGCGAATGCGAGTGTTTCAAGTAATTCTAACGGAACGCGACGAATTCGCGGACATCATGTGACTCCATTCTGCCGTTTAAGGGTTACTAAGGCTTCCTGTTTCGGGCTTTAAATCGTCCGCTTTATGGTGAACGCGGGAGTAGAGGCGAGGGGGCGCGGAACGGCGCGCCGGCATTCGGGAATTACGCACGCGGAAAAGCCACTGTTGCGGCGGAGAAATACATTCCCAATTACCGCCGGTGCTCGCAATACCGTTGCCGAAATTTTGTTTCGAAATATGCCCGACGAAACGACTCGGCGAAGTGAGCGAGTTCCGTCAAAACTTGATTAAACGCCGCGGCGCCCTCTCGCCTCTGACCCCCACCGGTCGTTTAATAACGCGAAACGATATATCGTGCCGGGTCCCCGCGCGAGATGTATCGTGTGGTGAATGAACAGTGGTGATGTCAGTGGTAGAGGGAAGGATGAGACCCGTTGTAACTACGGATGAGAGAGAGAGCCTCGTGCAATGTCCTCGCGTGTCCCGAAGTTGGCCAAGAAAGTGACGATTCATAACGCGAACGTTGGAGGGAGGGGGTGGTGGTGGTGGGGGGGGGGGGGTGGTTCTCTTAGAATCTTTGAATGAGATCGATGGCTCGTGAACGATTCGATGAGATGAATGGGATCGATCGCCGATGAATCTGTGCGAGAACGGGGCGAAAGTTTGCGATGAATGCCACGGGATCTGTACCGAGTTTAATAACGAGTCGGTTCGTCGCTTCCGTGAGAAAGCACGGGATCCAGAGTGTCACGAGAGTGGCCAAGAGATGCGAGACGATGAGATAGGATGAGCTTCGCGGGCGAGAACGATGGCGCCCTACTCTAAGGTCGCTAAATCACGGGACAGAATCCCGGGGGGCTTGTCGGCGGTGAGCTAACTCAAGACTCATGCGAAGGTGCGATCGTCCGTGTTGCCAGGAACGCTTGCGTACCGCTTTAAAGCGTTCTCTCCCCGTCGCACGTCGGCCAATTTTGAGAGTTAACAGACAGACTCCGAACTTGCACTTACAACACACCACGTTACAAGCTATGAGAAGTGCGCGCCGGGACAGAGACGGGGTCCAAGCACGGAAGCCTTGAGAAGCTCGAAATGCTTTCTGGGGATGGGTGCAAATCGAGCAAAAGAGGTTTCTTGATCGTCAAGTTCGCAGATGCAAGGAATGATGTCGAGAGAAAAGAAAGTGGTTAGATTCGTTGAAAGCTCGAAATGCGACTTATCGGTGGAAACGAGATCCTTCCCTCCCGGAAACTTCGGCTCACCTGGCGTTGAAGGGTGCTTCGGCGTTGACCCTTTCGTTACTACGTATGGTTTCTTCGGCGGACCATTAAGAGACCGCTCATTCGGCGTTAAGAGTGCTAACAAGTGCATAAGTAATAAGTAGTCCGGCGAGATTAACGGGTTAAGCTTCTAAGAGAGATTAAGATCTCTTGGAGCATTGCTAGGATATGCGCGGTAACGAAAGGGTCAAGTCGAAACATGACTAAACACTACTCTAAGTAGTTGCATGAACCAATCAGATCAGGCACTAACGGGCCACAGATTCGTTATTGCGCATGTAGTATCTCTTCCGACTAAAGCTATGGAAGCAAGGCACGAGGAAGAATATAAAACCGTATTCCACTTTGGACGACAGACCAGCGACGGTATAACGCCGGATAACTGGCCGCGACGCGATCGAGAAAGAAAGATACCTACGCGTGTCCGTAATCAAGACACGAACGACGTTCGCGCGACAGAGACCCCTTTTACTCGATCCACCGGTTTCCTGAATCTCTATGTTCTAGAACGAAAGCGACTGCGCGTGCCAGTGGTGCCAGAGAGAGGGTCCACGGCACGGCATAGCTGGAGAATTCTACCCTCTGCGATCGACAAAAGCGGCTGACTCCGACGCGGGTGGAGTGAAGGGCCCGTACCTTGGGCAGCTCGCCCCTGTTGCTGTCTTCACTGCTCGTGAAGGTGCTAGAGGTGTCTATCCCGGAGTCTTTGGTCGCGCTGTCTTGGCTACCCTGCCGATCGGCCTCCCAAGACCAATCCTCCTGAGGGCCGCCGACATTGGTCCCACCGTCAAATCGCACTGTCTTTTTCCCCCTCCTCTCCGTGAACCTGATGGACACGCCACATACACAGAGAATACGAGAGACGATGCACAGTGTGTGCCTGTGCTCGGGTGTCTTTTTGCGTGTTACGTGTCATGTGGGGTGTCTGTATCGTGTGTCGGCTCGAGACGCCTCCTCATCCGTCCATCCGTCGAACGCGCCCGCCGCGCCCGGAGCAAGCTCTGGCCACGCAATCCCGACCCCGATCTCGGTCCCGATCCCGATCCCGAGTTTGCCAGAACCGACCGTATATCTCTACCGTCGCGCGATTAGACAACGGTGGCACGGTCGAGGATGCAATTGCGATATGTAACACTAGTTTACAAATTGAAAAAAAAATTGTGCGACAGATGCCATTATTTTTTTCTTATGTAAAATGGCCAGCTGATTCCGAAAATAAAGTCTAAACAATTTTCTATGTATACGTTTCCGAGATATCGACAGGTGAACTTTTTACGTGTCTGTCAAAAAAAAAAATGGTCTTACTTCAGCGGGTATAGGGTGAATTGACCAGTGAATGAATAGTGACCAGTGAATGAACAAATTTACTTTTTTCGTGTATAATAAGAATACTATTTCATTGAAAATAATGATCTTGTATTTGGAATGAAGGAAAATTTATTGAGATAACGGCGAGACTAATATTTTTTAAATCTATGAACGTCTTCGGGTGCTGCCATTCACGGCGAGAAACCTAGTAAGAAACCACGTACGATGACAGTTAACCTTACTGTGTTCCGATATAAATAAGTTTGTCAAGTTCCTATTATTATAATATATAGATTATATTTTTATATCCTTATGTTAGGTCCCTAACCTAAACTTCCTTTCTACTTTTGTAGCGGTTTCAGCGTTTTCTCGTCGGAAAATAAAGTATTATTCTTTGTGTTCATTCGCTGGGTACAAGGTATTCATTTATTGGGTATTTTGTTCATTCACTAGTATATTGGGCATTGATTACATTTTTATGATTTATTTCAGACGCCGTTCAGGTCAAAAAGCACAAACAATTTTTTTAGACATTTTTAAAACCTATTCTGTTACAAATTCTTGTTTCATTAATAAATTAGGACATTGTTTAATTTTTATCGTTATTTGAAACTGAAAAAACGCTTAGCTGTTCATTCACTGGTCAATTCACCCTACCCGTTTGAACCCTCGGAAAATGTGTAGATATTGTGGATTTCTTTACAAGTCAACGGCTTGATGCAGATTTCACGGTTTTTTTACCACCTTTACATTGTATTATGAACGACTTACAAAAAAATTTTCAGTTAAAAAACTATTGTTTTTGGGAACTTATGGATACATATCCGAAAGTCTCCCGATTTTAGACAGCTAAACGGTGGGCCTAAAAACTCAAACTTCCACATCGTCCATCGAGGGCTTCTTTATTCCGATTCCCCGTTTATTATTTATAAAGATAAAAGGTGGCATTTTCTCTTAGAAAAAGTCACTTTACCCTTGATCTCTCACCATTTCTTTATTTTTCAAAATTTTCAAAATCGGCCCCAATGGACAATAGCTATTGAGTTACTTTATAAGAAGATTTTATTGTTTTTTAATTCAGACACAACATACAGTGGTTATTTCACCCACCGTTTAGCCGTCTAAAATCGAGAGTCTTTCGGATATGTATCCGTAACTTCCGGAAAACAATAGTTTTTTAACTTAAACTTTTTTAGAAGTAGTTCATAATACTATGTAAACATAATAAAAAACGGGAAATCTTCATCACGATCAAAATCATCATCTTCACATGTTACACATTTTTCGAGGGTTCAAACATGTATACCCCCTTACTTGCGAATATCTCACGTTGCGAATGACCGATTTGGTCGAAAATTATATCAAATGAAAGATAATTGAATCACCAACAAATGTACCTCGCACAATTTTCAAATCGGTTCAGTAGTTCGGGTGAAATCAATGGAAATATGTGAAAAAGGGCATGGTTTTTATATTAACAAAACACTTGAACAATGTACAGAATGAATTAAAATTGAAATGACACAATGAAATGAAAAAAAAAACACAAAAACCGAGGAAAAAATGAAATTTTAGTGTTTTCACCCAATTGTCTCTAGCTTCGGTATTTATCCACAGATTTTCTTCAGTGGCAGATTATTTTCTTCTTGAAAGTGTAGATTCAACGTAAGAAATAAGAAACTGGGCTCATTGTCGAGATTTCGATTTTTCCCAGTTGATTAAATGAATTGTCGATCTCAATTTCGGTCGAAAAAAATAACTTTTTTCACACATTCCCATCGATTTCACCCGAACTACTGAATCGATTTGAAAAATTTCATGACGTATATTTGTTGGTGATTCAATTATCTTGAATTTGATATAATTTTCGACCAAATCGGTCATTCGCAGCACGAGATATTCGCAATTAAATGGGACCACCTTTTTGACAGGCAGGAAAAAATGTTCACCTGTCGATATCCCGACAACGTATCCATAGAAAAATTTTTGGACTTTATTTTCGGAATCATTTTAGATAAGAGAAAAATAGTGGCATCTGCTGCGCAAAATGTCCGTAAACTAGTGATAATCGTTCGTTTGCTGGATGTCGCCAGAGGCCAGCAATCCCGGGACGACCGGCGCGGACGCGACACGCGAGAAAGGAAGCAATGAGGTTGTCGAAGTGAAGACGCGGATCGCGAGATTGTCACACGCACCTCCTACTGTCGGCGCGCCACTCGTCGCCACTCCTTCGGAAGCTCCGTCTGACGAGTGTGCTCTCCTCTTTTCGCGGCTCTCGCGGTGGATGATGACCGTTATACTCGATGGTCATCGCGGCGATGTTGTGGTGCCCGTTGCGGGGTCCGTTGTGCCTACGCCCATCGCCGGACATTGACATCGGACCTCCCGTATGGTGGTAGTACCCCTTCCCTACAGTAGATCCAAAACGTTTCGTTTCCTCTGCTCTCGTCTATTCGGCTATCGAGGCTAAACCGTGGCGTCCTTAACTCTATCATCCGCTATCTCGTTTACCACCCGTTCCTCGCCATTCTACACGCCTATTCCCCCTATACACTCGACCCTTGCGCTGCATCCAGAACAAAAGTATCGCACGCTACCTTCTGACACCCCCGAAAGAGACACGTCCACCGCTTCACCGCCCTCAAAACGAGACTTCACGTCCTGAGATACCACCGTTTCGCCACCTTTCTGCCACTGCGAGCCTACCAGTTCTTGCCGCCCTCTGTTTCCTTCACCCTCCCCTGCTACCCCGTTATGTATGTGCGTGTACTGCGGTGTACCTGTCGAGAACGGGCTAATGCAGCGGTGCAAGGCCTGCCCCTCGGGGAACAGTGCGAGGGACGGTGCTGGAGCGGACCGGAAGCCGCCCTGAACTCACGTCGCACGGCTGCCAGAACGCTGTACCACCGGTATACACGCGTCGGTGTGCAGGGTTGTGTGTGTTGTATGTGTGTGTACGTATGTGTGCGTGCACAGTAGCGATGCCACTTCTCGAGAGACGACCGTCGGGGAGTCGCGTTGGCTGCGACCCCACGCCCCGCCATTCCGGGGGTGCTTTCTTGCGACCACATCCGGGGATCACGGCGAAACACAGAGACTCCTGCACGCTCCGGAGTGCGGCGGAGGATAGAGAAGCCCCGTCGGTAGAGGATATTAATATCGGGACGGTTCGATCGTCAGACTTGCTCGGTGAAACGGAGCGTGCGGGGATTCGCGGGCGCAGGGGTAGAATTTCGGGGTGAAAGGCTGGGGGTGCCGCACGCGGAGAACCGCCACCGTAATATGCGGCGGCGTATCCTCGAGACGAACATCGAAGCAATCGGAACAGAGGGATGTCGGGAGTATCTGGTGAGCGATACGTGTACGTGGCGTGAGTGAGGTGTAAACGATACAGTATACCTGTGCACGATTCGTAGCCGTCCAAAGTAGAACAAATAAAATCTGTTACAGCTCTGCCGACCGATCGCATCTCGCGTTCCAAGACATTCCACAGAGATTCCACTGAATCGATCGCGGGAATTTCGCACGGCGTCGATGCCCTTGGAAACATAAACGCTGGGGGGGGGGGGGGGTCGTGCAGAGGGATTAACCACCGATCGAGGGCCATCGTACGCTCTCCTCCATCAAAAATCAATTGCCGCATGGTCGTTACCTCCTCGAATCGAAAAACCCGCGCCACCCGACGCGCCGCGAGATGGAAAGGATTTCGAGAAATCATCGCAAAGAAACGACCGTTTCGGCGAAAATCACCGGGCGCCACGTGGGCCTCGCGCGCGTGTGTCCCTTTCCCAATCGTTCGCTCGTTTTCGTGGCGTCGTTAGACCGTCCGAAAAAGCCCGATGGCGATTTGAACCCCGACGGGGAAAAAAGGGGTGGGTTTTCTATCGCTCGTAAAAACAGCGTCGACCATTGCGGATTTTCGACCGAAAAATCGTGATACTGCGCACCCGCGACCGATCGGCAGATGACGTACACACACATGCACACGCATACGCAGAGATATACATATGTATATATATTAATATATATATATATATATATTCAGATATATATATATATATATATGTATGCGGATCAGTTGATATGTATATATATGTGTATATATATATATATATATATATATATAGCGGAAAACGAACTGCCTTATTATTTGCATTTGAGAAAATTGTTAGTAGGTACCGCGAGGAACTGACGATTCATTCTGTCCCCGGGCTTCTCCCTCGAGCTCCTCGTAGTCACCACCATGGACGGCGGTTTATCCCCTAAAATACGGATCTCTCTTTAAGTCACACATGTCACTTCGTAGTCGCGAAGTCGTTTTTATCGCTAACATGTTTAAGAAACGAAATCACGCGGCGACAGACAGCACCCTTACGCGGCTCGCGCGCCGATCGGGTGCGCTGGTCGATGGGCGCGACCGTTCGAGAGATATCTTCCAATCGCGCGAACGCACGTACGCGGAGACGAGATCTGCTGAAAGAAAGTTCCGCTACTTGGCTGACAACGGGGACATCTATATGCTATGTCGGTTCGATGCAAAACAGACGGGGATAGAGGGGTTGAGTACGGCTGGGGTTGGTTATAGAAACGAAAAAAAAAATAAAGAACGGTCACTTTCTATGTAAACTGCACTATCGTAACAATCGAACACTGTACTCTAATGGTAATAATATCGTAATGTTTTGCAGGCAGTGTCTTGGTGTTGACGGTCTACGCGCAACAAGAAGTAAGTCGCCGTTTCGTAATGATTCGCCGCCGCTCGAGAATTCGATCAGGGTGGGGTGGTCGATTCTGCAAGGAGGAAGGAAGGAGCTGGGGCTGGTCCTCGTTCGTCGTGCACGCGGCTATAAATAAGGTAAAGCATCGCGCCTCATAAAACTGGCAAATTGGCCATACGATCGCCACGCGAGACGCCGCGCGTTCCCCCCCTTATATAACTGTACGACGCTTCCATTCCCATCGTCGGGGCGCGTCGATACGTATTTCGAATTTACGTTCGAGACGTATCGACGTTACATCGTAACGAGTAAGATAAAGGATGTGATCCTTTTCCCGCTTGCCGCGATCGATGATGCTCTGCATCACCGATCGCACCCCCGGCCCCGCCGCGTTTCCACGAACGGCACGCTTGGCGATCGTAATTAGGCTAATCATAGAATGCCAAGAAGGCAGCATTTACCGCTACGCCGAGGTTTAACGGCATTGCATCCCTTTACGCTCGACACGCCCGGCAACGATTAAACAAACCGTGCACTTTCGACTCGGTTCACCGTCGCAACGGAACCGCGTCCCTCTTCCACGGGTCCCGGGACGCGTCCCCAGCTTAAAGCCGCGCGATAATCGGTATTCCGCGCGTGAGGCGGGAGTCCTTTGCATAATCAGGCCAGGCGGCCTCCACAAAGCGTTACGCGCCAAGGAAACGTTCGGTGCCCGAGTCAAAGGGTGGTTAAAGCGTGCGCCCAAGGTAGCCGGTATAGTCACGCATCCGCGGCCATCCGATCCCGTAAACGCGGTGTTTTCTGCTGAACGCCTGCGATAAATAGAAGGAAGGCACTCGCGGAGCAGCAAGTAGATAGTGCCCGCCACTGTGCAGACCCCCGCGGTCCGCGGCTGGCGCACGGAGGCAACCGTCGAGGCTTAATTTAAAAGTTAGATGACACCGGACTCGCCGTACATAAATCACTCTGGAGTTTCACCGCCGTCCGTCCTCCGTCCCTCTAGCCCCAGGTATCCGATTCGCGACCCTCCCACGCCAAAAAGTATTCGCGCGAGACTCGACGCATCCATCCCACTCGTTGCTCCTACGACGAACGAGACTGGCGAAGGGTTAAGGATTCGAGACACAGAAATCTCCGGATACTCCACCCCTGGCCGCTAATATCCCAGTTACCGCGGCGCTAGGGGTGTGTTTTTTTATAAGACAGTAAAGCGATAGCCACCGTGGCCCCGTAACTTCGGGGTGTATTAAGTAGGTATATTAACCGGCGCAGAGTTTTCTGTGTCCGGGGGATGGTTTCGTGACGTCAAGAAGGCACGGTAAGGCACATAAGGGAAGGTTCTTCGGGAACGCAACGCGTGGCTCCTGAAAACGAATTAAAAAATCTGTTTAATACGACTTTAGCGTGAAGGGGGAAGGGGCGGGTGGGGTGTCGGAGGCAGGACACGTCGGAGGGATGGCAGACTCGGTGAGAGCCTGTCGAAGCGTGTGGCCGATGATAATTTATCCCTCGTCTCGTTTTCTCCTTCGTCCGCAGTCTGGGACGATCCTGTGGACGTGGCAGCTCGGGCCCCTCTGCAAATCCTCGTTAAAGGGATGTCACGAGCGCGCGTAACGGACTTACCTCTCTCTCTCACACCCTCTCACTCTCACTCTCACTCTCTCTCTCTCTCTATCTCTCTCGAAACTTCTACAAACTAATTCGCTAGTCTCTAATTGTATTGTGTGCATCTACGAATGGGAGCAACAACGCCGTCCGACTGAAGCCGCCGTCACTTTTCTCTCGCGTGACCCTTTCTCGCTAAATAGCGATCGCCGCGACCGTTCGCCGTTAATTGCCAGGCTGATCCTCTTAATCGAATGAGTTTGCTTAGACGCGAGCCGAGCACCAGGTTACATCTCGTTCCTCGCGAGGATCGTTTTCACAGGGCTATGCAGTCGGCTCGCCCGATGCTCTGCAGACGCGTGATTCGTCGCTGGTTGGTCGCGAGAATTACATTCAGTTGCTACTGAAGCGAGTACATACTCGGCATCGTACATTCAGGTGCCAGGAGCCTGAGTCAGAGCCTCTATTTATTAAACATCAAGACGATAAGTCTCGGGGGTGTGAATCCCAAGCACCTCCCTGAATTATACAAAGAACTTTCATCCACTGTGCCAGCAATCTCCAGCATAAACATTCCCGATGTCTCGTTCACCTGTTACCCTACCTACTCTCGCTGCGACAATCCTTCTGCAGCTTTCGGCTTAGGATCTGCTCGGAATGCTCGAGTAGAATCTCAGTCAGGAAGCTCCTAGAAACTCGACTCGACGCTTATCCTGACCAATCTCTCCCAGCATTCATAGCGTCTTCCTATCCGACGGAAAATAAAGCATCCAGAGTAGAATGGAATCGTCACTGAGACTCTTGCATGGTTCTTTCGAGCTGTAGTTGTCGTTTCAACAAAGAACGGAGGGCAGCTAAAGCTAGATGCGTGTCGACAGCGCCTCTAATAAGCGCGATCTCCGCATAGCAGCTGCCCTGGCCATCTGCATCACTGCGTATGCACCAAGCGTATTGCTGCACCACTGCCGACACGGGCGTACGCGAGCGCAGGAATTCGCGGCGCTGTTTACAAGCTGCGTCCGTGAATGCAGGGTGCAGGTGTACGGCGAAGTAGCAACGCGTCTGATTATACCGTTCGCGGTTCCTGGACTCGGCGCGTTGGCAACTCTGGCCATACGTTTCCTGAGCCTTTAATCCAGCCTTGTTAAGGCCGAACTCCAGACGGCCGCGGAAAATTATTTTAATCGACGTTAATCGGCGACTTCCTGCTGCGGCCAAGTTCTCCCGAGTTACGGGGACTCGTGATGACGCTTTTGCAACGAAATCTCAGGTTCAGCAATCTCTATTCGTTGTGCTACTTCTTGCGTTTGAGATGTAGCAATATCGAGATGAATTGTTTCTAAGTGGGCGGGGGCGGTTAAGGGAGGAAGCCACTGTGACGGTCGATAATAAAGGCTATTTTCAAGACATTCTTTTATAATGAAATGTAATTTTCTACGAAAAATCTTTATTACCAACTGAAAATACATATATTTAACTAATGTTTTATGCTGCTAGATTGAAAATATTTTCCGTAGTATGGCCACAGCATACAGTAACGTTAGGCTCTGTAAAAAAGGTTACAAAACGGGCGCTCGTGTAACTTTCCAGCATTTGCTCCGAATTGAAAAATTCGAATGATTTCTTACAGTATATTACAATAGCTTCAGTTAAGCGTACAGATTTGAAAAATATTAATTTTTGAAGAAATAGCGGATTTAAGAAGAAATCTGGAACAAAAACATAAAAAATCAAAATGTTTTTGCAATGTTACAATTAAATGAATTATTCGGTCAAAAAACTGGTGCGCTTAACTGAAGATAATTGTATTACGAATATTCCCTGATAATTTCAAGTGAATCCAATAACAATTGACTGAGTTATTAATGCGTCCGTTTTGAAAAATGCAAAACCTCCCGCAGCTCCCAGAATTTTTCGAGATAAACTTTGAAACTGTGCAGGTACAATTTGGAGACCCCAAACATTAAGAAAATGCAAAAAATATTTCACAGTAGCTTCCCCCTTAATCAGAGATAGAAACTTTTGGTGAATTTTTTTGGGAAATTTGTTATTTTATAGAAAGCACCATAGGTATGCTTAGAGAAGATCATTCGTCGTTATCGTTCGTGGATTTCCTTGCGTCAATAAGTTCCGATTCCCGGTTCCGTGGAGCTCCCAGTAAACAAAGTAATTTCAATTCCGGTAGCCACGAGCGGAAGTGGTGGATGCCGGGCCAAGAACCCTGTGAGCTGAAAAGCGACCTCGAATCCAACTCTCGTTCGCTCGACCGTCAAATTGCAATGTCTACGGATTAAATTTCGATGAAACAGCCAGCCGAGGGAGTCTGTCGCCACTGTGCCGCGGGTATGTACCGAAGGTCGATGCGCAAAGGATCGTTCGACGTGGTATCGAAAAGGGAATACCGGCGACGCGAACGTCAGGCTTCCCTGCAGCTCGTTGCAAATGGACTTGTTTGAAAATTCAGCGAGAAAGGATCTCGGCTGGATAGTCGCGGAGGAAATAACTTTCCCGCGATCGGTGAAAGAAACCTGCCACGTCCCCTTTGTCCGAAATATTATACCGTGCAGCCCGGGTGAAATCGATTTCGAGTCACTGGCGTCAAGGAGCGTAAACACGGCTGCCGAAAAGTCCCTAGCGGAGCCGGCGCGAGAAGGTTCGACGAATGAATGGATGCCTGAAAGAAGGACGCTTTTTTTTTCAACCGCTGGTACTTTCTGCTCGTCTTTGCCACGGGGATCACCCCAGAAATAGCGAAGGGGTAAATGTTTGAGCTCGCCCACGTGTCGGCCGCGTGACGTCACGCCGGCCGTGTGGGCGTTGCGAGAGAGGGCAGGATGGATCCAGGAAGGGTGGAGGTGAGCTTAGAAGCCGAGGCCGAGAGGGAAGATGCGGGAAATGGTGTACCTACATCAGCGAGGGAAGGAGGATGCGCAGAAGGAAAGGCGATAGGGGCAGCGTAAAAAATAGAAAGGGGACGTAACGCGAGGTGGGAAGTGTAAGGTGGAGCGGAAAGCTCGAAGAACGGGATGAACGAAGCCCTGAAAGGCGCAGAAATGCCGAAGTAGACTGCCACGCACAAACGTCGATTTCCGATCTGATAATTGATTCTCCCTTGAAGAAGAGGGAGGTAGGTCTCGCTGGATCTAAGCAGGGAGAATTTTTTACAGGTACAAGGGTGCCGGCAGACAGGGACAGAGAGTGCGAGAGAATGGGTGTGCGGAAGGGGGTCTAGGGGTGGCGTGGGAGAGAGAGCGAGGGGTGTACGAAGGATCAATGCAACGACGGGACCGGGAAGGGCAGAACCCGAGAATTCCCGCAGGATGGTGTGCGATATGCTGCGATACACGATCGCGGAGATCCGATCGAGGATTTAACGGCCGAGAGGATAGCTGGGATGCCGTCGAGGAGTCCATGCATCCCTTGGACCCTTGGCACAGTCAATACTCGGGAGAGGTTGGAGAAATTTCGAGGAGCCTCAGCGACAACGATTTCCTGGCCGATATTTTCCTTCGCCAACGAGAAACCACTGACAATGAGACGTCTTTGTATTATAAAAAGCTGCAGAAGCTTGGCTCCTCCTGTATCGCGATTGAAGCCTCAATCAACGAGCCTCTACCCTGATCCTGACCATCAGCCCTATCCTGGATCGTTGAAAATGATCCAGCGGATCCGTTTCGACTCTGTCGTCGGATCTCCGCGAAGAGACGAGCATTACTCGGTGAAAGGGCGAGAGGGGGCTCGCAGTTATGAGGGAGCGTTGCTGTTCCGCGGGAGGGCTCCCGCCGAGCGATGCACGTCGATGAATCGGTTCACAGTTGGCCGATCTCGCGACTAATCAGCCGTGAGCCACGTACGTGTACACCTCCGCCCCGCGTGCTCTCTCCCCCCTCTGGCCGCTCGAAACCGGCTCGAATGCGTCGCATAAAAGCGACCGACGTCGGGCGTCGAGTGTTCTCGTGGAACACGGGGGAACGACGGGGATCCAAGCGACGGTAACCTAAATTTACTCATTAGCCAAGGATGAACCCGGTTACGCTTCCCCGCGCGCGCCGGCGCCTTCGCGATAATGCAGTATCGCTTTTCATCTGCCACTCCATTCGAGGCGTTCTGCCTGTGCAGAGCAGACCTACTTTCCCCATTTTCAAATATTCCGCCCCCCTGCCTCCCGCCCCACGCGTGTTCCCTCTTCTCTTTCTCTCCTCCTAACTGCCGCGGACCAACCAGACCAACGCCGCCGCGCAATTAGTCTATTTTTTTCCCTCCGATCTTTTTTCCCCCCCCGATAGAGTGGACTCACGCGTGCCCTCTCCTTCCGAGGCACAAAGAGCTCGTAAACTTGGATGTCGCGCTAGCCGCGTCCTGGATCGCCTGACAACGGCTCGCCGTCGAGTTAGGAGCAACTCCTTGCTCGAGTTGCTCGGAGCGTTAATCGCTTTGTAAACACGCGTACGCGGCGACGCGCGAGCTTTTTAGACTGCATGAGCATCGGATCGGTCGATTACACTTTCCTTCGCCGGCTCGCCTGTAAATATCGCGATACAGGTGCACACATTCTCCGTAAACCAATTATCCACTGACACGGAAAGCCTGCGCTCTCCTCTTTTCTCTCTCTCTCTCTCTCTCTCTCTCTCTCTCTCTCTCTCTCTCTCTCTCTCTCTCTTTCTCTCATTCTCTCATTCCCTTTTTCTCCCCCTCTATCGTGCAGCGAGTTTCAAGGGCGAAGCTGACCCTCCCGACCAGCTCTCGCCCTAATGTCTCCGTCACGGCCGATCCTCCACGCCAGCCGCCGACGGTAATTCGACGGTGGATCTGACGTTTAACCCCCGTCCGTTGCTGAATTATACGACTGGCGGCCACGAGGATGTGACATTTCGAAAGAATAACGGGCAATACGGCTGACCCGGTGGACGACGAACTTCCAAAGTGTCCCAATGAAAAAGTACTTAAAACCGTGTTCCCGATATGGGATCGAATGTGCGCTGCCGTCGTGCCAGATTCGGATCGCTACTTTATTTACGATTTCCCATGGACGCTCAACGTCGTCGCGCGAATTTAGAGCTCATAAAGTTTTGAACGCCGCAACCGGTTGGCGGCGCACTTCGCGGGAAGTCTGCAAGGGATTCATTAATTTTCGGGAATATGGAACTTTCAGTCTCCCCCTAAGAGATTCGTGAAATTTTAAGATCCTCCGCCAACGGTTCCAAGCCACGGCGAAAGAAAAACCCGCGGACCCTTTGAATTTTCCAGAAATGTCACTTCCTCTCCGCTCCGTGGTATACCTGCGCACACTTAACCGTCGCCTGTACTGGAAAGCTTCGGTTAATCGCGGTCGCGAGTCGATACCGAAAGCGTTGCCTTCCGAAGAATATATCACGCGAATCAGAACCGGGGAGTGTTGAATCGCCGAGTTGAACGAGACGCGCCGACACTCGTCGCTGAAATCGCCCGCAGGTTTGCATGAGTAAAGTGAGCCATACTTACATGGAAGGCTTAACGATCGGGAGAGCTTCGAATTGAATAATCGTGATGTAGAACGCGCGGAAGCGACGCGAGAACGAACCCTAATGGAATTCGCAGAGTTGAGAATCGCGATCGTCAGCCCTGGACAATATCCTCGAGCTCGGCGAACATCGGCTGCTGCTGGCCGATGAGCAGCGGCGGCCGACGCTGATAGAAATCTCGGCAATCGACAAAGAGACAGATATCGAAGGTGGACTCACCCTTCTCGGACTCGTCAGGCTCGTCGCTGGCACACTCGGGTGTGCTTCGCTCCTCCTCGCTGCTGCTGAAGCTTCTTTGCGGCTGAAGGCCGCCCTGCCCGACCACGTTTTGCGGGGGATGCGCGCTCTGCGTTTGGTGCACCGAGTGTTGCTGAGGAGGATGCCCCACGATTCGAGGAGGGCCAACTTCTACAGTTGCTTGACCATATGTCATTGCGAGATTCGTGTTCTGATCCTGCGAATCAAACAGGATCTCCTCGTACCTTTCGCTCGTTCTTAAGCTGTCCGAAACGTTACGCGGCTAGCGGGGGGGTTGGGGGTTGTGGGGGAGGAGGGAGGGCACGCTTCGTAGAGACCAGCATCCCCTCGGCGGCTAGCGCAGCCCTAACGACACTGAGATCGAGCAAGTAGCTAGAACGAGGATAAAGCGGACATCGAAAACTCCGTCGCCCGCCTATACAGACAACTTCATTCCACGGGCCTTCCCGGAAACGGAAACGACCCATCGAGAGACCCAATTTCGAGCACCGCCTACGCAAGAGATATCGCCAGCTCTGGCACCTACGCGCTCTTTCTCTCTCCCTCTCTTTCTCTCTCTCTCGCTCGCTCTCTCTCTCTCTCTCTCTCGCAGCTCGCAGCTCGTGCAGAGGATACTTGTTGAATGTTTAATTTCCAAGTATCTATCGCAGCGTCTCGTGCATTAACGTCGTCGGCCGTTCGACCGGGCCCGTGCCAATCGAGCGTGGGCAGCTTTCTTACCAGGTAGCTCTGCTTTTCCATAAGACCATCGATCTCGCCTCTGTACAAGTTCGGGTCATCCTCGGCGTACGCTTCCGGATGCCTCGGCGGCGGCTGCACCTGATGAGAGGGTGCTACGTGAAGAGTCGGCAGGGCCCTCGTGTGAGGCGATACTGACATATCCACACCGCTATCGCTGGTGGACAGTCGACGCCCTGGCACCTGAAATCGCGACGGAGCAACTGCCATTTCTCGTACCAGACGACCTCACACTGACTCGCCCGCGTGTGGTGTTGCAAACGGTGCGATCGTTGCGCAATTGTTTCGTCAGCGGGGTGATAATATGCTATCCTGGCCAGGTGTGCCGCTGGACAATTCGTCGCGAGGCTTTTCTCGGCGGATAATTAAACCCCAGCTCCTCTTAACGTTCCCCGTAGCGGCGATCGAATTCTCCAACGGCACGGTGGCCAGGATCGGTGAAGAATGATTGTGTGAAACGTGGTGACATGTAAACACCTATATACCAACGGCATCGCCTTTGCTTCGATCGAATTCGTTACGCACACGATCAGCCAAGTGTTTTGCATACGTTTTCAGTTTATCATTGTACGTCCAGAGCAACAGTGCGTGCAGGAGCGCTATTAAGGGCCACAGGGACGCGTCCCCGTGGCCGAGCAGTGAATGAATGAAGTAAATCGTACTTGCTCTTGCTGAGAGTACTGCCTTCTGAGCAGGCTTCCGCTCCTTTGCAACAATGGCAAATTCTCCTTCTCGGCCGCGCTGTGCGCTCTCTCGAGTTTCGGTCTTTTATCCTGAGTTTGGTCCACGAGTCCCGGAGGACCACCCACCTGCATGTCCTGCATCCGTCGCAGCATCGCGTTCTCCGCGTTGTCGAACCCCTTCTTCGTTATCCATTGTCCGGTCTTCAGCAGGAGTTCTTGCTTCTTCCGGCAGACGATGCACAACCATACTACCTGAAACCAGAACGAGTCCCACGACTCCAATTACAATGCACATCCAGGCGGTAATTTCCTTGCCTCAGATACGAAATCTAGGAGAATCGTACGAGTCTCGTAGATCTCGGAAATCTGAACTCTCGGGGTTTCTTAGTTCGTTATTGAGTTGGTATCACCGGAGTTTTCGGGTGACTGGAATAATTAGGCGTATCCTGACACCCCCGAGAAGAAAAAGGAGATTAATGTAACCACGACTGAGGTAATTGAAGAGCTTTGCCGTGATAAGAAACAAAACGGGATTTTATTCTTTTATTAATTTTTTATAATCTCCTAATAAATTTTATTGAACATTCATTAAAAATACTTTCGTCCGATCCACTCGGCTCCCCTCGGGATTAAATACCGAGTGCGAGTCAATAATGGGTATTGAGAATCTGGGCAGCTTAAAATACTCTAAACGTCCAAGATCTCTCTCGAGTGTTGCTGCCGTTCGAACTAAGAAGCAGCATTATCGTAAACGAAAATAATCTGTACCAACAAAACAGGGGGAGAGTCCTGGAGCTGGATCGATCCAGGTCGCCGCTTGTACCAAGGATATTAATAGGAAATTATGTATAGGAAGTGGACCAGTCACGATGCTAATTGAAACCTGTACGACGGCGACGGCAGGTTCAATTTGCAGGTTCTAAAGAACACGCGTCCTCTGCGCGGCGCATCCGCCGCGTCGCCCCCTTCCGCTGGTAATATTTGTCGAACGGGGTTGCGAGGACGAGACCGTGTTAAAAATACACGACGCCCGGCGGTGGCAGCGGAGCTTAACGGGCGGGTAGGTTCGTATCCTCGGCGCCAGTTTTCGCGGGAAACTGGAAGCTCGCCGATCTTGCTGGCGGAGAGAAATTGTAAAATCCCGTTTAACGAAGTCTCGGGGCTCCGTGGCCGGCTATCGCCTCCGGGTGAATTCTTATGCAAATTCGCGCTGCTCCGAGCAACGTTAAATTAAATCAAGTGGATCCGCGACCGATGCAGCGGCGCGCCGACGAAAATCTCTGGCCGCGTAGCGGCGATATCGAATCGTTCCGACGTAGGTAATTACCTACGCGTGATCGACGAACGGGAACAGCCGATGACAAACGACCCGCGACGAATTCGGGTACGCAGCCGGGGCCACGCGTAATAGGAGAGCGAAATTTCGCGGAGGAGCCTCGTTCTTCGACCGCCATTCACGGGCACGTGCAATGAACGAAGGCTAATAATTAGCGGGCCACCGCGGCGGTCGAGCGTTTTGAAGGATGAATAGGCGGGCAGAATACTCCATCAAGATAAAGGCGTGATGGATGGACCATTTAGAAGCAAACCATAAAACAATGCCCATGCCGGTTCCCATCGATAACACTTTCCATGCCCATTCACGCGTATTATTGCGCCGGCTATAATGGCGCGAGGAACGCGGCCGCAAGAACAGCGTCGGCTCGATTCACCCGGTGAATTACGAGCGTGCATACCTACCCCGGGTATCGTCAAGGGGACCAGAGAGTTTCGCCCTGCCGAACCGAATCGAATCGTTTGATCCATATGAAGGTTCTGCCCCTCCTTTTCTTCGCCGAGGGATCTCTCTTTCTTCTGGCAACGATGTCCGTTCGTGACACGGCCTTCGAGGGGGTCGGAGGGGGTAGGAAACTCGCCGGGAATCGGTCTATTTGATCGATAAACAGAACTCGGTCAAAATGACCGAACACGAGGACGCTCGGGTTAACGTGAAATAAGTAGAACGCGGCAATTCGTTCCCAAGTATTTTTTTTTTCTCCCCTCCCGCGTGGTCCCTGCGCGGGCAACTTCCGCGAAATGTCACGCAATTACGGTTTACGGGCGGCAGTCGGCGTGGGGTGGTCCAGGGACGCTTGTTCGCACGTGAATATCGCGATGAATCGATATGGCCCCACGCATTGCCGTTTCCACAATTATTCTTGCCCATTATCATTACTCGACGAGCCCAATCCGGCTCCGCGTTCCCATATTCCGTTAATCGGCGGATGAAAACGCGTTTGCCCCTATTAGACGATGCGGTGGTGTAATGGGGCCCGATAGATAACCGAGAAACGTTTGCTCGTTAAAAAATAAAAGCCGCGAAGTGGATGGAGGATAATTTGCTATGATAATTCAGGGGGCAGGGTTAAGAAATGTGTGATAGAGGGAAGAGGATGACGAACAATCCGTGTACAGGTGATGTAATTTAATACGTCGTGCTGCCGCCAGCCCTGTCATTATTATTTCAGGCTGATATTGGGCCCGTAATTATAAATACTAGCCGGGAAATACGGGACGTAGGCGGTGATCAATGATTCCCAGCCAGGGCATCGAGAGTTTCGCGCGGAATAACGTAATTACATTGCAGCCGGCATCGCATTACGTAAAAACCTGTAATGATGGCCTTAACGGGCCGGGGAGCTTGTTACATAAATAATACTTTAATGTACTTTTCGTCCGACTGCAGAGGTTGACGGTCGGAATATTCGTGCTCGCGTGCGCGGAGGTTGAAACGGGGCGACCGCGAAGGAAAAGGGAGTGCCGTTCCGGGGCCAGTAAAACTCGCTGCCGCTGAGCGTCTACGATCCACGATATTCCAAAGTTCCGCCGCTTTTAACGAGCTGAAGAACATGCACGGCGGGGAAGTGAAGTTCGGTCCACTCGACGAGGAACACCATCGTCGGTCCGACGGTGCTCTGTCCTTGGCGAGGCAGGCGCTCCACTTTTCAAACAGGCTACCAGTGAATGCGAATTGATTTTTACCTCCTCGCTCGGGCGAGCTTAATAGGCGAGCGCGGGTCTCATGGAAAAGAAACTTTCTCCCTTCGCCGGGGTCCTTCCCCGAGCGCGAGCCGCTCCGGCTAAATGTACCCCATTTCGTCGTCACTGCATAATTGAGCACAAAGAGAGCGGCGGCACCAACGGCAAAGGAGCCACGCTAAAAATATCCAGCACTTGCACACCGTCGAGCGTTCCTGGGCGATTCGAGGGCCTCCATCGCGGGCGGCACGGGGCCGTTCAATCACGAGATTACAAGGCGACGGGGATATCGGGGACGCGATGGCAAAAAGGCGACGAGCATGCGGCGGAGAAACGGAGGCAACCCCCCAGGGGGGGCGGGCACGGCCAGGATCCTGCTGCTCGAGCCCGCGAGATTTGGCGCGCCCTTTACGGTAGCGCGCGATTCGCCTGGCTGCCGAACGGGCAACGTGCACCGACTGCGGAGCTGTTCTTCGAGGGGCTCGAACAACACCGAACCGAATCTCGCTGCAGACTGCCAGCCCCGTCCGCGGAACAGAGAGTGCACCGAACAGGAAAGAAGAGAGAAAGGGTGCACGGGTGGATAAAAAAAAGAGAAGAAGAAAGACCCAGAGGACGACGGAGGAGGTGGGAGGGTTTGGGGGGGTGGAAGAGCGAGAAACGAAGCAGGAAAGATAGGTGGAGGCGGGGGGGGGGGAGGGTGGGTGGGTAGTAGGGGGATAGCTGAAGAGCACTTCGTCGAGTTGCCTAGGTAGCAATATGTCAAGAGCTCAACCCCCTCCCCCCAGCCTCGCTCATCCCCGTGCTACCAACACCCTGTTCGCCCACCCGCCGAACATTCCGTACGTACGTACGTACGTGTGCGCTATTTTCCCGAGCCTAAAAAGGGAGAAACAGGGGCGGCTGGAGGGGAGGGATGGCCCTCGAGCCGTCTCACCCGCCACCCTCGCCGACCGGCTGGCCAACCGGGGTGGTCCAAGGGGAACGGGAGCACGGCGCTGCGTGTTCGGCCGTAACGTAAATGATCATTAATTTGGCGGCTCGAGGCGAGTCGCCTCGGTGATTTGCATTAATTAATTAGGGGCCAATTAATTCAGATTACTTTATCACGGGCCTTGTGTACGCAGCCTGTGTCAACGGCGGAGTAGTACGCCGTCGACGGCTCAGACCAGACAACGAGCAACGGCGACGGCGACGATCGCTACGACGGCACAGAGGCATCGCCGTGGACGTTGACGTCCCGTTGCTCCCCTCCCCCGAAACTACAGAAGCTAGGATCGATACGGTCGTTGAAGCCAATCCGATAACTGGCCACACCGTCGATAACGCGCTACCGTTCCACAACGTTAGCGACGGACCCGTCGTTCCGCCGGTACAGGGATCCAGAGGACACGATCGATGACGGTGGCTCTTGGGCGGAACGTTCCTGGATCCGCGGTGACGTTTGTCATCTGGGAGCTTGACTTTCAATGATCCACGTGGGAAGCCTTCGAAGCTCGAGGCAACGGACAGCCTGTTACCCTTAAACGCTGAACCTCGAAGAGTTTGTAAAGGCAATCCAGTTTTAAGCTCTTTAATTTATAACGAGACGCGCACAGTATCGTCGAGCACAAGGGGACGACCTTTGGAATACAAGAGAAGCTGCAAGCAGCGGCCGCTGAATGCCGGCGGAGCGAGGATATCTCGCAGGGGGGAGAAGGGGAGTAGGAGGATAGTGGGCAAGAGTCTCAGTTTTCAGATAATAAAGTCTGCACGCCGAGTGGCATCAGTGCTCAGACGACCCTTGAAACCAACTAGCGCCCACGCTGTCCTACGAAGGCGCGTCGCGTTCAGGCTCTTTTGATGTCTAACCCGAAATCATGCTTAGACAGGATAGCGACGCGGGGGTTGGCTAAAGCAGAGGGCAACCTCGGCGGAGACTTTGATATAATTCTGGCCGGATTATGGAAATCCTTTCGAGTCCGAACGGAACGGAATAATTGAGCGCTACGTTGGCCCCTGTCAAGCAGACGTTAAGGAAAGTTCGACTTAATTACGAAATTTATGGAAACTGTGCGCGCCTCTCCGCGAAGACTCGGCAGGGATCGGAACGAGCCCTTCGAGATCGTTAACAGGGGGATCGCTGCGAAGTTCGATTGTAAGGTATAAAAAGAAGTCGAGTGGGCGTGCACGCCCACGTGAACAGTTAATTAACATGCAAAGTCTTCGTGATCGTCCTATTCGCGATAGTTTATGTCCCCGGCAACAACTTCGACCTTTCCCCGTTTCACGATTTTTCGGTCGACCGGGGGCCGCAGGATCCGCGAGCATTACCGTCACGACCGCCAACTTTTGCCGTCCGAACTTTTCAGCTGTCCTACATACACGGCAAGATCCCGATTGCTGGCTGGCTGGCCCGGCGGGGGGTGGGGGGGGGGGGGGAAGAAGCCAGCCGAGGAACGACAGATGCCTCGAGGAGAAACTTCGCGGCAAGTTTCGTCTAGAGGCGGCTTATTTATGTGAGACGCAGCCGCGATTCGTTATGGGCGATCACGCGAGGGCGCGTTTAATCATTCTCTGGTTGAGGACTCGCGGTGTCGTCCCGCGAGTCGTTGCGGCCAACTTACTCGAAATACTATCCAAGACCATCTCGCGGTGGCATGCTAAGGTATGGGTCTCGCGGGTAGAAGAAGAGGTCACGAAGTGCCTGGGCGTTTTCTGGATGGAAACTCTTGCGAAGTGATCAACCTTCGAAGTTCAGCCGGGCACGATTAGTCACGTGACAGATTGAGAGAGAGAGAGAGATTCTTCAGCGTCGCCCCGTATTTCGACCGCTGGCATGATATTTTTAATCGAGGAAAGGGAGCCACGGCGGAGGATCGATCCCCTGGCACGAGGGACAAGGCGGAATGCTGTGTTGGAACGAAGGATACTTGCTCGGACAGTAGTTCGATTAGAATTACCGTCAGTCTCAGCTCCACTGACATAAATACCAGAGATACACGCGTGCATTCGCCCGCACACGGGCGCACAATAGCCGGGCACAGGACCTTGGATGCACCGAGGCTCCACGGAACCTCTGCAGCTATTCGCGTCCGCGTGCCAGCCTGCCTTCTGGACCTTCAATAATTTCGGAACGGCCGAGTCGTTAATCGAAGATCCCCATAATTCGGTGGGCAACGCGAGCTATGCCGCCCCGGCATCGATGACGCGCGCAATCTCGAAAGGGTCAGCGAGCGTGCCCTGCCGCGCCGAAAGTGGGGGATGGTAATAATCGCGATCCTGGGCGTATTTCCTGCGAGGCAACTCGAGCCGACTCTTCTCGGGCCTTTCGAGCAATCCGATACCTCAATTACTCCGCCGGATTGGTAGCCGGAGCCATCAATCGGCCCGCGGCCGACCTTGGACTGCGACAATTAGTACGAGCCCGTTCCGAAGAACACTCAACCCTCCCACGTTAATTTCATTATCAGAAATGCAACGACACCGCGCGACCAGTACACACCGTCCCACCCTCGGGACTCGCGAACCCTTCCGCCTACGCCTGGCCACCCGGAAAGTCTATCCTACCACCCCGACGATCGACGGTGCGGGGCAACCGCGTCGAAACGAAGAACAACGTAAATTTGCCAGCCACCTTGTATTCCATTCTCTACACCTCCCTCCTCCCCTCTTCCCGCACCCACGTCGTGGACTGTAACCCTCCCTACGAAACCTAGATCAATATGTTGCGTCACGTTTCTCCCCCGTGCGCCGACCAACATTCATCCAGTGCCACCCACACCTTCGTCCACCCAGCGCTTCATTCCTGACCCCCAGCCCCCTACCCCCGGTTACACGGTCGGTGACGTCACGCAGGGACGCGCCCCATTCATAGGCTGCCACGCAGCGAGCCTAAACCCCGCGACAACGAAAAGCGGAGAGAAAAAAGAACTGAACGGAGGGCGAAGGTGCACGAAGGAGGACGGTTGAGCGCGGATCGGCTGGGACAAATAAAAAATGGGGCGGCGGTGTGTCGCGAGGGTCCGTTCGGGGCCCGGAGACCGACAGGAATCGAAGAGCCCCTGGTTGGCGAGCCAGTAATTAAACAAAGCTTGTGCACCGTGTCGCGGCCGCTCTCCACACCGAGGAAACGTACGAGCGTTCCGCGCGGATCGATGATGTCGTAACGCGCGCCGTGACGTTTATCATCGTACTTGCGTGTGGCCCCCGGAGGGTGAGAGGGGGGGGGGGGGGCGGGTGGGCGCAGGGGGAGGCGATCGCGTGGGAGTACGTGCGCGGGATGAGCTACTACGAGCCTCGCGCTCCTTCCCGTGCCCCTGTGTCCATGCATGCGCGCTGCCGTGTGTGCTCCGCTACATCGCCGGCTGTATTTTCGGGCATATTAAATGTGATGTTTGAGCACTCGCTGGAGCGTGCCCCGTAGACCCCCGATGGTTATTGGAGCCGCCGACGCGCCGGGCTTCGGGTCATTTAGGATCCGGCCTGCCCGACGAATATATCTTCGCGTGATCTCTGAACGATGAAACGTTGACGGAGTATGATTGAAATTGTTCCGCGGCGGCGGCGGCAGAGAGGGGAGGTGTGACGAATGAACCGTTCTGGGAAGCAGGATAAATAGGTAGTTGCCAGCTCCCCCTTTTTATGGAATACGTGGCGCGAGAGGCAACGAAGCAACCCGCCGGCTCCCTTTAACCGACTGCACCAGCAGCCTCCATTTCTTGAGCCACGCGCAAAGTACGAGGAAAACCAATAAACTTACAGGAAGTTGTAAGCCGTAGTTCCGCGCGTCTGCCTCTATTATTATACTACCGCACGCCGGCTGGAACAGCGCGCGCGCGCATCCCCCCGTAAGATATCCCTGACGCTCTTATTTCTCGGTTACGGATACACAACGGTCTCAAAAACGAAGTTAAATTACCCTTACCGCGCTCGGCGGTGAATACAGACGAATAACTTTTCAGCGTACGTGGGATACATATCTGTAGTATAAAGGGGCGGATCAGCCGCGCGCTCTCTCCAGCAGAGCACGGCAGGCTGGAACCATCGACGAGGGATGTAATGTTGCAAAAAGAATGAGAACTGAGGGAAAAACATCCAGAGAGACCCGTAACGCGAGCAGCGGGCACTATTTCATTCCCATTGATGAAAACCCTGTCGATATTGCGCGATCGGCCGGGGAAATACAGGCCCATAAATGGAAAACGCTGGACGGCTATTTAGCGATGGCATTACACCCACAGGCGCGACGCACACGAGCCCGCGATAAAGGATAATTGTAGCGGGGCGGGATGAGAGCCAACCTCGCTATAGGTCAATTATTTCCACGTATTTCAAGCGCGCGCGCGACGATACGCGTCGGTTATCGTCTTTCGCGATACCGACTGCTTCTAATTGTTTCCAGGAACTTGACATTTCCAGGGTACGATCGCTGACGTCCCCTCGACAACGTTTCCAAATTTCCATCCGAGAAGAAAACGCGGCTCCCTCGTTTTAGAATCGCCGGGAATTAATACAACGATACGTATTACAATATGGCTTTCAATTTCGATGCCGAAAGCCCTCTGTTTGCCCGTATTATCGCGAAAGATATTATGAGTCACGCGGTTGTCGTTCTATTTAGGGGCGCCGAGATTGTGCGAGCCGAGTATAGTTCGGTCGAATGTATAGCGACAGGCCGGGGGAATGATAGTTGGTGAAGGAGCCGGCAATCGTAGCCCCGGTTTCCGTTCCTACCAGCGCGAAGATTCGCGCCGTGATCCCATTGATCAGCGTTATCAGCGCGGCTCGAGCCACTGACTCCGCTCTTCGGGGGGCGATTTTCACGCCATGAAAACATCGATTTGCATTGCCCGCGGCGGGCCTTCGCGTGTGCACGATCTCGTTTATCGATCACGCTTCTCGTTAACCCGTGGCTCAAGCGTTTTCCCCGAAGTTAAATGAATAGCGTCTCGATCCGCGATAGCTTCCACCGGTGGGTGGTCTCGGCGAACCTCGAACCCGCTGTATCGCGCAATCAATTCTATGCTCGCTTTTACAAATTATCCCGCGGACGGTTGCTACTTTAACTATCGCCCGTGCGGCGAGAATTCATCTGGATTTTCTACCCCCCCCCCCCCCCCCTCCCGTAAAAAGACGGAAGCCCGGGACGTGACGCGAGCGAGGCGCTTCCGCTGCCCGAATGCACCGTCATAGAGGATTTCCTTTGATCCCTTCATTTAGATAATGAATCTTTTTTGGTCGCGAACCTAGCCACCAGCGTGGCGGCAAATAAAACCCGTGATCCCTCAAACTGTGGATGTTCGCTAAATTTAAGTGGCTTCCGCGATTAAAAGAAAAACAGCGGATTATCGGGTCGCCTCTCCGGATCACCGTTAAACCAACTCAATTTTTTACGTTTCGTCCCTAATGCCCGGGTTCGATCAGAAACGGGTTCAACATAAGCGATAGTTTCGAAGATACTTAGATACCGGAGAGCAGGGTGCAGGAATAGTGTGTAATGGGGCGGGAATTCGACTTTACCAGAAATGTAAGGATATCTCCTGGACCGCCTTATCAGTCGAGGGTTGAACGTGAACCGGGGATAAGGAAAGGGAAACCAGAGGGAATTAGAGGGCGCGGTGTACCAAACTCGATTCCTCCCGCACGATATATCTTCCCGCTTCTTTTCCGAATCTCGCCCCTACCTTGTTCGACCGTAGATTGACCTTTCCGCCGCAGCGTGCGCAGCACAGGATGCTGCAGTAGTTGCAGATGTGGCCGGCGCCGGCGGCGAACTTGGTTTTCAGGCATATGTGACACGTGGCGTGCAACTCCACTCCCGCCTTCTTGGCGCCCTCCGAACAGGCCCGTATCTTGTCCTCGAGGGTCTTCACCTCGTCCTGCTTTCGTCTGCGGGCAACAACAACGGGCACAGAAATTATTTCCCGGCAAATAAACGGGGAGAGGAGAAAAGGGGAGAAGCTTGACGACACCGGGAGAGCGTGCCCTGCCGATATTTCAACTAATAAACCAACCCCCCTCGCGTGGCTCGTCCTTTCCTAGCTCCGCCGCGCTTCCAGCGACTTCGGGGCGGAGTTATTTCGTTTCGGAAGCGAAGCAACTTAATATCTACGTCATTGTTAACTCCGCACTAACGAATTGCCTCTTCAGTTTCCTGTCACCCAGTCCGCCTGGAACCAGATGATGGGCAAAATTTTTCTGTAAATTAATTTTCAAATAGCGAATCAAAGTTTGAAAAATTATTCGTCGTGTGTCGAGTAAAATTAACTCGGGTTAACGAACAAAGGATGACTTTTTTTGAACTTTTAATCGTTATTCGAAATTTTATTTAAATACAAAAGTTTGCCCATCTCTGGAACCGTCCTCTCTCTCTCGAGCCCTGATTTTCCCACAAATTGCAGCCCCACGCTGCGCTCTTCCAGCCCACTTTGATCTGCCCCTGGTATGATTTCGTTTAGGCACAGGTACTTAACTCCACCCAGCGGTAACTGATTCGTTGCACCGCGATTCCACCCCCCTGGCTGCCACTTGTCCGCCTTTCTGTACGGTGTTCGAGACGCAGGCGAGCGAGAGGCCCCCTTACATCGAAGAATTCTTAGCTAACATATTGGCAATTTTAGGGAATTTACATGCTGAGGAAAAGCGACCGTGTCGGTCGGAGAGAAACAGGGCAGAGGGGTGGAAGACGCGATAATGGCCGATAAAAGATTCAGGAGCACGGAATCGTCGATCCCTTTGCAAACCTACTTCAGCGTCTTATTATCGCGCTTTGGAAACTAGTCGCCGGGCGACGCTATAGCCCCCGTGTTTACGTGCCGTGCAAATGCGAGCGAAATCCTGACACTTGGACGGAGCGAGGAAGATAACAGGTGGCAAGGGAGCTTCGCTTCAAACTCTATAACCGATGCAGCGTATAGAAGCGTTAATAAAAAATGCAGCCCGAAGCGAGCACAACGTTGCCTCGACTTTTCCATAGAGCGAAACGTCGAACGGAGGATTTTTGAGCAAAGGAAGGAATGTTCTTCAAACATTCAAATCGATATTCGATTTGTGCCCTCTCGATCTTTGTGTACACTACTTTGAAGATCAAAGGGGTTGGAAATCTCGTTGCTGGACTGCCTGCAGGATCCAAGGGGATCGCATGGAGGATATGTAAGAAGATTCGATGGTATGTTCCATTGCTGGATACGAGGTACAAGTCAATTCACCCAACGAGGTAATTGAACTGGAATGAAACATGACCGATGCCATCGATTGTACTCTAGCTACCATAGGACGCTTCCAGATGGTTCGCCTGAACAATGAATGATTTTCACATCGACAAGTGATTCGTTGGAAATTCGGGGAAGCATGTGTCCTTTCACCGCTATCTCGCGTCATGAATAGTTGCATAGACACGGGAGGTGGCCAACTGGAGGTTCCACAGGGGATTCGTGTACCACGTTAACCACCGTAATCACAGGGGAAGGGCACCGCGCGAGGCTCCAGGTACGAACAATTCGTAAGCCAAGTAGGTTAGCGCCGTTGCACGGGGTTGGGCGAGAGGAATGCAGAAACACTTGGCACGAGGCTAGAGCTTTTCAACCGGAAGTCTCGGTCTCTAGGTCGCGTGTACGGAACTTGCATGCTATAACCGAAAGGTTGTTGGCACCGGGTAGGTTGAAGCTTCGATCCCTGAAATAACGGGGGAGGCGAGAGCACGCTGGATGCCATTCGATCGCTATCCGCTTTCCAGAATCCATCGCTGTATTAAATATGCCGGTAACCTAAATCTTGAGTCGGCCGATGAAGCGAAAGGTCGCGGCGGCGGCGGCGGCGGCATGTCACAAAGTACACCGTGTCCGCCCACGCTCCTCTAATTACTTTACCAATAATCGCGCTAGTCGGGCGCGCGCACGCAACAACGATCGCGGGGGCCCACTCGCTTTCCGAGACAGGCCGCGCGCGGCTATCCGTCACGCGAGAAAAAATCTATCCTTCCCTCAACCCCGCCCCCCCCCCCTCCTCCTCCCACCCTCGGCCCGTGACAAAAGGCGAGATCAAAAGCGGAGAACCGAGCGGAGAAATGTAGGTTACTTAACAAACACCTCCGTGATTCACGCGCGCGACTTCTCTGTCCCACAAAATCCGGCCTCGCCGAGCAACACTTTTCACGCGACCCGCGCTCCACGTCGAACAAAGAATCCTACTTATTCGCGGTGCGTCGAAACTTCTCGCAGCCCCCGCTTCGAATTCACCCCGCATTCTTCTCCCGGCTACCCCGCGGAGCTGTGTAATTGCCGCTGGATAAATCGCGACCTGTTAGATGGCGAACGGGGGGGTGTAAGTGAACGCCGGTATAATATTCGCGGCGATGCGGATAAGTGGAAGAGCCTGGCGAGTAAAGCAGGTTTCGAGTGAACTCTCTCTCTCTCTCTCGAGTAATCTCACCCCCCAGGGTTACATAAAAATGAAGAGACGCCAAGAACGGTTCGCAATGTACACGCAAAATAGGTTCGACGTAGAGGCGGAAAGGTTACGTCTATTTTTACTCGTCGAAGCGAATCGCCTTCCAATACGTAAGCGAGACTCCCGTGCCGCGTCTATAGGGTGGGGGACTAAAATTATCACGCGATATCAAAGGGTCTGTCCGCGTCGAGCCCGGCGACGAGCTTAGCGGCTCCGGCGTTGAACGCGAGAACGGGAACAGCCGGCGGTCGTTTCCACGGCGTCGAGCAGCGGCTGAAGCGACGCCACCTTTCCGCGGGCCACCGTCTATATTTCAGCATCCGAGAATTTACCGTGCCAATCCAGCAGCCTCTTTCGCACTCCATCCACGGGCTGCAGTTGCATACCCTATGCATACCCTATGCAACTGCAGCAGCTCGTTACCGAGCCACGTCAAGGCTCGCTGGCTTGCATTTTACATGCGTCCCTACACGTACTTGTCGTCCACATTACATGATCTCGCATCGGTATGGCGAAGCACGCTTTCCTCATTACTCTCTCACTCTCTCTCTCTCTCTCTCTCTCTCTCTCTCTCTCTCTCTCTCGATCCACACCCCTGCTTCCACTACAGCACCCAGCTCTTTGTCTCTCTTCCCCCCCCCCTCTCCCCCGCCCTCCCCTCGGCTCCTTTCTCACGTTCCCGTGTTCCATCAGCGACAACCTATCAATAAAACGCCTTCCTCGAAGAACGGCGCCCATTTTCCTCGACGTCGCCTCGCTCCGACTACGGACCCAGCCGCCGTAATTGCATGCGAATGGGGGAGGCTGCCGCATCCGTCACCGATGCATCCCGCTCGAGCAGGAGCAAAATCGTTTGCGAGAAAGTGCACGGAGCAGAGGGTGTTCGAGAAAATGTTTGCCTCGCTCGTTGCGAACAGGTAGGTATCTTGTATTTTATCTGGGGTAGCGTGCGAAATGTACCGGGCATTATTTGCCCGGGCGGGTTGGGTAACAGTTTGATCCAGTGGGGATTGAAGCAACGAATTCTAATTTCGCGGCGGGAGAACGCGCCAGGGATAATCATCCGCCAGTTTGTGCGCGACGATGAATACCTAAATAGAAGATGCCATAGGTGTAAAGCGGTCAAGGACTGGCGAGCAGGTGGGACCACGAGAAAATAGGCGGAACGCCTCGACGAGCTGACAGTTTTTCTGCTGAAGAAATGCATGTGCCCGATCGATCGGATATCGTTTCGTTCGTTCAGTAATTCCTATCAGCGACGCGTGACCCTCCGTCCACATTTCGCAGCTCGCGTCTGACCATTGACGACTCGCACTACTTGCCGCGTCCCACCGCGCTCTGGCTTCGTCACCCATTTGTTTATTTCAGGAGCCACGGCAGCGGGTCGTTGGTTTATTTTATGCAAAGTACCTTTGTATGATTCTTCCAGAACCTGAATATTTTAAAAGGAAAGCAAACCAGGAACAGAATGCAGATAGAATAAGTGGAGAAGAAACGAACCCCTGCGAAATAAGTTTAAGTATGCATTACATTACCCCGAAACGATTTGCCGATTTATCGGCTCGATTCTGTGACACGCTCTCCGCCGTGATCGCAGTAATAAACGGTAATCCATTACCTAAACAAAGTGCGAACCTTCGCGTCGCTGCCGTATAAAGTTTTTCAGAATAGCGAGACGAAAGGTTGAACTTATCAAGCCAATTATCTGCCGTTAAAAGGCAATAAAGCGAGTCGGAAAGGCTGTTAATTATACTGAAACGACAGGGGCACGAGGTGACATTCGGTAATTAATGAAGACAGAGGGGGGAAGGGAGCGAAGGACTCGACCTACCTCATAATCTCATTCTCCTTCTCCTCCTCCTGCTTCTGCCTTATCATAACCTCCTCGATGGCGCTCCTCTCCTCGGCGGTGAGGTGGGACAAATCAGGTACAGCCGCCATCACGGACGTAAGATAGGAACGTGCACTGGAAGGTCTAATCGCGAGGAGTTTGGCGCGACGCGCGGGCCGGCGCACCACCGACGACGCCGACGATGTGGTACCGCGACGAGGCTCCTTCCTACGGGATATCGCGTCCTTTCTACGACTACGGGAAGGCTGCGTGGTACGGGGGGAGTCATCCGACACCTGGTAATCGCACCAGCTGGCCGCGACAGCACCGGTACGCGCTGGACAGACGGAGATTACGCGGTGCCGGTGGTTTCGCGCGTTCCGCTGTACGCTGCTGAACGTCAGGCCTGACGCGGCGTTCGGCGATCGTTCGATGGACGGCGACGACGACGATGCTCGTCTGGCCGGCTTCTATGGGATCTGTGCCCGTTCCGCACCGCCGGGCAGGCTTCTCCGTACGCGAGAGGCTGGCTGCCACGCGACTCTTCAGCTTTGTCGTGGCATAGAGGCGACGCTGGCTGGCCCCGCGATCCTCGTCTCCGTCGGCGTCCTCGTCGTCTGTGTCTCTGGTCGTACGATTACCACTGGCCGCATCTGTATGACAAATCATGTTCACAGGCTGTGAGGAGGTTCTCGCATTCTCTCTTCCGTGCCCGTTCTACGTCCTCCGCTCGAAGCCAGCATGGAGCGACCTTCGGGGCGAGCTTCCTCTCTCCTCGAGCGTCCTCGATATGATGGCGGCTGGGAGGTTAGAATTGCGCGCACCCCTTGCCAGCTCTGCCCCGGCACGGGCTGGGGATTCCCTCTAGGCCGCGTCTGTCCTCGCCTGCCGCTGATCCGATTCCACCTCTGTTTACCCTCTTCCCTCTTGTTTGGACGCGCCAGCACGAAGTTTCGAGGTTTCGAGGTTTCGAGCGGACACGAGCGGCCCAGTTCACGAGTGCATCGATTGAAAAGGAAAACGGGTCACGGGTGCTATTGGCGCACTCGTTTCTCCCGTACACACCGACCGGGGGCCAGGTTCTTGAACTTTCCAAGGGGGGACACACGATTCTGTATCACTGACACGGGCGCAGGTGGGACGTGTTTGCCAGCTCGTAAACGAAATCAATTCCCGGTTTATCGTGGGGGCAAGTGTCGCGCGACCAATCCGGAACAATGGATAATGGCTACGTGGTCGTGTTCCTGGCGGCTCGGTTATGTTTTCGGAATTCCATCGATTGCGAGCCGGAAACGGGTCACTGGGGTGTCTGGTTCGGAGACGTAGCGTCTCCTCGCCTCGAGCCTGTCGTGCACGACAGAGCGACGTTCCGTTTTAACGAGCCGAGGCGATCTGCAGCGACGTTGGGCACGTCCGAACTCATCCGGCCCTTCTAGAGTATCCACGGGCCCGTCGACAATATCTCACCAACCATTTGCCGAAAGGGCGAGCTCCCGTAACGGCGCCGTTTCCAGCGCGTTAATTCGTCGCCAGCGGTGCTCGCGTAAGGCTCGAGTATGTATTTACGTGGGACGCCCCCGCCACGTACGCGTGCCACCGTTCCAGCCGATATTTAACGCCACAAGTATTCCGTGCTGTTCGCGATTCACGTGGCGGCCGACACGACGATGGCGCTTTTCGACGTCTCTGCAGCGACCGCGACACCCACACAATCAATCGCCCCAGACTGGATCGTTCCACACCCACGAGAGCCGTTTTTCCCAGCTGACCGGCTGTCCCTGGACGGTTCTCCTAGCGCTTCGAAACGATCGTGCAACGCGTAACCGTCAGCTGCTCGCACCTTCCCCGAACCTCAAAGCCCCGTCCGCGTCGGTCCTCCCCCTCGCCAGAGAATGGATTCTCTCTCCGCAACCGTCCGTCAGGTTAAAACAACCACTTATGGTATTATCGCGAGCGCGACTCCACGTCGGCCGACCGCTCGCTCTCTCGCACTGATTACACACGCGTGCACGCGAACCACGATGGGAAACGGCCACGGGAATGGCCGAACCAGCGATAGTTTTCTCACTTCCGTGTTCCAGCCTTTCTCCCCTGCTACGCTCGACGCTAGAACAACACACGAATGAGCTTATTCCACACCCCTAGCGCGCTTATGTCCGTCAACGCTCCGCGATTGGTACTACTCTCACTGACGGTTCGGGTCTCCTCGTCTCTCTCCATCAGCCCTCGCTCCTCTCTGTCTCGCCCTATCGCCCCTTCTCCCAACGCTCGCCTACATCCTTCTCCCTCTACCTAGCCTTCTATCTAGGCCCGTCTCCCTCGCTACCACACACCCCCCTCCCCCGTTCCATCCATCTACCCTTCTCTCGCTTTCTCTTTCTTCGCCCGGTCTGTCTCTCCCTGCCTGCCACGGCACCGCCAGCGCCTCTCGCACCCAACCCTCGCCGCAACGGGCTGAAACGAGACGACCGGTCCGCCAAGGGGGCTAATTTCCGGCCGCGAATCGACTTCCTGTTCGGATTCTCGCGTCGAAATCGCGCGAGCGACCCGCCAGGCCTCGCCTCCTGTCGGAGCTATCGTCCATGAAAAAAGCCTAGCCGTACCGCCGCCGCCGCTGCCGCCGCCGCCGCCGCCGCCGGGACGGCCAGACCTTTCGCCGCTCGAGGACACCCTCGCCGTTCGTACGCCTGTGTGTACGACCGCAGTTGCGCGAACGCCGCCCCCGCCCCCGTACGCCCTCCCACGCCCCTCGCCCCCGAGTTTCTCCATTCCGGACCACCACCCTGCCTGCACGAATTCCGGTTTCCCCCCTGTGCATGTGCCCGGACCGAGGTGGGAGAGACGGACAGAATCGCGCCCAAGAGGACGGCTGTCGCTCGCGGCCGCGTCCCCGTGGATTTTCCAACGGCCCGCTCGCGACCCCCCCGCCTGTGCGTTGTTCTCGCGGGCGGGGGGGGGGGGGGGGGTGGTGCGAGACGCGGGCAGCGAGTGAACCGATATCCCAGCCACCGGATAAGACGCTGAAAAGCGTCCATTCATGCGGTCTTAATAAATAATGGGATGCGGCGTACGTCCGAACCAATAAGGACCACAGGCCGCACTTACGTCATGGAAAACCCCGTATTGATCGAACCGGAGGCCAATGGGGTCCGACGCCGCAACGGTGCCGCTTTTGCCGTTCTGGCGGCCGATTCGAACGCTATCGAACCGCGTCACCCTGCCTCGGAGAACCCGGGAAAGTATGAAACGACCGAGGGTGGATCGCCGCCTAAATGCTTAATTATTCTGGGACATTAACCGTAAAGGTAAACGGGCATTGAGAAAGTTTCGCGGTGTTGGTACGCTGCCCGAAATTCACCCTCGTTTCCGAGGAAATTTTCGAACCACTTGTGCATTCCAGGGAGCTTTTTAAACGCTGAACGTAGAAAAGTTCAAGACGCTATCGTTGCTGTCTGCAATTCAAGCTCGGTAGTTGTGAAACTTGGCTGCAGATTTTTCTTTCTCTTATTTCACTTGGAAAGCGTTCTGTATGTAATGCTGCGCGAGGTAGCTAGATGAATTCGGAAGCCTCGCTTTGTGAATTAAATTCAACGATCAGTAGCGGAAGATGGAGTGAAACGGGGCAGTAGAATGAGGCGTTTGAGACAGACATCTCCGCGGGAGCGCGGCTGACGGGGTGAGGCAGCACTACTGGCGCGTCTGACTATCCAGGACTGCAACTACTACTTTAAATACGACTCACAGAGGTGGCTCTATGTTTTCTTCAAGCTGACGAATGTTTGAGATCAATTGAGATCTACATCTTCCACTTTCCAGAGAAATAAAGGAGAATCAATGCAGTAATTAATTTCTGCGAATGGGAGGAATAGGTTTATGCGGGAACATCATTCACGATTTATTTTAACTTCCCCGACAGACTCGCGTATTAAATGTCGATCGATCAATGGGAATAATATTAAAATGATCTGTCAAACACCGCTGCCCTTAAATTAGTAGACTCTGCCGACCTGTTTCGTGTATCTGTTTTTATGGCGCTCAGTATACCGAGCACGCGTGATTAATGATAGTATCTGGAGGAGAGCCAGAGATACTTAATCTCTCGAATCGTATTTAAATTAATATAAAGCAACATCGCATTAACATTGCCTCGGGATTAACTGTTCTTACCGCGAAATAACTAGGCACCAGTATACAATCATAAATATATATTTATCCAGTTGCACAGAGATCTAAATGCATTTCAAATCGAACTTACAGACAATTCTACAGGATTATAATGTAAAATAAAATTCGCAGAGTCCTACATTCACCTCTATGTTCGCATTGTTTAGTGTTAACTAATAATCGTACTAACCGGTGCGCGGAATGCATAAATTATTTTCGAGAGCATTGATAATTGAAAATTCATTACTAGCTTAGAATAAACGCAAATGAAAATACGTGTTAAAAATTTGGCACATTACAGTAATACAAATTTAATCACAGTTGGAACAGAAAATTTTATAGCAGGTAGCAGTTCGTTAATACAAATATTGGTAATCGACGTTTCAGTACGAATTGTACTTTACTTCGACTTAAATTTCCATACACTTCGTCGTCCACAGTGATCATCGTTAATAATTTACGTTTAATTAATGTATTTACATTATTTCAGTAGGCAGTACTTTATATACCGTTTTTATTTACAAATTGGATTATTGTACACGTCATATACAACAATAATCATTGAAATGTTTCGATCATATTGGTCGTGTTCCAAACGAATTCAGATCAATGCATTTTACCTCACTCTTATAGGTCATTTCCATATGTACATTTGAGTATCGTATACATTCTCAATATTTCGTAGCTTCCAACTTCTCTCGTGTATCAGAAAAATGATCTTGATCAGTATTAATCGTTGTATGACGTATGTGTGTAAAGACATAAAAAGGTTTCCGCATCGCGTCCTATATACTCTACGATATATTTATGCAGTCGTTTCTATCACTATAGGAATTTCTTAAAACTTCTGTGCTTACATTAGTTTTAAAGTGTGCATTTCAATCAAATGATATATACATCGATAAGAATTTTTTTAAAAAAAAAGGACGATTAAAAAATGCCTGATATATACTTCGTACGAAATTTGTATTAAATCAGTCAAAATCTTATCAAAACCATGTAAATTCTACCAAGTCATGATTCTAGGTGCATTTATATGCGATAATTCTTTATATAAATTTAAAACATTTCTGTTTATCGTGCGGTATCCTCGTTTTGAACAATATAGAATCTGCCCGATATTGTGTGTTTAATAGAGGCATATATCCGAAAACCTGAAATGAAAGATGATAATCTCTGAACTAAGGATGCTATTCAGGAAAGAAACTGTTTGACAAGAAGAATTACTTGCCTGAGAGAAAAAGTTAATGCACTTGTGCCTTTCCTGGAAATGAGTATCATCCTCTGACAGAGAAACTGGACAGCCGGGGCATCTGAAAGTCCAACGTGATGTGACCTGGACAAAAACAGAAAGACAAAAAGTGGAATATTAATGGTCACGGTAACATTTTGCATTGGCCACGACATAATATTTGATAGGCATAATTTTTTTTACCTTGACTGGAGGTTTCCTTGTGATGTGAGATATGAGGAAATTCATGGCAATATCCTCGCAATTCATATATTCATCAACCTTATCGCGTATAGCCTGCGGCAGCCAATGGGTGTACAGATATGTGTAATGTTTATGAATGAATGCGGCACCAGTTAAAACCATCGACAGCTCGCACGAGTAATTAGAATTATAGTTCCAGGCGTTGTGGAAATTCTGGTCCCACGCATGGAAGCGACCGGGAAATCCAACTACGCGATCTCGATGTTCCCTCCATACCCTATCCACGTACACAATAAATTCTCCACCCAACAAATCTACCGTTTAGAAAAGTAAAAGCAAGTACCTGAATCCGAACATAATTTCATCGTGTCGTAAATGTGCGTCGTCGTCAACTGAAAGGACCGCTTCCGTTTCAATGGCGTCGAACGGAAGAAACCTGTTGTTCAAACTATTCCTCGGTGCTTTTATCACCTACGAAAAAGAAATTCGTTCTTTGCTCACGAATAAGTTAAAGAGATGCTGCGCCCCTTGCGAACAGAATGAGGTAGAAGCTCACGTCAATCGGAACTCCAATATCTGGCCATTTTAAATCCTCCATCGGTGGTTTCGGGCTATTCCACACTATCAGGACCTTATTCAAGTATGGCAATCCATAAAACCGAGCCAAAGAGTTTATGAGGACCTGTTCTCGTTCATAAGTTAACATTACAATAGTAAACTGTTCCCTTGGATAATTTCCCCCTAAAGCTTCACTGAATTCTTTGCCTGCGCCCCCAGCTCCTTTACCAATCGGCCTGAATCCCACTTCGGATCCTGCGGTTCGTAAAATCTCGATAGGAAACGATAATTAAATAACCGCGTTGAAGATTATCTCCGCTTACCAAGAAACTTCGCGTCACTGGGCAAGACGGTGTCGAAGGGCAGCTGCGGGTACAAATAGAATGGATTCACCCAATCATTCCAGATCTCATGACCCTGCAGTAACATCGTGGTGTAATTTCTCTTGAAAGCGGGAGATGGATAGGGTGGCTCCAAGGGACCCAAACTTTCCTCAGCCTCCGGCTCCGCAATGATGGCATCGGATTTCAAAGGCTGTAGAAAAACTAAGCGTTTATGAACGAATGAGGAACAACGAGTATAAAGGTTTGCTACGATCTTTACCACAAAGCTTTCATTAAAGACACTTGGACTGGCAGCTTGAGGTGCTGGTAAAGGAGGTATGCCAAGCCTATCCCGAATTACTGCTACAATAGTATCTACCGCACCCTGGGCCGTACTTAAATATCGTTCCCATATCAGCCTGCCCTGCCTGCGCATACTCAAAAGATCCGTGTCCGGAACCGCGCGCAACAGAAAATGCATTTCCGTTACTCTGGCCTGAAACCGAAAATATGTTTGATCGCGTGGAAACAGCGTTGCATTAAGGATACGATACTTCTACCTTGGGCAGAAAGATCGCCGCTCGCCGCCAATTAATCACTTCATCGTAACTCAATAAAATTTGGTCGCCGCCTAAGAAAACCGGGATCGACCCCGATCTTAGAGCTTCGTACAGTCTAGCTTGCATGGACGAAGTGGTTACGAAGGAAGCGTTGCTGGGTGCTAGAATTAAAGCGAACGTGGATTCCTTTAATATAGCTTTCCTGGAGGAATCGGTTCCACAGAGAGACCAGTCAAGGATTTCCACTAGGTTCTTTTCCTCCGAAGCCGGTATACACTCGAACTGAATGAAGAATTTGTCCAAGGTGATTCCAGTGCTCATGTCTTTAAGATGCTGGATAATAAAGGTGTCCAAATTATTCTCGTCGACCGCTAATCTCTCCAAATCTACGTCGGCATCGTCGGTTTGATGCGTCATGGTTGTAACTCTCGGCGATCTCATTTCGCCTTGAAAAGACAGTAAATATTTTCGTCTCGCGGGCAACATTTGAGCGCATTCTTGCCACACATCGCCACCCGGGGGTCCGAGAATTGGAGGAACGACCAGATCGAAATCCTCGCGAAATTGATTCCTATAAAACGTTGATTGCACTATCACAGCTCTACCTGTGTCCACGCCGCTGAAGATATTCCCAGATTCTACCGTCAAATCTCGGCGCGCTAGGTTCAACAAAATGTGATTTCTGCCATCGCCGCCCCAATAAGGAAGCGTGTGTAATTTCTTTGCATCTATAGGCTTCCAATACTTCTTATCCCCTTTCCGTTGAGTGGAAAGTGCTTCGCCTATGGGTACTATATATATACAAGCTTCGGCTGCATTAGCAGTGAGGTGCGGATTGTACCCCAATGTCTGCTTAATAGTAGTTTTCAAGAATCCATCGACATCCCAGCCAGGATTCAGTACCGAATATTGATCCGGATCGTACAGATACACCGGGAAACCACTCGTCAATGCGCAGCGACTGTGATCGAAGCAATTATACATTCTACACGAATGTGGTACGGCGTTTGGTAATATTACAGGAACGGAATCCATTAATATACGCTTGGGTGGCGCCAATTCTGGTGTATTTCTCTCCACCGCCTCTCTCTGAGCAACCTGCGCTTGCTCGACGCTGATCTTCAGTCTATCGAGATCCGTTTGTTGATGCAGTAGCTCCTGCTTCAGTTCGTCAATCTTCTGGGTTAAACTACTGACTTCAACTTGAAGCCTCTGCCTCTTAGCGCTCAAGTCCCTTAGCTCGTTATTTACAGAAACTTTAATACGCAGCATCTCCTCTATTCTCATTTTCAACTGAGAAGCTTTCATAGGAGTAAAATCTTCGAATGCTTCCAATGTGGAAAATGTACGATAAATGTCTCTGTCCGGGGAGTCAGATTCCACCTGCAACATAAAGCTTATTTGTAAGCGAATTTGCCACGCTCGACGCTTCTTTAGAGTCATTTAAAAGGATACCATACTTTCGACAAATAGTAGTGAGTAAATAATGGTACAATAAATAATACTGCAGAAGTTAGCATTATGATTCTAGACAATTTGATATGCGTTATCCAATGGCAGATTTCTCTTCCACTTCCATTCTGATGGTACAATGGAATCATTTCAAATATGCTGCCCCCCATTGCGATTATTGCAGATTATCATTCATAGTTATTTAAATCTCAAGTTAGAGCAGCTGCGTTGGGATCGCTTGGAAGGTTCCTGCAAACAGGAGAGGAAGTACAATTAAATTGGCCATAAAATTTCGCGTTGAAAAATTTAATAGTCAATTCGCACGAACCATTAGGATCAGTTAATAACAAAAACGATAAGAACGCGGTGTTAACAAATATGTGTCTCACCGAAAACATGGTACCTGCCAAATTATTGGCATTATCGATTAGTAACCTAATCCTTGGCGATCGTGATCTGTGATGATCACATATGAATCATGGCTATTATTAAAAAGGATGCAACGCTGTTACATTATTCTATGGTGCGTACAATCTTCTGACAAAAGATCCAATCGAACGTAATCCGCGATAAGAATTATGAATATCACTCCAATACCACGACCTTTGGCACGGAGGCATCGAGGTTAACAATTCTGAAGGCACATCACAGCGTCAACTTTATTGCTTTTCCATTAATGTTTATTCAGTGGTTTCTCAGCGTACGCTGCTGCGGCTTGCAACTTCACGCATGATCGTTCATCCGCGTGTGACAATATTTACGATCATTTGCTGGATAACGTTCTGTCTGTTGCTCCTCGCGGGGCCGCGGCGTCATTTTTCTGTCCCAGCGTGGAAAAGGGAGGAAGTTTGCGCGGGTGCTACCTGACATCGAAATGAAATGCGCGGTGCCTTTAGTAGCGTTGCTTTTTTTTTTATTCCATCTAGCCCCGTTTCAAAAGTGCGATGCATGAGAAATTAGAGGTAAACATTTCGAATAACCCGCGGCACTGTCCTCCAAGTTGCTTTCCCTTGCCCACGTCTGGTGGCATTGCTTTATCGCTCCTCGCTGCCGTATATTTGCATTTCTCGGGGACTTTGCAGAACATGCGCATGTTCATGTCAAGTGCAGTGCAAGGGAAATAATATTTTGGCTTTCGGGGGCCTAAAATTAGCTAAAATGGTGAGCTCTTAACGAATTTACGTGTCACGCTAGCGCAATGTTCTCCGTGACCCGATTGCAATAATGGAATCGCTACACGGCTCGGACACTCGTGACAACGTAATGCAAAATGTTCAAATAACCTATCGGGAGTTTAACGTTAATGATACCTTTTGTACGAAATTCATATCAATTCCGCGGCGCACGTTCTGCCTAACGACGTCGGAGAACAATGCGCGGCCCTCTTTCCCGCGGATCTATAATAAGTTTCATTGACACTTACGAGTTCACGTCACTCGCGAATTTCCCAGTACCCTTCGATGGGATCGTGGGTAAAAAGTCTCGCAGCCTTTCTATACGTAACGATACCTTGTTTGTTTATCAATCCCCGCTGACGTAGACGCGAATGTTGCAAACGCTACGAAATCTCAAACTGCGTACATATCCGTGTTTCCTCGAACTCTTCAGAGAAATAAATCGCATCTGCTTTCCCTGCCACACTGATAAGAGTTGATTTCAATAAGTGCTGATACTTCGTTTCTGTTGCAGCATAAATTAAAGTTCTCTCAAAGGGACAAAGTAAAGAAATTCATTACATTCACGCAAACCGGGGAGCAGACAGCGATACATTGTTTAGCACAGAACGATTGGAAGCTGGATTTGGCAAGTGACAATTACTTTCAAAATCCTGAGGCGTACTATAGGGAACCTAAAAATTCAGTGGATAAAAAGAAACTGGAGATACTGTTCAGTCGATACCAAGGTAATTACGCGAGAGCGTTCGATTGTTAATTCTATTACGATTAAAATGAAGGCTAACGTTTACTGATGCTTATATCACGTTTGATCCGACAATGAAAATAGATCCAAATGAACCAGATAAGATTACGGCAGATGGCATAATGAAATTCTTGGATGACTTAGGCTTAAGTCCTGAAAGCAAGCTAGTATTAATCATTGCGTGGAAATTTCGAGCAGAAACGCAATGTGAATTTACTAAAGATGAATTTATGAATGGCATGATGGATTTAGGGTAACTTGGAATTTCTTTTATCATCTGTTTTGGTTAGACCGAACAACAAATGGGTTATTATACTATAATACAGCTCGCTGGCGTTATTGTTTCAGGATGGACAATGTAGAGAAATTAAAAATTCACTTAAGTAGCTTAGAAAACGAATTGAAAGATCCCCAGAAGTTTAAAGATTTTTACCATTTCACATTTAATTACGCAAAGAATCCAGGACAGAAGGGTTTAGATCTCGAAATGGCGATCGCCTATTGGAACATTGTATTAGACGATAAATTCAAGTTTCTGCCACTATGGTGTCAATTCTTACAGGTCAGAAGTGTAATATAATTATTGCCTTTACGTCGTAGAAATAATATGATTATTACTTAGTCCTTACAAATGCTAGATAAACCACATTATTTCCAAACTGTGATATAGAAATAGCTAATACTATTTTTTAGGAACACCATAAGAGGTCAATTCCGAAAGATACGTGGAATTTGTTGTTAGATTTTGCGCTTATGATAAATCCAGACATGAGTAATTATGATGAGGAGGGAGCCTGGCCTGTATTGATAGACGATTTCGTAGAGTGGGCCCAGCCTCGAGTTCGTCAGTCTCTCTAACATCTTTTTATTACATCTCTAACTTCGTATAAAAAAAGGCTTTATTTATTCAATTACGAAATTGTATAATCAAGTGATGCTTGATCATATTTTTCTGATAAAACGACATCATTTCACTTTGTGTACAGAGCATATAATAATGAAGCAAAAGTACTATAATTGTTAGAATCAATCGTATTGTATGATAATGCTATAATGTAAAAAATTACATAAAAAAATATTCGTTTATAAACAGAAAGTTACTTTCATATATAAATATGAAATATATAGATATATATAGATATATATATATATATATATAATATAAAATTGAGAATCTTTTATCGATTTGGAGTGGAAATTACGTCAACACAGAAGTCTCGTAACACGATTGCGCGTTTAAATTGCCATTATTATGCATTCGACTGTACAAAGTAATATGATGTGTGATCAGTTTGTTGTTAAAAAGAGCATAGTAACAGTGGAGGAATGTTGCTCAATTACCGATGGTATTTGCAAACATTGTAAGGATCCGCTCGCTGTGTTCCTTTGCAAGAATTCGGCTTCAGAAGGTGAAATTATGATGAAGAAAAAGATCCTTTCATACCGTTTTGTAGATAGTAATCCCTAGAAATTGCGTTATTAAAAATTGTTATCAACTGAATTTTACGACACTCTACACAACACTTGTAATATATATACAGAAAACACAGAATGAAATATCTGTATTTTAAAAGTACTGCTATCTCGGCACTGCTATACTTATCTTTTCTTAGAAGAAAGATTGGTTTCTGTTTTTATTAGCGAAGAGGAATATTTAATATTGTAATTCTGAGGTACTATAGACGTTAGGAAAAATAAATTAAGAATTTTTTACAAGTTTAAAAGTACGAGTTTCATTTACGATTGTTGCAGGCTAAATGTAATCTTTTAATAATCTCGAAATGAAATTGTACTGAGGGCAAATTCTATTTACACCCAAATCGCCCGTGATTTTCATTAAGATAGGTTTTCTCATACGCGACTGAACGCAATTTCAACAATTTCCAAGTCGATTCTTCTCGAAAATGAATCTCGAAAAATTTTATTCCTTTTTTTCGACTTATTTACTTGTTATGAGCAGAAAAGAGAGAGTAACTTTTTTTTATATCGCGCTTCATTTTCGAGAAAATCGACTTTGAAACTCTAACGTTGCGTCTAGTCCCGTATAGAAAACCCTACCCTAATGAAAATCACGGGCGATTTGGGCGTAAGTGGAATTCGCCCTGAATGAATCCAAAGTTTTCAGAGGGAACCTTTTATTTATTTTATAGCATCGAGAAACAAAAAGGAGATAAACGTTTCTCTCGTAAACAGATATATTATCTAGTAACAAATTTTTTCGTTTACACTACAGAGCATTAACTGTTACTGCTTTACGTTGTACGTTATCCTCTTCTTTCACGATAGGATGTGTGATTAATGCTTGTGTACTTTCTTTTTTAGTACAGTACATATACATTTTCAATACCATTAACCATTTTAATTTATATATAATACAAAGAGATTAATGAAACATAATGTAAAGAAATATATATCTTCAACTTTATAGTTACAGTTAAGGAATCAAAAAATTATATCCATTTAGGTATACTGACATTCAAAGGTGCAAAGTAGTAAATTAGCATACACGAAGATACGTCGTCCATAAATTTTGGATTATATTTTATAAGAATATTGAGATGGAGAAAATGAGAAAACTTCTGACTAATATATTCATTGTAAAACAAGTCCAGTTAAATGTCGCGAGAAATAAGTTTACGCAGTGCGATGGAAATTTACGAAACGTGTACATTATTTCATTTAAACGGATACTGTTGAAAATACTGTGTGCAGATTTAAGCTACATTATTTTTTTAATAGTTTCAGCATTGCGTGAACGAAAAACGGATTGTATTAGTTTTAGGAAAAAATTGTATATAATGTAAATAAATCTATCAGTTTTAATCTACACAGCAGATCCGATTGAATAAAAAAAATTCCATAAAATATAGTTTTCCAACTACCAACGGCGAAATAAATTCCTCACTTGTGTTTAAGTTTTACCATTTTTTTTTATGTACGTTTCTCAGATAGTTACATGGGGTGGCATAGAAAATTAGACCATCATATCAATCTGCATTGTGTTTCGCATTGGCATAAAGGTTTGCATTCAAAGGATGGTGGACGGTCTGGGTATAAAAAAGCCAGCTCATATTCCGTTGCTTTTGTATTGTAACATTTATTTAATATATCCTCATTGTACCAGTCGCATAAAAGTTTTAGCTTGTCCATAGTAGCCTACATTATTTTTTTATTATTACTTAACGACGCAAAGTTTCCTATCGCCTGTCAATAGCTAATTCTACTATAGATAATTATAAACTCTTACCTGCGCGATAACTAATCCTCGATTCGAATTCGCAATTGTATTATGGCTATGAGAATCGAAGAAAGTTACCTAAAAATAAGAACTATTTACAACAAAGCCTTCATAAGCCTGCGTTCACAGCTTACCATGTAAGTTTTCTCTTGGAATATGAACAGCACTGTACGGCCGCAAGTTATAAGAAGCATGAACAAATCCTTAGATCTCGGTGCCGCGTACCATTTGTATAAAAAGTTACTTACATGTTGGTACAAACCCTTCTCAATGTTTTCATAAAACACTTTGAACGTCTATAATAGACATAGGAAATGTATAGTAATAATCCTACGATAATGTAATCGCGAACGACTATGAATGGCATGTGTACCCATTCTCTTAACAGACTTAAACTCCTGCCACCCAGTTTCAGAGCCTCTTCTGTACTAAGGTATGGATGGGAAACCAATCTTTTCTTAACAATCCATTCATGGATATTGTTACCCTCTACTATAGATTCGGCTATGATAACGGTAATCTTGGGGCACGCTTCGACATTGCACACTAGCAAGTCGGTTTCAGATATTCGTTGCGCCACGAGTAGACAAATAAGGGTACACGCTGTACTGACTATATTGGGATTACACATTTCGCACATTACTTAGCACGGTGAAATTAATGTAAATATACGCGGAGGCATACTGTTACCTTTTTGTCCCGGCGGGTATCTACTTTGCGAAAACTCTTCGTTGTACCAATACGCGACGACGCCATTCTCAGAGTAATTTTGCTTATACAGAGGTAAATGGAATTCGGGCAACGATGATAAGGACATAACTCTTAATGCGATCTTTTAATTAACCTCTTAAGCGCTTACAACTGTAAAGATACGTGTTATGTTGTGCTTTCAACGCGTCATACGTTTATAGAAACACCTGAATTGCAGTGCGCTGGATTGAACGGAAGCGCTTAAGAGGTCGACGCGTTACTTATTACTGGGGAATTTTGTGGTAGTGAGCATTTTTCTTAATGTTCGCGATTCAGTGCATTCTCACAAAAATTTTACACTCCGGTTATTAAGAGGCATGAAACTGGTTGGCATCTTATTCTATGTTCAAGCTGGTCAATTTACAGGAATTGTACCAAATTGTACACAAATAGTAATTACGCATACGCGTTAATACACTTGTTGGCCAAGCACCGATGCAATCACCGATACGTGCATCGGTAATACTTATCGATGCACGTATACTTATACTGGGATCTTTCTCTTTTTATAGATATAACTCCCTCTCCAAAAACCTATTCCTGTAATGCGCGGGTGAATAATAAATATATTAATGAGAGTATCTGAAGTTGAAATTACCTGACCTTTCCTTACCAATATATTAATTAAGCGTTCAGTTTAGATATCAAGAGATTCTGCTTAGTTGATAGGAAGACAGGACGAAAAGTGTCAATCTAAGAGTCTAAAGTAAAATTAAGAGCGAAGGTGAAAGCGATAGGCGTACAGTTATTCTACTACAAGAGCTTTAGACAGTCCCAGATAATTAACAAGTTTTTCACTTTCCGGGGATAATTTATGCACTTTTAAAGTTGCATTTAGAAAGATAAACCTTTCGCAAGCTTTCGCTGTAGATTTCATACATCCTTCACGTAAAAATAAGTAGTTATTAACTGTTTTTGCATTCGCTGATGTCCTGTTCGATTCCCACTTGCGTTCAAATGTCGTATAATGCGCTGGAATTGTTCCGTTTGGGAGCTAAAATTCAAGAATGTTAACAGGAGTACACGATACTAGAGGAGGTGGCACGGCGGAGCCGAGTGAGAGAGAAAGTAAGTGTGTACGACAAGGATGGTGATAGATGGCGGGCCACTAACTATGGTTATGTTTGCCTGATACAGGAGCAGGATCGCACGTAACCAAAGTTGGTGGCACGCGATCTATCTCTATCCTTGTCGCACACGGTTGTGTTCTCTCTCGCACGGCTCGGCCATGCCACCTCTACTAGTTTCATGTATTCCTATTAAGATTCTTGCATTTCAGCTCCCAAACGGAACAATTCTAGCACCTTATGTGGCGTTTGAACGCAAGCGGGAATCGGTAAGGGAGTCACTCTTTGCAAAAACTGTTAATTATGATCGAATTAACTATAAATATTGAATAGAAAGGCAGTCGGGGGTCTGTACTTTGATAGTCAATTGTAAAAATGCATAAATTATTTGTAGAAACTGTAGAAAATAAAACGTTCAATATAGAAAATAGATACGACTTTACATGCGATGCAACTTTACTATAGACAGGCCCAGATCTAGGGGAGCGCAAGTAGGGCAATTGCCCAGAGCGGCAAATTTGGGGTGGCAAAATTGGTAGACAAATACCTACAAAAATTTTACTCAGTGTCAAAAAATATATTTTAAAATACTTATTTATGATTCAATGCAAAGGGTGGCAAAAATCACTTATCCCCAGAGCGGTGGAAGAGCTAGATCGGGTCCTGACCATAGAACTGTGAGTAACTCCTTAATTATGAACCAAATCGTGGCGATTTGATATGGGAAGGTAGATAACGGTCTCTACTTTCAAGAGAGCCCCAAAAGTGTATACGTTATTTCTTAAAAAGGGATAGTTCATTAATTTTCCAGGATAGTTTAATTCCCGGTAAAGGAAAGTCACGTAATCTAGAATACTTAATTATGCAATACTGAATTTATTTGTAATCTGAGATTATAGGTCTCTGTAGGAGACCTATAAGAAAAACGTTATTTCATTAAATTCTTTATATTTAGTGGGATTAGTACTTGGGACTATAGTTATCATTAATTCTTTTATATTTCGAAGAACTGTTTTTAAACTTTACAATTATTTTGAGCCTCCCTGGAATTCAGTTGACTAACCTGCTAAGTGCTAAGTAAACTATTCAAAATTGTATATTACCGACTTATTTCGGTTTATTACCGGTTACGATAATAATTACGGTCATTGTGTTTGAATTTGAACTAGGTATCACAATTATTGCAATGATTTTTCAGATTTTTGAATCCTGTGAAAGTGTGTTTTATTATACCTTGAAATTCAAATAATTTTTTTTAATCTCAGTCAGTGCAAGATGTACCACACAATTGGTACAGATATTAGTACTTGTGTAATTTCACGTTAAACATCTTAATACCGTTGTTATATCGTGTTGTACCGCATTCTCTTCATTATCACAGAGAGAGAGAGAGGTAATAAACGCAGTTGCATCATTATACCTTCTCTATTTGGCTGATAATAATTTTTTTGTAGAACTCGTAGAAATAGAGTGGCCTTTTGTGATAGTAAGCGTAGAAACTACATAACGAGTACGAAGGAGGTAAGAGCGTATGACAGAGTGTCCTGCTGCAGGAAATTTAAATGCTAATGGTAGTTTAGGGAACATGAACGAAGAGATGCAATATTTTTAACGCACAATTTATCGGTGTTGGAATAAAATTAATCGAGTATGTTTATGGGTGAATCGAAATATTGTTAATGGGAAGCTAAGAAAATTAACGAATAGTGTGGGAACTATCGTGGAATTTAAAGTATTACGAATATCTTTCACAAAAGATTGCAAGTTACTAATGTGACTTGCTCTACACTGCAAGCAGTTGGCCATAATTTTCTTAATTCTTAGTGCTATGTATTTTCACAAATTTTGTCGATTTACATTATTTGATAAATATGCAGAAATTTGTGCGAAAGAAGATGCTTCATTTCTATTCAAGCCTGTGCGCCCCCTTCATTTGTATAAACTCTACATAAAAAAATTTCACTTTTCAATACCTGTGTCTTATAGTAGTTTCAACATTACTTTTAGAATTTAAGTCTAAAATGTATATTTTTATTGTTTGACAGTTTTAATAGCGAGCGTTCGAATACTTTCGTGATTCACTGTATACAGAATGAATATTCATTTTATGTACCGATGCTAACATGGATTAGTATCGCGACATTCTCGAATGTATCGCGAAACTTGTAAAAAGTTTTGCAATAAGAAACTGTATATCATGTAAGTAATTTTCGAATATATACTTACTAAGCCATGTTTCACAAGCTTAATTAAAAATTTTAATTAAGCTTAATATCTAGCATCTACACACAGGAGTGTATTTTAAATTAAAATACACTCCTGTGTGTAGATGCTAGATATTTTATAAACGAAGGAAATATATCACGCGTAATATTTCTATTTTACCGTTAGCAGAACGTGTGCGTAGAAACGACTTTTGTTATGACTAAACGATGCTACATATGTAGCTTTGGAAGTCACCTCTGTTTACATTGCTCAGCCACGATATCCCAACACTCGGAAATAGTACGTACGCGTGTATTGCCTCGCGAGTCCTGCCGCCTGCCTGCTCTCCCCCCACCAAAGCTAATATTTGCGAGGTACAGGGACGACGTGCGAGGGTCATTCGTTCCGTGGACGTCGTTCAGTTAAGACGCTTCGTTCGATAGCTGCGTATTTCAATGGTACGCATACATTATCTACCCTCATATAATTACTTCCAATTATTATTAGTCTTCTTCTTTACTCTCTATCGTCAATGGCTGCTACATTAAGTTTCGTCCCGAAATTGATTAAATATCGCGAGAAAACCGTTAGATGTTCGTTGCGTATTCCCTTCGTTGCCTTACCGATATTTCTGCACATTTAGTGCACACATATCGTGTCTCGGTATTCAATTACATCCCTTTCCGGGCATATTTCATGTTTATTTGTTGTTTAATTGCCTTACAAATGTTTTAATGCTTTTCTTTCAAACTTGTTGCATCGTTAGGTTACAGGCGTTGAGGCGGGAATCGAAAGCAAAGGGCAGGCAACGCCATGACACTTGCTGGTTAATTTGAATGGTGCTTGGATGGCGTCTGGTTTCATTCCTTGGAAAAATGAGATGGCAATACGTGTGGTATATGTATTATTCTCGTTATTTTATTGAATCATTGTTGGCTGTGAGGGTGATGGGTAACTTTGTACTCGGTTAATATCGGGATGAAATGGGAAAAGATTGAATTATGATAAATTGAATAATTTTAATCAGATTTGTTTAAAATATTTAAAATGGCGTCGGTAGATGTTTACGAAATATTGGAATGATCGAATTTTATTGCATTTCGGTCGCGGTTACGTAGAATTCAACGACATTTCAATGATTTTTAAGAATCTATCTCTATGAAGCTGTTGTAATTGCATTTACCTTCGGTTTTGGATGCAAGTTTTGTTCTTTATGTACAGAAACTGCATAGTTAAACAAGGACATGCTATTCAAGCATGAATAATTGTCGAATTATGATTCTTGCCATGAATTTGGGATATTTATAAAGATCGTGATATATATATATATGATATATATATTTTAAAGTATTATTCGAATAACACGAACGTGCTTACAACTTTAATGGCGAAAGCCACTACTATGATTCATTTAAATGTAATAATTATTTCTGAAGTAGTATATTTTGGATAATATCGTGTGAAATGAAAAGCTGCTCGTATCGAGCGAGCATTCTGTTTTTTTTGCATCATACCTTGTATTCTAAATAACAAGGAGCGAAAGTTCCTTGGTTGGTTTCAAGGAAATGACGATATTTCCTCGCGACAAACACTTGATGAAACCCCATCCACCCCACCCTCCTATCCCACTTATTTTTCAGAGATTGTGGCCGCGTGCAATGCGGCCAAATAGAGTCAGTGTTTATGAGGTACGAAGTTTTTCGTTTTGAAGAGCACAGTTGCTCATTGTAGAGCGTCGTTAACAATTTCGGGATACGCGAGGGTAGAGTCAGTGTTTTCTACGCAATTTATATTCTTTCACGAGCGTCGCGGCTCTCATTTTCGAATCGCGGGACCAGACTCTTTCGGGCGCGTTGGTAGTCTACTATTTCTTTTTTTTTTTACTTTTGAAAGCGAAAGTCGTTGTCGGAAATTAGAGTCGGTCCGTCAGCTGAAGAGGAGATTTGTGTGCTGAATATTAATGGAAAGATGTAAGTATCTATGTATTTCATTAAATTCCTTTTAAGTAGAGTTCATTCTTCAATATTTTAGAAAGAAAAAAGTTAAACAAATTTAGAAAAATTAATTTTTAGCATAGACTCACCAAGCAATTCAAAACTAACGAAACATCTTGTCATTTAGACATTTTAAGAAAAAATTTTTGTTAATTTTTTCTTAAAATGTCTAAATTATAAAAAATTTCGTTATTTTTTAATTGCTTCGCGATTCTTCATCAGAGTTCAAACAATCGTAACTTTGCAAACAAATTGTAATCGTGTTCTGTTCCTTCGTTCCAGTCTGGGCGCAGCTGAGCAGCCTGACGACTTCTTCTGAGCAGCTTGATGACTTCTGAGGAGCTCGATGACTTCCCCTGATCAGTAGCAGGGGTGTTGGCGTCTCCCTCACCGGGGCACAGCGAAATGTGAGTGCGCATGCATTATGGTTCCTCTGGTCACTCAATCATGTCGTAGGACGTTTGGTCCGAATCGACACGAGTGACCGGTTGTATACGTGCTTTGGCGAGCATAATGACCGCGGGTATGGTAACCATGCCCGTGAATTGTAACATTTTGGCTGTGTATGTATTTATTAGACGAGGGCTAGGGTCTTCTTGTATACCGCGTCTGCTCAATAGAATCAAATTATAATCATAATTTCCAAGATAAACGGTTCCTAACGCGAATGTTTATGATTGATCATACATTGATGTAGATATTTATTAAATAATGCACATAAAGGGTGCATAGCAGCTCAGAAGGTATTGGTATGAATATCAATACGGCTGAATGCTAATTTTTATGTAGCGAAGAAGTTTGATACTCTCAGACTCCACAGCTACGACCATTTTTATTTAATATGTAGAGGAAAAATTGGATGCCCTCCGATTTTGTCATTGCGACAATACTACGTGTACAAAAGTAACTTGATTTCTAAATGATGATAATAGACATAAAAGTGTAATTCCTTTCTTATAAAGGTCACTCGTTTGTATACACAATAGAATGATTAATTTCCATGTGCAAGAAGACAATTGAGGGTGGGCAAATTTCAGATTCAAAGTAATTAGCATGAAAACATACTTTCTTGATTTATGAAGTTTACTTTGAAAATGGAATCGCTCGTTTTAAATTCTTAAAGTTAATTCTTGATGATTTAGAGTAATTTTCATAAATAATTCAATTTTAGAGTCTTTTTTCTTGCTAATTAAATGTCGAGTAGAGTGATTTTTCTTAACGATACAATCTAAAGTAGAGTCCTTTTTTATTTATCAAACTTTAAACTATTCACAAGCTGAAAGTCGAGTCACTTTGCTTAATAATGCAAAATGAAAGAATACTAGCGTGCTAGACACTATACAGACTAATCATATTTTCTAGTTGAGGATTTTCAGGATATCTTTCCGTACCTATTGCCTTTTAACTCACCCACGTGCCCATGCGCTACTTGGGTGAGTGAAGGCAATGGGGCACGATGACTTTCGTTACTAAATAATTAAATTTTGGCGGCTGGCATTGCGTTAGTGTATCGTGCACGTCGCATTTTCCACCTGTGTGTGTTTGTGTGGTTAGGCGGTGGAATTTGCGCCGGTGAAAGATTCTCATCGAAGATCATGTTAACGAAACTATAACATTATATTATTATTCATGGTAATACCAATGTATCATATTCCTTGTTGCACACGATGATCATTCTATTAAATAATCTTGGAATATGAAACTTAATCAATCTCGTACAATTAAACGAGAAAGTAATAACGATTGATGTTTGTACCTAATACGTACAATGCGCATTATCAAGTAATCCATTGTTTGAAATTGAAAATAATTAATTGCTATGTAAATCATACTTACACGCAATGGTCACTGCCTTTGCTAGCCGATTTCAGTGAAAACTGGTACGTGCTTGTTAGAGTGTGATTGTGACCAAGCTCGGGTGACGGAGTCGTCCCGGGACGGTCTCTCTAGTGTAGGCTTTTGCACCCGGGCGGCGATGCTTGAGAATCGTGGAGTGGGTTGACTGATGATTGTGTTTGAGAGATTGTTTTGCCATTTTTTAAATATAGGTGTTGTGTAGGGTAGGTAACTTACCTTCTGGTACGAATGTGTGACTTAAATATAAGTAGGTAGGTCCGGGGCAGGTCGTCGTATTCTCTGCGTCGTATCGCATATTCCCCCGCGCGATGACCTGCTTTCAGGAAATTTGTGAGAAAAGTCGACGGCCAGACTAGCGCGAGTGGGGTATGCCCTCGCCTCTAGCCTCGCTATGTCGACTTTTGTCGCGGTCGGAACTTTCAGAAGGGCGGCCCGCCGAAGCAAGAAGTGGCCAAAGAGCCGAAGATAGCCCGGCCAGAGTAAACGCCACATCATGTGGGCTACGAAGAATGGTCCTACATTCTCGGGTGCAGGGTCATTCTTCTAAGGTATTACTTTGCCATTATGCTCGCCGGTAGTTGTAGTAATAGTAATAGTTTGGTTGGCCATAGGCTAACCCATCGTCACCCCCTCTCCTGAAATTGAGCACACCGCGTTTTCAATTAGGGTTGCGAAGAAGATTACGGGGACAGTTAGTGTTGCGACTAAATGTTGATTACGGTTTGAATTAGCGTTGCGAATCGAATATTCCCCGCGTTTGGTTCCAGCATAGCGTTGCGAATGAATGTCGAGCGTGGTTGCTTGTAGTGTTCCGCAAAAAGAGTCGCGATTGGTTTTGAGATTGCTCTTGTATTTTGATTTGGAGTTAGTAGACTTTGATTCATTTTATTACTTTTGATTTGTGGTACTCTTTTTATTAGAGTTGCGATGCGACTGTTCGCGTTTTTTTAATTACTCGTCCTAGTTTGATACTTGATATTTTTTTTAGTTAGTGTTGCGATGATGACTGATCGCGTTTGTAATTAGAGTTGCGACCCCAATGCCTCTAAACTGTCCTGGGACATGTCCGAAGACATGTTCCTGGGAAAAAGGAGTCCCAAGCAGCTGGCTTTGCTGCACAGGGGACCCCACACAGCCTTCAGGAAGGCTGCAGCGAATTAAAGTTAGAGTTGCGTATTGTGAGACACAGGTGCACTGAATTTTTTTTAGTGTTGCGAAAAATGAAAGCACCCACGTGGTGGTTCTCGGAAGCTTTTTATATTTGTAAGAGTAGCGTAGCTCCTTGGGAGCTTTTTCGTTTGCAATTCAGGATTTGTATTGAGTATAGTAGAATTTTCAGTCATAAAGCACCATCCGGGAATTTTGAAGTTGTTTGAGAAATTAGTGCTGCGAGTAGTCCAAAGTCCTAGTGACTATGCTCGGGAGTTGATTTTAGTCTGTAATAAGTTAGCGTTGCGAAAGAAAGAAACGGTCCACTCACGGTTTTCTTGCATTAATGAGTGGACAATGATCAGCTGCCCTTCTGGCTACTGATCATTTTTTGTAGCAGCCCTAAGTGGCTGCACCATCCCCCTTCTCCTACCACCACCTAACCACCCATGAATCGAGTATTTGTCACTGAAAATATTATTTTAAATGGATATTCATATCTTGCAGACAAATGTTTTCAAAAAACAAAATTTTATTTTGTGACTGAAAGAATGGCGATGAAAGGTGTGATTCATTATTTGTAATAGAAATTGCAGACTTCTGACACACCTCCATTCAATTAAAGTTCTAATTAGAGTCTTTGAAAAGTAGTAGTTATTCCTTATTAGCGTTGCGGATATTTGCACAGTAACTTCGTCAATCGTTGTATTTATTATCAGACTGATAAGAAATGTAGTTTTTTATTTTTATAAATTTTCATCATTCCTTTGCATTGATCAAAATTCACCCACGATTATTGGTTAATTTGATGATGTTGAAACGAAATTTGCACTGAAAACGTAGGTAAATGCAATTCGGCACTTTATATTGATAGAAAATTTTCAATAATAACGCGTGCTCGTTGTTGCTACTTTCTGTATGAAAGTAACTTCGGTTACTGTGCAGTATAGTGCAATTATTCCAATCTTGAACATTTGCATAAATGTTTTTGATTATTGTATATTATGATTGATCGTCGAATCATTGATACATCAACTTTGAAGATGCCAAATAATGAGAAACAAGAAGGAAATTATTGAGTTGATGTAACAAAGCACCCAAAGTGCTTAATATTATGAATAACAATTGCTTCGGAATGAAATGTTCTTTTTCCTGAATTGCTAAAGTTTTGATTGTCTACTTTGTCTGCTGACAGTTAAACAGTATTTTTTAATCTTTTCGTTCTTTCATCTTAATACCAAATCGACATTCCATATTGAGTTTTGGCCTGTAGCTTCAAATACGATATTTCAGTATTTGGGCAATAGTGATTCAATGAAAGGACTATATCTGTTGAAATTACATTACTTAATCGAGATAGATTGTAGGTATTAATCCACTGAAAAAGTTTCTGTTGCAGAAATATTATGTGTGAAGAATATTGCAACAAGAGGATTTCAGGTTCATTATCCATGAAAAATCAAACCTCAAGGAATTTTTATTAATACTTTTGAGAATGTTTCAGGTAACATCGTGGGTCCATCGAGGGAAGTAGGAAAGATTTCAGATTTTCATTAGGCCGGTCATTATTTAAATTTAAGTAGATATGTACATGGTTAGGTTAGACGTGTTTAGTGGCCACATAGAATTATGTAGTTTTTAAGGAGAAAGGTAAACGCTGCAGTGTTTAACTAAATATAAGTAGCAATTATTAAATACGAGCGCTCGTATACGTAGGAATTATTAGTATTTAAGTAGACATAGCAAATATGCACTGGCATATTTCCTATTAATGAATAGGAAACATTTTTTCTTTGGTTCATTCCCAATTAGTGAATAATTATCATGGTAGAAATATACCAGAGAGTTCACAAAATTTTAAATGAATGAAGTTTCAATTCTGCTTAGCTTTAACAAGTTTCATGGAAACAAGCTACATTACCTTGTGTTTGAGACTGCATTTTGGTTGCAATTCAATGGTACAACGATACATAATTGTAAAAACACGTGGCATCTCCGATTTTGAAAACTACAAATTCGATAATAGAGGTTTTATTTGTTTACAAAAAAAAATATAACACATGAATTATTTATATGTATGAAAAGAGATTATCCAGAAGTATATCAGCATATATTTTCAAAATACAAAATCTTAATATTAAAGGTTGGTGGCGGGGGTAATTTGAAAAATATGGATTTTTCAAAACGATGTACCTTCTGTTTAAATTTCTTTTCGATATCTCTCACTGTTCTCGAAATATTCCACGGAATAGAAAATTCTGCATTTTTCAAGGGATGATTTCACCCCCAAAAATTGCATTATGGCACCAACAAAAAATAGAGTTATGTTACGGATGAACTACTCCAGTTGCACACCAAATTTCATAATTTTCTGAAATACCGGGTTGCCGAACGTCCCTTGTGAGCATGAAATGGGTATGGGTGGACCAGTTTCTTCCCCTGGTGTTCTTGTCGAAAGAGAAAAGTTTCGGGCGTAAGGGGTGATCCAATACTCCTTTCATGTTCACCCGGAGTCTTTCCTTCTCTGATGAATTTATTTTAATCGAGTGATTGCTTGGCAATTCGTAAACCGAAAGGATCGATGGAACTTTGTTTCCATCCATCTCTTTGGTTTAGTGGGCTAAGGTTTTCACGTACAGGGAGATCGATGGAATTTTGATTCCATCCAACTCTCTAGGGGAGAGTGGGGTAATCACGAACACCTAAGCGAGAAAGCTAACAGAACGAAAACTATGTGAGATACGAATTTGTATTTTATTTATAAACATACTCAAACTAGTCCTCTATAAACTACTCTAACGAATTTTGCAAAAATTTTAATAAAAATCAACTTTATACTGAAAAAGAAAAACCCTTGGTGTTCGGAATTACCCGACTTGCCGTGGGGTAATTCCGAACAGAGTGCTAAATATCGGAGAAGTCGCACAGAAAACGCGATTTCAATGGTCAATCCATAGAAAATGTTGCTACAACCCATATCTAATGTATTTTTGAAACTCCTCTTCTTATGCGTTAGAAAAAATTGCAATTGGTCGGAATATCGGAAGAAAATGGTAAAGGTCATTTTTAAACTTTTTTTCTGAACCTGTAATGTAAATTCAAAAATCCCTTTTGTACATTTAAATAAGTTTTATACATGTTGAAAATTTCATCAAAATCGGTTAACATTGCTCTGAGTTACAACGCGCTTAAAGATGTGTTCGTCATTACCCCACGACATCAAAAAATAAAAAGGAATTTATTTCAGGGGTTAGAATCATGATTCAAGCCACGCCTTGGTCACAAAATGTTGGTAAAAAAGTGCTTTATTTCAACTTAAAAAAATCCCAATTGTGTCATTAATTCCATAGTAATTACATGCAATTGAAAATGGACAAAATATTACTTGAAACATGATGAAAATAATAAATTGTGTTTATCTTAACTAGCATGAGCGTTCTGTATTTAATACTTTCTGCCCGACGTTGGATACGTCCTAAACTATTAGTTATTAACTATTAGTTAAACTATTAGAGGAAACATCGTTTTTATTTATTAAAACCCTGTAACTATTGCGTTCGGAATTACCCCGCGTTCGTGATTACCTCACTCTCCCCTACGGGTCTTGAAACGCAGCAATATCCTCGCGGTGGGACCTGGTAATCGGTGAGAACCGAGCCGATAGCTGTGATTGTCAAATATTCTAATCAGATATAAGAATTGCTTTCAAAATGCACGCATGCTGCATACTATGGTATTTTTAAGGAAATACCATAGATATTTGAAATTGAAAGTTTGGAATTTGGATAGGAATATGTAAAAGGTATTTCTGAATTATAATACAGTTTGTTTCAAGTTTCTCTCAATTTATTCGCATAAGACGCCTTAACAGCGTTACAATAAAGTATAAATTATATAAAATCACTATTTTCTTGTGTTTATTGTTGAGGTTTCCATCATTTGGCCCACATAAAGTAGCTGTCCACGTCGAAATATTCCCAAGTTTCACCTGTAATAAGAAAAATATTTTTAGTAGCCTGACTTGTCTATTATAGTAAATAGGACAAATGTTACAATGTATTTATTACATGTACGAAAATCTATTAGTAAATGGAATTGTGCAACATGTTTCTTGAAATTAATCATAACGCTATAAATTTTAATTTTAATTTCTACCACTCGTAGCATTGTAATGTTATTTGAGATTGAATCGATGACGTTGGGTGTGACTCGAAAATGGTAAGTGATCGTAACCATTTGCTTAAGAAACGTTTCCATTCAGCCTTTTGCAAACTTCCGCAATTGTTTTTATGCACTATCTATGTAAAAATAGATAGTTATTAACTGTTTTTGCAAGGGATGACTTCTTTACCGACTCCCGCTTGCGTTCAAATGTCACGTAACGTGCTAGAATTGTTCCGTTTGGAGCTGAAATCAGGAATCTTAATAGGAATACATTAAACTAATGGAGGTGGCACGGCCGAGCCCAGCGAGAGAGAAAACAAGTGTGTGCGACGAGGATAGATACAGATGGCGCGCCACCTACTTTGGTTACATGTGCCCCTGCTCCTGATCAGGCGAACATAACCAGAGTTAGTGGCGCGCCATCTATATCCATCCTTCTCGTACGCGCTTGCTTTCTCTCTCACTCGGCTCGGCCGTGCCACCTCCTTTAGTACCATCTACTCCTGTTAAGATTCCTGAATTTTAGCTCCCAAACGGAACAATTCCGGCGCATTATACGACATTTAAACGCAAGTGGGAATCGAACAGGACATCAGCGAATGCAAAAACAGTTAATAACTACTTATTTTTACGTGAAGGATGTATGAAATCTACAGCGAAAGCTTGCGAAAGGTTTATCTTTCTAAATGCAACTTTAAAAGTGCATAAATTATTCCCGGTAAGTGAAAAATTTGTTAATTATCTGGTACTGTCTAAAGTGCTTATAGTAGAATATCTATACGCTTATCGCGCTTACATTTTCTTTAATTAAGTCGATAGACACTTGTCATCGAATATTCTTATCAACTCGGCAGAATTTCTTGACTTGCAAATTGATCAAGAGTAGTTACTTTAATAACTGCTCATAAAAGCAATTAATATATCGATAAGGGAAAATAAGGAGATGTGAACTTCGGATACTCTCATTAATATATTTATTATTCACATTCACTCATTTCATAAAAACAGTACAATTTTTCTTGAAGCATTAACTCAAGCTTTATTTTCTAATAATGGGTCTATATTAAAATGTAGACTAACTCATAGATATATTTGTTGCAGTTACATCTCTCTAATGAAAACAAATTTTATGCATCATGTGTGTTACTCTTTTCTATGATAAACGCTTCGTTTGCATTCAGCTTGTGATACGGTGCGGCGAATATTGATTTATTATATCCTCGTAAGTGATTATGTACCTGGTATTTCCTTGTTACAGAATTCTGTAAGAATAGTTAGTCTGCTGGCTGGAGTCAGCATTCACTGTAAAATTTCGTGTGCCTTAACTATCAATTTCTTTCGCTATGTACATCAGTGCGTGTACAGCACTCATTACGCAAAAGTGAGATGCATAAATTTTATGCAGTATTCGTTTAAGAACCGAAATTTGAAAATATATTTTACATACATTCCGATATATCATCATATACGTCGTGTACATAGTTAGAAATAACAGAATTTAATAGAATAAAGTATAATTCCGTGGATGTAAATAAAATACATGTATGTATACATATGTATATATATATTTACATTCAATGTATTGTAAAAAAGGAAAAACCTAGATGAGTTTGGATGGTGTGCATTGTGTGTTAGTTGAAACGAATGCTTTTGATTAACACATTTGTTATTTAAAAGAATTCACTTTCTAAATTGATAACAGTTTCCATGATACTCTGACCCCTTTTCTCTCTACCTTCAAATGATAAACGCCATAAAAATGCAGTATTAAACAACGACAGTTTTGACAAAACGATTTAACGTCTTCTTCGTTTAAATTACTTATACATATATTGTCACGCCTTTTAACGTTTTCCTGGATGAGTAAAAAAGAATGAACAATCCGCTTCATTTATTCAAGACATTCTACGTTATCGCTTCTAATTTATGCCTCGCGATCGTGCCGACCAAACTGTTTGTTTCATCGTGTTTATAAAGTAAGTCACATACGTACGAATGCGATTTATTCATTTACACTGGAAAAGTAAAATATCTTTCTAGAGTGATTCTTTTCTTCTTCCTTTCTTTAAATGTGAATCGTATTGTGTTCTCTTGAAGGTGTATTACACCCGAGCTGCTCAACATAAACAAACACCTCTGCCGTTACAGAGCTGCATTGGAAACTGCTTTCCGTGATTAATCTCCCCTCATCAGGACGTCAGACATTTAAGTTTAAAATACCTAAAAAGTATTACTATGCACATCGCGGTATACTTTGTAATTATGTAAAAATTAGAATATTATCGTAATTCACTTATTTACCGTTGATCAAAATGATCTGTACGAAGGGGGATAACGTGTCGGTGTGCTCGAGCTAATGTGATTCGACAAATGTTCCCATCCTAAATTCCTTGCAATTTCTATGCACTTCTCGTCGATCTCTTTCAGCGGCTTCTCTTCGAAGTAACGCATCAGTAACTTTAAATAGCGGCCGTAATGCTGGTTAACATGGGCGTGCCACAGTGACAGCAAAATCACCTACAGAAAGAAAGAAATATTCTATTCTCGGACAGTTCCTTTAAGGCGGTATCTTTTTTTTCAAACGCAAATTGTAAAGTGATAAATAACGGTAGAAAGAACGTTTTCTTCTAGTTTTAATCGTTATTCTACGAGCTTTAACACACAACAAGAAGAGTCTAAATATCTCTATGTACATAAAAGTTGTGAGCAAACACGTAAAAGCGTATATGCGGTGCACCGTTTGATGGTGAACATAAAATCGCGAAAACCGCTCCAATGATTTCGGTGAAAATTTAATGAGAGATGCAGAAAACTATTCCCTACGATGTGTCGGGAGCAGAATTTCCAGATAAATTCGTATAAATAAAAGATAAAAAATATTTCTTATACAAGAAATCGATAAAATCGTATTTTTCAACATAAAAATTGTATTATTTTTTCTCGAAAATCTGCTCCCGACAGATCGTAAGGAATGGTTTTCGGTATCTCTCATTAAATCTTCGTCCAAATCGTTGGAGCGGTTTTCGAGATTTTATGTACACCATCAAACGGTGCACCACGTACACGCCTTTACGTTTTTACTCATAACTTTTATGTACATAGAGATATGTAGACTTTTCTTTCTTAATAACGATTAAAACTAAAAAAAAAAACCGTACTCTCTACTGTTATTTATCACTTTACAATTTGTGTTTGAAAAATGGGCTGTTTTATGGCTAACGAGGGTGACCTACCCCCTTAAGTAGTTAATTAAAAACGAAATTTTATACGTGAAATCGTAAAATCTCTTGCCTTATTGTCAGTTGGTTCAGCAAACTTCTGTACTTCTTGCCAATGATTTGTGACGCTCTCTAATAAATGTTCGTACGATGCACGATCTCCCTCTTTCTTCTGCACGCTGTGCACGTACAATCGTGCCAATGCGCATCCCTTCTTTACTAGTGCCTCTATTAAGCTACTCTTCTGCTTCTCCATAGTTGCTTTAATTTTCGCCGCGTCGGGACGTTGGTCGTTCTTCAAGCCATAGTACGCTAACAGCTTATCTTGATCTATGTTGGTAATGACGGCGTCAGCGACGGATATTATTTGGTTTGCAAGGGAAACGGCACTTTCCGAGAGATCGTCGTGAGGCATGTGACGTCGGGCTTCCGGTGAATCCAAAGAAGTTAGCATGGCAGTGTGAACAGGTAAATGGTCCGAGAAGAGATTCTTCAATTCTCCGTATAAGAGATTCGCGTATTCTCCAGGTTCTATTATTAAAAATAATAGATCAGATAATAGAAACAAAAAAAACCGACAGGAGGAAAGGAGCACGTAATACGACAATTGTTTCAACATCATACAATATTGGATATTAAAGAATCATTTCATATTATCACATTTACAAGTAACAAATACCGTTGCTAATCAATTCAATTGAATATCAGTCACAACGAAAGAAACAGGTCAATGTAAATTATGTTATACGTTGCATATACATGCATTGGAATATGATTTTGGTGATAAATCGATTCTGAATTCAGATGCATGGGGTTCAAAAACATGAATTTTGTAATACTTTTCTCTCACACTGTTACAACTTACTCGTAGACGGCGCTATTTGTAGAATCGGAACCGGAAATAGAAACGAAAAGTATGAATGGTGATAATGATGATACTTTATGTAGTTTATCTACTTAACATTTGCTCTGATGTAAATAGTATTAAATATGTGAAATGTCGGATTACCTAGCTTTCCAAGCCAATTGCATTTCAGATCCCTGAGCGCTTCGTTATATTCGTCCCATTTCGTAGTCTTCTCCTTGTCCGTTTTATTAACAGCATTGCTACTCTTTTTGGCCGGCTCCGATAAGATATACTTGAACACATGGCAGTCCACTTTCTTGCCGATATCGTCTTTGCAGAAAGTCAATGTACCCTGCAGGTAACTACCCAGGGTAGCGCCTTTGGAAATTCTTTGAAACGAAGAGGAATTAAATGAATTTCCATTAAAATCACTCGAGGTTGGATGTTGCATAAAATACTACCGAGAGCCATTATAAACAAAGCGTAGAATAAAGCATTTTCAAACGAGAAGAGAAATGCACAGCATTCGTTAGAAGCGAAAAATGTGTACCCAGGTATTATAAGCCAAATATCTTACAGCTGTTACAGCTACGAAAAACTTTTCGCACTTTCGTATTTATACACTCGTAGACAATGCTTTGATGAAATTTTATTTAATGAAAGCTAAATCGAAAGGCTTCGACTACGTCTGCTAATCTTCCTGTCGTTAAACATTTTTTAGTGAACAAAGCAGACTTCGAATTATTTTCAAAGCAAAGAAAATGCCAGAACGAAGTAACAGTACGTGAAAATTCGTCTGCGCTTAAAATTGTATCAAAGTATCGTTGTAAAAGCAGTATATTATAGGATTAATCTCACAATAAAAGTAATGGCAGTACTCCATCGAAGATTAGTGTTTCACTGTCAAATATCTACTCCCATAAATTAATACCCTTCTCACCTACATTCAAAGCATGTAAATGTGCAAAAATGTTTACAAAAATGGTACCATAGACTCACTTGTTTTCAGTGCTGCAATGTGGGATAAAAAAGAAGAAAGTTATCTTAGTAGCTCTTTAAAAGCGAATCGCGTACATTTATGTAAAAGAATACTACTGTATAGTAATTTGAAGGAGCTATCCCTTAAAAGCGAACAGTAATATAAATTACCAGAGAGCCTTGAAGCTAATATCTTTTGAACATTTACATATCCGTTTCGAAGTTACAACAAAGTCTCGCCCGTGCGCTGTTTTACTTACATTTTAAAAGAGGATCTAATACGTGTACCGCTGTATGAAATATGTGTAAAGTATTTTTAAGAACAAATATAAAGTAAGTGCAAACCAATATTGTTTGTATTCTCGAACGCGATAATAAAGAATGTTTTGCGATGCTTAATTTGTAAAATAATATATTAGGAACAGATAACAAAGAGGAATCTCGTCATTCGACGATAAACTTACTTGCTTTCGTTGGTCATGGGAGCAACGTAAAGAGGGAGAATATGACCAGGTGAAATCGAAGCTGCAACCATTTTCTTGCCACCGATAATGGCTTGCGACTGACTCGCGTACACGTCCAAAGTAATTGGATTGCTTAACTTTTGACTCAGAAGTAACGGCATATCCGTCAACCTGTCGAGCAGATCCTTCTTTTCGTGTCGTACATGCATTTTCAAAGTGTAATCGCCTTTCTCTAATTTCTGGATAGTATACTGCAGCAGAAAACATGTTACTATTACTATCATTATCAATGGCACAAATTTTAAATAAAATTTACCTTAGACGGATACGTGTCTCCGCAACATATAAGTTGCTTGTTGCAGTCGTAAATCATCCACATCTGACTCTCATATTCGCTTTCATACAATAAATCACTGAGCAGCGCGGCGTTTGGAGTCACTTCGGTCGCTTTCGCCGAGTGAAACGTATACGTTAATTGCAATTCATAAATTTGTCGCGATGGTGGAATAATATCTCGTTCTCGTAAAGGACAGATCTTTGCATCGTTGGGTCTGCGACATTACAAAAGCACATAGTTAAAGCTAAAAGTAAATCTAAATACCATACAGTATACTCGAGGTGTTGCATACTTCAGAATTTGCACAGACGATTTGAGGGAGATACTAGGAACTACTTCTTCTTTCCTAAGAGAGCTTCGCAATTCCAAGCGATTTATTCCGGCGCCGGATTGCATCGTTAGATTTCCATTTATCATATGGATGCCGTGAAATTCTATAGAATAATCGATTAACATGACACCCAAGTTGGCCCAATATTTCGCAATAACCACTTCCAGGATCAATCCTCCCTGCACACGCAATTACGACAAAATAAATAAGTAAAGATATGTATTCGATTAAACTGTACCGTAGTGATTTACAATACCTGAACAGCGAACGGTTGAACAGTTTCAGATTGGGAAGTAACAATGACCGTTTTGCTAGCTTCGAGAGTCTTGCAAGCCAAACGAGGCTTCAATTGAATGGTATGAACGACGAATCTTCCAACCTTTTCTTTCTCCGAGCTTTTTAATCTGACAACTAAATCGAACGACATAACGTTATCGTTACGTCCTCAATTATATATATACACACACACACACACACAGACTTGGAAATATATTGCAGAGAAACTTTACCCGCCCACGTCGCGTCTTCTGGTACCATAATAAAATGTCGATGAATCGTATTGGGGCTAAATGAAACATTCGTGAACGTCAAGTCTGGAAGGATGGCAGATTTTGACAGTACTGCTGGTTGCACTACGGTAATTGGTATTTGGAACACGGGTCCTTTCGCAATGTCCGTTACATCATATGCTCTTACACTGTAAAAAGACAACGAACGCCGATATTCGTGTGTAACATACACTGTCGCAAATCTGTTATCACTTTGCGCCGATCTATTACCTAGTTGCGTGAACACCTTCTGGTAAATTCGAGGCATCGATTCTGATGGCGAATGCACGAGCCATGTGCATTAAATCGAGATGCGTTGGAAACTGAACCCAGGACGCGTCGCATACTAAAGTCAATTTCAAATTGAAAGCGATCTTGCGTGCTGGGTCAGTATTTTGACTATTAAGGAACACTGGCTCGACGGTTATGGCGTAATCTTTTGGACGATCGATGACGCCGGTTCTCATATGGATGCCTTTGGAGTTATTTGCGCCGCAGCTGACAGAAAATCTTACATCCCTTTCGGGTATTGTGCTGTACGTGACAAGATTATCAAATGCACGCTCGACTTGTAACAGCCCGGAGCCTTGCGCGAACGCGTCTAAGTTTGCTATGTACAGAGCTGTGTTTTCAAGAGCTCTCTTTATATTGTATGGAGAATACGGGCAACCTTTGGCAAGAAGCCCCGATATAAGTACAGCTGTAATTAAAATCAGAAATACAGTAAAGTATATTTTCATTTACCAATGAAAAGTGGTTACTTTTTGGTGTCGATAATTGTGTGCATACCAACAGCTCCAGTCACGTGCGGGCTAGCCATACTTGTGCCGTTCATGAGTTGACTCTTTCTTAAAGTAAAATTGGGAACACTGGTTATAGCCCCACCCGGAGCACAAACTGTAACCCCAGCTCCTCCATCGATCATTGGACCACGGGATGACCATGTGTACGGCATTCCGGGCATCTTCTCTCTCAGAGAATATTCAGCCACCATCATGTCGGGAGAAATATAAGCGCCGACGCTAATAATGCTGTTGGAACTAATATCTGGCGGCGTTCCTATATGATTTTGAGACAAGCGAAGTTTAGTAAATGTAAATTCTCTAAATACGTATAGAACCAGTCTTCCAAATGTAATCAACTAACCAATGGTACATAAAGCTGGGCCGAGATTGCCAGCAGACGCTACCCACGTTACGCCGCAATTGTCGATCACTTCGTTCATTAATTCTCCTATTCTCCCTGTGTTCGACCAGTGCGCATGTTCCCCGTAACTCATATTTATTACGTGCACCTTCTCCGCGTGTTTCATTACATGTATCATTGCTCGCACTACCGCGGTCCCGGTTTCCATCGTTCCAATCCGACCGTCTCCGATCGTCAAAGAAATTATCTGAGCGCCCGGAGCTACTCCATTTAGTTCTGGACTGTCAGGGAAATACGCTGCCGCAATTGAAGCTACGTGCGTGCCGTGACTTGCTGCAACACGAAAGAAACGAATCGTAGTTTCATTGTAGTGTGCATCGCAGGAAAGATTACTCTCTTATTTGTACTTACAGCACAAACTAACGATTTCTAACGTATTTCCATCGTCGTGAACATTAATACTAATATTTAGTTGATCTTCTGGTATAAGAGGCGCATACTCTCTTGTCGCAGAATATTCTCCTAGGCATACACCAGCTTCCAAGTTGCCTACCTCAGAAGTGTCAATGCATGCCCTGGAACGGGAAATGAAAGCGTTAAATGGCAAAGTGACATTTACGAAGAATCGAACTCTCGAGCACGCAGCAGGGCCAAAGGAATCCCTCGTACATCCTTACCTCCAAACTTTGCCATCATGAAAAACGACGCAGTCGTAAGTAGGTCCCACGTCGGAATATTTTTTTTCAATGTTAGTCAGTACTTCGACTCTTGCTTCAAGTTCTTCTTTCTTCAGTCTCTCTTCCAATGTCGTTAATTGTGGATTCTTAGCTTCGAACTCCTATGCAGGTGACATGATATTCAAGTAAGATCGGAGGAGAAATTAAGAAATTAAAAAATAAAACATTGTCTTGTGTGTTCGAGTACTATTATGTAACGAATCAATGGCTTTACTAGCAGATCAAACTGCCAAATATAAATATAGCATTAGATACAGATCACTGTGGCACGTTGTGAAACTGGCCTCATTTGATTGAATGGTTTAACATACTAACAACAACCCTATCTTTGGATGACATGGACTACAATCCTATTTACAACCTCGCTCTTGAATATTTGCGTGTGTATATAGGTCGTCGTAAGTTGTAAAAATTTGTAAATCAGAAGACAGCCAGAAATGAAGTGTCAACAATGGTATTTCGTGTGGGGAATTCAGCTGACTTGCAGCTAAGTGTCATTAACTGGGCGCCAGTAATGTCAAGATATGATTAATGCAGTTATTTACTTGTAGTTCCCTAGTAGCTTCCGCGAGCGAAGATTTTTGACAGATGTCCCACAGACGTTTCTTTCGTTCTAACAACACTCTTTCTTTTAATTTGCCTGGGTACAATGAATACAGGTTCTTCACCCCAATCTGATATTGTCCGCTAGGATTAGTCCAATTGGCTGGAACCTGAAAGAACCATAATACATCTCAAACAACACAAACATTATCGACATTGTCGTATCCGAACAATTCGTCGAAATGTACCTTCAATCTACGGCCAGTTAAACCAATTATATATCCATCAGGTGCTTGTGCTACTTTACTAACGTCTACATCTCCAGCTCCACTGCAGTCATATCTCTCGATAATTTTTGGTTTCCCGTCCGAAGTTACCTGCATAAAGTACAGTTGTCAGCAACAGAGCGCTTAATTCTGTTTAAAAGTAATTTGTTTTTTCGAGCATAAAAAAATCGCTGCGTCATCTTCGAAGGTTATCGTACAACAAAGAATGATAAACATGGATCTACAGATACTTAATGATAAAAGCGAATTATTAATACATAATCATGCAACATGACAAGAGAATGGATACACAAAAGAAATCGATTATTCCATTACAGTGGAATGAAAATGCTCCAGGGACATGTAGGCGAAGAAAGAAAGAAAGAAACACCAATTATAACGCGTTTACCGTTTGAAATGGAGTTTATAGAAAGTTTCTCATTCTCTATATTTCACGAGAATAAACAGGAACCTAATGGGAAAAAAAGAATCGCGTTCATCGAGCCGAGAATTTCGGAGTTGAGCGGAGGTTCGAGGGGAATGAGGAATCTCGTTGAAAATTGGAAGGATGGGAAAGATCGGTGATTTGAAGAATCGCGGAGGCGTGTCTGTATAAAAGCTTACCGTACCTGCATACCAGGAGCCCCAGGATCAACTCCTGAATCGAAAATTGCAATGGTCACTCCGCGGCCGTCATATTCGGGATATTTGGTGAGAAATTGAGTGACACCAGTCTCGTTTTTAGGCAGAAGGCCCCAAACAGGAAAATTACAATCAATGACGTCTGCCATGTTTCAAATGCCACTGCCACCGTGACTCCAGAAAAACTACTTGAGATGTTTCCTTTGTACTGCCACAGCCTTATATATCAATCAAAAAACAGGATCTGCGCGTGCGTGCGCCTGTACGCTGTGATTTTGAGGTTAAGTTATCGGCCCACGATACGTCAGGTACAAACTGTGAATAAGAAACAAAATCTGCGAAACGTTTGCGTTACTCTGCTCAGATAGCAGCACCGACGTTACGCTTACGTCAATAATGAAGCGAAACGTTGCCAGAGGAATCGTGAGTTTCGCGTTAAGAATGCTGCAGTGATGCGACAGGTTATGTTCTTTGATCGCGTGCACACCAGAAAATGACATGCTCCGCGCGATCGAACGTTGGATAACGCTTTCGCTGTGCAACGTCATGTCGACGGTCTGCGAGAAGTCGAGGGGCAATTAGCTGGAATCACTTCAACCGAGACATGTGCAATGTTGAAGTATGGTTCTGACTCCGCGAAAGATGAAACAGGTTGCCCTTTCTGTCATTTGCGTAATACTAGGTAAATGTTTCACGATTAACGAAAGTCCTACCATTATTAGCCGTTACGATCGGTCAGTTGTAAACAGGGGTGCTTGAATGGTGGTTTTCCAAATATTCCAGTGCTGGGATTTTACAAGACGTTGGTCAATCCGGAGGAAGAGCAAGCCTTTCCCCGAGTTCACTCGCGCGAGAGGAAGCCTCGGCCTGGGTATGTAAATGCCATCGAACCTATGGACGAGAAAGTTGAAGAGGTGGACGATGACACTCCCTACACTGATATTAAGAACATTGAGGAAGCAAAGGTACGGATCCGAGAGCTGGAGGGCAAGCTGCAACATCTTGAGGTTAAAATCGAGAACAGAGTGTCGAAAGATTTCCCGACGGTCAAGTTTCTTAATTACAAGAACAGGAAGAGGATATTGGTCACAGGTGGAGCAGGTTTCGTCGGGTCGCATTTAGTCGACCGATTGATGCTTGCTGGCCACGAAGTAATAGTTGTGGACAACTTCTTCACGGGGAGAAAGCGTAATGTCGAACACTGGGTTGGCCATGAGAACTTTGAGCTCGTCCATCACGATATCGTTAGGCCCCTTTATTTAGAAGTCGATGAAATATATCACCTTGCTAGCCCGGCTAGTCCACCGCATTACATGCTTAACCCGGTGAAAACGATAAAGACAAATACTTTAGGTACGATAAATATATTAGGTCTTGCGAAGCGGGTAGGGGCAAGAGTTTTAATAGCTAGCACGTCTGAAGTGTACGGAGATCCTAATGAGCATCCTCAAGCAGAGACCTATTGGGGCCACGTGAATCCTATAGGTACATTGAGAATCGTCTGTAACAACGTCGTGACACAAAGTATGCGACGAGAATGATAATCCATGACGCGTCGTTTCAGGGCCGAGAGCTTGTTACGACGAAGGAAAGCGCGTTGCTGAAACGCTCAGCTATGCTTACATGAGGCAAGAAGGTGTCCCGGTACGCGTCGCTCGTATTTTTAATACATTCGGACCGAGAATGCATATGAATGATGGCCGTGTAGTTTCGAATTTCATTCTACAAGCACTACAGAATGATTCGATTACGATATACGGTAGCGGAAAGCAGACGCGGTCTTTTCAATATGTATCTGATTTAGTCGACGGACTAGTTTCCTTGATGGCATGCAACTACACTCAACCCGTGAATATCGGAAATCCTGTCGAGCATACGATAGAAGGTAAGTGTATGCTATGAAGTACACTAAGTTCGGGTGCTTTTAATTGGATACCTTAGGGGAAATATATATTTCTGATTGTTACAGAGTTTGCGCTTATAATAAAGGATCTAGTTGGTACAAATAGTAAAATTGTCGAGCTCGCCGCGGTTGAGGATGATCCTCAGAGAAGGAGACCCGACATTACAAGAGCCAAAACATATTTGAACTGGGAACCGAAGGTTCCTCTAGCCGAAGGACTTAAAAAAACGATAATGTACTTCGCGAAAGAACTGCAGAGAACAAAGCACTCGCAGAAAAGTAGCTTTAAGGTGTCCTCTTACAAAAACGATCACGATATAGTGGAACAACTTTAGGGGATTGGAAATGTCAACGCGATTGATTTGCCCACTTCTAAGAGTGGCTTGAAAGTGCCATTAAGCTATGGACCATTACGTGCCAAACTGTTCCCCGTCCAAATTGAATTTCCTATAACTTTGATATCGACGGGTACATATTGTTCATTTAACGAATCCAAAATTCTCGTAACAGAATTCATACATCGTATTTACACAGTCAATTTTATTTCAGCCTCTTTGAAACCATAAAACCGTGTTCCAATGTAAAGTTCCATGCACAATTCTATCCGTTTTCGGCGACGGCAGCGTTCATTTTCGAATGGCCAAAGTTTCTTTCAAACGTGCTGCGCTCGTTTCGTGACGGAAATGGAAAATGCTAATCGTGTTTCTAATCTGTGTCTTTTACGCAGAAAGCTTCTGCTCGCATAGCTCCTTGCTACGAATGATTGATTTTTCACGATCGATCGACGGTGCTTGCGGAGGATGTTATTCATATCCTTTTTCCTGTGCGGATTACTAGGGTAAACTATACAAACTTTAATACATTCAGCTGATTTTACTTAATATTTCTATGTAATCAATTCTCCTCCGACTGTGCATGTCCTCTGCTTTTCGTCATAGTCACGTCGCGTGCGTCATAATCAACGTGCACCTGTACAATTAGTCAATTTTTCGAGAAGCGTTTGTAATATAATAGCAGTCGTATTGTGCGATATACGTACACGGCATAAAACCATACATAAGCCACGGTACTGTAACGTTCAGAAGCGTGTAAACGGGAAAGTAATTTTATACTCGAATAACTGTACACGTCTAGGTATACGCGAGTAAACAGCTTTGTAAAGACATCTTCTTCCGGTCGGATGGACCGTATTGCGTTTAATTTATATACGAATAATCCAGCGCGGGTTGAAACGCCCACGCTGCCAAGTGTAGATATGAAATACAAAATGAATGTTTACACATTAAGCTGCGCGTAAAATCCTGTGCCCATTTACGTGTACTCGAAATTGCCATCGCGCGGACAATGAAAGGGGTCGAGACCACGGCCAATAAATTGTCGGGTTCGCTCGTTATAACGCACGAGGAGCAAGCCACCGGGGTACACATTGTTGCATAACGAGCTCGTGATTCTTCTTGTCCGGTTGCAATACAACTAGATAATATTATAATTCCGGCAAGCCGCGGCGGCCACTTGCTGAAGACGCATTCCAGGGCGGGATTGAAGAATCGACCGCGCCGTTTAAAGCGTATTTGAAGGGCCGATTGGTCGTAATGGGTGTCGCGTGGGCCCTGACAGGGCGCACGTGGTCGTCCTGTCTCCGCAGAAAGAGAACGCGGGGCAAAACGAGGGACAGAGACGGCGAGCGGTTCGGCGAGGGTAAGGGGGGAGGGCAAGACTCGCGGTGGTTCTTAACGATAATCATCGCATCCGGGATATGGTGTGGCTTTGTCGCGGCATATGAAAATGTCGCAAGGGTGAAGATGACCTAATCGTTACGGAGTCAGACTCCATCTCGAGCACGGAGGAAATAAGCTCGACCAGCGGCCCTCTTCGCGCAAACGGTCACGCTTCTTCTTAATCGAGCCACGGTTTCATTTCTCGCGGACGTCGCTTTCTGTAAATAGCCGGGATATAATGGCCGGTGCTCTGGTGCTCTTGGTGCAGGCTGTTAGGGGTACGAGCAGCAACTCTTTTCCCGTGAAACGGCTGCTCGTTGAAGATGCTCGACGCGCATGTTATTAACGAATAACGTCGGAAGTACGCGAGGAGCACGTCATCTCAGCGACGAACTTCAACGACTTCCTGTCTGGAGGAACAGGTGACCCAATTCACCGTGAAGTAACTCTTACTCTGGTGGTCCGCTAGTAACCCGATCGGTCTATTGGTAAATGAGACGGGGATTGCTCGTCTAACTTGAGCACTTCTTACCTGCGACCATCATGGGGGAACTAAAGGGTTGCCTGTTCAGTCGAGGAAAACGTGGCTGATTAAATACGGTATACCGATATACTGAAACTTTTCGAATTTGTATATTCCGCTGGGTGAGTGTAAATGGGTGTAAGATGATTAACAATGCAGTCAGTTACAAAATGCTTCGTCGTGGTTGAAGAAATCGAAGCTGCTGCATTCCACGGCTGCGGATAGCACTTTTCCATGTTCCAGTTTTATCCCTTGGAATAGAATTTGACTTTGCAATGCACGTTCCGTCTAGTCGAGTGTGACGGTACTCCGCGCCAGATCTCGACGGGATCTCCTCCGTCCTCATAAATATATTCTTTTCTCATCGGAAGAAAGCAGAACGGGTCCGAGATGAAGACGCAAGATACCCTCCCCTCCTCCGACGGGGCTAAATTATTTATAGAAAAGGAAAATTCGGGATACCGCCGCGACAACCGATCGCAACATTTCGCGCGAAATTTGCATTGCGGATGCAGCGTCCTCCGGGTTACCTGCAGGTCCCCTCCTCATCTCTACTTTGTGTCCGTGCATTATGCATGGCGCAGCGAGCTTCCCAGCTACGTTGTATGTTACGGATTCGAAGGGTGGCAGGCTACTCGACACACATCCTCCCATCTGACGTCTCTAACGTTACCTCGTGTGCCACCTTTTAGCACGTCGTCGGCCGACATTCTTGTGTCTTCGGAGCTGATGATAACAGCAACGGCGGGCCCTGTGGGAACGCGTTCCAGGGCGTAGCGAAGACATGGGGGGCCCCACGGGTTTTTTCACAAAAGAACATACCGTGCAAGGGCAATAAAGTTGCTTCAAGTATGCGCCAGAGTTCGTAAACTTTGGGCCATTAAGGGGATTAGGCAGTCGAAAAATCGATTTTTTATTGCATTTTGTGAAAGTAGGTACTATCTTTTCTCAATGAAATGCCGTTTGGTTTATATTAAAATTCGGAAAATTGTTAATTTCGCAGCTAAAAAGGTCAGGTGGTAACTTATAGCGTCGCCTTTGCCCAGAAACTTTAAACGCGCTCTTCTCGAATCTTTTTCTCTTGGTTTTGCCGTACTTATTTGCAAATGAACGGAAGTTCAGATCGACTTGAAAAAAATTACAGGATGTGTAAAACATATGCCATTCCACGTGGAACCTCGGATATGGTCCATAAAAATTCGAGATTTGATAAAAAAATTCAAAAACCACCGGTTTTTAGTAGTAAACAAGAACCATTTCTTCTCGGAAAAGTCGCCGTTTTTCAGCCACCGATCGCAGAATTTTGATTTAATTTTTGTTTCTATAGGCTCCACTGGAAACTATGAATCCAGCAAACAAGAATTAAACTTTTGAAATCGGATTACGTCACATTTTGAGACCGATATTAATGCAACATTACAGAAAAACGTTAAAATATTTACCAGTCTGCAGCGCCATTTTTGAAGCACATATATATTTCATACCAATTATTATTCAATCCGTATGGCAAATAATAAACATTTGGTAAAAGGATACGTCTGGATTTGCTTTCATTTTTTTACAAATAAATACAGGACAGAGTCTCTTTCTCACGAAAAACGACTGCCTATTTAGTCCCCTTAACTGACATGTCATTTTACTGCGAATTCCTTGGTACTCCAAAGAAGGTAGTTTTGGGTTTATAGCAGAGAAGGTGAGTCCTTTGGGCGTTCGTTTCAATGCGTCCCATGGAACGTTAACGTGACATCGTTATCGAGCAGATCGAGCGATCGTTTCATGACAAACGCGTCTAAGCATCGTTATTACACGCCATCGGGTTAAGTTTACGCATGATCTACGAGCATTTAATTATGCCCCCAGGGGGTCCTGAAGAGAAGTAGACGCGATAGACGAAAGGATTCGCGTGAGTGGCCGACTGACGGCTTACTGGTTCAGCCAGCACAGAATAATTACGGAGCACGCGGAAAGTGAGTCGTATTTTTGCTCGTCGGAAGACCCCGGGAAATTAGCATGCAAATGCGCGTGTGTACACCTCGTAACCCGTAACGCGCGTCTCGCTTCTTATTTCGCTGCCACTTTTGGTTTATGTACACTGGACGTGGTAATAATCGTTATTAAATTACAAACTTGAGCGTCCCTCATCGCTTTCCCCCGTTGAAAGAGCAACGAAGTGCAGGTTCACGTTCCTTAGTCACTCTACGTATTTCCTGGCAATTCGTATTCAACGTGGATTGAAATGGAAACGAACTTGCACCAATGGAAATCTGAATTACCTTTATGTCCGTTGTTATCGCTTATGTGGCAGTTTGAAAAGTTTTCGCCATTCATGCTTCGATCTCTGAACTGTTTTCCAATAGAAATTCTCGAATGAAATTACAGTAGGAGTAGAAGCTAGAGAATGTTAGAACCTCGGCCAACGTTCATCGGCCCCCCCGGTACACTTTGATTCACCTTACAGCTTTTGTTTCGCGAATTCCTCGAGTTTCTACTTCCACCTCGACTCTATCTACATACCGACATCTAGTACAGCTGAATGAAACTGCAAGAAAGTTGAGGATATTAATACCTGGTCCGGCATTTACGGCCGAATGCTCTTAAAGGTATATTTCACCGGCTGCTTTACAGTCGCCGGGTTTTTCTCGAGGATTCTACTCGCACCTGGAGGAAGGAGGCCCGAGCATACAGGTTCTACGAAGCTCATAAACATTTCACCTGAACCACCGCCGCCCACTCGACGCGGCCACCCCAATATCGCAAATATTCTGGCGCCATAGACTCCGAAGCCGGGTGTCTAAATAAATACTCGATCGCGTTCGACGAGGGCTTAGTTATGCATGCGACTTGGCGAGGAGAGAACGACGGCGGGGAAACGTGGACGCCTCGAAGCGGCTGGTCGTCCGCGCCAAACAAGTGGCTGCTCTTCAGCCAGCGGGGAAGAGCCCACGATTTGTTTCTCGCGAGAAGACACGCGGAGACGGACTGTTGAATGAAGAGGCCGCGACGCGAGGTAGAGAGAGAAAAAAAAAAAAAAACGGCTGGCTGAATAATTTCAGCGGAGAGGGCCTCGAGGACCGAGCGACTCCTTCGCGGGTCTTGGCGAGTCGCGATCGGCTGCCAGGCGTTAACCGTAGACAGCTGCCTCGCCTCGGCGGGATTAAATGATTAACACCACTTAGTGGTTCGAATTCCAAGTGGTAATACTATGCAGGTGTTTAAGGGCACGCCTGCGAAACTCCTTTACAATGAGCTACCAGGGAATAACGGGGAACAGAGGATGTCGACGTGCGCCAAGAAATGGAACACTCGAGTCGGGAGCTACTCAGGCCGTCTAATTTCGCGATCCCCAAAAAGCGGAGTTAAATCGTACCTACTTACGAGTTGACGAGCTCTCGCCATTACGCACGCTGCTGCAAAGTGTCCCTCAAGTTCGTCTTATCGCTGCTGGCAGATAGCTCGTTCGAGTTCGAACCGCATACGTCTCTGCCAGTGGTTCAACCACCCTAATACCGTCCAAACTTTCCTCTCGGATTTGGCACAGTAAACGTGGTCGTCATGGCAGCCGGGGCTTCAAATGATACGTTCCGTAATAACCCCTGCTTGACTGCCGTGGCACGTTCTGGCACAGGTGCCGGTTTACAGCGGACGGTAGGTAAATGACGGGGTAAACGTAGTAAAGGCGCATTAGCGCTCGCCCGATAAAAGACCGGTACTGTGTTGCACTCCGCGTTTTCTCCGTGCACGCGCATATATACACGCGGAATTCGCCGAGTCTGTCGTCGACTGGCCAGCCGTGTTTTTCAGCTGCGCCACGGCGACGAGGAATTTACGATCCTGGTGACTGGCGGCTTTCAGCGGGAGGATCGGCTGGACATCAACGTTTACCGATGCTCGCGGTATCCCGCGTTCCTGGCGATGATCATTCTTCCTCGACGACGGGGGAGTTTACCAGCCGGCCGTGACCGTTTAAAAATAGATCCGCACTTTTAAATTCGCATCCGCGTATAATGAACAGGCGGAGCCGCGCGCTTCCCTTGCGAACTACCCCGTGACGGATGCGAATGTAAACATTTGCAACGTGAAAACAGCTGTCAGTGAGGGGTGGTGCTTCGTGACTCAGGTAACTTGGGAGAATCGTTCGTGAATTTTCCTACCCTTGGCGAGTGTGACGTTCTCGAACGAAGAGCGAATTAATTTGGAATCAGTATCAACCTCGTATCTTGAAGATCAAAAAGGAAGACATCACTGCTCGTCATTAGTTATCAGAGAACCACAAAAACGGCAACGCGCAGCCCCCTAACGATAAAAACGAAAGGACAGGATTGGTGGAAACAGCGGACAGCAACGTCGGAGACACTTTCAATTAACTCTCGCTTGACGCGCCGTAAAAGCGGTTTACCTAAGCGGGGCGACTCGCCGAGGGTCCCCAATAGGGTGAAACGTGATTTTTCTGCGGCGTGCCCCTACCCACGGCCGATCGGGACGCAGAAGAAAGATGCACTTGGCACGGTGTGCCGCACGGCCAACGTAGTTTTCTGGCGCTGGCTGGCAGGCAGACAGAGCAGCTGTTTCCAGGCTGGAGTAGCGGGCTGAAAGTTCAGTCTCGTTGCGACCGTCGGCGAGGTCGTGTCGTAGCCAGCCGTTTTCGCGGCCGCGCTTTACCTTCTCGCCACGTGCACTCTCCGCCCTCTCTTCGTCTCTCGTGCCACATCTTCGGCAACGAATCTCGGGCATCCCGGGGAGCCCATCTGCCAACGGAGCCTTCATCCACGATCTGCACCGTTTTCGTCGGCGGAAGGAGACGCTGCCCAGGAACCAGCAACTCCGGAGGATCCAACAAACGTCCAGACCGTAAGAGTGAGTACCAAGAGCGCATACTTTTATTAACATTGCGGGATCGTGACGCGCCGCTTACGGAGTAAGGGGAACCTTGGAGAACCGGGTTTACGCGACCGATTGTAGGTTGACGAGTGCACATTTGCATTCGGGACTTTGTTCTGCATGAATACTGAATCTCTCGGGACCTTCCATTCGACTCGCAGGCGGTGCATATAATTCTGTAGAAATTGACCGAGTTTCGTTCACCGGGGACCTTCGAGATTGGAGAATCCTGTTCGCGCGAACATTAAACAAATACTTGACTATGGTGACGCGAGTTAACTCGTAGAGAAGAGTTTCTTATATTCAATTCTGTGAGAAGATTGAATTTTATAAAGTTCTTTACTGTTCAGCTATGTGCCCGCTTTGAAAAAATTCTCTCGCGATCCCTGTCGAAATCCAAACAATCTCGCTGTCATCGACGCGTCTGTTTCTCGTCCGCGTTTCGGATGTTACGTAAACCATGTCATCAAAGTTTTCATCGCGCGGCGCAGGCAATTTGAAAAGTCATTTCGCGAACGAGGCCTGGCCGAGCCTGAATTCTCGACCGCCGAATCTGCGCTTCGGCAATCGTAGGTCCTTTGTGTCTGGCTTTCCTGGTCCCGGCCAGGCCGCTTATGTCGGCTGGTCACTTCGAGGAATCGCAAAAAGACGGTAAATGCATATGTCGGTTGGGTCAATATGCAGTTTGGGAGTTGGCAAGTCGGCTACGGGGGCTCCGAGACGGCCGACTTTCGAATATTCTGCGGGACCCGCGTTTTAGTTCACGCCGACGTGCCGTCCCGCCGCACGGAGAGGAATTCGGACCTCTTCGGAATATTTTTACCCTTTGTCTGCTACTCCATTTGTCCGGCGGAGCCTCTTTTAACTGCCCGATGCGTCGAACGCATAGCCGAACCCTCGGCAGTCGAATTCAAATCGCGGCGGGTTGTATCGGAGTGATCGAGGAATTTCGGAGCACAACTTGCGCTTTAACTGACACATCCTCAGCGATACTCGCGCGATGCGACAGCTTTTATTGCGTTGTTCCATCGAAATTCGATCACTCGACATCAGCAGGTTTGAATGAGGATGGATCGAGAAGTCCTTGTTGCTCCCTAAGTATCGTACCTTAGATAACACTTCCAATCGCAATGCAACAAGGCAAACTGTGACGTATATGGATATATCTTTTCGTGATCGTTTTCAATCACTGTTTCAGTTTCACTATTATCTGTGCCATCGAGGTGTCGATAGGTCGATCGCGGATCAATGTGGAATTCGTGGAACGCGAGCAGACAGGTTGCAGATTGATCCAGGATCGCAGACACCTGCGTTTCATAGCCCCGTGGCTCGATCGCATGATTAACGGCTCATTGTACACGTTGCTTGGTAAAAGGAGCGGCCGCAAGGGGAGATCACCTCTTTCCCGCTCTCGTTCTGCACGGTGTATCGCGACCGAAGTGTTTGCGGACGCTGCAGTAACCGGAGCTACGCGGACGGTGTAATTATTCCACTGGCGACACATGTCGCGTGGGTAAATTAGTCCTCCGTGGTACAGGGCCAGAATTATTTCTATAATGTGATTTAAGAGGCCGTCACCGAAGGCTCTCGCGCTCGCCTTGAAAAGCAAGCTCCATCTCGAAAGCAAGCCCCTATCGAGGAATGTTTATTTCCCGCTCGCGACTCGCCATGGGCTTAAAATAGAAGCAGGTTTGAAAGGACCAGCATATCGAAAGCGGAAATAAATACTCTACTGCGCAGCTTGGGACTTTCGAGCAGTAAAGAAGGTTTACACACTCTTTCGAGTGGGATAACGACACACGGATGTGTCCGTTGCACCTTTATTTCGCTCCCTGGCCCGGAGAAAGTTTTCTCGTTATTCAAACCCGGCTTCCATAATTTCGGAACTATCGACGCGGCAGCTTGACCACCCCCGTACATTTCGTTAATAGAACGAACGAGTTGAACTAAATGAAGTCTGTTTATACGAGAGTTCAACGACTTGGCCAGGGAAAGCTTCTATTAAAGCTCGAACCCCGGTTCTATAGGCCATCGAGGTGCTGAGATTCCTGTGGCGCACACGAACGGACCATCTGCCAGTGATTTTCCGTTTTACGATTCCTCGAGGATCCTTCGGGGATGCTCCTTGCCTTTATCTACGAAATCGATTCAACTGCTAAGCCCACATTTATGGGGGGTAGAACTTAAACGATCCCGCGATCGGTTCAGCCTTAATCGCGAGCGGAGATTCGCTCGGCATCGCAGGAGACGTCGCGTTAATTGATAACGGAGTTACGATCCACCATTAGCCGCTCCATACGGGGCAGCCGGTTCGTGTTTCACTGGTCACGGAGGATCGATTCCCGCCGTGGGAGTCGTAAAACCTCGGCACGGTAATGCGCAAAATTAAAGATCCTCTAATTGAAGACGAAACGACTGGCGCAGACGCGCGCGTTAAAACGAATATAAAGCTCTATCGCGCGAATTGGCGATAAATTTCGAGTCCATTTCCTAACGTAGCAGTCGCGGAACGAATTTAGCCAGTTCGATTCGCGCGCGGCTGGGAAACGGGGCCATCGTGCTGCTGGCGAATTTAACGCCTGTTTTAATGCCACCGGGCGACTCAGAATTGAGGTGAGAACGCGTTTCGAAATCATCTTTCGAGGCATAAAGTAGCGCGTAATTCGATAGGCAGATTCGGAGTACTCGTGATAAATTAATATTGAAGGAAGCGCGCGAGGTCGAGGACGGTGTCAGAAAAAGCGACGAGCAGACAGTTTGCTCTGCTCGTTATTTGCATTTTTTTCTTCCCTGCGTAAACACTTGTCTAGACCGAGAAATATTGTGGCTGCAAAAAGCGATTAAGTGCGGTTTCGTTAATTTCATTAATCCAGGCTTCTGTCCGGGGTGTGTCGTTTTCGAGCTCCATCATTGAAAGGTGAAGGTGACAGAGGGCAATGTAGACGGGCGCTCGTTATTGGAGTCGTCAAAGTCGAGATGCTCCAGCTCTTCCACGGAATATGCTACTGCCAAACGGAAGTTGATACCAGCCAAGAGTTATCTGACGATGGTTTACCAGTTTCGTGGTATTGCTCTCGGCTTCGATAATATTGATCTTGTCTGGCTGGCGGTAAAAGTTTCGCGATTTCTTCTGCTGCTGCGGATCTTCGACTTCGAACGTCGAATATACCAAAGTATTTACTCCGAGTCCCGCGAGATCCTCCCAGGCTGTCTTGTTTTTAACCCCAGCGTTCCTTGCTCCGATATTCTCCGACGGGGGTTATCGCTTTTAAATCGAATTTACACCGAGCTGGAACCGAGCGACTCCAATTGAATGTATTAACTACGATCGCAGCATTATGCGACGTTTAGCGGGCGCGGTATGACGTGAACGATTGTTAACGATCCAGATATCGGAGGGCTGGTGGCGCGCGTTTATCGACGAGCAACTTTCTCGGGTATGTTAACGACACGGGACGGGTAACTTTATATCCTCGTTTCAGATAGAACGATCGCTACTTCTGCGAGGATAGTTGGTAGGCGGCCACCGGGCACTTGAATAACACGGCTTGATGCTAATAGCCTGTGTGCCTGTTCCGTATGTGGTCGATCGTGGATGAGTTTATGGCGGTTTTTATGTCACTGTGCCGGAGAAAACAGCATTGCGCGTCGCCTGTCTACGTCCCTTTAATTATTCGCGGCGCATAGTACCCGCGGACACCCACGCTGTCATGTTCGCTGTAGTTGCAAAGTTAGATAATGGGGGAAACTCGATGACGAGCGAGCGTTTCCCATTTCAATACGAGGAATTAAATATCGAGCTAAGTTGTTGGAGTACCCCCGTGTACTTTAACTGAAAACTAGATTCCATTATAGGCTTGAAATAATTCCCACCGAGGAATAAACGAGCCAATCGAATTGGTGATCGAGATCGGTGGGATCTGGACTAGGGATCCAGCATCGCCTATCCCTCGTTGCTGCTCCGATGGCTCTTGCCTTATCGTTGGGGAATCGATTCTATTACACGACCAGATATTTCGCGATAAATATTGATAAACGGACTGCGCCTCGCTCATTACCGAGGCCGATCTCGCTGGATCTATTTATAGGCGGGCAGGTATCTTGATCTTTGCCACGGCGATCGGTAAGACCTCGTGTTTGCTCGTCTTCTTCAGCCACTGCGCTCCAGCGATGGTCCTTCGGGGCTGATTGCATCGTATCGCCCCGAGATCGTTACATTGTCGTAACGAACCACGGGGACGAGTGGAAGTCTTTATCATCTTAGACGATTGACAAGCAGATTGAAGGCACTTCTTCGTTCGTAATCTCTGAAGGATTCCCGGGAATTTCTGGCACCAGTCTGTTGACGAAGATTGGAAAAGCAAATGGAAGGGAAGATATATATTTGTGGTTATGAAACGATAGCTGCTTGGAAGTTTCTCCTGTAACGGTGAGGTGTGCTGCGAGTCAATCGCTGATTTATTACACGATAGTTCACTGGCAAAAGCCTGAGTTTAGACTTCGATGTCTGGATTAATTAGTGTTAGAAAATCCGGCACCACTCAACGAACGAGGCGCAGTCACGTGCGAATGTTTATTAAAAGGCGAGCACGGCGACGCCGAGTCCGGTCCGTCGTAAATTAGATAGGGCGTTAAGGAATTTTCGATAGCGTCAACACAAAGACTCCCCGGTCAAAAACAGTCAGTCTTGCACAGGACTCGAGACACGCTGTATAAAATCTGCACCGCATTGTCGAAATACATTTTTCTTTTAAACTCATTCCGTTCCCTCCACTGCTTTGATTTTTACATTAGATTCCCAGTATGCATTCTCCACGAGCTCGCCGAAGACTAAAACCTCGAAAGGCTTAATCCGTTCGCGCGGCGCTCCGAAATTCGATATTTTATGCAGATTTGTGGCCCGCCAGCGGTGAGTTAAAACCGTATTACCGCACCGTAGGTGTTAGATTCCATTTGATGGTTCCCATGCTCGTAACTCGGCCTCAGACCGCCCATGGTGACCCATTGTGGCTGCTGTCGGCCCAATATCCATCCGGCTGCCCTTTGCTCGCGTTTCTTTAGCACTAGGCCGTCGCATTTCATGCAAATGGGATTAACAGCTTTTCAGCCAGTCGGACACATTCGATTTCGCGCATCCAGGAAGCGAGATTTCTGGCCAGCCAGATTTACACTGCGAATTTTGTTCCCATCCCTGAGTCTCGAGTGTCGGAGGGATCGGTTTCGGTTCGAGGAACCGAAAGATATCGATGCTTGACAGCCGCGAATCTCGTCCACAGTCCCATCCGCGATTTAAGTACACGACGCGAGTGCAGATAAAACGTGGCGTCATTAGTCGGCCAGATAAATTTGTCAGTGAATATAAATCGCTGCGGCGCGACCGGTTCAAGATGATGCGGAGGCTCGAGGGCGGGCAAAAAACTGGTGTACCTAACAAGACGTTGAACGGTCGTTTAACAAAAGCCGAAAGTTTAATGAGCTTTTGATAGCGACAGCTCCTTTAAATCGCGTTTCTGGCTCGCGATCCTCTCCGAGCAGCGGGACAAGAAACGTGGACCGAGTCTCTTTCATTCTCACGTGTCGCGGGTTCATTTCTCGATCGTTAATCACGGCGACTATCGTCCGGAAAATGCCGCGAACCAAGGAAGAAACCCAGCCGACGAGTTTGCTTCCCCGCAGTTCGCGATCGCGGGTTCCTCGGTTTTCGCGGTGGACGTGGTCCGAAAGTTTCGGGGTTCGCGCGCCCGCGGCGATTAACAGCTGCCTCCGCGGGCGCCACGAGTTCCCCGACGAACGCATCGATCATCAACAGCGAGCGGACGGAATAATTCACGGGGTTATCAAATTGCTAGAAACGCGTCGCGAGAGCGCGGCGATTAATCACACGCGAGCTGTGACTCGAATAACGTATTCCACCGGGCAGCCGCAATTCGTCTTCCGCTGACTTTCCACGCGCATCGCTCCACGTACGAATTACCACCGCGAAGTCTTCGATGCCTCGCGTCCAGACGCGACCAAGGCCGTCGTTCCTTGCCCTCGGCTTCTGCTCCCGCAATCACGCCCGTAATTTCGAGGGCGGGCAAGCGGAACGTTGACCCGCGGCTGGTTTTCGCGACATCCTTCGAGCGAACGTTCGCCGGCAGTTTTTCGCCCGACGAAATTCCCAGCAGATTCAAGCGGAAAAGACGGCGAAGTGGTGGCGGGGTCGTTAGCTGGTCGCGCGGCAGCCATTTCGGACGCCGAAGAATCTTAAGTACCCAGAGTCGGGGCCCAGCCACTCGACGGCGCATTCGCCGCTTCATTTTGGCACCAGAACCACCGACCGCACCCCCGTCGCTTTTTGTGCCCGCGCCACGAACGCCTTCAAGTGCCACCGCGAACATCTCGCCCGTCTAAATGGCTTTCAGGGTCGACGGGGGACACGGGGGGTGCGCTTTTCGTCTGGGAACTGGGAACGACAACCCTGGTCCACGTCTGCGCCTGGGCGCCGTCGAACATCTGCCGCGTTTTTCTCCGGCAACCGGTCGCCGTTTCCTTATCGACTTCTTCGATGGATCAGTCGCTGTGTCGCGTGTAGTACTTAGGTCACTGTAGCTTTGATTATCGAATTGGAGGAAATGGAATGGAGGAACGGGATTGTCGGGATATACCAAAGAACGACTCAGTTCGTAACGAGCTTGTCACCGTTTCATATCGCAACTATTGTCGAGCATTTGATTAAGTCGGTGGAATCCCTCGAGCTTTATTTTGCTCCCCGAACTCTGTTTCCCTGCCGCGATCTTTCCAGGTAGATGAAACTTCTCGGGGTGGAATTTTCATTCAGGAATTTCAAAGAGCTGCATGCCAACAAAAGCTGGGGCTGAAGTTTCTTCTGGCTTCGACGAATGTCGCGTCTATCCGCCAGCTGACGTAACCACCCTTTTTCAGGTAGCACAGTGGTCGCGGGGCGTAGGGTAGGAAGATCGAGAGATCGAGAATGCATCGGAGGAAATATTGGACGAACTTCGAACACTTACAAAGAGATAATTTAAGCATAATGTCCCTCGTGGTTTCGCGCGTTTCCTCAGCGGTAGGTACTGAGAATTATGGTCCATTGTTTCTCCGTGTTCGCTGCAACGAGTCCTTCCCAACGCGTTACCTTTCTTTCCTGTCCACTTAATCCCGTTCCCTTTCACAGATCTGGCTGTCCCGTGTTGACACTTGTTTATTTGTCACGTGTATTACGCCCGGGACAGTAATGGATACGCGGAGCGGTAACGGTGACCGTTGAACGCGGAATAATAATAGGACCCAGCAACGATTCAGCGCGGCTTGCACGCGCCGTGACTAATTCGTAACCGGCTTTGTAATTCATTTTTCCCCGGACCGTCTCTACCGTGTCAACGGCGCTATTTTACGCCTCGGACTCGGCCCGCGTTCTGCTCCACCCAGCCGACGCCAGGTACTCGACCAAGATGGAGTACACTGCCGCGAACAGCTAAATCATCGGCCCGCAGGATGAAGGAAACGCGGGGAATGCAAAGGAACCGCCGCGCATTTAATATTCTATTAACGAAATTCAAGCTCCGCGTCCTATTCGCGGTGATTACGACCGCGAATGGCGGGAACGGTCGTTTCGAACATTCAGATATATTGCTGTAATAAAGCTAGTTTTAACGAAACTTTCACTTCCTCTCACCCGGCTGATTTACGATCCTCGTTGGAGGACTTTTTTCTACTCTCGAGGGGGGTTTGAATTTTTCCTGACGCTCGGAATCGAGACGAATTGCCTTCGACTCCCGTCGACGTTAACCAGACACGATTAGGAAAGCAGATCGCGAGAATTTAAATATATGGAGTCGCGTGGGCAGAGGTACATTCGTCTCGACGAGATTTATAAGTTAATCGAGTGTAATGGGGCTCCAGCACCAGCCCGACACTCTGCCGCTGCATCTGCACGTCCACGCTGTCGCATAATTCTTCTTTGAGCCAAGGATCAGCCCTTAGACGGCTAGATACAGATGTACTAGATATACGGGAGTGTGACTCAACGGGGCTTTTGTACGGTGTCTCTACCCTCCGTAGGATTCAGATTGCTTTACGTCTGGTGTCGCGATAGTATCTTTAATGATATCTCTCTTTCGACTCCTCCGCCGCGGTAATCTTCCCCTAATACGCCCATTCAGGGAACCAGAGTGACGATCAGCAGACACGTAATTAAGATCGAGGATAGGGGACGGCGGGGAGTAAAAAGTAATCTCGCCTTTACGCGGCGCTTAAGTAGACCTCTCTACCACCCCCCCCCCCCCCCCGAAATCACTTAGAGTCTCAAATACCAAGGAACAAAAAACTTCTATCGCATTAAATCCCGCAGTGCTGATAAAAGCGAAGGAACACTCTCCGCGTCGAGCAAGATCGATCCATTTTCGGAGGCGAAGCGGCGCTCGCCTAGCCGCGAGCATCGTCGCGCGTATCGCGCGAACTTATCGCGGTAATTAATATCCCTGCAACTTATTAAGCCCGACACCGAGTAACCCGCTATTGCTGATGATGCACGATCATCGCTGCTCCGCGTGGCGCGCCTTATCTCGCCTCTCCTCGCGAGGCAAACACCGTCCCGCAACGAAAATCCGCGTTCCAACGGCGCGGCATCGACCCGGCGATTCGGCATTCGCCTCGGTAAAAAGGTTACCAGTGGGTAAATCGCGTAATTCACGCGGTAATTGCGTGCGCCGTATCTGGCAGGTGTGTTGCGTTCGTTCCGTTCTGCCGGGGCACGAGGCTGCGGTGGCACGCGAGAATCGACCCATCGTCTTCGCGAAGAGAAGCCCCTTTTCCCAGCCTCGTACCCGCGCCTATGTACCTAGCTTCGAATCGCGAGACAGCTCTGGGCTTCGATTGCGCAAGCGATTCCGCACGGTAGCCGTGGACGCGATTATGCAAAGCGATTTTTTTCAACAGCATCGCGGAAACGTATCGTGTTCTGGAGTAAACACAGAGGTTGGCTGGAGAAACGACCGAGGCGTGCACCGCGGGAATAAGAAGAGGAAGCCCCAGCACGGGAGAGGAAGAAAAGGCCGTGGTATGCGGGGCTGGATATAAAGCGTTTTACGATCGATGCCGTGCTGGAGAGGCTCTTGGAGGCTTTTTCGCGGAAGTGCATTAGCCGAAGATAAATATATATGTGTGCGTCTAACTCATTTACGCGGCGCTGAATGTTAATACAGCGGGGCCCGGCGATACGGGGACACTGTCGCTGGGCAATCGTCCAATTCTCGTGCCGTGCACCGGCCAACCTTAGACGACCGTGAAGCTTAAAAGTGTTAAGGCTAATGGTCGCCGCCGCTAGAAGCGTTACTACGGCCGTCTACCGTTCGGTCATTAACTTCTCCCTGACGATTCGTTGATATCGCGGCGCGTCGCTGCCGTTGGCCGACAGATCGGCGTTCCTGCGGTAGATCGATTGGGCAACGGACGTTACAATAACTCCGCAGTAACTCGCGCCGCTCTATAAATCCTGCGCTCTCGTTGCCGTTGATCGAGGGGGCCCCGGCTCGTTCGGCTTGCGCATGAATTTTCCCTGTTATCCTATCGCGCGGATTTATTATTCATCGAATCGGACACGCAACGAGTCGCGGCGAGAGATTGATCCCGCGAAACGAGACCGAGCTACATTGCGACAACTTAATCAGCGCCGGCAGGAATTCATCGAAGCATGGAGCGATCCACGACCGCTCAGCGGGCCACCCAGTGGCATTCCGCTCTCGCTGGGCCGGCAAAGTGTACAGGGTAGCCGAAATGCTTCCTTTCGGTGCGGGAGATAACGGTGATAAAGGCAGATAGACCGCAGAGGCTCTTCGTAGGTGCTTCAAATGGGATATCGTACCTTTCCCTATCGAGTTTCTGGTGGTCGCGCTTGGAAGACGAGTCGAACGATCTGGTGTACAAGGTTCGATGTTCTCGTAGTGAACAGGCACGGAAAGTGGAGGATAATTGATAACATACAGCTGTATTGCTGAATCAGATGATAAGGGGAAGAATTTCGACCTTGAGGGACCTTGAAACACTCAACTGATACCGTGCACGAAACAGTGATAAGCGCGCGATGTAGAGACCATCTTATAAGTTTTAACATTTACACCTAAGGGGTTAGGAAGCGACGAGTAGCTGTCGAATCTGGAGCTATTCTTTTGACCCGGGTACCCGGTGAGACCCCGGGTAGACAAAAATTACCCGGGTATCCGTGAGATACCCGAGTAAATGAAGTGTGATGAGATAGTTGAGAATTTCGATATAACAACCGATCGTCTTTCGACTTTCGATCATTTTCGGCTAACATCAGTAATGAACGGAATAAACTTCAAGCAATTAAATGTGGTATTGTCCGCAGAACGCATTCTGCATCAGAATGAAATAGAGGGACGACATATCGCCGAAAATTTAACAGCCGTTATAATAGGAAATGGTAATGCAGGAAGAATGGAATATTACAATAGGGTAATTCCGGGAGACGCGGCCGGGCTGGAGAGTTGGTCGAGTTGCTATATTCAGACTCTATATCTGTGTATATGTAAAAATGTGTTAAGCTTCAGAACAATTAATTCTCTAGAAATCAACTGTTTCGACCAACACTCCAGCCCGGCCGCGTCTCCCGGAATTACCCTATTACAAATAAATTAATTGCTCTAGAACATGACAATGCGAGTAACACGAATGCAACAACAAATTTATTAGAGACTTAAAAATACAGCATGGCAGAATTGGGAAAAATGTAGGGTAGATGTACCGTTTGTGGCCATTGTACCGTTTTTGGCCATGTGCATAATTATCGCGTTTTTTAGCTCGAAATTGCTTGCAGACACATAAGTATGTGTAGAATTTCAAACCGTCAATATTTTGTTTAGTATACCACCACAAATATAAGATTACATTTATTGCTTACGCGAAAAGTGGCAAGTGGCCACAAACGGTAAAAAATGGATTTCTTATACTTTTTAATTTTCTTAATTCTTTAACGATTTCTCTAGTTAATGGTAACTTAGACATTAATAGTAAACATAGTGTAAAATTTAGTAAAGCCTTTAGTTTCCTGATTTGAAGTACAATTTTAAAGATAATTACGATGAAAGTCACTGAAATCCTTAAAGTGGCCACAAATGGTGCATCTACCCTATTTAAATGTACCTACATCTGCCAGTTTGGAGCACACATTTTTTTCAGCTTGGTTACTACCTGAAAATGTAGATTTATTAGTATTTTCACATCAAAACAGAAATTGTGTGGAGATTAGGTTGCGGATAGAATCGTGATTCGAAGTCACACACTATTCCTTGTATAGAATTTATTACTCTACGTACTTACCGCTACGCACTATACCACGGTGCGGTGTGAATGTAACCTAGCGCCACCGACACCGTCGACTCGCCGATCCCTCGCAGGACCAGGCGCTTCCCAACACCGCTCATTTCGCGTACTGCAGCGCTGCAGATTTCCGATAAAGACATTTTATCATAATATTCATAATCGTAACGCGCACACTATACCACATTGAATTGCTTGAAGTTTATTCCGTGCATTACTGATGTTAGCCGAAAATGATCTCATCACACTTCATTTACTCGGGTATCGCACGGGTACCCGGGTAATTATTGTTTACCCGGGCGGGTCGGGTAGTAAGAGCTCACTCGAATTAGGAAACGAGCACCATCGTTCCTATTTTGGTCTTTCCTGAATCTGGAGACTGTTCGGTCATAGTGGTCCCGGTCGTAAACTTATTTCTGGCGTCGCGGAAGCGGTGGCGTTACGGCGTTACCAAAGAGAAGCGGTAAAATGAATCATCGATAAGAAAATTTTACGCGGGTCTATCGGGTTCTGCGACGTGTGCCGTTCCAGATTAGACTGTGGAGTACGTTGCCGCTCCGTTATCACCGGTGATACGAGAAATAAACGGCGACGATAACGGAGGTGCGATAAGTCGACCGGTCCCCGTTCGCCGCTCCAAGAATCATCTGGCTGGTAAACGGCAGACGGATTTGCAATTAGGCTCCATTGTCTGAGGCGGAATAACTGGTCGTATCGCGAACGGGGCACGATGTAATTGCACCATTCGTCACGCGCTTGGGTGCGCGTAATCACCGTAAGAAAAGGTACAGAAGAACCACGTGATTAGTAATCAGATATCGCACCAGCCAGGGTGGATGGAAGCTTACATGAATGCTCGAGGACGCCGGGCGTCTCCTAAGATCACGAATCCCGAAACTTCGGAATATGTAATGGGAAACTACGCGGCCTGTATAATTTTACAGCGAAACGCGATATGTCCGCCTGAGCCTGACCAGCTCTGAACGAGCTGGCTACAGAGAGGTATCGTTTTTCGCTTCGTGAAAAGCGCCCCGCCACCGACGAATTTCGGGGTTGGCAGCGTGAAACGAGGAGGCAATTCCGCGAACGGCGTGATCTCTGTTTTGAATTTCTGTTCGCGCGGCAGAAAGAAGCGAATGTCAAATGAATGGCGCGAATGAGCCGTCATGGAGATTAACGAGAGATCGTGACGCGAAATTTCGATTGCGTCGCGCTCGTAGGCGCGTGAAAAGCGCTTCTTCGCGGCCATGTAAATGCGCGATTCATAGGGCGGCTGCGGCGCGATTTATTAAAGCATCAGCCCATTCACGGCGCGCTGAAAACCCAGCCGCGCCGAGGTGAGACTTGCGAAGTCATCGCCATTCGATTTGCATAAAGGCGAGCGGCGACCTCCCCGCGCGAAAATTATGTCCCGCGAGGCCGGCGCGTTATTACGCCCTTTGCTTGGGCGCGTCGTGTCCTTTGACTTTAGGGGACGGATCCCGGAATTCTTTACTTCAATGGCTCTACCCTATACTGTAATCTTCCGCGCGCTGTGAACGTTGAAAAGTTCGAGGAAACAATTGGGTAGGTAGAAGGAGTTCGCAGATCTCTGAGTTTCAAAGTTTCAGTGGGTATGTTGTTTCAACATGCAATTGGACTCTTCGTCTTCGAATAAGTTGAGCAGTCGGAGCGGAGTGTGGAGAAGGATGTAGAAATTCTTCAAGAATAGGGGTTGATGAAAGGTCCCTTGGTCATCCGATGGTTCCCACTTCTAGCCACCAGAATTCTTCAATCTGTCCTCGAATAAGCTCGAGGACCCATTATTCTTGACCGGGGGGACCGGTTGGCCCATTCCCGTGGGGCCGTCTCAATGGTGGAATATTTAAGCAGTATTTGATAAACATCGAGGTAACGTGGGATCCGTTCGCCCGGAATTAACATAATTATAGGCAACAAAAGAGGCTTGGAAGCTGAGCTTTAAAACGCGCCGCGGGGCGAGGGACCTCCCTGTTTTCCTTTGGCCCAGGTCCTCGCAGCTAATTTTCCCCTCCTGCCCGCGTCATTGTGCTCGGCCAGGGCTGCTCGTGCGTCTGGGGTGGGTTCAGGGAAAATCATAGAGAGGGGCAATGTCCGGTGTGTCCGGTAAGGACAGCGCGGTGGGAATATTGTCGGACCATATGTTACCGAAACGTGGTCAGCTGTTTATGACGCTGGCCGAGCTGTCCCCTCTGGCTGGGGGTATCGATTTTCCATTTATCAATCGCCCGTATCGGCTCTCGATCCTCGCGATACCATTGGGGGGTACGTACGGTCGATTCGGCCGGGGGAGAGGCCGAGGGAGACTGAGGGAAACGAAACGACTTTGGCGATCGCGAAGGGGGAGTAATCCAGGCATTTCTGCGGGACGATATCTGTCGCGATTGCGAACGATAAACTGGACCCTGCGCCTCTCTCAGGAACGTTTCTTTTGTATCTGATGGACCGACTCGTTTCAATTGGACTCACCCCATCTGTCATGGCCTCGGAGAGGTTGAGGGCCTCTTAGGAAATATGTAGCTGGCGCGGGGAAGATTGTTGTACGACGAGCAGCAGAGTGATCCTTGACTGCTCCGAGAAGTCGGAGAATTTCCTGTTTTCGTAAGATGGGCCCCTAAAGTGGGAATCAATTTTGTCCCCCCCCCCCCCCCCCGAGAGAAATGTGCCCGGAGTGCAAAGATCGCGTCAGAGTAGCCTGGCGCGAGGGTTTAGATGTGTTTTCAATGGCTCATTTGAAAATTACACGCCATTCTCGCGTCAGACCGATCCCAGCTACTTGGACGTTTGAAGACATTGCGTGACCCTGGCTTGCCCCGGCGTACCCTACACCAGTTTACATCAGTCTACATCAGCGTTACATGAGTCACGAGGTGTTCCACGAGGTTGGGAGAGCGCCGATCAGCGCGCATACCTTGCGTTCCCATTTTTTCCACTCGCGTCGTGATTCAGCGTTCCGTGGGCGCTTTTTCCTCGAGCTTTCGCATGGGGGAAGAAAATCGCGCGGACGGGCGAACGTGTTGGCAAGCCCGAGGAGCAAGGGACGGACAAATTGATGGCCACGGAAGTCGAGTCACCGACGAGCCGACCGTCAATCATCGTAGGCGAATGAAACGATTGGTTATTGTACACAGAGGGCCCGTTCCACGGGACATGTTGATTGTTCGGCCGGAGTTTCAGGCTAGCAGACACTCGACGATTTCGTGTGCCACTCGATGCAACGTCGGGAAATGTTCCTTTACATAGCAAGGGGGGAAGCAAAGGGATGGTGGGAAGGGCTTGTTTTATCGGTGACGTGACGGGCGGGGGTTGACGAACGTCGATGGCACGAGTCGTCGTTGACGAGACTGCGTTTGAAGGAAACGAGAGCAGAGGGAGGGTGGCGTCGACGAGCGCTGGTCAGAGATAAATCGTTGGATCATTTCTGGAGAGGAAAGACCAGGAATTCGCTCCGCTTTCTAATTTCAGAAAATGGTAATTGGTTCGGCCTGAGATGCACTTATCTGAATTTCCACGCGGCGTGTATAAATCCGTCGTTTACCGACGTATATCAACACCTAATTAAAGGTAAGGGAATCTAAACAGTCTGCCAATAAATTATTACGCTTCCCGAGCTATTTCAGACCTTCGATCCTCCGAAGTAACGTGCAGCAACAGCTGGCTGCGCTCGATCACGCAAGTTCATCGAGTCGGGGGTGAATTTATAGTCTCTCTATTAACGTAGCCTACACGAGCGGAAAGATTTAAGAAAAATCTAGTAATAACAACTCACTTTTTAGTAATTGCGTATTAATTTCGTGACATCGCGGGCACCCCTCGAAGGAGGGTGTAAAAACTGCTAGTGGAGAAATTTTTGAGTACACTCGTGGAAACAGCGTGAAATGATTTCTACACGGCTGGTAGACCGTCGTGTCGTTTCTCACGTCATCAGCGACAATCCTGATCGCGCTGATAAAAATCCAGTGGCTTTCCTCTGCGGCAACGAGCCGGAAAAATCGTTCCTCGGAACCAGTTAATCTCGTTGAACCGCGAGAGCGCTGGCTGGGGTGAAGCAGAGACGAAATCGTTTTCAATCCGGTCGATCGATCATCCCCGGGGCCCAGCAGGGTACCCCGTGCCTGCTGCGGCCCCGCATAATGTATGCGACTAATTACCAGCCGTTTCATTCGCCGTAATTTCACATCGGATTCCACGTCTTGCTACTTAATGGCTCGTCAGATGACGCAGCCACCCGCACGAGTCGATTCCAAGATTCATTCGTCCACGTTTAATCGAACTTGCCACGATGCAAATAGGGAATCAAGGAGAGGCATTGACGACCCCCTGCCTCTGCTTGCCCCGCTAATTAGATGCATTCTTTGTCTCGACGAGATCCCGGTGTTGGGTCTAAGTAGTTTACAAGCGCGATCTGTTCGTTATTCGTGCGACTAAGGGCACGTTTATGTTGGAGCTGCGATAAACGATCAGAGCGACGATAAGAGCGAGATGATTATATAAATGACAAACGATAAAAGCGTCGAGAAACAAATATTTCTCTTTCTTCGCTATTATCGCAGCTCCAAAATAAGGGTACCCTAAGAAGGTACAGAGAGCTACCGTCGAACGTTAATCACGATTCGGATGGGCCGGTCGCTGCAATTAGCCGGCGCACAGTGGGCCGGATTTTAAATTTGCCGACTTTTGGGTCTTTTTTAGGATATAGGAATGAAATTTACGCCAAAAAAATAGGAAAAAATTATTCCTTTCTAATGATGTATAATTTAATATTTTTTACATTTATTTATTTAATTATTTTTTAATTTTGTAACTTATTTGCGATAAAAAATTTAATTCTGTTTAGTTGGTATTTTATTTAATGCCCTTTACAGTGGTTTGAGCAAAATTTTTGGAAACTTTTCGTTTCCAAGTTATTAAGCCTCGTGGCCACTAGCAATAAACTTGCGACATTTATTGCGAGAGTTGATGTCAGCGCTGTGTAAACACGCCTGAGAGTAACTCTAGCAAGTTCTGATTACTTGCAACAGTTGGTCTCAGCAAGTGAATTCTGTCATAGTGTAGACACCCGATAATCTTCTCTCAGAGAGAAAGCCTCATCTTTCCAAACGTGCTGTTCCGCAAGATTTTTCTCGCAACTACTTGTAGGCAAGAACTTGCGGGAAAAAATTGCTGTAGTGTAAACACTCGTGCAAGTTTCTTGCGCAATAAATGTCGCAACTCGCAAGTTTATTGCTAGTGGCCACGAGGCTTAAGGAAAATTCGAATAATAAAGGAAAGTAGCAACAAATCAGTTTGTTTAAATTAAAGACCAGGTTTTTGTGATAAATATCTTCTTTTATTAGTAACTAATATAAACAATTCATTAAAAATATTTTTATATGCAATAACGAAAATAGCGACAAGTTTCAAATTTCATTAGGAATATCTTCCAAACGCTGAGAAGTTCCACTTTCGGACCAATTCCAATATTTTCAGCAGACTTTCCTCTAAGTAATTACGTAACGATCATTTCCCCCCTCGTCCCACTGCTCAAATTATTAGTGTTTAAAGTTATCCTTAGGTGGGATACTTGAGCAGAAGGGATACATGATCACAGAGGTGTTATTATTAATATATTTGCAATATGCCCCTATTGTCGCGGTGTTATGTTAATGTTTACAATATTAATTCCTCAACTTCAAGGTCTAACTTCTGAATGTTTTGGTAGATGATCTCATTCGCAGAAAGCTGACTGAACTTCGCTTTTGCTTTTCTTTTGGTTACTGTCTTTTCGTTGTTTTCTGCGAATGAGATCATCTACCAAAAATATTTTACCCTACGGACTGACAGAACATTGATAACTTTAAACACTAATAATTTGAGCAATGGGACGTGGGGGAAATGATTGTTACGTGAGTATTTAGAGGAAAGTTTACTGAAAATATTGCAATTGGTCCGAAAGTCGAACTTCTCAGCGTTTGGAAGATATCCCTAATCAAATTTGAAAAATGTCGCTATTTTCGTTAATGCATATAAAAATATTTTTTAATGGATTGTATATATTGGTTTTTAATAAAAGAAGATATTTATCGCAAAAACTTGGTCTTTAATTTAAACAAACCGATTTGTTGCTACTTTCCATTATTATTCGAATTTTCCTTATAACTTGGAAACGAAGTTTCCCCAAATTTCGCTTAAACCACTGTAAAGGTCATTAAATAAGGTACCAAATAAACCGAATTGAATTTTTTCATCGCAAATAAGTTAACAAAATTAAAAAATAAGTAAATGTAAAAAATATTAAATTATACATCATTAGAACGGAATAATTTTTCCCAATCTTTTGCGTAAATTTCATTCCGATATCTTAAAAAAGACCCAGAAGGCGGCAAATTTAAAATCCGACCCACTGTGCGGCGTTCTCCCTCTTCCACAGGGTCAACGTTCCAGGATTACCACGGAACGGACAACATGTCCCATGGTGGCAACTTGTTAGCAATCGAGCCAGCCCCGCTGCCAGACCGAGTTACAGAAAAACGAGCAGGACGTCGCGTGATCTCGTAACATTGTCGACAATAAGCGATAACCGCGCGCACTCGTGTGCTCGCCTTGCGCCATTGTTCCCAAAGGTCATACGGCGCTCGTGCCGGCGTTGCGCCGAGCCGATCGCCCATTTAAATACAATCAGGAAAAAAGGAGGAGCCCTCCCAGCTAATTGCGAGACATCCGCGGACACTTGTACCCCGTGTCACCCTCGTTACCCGCTGCTCAGAACGAGCGGTTCATACGGCCTACCACGCGCTGTCGCCGAGCGCACCCTCGAGAGAACGTTGAACGGACGCCAATGGAGAGCTTGGAAGAATAGACTCCGCAATGGAGATGCCCTCCAACGGCGATTATGGAAAGAGTCGCCAATGAAAAGGACTCCGGGGGACACTCGAGGGGACGAATCGAGGAATCGAAGCTCTCCCCGTGGAAACGATTCAATAACCTCGCCCCGCTGGCCGAGTAAAGAGCCCATTGCCCGAGAAAAATGAAATCAATATACGCGCCGATCGTTCTGGAATCCATAAAAACGAATTCCTTCGGTGGACGGCTCTCCCTCGGCCGTTCTCTCGCCACCGTTACGACCCATAAAGGATTCGATTCGATTTAACACACTCGCGGCGCGGAGTAGGTACGTGAGACGACTATATTCCCCGGCCGCTCGATGCCGTTTGATTCGCGTGCTACGCTTTTGCCCGCGAATGCAGCGGGTGAAATCGGGCCGCGCAATTAGTCGCGCTGGAAATGCGACATGCGGGGTTGGCCGAGGAGGGAAAAAGGACACGTGGGCGGGTGATAAAGGGTACGATAATCCGCGTAAGGGAAATCCTGGCGAGCAGGAGGCAGGAACAATGGGCCAGCTCGCGCGGTGGCGACTTGTCGGCTGTCCGGGCCCGTGCGAAGTACATTAAATCGCACTTAACTCTCTTTCGCCCGCTTATCGGCCGTTATTACTCTTTTGGTCGCGCCGGGCGCGCACGTTTTATTGTCCCGCCGCGCGATACTTCTAATTGGCTTATTCCGCTGCCGTCCGTGCGGCCGAGCAGGAAACGAGCGCCGCCAGATGCCGGTTAAACCGCCGTTACGGTATCTGTCCGCTGAGAAACGCTCGCGGAAACGACAAGCTCTCTCCCGCTGTATTTGGCGCTGCCCCGTGTCGCGTACAGGCAGTCGATAGATGTTAGACACAGGGGGACAGGACGTGTGTAACGAAGGAGAGTCGATGGACTGTCGTGGGATACGCTGGACCGAGAAGTGAAGTTTAAAAGGGCGCGTATTTTTTTCTGAGGAAGACCAGTGGTTTCCGAGGGAACGGGAGATTAGCTCTCCGAATGGGGATTCTAAATGAATCGTCGGTAGAATGTGTCAGGCGATGGGGCGTTGAAAGGAACAAGCTAATCGCCTAGTAATGATCGCAGTCTATTACACGCGGTGTGTAACGTCGGGCAAAACTCCAACTGCGATTAGAGAAATGACAAAGGAGCCGACCGCTTTTCCGCCGCGAAGTGTCCGCCGTTTTCTTGTCGCTCGGACAAGAAATCACACCGACTGACGGCCAGAGCGGCTATAAATCAATGTCAGGGAAGGCTTTCGTCGGTGACACAGGAGGATCCTCGTTTTTGTCGCGCCGCGAACTCACGGTATTCATTAGCTGCGCGGGACGTTTTTGAGGAATGCATTCAGGCCTCGAGGGTAAGAAGAATGGATCATAGAAACGCGTGTCTGCAATTACATTGCCCTGTTACACAGTTAGCACAGCGTATTTCGTTGCACTTTGCGATCCTTCACTTTGCTAGACAGTATACAGCTTTTCTCCAACCCGAAGAATTAATCCACCCCCTCGACACCCTGCACCGATTAAAAGCAAACGTTTGCAAGACTGTTTCGAATCACACATTGCCCTAGCCTCGCATCGCTAGAGCTTCGCGGCTCTGGCAACACGTTCGACGGAAGAATGATTTACGAAAAATGATACACCGGAGATAAAGGGAAACGATTTGCCGCGGCGTCGCGACGTCGCGGGGCTAATAAGCGGACCCGCTCTAATTGGGATCAACTCTTCTGGCTGGCTGGTCGTTATCGCGATGAACGCTGGGCTAATGGATGGTTCTGAGATCGCCACGGAACGATCGCGAAGAGGAACGGCCGGTATTTTTTCCCTTCGACCCGCGTGGGAGAGGTTGCGGCGCGTACACGTCGGCCAGCAAGCCAGCCTAGTCGCTCGAACCACCAACGGATGCGTGCCAGAGGGAAACGTGCACCGTGTCGTAAACACTGCCCGTCGGCTTATTTATGCGTTGTAAGTTGCGAACCTGCCGCGCGCGGTTATTAGACAAACGATAACGACACGCGTGTACGCGTTTCCTTGATTAACTCGCAGCGACTACGGTAGTCGCGCTGGGTGGCGCCAAGGAATCTTAATTGGATTTCCACATCTCGCGCACATTTTTGCCAACGAGGCTTGATTGGCCATCGATACCTCGTCTTACGATACTAGGCTGTTGTCGGCGGTAGGTACCTATCGATCCCCTTGCCGCAAGAAAATCACCGCGTTCGATAGCCGCACGATAGAGTGGGTGTGTTTCAATTAAATTCTTTCGGAGAGGATTGAAGATGCCTTAAGTCTCCCGAGCTTCCTTTTTATCGATCCTTCTTCTCCTCAAGTTTGATAGCAGTTTCACGGAGACTCGCTTCTCTATCCCCTAATGTCGCCCCAGTTATACTGCTTTTCCTCCGTCGCGGTTCTCAATACCCTTCTACTGCTTTCCGGAGGAAAGACACGGTACAACGACTGTCATTGGGACATTCCTGATTCGTGTACGGACCAGTTCCCACGACGCGAGCAGCCGGCACGCATGTCACATCTCGTGTTTCGATCTATGGAATTCCCCGTGTCACGAAACGAACTTCTTCACGCGAACAAGAAATCGCAGTGCACCGCGAGGAAGGAGCCCGGTTGCATTCCGCGGCGGTAGCCACAGCGACGTCGTCGCATCCCTGCCCTTCGAGGACACTTTTCCCACGATCTACCCGTGCAATCTCGATATTTATGTCCCCCTCAACTCTCCCAAGACCCGTCACGCACTCGCGCGGCGCAGAATCGACAGAGGGCCGAAGAGGACGACTTAATCCGTGCACCCTCTCTCTGTGTAACTGGCTGGACGTTCCACCCACGGTCGAAGACCATCGAAATAGTGGCAGGGTCGTTGCACCGCGAGGTATTTCCAATTCTCTCTGCGCACGTAGAAATAGTACCGTCAGAAGGGCAGGGTAGAAGCTCGTCGATTCGTGCGTATCGCGAAATCGTGGCTGGAAAAGCGCGGCATGCAAGAAACCGCTTATACCTCCCATTTGCATCTAGATAGGAGTCGAATGGTTGCAACGCGAAATCAGGTTCCCCCGTTTGCCCGCCATCTGCTCTTCGCTCATTTTCGAATCGGCTAATGAGATCGGATGTAACGCGCTCTTTGCGTAACGTCTGACTGCTAGCCACGATATCTCGTTCTCTTCGCGCTCGTGCGTTGCACTTTACTGCCCCCCCCCCTCTCTCGATTATGAAACTGAAATTATCTCCTCGTCATTCCCAGCCCTGATGGAACTTTGATTCCCGGTCTTGTAAATGAATTCCCAGCATGGTTCTCTAATTCGATAGATCCTTATGCAGCGTGCATTCGGATCCGTCGCATTTTCGAGCCTGATTATTCGGAGCGTTCGAACCCCGAAGCGTTTCGAGCCCATTGCGTCCACGGTTGTGCCCGTCATGGATGACAGGCGTGGCTGTCACCGGGCAGACGAGTCCTCCGCGACGGATTTCCGGCTAAATGACCGCGCCGCGAGACAAATGAATACTCGCCGACAGTCTGGACGCGTATAATAAACCGCGAGTCACTGAATTATTTCGCGTAATTGATCCCGACGCGTTCAATTTCACGTGTTGCCGCCGCGCCGCCTCCTGGAACCGGTCTTAATTGACACGCAGGGCCCGCCCCGGCTAATTGAAAATGGTAATGTCGACATTGTTGTTCCCCCGCGGTGGTGCCTGTTATCGATTCGTTTGCCGAGCAATGATAAAGAGCGTGGACACGGTCAGGTGTGCTTCCGACGCGTTACGCGCCGGACCCGCGGCTGAAGCCGCGGTCGATGATTGATGAATTGCACCACGATGAACGATAGTTTATCGCTGGATTCTAGATCCGGTTAGGCGGGGGATACGCGATGGAAAGGTGCAGCCATTCGGCGCGAGTACACCGAATGCTATGAAATTTTCCTTAGCGGAGGTGAGAAGGCTCTTGCAGGATTGAGATTCTACTGAACCAAAGGACCCACCGATCATTCGAATCTCGGAAACGACAAAGAGGCAGCACTCGCCAGCAGGGAAGGTGTCATTAATGCGACCAGTTCATCCGATGGTAGTTTGGTAGCTGCACGGGCGGCGACCCTCCGGGTTCCGCCTCACCGCTGATCTCGACGGTGTCGCGAGGTGTTAGCAGTGGGCTTCTTAAGATCCATTCATCCTCCGTCTCGGTATGTTCACAGTGAATACCATTAAGGCACACATTCATCGCTGCCTCTTGCTCCTCCTATGCTCGTCCCATTCCTTCCGACTCCGGTCCCCCTCGGCTCGGTAGGCGAGAAGGTTCGCTTGGCCGAGGTGGCTACGTCTTCATAGACCGGTCCCAGGGCCGCGGCGCGGCACGCTCCGCTTAGTTAGACGATCGTCGTCCAGTGGCTTCCGTAAATGCGCTCTCGTGAACGGTGCGCCGCCGCCTATAAACGCGCCCCAGGTATCCGAGATAACAGACAAGCCCGCGGAATGCAGGCCCACCGAACTCGTATACAGCGTTCTATCTTCACGGCTGACCGGTTCAGGCCTCCGTAAGTAGCTTATTTCTGCCTGCTTTAAGAGACATACGGCCGGGCGATCGTGTCGGTGCTCGTGCGCGTCGTCCTTACGCACCGAGTACATAGATAGCGCGCGCCGATTCCAGGGAAACAAAGACATTCCAGCGCTGAGAATACGGATAAGCGAAGGCAGCGACGGATGCTGACTCCGCGATCGTTGTAATTAAAACGTTGAATTCCGCAGGCTGGAGGCGAGACTGTTTCGGACAGACGGGGACACGGATCGGTGGGCGTGTTTAACCGTGACACCGTGTCGAATCCGTCAACAGGCGAAAAGAAGTTGAGGCGCAAATAGTGCGACTAACTGTATCCGGGTCACGGTTACAGTCACTCGGGCCTGTGTAATTCACGAGGAGAGAACGGACGGCTAAACAAAAGTCGAGGGGCGTTGAGGAAACGTTAAAAGTTTGCCTGGGGCTCTCCAGTACGCGCTGGCCCCGGACAAATTGCCAACGGTGACCTCCTCGTCGCAAGAACAAGATAGACGGACGTTGCCAGCCACTCTTTCGGACTCACGGAGCCCTAAATTTCGACAGTGAGTAGCAGAGATGTGGGGGAATATAATGGGGTAGTAAAACGCGGGCGGAGGTTTGAACGAACAGATTTTCAATTCAAGATACGGTGTAGTACCTTGAGATTATGCTGCGTAGGTATGTTTCTGATGAAAAAGGTGGAGACGTCGTCTTCCCTTCTACTCTGAGAAACTCGTCTCTCGTTGATGTAATAACGTGTTGCTCGAATTATATCCCCGATATAAACGGTTTTCCTTTTCAACGAAGGGCGCTTAACATGGGGATCCCTCTCTCCCGGTTGGAATTGAACTGCTGCGTCTAACTTCTTCATTGAAAGGTCCCGCGAGCGTGGAATACAGCTTTCACCGTGTACTTATTCGCATCCTGTCGTTTCCAGCGTCTGAGCATTTCGGGGCGACCGTCATACCGTCTGAGAACGTCGCCACCTGTTAGGGAAGAGCCTTCTTCCTTGCCTTTGCCATTCTTCTCGAATGCCGCGCCCCCCCCCCCCCCATCGAGGGCTTTCCTCCTTTGGCGAGCATATAATCGAGGAACATCGATGGCTTCTGGATTAGAGAAAGTTGATCAGCAACGATCACAGTAAATCCCCAAGAAGAACGTCGACACATGTCAGCTGGACACGAGAGACACGCGAAAAGGAATCAGTAGATGAATCACGAGGGGGCCTTTCGACAGTCATCGAGACGTTCTTAAAATTCAGGCCTCGGTTTCGTTCGAAAGAGAGGAAAGACACGGGGGTCATTAATATTGATGAGCGTTGGCTTTATTAAAACGGCCGATTATTCATTCTGAACGGTACGCGTTAATCGGCGGCCCGAAACATCGGTTAGGGGAACGCCCGAGCCAGTTCCCGATCAAAGGAGTCCTCGACGTGCCGATTATGCGCCGAGTATTTTTAGGCCTTTGCGTAATACAGGTTTGGGAGTGTCGACCCGCGTAATCCGTGGATCGGACAAGTTATTAAAGAAAGGAACGGTCCCGCGTATTCCCATCGACCTTTGGCTAGCGATTGCACAGGGTGAGATTCCTCGGCGACAAACACGTGAGTCATTTGTCACGCGAGCACGCCTCGGACGAGCAAGATATCGACGGCAAACAGAATCGTTCGCGACATTTGCGGCTGACCGCAAGCGAATCGTGCGAAAACAGCGATCGTCATTAGCCGCGGGATATCCGATGAAAAATGTTTCCATGCCGGGACAGTGAGATAGGCTGGGAAATCCAGGGAGAACGACTTTCCGCGTATCTCCGGCCCGCAATTTCCACCTAATGAATTTAATTGGCCGGACAGATAGCTGGAAACCGGCTAAGTATTATGATCGAGGCGGGCAACCCGTTATTAGATTTTTCCCCTGGACGTGCTCTCGACCATAAATAAATCATTTAAACTATTACCGCAGCCACTTGGCCGCTCAGCGCTTATCAATTTCGCGAAATACCGACGTGAATTAGTGATATACTGGATCGGCCCTGGACGAGACTCGCAGATTCACAAAGTCGGAGCCAATTTACTCGGAGGTATCGATAACGTCTTAAGTTTCGCTCTGGTAATTCAATTCCTGTTTCTATTGCGCCAATTAATGCGATCGGGCGGTCGATAGGAATTCCGAGCGCCTCTGATCCCCTTGATTAGCATTTTTCATATATAACGCAAGCGAGTGGCTCTACTTCGCTGGACGTTCCAGTTGAATGTCTTAAGAGAATATAAAAAAATGGGTAGAAAAACATGCACAGATTTTCATATACAGTTAATCTTCTAGACCCGTCACAAGAAAACATAGGTCGCTTATAGATAGGGTATCTTTGGAACGGCAACTGCGAAATCAATTTTTTTTAAATTTAATCTATATGAGTGTAGTTTCCGTTGTGCGTACCGATTTTTTAAAAAATTTTTTTTGTAAAAATGGCGCGCTTTAAAAGAAAAAGTTTCAAAAATCCGCAAAAAAATGGATAGTTTTTCGAGCGTATTTAAAAAAAATATGTTTTCCATCAAAAAATCGGTACGCACAACTGGAGATATTCTTGTTTTAAAGATCCTGTCAAAATTTCAAGTCGATCGGATAAAAATTGACAGAGTTATTGATTCGATCAGCTAGAAAAATGTAATTTCGAGAAAATCGCGTTTAAAGTTTGACTTGTAATGCGTTTGGAACCGTGACGCGTTTCACAAAATGCACCGTATCTTCGTAAACTTCTTCGAATATCGACTTGAAAGTTTCAGAGAGTACTTTTGAAGAGTTAAACATTAAGAAAGTGAAAAAATCGTATTTTTGCAACTATCACAGTGGTGTTCCCCCTTAAATGACTTCCACTTTCGTCCTTGCAATTTATACACTCAAATCTTCAACTACCTTCAACCGTTTCATCAAAGATGTACGTACATACTCAGACCCAGAGAGTCTAACGCCGCGAAGTCCATCGCTCGTGAAACTTAATTCGGCGATTCCTCCGCCGCCTCACGGACGCGCGTTAAGCGCCGCGTTTCGGAGCAGATGGGTGCCCATTCTCGGTGGTGCGCGTCTACGGAATCGCGGCCCGTGAGAAATTGCGACCGCAGACCGCTGCATTAACTAAAGTGCACGCCCCGAAGACAGCGGCGATGCATCGATATCGCATCGACGCCGCCGCGCCATCAACCGTTGTTTCTTTTTCCCCCCTCGTCACGGTGATGGCGACGCTATCAGCTGGCCTCTGTCGAGCGGCGGGGCTCGATCGTGCTATTAATCCACCTTGCGGCTTCGCTCAAGGATGAGGCGGTTGCGACAGGCCGCAGAGCTCAGTTTCGCGCGCCCGTTGCACGCGGGGGAGCGCGAACGTTGTGCAACGCGATTGCAGCCGTTGGTGCACGCGCATCTTTTTCTGGGGTGTCAAAAGAAGTAACGAGGCTGCTTGTGTAACAAACCCGGGTGGAGCGTCATCTTTCAGCAACGGAGGGCTGGGGGAAAAACCGAGACGCTCGGTACCGAAATAAACACCGGAGTCGCCTGAACGTCATTATTACCCACGGTGCACTGTGCTCCTTTCCTGGAATCTCAGTTACTGTCTCCGTCTGATTGCTGATCATATTGCTGGTTCCTCCTATTTAGAATTGATATCCGCCAATTATTCTGAGCGACACGCTCCACCCTTTGCGAGCCTGGTACGCTTCTCCCGACAACGCCGATTCCCAATTAATGATCGAATTATTAAATTATTCCGCGTCGCTTGGACGGGAAAGGGGGTCCTCGAAGGAGCACGTTGCACCGAGGGTGTAACCCTTTTCCAAGCCGCGGTTGCAGTTCATTCACGGTGCTCGGTGAACGCGAAAAGGACGACGGTCCCTTGGGATACAGGTGTAGCAATTAAACGGCGGATTGACTGGCGGAGAAATATTAATAAAAACGGCCGTCTAGCGGCATGCTAATTACCGTAACGAACGGACTGGGATGGAACGAATGGAGAGAGGAATATTATCTGCTTGAAACGGCCACGTGCTGCACGCGTTATCGCGGCAATGTTCCTGGCGTATTAATCCACGGAACGTATAAAGCGGACGCAAGCGAGCCTTGGATATCGATGTACTTTTACGGGGCAGAAAATTTTTCGGGATTTACAGCGTTATTATACATCGAACGCTGAATTTACATCTTTCGAATTACAGTGTTTAAAACAGAACCGTTGATAACGATGGGAGGCGTAATTGCGTGGCTTTCCTCGTGATAAATGAAGTCACTCCGGCCTCGTACGGCTCGCGCTAAACGAAACAAATTCGCATTTACGACTGTACATAAACAATGCGATTAACCGTATTCCCTTTTCACCGAGGGATACTTCGAGAGAAACGGGTTAATCGGTATCGCTACCTTATCTTCTTTTACAACCCAGCTATTAACTTAAAATGGCATATTACAAAACTGTGTTAATAGACTACGTGACACTTGGACATGTTTTTAAGCGAAGTATTCTGGGCAAGAAGCTTTCTTCTTCTTTAATCTTGATTACACTAGTTTACAGCCATTTTGCGCAACAGATGCCACTAATTTTTTCTTATGGAAAATGACCTGCTGATGCCGACAATGAGGTCTAAAAAATTTTCTATGGATACGTTTCCGAGATATCAATAGGAGCACTTTTTACTTGCCTGTCAAAGAGGTGATCCCACATAATTGCGAGTATCTCGTGCTGCGAATAACAGATATGGTAAGAGATTATCTCAAATTAATGATAATTGAATCGCCAACAAATATACCTGACAAAATTTTTAAATGGGTTCAGTAGTTCCGGTGAATTCGATGGAAATATGCGAAAAAGTTATTTTTTTCGACCGAAATTGACATCGACAATTCATTTAATCATTTGGGGTAACTCGAAATTGCGAAAATAAGCCCAGTTTCTTAATTTTTACGTTGAGTTTGCACTTTTACGAAGAAAACAAGCTGCTGCTGAAGAAAATCTATGGATAAATGCCGAATCTAGAGACAATTGTGTGAAAACACTAAAATTTCATTTTTTCTCTGATTTTGTGTATTTTTCAATTTTATTGTGTTATTTCCATTTTAATTCATTCTGTACATTTCTTTCAAGTATTGCATCACTTAACCCCCGTGGGATTGGTGGCGAAACGAGGTCTGCCGCCTTTTCTAAAAGGCGGACTACCGCGATATTCGTGAATTAGAAATTAAGCGCAGGAACTCGAGTGCGTGGGTGGATAGAGCATCAAGCCGCCAAGCAGTCTAGCACACTGCTCGGTTGTTTGGTCCTCGTCTTGCCTCGATCCTCCTCGCCTTTCACCCTTGGACTCGTCTGCCTCGGCTCGGCCGTCTGTCAACTTTGTCTTTCGCTGCTCTCCCCCCTTTGCTTTTGCATCGCCCTGCGCGCGTGCAACCGGGGTAAATACTCTGCCGCGCCGATTCCCGCCCTTTCCAACCCTCGTTAATTACGTGTCGCTAATTGTGCGTTATCCACTGCATCGAACCGCGACCTTTTCACTTCTTGCCGCGCGCTCGCTCCCCGATTGCGATCTCGAATGTCACTTTGACACGTAGTAACGAGGACCGCCGCGAGGGATAAGTTCTTCGAGGGTTGGAAGGCTTTTGAGGAACGAATGACTGCCGATGCGTTTTCGATGAACAGAATTGGGGGAGTTTGGCAGCTTCGTATCTGCTAGATTCTAGATCACCACGATATATCGCGAAATTGAATTCAAAATTCTCAAGATAGGTAATTGAGGGATGGAGAAATAAAATTGACGATTTCTTCTTCCACCTTACTTACCCTCTTTTCCCTGGAAAACTTCTGGCTTACCTCGCCACGACATTTACCCCGAAGAAAGCCCGGTTTTCATCCCGCCCTCGCTCGACGTACAGTTTTCATTGAAACACCCGGTCCTCGAGCTTACGAATACGCGGGCGATACGATCTCGATCTCGTCGCGCTCGAGAAGCTACCCCCTCGGAAATCTTTCCCTCGAAATCTCTGGCCACTCATTCGAGAACGGTAACTGCCCGTACGAGGTGGCGTCGCGCGACAGCGCCTTCGTCGTTTCTCATTTTCGCGCCACCCTTCACCTCTTTCACCCTTACGAGTTTCGACGCCTCCGTCGTCGCTTCACCCTTCGCTCATTTTTTTTTTTTGGACGGGGTGTCATTCGTCGCGACTGTACTCTCAGAATGGAGCTGTGTTCCCTCTGTCATTGAAAGCGATTCCAAGGACACTTTTGAAGACGCAAGCGTTGCGTAACAGAATTAATGAAACTAATCAGCTTAATAATCCCACCATCCCGCACAGTCTTAGCATTGTTTGTCTCCGCCGAATCGTTAGCCCACCGTCGCGCAAAGCTGCAAATAAACAATTGCAGCGAGTGCACGGCGCAGATGTGTCTAAAAGCGGCCTGCGAGCGCTCGAAACGAATGCTGTCGCGTTAATTGTTTTAACATCCTTCCCGTTGATTCACCGTGACGACAGTCACGAGCAAATCGTCGTTCACGCGTGCTCGCGGTTCAATCTCACCGTTTCGTTCGGCCAGTTTAACTAATTAACCGACGAATCCACGCGATTTCCAAGCGGATGCAGGAAACGGCTATCACGGGGCCACGAGTGCTCGCAAACACGCGTCTAGGTGTGCAACGTGGGACAGGAAATTTCCCTTCTGCCTGAACCTATCGAATCTCACGCGAGCATAGCTTCGACCTGAGTGGCCGTATCTCTTCGGCGCAGGGAGGTCACCGAGCCCACCTTCCGTCATTCGAAAAGGTACAGGTTGAAATGAATTGAATCTTCCGAGCAGAGAAAGCCAGCTCACTGACAAGCACTTTATTCGTTCGAGCACATGTGGCGACCAGATCCACGCGGGTCCGAATAGTCGAACAGTTTTCGACATGTGTTTGAATATCGCCCCGAAAACGTAACGGGGACTTCGAGGAGCCTCGCGTCGTGGGTCGTAGAAGAATTCCTCCTCGATCTTCATTGAATACTAGCAAACGAAACGTGACGTTTCATTCCATTCCAACGCCTCCACGGAAAACCTCTTCGTCCTACGAATTCCCCCACGAAACCGTTGAAATTCCGTTACAAACGTGTTACTATGTCTCTAAGTAGTAACAGGTGACTGTATTTCAATAACCGTGTTGATGGACTGTGTAGAACTTCCAATTCTGTCGCGCATTTAGTGGATTTCTTCTGCCATTCATTATACTCTTTCAAGCACTCTGCGAGAAAGGCAGTTAATTAAATATTTCTCGTTAACTCCTATTATTTCCATTGTGTTTTATCATATTCCTTTTGCTAGTACTCTATCTTGGCATTATTTCATTCTCGCTTTAGGTGTTCTGTCTTTGTGTTTCTACTTTTATGTACTACTCCTCTACTGATCTTTTCTATTCTGAATGTACCAAAAGGTTTTCCCGTATATATATGAATAACGACGATAGAGTCCCAAACTTCTCGAGCTTACATCGCCCACATAGAAACTCATTGTCAGAACCTCGAATACACCTCTCGTCTACGGTATCGATTCAGCAGAATCCACGATCTATTCCCGTCGATGCGCGCACTCGTTCGCACGGCGATATCGTTAGCGCCTTATACCAGCTGCGAGGTAATTTCCGATTCCTCGGATCGTTGGCTCTACGAGGCCATTGTCGATACCCCCATGGGTGGCGGCCCCGTATAACGGCCGCATAGTGCACAGGGACAGATGCATCGGGCTAGCGCATTCCAGCGGCGGATGGGCACACGCTCCCGTCGCGTAAAGTCCGAAACACGGCTGCTCGCGCGTACACACGTCGGTCGCATTATCTGATTGCGCTGAATTCAGCCGGCCGTTCCTACTGTTCTGCTCCAGGAAGTGACGTCAGGGATCGCATGCCGCAGCGGGCGCGCGAAACTCGCGATCAGGATTTACGCGCGACACCGTCAAACCCTTTCATCCGAGGCGCCCTCGCTGCTATCCAGCCTTTCCGTTCGCCGGCGATTAAATCGGCGGCCCCGGATTAACTGGCGTCGCTCTCTCGGTTTCGTCGCCTCGAGGGGCAATCGAAGCGGCCGTTTCCCAGCGATCGAGCTGCGCTCAGCTTCTCCCGGAGGAAACGGAATGGCAGAAGTCGCGGGAACCCGTGCAATAATCGACGTCGATAACGAAGTGGTATAGCCGTATCGTTGAGCGCGGCACTCGAGGCGCTAATTCCATCGGGCGGGCTATCTGGCCTTCGACGGGAGCGTGGAAATGGTCGAAACGGAAATAGGAATCGCCGGGGAAGTAGTCGGTCTCCTACATGCTCGCGTAGACACGCGATAATCGCGACCGTTCACCGACTTGTTATTTGCTCCACGAGCCGCGGCCAATTGCAAACCGCAGATGGACTAATCCGCGACTCGTTCGCAATCCGTTACGAGCCCAGACGGCTCCTCGAGCCTATCATCAGACCCCGTCCAGTGGGATTCTCCGACGGCCATCTCCTCTCCATCGGATATGGTGCTAGCAGCGGGGAATCGTAATAATCGCGGCGCGAGCAACGATTTCTAGCGCGGCGATTCGCCGCGGCGCCTCGGAACTTTATCGATTACCTACTTACCAACACCCACGAGTGTTGGCTTATAGATCGAGACCCTGATTTTTCAAACCATTCCGTGCAGAAGAAAGATCAGACTTATGGAAGCGATGTTTGAAAGCAAGTGTGTTAGCGTCGAGGTGGAAACTGTCAGAAACGATACCTACAGCGGCTATCTCGGTTGCAAAATAGGAAAGCTAACGCAAACGGTAGATCATATCAATGTGCCATTTCTGTTCCTCAACAAATGCCCATTTGCTCGCCGCCGAGTTAGCAACGTATCCCCAGTAGGCACCTACATGGAACGCCGGCGAAATCTCGAAGCGCGCGAGCTCGCATTTCAGAGATAGGTACGTGATTCTCGCCCGCGTCTCCGACGCCGTGTATTGTGCCCGTTGATCGTTATCGTGATCAACGGGCACGATCGTTTAGCTGCTCGTAAATATCGCGACGCTTCCCACGCGAGGCGAACGCCTCGGATGAATATCCGCTTCCTCCAGGACGATGGCGGCGACGCGACCTACAGAGGACCGACCTACACTCGGGGCGGAGAGGAGCCCGTCGCCGTCGCAGGTTTACACGTAACATCCGTTTTACCTGCGACCTACTGCGCCTAATATAGCGTGCATCTGTCGATGGCTCGCCACCCACGCGGCCATCGGGGACGTGCTCGCGCGTACGCGTGAATTACGCTGGCGAAGGAAACGATCCGTGGAAACGAATAAAGGAAGACGGGGACAGCTTGACGGAGGGGAGGGCCACTCGCGCGTGTGTGCGCGCCGATCGAATGCAAACGAGGAAGCCTGTCTGCTTTATGCAGCTCGTCTCGAGATTCTTCGACACCGCGGACGCAATATTTACGAGCCTTGTCGCCCAGAAGTCTGCGCTGCGCACAGTGTTTCGCGTAATGCTCAAAAGTCAAGAATCTAAAGTGTCCGATCGACAGATTCTTGTATCTTAAAATCATTTCATATGTTGCCCATCATTTTGGCTGAATTTACCAATTTGTTGACAAAAATGATGCTTGAAATTTATTCAAATTTTCGGTGCGTTTCTTTAAGTACAAACTATTTGCTGAATGTTTATCTGATTAATTTGATTTTTATAAGTTATGTTTAGTATTATCGAGCCCAGCTGCCGAAGAACTTTTTCGCAATATCAACAATTTGTCACAATTTTTTATGTTAAATGTTTATTATCTTTGATTTGAGTTTTAAAAAAAGTACCAAAAAGTACCTCCGTGATTTTTTGCATATAAATTGAGGGAACATTAAACTTTATATTAACGTCAATTTCAACTGCCCGGATTTGCCCGACACGGAAAAAATAGCCGAAATTATTAAGACTTTCACCGCTCAGGCGCGGCTACGCCCAGCGGACATAATTAAACTTGATAGCAGATGATTCAAATTATTGCGACTTGTCAGATACAAACCCAGACACATGTTCCGAGTCCGATTCTGATTTAATATGACAAACAAAATTTTTCATTTTATTATTATTTACATTATTTAATTTTTTTATTAATATTTTCATTTTTATGTTATTTTTTATGTTTTACGTACTACGTAATGAAAATTGCAAATCAAATACAAGAAAAATTTTGAATGTGTACCAAGTTATGATATTTGTCTCTCAAATCCATATATGTAAAACGACCGCAATGGTTTGCAGGTATTTCTGCGAAACTGGTGGAAACAAATTTCCAACAAAAGTGAGTCAGTATTCAGTTGACAACAAATTAAAAAAGTAAAAATGAATAAAAAAAACTTTTTATTCAATCAAAAATCAAGATCACCTCATTTCTTTAATGGAACTGCATATTTTTATACACCCATCGACGAATCTTTATATTCTCTTTAAAAAAGTATTAGGGTACTAAGGTCGAAAACTGATTAGTTCAGAAACTATGAGTTTTGTTCCGAATGCCCATATACGCGAAAAACTGCGCTGCGTCTGGATTAGTCGCGAAGGATCGACATCGCTGAATTCCAAGGTGAAGGAGCACGGAGGGAGCCCGGGAGATGTCGAAGTCACTTCCTTGGTGCTTGAGCGATGGCAACGGCTGTAAATGAAACGGCGACAGAGCCGAGCGACGCTGTTACTCAATTCCCGCGGTTACGAAACGGGCGCGGAGGGATTATTGTTTTACGATCCTCAGCTATTGTCGCGCAGGTCGGCTGAGCCGCGAGATGGAATGCCAGGGTTCGATGCCCCGATGCGTTTTGCTTGAAAAGGTACAAGTTACGCGTGCCCACTGTCAAGTGGTAAAACAATCGTTGGCTTTCAGCGTTTCTTCTGGTGTTAACGAATTCTCGGAAGAGCATTCGCGAATGCTTCTACAAAGGGACCCGTGTGACGAGGTTCGCGTTGGGACATGTGCCGTGGTACGTAATCGAGTGGAGAGCCCAGAAGTCTTGGAAGATAGACGCCCCGATGAGAAAATCAGTAGAAGCAGCGCCGTTAAAGTCAGACACATGGTGTATTCGAATTCGATTGCTATTCGACCCTGACACCGTTCCCCGCGTTCGCCGAGAGAATTCCGCCGAGTTCCTCGAAGCTCGACGAATTAATCGGCGTCCGTATACCCAATTACGACGCGATAAATTGCATAATGTATCGCGCGAGGATCCTTTTGGCAAGGCCCGTGTGTAGCACGGCGAACGGGGGAGAAAGAGGAGCGCACTGTTCCTTCGACGCTCGAGCCCCTCCCAGCCTCTCTCTCTCTCTCTCCTGCTTGCTCTTATTTGCCTACCTGCTCCGCCAACGGAGGCGAGGTGATTATCAATTAGCGGTAATTAATGCGGGATCCGAGCCACCGGATCGACCAGCCAGATCGGCCGTGACATCACTTCCTGACATCTTTCCAGCCACCTCTAGACCCGGCTAAAGCCGGCTCGCTCTTCTCCGCCGCTAGTACCACACGTTAATTAGCGATCCATAATCCTGACGCTTCCTCCAGTGTGTCAGAGAAGCTGGAGAAAAGATATGTTTCTCGAGGCGGGTGAACGTATCCTCGAACGAATTCAAGTTCGCCAGATGGTTCGATTAATCTGCATAAATTACACCAGCTTCGAAGCGTTAAAGATTCAAGCGTCCGCAAGAAGCATAGATAAACGGTTCAGAAGATCGCAGTTAGACGACTGCGACGGGGGACCAGGAAATCCAACTGGTGGGATTAGACAACCCGTGGATCCTCTTTTATCGCCGCTATCTACTGCACGAGGACAGGTGAAGCTCTTGTTCGCCGCGGAACCACCGCTCGCCAGGTGGCCGCGCGAAGATGAAATCTCGCTTTCGCCGGATCTATGAGCGCTACACCTCTGCCCGCGTGAACTTTACGACGGTAGATTCCCATGTACCCGTGTAGTTGCCAGCGGTTCTCGCACCTGAACTTATTCCCAGTCACGATCGTATTTAAAGGCGCGTCCAGATGAAATCCGGGGAGTGCTCGAGTGAAATACCGAGTTAATATCGTCGCCGGGGAGGAAGGAAATTAATGTTCCGATGCAAAGTGTGTCGCCACGGGGCAACGAGGAGGGGAGGAGGAGGAGAAGGAGGAGGAGGACGTCACTCGAAACGCGGCAACAACCGGCAACAGGAACGTTTCTTATTCCCGTCGCGTCGTCGAAACAGCGAGAACAGAATGGCACGTAGCGAGAAATTTAATAAAAGGCCGTACTCCCCCGGAAATAGGTCGGGCGGGAAAGATCGCGACGCGAATACCGCCCCTTCCTCCGCGGAAAGCCCTCTTTCCACCCAGCCCGTGGGAACCGATCGAACCGCATCGTAAATTCGCTCGAGTTCAGTTTCCCGGCTTAAAACGTCGCTCTCCCATTCTTCCACGCCTCGATCGAAATCGCCGGTCGCCTTTAGAGCGATCCCGAAATGCCTCCTACCCGCTCGTGCCCCGGCATTTCTCCCCAAAACGAGTAAAAACTCAGCGGCATTCTCAACCCAGCAATATTCGCCTTATCTTTCAAATACCACTCCTGAATCTATCCGCCTATCCTCAGCTACATCCTGTCCGATCTTCAACAAAGAACGATCAGCTGGAGTATGTTACTCGCTGTTACTAAACAACCGATTGTTTCCAATTCCAAGACCCGCAGGTGTCCGAAGTTTCCCTAACACCGGCCATCTACTCGTCCACAGTGATAAACGACGTCGCGCCGGGACGTCTGATGGAAGGTCTGCCAAGTGGATTATTTCTGCGAGCAGCCTATAGCTATTTATGGGGAGTAATAAAGAGGTATCCATCCCCGGGCCTAGAGGAAAAGCATAGACGCTGGGTACACGGTTGATTTAAGCGACGGCTATAATCCATTCGATGAGACACGGATAATTCAGGTGCTAACGACTATTTACGAGGGCCGTCGATCGTCCGCGAGATGTCCGCCGGGAGGAATGCGACGGGGGTTTGCCATAAAACCCCCGGCTATCCGATTATGGTCGCGGTGCGCGCCCGTAGCCCGGTTAGGCCCCGCTCGTCCATTCTTTTTTACGTCCTTCATCTTTCTCCGGGCAGCAAGCCCTGGCCGGGGCTATTCTGTTACGGGGATCACGTCCAGACGGCGAGGTATTCGGCTAGAGTAGCGCTCTAGCGTGGAATCGGTCGCGTACCTCGGTAATTGTTTCGCACGGTACGTTTCGATACCGGGGCCATTTACCGAGTTACCGGCGATAATTAGCGAACGCGTATCCCGGCCACGCGTTCAATGAGCTGTTACGCGATCCGTTTTGGTCGAGCAAGAATCTCAGCCCCCGGAGCGATGTTCGAGGCCGGTGCTGTGGTCGATGGATCGTCTTGTGTGGCGCGAGGAGGGAAAGCGCGGCCGTGTAAACTTGATTTCCGTGTCGGACCACGAGCACTTGAAAACGTTAGTTAGAAACAGCGAAGGCTCTGGGACCGCGGAAGTCGGGGCAGTGTAAGCGGCTGTTCGAGCACGGGTAACTATATTTCTGTATCGAGGTACGCGTGCTGTTTGCGCTCGGAACGTGCTCGGGCGAACGCTTGTAATGCTTGATACCTTACAAGCTTCCAGTGACAGGTACACATCGGTGTGTCAATCTCGATCGAGTTAGGTTTAGCATGGACATTCTTCCGAGAATTCTTCGGGAGACAGCAAATACGATATGAGGGTGCTTGAGGCTTCCTGAGCACTGAGGGTCTCTACTGGCAATTACAAATAATTTGTACCATTTGCCATGCCTCTTCATTTTTCCCTGAGTATTGCTATCGCTACCTATTCAGTGTACCTCGAACATAAGTCACTGAAACGTCTTATCTGAAATAGGATCTAGAGAGGGATGGGAGAATGAAGTGATAAGCCAGAATGCTAGATGTTATCGTGAAGGTAACCAATTGTGTTGGGGGGTAGAGTATTGGTCCTGCGGAGGGCCAGAGTTCGGAAGAACGGCTTATCGCGTTTCCATCCAATCAATGTCAGAAGCAATGGTTCGTTAACGCTCGACGCGCTTCGGTTGTTACAGGAGCAGCAGCTATGATATGACACTCGATTGAGAGGAAGAGCCTGCAACCGACGAGCAGCCGCCACCATGAGGAAGTTACTGCAGTTTTTGGCCTTGCTATTGTTGGGCGTCAATGCCAGGCGAACGGATGCGGACGCCCCTGCGGACGACGTGTACGGTGGTCAGCGTCGCGGTTCCCTTCACAAGTCTAATTACAATGGCAACAACAATTACAACGCCCAGTCCAACTCCCCCTATCTGCCGTATCAGCAGCCCAGAGAGAGGAAGCCGAACATAGTCCTGCTTCTGACGGACGATCAGGACGTCGAACTGGGTTAGTTCTGCTGTTACTTTTAACCTAGCTGCTGCAGCTACCTCCGCGATTAAGGTGCAGGTACCGTTTGAATTTCAAAGCTCCGGTAGAAGCTGTTTCTATCAATAGATATTTATTTTTGGAATACGGTGAGCTTGAGATATGAATGAAAAGGAAGTGACGCTAAGTGGTTAGGGAGAACGAGGGAGAATATTCGATTCCCTATCGAAAGAATCTGCCCTATCCCCGAAATAGTAATCCCCCTCCCGAGAGATAGAAGGCTCTGTCTGGCTCGCAATCCCGGCCGAGTTCCTTTTGGCGCGCGTAAATCCGCCGAACGAAAGAACGAACGAATCTTTTGATCGTCTGTTGCGGTTGGTCCAATCCCTCAGGTTCGCTGAACTTCATGCCACGGACCCTGAAGCGAATAAGGGACGAGGGAGCCGAGCTGAGGCACGCATACGTGACCACTCCCATGTGTTGTCCGAGCAGGAGCTCCTTGCTGACCGGCCGTTACGTGCACAATCACGAGGTCTTCACCAACAACGACAACTGCAGCAGCCCCCAGTGGCAACGAGATCACGAGCCACACTCGTTCGCCGCTTACCTGAGCAACGCGGGATATCGTACCGGTGAGTACTCGCCGATCAACCCGATCTCTTTCCAACCCCCTCCCGATCACGGGCACCTCCTCGAAAGTGTCCTTCGAGACCACGTCCACAGAAGGAGTCACGCGAGCCGCGGCTCCGCTTTCGCGTGCACGAGGCCTCGCGTTCGAGTAATCAAAGTAGTCCCATCAGGATTTATCAACGAATTCGAAGGACCCCTCGAAATAACTCCTTAAGAGATGGCGTCCAGATGATCACCTTCCACTTTGCACCGCCCTTTTGAAATTAAGTAGCCCATAATCGTTTTCACGCGATGGAGGTCGCGAAAAGGGCGAGGACTGACGAAATTTTCCGCGTGACTGGCCCCCAGCATCGACGAGCCGATAATTCAGGCGATTTGTAGTTGTCGAGGTAGCATTTATCCGCGCCGGGATTCTTCAAGAATCATTATTTATCGCCCCGCGTTTCTTCGTTAGCGGTCGCGCGTTGGGCCTTAACGATCGCCGCTCGGTTAGAGGAATTTGCCATTTGCCGACGACGGCGATTAGTCAAGGGAACGGTCGCGGTACGTCACCGCGCATTCGCTGACCTCTGACATTGCGAGCGCGAGAGAGAATCTGGCCACCTTCAATTGAAGCGAAGCCTCTATTTATTTCTGCGCCAGAGCGCAACGCTCTGTAATTGGAGTCAAGTACGTTCGACACGATAAATCCTTGTTGCATAAGCAATTACCGCCGTGGAAACGGTCCATTGCGCTCTGGCCGAGATTTTTCAATTGGTACAGGTCGAAAGCCTTCCTGTCCTTCCTTTATATCCCTCTCCACGCGATCATCGCTCCTCTGAATGCCAAAAATCTTCGGCCATACCGATATCCAGGGAACTGTTAATACACTCCTCCCAACATCGAAACAAGTGCGAGAGATGTCGAAGCAGGTCGTTGAAAGAGCACGGCTGCGTTTTATCTTCAATAATCGGAGCGTAATTACGCGACAACCGAGCTTGATCGAATGTAACAACGGATTCCCGTAGAATCCTGGAGGTTCGATCTCCCCCAATTGTGTTTCTCCCTTCGTGTTCCCTCGCCGCGGATAGCCGCGGCGAAACTTCGTCGAAGCTGATTGTCAATCGGAACTTAGCCGATTGGAGAAATAGCGGAGGGCTCCTCGACGCGGCTAAAAACGATCGCAACATAATCGCAGTTGCCCGATCGGCGATCGGGAACAATAATTCTGGAACCGTCGGCGCATCGAGCGTGGCGGATGGATTGCAGCTGCATCGTCGATTGTGTTTGCATTGTTCCCTAGTTGCCGGCGCTCGAGAGGCAGCCACTCGTCGATGCATCCCAGACGCGGATGCATCGATGGGATACAATTACCAGGCATCGTGGAGTCGGTCAGGTCGGTCGACTGGGTTCGGATCTACCGCTAGGCTTTTTTTCAAACGCCGCTGGATGATCGAGGACGAACGGTCCAGCGGCTGCATCGGGCGTTTAACGAGTATCCTTCGGCATTGAGCCAGACCAGAGGAAGAAGAGAGCGAGCCCGATTCAAGGTAAACACATCCGAGGGCCGGGGAATATATACTCGACACCTCTGGCGTCTCGTCCTTTTGCAATTTCACCGAAGGCGGTCGAGTTATCTCGTTCGAATCTGCGGTAAGGTTTCAACGCTGCCCCCCCCCCCCCTTCGCCTTTTCGAGGGGGCTTCCCGTCGGATGCAGGTGTTTACAGACACCTTTTTGCGCGGCTCCGAGCGATCTGAGGCTGCACGGAGCGCTCTCCGAGCAGGATCGGTCGACCTCGTGGCAACGGTTTGGAAAGGCTTTGAGGATTAATCGATCCGGGGGAGAGCGCGGAGTTTTAACCCGCCCGCCGAATTCTGATACCGAACATGGAGCTCCGGGTATTTGCACGTTAGACTCCTAATCCAAGAAGCAGTCGCCTGGAAGCGGGAGGGTAGAAGGAATGGCTCCTCCGGATAAGTCATAACGTTCCAACAGCTCCATCTTCGCGACCGTGCTTCATTTGAAACATACTTAGGAGGACTTCCAGCAGGGAGACATTAAAACGCTCAGGAACATTGTAATCCCGAGGAAAGTGGACTTATGACCTCCACCTCTGACTAAGCTACCCGTCAAGTCGACGGTAACTGATTAAGCCTTCCTCTTCTTTGCACTTTTATCTTGAACCTCAAGTGCGCTGCCCCGAATAGCCTACTTTGCCGAACGCTTATCTCCGAATCTCTGGACTTATCTCCAAATTACGCTGGAAATTACTCCGCTGTTGCCTTTGCGGATCCATTATAAGAAATTACGGTCGGGAGCTGGCACGCTTCATGTACCTAACGCTCGATCTAGTAACCGATCTGGCCACCGAGGCAAGGGTACGCGATAAGAAATTGCTGTGCCGAAAATCATCATCGTAATCTTTCACGAACAGTCACTCCCATTACACCTAACGACATCGTTTGTCTAACAGCGAATAGCAACTGGAAATATCCTTCCGCCCAGTAACCCTTGCAGCCACTTTCTCCCACTTTTCAGTCTGTCAAGAAAAGGACCCTGGTCCCTGTGAGGGGACAGACTATGCTCACTATCGTGGCCTCTTAAAAGGCTAGGCGCAGCCGAGCAGGATCCTTGTAAATTGGAGCAAACGGTGCCATATCTCAGTTGGCGAGCACGCATAGATCCTGCCAGGCTATCTCGCTGGAAGATTATTCGTGAAAGCGACCGAAGAAACCAGGTCCCGTGCATTCGAATTCCCTGCGCCACATCGTCGTCGATCACTCGACGACGGTAGTGCCCCATAAGAAAAGAGATCACGAGCAGGGGAGGGGTGCGCGCGAGGCAGCGATCGCCGAGACAAAAATCTTCTCACGATCGTGACAGTTCGGCCCTTCGATGGTCAGTGCGGGACTGCTCCTGTCGGGCGGGAGCCCTTCGAGCCCCGTGCATTCCCTTTAACCACGACGTCTCTCCTTGTCCGTACATCCACGCCAGCTTCTCTACGTACGACCATATTCGAGAAGAGCTGGCAGGACGTTGCTCCCTGAACGCGGCCGGGTTTCTCAGCCTTTAAGCCTCGTCCACATCCGGCAGGGGATTGGCGGCTTTCCAAAAATCTTGCAATCCCGGTGGTTCCATGGCGCTTCCTCGTAGCAACTCGACAGGGCAACGGGCCCCATCGATCCGTTTGGATGTTGGAAAGTGTATGCTAATTACCACCACGCTCCTCTTAATAGCGCTCCAGTCGCGGGGATCTCTGGTTAATGGCTAACCCAGTCCCTCCCTTAGTGAAAAGACAGGGTATCGAGAGGCTGGGCGATAATTAATCAATTTGCTCCGTGCTGATTCACCTTTAGCCTAGAAGGATAGACAGCTATCCATCTTCGGTGAAATGAGTGGAAATTACACAGGCCACGGTTGCATTAAACAAACCTCCTGGCGATCCGGTTTGCTCGCGACCGCCTGGCTACTTCAGTACCTTCTTCCCCGTCACGGAAATTAAGAGGCCGCTGTTCTCACAGCTCGTCGGACGGGGGACCGCGGCGGGGGGAATATTCGATTGGGCGTCTAGGATCGTTTTGCATCGTCCCTCGAATAATTATGAGCCGTGATCCGCGACGGCCGGGCCCGATCGCCGGCACGGAACGGCCGCAGAAGAGAAAGAGAACTGGTTTCGTTATCGTCGCCCGTTGTACGCCCGAGTGTCCCTGACCAGAATACCGGGGCTGGCAGGCCGGGGCGACAAATTTTCCTCGCTATCTTCGCAAGAGGATCTTGTCACGCGCGCATACGTTACGGCTCACCTTTAGGCCGCGTTCGAGACCCGGCTGCTGCCCAGGCACAACGCGTGAAACTAGACCTGAATTCGCCGATGCTAATTAGGTCCGAGAAACTAGTACGCGATCGTTCCTCTCTGCTAGCCAAGGGTGCATGCGCGCGAATCTTGCCAACAGATATGAAACGGGGATACTAGCGCCTAGAGAGGAGGCTGCACTTTCAGACGGACTCTGCAAAGCTCTGCCTAGACGGGCCGCGAAGCTTGAATCTGGCGGAACCCACGCAATCCTGGGATTCGGTCGACGATCGATGACAGCGTCCCTTTTATCGACTGCACTTTCTGGTCGACGCAGAACGCCACACAGGAAATAAACGCGAGGCGGAGCACGAGGCAACGGTATTTTGTCTCGATTGTTCCTGTCCCTTCGCGTTCTGCTTGTCTTCCAGCGAATACAAGGGAACCTCCCGCGCTGAGAGCTGTCGCATTAATTTTTCTCAGTGGACGATGAATTCGATGTGTACATGCCCTGATTTACGGGGCGTTATTGGAAGGATTCGGGAGGACCAAGTCGATGCGAAGGAAGAAACGAGTAAACACCACGTGGATTTAGTGGACCATTCGAGCAGATGATCCTGCGATTGCGAGGCGTGTAAATTTCACACGAAGAGTCGATGACAAAAGAAAGAAGGAAGGGTTTCGACAGCATCTTTAGACGAATTTTTTTCCAATTTACGACGCCCTTTGCGGCCCGCGGGGTATAATGATAAGGCCACACACGGGTCGTGGAGTGCCGCGCCAGCCAGAGAATAGATCCACCGGTAGGATAACTGAAGGACTCTCGATTCCACGAGTCCGGAGGTGTTGAAAGCGAGAACGCTGGGGGGGGGGGGGGAGAGATTCGGTGGCGTAGCTTGCACCGGTCAGACCTGTTAACTGAAAATCCTAACAGCGCAGGGAAACGATCGTCAAACACGAACGGTGTGTTTGCCCTTACCCGACGCACTCCTTCAGCGCACAGCCGTCGAAAATGTCAAGGACCTTTCGGTGCAACACTGTGTACCCGATACGAGATGCATCTACGCCGAGCTGATCGATCGTTGCATGCTCGGTGCACAGCGTCGGCGGGAAGGCTATCCGCCGCATCGCTGCCCAAGCCGTGATATCTTAATAGAATATCTGGATGGATCTTAATGGATTTCGCGGTGGAACAAGCTTAGGCTGATCGACGTCCCGTGGATCCCACACCGGGCCGCGGCGATCTGCCTATGCAAATCGAGTACGATGCCGAACGCTGATCTAGTTATTAACCCGACGATCCGTGGCATCTCAAACCCGCTGCCGGTTTCTCGGAAAGGATATCACGCGACCGCGCTCTAGCCGATCCTGCCTGGCGTGCAACGAAACAGTTTAAAAGGGGGAAAGGTACGAATCGTATAAGTACACGTTCGGGCTCTTTGAAGGAGTTAAGAGAGAAGTGCAACCGAGTCTGTTTGCACGATACCCTCGATAAATAGCGTCGCTGGCTGTTCTCTCTTTCGGAGCGGTCTATGCGCCGCGTTTGTACCATGGACGAATTTTTCCCGCGGTCCAGAGGTGTGTTTTCTGGAGGCTGCCGAGGAAATACTCTCGATAATTAACGGGTCTCGCGTTTTACCGCGTTGCACGCGCGTTTCCAGAATGTTTCTTCGGGAGAGGTATGAGGCGCCGTTGAACCGTGTGCAGTTTCGTAATGTTTGTAGAGCAACACTTGGACACGTCCCAATACCTGGACACTAGTGCAAATAATACTGATTATTACATTTAATATTAGTTTTGTCCATAAAAGGACTATTTTATTCAATTACTCAAATATTTATTAAAATATATTCATATACATATTTTTCTTAGTAAACGTGTAACACTCGCAATAAACATATATTTTCTTGATCTCTCCGGTTTACACCATTTTAGTATTGTCGTTAGCTGATTTGCTAAGCAGTCTCTACTTTTTCTTAAGCGAATGTTATTAATAATGTTTAGTATATTGGTGTAACTAATACAGTTTTAGAAAAATGGTACCTAGTAGTATTATTGTGTTTCCGCCGTACCTTAAACGTCCAGGTATTGGGACATTTACGTTAGAAGGTATTTTAAAAGGCCCGCCAAAGTGTATCAATTGGAGAAGTAATTGCTTCGCGACACGAGATCGTGTGGACCTTTCTCTCCTTCTTTGCGCGTTTATCTACTACCATTTCTTTACTGTATTAACAGTCTCAGATACAGTCGAGGCGTTGCAGGTTTGCGGCCTCGTATCGGCGGTCGAGCACGCAGGGGCGGATACACCCCTTATCTCACGGCTATTTCCTACCATGTAATTTACGTAGCTTCACATAGGTGTGCTTAAAACCTAATTCACCGATATCAGATTTTCGCACGGCCGGGGCGGGCGTGCAGTGTGGGCAGGAAATGGCTATGCACGAGAAACACCGTGCTCCTCGACCCTTCCGCTCAATGGATATCTCCTTTGATGCTTTTCGGAACTGTTATTCGGCGCTCCTGCAACAAGCTATTAGGGGTTGAGGCTCCATTAATTCGCGAGCCCTCGCGCGAGCTTTGATTCATTCTATGTAGTAAGGCCCAGTGTTTCTTCAAAGAAAGTTAGCAGCCCCGCTGTACTCGCTTCCTGCTCTTAAATATTTACAGCCAGATTGAATTGCACGATTGACGACCGGCTTGGTCGCTTGGTCGCGTCCACGGTAAGAAAATTTATACCTATAAGGATGGCGAATCCTTTCATGGATTTTACGTCCCGGCCAGCGTGCTCGATTGTCCATGGCCGTATTTTCGCATCGACGTACCCCGAAGAGCCTATGCCCGACCCTCACGCACGAGGCCGCGAGGCCGGCCGGTAATAAAACAAATCTCCTTATACGCTTGTAAGTTCGCACGGTTCCGGGATATGTCGTATATGGGAATCGAATGGGGTATTCCTCGAATCGCAGGTACAGCCGTACAGCGAGAGAGAACCAGGGAGAGCGGTGAAGGGGACACGGAGTCCCGATGACTTGAAGAGATCCTAGTAAACGATACATTGCACGATTCGCCTTCCCTGCCCGTTGTACCATAATTCGCGATGCTTGCTACAGGTCCACGTTCCCTAGGCGTGTTCGAATCTCTCTGTACGTTTAGTCCTTGATGTCTCTCGTAAACATCAGCCGGCCACTGCTAAATCAATCAAGATTCTGGAGACCTTGACGCGGTACAGAATTCTTTCACCGGAGCAGATTTTAATGGAGTCTAGGCTTGAAGCGTGGGCCGGATCTACGGGATTCGGGGAAAGATATTTCAATCTGCGTTGAAACTGACGCGCTTCGTAGATAACCGAGGGGTTCCATCGGAAGGGGGATTCGGAGGGGCCAGGGAGCAAAAGAGCTACACACAGAAGACGGTATCTATCGCTATTCAAGCTGTGTACTATGGACACGATCGTAGGACCCTGAAGAGAAGGACGAAGGGAAGCGAACATAGATACAAGCAGGGATGCGGCGGTGCCGCACGAAAGTCAGCTAGACCGTTCGTGAGGATCTTGGGGCGAGCCCCGGGCGTTATCAGGATGCCCAGGTTGCCGTTGTTGCTCCGCGGCTCGTCGCTGACGTAGCCGTTACACTCCCCCGCGACTGCGAGGATCCATTGAATCGCATCGGAGCATCTACATGGACGTGAACGTGATACAACGCACAAGAACGGGGGTGGTCGACATGCTGAATATTTAGAGACAGAGGGGCTCTGCTTTCGCAATTCTGATATGACATTTTCAGTGGCCCTGGACGAACCAACGGGTCTGAATACTGAAGGAATCAATCCTCTAATCCTGTTGAATTGTGAGTAGACCGCTCGTGGTCGCTTAATTAAGAATCTACCACTTGAACTGGGCTCAGTGATACATACGAGGATTTCGGAATCCTGCTAGATCCAGCAGCCCAACAACTTCGCACTGAAATGTGCAGCAGCACCGTGCCAGCGATTTCAATCACATCAGGCAACAGAAGTACAAGCTTTCCAAGCAGGAAACGCTCGAAAAGGGTCTACGGTACCTTTCCTGGGAGCAGCCGAATATGCGCGAGAGGTGCAAAGTTCCCTCCAGTTGGTGCAGGTGAGATTATCTAAATTTAAATCGCGCCGAGCAGCAGACCCGTGGAAGAGCATTGTTCGCGGCTGTTGCGGCTCGAGAGGACGCGCCGCCAGTTTTTCGAGTGCTCGTGGGACACGAGGGGCAAAGGGGAGCGAGGCTCGCAGGGGGAAACGAGGAGGTCGAAGACGAGCCGGACTAACGCGGGGCACCCACACGCTCGCTGGAAGATACACGAGGGTCGCACACACGGCGCGCACAAAAGGGCCCCCACGGTGCAGGTGCAGCCCTGCGGATCGCTGCATTCATCGGGGTTTCGCGACCCTCTCTTCTGCGTCGTCAAAAGGCGCGCGACGCTCGCTGCGATTCGGCGAAAACGCGTGACACCTTAAGCTGCCGCCCCGACGGCTTCCCCGCGGGCTTTTTTCAATGGGAAGGGGGGGGGGGCTGCGATTTTTTTGCGAGACTTGCGATATCAAAGAAGTGAATTATGTGTCTAGCAGGGGACAGTGGATTATCAGGACAGTAGAAAAGTTCAACCCTTCCGGTGAAACTTTGAATGACGCTCTCGCGCCTTCATTCCTTTCCTTCCACTCTTCGAGCAGATAAAGTTCGTTCAAGATCCGTGTCCATGTTCCTTGATAATCTCCCTCGGAAATGCACCACGGATAAAATCCAAGGGGAGACACGTGCAGAACATGTTACTGCGAGGAGCACCCACTCGGATTCCAAAAGAAATATGAAACAGCAACGCGGCACACGTGGGAGTCGGGAACAGATAATCGTCGTGGCGATTCAGGTGCAGCTGCAAATCAGAGGCGTTCCTCCCCGGGATGGAGCGCGACTCGGGATTGATTGTAAATGGATCACGCATTGTGATTGCAACTTTGCCTGGCACGGTTCTTCGCCACGTCGCACACACCCCGTTCGACGAAACCCACTCGCCGCGGCGAAAATGGACAGCCGAGAATAAACGAGGAGCAGGAAGACCGCGACGCATGAGATCTTTACGACGCAGCAGACGCTCATGCCAGTAATAAGACAAATCGACCCCTATTATCTGCATAATCACGATAACTGCATAATGACCGTCTCGGCGTAAGACTGTTGGTACCGTGAAAGTTGTCAGGAACGGTTTCTATGATTAATGTCCGGGGGAATCGTTGCTCTTATTGAATATAATAGTTTGTAATGACGGGTGAATAAAAGGGACCTAATTGCATCGATAATGCGATGCCTTTCAACCTAGCAGAACTCGTTCGCTTCTAGCCCGAATCGAACCCTCTGCGATCGAGGACGAAGCTTTTCCACGAATTCTGAGGAACTCTTCAGACGGACTCTTCGTGTTTGTTCAGAATACTTGCGATCGAAGGGCAAACATCCCAGTATCTTAGGCCAGAAGGGGCGCTATTTTTTGAGAGAGCAGTCGCGTGTCCATCACCCTCGTCTCCCTCGGCGTTTGTATTCACACGACTCCTCTTTTTACGGGGCTGATCGTTGAGAGACTCGTTAGAGCCGAGGATGCATGCGATGCACCTTTAAATCGAGGTCTAAGGACTGACGTGGAATCGTACAAACGTAGGCTCGAGTCAGCAGCGCATGCAAACGATCGACGAGCCTTCCCGGGAAAGGGGGCTAATACCCCTGGTGCACGAAACGCCTGACCGACATAATTGGGAAGTCCTATTGCCGATTTGGCGCATCGCGATGCTCTAAATATACCTGGCCCGCTTAGCCTTGCTAATTTGCACCCTGTCGCTTTCGCGTCGCGCACTGGATTCTGCAGATTCTCCTGAATCCACTGTGCTACGTAAAAACGTACATAGAGGGTACACTTCGCGTGGAAAGTAACGTGCCATCGTTTGGCTCCACTCACAAAAGGCTCCCAGCACAAAGGGTAGACGCAGAAAGTCTCTGTGCCAGCCAGACGAGAGTTCTCCCTTCGAAAGGGTTAAGTGGGTCGATCCGAACGATTCGAGACCACCGATGCCGCGGTGTGCGTTACCTGTTGCTTCCCGGCCAACCGGAAAGGCCGAGGCGGCCCTGCAGAAAGAGCGCGCGGCGCGAGTGAAAATGCAGAAATAGTGGGGCCGGGGTCCCGACGCGACGTCCAATCGTGAAAAAAGCCGGGACGCAGCGGCACGGTCGATCGGCCTGTCCGACAGAACGGGACAAAAGGACGAAGGAGGAGGAGACGTGATATTCTGGCGCCAGTCGCGCGGCCCGTGCTCCGCTCGGGACAAACAAAACGAGTGGACGTGGAGAGCAACGAGGGGTGGGTTGTGCAGCGGTCGATGCAGCGGATATACGACGGCATGCAGCGGAGAATATGGGCCAGGCCGACCGACGGATTCGTGAATCCAGATCGTCGAATCTGGAGCGACGTCGACGACGGTTCAGCTCCTCTGACGTAAGGTAAATGTCCCAATACCTGGACGTTTAAGGTACGGCGGAAACACGTTTGTAAATTTTTCAGTTATGCAAATCGATTTATATAAAAACGATTTTGCAATTACATGGGGCATCGTGTGTACTTTATCATTAAAAGGAAACAACATATTGTAGGATTGAATAATTTTGTAAAATATTGAAAATTGATAGTCCTTAGAATGACCCAATACCGGGCAGCTTAACTACTTAGTATGTCCCGGTGTCCCGATTTTACTGTCCCATTACCTGGACACACGATGAAACATCAGCAATCTGGATGTTTTCTAGGGAAATCGAATAAAAAAACAACACAATAGTTTTTTCTTTTGCCATATTTCTTCTGTATAAGTAATTTATTCAAATCAGTAAACAAACTGGAGTAAAAACAAATCAATTATTCAATGACTAATTTTACACATGAATTAAATATTATCATTAAAATAAGATAACAAGAATACAAAGTAATAATTGTTAAGGTGTTAAATAATTATTTTATTATTGTGTCAACAATAACGCGTACTTATTTCACAGTTTGCACACATGGTCAGATTTATGGTCGTTCCGGGATTTCACTGTACCAGTAAATAGACACGGAAATAAAAAACTAATACGAACTTTAATTTTAATCTTCCAATCAAAAAATAATACTACTAGGTACCATTTTTCTAAAACTGTATTAGTCATACCAATATAGTAAAACATTATTAATAATATTTGCTTAACACGTTGCGTGCGGGTGACGTATACGGTATAACGTCATGGAGAATCCCTATCCTACGGCGGGTGACGTGTACAGTCACGTCTTGGGCCCGGTCCCAATAAATGAGAATTTATCAGGTATCGAATTTTCCTTTTGCATACGCATTCAGTACGAACCTGTTCATCATTGTGTGCATGTCCTTAAAAAATTTACAGCGTTTTCGCCATGGTGCAGCTGTTTTTTGTATTTAAAGCGTCATACCTTTTTTCTAACAAAAACAAATTATTTTGGGTTAAAATGTTATAAAATGTCGAAAGTAGCATAAAAGGGTGCATTTTATACAAAAATCTATTTCCGGCTTCTGGGACGGTCAACTATTTTTGGTGCCGCACGCAACGTGTTAAGTAGAAAAAGTAGACACTGCTTAGCAAATCAGCTAACGGCAATACTAAAATGGTGTAAACCGGTGAGTTCAAGAAAATTTATTTTTATTACGAGTGTTACAAGTTTACTAGGAAAAATATGTATATGAATATATTTTATTAAATATTTGAGTAATTGAATAAAATAGTTCTTTTATGGATAAAACGAATGTTACATGTAATAATCAGCATTATTTGCACTAGTGTCCAGGTATTGGGACGTGTCCAGGTGTTGGGACACTTACCTTAGACCAGTTTTCGCGGGACAAGTGCTCGTATAACGGCGACCATACATATCGCGAGCTGAAAGCCTAAGAGGGTGGCGCGGGTACACGGAGATGAAAAATGGCCGGAGCACACGCCGCGGTTATAATTGAAAACGCGATCTATTTCGCGCGAGGAATGAACCGCTGGGGATGGATACGGAGTTGGGCGAGATTCGGGCCCGCGGCTCCTCCTTTCCGTGATAACGCTGGCAGAGGAATGCGTTTTTTCAAGGCGATAGCGTATCTGAATGAAAGGCACGAGGACAGTGATTAGCTGGAATGACGAGGCGCCAATTAGACCCCCGTTACGGGCGGCTTCGATCGTTATTGGAGCGCAGTGTACCACGGGGCTCGCGTTCCTCGCATGCATCGCGCTTCGCGATAAGGATCTAATTGATATTTACGGCTGCCCTAGTGCATCCAGGTATTTTTAGGCTGGCGCTAAGTCAGCGTGAACGGTGGAGTACACTTGAGGCGATCGTAGCAACGACCCCGCGGATAGAAGCAAACGAATCGATACGGGCAGATGCGGATGAATGTGGTTTAAAATATTTAAACTGGTTCTTCGCCTAGAAACCAGTCGAAACTACAGAGTAATACTTTTTCAGTTACTTTGTGTTGATGAATTGGTAACCACTTGCCAGGCAGTAACAGTCGGCTATACTGTCATCTTCTTCCTCCCGGAGGAGCGTAATTTTGCATAACTCGTGCCCGATTAATTCGATTAACCGAGCGATAACTCGGTGCAGCCTGATTGGACGGACCCATGCACGGCACGCCGCTGAGCAAGCTCAAATTATCGATAATTAAAGCGCAATCGTGGAAGCGGCCAGCCACCGGTTCTGGGCCAGCAGTCGTTTATGCAAATTCCACGGTCAGATCAGCGTGATCCTTTAAACCTGTTCCGTGAGAAACGTGTCTCGGTTTCAAAAAATGGCCCCCTCCCCCCTCCCCAAAAGTATCCGGCGTCGGGACGGAGAAAACTTTCCAACCACGTCGCTAATTAATCCGCGACCCCTTCATTTTCCCATCTTCCGGTCGCTGAGCTCCTATCAATAAAAACCCAGATCGAACTTCCCATCGCCAGTCAACTGAACGTCCGGTATTTCAATCGCAGATGAAAGGGCCGTTTATTGGATGAGACTTTTCCTGACGAAATGTCAGCCGTCATCTGGTGGCCGGCTGGAGCCATCCAGCCCTGCCCCGGGGTCGCCGAAGAGGCCCGCGGCCTTGGAATTTTCGCTGGAACCGGCTACCCCCGTTCCAGGAAGATTTACTGTTCTTTATATTTAGCGGACAAGGCGGCCCTTTATTGAGATGTCATCGGTTAACGCAAAACGAGAGAGTAATGCGATTGGTCCCCGGCTCGGTGTGGTCCTGGCCCGGCAAAAAGTTGCCCAGGACGACCGAGTCCCCGCCACTGTTATAAATAAGCCTCGGTTATAGGCTCGATGCGCCGAGCCCTACCGCGGCTACCGGCCGCAGGTATGTGGGGACAGGCGAAAGGGACGCAGCTCCGGTACTTTTGAATTAATTATTTGATGCTCTGCCCGTATGAATAATTCAACGTGTTCGGCGAGATGAATCTTGACCGACGCGGCTTTATACGCGTGCACGGGGGGTGGGGGGAGGGCGGAAAATGGGATTGCCTTTTGATTTATCGGGGCCCTCCAGCGAGGAAAGCTGCTCCTCGGGATTTTCTCGCCCGAAGGCTTCCGTGGGAGAGGGTTCTCGTGGGAAAGTGCAAATTTCATTGGCTTAGGGGTCCTTTTTCTTTCGCGTCAGCTGGACTCACGACGCGAGATTTGTAAACGCCTGGGTGTCCTCGTTGTGGTCTTTGGGGAACGTTGCTCAATCGGGCAATGGATATCTTTTAAAACGCCACTACCTTTGGACATCAGCCATTGGTACCCTTGCCTTGCTGCAAGTCGATTTTCTTCTCGTTCGTGGTGTATTGTGTAGATTTCTCGAAGGAAATTCTGCGAATACTTTCTGTACGGTTGATCGTGCTCGCTGATACCAGCCGCGTGAAATAAAAGTGAACCGTCAGGCGCACGGTTAATCGATCTGTTACGTGAGTCAGTTCCTGCGACGAGCCGAGCGTGTCCATAGCACATTAATTATTATTGCGATAGTCAGAGGGTGGAGGGCTTTTTTCGTCAGGCCCGGGTGTAATGAACCGGCCACGCCTCGCGCGACTATTACTCATACGATCGCGAGCCCTGATTCAGGGATTTTTACGAAAGCTCTTGAAAACCCTTTAAAGAACGAACCTATATATCTCGTGAAATAGCTGTATCCCCTTGAAATACACGCGCAACAACCGGCATTAAGATCCCCGCTCGCGTCCCACGGTGAAATCGGTTCGTCGAACCGAGTGCGCCAGGCCTCGCGCGAATTCAATCCACGCGTTATCGCAAACACACGTTTCAGGGTACTTCGGCAAGTATCTAAACAAGTACAACGGCTCGTACATACCGCCGGGCTGGCGGGAGTGGGGAGGGCTCATAATGAATTCACGGTACTACAACTACAGCGTCAACATGAACGGGAAGAAGATAAAGCACGGCTTCGAGTACAGCAAGGACTATTACCCGGACCTGATAGCGAACGACAGCGTGGCTTTTCTGCGCCAGAGCAAACACAATTTCGCCCGGAAGCCGGTGATGCTCGTCGCCAGTTTCCCGGCGCCCCACGGGCCGGAGGACTCCGCACCCCAGTTCTCCCATCTCTTCTTCAACGTCACCACTCACCAGTAAGTACGAAAGTTTGTCATTGCGTTTGCCCGCGCTCTACCCCGCCGCCTCCGCGACTCCTGGATTCGGGTCAGTTCGTTAGCCCGGATCAGAAGTTTGTTTGCGCATTAATTACGTTCGCCTCCTGTTCCAACGGGCATGCACACGTTGACGGCGCGGGCTAGAGTTCGACGGTGGTACCTCCTCTTTCGCTTTCGCTTTTGCTCTTCGATGACGGGAGATTTAGATCGTTAACGGATATATCCGGGCTGGACGACATCGATCGGGACGCGTGGAAAGAGGAATTTCACTTTCGCGGCAGCATGCAGCGCGTGATTTTGCAGAGGCACGCGTGTGCACTCACCGCTCCCTCGTCCCAGCAAACGACGCGTCGTTTCCGTCTCGCGAAATGGGTCTCGAGGAGCACACAAGGCCGTGCAATTCCAGGCAACTGGCTGCATTATTATTTGCACACGTACTGCGCCCCCCTCTTTATGCGCGCTTTTCATGGAGACGCATTAGTCGCAATTTGCCTTCTTTTCGCCGGACCGGGGCTTCTGAAGATGGCACGATAACGATGATCTTTTCAGCGGTTCGCGTTACGCGGCTCGTGAAATGAATCGCATCTCTCCGTGCCGTTGCTGTGTCGCACCCTGCCCGCTGGCTATTAGCGTTGACATTGAATTATGAATAGAGCTAGGTGCTGCGCGTGTCTACGAGCCTCGGCATAAAAGAAACCAGGCTGAATGCCTTTAATGTAATATCCCTTTCACGGACAACTAGATTGGACAGTTGTTTAGCACAGCCTGTTGTCGTTCTAACAACCACTCGCATGCTCCAATCGTGCAAGCCTTTGCGTCCAGCCAGTTTTCATGGGACGCTTGGCTATTTCAAGCCCCGATGAAGGTGCGTGCAACATTGGTGGAGCCTTAACTACCAAATTTCAGGATTATACTACTACCAATCATTCTACTACGTTGGGACACTATCCGAGGATCCCAAAAATTCTCAATAACCGGCCACATCCAATTGACCCAACACGTCAGTCTGCTCCAGCACGAGACTGGCCTCTACAATCCCTCTGGTCGCGTTTCATTTTCATTCAGCATGACGTAGGTACGCCAACGCGCAACGGTGCCGTGCTCGTCAATGTCGAGAACCCGACGACGTTTCCTGACAGCGACACTCGTTTCTCCGAACCGACAAACGCGCGTATATGCACACACCTACCATCCGGTGTCAAAGTTCTTTCCAACGTGCTTCTAACAACCGCGCGCAACCTCGGTCAGCCCGAAGCGGCGGCACGGAGCGGACCCGTCGAAATTCGCGAACGGCCCCTCGTCGCCCGTGGACGATTTAACGGGGTGCAAGAGAAAGACGACGGCTGAGGACGAAGGACAAGAGGCGCAGAGGCACTAGAGACTAGACAACCGGATAGATAACTGCAGCCACGGTGTCATCGTCGCGTGATGGAGTGCCCTAGACGCGGGGCGTACACTCACGACAGTGTGCACGATGAAAAGCACTAAAAACGCGCACCCCTCTTTGGTAGTCTCGTCTCGCCCCTCTGGACAACGCCCGTCATTGTACCTCCGTGATGCAGGTATTATGTTCACCTGTCTCCGTTCCACGGAAGGGGGGAAAAAAACATCTTTCTTCTTCTTCTCGCCCCTCGATGCGACGCGACCACCCCCCCCCCCTCCCCCTCCATCGTTCGCCTCTCTGTTTCGCTGGACGGCGCGTACCTGCAAGTACGATTCAGCCGAGTGACGTTTCGCGAGAGATCCTTTGTGAACGGGGGACTACAGATTGCCTCATTGTCCGGGGCTGGTATTTTTGTTAGACGCTATTCTGCGATAAGCCCGCGATCGATTCTAAAGAGATCCTTCTGCCTCGCCCGTATCGGCGAACGCTACTAGCCAGACACCATTTCCCATTCATCGATTTTTCAAAACGCTTGCCTGCAGCGCGAGGCGCCCCGTGCCCTGAATGCAGAATTTTCTAAGGGTTTGATCCTCCGATGATGCTATTACGGGGGCAAAGAAACTACCGGGCGAAGTATCATTCCCGCTAGGTCTTCCTCCCGTTTCTTGCCTCCCCCATGCATGTAGGTCGTTACGATGCAGCTGCACTTACGCGTCCCTTTCCCGGGGCAAAGAACAGCCCCGATTCTCTCTGCTCGCGACAGAACGATTCATCGCCGGGCTTCCAGGCGGATCGAGCTCGGCCAAAATCCTCGATATTCCGCACTGCGATTCGTAGAATCTGGACCGCTGTCCCGAAAGGTCGTTTATCATTTCGCGAAAATCCCCGAAAAGAGCGGCAGAACGGTCGAAATAACAAATGCGCGCTGATCATTTATCTGGGTTAAAATCGACGGTCGTAAATTACTATCCTTTCCAGACGTTCTACCAATAGGTAAGGACGGCATTCCTCGCGTTCCCGGTGCGGCGATTCAACGCGCCTGGAAATCTACCCCGGCGCCACGATGTTTCCCTTGCACTTTCCCGGCAGGCATCGAGTATTTACGCGGGCCAGATTGAGAGTCCACGGGGCGCCATAAATTATAATTAAACGCGATCCATAACCGCGAGCCGACGTCGCGGCCGTGCGGGCGGAGTTACAGGGCCAAGCGTCGATTAATTCCATAAAAGGGCGATTTTAATTCCACGCTCGTGCATCAGCTCGTCCCGTCGTTCAAAAGCTAATCGGGAGAAATTAATGCGCACCGCGGCGCGCGCAATTTGCGCGCATTCGCCAAGCTTTTACCAAGCGTTTCGCCCTTAAGCAGCGGTTCCACTGGGTCGCCCGCCCGGCGAATTAATATATTTTTTTTTTGCGCCCGCTGAGAGGATTAAAGCGACACGAAATGGTGCGAAATCAGTTTTACGACTCCTGCTTCGTTTCCAGGACCGAGCTTTTCTCCTTTTTTCCCAGCCCCCGGCCAATGGCGAAGCTCCGAACGGTGGCGCGTTGAATTCAATTTCTTTACTTTCGTTCTTTTTTCGGCGGGGCTCGAATACTTCCGCGTACCGGTTATTATCGTTGGCACTTACGTGGACGCACGTCGGACCCGCGTAATCGCAGGTTTGCCCGGCGCGGAATTGCCATGAATTAGCAGTGGGATAATTGTGATTTAATAAGGCTCGATACATGGAACGGCGGCGTGTTGATCGTGTAACAGATACCCGGCGTAATTCCTTTGTGACAGGTAGAATGACACGGTTTACGGAACGGTTCCCTGCAATTTGCTTTTGCAAGCAGCCACGGGATCCTTACCCGCTTTATGTAACATCTGATAAGCGGCTCGACGCTTGGATTCCAGGGTATCGATCACGTTCGATTGAAATCGAGCGCTGGCGAAGGTGGAGCGCCACTTGGAAGTGAACGTGAGGTCTTGAGAGCGATCCCATCGAGTTCGACTGAACGGCTCCTTTTAATCGTTCACCATTTGGTGCTCGAAAAAGGCCAGCCTCTTCGAGTGGCATTTCCGGTGGCCGAAATCGACGGCCGATCCCGACAACTGGTGGTTCGTCATCCGTTCCACGTGCCCCGCGACGTCCACCGCGATTAACACGGTCAATCTACTCTAATCTGGTCGCGTTAATGGCCGTACAACGCGTCTCCCAATGAAGCACTTGGGCCAGAGAACACTCACGCCACCGTTATCGCGGCCAACGAGCGCACGCATATTTTGACAGCGCCCTTTCACCATGACTAATACGAGGGCAACGCATGGGGAATCGAGTTTATCAGAGATTCGGCTTGTATTAAACGCGTGTTCGCTGGCTTCCGCCGCGGGCGCTCTTTTAATTCCAAACGCGCTCGTCCCCTTCGATCGCGGATAATCGGGATTTATCGTCGGGAGTAATTAGCCGGGGGAAATTCATGCCACGATTACCGCCAGAGACACCAGGGGGTCTCGTTGCTTCGGGGAGGAAAGAAATTTAAAAGCGCACGATCGGATTCGCGGGTCCAGGCGATTTTTTCAGGAAAGCGCGATCGTGATCGATCGCGTGCTGCCTGTTCATGCATCACGCCGGCTCGCAGCGTTAGATCTGCGTAGATCTCGCGATAACGGGCGCCCCGTACGGGTGGAATTGATTAACGAGCCGTGGGTAAACACGGGGAGACAGAACGGGCGTGTATCGAGAATAGATCGAGTAGCAAAGACGGGGCTGTCTGCAGCTGGAGGAACGGAGAACGGAAGAGAGAGCCGGATAGTAATGGATCGGTTTGATAGGTGATCGTTAATAATTGATTGCGAGCTGTACTCCAACTACTCGGACGAAGACAGCTGGATCATTTGTACTGTCAATTCGACCCGAGTGTGTTAACGACGCTTTGACAATCGATTCCTTGTGAGGCGACACGCATACCCTGTCACGTGCAGGCGTTCTTCCCCATCAAGAAAACCGAGACTGTGGTTGTCGTAAAGAAGATAAAGAAGCTCGGAAGCTCGTCTTCCACGGAGGCTATTACTGGCAAGGTATTATATTTTTCATCGTTTTACATGGCCTCCTTCCCTGCTCCTGCGGCACTCGGGGGTGCTTGACAGGCACGCGGAGTCCCTCAAATATCGATTACCCCCGGTACGCGATATCCGTCTGCATCGAACGGGAACGTCTTTGCAAACTTGTCTTCATAACAGTCACCCCTGGAAGGGCAAAATACGTCGTGGGATATTGAAGGTCTTTAGACGCGCCCGGGGCTCAGGAGGAGCGTTGGAAGTGACAAACATTCGTGGTGCAATCGAGCTAAGTTGCATAACAAAGTAAGCAGAGGTCTTCTCTATCCTGTATAGTTGCCCAAAAGAGAGAAGGAAGGAAGTCGTGGAACATCGACGGTGGAAGTGAAAGTGAGGATGAATTTGACTCTGTCGTGTTCGTAAAAGAAGAATACTTGCGGCAGAAATGTCAAAAGAGAAAATGTAAATAAAAAAATAATGTAATAATTTTAATCAAGATTCTTCTATTTGTGTTAATAATATCTTTTATAATATACATTTTATAACATTTTGATAAAAATAATGAAAAGTAATCACTTTTTTTATAACGGGGCGTTTTGTCGTAGAGGTGGGGCGTTTTACTTGACGACTGTGTTACAAAACGCCCCATGTAAGGGTCAGAAAAATCATTATTTAAAGTTATTTCCAGTTATGTTTTTTACACAATTTCGGTGTAGTTGTGAAGAGTAATGAACACTTGATGCGTTCACACAAAAAATTTAAAGAATTATTAAAAAATATTGGTTTTATAGATGTTTCTTTAAAAGTGGGGCGTATTGTATAGTTTTACCCTAGGTATCGACGTTCGAAAGGAGGACAGTGATGATTCGAGATCTGTTGCAGCACCTGAACGACGGAATGGTAGCGAAAGTGACTGCACAATCGCAGTATGATCCCTGTGTTCCTTAAACCGTCTTCATTTCCAGGTCCTCGTGAAATCTACAAATTCTACAAACTCAGTCAACCCTTTATTAAATTACAAAAAAAATACAGCAAGCCCTGAAGCCTCGAAGAGATCAGTTGAATCAAAGCCTCGACGATCAATCCCAAGCGATGCCAGTGGGTCCAGACAGGGGCGATTTCGAATGCCGCGCGAGGGATGCCCCCGGAGGAGACAAACCAGGGAGAGAGAGGAGTTGCAGTGGGAGGCGGAAGGCGCGGGGGCACGTGTCTGGGTGCAAATATAATCGTGGAGTGTCTCGCGGGAAAGTTAAGTGGCCGTGGCGAGCCGGTGTACGCAGAATAGGCCGCAATTAAGGAGTCCAGACGAAATACGCCCTGGCGCAGGGGCGAGCAGAGGGGGGATGGTGGCGTCGACGGGAGGAGTATTCTTCGTTCGGGGGCCACCGTCAGATTGCGCGCTTTATTTTAAATTTGCATAAAGCAACGAGCCGCTCTACGCCCGTCAGCAGCGGTGACGAAACCGACGAAAAGGCTATCCGACGAAATTAACGCGAACCGTGTTCCTCTTTAAGGCCCCCTCCCCTCGCGTCACTGCCTTCCCCGCTCTCATTTCGAAGCTCGTGCTTTTCGGCCGTCGTTCGTTGGTCCTTTGGACGAATTACGCCTGTTATTCGGAAACGATTTCCTTGAATATGCGCGACCAAAAGCTTCTTTCATTTCCGTTGAACCGTGGCCCCTTCGCCGCGGAAATGTCATTTATAGGACACGTAATTATACGACGATTCCGTTGGGCGCCTGATACCCCGCTTTCACGGGAATCGGCGAGCCTTCCGGGCAAGAGGAACGAGGCTCCTCGGGGATGACGAGTGTGCATCGTTGCACGCGAAACGCTCTTTCAATTGCACCGCTGGCTTGCGTCTCTGTTTCGTTTCTCGGAATACGTTTACGTTTGGGGGAAGGGGTAGAGTGATTTAATGAAACCGACTGTTTTCTAATCAGTGTGGAGGAGTTGGGTTGCTTGAGTGGTGCTAAGATCGTGAAATATGAGTAGGTAAGTGGGAGTGAAAGTTGGTGGTGCAATGATGTAGAACTGGAGTGACTCTGGTAAGTGAGCTGGCTGCGCGAGTGAAGATGGGAAGTCACGTATTAAGTCGCGTAATATTTCGCAATGCTTTGAAAATTGGCAGGGGTTACCGGTTCCCTTGCCGAGTTCGATAGCGAACGCTCGACGCCTCGAATTTTCAACCCCTGGCCCCGCCCGGCTCTCTATGAAACACGGAACGAACGGAGCGGTAAACCTGTTCCCGCGTCCCGTACGAAGGTCCGCCAATAAGACAAAGATCCTCCACGTTCGTGGCGAGCGTTCCTGAAGGACGTGGGGGAAGGTGAAGGGCCAATTACCCGTAATTTCGTGTCTCGCGTAATTGGTGGAGAGCTAGGTAGAAAAAGAAAGAGAAAGGAGGAGGGAGGGAGACGACACGGTGTGTCTGGAGGGTCCACCTTGCCCCACCTTTCCCGTTGCATCGAACACTTGCGTCTCGCTAGACACTCGAGATTAATTCAATTTCCCCTAGGCGACTCGGATTCTAATCGGGGAACTATGTGCCGCGCACCTAAATCCTAGTTACTTGAGCCACTGCGCCACTTAATCGGCTGAGATTCTTCGGCGCTTGGGAAGCCGGATCCTACTTAGTTGGCAATTAGTCGCTAATGGGGCAGATATTTCGATGAATCGACCCGGGCAACGTCTATTTCAAGAAATTCCGGTCAGGAATATCGAACATCGCGCATGCTTCATAATCATTTAATGAATAGTTATCACAAACGATACCCACTGCGAATCCTGAAGAAGCCTTCAACCACCTGAATCAGTTTTACCTGGAGCCACTATTCTTTATACTCCCAAAGGAAATTCCACTTTTTAGGATCGCCCACAGAGATCCTTCTAAAGATTCCTCAAACTTTTGTTCCAGCACGCCCGCCTACGATTACGCGCCGAACCCGGATAAACAATGGATCCTCCAAGTCACGCAGAAGATGCAGCCGATCCACAAGCAGTTCACGGATCTGCTGATGACCAAGCGGCTGCAAACTCTGCAGAGCGTGGACGACGCAGTGGACAGGGTACGAATGATTCATGCACGGTTCCAACCACGTTTCTGGAGACACGTATATTAATCCAATCATTTGCCACGAACGCGTGACGAAGAGTCCGGGAATGACTGAACGGTCGCTTCGCCGAAACGGCGATTTATTTTGCATGACCATGCCCGTGCTTGTAGATCTACCAAGAACTGAAGGACCTCGGGGAGCTGGACAACACGTACATAATATACACGTCCGACCACGGGTACCATTTGGGCCAGTTCGGGCTGATCAAAGGGAAGAGTTACCCGTTCGAGTCCGACGTGAGGGTGCCGTTCCTCATCAGAGGGCCTGGGATCGAGCCTGGCACCATGTAAGATTATTATTACTTCGATTCCGCGTAGGATGGGCTGCACTCTCGATTTCTCGGACTCGCCGTCCTCGGAAGCGATCGTTAAAGTCGCTAGGGAGAACTAGTAGCGCAAATAAATCAGCGATCCCGAGGCCGGTCAAGTGACGTGAAGAGGCGTTAGGTTGTACGTCACGTGGACGGTTGAATAGTCACCGTCAGCCGCGGGTAGATACAATTTAGTCAAATTGATTTACTGGCACGGCAGGATTTACAGGGACGTTGAACGTCCAGGTTTTCGAGCCTCCCCTTGCCATTTTGCACGATCAATCTAAATCATCCTGCCTGCTCAACGAGCCTCTCTTCGACATTGTTGTACGATCAACGGACGATTGCACGGTACGTTAACACGAGCGGAGAGTAGGTATACTAATCTCTCGTTCCGTAAATTTACCGCGGACAGGGGGGGGGGGCGAGCGGAAAAGCGCGCGCGGTAATTTCGGCCGACGAGCGTGTGGCGGTCGCGTGTTGCATTTAAACCGCAACGATGCGCAGTTTAGCCAGCGTGAAACGTATATACGATGCCCTCCCCGCTCCCTCAGCATCGCCCGGTAAGATTTCACGGCAATAAATAGAGCACTCGCGCGTAAGTGGCTGTTGTCTGGCCGTCTCCTGGAATTACGGTACCGTGGCCTGCCACGACCAGCCGCGAGAGCTCGATAAATTATATCCAGCCTGGCCCGAGCGGGCGACGAAAAAACAGCTGGTAACTGAGACGGCCCACACCGATCGCTTGCCCAACTACCGTGCGAACGCGGGCCCGCGACCATTCGCGTATAAATTGAACCGCGCGAGGATGTGCCTGTTATAAACATCGCCGTTAGATTAATGGCACCCGCGGCGCAACACTTCCGCGTCCACTCTTCCCCGCCTTTTTCCTCCGCCCTCGGGATAGGGATTCAGTAAACGGCGCCGCGGTTCTATCCGAGGGAGACCGCTTCGCGATCCGAAAAATTGCGATGCAGCGTCGGAACTCGGCCCGAGGACTCGTGGATGGGGGCGATAGGGGTGATAAGGGCGATCCAACCCTCCTGCGAGGAGGGAGCTAACATCGAATGCCATTGCTTTTGGCGGCAGAACAAAATGTCAGAGGGGGCGAGCTTGTTTGGCTCCGAGGGACGGACATATTGCCACTGGCAGATTTTCAAGATTACGGTTTTTCAGGTCATCGATGCTTCGTTTAATGGAGCTGTGCTCCCATTCGGGGGATTGTGTAGGCGGTGCTTCGTCGTTGGTGTTTTGTTCCGTTGCTAAATGTATGTGAGGATTTGTTGGCGGTATCGGTAAACGGTGTCATTAATCGTGGGATGTTGCGGGGATTGGATATGAATGGAAGGGAAAACGGGAAGACTCGGGAAAGTGAGATATCGGAAAGCGTGGCTTTATTCGCCGTCCTGGTGTTTACCCCGAAAGGGGACGTGCTCCGATATTGGATTACAATAAAGCATCTATATGACGTTGCAGCGTGGACGACATAGTTTTGAACATCGACTTGGCGCCGACGTTCCTGGACATAGCCGGCGTCGAGACGCCGCCGCAGATGGACGGTCGTTCTTTCAAGAAACTTTTTCAGAAGTGAGTGACTCTTTGCCAATTTTCCTCTGTTAACCGTGTCGTACGTTAAACGTCGAATTTTCTGCGAACAAAGACTGCCAAGGATATTCCAACTACTCTATCGACTCCGGGGCGAAAGAGAGGGGAGTCGAGGTGAGGTCGAGGATATTGAAAAGAACTATTCCCTGTTGCAGTAAACACGGAAGAAGGTCGAAATTCAAGTGGCCAGATACTTTCTTGATCGAGTCCTCTGGCCGTCGGGAGACCCCAGAATCGATCGCTGAGTCGAAGGCGAGGGAGGCAAGGAGGCAGAACGCCACGCTTGCGAAACAGCACGCGAGCACAAAGCCAGAAGAGGAAGAGGACAACACAGCCGATCCGGAGGTCGAGCACGAGACTGAGCATCGATTTCTGGAGAACGACACCGGCAGCGACCAGGACATCTCCGAGGACGAGGACTTCGAGGACTCGATCATCGACGATTCAAGTAGCTTCCTTTTATTTCCCCCATTTTCTCGTTCCCAAACGGAACAGCGAACGGTAAACCTGTGCCCCTTTATTGCACACAGTTCCCTCAGTCTCCAGCGCGATTTCTACGTCCAGGAAGCCGTAACACTTTACGCTGATGCCGCGCTGACCTTTTCGCGGCAATAAAGCCACTCTTCGCTTTGAGAGCCGCAATCTCGCGTTACGATCCAATCTTTCAATGGAGAAATTACCTTAAGTACAGATCCGCGGTGTTAGCGACGGGACTAAGCGCGACGGCAAGTTCTGGGAATTGAGACGAGTCGAAAGATCGCGGAGTAATCGAACAATTTAACCGAGGATGCCGCGTGTACTTCGATTTCACGCTAGCCAGCCATAATCGCGGCTAATTAAGTAAATGAAGACATCCGGAGGAAGGATTACGCCCGGAATTAAACTCGATGTCCGACGATGAACTCTGATAGACGCTTCGCGAGCTTCTCCCATAGAATCCCGGGGCGTAAAGTTTAAATTAACGCGGCACAAAAGGAGCAGCGCGGCGCTCGCGCTACGCCGAGGGTCTCGGGGCCATAATTGAAGCTCGCGGTTAGCTAAAATGAATTCCCATTCAGCCGGTCTGGATTATCGCGATAAAAGGGGCTGGAATCCCCCGGTTCGAGCATAAATCTCCCGGGGGTTTCGGCCAGGATTTACGCGGCGATCACCGTTAATCCCATTTTATTGGGCCGTGCTCCCTTCATAAAGCCCCGGCGTCACTTTCGTTCTCGTTTGGAACAGCCGGGGCTATAAACGAGGTCGTTCCGCGGGCTGAGAGTTAATACTCCCAGTGGAACGAGGCCCTTGGCGAAGATAGTCGCGGCTGACCGTGAAATGCCGATCCTTTTCAGACGCCGATCCGCATCTGGACAACAGAGTGCACCCGGTGCATCCCGCCACGTTCTCCTCGAAGCACGAGCGGCTGGCGATCGAGTGCTCGCGGCCAGAGGCCCAGGCGAATTGCGTGCTGGGCCAGAAGTGGCGTTGCGAGAGAGATGGCCATCGGTGGAGAAGGCATAAGTGCAAGTACGCCGCGCCCCCGCCGAGGGTTTCGAAGAAATGCGCCTGCTTCACGCCTAACGGGGTGGTCTACACCAGATTGGAGTCGAACGATTACGACAGCCATCGGTACGGCTTCGGCAGGGACAGGAGACCGGGGGACATGTACACGGACATGGCTAGATACTTTGCTAGAAGAGGTACCCGTCGAGCTTTGCTTAATCGTTCGTGATTCTTCGTCATCGTTATCGTTCGTGATTTCTCTCAGGCAAGCGGGACGTGTCAAGCAAAGCTGGCGCAAGTGATACCAACGTGGACGATGATGATAGCAATGACGGTGACCGGGACAGGCGCGCTATCGACGAAGAGGACGACGAGGACTTCTTTCAGGAACTGAACAGCCTCGCGGAGGACGTGAGGAGGGAGTATACCAGTTTGGTTTCTAGGTAAGAGGGTTTAGAAAGCTATCGATGCTCTCTGCGATAAACTACAGGTGTTTCATGGAAGCGTTTGTCAGGAATAGGATTGATAACAGCACGTCGTACGGCGAGGAGCTGGTGTTTGATAATTTGAACGATTACGACTACTCGATGGACGACTTTGATACCAGCTTGGACAAGGCAGTGAAGGGACGACTGAATATCGAAGATGTAGTTAAGAGGCACAGGAGGGTTCGAAGAGGCACCACGAAGAAAGACACCGTGGAACATGTTACGAAGATCATGGAGAGTATTGAGGAGGAGTTGGACGATTTGAAGGTACTCTTCATTATGGACATTATCGTTACCGTAGAAGAAGTGTTGTTTAATCGTGTCTAAAGTTGTCATTGTGCTGTCATAGGAGACGCAGGCTCGCCAAACAGAGACGCGAAAAACGTTACCACCAAAATGCTCGGTGCTCCCGCAGGGTGGAGTGAATTGTTCGGAAACAGTGTACCAGGACCCGAACGAATGGCGCATTTCGAGGCGAGAAATCGAGCAGCAGATACGAGAGATGAGGATGCAGCTGGAAACTCTGAAAGTGAGTCTCAGAAATAGCTGTTTTATTCATTTCGACGAGCGTCTATCTATCCCATGTGTTCGTTCCAGGAAATACGTCGCCATTTGATGATCAAGCGACCTCACTTCATCGCCGACACTGAGGAAGCTGCTGGGGATGCGAAAGATCCCCACAAACCGCACCACCATCCCTCCAAGAACCACGTGAATCGTCATCACAAGAAGCACGATCACGCTAGTCCTGTTAATCCCACCACTACCACAGCTCGCTCCACTTTGAAGGCGAAGGAGGTCACAGAACAGAGATCTGTGCCCACGGAGACCACGGTGAAACCCAGATCTACCGTTACCCTCGCGGACAGCACCGATACCGATTCGATCACTACGACAGAAACGACAACAACGACGTTGTCGATGACCACCAAGCCGAAGAAGATCCCCCGCCGTCAGAAGGTAAAGGACTCGCCCAGCAATCGAACGGAAGTGGAGGACGATAAGCCTCAAAGGCGCAGGAAGGTGCACCATCATCGCAGAAACAATACGCTGTTCACGAATAACGTCCACGACGAAGTGCCAACGGTTAACGTCACCGAAACCGCGGAAACCACCGTGACTACGCAAAGCACGGTGCCTAGTCAGAGGCATCAGTACCACCAGACTAGATACACGACTCTGCCAACCACCGCGGTGAAAGAAACAACGATTCAGAGGGAGTCGTCCAATACTGGGACTACGAATGGCTTCACCAAGGAGACTACAATGGAGGAAGATGCGGGAACAACATCGACAGAGTCGCAGACCTCTGGCTTGCCAGAATCGACAGAGTCGGAAAGGACGACTCCCATGATTTCCAGGACGACCACCGAAAGCCGATCCAGGACAGCGTCGCTGCTTACCACTGTGGCTACGACAGCCAGGACGACTCCGGTTACAGTTAGCCCGACGAGGAAGTACCCAAAGGTACAGAAGAATAGGACGGCGGGGAATCTGGGGCCTTCTAGGATAGACGTGACTATCTTGGAGTCCCCTGATAGGAAGAACAGGCAAGGTTGGTGATCGGTAGTACATGGATTGGGAATTGATGATGCGGAAGCATGGATTTATCTGTTTTCTTTTTCACGATAGAAGTGATAGATATAGCGAGCAATCGGCGGCTACCACCGATGCTGAACAGCCCCTTAGAAGCCCGCCACAAGTGCTACTGCGAGCCTGACTCGTTTACCAAGAAGGACGAGAAGGAGATCGCCAGGGAGGAGAGGCGAAGACTGAAGGAAGAACGATTGAAGAAGAAGGAGAGGAAGCTGAGGAAGAAGACCAAGCTCGAGAAGGAATGTTTGACAGAGAAGATGAACTGCTTCGAGCACGATAACGACCACTGGCGCACCGCTCCGTTATGGAGCGCGGGGCCATTCTGTTTCTGTATGAACGCCAATAACAACACCTACTCGTGCATCCGTACCATTAACGCGACGCATAATTTCCTCTACTGCGAGTTCACTACCGGTTTGGTCACTTATTATAATCTGAGGATCGGTGAGTCTGTCGTTAGCATCCTCGGCTACGCGTTCCTTGGAACGAACTGATGGGATACGATCCTTTCTCTTCATTCAGATCCGTTCGAACAATGGAATAGAGTGTCGTCCCTGACCATCGCGGAGAGATCTTATCTCCACGATCAATTGGAGCACCTGAAGGGCTGCAAAGGTACGAGGGACTGTACCGTCGGGGGCGCGAGGGAGGCACTGCCGCAGCCGCAGCAGCACCAGAGATTGATCTCGAAGAGGAAATACGCCAACACGTTCGGTAGGTGTTCGTCGCCTAATACTTACGCGATAGATTACGCGTCATTCATCTTGTTTATTTCATGTTGTTCATTTCCATAGAGGATATGTTTGTACCGTCAGCTTTGCAAATTATTCGTGAAAGTGAACTTGGTAGTCCGCCTAATAAGAGACGAAAAAAGTTGCAAAAGTAAGTAGCCCTCGAACAGCCTGACACTGCCCACGATATATCGAAGCAACGATGAACGTGATTACTATTTCGGATCCGATTGTCCTTTGTTTAACGCACGTGTTTCCTGTTGAACAGTGTTTGGAACAGACGCAGCAGAAGCTGGCAAAGCAGTTGGCGACACCACCAGGACGAGGTGAACTTCCGGCGGCACAGACATCAGTACTGACCTGGGCCATTTCGTTCCCCTTTGAACCTATTGCCGAGGATGGATGCGCGACGCATTGCCTTAGATGTATATTAATTTTCGCGGATGCATTTAACGACGTAATTTATTTAGTGATATTTAATTGATGAACGGAAACGTGATATTTAATCGACAGCGTTTTTGATTCCATTAGACGTCCACGGTCGGGTGCGCGCCGTGCATATTTTTAATGCTACATTTCACGTGAACATACGATCATTGCGACTGGTCGGCGAGCAAGTCCCGCGTGTATTATATGCGTTTCGTTAGAGCACGTAAAGAGGAATGAGAAAACGATCTAAACGACGATCCTTTTTTTACTTAATAGCAGATATTTTTTATAATAATTTATTTACTCTCGTCTATTTAGGTCTTTGTACGAGGAGCGAATAACTTGTATCGACACCTGCCTAATGAGATTTAGGGCAATATTGAGACCTCGATTGTCGTGGGGCTAGTAACGATGCTTCCTCGTGAAGTGAATAACCGATACCCAGTAGCTTTCTAGACAATAGACTGCCCGATGAGAAGGGCAGCATTTTAAGTATTCGTCTATCGCATTAGGACAGCTCGAATTCGGGGACTCGCGACTATGGACTGATACGCACAACGAATGAACGAACACAATAGCAAACATCGTTCTGCCAAATGCCTATATTTCCCTTTCTCGCAGCAATCCCTATATATTCGTACATCCGCCGAACTTTTATCCCACCGAAGCTGCCGTTCATTTGATTTCTCTATTGCCTTTAAGCGACAACAGATTGCAGAGTCAAAACGCTCTCACAACGCACTGCCACCAAAATCTCTTACAATCATGACAGCCAATCTCTATTAACGTCTTTGACAAAAAAAAGTAATTCCAGCCACTGTCTAAAGGTATGCAATGCTAAGACTGTATATACTTCTATGAAACTAAAGGAACTTTTCTCCTATCTCGATAGAAACAGTACGGGATCTTTTGTGATTGCTACACCCAACAATGTCTCTGTTACATGAAATGAAATGCTGATGGATCTATGTATCTAACATCAATTCGGGGATTCGCTAAATATTACGCAGTCGCTTCATCGGATGTAAAAAGAAGTTTTACAATTAGACAATATTCAATCTTTCCTCACATAAAGTATATATTGTTTACATACAAGAGCTAAATGATCGTCTCCATTAGCATTTTATTTTTTTACAAGTATATGTCTGTGTTATGACCTAGGTTCTCAGTTAGTATTCTGAGAGTATCTTCAAGATTTTCAAACTAAAGCAATGTATTGAAATCATTCGAAATAAACAAGTAAATACTGTCCAGATGATAACTAATATATGATTCATTTCACCGCTAAAGCAGGGGCACAGGACTAAATGATAATCAGTAATCGTTAATTTTACATTTTTCCTATTTTTCGTAGCTTAAATACAAAGAAAATATGGAACTTTGTGGGAAACAATTATTCATCGTAAGTACACTCTCGAGTTCATTTAAGAAAATTAAAAGCCAATGTCAATATCAAAGTCTTCGTTATCATCGAAAATACTTCGCGCATCTTTTATCTCGGTTACATTATTGTCACGAGAATCTTCCTTCTCGCCAATGGCATCGCTACTTGGCATAGCATCGACTGTATCTCCAATTTTAAAGTCGTCACCTTTATCCCCATTATCGAAGCAGAAATCCTCTTCAAAATCATTTTCGCAATGAGGATTAAGAACGGGATAATTATTCTGTGAGCATTCATGCTCCGTCTCATTGTACTCAGAATCATGAGACTCTTCGAAACAATCATTTGTATCATCTGAGGTTTTGGACGTGCAACATTGAGTCTGTTCAGGCGTACTCAAATATTTTGCCCATTTGTTTTCAGCTATATCTGATCTAGGCTGTCGATCGGAACAGTCATTGCGATAGCTACTATGAATCATATCATTGCAACTCACAAATGATTCATTACCTTCGTTTTCATAAGCTTTCATGCCATTTAATGTTTGAACCTGAATGCGACACTCTTTCCCTGACCCACGGAAAAAAACCTAGAAATTCGAAATCTCTGCTACTACGTAACACCAGGGGTCGGTGGACTCGGGCTATCCCTAGATACCAGCGAATTGACGCCAGCGGTTTCACGCAAGCATTACCACCGCTTCTGTAGCTGTCTAGGGACAGCCCGAGTCCACCGATCCCTGCGTAATACCTCCACTATTTCATCTGACTACACCAAGAATTACCCTTTATTTCATATTATCACCGAAAATCAGCGAAGAATTACAAACTCACCCGCCCGAAGAACTGCTTTACGTTGCACAATTTACATTGCCATTTGGTTGCCTTCTTCACTATTTGGACCTGAAAAAAGAGACAGCGAATAATGTATTAGAAATTGTTCGTCACTGCTGCGATTTTAATGGATAATATGTATGGGAATTACCTGATACATTTTACACGAGGAACAATGCAAAACATTCATTTCCTGCGGCATTATCACACACTTTTTAGATTTTCACCCAGGAAAGAACACCGCACGACCGCAAAGCTGTTATGGTTTAAACGCGGGAATTTCGAAACTATTTGAAACTTCAGTGACTCGAGTTGCTACCCAGTGTAGCCATCAGAGGGCAATAGAATTTTGGCGCGAAGGTATGATTGATTTGCACGGACACCACTTCCGGTGCTTCCGGTCAGTTGAAATGTTTCGGCTTGTATCGCGCGTTTCTTAATAATAAGTGAATATAGCACGAACCTTTTGCATATTTGGAAGATAAAAGCGGAAAGATCTTGCACGTTTATTTAGAATAACTCTGGGGAGAGAGTGAACACATCGCGAGTTAAAACATCGCGATTTGTACAAAATGTGACGGTTATCTCCTCTCGCAATTTGTCTTAAAAAAATAGATGTTCAATTTTCCTTTTTCTTTATTGTTTTACACTTTTCGATTAAATACATATAAAAACAGTTGCTTAATGTACACCAAATAATATACAATTATTGAAAATCAATTTTACAATTGGGTAAGGCTGCGATAAGTTCCTTTCGAATGGAGTCTTTGTCCTTGATGTACGGTAAGCCTTGAATTTTTAATGCTTTCAAATTTCTGTAAAACGAATATATATTATCAGTACAGTGACTCTTGTTTTATATTTACTCTTTGAGTGTTAGTACATAATTACGTACTTCAACATTTTTAAATCACGTAGACCTTCGTCGTCAATGCTTTTGCAACTAACAAGTTCCAAATTTGTTAGCGTATCTTTAATAACTGATAGCAACGGTATTGCCTCATTAGTGATGTATCTACAGCTGTCGAGTTTTATTTCTTTTAATTCTTTGCACCCCTCTAAAGTAACAATTTAAATGAACAAGTGAGATTGTACTAAACTTTTTCATCGCATACTAAAACAACCGCAACACTGACCAAAGTATGGAAACCCTACATGACTTATTCCAGCGTTATTAGCATCAACAGCTTCGATGCGACGACTGTGCCCTTGAGATGATAACACGTTATAATCTGTTAACAGTTCAGGGGCATTCTTCCATCTAACAAATGCCCCATTTTTCAAAAGCCACTCGGCGCAAGCTAGATCAGGTCCAACTTCCTTTATGCGATCCTCATCGACTCTTGAAACAAAATCTCTATGTATTCAAAACTGTTCGCTTTGTGCTTTGAAAACAAAAGAACAATGCGTTACTGCGATACCTATTGAATATTAGAGTAAGCCAGTAGAAAAATGATCTCCTTTGATTGCCTGCACTTTGAGAAGCTACAAACCCTAATCTGTTTAAAGTCTGAAATTAAAGAGTATAGTTACAATCTCCCAAAGGGTATAGGACAAAGATATTTTATTTTAGCCATACGTGAATTGCCATTGTTTATTATTTAATACTTTCGCGAACGCTTGATATCGTTTATTAACATTTCACATCTCTGTCCTAAGAGATTATGTAAATTTGCAAGGGACGAAATTGTGAACGTCCCGACAGATGGCGAAAAAATATCTGAATTGGTAACAAAAATTTTGGAAAATGATAAGCGGTAGGGTTCCTAGAAGATTTATGCATTAGATAAATTCAAGTGACGCAATTGCGCGTAATATACGCGGGTAATTCCAGAGCGAAGAATTTTAATATATAATTTGCAGCGATTACGAAAGTAGAAGTTGTTTACTACAGATGGCAGCGACTCGCAGAGTTTCTATCAGCTGTAAGTAGTTTCTACGTTATCCGTAGTCTCTGGATTTCCTAATTGTATGTGCCGCCGGTTTGAAGAGTCAAAACAAACCTGTGTGTTTTCGCAGAGCAGTGATTACATTTAGGAGGATTGTATACCAAATTGCAGCGACATGAGTCGAAGGAAAAGAGCGAAGGTTTGTTTTTCCATGCTTTTCACTGCACTCTTAATTTTCTATAGCATCAAAGGCATGCTTGAAGGAAATATTTCTCTAACGAATATTTCAAAGGGAACGATTTTTAAAAGATTCCCCGTAATATGAATCCAGTGTTTGTTTCCCTGCGTTCTTTGACGTAGTGTTAAGCGAGAAGACCAGGTTCTGCGTTGAAAATAAATCGCACGCGTTCACAATGAGTGTTCCCCTATTGTAAATAAGTAGATTAGGTTATGTTTCGATTAAACGAATTATTTCTTGTTTACACCACTTTGTCAGCAATCATGCACATGCTGTTTTGTATTCGAATTAAATATGACACGTGTCGATGAATAGAAATACATTATATGCAACTTTTAATTCATAAATGGCTGTAGGACTTTTTAACCTATACGTCAAAGTAAATTTGCGTGCCTTTCATAAAGCTTTGTTTACTGAGAAACTGTAAGTGGAAATATTTACGATCAGGTGGAGTACAGGGAAATGGAAGAGAAATATAATCAGTTGGAAGACGAGAATGCTTCCGACACATCGGAGAAATCTAAAACTGGACTGGTTACACCAGAGAAGAAAGTTGCACCGGAAGTGAAGAAAGATATAGATAGTGCCGTACCGCCAGCTGCTCCCGCGTCTTCTGCGCCGAAAGTCGAAGTGAAGGAAGAAGACGATCAGGATAGCGACCACGAAGATCCGCACGGTATATATATATTTCTTCTCGGAAGATTATTTCATTTCGAACAGAGAAGACACGTAATGTACATTTTGGTTGTAGTAAAAGAATTACTTAACGGTTTGGAAGGGGCAGCGTTTCAAAGCCGTCTTCCATTCGATAAGCTGACTTCTACGGAAGCAGCTTGTTTCCCAGACGTTTCTGGTGGTCCGCCGCAAACTCAAAAAGTTTTTCTTCATATTAGAAACAGACTTGTAGGTCATTCAATATCATACATTTAATATTCATTGACAATATCTGTCTCCACTTTTCACCCTTCCCCTTCATTTCAGCTGCAATTGTGGTTGGAAAATCCTAAGCAACAGTTGCTAATCGAAAATGCTTTGCCGGGAATAGAATCACCTTACAATAGCGACACTGTGTTAGCACGTAGAATTCACGCATTTTTGGAAAGACACGGTTTCATCAACTTTGGTGTATTCAAACGTCTCAAGGTAATACATATTAAATACATTTACTTTCTGTGCTATTCAGATTTTTGTATATCATATATAAATGTGAATTGTTTATTACAGCCATTACCTACTAAAAAGTTAGGTAAAGTAATCGTAATTGGAGCAGGCATTGCTGGCTTAGCTGCAGCTCAGCAGATGCAGCAATTCGGGTTGGAAGTAATTGTGCTCGAAGCGAGGGTAATTATTAATTCAAACTTTATTCCGCGCCTATGAAATGTGACGTTTTAAATGTATTTCACGGTTTGTAGGACCGTGTTGGTGGTCGTATTGCAACGTTCCGTAAATCTTCATACATAGCCGATCTGGGTGCTATGGTGGTTACAGGTTTAGGCGGGAATCCCGTAACGACGCTTAGTAAACAAATTAATATGGAGCTGCATAAAATTCGACAGAAGTGCCCACTGTACGAAAGCGACGGCCAAACGGTTAATATAATCATTTCTTTACGAGCGTAATAACAGTAAAGTGTTTTAAAAGGTCGGTTATCTCGAACATTTTTAACATGGACAGGTTCCGAAAGATAAAGATGAAATGGTTGAAAGGGAATTCAACAGATTATTGGAGGCAACGTCGTATCTTTCGCATCAATTAGATTTTAATTACGTGGGTAGCGCGGGATCGGGAGGTCAGGGTGGCAATACGCGGCCCGTGTCCTTGGGTCAGGCATTGGAATGGGTGATACGTTTACAAGAGCAAGGTGTTAAACAGCGCCAAGTGGCCCATCTGCGTTCCGTGTTGTCGCTTCAAGGACGACTTATCACAAATCAGCATAGGGTACGTATCCTTGGTACCTGCCTCTCGAAGGTCTACGAAGAGAGAATGTTATTGAGAGCAGCGGTGCTGTTTCCAGATGATAGCGATCATGGACCGTCTGGTGGAGCTGAACAAACAGTACAAAGAAATGACCGAAAGTAAGTTGCAGACGCGCGACATCACCCAAGAATTTGTGCTTCGCTCGAAACTACGCGACCTTCATAATGCTTGCAAGGTATGGCCGATAACAGTGTTTCTGCAACTGTGATACTCGCCCGTGTACTATATGTTATGTATTTTCTATGCACCAGGAGTGGGATCAGCTCGCGGAGCAGCAGAAGGAAATCGAAGCGAAACTGCAGGAGTTGGAGGCATCTCCACCGAGGCAAGTCCTGCGCAATAGTTTCCATCGCTTGCCGAACTTGACGTATTGAATTTTTATTGCTACAGGAAATTGTGTTCTGTTCGCAGTGATGTGTATCTGTCTTCGAAGGATCGTCAGATACTGGACTGGCACTTCGCGAACTTGGAATTCGCCAACGCGACCTCGCTGTCGAACCTGAGCCTGAAGCACTGGGACCAGGACGACGACTTCGAGTTCACCGGCAGTCATCTTACAGGTGAGTCACCCACCGCTCTGTTACATAAACGAATACTTTGTTGCGTTGTATTGATAATTTGCTCTGTTCACGAGCGCGATGCGAGCCCGGTTGCATCGCGGCGTTAAATTGGCTGCGATTATTGCCGATGGTTACGCGTGGTTCGTCGAGGCGCGTTTAGCACGCGAAAACATTCTAATTTCATGCGGCGTGCGTGATTCGCGGAATATTCCCGGTTCGCCGGTAACGCGTACACGGCATTATATCGACGTTCTCGAGAAATTGCTTAACCAGCCAGTAGATGGTATAGATAACGGGTGAATTATTCGCGGGTTGCATCTCCTTTACGGGCGTCGGATAGTCTCGCGCGGTCTGTGCCCGGTGCGGTTGACTTTATCAACCTTATTGAAAGTCGATAGCATGAGATTCCGTGTAGATAGTCGCTCGTATCCCCTAACCGATCGGTTACCAGAGTTCTCATTATGTGAAATTATACTATGATCATGGCGTGTAGCCGTGCTCGGGCCTACTAATGCGTTAACAAAAACGAAGGCGACGGGAAATATGAGCGTAGATAATCAAGCGGTTTCGTATTTTACCCTGTCGAGGAGGGTTCTGTTCACCGCCGTTAACGGTGTGGCTTACTATCCCCTCTAATCGTTTACCCCAAGTATTTACATTAAACAACTAAAGCTCTTCGGGAATAATTGGCATTCCGATACCACTGCGCGAGATAGCGCAGTTAAAACTGTTAGCGACTTCCGGATGTAATCTCGACTACCTCCGTCAGGTTCTCGAGTAGACACTGATATCAAAGTGCTACCAAGTTCAACCTGCTCGTATCCAGGTATCAAATCGTTAACTCGGTCATTTCTCAACCAGAAACGACCATTGTATATGCGCTAAAGCGCGAGTTAAACCGTATTGCCTTCAGCAGGTGCAACACACGCCATTGCAGTATATTTCCTCCTCCTTTACGAGCGCAATGATTAAACTTCCGCGAGGGGTTCTTGCCCAATCCTCAGCTATTTCCAGTGATCAAACTATCTCATCTCCCTCCAATTAACGGGTTAAAACGGAGAATCGAGGACGATACATCAGTGTCTCGTTAGATCCGTGACAAAGGTCCTTGCCGGAGTCCTCCGACGCTTTTAATTGCAAAAATCGATGGAAGTGAAAGCTCCCGATGGGAGTCTGGTGGCGGAACAATGTCCGAAGTGAACGAACGGTAAACGCGGCGTTAACAGAGGACACTCGAGCGGCGTGTACGGTTCAAGGTGGACGTTGCTGGACGTTTTGTATCGGCGGACCGTAACCCAGCGGAATAACGTGCTCGCGTGTGTCGCTACCGCGAAGTGCACTCGACTGACAGTGAACGAACGGGACCGGTCGAGTCCAGCTCGAGTTCCAATATTGCTCCGACGTCGCGTCGTTCCCCGAGCGACGTAGTCGAGTGCACAGCGCGCGAGCGAGCGAGTTTATTCTCCTCCTGGCACACGTTGAAACAAGAGACACGCGAGATCCACTCCGTTCTTACGCGCGGCCATGGTGGTCAGGCTCGAAATTAAAGCGATGCCCACGGTCCATGACTGACGTGCATCGATGATCATGATGGTCCGCCCGCAGCTTCTTCCCGGCGATTAATGAGATGTAAACGATTTAACGCTAAATTAAGCACAACAATAGGCACTCCGACGAGTCCCCCGCTCGAAAGTTGGGCCCCGAACGCCGGATCCCCCGATGTAATCGGTTTCTCCTCCGTGCCACGGACTCTTCGCGGTCCTCCTCGCCGCTTTACGGACCATCGGTTCCTTCCCCGTCTCCAAACGAATCCCGCTCCAGCGTTAATAGCCACTGGCCGAAAACCGTTTAAGCTGAAATATTCTTTCGGATAATTTTTCTCTTTGAATGTCGCCGACTCTAGCCTCCTCTAGTTCTCTCCCCGCGGCCCGAGAACGTTAACGGACTCCCTCGGCTGACTTTGCGTCTCGACGCCATCACGTAGGTACTATCTATCGTACGAATTCGTTTTTTTCTTCCTCTTTCGAATCCCAAGACGCCCGAGACGCCAGGGGAGGCAGACTCAGCAGAGTCACCCCAGGGTCGGACGGTCGTTGTTCATCGTTCGTTTTCGTCTTGAATGATGGCAGGAATGCTATCTCTTTTGATACCGTGTTTTCCGTCTCGGCCCGAGAGGCCCGTCGCGACATGATCACGTCGGACAACACTTGGCACTAAAATTCTGGAATGTACACGGACTCGTATTCCTCGCCGTCTCCAACGATCTCTCCCTCCCCCACCTCCTCCGCTCGGGATCGGTCGTATAATAGAGCGTTACCGAGCTTTGTTTGCGAGCGAGGACTGGGCGCGTCGTCGGTGTTTTTCGGTCGTTCGTTGTCAGTCTCTCCCATTGGTAGGACGAAAACGTAGGCAGCTCGATATTATGCGCGTATATACGCGCGTGTACAAGCCGAGATGGAGAGCTGGATACGAGGGCCGTGAAGGGGGCCGGGGATGGGCCATTTACGACGTATCGAAGACTTCTATACCGTTCGTTGACTCCGATCGTCGCATTCCACGCCATCCGCGTGTCGCTACCAAAATTATATTGTCGTAAAGTTCGACTTCACGCGCACCTCAGCGATTCCCCGCCCCCTCTCCTTCCCTCCACCAACGAGAGACCTTATGGAGGGTTACACGACACGGTTACATCCGTTCGTGCGCCGAATGAACGCCCTCGTACCGCGGTGCGCGCTCTTTCACGGCAAACTTTTCAGCGAAATCCAAGCTGGCTATAATTGCGAGAGCATAATGCAGCGTCAGCCTCCCTCTACCGATCGGGAAACTTCGATTGAGTCTTCACTCAGCAACTTTCAAGGCGCACCGTGGCGGTTGTAAAGCGCTCCAGTCTACTATTCTTCGAAAACATTACGATTTTCGAGTGAACTTTTACTGCGTCCCATAAAAGTTGAAATCAGAAGAGCTGTGACTCGTGAGCTCACGGGCTACGAATTCGAGCTCGAATTCCCTGGTTTTTAAGGACCTTCGGAGCGACGACGGCGAGCGGAGTTGGGCCCGAAAGGAAATATCTAAACAGGGATCGGTGCATTACAGTACCATCGTGCCCCTCCACGTTCGGGGACGAAGGAATCCGGAATATCTAGGCTCGAATAATTCCCCTAGCCGAGATCGAAATCAGGATCGTGTTAAGGATCGCGTTGCTCGGGGTGCCCGGGCACCAGGCCTGGCCACGTTCCTTATTTCCCAATATAACGTCGGGCCGGCAGGAAATTTACGAACGGAGAATATCAGGGAATATACAGTCCCGGGTGCGCCTTAATGAGCTTTAGCTTTCGATCTCCGATCGATTCCAGCGATGTTACCGAACTGGGCCCTGGAAATAAATGGGGGAGGGGGGGGGGACGTTGGTTCTGGCCGCGGCCGTTCCTCGGCTCATTTGGCGAAGCCCAGGCTTCCCTCCTCTCCCCTCTCGCTCCCCCGAAAAAAGTGTAAAATAGAACGTGTCGAGACGCCGCATCGCGTCGCGTCGGCCAGTGTTTTTTCGGAAGGGGGTGCCAACGGCGGATGGGGCCCCGGATCGCGCCGAGCGTTTCCTCGGCAGGACGAAAACGTAGGCAGCTTTAACATTAGTCGAGCCGAGGGCTGGGATGGTGCAGAGGGGGCCCCGAGTGGTAATTTACGAGGTATCGAAGACCTTGTACACTCCTACCCGCCAACGAGCCGGCCTCGCCCCGCGGAATCCTGTCTTGGCCTTAACGCACCGATACCTTTCCCATGACCACTTTCGGCCTATCTGTGCACACCGAGCGAGAAGCCTCTGTACACAAGGAGAGTCGACGGGCACACGTACTGCCGCTGGCTCGGTGTTTCTCTGCCTTTACCATTTACAGTGCTCCCCGTGTCGGCGACGCGGTAGGGTACCTTGTCGATGTAGTCTATCTGGGGCTTACGCTCCTCTTCGGCTCGTGATCCCCGCGATTTCTCTTCTTAACGTCACCTATCCGCCCCGTGAAGCGTCAACCGGCCGATTTCTTAGCGCCGGGCATTCCTTTGCCCTCCAACAAATGGCTCGCCGACACGCGTCCTCGGGATTGAGTCCTCCTGCCTCCACGGTACCCCGATACCCTTTCGTCTCGACCTTTTTACGCTCGCGGTCTATTCTTCTCGATGGCGTGCAGATTTGTTTTCCCGGCTGATTAAGGATACTACGCTTGCATTGGCGTACAGGGTGGGGGTAAATTCGAAACACGATCCGGGAGATTCGTTGCAGAAAAAGTTTGCCTTGGAACTATACCAGGAGTTTTTAAATCAGTTTCCTGGAAAACGGAGCTACCTTTGTCGATCGCGATTCGAAGTAATTTCCATTGAATCGAGGGCTCCGATTAGGGGGTCGCTCGGTAGCCGGACGATGATTAAGTCAGTTCCACCGGGACGCAACGTGTCAGCATGATATGTGCGATTGGAGCGTAATTAGGTCGTCTATGGGGGCATTAGATCACGATACACCCGAACGAGAGATAGAGGCTGGCCTGCAGAGCTTCTCAGAATGGTTGATTAATAACGCCAGCCTGGAAAATCGTACGTCCGCCGTGTAATTGAATCGTTCTCGAGACACTTGGCTAACGAGAAAGGCGTGTTCCCTTCAGTCCTTCAATTACCTCTAATCCGCCTTATTTATCGTGGCGACTTTATTAGTTGGCCACCATTTCGCCGTGGAAATGCCCGGTTTCGATGTTTCGCGTGCCGATCGCGGCCCCGGAAACCGTTGAAAGGCGGACACAACACGTCACTCCATTGGCAATTAAGCGTTGCTCGTCTAGCCAGTCAGGCACGTGGGTTAATCAACTTCCCAGCGGCTTCGCCAATGTCTGGGATTGTATTTATGCGGGAAGGGCTGGGATGCACTCGCCCCGATAACAAAGCTATGCGAGTATACGCGCGTAGACTGCGGAATGATGCGTTTAAATCTCCTCGCGGCCGGATCTCCTCGACATCCGGGCGTTAAGTCTTCCCTCCGCTCGATAGATGTACTGTAACGTCGTAGAAAGTAACTTAAGGGTCGTGAAGTTGTCGAGCCGACGAATTATTTCCCCGTGTACTTTGTGTAACCCGTGTTGCCAATCTGTCATCGGTTATGCCCGCTCGCGCTGCCATCCCGTGCTCGCGCGTATTTATGCGCGCGCTCCTTCGCCTCGACGCCCGATCCACCAGATATCGCGCGTCGCCCGGCGAGTTATTTCGTACCGAATTTCATTCTCAATTAGACGGGGCCGGCTCATCAATCATTCCCCGCAACCTGATTATCCCGCGCAGACGAGATTATCGCCGGCTCGTAGACATAACGAGGTCTCGTAAGATGTCACTCTCGAAGATTCGTGGGTGGACAGGACACGAGAAATTGGAGGAAAACTCGTTGCGCCCGTCTGCCACGCTTGTTCAAACCGACGCTGGGTGATAGGAACGCGCTGATTAGACACTGCCACGATGCTCCTCGTCAGCGGAGCCGCTCGCTCTTAGAAGCGAAAAAACTCCGATGAAAGTGTGCTCCCCGGTCCTCGTCATAATCTCCCATTCCGCATCTGCAATTTGTATCCTCCGTTTTAATTAGACTCGTTCCCGCCCATCTTGATTAGAAGTTCCAGGCTCCTTCCTTACTTACGCTTATTGACCAGTCGAACTGGCGCGCAGCACGGTGTGGGGTGTAACGATGGACTTAAGTTATCCGGGGGTAATTCGAGTGTCAGGGACGGGGGCCTTCCGTGGAGGTTCGAGGCTGCAAGTGAAATTGGAAAGCGGGGAACTCGAATTGGCAGTTGGGCGATATCATATAGCACGCCCGACAGTCTTGCCCGGAGTCTGCTCCCTGGGCAGTCGGAGCCCTGCGACCGGTCCCCGTCGGTCGCCGCCTAACTACCTCGTATAAATTCGAAGTGCAAAAGTTCGCCCTTAACGCTGGGCGTAATCGTCGAACGATGGGCGTACTTCGTGTTTTCGGTTAATAAGCTTACGCCTCGGCGTCGACCGACGTCGCTGCATTTTTCAAATTAATGCCCCGGTAATCTTCCCTGACAATCGTTCCGAACGGGGATTACGTGACGGGGTGACCGAGAATGATTAAACGGGGCCCTACGCGTGACGGAGAGAAGAATGACGGTGACCATTATATGTTAATGCCCGGCCACACGGCATACGACGATTACGCGGCCTTTCAGCATCCTTCGCGGTCCATTTGCACACGGTAAAAACTAGTATCGGCCTCGGCACCGACAGTTTTCGCGGGTATTTATCTTTTCACTTAACAGCCGTGGCGATGATGTCTGTTTTCGCACGCGCCTCCTTCAGGCTAACGTAGTGCGTCAGTCCCCGCTATCTAGCTAAGTAGTTAAACGTCCTCCTTGAAAGCAGATATTTCTCAAAACTTCTTTTACGTCATCCCAGCTGTAGACCAGTTTATCACCTTCACTCCCACTCCGAGGGAATTCTTCAGACTCTCCATTGTCTTTTATTGTCGTTTGCTTAGCTGCTCTTCGCAAGCTTACGTAATTATCCTTTATTAAACATGTCCCCTTTGCCGTTATGCGCCCTTCTTGTCCTCGAGACTCGAGCTTGGGAGGCCACTTTCCCTCCGAATTATCCAATCATAAATCAGAGCTAAGCAAGGGGTTTCAGGCATTACACGGGCCGACGCGTGGGTCAGGCGAAATGATTCCAAGTAGAATTTGGAGCAGGCCCCGGGAGATGTAGACCGACTTGGCAGATGGTACGGATTGCTGCTGTCGCCTTTTGAGCGAACGGCACCTGGTGACCAGCCGCTTTCAATCTGCCACCCTATGGTCGCTCGTAAAACTTAACCCCGCTCGTTCTAACGACGGTCATTAAAGGGGCGATAGAAAAGTTCGGGACGCGCATCGTCGGTGATAATTAACGATCGGCCAGTGTGTATCCCCGTGAACGGTGAAACATTATCCGCCGAAAAACCGATGTTTATCTCGATGATGAATTTCGAAGTGGCCAAGCGCCCCTGGAACGGCGCGGCGGCCTGCGAACCGGAAGCTGACGCGCGGAGGGGTACTCTTAATATCGTTAATGGCGGTCAAATTTGCCAGGGAATTACTCTCTTAACGACGAATTTACAGCGGGCAGGAACGGATATTTATTGCGAGAGAAATCGCGGCGTTCATTAATCTTTTTCCCCGGCCCTCCCGTCGCCATCAGGTAGCGATCTCAACGACGTCGACGCACGGGCGCAACAGTTTTCGCCTCTCCACGACGCTCGACTCGCCGCACCGCGGGCTATTTGTATTTGCTTCGGGAACGCCGAGCGGAATTCGATCCCCGGCTCATGTTTTATTTAACAATTTCTTGAAAACCGCCAAACCATTCTTCCCCCCCCCCCCCACCGCTCCTCCGCGCGTTCCGTTAACGCGCTTTGCATGGACCTCGCGTTCGTACGTTGGCCGCGTAACGATAAATATCCGCGGTTTAATGTCAACCGGCTGCCGCGCGCGGCCGCTCGCTTCGAGTGAAACTCTATCTGTCGATAGGTTAACTGCCGCTCGTACGACTCGACGCGCGGTGTGTGTTCACTGTTGCGCGTCTAAAGTGCGCGCCTTGTTGCTTCCTGGCTCGTACGATTCGATTCTTATTAGGTGCGATCCTCTCGCCCGTGCTCTCACGGCGCGATCCTCCGAGCACGGAACGGAACAATACTGTGAACTGTCGCCCGGTAAATAGACCGCGGAATCCCGACGAGCTTGCTCGCGGCACGTCTAGATTTTCGCCGAGATACACGGACGAAACCGCGGTTTCCGCGACCCTCTATCTCGCCCGAGCAGCTCTCGCGAGCTTCTAAGAATCGCGAAGATGATCCAGCCGAGATAGGCCCTGCCTCTGAAACCATTCGAAAGGGAAACGCTGCTCGACGCCCAAGTTCCGCAACTTCCTTCCACGGTCGGTGCGTGATTTCCTTCGCGCGGAAAGCATTGCAGCCTCGATGGAATAAAACGACACTTGCGTCTCGATAAACGCGTGTCGTTATCTCCTTCCCGTTTACGATCTTCTCGGGTGCTCCTTTGTGTTATCTACCCCGTGTTCCTTTCTAACGGCGCAATCCACGCGTAAGCGAGTCGCGCGATTAATTGTCTCGTTAATTCGAGAATACGCGGGATCTCGCTCGCGCACCGTTTCCCCCGATCGTAGTACTCGCCTTCTTACGAGCCGCGATCTCAGCCAAATGCGAGGCAGGGTGAACAGCGTTAGACGGTCGGTGATAAACCGCCCTTAGGGGAACGGTGCCCCGATCGCTTTTGTCGCGTCGTCTAGGTTCGCGGGAATGGAGATCGAGTAACTTCGCCACCTTTCCAGGTCTTCCTTTTTCGTCCCCTTCAATTTTCTTCCAGCCAGGTCCCGGTGTTCGTTTCCTTTCCTCGCGAGATCTCTACCCGCGATGCGTCTCGTCGGGGAGATCGATTTAAACGATTTATCTGCAGCTTCTGCATAGTCAGGTATATCGGGGAGACTTTAAGGGGACGATTTTAGACGCTCCTCTTGTAATCTTTACTGCGGATCTTTTTTGACTCGGGCAAGAGGGACGACTGTTCTTTTTCATTATACGCGGCAGTTTATCTTGCGTTCTATTGGCTCGTTACTCTTGTGTACATCTTCGAAGGATTAGCATAGTATCTTTGTTATATTACTCGCGATACGAGTGACTCGGGTATAGGAGCGGACTCCTCGGCCGAGACCGCTCGTTTCTATCGCTTCTTACTCGAACATCCCCCCGGCGGAGGTGCCTGCAAGGATGTTCTCTCGGCTCCACGCATCGTGCCCGTTCAACACGAGCCCCGTACGAACGGATTCTTATTACCCAGGGGGGGATCCCCTTCGCGTCGTTCCCACAATGAAAATGTGTACACAGCGAATAGTCTCGCAGGCCTGTCGATAATAAACTATCCACGCCAGCAGGCGGACTCCCCCGATCGCTTTGTCGCGTAGGTTTACGGGAACGTGGATCGAGTAACTTCAACACCTCTCCCCCCCACCGTCTCCCCTTCTTATTCTTCAATTTTCCTCCCTCGCTCTCGCCTTTGTACCCTTTTCACCCTTTCTCCGACCCTCCCCCGTCTCGCGCGGACCCTCGCTGGCCCGGTCCTCGCGGAGACTCTAACCGAGAGAGCGAAAAAGGGCGAAAAAGGGGCGAGAAACTGGAGGGGGGGAGAGAGAGAGAGAGAGAGAGAGAGAGAGAGAGAGAGAGAGAGAGGGGCAAGCTAGCAAGATCGGCTGAGATGTAACTGGAGAGCACATTACCTGGTATTAAGTCACCGAGATAACTACCTGTGTGGGAGGTTCCGCGCACCAGACCTCGTGTAAAATACGACGACGCGACCGCGCGCGGTACTCGCTCGCTCCCTCGTCGTTTCGCGAAATATTCCGATTTTTTTACCTCCCCCCGGTGTGCGTGCATGCGCGCGCGTGTGTGTACGCGTCGACGAGGAGGACTCTTCTCTCCAGGAAGCGCGTACGACCGGTGACCGCGAGCACACCGAGGAAATATACACGACGGTGTCCTCTTCCGATTTATATGAAGCATCGCTGATGTACCGATCAGGATTTCGAGGCGTGTAACGCGTATTTCTTCGCGCCGAGCCGCGTTTTTCGAGGTTTATGGTCGGATCTCTGTCTTTATCCTCGGAGCCGGGGGGCTCGGTAATACTCTGCGTCAAAATGCACGCGGTACCCTCGCCGCCCGCTCCCCGGCGAACATGACGAACCGTGAAACCGTGATTCGCGGTGTCCGGTTATGTCTGAGACGCCCCCCTCTTCCTTGAACTCGGGGGAGATATCGTTTTGGCAACTTCTGCCAATTTAGCCTGGATTCCGTTGACGCTCGCGAGAGTTTTATTGTCGTTCTATGGCTCTGAAGGATTCTTCGGGAATGCAGGGACAAAGAGTGTCGAGGTATCGCAAGGTTTAACGTTTAAAGGAAAGGACGCGGCGATGTTCACAGGGGTGGTGTACCGGAATTTGCACGTTTATTGTCGCATTAATAATTCATGGTGTTGCGCAATTTTTAATCAGCTGCCGTCTGCCATTGATTGATGCTGCCCTCGCGCCCCCATGGGGCTCGAATTTACATACAGAACGAAAAGGAAAAGTATTGACACGTGATACGTCCCTACCAAACAAGCAGCAAACTCCAATCGCACGTCATAATGGCGCCGTTTTCTTTCTCTACCTCCGTTCTTTCTTCCATTCGGCCCGTTCTGTCTCTCTTTCCACCTCGCCGGGGCCCCACAGCGCCCCCTCTTGCCCGCTCCCCCCTCGCTTTCGACCATCCCTTTCTCTCTTTGTCTCCTGTCTTTCTCCTATCCGCGGGGACCCCACAAAGAAGCTAACAAATCGGCCGCGCGATGCAGGTGAGGCTTTTTATTAAAAAATTTTTATTGCACCCCGTGCAGCAAAGCATACGTCGTCGTCGTCGTCGTCGCCGTCCTCCTCGTCGTCGTCGTCGTTCGGAGCCTCCGCTCGAAAAACCTGTTTGCTCTGCCGCCACCATCACCACCACCATCGCCTCCTTTCACGAGATATTGCTTTACAATACTATATTATATTGCGCGGTACGTCGAATTTCGCCTGTTCGGATTTAACGAGACTCGCCAGAGGATCGCGCGCTCACCGACCAAGTCCACGGATCCCTCCGTATACCTACCTACTCTTGGCGTGTACGCGGATCGCGCCTGGCACCGCTCGATCCAGCCGCGCCGATCCTTCTTTTTCTTCTCCCGCAGCTGGAATTTGCATATTCGTTTACCAAACTCCGGTTGCAGTCGGCACAATAATGCAAATTCGCCTCGAGATTCGTCGCTTATCAAGTTTTCGACCCGGACGACCGCGACCGGGCGAACCGTTTGCGTTTCAGTTTCAACTTTTTCGCTGTTCAGATAGGGGATCGCAGCTACTCGACAGACTTCGCTGCTCCACTGGAGAACGCGCGGTATCTTGAGTGTATCGGTTTCAGGCCAATAAACATTAAGGGCGAACTGCCCCTCGCGGGATAATTGAGCGTGACGCGGAAAGCCCGAAATTGCTAGAGGTTGTCGAATGCCAAAGTATTTCTCCCTTGAGGCAGGAATACATCTGCGGAACCTGGGAACGTAACGATAGATGCGGGCAGAACGGCTACGCAAATGATTGCATCGGGGATCGATGGATAAAGTGATTTGGATGGACGATCGGCTAATTGATTCGAGGGCGACGGTTGGTCGATTTCGACTTTACCGGTGCGTGCCGCTACAAATCCGTATACCAGGTTTCTTTCCCAGCTACATGAGCAGAAAGTACGTGGTTCGTAGGTGTAGACACGTCGCCATTAATCTTACAAGATGTGCACCGTGTACATTGTCCATCGGTCCCCGCGGTTCAGCCGCAAAAACGCAGCGGAATTCTAGCAGGGGATTGGCAACTTTTTTCCAATATCCGTGGCCGAAGGGCCGAATGACCGTTAAAGCAAATGCTAGGCCCTTAAGTTGCCGGAGCATAAGCCCCGGCCAACGCATGTAGAGACAAGCTTTATGGCTCTATAAATTGTTGTTTCGGCCCTCTATTGTATATCTTTATTGACCTCCGCGCCGGCCCGGTACCAGTTAACCGGAATGCCATTAATAACGGAAATGGATATTCGATTAGCTGAATACGGGATAAAAACCGTCGCGCCCCGCCCGAGTAATTTCCCCCTGGGTGGACAAAAAGGCCGTGCAACTATTTTAATATCGAAAGTGTTTTCGCCCGGTGGATATTTACTGCGGCTAGATACGAGACGCGGGCAAAAAATCTCGGGATTCATTGAATACCGGGCTGTTACTTGCCTGAACGAATTACTCGGCCGTGTTACAGAAGCACCCGCTCCATCGATGCTCTCGCGAGGCTATACTGCCCTCCTTAGTTAAAACGTCCTATCTAACATATTTTCATTTTTCAAGATATGTTGAAATATTTGAAGTTCCATATGTCTTTTACCTTTTGGGTAAAGTGAGAAAACCCTACGTGCTTCGTAGAGATCTAGAAACAGCTTAATTTATTCATCCCAACTGCTTTTCAGATCGTTTTACTAGTTTATAATGTCCTTGTATTATCTGCTAAATTAGATTGGCCCAAGTTTGCGTACAGTGTTTGATTTTAATGATTTTAAATGTGCCGTGCAGGAAGCAAATTTTTCCAAAGTAGACGTTTGTGAAATAGACATCAATAATATTTTTGATTGAGAAGACTTCACTTCTCAGCAGAAATTGAAAAAATTTCTGCTAGACCATATCTTCATGATTTTCTGTCTGTTCAATTTACAAGAGGGAAAACATTTTAAAATATAAAAATTATTTTTCTGCTGAATTTAAGGAGTTAAATGTTCTTAATTCAAAAACAATGAAAATTAAGTTATCAAAACCAAAAGCCAGGGTTCAATGTAAAGGAATTTCAGCAAAGAGAAAAGAAAATTTAATTACGATATTGAAGCCATTCATGCCAGCCAATCGCCTTGCCTTTTGGGAATCATTAAACGTGTCTAATAATAATGACGATGATGATTATTAACTTTAAATCGTTATGTTCAAGTCTATGTTTAATTTTTTCGTATGTTTAAGTTATATGTATATGTTTATGTCGGTACATTTACTTTTATCTACCTAGTTTATGTCAATGTTATTTTCGTTTAACTTGTAACTACATTTAAAAGTATGAATTCAATAGGTACGATTTCAAGTGTTTGCTATAATTAAAATATTATTTCTTACTTTCTTTACTAAGTTAAAATATCCTATCTGAAACATTTAATTAATTGCCACGTTATTAATACATATTAGGCTGCTACGAAATAATGACTATATTTTTTATATTAAATGACGAAAAACAAGGACGGCAATTGAAATTAGTAAACTTCAGTTTTCTCGGATGTTTCGAAATGCTAGATAGGACGTTTTAACCAACGAGGGCAGTATAGTTGGGACAAAAACGGTAGGCCATTCGAGACCACGAGGGGACTACCCCCTCGCTGCTTCATTTGGCGACTCCTCCGTCGTGTTTTTTTCACTTCTATCCCTACGAACGTGTCTTCTGTTAGCTTTCCCTATAACAGTACTGCGATCTCCGTCTAACCCAGTCCCGAGGTGGCCACCAGATTTGGTCTGAACGAAACGCGAACGGGTAAGCGAGGAAATCGGCGCGACTCGAGCCGGTTCGCCGCGAGAGGCATGAATCGGGGGCGGGCAGGTAGGTCTCTGCGCCATTCCGCGGATTATTTGTACGCAATCTGTAAGTCCTCCCTCGGCGGACGACAGACCGAGGAGGGAGGAAGAATAGAAACAATTTCCTGGCTCGCGTGTTGGTGCGTGCGTGGCGACCGACGCGGCTCGCGTAACACCGTCCTCTCTTCGGCACGGGGAAGCGTAGGAGCGAGCGGGGCTGGAAAAAGGGCGCGGGGGGGGGGGCTGGGGGAGGCGAAGCCGCGTATATGGGCGAAAGGTTGTGGGCAGGGTGAAAGGACGGGGGAGGAAGCGCGTCTCGTTCTGTGCATCGGGGGAGAATGAGAGGGGGAGTGAGTGAGGGAAAGGGGAGAGGAGGATCGCGGCTGGCCGGCCAGCCGTATCTCTGTCTCGTGCTCGCTCAAAGCTCCGGGCAGGTTCTCAGAAGCTACCGGTGCTGGAGGAATCCGCGCGGAGCCTGGATTATACTGCCAAAGGGTATATTTATCGGGCGAGAATGTATGCAGAAGCGCGGACATCGGCCACAAAGGGGCCGCCCCTGCGGATTTAGCCTTGACGCAACATCCACGCCGGGACTCACGGATTCGAAGCTGCCCGCGCCTCGGCCACGGAGACTACTACTCCTCGCCATCCCCGGGGTAATGGATTGCCCAACTTTCCTCTTCTTAACGGTTACGGTTTCTTCTGGCCCCGCGGTCGGGGCCCCTCCCTCGCGTGCGTGCCCTCCCGTCCACGACTATGAATCGTTTTTATTGATACGTTTTATTGAACCACTTCATCAGACCGGCGCGGCGCGACCCTCTCCTTCTCGCGCCAGCACGCTTTCGCTCGTCCTCGCGTGGTACCGCGCCGTCAGCGGGTCCTAGCGAACCTCGGGCGAGTACTGGCCGAGTATGAACGAGGTAAGCGAGCGGTCGTCAGGCTTTCCGGGGAATCCTGGCCGATAAAGCGGTCGGTTAGACAGAGTCGTTGTTTACTCGGCAATACACCGCGATTATGACCTCCCTTTATGGGCGGCAGCTTCCTCCTGATTCAATCTATTATTTTCACGCCGGCCCGCGGATTAAACGCGGTGAGATTTATACGGCTGCACGGGGGGCCGGCGGGGGGGGGGGGCACACACGGAGGATCCTGAAAGATACGGATCGTAAAACGCTCGATGGGACAAAGTCGTTACGTCCCCGTCCCGTAATTGCTCGTCAGCAGCCCCGTTTGCTCGGTCCAGCGTGACGCGCTATACGATTTTAGCGTGGTCGTCGCCGCCTCGAAACGATGCACAGACCTCGAGAGGCCATCGTCGTGGCTTCCGAGGGACACTCTCCGGGGAAAGTGTCTCGCGAAATTGTGAAATTTACACGGACTATAGTCGGACAGTTTGTTGTGCCCCGGCGTGTCGCTCGTTTCGGGCCGGATTTAACGTTCGTTTAAAGCCGGCTGGCGGCGAATAAAACTCCCGTTTGCCACGCGATTATCGAGCCCCCTTATGGCCGAGTGTTTTCACCGATTCAATCAATTACGCTGATGCCGGCCGGAATTTACGCATTCATTTAGATTTCTGGAATATCACGGTCGTAAAGTAGCGGACGAGATAGAGTCCTCGTCCGCCACGCGACGTAACGCTGCGACCAGGTATCTTTATGGATCGAGTTTTTTGTCCGGCCGCGGTCATCATTTTCGCGCCAACGTTATATTTGCAAACGCTGAACGACGCTTTTATCGACTCCTAGAGGAAAAACTTGGATTTCGTTACTCGCCACGCGGCGAGTGGTAGGTAGTTAAACGGCGAGTTTTTCGTCAGCGTGTGTTTTCGAGAAGTTTCCTTGACGAAAGCGCAGGCGCATGCATGATCTTTGCTTACGTAGAGAAGGGGTTATAAACTACATTTACTCTCGCAGTTATAGCCCCGTTCCATCCAAAGAGGCTTGCCCAAGTCGCCATCCCCGTTTGTCAGTCATGCCATGAATACGGGAGTCGCGATATTCAAAGATAACCGCGGGGACGTCGAGCTGCGTACGCCTTGGTGGAAAGTTAGCCGCGCCTAACGCGACCGTAAACTACAGTTTGACGGAAGTTCGTAACAGGATTTGCGAGAGCGCCCCGGCTACATCCTCGCCTTCGCGGCTCCGGCCTATTCGTTTAATGGATTGCCAAACTTCGGCGAAACATTCAGGCGGACCCGCGGTTTTTATAGCCGGTCGCGGCGATCTTGCATAGAGTTGCGTTCGCGACGCGGCTAGTAGAGGTGAAGAACTATCGATAGTGATGACTATTGATATTTTCGATAGAAAGTCCCTCGGTTATCGATGTTATCGATAGTTTTCCGGTAGAAGATAATAAACAAAAATATATAAAAGTGATGAAAACTTAGTAAAATATATAAGGGAGAGTGGGGGAATTACGAACACCTAAGGAAAAAGTTGAATAAAACAAAATATTAATCAAACACACATTATGTGTTTATATATTTTTGTGATCAACTTTAATACAATTTGAAAATAAAATAAGTTTTCTATCTAGTAGCGGGTAATCACGAACACAGAGTGGGGGAATCACGAACATGGCTTATTTTTTACAAAAATCACATAAATAGCCTTTCGACGTGCTCTGTCCATCACTGCAGTTTTCGTGTTCCCACTTTCTGCAATTGTAGCACATGATCCAATCTTTAGTTGGAGATTCCTCGTACTTTTCCTTACAATAGATGTAGTAATATTCGTCCTCGTTCCCGACGGTAACTTTCCTTTTCGTTTTTGGTATTTCTTCTTCTGTCTGCCTCGTTGTTTTCTCTTCAAAATCTTTAGAAATCTTCACTGCCTTACTTCTAGTCAACCTTTTGGTCATTTCTTTGGTTTGGTTCTGGATTTCATACTTCTTATCTTTCTTCCGTTTCTTTTCTTCCAGGACCTTTTTCATAGGAGAGCTAGTTAAAATTGTTGAATGTTTTTTCTTAATATTCCGTTTAGCAGATATTTTACTGCAGTGGGTAAAATAATATCGGAGAGTGGAATCGACGAATCAAGTGAAGGGCCTGGTTGGTTCAACGATGTTTGTATATCAGTCATTGTATTCTGATCATCAGTTATAATTTCATTGTTAGGGTGCTCAGTTTGAAAATTGTTCGAAGTAACGAGATTGTTAAGCAGTTCTTATTCAAATTGGTCGGGGCTTAACGGAAATATTCTTGCAGCTTTAAAACCATTTACTGCCTTTTCAACATTACTGCAGCGATTAAAAGCTTTGGTGAATAATTCGACGATATCATATTGGGTAATTGCTCGCTCCGGATACCCAGCCATATACAATTCACATTTTCGATTATAAGCACACTTCACAGGCCCAAAGAATGTTAAATCTAAAGGCTGCAATTGATGCGAAGTGTGTAGTGGGAGCGACAACATTATGATTCCATGATTGCGGCACAACAAATAAGAATCAATGCTAATGTGGCTCTCATGGTTATCTAAAATTAAAAGTATCGGCTTTTCTTTGGTTGGTTTTGCAAAGGAAATGAAATGATCTAACCAATTGACAAACAAATTTTCATTAATCCACTCAGAATCGGACACAGTAGCAATCATATTACTATTGCCTCCTCTTAATAGCTGCTCGGTCATACGTTTTCTTTTAAAAATAGAAAACGGAGGTATATATTGACCAGCAGCACTAAATGCACAAACTATTGTTGTCACGATGCCTCTTTCAACACTCGTTGCTTTCCCGACTTGCTTTTGACCTTTACAAGCTAAAATCTTCGAATTCTGTTGTACGTTACTGATGCCAGTTTCGTCGACGTTATTGATTGTCTGTGGATTGATGTAATTGATTTTGTCTGTGGACTATTGTCTACAATAAGATTAAAAATGTCACACAACACATTGTGCTATATTATTCTACTTTAAATTAGTATTTAAAAGATGGAACCTTTTCTAATCTTTGTGAGGTGTCTCTTCATACCTTATCAAATGTATATAAATGATGAAACAAGCAAAATGCTAAAATGAAATAATTAAGAATTAGGAATAATTGACAACGTTCCATTAATAAACAAATAATCACTAATCATGAATAAATCAGACTTACTGTGCGTCGCTGAAATGTTAATGCGCACAATGCAGCACAATGGCACAGTATGGCCTTTTTCGCTTGCATTAAGAACTATCGAAAATATCGATAGTTATACAAGACTATCGATAGTGATTTCGATAGTGTCGGTTATTGATAGTTCTCCACCTCTAGCGGCTAGTACCCAGCCGCGTATCGGCGGATGAAGAGGCTGGCTGAAAAAAAGAGATTGCGCGCGTCTTTAAGCGAGATGAGCCGAGCTTTGACGGAAGTTTCGGCGGGCGAGCCGGTCGCGGTTTTCAGTCCCGACGTCTAGCGAGTCGGTAAGTCTGGCTAATGGATTGGCCAACTTTTTCTCCGTCCTCTTATTCAGCGGTACTCTCATTCATCGTTTCGCGAGGGCCAGCGGCCGCGGCTCGGCTCTCCCATCGCGCGCTTTGTTCGTATGTAGTTGGAATACCGGCGGGAAATATGAGCGGTATCAAAGGGTAATCGATGGATCGGCGATAGAGGGAACGCGGCATGGGGGAAAAAGAGATATCGCCTGGAAACGGCGGAGAGATAAGGGATCGGGCACCGGTGAGCCTTGTCCTTCGACTGGGACGAATTTGTCGCGCGCTCGCGGCCCGGCACTCGTCCGCGAATTTATTCGCAGCCTTCTCCTCCTCCCTCCCGCCGAACTTTCGGGGCGCGGAGAGTGGATTTCGAGGATTCGAACGGCGGCCAGGATCCGACGAGTCCGACCAGTCCCCCCCTGGTGTAATGGATTGCCCAACTTTCCTTCTTTCACGTTACCCTCGTCCTTGTTTCCTCGTTTCTCGGCTCTCCTTTTTTTTTCCTCCTCTTCGTGGCGTGTGGTGTTTGCACGCGCCCGCCGCCGGCCCCAGTCGAAGTTCGTCAGTCGGCGTGTTTTTATTAGAATTCCGCCCGCCTCTATACCCGGCCGATAAGATAAAACAATCTCCCGATTAATTAGCACTCGGTTATAGTACAGCTTCCTGCTTTTAATTAAAGAAGTGTTTCGCGGGAGACCCGGGGAGATAGGTGAAATTTATCGCCGCACGTCTTGCAATAAATTTCACTTAACCTCCGCACTCGACGGTTCTGCACGTTCCTGTCCCGCGACCCGCGCGACTCTAACGTAATTGTTATACATGCATACATTTTTGCGCGCGGCGAATATATATTGCTCCCTCATATTGCGCGCCCCGGCATTATCCTCTTTCGCGTGGCAAGCTATACGTCAGAAATCAAATTGCCCGCCTCCTCCCCCATCCCCCGGAATATTATACGGCGAAAAGGGTGGAATCTTCAAGGAACTAGAGTTAAGGGAACGAAAGCCCTCCGCAAGGCCCTCGACTTCTGAGCTAATTTTCCACCTCCCTCTCCGACACCGCATCGAATCCGCTTCGATTGCCACTCGAGCCGTTGTCTCGCAAGGGCGTGTCGCGAAGTAAGAACGGGGGATGAAAAAATCCAGGAAACCAATGCGGCCCGAAAGAGGTCAAAAGGGGGCGAAAGGGGTGAAAGGGGTCTCAGCGGAGGGCTAAGGAGATTACGCGTCGAGCCGTATCGGTCGTTTTCGCTTTAACGGTCAACCCTTTTAGCAGCGGAGCCCCCGAATACCCCTCGCCGCGTTGCGATTTAGAGCGGCGAAAGCTCGCTGGCGAGGGCGAAAGAGCGAGACGGAGACGGGGGGAGTGGAGCTTACAGCGATATCCACTCGCATTGATCCTCGTTTTCCGAAGCCGGCCATTGTTGGCGGAGCGGAGTAGTGGCCGGGCGTGGGTGTGCGGATATCTTGGGGGCTGATGGGGAAGGCTCGCGGAACGGTTATGTTCTTCCGTAGAGCGGGATCCGTCCGTTCCTTTGAGGCGACTGGGGATCGAAGTGTTTTAGTATTCCGTGGCCGTTCCCCCCGCCAGGATTTATGGGGTAAGAAGAACATGCGGGTCAAGGGGACCGCGCATATTAACCGGCGCGCGATAAATTCGTTTTGGCCCGCGTATATTTCGTTGCCTACCTGCGGATGGCCGGTGGGGGCCAGTTTTCTCCCGCGACAGGGGAGGGACTCCTCCAACCGATCGAAGGGGCCCCGTCAAGTCCGCGGCGCTGGTATTTTTAGCGCCTCGCCTATCCACCGGGGAACGCGCCGCCAGATTTATGCGTGTGTATCGTCGCGGCATTTATCAGCGGCGCGAATACTGAAAATTACCTAGACGCTAATGCCTCCGAATAAAACGCGCGCCGCGCGAGATTGCCGGCGATTTTTCACCGAGTCCCCGGTAATTTATACGGCACCGGTGGCACACCAAAGTCTTGCCCAACTTCCCGCCCGGGGTGCTAATCGGCCACGTCCCATTCCTCCAGCGGGAGAGATTCCCTCTGTCCGAAAACTCCGGTCACCTCCGCGGACACGATTATAATTCGACGCGAGTTCCGTGCCCTCTTCGTCCGCGACTCCTATTCGGCCCGACAGCTCGCGGAACGAATCTTCTTCGGGGTCAGGAGAATTTACGGCGACACGAACGATCCGCGTACAAATCTCCCGTCCCTCGCTCGCGATACGTCTGCCGGAGAGATCCTTCGAGGCAGCGAGAGCGCGCTCGCCATCGAAATGGATGGCGACGCGTTGGGCCGAGGCGAGGCCCATGCAGTCGAGAAACACGGGGACAGAGCGAGAAGCTGTTTCCTCGACAAGACGTGGAATGGAAGTGAAGAAGGGATCGAGGGGGAGTCTGCGTCGAAGGGAAAGTGGGAACAGAACGCGATGCACTTCGCGCGGGAGTTTTTCGTAGAAGGGTTGCGCGCGGTTGGAGCCGAGAAACGAAAAGCGAGGATTAAGATGGCTCTTATTTACTTTTGCTGAAATTTTTTTCCAAGATTTTCTTCGCGGCACTCCCGCGCCGAACAATAACACTAGTTTACAAAATCCAAAAAATTATTTTTGATCCAGACTCCACTATGAAATTCTTATGTAAAGTGGTCCCCTAAACAGAAAAATCGACATGAGACAAACTCCTATGGATACGTTTATGAGGCATTGCCCGATGAATATTTTGGTAATCTTTTAAAAAGACGGCCCGACGGTTTTGGCCATATATCGCGTTAGCGTTGACCGATTTGATTGCGACAACTCTTAAATTAAAGGTAATTAAATTTCATACAATTCTTTCCTATAGTGTTTTCCAATCGGACTAATAGTTTAGGCGGAATCGAGCAAACCTTCAGAAAAATTTAATGTTTTGGAGCCGAAATTGAAATCGAAAATTCACTACATAGCCTGCAAGACATAGAAATTATCATGTGACGTTCAGTTTCTTATTTTTTTACGTAGAGTGCGTACCTTTACGAAGTAAACAAGTCCAACCTGAGCAAAATTCATGCACAAATAAGGAAGTTATGGGCGATAGAGTGAGAGTGCCTATTCTCAACTTTTTCCATATTTTTGCATATATTCTTGTTTCTTGGCGAATTACGTACTTGTCTTCAATGAAAACAAATTTAAATGTATTTTATGTTATTTTTGAAAAGCAATTCTGGCTCTTTCTGTTTCTTTTGCCTGCATTAAGATCAGTTACTCTTACAAGGAACAAGTAGTATTCACCCATCAAATCATTGATTCATCTCAGAATCTTTGATAAATTTCAGTATTTCATAGTGGAGTCTATTGTACATCAACAAATGACTGTAAACTACTTATTGTAATTAGGTAATTAACAGCTCACAAAGTCGATTTTATGTAATTATCCTCCAAGTTATTGATTACATAAAAAACCATGTCAAACAAAAGCTGTTGATCCAGACAAGGAGCATATTTTATGTTCTATTACATTTTCTCGTGCGACTAACGGTTTTCGGAAAAGGTCCGAAAAACTGAAACAAATCAATAATTTTTTTCAAATTTTGAAAGTTTAAATACTTATCGTACACTTTTTATTTATGAAGGCGAAAGAAATTGTAATTTTTATTTTCGACGACTATGTTTTAATGTTCAAGGGCCCAGGGGCACCTTTTCCCCTTATTCGATTGTTCTCAAACTTTACACAGGTTTTTTTTTACTATTTGGAACTATTCTGGGGCGTGCCGCGAAGAGAATTCAAAAGTCTAGTGAGACCGATAATGGACGATGTGTTTTGAAAGTAGCTGCCAGGCATCTCTCACCAGACAGATCCTGCAGCGGCTCAGGGCTAACAAGACGCTAGTCATCCAGCAGTTTACAAGGAGTTATTTCATTGTTCGAACCGTCGAAACCCTTGAGTGGGCCCCGCATACCGCGTTGCGCCCTGTGTGCAGCTCGCGCGTGGTTCGCGCTCGGCCGCGCGGAATCTCTTTCTCTCGTGAAAGGAAAAGCCGAGAGGGAGCGAGCTAGCGAGCCGGATTTACCAGCGAGCCCGCGGCACGCCGATTATGTCGATATCAAATACCACGAACTGCACTCAGCCTGCAGCGGCTGGCCTGGTTGCATCGTTGCGCCGCGGCGCAACAGCACACAGCCGCGAGCGGATCCGTCGTCGCCTGCATCGGTCTATTAAATTCCCCGTGTAAAATCGTATTGTCTTTCGAGTCGACCCGCCGCCGTCGCTGCTCGCGCTCCGCGCTCCCAGAAGCACTTCATTACCATATAATTTCCAGTTCCCTCGCGGATTGCCGGGCAAAGGATTCGAGCGTGTACAGTGCTCCAGGAGCTAGGCGACTGTACAGACTAGGAGAGAGACCCGTGTCTCCATCCAGGCCACATGTGTCTCCGTTCTATCGTTCTCCTTGTCCTCCTCCTCCTCCTAGTCCTCTTCCGCTGCCTGCGCAACGTATGCACGTCTGTTTAATGTATGCAGGGGCCGCGGAGTCTCGAGACACAGCTCGGGGCATTAGAACGAGACTTAGGTCGCGAGGATTGTCTTTCGTAGACAACCAGCGCGGAGTTAACTTTGTTTATAACCTGGCCAGCCGCGCGGGGGGAAATAACGTGGCCGATCCAGACGAGACGTAACCAGGGATCGTCTCCGATCTGGCATTTCGATGCAACGCCGTCGCGGACACGACGGGGCGGAATTCGCGTTGACATCGAGTGTTGCTAGCTAGAAGGAGGATCGAAGTAATTCAGACGATGTCTGGATACGTATGTATAGGATTGTATGTAGGAGTATCCTGCGAGGTACCAACGTTTGCTTATTTGGTCGCTTTGGGAAATTATGAATCGGAATCCGCGAACGGCCGCCTGCGTGATTGATCGAGCCGCCGGACAATGGGGTATTTCGTCCTCCCACGTGATGAGCGTTTTAACGCGCGCCGCGCGCGAGAACGGGCCCCCTCGGACGAACGAAGCATGACTTTTGATTTAATTACCGGTGTTTGCGAAACGCAACGGCCGACACGCCCCGCCACGACCACCGGCACAGCGCGTCGTTCAAACTTGACAGACGGTTGCTGAGTTTAATGGCGGTTCGGTGTTTATTTATCATCTAGCCCAGCCACGGCCGGGGCTTCGTTTCTCAGCCGACCAGCGACACGGTGGTTATTAAAAACGGCGGCGTGGTAACGATCGATTAGAGGTATCGCGAATAGCTCGAGCGGCTACACGCCACCTACCCGGCCACCAGATAAGAATCTTCAAATTGAGCGCAACAACTATAACCGTCGAAGCGCAAATATTTATTCGCTCGCCGGCGTTGATTTATCGCGGTGACAACAAATTGCCCGGCACCGGTTCGCCCCGGCTCGTACTTACGTATACTTTGCAAGAGGAGACGCGTTCGACGATCGTCTGGCGATTTTCGTAATCCTGCCCTTGGCAGGGGCCACCGTTGCGATAACTTCTTCAATGGCAGCCATTCCATCGACCACGTTTCCCCTTCGTATTACGAGCGAGACGCTCCAAGATGTGTGCTGCAGCTATTCCTGGCTTCCTCGAAAAGTGTGCACGTAATACTCGCTAAATGCGTAGATGCCCCGAGGCTCGATTCCCTGGAACAAGGTGAATTCTGCGAAATGCGAAAGGAACGCGGGGAGATGGTGCACGGTGAAAGGCTTCCATGGGAAATTCAGTTCAAGGGTGCAGGTGGTTGTTGGTAGAGTTCAATTAGGCATAATTGTCAGGGAATTCTTTCTGCTTTGTTCTAATATTCGTTGGATGGCTACCGTTTTTGATCGTTTGTAGTGATTGCGCTACAACTCTATTATGGATTCTTTCGAGCCTGCTGTTTGATTTAAATTTATAAACACCCAGAGCTCGTTCATCGATCACCGATGCTCGACGATCGCAAGTGAAGTAGCCCTTGCCTGTCCCACGTGGCAAGATTGATATACTTACGCGACATACTTATCAAAGAACATTGATATGGTAATGCGCTAGAAAGAGTTATAAATCAACGGACTGCGCTGATAAACGTCGGGATAAGTATCTGATAATTGAATTAAGGAAATAAATATTTGCCCGGGTCGCTCGGGATTGATTTATTGCGGGAACAAGGAATTGTAGCGCGGTGCCCGGCCGTTCCGCGGAGCTTACGGTTTAACACGTATAACTTGCGGCGTGTAAACGAGGGGATTGACGCGAGACCGGTCATTTTCGTAATCTACCCTTTGGCACGCTGCTCGTGACTACAATTTTGTGACTGTGGAACGCCGGTCGGCAGGCACCGTGATATTTCGCCTTGCTCCCTGTAACTCGATGGAAAAATTTCAAATCGCCCACCAGGGCTGCGAGAGGAACTTTGCAATGCGTGGCGAGATCCTGTGCAGCTCCCTCGTGTTCGAGTGAGCAATCGAAGAGCATTCGTGAATAATTGAATACTTCTCGTGCACTATAATTTCATAGGTTGACTCGATCAATTGACCTTATTTATCAGTCGAGTACTAAGTAGGGTAGACCGGAGCGAATGGGATCACTTTGTGTTTGATGGTAAAAAAATAATAGGCAAAAATTAAAGAAACAAATTTTTATTATATATTCGTGACAAGTACACCTTTGGCGTGAACATTTAATGTAGGTATAAAAATTGAAACCATACATAAAAATCCTTAATTTATAAACAAAAAACGAAAAAGTGAGAAATATCCGATTCGCACCGAAACTTTTTCGTTATTTCTTTAGACTTAATTTTTATCAGAGCTTCCTTTATTTTTTTTTTGACACAATGATACCTGATTGCTATTTTTTATGTACATACTAATCATCTGTAGGTAAATAAACAATTATCATATTTATAATCATAAAAATACTCAAACGAAAAAAAGGAGAGATCCGATTCGCCCGAAATGACGTGTCCGATTCAAAGGTTGTGGATGACATACACATAGGGGAAAGTGGGGTAAAACGGAACGGGTCGGTAAAACGGAACACCAATGTTTCTGTTAGACAAGAGCTGCGAATTAGTTGGTATCGCGTGACATGGAACCAAAGGGTCCTCATAGCATTTTGTGATAGACCATAGACCCCTGCACAAGTTATTTTTCCATTAAGACAGTTTGAAAAATTTCCGGTATCGACGTTTCAATATTATGTTGGACTTTCGACCACTTTTCGGTACTTGGATTTCGAAAATTAATAACGGCAACTACATCGTTGGGTTTTATAGTCCTTACGCTACATTTTGGCATATATAAAAAATTCTTTACCTCACGCTGAAGTGTAATTATTAAATGTTTACTAAATGACTGCGCGTGGGGCAAAGCAGAACACTTTTCGCGGGGTAAAACGGTACGCCTATTATAAATGGGGAAGAATGGAAACGTCTCTTAGTACGTGTTTATTATCTGTTTTAATTAGATTGTAGATTAAAGTTTTAATTACTATCCTTGTTTCCAAGAAAATTGATTTTGTATAGAAAATTATGATGTATGAGATACATCTTTCATTCGATCAAACTGTTAGTTTAAATTGTAATAAATAACATAATCATTTAATGCAGACGTGTTCTCCATGCAAGTATTGATATTACTGAGTGCACTCAATTACGTTCAGCGCTATAATTTCCGTAATTATTCGAATTTCTTCACGATACATAGTCTTAAATGTTCACAAAGCATGGCACTTTCAAAATCAATAATAATAAAAACATCGATGTTTCGAGATTTCAATAGTCCTATACCCCCTTAACCTGTTCAATTTGTAATCGCATTCTCACGGCTCCTATGTTCCTTGAATCCACTTTGAAGAATCATCGAAAACCAAGCACCCAAACGTTTCGCCCCGCCCACGTTTGAGAGTCGGTGAATACAGGGGTTTCGACCATTCCCTCGTCAGGGGAAGAAGGTCATTCACGCAGCTCCTCGCGTGACCTGTGATTTTCGCGATCCAGCCCATGGCGCGGATCGTTCTTGTAGCTACAATTTTGTGACTGCGGTGATCGCAGAGGCCAGCACCCACCCTGCGGTATTCCGCGACCCCTTGGAGAGGATTTAACGCGCGTTCGAGGCCCGTCCACTCGGACGCTTGAAAAGTACACACGCCGTCCCGTGGACACGATGTACTACATAATAGATAATTCATAAGCATTTCCCATACAAGTATGCACGACCGGTCGAAGAGTACGGATTAAGTGGGAGGGCGAACAGTCGAGCTGGTCCGCGAAGATACGTGGTTTCCTTCGTGCACAGGGTGCTCAGTAAATTTTGGTACAGGTGATGAAAAAATTACCCAAAAACGTGCAATCTAAATTCTGAATTTAAATTAAAAAGTTGTTTTGACATTCAAAGAAGTTCGGAATTCAGGAGAATTTAAGAGGCTCACCTACTTCACATCGTGCTGAATTTCCAGAATAATATTTACGTGGGTAAAATCATTTTTCCTTAAAACTACACGACCGAGCAAAATGATGTACCTTATATTTCTTACTCGTACTTGCACGAGGAATCATCCCCTCGTTATATCATGATTTACTAGACACCCTGTGCGAACGAACACACACACAACAGTGATCCCCGAGTGGTTGGCTCGTGTGTGCCCGGTCTACAAGTTTCATGTCTGGCTTAGAGGGCTGCGTGTACAAGTACACACGCGAAAGGCGTATACTGGCAGAAAAATAGCGGCATTCGCGGAGTCTACAATAATTGAAGGCTTCGACGAGCCGTCTGTGTGCGTGCGCCGGCATGTGTCCGTGGCTGGGTATCCGATTATTCGGTTTTCCACGTGTATTTTTTTCCCCCGCGGTCCGTAACGTTGTTGCCACGCGATCGCCTACTTTAAATACTGACCATCTTGAAAGCGATCCACAAGCGTGATTCGAGCATGTCCCTCGAAGATCACCGGAAGTGGAAACGCGTTTCTTTTAACGAGCCGTAATTCAAATTGCCGGTTTAATAAACATCCCCTCTCGTTTATGCTATCCAATAAAATGGTAGTTTTCCAGAACCAGCTGGAGGGAGCTCACAATTTCTTCCGCTTTCTTTTTTTTATCGGGCTACCATCCGCGCGCTCTCATTTGCATAGAACGAAAGCTAAGGTCCCGCGGATAAGTGAAATTGTTCGCCCGAGAGCAAGATGAATCGAGCCGAGGGGGGAGCGCGTAATCTTCCGAGTTAATTGAGGGGCAGCGAGCGGAACGTTCGACCCGCGAGAGGCTAGTATTGGTTTCCGAAATGATATTAGAGAAGTCAAGGGTCGAACGCTCGTCCAATTATCCTGTAATCGACTTGCCCGCTCGAGTCGGTTACGACAACCTCTATCCTCGCTGAATTTCGATTCGAGCAGCGTGCTGGGACCGTTGCTCCTCTTTCTTTCGTTCCCCCCCATTCTCCCCCATCCCTCTGCTCCTCTTTTTTTCCACTGCCGCTGGAAAATTGTGCCCTCGACTACACACGCGTTGCGTGCAAGATAATTGGACTCTTTTCAAGTCCCGTACCCGTGGCTTATAAGACGTCCTCTCCCTGGTCGTGACGAGTTCGACACAAAGGTGCTAGACTTTGTTCGATCGGGTCCCCGCGCCTCTGCGGGAATAATTCCATTCGTGAAGAGCCTTAAATTATCCTCCAGGGACACTCCCCTTCGAGAGAAAACGACGGAGAAAAAGAACGCGCGCCTTTTGCGTCCCCTTTGACTCGTTAACCACCCTAATGCCTATAATAATAGCAATATGCTAAACGATATCGTGTACGCGTCTTAAAAGATTTCAATGATCCTTGACGAGCCTGCTCCTAGCTGAGCAAAAACTCAGCCGTTCGATTCAGGACAGCTTGTATCGCGTTTCCTGCCCGTGGGCAGGTTAATTGATTTTTCCGTGCTCCCCGCGCGAAACGGACGCGTCCGCCGAGTTCTCCAGGATCCCTAGCGGAGGCTGGTGTATCGATATCGCCGAAGATACAGACAAATAGGCATGCACCGACTCGGTCTCCTATTCGCCCGAAGTAATGGGCGAACGGCGAGCGGGCGGATAAAGGAGGGGAAGCGTGGCTCGATCGAGAGACATTCCGATCCGCATTTCCTTATTGCTGTTCGATCGTCCAATAGATCTATCAGTCATTATGATAATAATTTTCTGCTTGGACGGCCGTACGCGTCCACGATGCACAGAGGTTTCTTTAAATGTCCCGGATCCTTCGGCTCCGTGACTGTTTTTTTCCACGTCCCGCTGTCGACGTCTCGCGGACGTCGCTGTTCTTCCCTAGCTTCCCGCGAAACCTCGACTCGGGCATCGGAAGCAGCTGTCGGGACACGACCACAGCCGTGTAATTATATTGAGAGTGCAGCGTATCGACAAGCTGAAGGTCGAGATCTTTCAAGATCGCTTCGTTATGCGTTCGCGACTGAACTCGGGCGCGAGGCCATTGAACCTTTTACCTTTAAGGGTAAAAAAATGATACCGTTCCTGTTAACCTTGGGGTCTCCCGAGGTCTCCACCTTCCATTGGATTTTTCGACGGTTCCTCAAAGTTCGATGAGTATCACTCCGGTTGCTTCGTGGGGATGAGAATCTAGAGATGGTACTACTTAGTCAGCCCTTTCGTAGAGGGATCTACCGAGCGACCCAAATCGGTGTTCCGAGTGTCACCTAATCTCCGGTGCTCGTCAGCAGCCAGCAGCAAGATTGGCCGAGCATCCGTGCGAAAACGATTCCCGTGGTCTCGTGGCGGGGCTCCGCGAGATGCGCAACGGTTGCTTATAAATCTGATTCCCGCGGTGTTAAACGGCCTCAGCCCGGTGCGCCGTGGCGGCGGCGGCGGCGGCCGTGGTGTCGGTGATACGAGATGGAGAGAGCCCACAGCTCTGGTTTCGCCAGCGCAACATTATCGGAATCCCGGCGCGATTGCACGCGCGCGGGACCCCGGTCCCAGGTCCCCTCGTAAATCATAATTATCATCGTGTACGCTTTTATCCGAATGGAAATTCATTAGGCCGCGGTCGGTGCCATTGTAAACAACGCGATCGACCGGGGGAGGTGGGTGCCACGGGAACAGATGGGGAGAGGGGGAGGTGAAGAAAGAGAGGAGAGGCTGGCAGATCTGCCCCGGTGGATGAGACGGAGAGTGTGCCTCCAGAGTGGCATGCCGCGGAGACCTCGGGGGTGAGGGGCAGGAAGGGGAGGCAGAGGGTAATTTACAAGGAGAGCTCGAGCCTCTCGAGCGGATCGTGAGTTCGAGGCACGGAAAGGTGAGTTCCTCGGCCGACGGGCGTGCGGTATCGATATTACCAATAATTGTCGGCCTGAAAGGTTATCTCAAGAAAGCGTGCATAGCAAACTCCCCACCGACGCGGCCGATAAGTTATGAAGGCCCCTCGCGTCCTTAGCCTCCCCCTCGACGCAACGGAGCGGATCGGTGCAGCGCCATCGTGTACCATCGACACTTGAGCGTTGTCCGTAACGCGGCTGCATCCCGAACCTCGCGGTAACTGACATTTTCCCCTCGAATGGGAATCGCCCGTGGAAAGGTGGCAAGTACACCGGGGGAAAGAGGAAAGTGGGACGATCGACAGAACTCGTGGCCATGGGGAAGCTTCACTGCTCGCCTAATTACGATTATTAGCGGGAGGCACGGCATGCAGGTGGGGTCCCTCTCTGAGAACAGAGATCTTTAGTTGTGGGTTCCTTCATACTCGCCCGTTATCTATTCCCAGCTCGGGCCAGTTGCATTCGCCAACTGGCCCAATCATCGGCAAGCAAGCATCAACGTCCTCCGTGTCACGGGGTCCCGCCCTGAAACGCCGGATGGACACCGATAAGGTGCAAGTGCGACGCGTGGGACGTTCTTTCTATGCTCGAGAGCGCTTGGAATTCCAACGGACGGATTTTGATTACGGTGCAATTACGGTGGTGACATTTTGTAAACGCTCGTTTACGGACAGGGTCGAGGGGCTTCGCTTTTGAATGCGGTGGACGCGAGAGAAATGCCAGCAGGCTGTTACCTGCGCGCGTATTCGGTCGTTGGCTGCAATTTGCAAAAGAAATGATAACCGCGCGGTGGGACGGCGCGTTGTCAGTGAAAGGAAACGCGAGGAGCGTCGCCGGGAGGGCCGCCTGCATCCTCGCGCGTCCTTCACCCGCGACCTCGTGCGAGCCTAACATCCTGTCTAGTTCCAGGAAACTGCCGTGCGAGCAGTCGACTCCGCGATACTCCCTGCCCTCATCAATTACGAGCCGGCATCGAAAATTGAATTCTCAGCCGCGGAGCGCGTTGGCGTGCTGAAATGAGTCTGTAATGCATTGATCTCTGCCAGCCGACAGCGAGTGTTCCCTGCCCATCGCGCTAGGCCTAAGTAGTCTCAGACGGAGCTTCGTACGCAAGAAAGTCAGCTGTGCCTCATGCGATCTCTGCGTGTCAACGGAACGAGAGTCATCTTCGCGATTTATCCTCGCCGAGGTGACCGTCCATTAAGGATCGTTTCGGTCCACGGGCTGACCGAGTAAACTCGCGCGTAGAAAGCCTCATTTGCAAGTCACCCGAGGCCCAGTGTTCTCCCCGACAATACGTCGTCGTCGCCTGGAAAGCGATGACAAGCGTCGTTCATGAATCCTCGTGTAGGTATACAGCGACGACAGGTTATTTCTCGCGGAGGGAAAGTAGAGAAAGGTTAAAGGATTACCAGTAACTCACAATTACGACGCCGATAGTCAATAGCCGTGCACGCGTCCGTCCATCACCGCGACGTTAATGCCCGTTGGAATATAAATAGATAGTTACGCGGATGTCGACGTATTAATTATCCTCTGTCGCGGTCGCCGGAGCCACGAGGCAGCTCCTTCGACCTGGAGAAACGACCATTACACTCCGGCAACGGAAACGTACGGGCGATTCCGTCCCAGCTGTTTCCCATGCTCTCCAATCGCGTCCGATGCTTTTCTTCGGGTAGCACGAGAAATCGTCCTCCGCGCGGAATACAGGATCGTTCAAGTACCTTGGCCACGACTGTTCTAAATTCCATAAGTGAAAATCTAAGGCGACGCAGTGAGTGACCTCCTCCACTGATCCATTGGTATTGGTAAAGATCGGTCCCTGCTTCTTATCTACCACAAGATTACCTTTTTTTAAAAAAAAGGTACAAAAAAGCGCCAAGTATATAATCCCATCAACACGAATCCAATTTTAAAAACATTGTCGTAAATTAATATAAATTTATTAATGTGCTATATTTAACTTTACAAAAGTAATGATATACAAAAATTGCGCCAATTATCACAATGGCTGTTTATACAAAGAAAAAAGGTGTTAAATAATATTAAGCAGATATATTTTTATACAAATAAATATTTTAATACGAATAAATATTTTATTCAAAATACTTGGCGCTGCTCTCCGAATTGGTGTTGCTAAACTGAATAAATATATATAAATTGCATTAAAATCTTTTTCTTTCTTTCTTTCTTGTCTCAGTGGTGTCTTGTCTTGTTTTATTTATTAACCAAGACAATTAACATTTTTTTCGGAGAGCAACGCCAAGTATTTTGAATAAAATATTTATTCGTATTAAAATATTTATTTGTACAAAAATGTAATTGCTTAATATTATTTAATACATTTTTTTCCTTGTATAAATAGCCATTGTGATAATTGGCGCAATTTTTGTATATCATTACTTTGGTAAAGTTAAATATAGCACATTAATAAAATTATATTAATGTACGACATGGTTTTAAATGGGATTCTTTTTTATGGGATTTCACACATTTTGTAGTGTTTATTGATGACTAGATAATTTTTTCACCCCCCACCCCCGGGATTATTTTTTTTAACAATATATTATATTGTCATCCAAACTACGGACGCCTGCAAAGCTACAAGATAATAGGATTGGTGGGATTAGTTTAAATTTGAGTTTTCAGATATGAAGCAAACATACACGCAGCAAACAGAGTATCGAAGCTGAATAAAATCATTTAATTAATATAATACTATGTCACAATAAATTTTTTTCTCTGACGTAGATCACACTGCGTCATCATCTGCTTCGATTATCTGTAAATATATAAAAGCCACATTTTTTAGTTACAACCTAAAATAGAACTTATAGAACAAAAGTGGATTTTTGTTATAGTAAGTGTAGAGACTACATAATGTGTCCGAAGGAGGTGAGAGCGTATGGCAGAAAGTCTTGTTGGAGGAAATTTAAATGCTAATGGTAACTTAGCAAAAATCAATAAACAGATCCAATATTTTTAACGCGCAATTTATTGGCGTTGGAATAAAATTAATTTAGTATGTCTATTGGTGAATTGAAATATTGTTAATAGGAAGCTAATAAAATTAACGAATAGGGTGGGAACTACTGTGGATTTTAATAAAGTATGACGAATATCTTTCACAAAAGATTGGAAAGTATCGAGGGAGATGCGGATTCTGCGTACCTACTTTCTTCACTAATTTTACTTACTCTACATTGCAAGCAGTACGCCATAATTTTCTTAATTCTTAATGCTACGCTAATTTGAAAAATTTTGTCAATTTACCTTATTTGACAAAGTTCCAGAAACTTGTGCGAAAGAAGATGCTTCTCTGTCGAACCTTCTCCGGACAACTTTCAAATCTATGTGTCCCCTATGTTTCTATAAGCTCTACATAAATAGTCTATTAAACAATTTTGCCGACTTACCTTGTTAATTGAGACAATAATTCAGTGTCCTATATGTTGTAAAAACTCGTGACATTTAAAAAATATGGACAAGTTTCTTTATTTAACACTTGTTCAGGTTATTATTGTTTAACACTAGCGAGGTTATATTTACCTCCACAGATGTGCTCTCTATCTGACTGTCACGTGACAACAATTTGTTACGCGATTGACCGAAAGTGCCGAAATCTTCATCCAATGAGCAACGTGCATATTGGAGACATTTCCTCTCCCTTTTCTTATGTAAATCAAACCGAAGCTATCCATTAAGACCATTCAGAATCTAATCGAATCAGCTGTTACTGAGATTCGATAAACTCAGGATCCTTGATAGCGGATCGTGGCCTAATAGATACACTCTGTGTCTCTTGATCACAGCTAAAGTGTGCTTCAACGCTATCCAAAACCTTGTCTTCCCTGATCAGGTGTTCCTTGCAAATTCCTCTTCAGTCTCAACTTCCTTCACTCTTCCATTCTATGTACTCTGCGTTGAAATGCCTCGACCAGCCTTTCATGAAACAGCCTGTATAACGGTACCGTAGAGGACAGGCCAGCATTGTGGAGCAGGGGAGCAAAGAGCCGGGGCCGTCACGCGTATTAAGAGCTCTAAAGATGCGGATCTAGTCACGAGTCGTTCGGATCCGCGGCGCTAAAGTACGCTTAACGCCTGGCGGCCCGCCAGGCGTGCTCCTCCCCGTGAAATATCGGAGTCGCGTCCGCGAGCGTTTATTTGTTGCTCGTAACAATATCGCCCGGCCGCTTATTATTCACGACGCGCGCGCGTTCCCCGATTCCTCCTCGACCTCCGAGGTCCCCGTCGAACAAATTTTCTCCCTGGAGGCTCTCTCTACCCCGTCGCGTTTACTTCGACGAAGAGAGAGTGTGATAGAGAAAGAGCGAGAGGAGGAACGCATCCGGCCGCGTAAGAGTAAATGATATCCGCGCTGTGTCCCGCCTTTTGGAATGCCATAAACAAGAATTCCCTCGATAATGTATTTGAAGGCTCGTACGTTTATTTCAAGCTCCAACGATCCCTTTTTTCGGCGCTGGTGCGCGCGCGGCGTGAAGGGCTCAGGAAGGGGGAGGGGGAGAGGAAAGAGGGGGTGGGCACCGCGGGTTGGTAACTTCTTGGATTGTATAACCGGCGATGGAAAAAAAATGTATGCGCAAATATATTTGGACGGTCGTGGCTCGCCTTTATACGCTCTGCTCGCCTGCCACGGTGGATATGAATTTTCGTGCAGCATCGTTCTGCACATGTATTCCCACCATCAGCCGCCCATATTCTCCCCGAGCTCGCTGCCAGTGGTGCTCCTTCAGCCCCGCGCGAGTGGTGGATGTTGGAGGCTGCTGCCTCGAGCCCCGAAGCCTCCAGTTTGCCACCTTATCGCGGCTGAATCCAGGAAGACAGGTTGCTGGATTTGTTTGCGCGTCGCGTTTGTTAGACTCCCCTCGTGCTGGATCGCGTTGGATCGCGCGCGGAGGTCGAGCTCGCGCTATCTGCACGCTGAATTACCGCCCGCCACTTTTTTTCCCCCTCGCTCGCTAAGTGTATTCCTGGATAAAACCCCTTCCGATTGATTTAGACGGTTCCAATATGCACCTGGGCTCTGTTAGATACGATGCTCTTCCGCGATGCGGTTAATTGCAGACGGGAAGACCGTTCTCACGGCTCAGCATCGATTCTCCTCGGGATCTGAAGGGAATCATTCCGAAAGTCGTCGTCGCTTCCCTGTCAGAGTGTTGCGAATCACTGCTCCAGGAGGTACGTAACGCGAGAGTCGCGAGGAAGACCTTGATCCTCGGGTTCGAGGAAGGATAGGCCCGATACCGTGCCCGTGGATCGTTGACATTCGTATAATACACATTTCATTCCCGTAATTAACGCGCTGATGTATAGTTACACGCGGCCCGCTGAACGGAAACTCATTCATAATACGACCACTCGCCACTCCGCGATTACTCACTCGCGATACGTATCGCGAGAAGTTCCTGGAGGACGACCCCGCCGCGAGGACGTGTATTTTCGGCTGTCTGGTGCCAGTGGAATTTGTTTCCGGGGTGTAGTTCTTCGCTTGTGAATTCCGTAGCAGATGGACACCATCTCGGATAACACGCTGAATTAATAGACGAAGAATAATCCACCGAAACGCACTCTTCTACCCACGATGGTCTGACTCAGTACCGTCCCAGGCCACTCCACCTCCACGAACACCGATGGAATTACGCGTATCCGTGTACGGGCAGTCGCGCGGTGCACGGTGAATAGTAACAACAAGCGGAAGAAGTTTTTCCCACCTTGTATGCCAACGTAGTGGCAGCAGCCGAGCAATTTACAATTAAGAGTCGTGTTCGTGTTCTCCGGATAATTAATCGAAATCCACTTCCAGAGAACTCTGCCCCTCGGCGACTTTTCCGCATCGCCGACTCGTTGATCACGAGAATTGTCATGGAGCCCTGGCGACTCTTCAGTCGACTCTAGCATCGATTATCCTCGATGATCGTGCGATCAGATGCATCAGCGAGAGGCAGGATCGCGAATGATTCAGTGCTCGTTTGCGAGAAACTCCTCGGGCCACTTGAACCGAGACTCAACGATACGTTCTATCAACGAATTCGTAGTTCAATGCTCGAAAAGGTGAAACAGCATCAGCCACGATGGCATCCTCATCGCTGACTTTTTCCCCCGAAATGGCCGCGGTCGCGTGAAGGAGAATCGGGGCTAAGGCCGGCGCATGAGGGAGCGAGAATGCGAAGACACACACGGCGAGAATTACGTAAAGAACGGGCAGGGCGAGAAGCGCAGTCACGAAAACAGAGACGAGACGATCGTGGGCCGAGGAAGAGGAAGGGAGAGAGGCAAGAGTGGTAAAAAAAGGAGGGAAGGAAGAAAAGGGCACGATGCGAGGGTGGGAAGGCTAGAGAGTGAGCAAGAGCGAAGGAGAGAGCGCGAGAAGTAGATTGAGGTTGATAGGAAAGAAAATCGCACTCGCACGGCGTCGTTAGCTTGTTAAGCTGCACGCAACACCTTCGGCTCTCAAATACCGGATACACCGGCCTTTTCCTCTCCGTTCGTGTAACCTTGCCTCCTCACCCCCGTCGTTGCCCCGTCGTTGCACCGCACCCTACCAAATTTTCAGCGATATTTTCATTCACTTAAATCCCGGCCCGTCGAACCCTCTACTCGTCGCGATCTTGCCTATCGACGGAACACGGAGGCACTCGCTTTCGTCCCGATACGTCTTCACTTCGGGCGATCTCGCGTTTCCATTTCTTCTACCCGCCGCTGCCTCTCCCGCTTCTGGTACGCTTCTTGTTCTTTCCGCTGTTTCGCTTCTTCCGCGAACAGAACTCGGTGAGATGGTTTTTCCCGTCGCGGCTCAGGAAGCTGTCCTCGTCGCCGGAGCGGCAGCAACAGCAGCAGCCGCGAGAGCGTGCTCCGGCGGGGAATACTTTTTCTCGATATCGCCGGAGCGAATGGTATTAGCCCGGAGACAAGCTGCTCGAGAAAGAAAAGTTCGAGGGGAAGGATACGGCTCCGAGATCCCCGGTCTTCCGAGGCAGAAACACGGCCCCGCTGAATTATTCCTTTACATTGGATATCGACTGTTCGTCCGTTCGCTCGCCGGAGCTACCCCACGACGAGCACTCCCCACCGTTGCTTACCGGCGCGGCGAAAGAAATGCAAGTCAGGGAATTGCATTATGCACGTATCGTCGCTGGGCCCGGATTGATTCGTTTCTTCGTGTTATTAAGAAGTTCCTTGGCCCCTTGAAATATGCACCGCTATCCGGCTTGTATTATTCACCCTCGGACTCCGAAACTACCTTCGTTGCACGTTCCGCGTTCGGATTCCGGAAAGCTTTAGCTTCGGACACCTTCGGCAACTCTGTACATTCAAATGTGATTGTCGATCCGCTTGGAACGATTTCCTAGCTGATATTCTAACGAATTACGGAGCCGAAGTTAAGCCCCTCTTCCATTCAGCTACTCTCTACCATCTGCCTCTCGCGTCTAGTGTCAGCGAAGGAATGGGCGCGCGGCTTCGAATCCCAGTTCAGCAAATACCGGCCGCTTCTTACCGCTTCCCCCAAGTGGGATTTGTCTCTGGCTTTACATTCCACTTCAGAATCCCCCAACAATCTTTCAATCGACCGGCCGTAAAACGAATTGCATCGCGCCTGGGAGTGCCGATTCGCCGGTGCTCAATTAAAAACCGAGGGGACCGACGCGCGGGACGCGCGTCCCCGTGCGTCAACCTTAATCGGGGGGGGTCGTTTAATTACCGTCGCAGCTTATGCGCCTGTAAACCGGCCTTAAGGACGATAAGCAGCGAGCACAAGACTCGACTCGACTCGACTGCGAGCCCAGAGGCTGGCTTTCCGAGGACAACGTTCTCCGGAGCAGGACGAAAACTCGAGGGCATATAAGACAGAGGAGCGCGTTTCTTGTCATAGCCCGTTGGAAGGAAGGTGGACGGGGCGCTAACCGTGTCCCCACCATACAGCATGGTTGCCCGGAGCCAGGCAACCGAGCAACCGGGCAACCGAGCAACCGAGCAATCGAGAGGAGCGAGGAGCAAGGCATGCGAGCATGCAAGAGGACGTCCAGACGGAATACCTGGCTCTCTCCAGCATGGCTGTGCCTTGTGCCCCGCGAACCTCAGAGAGCAGCCTCTCTTCTCTCTCTCTCTCTCTCTCTCTCTCTCTCTCTCTCTCTCTCCCCACCCCTCTCTCTCTGTGTCCCTCCTTGTGTCCTCTCGAGCACCGCTCACGGCGGTGGATGCTACCGTGGTGCGCCAAGGGGATCGAGTGGTCGGCTCGATCGGCATTCGACGTTCTAAGCTCGATGACATATATGGCGTAAAGGGGAAGCCCGGCAGATCGGAGGAACGATAAGTTAATAGATAAAGGATCGGGTTCGGAAACGCGGCGCGCAGCGCGACCGTTTTCGGTGGAGCGCCGGGAATGCGACGGCGATAGTTCCGTGCCACGGACGGGGCCTGATCGCTAATTGAAAATTCTTTGTGGGAACAGATACCGTGGCTGGACGCGCCGTCTAAAATATACGGCGAATAAGTAGCGGTAATGAGTTGCAATTTTTGCCGCGGCCCCGCCGATTTCTTTGTGTGCCACACACGCCTCCGTCGTTCCGGGGGAAGAATGCCGTCGCATTAAGCCACCGAAGGCTGCGAACGTTATCTATAATAATTGTAACAGTTTAATCGCCAGCCCTGGATTTACTGTAATGCGTTCCCGGCTATCGCGCCGCGTCTCCTCTTCGACTCCGTCGTCTCTGGTCGTTGGGTTCTTCTTCGGGAGAACGATTACAGTGGCCGGGCAGATAATCTCGAGTTTTTCTAGCGAGCCCGGAGTGGAGATTGCGACCAGACTGTTTTTAGTAATTTCCATCGCAATTGGAGTGTCTGCGATAATTTTTGCCGCGGATCCGGCAGAAGGAGGCTGATTGAAATCGGTAAGCTGATTGCAGTGACCTCCCCGTCGTCAGTCAGCCACCGTCCCCGTTTCCTCGGTTTTTCTTATTCCGCGACCGTACGCGCCACGGTCAGAAAATTGCTCGACACGGCCGTGACCGCCTCGCTCGTACTTACACGCTCGTCCTTACGAGCCGTGAACTTGCACGAGAATTACCCGGCGTGGAATGCTCGGACAACGGACGTGCGCCGATAAATTCACCGCGCGTAAACGCGCGTATTAATCATTGGGCCAAGTCCCACTTATCTCGATCAATGTATAACTTAATTCCCGCTTTTCGCGCGAGCCGGAACTGACGGCCGCTGGAACGTTGAGCGTCCCTACTTTTTTACAGCGAATTCTGGTAGACGTGTACAGATAGCTCGGGCCTCTCGAAAATCTCGGTAATCTTTTTCGTCCTCGGTCGCCTGCACGAAAATCAGGCCTGAACGATCCTCCGAGAATGTCGATCGCTCGCAGCTGCTCGCATTTTCTTAGCTAGCAGATGTTCCTCTCCTTTGATTGGCGTGTCGCGTGTCCGTGTTTTTGTGCCAGGAGTTGGGCCTTGTTTTAGGGATTATAATAGTTGTTCTTGCGACGGTGGTTGGATACTCGAGAAGCCTCTGCTCTTCTGTGCCTTGAATTTCGCAAGTGACTTTCCCTTTCTTTCCTTTCACCTATTACGCAGCACACTTGGATCTTTCGATTCAATTCAAGGTCTTCCACGATGCAGATATTAAAGTTAAATTCGAAAAATTGATCAACCTGGGGATCACGGAACCGCAAGGGGTCAGGATTGACTTATCACATCCCGCGGACGAACACACAGCGATAGTATAAATTGAGTAGCAATAAGGAAACGTTTAACGAACTTTACCTCCGTTGATTACGCATAACCAATCGGCATTGGAATAAAGTTTCCCGAATACCACGGAGGTCTGGCTACGCCGGCGTAGCCTCGGCTGATTAATTCAAACGACGGATGCGATTCCGATGGTTCGTTACGAGTGGCTCTCTGATAAGAGTGCTTAACGATCAGTCGGACGTGGCCTAAAAAATTGTTAAACCCCCGTTGCTCTGTTAGCCAGGTTTAACCAGCAACGAGGCGTGTCAACGGGGTCCCGTGGTATTATTATGAGCGAAGTCTCGGGGGCCCAGCTTACAGCCCTGCGCGAAAGAGAGAGAGAGGGGGAGAGAAGGATAGCCGGAATGGGCCCGACACGCCCCGCGCGACTCGTTCCCGAGGAGTTTGCGCTTGCAAAGAGTTGATTAAAGTCACCGGTCGGTCCTCTGCAACTTGTATTTTCGACCTCTCGAACCCGCCGGAGGTTGGATCCGATTCAATGTTCCGCGAAAGTGCTTTGTAATCGATCGAGACGCGGCTGGCTGCCCCACGGAACGCTTCTTCCGCTCGCGTCACTCTCGCGCAGAATGCCAGATCCACCTCCGTCACTATCACAATGTTTGCTCCGCCAGCTCGCCGCGCAATGCCCCCTTAATAAATCCAATTATCGAACATTTATCCCGGTTCGTTAAAACTCGATTTAGTCGCACGGTCAGTTGGCGCGCAAACGAGTCGCCTTATGAAATCCTCGGCCGCCTCTCCGTCTAGGCACCAGCCACACGGAGAATCCTTTTCAGCTCCCTCGACCTTTTCGAGCTCGAAAGGAAAGATTCGTCTCCGGCGCCTTGTCAAATAAAATCGCCCCCGGCGAATCTTTCGTTCGCCTGATCATCGTTGTTCTCCAGCAACTTCGGACAAGTTTCCAACTTGATTCTTACAAGGGGTTAATACTATTCAAATACGCGAGCTATTTGTTCGGGCGGGGGAGGAAAAATTCGCTGTTCTTTCTTTGCTCTTTCCTCGTTGCCCCGCGGTCTTTCTACGGAGCCGGCCGGTTTCGTAAGGGGGCGTAATTAATACTAGCTCGGAGGATTGTTGCGACGTAGCCTGGATTAACGTCGGCGCTCCACTCAGCGGCCATTCGAATCGTTCCCTTACAAAGCCTCCAAATGATTTCTGCGAGTTATTATGATGTTACTTGTTGGGGCGCGCGCGGCATCGCGACGATGTATATGCAAGAGTAGGGTATTGCGGTGTAACCGACTGTACCCCGAGTCGCATAATCAGCGGGCCGCCGTAGCGGGTACACGACGTCGGGGCCCCGGCGCAAGGATAGCGCACGTGTGAAATATGCATTCGCTCCGCGAGACAATGCCAGGCCGGACACTAAATTCTCAATCGCGATAACTAAACTACGCGGCGACCATTCGCGTACACGCGCGATCCCTACACGCGAATATAAAGTTCACGTGCCAATGCGCGCGTGTAATTGGAGATACGGGCCTTTTCGACAACCGGGGGCCTCACCCCGTCGAATCGTTTCTGGGCTGGGGCAGCTCTCCTCGTTGCGTCCTGCGCCGACCGGGGTGGGGGGATATCTCTCGGAGGAGCGCTGATGAATCTCATCTGGAGGGATACGAGCCAACTTGTCGCGTGGAACTGCTTCTGTGAAGCACGAGTTGCCGCTTTGTACAGAGTTGCTGCGGCAGCTTAATAAGAGGACGTTCTACTGGCTGCTTGCGTAAGTGATCGAACCCTATGCATAAGCGGGCGCTTGTTTTGGGATTCAGCGGCTCTCTTCCTAGGTAATCAGCTTCTGCTTGCTTACAGAACACTGATTAAACGATAGAAACACAGCCCCTCGCGGTGTAAATTCCTTGGTTCGAGAAATATCGCGGGATATCTCGCAAGCCGGCTATATCGCGAGGAACGGAAGCATCTAGCAAGGAGATAGAAGCCGGCATGTCCATCCCACGGAACCGTTCCTCGCCTGTACGTGTCCGGAGGCCCCGATCGACCCGGTTCAAGTCGAACAAAAGACCGCGCGAATCCGCGGCATCCGTTACGGCGAAAAGGGGCAAAACCTATCTCTCGAATGCATCGATGCACAGGCGATTTCGACTAACGATGCCTTTCCGCTCATTGGTCTTAATCTGAGCCACGAATCACAATCGGCCTCTTCCTAACATGGCCTCGGCCACGACGGAGCAGAAGTCGCGTGTGCCGTTGCGCGGCAAGATAGTGCAAACAGAAATTCCGTTATACTGCATAAAGCATCGCGCGCCGGGGCCCCAATAGCCTCCGACCACGGGGGAGAGAAGGCAGAGAAGGTTGGTAGGCATGCGAGCTGCATTCTCCTTGCTGCTTAACTACTGCGCGAACGAGTTAGCGAGCTGCTAAACCAAGGAGCTCGCCGACCAAGCAAATATTCCAAGTATAACCGCCGCTCCACCTCCCCGCCCCCCCCCCCATCCACCCCCTCGGCCTCTTTAAACCATCTCCCTCCCCTTTGTATTTTATCGTCCCTAATTCATTGTTTTCCACGCCACGATCTTTTAGCTTTATGCTTCGCCATTACGGCTTATCCTCTTCGTTCCCTCTTGCGTGTTCAGCCGCGGATATCCTTACGCGCTCGTTTCCTCGTTCCACCATCCCTTCGTTCTCTGCGTTTCTCAGGTTTTTTCCCCTCCAGCGAAAGTTCCCGACGCACAGGTTGCCCGGTTTACGACTATGTCCCCACACTTTTCCCTCTCGACCCGTCTCATCTTGGTTCTGCTGTTTCTTTAATAAGCCCCCGCGCTTCTCGCTGTATTAACTCGCGTCTACCCTTAAAATCTCACGATTTACTGTCCCAGCCGAGGCCGTGGCAAGGCTCCATCTCCTCTAGTTTAATATTCCGAATGGTTGCCACCCATAATTCGACTTATTGCCGGTTTCTGCCCGAGCGCTATCTATTCGACAGTCCTCCAAAGTGGAGGATTCATGCGCACACGCGTATCGGGGCACGGTTTTTCAATTAAAACTCCCGCTGATCGATGAACACCGGCGAGCAGCTTGTAAAGGTGATCAGAAAGTCGCCGACATTCTTGTACGGCCGACGGTTTTTCCGTTTATCGCTCGCCGATCTGAATATTCAACGAAATGTCAATCGCACCCTTTCGCCTCAGCTCCACCCTCGGCCGCGGTGCGTGTTCTTAATCATGTTTCTCCTTGCGCAGATCTCTTTTTCCCCTCGGCTGGTATCGGCCGCTCGCCTTCCAATCGATCTACACGATCGACCGGCAGCCGCGCGCCGTTGCTCCATTTAGATCGCGCTTGGGCCCCCTTCGATTCGCTCGTATAATTCTCGATTCTTTCGCACGGTAGTCGCGGCTGGTTGTGTGATATCGTGGATTTTTCTCCCTCCTCCCTCCCTCCCTCCCTCCCTCCTCCTCTGGAGTAAATTATACTCCACGAAGGGGGCACGGGGAGCGTTCAGCGGAGGAGCGACCCGAGACGACGCGAGCGGAGGGGTTTCTGGCCGTGATACGTTGTTAGGGGGCTTGTTAATTACAAAAGTGGCAGAACAGGATCGAGGGGGCATAGAAAGAACAGCGGGACGACTCGTTGCTCTCGCGACGGTGCCCTGCGTGCAACGCCGAAGAAAACAACCGCCGCTATTTTCCCTCGTGATGTCTGACGTACGCCATAAACGCTTAATAATAATCCGATAAGATAAGTAATTGAATCGGGCGAATACATTCTAACGATCGGTCTCGAGATACACCGCCCGATCATTCCACGGTCAAATTTATCCGCGAAATTTGCAATTCATATCTCCATACCTAGTTGTCCAGGCGCGGCTGGCTCGTGTATGCAAAGTGTTTCGCGGCGTGCGTTTGCTCGGATCGTTGAGAAAGTCCACGGTTCTTTTTCCAAAGTGCGCGCGAGAATGGCTGAGTTGTCCCGTCGAATAATCTTACTCATTCAATTACGGGCTTTCCATTATTATTTATTGACTGTCCTCCCGGTCGCCCAGGGAGTTATTACCGGCTACTTCTTCGAAATTGTTTAATGCCCGATCGTTGAGGTAATTTTATGGGTCTCGAGATAAACGTTATTCCGAGGGGATAACGTCCGACGAATACGGAGGCTCGGTAAGAGTACCCTACGCGATAACAGTCACATTCGAAGTGCCTGAATATCTTCCACGCATGCTAGCCCGCACCACGCACGCAGCTTTCCAAACGCATGCCTGCTCAAGCCGCGAGCGATCCAGTGTAGGATTATTTTCACAATCCATCCTCAAACAAGTGATCCTCCAATTGTATTCACTGGTGTGTACATTGAAATGTCGATTATCCGGCTTCACCGCAGGACGACCCCGAAGCAAATGATTAACCCGAGGCGTGATTTCCCAACGAACCAATAACGCTCGCACGGTATCGACCCCGTTCATTGATTGACCACTGTGATTCCCGCGCGTCGACCGATGCTAGAGACGTTAGGGGAGCCTTAGAAACCGCGATTTACAATTATCGCTGGAAATGACGCGGCCGAGCAACGCGAAACACCGAATGCCATTAGAGCGAACCGCAAAACGCGCAATGCAGCCTGGGCGGGACTCTCCCTCTGTTCTTCCATAATTCACGTAATCGTGATTGCACGCCGGTCCGTGACACATATTTGCGTTATTCATAATATCGCGCTGCAAGCCGCGTCGGGCGTTTTGCGTCATATCTCATCGCGCGTCGATGCAATTGCCACGCGATTACTCGCCGATTACGCGCAATCATAGACACCGATACCGGTCTACCATCGCCTCGGTACCAAATCTCATTGACTTTCGAATCGCGCGACATTTGGGCGGTCGCGAGGCATCGATCATTCTCCGAAATGGTGGAGGCCACGGTGGAACGCGAAAAGGCTAACGGAGAACTTGTAAAGACCCCGTCGAAGGCGGTGGGTAACCGAGATGGAACTTTACGGAGGCATGTCTTGTTCAATTACGAAGATTGGATGAGAGTCTAGGAGTGTCGGTTTTATGTAAACACTCGGAGGATCTAATTTACTGAGCGCCGTTGCGTACTTTAATTATATAGTCGAGGGTGGTGATATGTAAAGATTCCTCCCGGCAGGTAGCAGCTTTTGTAGGCTTTGGCAGAGGTATTGCTCGCCGAAGTTATTTTCAAATCAATTCTCGGATCTACGTGGGAATTGTTTAGCGAGGATGCTTAGCATTCTCCTTTCGATTACCTCGCGTCATTGCCGTGTGCAGTCGACGCTCCCCGTTCCTGCATTTAATTATTCGTAAACGAGGAACAGCAGACGGCTGCGCGATTCGAATTCAGCGACCCGGGCTCCCGTTCGGTTCCGCTTCGTGCGAATAACGTGGCTGTTCTTGCGAGGCGAGTGATCAAAGACACTGGGAGAGCGAGCAAGCTCTCCCCCGGCGACGATCTTTTACCAAACTATCTGATTTCTATTACAATGAGGCGGGCATTACTTATTCCGTCGATGTAACGGTAACGAAACGTGATGACAATGTAAACAGACGTGACTCGATTAGCATAAGGTATTGTTTCGTACTGAAATTCTCTCCGAACCGCGGCTCGACGGTGGCGGAAGTTTGCACAGTTTTACGCGCTCGAATCGAAAGCCTCGCGTCCCAGCAAGAACGAATATTTAACTTGACATTTCCATTTTGTTCGCGCATCGCCAAATATTGCGCGTATAAATTTGCACGGCCATCGCGGGGATTGGCGATCAACGAGGCTCTAAGTATGTATCTACTACGTGAGCGAAGGGACGAGTCCGTCGAGACGGAAGCGTTGCCGGGGTAACGGGTCAGCGAGAGTAATAATAAGAGTAGGTGTTAAAAACATAAAAATAGAGCATTTTATTGTTCAGTCACAGGTATTTATTCTAATAATATCTTTCACGTTGGTCGGGATAGTCTGCGAGAACAAAGAGGAGCCGGTTGCGATGGAAGCTAAAGGGGGAGAATTGTTCCACGTTTGTACATTATATTTCAATTATTTATAGCGGGCACTTTAGTTTCCTTGCGTGACGCGCATTTTGAATTCGACGGTCGCCAGTTAAGGGGAGCTAATTGCGCGAGAAGTTTGATTCATCGTTGCTACGGCGAGACGCGAGACGCGAGAGCGCCTGGCCAGAATTCTGCCGTGCCGTTCCTCCGGAATAGAGAACCCGTTCGTCGTGATTAATCATCGACGGCGAAGAGAAACGAGCCAGCCGTCGAATTCAAATGGAGACTTGCCGCGATCCCGCGGCCATGATCGCGTTCCGATGCCCGGAGCCGCCGGGCTCCGACGGCCTTTTCGTGGATCGCGCCAAGCCCCCGTAACGCGCTGGACGAAATAAATAATAATTCTGACGCACGCGTGTATAATACTTTACAAGTCGTCGCGCCCACGCGTCAGCGTATCACTTGGGCGATGCTCGCCCCAGTCCAACTACAATTTAAATACACATAGCTACGATTAGAGGAAGTGGTATCACTGGTCAGATTGGCGGCTCGCGCGCAAAAGAAAAAGAAGCCACCGGGGGATTCGAACGAACGGCGTGGAACGAGGCTCGATCGGGCAACGACAATTCTCTGTCGTTACCGCAACAAACTGATGGCGATTCACGGCCGCGGACACGCTGCTGGCAGTAACGAGCAAGCACCGGGGGGAGACTGCACGCGCGTTCGATTCCTCCAAAGTCCCTATTGTTCGCGGTATGGCGCGATGAAGATAAATTCACATGGCATACGAGACCTATCGTGCACTCTCGGCCCTAAATCCACCGTGATCTCGGGAGCGAGCCGAGAACAGTCTTGGCAGACGAAACATCGACGTATTTACAACGGCATTAGGCTATCTAGCAACTCACTGACTCGCTGCAATGTACAGACACCGGGGACACGCCGAGTCTAGTATATCCCATTGTCACGGAGGAAGCACCTTAAATATATATATTCACTTCCCTTCTCTGGCCTCTATTTACAACGCACTTTCTTTTCGTTTATACATATATAGATCCTCGCGATATTTACACTCTGGACGCATCTATGCCACGTATTGCACCGTAGTGAAACGCACTGGGAATTTCGAGCTCACTCACTCTCTCTCTCTCTCTCTCTCTCTCTCTCTCTCTCTCTCTCTCTCTCTCTCTCTCTCTCTCTCGCTTTCTCTCTCACTCTGTGCTCACCCGTCCCGTTTAATTCGCGGTGACGCCCACTCGGGAACCCATAGGAAGAGAACCATCAGAACACACGCGCACAGAGAACAGCACACACTGGAGTGTCCCGGGGCCTCATATGTGCACAGAGACTGTGCGGGATCCGTTGGACGTCCTGTTGTTGTGCTGCCGTCGGACCGGCGGCGGCTGCCTCATCCTCTGCGTGGTCCTCTGGTTGTTGGGCACGTCGGGCAGCGCGAACCGCAGCTTCTCCCAGAACAGCTTGTCGCCCCACTGCAAGTAGGTGTTGGTCTTGAGGTACAGCCGAATGTCTGGGTCGAGGTCCCTCTGGTGTACGTCGCCCACCAGCACCAGTATCAGCCTGCGCCTTCTGTCTCTGAGCACCTGATGGTGCGCCGATTTGAAGTCGAACCGGCACCACTCGGACTTGATGAAGTTCTCGGACAGGACCATGATCGTTCTCCGCGAGGACTCGACCGCCTGGACGATGGTGTCGGCTATGAAGCTGCCGACAGGGAAGTCCCGATAGTGCAGGCAAAGCTTGTACGACGGATTGCCCATTTCCAGTACCGGGGCCAGCTCCTCGGCGACGAACGCTTCGTCCTTGGAGCTGTAGCTGACGAACGCGTCGAACAGCTTGTCCCGATCGTCCCGGTCCACCTCGTGGTTCCTATAGAATATCCGCACGCCGAAACGCGAGTGGAACCACACGCGCAGCTCCTGGCGAAACACGAACGCCAGCATGCATACAAGCATGACCAGCAGAGAGCTGACCAGCGTGGCGACCAGCAGCGGCAGATAGTCCTGCAGGATCTGCTTCTCGATGATGGTCTTGGTGTAGTTGCGGTGCACGTCGTTGTCGATGCTCGCAGCCCCGGTGCACACGCTGTCGTTGCTGGTCTCGCGGTCGCCGAGCGTCACGTAGAAGCCGAACTCGTTGTCCGCGAACACCTCGTCACCGAACGCCTCGAACTCCGTCACGTTGTACACGCAGCGCAACGCGGACGCGTCGGTCACGCGCACGTTCGGCTCGCGGATCCACTCGCGGTAACTTTGCAGATAATCGCACTCGCAGGACCACGGGTTCGCGGATAGGCTGATCTCGATGGAAGCGGGCAGCGTCCACACGGCCAGCGTCGTCAACCGATTGTTCTCCAGCCGAAGGAGCCGAAGCGAGCCCAGGGACGAGAAGGTCTCGTTGCCGATCGAGAAGATCCGATTCCGTTGCAGGTGCAGCTGCTTGAGGGCGTCCAGGCCCTCGAACTCGTGGCCCCGCAGCTCTCGAATCCTGTTGTCCTGGAGGTGAAGATCCTCCAGGTCCCTGAGGCCGTTGAACGATCGGTTCTGCACGATCTCGATGTTGGACGAGTTGAGGAACAGGACTTTTAGCTTCTTGCGGCCGATGAACGCGTGACTGGAGACGACGCGCAGGTCGTTGCCGTCCAAATAGAGCCGCGTCGCGTCCATCGGTATCTGCTCGGGCAGCTTGTTCACGTGACCGCCGTTCGAGCAATCGACCACGTTCGCCGACCACGATTGGTCGTGGTAACACGTGCAATTGAGCGGGCAAGTCATCTCGCAGTCGCAGGCGTCGAAGTCGCAACAGTGGCACAGGGCGAAGCAGTGTGTGTCGTACTTGCAGAGGAACTGAGAGTGCGACGCCTCCACGAGCGGGACGAAAGCGTGTTCCCTGTCGTAGAGGAGCTTGCAGTAGATACTCTCCAGGTCCATCACTCGCGGTTGCACCCGGCTTTGGTTCTGCCTGTTTACCCGCTGCAGCCACTCCATGGTGCAGTCGCACAGGTATTGATTGTCGCCGATGTAGAACTCTGGCAGAGGCTTGTCGGGCGGCACCGCGCTGATTCTAAGCGCGTACGGGTCCAGATTGCGGATCTGGTTGCCCTTGAGGTCCACGCGCGTCAGATTGGGCTTCTTGAAGAACGAGTAGCTCTGCACCTTGGATATCTGGTTGTCGTTTAGGAACAGCCGCTCGACGCTCATCGGTATCGCGTTCCCGGTGATCTCGGTGAGCTTGTTCTCGCTGGCGTCGAAGGTGCTCAACTGCAGCTGGCTCTCGATCTCGCAGTGGTTGCCCAGCTCCCGTATCTCGTTGGAGTGTATGTCCAGCCACTGCAGGCCGGTCGGTATCATCGCGTAGTCGAACCATTTCAGCTTGTTATCGCTGACGTTCAGCCAGAGGAGGTTCGGCAGGTTGATGAACAGGCCGGCTATGTCCGTCAGTTGATTGCCGTCAAGACGTATCGCCTGCAGGTTCACGTTCTCGTCGAAGGTGCCGGGTTCGATGTACTGTATGCGGTTCATCGCGAGATTTAATATCTTCAGCTCCTTGATACGATCGAAGACGCCCTTGGTCAGATTCCCAATATGATTTTCGGTTAATCGAAGCCCGTAGAGCTGCGCCACGTGGTCGAACGTGCCGGTCGGTATCTCCGAAATGAGATTCTCACCGAGGTCGAGTGTCCGCAGGAGGGGTGTGGCTTTCAGCGCGTCCGGAACGGACTTGAGCTGGTTACGGTTCAGGTGGAACTCTTGCAGCGACGAGGCGTTCCTTAGGGAGCTCGGGTGTATGGCGTGCAGCCTGTTGTTGTCCAGCGAGAGCAGATTCAGCACGTACAGCCCGCTGAGCGTGGTCGCGTCGATAACAGTCAGTAGATTATCGCTGAGCAGCAACGTGTGCAGATTATAGAGCGCGGCGAACGTGTTCTCCGGGAGGCTCTCCAGCAGATTCTCCTGCAGCCGTAGAATCTGCAGGCTGTACAGGTCGCGGAACACCGTTGGATCCAATCGGGCGATACGGTTGTTGGATAGATCCAGCACCACTAAGCGTACCAAACCACCGAAGGTGGCCGCGTTCACCCACTCGGCGGTCAGCTCGTTGTGAGACAGATCCAGCACTAACAACTGCGTGAGTTCACTGAACAAACCGGGCGGCAGCACGTTCAACGTGTTGTTCCTCAGATGGATCTCCTGGATGTTACGGGCGTCGCTGAACAGCTCCGGGGGCAGGCTTGCCAGCCGATTGTCCGCGAGCCTCAAGATGGCCAACGAGGCGAGGCCCTCGAACGCTCGGTCCGCCATGAAGCTGATGGCGTTGCATCGCAGATCGAGGCTGTGCAGCCTCGCCAGGCCGGCGAACGCGGCGCTTGGCAGCGTCTCCACGCTGTTGTTGCTCAGGTCCAGGTCCTTGAGATTCGAGAGGCATCTGGCCGCGCCGTTGAACCGGAAGCTGGTCACCTCCCTCAGCCGATTCCTCGTCAAGTTCAGGACCTCGAGGTTGACCAATGGGCAGAGGGCACCCTCCGGTATGCTCCACATGTTGTTCTCCCCGAGATCGAGCTTCTCCAGTTGCCTTAGCTCGTCGGTGAACGCGCCGGCCGACACGTCCAGCGCCATCGCGGACCAGTCCGTGTTGTGGGTCCTCACGGTGAGATTGCGTAACTCCTTCAAACCCTTGAACGCGTCATCGGACAGATTGCCGATTTTGCAGTACTCGATCACCAGCTCCCGCAGCTCGACTAACGGCCGAAAGCTGCCCGCGCTAAGGGAGCTCTGGTAGAACAACGCGTCGCTGCATTCCAGCCGCAGTCGGACCGTATGCTGCGGCTGTATCACGCTGAAGTTCGTGTTCTCCAGCTCGCTGTTGATGGTCCGCAGCCGGCAGACCAGCGAGACGTCGTCCTCGGTGTCACCGGTCGCGACCCACTTGCACTCGTCCGGCGCTTTGTACCTGAGCGCCTTGCTGAGGGAAGCGCCGAGGACACCGAATATCGTGCCCAGTAATATGGCGCAGAACGCAGGACTGCCCCGCATCTTTCTCGCCCGTTCTCTCAATCTTCCATGAAATCCCGTTCCAACCGCGGTTCCCCGTGAACCTGCGAGACCTCCTATCTGTCGCGAAACCGGCTACGATCCATTTAAGTCCCGTACCCAACTCGATCTCTCTACCTCACGTCGCCCATGTCACTTCCCTCTATCCTTTTGGCTCATCGGACTGGCGTCGCGTCCGTCGACGAGACCGTCGCTGCGCTTACGTTTCACCTGATCCTTCTTCCCACCGATCTTCCTGCTAAGCCCTCTCTATAATCCTGGGGATTTCATCCTCGAGAACGTCGCGTCGATGGCTACGATCCGCCGAGAAGCCGCGAGCGCGCGCGCGCCTCGGTTCAACGACCTTTTAACGCCGGGACTCGTCGATACACCGCGGGAGAAAAAGTCTCGACGACGGCGACGACAACGGTGACGACGAAGACGACGATGACGAACAGTCACGGGCGTTGATACGCGTATATACGGCTCCGTTAAGACCCACGGTTCTCCGAGGACTGGTTGGCAAGTTGTAAGGCCCGAACTGGCACCGCTACCCTCTCCCCTCCGCCCACCCCGGCCGTTCTCCTCGCTTCCCCTCCCGTCCCCGTTCGTCCTTCCTTCCCCCACCGTGGCCACCTTCTCTCCTTCGTCGTCGTCGTCGTCCGTAGCCGGGGCCCGACGTTCTGGCAAGCCTATAAAAACAAGACAGGTACACTCTCCGGGCCCTTACAGTGGCTCCTCAGCATCTGCAGCCTCCATCCACCACCGTTCTCCGTTTCCTTGTCCCACCTCCACCCTTTCAGCTACCTTCTGTCCTCGTCCCTCTGCCCGTTCCCTGGGCCCGTACCTCCCCCCTGCCCCCCCTCCGCATCTCGTGTTCCCCTCGGCTCTTCGCGTCTCCTTCTCTCGCGCTTCCTCTCTATCCCCTTTTGCCCGTGTATCTCGCCGTTCGATTCGTCCGTGAAACCTTGCCTCACCGTCATCTGTTCTCACATCGTTTCTACGATTCTGTCACGACGAATGAAACCTCGAAAAAGAATGTGTTTGCTCAATGCCTTTGTGCGAATTCCCGTTCCCATTCGCATTCCAGTTGTCGCCGGTCCCTCGGCTAGTATTTTGCAACTAGTCGTACCTGTTTTTTTTTTCTCTCCTCTCCCTTACATCTCGCATCTCCTGTTTCTTCCGTCGATTTATAATCTACGCGAGACTCCGCGCGTATCTGATGTTACACCGGCGCGCATTGTTCCCCTTTCGCGCCTAAGATCTTCGCAACTCTTTTCACAGAATTCAGAGTCACTTCGACAGCGGGAGGCAGACAGATTCTAGATTCTATCCAGCGCGGCATCCGTCTGTGGCGCGAATTAACTTCACGCGGGAGTCACACTCGCGTGTCGTCGCGGTAGTTCTATGAAATTGTGGTTGACGAACGTTGATCCAGCGGAAAGTCAGAGAACGAGGATGAAAAAGCGATCGGAGCGCGCGATGCTCCGTTTGTGAAAGCGTCGAGTGAAACACTCTTTCCTTTCACGCCCGTTTTCCGCCGCGTCATTATTAGCTTTACGGTCTGTTTGGGATTCGCGCATTCCCGGCCCCATTGAGTGTAAAACGATCGGACGCATTGTGTCAGGGATCGTGTGTAAGGACACGTCAAGTGGTTCCCCACAGAGAAGTCCGCCTCCTTTCAGAAAACAGTGCTCGGTAGTTCCATCTCCCGTCGTTGAAAAGTGATTTGTTACCTTTACCTGGCCAAAGTAGGGGTCCAGCATTGGCAGGCCATCTCCCCCTCTCTCTCTCGCTCTCCCTCCCTCCCTCTCCCTCTCTCTCTCTCTCTCTCTCTCTCTCTCTCTCTCTCTCTCTCTCTCTCTCTCTCTCTTCCCCCGAATACGCCGACCGTTCCGCCTTGATTTACTCATCGAAATTCAAATAGGAGGATACATCATTTTCATCGGCCCAATAAAAGTACCATTAGTAAAATGAATGCTGACCCGACCGATTCGTTCCAATTCCAGCGCGCGTAACACGTCTCTGTCGGCTTTGCTCGGATAGAGCAGACGCGGCTCTACGATTCTTTCGAGCGTTATAATCACCGACCGTTGAATGAAACGATTCATAATTACAGAGATAGGAAGAGTTGCACGAAATAACGGCTAGAGGCTCGTTGTCATTAATAGCCAGGGAAGCAAATAAACCCCGCGTCGCTCATTGATGCTTATTACAAGATCTTTACCAAGGCCGTGGGCTTGGATCGGTGTAATATTTCACGTTTCCGCGCGCACCGGTAATTGCCCATAGTTCGCGATTTTAGTCATCGACCGGCGCCGCTAACGTTATTGCCCGTGTGTCCGGTGTTTCGTGAATTAACCATATATCACGACGGCTGTAAAGCGAAACTGCAACCAGTTAAGTGCCACGACCGCCTCGGGTTCTTTCTCGCCGATTCTCCTCCTCGTTATACGGAATCGGCCCGTGAGTTCTTCCCGGAAAAAGTCGCTCGATTCCACGGACCGCGATGATGCACGCCTACTCGCGACCCGGTGTATCTGGAAGTCGGATCGGTGAAGTCCGATATGATCGTTCACGGAATCCGCCCCGAAACGGGCGTTGCGCAATCCCGGACCACTTGGAACCACCGTGAAGAACGAATTCCCATGATTTCTCGGGGAGCCGAACATCCAACGCCACTTTTTCCCCCTCCCCCTCCGGTCGCTTGTCGGGTTTGATTAGCGACGCGATGTGAATGAGCCTTAAGAAGGAGGATGCTGCCCGATGGCTGCGCCGCTGAAAGGTGGCTAGCTGGCGGCTGGGATCGGCGAAAGCGGTCAGTGATCGCTGGGCCCTCATACTCGGGCCCCTCGTTCCTCACGATCCTCCTCCCCCCACTCCCCACCCTCTCGCCCTTCCTCCGCACCGTTTCCCCTCCGTATTCTCCTCCTACCAGCCACGAACGCCCCACCAGCCCGCCCCTGGGCCTAGTCTCCTTTCAACGGCGCAGGTGACGAGGCATTCTTTTAAATCTAATCAACTACCGAACCTGGGCCCGATGTATACAGGGTGTTTCCGAACGGCTGCTTGACAGGATCCTTAAGAATAGATACCTGTCGATTCCTGACACCTAGCCTTCCCACCCACGGACGCCTTCCCACTCGTCACCATAAGTCCCGAACGCCCAGCTTCGGCTCCGATGGCCCCCGGTTACAGGGTGAGACGTTCGAATTACCAACATTCCTGTAGACCGTCGATAAAATCCACAGAGATCTCCCAGGGAGGTTAAACGCTCCAGCTGGAACGAGAAGAGGATCTTCGCGACGAGACTTCATCGCGGTGCGGTTTTCACCCAACGGTTTTACGGGGTTTCTTTGCCCGCCAGGGTGAAACGCCAGGCAATTGCTTCTAAGGGAAGAAGATTGCCTGGTAATGTATTACAGGCGAGTGTACGCGGGTTTCTTGCGACGATACGCGCGGAACACGTGTATCGGAGGCACCCAGTATATGACTGGACAGAGCACACGCGTGTGTCCCCCGTCCGGGATATAGAGAGGCACGCGATGACAGAGGGAACCTCGGGCCTGGAGCAGAGACACCGGCGTCACGCGTCGAGGAATTACGCAATCCGCTGCCTTGAACGTACATATCTGTCGCGCCTGGATTTCCGTATTTTACAGTGATTGCACCACAGCCGAGAGCCACTCGCTCATTAACCAGGAACAAGGGAATCGATCAAACCCCCTCTGGATCACGGGGCACAATGCTCCGAACGAAACTACCGGATTCCGATCGTCGCTTTACCGGTTTGATAAAGACTGATGCATAACGATAATTCACCTGGCCCACCCCCCGCTTCCCCCCCCCCCCCATCCCCTATCGGACCTCGTAATTTATTTATCCGGAATGCAGCTTTGACAGTCGGTACCGAACACTCGAGATACTGTCCAGCGATTACAAAAGGACAGTGAAAAATTCATAACCTTTCCCGCTGATCTGACGAAGAATAATTCCTGGGCGTTGCACACCGCTGGGAAATCGAGGTGTCTCTATCGATAGTCTGACATCTCTCGCGATACCATTCGCCGGCGTATCGCCGAGGGATCGATTGCCCAATTCTGCTGAGCGAACACTCCGACCCCCGGTGTAATTGTTGGCCAAAGATTAGGCACCATGCACCGAAGAGGCTCCCGATGATGCTCCGGAACAAACAACAGCTTGCGGGTTGGCGTAATTGTACCGCAGGGCCTTCGGTGATTGCTACATTTTCAGAATTTCAAAATATCCCACGAAGGAGGTCGCGATCCAGTCTGGATCGCCAAGAAGCGCGCAAGAAGTGGATATCTAGGATGCTCGTGGGGCACTTTCACTCGGTGCCTGACTTTTCTTCGTGCCTCAGCGGCAGTCCCCGGCGTAGTTTATTGTTTTGAGATCGGCACGAAATCACGAGCTCCGAGGCAATGCCCACGACGATCACCTGCTAGTAGTTTCGTCCTACATTCTTATCGCCCAGCCATGAAGTCCCGCTCTCCTCAGCGCCTTTTTACGCGCAGTTTATTGCCGCGCCAGCGTTCAACAATGGGTCGTAACGATAGCTGGTCTCGCGCTCCGGCGGCGAATCTGTGAAATAATTTTAATTTCGACCGCGTGAGAAAGAACGGAAAGTCTGAACCTGCATCGCCGAAACCGTAATCGTTGGACGAGAATGAAATTGCGGGGTAGAGGGGTGAATCGTGGCTGATAAGACTGCGTCGGTGTGTCAACCTGTCATTAGCCCCTGGCGAATGGATAAAGCGGAAGTGGACGAACGGCTTTCATAAAGGGAACGCTTGCGATGCATCGCAAGCGTTCCCTTACAAAGCATGTGGACTCAATTACCTTACGTCCTCTTTCGGTTCATTATTGTGGTACTAAGTTCTGCCGTGCTTTAATGCGCTCCACTCTCTCATCCTTAGCGTTTCAGCAACGCGAGTAATGCCTGCGTTTTACGCCGCGAGATCCCGTGTCCATAAAGCGAGCTCCCCACGAATCGTGGCGTGCCCCTCGCTTTCCCTCGGTTCGCGCGTACATTTTCAGCGTTGAATTAAACAAATAACGTTGAACAGTCTTAATAGCTGGGAGTTGCTTCTGTCTCGGGGGAGCAGATTTAATTGGAACATACGAAATGGTGTTATTAAAAATTCAAGATAGCGGAGTGAAGTCTCGCGGCAATCGGTGGTTCGCGGAGCGCAACCTGTATGTAAATGCCATATTTCCCTAATGTTCTGAAAGCCCCTTCGCCGTTTTCAAGTGCAGCACACATCTTAGGGGAAGCTTTCAGGAACGAGATAGCCAAGCAAATACAGTCGTCAATTATTTACCACCGATTAATTCCATCTCGCGGATACACCACCGGCGATATTTCGTCCCGCGCGAGCTTATATTCAATTACGCGTGGAAAGAGGACCGGTTAGCGGGCATTCGCGTCAATTAAATCACAGTAAAGACTCGGTACATCCCTGCATTAGAAGTAAACGTCGAATTACGCTAGGTGGGTAACGGTGTCCCGTCCAATAAATATAAATGTCCCTCGCGAAACCTACGAACGAGATTCGGCTTTTAAATAATTCCCTGTCGTGTCCGTAACAACCGCGAAAAGCGGATACCCCTTCTACTTTCGATCCCGCGGCTTTCCACGACTGCTCGTCAACCATCGTTACTATAAAGTTTATTACCGTCGCGGGTTACGGGCGGAAGATAGTCCCGGCGTATCGATAATCGCCGTGGAAAATTTATCGCGAGAAGCGAGCCGGCCGGGGGATCCCGAGAAGTGGTTTTCCGCCGCTGAAGGAACGGCCGACAATCACAGAGGATTCGTGGGTGGAGAAGGACGAGTGTACGGTGCTGGGAAGAGGGACAGAGAGGGCCGACGCGGGATTAGAAGCGCAGCACGAGAGGAGAAACGATGCGCCCTGTGGACTAGCGCGGAACAGAGATGAGAGACGGAGGAGTGAAAAGTGGCGTTGGTAGGGGGAGGGGAAACAGGTAGGAGGAAGATCTCAGGTGAGAGAGGATCAGGGAAAGAAAGGGACGGGGCAAAGTGGGCGAGTGAAACAAAGGCAGTGGACGAGAGGAAGAGAGAGAGAGTGAGAGAGAGAGAGCGAGAGGAGCTCGGCGATCGTCTATAATCGAGTTGACCGTGAAATTTTCATTACACCTTTTCTGAGTTATGCATATAAATAAGGAAGGGAGCGGGTCGGTGCGCCGGGAGCGAAGAACGTGGCAATGCCTTTGTTAGCGGAAGGTTAATGGTGAGGGACCCACGGGTATCTTACGATGCTGACAGCAGTCTCGTTAACGATTACGATAACTCCAGAGGCCTCCTCCGGGGATGCGTAGTTGGCTGCGAGCGATCGCCACGGCTAACGCCAAGGTAGTCCAGAATTCACCGGCTCGGGGCCTGTTCGCCTGGCGTCGAACACGTCGGCGTTCGCCGCTCGGGTCCACGGGAAAAATCCAGCCCCCGCGTGTCCCCGTCGACGACTCGTGACCCCACGAATTCCTGACACCGACCCGGGGAACCGATCCCTGGCCCTGCATCGCGGCTCCTCCTCGTCCTCGTCGATCGATCGCCGCCAGGTCGTGTTGCTCGCGATCGTGGCCGGGTTACGTGCGGTATTACGGCAGAAAACTTTCCACCCGGCTAACGAGCGCTTTGGCCCGTGAAAGTTTGCCGGGTAACGAGTCGAAATTCGGAGGATGGAAGCGGCGAACCGCGGTCGAAGACAATCCAAGGCTGGCCAGCGTCCGAGGACCGAACTCTCCGTGAACGCGCAGCGTGGCCCGTCGATAATCTCCGTGAAAATTAACGGATCCCGCTGGCTCTAAGCTACTCCTACAGATGTCCACCGCGCGGAACCAGCCCCGCGCAAGGACCGTGACTCGCGAACCCATCGTGGAAATCGTTGATCGCATAAACTTTCGCCGTGGAACATCTTAATTGTGATCGTAACGGCGCGACCACGGCTCGGCTGATCGCTCCGTCGATGATGATCGCTGCTGCTGTTCGTTTGCCGCGTTCTTTTTTGTCGCTCGAGTTTCCTGGCGCGATAATTCACGCCGCTGATCGTTTAATAGCGCGTAGAACTTTGACAACTTGACTGCTTTTAATAAGCACCTTCGACAGGGAGAAACGAGCGACTGTTAACTCGTCTCCGGTGGAAAATAGTGCTGGGCAGGTTGTTGGAAAGCCCGTTGCGCGAACCAGGCGCTTCCGTTTTTCCTCGGACCCCTTGGAAAGGAAACTTGAAGACGCTGGTTTGCCGAGAGCCGCTCGAGTTCTTGCGCGTGCAGCTGGGGCGACATATTTTCAAGGGTATTTTTATCGAAACCACTTGCGCCTATAACTTTGTTTGTTCCTCGTTTTCATCGAGCTCTCGAGACTTATTATCTGGCAGTGGAGAGCTGCGCTCGGTTAGGTCAGAGGTTTCGTGCTGTCGAGGTAGCGGGATGTTTTTTTTCACCAGACAAATCCGAGATGGCGGGTTTGTTGCATTCTCGCGGATCGAAAGAGGATCGAAGGGAAGCCAAGGGAGCCGAAGGTAATCTCGGGTTCAAAGACTCGTCGGTGGGCGAGAGACGTATCCCACTGGCGGCCACCCGAAAATTAACGACCTCGCGAACCGGCTAAGACTCGGTAAACGAAAACTGCCCAATTTTTTTCAGGCCCGGTCGTTAAAGCCTCGTCCGCACGCCGCAATACAGTACGATTCTGAACGAGGTAGGACGCGTGCGTGAGCGCCGGTACCCACGTTCTCAATCGAACAGGGGCGGATTTTGGTTACACCCCTCCGCGATTTTACGAGTTCCACCGATTCCGCCGGGTAACGAAGGGAATTATGCTGTCCGACCACGTATTTAAGCACTGAATTATTTCGCGAGCATCCCTGCGCCGGGAATTTCAACACGGAATATTCCATTACATTCCTCATTACTCCGAAACGAAAACACTCCTCTATTACTCCCCGCCAGGCGTGGGGGTCTGAAATTTTAAGTCGATCTATATTCGCAAAGTTATTATTTTTAAGTGAGACATCCGGCGATAGTTTCCATTCGTCGTTGATCGTATCATTAATCCACGATTAGGAGAACAAAAATTACGTTCGAATCGGTTCGAAGACAAATAATATCGCTGAATGCCTGGCACCGAACGCGATAATGATCCGTGACGAACGATACAATAACGCTACCAGCACGATCCTACGCGAGAACCGTAAATTAAACTCGCTGCCTCGCTTTGAATGACTTTCTTTCGCTGCATTGCCAGCGCACTCATTCACGTCGCATCGAACCTTTCCCGTCATAACACTGTACGGTTCATTTACAATCTTTTACTTCGCTCGACACGATTCCATCGGTCAATATATTTACTTGAAAAAATCGCTTGCCCAAACGAAGTAAATAATATTTAAAAAAAAACACACACACACGGGGGGGAAACCAAACAGCCAGTGGAAAATTTTGTAGAATCAAATACGCTGTGTTTCTTTCGCTCCTAATGCTCGGTTCATTCATCAACCACGAGATCCTCCAATTACTTGAGCCTGCATTCTCGTTCTCGCGCAGACAGAAGGAAGAAGAAAAGTGGAACATCCCGAGAATATTTTTTACGAATGGTACCCGTAAACCTCCGTAGCCGCGCGCGTAATTATCCTCGACGAAGGAACGGGGAAAGGAGGGAGCAAGACCGAGAGAGAGAGAGAGAGAGAGAGAGAGAGAGAGAGAGCGTGCACGCCGGCGGACGGGGCATGATTAATAAATTTATAGTTTTATTTCGCCGTGGCGCGGCTGGCCGCCGATCAGATACGCGCTGCGATATCGTTACGCGCTATTGTGCTGCTAGATTAATTCGCGGCAATAAATTCTTCATACCGCGGCCGGTTAAGTGATACAAATGAGTTCGATATTCAGTTAAATATCTGCTAACCGTTTCGGCGAGCCCGGAGTCCGCCCCTGGTCCCCAGTCGCCGCGGTTACATATCGCCTTGAAGAATGGCGGCCGGTCGTTATGGAGCGCGTATTTAATGGAATTAAAGTGTGCAAAGGTGTGTACAAGGGAAGTGCAATCGCATTTCTTCTCCTCCTCCTCTCCCTCCCCCGCCCCTCGTCCAGGCATCGGTGCAATATGATGCTGCCGCATTATCGATGGCTGTGTTTCTCGGGTCGCTTTCGTTTAACTCCCCCCCCCCCCCCTCCCGAGCGTGTCGGTCTTGTAACGCTCGCGAATTTTATTTACGTTCCATCTAGACACCCTCCGCGCCTCCCCGCCCCCTCGGTCCTCGTTTCGCGCGGCAATTTTCGGTCTGGCCGCCGGTCGCATTGCACCCCCACCCGTCTGCACCGCTGTACCAATATCAGGGCTGCCGCGTTTCACAGTGGCGATTCGTGTGTCAAATTATCGGAGCCACGAAAATTGCAAAGGGTTAGCAGAGTACCGGATAAACTGTGCCGCGGGAGTATCTACTTTCGCTTCGCGCGCACTTGTCACCGGACGCCGCACATCCCCCGTCCGTTGCGTTGCGGCGCAAAAATTTCCCCGCGTTTGATCCAGCCAGGCCGCAAAATCAGCCGCAAACGCCGCCTTCCTGTTGGTTTAACGCGACCAACCGCCACCGCCGACATCCACGGTATTGCTCAGAGGCCGGATCACGGGAACGGCACTATGCATGCGTGGGGGCAGGCTCATTTATTTACCGAGGATCAGTATTGGCAGGTTGTAATTTACAAATGCTGGGACCTCGCTGGATTTATCGGCGCTCCGCTACCCTCTCATTACAACCCTCTGCCCACCGTCATCTTCTCTTCTGCCCTTCATCCTTTTCCCTCCCCCCTGACCCGTCGGACCCCCCCGGCGCACCGTTCCGGGCCCCGGTCCCCTCGCTCGTTACATTTTCACCCTCCAATCGCGCGGCCTTGGCTATAACTCCGCTCGTGATTATCGTCAATTGACCTACACTCGATTGAAATACGTAATAAAAGAAGGTAGAGCTCACCACTCGACGACCCGAACCATCTCGAAGATCGACCGCTCGTTCCCTCTCGGATCCTCGAGCCACCGGCGCGGCGTACCGGTCCGCTGCCCCTCCCGCGTCTCCACGTTCCCCCTCGTTCCTCCTTCTCTCCTCCACTTGCTCGCCCGTTATTTCCTCCTGCTCTGCGATCCACGTCGATGCCGCCCCTTCGCGACCTTATCATTGATAATTCCTCGAGGAAGGGAGGAAAGACGAGGAGGAGGGGCTCGAAGGGTTTGCGTGCCAGCGCTACGTTCAGATAGCACGGATTATCGCCGCATCCGATAATAGACTGGAAGGAGCCGCTCGAGTAGGATCTGCGCTTGGAAAAATCTTGCACGAGCGGCAAACTGCAGCATTACGCTTGGCCGCGGCTTCCACGAAACCGACGGGGAGCAACAGGACTCGCGGGGAGACGGGCTGGATCCGTTGCCGATCGGTCAACGATCGCCACGTTTTGACAAAGCCGAAGCGGTTAGCCGGGGGAAGATAGTAGAGCCGGAAATTCCGCGGCGTTAACGGCGAGGGGCAGCGGGATAATCACAGGCTGCGACGTCGGGGCGACGCGAGAGGCACTATTCAACACGGACGTTGTTGGCCCCGGAGAAACTTTCGATCAGCCTGTCACGAACCCGGGGCCACCGTTTCGAGATATTAACCGCGGTTATTATTGAGCGCGTAGAAAGAATCCCCGGGGCAAACAAGCGGATAATTATAATTATTTCCGAGCGAGTCTGCCCTCTCGTGCGCGAGCTCGCGAGGCGGGCGAGCCACGAAAAATGGGCCCCGGGTAATTTCCTTTCCGATAAATGAATCGGCTGGCCCGTCGGCTCGCAGGGCCGATCCGCGTGCAGCCGACCCTGCCGCCGTCGAAATTCCCCTGTCGATTCGCTTTAGCGTTTTTACCGGACGGCTTTTCCCTCTCGCGTCGCGCCCCGCGACCACGTACCGCAGTACCGAGCAAAAAGGTTACGTGAAAGTCTGCCGGGGCGAGCGAGCAACGGGATCCAAAAAGGAGTCGGTCGGGGACTAACGATCTGACCGTTCGTGACTGTCGTAAATAGATAGAATATCCTATAAGGCAAGCCTTTGTTAATGAAGGCCCCGAGAGCCACGGGTATTTCGCGACTCGCGTGCGTTTCCACGGTGGAAGATGCCACGGGCAGATTCAACGCGCGCGAGCGGCCGCGACCGCCTCCTCGAGCAAGAGCTCTTTCCGAGCCGAGGGATAACACGGGCTCCGAGGTGGCCTCGAGCCACGAGGCCCTCGACTTCCTCCGCGTCCGTCGCGTCGAGGATCCGGCCGACGCGACGGTTGTCTTTAAATTCCGAACCGTACGGAATCCCGCGAAAGAGTAATGCCGACATTATGGAGGGCCGTTCCCGCGGAGGAGTGCCTCTCCTTCTCGATCCCTTCAGCTTCGATCTACGCTTGGTTCAATAAAGTCTAGAAACGCGCCAGTATCACAGTGAGCCACGAAGGCTTTAAACTCGGAACTTGAAACTGTACAGATATCAGCCTGCTGGACGATTCGATCCCCGATTTTACGATCTCGAGGATGATCGAGTCATTATTGTAAGTCCGGGAGAGTTCGTCCACTTTTTGGGAAAGAATTTGTAGCATCGTTGTTTTCCACATTTTTGTCGTTTCATGCAGATTGAAGCAAAGCCCAAGCAATAAAGCCCAAGATATATATAAATTATAGTGTGCGAGAATTTCAAATAATTATTTTCATTTTCAACCAAAAACATTGGCACTGCAACTGGTCGGTCTCACCCGCATGTCGGGGTTAGACCGTCCACCCACTACGGTTGAGCCCGACCTTGAAAAATAACAAAAAGTAGCATTACAAAAAGTATAATACACGAAGACGTTAATTGATTTCTTATTTCTTCTTCAGTTTTCCATGTAAATCGCAAACATTCTGGTACTTGGAGCATCTAGTATCATGAAACCAACGGCTTCAGCCCTAGTAGCATTTATTTGCTGGGAGTTTGTTGGGCCATTGACGTGTTTTCCGTTGGCCAACTGTTGAAGTGTCACGCTATTTTTAAGTGGGATCACGATTCTAACCAACGCAGGCCCAACTGAAGGTTTCTTTCCATAAGCCCAACAGGTTTCTTTCAAAAAGACGTCTTAAAAACGTCCAGAAGGCGTCTTGAAGAACTTGAAAAGACGTTGTAAACGCTTCTTTTTCAGGTCTGATTTAAGAAAAAAAAAATTTGCGGTGAGGAGAATCGAACTCAAACTTTCCACTTACGAAGCAACCGTTATTCGCACTTATCCAATATATTTCCTTGTAAACATTTCTAATTTCTCAGTACATAACGAGTATTAATTGTTTATAAAAACTGCACAGTGACGCGAAATATTCTACAAAATATTATCATTCGACATTTAGACTCATTACTTAAAATTTCACATTTGTCTCAAGACAGACGTTGTCATTACGTATTTATAAATAAGAAAAGAAAAATCACAATTTGGAATATAATAACAGGTTTTTGGATGTAGCAAATTTTCTGTCGTTTGTAAGACAACATTTAATCATCGTTGTAAATTTTTTGTTAATTAACCAACCATAGTAATTGTAGATCCAACTTTGAATATTCGTTGGCAAACTGTCGTAAGTTTTTTGCCGTAGGCCCTATGTTGGGAATTTGTAGGCAAAACTCTAACTATATTCCAACTAATTCCCAACTGTTGGCTACCGTTGGCCAACCAGAAATGCTACTAGGGAGTGCACACATTTAATCCAATCGTCACTTTTCGAGATTTCGAAATAGTTTTCTCTGCATCCCACGCATTCGGTTTCGTCCCAGTCTTTTAACGACATATCACTATTTTGTAGAGTGGAATTTGAAGATGGGTTTACAGTAAGAAAAACACATGTAGTCGGAGTATCCCATAATCAAGGGAGTGATCGACCACTTTATCAAAATAAATTAGAAACTAATACATACGTATTATTGGGGTGACACTGTAGTTTTATGCATATTATATCGCCCAATATCCGCGTAGTGTAATTAAACTTACCTGACTTTCAAATATCACCAGCACCGTAACTTGGTCTAAAAACTTTCAGACACCTATAAAGTCTTAAGTGTTTCCTATAATTTAAATATGGATTTGTGACAATGGTCAATGCAAGATTAACAACAAGCGCATTCATTTCTTGTGTGTCAATGACACACAGTGCCCTATCTTGCGTTAGTCTTAAAATGTCAACACTGGCCGGACTCTCCCTGTGGTCAAACTCACCCGGACTTACCCTACAAAATAGTTTTCGTCCACCTTCGTTCTTGCCCGCTCAAAACTTCTTTGGGCTCTTGCTGTGAGTATTCTAATCCGCATGTATGACACACAGTGTGAAACTCTGAGCAATTTTCATGGGCTCAATAACCACATGACTTTGTTTTTGGTTTCGCAATAATTTTCTCCGAATTTCACAAAAATATCTGAAATTACATCAAATACAGCTATGGCCAACTCCTAGACAACAATTGACTATCTCTCCCTTAAAGCCCTGGTAACATAGCCATTCCCATTTCGCTTAGACTAACAAACGTAACCCCGAATACTTTAACGTTAAAAACACTGTAGGTAAACAATGCACTATCGAAAATACATCTTGAGAATTAAAAGTATTCAGCATAAATAACACAAACAAAATGACCAAAATATAAATCAAACATTTTGATGCACTAGCTTGAATTTTGCAGTGGATTTACAAACCGTAAAAAACGTTCTATTCCAACACTTTGAGCTGAGAATGTTACTTTTCTATGACGCTTTGTACCCACGTCGAGGCAGCGCAGACAGGCATTTCCTTCTAACAAATACTGTCACTGCCCATCACTCCCGTATGACCATCTCACCCTGACTTACCCTATACCTACTCCTGAGCACCGTCTTGTATCTGTATTGTAATATCTGCATTGATTTAGACATTCGCGGAGAGCCGAGAACTGATGAATAATCAGGGGAAGGAATAACATAGTAAGACCTATCCGCGAGGCAACGAATTGCAGGAGTACGCGGCGAAGTTCCTCCTCGCCTCGTTTTACAAATCCAGGTAGGCAAGGCGCACTCGAGGTGTAATAATACGAATGCACGCCATAACAGTTTCAACGCTGTCGGATTTTTCGTTTTGACATAAACTCGTATTCATGCCCGGCCGTTCTGCACGGCGGAATCTCTCATCGTCGGAATAGAAACGTTTCCACCGGGGCCGTAAAAATATGGATACAGTTTTCTCCGGGTTGAGCCCGGCTTCCGGGCGTACCGTAATAACAGTGATGCAGCGACAGCGCTTAGGATCGACGCTGGCGATATACTTCACGGAAAATTGCAGCTTGTATGCATATTACATCTAATACTTCACGGCGATAATCTCACCGAGACCTGCGCGCCACGGGATTAATGACGAACACGCGTCCGGCGCGCAGCGATAATCCGAGTATCAACCGCCGTATGAAAGCCCCTGGCCGTTGCCCGTGCTCCCCGTGCTATTCGCGAAATTTCGACTTAACGCGGAGGCGCGGGCATCGCCGCATTGAATCTCTGGATACGGTGTGCAATTTCCTCGAAACCGATGGAAACGCGCGCAGCAACGGCCCTCGTCCCAGCTTCCCAGACTCGGAGACGATATCCTCCACCTACGGCCCCCCCTCCCCCCCCGCCCTCGTCGTCTCCGCCCCTGCTCCCTCGGGGGATGCACAACGTCGGATACAGGAAATCGGGCTTTCGAATAAGAATCGATATCACGTGGCCGTGATAGGAGGAGGATGGGGTTAGAAGGAAGGACGCGACGGCCGTGGCGTTAACGCACGCAGCGGAGACCTGGACACCAGGCTCACGGTCGAGTAGCTGAAACGACTGGATGCCTCGTGCAGGTATTCTCCGGCGGCGTTAAGCCCTATGTTACGCGGACAGTTCGATCAGAAGAGAGTCCCGCGCGGCGCGGCGCGGCGGAGCGCCGTAAATAGGCGAGGTAATCGGCCGCGTTCGATTCCACGAGACTCTCGAACGGAGTTTGGCCCGTTTAACCCTATAACCGCATGCCCATGGCGGACCCAAAGAACGAGTCTTTCTCTCCACCTACTTCTTTCTCTGTCTCTCCCCCCTGCGCCTCCTCGTCTTCCTCCTCGGAGTGGGCTGCTTCTCTTATACTCTTCTTACCTTCGCGGTATATACTCTCTCCTCCTTCTCCTCCTCCTCCTCTACCTCTTCTTCCTCCTCGTTCACTTTGGTATCACATGGCGCACATGCATGCATGCATGCATGCATGCATTTCGAAGCCGAGGATGGCTCAACTCGGTTCAGGCCAGGGTCTCGGCTTTCCTTCTCTTCGCGGAGAAGAGAACCGCAGCTCGTTAAAAAGTTGCCCGACCGGTTGGGCGCTCGGAGAGGCTGACTCTGCTGTGGTCTACGACCCGACACCCAACACACTCACGAACCACCGGGCCCTCGCTCTTGTACCACACGTACACAGGCCGCGGACACCACCGTCCTACCCTGTATGCAACGCCGCGGAGCAAAGGCTGAAACTCGACGGGCCCCGCGCCCCTCGCCTGTCTTCCCCGCACACGGACTCCAACAGCCGGATATTCACTACACGCGGATGAACATCATTGAAGGCTCACCTCTCCCCTCCAACCCTCCGCTTTCCTTCGTCTTTCCTTCTCCTCTCCTTCGCCTCTCCTTCTCCGCATCTCCTTTTTCTCTCCCCTTTCGCTCACCCCCCCCCCCCCGCCACCTCCCCTCGTTTCCCTCTTTCTCTCTTTCTTCCCCCTGCCTCGCAATCGTCGGATCCACGGCTCGCCCCTACGTACATTTCGACTATCACCACCGGAGTACGATATCTTGTCTTACACTCGCCTTCACCGGTATTCGACTTTCTCGGCTCTCTCTTCCTTCTCTCCTCTCTTCCTCTTCCTTTTCCCTTTCCCGCTTCTCCCTCTCCGTTTCTCCCGCGATTGAAATACGGCCATCGCCGTACCCACACGCTCCCCGGCTCTCCCCCCCCCCCTCTCTCTCTTTCTCCCTTTCCCTCTCTTTCTCCCTTTCCCTCGGCGATCCTCGAAACTGCTCCGTCTCCGGTGCTTCGTCGCTCGTGTTCACCGTTTCGTTAAAGCCAGTACACTTTTCTGATGCCTGTTTGCCCCGTGTAGTTCGTTTTCGCGGTTCCTGCCCCTCCCCTCCCTGTTTCTTCGTCTTGTTCCTCGTCTCTGCCAGCCCCGCGTTCTCCGTTGTCTCTTTTCGAGAAACGAGTTTCCTTCCGTCGCCTTTCCGTCCTCCTCCTCGTTGTTCTTCATCTTCTGACCCGGCTGTTTTTGGCCCCCCTCCTGCCTCCCCGTCTCTCCCCCTGCTGCCTGGTCCCTCTTCGGGTCCTTTTTGCCCGCGGTAACCCTTCTCTTCTTCGCTTATCCTACCGAGATACCGATGATCATACGCTGGAAATTCCACGCGGACGAGCATCGTCCGGAGGATTGCTTTTATGCTTCTTGCGACTCGTCGCTTCTTGCCACGCGCTTTATTATATTGTTTGATTTGTTCCGGCCGTTTCGAACCGCCGATCGGCTCGCTCTCGATCGTCCCTTGTTCTCCGCTAGCTTTATCCAGCTTCTTGTTCCTTCTTCGACTCCGCCGAAGGAACGATACCAAGCATCCGTGACAAACGCCAGTTCCCCAACTGTTCGTCAGTGCTCGATTCGCGCGCGATTGTACGGGAGCAGTTACCATTCGATTCTAGTAATTCTAAGATACCTCTCCGGCTGGGTGGCTGGCGACTGATGTCCGGGACACGCTCATCCGACAGCCCCCGCTGAGACATCGGTGGCTCTGATGTCGGACCCACGCATTTTCCGTTCTTTTTTTTTTTTTGTGTTTTTATATCGCCATCTCATAAGGTCCCATTCTTACGCAAATGAAGAGCGGTTGACGTAGCCTCGGTGGTTCGGCCGCTACAGTCGGGACAAAATCAAATGGTCTCTCTTTCATCGAATCTATTAGCGGCTGTATTCTTCTTGAATCGCCACTAACGCACGTCAAAATACTCCAAGGAAACTCAGCCAGTTGCCATTAGTCCTGTCAGAGGCCGCAGCTACCGCGCAGCTATTTGTCGTCGAAGTTAGTTAACGGAACCAAACGATCCGCCACGATAAGTAGAAACATCGATGGGCGATCGTCAACCGTTTGTCGTGGATCGCGACTTTTTACTCCACCCCTCCTTCGTTTCCTTATCCCCCTCTGGCCACCGGCAAGAACACGCGAGTGACGTTTGGCAAAAACATCAAACCGGGAACTATGAAGCAGCTATTCCCGCGTGTTCGACAGCGTTCGTTAAGCGACCCAGCACGATCCGACCGTTTTAAGTAGCGGTAAGCGGGGATGGAAGACCGTTGGCTGCCGCGCCGTTGCGTTTTTGCGCGATGCGTCGTAACGCGCGAGTGTAAATTTATAAGATGTCACGGCAACGACGAAAGAATACGTCTGCCGCTTAACGCCCAGCGTCCGACCGCCTCTTTTTCGTTTGCCTACGGCTCGGTGACTCCGCGATCTGGCCCCCACGTCGGCTCGCTGCTCCGTACTTTCACCCCGAACTTCATAAATTCCGAGATTAACCCAGCTTCCTCGGTCTGTTTGTTTCAGGTACGTAGCAGAGTGGCTTGACATCCTCGGGATGCTGCTAACCTCTGCGGTGAGTACTCGGCACAGGGTGTCCCAAGACGTATCGTGGCGCGTGTGCAACGATCTCTTTATCAGTTATTTAAGATTATTATTCTCTTAAGATCTCTTTATCACTTACAGGTAGCTCTTGACAAATAACTCAATTCGATTAAAATAGTCGTTTGGACTTACAAGGAACGTTCAGCAACCCGGAAATTCAGAAAATTATGAACCTCGGTGTGCAAGTAGAATAGTTCATCCGTAACACAACCCAATTTTTTGTTGGTGCCATAATGCAATTTTTAGGGGTGAAATCACCCCCTGAAAAAATGCAGAATTTTTTCCGTGGAATATGTCGAGGACAGTGTTACGTGAGGGCGTTAATTTAAGTGACCGAGCGGTTTAGCCTAATTTTTCTCACGCAACGCTTAACGAATTTAAATAGATTATTTTAAATCAGGATTATTTTGGGTACGACTCTCGACTTCAACCAATACAGGTTGGCCAATCGGGATGTGGTATTTTAAAGGAGGCTGGTTTAAACAGAATGAGACAAGATTTATGTAAAAATTACCATGTATTACAAAAGTATGTAAAAAAGGAAAATCGGAAGGTGGTACAAAATGGGGAGTTTACATGGATTTGTGTTTGAAATTACGCTTTCTCAATGACAGTTGATCAAGGGAAACTCCCACAACACTCAATGGTTGGATCAGATGTCAATGATGGTGTAACAGAAATTTAGCAGGGAAGAAAAATATAAAATGGTCTACTACAATGATTAGGTTTCGGAATGATTATTACATCGAGCGTTCTCAGAATATCGCACGACGTCGGAAGATTGCTCTCGACAATCTTGCATCGGAAAATATGCGGTGACGTGACAGGCTTCAAGCTGAGTTCAAATCGTAACTATTGAAAAATTCACAGATAATCGACTATTGATCGAAGGAGATTCCCATAACACGTAATGATTGGATCAATTGTCGACATCTGCGAATTGATTGTAGCGAAAAAATGTAGTGTAAATATAGCAAAAATTTAGAGATGAATTTAAAAAATAACCGACACGTAATAACCTTGAGAGATATCGGAAAGAAGTTTACACAAAAGTTGCATCCTTCTTTTATATCTATAAAACCGCGTAATAATAATTTTCGAAAAATTCATATTTCTCAAGTTACCCCCGCCAGCAACCCTTGAAATGAAGTTTTTGTATATTGTAAATATACGCTGAATTACCTCTGTATTATCTCTTTTCACACATATAAATAGTTTATGTGTTATATCTTTTTGCAAACAAATAAAACCGCTATTACCGAATTTGAAGTCCATTTTGGCAGTTTCTGTTAGTAACAAGTTTCTTAAAACTATAATTATATTATTATTTATGTGAAGTTCAGACAGCTTAAAAGAAGGATGCAACTTTTGTTTAAACTTCTTTTCGATATCTCTCACCGTTCTCGAGATATTCCACAGAAAAGAAAATTCTGCATTTTTTCAAGTGGTGATTTCACCCCTAAAAATTGCATTATGGCACCAACCAAAAAATAGGGTTGTGTTACGAATGAACTACTCTACTTGCACACCGAGTTGCATAATGTTCTGAATTCCCGGGTTGCCGAAAGTCCCTTGTTAGCAGCGAACGAAAGACGGTTGCAAAACTAAATTCACTAAACACCTAGCGAATCTCCAAGCTGCTTCCGAAAGTCGAACCCCAAGAAGGACTTAATCGACCACATAGGGAAAAAATTCCGGTCCCGATTCAACGCTTAACGTCCGGATCACGATCGCCGTCGATAAATAGATTTCATCGCGGCCACGCGAATCGTCCGAAACCCGATTATCGTGGAATAGAATGCGACGCGGCGTATCAATTCGATTCACGATTTAAAGGTGAGTGCGAGGGAGCGAGAATTGGGAGGAGGCTCCGGGGGGGGGGGGGGGGCTGAAGCGTCAGCGTGTTGCTGGCTGTTTGACAGTAACGAGGAAGACGTCCCGGGCGTCGTAAGCCCCCGGCTGGAACTAATCCTTCGGAGAGCCAGTTAAGGTATTTGTATTTTAATTAGCTCCTCCTTTTCGATAGCCGTTTGTTCTGCCCACACTGTGCTCCTCGCGCCAGGGCCTCGTCCGCCATGCCCCGTCCCCCCCCACGATCACCTTCTCCCTCTGCCCTTCGAATCGTTTAATCATAATCTAATAACCGGCTGACACAAAAAACTAACTCGATAAGTGCACGCCGTTAGCTTAGCGCGAAGGGTTCTCCTGGCTCGCACACCAGCGCGCCCCGGTCCGCGCCTCGTGTCCGTACGAGGGCTGGAACGTTTGTCGGTGGTGCCGTCGGTGATCCAGAGGGAACCGGCCGGCCCGGGGTGTGCGTGGAACGCGCGTGCACCTCCGCAGCATTGTAAGAGTGTGGGCCGGAGGAGTGGAGCCTCGAGGGAAGGCGAGACGTCTCCTCCAGATATTATCTATTGCAGTCTGTCTGTCAGGCCGACCGAAAGTCGGCCCCGGACGAGAGAGCCGCTACGGGATGAAGTGTCTTCTGCATAGTCAGCCTCTTTTTATGCCGAAGCCCCGGTTCGACCATCTCGCTAATTCCGTCGTAGCACGCCAGGCACGCCAAACCGAAGCTTTCCGTGCGACTCCCGATGCCGCCTTTATTTTTCTCTTTCCCTTCGCCTCGCCCCTTCGGCTGCCTCTTCCTCATCTCCACCGTGGCCATCCCTCCCTCGTCGTTTCGTTTCATTTTCGTCTCCTTCGCGTTGCTCCTTTTTCTTTCCTCCCTTTTCTCCACTCTGTTTTCGTCCTCGCCCCGCACCCCCTCCATCTTTCATTCCGGGCAATAATATCTCCCCTCGCTCCGCTCGCCAAAGGAGCTAAAGGAGTGCCCCGCTTGAACAAAGAAATATCGCGATTCGGCGGCGCGTTCGATTCATCCCCGCGAAGCTGCGCACTCTAATAACGAGAGAGGCTGTGTACACCTGCCGTTAATACCACGATTCCCCGCGACTTCGCGGATAGAGCCCAGCGTCACCCGCTGGAAAACCTCGATTCTTCCGCGATCACTCAACCCCCGTCGCAATATCGCGGCTCGCCGACGAGCACCATCGATCAACGTGCTCTTATCGGCGATATCACGGCTTCATCAGCGGCGAGACCGCGTACACCGGCTGATATCCGAAGGACACACAGGGCCCATAGAGGCGCGCATTGTCGAAGGAACAAAAGCCCCGCAGTGGCTCCTATATTGGCCAGGCTTGGCTTCTTTGCTTGCCATTCTTTCTCATAAAACTTCATACCCTTCCCCGGACTCTTCATATCGCCGGTGCTACATGCACGGGGAACGTACGAGGCGAGCAGGCACGAGGCGGAGAAGAGTCATCTACCATTCCGTCCGTCGAGGGTGCACCGGTGCACCACCACCGAACACCGCCTGTAAATCTTCCCTCCCCTAACGAGGTGTCGTAAAACGCGATCTTATTAGCGAGCGCGGTTGCCTTTAAAATATGTCCACTTGCCATGTATATCGGTATGCGTCACGTGGGAGGCTTTGACAGCTTCTCTTCGTTGCCTCGCGGGCGTCTCTCGCTTTTTCCAGCGCGAGTCCCCCAGCGGCTTTCAACGCTCCTCCTATATCTTTTTGCGCCCGCTAAAAGCGTCGCTCGCCTCTTTCGAAAGTTCCCCGCAGGGTCGAGGAGCACCCAGGTATGTGGAGCGGCGATCGCTTACCGATCCCGCGTTTCCGCGATCGTCACCGTTAATTCCAGTCAGCGTTTCACGCCCCGTATCGCCCGATTACGACACGCGCACCTTTTATTATCGAGGCATGCGACAGCAATCGTATCGCTCCTCGCCCCGGCTACTTGCGATGCAGCGTGCATGCGAACGCGCGGCCACTTTGGCCGGTCAGAGCAGAGAGAGAGAGAGAGAGAGTGAGAGGGAAGAGGGGAAAAAGGAGCAGAAGGAAGACTCACGCGGCGGGGAATAATCAGCGCGCGCGGACAGCGCTGACGAATGGGACTCGAGCGCGGAAGACGTTGTAAGATCGATAGATGGAATCGGTGTGTGTAATGTAAATTGACTCGCGCAACGGCCGCGAAGGGACACCCGAGGGAACGAAATGATTGTTGACAGAAACGCGAGCGACAGGATTCGCTCCTCCGCTTCGCCAACCCTCCTCTTTTCCCTTTCGTCCGTCTTACAGCAGCACCGTGGAAAAACGTTCAACGCGTGAAAATGAAACGCGCTTAATCCCTCGGTTTTTCTCGAGAATCAGGTCCAGCCACATTGAAAAAGGACCTTCGTCCTCGCGACCGTCTCCCCTCGTTAACGTAGGCGCGGTCCGAGTCGATTGAACCTGACCACCGTGTATCCCGGCACAATTACTCCGGCATCCTGCGTCGCTATCGAGCGCGATAACGCGGCCGACCGGCTGCTAAAAACCGTTCCCTTGTACCCCGCCGTTGCAGAAACAATGCTTGATAAGCGGCTGTATGAATTTTATCGCGGAATTAGTCGACTTAGGGTGGCGGCGCGCACGTTGCGGACGGCGCACAATGGGGCTGGAGAGGAAAAAACTCTTAAAATGAAAGTTGTATTTTTGTGTATCCATCACTGTATCCTCATAGCCAATGGGCCAACGTATCTAATCTATACGACAGATTTGTCATATTCATGTTAATTACAAAGAAAAATTGATCTGAAGTTGACCTTTCGTATTCTAACGGGAAACGTGTCAATATTCGTACCAAATTGGCGATTTTTTTCAGAATGCCTCTAGATAGTTTTATTTTCTTACTTCATGTATTTCGAATGTGTATAGTCTCAGCTTATTTGTGACAAATACTTTTCAAAAACTCTTCACCGTAATCCCACTATACAATTTCAAATGAAGCTACCTAGTACTTCATGTTTTCATTAACTCTTTTAGGTTTATAAAAAAAGCTCCGCCTTCCTCCGGGCTCTAGATAGTACTAATTGAAAGGAGATACCATCTACTAACAGCCCTCCAAAAACTGGTTGCGTTTATTTGCGACTTTGGCTGTTATTGATACATAATCACAGGAGTGCGCTCTGCATGCGATTTCGCAGAAACTCATCACATCGGCATTTCTCTTTATTTTTGCATAGTTTTTATTTTATATTACTCTTTGATAATTTTAGTTTGTATGGACAGTAATATTACCAACATTAAATAAGAAAAAACAATACAAATTATAGATAAAGTATTGTTATAATTCAATTGTGTTATTTTCTTTCTCTATTATATTTTATGACGTTTGAAGCTAATTCTTTGTTTATATTACATACATATTAGTACATAATTATCATATATGGTTTTTGTATACCGAATGTTTACGGGGTTTATTACTATTTCACTTGTTAAAGATGCTTCAATTTTATTAATGTTCCTGTCCATATAACTGCTGGCTATTAACGAATAATATAAAAAAAAGTACTAAAAAATATTGAGAGACACCGAAGTTATGCAATTTTTCCGCGAATCCTATGTTACGTGTCCCACTGAGCGGCGTCCCCCTACGGAGGAATACATTTGCCGAGGCAGCGCGTAACGGGGAGGCAGAGAGGCAACGCCGAATAGGGTTTAACGTGGGATCATATTGACTCGATCGCTCTACATTGGCAGTCCCGGGATTCTCAATATGCATCGGATAGCATCGAATACTGGCAGGAAACGGCCACGGTGTAGCCCTCCTAATATGGCTCGAGTCCACATTACTCGAGCCCTCCGCTCGGATACCACCGAGCCAGACGCTGGTCAGAAACGACTACTATA